>OW799233.1:31978472-36778472 GCA_941918925.1 Phyto melanocephala
AAAGTACATTATTTATTATTTTGTTAATCACTATGGAATAATCTCTTTAAAATAAAATATGTATCACTTTCTTTGTAGAGGGTGGTTAAATTTTAAGGGCCCATGTTGAAGGTGAACAACACATAAGCAACAAGTTTTTTTTGCATTTCATTTGACATTTCTCAATCTCAGACTAACTTAATTTGAACAGTGGAAAGATACCTAAATGAGCCTAAATACCTTAATTTACAGGTTTAATATTCAGGTTTTTTTATGAAAATGGGCGTTCAAAACAAAATGCATTTTACGCACTTCGTAATTCTTTTGATCAACATAATCCTGCCTTCTTCGTTGATTTGGAACCACTGCTGGTTTTTGCGATAGTGTGGCAAAAGAGCAGTCAACATCGCCTCATCATCATGCCCAGCAATTGAGCATCAACATTGTCATTGAAAATTTGGACCATCAGATACTTCGATATGCTACTAAAATGCTTTTGTAAATGTTGTCTTTCAATGAAAGTGGGCCTTAGAGTAGGCGTGTCAATAAAGAGTCTGGTAATAAATACAACTTAGATATTTCAATATAGTCCTTTATTTTCCCAAAAACTTTGTCAATAGAGAAATTACTTGAATTTAAGATAAACCGTTATATGGGAGGTAGGCGTTAAAGTGGACGTGTCACCTAAACTTTTTGGCACAACAATTACATTGATTAGAAGGATATACGTAGCAAATTTGATCATCAACCCTCTAAATTTGGCGGTTTTATGAGCTTTTAAATTTCATTAACGGTAAATAACGTGGAAAGTGGGCGTTATAGTAGGCGTTTCAAAGTTGTATTTGCGAATGAGTACAACTTAGATGTTTCAATATAGCCCTTTATTATTCCAAAATTTTTATTAATACAGAAATTATATGAATTTCAGGTAAAGCGTTATATGGGAGGTGGGCGTAAAAGTGGGCGTGGCCCCTTAATTTTCTGGCACAGGAATGACATTGCCTAGGGGGCTATACGTAGCAAAGTTGATCATCATACCTCTAATTTTGGTGGTTTTATGAACTTTTAAATTTCATTAACGGTAGATAACGTGAAAAGTGGGCGTTATAGTAGGCGTGTCAAAGTTGTTTTTGCAAATGAGTACAGCTTATATGTTTCAATATAGCCCTTTATTATTCCAAAATTTTTGTTAATAGAGAAATTATATGAATTTTAGGTAAAGCGTTATATGGGAGGTGGGCGTAAAAGTGGGCGTGGCACCTTAATTTTCTGGCACAGTAATGAGATGGCCTAGGGGGATATACGTAGCAAATTTTATCATCATACCTCTAATTTTAGCGGTTTTATGAGCTTTTAAATTTTAATAACGGTAGATAACGTGAAAAGTGGGCGTTATAGTAGGCGTGTCAAAGTTATTTTTGAGAATGAGTACAACTTAGGTGTTTCAATATAGCCCTTTATTATTCCAAAATCTTTATTAATAGAGAAATTATATGAATTTTAACTAAAACGTTATATGGGAGGTGGGCGTAAAAGTGGGCGTGGCATATTGATTTTCCGTTACAAAAAAGCCCCTCACCAAAAAGCAAAGTGTGCAAAATTTCAGAGTCGTACATCCAATTTTGTTGGTTTTATGGCGTTTTTGTTTTTAAATATACCAAAAAATACACTGTGCGGTATAAATTTTCGTACATTTTGATCGATAACTCCTCTCCTAATGCATAGATTTAGATAATTTTCGGGAAATAATATTGTTTTTACTCAGGAAATATATATTCGAAGTTTCATGAGTCTACGTTAATCCGTTTGGACACAATTCCATTTTATTCGATGTTCGTAGGACACGGTTTTTTCGACCTACTCTTGCTTTTCGAGCTATAACTCTCTTCCTAATATTCCGATTTAGCCCATTTTCAATACCAAACAAACCTTGTCTATAAGAAAGATTCTGGCAAAATTTGAGCCCCCTAGCTATTTCGGTGCGACCTCTATCGTGCTTTCAACAGACGGACAGACGGACAGACGGACAGACGGACAGACGGACAGACGGACGGACATAGCTAGATCGTCATCAAATCAAACCCTGATTCAGAATATATATACTTTATGGGGTCTAAAATGGATATTTCGATGTGTTACAAACGGAATGACAAAATGAATATACCCCCACCATTTTTTTGGTGGCGGGTATAAAAAAATAAATTATATGCAGTTTTTGCCATTGAAATATTAAGAAATAAAAAGGGTTTGTGTGTGTAAAAAATGCATACCAATAAAAAAGTGCGGAAGATATATAAAACATAACAGGAAGCAGAAATTTTTGCAAAAAAAGAAACATTTTTGCAATACAATTTATAGCTGGAGTGGTAATGGTTTAAAGTTCCCGTTGGGAATTTCAACAGATTGAATTTTTCTTATCACATTTACAGAGTGTCGAGAAAAATCCTTGTTTTTATGATACTAGAGTTAAAATGGTTAATTTCATCTTAATGGTTTATAGTTACGAAAGTCTTTTAATATAATTTTCTTTATTATTTAACTTTACATTGGAGATTTTGTCGAAACTTGATATTTAAATCAAATGGTAAATGACAGTCTATCCTGAAATACATTTTGTTCTAAACTGTGCAATTTGTTATAAACTCATTACCATTAACGCCTACTTTCGTTACAATTTCTGCTGGTGTTTATGTGGTGGTTGCTTTTAAGATAAAATAAATTGATATTAATGGTTTCAGGGTTGTTGTTTCAACAGAATTATACTTAAGTGGAATTATGTACTGAATGCCGCAAGCCTTTAAGATGTTTTTTTTTGCAAAATAACAGCAGCAATAATAAATATTAAATATTCAATGGCAGATAAAGGTAAAAGAAGATTGCTTTTAAAATCATGAAATTGTTTTTGCTAAGAGTAAATGTATGTGTGTGGAGGTTTTTTAGAAAATATTCCTTATGAGGAAGATTAATCGATAGTTGCCCTTAAATGTTAAGTTATAAAAAATTTATAAGTGTTTCTTAAAAGCAACTAGTAACAATTTTTTTTAAAAGCTTTTAAATATTTTCTACAAAAAAATAATTTTTGTCAAATTTTGTGACATATCTTGAAATTGAGTTTAAAAACATCTTAGTTGCTTTATGAAATCATTCATTAGGCTTAAATACAAAAACGTTGAAAAAGTGTTGAAAATCCGATATTTATCGGACCTAAAGAGTTTTTAAGAATGAATTTATTAACTTTAAGGAGACTTGTTAGTGTGTCAACAAGTCATAAAAAATCAATTTTACATTTGGACTTGATTTCATAATATGCTAATAATTTGAGAAATATGATAGACTATCAGAGTTCTTATTTTGTCGATGCCCATCGTTTAGTTGTATTTAATTATGAGCCTTCTCAAGGTTTCTATGAAATATTTGAACGACTTTATGAATCGCCCTGGGGAAAGTGAAGTGATGTAAAAAATAGTGGCAGTCGTATTTATTTGCTAATATGGGGCAATTGTGCTAGACTTTAATATAAATTTATTTTCGAATATTTTTTCAAGACAAAAACAATATGTTGGGCCTTTCCGAATTGATTCCAGCATTAAGATGATCGACTCGAAAATCCGGTTTTTTACTTTTTCAGCTGGCGGTTTTTTCTAAATGTTAATTTTTCGTATGTCGAATACACCGGTTTTTTACTCACAGAAGCCGGTTTTTTTCATTTTTAGTTTTATTTTTATTTAGCTTTGTAACCAAACGTACCATACTATATTTATTACTCTAAAAATTTCAAAAAATCAGAAAATTTATTAAATACTCTTCCATAATATTGTAAGAAGGTATTTTATACGTTGCTGCGTTTATAATTTGCTGTGATAATCAGCTGTTCAGTTAAGTTTTTTTGACCAAATTATTGTACTTTGCAATACTTTTTTTTACTCATTTTCGAATTTCATAGACTACCCATAGCTTTACTGATATCTCTGATAACATATGACTTGTTAGTATACAGTTTGGCACACAAAGAATCATTATTACAACTTGCCTACAAAGTTAATGTTAGTGAATGATAAATTTGACTACAGTAAGCAGTGAAATGACTTTTTAATATTTTTATTATTACAACCTCCTTGTAACAAAGTTTTTTTTTTAATATCGCAGTACCAAAGCCAAACCGATTACTTTTAACAAATTAATTTAGTTTTTAAAAAATTTTACCAAACGAAATAACATTTTTGATGATTTATTTACTGTTTTGCGTCACTAATATTAAAAAATTAAAACTTAAAATAAAAAAAATTAAAAAGGTCGAAGTTGAAAAAAAAATATAAATCACAATTTAGTTGCCATATTTTGCTTCATTTGGAGAAACAATAGCATTTTTAAATTTATAAACCCTACCTTAAAAGTTAAAGATAATTGAAGCATAAACTTAACTTTTTGGTCACTGTTAGATAAAAAGTGTCTGTCCTTTAACATCTTTATTTTAAATAACGGCATTTTATAATAATTCCATTGAATGTGTGTCTACTTAAAATGCAATTAAACCATAGAATAAACTAGTTTATACCTATATATGTATCTCTGTCATGGTAATAAGAAAAAATTAAATTTTATGTATTCAACCGGTTAACCGGTTTTTTCTACATTACCAAAAGAGCAACCGGTTTTTTTTAATTCTAAATTTTAAAATATTTGAAAACCGGTTTCTTAAAAATGTCGAATAATCGATCACCCTATCCAGCATACAGGTTGGAAATAAATATTGTTGAAATTACAATGGTAATGACATAACCTTCGCGATTGACGTCATAGCACAAAAGGTAATTTGACCAGAAATCTTGGCCGAAATAATTTTTTTTTTACTAATAATAATAATGTTTTTATTAACGAAATTGTATTAAGAACATATCAAAGCTAATAACTGCGTATTTGATTTTTTTTAAAAAGCAAATATCAGCTAATTTATTAGCAGTCGCAGTTAAAATTGGTAAGTAACGTGTTTAGTGAAACATTAAAAGTGTAATTTTGACATAAGTTAACACATTCTTTTATTAGTTTTTAAACTAAAAGTAGGCTATTGTATATAATATATTGAAGAGATGGGATAGTAAGTAGTTAAAAAAAAAAAACAAAATATTTTGATGGACATTACTGAATTTGTTAACAAAACCTGTAATTCTAACTTAAACTAAAATAAATTACCTTCTCGATAAATATAAACTTTGCATAAGCTTTCAATAATATTGACTATCGTTTTTTCCTTGAAGAAAAGTTTTAAAAGAAGAACTCTGACTAAATTTTTTTATTTTTCGTTGCGGTTTTTAATTTGTATCATTTTCTTTCAGACAGTCTCAGCTTGAAATATTGTGAACTTTTTAATGCTTGGATTTTTAAAGAGAATAGGAATACTATATTCGGCCGTGCCGAATCTTATATTACCTTCACAACGTGTAGTCATGTAAAAAGAATTGTTTGTATCACCATTCATCTCATTAATATGAAAAGCGTACATAGAAACATACATATCGTCGCTGCTCTGACATAATCGGTTATGTGACAATTTTTAAAAAATTGTTTATTACACTATTTTGAACCTTTATTGGTCGTGCATCTTCTAACCAAATGAATTAAGGATATCTTGATTGGTTCAAAAATATAAAATTGTCAGTATGCGCAAATTTAATACTGTAAAGTAGCAAAATAAAATGCTTTTTTTTCTCTCTTAAAAATTCAGTAAAAAACACATAACTGATTTTGTTAACTGATTTGAGTTTATCCGTTTAAAAACAAAAAAAAAATAAAATAAAAAATAACAAAAAAACAAAAAACAAGTAAGAGCACTATATTCGGCTGTGCCGAATCTTTTGTACCCACCATCAATTTTGTGTACATTTAAAGCGCAATATTTATTATTTTTTTAATCGCTATAGAATAATCTCTTTCTAATAAAATATGTATCACTTTCTTTGTAGAGGGTGGTTAAATTTTAAGGGCCCATGTTTAAGGTGAACCACATCTAAACTTCAACTTTTTTCTTGTATTTCATTTGACATTTCTCAATCTCAGACTAACTCAATTTGGACCGTGGAAAGATACGCAATCGAGCAACGCTTTTAAATATTATAGATTTTTATAAAAATTGGAGTTCAAATCAAAATGAATTTTGTGCACTTCGTGATTCTTTTGGTCAACATAATCGTTCGAATTTGTCCACAATCGTGAGAATTGTAAAAAATATTTAAATGTCTGCAAAGCAGGTCTGTATGAAATGTGAAAACATCTGTGAATGCCATCTTAGTTCGTTGAATGGGAAACATTGCTGTTTTTCACGATAACGTGGCAAAAGAGCAAGCAACCTCGACTCATCATCGTGCCCAACAATCGAGCATCAACAGTGTCATTGAAAATTTGGACTATCGGATCGTGGTGTGCCGCCTAGGTTGGGGGGCCATTTGGCCGATATTTTGTTCCATGCATAATTGAAGCATACAAATATTATCATTATAAAAATAAATGATAATAATTTGATAATAATTTTATTCAAAATCAACATAGTCCCTTAAAATTAAACCACCCATTATAACTTCGGTATGCTAGTAAAATGTTTTCGTAATTTTAGTCTTTCAATGAAAGTGGCCGTTAAAGTACACGTGTCAATAAAGTTTCTGCTAATAAACATAACTTCGATATTTCAATATAGTCCTTTAGTATTCCAAAATCTTTATTCATAGAGAATTTACATGAATTTAAGAGGAAGAAAGTGAATTTAAGGTTAAATTTTAAGGGCCATAGGGTGATTTAAAATATACATTCTCAGCATTTTGCTAAAACGAGAAATTTATTAGTAAGATTTTGAATTTTAAACTTCTATAACATTTTGCTTTTAAAAGATTTTCAAACGAAATAAGTTTTGTATAATTTTAAAATTTGTTAGCCATTAGCACATGAAAATAAATTGTTTATAATGTTTAGAGATAATTTTTTTTTACTTAGTCAAAAATTTCCTAAATTCTCATTTTTAATAGAGCATAACTTCATCTTATCATCTTTATCTTATATTTAGCTACAGTACAACAAATGGTGCAGTGTAAGATGAATAAATGCTAATATATATGACTAATATATTTTTATAAAAATTTAAAGAAAAAAGTGTGCGTGGCACATCTATTTTCCGTTATAACGAAGACTTTGACCAAAAAGCCATGTTTGTAAAATTTCAGAATCGTACATATAGTTTTGTCAGTTTTATTACGTTTTTAATTTGAAATATACACTGTGCGGTATAAATTTTCGTACATTTTTATCTATAACTCTTTTCCTAATTCATAGATTTAAGCGATTTTCAGGGACACAATTCAAAAGTGAAAGTGGGCGTTATAGTAGGCGTGTCAAAGTTGTTTTTTGCTAATGAGTACAACTTAGGTGTTTCAATATAGTCCTTTATTATTCCAAAATTTTTATTAATAGAGAAATTATATGCATTTTAGGTAAAACGTTATATGGGAGGTGGACGTAAAAGTGGGCGTGGCACCTTAATTTTCTGGCATAGTAATGAAATTGCCTAGGGGGATAGACGTAGCAAAATTTATCATCATACCTCTAATTTTAGCGGTTTTATGAGCTTTTAAATTTCATTAACGGTAGATAACGTGAAAAGTGGGCGTTATAGTAGGCATGTCAAAGTTATTTATGCGAATGAGTACAACTGAGGTGTTTCAAGATAGGCCCTTATTATTCCAAAATCTTTATTAATAGAGAAATTATATGAATTTTAGTTAAAACGTTATATGGGAGGTGGGCGTGGCACATTGATTTGCCGTCACAAGAAAGCGTGTCACCAAAAAGCAAAGTGTGCAAAATTTCAGAGTCGTACATCAAATTTTGTTGCTTTTATGACGTTTTTGTTTTTAAATATACCGAAAAATACACTGTGCGGTATAAATTTTCGTACATTTTGATCGATAACTCCTCTCCTAATGCATAAATTTAGACAATTTTCGGGGAAAAATATTGTCTTTACCCAGGAAATATATATTCGAAGTTTCATGAGTCTACGTAAGGCGTTTGGACACAATTCCATTTTATTCGATGTTCGAAGGACACGGTTTTTTCGACCTACTCTTGCTTTTCGAGCTATAACTCTCTTCTTAATATTCCGATTTAGCCCATTTTCAATACCAAACAAACCTTGTCTATAAGAAAGAGTCTGGCAAAATTTGAGCCCCCTAGCTTTTTCGGTGCGACCTCTATCGTGCTTTCAACAGACGGATAGACGGACAGACGGACGGACATAGCTAGATCGTCATCAAATCAAACGCTGATTCAGAATATATATACTTTATGGGGTCTAAAATGGATATTTCGATGTGTTACAAACGGAATGACAAAATGAATATACCCCCACCATTTTTTTGGTGGCGGGTATAAAAAAAAACATTTAACCAAACCATTTAAAGACATTTTTACAAAAGTGTAATTTTGTTAAGCTAATAATTCACTATTACAATAAATGAATATTTTATTTGTTTTATTAATAAGTTTCAAATACACATAACGAATATATTATAACGTTATGTTAAAGCTCATGACATTTATTTCGTTTATGTGATATGTTAACATTTCAGTTTACGGTGACACTATGACACCTCAAAAGTAATTAATTATTTTACCACACTGCATAAATTGTTTATTCGTATGCATGAGTTTGTATGATTTTAATTTGTTATATTTATTTAATGTGATTTTCGGTCAAATGTTTTTAAATGAAAACATCATATTTATTCATGTTTAATTAAAAACAAATATATTCATTTAAAAATTATATAAATAATTTTTTGATTTTAAAATTTTATTTTCGGTATAAAATTTTAATTGAATAATACTTAAATGAAAATTCAAATTCATTTAAATTATGTGCAGCATTTTTTTAAGTATTAAATTCAGTAAAACTAATTCAAATGCAATGGGAATTTTTTTTTGCAATTTATGGATTTTTGAATACTAATAATATTTATTTAATATTTATTTCAAATAAAACTATAGAAATTATTAAAAGTAAATTGATGTTCTTTTAGTTATAATAAAAAAACTAAAAAAATAATGTTTTTGTTGTTACATTGTCAATATACCTCAAGTCAAATTACAAATTCATAGATTATTTTTTAAGGAAAAAGTAACAAAAATTTATGATCGTAGAATCAAATATTTTTATTTTCACGATATACGTAGGAAAGTTTAAGGATACAACATAGATCAGAAATTACAATAAATACAAAAGAAGATAAATTCAGTGCTAAAGCTAAGTACACCATGGGAATATTTTAGTCTTAAGTATTGAAAATACCAGTGATACAACTCTTTTAAATTAAATTAAGTTTTATGTTGTAATGTCCACCTCTACAAAACTGAGATATAAATTAAACTTTGTGTTGTGCTGTCCTCCTTTACAGAATTGTGATACAATTTTAAGAAAATTAATCTATTGTATTTCAACTATAAGGACTAAATGTAAGTAAAGTCATCTTATTGTGTTCTTTGATAAACTATGTGGTTTGTTTATAATTTAGTGTCATGTTGCCAGATTAAATAAATATTAAATCCCTTATGAAGTTGAAAGAAGTACCAACGAAACGTCGTTATTTTTACCTTTTACGATCTTGAATGTCACATAAAGAAAATCATAAAGTTAGTAAGAGAAAGAGGTCGATAAAAACAACTTTGCCAATATTTTTATAGTTTTAAAAAAAAAACTTAAAAATGAGTGAGCTTTTCCGTAAGACATTGTTTATCTTCGTGCTTCAATAGTTTATAATTATAACTTATAATAAAGTTATTTTGAACATGTGTATCATATTTACCATCACAACCAAAATTGGTAAATCTTTATACGAAAATTTAAGCTTCAGTTAACATTAAGCTATTGTGTTCATTTTGTGTGTTATCTTAGTAGTTTACTATGCATGAATTGGCAAGTATTGTCTGTGTGATATCATTTTTGCACGACCACAACTCTCGTCGGATTTGGTGTATCTAATAATAAGTGAAAGATTTTAAATTGGAACCACAATAGCCATAAGGTTTCTTAAAATATCATTCAGTCTATCCATGGAGATCTCAGTTAGGAATGCATGATTTTTATATGAGATGTCCCACTTGGTAGGGCTCTTTGATACTCTTATTATTTGCTGTTTTTACACATGGTTAATGCAGTAATACCATGTCTATTTTATGTGTTTATTTAGGCATCCAAAATGCGCTGAAAACATGTGTATTTTTTGCACATTTGCAATCATAATAGATGCGCCTAAATCATATATCTTTTCTGCTCCTTTTCTTGCTATTTATGTGCTACTTTCGTAGCATTAAAACATGTTTTTTTTTTATTTTTTTTTAGTTAAAATTTATTTTAAAAATATAAAAAACAATTCATCACCAATAAGCAATTATTTACATATTCAATTAAAAATTATATGTTATGTGTAATTTGTAATTAAAAATTTTAATTAATTTTTAATAGGAAAATTGTTAATATAACATATAATATAATAGTTTTATTTTATATAACTATTGATAAAAGTTTTCTTTAAAAAAAGTCATTATTTTTTCCAAACGATTCTTTCTTATAGTGGAAATTTTTGCCAATATAAAGGCTTTTCTGACCTTTTCCAGAAAAGCTTTTTTGTTGGTATTTTTGTCAATCGTTGCTGCTAAAAAAATAAAGTTATCAGAAAAAAGCAGTAAGATAAATTTTAAAATATTTTGAATGCTTACGCACCATGCATTTGAAAATTTTGGATAATTCAGAAGCCATTCTTTCTTTTGCCTTCCATCTATCAAAGTTTATTTCTCTGCCTTTTACCAATCATATTTTAAAAACAATCAAGTATAAACAAAAAATTACCACAAGATTTTTTAACAACCGTTAAAAACTACTTGACAACAAAAATTAAAAGTAAACACAAACTAATTTAGCAAAAGCAATTACACTTCTTAAACTTTTTAAACACAAAGAGTCGCTTTTACAAAATTTTACACGCGTACTTGTTATTTAAAGTACAAAACATCAACTGATACTCCAAAATAATTCTGTTTATTGCATCACCCCATTGTGCCCCTGTGCCCCTGTGGACTAGTCAGTAAAGGACAAGTCAGTTGTTTGGGGGTTGCGGGTTCGATTCCTGCCGGAGACTCTGGAATTGTCTGCTTCTCTTTCTCTTCTATCTTAAATATTTCTATTCTTATTTTATTCTTCTCTCTATTAAGGCGTCACAATGGACCGTAATGGTCTCCGAGTGAAGGTGTGAGGGTAACTTTGCACCAGCCTTACCTACTTACCTACCATAGCTTGGGACTAATGATTAGTAATCCTAATGATTAGCAATTGGATTAGAAATTTTTATTGTGCTTAAAAATTGATTAATTATGATTAGTTAGGCATTTTAGACGATTACTAATTGATTAGATTATAAATAATCAAAAATCTAATCACAATTAGTGACGATTAGCATTTCTAATCAAATCTAATCAAAACTAATCGAAAAACGAATTGATTAGATTTCTTGATTATTTTTGATTAGATTTGATTAGATCAACTATTTTTAACTATTTTTGTGAAAAGAAAATATTTATTTATCATATTTGTTGCTATATTTACATAATCTAAGAGATTTTGAATATTGCATAAAATTGCATACGATTCACCCTGTTCTTAATCTAAACACTTGACACAGCTGGTTCACTTTGTTGTTGTGTTATAATTAATGTTAATTTTCAACGTCTTTTGTGATTTTAATTTTGCTTTATTCAAATTGAAGTGTTCAAAATTATTGGTAAGTAAAAATGCACGGAGAAATCTAATCAATTAGTTTTTCGATTAGTTTTGATTAGATTTGATTATAAAGGCTAATCGTCACTAATCTAATCACGATTTTTAATTATTTCTAATCTAATCAATTAGTAATCTGAAATTTTTATCAAAATTCTATTCTAATGATTAGATTATTTTATTTTTCTAATCGTAATGATTTCTAATTCTAATTGAAATTCCGAAGCTATGCTACCTACCTACCATCACCCCATTGGGATGACATTAACATAACAGTCTTCAATAAATTTTTTAAGAACTACATTCCTGCATCCTCGTAAGCGATAGAAGTTGCAGTAAGGTATTTTATAAAAAATGAAATATATTTAGTAGAAATTTCTGACTTCCATTTGTTGCAGCCTCGAATGCGCTCTAATATTGCGCTATAAGAAGGCATGATTTTTTACTGCTTACCGGTACAAAATAAATTTTTGCTGGGAAGTAGTATCCCAGATACACCACATACAGCTCCACATTTTATTCTAGAATCAACTATTCCAAAAATTGGCAGGTCAACATGAAGAAGAAATAGCTTTTAGAAGTTTCAAATGCAATAAATTCTCAATGATTTTTAAATTAGTAGCAAAATTTTCTCTATCTCTTTAAAGATATAACGAGGATAAATATGACTACGTATTAGCAATAATATTTAACCGCAGTTCAGCAAAATTTAATAACATAAATTATAAACAATTCGCCTTATTAAAGTCTTTAGTAAAAGCAATTTCTTTTGGTTCGTTTGCATTTTTTCTATATAAAATTAGAATATGTATATTAGATCATAAATCCTTTCAAAATTATCACTTTGGCAAACTAAAAGGAAAACGATAAACATTTAAGGAAATATCTTAGCAACTTATATGAGACTTTATTTTAAGCATAAAAAACAAGTATGCTTAAAATAAGAAAATCGATATCAACTAAATGGAAAATAATGAAAATATTAGATATTTAAAGGCAGACATATGTATGTAAGTACGAAGTGTCTTAATTCAAAAAAACTAAATATGTCGGTTCCAAGACAGTTCGCTTTAGGAACCAATACACTTTTGGAAATAAAGGGTCCGCCAAATAACATCTTTGTTTTTAAAATGCTATAAAAAAGTGTAGCTTCGGCTGTGTGGCACGTAGCGCCGTCCTGCTGAAATCAAATGTTGCCAATATCCTCCTCTTAAATTTTTGTGAACAAAAATTTATTCAAAATGGCCCGATAACGATCGCCATTGACTGTAAAGGCCACTCCTTGCTCATTTTCGAAGAAAAATGGCCCAAATATGCCTCTGGGCCTAAATCCGCACCAAACAGTGACTCGTTTTGGGTGTATCGGCTTTTCAATGTATGCGTGCGGGTTTCTGTGCCCCGAATGCAAAAATTTTGCTTGTTTACATACCCGCCAAGATCAAAATGAGTTTCATCTGAAAAGATAATTTTTTTTCGCAAAATCGGCCAAAGTAATGTCGCAATATTTCCCAGCGTTGTTCAAGCGTATACACAACTATATTTGTTCAGCGGAAGGATAAAACTAATTATCTGTCAAATCAGACATGAGCTAAGTGTTACCATTCACGAAATAAGCACTAGTGGAAAAAAAAACGTTAGATAGCGGACCCTTTATTTGTAACACTGACTTAATTTTTATACCCGCCACCAAAAAAATGGTGGGGGTATATTCATTTTGTCATTCCGTTTGTAACACATCGAAATATCCATTTTAGACCCCATAAAGTATATATATTCTGAATCGGGGTTTGATTTGATGACGATCTAGCTATGTCCGTCCGTCTGTCCGTCTGTCCGTCTGTTGAAAGCACGATAGAGGTCGCACCGAAAAAGCTAGAGGGCTCAAATTCTGCCAGAATCTTTCTTATAGACAAGGTTTGTTTGGTATTGAAAATGGGCTAAATCGGAATATTAGAAAGAGAGTTATAGCTCGAAAAGCAAGAGTAGGTCGAAAAAACCGTGTCCTTCTAACATCGAATAAAATGGAATTGTGTCCAAACGGATAAACGTAAAGTAATGAAACTTCGCATATATATTTCTCGAGTCAAAAGAATATTTCTCCCCAAAAATTGCTTAAATCTATGCATTAGAAAAGGAGTTATAGGTCAAAATGTACGAAAATTTATACCGCTCAGTGTATTTTTGAAATTTAAAACGTAATAAAACTGACAAAACTATATGTACGGTTCTGAAATTTTGCAAACATGGATTTTTGGTCAAAGTCTTCGTTATAACGGAAAATAAATGTGCCACGCCCACTTTTTTTTTAAATTTTTATAAAAATATTTAAGTCATATTCATTAGCATTTATTCATTGCAGATGGCAACATCTGTTGAAGGCGCCACTACATTTTGCAAACACTGAGGATGATGTCTTTGCTAAACATAACGTAGAACACTAGATGACTCTAGCAACATTTTTTTGCACAAACTACAAAGGAATTTTATAGGGGTTTGTGAAAACGAAAATGACCGAAGTTTGTTGACAAAAATTAACTAGAGTAATGATTTGTGCCCAACTTTACATATAGTTGTACACACAGTCTTATTAGGTTTAAGATTTAAAAATATTAAAAAAAAATGTGCATCAGCAGATTTAAAATAAGTATTTGAATATTTAAAATACATATTTTAACTAAATTTTTTTTATCTATCTATTCTTTTGTAAAGGGTGGTTAAATTTTAAGGGCCACAGGGTGATTCAAAATGGACATGCTCAGCATTTTGCTTTAAACTTATTAGTAAGATTTTGATTTTTAAAGTTCTATAACATTTTACTTTTAAAAGAATTTCAAACAAAATAAGTTTTGTATAATTTTAAAATTTGTTAGCCATTAGTACATGAAAATAAATTGTTTATAATGTTTAAAAATAATTTTTTTTTTATCTTTAGGTCTAAATTTTCCTAAATTCCTTTTTTTAAATACACCATAACTTCTAGAAAACATAAGATAACAAAAAGAAATTAGCACCATTTAGTAGATAAAACTCTCCTCTATACCCCTATACCCCACTGTATACCCGGGACGATTCGACCGTGATCACCAGACCAATTTTTGTGACACAAGGTCAAATATTTTTTGCAAAATTTTAGTAAAAGAGCTAAACAAATTTTTTTGTAAAGTGTTTTTTTTAAGTATTTTAGTTTTTATACTCGCAACCAAAAAAATGGTATATATATATTCTTAATCGGGGTTTTATTTGATGACGATCTAGCTATGTCCGTCCGTCTGTCCGTCTGTTGAAAGCACGATAGAGGTCCCATCGAAAAAGCTAGTGGGCTCAAATTTTGCCAGAATATGTCTTATACACAAGGTTTGTTTGGAATAGAAAATTGGCTAAATCGGAATATAAGGAAGAAAGCTCGTAATGCAAGAATAGGTCGAAAGAACCGTGTCCTTCCAACATCGAATAAAATGGAGTTGTGTCCACCAGCATCTACGTATGAGTCATGAAACTCCAAATATAAACTACCTGAGCAAAAACAATATATCTACCCAAAAATTGCCTAAATGCATGCATTAGGAAGGGAGTTAGAGATCAAAATGTACGAAAATTTATACCGCGCAGTGTATTTTTCAGTATGTTCAAAATTTTAAACCTAATAAGAGTGGCAAAATTAGATCTACGATTCTGAAATTTTGCAGGAATTGCTTTTTGGTCAAAAGCTTTCTTCTGACGGAAAATAAATGTGACACGCCAACCTTCCATACAACGTTTGCTCTCAAAGTCTTATAATTTCTTTATAAATCGAATAATAAAGGACTTTATTAAAATTTATAAGTTGTATTTATTAGCATAAATAACTTCGACACACCTACTATAACCCTCACTTTCCACATTATCTACTGTTAATGAAATTTAAATTTATAAAACCGACAAAATTAGAGGTATGATGATAAAATTTGCTACGGAAATCCTTCTAGTCAATGTTATTGTTATGCCAGAAAATTTAGGTGACACGCCCACTCTTACGCCCACATCCTATATAATGCCTTATCTCAAATTCATATAATTTCTCAATGAATAAATATTTTGGAAGAATTACGGACTATATTGAAATATCTAAGTTGTATTTATTAGCAGAAATTTTATAAACACGCTTACTTTAACGCTTATTTTCACTGAAACACTTAATTTACGAAAACATTTTACCAGCATATCGAAATTATAAAGGGTGGCTAAATTTCAAGGGCCGATGTTGATTTTGAATAAAACACAAATTATTTAGGAAATTATTATCATTTCTTTTTTAATGATAATGTTTGTATGGTTCAATTATGTGTGGAACAAAATATCGGCCAAATGGCCCCCGCGACCTCAACGGCACACCTCGATCCGATAGTCCAAATTTTCAATAACATTGCTGATGCTCACTTGTTTGGCACGATGATGAGTCGAAGTTGACTGTTTTTTTGCCACACTATCGTGAAAAACAGGAATGCTTCTCATTTAACGAATTAAGAAGGCATTCATAGATGCTCTAACATTTTATACAGACCTGGGGCCGAATTACGGCCATCGATATCGATCGAAATTTTACTCGAACGATCGAGTACGCTGTGCTTTAGGTATAGAGATTCTAATAAGAGTTTTCAAATTTCGATCACGTTCGAGTGCCGTAATTCGGCCTCTGTTTTAAATTTAAAATTTAACCACCCTCTACAAAGAAAGTGATGTATATTTTATTATAAAGAGATTATTCCAAGCGATTAACAAAATAATAATTATTGTGCTTTAAATGTACACAAAATTGGTGGTGGGTATAAAAGATTCGGCACAGCCGAATATAGTGCTCTTACTTGTTTTTAAAGAGTTATTCATACTATGCAATAACAACTAAAATTTGTTATATTTTTTATATGTATTATTTTTGAAAATTTGAGTTTAGCTTTAATCCAGTAAAATGCCGTGATATTTCTTTACTGTATTCCACTTAGCAGCGCTTCCTTTAAGGCTCTTATATTGTGACAGGAATATGTAATAAAATGCTCTTAATGACGTGTTTTTTTCCCGCTACTTGTGAAAGAATATATAGATTTTTACTTAATGCATCACAGTAGTACATTTAAGTATATGCACCAACTAAATGATTTGCAAAAAATTCCATACTTTCTGTCATACAATATTGCATTAGTATGCGCTTATTGTATGATAGAAAATAATGCGCTTAATGTATGACAGGTAATAATAAGAATAATGACAACAATGAGATAATATGTTCTGCTTTCAAAATGCCGATTATTTTCTGTGGGGTATACATATATATTTTATATTTAACGTATTACAGCTTTAAATAATAATAATTTTTTACATCAGATTTTTTTAAGATAATTTTTTTTTATTTAGAAAAATCAGCCGTATTTGCAAAACCATGTTATTTTATTACATCAAACGCAATAACTTTTATATTGTTTAAAGAAAGTTTTGTCCACAAAAAAAACAAATAATAATAAAAAAATATACTGAAAATATGACACACTGAGTTGAGTGTCGGCTTAGAATAATGCTCTATAAAAATTGTAAGAATAGTAATATAAATAAATAAGAAAAAATATCTACTGCTTTGAAGTTGATGACTGTGACATGCAAATTTAAGGGCAAATACATGAAAAAACACAAAAAATTATTTTTTTACGATTATTCGAAAATCTGCGCATCTGCTAGAGCTTTTGGTAAGTGTAGTACCAACTTATATGGCTTGATGCAAAATAATAAAAAAAAGTATAAAAAACAGAACCTTAAATAGATTTTGGTACATTCAGAGTGTTTTATTATGGAGTAACGAAGTTTCAAGTAACGAACTTTGAAGACTTTTTCAAAAAGTATTAAATGTATAAAAGTATTATTTAGAAGCAAATCTGCCATAAATATATATATAGCCTTTCAACGCAAGAAAGGAAGTTACGTTTTTGAGAAAATCGCATTTTGATAAGAGTGGCAAACTAACCTTTTTTGGTTATATCCTCCACCAAAAAAAAAAAAGTATTGAATGGGTATATTAATTTTGTCATAAGGTATATATTTTTTGACTCCTGGGGCCAAATTACGGCATTCGATCACGATCGAAATTTTACTCGAACGATCGAGGTTGCTATGCTTTAGGTATAGAAATTCTAATAAGAATTTTCAAATTTCGATCACGTTCGAATGCCGTAATTTGCCCCCTGGTATCTAGTTATATCCGTTCATATGTCTGTCTACCTGCCTGCCAGTCTGCCTGTCTGTTTAAAGCATGATAGAGCTCGAACGAAAAAAGCAAAGAGGATGGATATCTTGTTTTCTATTAAAAATGGGCTTAATAGGTCTATCAGCAGGACAGTTTTAGCTTATAGGTCATGAATAGGTCTCTTTGAGATTAAACAAAATGCGATTGTGCCTAAAAGCAGTGACATAGAGTGATAAAATTTTACATAAGTATATATAAGGTCCGCAATCTAACGTTTTTTCTCAACTAGTGCTTATTTCGTGAATAGTAACACTTATCTTCTGTCCTATTTGACAGAAAATTAGTTTTTTCCTTCCGCTGAACGAATATGATTGTGTGTACGCTTTGCTAAGTGGGCCTGCGATCGACTTACAGATGATGCCGATTTTGCCGAAAAAAAATCATCTTTTCAGATGAAGCTCATTTTGATCTCGGCGGGTATGTATACAAGAAAACTTGTCACATTTGGGGCACAGAAAACCCGCACGCATACATTGAAAAGCCGATACACCTAAAATGAATCACTCTTTGGTGCGGATTTTGGTGCAGAGGCATTATTTGGGCATTTTTCTTATGAGCAAAGAGTGGCCGTTACAGTCAATGGCGATCGTTATCCGGCCATGTTGAGCGAATTTTTGTTCACAAAAATTTAAGAGGAGTATATTGGCAACATTTAGTTTCAACAGGACGGCGCTACGTGCCACACAGCCGAAGCTACACTCGATGTTTTGCGCCCTGTTTCAAAAGGAAGAAAGTTATTTGGCGGACCCTTTAGTAAAAGACAAATATTTTTTCTATTTAAAATTAAAGACATCATATAACGGATAGAATTTCATTCTGATATTTAAAAAAATATGATTTCGGTTAATATTGTTATAACAGATTATACGCCCACTTTAAGGTTCACTTCCTTTAAAACAATTTTAATGCCATTCACAGAGAGTGCATGAGTATATGTGGGTTTGCCTTTCCGTATGAAATTCTACAATATTAATTTCTGACCTCAATAAAAATAAAAATTTTTTGAAATCCTATATATATGGGAAAAGTTTGAAAAATATCCGTTCGTTCGTCAGTCCGCCTGTACATGTATTTGTTGAAATCAATTCCCTAACATTACGTAGACCTGCCAACGTTATCAAAATATATAAAAAATATTTGTATCAGATTCACATTAATATTTAGCACTATTGTCCAGTAACTTTTTGAGATATGAAATGAACATGAATGGCTTTGTTGTCTGCCATAAATTCACCACAGAAATTAAAATTTTTTTAGCCCTAGGACAGTTTATAGACACACTTATGACTAATTTTAGATATTCGTGAAAAATTCTGGACAATTCGTTCGCTAATGGGCAAAGTTATTGGCAAAGGTTTTAAAAAAAAAAACTTATTTTTATTAAATATATCAAATTTTTAAGGCCTTATAATCATCTTTGGAAACGCTAAAGATAACAAATTAAAGACTAAATTCTAAGAAACTATGTCTGAGGAAAATTTACAGATTGGTTTGAAATTAACTTAGATATAAGCACCATAACATAACTGCTTCATTATACTTTTGTAAATACATGATAGTGAAAGTTTATTACCAGATTGTGCCCAGCACCCTTATTTGTTTCAAAATTATATTATTTCTTTATAAAAAAAAATATAACAGAATAATTGTCTCTGTGTTTTAACACCTAAGTAGAAAGCATTATCGGAAATAATTTGAAAATACCTACTTTTAAGTCCACCTTTTGTATTTGGTATAATCTATTATTAATAATATTTATCACATTATAAAAAGGACAAAATTGGATATATAAAAGGATGATTTTGCTCATGTAGACTTTGATTATTATTAATGCAACAATTGAAAATATAGCAAGTTTTTCTATATTCATATTATTTCTCTATGAAATATTATTTTGGAAGGATTAGTGAATGTATATTGCAACATATACCTTAAATTCATTTGTAGAAATTACTTTGATACTCTAAGTTTAACGCCTACTTCTTAGATACTGTTATAAAGGTTTCATTTGGAAACTACCCTGAATGAAATGTATGTTGTGAAACAGTGCTCATTTGCTATCCGACTCTGACGCCAGAACTTCTGACCAATTATACCGTATGGCAACATTTAAACTCGGTATTCACCAGTTAATTTCTAAAATTGTTTGCACTTTTTACCCCATTAGATTAAAATTTTACTTTTTAAAGGCAATTCACAGTCTATCATCTAAATTAATTTTTTTAAATTTTTGCTGTTTATTTTTTCAAAGTGTTAAAAGTACCAAATAGTCACCACTAGTCACCAATAGTCGACTAAAGTAGTGACATGGAAACATCTGTCCCCCGTCCTTCAGCAGATTATATAAAGAAAAATTAATTAATTTTAAATTGAATTTCAACAAAAAGAAAACAAGCAATACATATTATATTGTAAAGAAATTCTATCTTGATTGCGGTTGTTAACAAAAAAATGAATTTCGTAATATAAAATTATTTCGCAAGATTGGTGGGGGTGTCAAAAATTTAGCAATAGAAATCGTTTAAAAAACATCGAGTTAATATGCAAGAACAATTCAAAAATCAACTTATTTAAAGAAATGTATCAGTGGAATAACACTTTTAGTATTTTTAATATATTGCTGCGTAAATAGAGATAACTCTAACTTCACTTAAAAAAAGTTTTTCAGTATATGTTTTACTAATAAATTTTAATTCTGTTCGGAACACAATGACACTATTGATATGAAATACTTGACTTACTCCTGCTTTTCTTTTGCATTTGGATTAAAATTAACTAGAGTCACAGAGAAGTTATTCAAGGAAGTAAGCAAATTTGTAAACCTTAGCTAACATGACAACAGTTAAAATACTGACTGTTTCGATTACCTTTCAACCTTTTTCTTGGCTACAACACAACTAAGATCTTTAAGCTTATCAAGAAAACTCAATCTAAGAGGATTCTAGCTAATACGATATTTTGATTCTAGGTAATCAATGAATGACCTTCAACAATGTCCAACCAACGATTTTCAAAAACAAGCTAAAGACAGGAAGGCAAACATTACATAGAGTGATAATTGCACAACCGAGAACGCCAAATGATAATTGAAATGCCCAATACATGTCTAAATTGGAGTGAGCAAATTCAATATTTTAACACTTAACAAGTAAAGGTCATATTCTCCTTGCAATGTAAAAAAAAAAACAAAATTAAAAAAACTTTAAAATGTTTAATAAAAATTGTTGTTGGCAGACAATTGAAGATTTCTTAATATTATTATTAATCAAGAAGGCATGTACCAAATAGTTTTAGATGAGTCAAAAAACAATTTGTAAACACTTTCACTTTGTCTAACAAGTTGTCATTTTTTTAATTAACGTTCGCTTTGTCAGATATTAACCTTTCTAAATAAATATTTTGCAACAGTTATTTTGATCAAAATGTACAGAAAAAAAAACAAGTAAGAGCACTATTTTCGGCTGTGCCGAATCTTTTATACCCACCACCAATATTGTGTACATTTAAAGCACAATAATTATTATTTTGTTAATCGCTATAGAATAATCTCTTTATAATAAAATATGTATCACTTTCTTTGTAGAGGGTGGTTAAATTTGAATGGCCCATGTTTAAGGTTAACCACATCTAAACTTTAACTTTTTTCTTGTATTTCATTTGACATTTCTCAATCTCAGACTAACTCAATTTGAACCGTGGAAAGATACGCAATCGAGCAACGCTTTTAAATATTAAAGATTTTTATAAAAATGGGCTTTCAAATCAAAATGCATTTCGTGCACTTCGTGATTGTTTTGGTCAACATAATCGTTCGAATTCGTCCACAATCGTGAGAATTGTAAAAAATATTTAAATGTGTGCAAAGCAGGTCTGTATGAAATGTGAAAACATCTGTGAATGCCATCTTAGTTCGTTGAATGGGAAACATTGCTGTTTTTCACGATAACGTGGCAAAAGAGCAAGCAACCTCGACTCATCATCGTACCCAACAATTGAGCATCAACAGTGTTTTTGAAAATATGGACTATCGGATCGAAGTGTGCCGCCTAGGTTGGGGGGCCATTTGGCCGATAGTTTGTTCCATACATAATTGAAGCATACAAATATCATCATTATAAAAATAAATGATAATAATTTCATAATAATTTTATTCAAAATCAACATAGTCCCTTAAAATTAAACCACCCATTATAACTTCGGTATGCTAGTAAAATGTTTTCGTAAATTTAGTCTTTTAATGAAAGTGGCCGTTAAAATACGCGTGTCAATAAAGTTTCTGCTAATAAACATAACTTAGATATTTCAATATAGTCCTTTAGTATTCCAAAATCTTTATTCATTTCTTTATTCAGAATTTACATGAATTTAAGAGGAAGAAATTGAATTTAAGGTTAAATTTTAAGGGCCATAGGGTGATTTAAAATATACATTCTCTGCATTTTTCTAAAAAGGGAAATTTATTAGTAAGATTTTGATTTTTAAGCTTCTATAACATTTTGCTTTTAAAAGATTTTTAAACGAAATAAGTTTTGTATAATTTTAAAATTTGTTAGCCATTAGTACATGAAAATAAATTGTTTATAATGTTTAGAGATAATTTTTTTTTTTTTAATTAGGTCAAAATTTTCCTAAATTCCCATTTTTAATAGAGCATAACTTCAGGAGAACATAAGCATAAGTTGTTAGCATGCCATCTAGTAGTTGCTAGTAGAGTCATCTATATTATCATCTTTATCTTATATTTAGCTACAGTACAATAAATGGCGCAGTGTAAGATGAATAAATGCTAATATATATGACTAATACATTTTTATAAAAATTTAAGGAAAAAAGTGTGCGTGACACATCTATTTTTCGTTATAACGAAGACTTTGACCAAAAAGCCATGTTTGCTAAATTTCAGAATCGTGCATATAGTTTTGTCAGTTTTATTACGTTTTAAATTTGAAATATACACTGTGCGGTATAAATTTTCGTACATTTTTATCTATAACTCTTTTCCTAATTCATAGATTTAAGCGATTTTCAGGGAAAAATATTCTTTTGACTCGATAAATATATATTCAAAGTTTCATGACTACGTTTATGCGTCTGGACACAATTCAAAAGTGAAAGTGGGCGTTATAGTTATATTATTATATTATTATAGTTATATTATTCCAAAATCTTTATTAATAGAAAAATTATATGAATTTTAGGTAAAACGTTATAGTGGGCGTAAAAGTGGGCGTGGCACCTTAATTTTTTGGCATAGTAATGAAATTGCCTAGGGGGATAGACGTAGCAAAATTTATCATCATACCTCTAATTTTAGCGGTTTTATGAGCTTTTAAATTTCATTAACGGTAGATAACGTGAAAAGTGGGCGTTATAGTAGGCGTGTCAAAGTTATTTTTGCGAATGAGTACAACTGAGGTGTTTCAATATAGGCCTTTATTATGACAAAATCTTTATTAATAGAGATATTATATGAATTTTAGTTAAAACGTTATATGGGAGGTGGGCGTTAAAGTGGGCGTGGCACATTGATTTTCCGTTACAAAAAAGCCTCTTACCAAAAAACAAAGTGTGCAAAATTTCAGAGCCGTACATCCAATTTTGTTGCTTTTATGACGTTTTTGTTTTTAAATATACCGAAAAATACACTGTGCGGTATAAATTTTCGTACATTTTGATCGATAACTCCTCTCCTAATGCATAGATTTAGACATTTTTCGGGGAAAAATTTTTTTTTACCCAGGAAATATATATTCGAAGTTTCATGAGTCTACGTTAATGCGTTTGGACACAATTCCATTTTATTCGATGTTCGAAGGACACGGTTTTTTCGACCTACTCTTGCTTTTCGAGCTATAACTCTCTTCCTAATATTCCGATTTAGCCCATTTTCAATACCAAACAAACCTTGTCTAAAAGAAAGATTCTGGCAAAATTTGAGCCCCCTAGCTATCGTGCTTTCAACAGACGGACAGACGGACGGACATAGCTAGATCGTCATCAAATCAAACCCCGATTCAGAATATATATACTTTATGGGGTCTAAAATGGATATTTTGATGTGTTACAAACGGAATGACAAAATGAATATACCCCCACCATTTTTTTGGTGGCGGGTATAAAAATACACCTGTTATGTACTGGATGATGAAACTTATATACTGGTGGACTTTTTGGAAGTTTCAAGTAAAAATTTGTATGTGTTTGATGAAGGAAAAAATTTTCAAGAACAACACCAGAAATAAACATATTAAATGTAATCATGGCAAATTAAGCTTCTACGAACGCAGAAAAATTTATTACGAAGTATCTGGGAAATTGGATTTAAGCTTGTTGTAAATAGCGCAGAGTTCTTTCATACATCTGACCTGATTTTGAATCACGCCTCTATAGAAAAATTACCTTTGAAAGGTGTTAAAAAAATAATGTCAATTTTACATCACTGGAGACGATAGATTTCTATGAAAAAGAAATAAAGTATACAGGAATGGTATGGCATAACATTTCCGATTTTGTACTTATCTTGTCCATATTTGTTTTAACTATAAGCAAGAAACTATAAAAATTTTAATGGGAGGATTTGCACAAAAAGTAGTTTAAATTGAAAATACTGAATAAAATGTTTAATACGGTTTAAAAAATTTTTATTTTTTCTTTAATATTTTTTTTTATAATTTTTAAGTTTATGTTAGTAGTTACAAGCTGTATGACATTGTTAGCAATAAAAGAAAAATCTAAATTAATAAAAATAATATAAATAAAGAAAATATTTTTTATCGGATAAATTGGTTTAGAAATACAAACAATATGTAATGAATATATGTAATCCAACAATAGGTTTCTATTATTCTGTGACCATTTCCTTATGTTCATCTATATATTTGTTTTTATTGATAAATTTTAATACCCATACGAGTCCCTTGAGTATTGTAATTGTATTAAACAAATATAACAGCAATTCTCGTAATAAGAAAAATTGTAGATACCGCCAAGAACAACAATACCAACAATTGTATTATAATCAAAAGAAAAAAAAATATTTAAGTGTCGCTTTTCAGCAGTGAATCAAGTTTAAACATCACTTACCACTCCACAACAAGCAACATATACATAATTTACAAATACATAAATATTGGTATATGTGTCTATTTGTTAACGTTTTGTGAGGGTACTAAAGTTACATATACATAGTTAAAGCAAATAAAGCTTTTTACTGTTTATAGTTGCAAAGGTGGTCTCCTTCCAACATTACGTGTTTATGCTAGTTTGTGTTACTGTTACAATTGCTGGCTCTGTCAAATGATATTTATCTAACTCTGTTGGCGACATAATCATTTGTCCTGACTAAGGGAGAAGAAACTGTTGTTAAGGACCCCAGACAAATTCTTCAAAAACTGGCAAAAGTAAAAGTAACTTGTGGCAAAAGAAATTCTTTAACAACTTGGTATGATGAGCATTTGTGTGCTGAGGGAATATTAAAGATAAAATATTTCATAAATGTTTGTATTTTTGCTTCTTATTCTGGTTATTTTCTTTTTCTTGTGGTGTTTGAGGGTTTATGAGATTTTTTGCAGAAAAACTTTGTGGATACCAATTTTTTATGTGAATATTTTTTGTAGATTTTCTATAAAAAAAAAGTATGATTTTGGCTTTGTATTAGATTTAAATTTTTAATAAAGTATTAGATCTTTTATTGTCTACTAAAAGAAGTAAAATAAGTAAAATTCATAAAAACTAATTGTATGCGCAATAATGGAATATTATTAAAACTGTTCGAATATACCATAAAATAGTCTACTTTTAAACAAAGCTAAAACACAATTTATTTGTAATTGGGCTATTTAATAACTAACTTAATTTTACTGTGTGTCGGTTGTATCGAATTTTCAATACCCACCACCAAAGTACATACACGAAATACTTTTAAGCACAAAATTTATTATTTTGTTATAACATGTAATCGCTATATAATAATCTCTTAATACTAAAATATGTATCACGTTCTTAATATATCTTCGATTTGCTTGTAAAATGTTTTCGTAAATTTAGTATTTTAATGAAAGTGGGCGTTAGAGTAGGCGTGTCAATAAAGTTTTTGCTAATAAATACAACTTAGATATTTCAATATAGAGTCGTTTATTCTTCCAAAATCTTTATTCATAGTGACATTATATAAATGTGAGTTAAAGCGTTTTATGAAAGGTGGGCGTGTCACATTTATTATCAGTTAGTGCAAAGCTTTTGACTTAAAAGCAATATCTGCAAAATTTCAAAATCATACATCTAATTTTGCCAGTTTAACTACCTTTTTTATTTTGAATATACCAAAAAACACACTGTGCGGTATAAATTTTCGTACATTTTAATCTATAACTCCTTTCCTGTTGCATGGATTTAAGGGAAAGATATTTTTCAGGAAAAGATATTTTTTTTACCTAGGAAGTAAACATTCAAAATTTCATGGCTCTACTGCAATGCGTTTGGACACAATTGCATTTCTTTCGATATTGGAAAGTCATGGTTTTTTTTGACCTACTCTTGTATTACGAGCTATAAATCTCTGCCTTATATTCTGATTTAACAAATACACCTTGTGTATATTCTGACAAGATTTTAGCTTCCTAGCTTTTACGGTTCAATCTCCATCGTTCTTTCAACAGACGGACAGATAATTGAACATGGCTAGATTGTCACAAAATGAAACCCCGATTCAAAAAATTATATAATTAATAAGGTTTTAAATGGATATTTCGATGTGTTACAAACGGAATGAAAAAATGAAAATACCGCCACTATTTTTTTGTTGGCGTATATAAAAACTATGAAAAAAGTGATTTTTAAAGTGTTCAATTTTATGAGATTTAATTTTAGTTGAAAACTCTATATATTTAACATGAGCGTATCGTTTCAGATCATGTGTTTGCATAAATATAATATTAAACTACAACCGAATTTTTCTTGTATTATTAAAGATATTTTGCAGGATGTTGCATTTACTTTGAAGCACGTCATTTTTGACAAATAATTTCGTATTTAGAATGAATGCTTTTTCCCTATTGATTTAGAAGTCTTGAAAATGTAATTCACTTTGCACTACATCCAATTATATTTGCTGGGAATAACCGAAAAGAAATGCTTTCAGTGTTTACTTGTGCGTATGATTAATATTTTTCATGTGTTTGAATTAATTATTGCGTATACGTATATTAGGCCATTAATTTCACTTGAAGCGAACGAGCAGAAAAATTTTATATTTTCTATTTATTTTTTTATATTTTTTTATTGAAAGTTTGTTTGTTTTAAACTCTTATTTTCGTATTCATAAAAAACAAAATATTATTCAAACCTATTTTAATAATATTGTGTTTGAAAAATTTGATATAAAATACATTTCATTTCATATTCCGAATATGGGGGTAAGTGCATGATGAAAATAATAGCTAATTTCGGAAACAAAATTAAATAACATAATAACATAAAATAGTGCAAATAACAAAAATTTTGATTGAAAATAAATACTGCCAGCTTTGTGCATTAGCAATTTTTTATTTTTGATTTGGAATTAATTTCGGAAAGAGCGGTTAGTTTTCTGTACCGAACCCAATATTTAGTATTTTTTTGTCGTTCATGTAGGCTCTAATTTTAGTACAGCCTAGGCTGTATTCATGTACGAACAGCTGAAATAAGTTTGTAACAGCGTTGCTTATTTCTATACATTGAAACACAAAAGCTAAATCAAGTAGTAGTGTAAGGGAACTCTACTGGAATTATGCAGCCATAGATCCCAGGCACATTAGGTACAGTGCGTTAAGAAACTAATGACCATAGATTCCGCACGCAGTCATGATTAACTCACTAATCTTTCAAACATAATGTCCAGAAAAGAACGAGGTATTCGATTGTAAAGACTACCTCTAAGTAGACTTGAAACGCGTATATTTTTCTGCTGTTATTTAAATGTTGTTAATTCTTGGTAACTACTTGACTGATAAATGACATTATAAACTGCTAAATAAATGTGATTGCATTAACTTAATTAGATAGATTGCTATATTCGGACACGCCAAATCTTGTAAACCCTTCACAATAAAAATTTTGTGTACCACCATTCATCTTATTAATATGAAATACGTACATACCTATAAAAACATACATATATAAAAACATCGCATTGTTATATTATAAATTGAGTTTACGTATGTATGTATGTATTAAAAACAAATAAAAAACTAATAAATTTGATTTGTCTTAACTATAATTCGAACGTTCATCCAGTTTGTATTGGTGTCAAATAACGAGTTGCTTTAGATTTTTACATCATGTAACAGTTGTTTAAAGAGCAATTTTTCTGATTTGCAATACCAATTTGCTTCCGGATATTTCTAATATTTTGGTACATTACACGGGTCTTGGAAATATGTAGGGGATTCAAAAAGTTGATTTCATCAGACACACGTGCAGACGGAAGAGGAGACAGCCTGTCAAACGGGTAATACTTAATTGACTCCCCTGTTCATAAGCATTTAGAAAATATATACTTTATGGGGTCTTCCGGAAAGAAACAGATAAAAACTACTTAAATTTAAACTTGATGCATAACTTTTGTATTTGCAGCAGAAATGGAAAATCTGTCAAGAACTTTCAGCAAATGTTATAGATGTTAAACTTATTTGTGACCCAGATATTTATCCATATTTAAGAAAAATATTTACCATTTTTTTTAAATGCCAGTAAGTAATGCTATGGTGGAAAGGTTATTTTCTACTCTTTGTCGCACTTAAACGTGTATAAGAACAAACATGACAGAGGACATGCTAAACGGGGTAGCCACGTTATATATTCGCAGCCAAATTGAAGGTGATCCAGAACATAATAAATTTGCTGCAATAGGAAACCACAAATTACTTATTTAATATAAGTCGTTTTGTTAAAATTTATGTCACTATTAAAAACTTTTGTTATATTTAATCTTAAGAATTATAAAGTTAAAGAATTTTTGTTTTAAAATAGGCAAATATTTAATTGATTAATGACAAATCAGAGGTTATTACATTTCTGAGTTACTTACCGGTTGGTAATAAAAAATTTGTTAATCGCTGTTATTTTTTTACCATTTATCATGTTGTTAAACTGCTAAAAAGTAATTTACTATAAAGTAATTTACAGCAAGCTGACATTTTATGTTATCTTTACGGAAATTAGCTATTTGACAATACCTTAATCGACAGTAGAATTCAAATAAGTATAATTAAAGGTAAATAATTTGTGGTCAAATAGAATTTAGTAGGTGTACAGACGAAGTTTGAACCAATTGCAAGCACTGTTTTTACAAGGTTGACTTGAACATACCAAAGGTCGGACACAATTTTTGTATCGAGAAGTATAATTCAAAGTTGGTTGATAAAACTGGGGATATTGCTTAACCAGTTTCTTCAGAATTTATAAGCCTTAGCACATATATTGTTTAATCTGATATTATATGGTGGTGTTAAGTACTTATATAAAAATACATACACAGAATAATCCGCCTTCGTATACCACATAGTCATGTCTTAAAAATAAGTTCTTATTTAATAGCATTATTAAATATTGTATCTTGCTATGATTTTTCGTATTATCTTCTGAGCTTTTGTTGTTGTTATTTCCCTTTATTTTCTGAAGAAAAATCAACACGGCCTGTAGCTAACGTTTTATAGCTAAATATCTGGGGAGTACTTTGTGTGGTATTATACAGCCTTTTAATATTAACTTATGACTTTAAGTATAAAAGAAACATATTATTTATATGAATGTCTGATATCCATACAAAAAGTGTTTTTTCATGTGTAATTATTTTTACTATTTTTATTAAATGAATAAGCCACAGCACAAACAAGTAATGTGCTAATTAGTAAATAAATGAAATAAAAAAATTGACCATTTACTTTAGGGCTTGATCATAAAAAGGATAAAACTGTTTTTAGTTGTGTGTTTAAAAGCTTGTTAAATAATTAAAAGCACTTCAACTACACGGAGAGTTCTGCATATTTAATATGCTTAACATCATTCAAAATACCAACATCATCATCACCATGAGTGGCAGTTTTGCTTCTGTGTTTTTGTATGTTCCATGAAATAAAAATGTAAATCACTTAATTGTGTGTTGTGTTAAAATTTAAACATAAATTTAAAAAAAACAACAACAAAATGTGTAGAAAATATTTGAGCAGTTATTTTGAAAGCGACAATCAAGTGCGTTAATAACGGCTCACATATTTATTATTAGGACTTAGTTAATTAATTGAATTTTCTTTAATGTCTAAGAGGGTCATAATAATGAAATATTTTAGAGAAAATAAATAGAGAATTTCTCATGACGGTATTTAAAATGGCATTCTACGTTGAATATTACAAAAGGTGATGTCATCTGAATATCTTAACATTAATTATTCAACAACAATTAGAATTCGCTGCTACGTCACGTGCGTTGTTGTCATATTAATAAAATAAAAACAGAAAGGATAAAGTAATGTAAGAGCGTTACTTAAATTAGTAATAAATGTCTGTATTGTATCCCGAAATATATCTTAGACATTTTTTAGCAAAATTTCTTTTATTTTTTAAACTCTAATTACTTTATTTTAATTATACCTGCTGAAGCATAGCTTGTACACAGTTCTTGTATGGTTTATTTGTATTTTGATCGTACATTTGACATAAAAGAAAATTTTTAACTTCTTATATAAAAGGCTGATTTATAACTATGCTTTGTCGAAATAAAACGAAATAAAATTTATGCCATCTACAAAAAAAAATCTGCTTAAATTTAACTGTAACAAAATAACGTGAATATTTGTTAGGTAAGAAAGAGCTCGTTTTAGCAGAGATATGGATTCCAAAAGGGAACTCATAAAGCTGGTGATCACATTATTTTGTCCCAATGCAGAGTAAAAGAAAATAAAAGGAAGAAAAAAATTCAATCTGCTCTTAGTTAGTTAAAACTATCCTGAATTTTTTATAATATTACAAATGTCAAATTATTTTATATTATGGCCAAAGGTGTGAACTCCAAGCTGGTCGATGATTGTAGAAGGGCTTTGGGAGAGATCTAAGAGAAGTAGAGGAATGCTTAGTGCCGTGCCACTGCATCACCAACAGCAATGAGAGAAATGACGAGTTGACGAGAATGGTCTAGAGGTGGTTGGGCTTCTTTTTTGGAAGGATCAGGGAGTGGTTTTTGAGTGGGACTAATTGGGTCTGGAGTAACCGAACTGACTGCAGGGTGTCGCGTGAGTTGTGGCCGTTGCTTAGAAAGTCTGATTGGTATTCACTTCTAGTCAAAAATAGGGTCTGCGGTAGGACCATGAAAGGTATTATCACGAACCACTGTATCTTTGGCAGGATGGTGGTGAGAAAGTGATCGTACCTGTCGGATATGTATAGGTTGTGTAAAGATCCAGAGGAATTAAAACCAGTTGAGCAAATTATGTGTCATTGTCCTAGGCTGCAGAATAGCAGGCTGAGACGGCTTAGTAGTAAATTTTTGGGCAAATTGGGGGATGTCTACGGTTGTGGGCTCGGTAAGCTAACAGGATTTGTAATGAGACTGACCTGGCTGCATGACAAGGGACTGAAGACAAGACATATGTAGGGCTGTCTTATAACTGCCACCACTTAGTTTTTCTTAACCTTTCTCAATTCTGTACTCTCTTTTCTACTATCTTTTACTAAGGACCATATTTGTCTCCGGGCGAGGTTGTGAGGTTGTGCAGGTAAATCTGCACCATCTTTTTAATCTAACCTAAGATTCAAGGTGTTTTTTTTGAGGATATTAATTTATCAAAATTAGCTTTAAAATAAGAAAAGTTTAGAACGTATAATGGCAAGACAGGACATAAGCAGTTTTTTTAATATATCAAAATTAGCTTTAAAATAAGAAAAGTTTAGAACGTATAATGGCAAGACACGACATAAGCAGTTTTTCGTTAAACCTAAAAAACAGGATTAAATCAAACATATAGTCAATGAGAAAAGCTTTATTGCATATCCTGCCATATTTAATCAAAGCATTAGATACTTTATATTGTTAATGTTTCAGATGTCTTCATGCTTGAGCTGTTAAATATTTCTCATCAATATTCTGTAAAAAATTAATTTTTATTTACATGCATAAACGGGGACCAATAGAGTATTACATTTTTTTAACAAAATGCTCAGTCACTTAAATGTTAAATCGTAAAAGGTACTTTCTAGTGTTTTTAGTTTTTTTGAGATTAGAGATTACTTTAAAACAAAACCTCTAGAGAGAGTCTAGTTAATCAAAAATTAACAAACATTCATACATGTGAATAAAATGTAAATATTATTAAAGAATTATTGAAATTTTTTTTTTTTGATTTTTGTTTAAAATTTCATTTACTGGTTAGAGAAACAAATAAATAATTTAAATTTAATTTTTTGTCAAATTTTTTTAAAATTTTCCAACATATTTGTTGAAATAGAGCAGTGTTGGAAAATATGAAAAGTATTTTTGGAGAGTGTTTAATAAATTATTAAAGTTGAGTAGACATAGTTTTAAAATTTGATAAAGTGTTATCGAAATATTTATCTAATTTTTATGGGTGCAGGACGACCAAGTACAAAACAGACGGTAATATATTACTTATTGTGGCAGCGAAACCCAAAATCGTCTAATTGTAAAACAAAAACTAAAAATTTAAGGAAGTTGCCTAAATCGTATTGTGATATGTATGTGTGTTTCTGTGTTTGAAAAGTTTACAACAGGGTAGTCCAACGAACGATGATAAATGTTAATAACACAAAAACGTTTTTACGGAATTATATTAATAATTTTTTTTGTGCAATAAAAGTATTTATAATAGATATGTGTGAAACAAAATATAGTTCAAATGCTCTCTACGACTTCAATGTCATACCCTTATCCGAGTTTCCATATTTTCAATGACATTTGGACAAAATTGTTGTTCAGTGTCGTTGATGTGGCAAAATATGTCATCGTTTAGCTATTGAATTGGTGTTGGCTTATTGAGGTACACTATTTCTTTTAAATATCAAAAGAAAAAATAAGACCAACGGTGTAAAATCGCATGATTGTGGCGGCCAATTATTATCACCACGATATGACATAACACGGCTATTGAATTTCTTTATGGCAACTAGCACCATAATGATAGATGCACATATTTTTCAGATCTATGTCCTCATTTTCTGTACGCAACAAGCCAGTATTATCATCCCGCGATAGCAAACACTATTCACGGTAGCTGCTTATTTTCAAAGAAGTTTGGCCCGAAAGTACCACCAGTCCAAAATGGCCAAAATGGTTTATGCCAACAAAGTTGCAAAGGTTATTTAAACGTCGTACGAAATCATGCACAGTTCCATACTGTATACTTTATGATTGAATAAAAATATTTATAACAGCATAAGAGTCAGCATTATAACTTTTCATTAGTTAACAATAGAATTTTATTAGTCGAATATACAGCTTATCATTATTACAACTTAATTCTAAAATACCAGGATAAATGAACTTTTCTTTAACAAACCGCTTACATTAGAGTAAAGTAAAGTTGTGAGAATGAATAACTGTTTATCCGTCCGATTACATCCTACCTTTAACTTATGTCAAGTTGTAATGTCATCCCCAAATATATTTTTTTTTATTAAATAAAATTAAATTACAAATCATAGAAATTCTGTCCTTGATAAGTCCAGTTTATCGGATGAACGAATATAAGCATAAAACGTATTTACTTCATTATTACCATTAAAGATATCTTAGCTTTCTTAATATTTTACACTTAGTTAACATATCCTTTAATATAATACCACCATCTGGAATATTATTAACTTAATTTAGAATTAAAAACTATACAAAAGTTGAATAAGATACTTACGCAAAGACACAACAGAAAAATATCTAATGTAAGACAAAGTTAAAGTGTATTTCCATGTTTATATATGTTTAGAAGTATATATGATTTTATGTTTGTATGTAGCTTTGTTTATATAACCTAACAAGTATATGACTACCATGTAATAAAATAAAACCAATTTCTGGTTTCTTTTGTTCAATGTCAAGTTTTTGAAAACTAAATACAACAGTCTTGTTTTGTTGCATCTCTCTTAAGAATTTATTTTTTTGTTGTTGTCTCTTTTGTTGTACATAAAACATAAAAAAAGAATTGTTGTTTGAAGTAGACAAAAGTTGGTATAAGCATGTTTAGAAACCCGCAAATTTCTGTAACATACAAATATAAAAACACACATACAACTATACATAAAAAAGGAGCTTTAAAGGATACATTAGTTTTTCTGACTGCGTAAAGCTCTTAAAGTGACAACAAATTTTAAAGCATTTTTTTCTTTACATATTAAATTAAAAGAAAATTAGGTACATATTATGTAAGATGATATATGTGTTGTGCACGTGACAATTTAAAAATACAAAGTTAAGCTTGAAGATAAAAATAAAATTAAGAAAGTAATAAATCATATTTTCTGTTGTCACTAAAAAAGCAACAATAACTTTAAAAATAATTCAGAAATATATTAAAAGCCTACTCGAGTGCTTATTTGATGTTTGTATAAACAAATTTTAGGCATCAATGAGTCTTGTGGGTTTTTGATTTAATTTTGTTTAAAGAGTTGATTAGCATACTTGAAACGATATCCTACGTCCAAGTACTAACATTTTTCTAATATAATTTATGGTTTTAGCATTTCAGTTGAGAATGTGAATATTTTCATAAATAATTGGAAAAATTGGAAAATTAGACGAAGTCGTTCCTTCACTGAATAAAAATATTTATCACATATCTAAACATCAACCTCATCAGAGCTTTTTGGTATTACTTTTTTGAATAACTTTAAAATTTATTGATGATTAAGTACACATTCAGTAAAGTGGTATTTGACGTTTAAAGATAAATAATTGTAAAATATAATTTTTTGAAAACAAATTCAAATCAAAATGTCTATAAAAAATATATTTTCCAACCCAGAAATTTACACAAACATATTGTTATTTTTACGACTTGTTTGGTTTTTCACAGATATTTGTGTTTGTTTTTAAGAGTCATAAACAGGCAAGAATTTAATCTGTAATTGCGTTGAAGTGTTAAAGATCTTATTGGAAGAAAAATATAATCATTATCGACGCTGTCCCAGCGTTGAAGGAGGAATTTTTAACATCGATACAAAATACTGTTTTCAACTCTTGCTTTCATTATTGTCACAACATTGTATAAGTAAATTGTCACATTGTCCTGGTATTAAAAATTAACAGCATCATTTCTGAAACTTAATAAAAGTTTAGAAAATTTTAATAAGACTGGTTTTACATAAAACTTGAATTAATAAGCCTAGTATAAAGTTCTTTTAAGTTGTATGAATTTTGTGAATTATATATAATTCTGAACTGATTTGAGACCAATATTTTGTGCGTGCTGGCAGTACAAGCTTGTTTGCGTTAAATGAGAGGTGGAAGTTGCAGCCTCTTAATTAAACATATATTTCGAAAAATGCTTGTTTCTGCTAAGAGCCGAACCAGAAGTGAAACTCCGCGTTATTACCGCTTATCCACTTCTCCAACATAGTTTCTATTCATATATTTTTTACCTTATAATTTTGTATATATCAGATATTAACACGGCGTTAGAAAAGAAATACAAAATTTTTTTAACCACAATATTGTAGCGTCAGAGGCTTATCGTAAACACAACTTAACTGCGCGAAATTATCATATGTTACGCTTTTTTAGAAATCGACACCTTTATCCATTAATCCATCTGCTGATAAAATATTATTGCGATTTCTGTTTTAGTTATATGTATATTTTATCATATGTAGTAGTGTTATTTACATTTTTATTTAAAAGTAATAAAAAAGTAGTAAAATTTTGCTTTTGTAACATACGATAATTTTGCGTACAGGGGTCGATATATACATTTATATGAGTTTTCTTAGTACTTGCTGTAAAGCCTTTATTTATATATGAATACATTAAATAGGAATTTTAAATTTTATAAATTAAATTAAACTCTGAGCTATGTATGTTAAGACAAAAAAAAAACAAAAAAAAAGAGAGATAATAAAACCAAAATACGCTGTACATGATTCAACATTTTTTTTTTTATATTATCTTTCTAAAGATATTTCAATAAAAAATTTGTTTTTTCTTAAAGTAATGTTCGTCTTTATATATTGTTATAAATTTTTTGGGGTTTAAAGTGTGCTATATCGAAGTTGTTCTCTCGATAAGACCCATGATTTAAAGGTCATTGACATCAAGTATCTAATATGAACATACTTGTTTAAGTATCGGAATTTACCACGTAAGTGTAAATGTCTAAATATATTATATTCTACATCTTATCTACAGTAATTTGAAAGTCAAAAATTATCTGTCTTGAATTAAAACACATTAGTGCTAAATTTTATAAACTTTTGACTTTTTTTCGAAATTAAACTTTTAATAACATTAATTTTAATTGACAAAGAAAAAATAACAATTTTTTTTAAATAATTAAAATATATATAATAAATATAAAACAAAAAAACATATTTGAAAAAAAATTAAAAAAAAAAAATAAAAAAAAAATTATAATAAAAATATATATAATATATTAAATAAAAAATAAAAAAAAAATAAAAAAAAAATTTTAAAAATAAAAATATAAAAAAATAAAAAAAAATTTTTTTGCCTCAGCTGGGATTCGATCCCACGTTTTCTCTAACCAGTATACACGTTTGTATGTATGTATGTTGTTGTTGTAATGTTGTTTATGTGAACAAATAATCGAGGTGGTCGTGGGTTTTTGCTCACATCTCAGTTGTTTATGTACCGATGTTTCTGATTTTCAATACCGATCTACTCCCGAATATTTCTGATATTTTAATACCTCACCCGAGTCCAAGCGATTTCGGGGGGCTTAAAAAAGTTGACAGACTGACAGACTGACAGACTGACAGGGCTTAATCGACTCGCCTATTCATAAGCTTTCAGAAAATATATACTTTATGGGGTCGGAAATCAAAATTGTAGAAATTTTACACGGAATGACAAACCTATATATACCCTTTTTCACTGTGTGAAGGGTATAAAAATATAATTAAATTTATTTAATATTTTTTAAATTTACATTAAATATAAAATGATAAATTTTCTTTTAGAGTTATCTGATGAATTTTCTTCTTATTAAAAATACATTTTTAAGGTTTTTGTTTTATATAGAGACAAAAATCTAAACCTTATTTTAAAAATAAATTAAAAAATTTTTTTTCTATAGTAAATTCTATACAAGATTTTTGGGATAGTTGAATTTCTTGGACATTTCTTAAAAACCTATTTTTAAGGATATTTTTGGAAAAAAAACAAGTAAGAGAACTATATTCGGCTGTGCCGAATCTTTTATACCCAACACGAATTTTGTGTTCATTTAAAGCACAATATTTATTATTTTGTTAATCGCTTGGAATAATCTCTAAAATAAACATCACTTTCTTTGTAGAGGGTGGTTAAATTTTAAATTTAAAACAGGTCTGTATAAAATGTTAGAACATCTATGAATGCCTTCTTAATTCGTTAAATGAGAATCATTCCTGTTTTTCACGATAGTGTGGCAAAAAAACAGTCAACTTCGACTCATCATCGTGCCAAACAATTGAGCATCAGCAATGTTATTGAAAATTTGGACTATCGGATCGAGGTGTGCCGTTGAGGTCGCGGGGGCCATTTGGCCGATATTTTGTTCCATACATAATTGAGCCATACAAATATTATCACTACAAAAAGCAATGATAATAATTTTCTTAAATAATTTGTGTTTTATTCAAAATCAACATCGGCCCTTAAAATTTCACCACCCTTTATAACTTCGATATGTTGCTAAAATGTTTTCGTAAATTTAGTGTTTCAGTGAAAGTGGGCGTTAAAGTAAGCGTGTCAGTAAAATTTCTGCTAATAAATATAACTTAGATATTTCAATATAGTCCTTTGTTATTCCAAAATCTTTAATTATTGAGAAATTATCAGAATTCGAGATAAAGCATTATATAGGATGTGGGCGTAAGAGTGGGTGTGTCACCTAAGTTTTCTGGCATACCAATAACATTGACTAGAAGGATTTCCATAGCAAACTGTATCATCATACCTCTAATTTTGTCGGTTTTATAAATTTAAATTTCATTAACAGTAGATAATGTGTGTGTAGGTGTGTCGAAGTTATTTATGCTAATAAATACAACTTAGATATTTCAATATAGTCCTTTATTATTCCAAAATCTCGATTTATAGAGAAATTATAAGAATTTGAGAGAAAACGTTGTATTGGAGGTGGGCGTAAAATTGGGCGTGTCACATTTATTTTCCGTCAGAACAAAGCCATTGACCAAAAAGCAATTCCTGCAAAATTTCAGAATCGTAGATCAAATTTTGTCACTCTTATTAGGTTTAAAATTTTAAACATACTGAAAAATACACTGCGCGGTATAAATTTTCATACATTTTGATCTCTAACTCCCTTCATAATGCATGCATTTAAACAATTTTTGGGTAAAAATAGTGTTTTTGCTCAGGTAGTTTATATCTGTAGTTTCATGTCTCTACGTTGATGCTGGTGGACACAACTCCATTTTATTCGATGTTGGAAGGACACGGTTCTTCCGACTTAATCTTGCATTACGAGCTATAACTTGTTTTCTTATATTCCGATTTATCCAATTTTTTATTCCAAACAAACCTTGTGTATAAGACATATTCTGGCAAGATTTGAGCCCACTAGCTTTTTTGATGGGGTCTCTATAGTGCTTTTAACAGACGGACGGACGGACGGACATAGCTAGATCGTCGTCAAATAAAACTCAGATTAAGAATATACATACCATTTTTTTGGTGGCGGATATAAAAACTCAAATACTTTAAAAAAACACTTTACAAAAAAATTTGTTTAGCTCTTTTTCTAAAATTTTGCAAAAAATATTTGACCTTGTGTCACAAAAATTGATCTGCTGATCACGGTCGGATCGTAACGGGTATAAAATGGGGTATAGGGGTATAGAGGAGAGTTTTATCTAATAAATGGTGCTAATTTCTTTTTGTTATCTTATGTTCTCTAGAAGTTATGGTGTATTAAAAATGGGAATTTAGGAAAATTTGAACCTAAAAATAAAAAAAAAATTATTTCTAAACATTATAAACAATTTATTTTCATGTACTAATGGTTAACAAATTTATTTATTTATATTATACAAAACTAGAAGTTTAAAAATCAAAATCTTACTAATAAATTTCCCGTTTTAGCAAAATACTCAAAATTTTTATTTTGAATCACCCTGTTCTCGGTAAAATATGTATGTGAAATAAAGTTTCAATTTTTTGGCTCATGAGGTACACTAATGTCTACATTCGAATGAAAAAATGAGTTTTGGCCGCCTTCTCGTAGAATGGTCCACTGTGCGGCGGCCATTTCGCCGATATTTTATTTCATACATAATTAAACCATACAAATATTGTCATTATAAAAAGATATGATAATAATTTCCTAAATAATTTGTGTTTTATTCAAAATCACCAAAATCGCCCCTAAAATTTAGCCACCTTTTACAAAAGAGTAGATAGATAAAAATATAATTTAGTTAAAAAATGTATTTTAAATATTCAAATACATATTTAAAATCTACTGATGCACATTTTTAGGATGTTATCAAAAATATTACTAGAGTCATCTAAAGACATCATCCTCATTGTTTGCAAAATGTAGTGGCGCCTTCAACAGATGTTGCCGTCTGCAATGAATAAATGCTAATGTATATGACTAATATATTTTTATAAAAATTTTAAGAAAAAAGTGGGCGTGGCACATTTATCTTCCGTTATAACGAAGACTTTGACTAAAAAGCCATGTTTGCAAAATTCGAAGTTTCATGACTCTACGTGTATCCGTTTGGACACAATTCCATTTTTTTCGATGTTAGCAGGACACGGTTTTTTCGACCTATTCTTGCTTTACGAGCTATAACTCTCTTCCTAATATTCCGATTTAGCCGATTTCAAAACCAAACAAACCTTGTCTGTAAGAAAGATTCTGGCAAAATTTGAGCCCCCTAGCTTTTTCGGTGCGACCTCTATCGTGCTTTCAACAGACGGACAGACGGACGGACATAGCTAGATCGTCATCAAATCAAACCCCGATTCATAATATATATACTTTATGGGGTCTAAAATGTGTATTTAGATGTGTTACAAACGGAATGACAAAATGAATATACCACCACCATTTTTTTGGTGGCGGGCTAAAAAAAAAATTTGTACATAAAATTTTTCATAAAATTTATTTTTCGAAAATTTTATTTCTACAGAAAATTTTTTAACAATGTTGTTTCTATTGTAAAATTTTCTATAGAAATAAAATTTAAATTATTATTGAATTTAAAATTAATTTTTTCAATTTCTATAGGACATTTCTCAAAAATTTTTATTTCTATAGAAAATTTTTTATTTCTATATAAAATTTTGTTAAAAATTTTGTTTTTATATAAAATTTTACTTTATAGAAAATTTTACAAGAACTTTATTTTATAAAAAACTTTCCAAAAACTTTGTTTTATAGAAAATTTTCCAAAAACTTTATTTCTATAGTAAATTTTTCCTAAATTTTATTTATAAGAAAGTTTTTATTTCTATAGAAAATTTAAAAAAAAATTTTTTTCTATAGAAAATTTTTAAAAAAAATTTTTTATATAGAAAATTAAAAAAAAAAATTTTTTATAGAAAATTAAAAAAAAAAAATTTTTCTATAGAAAATTTTTAAAAAAAGTTTTTTATATAGAAAATTTTTAATATAAAATTTTTTTATAGAAAATTCTTCAAAAAATCTTATTTTTTTAGAAAATTTTTAAGAAATTTTGTTTGTATAGAAATTTTTCAAAAAAAAAACTTTTCCAAAATTAAATATCCATACAAATCTTTTCAAAAAATTTTGTTTTAATAGAAAATTTTTAAAAAATTTTTATTTCTTAGAAAAATTATTTCTATAGCAAAATTCTTTTTCTTTCTATAGTAAATTTTTAAAAAATTTAATTTTTATTTCTATAGGAAATTACAACACAATTTTTTTTTTCTATAGAAAATTGCAACAATTTTTTTTTTCTACATAACATTTAATTGCTAAAAAACTTTAAAATTTAAAAATTTTGTGTTGAAACTGTTTTTGTTTTGATAATTCCTAAAAAAAAAGATTATTTTTAACTTAAATCTCGAGAAAAAAAAGACGTGTGTTGAATGTTTGTCTGAAAAAAATACTTCATATTTAACTAAGTCCGCAAAATAATTTTTGCCTTCATAGTTTCCAGAGTTTCGTGTTTTATATGATTAATCAAAAAGTGAAATGTATGTTTATATATTTTTGTTAAATAAGATATTTTTTTATGTAAAATGTATGTATTTCAAATAAACATACATATTTAGATTTAACATATTTTTTTTCTTTTGGTTTTAACTCCCTTCCTTTTGTGTACTTTATTTACTACTATTGTTGAATATTTAATTTTTTATATTTTTGTTTGTTTTTGTACTTACTTTCATGTGGGGGCATGGCCAGAGCAATACCGTTTTATTAAAATCACGCTCCAAAGCTTTAGTCAAGTGGCAATAACCAATGTTTAATTTTTTGTCTTGACGTTCATTTTCTTGAGTTGATGTTGAATGTTGGTGGATTTGTAGATTCTCGTAATTTTTATTTTTATTATATTTTACTTTTGAATTTTCATTTTCAGCTTTATGTTGTGATTGTTTGTTTGGTGGTTGTTGTGGCTTAACGAAAACTCCTTCATAAAGGTCATCATCGTCTCCGTCAAGATTAATGCCAGCATTTAAGGTTTTCACCAAAGTTGTATATTTGTGTTGTTCCAGTAGCTTGATGAACGTTGTTAAATCTACAAAGAAAATGTAAAATCTTTAACAATAAGTAAAATGCAAATGAGAACAAAAAATAAGAATCTATTTCCCCTAACAGTTGCTAGAATGACTTACAAGAGGCTTTCTCGGAATATATATTTTATATTTTTTAAAGCATTAAGTAATATAAAATTTCGTATGTTTTGTCGTATATTTTGGTCAAGGAAGGAATTAAAAAATAATTATTTTTCTCTTTGGTTTATTTAATATTCTATTGAATTATTGAATTCTAGCAGTGTTTTGCAATTTGCCTCATCACAAATTTTTTTTCTGTAATTTCACCTTTTTTTTTGCTCTTTTACTTTTGATGTCTTAACTTTTTATCTATTATCCTAATTGAAAAAAAGTAATGTATTTTAAAAAAGGATTTACTTCTGGTTGCAGGAAGTCTGGGAAGTTATGCACATTAAAAATAAAACAAAAATCATGTGAAAATTGTTGTAGAGTTTTATGTTTCTTAAACCTTTTCATTTAAAAGGAAATCAAATTATAGACATAAAAGCTTCTCATCAGTACTGTTGGATAAATAATCAAGTAATATTAAAACATCAGTTTTCCAATTATTTACAAATCTTTTTTCACAGGCGAAACTTATCTCAGTAAATTAAATGTTAAATCTGTTTCATTAGATTACATTTTTTTTAATGGCCACTATATATAACTTAAACATAATAACATATTGGTACTTAAATATAAGTGGCTGACAATCTACAACTACTTTGAATGATATTTTGATTACTGCAAAATCTAAATAAGGAAAGAAAGTATATGATTAATCATAGACAAATTAATTTTGCTTAACAATATTGCATATGCCTACATGACATTAAGTAAAGAAAAACATTTTATAGGGCAAAGTTACTATCAGCAGATAGTAACAGATAACTTAGTATCGAATATTCAAGTCCAGAACAACAACTTCAAAAACAAAATCATTTTAAATTTATCTCAAGAAACTTAATTATGGCTAAATCAGCAAACGGAATCAAAGAACACAACCAACCACATTCGCACCGGTGATGTCATTAGGCCGTTTCCTTTGTTTACCCTTTACAGCGAGTGTAAGGGTATATAAAGGCTTGTCATTCCATTTGAATGATTCATTTCCATCCCCATAAAATATTATTTTTTCAGAAAGCACATGAATAGGCGGCAGATTATATATTTTTCCGTCCTTCTGTCTGTCTGTCTGTTGGTAGATCCATCCGTCTATCTATGTGCATGTTGAAATAAAGTTTTTTAAGCCCCTCGGCAATTTTACATACATAAATGTTTTGTTTGTAATTAATGCCAATTATGCAATTTTTTAGGATATCTCTGCGCTTTATTGGAATATGGAATATAATAAATAAATCTGAAACTCCCAGGACAAAAATCCTATTTATAGCGCAAAATGTACTATTTTGTTATTAAAGTAATCGCTATGGAATAATTTCTTGATACTAAAATATGTATCACTTTCTACGTATAACTTTGATATGCTAGTAAAATGTTTTCGTAAATTTAGTCTTTCATTGAAAGTGGGCGATAAAGTAGGCGTGTCAGTGTTGTTTCTGCTAATAAATCAAACTGAGATATTTCAATATAGTCATTTGATTTTCCAAAAACATTGTCCATAGTCAAATTATATGAATTTAAGATACCGTTATATGAAAGGTAGGCGTTAAAGTTGGCGTGTTACCTAAATTTTCAATGGCATTAACTTGAAGGATAAATGTGGAAAATTTCGCCATCGTACCTCTAATTTTGTCATTTTTATGAGTTTTAAATTTCATTAACAGTGGATAACGTGAAAAGTGGGCGTTAGAGAAGGTGTGTCAAAGTTGTTTCTGCGAATGATTACAACTCAAATATATTATTATTGTACTTTATTATTCCAAAATCTTTATTTATAGAGTAATTATATAAATTTAAGATAAATCGTTATATGGGAGGTGAGCGTAAAAGTGAGCGTGTCATATTTATTTTCTGTTACAACAAAGCATTTGACCAAAAAGCAATTCCTGCAAAATTTCAGAACCTTACATCTAATTTTGTCAGTTTTATTAGGTTTTAAATTTAAAATATACCGAAAAATACACTGTGCGGCGTAAGTTTTCGTACATTTTGATCCATTTCTCCTATCCTAATGCATAGATTTAAGCAATTTGAAGAGAAAATATTGTTTTTACCCAAAAATGTATATTCGAAGTTTCGTGACTCAGGAAATATATATTCGAAGTTTCATGACTCTACGTTAATGCGTTTGGACAGAATTGCCTTTTATTCGGTGTTGGAGGGACACGGTTTTTTCGGCCTACTCTTAAATTATGAGCATTTACTCTTTTCCTAATATTCCGATTTAGCATACTTTCTGGAAAAATTTGAGCTGCCTAGCTTTTTCGGTGCGACCTTTATCGTGCTTTCAGCAGACGGAGAGACAGGCAAACATAGCTAGGTCATCATAAAATCAAATTCTGATTCAGAATATGACTTTATGGGGTCTAAAATGGATATTTCGATGTGTTACAAGCGGAAAGACAAAATGAATATGCCCTCACCATTTTTTTGGTGGCGGGTATAAAAATAAGTTGTTGCATATTTTATAAATTCCCTATAGTCTTTATAGTCTTTAAATGAACAGAATATGATATTCTAAATTTTAGTTAAATCTGTAAAAATTTCCGACCCAATATGCTTTGTCTATAATTTTAAAAACGTTAACCAATCTATTTCTGGAACATTATGTAAAAAGCAAAAAAAAAAAATAAGAGTTCAATGTAACTGCTTGATTTGAGTATAGTTTAGTACTAATATATTTATAAGTATTAATTATATACAACGTAAAAAACGTAAGTTTTTTTTATAAATAAAAATAATAATAAAGTCACTCTGTCATCAATTGGTTCCCAGCAAAATCACTTGGTCGTAAAGTTTTAGGTACAAAACAAATACTAGATTGGCTTTTGATTAAAGATAGACAATATTTTTGAGTTAAACTTTTGTTTACTTTTAAATAAAACAGGTTTGCCCTAAACAAATTAAAGTAATTAAAAGTTAAAGATAATTGAAGTAGTTACAAACTAATTTATGACCACAATAAAACTGGTCTTCAATTGCGTTGGTATGTTATACTTAGTTTTTGAAATTTCAAATTTCAAATTAAATAAACAAACTGAAAAGTCTTAATTCAACTTTGGTATGTTCCGTTTATTTCTAGTATATTTTCCGAGTTTGAATTTTTTTAATATTTGAATTTCGTAATATTTAAATGTCTTCTTTTCAACTTATAATTTCACTTTGTAATTTTTTTATTTATTCAAACTCAATTTCATTTGCACTTTCTTCTGTAACTGGTTGATTGTTTTATTTTTATTTAGAAAGAAATATGTCTGCAAAAAATAGCGCAACACAGTTGGGTTAGGTGAGGTAGAACAGGCAGCTGTTGTGCAGCTCACTTGGGTCCATTATATTGATCCCTTTGTGATACCACCTGAATAGAAAAGTAAGAATAGAATAGAAAAGATAGAAGAGAAGCAGACTAGTCCAGAGTATCTGGCGGGAATCGAACCCGCAACCCCCAAACTAGCAGACCAGCACACTACTGACTAGTCCACCGGGGCACCACCGCACCACAGTTAACCAAGAACTCATTGCAATAGATTTTTTAAGTTGTGTTAAAAAGAATCAACTAGATTTTTAAAGAATTGTTTATTTGGTTGTTTGTAAAACTCTAAGGAAACTATAGGAATTTAAAATAAACTTTGAAAATATAAAAATTTTTTTCTTAAAGTTATTTTTTACATTCTTCACTAAAAAAAAGTGGTTTCGTGGCGTATTGATTTCGTCATTCTGTTTGTCGCATATAACAATTTTTATTTTACAGCACATAAAGTATAAATTTTCGAGGTCTTGGTTAATAAAGGAGGGTCTATCTATGTTGGTCTAACTGTACGTCTGCTAAAGGTACGATATAGCTCAAACAGAAAAAAGTTAAAATAGGAGCCTGACGAATGGCAAATTTACCTCGCCTACCTCCTATATAACACGTATTCTAAAATTCATATAATTGTTCTATGTGCAAGGTTTTAAAAGAGAATATTATCTGTTTTTTTATATGCTAGTAGGCATAACAAAATTGTGACATAATATATATAATTGTGATACAAAATTAATGGATGGTGTTAAAAATTTGGAACAACCGAATATAGTGCTCTTACTTATCTCATTCTTAAGTTTATATCTTGTTCTTTTTTTCAATTTAAAGTTTTTTTATTAACATTAAAAAGTTTGTGAAAGCACAATAAGACAAACTAAAGTACATAAAGCAAAGATACAAATTTTTTACATTCCGTTTGATATAAAACATAAAAGAACTCTTTACATTACAATTTTACTAGATTTGAAAATAGCTTTATACTACTGGCTACATAGTAAATAATTATAACAAAATCAGTTTACCCACCCATCATAGATTTTTATTCATTCTGCGTAATTTTTTTTTTTTTTTTTTTGTATTTTAATGTAACCAACAAGCTGTGTCTTCAGTACCTTGACCAGTTAAAGAAAATATTGTATTTTTGTATTTGTTCAATTGTGTGTGTATATACATATGCGTTTGTCAAATGCAAACAAAAAACTAGATTGATAGAAATCAAATAACAACTATGCAGAGTAAACTCTTAAATACATTACGATGTTGTTAACTTGTTTTTGCTTTTATGTTTTTATTTTTCTTAAAACTTAAGACTTTCGCCTTTCTGTTTATTTTCTTCGGTTTGCGTCATGTTTATAAAAATGCTATAATATAATCATTATTCAGTGTGTTATATTGTTTGTGACTGGTACACTTTCTTAATGAAAACTGTATATGTTTTTTATTTCTAAACTATAAAATCGAGTACAGTGGCGTGCGAGAGTAGTGCAGTATAAAGTTTGTATTGAAATGTGGTGCACTAGAGCGTATGATTAATATTTAAATATTAAAATGCAGCAAAGAAAGTAAGTACAAAGAAAAGTTAGTTAGTTAAAAAGGGAACATAAAAAAGTTATGAAAATAAAAACGCAACAACGTGGCAGATATTATATGTCGTTAATTTTATAGTTAATAAAGTCATAGTTGTGTAAAATATACTGTTTTATGGATAACTTCAATATAATAGATACGCACGATTTTATGTTTCTAAAACCGTAAAACTATATTTATTCTAAAACTTCGACAAACGTTTATAAAAGGAGTTTCTGTATTTTCAGACAAACTTTTTTTCTTTTTTAATCTTTGATTTAAATTTTAATTTTTATTACTAATTTTTTTGTAAATGTTAACTTTGCAAATTTAATAAAATCAAATATTTGCCTGAAATCAATTTAAAAAGAAAAATTTGTTTTCAAATAAGTTACAATTTAGTTTAATCAAGCAGACAGTCAATCATAAAAACAACTTCTAACACTTCTGACTAGTCCGCCAACATCTAATCAAAAGCATCCACACAAATACTGCGGCAAAAAAGTTCAGTGGAAAAAATTGCCATTGTATTGGTCATGAAAGATAAAATTAATTATAAAGAGGAACATTACTGACTCAGTTAAGAACAAAGACCCGAAGAATACTGGGAGGCTAACTCTTAAACAAAATAAGAAACGAAATATCGGTCTTAACAATAGTTGGAGAATAAAGATTCGCTGATGATATAATAGATACTACAGAATGCACCTCATTAGTATGACAGCTTAAATCGTTTGATTGTATATCATGGCATATATGGATTTTGGTTAATAATTTAGAATTATACTTTCATTAATGAGTGAGTGGAATAAGGGCAACGATATATGGAATTTTGACATAAGGATCTATAGGGAAGGTTTTAAATTAGACTGTAAGGTTATTTCCACTATTTTCATTGGCAAACTAGAGACAGAGCTTCCTTTTTGCCTTTCGGAAAAATGTAGCGTATTCCAAACTGAAAAAGAAGGCACCTAGTATGCTGAATGATAAAAATATTTGTGGGAATGTTGGTATTTTTGTTGACATGCAGACAGTACGCTTATCATTTAGGTCAGACACTACGCCTAAATAAGTCGGTCTATGCCGGTAAGAGTTGTCAACTGACTCACATTGCCACACTGCATAGAGGCTTCTATGGTAACGAGAGAGCTGATACGCTAGCCAGAAATTGATCTGCTTTAGATATACCCAATGTACATGCAGCCGCAAGCCCATTAGACTATCAGAAGTAAGATCTTCAGATACTTTCTTTGAAAAACTAATAGCCGAGAGTAGAAACAACAAGTTTGCGTGGTATTCTTTTGAGGCACATCTTTTTTAACACATTGCAACTTACGAGTCGAGGTCAAATAAACATCTCAAATTTGCTTAAGGTACTCCCGTATTAGTCGATGTTAGGAAAACGTGCAATCCGAATGCCGAATCAGATTTCCCTCGTAGTTGTACGAATCTGGAAAAGAAGGTTTAAGTTTTTCACCATCTCTGCAATTATTCTGCCCTTGCTGCCAAGCGGCACAGAATCCTGGGCAGGCATATACTAGATAACCTCTCTGAGATTCCAAAGGTCAGACTGAACATTTTGCTGAGAAACATCACTGATGTATAATAGATCTAGGATAACCCCGCCTTTAGACTAATTATTAGAGACTTCATATCTGGCGAGTAATGATTTTCTAACTTTTAGATTTAATTTGTCAGCCAACTAACCACAAGAAATAGTTTTAAAGTTATACCAATCGGAAATTGAATTCTAACACTGTTTGAGAGCAACATGGAGTTGATTTTATGGGAGTATCAGAACGAGGTCACTTATTTAACTTTCGTGCTGCTGAATTTTTAATCTCATTGGTGATCTAAGTGATCAATAAGTTTTGTTAGTACACACCTATCGTTTTATTTTGAAGATATTATTTGATAAAAGAGGAACATTATGGCATGTATTTATTAGAAATAAGAATAGAGTTTAAATTCTGATTCTTTTTACGATTTAGTAGTGAATTACTATTGAAAAAAATCAAACATTCTTTGTGAAATTGTTTAATTTTTTTAATGATACAGTTATCATTTCTGTTGCCGTGGTGATAAAAATGCAGAAACATTATTTCTGCGTCGTGGATATGAAATATAAAAATACATCGTATACTCGATAAAACAACTTCTCTCTAACTAAAATGTAATGGCCTAGTGGTTAAACATAATTAAAAATATTAGTTAAAAAGGTTTATTAAACATTAATAAAGAGATATGTATTTTTTTAAGCTAAACCATATTAAGTGATTAAGAATATTTTTAAACCTGAAGGTTTTGCTTCCCCTTATAATGACCGAATATGGGTTGCAATAAACCCACCTGTTAAGAAGTAACAAATGTTCTTAAAATATGTCCTTTTTTATTTAGAATTTATAAGTCATAATTGGACTATTCTTCATCGAATATTGGGCTGAATATCGGTAGTACTCGATATTGTAATCAAAGTTGACTGCCTGCAATTTTGTGATTTTAGACAATTTGAAATAATTAAGGGAATTATTTTTACAAAACTTTTACGCCCACAACTGTGTGTTTATTGAAGATGAAGAATTCAATGCCAAATCGACGTTATGTATAAAAATTTTGGTTGTGTAGACATTTTACAAATAGCGCAAAAATGTATATAAACCAAGTCATAAAATTAATTTTTCTGGTTTGCTATTTCATTTTTATCTCTTTTACTTTCTGATTACAGAACGTTCCTTTCCATATAATCAAAATTTATATTGCATTCTCAGATATCCGTTACAATATCTTTTTTATTTTTTTAATTATTTTTTTTTAGTTTAGTTCATTCCTTAGAGCCAAAAACTAACCTTTTTTCCACACGAAAGAATCAAGTTATTTGTATTATTATAAGCTTCATTCTTTAGTTCTTCTGGCTTACAGCATTATTTTGAAAAACATTAGGCAAAGTCAACCATCAACCCATCAACAATATTTTCATTTTTCTTTATATATTATTATTATTCTAAACAAACACTCAAGGTTAGGACAAAAAAAACACATCTTTCCGTCACTTCATTCGCTCAAACCACATTACAACAACCATTTAAATTCTAAAAACACATTCATGTATATAATACCTGTAGTGTTTTATTTATTTTTTTATTTTTTACTTTGTTTTTGTAAAAAAAAAAGAAATAAAAAAAAAGAAAAACCTCAGCAAAAATTCTGTGGCACTTTACCTAGTCTTTCAGGCGGTTAGTCATTGGAGACTGAGAAGAAGTCATTTCGTCAGTATGACACTTATTGCGAAGCATATAAATACATAAAAAATAATCACCAAATAAACGAAAGTAAAAAAGTAGATATAAGCGAGTGTTTTTAATGTGCGTATGTATTAAGCAGAGAGGAAAAATCCAACTATTCTCATCCATATCGTAGTTGTAACACTGGTAAACAAATTACATTGTTTTTCAGTTCAATGTGCTGTTTAACATAATTTTTCAATTATAAAGAAATTGCATCTCTAAGCTAATTTGCTCTTTTAATCTTACATGTACGTCTCACTAGCTTATTACTGCTTATTACTAAAGACTCCAAAAATGCGAAATAGTTTGTCATAAAAAATGTGCTTCAAAATGAATGAAAAATCATGATAAATATTATAAATATTTCATGTAAAGAAACAACATTGCCTCGTGAAACATCGGATTTTTTTTTAATATTAGTGAGTTCTACGCATTTATTAAAATGGAAATCAGTTCATAAATATATTTATATAAGAACCCTGGAGATGACATGTTGATGTAAAAAAGACTTGTTGTTCACCTAAATTAACCACGTCGTCACCAGTTAAACTGCTGCAAAATCACTTCTTTGTCATAGTTTCTTTATGACTGAGAACACACAAACTCGTTAATCGCTTTTAGACTTAGCAAAGAGGTCATGTTGAAGTTTGTTGCAAAAAATGCTTTGTAAAAAGTATATTAATCATTTTCTTCAGTACAATTGCAAATATATCAGTCTTTTTTGCCTATGATTGATTTAAGGACTTAAGACTACAATCCAGTGCATCTGCTTAAGTAGCACGAAAAGTTTGTATCATTACAGCTCGAAATATAATTTAACCCTTTGTAGCCCATTATTTCAAAAATATCTGCAATTTTGAAATAAGATACATTTAGGTAAATAATAAAACACCTTATTTTTAAAAAATTTTAAATTTTATTAATTATGGATTTTAGGGAGTGTGTCATTTGTGTAACATTGAGTTAAAAGTGTAAAAATAAATTTTGTTGCGTGAAACAATTTAAAGCAATTATTTTGTCTGTTGTAGCGTTATGATAAATACATTTTTCACATATAGTTTGGGCAACGCTAGTACGTATTCATTTTTCCATCCAAATCGGCCAGTGTCCCACTTGATCTTGGTGTACGGCCTTTGGGGGAACATGTTGGGCTGGTCCATTATGTTTTTTTACTTGAATTTTTATTATCCATCTGTAGGAGTTCCTTTTCATCAATATATTTCAGATAACTTAATTATAAGTAGATTTTGAATTAACGAACTATTTAAACCTTAACAATAGCCTGACCGATGCTGAAGATTCTTGTTAGTATAAGTTTCATACATGGCTTCATAATATTTATACGATACCAAAGGTTACATGCTCAGCATATGGTAGATCTGTTTTGTAATGAGTAATTTGGGGTATACAGACCGTTTGTTTTTATCTAAGCACCCTCATAATACAGATTTATTACTGAAAATTCACTGATGTCCTTAATTCTCTTAGCTGATGATTACAATGCCAAACGTCCATTCTGGGCCATGAAATGTTATACAATTTTTGAAATGGGTTTAGGTAATAATTCAAGCAATGAACTGATATATTCTTCTGTTGACTTTAAAGAAATACCAGATCTAATTGACCATCTAACAGCGTATCAAAAGAAATTTCCAGGGTTATCATGAATTTCACAATGTGAAAATTCCTGAATAAAATTTTGTTAAAGCAATTATTTTGTCTGTTGTAGCGTTATGATAGATACATTTTTCACATATAGTTTAGGCAACGCCAGTACGTATTAATTTTCCATCCAAATCGGCCAGTGTCCCACTTGATCTTGGCGTACGGCCTTTGGGGGAACATGTTGGGCTGTTTCTTTACTTGAATTTTTATTATCCTTGTGCAGGAGTTCCTTTTCATCAATATATTTCAGATAACTTAATTATAAGTAGATTTTGAATTAAAGAACTATTTAAACCTTAACAATAGCCTGACCGATGCTGAAGATTCTTGTTAGTATAAGTTTCATACATGGCTTCATAATATTTATACGATACCAAAGGTTACATGCTCAGCATATGGTAGATCTGTTTTGTAATGAGTAATTTGGGGTATATAGACGGTTTGTTTTTATCTAAGCACCCTCATTATTAGATTTATTACTGAAAAATCACTGATGTCCTTAATTCTCTTAGCTGATGATTACAATGCCAAGCGTCCATTCTGGGCCATGAATTGTTATACAATTTTTGAAATGGGCCTAGGTATGAATTCAAGCAATGAACTGATATAATCTTCTGTTGACTTTAAAGAAATACCAGATCTAATTGACCATCTAACAGCGTATCAAAAGAAATTTCCAGGGTTATCATGAATTTCACAATGTGAAAATTCCTGAATAAAATTTTGTGTTTACATTGATTTTAATTTCCTGATTGAAATGGCATAAATAGTTCATAATTTTGTTATAAAGTTATCGAAATATCTTTTGCAGTAATGTTATTTTACGGCTTGTATTTTGGTGTCTTCAGCGTGTCAAAAAATTTAGTAGCAACTAAAGTAGATATTGAAAAATAATAATTAAAAAAAATTTTTTTGGCCTATAACCGATTAGTCAAAATTTTTTTCGAATATCCCTAGGGGCATATTATATTTTAAAATGGCAGCTACCGTGTTACAAATTATCCTACTACAAAAAATTTTAATACCTGTCGTAGATATAAAAGAATATACAGAGGCAATCACGTTTATTTGCTCATATCTATGAAATTTAAGCGGCGATTATGCTTAATTTAAATTTTGATTTATTCCCGAAAATTTCTAAAGGACTGGTCATACACACAGATCTAAAATTTAATTTTTACAAACAACCGGACAAACTGGCATTACTAAGTCGATTTCCCAGTCATTAGCTTTAGGAAAATGTATACTTTATGCGGTCGGAAACGAATAATTTAGAAATTGCAAAACTAATGACAAAATCATACACATCCTTCGCTCAACAGGTAAAGGATACAAAAATTATAGGTTAGGTTATGTTAGGTTGAAAAGAAGGGGCACTAAAAGCCCAAACCCATAACAGGTATACACTTATGCCCGGTTGGCATGTTGTGCGCTCCATATGGAAAACTGAATTTCCAAACAAAAACCATAAACATAATTCCCATAAATAACGGACAAGTCCAAGAACCCAATCCCCTCAATGTAACTCCTTATGGATCTCCAGTTCAAGATCCCCAGATATTCCAAGTTCGGCATAGTATCCACTGTAAAATTCTTGCGCCTGATATGCCCAAACGCAGGACAATGAAAACAAATTTTTAAAAAGAATTGTAAAAAAACAAATAAGAGCACTATATTCGGCTATGCCAAATCTTTTATACCCACCACCAATTTTGTGTACATTTAAAGCACAATATTTATTATTTTGTTAATCGCTATAGAATAATCTCTTTATAATAAAATAAACATCACTTTCTTTGTAGAGGGTGGTTAAATTTTGAGGGCCCATGTTGAAGGTGAACTACACCTAAACTCCAACTTTTTTCTTGCATTTCATTTGACATTTCTCAATCTCAGACTTACTCAATATGAACCGTGGAAAATGGGCGTTCAAATCAAAATGAATTTTGTGCACTTCGTGATTCTTTTGGTCAACATAATCGTTCGAATTCGTCCACAATCGTGAGAATTGTAAAAAATATTTAAATGTCTGCAAAGTAGGTCTGTGTGAAATGTGAAAACATCTGTGAATGCCATCTTAGTTCGTTGAATGGGAAACATTGCTGTTTTTCACAATAACGTGGCAAAAGAGCAAGCAACCTTGGCTCATCATCGTGCCCAACAATTGAGCATCAAGTGTCATTGAAAATTTGAACTATCGGATCGAGGTGTGCCGCCTAGGTTGGGGGTCCATTTGGCCGATATTTTGCTCCATACATAATTGAAGCATACAAATATTATCATTATAAAAATAAATGATAATAATTTCATAATAATTTTATTCAAAGTCCCTTAAAATTAAACCCATTATAACTTCGGTATGCTAGTAAAATGTTTTCGTAAATTTAGTCTTTCAATGAAAGTGGCCGTTAAAATACGCGTGTCAATAAAGTTTCTGCTAATAAACATAACTTAGATATTTCAATATAGTCCTTTAGTATTCCAAAATCTTTATTCATAGGGAAATTACATGAATTTAAGAGAAAAGTTTTATCTACGAAATAGTGCTAATTTATTTTTGTTATCTTATGTTCTCCTGAAGTTATGCTCTATTAAAAATGGGAATTTAGGAAAATTTTGACCTAAGTTAAGAAAATTATCTCTAAACATTATAAACAATTTATTTTCATGTACTAATGGCTAACGAATTTTTAAATTATACAAAACTTATTTCGTTTGAAAATTTTTTAAAAGCAAAATGTAATAGAAGTTTAAAAATCAAAATCTTACTAATAAATTTCTCGTTTTAGCAAAATGCTGAGAATGTATATTTTGAATCACCTTGTGGCCCTTAAAATTTAACCACCCTTTACAAAAGAATAGATAGATAAAATATATTTTGACTAAAAAATGTATTTTAAATATTCAAATACATATTTTAAATCTACTGATGCACATTTTTTTTATATTTTTAAATCTATAACCTCATAAAACTGTGGGAACAAATATGTATGTTTAGAGATGGGCACAGATTGTTACTCTAGCTAATTTTTTGTCAACAACCTCGGTCATTTTCGTTTTCACGAACCCTCATTAAAAATCTTTTGTGGAACGAAAAAGGTTGTTAGCATGCCATCTAGTAGTTGCTAGTAGAGTCATCTATCTTATCATCTTTATCTTATATTTAGCTACAGTACAATAAATGGCGCAGTGTAAGATGAATAAATGCTAATATATATGACTAATATATTTTTATAAAAATTTAAAGAAAAAAGTGGGTGTGGCACATCTATTTTCCGTTATAACGAAGACTTTGACCAAAAAGCCATGTTTGCAAAATTTCAGAATCGCACATATAGTTTTGTCAGTTTTATTACGTTTTAAATTTGAAATATACACTGTGCGGTATAAATTTTCGTACATTTTTATCTATAACTCTTTTCCTAATTCATAGATTTAAGCGGTTTTCAGGGAAAAATATTCTTTTGACTCGATAAATATATATTCGAAGTTTATTCTACGTTTATGAGTCTGGACACAATTCAATTTTATTCGATATGCGAAGGACACGGTTTTGTCGACCTACTCTTGCTTTACGAGCTATAGCTCTCTTCCAAATATTCCGATTCAGCCCATTTGAATACCAAACAAACATTGTCTATAAGAAAGATTCTGGCAAAATTTGAGCCCCCTAGCTTTTTCGGTGCGACCTCTATCGTGCTTTCAACAGGCGGACGGACATAGCTAGATCGTCATCAAATCAAACCCTGATTCAGAATATATGTATATACTTTATGGATATTTCGATGTGTTACAAACGGAATGACAAAATGAATATACCCCCACCATTTTTTTGGTGGCGGGTATAAAAATTGGCCAAACTTATATCAATGAATTAAGAAACTATTTTTAAAATTTCAGTATCATAAATGAAACAGAAACAAAACTGTTTGCTAGTGTAAACATTTGGGAGTTATAGGGTTGTTTTTTATTTGCCTTTTTTTTCTTGTAAAATAAAAATAACAATACTCTGACATAATACACCCATTTTTGTTTTCCAAACAATATGTGTTTGTGTGTTGTTAAGCATGTAGTCACTTAAGTGAATGGTCGGAATAAGAGATTATATATAAACATGCGTGTATAACGAAAACATGTGTGCGTTTTATCACATTAGATTTTCGTATTCGTCAAACAAAAACTTCGTAATGCCATGCCATTACTGCCCAATACACTTTCAATGACTTCAGCATAATGTCTACATTAGTTTATACGTAATGACATGCCATTACTGCTTAATATACTTTCGATGACTTGAACATAACGTCTATATTGCTTTATAGGACTCTTGACAGAATTTAAGTTGGCTACTCTTGCATGCATGTAATAAATAGTGTAAAATATTTATTTGAGCATACATGGCTGTTGCATGTTTAAGGGAAATACTGGTATAATTCCTATATATTACAGTTAAGCTCATTAAATGCTTCAAAAAGGTTGTTCATATCAAATGCCTTAAAGTAATATATGACTGGCATGCCGGTCTATAATTAAATTTTAATGTTCTCTAACGAAAGAGAAAATTTCACATCTAACATTTTTGATGCTTTGTCGTTATTCGTCATCTCAATTTGTTTTATACACTTATTTTGTAATGCAGTTTTATTTCTCAGTTATGGTAAAATTCAGTATGTCGAGAGTAAATTTTAGGGTCTGCTAAACCCTTGTTGTATTCAAGTGAAGAAAGCTTTTATTAGTAAGTCCCAGGATGACTTAGTCACTATAAAAATATAGAAAAAAATAACTTATCAACGCAGGTATGAACTGCGAACTGCTAAGCTGGTGAAATACTAAACGTACTAGTAAATCGGTAAGCCAGTGACTCATTTACTTCGTGTAGTTGTAAAAAATTTGTTTAAATCGTATATATCTGTTTGGTAAGGAAAATCATGTTTGAACAAGCAGCTGAAATTTTGACTGTAGCTTTAAATATAAATTGAAAGTTATTTTTGGAACTCTTACTTAAGCTAACTACAAGAGTATGACAAAAAAGGAAGAAAATTTCGGTAGCTCTTACAAATCGCTTACAATAAAATACGACTTAGTAACACAAATAAAAAAAAAATTGGAGAGCCCTTAAATATTGGAAGATTCCAGTAGTTTTTTCACTTAGTAAGACTAAGAATAAATAACAAGGCAGATATTGGGGTGAAATAGTACCAGACAAATATTAATCAGGTCTTCCCTTATGTCTGAAATCAATCATATATTAAATGACTTCTCTATGTTTTAGTTAATTTAAAATTGTAAAATTGTAACTTATTATCACATCTAAAATATTTGTTAATACAAGAAAACTGATGCTTACGAAAGCCAGGATTATTTTAATATAAATTGCCTATTTTTGCTTAAAGTTCTTAGATTTAAAATGAAGTTCTATTGCAAAGAATCTGTAAAAAAATGACTTTTCTTTAGTTCCGCATATTTTTATTGTATTTATAATGGCTTTCTAAATCTTATATCGCTTTTAGCGTAATACCTCAATGTAATAAATGCATACCAAGTAAAGAAGTTCTTATTCTAGAGAGTGAAATAGTTTACGATATGACTGCTCAGGTCCTAATCTGATACCACGAATTATCCTAGACTTGGTGATGGCTCTTAGTATGATTTAAATTCAGTCGCATCAGAAGACCAATTTATACATATATTAAGGTGATCGGACGGTTATTCGACCAGTATTAACCGGTTTTTTTAGTTTTGTCGACGCTAAATATTTTAAAATGTTAATTTTTCGTACATCTAATAAACCGGTTTTTTTTTGGTATGTATAAACCGGTTATTGTTATAAGCTGAACAGTACTATTAAAAAATAATTTGACTTTTGTGTAATTTTTTGTTCGAATAAAACCGGTTAACCGGTTACGGTTTCTTTAAATAGCAACAACTTGGTTTTTGAAAAAAAGTCGAATAATCGATATCTCTAACACATACATAAACTGTTAGTTTTAATAGCATTGTATCTACAATAGTATTTGATCACCGCAAACAAATTATATTTATTTTTTTGTAGTTTTTGAATACATTTTTATTGTCAAAATATCTGTGTTAGTTTGAACTTCATTGTTAAATGTTTACTTTTTGCAAAAAAGTATTGAAATACAAATTATCTCAAAAATTATGTGACTAAGAATATGATTAGAACAAATAAAATATTTACAAAAATAGTATAACATTAATAAACCTTCAATATACAAGCACAAAACCTCAAACCGTAACCCCAGGTTAAGTAAAAAAACGTCAATCTCTCTCCAGAAAAAATCACTAATAATGACCCATTTCACTCCTGTCGTGCAATTCAAAAACTGTTAATGATCCAACAATTGTTATATTTGTCGATACTCATTGTTGTTTGAACTAAAGGATATGTGATTCGCCAAAAACTTTTTAACGATTCTCGGTGTCGGTTACATTAAAGCGGCATATTTGTCATATAAAGTGTCTTAATAAAATTTCTTAACTAAACTTAACACTTAGCTAATTCACACAACTTTCACTGACAGTTAGTTGCGCAGTAGCCTATAGTATAGAGGTATAGAGTTAAGCTTTGTTTTCAATAAAATAAACAACCACAAAAATAATATTATTTTGATAATAATAAAAACTGTTCTTGAAGTATTTAAATAGATATTGAATTCGATTAAATTGTGTTTACTTATTTTAACGATATAAATATCGTTTAAACAAGTTAGTGAATCGCACTATTGGAATCTGGAAAGGTTAGCATCACATAATTGTCTGGACAAATTACAAAAGAATTTCATGCCATAAAGTAAAAAATATGTAGCACTGCACAATCATATAATGACATTCATCCTAAATAAAGGCAATATCATCCTGGGACAGGCTACTATAGATAAATCATCTATTAAGATTAAAAGTTAAAAAATTATCATTATCAAATTACTATAAAATGTTAAATAAAACAAAAGTATAATTGCGTTAAAATGTAATCCTTTAATATTCTAATAAGGATATTAGGCTTCAAGCCTTGGGTATTATGATTTCAGCACAGATTAAATCAGGTACGGAAAGCTCAGAGTCTGCTTCTCACTTGAGAGTAGCAAAAATAATTTCATATTTCGGATCTCTTAAGCAATTTACTTCTTATGACCTTAGGTCAACTATCTCCTGAAAAGGCCGCTCAAATAGCCACTAATCGACAGATGACAATGAGAAGAAAAATCTACAGCTAAGCAACCTCAATGGTACTGATGCGGTTCAGGTAATCAGGTGAAGTTGAAGTAAGAAAATAATTGTATTCAACTGTTTTTAAAAGAAACCATATTGGAAGGTTATTCATATTGAAAAGGATAAAAATTAAACAAAAATGAACAAGTAAGAGCACTATATTCGGCTGTGCCGAATCTTTTATACCCACCACCAATTTTGTGTACATTTAAAGCACAATAATTATTATTTTGTTAATCGCTTGGAATAATCTCTTTATAATAAAATATACATCACTTTCTTTGTAGAGGGTGGTTAAATTTTAAATTTAAAACAGAGGCCGAATTACGGCACTCGAACGTGATCGAAATTTGAAAAATCTTATTAGAATCTCTATACCTAAAGCACAGCGTACTCGATCCTTCGAGTAAAATTTCGATCGATATCGATGGCCGTAATTCGGCCCCAGGTCTGTATAAAATGTTAGAGCATCTATGAATGCCTTCTTAATTCGTTAAATAAGAAGCATTCCTGTTTTTCACGATAGTGTGGCAAAAAAACAGTCAACTTCGACTCATCATCGTGCCAAACAATTGAGCATCAGCAATGTTATTGAAAATTTGGACTATCGGATCGAGGTGTGCGTTGAGGTCGCGGGAGCCATTTGGCCGATACTTTGTTCCATACATAATTGAACCATACAAACATTATCATTAAAAAAGAAATGATAATAATTTCCTAAATAATTTGTGTTTTATTCAAAATCAACATCGGCCCTTAAAATTAACCCACCCTTTATAACTTCGATATGCTGGTAAAATGTTTTCGTAAATTTAGTGTTTCAGTGAAAATGGGCGTTAAAGTAAGCGTGTTTATAAAATTTCTGCTAATAAATACAACTTAGATATTTCAATATAGTCCGTAATTCTTCCAAAATATTTATTCATTTAGAAATTATATGAATTTGAGATAAGGCATTATATAGGATGTGGGCGTAAGAGTAGGCGTGTCACCTAAATTTTCTGGCATAACAATAACATTGACTAGAAGGATTTCCGTAGCAAATTTTATCATCATACCTCTAATTTTGTCGGTTTTATGAGCTTTTAAATTTCATTAAAAGTAGATAACGTGAAAAATGGGCGTTATAGTAGGTGTGTCGAAGTTATTTATGCTAATAAATACAACTTTTAAATTTCAATAAAGTCCTTTACTATTCGATTTATAGAGAAATTATAAGAATTTGAGAGCAAACGTTGTACGGGAGGTTGGCGTGTCACATTTATTTTCCGTCAGAAGAAAGCTTTTGACCAAAAAGCAATTCCTGCAAAATTTCAGAATCGTAGATCTAATTTTGCCACTCTTATTAGGTTTAAAATTTTGAACATACTGAAAAATACACTGCGCGGTATAAATTTTCGTACATTTTGATCTCTAACTCCCTTCCTAATGCATGCATTTAGGCAATTTTTGGGTAGATATATTGTTTTTGCTCAGGTAGTTTATATTTGGAGTTTCATGACTCTACGTAGATGCTGGTGGACACAACTCCATTTTATTCGATGTTGGAAGGACACGGTTCTTTCGACCTACTCTTGCATTACGAGCTATAACTTTCTTCCTTATATTGCGATTTAGCCAATTTTCTATTCCAAACAAACCTTGTGTATAAGACATATTCTGGCAAAATTTGAGCCCACTAGCTTTTTCGATGGGACCTCTATCGTGCTTTTAACAGACGGACAGACGGACGGACATAGCTAGATCGTCATCAAATAAAACCCCGATTAAGAATATATATATACCATTTTCTTGGTTGCGGGTATAAAAACTAAAATACTTAAAAAAACACTTTACAAAAAAATTTGTTTAGCTCTTTTACTAAAATTTTGCAAAAAATATTTGACCTTGTGTCACAAAAATTGGTCTGGTGATCACGGTCGGATCGTCCCGGGTATGCAGTGGGGTATAGGGGTATAGAGGAGAGTTTTATCTACTAAATGGTGCTAATTTTTTATATTTTTTTGTTATCTTATGTTTTCTAGAAGTTATGGTGTATTAAAAAAAGAAATTTAGGAAAATTTAGACCTAAAGATAAAAAAAAAATTATTTCTAAACATTATAAACAATTTATTTTCATGTACTAATGGCTAACAAATTTTAAAATTATACAAAACTTATTTCGTTTGAAAATCTTTTAAAAGTAAAATGTTATAGAACTTTAAAAATCAAAATCTTACTAGTAAGTTTCCCGTTTTAGCAAAATGCTGAATATGTCTATTTTGAATCACCCTGTGGCCATTAAAATTTAACCACCCTTTACAAAAGAATAGATAGATAAAAAAAAAATTAGTTAAAATATGTATTTTAAATATTCAAATACTTATTTTAAATCTAGTGATGCACATTTTTTTTTAATATTTTTAAATCTTAAACCTCATAAGACTGTGTGTACAACTATGTGTAAAGTTGGGCACAAATCATTACTCTAGTTAATTTTTGTCAACAAACTTCGGTCATTTTCGTTTTCACAAACCCCTATAAAATTCCTTTGTAGTTTGTGCAAAAAAATGTTACTAGAGTCATCTAGTGTTCTACGTGATGTTTAGCAAAGACATCATCCTCAGTGTTTGCAAAATGTAGTGGCGCCTTCAACAGATGTTGCCATCTGCAATGAATAAATGCTAATGCATATGACTAATATATTTTTATAAAAATTTAAAAAAAAAAGTGGGCGTGGCACATTTATTTTCCGTTATAACGAAGACTTTGACCAAGAATCCATGTTTGCAAAATTTCAGAGCCGTACATATAGTTTTGTCAGTTTTATTACGTTTTAAATTTCAAATATACACTGAGCGGTATAAATTTTCGTACATTTTGACCTATACCTCCTTTTCTAATGCATAGATAGATAGCAATTTTTGGGGAGAAATATTCTTTTGATTCGAGAAATATATATCCGAAGTTTCATGACTCTACGTTTATCCGTTTGGACACAATTCCATTTTATTCGATGTTAGCAGGACACGGTTTTTTCGACCTACTCTTGCTTTCCGAGCTATAACTCTCTTCCTAATATTCCGATTTAGCCCATTTTCAATACCTTCTGGCAGAATTTGAGCCCTCTAGCTTTTTCGGTGCGACCTCTATCGTGCTTTCAACAGACGGACAGACGGACATACGGACAGACGGACGGACGGACAGACGGACGGACATAGCTAGATCGTCATCAAATCAAACCCCGATTCAGAACATATATACTTTATGGGGTCTAAAGTGGATATTTCGATGTGTTACAAACGGAATGACAAAATGAATATACCCCCACCATTTTTTTGGTGGCGGGTATAAAAAAGCAGTCATGCTATTTTTGGAAAAAACCATCTTACGTAATCCAAATTAAAAAAAAACAACAAAACTAATCTGTAAGTCATGGTGAATCTGTAATCCTATAAAAAATCTGACAGACTATATTATTTCATGCAGTTTAAAACTTGTTAACGAAATAAAAAATTAAACACAGATAAAAACAAAAACTTGTAACTTGAAGTAAGAAAATGAATGGCTTCTAATTCGTGTTATATTTCCTTTTATTATTTTTGGTTTTTATTTCAAAGAGGCTTGCTTTTATTGTTGGTTATTAGAATTGAAACAAAAAAAGTTTTTTTATTGCCTTAGGAAGTATAATATCCCAAAATACCATTTATAGTCAAGTTCTGAAGTTTGTTTAAAACTTCATAACATTTGGCTTAATAACACAAGTTAACAAAAAGTTTCTTTGAGTTATTATTGAATTAATATTTTATGACCATCATTATTGAAAAGTAACCAGAAAATTCATTGATAATTAATAAAGTTTGCATTTTTACTTTATATAATGATAAATAAAGTTTTGGAATGTAAAGGCTTTTACTGCTCGAGAGTGGTTGAGCATGAACGATTTTGGCTGGCATAGCAGTCACGTATTTTGCAGTTAATGTATGTTGATGATCAAAAGTTTTTCAACACATAAAAGGCTCTTTTTCTAGATTATCAAATTTATTAAGGCTGATTTAGTTATTGGCCGCTAAAGGCTTTACATAATTAAATAATAATTTAATTAACACAAAACCTTAACGCAGTAGGACATGAGTTCTTTTAAACATCAAAATGTTTATTTAGTTTTTCAAAGGGCTCATTTTCATTAAAACTTATGAGTAAAAGAATTTTACTGTTTTAAAAATATTAAGAACATAATCATTAGTAAAATGTGAGTGTTTTTAAAGTCTTCATTCCTTTAAACAACGCTTTCGCACAGATAAAATTTTTTTGCTGTGCTAACCGGAAACGGTGTTATGACTACGACTACGACTTTACAGTAAGCTTATTAAGGGCTTTAGGCTACATAAGCTAGCACATGTTATTCAATTAATAAGAAAGTATTCATACAGTAATGTGGGGAACGAAAAGTTGTTTACCTTGAGTGCTCATCTGTATGTTCACTTTGCGTTCATTAGATAAAACTAAGATTGTATTATCAATTAATACAGATTCTGCCTAGCAAACACCTCTTATCAATATGTATACCGATACATCTGATTTATTAAAAAAATCAATTAATCATATCCTATAATAATAATAATATATAATAAGAAATGCTGTTCAACTAAACATAAACTACTCTACTTATCAAGAATAAATATTTATATATGATCTCATTGATCGTGTAAAAATCAAGGGCCTCATAAAAGTATTCGTAAATTCCAAGTTCCAAATCGTTTCCCTGTTTGCATGTTAATTGTCGTTAATGGTAGATTTGATAGTTCATTTAAGTTATTTGAGGTTTCGTTAATCATAATTTCTCTGAAGAGCAAATGATTAGTCTACTGCATCCTATTGAGATGATGGGTCGCTATCTCAGCCACCCATCTTAGTCTGCCTCTGTATATTCCACGTTTGTATTTCGAACCATTTAATATAATTACAGACATCCACCTCTAGCCGTAACAGACACTGCGAAGTTCGGGCGATTTCCGGTTTGGGCAGTACAAATTGAAAGGTGGTACAAACTCATCTTGTCGATGATTGAAAATATCCGCTGACTGTCCAGGACTACTTCTTTATGAAATTATGAAAAAAAAAGAACACATATAGGCAGTTTATTTTTATATCTAAAGGCCGTTCCCTATGCGCAACCTGTGAACCGTCCGGTTGCTTTCATTTCGGCGCCTGGTTTGTATGAATTCACATTTTAGCCAAATCATCTTACTTACAACATCATCTTACTTACAACATCATCTTACTTATTACATTATATGATCCCCAACAACTTTGAAAATGTTTAAGGTTCATAACAAGATAAAACCATTACCCAACGAATCAATTAGGATCTAGACATATTTTGTTCAGAAAGTCTTATAAGAATAACAAATAGACCTTAAAAACTAATTTCTTTATTGCCTGATGAATAGTAACACTACAAAAAAATCATTTAGTTTTCAGTTTGCTATAACAAAAATTGACATAATTGTTAGATCCTTTACTCTAATACCGAGAGCAACCCGTATGAAACATTGCTTATAAAGTGTGATTTTTTAGCTATTATCTTTTTGGCAACACTGGTTTAAACAGCTGACGCACGTTTCGTGTTTTGTTTACACTGTCAAACATCTTCAGTTTGGTCTATAATTTAACCATGAATCGTCTTACAAACAAACAACGCTTGCAAATTATTGAATTTTATTATCAAAATGCGTGCTCTGTTAAGAAAATTCATCGCGCGAAAATTCATTATCGAAAAATTGTTTTCAGCGACGAAGCTCATTTTTGGCTCAATGGGTACGTTAATAAGCAGAATTGTCGATTTTGGAGTGAAGATCAGCCAAAAGCATTGCAAGAGCTACAAATGCATCCAGAAAAAGTCACAGTTTGGTACGCTTTATGGGCTGGTGGCTTCATAGGACCGTACTTCTTCAAAGATGATGCGAATCGTAACGTAACTGTGAATGGTGAGCGCTACCGTGAGATGATATTCAACTTTTTTTTTGCCCAAAATGCAAGAGCTTGACTTGCATGACTTGTAGTTTCAACAAGATGGTGCCACATGCCACACAGACAAGTTCGGTAAACATTTTATTTCACGTTCGGGAGCGGTCAATTGGCCGCCTAGATCATGCGATTTAACGCTTTTAGACTATTTTTGGTGGGCTATGTTAAGGTTCATGTCTATACACACATGCCCGCTTCAATTGACGCATTGGAAGACAACATTGAAGCATTTATTCATGAAATATCGGCCCAAATGTTGGAAAGAGTATGACAAAATTGGACTAAGCGGATGGACCATTTGAGGCGCAGTCACGGTCAACATTTGCATAAAATAATCTTCAAACATTAAATTATATGGACCGTGCTATCAATTCACATAAAGATTTCATGCTTTTTTCTGAATTTTATGTGTTTTTTTTCTTAACTTTCCTATAGCTCTTAAAGAATCACGATTTACTAACTTAACAAATCTATACAAATTTTTATTTAAAAAAATCTTCCCTCAACAATGCAAATATACGCAAAAAAGAAACAGCAGTTATAAATCATTAAAAAAATTAAACAAAAAGAAATAACTTACCATCATCGGGTATAAAATCAACACTGACATTGTACAAGTTCACTTGAAAATATTCCACAAAATTATGAAAACCCTGTTGCACGTTCATTTTATTAAGCAGACTAGAAGGCATTAATATACCCACATGTTCGTCAGATACCGATGCCGGCGACGAGGTTGAGACTGAGGGTACTGCTTGTATTGCTGCGAGTTTGGTGGGTATATGTGTTTGTTGCTCTTGTCTTATGGCAAACTGGTCGGTTTTGTTAGATGTGTATGGGAGCTCTTGATTGTATTGAGATTTAGGGGATAGTACTGAAGTTGAAGATGTGACTGATGATGTTGTTAAATTGATTGGTGTCGCTGCTACTGCTGCTGCTGCCACAGATGAAGATAATGATGATAATGATCTTATTATAGGTTGACGACTAAAGCGAGATTTTACAATATCTTGCTGTTGGGTTTTGTGTTGTTGCAATAAGAAATTACTACTTGTTGTTGTATTACCGAAAAGTGGCTGTTTTAAATGTGTCACATTTGTGGCCGATAATGAGGCTTGTAATTTATTTGACGTTTGTGCTTGTATATTTGATTTAATACTAATATAGTCATCGTTACTTTTATTTCTAACATGGCTGTAAGAGATAGCATTATTGGCATATTGCTGATCTGTATGAAGATTTGTTAGTAATTCATTTACAGTATGTCGTTGCAGCTTAGTACCTTGTAAATCTATTAAAGTTGATGTTATTGTTGTTGTTGGTATTATTATCGTTTTATTTTCATTTCCTTTTAATGTTACATTTACATTACTTTCTGCTTGATTCAATAAAAAGTTAAATGTTTTATTTACAAGTGGCAATGGCTGGTGTTGTTGTTTGTTCGTCTCTATCGAGTTGTCGTCAATTTTTATAATTGATGCAGTAGTTGTTGTTGGTACTTGTTGTGCAACTATTTCAAATTTCCGCTCAATATCTAGCTGAGCACCATTGGCATTGGGAGTGGAATTAGAAATGTCGTCAACAAAAGCAACACTAGAGTTTGCAGCAACAATATTTAATACTGTCGCTAAAGTAGTGTTAGTGGCAGCAGCAACGTCAACAACAAGAGTTTCAAAGGATTTGGTTTGGAAGAAAATGGCTGTCAACAGCAGAAACAATTTACTAAATTGACAGATTGTTAACTTCATTTAGACGCAGCTACAATTTATTTTATTCTGTATTCCATTTAGAAGATTTCTTTCTTGGCCGCTGGTTTATTTTTTTATTTTATTTTACTTAAAACGAGAAATGAATTAAAATTATGTAGCTGAAAGCTCTATCCATATCGCAGATTTGTCAAGTTTTAAAAAAGTTTTGTTTAATGCATAATTTTGCTAAAGTTTCCACTTATAGAAAAAAACTTTTCCTTTAATCTTTTCTTAGCAATTTTTAATTGCATTTTAATTAGTTGTTGGCTTGTTTTAATAGTTTTTATTACTCCCTTAATAGCGTTGCCAAAAACATTAGTAACAATTTTTATTGTCTTAATGTACTGTCGTCCTTCTACTTTGGTTGCTGTGTTTTCAGTCGTAATGCTTCATTAGATCTAAAAAAGAAATATAAAATTTATTAAAAACTTATATTAATAATACGCTCTAAAAAGCCACTTAATATTGATACTTATAAGCCTTCAATGTTCTTTTGTAAAATATTAATCGTACGCACTCTTGAGGAAAAAGAATTAATTTCTGTGTATATGTGTTTAATATTTAATTAGTAAAGACGTGTCAACTAGTATGTAAGGAATTGGAAAATTTATCGAAAAATGTATCTGTGATGCGAGTTCAAATTAATTAACATTAAGTTGTGGTAAAAACCAATTTTTTTGCTACAAAGAAATAATAATGCTAGATCCGTCACTTAGTTTTATGAAAATTATGAGAATTTTGCCACAAGATTTTGCAGAGTCCCAAAAGATATAACTTTTTTTTTTTAAAGTCCATCAAATTATGATACGTAGGACATACAAAACTGTTTTACTCCTTTTTATCAAAATCACTTTGAATGCATATGTTAGTTTAAGTAAAGCTTAAGCTGCTGACGGATCCCAAGTCAATAAAACAACAACGGGCAGTATTTAAAAATCTTGCAAATCACGTACACAAGCAGGGGAGATTAAAATCTGTTACACAAAATGCGGATAGTCTAACAAAATCATTAAATGAGTGCTTACAATAAAATTAGCTTTATCAACAAAAGCGCAAGTTTTCTTGAAATAGTGAATGATGGCTAGAAATCACTAAAACTTACTCTAAATAATGTTTTAAGTTTTAGGTATGAGATAATTTTTACCCCCTCCTTTTTATGTGTGTACACGAAAATATCCTGTTTATACTGATCGTGTTGCAAGTGACTGGCTAGATAAAACAATAAAACAATTTGTTGGGGTAAAATAAGGAGACAATTTATTTATAAAATCGTTTAACCAAACTTCGAAAAGTATTACTCAAGAAAAATTTTAAAATTATAATTATTTATTTTCAAATACAATCTAGATGTATGATTTACAAAGTGTTTATAACACAACTATTTAATTGAATTTCCCAACATGGCTTTAGGAGCAGTGTATCGAATTTATATCATGACTGACATTATCTACATAAATACTTAAGTATTATTGAAAAGGTTTTGGAAAAAGTTGACGAAGGTGGCAGACAGTCTTCTTCAAAGCAGGAGCTAGTGGATGTCACATAATCTGCCCTGATTTAAAATATCGTAAAATCCCTTTACAATTCGATGCATATCCGAATTTTCGGCATTTTTTTAAATGCCAGGTACTTTAACCCATTAACCGCCAAAATAAAACCAGAAGCGGTAATTAACCAAAAAGAATGGTTTTTTATTCAATGTTTACAAAATTAACATAAAAGAGTGAAAAAAATAAAAAAAATTATATATTTGTGGAATAGGAGGGGTGTACTCAACTGAGTACAGCGGCGGGTTACAGGTAAAATTTTTCAAAACATTTTTTTTTGAATGCATAATGTTTTTTTGACAGCAGACTCTTGCATGATACAAAACACATCTTAATTGTTTTTTTTACTTTTTGAGGATAATCCTAACACCAATTAGGATGAAAGTCGAGCTTTATTTTAAGTGTTTTGAGGTAAATACACTTCGGAATGCAAGTAGATTGATGCTATCGCTATTCCTCATAACATATAACCGATAAGAGTTTGCAACGGCCATATCAACTATGTACGTAAATAATGGTCACCACCATTTTTCTCCGCAAATGGCAATTCTGTAGAGAGAAATAGACAGATCCAGTTCATCTACTCCTCCCATATGTTTCTATAGGACTGAAATACATTTGAAATATTGGCATAATTTTTTTTTTGTGTAGAAGATCAACGTTTTACCCAATGGCTCAATTGCGTCATAATTTTCTGCCATAATACATACGCTATTGTCTTTCCACTTTACTAAAAGAATTTCATTTTGCTTGTTAAACCTGTCATATGAGGCTTGATTTTCCTTTTTCATTTCTTTCGCACTTCTCAACTGACACTTTTTTGTTCGGTTCTCTCTAATTGTTCCAGTCGCACGATTTTTTTTTCTTCTAGATCCACCAGTTGTAACTAGTAAAGAAGTTATCAAAAAATACTTCGTGTGATGCTAAGCCGGTTTCCATTTCTTCAAGCAATTTTTTTTACAACTCTTTACAATGTTTATATAGATTCAGCCGCTGTACTCAATTGAGTACAGGTGTATTCACAATAGGATAACTTTGTAAAAATAAATAGCAGACGTTGTTTTTTTAATAAAATACAAAATTGTTAATATAAATAAAACAAGTTGAGCAGATATAAAATCAAAAATTTTACTCTACTTTATCCTTTTAATGCTCGAACTTACGAATTTCCTAGTCAGTTCCTAGTCACTAGCTTTTGTTCCTAGTCCCTAGTCGCTAGCTTTTTGGTTTTGGACTGTTTAATAATGAGTCAGTCAGTCAGTGGAAGCTGTTTCTTTTTATACCCTTCACCTGTGGTGCACAAGGGTATATATAGCTTCCGTTTGTAATTTCTACAATTTTCATTTTCGACCCCATAAAGTATATATTTTCTGCAAGCTTATGAATAGAGGAGTCGATTAAGCCCTGGCCGTCTGTCCGTCTATCCGTCTGTCCGTCTGTCCGTGTGTTGGTTGAAATCAACTTTTAGAAGCAACTATCTGTTCCTCAGATCTCATATAGTATCAATCTCTTGGAAATATCCAGGAATGAATTGCTTTTGAAATTTAGTACAATCGCCCCATAACTTTCTGAGATATGAGCAAAAAACCACGACCGCCTCGTTTTTTTTTCACAATTACAACAACAACCTACATACATACTGGTTAAAGTAAACGTGGCATCGAATTCTAGCTCAGCCAAAAAATTTTTTTTTATTTAATATATTATTTATATGTTATTATTTTTTTTAAATTTTTAAAAAAAAAATTTTTAAAAAATTTTTTAACATTTTTTTTTTTATTTTTTTAAATTTTTTTTTTAATTTTTTTTATTATTTTTTTTTTATTTCTAATAAATTTTTTTTTTGTAATTTTTTTTTTTTTTTAATGTTTTTTACATGTATGTACTTATTTTATATGAGATGAATGGTGATACAAACAATTGTTATTGCATGACTACACGTTGTGAAAGGTATATAAGATTCGGCACGGCCGAATATAGCACTGTTACTTGTTTATATGTATACTAGCCAATCCCGTCGCGCGTTGCTACGTCCCTTAATGAATGAAATGTATTCTGAATTTTTATTGAATATCAAGTGCAGGAGACTAAAAATTATAACTACTTTCTAATGAGCGTGGCTCTGCCCAATTTTCTAATCACGAAACTGTATAGTCATGACAGCTCACTATGTGTGCAAAGTTTCAGAAAAATCGGTTAAGTGCAAGTAGCTAAAAATAATAACTTATTTTTTATGGCCAAACCCCCGCCCACTTTTTACTACCCATAAACACTCCCTGGAAAGTGTACAACAACTTTCCAAAGTTCGAGTCCGATCGGCTTTACGTTTTCGGAGTCTATAGCTAACACACACACTCACACAGCCAGACAGTGTTTCACATACTACCCGACCCGGTCCGTGTTGCTGGCCCTAAGCAAACATTAGTGTTGTTTTACCACACGGTTTAAATTGAGCTTTTAACGAAATTTACGGCCTTTAAATAAAAATCCATGGAATACCTATCATAAAGTTTTTTTTTACAGAATAACTTACATATGGTGTAGGTATGGGCAGAATCTAAAAAGAAACGCATGTATTTAAGGCAAATTGATTATTATATTAATTTATTACTTCATTTTAAAGCCAGCGGAGAGATAATGTTTATTGTTTTTTTTATTTATTTTTATTATAAAAACGTATAAATTTTTTGGCGCGCCAACTCGAGAGCAAGCCACATACAGCTGGCCGTATGATGCAAAGAGAATTGAAGCCTTTTGAATTGGACTGGTAAATCGTTGCAAACGATCGGAATTCGTGGAATAAGTACGTCTTCGCCTTTGAAACTGCCACCGATGATTGTTACCTCGATTAAATTTGGTGAACAGTTTTTGATGGTCAATCTGGTTCCGTCGCATAACTTTTGTGCGTTTAAGTTGCGAATAAGAATTACCAGTGATCCAAACTTTAATGTTAGTACATGCGGTGGCATTCCGGGTGGTTGCAATGAATTCAAAAATTTAGTGGGATAATTGACTGCTTGTTATTTATCCATTATCGATTTGTATTTGATTAATTTGCCGGGCCGTTTCAATTGAATTTGCTCATTGATTTGTAAATATTTTTTTAAATAAACCGAAAGATCGGATTTTTGAATGCAACATTTCGAAAGTTTTAAAATTTTGATCATTATTAACATAGAGTTTTTGTAAATATCTTCGAAATTACGTAACCGATTTAGGAGTTTGATATCTCGTTTCGAAAAACGTGACAACGGCTTTCAAAAAAAAAAAAAATAAAAAAAAAACCAAACAAAATAAATATATGTATTTAAATGGCATTGGTGGTGCAATATAAAAATTGGATCTAGACACGCCCCTCCGCACGCAGACCGAAAATCAAAAATCAGATTTTACAGTGTCACCCGCCTATTCTGAAGATTCCCTGAAATTTTCATCAAATTCGGTCCAGCCGTTTTGGAGTCCATACGTAACATACATACATACATCCTGTTTTATATATGTGTACATATCACACTAAGAACATACTTTTTAAATTCTCCATATTCGTTATTATGTGAATAATTCTCGTTAACTTTTTTCATTGGCATACCCTTAGAGAAGCGTGTGTTTTCTATAAAAACACCTACAGCATAAATAATAGCAGACAATATTAAGAGTAAATATCTGTATGACCATGAAACTGTGAAAAAATAAAAAATAAAATAAAAAAAAGTTGTGTAAACAAGCCCATTGGATATTTGTGACAGCATTGGTTTAAAACAAATCTCAATGCTGTTGTCATAGTATTGTTTTTTATCCTCAAACAAACAAACAAACTTTTTGTTGTTAATATCCCATCCATATGACTACACCTGCACGGCAGTGGTAGTAATAAGTTGCTTTGGTATCTGTATGTGAATACTGGCTTTAATACATGTTTGTTTTATTCATGCAAATGGAATATAACATGCTTTTGTCCATTTTATTGTAGAATAAAAACAAAGCTGTTTAAGCTTTGTTGTAAAATTAAAGTTTATATTATATTTTCACCTGTACTACTTTTTGATTTTATTTTTTATTTGAACGAAGACCGTTGGCTGCCAAGTGACTGGTATGTTAATTTGAATATAACTTTGTATTACAAATTACATTTTTTATAACGAGTTTTTTTTTAACTTTTGCTTAGTGAAAGTTTTATATTTTGAAAAATTTAACAAGCAAAATAGAAGGGACAACAACTTAAAGTTTTATGCGAACGTGCAGGTTTTATTGCGTTATTGCTGTTTTTAACAACATTTTCACATTATAAAACGTGTTAAAGGTGTTTCATAGCTAATATCATTATCAATGAAAAATGACAGAATTTTACTTATTCCAGGCTTAACTTCCATGAACAAGTTGAACATAGAACTATATGATTCCATCTATAGGTTTTAAACTTTCCATTAATGTGCTCATATGTCAAATGGGCTGCTCACGCCGGATTTAAATAACGAGTCATTCACGGTAATTGAAATTCAATTGATACCACATACAGATCTCTGCTACATGTGGAGGCTTCTAAAATATTTTTCTGTGGGATGAGAAATCTTAAATCGTACAAATTCAAACGAATTCACAAAGCTGTGTATAATAATATACCCTCTGCACTACAGGTGAAGGGTAGAAAAGTGATAAATTTATTTCTACTGTTTTATCATAAACACCGCTTTATCGGTATTTCAAGTAGTAGGTGTATTCAATTTAAAATCTTTAATGAAAATAAGAGACACAAGTCTGTTTATGTTTACATTTTACTCTTGATTTTTGAGTTAGGCCAACATTTGCCAACTACGAAAGCGATTCCCGTTAATGTAATTTTTCTCTTTCCTCTTTTTTAACGAATCCACAAAAAGGACACAAAAAAACAAACAATTCAACAAAACTTCCTACAAAAAAATTATAAAGTCAACAGCGAGCACTGGTGTGAAAGTGCTGCACGTTTTTTGTACAAAATAGGAAGCTGATTAAACTTTACTCCTGATTATTTATTTTTTCTACAACAAAAAAAATAAAACCAAAAAATAATAAAAATCAATAAAAGAATGAAGCTGCTGTAAATGTCGTTATTATATTTCCTTTACTCTCTTAACAACAGTCAAATTAGAAATAATATTTAAGTATGTCTAGATATAGCAAATTTTCTTTTTAAATATAAAATAAATATAAGATTAACTTCCTTCTTCGTTTTCTTAGTATTTGTTTGTCCCTAAAATCATGTTTCTTACAATGATATTCAAACAAAGTCATGCGTGATAAAAGTAATCAATTTAAAAGCAACAAATAAATTGTTTGAAGTTCTGAGAAGACAACAACATACTTTTATTGAAGAGGAAAAGAATTACTGAAAATAATACAAGTTTTATATTTCTTTTTTTAAACCATAAAAAAAAGTTATTGCTTTTTCTAAGAGCAACAGCAATAAAGACAACAGCAAAAGTGAGTTAATTTTGTTAAAAAAAAAACAAGGTAAGAAAACAATCAATTACAAAAATTTACTACACAGCGAACAGGGAATTTTATTGTTTATTTTGAAAGTCAACCAGAAAAAAAATTAGAAAAAAAAAACAGTTTACAACACAAGTTTAAAAATTTTGAATTTACTTTCAAGTTACTTTTTAAATTTTTTTAATAAATTCCAAAGCAATTGCCAATTAATTTCTGAGGTTTTGAATAGCTCATTTCTTATTTTACTGTTAAGAAAAACAAAATTTCTTCAAGTTTTAGCCGTATTTGCTGACAAAGCTTTTCTACTGTAGAAGAAAAAGCATTTTAGATGCTTATCTCATTTTGAAATGCAAATTAATTAAAAACAAATTGTGGATAGAAAATACCCCTTTAAACTTTGTTTTAATGTTGGTAATTCAACTTCAACCCCTCAGCGTTTTTAGTGGACTTTAACGAATTTAAGTTATATAAATTTGAAAAGTAGTTCAAATGCTTGTTAAACAATTCATTATCACATATACTGAATGTGCCAACTTTTGTTATTTAGCTTTTCCTTTTATTTAACCAAAATAAGATACATAGTTTGACAGCTGGCAAATTGTCATAATTTAATATTTCATTTATGAAAGTTGGATAGTCATAGTACAAACAATTTCCACAAAATTTAGTCGGAATATTGACCCAAGGTCAATGACTGCAAAAGTAGAATTTAACCATTCAGGTAAACTTCTTAAATTTATAAAAGCATTTAGTCATCCTAAGCTAATGGTGCTAGATGTTCCGTTTCTATCAGTATATGTATTGTTATACACTCAACACAGTGAAAAAGGTTTTTTTTCGGACATTTTCGTTTCCCGGGAATGCGAGATTTATTTTTTAATTTCCCGAGATCCCAGGATCCCGCAGCAAAATAAATAAAAAAGTAAATTTATTTTTAAATAATAAAAACTTTTTCTTAAAAAGCATAACATAGTCTTTAATGTAAAAGAAACACTCCAAAACTATAAATAATAGTAAAGATACTTGAATTTAGAATATAAATTGAGTAAAAATATTTTAAATTGAAAAAATATATTATTATCTAGATACGAGATTTAATATGAGCACAAAAAATAAAAACAATACGCTCAAAGCGTTTATTGACTGATTTGAAAGTCTATTTCTAATTTTATTAACAAATTTCCCTGTTACAGAAAACACTCTTTCACTTTTTACCGATGTTGGTCAATTCCCTTAAAAAAATGTAACTCTTTCTTTACGCAAATTTTAAAGTATTGGTAACGTAGGCTGAGTATTTTTAAGTTTTGACGGAAGTTCTTTCTGATTTTTTATATCAGCTAACTTTTTCTCCCAGATTGCTTTGTGCAATGATCTCAAATGATGCATTATTTCGCTGGTGCTTCGGCTTTTACCTGGAATTATCTTTGAAATTATCTTTCTACATACAGCAGTGTCATCAGCCTTCTTTTAAAAAAACTTCCATACTATTGAACTTTCCATCTAAAACCGTTTAGTTTCTTTTAATATTAAAGAAAAAAGTTAATAAAATAACACATTACCTCAAAACGTATATCAAATTATTTGTAAATATATTTCTAAACATGAAGTTAAAAAAAAACCTTGAAGAAAATATTTTTATGAAAAATAAACGTCGCAATAAAAACATATGATTTCGGGTCGTAGCCACTTTTTTCATTTCCCGGGATCCCGAAAAATTATCCCAGGAAAACGGGAAGATTAAATAACCCGAATTCCCGGGAATTCCCGATATATAACCATAATATACATATATAGGTTTGTCGTTCCGTGTAAAATTTCTGCAATTTTCATTTCCGACCCCATAAAGTATATATTTTCTGAATACTTATGAATAGGGGAGTCGATTAAGCTCTGTCAGTCTGTCCGTATGTCCGTCTGACCGTCAGTCCATGTGTATATTGAAATCAACATTTTGAATCTCCCCAACATTGCCTGGACCCTGATGGAGTATTAAAATATCAGGTATATTCGGGAATCGATCGGTATTGAAAATCAGAAACATCGGTACATAAACAACTGAGATATGAGCAAAAAACCACGACCACCTCGTTTTTTTTCACAACAACAACATACAACAAAAACATATCTACAAACAAACTGGTTAGAGTAAACGTAATTTTTTTTATATATTTTTTTTAATTTTTCTATATTTTTTAATTTTATATTTATTATTTATTATTATTTATCTTTATTGTTTTTTTATTTGTTTTTATTTTTTTTTTTTTAATTTCTTTTAAATTTTTTATTTATTATTTTTTTTTTTTGAAACAACATGCGTAAACTCAATATAATTTTACAATGGGATGTTTTTATATATGTATGTATTTTATATGTATATACGTATTTCATATTAGATGAATGGTGATACAAACAATTGTTATTGCAGGACTACACGTTATGAAGGATATATAAGAATCCGCACCATCGAATATAGCACAATTACTTTTTTTTTTTTCAAATGTTATGTTTTAATAGCAACATCCAAAACACTACGCAAATGCAAATACTGGTTTTTAATATATTTACTGTTTTTTTTTTTTTTTTTTAATTGTAATGCTGCTTGACCCCAATTTCACTACAACTGTTCCCGTAACTAACAACTGGATAGATGACTGAGGCTTAGTGGGAAACGTTTTGGCACGTCTCACGGCAGACTAGAGCGACATAAGTTACCATAACATGGTAGCAAATCTATACTAAATATAATAACATAAAAACAGCAGAGAAATTGATTCTTATTCATGGGTAAGTTTACTCAAAACATCAACAAAAAGGCATCAAAATAAAAGCGATGAAAAAAAGTAAAAATTTTCTACAACAATTTACTGTATAACATCAACGATGCCCGAAGAACAGCGCCTGATATATATTTGCTTTCACAAATATATGTTTCATTATTTTAAAAATTCAAGTTAAATATACGCATCATCTAAAAAAATTCATTTAATATTATGTGAGCTAGCAAATCTATTATGTTAATTTTTAATCTAAAAATTTGTATTTGAAAAATTTTAATGTATTTTAAAAATAATTTATTGATATAAAAATTGGTTAATGGTCATCAAAAAAGTGATTTTATTTTAAAACTTGAATTTTTAATTAAATTAAATAAATAGTATTACGCCAAAGTTTTATTGTCATATTTTAATTGAAAATGAATTTTGATAATATTTAATATCGAGGTATCTTTGTATTAACATTTAAGAAAACTTATTGAGAAAAATAAAACATTTAGCTGTTTTTTTTTGGTAAAATAATTTATAAAAAATATATAATACATCGACAAACTAAAACAACAGTTTTACCTTAATTGAAATGAATAAATAAAATCTACTTAACAATTCTAAGGTGGTTTCCTGAAAAATAATAAAGTAGTTTTTCCTTATCGCTACAGAAGCAATGATAAGATATCTAAAAATTTTTCTTAAAAAAAACAAAATTTATAAAACCTAAATAAATTTTTAGGCTTTAAACTTTTCAAATATTTCTTTTCTATCTAAGGAGAACAAATTTTTCCGGCTTTTATCTGATTTTATTAGATTGTACAAAAATAACTAGGCTAGTGTTTATATTCTTTTAACGAAAAACTCTAACATAATTTTCTCCCCTTGCTGAATATTAGAAAGTAATTTGAAGTAAAAGAATATAGGAAAATTACTTTATAAGAGAAAAGGAACATTAGAAATTCTTCTTTAAAATGTAAGGTCTGGGATATATAAAATCTTATATATTAAAAAAAGAAGTAGTTTACTTGTTACACGATTGCAGCTAACGTTATACAAGCGATTTAATTAAAATAAGCAATAACGCTATATTCGTCTGTGCGGAATTTTCAATACCATTCAGATAGTTTGTATCATCACGTAATAATCAGATGTGTGGGCAGTGGATTAAAAAACAGAATAAATAATTTCCCCAACATAACATAATCCTACTCATTGACTAAACAAAGTAAGTAAAAAAAAACAAAAAAACAATATGCACATATATTTGCGAATCATTACTGCGTTCTTTTTACACCCTTCACTTAAAGGTAAAAAAGAGTATATACTAGGGTGATCGACTCGGTTTTACAACCGGTGGAAAACCCGGTTTTTTCCTCTTTCAGCTGGCGTTTTTTTCTAAATGTTGATTTTTCGAATATCGAATACACCGGTTTTTTTATCCGAAAAAGCCGGTTTTTTTAAGTTTATTTTCATATATCTTTGTAACTAATCGTACCATAGTATATTTAGTACGCCAAAAGTTTCCAAAAATCAGAAAATAAATCTATTAAATATTATTCCATAATATTGTTAGAAATTTATTTGTTGTTTGACAAAAAAACAAATGTAAAAAAATAGATCTTCAATATTATTTTTTTATAGGATATAAACCTAACGTTAAAAGTTAAAGGTAATTGAAGCATAAACTTAGCTGATCGATCACTTTTAGGTAACAAATGTAGTTAAAATAAAGGAAAACCAATAATCTTTACTTCCAGATCCTAATTTGAAATAATGGAAAAATGTACCGAAGGAGATACAAAAATTTATAACAGCCTTATAAAAAGTATAAATAAAGTTTATAAATTAATTGAATTATTTATATTACTTGTAAAGAGTACCTTCTGACCTTAAATTCAACTAATTAAAACCAAATTAGTCAACAGCATTCATGTTAGTTATTGCGTAATTGTAGAGCCAAACGTATATAAACTGTAGCAATTTCATATTCATGTATAAAATTAATTATAATCTTTTTACAATATTTTTTCTAATTTTTTCTTTAAATATTATATATTATATATTCGAACCGGTTAACCGGTTTTTTCTCAATTTTCAAAATAGCAACCGGGTTTTTTTAAATTTTAAATTTCAAACTATTTGAAAACCGGTTTCTTAAAAAAGTCGAATAATCGATCACCCTAGTATATACGCTTGTCATTCCGTGTGAAATTTTTATAATATTAATTTCCAACACCATAAAGTATATTTTTTCTGAAAGCTTATGAATAGAGGAGTTGGTAGACCCATATTCGTCTATCATTGTTTATGTTGAAATCAATTTTGTGAAGCACCTTGATATTGCCTGGACCTGCGTGTCCAGTATTGAAAATCAGAAAACTCGGTACATAAACAACTGAGATATGAGGACAAAAGAACGACCACCTCGACTTTTTCCCAACAACAACATACATATAAACGTGGTTAAAGTAAAAGTGGCATCGAATTCCAGCTAACCCAAAAAAAAAAATTTTTTTGGTTTGTTTTTTTTTTATTATTTTTTTTATTATATTATTTATATTTTTATTATTTTTTTTTTTAAATTTTTTTTAAACATACATACGTAAACTCAATTTATAATTTTACAATGGGATGTTTGTATGAATGTTTTTTACATGTATGTACTTATTTCATATGAGATGAATGGTGATACAAACAATTGTTATTGCATGCCTACACGTTGTGAAGGGTATAAAAGATTCGGCACGGCCGATCATAGCACTCTGACATGTTTAATCATAATTTGTTATGGTATTTATAACTTTTTGGTTATTTAGCTGTCGAACTTTATATAAAAAATGTCTATATGCTAAGTGACACCTTACAATTTTCTGTTTTATTTGCTTGTTGTTAATTTACGATTAGTATTTCCGTGTATATACCTGTACATATATACAAATGCTTGTAAGAGTTTTTATATTCATAGTTTTTTGTGTATGTACATATGTTTAAATTTATTTGACGTCTATGTAGTTTTTCGTCATTATTGGTTAATTATTACGATTTTTAATATCAAAATATGATCTACATATATCTTGAAAAGTTATATAGGAGCTAAGAAAAATATTTTTTTATGCAACGGTTTTGTTTTAAAAAAATATTTTCTGCCTATATCTTAGAGACTTATAGATTTTTGTGTTTTTAGTACAGTGGCTTTTAACTTATATCTGAGTAAGTGAAATGGAATTTTGTTACTTTTCAATATTAACAGTTTTAAGATCACAACTGGTAAATACATGATATACTGTGACAAAAACTTATTTGCTCAATGCACTACCTCGTGTTGTATTCTGTATCGTCTGCTGAAATACAGTCTCAGTTTTTTTTTTATTTGTGAACACATATTTTGTTGTATCGGTGTATGCTTGTAGTGCTAATAATAATATTACACATCAGGTAAATTAATATCAAAAATATGAAAATTGATTGAATCTTACTTCTGCACAGCTACAAAAAATCTCTTTAAAAAAATTTTTAGTAAAACATTGTAGCAAGTATAAAAAAATTCAACAAAGCATTTTATATGAAAATTTATTACATATCAATTATTTTGGAAACATTATTTATTTTTTTGAAAGCAAAAAAAAACTGCAAACATTATTTTTTGATTCTGCAAGAAAATATATTCGCAATCCCCATATGAATCCAATTCACCATTATAACAAATATATGAAATGAAAGAAAATTGTATTGTTAAAAAATGTTTCAATAGAAATTGCCGACAACAAGAATACAGTGCTTTAAACACGTTTTAAAATAGTGACAATACTTAGTACTATACAGCTAGGGTTGTGAGTTGAATTATTGGAATTTAAACATTTTTTTGATATTTTTTTTCCAATTTATTTTTTCTCGTCGAAGAAATTGGTATAAAATTATTTTTTTAGTTAAAAACAATCACTGTAAAGGTTCAAAAAGATAACTCCAAGTTTTCTTTTGAAGACTTAAAATCATAAACAAGTTTATTTTTATGATTTAAGTGCTTTCAATTTTTCGAGGACACTTTGCTTTGTTATTCTATGATGACTAGACTTGCAACGAATCAACGTTTGCAGTTGTGGCAGCAAAAATTTATTTCAATAAAAAAGTGGAAACTTAAAAATTTTGTGGAAGAGTTTCTATGTATTTTGTGTGTCGCTAATTAAGATAAAGTGATGACCAGGGCTAGAAAGTTAATGCATTAAATTATCTGTTAAAGGCGCCTATAAAATGCTTGAAACATCTTAAAATATGCAAACTAAGCAACTATGAATTGAAAAAATTTAAAAAATAAAGTTTCAATTGAGTCTTTTATAAAAAATATAAAATCAATGTCTTGTAATGATTATCTAATTAAATTAAAAACAACATCAAATATATTTTAAATTCTATAGATTTATTTGTTGTGCTTATATTCAACCGGTCGAAGAGCACACGACCTTGTTATGATTATTGACTATTGATTATTGCCTTAAATTCCTTATGTATCGTAACTTATATTCTAAAGTTATACATGCGTGTATACGACACTTGGAATGCTCATTATTTAGGTTATACATTTGATACTTCGCTACTCTTATTTCATTGCTCATCTCGAGTGGCAGTGTACTAAAATTAGGTCATTGAAATGTAAGTAGCGGTGGCTCGTGGTTTTATACATGCATACATAACAGTCTATAATAAAAACAAAAAAAAGCTACTTCTGTACATGAATGGAATATTTTTGAAAACGTTTCTGCAGTGTGTAAATATAACGATTTAGAATACAAAACACCAAAAGTTTTTGTAAATTTTTTATTATTGTCTATCTTCTTAATCCGGAGGGATTTTGATAAAATTAGGTTTGAAGATTCATATGGAAACTGGACTATCTCATTTCAAATGCTGATGTTAATTATTTGTTAAGTAAGGGAACATTTTATATTTATGTTTTCATATAATGATTGTTTTAAAAAATCGACTAGCTTTTTACGAAATTTAAGATGATATAGTTTAAATAAAATTTTATTCCCTCTAGTCTATTATTACAATGAACGTTGTGCTATCTGTAGTCAGGTTTTTAAATCCTTTTAGACTTAAAAAGATGGAATGGAGGAAGGTATTCATTTTCATTCATTTTTTCGAGACACGTTACTTCTCCTATAGTATTTCTTGTGAGCATTTCTTAAAAGCCACAATTATGCAAAAAAAAAAATAGTTTAAAATAAACAATAACATGTCTTATTAATAGTCTGTTTTAACTGTTTTTTAGTTGAATAATTGTTTATTAGTTAAAAATGTTAAATGTTATGGCATGCGTTTTTTAAAAATTCAATAAATAATAATAAAAATTCATAAAAAATATTCTTAAAAAAATTGTAAAACGCAATCGGTATAAATATGAGTAGGAAATTGTTTTGAAACTTTTCAAAAATAGTGTATTACTATTATAGTCATAAACTAAATATTCAAGATAATATTATGATAATTTTTTTAATTGTTTTGTGGTCCCGTAATAATATCTTTTAAACATATTAGCTAATCTACAAACGTTGTTTCGCCACATAAATTATTTCTGGTGAATAATTTGGTAGTCAAATAAAAAAGCTCATTGTAAGTGCGTCAAAATAAGGTCTATGACTGAAATAGGCACTGAGCACTAAAAATGTTGACGGTCTAGAAGAATATCAAAACACAAAATGTTGTTTTTTTTTTTTAATTCATTGTAATTGTATTACCTTCCTAACTGATAAACTTCAAATTACTTCTAAGTTTCTTAGTGCAATGGAGCGTATGATTTTTTGTAGTGAGTTCGTATTAAGCCGACACAAATACATATATGTATTTGCCCATGTGGTAAATACGGTGTGACAAAGTCTAAGTCATGAACATACTTTTTTGTGCTTGAAACTTACTGGCTGTCAATCTAATCGGAAATTTTTTCCATTTGAATTACTTTAAAAAGAACATTGCATTAGAAGATGGGAAACTTCATTTCATCCTTTTATTGCAGGTTTTATTAACTGCTTTATGCCTAGTAAACTAAACTACGGTATTCTTTATTATAGCATAGATATTGCAGCGCCGTTATAAAAGAAAAAATATTAAGTAGATTACCATATAAAAAATCTTTGTTAAATAATCTTCTGGACTTTAGTTTGATGCAGCATAAGCAATACCAGACAAAACCTTAACACAAAATTTAAATTTCAAAATTTAGTCTGTTTCTGATTTATATGTACTTATAAAAGTCTCGTTGTATTCATCGATTTTTATTACATATTTATTGAAAATTATTTTGTGGAACTTTTACCGCGTTTTAAACTTAATTTAAGCTTTTTTTTCTCTTTTTAACAAACCTTTTAAATATATTCTAGATGTACTGATAAGTCTGTCGTAGGAATAAAAAAATTATACACTTTTGGTTTACAAACTTAAACACAGACTTAAAACTTTTTATTAGTATGGATGTTGGAGGACAAAAATGTTCCTTACTTTGTATAATTTAAAATAAATCATCTAAAAATATCCTTTATATTATATATAAATTAAATCAAGAGTCCTACGCCTATTCAACAATAACAATAATCTACAAACATATTAAGTACTTACGTAAATTGGAAAATCTTAAGTTATATTTTTCTAGATTCAGAACTTTGACATTTTCTTAAAAGTTTTTGTTTTATATTTTATCCTTATATAAAGAGGTACTTAGATGGGTTCAGAAAGTTCGGCATAGCTAAAATGACGCCAATTATTGATTTTGTTATTAAAAAAAATATAAAACATCTCTTTGGAACATAACAATTTAAGAAGAATTCTACATTATTTTTTTTTTTCACTTTACATAAACACTTTGACACATTTTCGAATAACTAAAATATTTTTTTTTCATATTCTTAATTATTCTAATAAATATCCACCCCAACTTTTAAATATGTCACTCTTAACTCTACAGTTTTTGTTATTCTTTCTTTTATCAAGAAACATCAAAGTATGTGTTTGCAATTTGTATTCTATGCGGTTAGGTAAACAATTTTATATGTACTTGTTTTACTAATTTTTATTTAAAGCATCCAAACGATTTTTTGTATAATATAGTCACGTGTGCGTATACGTGATATTGACAGTAATTAAATATTAAGTATACGCACCATTTTATATGAGTTAATAAATTTAATTCTATTATAATTCATATGAATCTATTCGCATCAAAAAAGAAGACACGTATATTCGTCCGCTTTCTGCTAGAAAGACACTTGTAGAGCCCACATAGCTTAAAGTCTAAGAATAATTTAGTAAAATGTAATATATTATCAGAAATGTATGTATATTCTTTAATAAACAAAAGTTAAAGAAAAAAATTAGTTATTTATAACTAACAGAACTTGTATCACTGTGCTTTCCTCCATAAGTCTCAAAAATAGAATTTATTTCCGGTCCTTTATATTTCTGTTCTTGTAACAAAATCGTTATCAAAAGTAGATCTAACAAAATTTAAACCAAATACAGATTACAGTTTTTAAGAATGACGTCAAACGTATTTTTTGGTATGGAGATTGCATTGTTCTTTGCTCTGATCCTTTCGATTGGTTTCTGAAAGCCTAAAACAACTTTATTTCTGCAGACATGACACTAAATATATTTTCTATACCACACCACACCCACTCATTTAGTTCTATACAATCATTTAAACGAATTGATAAACTTTTACTAAAGTGTCTAATACCAGTATTTATATTTATATTTTCATTAATATATTATGCAACTAGTTTTGCAAATCGCGGTATCACATTCTCTGCCATGATCGTTTGTTGGCTGAAATAAGGCAAATGAGGTAAAAAAAGCTTACAAAGTTATAAGATGGTAGATGTAATGGTTTTCTAGATATCTAATGCCAAATCGATACAGCCGTTCTACACTAATGCTCTTGTCACAATTTTATGCAAACATCGATAGTTAAATAACTATGAATATTTGAAAAAAAAAAACTAGGCAAATCTGTAAAACCGTTTTTCGATAAAAGATAAATTAAAAAGTGGCCGTAATTGATTTTTTTCCATAAAACCTAAGATGGTTTATGAGAAGCATTAAACAATATCGAAATCAGTGCAGGCATTATAACTATATTTCGTAGTCCTTAAGTGATTGTGTTTCATATGACAAAAGTTTAGTTATTAATTAAAAAAGTGTTGTATGGCACAAAGTTTATGTCTCATAGTTCAGAACCTATAAAATATGACAGCTATATATCGCAGCTATATATACAGTTGTATATCGTTGGTCACAGGTAGAAAGGCCCTAACTAAGAGGAAAAGGTAAAAAGGTTTTACTAAAAACGTAATAGAAACTGTATTATCATAATGAAACTGCTTTTATAAAAAGGATCGTAAATCTTTAAGTTTTAAAACTAACGCAAGAAATTTTTGTGTCAAAGTGTATGTGTGTGCAGTTAATTGAAATCACTGAAAAACTAAGTTTCGTTAAAAACACAAGTTAGGGCCTTTTTAGCTGTGACTATGTATATGTACTAATGCAAGTATTTGTACAACCATTTTGCTGGGATTTTAAAAGTTCTACAAATGTAATTTGAAACCATCCAATAAACTAACAGCTATGACTAACCAAACAATACAACACAATGCAGTGAAATGAAATAACAATAAAGAGGAAAAAAATACAGAAAACCCACAGTAGTCAATAAGGTTATGGCGAGCGCACAAATTGCATTTTTATTTCAATCAGCACGTGTTTAAATAAACATTCTCTCTAGCACACACAAGCTCACCTGCCACATGCTTATGATAAGAATTTAGCAAATAATTCACATAGAAATACAAATATTTTACAATTGTAAAATGCATGTTTAACATGCGTAATTGTTAGACAAACTTGCATGTGTAAGAAGAAATTCTCTTGTCTGCGTAAATGTGTGTATGTGTGTGAAATGTGTTTAAACAAAGTGCAAGCACAAGTTAAATAAAAACTAAATTACTGCATTTCAAAACATTAATATATTTAGGGTTTTATTTGTGGCGTTATTTTATAAACTTAGGCGAATGTTCTGAGGGAACCTAAAATCACCGTGGGGTTCAAAATGTGTTTTTGGTTTTTTTATTCTTCTTTTCATATTTTAAAATATATAAAAGCGAATTATTTTTACATTAGGTATGGAGAACAATGTTACTAAAATTAACTCCTTTTTCAACTTCGCAATAACGTGTTTGAGGGGATTTTTTGTAACATCTTTCAAAATTTGTGGCTGTAGCACTCAAGTTTCTGCAGCAGTGTGCAATATCTTGTGTTCGAGGATTATCGATGCTTTTTTCGTTACTTTAAATAACCATTAAAAATGGTCCGATGCTGACTAATCTAACGAATGTAGTGTGTAATTAATTTTCAAATTTCTGGATATTATTCACTCTCTAAATAATTTTATTAATAATAATAATAATAATACAAATCAATTGAAATTGAAAGACATCATCAACTCAAATCCGAAGATTTAAAAAAAAAATCATAAACAATATATGAAATTTAAATAAAATTCTAAAAATTTTAGAACAATGTTAAAAAGTTTTGTTTAAGTTAATACAAATAATGCGCAGCAACAAGAATCTATTAAACATCGATGTGTTATTGACTAATGAACATTTCTACATCTCGAAAGGTTAGTTACTTGTCAAAGTAGCCTCTAAAAAAAGACTTCTTTGCAATTTCAATTAAGCGTATATTAAGAACGTACAAGGAAATCAATCCAGAAAAAATAGCAATTCCACTACGTTGTTCATAAAACTGGCTTATGAACAAATGCTATTAACTCACACCAAACTCACACACCAACATCTAATGTCAACAAGACAAATACCATTATGCAGCTATTGTAAAAACGCTACCCTAACAACACATCACATCCTCAAATTTTGCGAACCATTAAAAACAATCCGCTTAAGATTCTGCAATAAATCAAATATCATAAATTTATTGAAAAATTCAACAGTAGACAATATAGAAAATGTATTTAATCGCCTGAAATATTTAAATATGACAAATAATATCTTACAACTCATATAAATTATTCGAGCCGATAGCCTTAGCTGCTAGTGCTCTTAGTTTTAGTGTGTAATAATTTTAATTATAATAAATTTGAAATTAAATAAATAATAAAAATACTGTGTTTTATAAAAATTTAATAACTAAAGAACTGCCTTCGGCTTAAATAATATTTGATTTCGTTCTCACAATTTATTTATTGACTATGCAGTTTATTTTTACCTGTGTGCAATTAATTTTGCCATTATATTCAACAGCAAACGTTCATAAAGAAAAAAGAATATATTCGTTTTTCACTCCAAATAATAAAAAAAATTAATTTAAAAATTTAAAAGGATTAAAAAAATATATTTATTTGAAATTTTTTTAATACCATTAACCTATGTCGCTTTTCTAAAGATGCCTTAACCGTTTTCATTAAATTATCAACTTATTTGCACAAACAATAAAATACGCCCACTCATACGTATGAAAAATATTATTATTAAAATATTAATCATACGCTACCAAACATATTTCTCTCGCATAATGTAGATTATAAAGCTGCCTCATTTAGGGTTTAATGATTAATTAACATATTTTTTTCGACTGCCCTAACTGACACTTATACATAATTACTTATGAAATATTCTAACATACAATTTTATTGAAATATCATCATTAAATATAAACATAAATCTTCCATAGTTTTTATAGGATTTTTTTTCTTTTTGAAAATAGCTACTTCATGTACACTCATCGATTCATTTATCCAAACGGTAATTAGTTTGTCCAATTATTCGTCACGATTAATCACCGCAAATTAGTGTATACATTTGCCTCATTTGTTTGTTTATGTTGGTTGTTGTAATCGTAAATTACTCCCTTGATAATAAATTCAACTTTTCAGGTCATTTGTTGTCTGTTGTTTACGTGGTTTTTCTTTTCAGTTACAGCTTCCACAGCGAAGCTTAAGATTAACGAAAGAAAAAGTTGCGAAAGGAGACAGAAGGTCTTAATTAATTTATGTGTTCCTGTAAATAAGTAATAAATTTTTTTATAATTTAATTTATTCTGCTGAAAATTATACTAGTCCCAAACAAAGAGGAAAAGAACCGCCAAGCAAAATACAAGTGCGACTGTTGAACATAAGTAGAAATTAAGCCGGAAAGAAATTTTTAGAACAAATAACAGCATCTCATTTGCTTGTACGCAAGCTACTTAAATAACACAACTGTATATGTTCATTATACGTAGGTACGCATAAGGAGTAAGATCGAAAAAACTCTTAACATATATACAAGTTTAATTTTTAAATTATAATTATTAACAAAATAAAAATTCAAAAATAAAACAAAAAACTATTAAAAACTTCCTCAAAAACCCAACCAATATTTTTTTCTTATTAAAGTATTTAATTTTTCTTAACATTTAAAAACTTTTTAAAGAATTTGGGTAAAAGGTCTACTGACGATCTTGTATAAGCACCAGTGAAATACATATAGATCAGCTTAAATCCAACAATCAATAGAGATTTGAAAGTTGTTTTAGTCACTTCCTAGAAACAGCTTAATTGTTTCTCTTTGAAATCTTCCGCATTATGGGGAACGTTTTTAATGCTTTTTAATACCCTATTTCTAAAGGTTCAATATCTCTTCTTTGTTTTATTGTCAGGAAATTTTGGAGAATTGACCTTCCTTTGTACAAAATGTTATGTTTTCGTGGAACTTTAGAGCTTTTTACCATAGTGATATAGAACTAAAATGTGCCACATGTTCCGGGAAGGAGAAATCCGTTATTATAGATGTTCTTTGATATATATTTTGGTTCCACAGCAACAAATGGCATGTTTCTTATGCCGCATCTGTACAAAACTTGCCATGTAAGGAATTTTTTTGAAATTTTTGTTTGCCGTCACAAATCTCTTGGTACATAGTTTTCATCGCTTCTTCTACAAGAAGAGTATTTTTGTATGATATTTGATTTGAGCTTTCTACATTAGTACTCACTTTTTCCAGCAAACCTGTCTGAATGTTTTGAACTTTTAAAGGTTTAATCTCGCAATGATTTTTACTTTACTTTACTTAATCAAAGTACTGAACAAACCGGCCTGTTTTATATTATTTGTGTTTGAAGCTCTTTTCAATATGCCTTCCCAATCTCTTCCAGATATTATTTTCTCTTAAATCAGGCTTCTTGTTAATAGCCAAATTCTTCTGATACTGTTTAATAATATTACAAATAGTTTAACCCCATTCTTGTGATTCTTTGCCAAATTTTTTAAGAGAGAAATTTTTAAATTTTCTTTAAACTTTTTAATATTTTTAGCATTTAATTATTTGTTGTTAAATAAACATGGTTAACATTAAAAACTAATTAGATCAAAGGAAATGAAAATATTGCTACCAATAAATAATATTTAAGAGGCAAAAAATGTGTTAAAATTTTTTCGTTCTTGCTTTCTATTATAGAAACATCTAGGGCGCATTTACTTATTGTGAATTATAATGAATATTGTATATCGATTTTAATGAAATAAAGCATATTTTATTTCGAATATACCTGACTATCCCTAAGCCGAAAAAAATTCTAAAGTTTAGTTGCTATTAGAAATTTTATGAATTAAAACAAAAATTCTTTAATTAAAGATAATTTTGTTTTTTTACTGACCAAATTTAATAAGCTGTTCACGAGTTATGCTCAAGTAAGTTTTTGATTTTAAAATAACAGCTTATCACGAAAACTAAAAAAATATTATAAAAATCCTAGTACAGATTTGAATTTACCATCATAAATTTCAATTAACTTAAGTTCCGTGAGTTAAATAGATGATATTTACAGCCAACATGTAACCACCGATCAGAGATTGCTGATGATGAAATCGTAGCTGGTTTTGAAAATGCATTCCACTCGGCTAGTGTCGGTAAAAATACAATATTTATTCTTTCATTTATCACAATTAAAAAATTCTTTGTAAAAATAAAGAATATTAAATATGAACTCAAGCCTGATTAAAGATTTAAAAACCATAAATTTTTATCAAAATATCTAAAGTTTTTAAAGTTTTTTTTAAAATTGTACGCAAATTAGAAAACATAGGGCCATTATTACAGCTTAGTGTTATTTAAAGGTAGGTTTTGGCCGAACGGTTAAAGAGGAGTAAGCCATTATGCAACTTAAATTTATCCTACCAGGTCGAATGAACCTGTCTTTTAATTACCGCCTTCTTTAGACTAAACTGAAGATTTAAGAATGTATAACTGTTTGTCCGTCTGATAAAATGACGCTTAACCAATTAAATATTTTACAAAACTCTATCACAAAAGTTCGTACGTCTATTCTCATAGCGACAATACACGTATACTTTTATCTATGTATGTTGGAATCTGCCCTCGGAAAATATCCTTTTTTAGGCACTTCTGCACACCAAAATTAAATAGAACGTAAAGAGTGTACAATATCATGAAAATTTATATTTGTTTGAAAGGTATCATCCTCATCAGTACTCAACAATTTTATTTGAATACGATGCAATATTTCGCGAAACTCTGTCTGAAGAGAATATCCATTTTATTTAAAGAAAATGATAAATTTGCACTCGTCCAAGTTGACTTGGTTATACAAATTGAATAATTCACTGCAACAATATGGTCATTATCGATAGTCGAATTGCGTAATTCCTTATTTTGTTGTTAAGCATTTCCAAATTTATTTTCTTGTTTTATTTAAAATTCTCATCATACTGTTTATAAATAAAGCTTGTACAATTTTTAAACTTTTTCATGAACATTAAGATTTAATGATGATCTGGCATAAGCACCAGTGAAATTCATATAGACCAGCTAAATCCCAACAACCACAACAACAAAATTTTAAATAAACATTAACATGAAAATTTTATATAGTTCAAATTCCATTAATTAATATAAAACTAAAAATGCTGAAATGTTCTGTGCTGTTGTTCTTAAAAATCTTTCAAAACAAACAGTCACCTTACGGATATCCTCAAGCTACACTAATTGTCTGTATAATTAGTGGAGACATTTATGTAATGCTTAAAGGTATGTCTATATGTGTGTGTGTGCGTGAATTAGAGCTTTCTCAGTAATATTTTTTTTGTCTTTCAGTGATGTCTTAATAAGTAGACAAATTAAAATTATATGTGCGGTTGCGAAATATTATGTTCTTAAGCTCTCATTTATGTCAATTAAAAAAGCTTATCATTAAGATGAGGGAAATTTTGGTTTCTCGTTTACGAAATCTTAATATTTCCAGATATTATGCAAATAAAATCTTGTTTATTCCCTTAATAATTAAAATGGATTTTTAACTAAGATGTTGTGTATTTAAAGATGTTTTTAAAAATGTTCAAATAGACGTAGTGGCAAGAGTTTAAGTAAATTTGTAGAAGATTGAAAATAAACATTGTATTTAACTACTCGAATTTATCTAAACAATTTTTTAAATTAAATTCAGATATATGATTTTAGAAATTATTATCTAAACATTTTTAAAAGTTTTACAAAGTGGATTAAATTTAATTTAGTTAAACATTTTTAAAGTGTTTGAGGTTCAAAAGAGTCAGATTTAATTCGATTAATTTTATTTAACTTGTTAACCATCACTAATAAAATTCCAAGAAGTAAAAAACCTTATATATAAAATTTATTTTATTTATTAAAGAAAGCTAAACGCTTCAGTAGGATAAAGCATATGGTGTTCATTTACAGATTTGCATATTGTATATTAAACTACTTTCATTACTTAAGCTGATCTAAGCATTTTAATTATCTTCTAGTACCTTCGCAAAACACACAAATATACATACGTACGAACGTAGCGATAAGAAAAACAAATACACAGATGTTTTTGCCCTAAAAATTTTTAGTGAAAACATAAGAAAAGAGAAAGAAATTATTTTAATTATTTGAGGCAGAGACGGCAAGCTTAGCAAAATTATATTACTTCATAAAATAATACTCACGCTTTTGAAATTTAAACTAAAAACCATAATTAATCAAATCTTAACCACAAGGCGAAAACAAATAAAAATTATATTCTGTTTTAGTACAAGTTGCGATAATGTTTTACTTTATTTTTAATAAAGGTCTTATTTAAATACATATCTAATCCAAAGAATGGGTACGCTAGTGGGTAATATTTTTTTGTTATGATTTTTGTATCCCTCTTATAAATTAAGTTGTTAGAGATGTGCTTGGCAACATACACACAGGCAAGCATTAAAAAATATTAAACACCATTAAAAGAAAATCATTTTTATTATTTAAAGTAAAAATTTGTTTGATCAACATAAGAGATTCGCATGTAATTCAAACACAAAACTGTAATAAAAACAAAATTCTTATACAAAAATTCTAAAGAACATGGCAAGCAATCCTTATAAGAAAGGAAAAGAAATGAATGCCTCCTCTGATTACTGTTCCAATAATTCGAAATGCACAATGTACTTACTACAAAATAACATGCAGGTGTCGTTAAAAAGTTATTAAAGACCACTTTATTTTACTTAAAATGCATTAAAACAACATAAAAATAGAAAGACGAATGTAACATAGTCTCAATTAAAACAAAACTCAATCAAGTCATTGACACAGGTCTCTGCCGAAAAAAAAACAAAATACTGTTTAAGTTTCTATACTACGAGGACGCCAACAAAAGACTTATCTTCCGGGAAGTGATGCTATAATAGTGTTTCTTTGATAAGCCATTTTGGTTAGGTTACAAATTGAAAAATATTAAAAAATTGGTTCAGACTTACAAGTGAAAAAAATGGAGAAATTTTTTATGGAGCAAAAACGCTTAGTAAGATTAACGAATTAATCAGTCGAGCTTTATAAAATATAAGAAAATTAGAAAAAATTTGTTATTGTTTCCATTATTTTAATCAGCTGTGTATACTATTTCAGTCTGACTCTAGAAAACAAGTTTTCACTTGTGTGTTTGGTTTTTTTTTCATATTTTCTTACTCAGTTTTTGTTATGTTACCTTAGACTAGACTTTCTGCCGTATTCATTAGAAATAATTAAGGTTTATTGAAGGCTTCTGTAACAAATTCCTGTACAACATCTGCCAAATAAAACTTTAAAAGACCTAAGATATTCTTTATGAATACGGCCACATATTCTTATGCACTTCCTTTTCTAATTAGTATGACAAATATTTTTAGTTTGTTACTGGAAATATATTTTTAAAAACTACCAAAAAAATATCACTATCACAGAAATAGTTTGTAATTGAATTTGTTTAATTTCTCCAAAAGCGAACGAATATCTTAAACACATGATGAGACCACAACGACAAAACTCTGAATTATTAACATTGGTAGAATGTAATATTTATGCTTTTATATAAAAGAATATTTGATTTATAAAATATACGAAAGTGCTTGTTTCTCGACCATTTAGTTGAAGCAGATACAATAAAAAACATGTTTCAGTAAGTCAGTAGAGCAGCAATTACATTCTTAATAGCATGAGTTTGCATCTATTGTTAATAATAAATGACATGAAATATTTTCACAAATCAACAAATTTCATTTGAAGAATGACTGTTCACCTTAATGAACAAACGAATAACCTTATCCGACCCTGGCTTAATATAACAATCCCATAACAACTGTCTTCCAAAAGAAGTTGATTAATGTTACAAATTCTTTAGATGAACAACAACTAAAGTAGCAAAGAGAATCTATTAAACCAAGAAAGTCTCCTTATTCAATTAATACTGTAAACTGTAAACAAATAATAAAAATCCCAATTGATTCTCATTTTTAAATAATTCAAAATACATACATATTTAAATATACTTGAAAAGTGACATTTTTAAATTTAAACTTAAGCAGTGAGAAAGAACAAGTCTTACACACTTTTTGCCTCTTTATATTTTTTTAAAGTAATATTTGAATCTTTTTTGTTCAAGTTATTTGTAAAAAATAAGTCAGTTATGATCTATACATATATATATATATATTATATACACATTGATCCCGCAAAATTGTAGACAAAGAATTAAAGGTCTGCCGCCAAACTGATTCCAATGTCATCAAAAAGTTATGGAGGAATTTGACCATTGATAAGAGACTTAATTCACTGAAAAAACAGTTCTATATAATATAGGAAAGGCTAAGAAAATTGAAAATATATCTAAAGAAGCTCCAAAAACATCCGGTAAAAAATAAGCCCGATTAACTTAGTGCTCTGACTATATAATGCAAAAAGATAAAACCAATGCAGGATCTAAAACACACAAAGTATAAAAGTTCTAAACAAGAATGCTGCGAAAATTTAGGAAGTCAAAAACAGGACTCGGAATTTCAAATCAAACTTTATACAAAAATACACATGCTACATAACAGACGACGAAATGCTTGTACCAGCAGGCTTTTCGCAAATTACTTGCCAAACTTGTTTGTTGCTAATACTCGAGGAAATATTAAAAATAAGCTAAGGACCCGAAAGCAAACAAAATTCAGTAAAAAAAATTTTATTGGTGTGGCATATTTTGTGTAGCTGCAGCAATAAAAACAAATCATTTGTGACATTGGGCTGTTTTAATAAAATAATGTTCAATAAAAGAGCATTGGGCTTTAAGCCCAATTTGACAATATCTTACTATGGAGTGGTATCAAATACTAAAATATTTTTTGTACCAAGAGTGTACAATCCCCCAGATTGTCTGGAGCTGAGACCAAAAGAGAGATATTGGGCTATTGTAGAAATAAAATTGAAGAGCATTAAAAGAGATTATGGGAGATTTTGAAAAGCGATGGTTAAACTGTTCTAGAAAAGTGAGTCAAATACCTATAAAGTCTCTAATATTAGGGTTTTCAAAAACCGTCCACGAATTCATAAGTAGTGGTTAAAGCTATATCAATCATATAAAAATAATAAAACTCTAAAACCTTTTCTAAATTATTGAAATTTTTATATGTAAAAAAATTTTCGATCTAACTCCGCATAGTTCTACATACTGTAAACAAATCAGAAAAATAAATAACAGCCTACACACCACTCCTTGGTTCAATCAAAATATTTTAACCAACAAAAATTTGCATTTACCTATGTACATTGTAAGGTTTTCAATAAATACTTATAAAGTACAAGCCGACCTTGCAAACGTTGTTTTGCCTTCAAGGTGGTTGTTTTGTCACCAATAAAACAAAATTTTCCCAATAAAGTGAAAGACCGAATATCATTAGTTAATCAAAAATTTTATGATTTGCATAAAAGTACCGTTGTAACAGCAATAGCAACAACAACAATAACACATACCTATGATACAAAGAAGATGTGTAGCAAGTGGAAATTGAATGGCCAGCGCACAGATAAAATTACGATCGAAACAACGACTAAAACGATTCAGCTCAATATTCCAATTAGAAAGATTGAATGTCATTATATACATAAAATATTCAATAATTGTTTCGGTAACATTTTAAGTGAAAATAAAAAATTCTTGTATGGAAAATAGAGGGCTTTTTGCTTATATTTTTATAGGAATATATAGAAAAGGCTGCTTTAAAGCGAACTTCCCATAAATCAGCAACACACCATCTTCAACGTACATTGAATTTTATTTTTTGTTTTTTGAAACGTTTGAAAAATAAGTGTGTTATTTCTTTCAATATATTTAAATTGTGACCCTCTGGGCCATTAAAACGGCTAAGACACCAGTAAGACCGCCAGTTAACATGGCACAGAGTTCTTAAAGACATTTAAGGAAAGAAGTTTCCGAAACTCCCTTTTACTTAGACTAAGTTTCAACGATGAAAAACTATTTAAAATCTTCAAAAATTGATTAACAAATTGTTATGTCTAATAAAATACAATTAAAAAAATTTGAAGACAAATATAAATTTCTCACTCAGTTCGCATAAAATTTTCTTTAAAACTATGAACTAATAAATGTAAATGTAAAAGTATTTTTATTAACTTAACAAATTATGAACGCTATTTAACAAGTATCTAAAAGCCAGCTTTGTTGTTGCATATATTCAGCACACCACAATTGTGTATATTAGTCACACTTGTTTACATGTTAAACTGTCAGCAGCAAATTGTTTTTGTATAAATTAAAAAAAAAAAGAAGAAACAACAGCACAAAAACATTGTGCATGAAAGTCATAAAAGGTCATGTTTTCACAAGAGTTAATGTTGGAAGGAAAATCAATTCTTTTGTCAACATGAATCACAAATATATTTACACTTTGGTTTTGTTTCTTAAAAAAAAGGAAAAAGGGTTAAAGAATTATAGAAAGTCTTAAATTTTTGATACATCATTGCTAGTTTAAGAACTTGTTTAAAAACTGCAAATGATACTGTTAACAAAAATAGTAAGCCAGTTCTTAAGATGCCAGTCATTTTAAAAACTTTTGTTAGTTTTTCCTGTCATTGTCAATTCTACCAAAAATTAAAATTTAAATGTCATGTTAAATTATTGATTTAATAGTATGTATTTTGCTAAATCTGAGATCAACTGAAGATTATAAGTAAACGTTATTAATAAGAACGGTTAATTTTTGTGTTGCTGGCAATAATAAAATTTCATTCTAGCTGTTGTAGTTAGTTAAAAGATTTTTAAAATATATCAATTGATAATCCACTGTTGTGCTCAATATAATATAAATTACAACTCTGATTAGTTAACCCCATTAAAAAAAAAAAAGATAGACTATGGTTTTTATAAATATTTCATACTCTTTTGCTGAATATAGATGTCGTTAGTTAATAAATCATTTTTATTAATGGCGGAAGTTATGTTTTACAAAGTTCAACGCCGTTAACTTTAAAGTTTCAAAAAGCACCAAAACCGATAAAAAGGAGGGCGTTAATAGAGATACAGAAGTCCACATATCCCGGAATGTCAAAATTGCATTACATTTTAGGAGCACGACAATTAGTGAATGGTCGCCATGCATAAAAAGCGCGTAGTTTCGTAACCATATTCAGGGCCGCATCAGATCTGCAGGTAACCAGTTTAATATGGCAAAAAATGTTTTTGAGAGTTTCATGCGAAAAGCACCTACTAGAATCAAAGCTTCGCTTAAAACATTCTCGAACGGGTAAGTGCATTCCATCGTTCCGAATTAAAGTATATAAGAATGAGCTTGACAACCACATCCACAAGCCAGGAAGTGTGCCAAAGACTTATGCGACTGAGCAACGCACACGATTCCTTCAAGTAGCTCTTCAGATGCAAGGCCTCTTATATTTTTCATCGTAAAGAGATGCCGGTTTGTGCAAAGCAATAAGAATTTTGTACACTGGACTTCACAAAAAATTATTCAATACTATTTTAACTTTTACAAAAAATCAAATCAAGTGACAAAAAATACATCAACAGTTCATTATATATTACATTGTTTATTTACAGAACAAAATAAGTTGATCCTTTTGATTTGATATTTTTTTAATGATGCGGCTTAATGTGAATGCATTAGTAATGTGTGAACAAGGATATATCGATAAATAATTTTTAGTAAAATTTTTAAATCTTTCGAGATATTTCTTAAAATAATCTCATTAGAAAGACGCTGATAATTACTAACATAGCTGGTTGAATATTTTACTGGCATGAAAAATAATATTAAAAATTTGTCTATCTCGACATAAGATATAAATACTAGGTACATGTTTTAAGTTCAAATTATATCCTTAATTTAAAAAAACACATGTCTGTTTTTACACATACATATACATTTATATACGGATATGCATACGTAAAGCTATTGTTTACATATTCAGTTTCCGTTGCTGAACGAAAAAGTTTCTTGCAAATATTTTTTTAGCTAATTTTTTGTCCTTTATTCGCTCAGTTGCAGTATTCTCAAAATGTACAAAATACATGGTAATATTTTTTTTTATTTTTATGTTGTGCATTTTGTTTATCCTGTTTTTACAAACATATTTTTTTGTTGTTTTTTTTTCTTTCACTTTATTTGTTTTTCCAATTTAAACGATTTATTTTTCGAATAAAAAACCCCGCTGGGTTTATTTTATTTTTTTTTATTTATTTTTTTAATCATTGTTTGAAAATCCAATTTAGCGAAAAAGGTATGCACGTTTGTTTTTATTTTGCAAAAAGTAAAGTCAAACAGAAAAATTACATTAAGCTTAAATCTGTGTTATGATGCTAAAGTAAATATTTTTGTTTGTATACTCGTTAGTAAATATGAAGTAAAGTTAACTGAAAATGTAAAATTGTTTGTAATTATTTTGAAAAGTTTTTCAATTTAAGTATGAGTAAAAATTAAAATTCAGGGACTTTATTTTTTGAAAAATTTATTTAGGAAAAAGTTTATTAAAAAACGATCTAAATAAAATATATATTTTTTATTTTATTATTGCTGTTATATATATATATATATATATTTTTTTTTTTTTTTTGGAAAAAACCCTTCTAAACTTCTTTATATTATATTTTATTAAAAATCCTCGGCAACGGCTACACCGTCGTTAGTATATTCGAGAGCTTTAATTTTGTCACACTTTTTGCAGTATTTTGACCGGTATCTAACAATAACAGCTGCAGTGTTATCTTGCATAGCTGCGATTAAAGCTGGTTTAAAAAAATAGACTAGAGGAATCAAACTTTTTCAATTTGAGTTAAAAAGCCAAAGTTTTAAAAATAAAATTAAATGACTTTCTAGCGTTGTCCGTTTGTAAATTGGCAAATCGTACAGCCTTATCTTAACGGAAGTATCGTGTCTAGACATATTCATTTTTGGCAGTCGTGAAGTAGAGACGTGGAAAATTTACAGTGAAAAATATTCGGTAAACCAACGGGTTTTAATCTTTAAAACATTTTATTAAAATCAGTCATCGGTAATCAATAAAAGTTACCCGGAATTTTTGGGAGAAACGACCTGCCAATAAGACGCACTATTTATCGTGTAGTGAATGATTTCAAAGAAAGAGCGACAGTGGCTAATAGGCCTAAGTATGGACCACAACATACTACAAGATCGGCTGAAAAAATTACTGCTGCTGAAGAAAGTGTTCCAAATAATTCATCAATGTCAATATGACGCCATGCTCAGGAGCTTGGTCTTAAAAGAACCACTGTGGTCACAATTCTGCACAAAGATTTATGTTTGTTTCCATTTAAAATTTAATTGACACAAGAACTTCTTTCAGAAAACCATTTAAGCCGCCATACATATACCAAAAGGATGTTACAGCTCGCCGATGACAACCCCAATTTACATGAAAAAATCATAATGAGTGACAAGACACATTTTAACTTGAGTGGATATATGAATAAACAGAGTAGTCGGTTCTGGGCAATGGAAGATCCTAAAATTATTCATCAGTCACCTTTGCGTCCATTAAACGTGACAGCCTGATGTGCAATTTACCCAGAAAGAATCATTGAACCTTACTTTTTTTAAACTGAAAACGGCGTAACGGTAACTGTCAATGGGGAGCGATATCTTGACATGATTGACAATCTTTTAATGCCACAACTGCATGCTTTGGGCTTGACTAACATCTGCTTTCAACAAGACGGTGCCATATCCCATACAGCCAGAACTACAATGGCATTACTGCGAGACCTCTTTCGTCAACAAGGAAAGACATCTCTTTCTTCTATTTCCGCAACAAGGAAGGAATAGTGATGTTCATGATGAATATCCTTCTTATGAATTTAAAACAGGGATGTTTTTTGTTTATAAAACAAACATTTATTTTTATTAAACTATTTCTAATCAAGTTTTTTAAAGGTACAACAATTTAAAAAAAATTTTTTGAAATATTTCAATATATTATTCAAACGAATTTGCATGGCTTACATAGAAATGTAAATGATGATTGTGAAAAGTGTTTTTAGTTTTAAGTATATTTCTAACAGTTTATTGACCTCCACGGTCGACTGATTTGATTGCTCCGGAATTTTTTTATGGCGAAATCTAAAAAGCAAGGTTTATGCAAACAAATTAGAAATACTTGAGCAACTCAAACAAAATATTTGTCATGAAATTAATGAAATATCGCGTGAAATGTGTGAGAATGTAATGAAAAATGTGCTCAAAAGTGTTCATATTTGTGAGGCTAACAGAGACGGACATTTATTTGATATTGTATTCCATACATAATTACCGGCATTAAATAAAACATTTATAACTATAAGATCCGTTAGGTGAGGTTAGATTCGGTAGCCAAAGATCCCGTTGTGATATCGTAGGCACCAATGCCCGTTTGTCTATGTCCGTTCGTTTAATCAAAACTTATTAACAAACAAAGTAGTATACCTTCCCAGCGGACACGCTGTACTAAATTTTATATGTGTTTTGTTATTGTAGTAAAAACAAAACAATGCTTGGCCCTCATTCGTTTTGTTTGCGTTTGGCTGTTATTGAGCAAATGCCTAATTGGGGAAGAAAATTACACATTTTAGTGTTAATATAAATGATGAATTTCGTAAACCATTTAGCTAAACTTAATTTTTAATTAAATTTTGATTAGTTTTTTACCCTGTGACCTAAGAAGTTATTTATATTCCTCCATTGTTGTGGTTGTAGTAATTTTTTTAAAAGAAATATTTTCTAAAAATTTAAGGTTTAAAAAATTGCCTTAACTTTTTTCTAAACGCAAACTCTAAAAAGGAAATAACTAAAATAACAAAAAATAATAAAAAAAGGTTTACAATCAAAAGAAATCATAAGGTCGGACTATAATTTATTACATATAAACAAAAGTAGTAACTTGTAGCAAAAAGACTAACTTGCTTAATTATAGTCTTTCCTTTTCATATGAGTTTCTTTTTAACCCTTCTTTTAAGTCAATACACAATAGAGAAAAACAAACAAACTTCTCGCACACTCATGTGAGATTTTTTTCTTTTAAAAACATTTTGAATTAAAAACTAAGTTTAATCTAGTAAACAAATAAGCAAATCCTATTTAAAGAAATTTATTTTAAGGCACATAATTATAAAAAACTTTTACTCAATAACGTCTGTTGTTATGTTAAATGACCGTAATATAAAGATTTTTTTTTCAGTTTTCTTTCCTGTTTTTTCTTTCCTGCCAATTAATAAAAGATTTTTAAAAGAAAGCTTTTATATACCTTAAATAGGTCGTGGTATTTTATTTATTTTTGTTTTTATCTTTTAACAGATAAGAGTAATAAACTTTTTTTCTTCTGCCATGTTACACGGAAAAGTTAAATTTAATACAAAGGTGAAGTGCGCCTTTCTATATATTTTTAAATAACTATTTTGAAAAATATTCTATGTAATCCAAGTAAATTTCTTGCACATTTAGCTAAGGCGTACCTTTCTTATTATTTCACCAATTCACTGGGAAAAATTAAGGAGAAAAATCTATAATATCTAAATGCGTTTAAGCTACCAATCGTCTTTAATTAAGTGCTTGGTGCTTGCATCACATATATATAAATATGAGATATAATCGAACTTTGCAAATGCCTATCAATAACATTATGTATCTTAAATTATCGTGAAAATTTCAAACCAAATTTGACTAAAAGCATATTTCATATGTCCTTTGATGGATACTAAGCTGTGTGGCATATTTTCATTGCGATCATTGAAAGTCCCACAAGAAAAGGATTAATGGTATTATATCGCACAATATTTTTTGTCAGCTCATATCACTTCCAAGTGAGAAATGTGCTGAGTACCCAATGATTTATAAACCGTGAGGAACGTAAAATATTTTTGGTATCAACATCATCTTACTTAGACCAAAAGAAGTTAATAAGTATAGACATAAATCGCTATTTGTTAAACATGTTTTCCCAAAGAACGCTAGATAAATATAGAACGCTGATGCCGCCAAAACAAGATCCACACCAAAAAGTACGAAACAAAAAAGTTTTCCTGTTAAATTGAATTGATGTATCATGAAAAACTAAACTAAAGTTTCAGCTGATTTTTAACAGCTTCCTGATCTCAAATTTTATATTGCATACGAGGAAATATGCAGCAAATATTTAAGAAAAAAACACAGTAAAATTTTTCTTTAAAACTTTTTAGTACGGCAAGCTATCTGCACAGTACTTTTGTAAAGTCAGGTACAATACTCTCGTTACATTGGCACCTTAAGCCTTTTGTTTTTTTTTTTTTGCTTGTATCTGCCAAAATTTTTTCATTTCAACAAAGCAGCGCTTAAAGTGGTTCTTTGGTAACACTTTGCTTGCCGATGCCGATGCAGACCCACGAAACTGTCCAAAAACTAAACCAATTAAAAGGCACTAGGATTTAGTTTAAATGTAAATTATGGCAACAAAAAAGCCAACAAAGATGCCAAAGATTTCCGCGAAAAGATTGAATCATTGATGGAGCCGTTACCATAAAATATAATGTTTTGTAAAATAATGAGAAAGAATACTATATTTTTATAATACCCTTCACCATCTTGTGCATAGGTACAGGGATAAGCCAATATTTAAGATTTTATATAATACGTTTTTTTATTATTTCCGACGAGATATTTGATTTTGAATGTTTACATAGCTAACTGAATTTTACTATTTAAGCCCCTTTATTTGATACCCAAATTGATGGGATTGAGAATTGAGAATTTATTCTACTAGTCCAGTCACTTAATGTGAAACCAATATTATGGGTGGTAAATTTTAACACAATTTCCTTCTTTTTAGTAAGAAATACGTATAAAAGTTTTATTTTATCATAATGATTTTTCCGCTTAAAAGCATTCCATCGTAAAATTATTGTCTTAACTGGTATTCGATATCACTAATTTAAATGGACGTATTCTGAAAAAACGAGCTGATGTTGGATTTTTCATATCTCATTAGTATAAAAACGTATTTTATTGATTTTCAATTCCGCTCTCTTCCTGAATATTTCCGATATTTTAATTTAAAAAATTAATATCAACATATACTTGCACATACGGTCAAATGGACATTAATCAGTCGACTTCCCTAATCATAGACTTTCAAAAATATACACTTGATGGAGTCGCAAGCGAAAGTTTAAGCAATTTTTTTTTATTTAAAGCGGAATTACAAACCCATATATACCCTTACACTCTCTGTAGAGGGTATAGAAATAGTGCACAATTCATTGAATGCTTTATCAAAATAAATAATAACTAATTTAAATGCTAGAAAGAAAGTAACATATTTAAAGCCAAGTGACGGGTTGAGTAGATTTTTTAAAGTAATCTGATTGAGAACTACTTTAGATGCAGTTTTAGGATAACGATGGAAAAACTATGAGAAATGTTTCATTCTTTCAAAAAGTCTCACAAACCTATAAATGAGCTTAAATCAAACGTAACGTGAGTATAAAAAGACTTTTTTCTTAAATTTTCAAAATGTACTGAAATTACTCATATTGTTACATATTGTTTCTAAATATAACTTAAAGTTTTTATAAAGTGATTAAATTTAAAAAAATTCTCAACTCGTGCTAAAATGTTTTTCAACTATTTGGTAATACTTTTGCTCTTTTAAAATTTTAATGTTTTTTTCTTGTCAACTTGTCACAAAGTTTGTGACTTTTGTACGTGTGTGTTTAAGTGGCATATATATCTAAAATAATAAAATTTCTCCTGCACAGGTATTTGGGCTCTACTTTTGTATTTTTTCAGAATACATACTTAAATTGCTCTGCTGTCAGTAAAAATATTTTTGCTGCGTATATAAATACATGTTACAATAGAAAATTAACTGTATTATTAAAAGTAATATATTAAGAGATATTTTTTTTCAATTTCTTATCTGTACATAATAAAAATAAGATTTTAATGTTTTAAATTAAACCAAAAACCAAGGATGGAATTTAGCTTCTTATTTTACCAATATTAAGTGATGTTTGTAATTAAAAAATTACTAGTGATGCTTGAATTGAAAACCTGTTCGAATAACAAAGCATTATATAAGTATAAGTTCTGGAAGGTTTTAAATATTGTTACATCATACGTAAATAGGCTGTCTTTTAAACCCGAATAATTCATAAATAATAAGACGAAAAGTAAAAAAAACTCAATACATGTCATTAACATATAAAAATGCTTTTGAAAGTTTAGCTATTGCGTTTTTTCTTGACAAATACATATATTTGGTACGTTTGATTCTGGGCTACTTTTTAGAGCATTATTTCAAAATATTACTCTCAAAATTATCAAGATATATAGGCTTTTGAACCAGTAACATCTAGTGACTCCACAGGAAATAATCGAAAGGTCTTATCTCGCAATACCTTAGAGGTCAACTAACAGGTATACTTCTGTGAAACAGCTTTAGTATCACCTTATCACAACTTATTTAATGATTGTTGCAGACACTATATCACAAGTAATGCCGTCCAGTTTAAAATACATTGCACTTCATTAAGTTTATCCATATTTATAAACAAGCAATTATTTTGGATGGTAAAATAAGTAGTTAGAACAATCACGCCTTGACCTCTGTTTGGAGGACATAAGGTGTAATGTAGCTAACAGAGTGTATACGGTTGATTTTACTGGATGTAATAAAGTCTCTTATATGAACATGTCTCACTCTGTATGAGGAAATTTTTTTTTACTAACAAACCCGTTAAGCCAAAATTGAGCCTCATCGCTGAACATAATGATGGCATACCATTTCAATGATTTGCGTAAGTTAACTGCTGAATACTGTAAAAATGTCAACGCTAACCAGAGTTTAATATGATTATAGTCAAACTAAATTGACAGAAGTAAAGTAAATTAAAGGCAATAATCTTTCTTACGAAATTTTTTTTTTTCGAAATTTAATTTTCGATTAATTCATTGTCACAGACTATTTTGTAAATTTTAAATAAAATTTAATTGCAATAAAGATTTTTTTTAAAAAATTTCTTTACTAAAACAATCTTTTGAAACCTCCTGCTGTTAAAATAAATTTTTAGTCGTAAACTGATCAAACTAACACCTTCAGAACTTTTATTGAGACTAAAGATATTTTATGACATAAAAAAACACTTAAAAGTTCTTTGGCACAGCTGGATATCTTTTAGTCTGTCACCTAAGAGTTTAAAACAGTATACCATCCCTGTTTTAAAACAAGTTCTTTAAAAAAAAGAAATATATTCTCATTCTTATTTCCCGCCCTTATGTCATAAAAACTCCTGTATTTAAGCATAAATATTTTCAAGTATTTGGTAAAATAATTTAATGATGAAAACAGTTTTTTTTTGAGTAAGTACAAATGTGTGAATATGTATGTGTATACGTGATGATATACATATGAGAAGTTATTTTTGAAACCTTGTGGTTACAAGGGGATTGAGTCAAGTTTTATTTTGTTTACTTTTATTACAAACTGTTAGACATCAGTCTTTGTTGTTTTTATCTAGCTCTCCAAATTGCGGTTTCTTTGTAGTTGTTGTCTGCTTGTTTACACTTCCCACTTGCCTTTGCTATGCCTCTCTCATTTGTGCGTGTCTGTCTCCATAAATTTCCTCTTTAAATGTTATTAAATGAGGAAGCACGTACAAGTTTAGTGTACTGTAGCGTATGAGTAATGTCGAAATTAACATATTACTTATGCGTTGTGTGTGTGTGTGTGTTTGAGGTTTAACTTTTTGTACACATTTTCGCACACATAAACTATACACAGGAGATGTGCTCATTTATAACAACAATAATAACAAGCATTAAATATTTGTTTTTAACATGGGACAGAGGTCTTTAACTGAAATACTATTAAAGTACTACAATTTTATGACAAATATTCCAGTAATTTATATAATATTTGTATGAAATTTTATGTTTTAATAGACAATATTTATTTATATTTGTCTTGAATTCATTTGCGACTACGAATGTTGGTTTCAAATCGCGAGAAATCTTACTATTTTAGTTTTTGTTTTACTATCACACACAACCTTTGAAGTTTATCATAAAAAAATGTTTTAATAATTTAAAGCGGAAAATAACTTAATATTGTATATTTTGCAATACTTTTCCTTTGCTATAACTATGAATTTATGTAGAGTGCTTAAAATTAATGTAAGATTTGCAATCAGCTGTCGATTTTTAGGTTTGCCAACACTTTACTCCACAAATGGCGAAAATTCAAATTCTGCTCTAATTTTGGGACACCCATTAATTATTTGAATTTTATTTTTATGACACTTCTCTGATTTAATTAATTTTCAATATAAAAAGTAAAATTAAATCAAATACTAGTATAACAAAATAGCTATAAAATCTGTGCTGCCTTCGGCAAATATTGGACTAATTTTTAAGTATACTAAATGATTTCGATTTATTTTGAATGATTTGGAAACTGTTATAATTAATACAAATTAACATTACAATAATATTTTTATTTGTTCAAAGAAACGGTTTTTCATAATCCGTCTTTTTATCGATTTAATCTTTTTACAAGAGATTTGTCAATAAATATTTTGAAGAATATTTTTTTCTAAATAAGAATTCTCCTATTCTATGCTTAACTATATTATTCTATAAACATTTTAATATAATATTTAAATATACTACAGGCTTGGATTTATTTTTAAACATTCTTAGTTTGCCAAGGCTTCTTTTTATATGTTATAATGAAAGAATAATCTGGAAAAGTATGTTTTACCGACACTAGCCGAGTGTAATGAATTTTCGAAACCACCTATGGATTTCATTATCAGCACTCTTCGATTGGTGATAACTGTGCCCTAGTGGACTAGTCGGTAGTGTGCTGGTCTGCTATTTTAGGGATCGTGGGTCCTATTCCCACCAGAGACTCTGGAATGATCTGCTCCTCTTTCTCTTCTATTCTCTTTCTATTCTAACTACTCTATTTATATGGAGCGCACAACATGCCAATTGGGCACAAGTGTACACATGTCGTAGGTTTTAGTGCCCCTTCTCTTCAACCTAACCTAACCATAATATTATATATTTAACCCTAGAGTACTAAACACATTTTAGCCACGCTATAACTTATGTTCGTCGATTCGAAGATTAAATTTTTTAAGAGCTCTTATTATAGTTTTAAACAAAATTTAACCATCGAATCAACATTATTTGATCTTGTGATTCCTAATTAGTTAATATAAAAGACTTGTTTAATTTTCGTTCATATAAAAATATGATTTATTAAGTATTTGTACTAATTCATTTCATTCTAAACATTTATCTTAAATCACAAAATAAAGGAATAAAACGGAATTATAAATTAAAATAAGACATCAAAAGGATTTAAAGCTTAAAACAACACTTTTAGCTTATAAAAAAATACTAAGAAAATACAAAAAAAGATCAGTTTGAGCAAAAGTTACAAAGCCAAACTTTGTGCTCTCTACAGATAGGTTTTTCGCATTTATCACAGGTTGACTTTGTCATTCGGTGTTTCTGGTAAGGGAATAATCACCACATACTCCATTTTTATACCCGCCACCAAAAAAATGGTGGGGGTATATTCATTTTGTCATTCCGTTTGTAACACATCGAAATATCCATTTTAGACCCCATAAAGTATATATATTCTGAATCGGGGTTTGATTTGATGACGATCTAGCTATGTCCGTCCGTCTGTCCGTCTGTTGAAAGCACGATAGAGGTCGCACCGAAAAAGCTAAAGGGCTCAAATTTTGCCAGAATCTTTCTAATAGACAAGGTTTGTTTGGTATTGAAAATGGGCTAAATCGGAATATTAGAAAGAGAGTTATAGCTCGTAAAGCAAGAATAGGTCGAAAAAACCGTGTCCTTCAAACATCGAAAAAAAAGGAATTGTGTCCAAACGCATAAACGTAGAGTCATGAAACTTCGAATATATATTTCTCGAGTCAAAAGAATATTTCTCTTCAAAAATTGCTTAAATCTATGCATTAGAAAAGGAGTTATAGGTCAAAATGTACGAAAATTTATACCGCTCAGTGTATATTTGAAGTTTAAAACGTAATAAAACTGACAAAACTATATGTACGGTTCTGAAATTTTGCAAACATGGTTTTTTGGTCAAAGTCTTCGTTATAACGGAAAATAAATGTGCCACGCCCACTTTTTTTTTAAATTTTTAAAAAAATATATTAGTCATATTCATTAGCATTTATTCATTGCAGATGGCGACATCTGTTGAAGGCGCCACTACATTTTGCAAACACTGAGGATGATGTCTTTGCTAAACACCACGTAGAGCACTAGGTGACTCTAGTAACATTTTTTTGCACAAACTACAAAGGAATTTTATAGGGGTTTGTAAAAACGAAAATGACCGAAGTTTGTTGACAAAAATTAACTAGAGTAATGATTTGTGCCCAACTTTACATATAGTTGTACACACAGTCTTATGAGGTTTAAGATTTAAAAATATTTAAAAAAAATGTGCATCAGTAGATTTAAAATAAGTATTTGAATATTTAAAATACCTATTTTAACAAATTTTTTTTTTATCTATCTATTCTTTTGTAAAGGGTGGTTAAATTTTAAGGGCCACAGGGTGATTCAAAATAGACATGCTCAGCATTTTGCTAAAACAGGAAATTTATTAGTAAGATTTTGATTTTTAAAGTTCTATAACATTTTGCTTTTAAAAGATTTTCAAACGAAATAAGTTTTGTATATTTTTAAAATTTGTTAGCCATTAGTACATGAAAATAAATTGTTTATAATGTTTAGAAATAATTTTTTTTTATCTTTAGGTCTAAATTTTCCTAAATTCCTTTTTTTAATACACCATAACTTCTAGAAAACATAAGATAACAAAAAGAAATTAGCACCATTTAGTAGATAAAACTCTCCTCTCCTCCTCATTTTAGACCCGTTACGATCCGACCGTGATCAGCAGACCAATTTTTGTGACACAAGGTCAAATATTTTTTGCAAAATTTTAGTAAAAGAGCTAAACAAATTTTTTTGTAATGTGTTTTTTTAGTATTTGAGTTTTTAAATCCGCCACCAAAAAAATGGTATGTATATTCTTAATCAGGGTTTTATTTGACGACGATCTAGCTATGTCCGTCCGTATGTCCGTCTGTTAAAAGCACGATAGAGGTCCCATCGAAAAAGCTAGTGGGCTCAAATTTTGCCAGAATATGTCTTATACACAAGGTTTGTATGGAATAGAAAATTGGCTAAATCGGAGTATAAGGAAGAAAGAAAAATTGCCTAAATGCATGCATTAGGAAGGGAGTTAGAGATCAAAATGTACAAAAATTTATACCGCGCAGTGTATTTTCCAATATGTTAAAAATTTTAAACCTAATAAGAGTGACAAATTTAGATCTACGATTCTGAAATTTTGCAGGAATTGCTTTTTGGTCAAAGGCTTTCTTCTGACGGAAAATAAATGTGACACGCCAACCTCCCATACAACGTTTTCTCTTAAATTCTTATAATTTCTCTATAAATCAAATAATAAAGGACTTTATTGAAATATCTAAGTTGTATTTATTAGCATAAATGACTTCGACACACCTACTATAACGCTCACTTTCCACGTTATTTACTGTTAATGAAATTTAAATTTATAAAACCGACAAAATTAGAGGTATGATGATAAAATTTGCTACGGAAATCCTTCTAGTCAATGTTATTGTTATGCCAGAAAATTTAGGTGACACGCCCACTCTTACGCCCACATCCTATATAATGCTTTATTTCAAATTCATATAATTTCTCAATGAATAAATATTTTGGAAGAATTACGGACTATATTGAAATATCTAAGTTGTATTTATTAGCAGAAATTTTATTGACACGCTTACTTTAACGCCCATTTTCACTGAAACACTTAATTTACAAAAACATTTTACGAGCATATCCAAGTTATAAAAGGTGGTTAAATTTTAAGGGCCGATGTTGATTTTGAATAAAACACAAATTATTTAGGAAATTATTATCATTTCTTTTTTAATGATAATATTTGTATGGTTCAATTATGTATGGAACAAAGTATCGGCCAAATGGCCCCCGCGACCTCAACGGCACACCTCGATCCGATAGTCCAAATTTTAAATAACATTGCTGATGCTCAATTGTTTGGCACGATGATGAGTCGAAGTTGACTGTTTTTTTGCCACACTATCGCGATAAACAGCAATGCTTCTCATTTAACGAATTTAGAAGGCATTCATAGATGTTCTAACATTTTATACAGACCTGGGGCCGAATTACGGCATTCGATATCTATCGAAATTTTACTCGAACGATCGAGTATGCTTTAGGTACATAGATTCTAATAAGAGTTTTCAAATTTCGATCACGTTCGAGTGCCGTAATTCGGCCTCTGTTTTAAATTTAAAATTTAACCACCCTCTACAAAGAAAGCCATTAACAAAATAATAATTATTGTGCTTTAAATGTACACAAAATTGGTGGTGGGTATAAAAGATTCGGCACAGCCGAATATAGTGCTCTTACTTGTTTTCTTTCTTTTCTCATTAACTGTGCAGTAGCATCACAATTCTTTTCATCTTATGTAACAATATCTTCAATATTTGCTATAATTTACAAATCAAAGTAGGCACTTGTAATCTTTATTTCTCGGTTTTACTAGACTTTTATTTATTTATTTATTTATTTATTTAAAAATTAGTTATAAACTAGCACAACAAGAAAGATCTTAGATCTATATATATAAAAGTGAAACTCTGTGTGTGTGTGTGTGTGTGTGTGTTAGCTATAGACTCTGAAACTGTAAAACCGATTCGACTCAAACTTTGGCAAGTTGTTGTACACATACCGGGGAGTGTTTATGGATGAAAAAAAGTGGGCGGGGCCACGCCCATAAAAAATTAGTTATCAGTTTTAGCTACTTGCACTTGACCGATTTTTCTGAAACTTTGCACACATATCGAGCTGTCATGACTAAATAATTTCGTGATAAGAAAAGTGGGCGGGGCCACGTCCCTAAAAAAGTTTTAATTTTGAGGTACTTGCACTGGACCGATTTTTCTGAAACTTTGCACATATATTGAGCTGTCGTGACTTTATAATTTTGTGATTTAAAAAGTGGGCGGGGCCACGCCCATAAAAAAAGACTATAATTTTGAGGTACTTGCACCAGACTGATTTTTCTGAAACTTTGCACACATATTGAGCTGTCATGACTAAATAATTACGTGATTAGAAAAGTGGGCAGTGCCACGCCCATAAAAAAAAGGTATCATTTTGAAGTACTTGATCTGGACCGATTATTCTTAAACTTTGCACACATATAGAGCTGTTATGACTTTACAATTTCGTGATAAGAAAAGTGGGCAGGGCCACGCCCATAAAAACAATTTTAATTTTGAGGTACTTGCACTGGTCCGATTCTTCTGAAACTTTGCACACATATTGAGCTGTTATGACTTTACAATTTCGTGACTAGAAAAGTGGGAAATGCCACGCCCATAAAAAAATTATAATTTTTAGGTTTTTTCACTTGATATTCAATTAAAATTCAGAATGCATTTCGATTCATTAAGGGGCGTAGCAACGCGCGCCGGGTTTGGCTAGTATCTTATAAATGACAGTACTAGTCGTTTAAATTATATACATTTTAATGGATGTTTAACTAATGCTATACATAAAAAAAAAAATACGTTGTTTAAAAAAAGATTAAAATAGAGTTTTAGATTATACTAATTTAAAGTAAAAAATAAAGAACAAAGAAAGGAAAAACAAGTAAGAGCACTATATTCGGCTGTGCCGAATCTTTTATACCCACCACCAATTTTGTGTACATTTAAAGTACAATAATTATTATTTTGTTAATCGCTTGGAATAATCTCTTTATAATAAAATATACATCTCTTTCTTTGTAGAGGGTGGTTAAATTTTAAATTTAAAACAGAGGCCGAATTACGGCACTCGAACGTGATCGAAATTTGAAAACTCTTATTAGAATCTATAAACTTAAAGCATACTCGATCATTCGAGTAAAATTTTGATCGATATCGAATGCCGTAATTCGGCCCCAGGTCTGTATAAAATGTTACAACATCTATGAATGCCTTCTAAATTCGTTAAATGAGAAGCATTGCTGTTTATCGCGATAGTGTGGCAAAAAAACAGTCAACTTCGACTCATCATCGTGCCAAAAAATTGAGCATCAGCAATGTTATTTAAAATTTGGACTATCGGATCGAGGTGTGCCGTTGAGGTCACGGGGCCATTTGGCCGATATTTTGTTCCATACATAATTGAACCATACAAATATTATCATTAAAAAAGAAATGATAATAATTTCCTAAATAATTTGTGTTTTATTCAAAATCAACATCGGCCCTTAAAATTAACCCACAATTTATAACTTCGATATGCTGGTAAAATGTTTTCGTAAATTAAGTGTTTCAGTGAAAATGGGCGTTAAAGTAAGCGTGTCAATAAAATTTCTGCTAATAAATACAACTTAGATATTTCAATATAGTCCGTAATTCTTCCAAAATATTTATTCATTGAGATATTATATGAATTTGAAATAAAGCATTATATAGGATGTGGGCGTAACAGTGGGCGTGTCACCTAAATTTTCTGGCATAACAATAACATTGACTAGAAGGATTTCCGTAGCAAATTTTATCATCATACCTCTAATTTTGTCGGTTTTATAAATTTAAATTTCATTAACAGTAAATAACGTGGAAAGTGAGCGTTATAGTAGGTGTGTCGAAGTTATTTATGCTAATAAATACAACTTAGATATTTCAATAAAGTCCTTTATTATTCGATTTATAGAGAAATTATAAGAATTTAAGAGAAAACGTTGTATGGGAGGTTGGCGTGTCACATTTATTTTCCGTCAGAAGAAAGCCTTTGACCAAAAAGCAATTCCTGCAAAATTTCAGAATCGTAGATCTAAATTTGTCACTCTTATTAGGTTTAAAATTTTTAACATATTGGAAAATACACTGCGCGGTATAAACTTTCGTACATTTTGATCTCTAACTCCCTTCCAAATGCATGCATTTAGGCAATTTTTCTTTCTTCCTTATACTCCGATTTAGCCAATTTTCTATTCCAAACAAACCTTGTGTATAAGACATATTGGCAAAATTTGAGCCCACTAGCTTTTTCGATGGGACCTCTATCGTGCTTTTAACAGACGGACATACGGACGGACATAGCTAGATCGTCGTCAAATAAAACCCCGATTAAGAATATACATACCAATTTTTTGGTGGCGGATATAAAAACTCAAATACTTCAAAAAAACACATTACAAAAAAATTTGTTTAGCTCTTTTACTAAAATTTTGCAAAAAATATTTGACCTTGTAACACAAAAATTGGTCTGGTGATCACGGTCGGGTATACAGTGGGGTATAGGTGTATAGAGGAGAGTTTTATCTACTAAATGGTGCTAATTTCTTTTTGTTATCTTATGTTTTCTAGAAGTTATGGTGTATTAAAAAAAGGAATTTAGGAAAATTTAGACCTAAAGATAAAAAAAAATTATTTCTAAACATTATAAACAATTTATTTTAATGTACTAATGGCTAACAAATTTTAAAATTATACAAAACTTATTTCGTTTGAAAATCTTTTAAAAGCAAAATGTTATAGAACTTTAAAAATCAAAATCTTACTAATAAATTTCCTGTTTTAGCAAAATGCTGAGCATGTCTATTTTGAATCACCCTGTGGCCCTTAAAATTTAACCACCCTTTGCAAGAGAATAGATAGATAAAAAAAAATTAGTTAAAATATGTATTTTAGATATTCAAATACTTATTTTAAATCTACTGATGCACATTTTTTTAAAATATTTTTAAATCTTAAACCTCATAAGACTGTGTGTACAACTATATGTAAAGTTGGGCACAAATCATTACTCTAGTTAATTTTTGTCAACAAACTTCGGTCATTTTCGTTTTCACAAACCCCTATAAAATTCCTTTGTAGTTTGTGCAAAAAAATGTTACTAGAGTCATCTAGTGTTCTACGTGATGTTTAGCAAAGACATCATCCTCAGTGTTTGCAAAATGTAGTGGCGCCTTCAACAGATGTCGCCATCTGCAATGAATAAATGCTAATGAATATGACTAATATATTTTTATAAAAATTTAAAAAAAAAGTGGGCGTGGCACATTTATTTTCCGTTATAACGAAGACTTTGACCAAAAAACCATGTTTGCAAAATTTCAGAACCGTACATATAGTTTTGTCAGTTTTATTACGTTTTAAACTTCAAATATACACTGAGCGGTGTAAATTTTCGTACATTTTGACCTATAACTCCTTTTCTAATGCATAGATTTAAGCAATTTTTGTGGAGAAATATTCTTTTGACTCGAGAAATATATATTCGAAGTTTCTACGTTTATGCGTTTGGACACAATTCCTTTTTTTTCGATGTTTGAAGGACACGGTTTTTTCGACCTACTCTTGCTTTACGAGCTATAACTCTCTTCCTAATATTCCGATATAGCCCATTTTCAATACCAAACAAACCTTGTCTATAAGAAAGATTCTGGCAAAATTTGAGCCCTTTAGCTTTTTCGGTGCGACCTCTATCGTGCTTTCAACAGACGGATTGACGGACGGACATAGCTAGATCGTCATCAAATCAAACCCCGATTCAGAATATATATACTTTATGGGGTCTAAAATGGATATTTCGATGTGTTACAAACGGAATGACAAAATGAATATACCCCCACCATTTTTTTGGTGGCGGGTATAAAAAAAGATTAAAATAGAGTTTTAGATTATACTAATTTAAAGTAAAAAATAAAGAGCAAAATAAGGAAAAAAAAAACAAGTTTGAATTTTGTGAAGCTCTTTTGTGTTTTCGATTTAAGGGTTTTTTATTAAGAGCTAACGTACTATGTGTGTAAATTACATTGCTGTTGATAAGTGCTATATTAAGGATTCCATAAAATTGGACATCTGTTTGTTTTCCGTGAACATGACAAAATAATGCATATTTTTTGAACTACTGTCAACATATGTTTTAAAATATTATTTTCTCTTATTCCATTCAAAAAACTTGAATCAACCTAACAACCTAGTGATAAAAGAAAAATAATAATAAACAAAAGAAAAAGGAAATATTAGTCCATTTGCCTCATTTTTTATTTTAAAGACTGTTGGCCAGAAATCGCTAATATTCGAATCTTTGTAAAATTTTAACAATTCAATTTCAGCTAAAATGATAAATTGCCATATAAAATTACTCAAACTGAAGAGATTTTTTAATTGTACTAAATAAGACACTAGTGTATTATTCTTCTTTTTGAGTACAATGGTACCAAGGAAATATGATTGTACCAAGTTTGCCTTCCCTGATATAGCTTAGTTGTTTTGTTTGAAATTTCTACAATATTTATTGCCAAAGAAAGTATATATTTTCTGAAAACTTATGAATAGGGGCGTTGTCGGGATGTTGATCGAAATAAAGTTTAAGGCACAACACATGTTTCGCAAACCTGAATGTGGTATAAGTGTCTTGTAAAAATGCGGAAATGATTCCCTTATAAAATATAAAAAATAAACACAACTTTTATCCCATATTTATACAACAAAAATTAAAGTTTTTTAGCCGTAAAATATTTCCTTGAAACCTTTGTTATTTACAAATAATATTATATAATTCTAGAAATATTTGTAAAAAATTTTTAAAAAATCGATAACTAATCGGAGAAATTTATGTGCAAATTTTTTTCGAAAAGTATATATTATTCGAAAATTTACAAACGGGAAACGGATTTTTCTCAGCTTTTATACAACTGATAGATAGATATAGAGATTATTTGTATCGAATTTAAGGGCTTGGCCTTTTTGTTGTTATTAATATTTTTATGGCCATTGTATTATAATACACTATAACAAGTTATAATTTATGATGGCTGAAACTATAAAACGGCAGAAAATAAATTTTTATATGAGCCAAGTTTGGCATTCTAAAATGCAACTCTTCAAAACCTGTCAAAATTACTTTCAAATCCCAACAATATTAGTGAAAGAGCTTAAAAAGTAGAATAATATAAATTTTTAAAGAGTTTAAATTCAAGAGATGTTATTTGAAATTTATTAGTTCAGAAGATAATTAGTGTTTGGTTGCTTGTTTGTAATTTATAAAAGTTATCACTGTTCACATCGCGCCTTTTCTCGATACACCACACACTCACATCAAGTTAGTTTTTTTTAATTTGACCACCAAAATATGGACTAGAAATAATTAAATTAAAAAAAAAAAAACAACAACGGAAGTCATCAAGTATTGCAAGAAAGCTTGCAAGTCGTACCTTTTACGAAATTTACTCTTTCAGTGATTATATTTCACACATATATACCTCGATAGAAAAATAACAGTTTTACAAGAAATTTTACAGCAGAAGTTACATTATTACAAAATTTGTTCTATATTACGTTTTTATCTTCTTTTGTAAAATTACAAATTTTTGAGTTAAGGCCATTACATTTATGACTATTAATACTATATCAAAGTAGTTTGTGACTTACCCATATATGTACATGTGCAAATACTTTTATATCTAAAATATATTATTCTCAAACTAATATTTAATTTTTTTATAGAATATTAAATTTAATCTTCATTTTTTCTACTCACATTAATTTTAAACTACATAAAGATATTCGTTAAATAAAAAATTCTGTCACTTTAACTTGATAGACAAATAAACACTTACCATTTATGGTACATAAAATTTAATCCACTTATTTACTTATCCACAATTTACTGCAAAAGTGTTGTGGTGCAAACAGCATAATCTAAGAAGAAACCAATAATTATCAATCACTTTTTGTTGAATATTTTTCTTTTGATAAAAACTTTTACAGTTTTTTTCTCTTATTTGACTTTGTATGAAATCAATTAAAAACAATTTTTTTAAATTAAAATTTGCTAAAAGTTCTTTATATAGGTCGAAACATTTTAGTTTCTCCTTTACCGCATAACCACAGTATTGTTGTGGTTTTAGAAAAAACAAAAATTTTTTTTCATCTTAACTTTTTTTCTTTTTTATTGTTGTATGTTTTTGTTTGTATATTACATAAACATGTGATGTACGAGTTGAGATAAATTATATTTTATTACACTTTGTTTTTGTATTTGTTTAGTATTTTTTACATTTTGTTTCCTGTCATTTATTTGTGTTTTTCTTTTTTTTAATTATTTATTTTTTAATGGTTTTGAGCTTAGCACAAAATATAAAAAAGAAGATAAATGACACAGAAGATACAATAATTCTTATCTATGAACTTTTGACAAAACAACGTATGTCAGATTTTCTTTTATTTCCGGGAGTGAAAAAAGCAGCAAATTGAAAAAATCTGCAAGACGCTTAAAAAAAATCGTCAAATTTGTAACTAAATATTAATAAAAAAAAATTTGTTTATTATTAATATATTTGTTTATTATAAAAAAAAAACAAATATCAAGACACTGAACCAACAAAAAACAAATATGTATACAATAAAAACTCGTATCCTGATGATGCTACACAAAGAGGTAGCGAAATATTGATAATATAATATAAAATAGAACAAGGAACTTTTTATTATTAAAAAGCTTAAAAAAACTATTACATATTAAATATTAACAATAAAATAAAATTTTTAATTTTTTCGAAAAGCACATACATGAGAAGAGTTTTAAAATTAATTTAAATGGAGCATCCTTTCTTATATTTATGTGCCCAATATCTCTAAAAATATTACTTAAGCCACCGTCATGCACATGTTTTGATAGTCACATATGTAGCACAAGTGTTTCAATACATGAATATGAAATATATAGAGTGGCTCAGAAAGAGCGAAGTGGTGTGAATTCCTTATAACTTTTTTATTATAATTTTTTTTTTTTTTTCTTTTCAGTATTTTGTAAAGAAGACTTGGACAATATATAATGGAGCAATACACAACTGAACGTGCCCAAATCGTTGAATTTTACTTTTTAAATCAACGGTTCATTGTGTTGACTCAGCGTGCATACCGTCGTCAATTTAATGTGCGGGTTGCACCCTCTCACAATTAACCTTCTGGTTGCAAATTTTCGACAACAGGGAGCAGTAAGGAACCTTCCTGGTTCTGGCAGACTACGAACTGTCCACACGTTTGACAATATTCAAGTGGTACAGGAGAGTATTCGGAAGGATCCAGAAACATCAACCAGGAGACGTTCGATACAACTTGGCCTCTCAAGAGGGTCGCTGCAGCGAATTTTGCATACCATAATAATGTTTCCATACAAAATTCAACTTGTGCAAGAATTGAAACCGACAGATTACCAGCAACGACTTGACTATGAAATTTATTTCCAGCAAAAAGCACAAGAGAATCCTCATTTTATGAGTGACGAAGCCAATTTCCAATTAAATGGGTTCGTTAACAAGCAGAACTGTAGGGTATAGGCTACGGAAAACCCGAGAGTACATCATCAACGACAATAACACCCAGTTAAGTGTACTGTTTGGATCGGTGTTTCTTCAGAAAGGATCATTGGCCCATATTTTTTTGAAAATGAACGAGGTGTCGCCATTGGTGATCGATATTGGGCCATGTTAGAAAATTTTGTAAGACCAGCCGTGGAAAACCATCCGCAAATATGGTTCCAACAGGATGGAGCCACAGCGCAGACTGAAGGGCCACAATGGCTCTTTTACGCGACATCTTTGGCTCATGTGCTACGTATGTGGTCTGTAGATGAAAAAACCACATAGATTTTGTTGTTGTTTTTTTATCTTAACACATTTCTTCATAAAATGAGAGCTAAAAATATTTGGTACCTGGAGACTCTTACTTCTAGGTAAATGAAAAATATATTTAAATCACAGTTAAATTCGTAAAATGTCTGGCCAGATACATGTCTATGACGGAGGATTAAACAAAGGCATTGAGTGTCATGAAGGCGAATTGGATGTAATGTTTTTATACTCAAGTAGCTTTAAATCAGTGGTTTGCGTTTATATTATTCAGTTTACGAAGTCAGAGTTGCTTATTTGATCGAAAATTTTCAATAAATCTTTTTGTTTGTCATTAGTGCCGAAAGAGAATTTTAAATGAAACGTAGGCAAGATCTTTATACACATTTTTGTTTCAAGTAGCCTACTTATGGTTAACACCTTTTATATATTAGTGGAAGCGGAAAAATATATATTCTTTTATTTTTCTAAATTCAATTCAATATATTTATAATAATTCAATTTACATTTAACTTTAGTATAAGATAAAATTGTTTTGGAATTTTTTTTTCTTTTTAAATATAAATGTTTAAATTTAGAATCTACTACCAAAAATAAATGAAAGTAAAAATTTTATTTAAACCTTTCTAAAGCGGGGTATATTCTTTTATTAACACAAACAATTTATAAATTCTTAATAACGCTCTCCCAATAGTTATGCCAAATGTTTGTTTATTGGTTGTTGGGCTAGCTGAATATATATGAGGGATTGTTTGTTTAAGGTACTCGTATCCAATCTTATCAATATTTATTCATTACTCCGAATTTGACACAATGCAAATCTTAGGACTGGTTTTTCTACTTATTGAAATCGTAGGTTTCTGTTAACAAAAAAAACTGATTAGTTTACATAAAAATTATTTTAACTGGTCTCTTCATTCAAAATACTTAATAGATCTTGGTTGCTTTCCTTGGAAATATTAAAGAGAAAGAGTTAATTTTTTAGAAGTCAAAAATTGTATCACAACTAACAACCAGCAATAAACAAACCAAAAACATTACATTAGAAGTCTTAAAACAAATTCTTAAACTCATAAAAAGAACACTTTGAAAAACTTTAAGGTATAATTTTTTAATGAAATTTAATACAAATACTCATTATTAGGCTATTGTACTTTAGGCTTTAAAAAAAATAATAATAATTAGCCATGTGGTTTGAGTGGTTTGTCTCTTTACAAACACTCAAACCACATGGCTAATTTTCTTGTCCTTAAACACATAAAAACCAATTATTCTTTCCATTGATAAAGCAATTCGTTTTATATTTTTGACACGCTTGGAAATTTTAATACACATCTATCCTATAAACGTTTTTACTAAATTATAAAAACAAAATAAATGTAAATAGACTATTTATATAAAAACTTTCTCAAGAAATTATTACTATTTTGTAAACAATGCCTTTAAATCAATCTTATTTTCACTCAATTACCTAAATCTGAAGAGAATTGATGGCATTCCCAACAGATTGATATTATTGATTTCTTCTCTACATAAATAAATATATTTTATCTTAATACAAAACTCAGTATTTATTATTCCGAAACTTTTTGATCAAACTAGAAATAGATGATTAGAAAAAATTGTTTAAATAAAAAACTTTGTACAAACACATCCACATACATTACAGCATACAAATGCCACCTATTTTCATGTTTATATACAAACACACGAATGTTTATTTACATGCATGAATGAACAAAAATAAAATACAGACACACCAAAAAGAACGAAACCAAAATAAAATTTAACTATGAGCATCAGTGTTGCCACTGAATTGGAGGTTTTTTAGCTTAACCAAATTAATTTATAGGATTTTAGCTTATTACATTTACTTTTGGATTTTTCTTGAAGTTTAAAAGCCTTTTATTTTATTTAAAACAATTATCCAAGTTCTCAGGCCTTTCAGGTATAAAAAAATTCTACAAGTAATATAATATATTAAAATTATTATTTTGTTAAAAAACATGTGAATGAAAATAATACAAAAATTTTACAAAAAAATATTTATAAAGCATTCATTAAATTAAGAATAAAAGCTTTTTTGTGTTTTCTGTTATAAGAAATTATTTACTTATTTATCGTAACTTCCTATACAACAAGACTATATCTTATAACTATAGTACAGGCATGCCAAAATTGTGCAATAATAGTTACATAAAAAATATAAAAAAATACAAGCCAAAAAAAAACAGAATAATACTTAACAAGTAAGAGTGCTATATTCGGCCATGCCGAATCTAATAATACCCTTCACCATCATGTACATAGGTATAATCCCACATCGTAGTTCAACCTAAATTTAATATTATACGCCATTTTTCTTTGTTATTTCCAACGCCACCCTTGATTTTGAATTTTTACGTTAACTGAATTCCATACCCCATATTGATCCACCATTTTGTTTTAGAAGCCATCTTGGACTTTACATTTTTTCATAATTTACTGTATTCTAGTGGTTAAGCTCTTTCATTTGATACCAATATTAAGGGGGTTCAAGGAGTTACATTTTAAAATGCCAGATTTGACCCACATATAAATTTATTGTCCGCCATTTTGTAGTGGCGTCCAAAATATATTTTAAAATTTTTATAGTGCTTATATTGCACTAGTCAAGTCCGTTTAAATGATACCACTATAGTCAGTGGTTTAGAAGCTGAATTTCGTTTGTAAATTTTTGAAATATATATTTAAAAAAAAATTTTTGCCTATAACTTTACCGAGCCCGATTTATCAAAAATTTTTCACGAATATTTCTAGAGGCATGTTATATCTACAAATAGTAGCAAAGGTACCTATTTGTTATTATATGGCCAAAAAATTTTAATTTTGGTGTTAAAAATATGGGAAAAAACAGAGGCAGTCGTTTTTATTTGCTCATATCTCAGAAAGTTATAGGGCGCTTTTGCTGAATTTAAATAGCGATTCAACCCAAATATTTCCAAAAGATTGATACCATACACAGATCTGAAGAACATATAGTTGCTTCTAAAATATGATTTCAACCAACACACGGACAGATGGGCAGACGGACAGGGCTTGATCGACCCCTTTATTCATAAGCTTTTAGAAAATATATACTTAATGAGGTCGGAAATGAAAATTGTAGAAATTACAAACGGAATGACAAAGCTATATATAGCCTTTTGCACCACAAATTCAATTCAAATTTAAGTAAAATAATAAAAAAGGAAATTTTTGAAAGCTATTTACGTAGCTACCAACTTGTTAGTTTGGTGGTAGAGAATTCCACAGACAAGTATTATTAACGCAAAATTGCCATTCAGATACGATATACCTTAGCTGTAGGTGTAATGAGCTTTCTGCCTCTTAGTGATCTAACAAAACGTAAGTTGTCAAACAAATTGGAAGGCCTTTGAGTATATAATATTTTGTGAGTCAGAAGAAGAACTCTAAGCTTGAAAAAGTTGTCGATGGAGACCCCCAGAAGTAATTTCGCAAACGAATAAGTACGGTCAAGTCTTCTTAGTCCGAAGACATCTCGAATGATGTTGTTAAAAACCAATTAAAGTTTAGGCATACGCATACGTACGTAAGGTTGGGGATTAAATAAGATATAGCAAGCATTATATGGATTTTGAGAGGATTAAAAAACTGTGTTGGCCACAGAGATCTTAGTTTGCTGTAGACTTGAGCCACGAGAGTGTTAATGCAATAAATCCAAGTTAGGTAACTGTTGCATATTATTCCCAAATTCTTGGTTGATTGAAAAAAATATATCTTAACACCATTTATCATGATGTCATCATTTATAGTTGTTACAACTCTTTTATTGTGAATAACCAGACATTTTAAATTGGTAGGATTTAGGCATTTGCAATCGCCCATAGGTGAATTCTATGCAGATTGGAATTTAGCTTTTCAACATTAAATTTAATCATTTGTAACGAGTTATTAAAGTAAAACTTAAGTCATGAGCATAAGCAGGGAAAATAACAGAGGTCCAATAATTAATCTTTGTGGCACTCCTATTACCATTTGCAACTACTAATTTACAACGACCACTATGCTATGAAGATATAAGTTAAGTAGATGTTAAGGAAAAGTTAAAGAAGTGTTTGCGTTTCCATATTAAGGTAGCATGATCCACAGAATCGAAAGCCTTAGAGAAGAAGAATCAAAAACGAAATTTGGCTATTATCAAGATTTTGACGTCAATTTTCAGTGACATCAACTAGTGCTGTAGTACAACCGTGATTCGTACAAAAGCTAGATTATCTCACAAGCAACAGAGAATTTTTTTTTTCAATAAAAGTGCTTATTTGTAAATGCATAGCCCTTTCAAGAACCTGAAACAGGAAATATAAAATAGCAATGGAACAATTTTGCATGCTTCTAGCTGGCACGAAGACTTCTCGATGTAATGATCGTATTAAAAGGATGCGCAAAATAAGGTAATAGTAGCGGGAGAATAGCAATCACAAATTTTTATGTCAAATGTTCACTACCATACGATTTAATAGTCAGAAAAGCTGATAAAACATCCGAATGGCTAACAGAATAAAAGTAAAAGAAATCACTTAAATAAAGGTCAGTTGGTCATTAATGAAAAACTGTACATCAGTATCATAGCCAGCATGGCGTAGTGATGTTAAAATTTACGACAAAAGTCAGATACAGGATACAGTCTTTAAAAACAAATTCATACGGCGAATTAAGTCTTACGATTATAGGTGGGCTATCAGGATAGCAATTATGATTATAATTCTTATTCAGCAAATTACATATATTAGCAGAAAATCATTAAGATTTTGCTTTAAATTCAAAGGTAAATCAGTTATTCGTAAGTCCGCTGCCACTACTGAATTTTCTGGCTTTAAAAGTTTAGCGTTTGCATTTTTTAAGTCATCTTTAAGCTTAACAAACTCAAAGTTAAGAGCTTCGATATTGTTGACCCGATCATTAAATTCATGTCCTTTATTTAAGTTCATTTTATTTGTAACACATGGCAACACTGACATGGTTATATTTGTAATTAAAGAAAAAACTTACAAGAACGAATACGCGGCAGTGTTACCAGGATCTTAATATTAATTTAATATAATATACTGAAGTGTGAATACTATAAATGACTTAACAAAAGATATTGTAGTTAAACTTAATAAAATTATATTTTAAAAAATATATATACATGATTTTTCTAAACTTGTTATATTTATTTAATAGCTGTGACTCAATGAATGGTGTATATTTGGCATTAATTGAATCATTTAATGATCTTGGAGTTTTTGTAGGCACAAAATTGAAATTTGGCACATATAATACTTTAGCGGTTAATAAAGCTTTTATTGACCCATTAACAACGTCTGTAAGGCCTATGTAAGAATATGGTAACATCATATGGGATCCACAATATCAAGTGAATATAATCGCTACTGAATCGATCTTCGAAGTGTGGGTTGGACGTTTTTTGAAATATGCTTGGCTCTTATAAAATTTCTTACTCTTAAAAACCGTAGACTAATATCAAATGCTACTTTTATTTTAAAATTATTGAATGGGAATATCTTCTAAATTAATGTAAATCAACATTTTCTTCTGTTTGTTTAGAAATTATGACTTTTTTTTGCTATAAAAATTATACTACAAATTATAAAAACTTTAATCATTTTTGTAGAGTTTATCAAAATTTAGCAATTTATTTCTCTATATTGACTTTAATAAAAATCCAAGCGAAGAAAAAAGAGTTATTTGTAGATCTTACATCTGTATCTTTTTCTTAAAAGTATTGTCTTAATAACTTGAAATTATTGATACTTTAAAAATTGTTTGTTAAAATAAATTACTATTTGTATTGCACATGTGTAAGGAATTTTTTTTTAATTAAATAAAATAACAAAAAGCAAACATTTTAAAGAACTTATAACTGTATATAAAAATTTTTTGGAAAATTTTGATAACTGGGTATATACTCAACGATTTAGAAACAAAACAGCACGTTCCAGAATTTTTTCTTGAAATAGTCACCATGCTTCAGCTTTTGATTCAATCAAACTTTCATATCGTGTTAATTGAAATCTTTAATAACAACGACACAGGTATTTTCACATTTCCAATAGAACCGGTTTGTGAAATATGAGCGAAATGCTCTCAATTTCGGACAAAAAAAAATCTCAAAAGGTTTACGAAACGCATTCTGATTTAACCGCCCATTTCAGCAAAAGCTTTCAACAATATTTACGCGCTACTCAATTGTGTACGTCTCCTTGACTAAATTTGCCAAACATTGAAACAAAGAAATGTCAAATTAGGTTGGACCAAAAAAACTTCACGTTAAGCTGTGACTCACAATAAACATCCTGAATTATGGTTGCACCACCCATTATAAAAATGCTCCATTTACGACAACAATTTTAATATTCCGTTTAAATGTTGTTATATTTAATCTCCTAACTGTAAATTACATTCATGTTTCTTACGTTTACCTCACACAAGATTTATTTTAAACATGACTTGTCACTTTTGCAACAAAAACGTAACATCATATATCTGCCAAAATAGTCAATTTACAGGTGATTAATATTTGCTTTAATGCACATGTGTGTAATTACGTCTGACATAATCACATAAAACAAGTGAAGTTAGAAGCTTTGTGAGATTAAAATTTAACGCGCTCTAGATTAAACTCTATAACGTGAGTCTTACATTAGAATGTAATCTACACAGAAATATATATCAGTATTGCTAAAGGAATTCTTACAGATTATAAGTAAAATGTTTTATGTAAAAAGGAACTAACTTTTACAGTTCTTAACAATTTTTAATAATTTAAATTTTATTTTTAAAATTTCGTTTTTCTACTAATAAAATTTGTCACATACATTACTTTAATAGTCAAAAATACATACATATGTATATCCTTAACATAGTCATTTAGTGTTTAGAACTATCTGAACCCGGTCCGAATTAATAATAAATATATTTAAAAAAAATATATTTAAAAAAAATTTTTTTAATTGTATACATTTGGAGAAAATTTCTGTAATGGTTTCTAGTTCAAAATTTTAATTAATTTTCGCTAGTATAATTTCTTTTGTATTCGCCTTTTTGCGGTGTTTTTTACAAGTATACATTTCTAACATCATTTCAAAAACAATTTTATTTTTATACCCGCCACCAAAAAAAATGGTGGAAAAATTAAGGTGACACGCCCACTTTAACGACTACCTCCCATATAACGTTTTATTAAATTCATATAATTTTTCTATGGACAAAGTTTTTGGAAGAATAAAAGACTATATTGAAATATCTAAATTTTATTTATAACCAGAATCTATATTGACACGCCTACTTTAGCGCCCATTTTAATTAAAAGTCTAATTTTACGAAAACATTTTACGAGCATATCGAAGTTATACAAAGACTGTAATACATATTTTGGTATAAGAAGATTATTCCATAGCGAAATAAAATAATAAATTTTGTGCTATAAAAGTCAGAAAAACTGGTGGTGGGTATAAAAGATCCGAAACAGCCGAATACAGTGTTCTTACTTGTTTAAATCTTTACTCTGATAGATATATGATACAGTCTTTCATCAAAAATTTCTATATATTAAAGAAAACGTATCACGTTACTACAATACAAAATTTTAACAAAATCCATGAAGTAGTCTTTGAGCCAATTGGATTCAAGATGACAGACACATATTCCTTAATATAGCAATGTGTATCCTAAAACATTGACTGTATACACGGCCATCAAAATTTCCAAAAACATATTTCATTTACAGACACAATTTTTAAAACTAATTGCAAGTATAGATGTAGATGTGGATGTATGCATACGTGCATGAGTGCTAAAAAGGTTTAATTATAAAACTGTAATACACACAACTGTGTCATATTATTTTCGTCATTACCGTTATAAACAGCAGACATTTTTCTTTTAATTTAAGAATGCAAAAAACACCATTAGATTTGTTTTTAAGCCGAAAGTTTTCCAATAGAACTTTTATTTTATTTATTAATTCTTTTTTAATTGAAACTTTTTTTGTTCTAAGACAAAAAAAATTTATTTATTTATTTTGCATTTGAACACCTTAACTCACTTTACTTATATTTTTGCTTATTAATTTTTTTTTTATATTTTGCCATTCCCGTGGTTTTTTTTTAATATTTTAAGCAATTTTTATCCGATTTTTTAACTTTAACGCTTTCAAAGTTGCTCGCAAACTGTTTTGTGTGATTAGATTCTGCAAAGGAATTCCTTTGCATTCATTCATTATAAGTTTTTCTTAGAGAAAAGCTTTTCGTTATTCGCCTTATTGAGGCGAATTCGTTGTTTTAAGCTTTTTCCTGTTGTTTATATAAAAACGAACTTGTTTTTTCTTTTTGGTTTTTGTTTTGATTTGATTGTCAAAAGAAACTGCTTATATTGCTGTTGTTTTTAACAAGAATTTCGTTTATAGTAAATTTTGTTTTTGTTGTATTTGTGGTTATTAGTGAAAGCGTAGAACATGCCTTCCCTATTTTAAGTAAACAAGTGAAAGTGTTTTGTTTTTTCATTCTTTCTTTTTTGTGTGCATGTGTATTGTTATTTTATTTTTCTTCTCTGTTACATTTAACGTTTTTTGTGTTTGTGTAGGAAATTGTTCTCTTTGGTAAAGTTATGGCTTTTACATACATATGCATTAATTTTTTGTAAATATTTGCTTTTTACAGCTGATTGCTGTTATCACTTAAGCCTTTTGTTCTTAACTTGCTTGTGCGTATCAATGTGTGCACTATTAAATGCCATTTTATTTGTCATCAAAGGGTAAAAACAGTCAATCAGTTTTAAATTATTTACCAAAATAATGATGATTGAATGGTCGTATCATGGGTATGGTTAAGGTAAGCATTTATCTTTTCGTTTTATATGTATGTATGTGTACACATGTGTAAGTATAATTATGTGTATATCTTTTTAACTTGCCTGCAATGTAAACATTGAGTGTTTTTGTAATAAATTTGGTGTCTGCAATAAATATAGGAAAATTAGTTGCCATTAGCTAAATAATGTCGTCATAAAAATTTTTAAATTAGAAAAATAGAACTTATTTATAATTGGTGAATTCACGAGGTATCCTAAGTTTCGTATTGTTATAACGTCATAATTTTTGAAAGCATTTAAAGAATGTATAGTTTTACACGTAACCATACAATACTTTTCATTCATGTTAAATTTTTGGAAAATTGTGACTCTAAAAAAATTCGACATGTAGGAATTCTTGTGAATACATCAAATGAAAACAAAAAGTGGTATTAAAGAAAGAAAAATTTAACAAATAAAAATTATAAGTTTTTAAGTTTATTATTATTTAAATAGAACTAAACGCGGCGCGCTAAAAATATATCTAAGTTTTATGCTGTTCTTAAGAGGTGTATATTAAATTGGGTATTTGTGTACAAAATTCTATATTTTCCAGAGATACCAAAGTACACTTCTTTATATTTTTATGGTAGTCCATACAGACAGATTAAAATTTTAAATAATTTATCTATTAAATACAAATTTATTTTTCTTGTATATATAAATGTAAAGGGTTCGCCAAATAACTTTTTTTTGACAATACTATAAAAAAGTGTAGCTTCGGCTGTGTGACACGTAGCGCCGTCCTATTGAAACCAAATGTTGCCAAAATCCTCCTCTTCAATTTTTGTGAACAAAAATTCGTTCAACATGGCCCGATAACGATTGTCATTGACTACGGCCACTCCTTGCTCATTTTCGAAGAAAAGTTTCCCAATTATGCCTCTGGACCAAAATCCGCACCAAACAGTGACTCGTTTTGGGTGTATCGGCTTTTCAATGTATGCGTGCGGGTTTTCTGTGCCCCAAATGCGACAATCTTGCTTGTTTATATATCCGCCAAGATCAGAATGAGCTTCATCTGAAAATAAGATTTTTTTGGCAAAATCGGCCAAAGTATTGTCACAAATATTTCCCAGCGTTGTTCAAGCGTATACACAATCATATTCGTTCAGCGGAATTAGAAAACTAATTATCTCTCAAATCAGACATGAGCTAAGTGTTACCATTCACGAAATAAGCACTAGTTGAAAAAAAACGTTAGATGGCGGACCCTTTATATAATATATTTAAAGCCGGTAAGTTTTTCTCTAGTTTATTGTTACTTAAATTGTAGTAAGTTTTTAAGTAATTAAATTTCTACTTAATGCATACACCAAATTTAAATTAAAAGGGGTATGTAAAAGGACTACCAGCTTTACCAATGGACCAATCACTAATAAAGTTATTAACTCGGTTGTGGGGTCTGCTGGCTCTACAGGGTAGGAAATACGGATAAACCTCAACGAGGTGTTTTATTACCCCTCTTTAGCCTTAAACTGTTCAGCCAATGAACGACCGATTGCAGTTAAATTGTCAACCTAACCAAAACGAGTCTTTTACTCTTCACCACATTACACAAGATGTCAAAATCCCTAGTCCCCAGACTGAAGATATGGAACTCGGTCTAGCGGAAAGTGCGAAATTTCTACAAGTAGAACTTCTTGTTAAACATGTAGCGCAGAGTTTTTTTTAAAATATTTTTAATTGGTCTTTAATGTTGACTAAAATTTATTTAGGGAAACTTCCTTAAAACATACACAATGAAAGGTGGGCAACCGTCCATTTCCTTAATAAGCTAACGCAAGTAGAGTAGATTCTATTTTCAAATTGTTAACTTTATAAAATATTTTAGCAAAACAATAAAAGCATCCTTGTACCATGTCGCAAGCCTGCTGGATAAATATAAATATTTTACCATAAGCTTTAAAATTTTATTTTTACCACACTATTTTCACGAAATAAACTTAATATATTTTTAAGCATAATTACAAAGGAAAATTAAATAATTAACTTAAATGCCAATACGAAATTTAAAATTAAATTTGTTCTTAAATTTCTTATCGCCAATCCGACAATCATTTACAAAGTCTGGTACAACTTGTATTGAATTAATAATTAACGGTATTTATTTATAACTCACTCTGTTGATATCACAGTGCAAAATATTGTATTAATGATTTAATTTGGAGACCAGTTTTCTTTTTAGTTTAATCTAGCCTAAAAAGTAATCAAGACTTCTCTCTGATACATAGCTCCCTACACAGTATTTTGCAGCTCACCATGTTTCATTATAATTAAATTTAATATTTCTTAAACTAATTAAATCAAAAGAAAAACCTATTATAAACAAAGTCATTAAAAAGTTCATAACGAAAAGAAGAAAATGTAGTGTTGATAAAAATAAGGTCTCTGCGTTAAACGATGTTAACTTAAGGTCGCAACCCTTAAAAATTAAATAAAAATACACCCATATTTTGTGCACATCACAAATACGAACGCACAATAAAAAAGTTGTTGAAGCAACGCCATGTAAAGTGTACAGCATATTGAATATGAGTTATAACAGTGATTCTCAACTCCGTGAATATTGTTGTGGAGGCGTGTAGAAATAGTAGTGAAATGTTGGAAGTTTTTTTAGTTCAATAACTAGGATGAAAATTTAAAAAATTGTATTTTCATTTTTTCCAAAGCTTTATTTGAAAAAGCTTAACAAAAATTCGATTATTTATTAAAAGGCCTTCAACTGCACAGGGGATTCTATCAGAAACTAAATTTTTAAATAGGTATGTGAAATATAAAATTTTAAATATATTACATTTTATTAAAAATTCTATTTTAGTATAGGAAAAAGCCTCTTTCACCGAAATTTCCTACCGCCGTTTAAAAAAAATAATTAATAGCAGCATCGAGGCATATTTATACAGGTATATGCAACAACAAATTGCTAAACCAAAGCAACTTAGATGTATTCTGTTAAGATAAGTTCTAGTACCAGAGATGGAAAGTGATTATTATCACTTTACTTTAATTCTACTTGAAATGCTTACATATTTGCTTACTTTTAATTTTAATAAATAATAAACCAAGGAAAATGTTTTCTTTTTTTTTTTTTGTGCTAAAGCCTCATTAAATTCTTTGGAATTTGCAGATCAATCTCAGTTAAGTTCCAGAGATAATTTTTTTAGATGTTCAGAAGATCAGAGTCATGAATAGTTAAACTGTATTCTAACAGAATTTTGTATATGCACTCAAGTGCTCCTCTAACGTTTGGCCATGCCATCAGATTGTAAAAATATCGGCATAGTCTTTGTATTCTCGATACCTTATTCTGTGCATATTTCCTGGAATTTCTTACCAGATCAGGATTTAATATTTGTAAATTGTGATCCCCTAACATATATATAGATAACACAAATATATAAACATAGCTCGTTTGACTTCTATACTCAAAAAGATTTTAATTTATCTGATCAGATATTACAAGCATAACAACACAGCCATGAATACCCTTAATACGTGAGGTAAGTGTCATTCATCAAATATTAACATGTTTGCATCAACTGCATTTTAAGGTTCTTAAAAACTGTGTAAAGCATACTGACTGACTTATTTATATTTCACTTTGTATCAATTATGTTAGCTATTATGTTAAACGAACAAAATGTAAGCAACAAAATTTTTGAGATAAGTTTAAAACCAAAAATTTTCTGGCATAAAATATATATGTACTTGTGTATGTTACCTGATACACACTTGAGGTAAAGAAAATAGAACGTAAACAACTTTTCATTTTATTCTCTCTTATAAAGTTTTTTTTTATCAAGCTTTGATAATAAGTGGTGCCTTTTTTAACTGTTGCCTGTCCTGTATTTAAAGCAGTTTTGAAAAGCTGCCAATATTAAGGGAAATTATAAGTTACAACATTTTTTTCGTTTAATAAAGAACAAATAAAAAATACTGCCAAAACGATACACAAACACCAAAATTGTCAATCGAAAACGAACAAAATTATGCTACTTAAGATGGTTTAGTAAAGCATGACAATTGTAGTAAGTTTATGACATTTGAATATATGGAGGAGTTATTTTTGATCCCTGCTGTTTATATGCCTCAAATAAGATGTTGTTATTGTAGGTTGTCATTTAAAACGTAAGCCACAATGTGACACTAATAATAAGTAGTAAAAGCGTGTGTGTGTTATCATATGTAGCATAAGGTAGTAGTTGGATAAAGATGTTTGTAAATTTCATACATAAATATATATAAATACACACTTAGTCAAGTAGATAAACCTATACAGCAACAAACAGACATATTTAAAATGCTATTGGGGCAAAGTGTTCACTACACACATAAATAAATATTTATAATATTAGCATTTACACATACTTACATACATCTCCTGTCGACGTAAAAAAAATTTGAAACAAATAGAGAAGTTAAATAATTAAAATAACAAGTAGGAACTTAAACTGTAACATTAATGGCGAAAGATAAAGAAAACATTTAAACATAGTAATGAAAAACATACATAAAATATTTCTAAGGAAAATATAAATAAAGCATAACAACAACAACAACAAAAAGAAAATGTATTTATATTTAAGGGGGTTGACTACTCAACATATATTAAACCTTTAAGAAATAATTCGATATCTAATTTTGAGTAGGTTGTTTTAAGGCAACAAAATACATTTCTCAGAGTGTTAAACAAAGGCGGGTGGTTGGGGGCCAAGTTTACACAAGTGTTTAGTGTGAGGAGTTAATAAATTTTATAAAAATATTTGAATGTGTAAAATTGTTTCTAACATTAGATTCTAAAAATATATTTTATGTTATGTAATATAATTTGAATAAAATTTGGTTCATTCAAAAGAAGTGCTATCAAGTCGTATTGTCATAGTGTCATAATTTAAAAAAATTAAATTTAATAAAAGGGGTTATATATTTTATTGTAAACTTTTTAAACTTTATAATTTTTAATTAATACTCATTTCAACTTTTAATAAAAATTTATTGGAAACTTTTATGGCTTAAGTTAAATTTCTTAAATTATTAAACAGCCCAAAACATTTTTAAATTCAAGTGTAAATATTTAAGAATACTGGAAACTTATTTTAATACTAGCCAATTATATACAGGGTGGACGAAGAAACACCATGGCATTAAAGATTAAATAAATATTTTGCTTATAAACATAAACACACACACAACTGAGGAAAGAACCAGAATAAAAGAGTTTTATTATTAAAATCAGAGATCAAAAATTTTTACGCAAAGAGAATATCGTCTATTTATCAACGATTTGCTTCATAGTCCATCAACATTACCAACATGACATCGTAAGATATTGCCTCGAGAATCTCTGTGTGAAAATATTTAACGTGAAGAGCAAATGTCTCGTATGTAACTACGGAGCATTATAAAATTTAACTTTCTTAAAATTGGTGTAGGTCGTTCAAAAATAAATACTGCACACCATTGACAATAATAAATTTTGATAATTGAACAAAATGGTAATTTTCATTTGAGGGGCTCTTTGATATTCAGAACCCAAGAACCTTCTCTTGCGCTTACTAACAAGGATATTCAGAATCCTCTTCCTTGTAAATAAACGGAAATTTCAAGCCAATAGCTATACAGTGCAATAAAGCATTAAATTGCCTACAAGAACAGTGACGGTCATATGACTGGTATTAGTGACTGATATATCGGTTAAAGTTTCTATTAGTTTTTTAAGGGCAATGTGAAAAAAATTACTGAAACTTTTGTGTACATGTGATTTTGCGTCTTTATCTTACTTATTAGTTCTGTCGACTGCAAAACATATATCTGGAATACTTACACTACAGCTGTTTCTAATCAAATATAGTATAAATAGTAGTCACACTTAACGTATATATCGGTCAAAGCTAACTAGTCACACTTAACGTATATATCGGTCAAAGCAAACCAGGTATATATTTTACTCGTACAATAAAACAAAATTTATTATCTTTTATATTATTTATTATTATATATTTCATTACATTGACTTTCTTATTACCATTAATACGTTAATTTCATTGCTTCCTGGATGGGCTTAATTTAATCTTTTTCCATGGTATTAGCGTCAATGGTATTATGGCTGGAATTGCTAAAATAAAAATTATGAGAATATGCAAAGGCATATATTTATATATATTTATGTTTGGCTGCTACCTTTCGTACTTACCTTTTATTTTTTTGGTGTTTTATAAAAAAAATCTCGTCGAAAGAACTGCAAATTGTTAAATAAAAATTACTTTTTGTTACACTGAATTAAACATTTTTCACAATAATTTTCCAATTTTAAACGTCAAGAAATCAACATACATTATTTGTCTCACTCTTACATACGCATTATTTTTCCAGTAGCAGAAATTATATATTAAATTGCTACAATAGTGTTACTACAAACATTTTGTATGTGTTAGTTTCAGTCATTCATTTCTTGTAGGTTTTAGTAATAGCATTAGGCCATACTGTGCTGTATTCGCAATCGGACAGCGGTATCGGAATATATATTAGTTTGCGTTTTACGTCCATTTCTCGAAGCAAAATCAAAATGTGGCTAATGCAGAAAAAAGTCTTTATTTTACACTTTTCAGTCAAATTTTGAAGAGCAAATAATTTCCGGAAATTGGAAAACGTATTGACTAACGCGTTTGCAAGATTTTTCATCATCCACAATTTTTTGAGTTATATGAAGGAGCTACTATATATGCGAACAAGGCCGAGACAATTATTCAACTCAAGACCAACTCAGAACAACTAAATAGAGGTAAAATGAAGTTGATTATTTAAAAAAAATTCTTCTAATTCTTCTAAATCTTTTGAACTTCAATTTATTTATAAACAAGCCAATTAAGAAATATTTTATGAGGTTCTACAACTGCACCAACGTGTTAGCAGTAAGTTACATTACAAATATACAGCAGATCTCGGCTAATCAGGCCTTAAATTATAACTTTCATTATATTTATATACAAAAAATTTTTTAGTTAAAACTTCAATGTGAAAGTTTGAAAGCTTGAATAAAAAAACATAATTTTTTCAAGTAACTTGAATTATATACACTATAAATATTCATTAAAATATTATTACAACAAGCGAAACGTATACAAAAGGACCTTACCTTACACATAAGGGTTATATATTAATGCCTATAAATATACCATTGAAAACAATCATTCAATATATAAATTATGCAAGAAATGTGTGATAAGCTTTACAAAAAGTATAATGACCTTAATATCCCATAACTGACTTTAATAAAATTTATCTTTATTCTTATAGAATAAAACACAAGTTTAAACATTGTAAACAAATGTTTTGAAAAGATCTTCATCAATGTTTCAAAACCAAAGTAAAAACTTGTTAGTATATGTTCGCTTTATAATAAATTCATGGGGGGTAGACATGTTCTTGTCTCTATGTGGCTAAAAAGCTGGCATTTTGTTAATATTAAAAGATAACAAGTGTTATTGTACTTGTACGATGGCTTGTTATATTGTTTTACACACTTAATATACAAACAACACGCTGTACAGTGTGCGTATTAACAATTTATTTGTGTGAATCTTTTTTAAATCGATTATTTATCTCGTATAACTACATTCAAGTAATAAGAAAATATAAATAGTAGTTTAGAAAACCCCTTAAGTATTGTTTTGCTACAGTACAGGTAGAGAATTTAAGCTGGAACATTGTTTTTATTTGTTTGTATAGTTTTCTAAATACTTCAATTCTTTCTCCTCATTGGAATACGTAATTTCGTTATGTACACAGGATTAAAAAAAAAATTTTTACAGATTTTTCATCAGGTGTTAACCATTATCACATAGTAGCATAGACTGGATTTCATATTTAATGTAATACGTAAATATGCTTTATTACTTCCAATGTCATATTTGATTTTGAAGTTTTACTTAGATAATTCCATTCTACTACACGCAAAGTAAAACCATGGTTACGAAATGATCACGACGGTCATATTATTTTTCTAAAACAATATTTGGTTGTCGAAAACAAGTAATAGTTATTTTTGTTTTATTTTATCATATATTCTGTCACGATAATCAATCATTTATTGGAATTGTATTATTAAATGTTTGCTATTCGTAAAAATTCAAAATGGTTATCATTTAAAAATATTATGATTTAAAAAAACTAATCCGACAAAAATAACATTATATTCAAAAGCATTAAAAATTACGAATAATCATTAAATAATAGGTGAGACAACAGTAAATATGATTACAAATTAATCAAGCTTTGATTTTTTTAATAATAGTTTGATTTCAACTGTTCTTCTTCTTGCTGAATAAATTTTTGAGTTTGAGATGTCAAAAAAATTAACAAAAATTTTAAAAAATTAAAGAAAATTAAAAAATAAACGAGAAAATGTAAAAATATGTTGGTAGTCATATATGTATATGATTATTGAATGATACTTTAATTAAACATAATAATGAAAACTGGTAACCATTATTATTTTTAGCCATAATCATACAATTCAATCATAGTATGTTGCTCTTCGATTATGGTTACCACAACCATATTTTTATACCCGCCACCAAAAAAATGGTGGGGGTATATTCATTTTGTCATTCCGATCTAGCTATGTCCGTCCGTCTGTCCGTCTGTTGAAAGCACGATAGATGTCGCACCGAAAAAGCTAGTGGGCTCAAATTTTCCCAGAATCTTTTTTATAGACAAGGTTTGTCCAAACGCCTCAACGTAGCCTCATGAAACCTCGAATATGTATTTCCTGAGTAAAAACAATATTTTTTCCCGAAAATTATCTAAATCTATGCATTAGGAGAGGAGTTATCGATCAAAATGTACGAAAATGTATACCGCACAGTGTATTTTTCGGTATATTGAAAAACAAAAACGTCATAAATGCAACAAAATTGGATGTACGACTCTGAAATTTTCCACACTTTTCTTTTTGGTAAGACGGAAAATCAATACTTTAACGCCCACCTCCCATATAACGTTTTAACTAAAATTCATATAATTTCTCTATTAATAAAGATTTTGAAATAATAAAGGACTATATTAAAACACCTAAGTTGCACTCATTCGCAAAAATAACTTTGACACGACTACTTTAACGCCCACTTTTCACGTTATCTACCGTTAATGAAATTTAAAAGCTCATAAAACCACCAAAATTTGAGGTTTGATGATTAAGTTTGCTACGTAAATCCTTCTAGGCAATGTCATTACTGTGCCAGAAAACTAAGGTGCCACGCCCACTTTTACGTCCACCTCCCATACAACTTTTTAACTCAAATTCATATAATTTCTCTATTAATAAAGATTTTGAAATAATAAAGGACTATATTAAAACACCTAAGTTGCACTCATTCACAAAACCAACTTTCACACGCCTACTATAACGCCCACTTTTCACGTTATCTACCGTTAATGAAATTTAAAAGCTCTTAAAAAACCGCCAAAATTAGAGGTATGATGGTCAAATTTGCTACGTATATCCTTCTAATCAATGTTATTGTTGTGCCAAAAAGTTTAGGTGACACGCCCACTTTAACGCCTACCTTCCATATAACGGTTTTTCTTAAATTCATGTAATTTCTCTTTTGACAAAGTTTTTGGGAAAAAAAGGAATATATTAAAATATCTAAGTTGTATTTATTAGCAGAAACTTTATTGACACGCCTACTTTAACGCCCACTTTCACTAAAAGACTAAATTTACGAAAAAATTTTACTATCATATCGAAGTTATTAAGGGTGGTTAAATTTTATGTTGAATTTAAATAAAACACAAATTATTTAGGATATTATTATTATTTCTTTTTGCAATTATAATATTTGTATGGTTCAATTATGTATTTAACAAAATATTGGCCAAATGGCCCCCCCATCCTTGGCGCCACTCCTATATCTGATGATCCAAATTTTCAATGACAATGTTGATGCTCAATTGTTGGGCATGATGATGAGTCGAGGTTGACTTCTCTTTTGCCCCACTACCGCAAAAAGCAGCAATAGTTCCCATTCAACGAACTGAGAAGGCATTCCAGATTTTCTAACATTTTATACAGACCTGTTTTGCAGAAATTTAAATATTTTTTACAATTCTCCCGATTGTAGACAAATTTGAACGATTATGTTGATCAAAAGAATTACGAAGTGCACAAAATGCATTTTGATTTGAACGCCCATTTTTTTAAAAAACCTGAATAACTTTTTCTCATTTGCGTATCTTTCCACGGATCAAATTGAGTAAGTTTGAGATTGAGAAATGTCAAATGAAATGCAGAAAACAAATTTAAAGACTATGTGTAGTTCACCTTCAACATGGACCCTTAAAATTTAACCACCCTCTACAAAGAAAGTTATACATATTTTGTTATAAATAGATTATTCCATAGCGATTAACAAAATAATAAATATTGTGCTTTAAATGTACACAAAATTGGTGGTGGGTATAAAAGATTCGGCACAGCCGAATATAGTTCTCTTACTTGTTTATTTTGTTTTCATCACTAGGAAATATTCTCTTTATATAAAAAAATATGAAGTCGAATATACGATATTCTATTAATTTATTTTCGTAAACTTAGTCTTACTATAGAACCTTAAGTATTTATACATTAAAAGTGATACTACTCACTTTTTTAATTAATGTTTGAATTCAACTTAAAAAGACCATTACGAAGTTATTTTTGTCCATATAGAAATAATAAAAATGTTTGATAAAGCTTGTCGGCGTTAAACTGCGCTTATCACTTTTAATTTCAGACATTTTAATAAAATTATATATTCTATTGGGGGTGCTTTAGTCTTCCACAGTCTTTTTCCATAGAAAATATATATGAATAAAGTTACATTGCGGGTATTCGTAAAAGTGGGCGTGTCACATTAACAAACTTATTGAAGAAAAAGCAATGCGTTGCAAATTTCATTACTTTTAATTGTATTACTTTTTATATTTTAAGTAGAGCGAAAAAGATACGGTAGGATCTTAATTTGTATATACATATTTTGATCAATAACTCCTTTTTTAATATATAGTTTTAAGTGACTTTCAGGGAGAGATATTTTTTTAGTCATAAAATATGCTGACGTCAATGCTTTAGACACAATCACGTTTTATTTGATGAGGAAAGACATAGATTTTTAATCTACTCTGGCACTACAAGCTCTAATTCTCTTCCATATTTTCAACACAACACATTCCTTATGTATTAGAAATAGTTTGGCAAAATATAATCCACTTAAGCTTATCGGTTCGGACCTCTTTCGTGCTTTCAACAAACGTACAGACAGACAAACAGACGAAAACATAGACAGATGGACAGACATCTGAAAATATATACTTTATGAAGTCTATAAAAGATATCTTGATGAGTTACAAACAAAATGAATACAAACCAATTATTTGGTGGAGGTTATAAATATATACGTGCATTTTTTATTAAATTATTTTTGCCTACAACTCTGGCGTTTAGAGACCAATTTATTTTAAACTGTTTATGAATGGCTGTAGTGGAAAATTGTAATTATAAATAATCTTGTTTTAAAATTACCTAAAGGCTTAAGATTTCATCTTTTGTGGTAAAAAAAAAACAGAAAAAGAGAGTTTATCTCAGAAAGTTATATGGGCAGTTGTACTGAATTTTTTTTCTAATATTTTCTATAGTCCGCCCTATTCGTAAGCTTTTAGAAAATATATGCACATTTGGGTAAAATATAAATATTGTAGCAAGTGCAAACGAAACGACAAAGCTTTATATATAAACTTGGCATCACTGATGAAGGGTATAATAAATAGCGTGCAGTAATCTTGTTTAATCAACGACAATTTTGTTTTATAAATTATCCCCATATGGTTGTGAATAAATTTTTTAACTCTTTAAGTCCCGCAACTTTAAATTGTTTGTTATATGAGCATAATCTTACACACATTTATGTTGAGGTTTAAACCAAATCTTAATAAAAAATAGTGTGATGCTATTTATTTTGCTGGTATCTATCATAGTCTGTAAACACTGTTGTGATAAGGCCAAACAGCGACAACATGTGTAAGATAACAAACTTTTCTTATTTGAATTAATGTGTTTGTGTCTCAACTACTAGAATTTTTCATATAAAAGCTTTTCAAAATATTACCTTAGCTTTTATTAAAATATAATAGCTAATAAATATACCAGGTTTTTCGTTTAAAAATATCCTTATCAAGGACCTATACCCTAAAAAAAATTTCCAGGAGCAAAAAAGCTTTAATTTTTTAAAAGTAAAAATAAAATAATAAAGAATAACGAATAAAACAATACTTTTGTATATCAGTATTGCTATATTTTTATACATAAATTGTATATATAAGCCTAACGTGACTGACAAATTCATGATAACACAAGCTAATTTACAAATTCTGGATACATGAAATTTAGACAGTATGTTCCTCTTCAGTTAAACATATCAGCTGAGACGGCATATACGGAAACTAAAATTTTAACGGGACAGATAAGCTTAAAATAAGTTATTTTTTTATTTGCACATTATATTGAAAAGTTTTCATAAGCTTTTTTAGCAATTCATTAAGGAATAATTTGATATGGCCAGTCCAAAAAGTACTTTTTTATGATTTTTTTTATTTCACAAATATTGTATGATTCTCTTTTGTTTTATAACTTTTGCAATATAGGATTTTGAAATTATGAAATTCTGGTACAAGGTAAGATTGATATAATGTAGATTATCCAAAAAGTACTATTTCCCATTAATGAACATTGAACATGAAGAATAAGCATTTTTTAAAATAACCAAAAGGTACACTTTCTCATTTATTATGTATATTAGTATAGAATTGTAAAATTAACTAGTCTTGCTAATAATCTCAGTAAAACATTTTTCTAAAACATTAACTTCAAACTGTGTTGGATAATGCAAATTTATCCAAGAGCACAAGTAAAATAGATAATAGCCTGTTTATGTCATAAATTTTATTTTATTAGCAAAAATATGTTTCCAGATAACCAACTAACTGACTTAATAAAAATAGTTTGACATTGGTTTATTATTGTTGTATTTTAATGAGACTTTTAATAAAGCTTTAACATAAAAATAAACTTTATGGTTTCTAACAAATTACTAAAACTTTTTAGTTACCACAGCTACTGAATTAAGAAAAGATAAGAACAATTAGAAATTTCTATAATACATTAAATGTACAAAAATAAAAGATTATTATTACACTTCATTTATCATCATAGTCAGTTTGTATGTATTTGAAATTAACGTAACACACATAGGTCTTCTCAGTAATATTGTACAAACAACCGATGTTGCCAGGAACTGTTAATAAAAAGTGATTAAAGGTTAATATGTTCGTTCATTGCAAAATTTCAACACAATTGGAAAAAAACTGGAAAGAACTTGTTTGAATAAGTTAACATACTTGACGTTAATTGTATGGGAAAATTTATTTAATTTGTTTTCTACAAAATATATTATGTCTGCGACTTCATATCTAAGGAGTATTATTTTAAAGTAAAATGACCCGCACACGAGTTACAGTGTCAGCGTTAAGTATAATACTGACCGCAGGCTACTTTACGCATTAAATTAAAAAATTATGTTCAGTTTTTAAGATGACTCAATAAACAACAACAAAGCGTAAACTCAGAGGAAAAATGTTAACACTTTCTTATAATAAGGGTACCAACGATTAAAACTGTTAAAATTTTCACAGAGCAAAGAGCCGTAGTAAATATATACAATATTAAGGCAGATCGTGAGCGTCCTTTTTTATTCCGAAATTTATATTTATTTCTGCCGGTGTTATCAGAGCTATCGACTAAAAAAATCTGGCAACTTCTTACAGAACTGTCAAAAGAATGTCTTACATATTCATTTAATATATTATGATTTAAAATGTCTAAATGCAGCAAAAAGGATTAAAATTTTTGATATTTATTATAAAGGGTCCGCCCAATAACTTTCTTTTTTGAAAATGCTGTAAAAAAAGTGTAGCTTCGGCTGTGTGGCACGTAGCGCCGTCCTGTTGAAACCAATTGTTGTCAATATCCTCCTCTTCAATTTTCGTGAACAAATGTTCATTCAACATGGCCCGATAACGATCGCCATTGGCTACGGCCACTCCTCGCTCATTTTCGAAGAAAAATGGCCCAATTATGCCTCTGGATCAAAATCCGCACCAAACAGTGACTTGTTTTGGGTGTATCGGCTTGTCGATGTATGCGTGCGGGTTTTCTGTGCCCCAAATGCGACAATTTTGCTTGTTTACATACCCGCCAATACCAAAATGAGCTTCACCTGAAAATATGTTTTTTTTTTTTGCAAAATCAGCGTTGTTCAAGCGTATACACAACCATATTCGTTCAGCGGAAGGATAAAACTAATTATCTGTCTAATCAGACATTAGCTAAGTGTTACCATTCACAAAATAAGCACGTTAAATAGCAGACCCTTTATATATAATTTTTCAAAAAAATCTATTATTTTAAAGTTTTATTGTTACTAAAAAAATTGTAATTTCAGTTATCTTTTACACAAAACTAATGGCGGTCGAAGTGTCAAAAACTGCAGCTGTCACTTATTTGCTTCTGAGCATATGTAGACAGCCAATTGTGCTCAGGCATTTTATAACGCAAACGAAGTACTTAAAGTGAAGCAAATTGCAACTGCACACATTTTGTTGTTGTGTTGAAAAAATACATTTCTGCAATAATTTGCATCGTTTGCACAGTTTGCACTACCTTTTGGCAGTACCCTTAGTAAATAAATAAAAAAAAACACATTCAACAATATCTTAATTTATACATATTAAAAATTTTTTGATTTAAACGAAAGAATAAAAAATAATTCCAAATCCAAAACATAAATCTTTTAAATTATTCAAATCAAGGCGAATCAATGAGGTGACTGCATAACTACAACAAATACAATAGAAACAAGTAAGAGCACTATATTCGGCTGTGGCGAATCTTTTATACCCACCACCAATTTTGTGTACATATAAAGCACAATATTTATTATTTTGTTAATCATAATGGAATAATCTCTTTATAATTAAATATGTATCACTTTCTTTATAGAGGGTAGTTAAGTTTTAAGGGCCCATGTTGAAGGTGAACCACACCTAAACTTCAACTTTTTTCTTGCATTTCATTTGACATTTCTCAATCTCAGACTAACTCAATTTGAACCGTGGAAAGATACGCAATCGAGCAACGCTTTTAAATATTAAAGATTTTTATAAAAATGGGCGTTCAAATCAAAATGCATTTTGTGCAGTTCGTGATTCTTTTGGTCAACATAATCGTTCGAATTCGTCCACAATCGTGAGAATTGTAAAAAATATTTAAATGTCTGCAAAGCAGGTCTGTATGAAATGTGAAAACATCTGTGAATGCCATCTTAGTTCGTTGAATGGGAAACATTGCTGTTTTTCACGATAACGTGGCAAAAGAGCAAGCATCCTCGACTCATCATCGTGCCCAACAATTGAGCATCAACAGTGTCATTGAAAATATGGACTATCGGATCGAAGTATGCCGCCTAGGTTGGGGGGCCATTTGGGCGAAATTTTGTTCCATACATAATTGAAGCATACAAATATTATCATTATAAAAATAAATGATAATAATTTCATAATAATTTTATTCAAAATCAACATAATCCCTTAAAATTAAACCACCCATTATAACTTCGGTATGCTAGTATAATGTTTTCGTTAATTTAGTCTTTCAATGAAAGTGGCCGTTAAAATACGCGTGTCAATAAAGTTTCTGCTAACAAACATAACTTAGATATTTCAATATAGTCCTTTAATATTCCAAAATCTTTATTCATAGAGATAATTTACATGAATTTAAGAGGAAGAAAGTGAATTTAAGGTTAAATTTGAAGGGCCACAGGGTGATTTAAAATATACATTCTCTGCATTTTTCTAAAACGGGAAATTTATTAGTAAGATTTTGATTTTTAAACTTCTACAACATTTTGCTTTTAAAAGATTTTCAAACGAAATAAGTTTTGTATAATTTTAAAATTTGTTAGCCATTAGTACATGAAAATAAATTGTTTATAATGTTAAGAGATAATTTTTTTTATCTTTAGGTCTAAATTATCCTAAATTCCCATTTTTAATAGAGCATAACTTTAGGAGAACATTAGTATAAGTTGTTAGCATGCCATCTAGTAGTTGCTAATAGAGTCATCTATCTTATCATCTTTATCTTATATTTAGCTACAGTACAATAAATGGTGCAGTGTAAGATGAATAAATGCTAATATACATGACTAATATATTTTTATAAAAATTTAAGGAAAAAAGTGTGCGTGGCACATCTATTTTCCGTTATAACGAAGACTTTGACCAAAAAGCCATGTTTGCAAAATTTCAGAATCGTGCATATAGTTTTGTCAGTTTTATTACGTTTTAAATTTGAAATATACACTGTGAGGTATAAATTTTCGTACATTTTTATCTATAACTCTTTTCCTAATTCATAGATTTAAGCGATTTTCAGGGAAAAATATTCTTTTGACTCGATAAATATATATTCGAAGTTTCATGACTACGTTTATGCGTCTGGACACAATTCAAAAGTGAAAGTGGGCGTTATAGTAGGCGTGTCAAAGTTGTTTTTGCTAATGAGTACAACTTAGGTGTTTCAATATAGTCCTTTATTATTCCAAAATCTTTATTAATAGAGAAATTATATGAATTTTAGGTAAAACGTAAAATGGGAGGTGGGCGTAAAAGTGGGCGTGGCACCTTAATTTTTTGGCATAGTAATGAAATTTTGTAGGGGGATAGACGTAGCAAAATTTATCATCATACCTCTAATGTTAGCGGTTTTATGAGCTTTTAAATTTCATTAACGGTAGATAACGTGAAAAGTGGGCGTTATAGTAGGCGTGTCAAAGTTATTTTTGCGAATGAGTACAACTGAGGTGTTTCAAGATAGGCCTTTATTATTCCAAAATTTTTATAAATAGAGAAATTATATGAATTTTAGTTAAATCGTTATATGGGAGGTGGGCGTAAAAGTAGGCGTGGCACATTGATTTGCCGTTACAAGTAAGCGTGTCACCAAAAAGCAACGTGTGCAAAATTTCAGAGTCGTAGATTCAATTTTGTTGCTTTTATGACGTTTTTGTTTTTAAATATACCGAAAAATACACTGCGCGGTATAAATTTTCGTACATTTTGATCGATAACTGCTCTCCTAATGCATAGATTTAGACAATTTTCGGGGAAAAATATTGTCTTTACCCGGGAAATATATATTCGAAGTTTCATGAGTCTATGTTAAGGCGTTTGGACACAATTCCATTTTATTCGATGTTCGAAGGACACGGTTTTTTCGACCTACTCTTGCTTTTCGAGCTATAACTCTCTTCCTAATATTCCGATTTAGCCCATTTTCAATATTAAACAAACCTTGTCTATAAGAAAGATTCTGGCAAAATTTGAGCCGCCTAGCTTTTTCGGTGCGACCTCTATCGTGCTTTCAACAGACGGACAGACGGACAGACGGACGGACATAGCTAGATCGTCATAAAATCAAACCACGATTTAGAATATATATACTTTATGGGGTCTAAAATGGATATTTCGATGTGTTACAAACGGAATGACAAATATACCCCCAACATTTTTTTGGTGGCGGGTATAAAAATATATAAAAAAGTAAACAAAGGTGAATTCATCAGGCACTAAAAATACTCAGCAAAATAAAAAAAAAATTAATCAGCTGTTTTTATACGGTCACCTTTTCAATCCACCTTGATTCAAATCACATTTGAGAACATGAACACCTCTGACCACAGATGTATGTATGTATGTACCAATAATGTTATAGCTTCAAAATGGAACAAATTAAGTGACCAACTACAAATTGCGTTATTACAAGAACAAAATGTTGGTTAAATTTTGCAATTATTTCAAATAAAAAATCATAATATTTTGCACTCTTCTAATGAAAGTCATGCTTCTAACAAACAAATATTTGTCAAGACATGATTTCCTTAACGAAAAATTATACTAAACATTTAATATACAATCACATGTACACTTAAATCATACAAATGTGTTGGTGATTTACATAATAGCCTTTTAGAATTTGAATCTTTAGTTTTTTTATGTTTTTCATAGTTTTGCTATGAAAAAAAAATAAATCGCATAAGCCCACATACGACAGCTGTTATGAATTGTTACATTTATGCATGTTAACATATTCCATTAATGTCAGCTGAGTGTAAGTTCCTCTTCTAAAAAATTGTAATAATTTATTGTTTTAACTCTTACACACAGAAAGTTCTCACTAACTCACAATAAAAAATAAAAAAAAAATTTTGAATAGCAACAAACAACTAGGAAACACAACAAAAATTTTAAAAACGAAAAATAAAAATCTATTTAGTTTTTAAATTTATTTACACTCTTTTACATGTTTGTAAATTTAAATAATTTTTTTACGTTGTTTTATATCTCCCTTATTCTATTGGATAAATAAGATTGTTCATAGTACCTTCAACTTGAGTTGGTCAGTTCTTATCCAGACAAAATTAACCCTTCGATGTTTTATAACCTTAGTGCCTCCTATAAAAACCTCTTCATCTAAAAGCCTTTCAAATCGGTTTGTTATTTTTAATAAGCAATAATTTCAGACGTTGCAGCTTGTGATTTATTGTCCTAAACGCGGCCGAAAATTAATCAGGACCTTTACAAACTTAATATATATAATTCTATAAATGACATATGAATATTACTCAACCAAAATCTCTTATTCATAAGCTTTCATAAAATATAATTTTTATAGAGTCGAAAATTAATACTGTAGAAGTTAAAAACGCAACGACAAAACCATTTATACCCTTGGCACTACAGGTAAAGGGTATAATTAAGTATGAAAATTATTACACATGAAATCATTGTTTTTGATTACCTGAAACATTCAAGCGAACTCAAAACAAACTATAACAATAACATCTTATCTCCTATATTGTAGCACAGATGCAATTGAATGTTGTATGAAGTTAATAATTTGCATATTTAATTAAATTAAACATGTTTAGACATGAACATCACTTATCAATTTAAGCTAATATCTCGTGTTGCAGCAAAATTTGATTCCCTCTACAGTGGCCGACAAAAGTCTACGTACAACCACAATTTTTGACATTTTGGTCTAAAAAAGTTAAATAAAAAACTAATGATGCAGTTCTTTTAAAAATTCAATTTAATTAATGTAAGCAAAAAAAAATATATTTTCCAACATTAACTTAAAAAATTATCCAAGAAAAACAATTAAAATACGTTAACAAAAGCCTACATATGACAAACAAGCAATTGTAACTGTTGTTGAATACTAACAGAAGAGTGCCGTTATTTATTTTTTACTTCTGTTATTGCGTCAAAGAAATGATTTATAATCTTTTTAGTAGTGAACTAGAGTGATTTAGTTAATATTAAAACGGAAGAATGGTTTGTCGGCCACTGTACATATGTATATCCATTAAAATAGAGATAAAAGCAAAATCAATATTACAGTGCAGATGAAGAATTAAATAATTATGTATTTTGATGAATTTAGCTCAAATAATACTAGCTAATTTTAGAAGAAATTATTTATTGGAAATTATTTTTTGAAAGCAAAGATTTCTGCAGAAAATTAAAAACCAGAACAATTTAAGAACAAACATTTAAGTCAAACTGTTTAGACCGACAGTGAAAAATTTTAAAATCATTTAACTTGGGTGTAACACCGAAAAATGGTGGCATAAGATAAATTTTCTCTAGCTCATCATGCCTATACAATAAAACCATTTATTTAAAGCCTCAATAGATAAATTTTACTTAAAATTATTTTTAACAAATTATTTTTAATTTTCAAAATCATCAAATTTAAACTGATAAAGAGAATATAAGAATATTAAATTTTTTGGGTTAACTCAAACACAACATTTTTATAATTTTTATCAATTTTTGCATGAATGTTTGTTCAACAATCACTTACCACAAATCTGTAACTATCAGCAACATGTTGGCAATTAGACAAGCAATTTCAAAATAAATTTATCTAAAACAGAAATACGTATTTATTTATTTATTTAGTTGAACACACACAAAGTTGTGTGCAGTTTAATGGCAGCGTTTTAAGGAATTAATTTTGAAATTTTTCTTACTCGGGTGAGACGGTAAGTAAAGTACTAATATCTGTCTGAAACTTTGGTTTGTTTTACTTCAACAAATATTTGTTTTATTCGAGATATTTATCTGTAAATTTTTGCATCTGCAGTAAATGTGTTTTAATTTATGTTAACCCATTTTCAGCAAAAGAAAATTCAAAAACAAACTCTAAAAAATCTACCCTTTTTGTAGTAATTTGGAACTTCTGAATCCAGTTCCGTTCTTGGTTTGGGACATTCTTGTCCGTGAGTCCTGGAAAAAGGTACTTGCAAGTTCAAACACTGGCTGCAATTTGGTATGAATTTTCCATATAAAAAAGCTTATGTGAATACAAATGAACACATGGAAAATATTTAAAAATGTTGTCAACATAATTATATTTGTATTAAATTAAATTTTTAAAAACATCGTGGATGCAAATGTACATTGCCTTTTTGTCATATCTACTTAAGTTGGCACCTTTAAGGTTTTCCAATTGGTAAGTAACGATCTTGGTAAGTGTCCGATCTTTCTTAAAAAGAACTGCAAACTTAGTAGCAAAACTTTGCTTTCGCTCACTATGAACTGATTTTTAAGATTACATATTTTTTCACTATGCAGCGATGTAGCTTTCACTCACTAGTAACTGATTAACTCAGAACACAAATAAGAGAGGCAAATGTCACTTTTTTGATCTAATATTTATTCGATTATTTGGAACAGCATTGTCGTGGAGGACTACTCTCCTAGACGCTATTGTTGTGGAACATTCTCATATTTTTTCAAATTATCTTTTCATCGCTTTACACGACGTATTGGTTTTATTTGTTCGTCGGTTACCTTTATTGTATGCCCAACCATAAATCAATACCTAATTTGTTCTGTCAAACATATAATCACTTTCTCTTCGCTTCAGCTGCTTTCCTGTGCATACTGATTCTTTTGCAATTCGCTTTGGACGAACTGTTTCCGTGTAGCAATATCTTTTTCACTTAAATAACATATCAAATGCAATGTCAATTATATGACACCGTCTTTACCTTAACAATTATAGGCTCGCTTAAGAGTATTTGCCATAACATATATTTGATCTCCAAAAATTTGACTTAAAAGTGCCTCTATGTGTCTTGGGCAGTATGAGATAAAACAAAGGTCTCTTCAAGGGTCTCTTAGAGAGCACCAAACAAACATGTTCTTTTTTATATTAGATACTAGCATGATACCTAACTGATACCGCTGCCCATTTACGGTTACAAAATTTTTATCGTCATTTTCAAAGAAGTGAGGCTCAATAATATTTTAAGATGTAATGACATAGGCCCATACCTAAACAAGAGCGTTGAGCGTCAAGCGTTGTAATTTTTCATGTATTCATGTCCACATGTAAAACTAAAACGCTTGATGCTCAACACTATTGTTTAAGTATGGGGGATACCACCAGTAGAGTACAATTGGCGTTGATAAATGGCTTTTTTTGACTTAAATTTAAGCTAAATAATTTAATTTTACCGATGATCTGCGGGTTTTTATACTTACATCAATTGCACTTTATTTAAATGCACCCTAGTGACATACGAGACATCTCTAACTGTGCATAATGAAAACTGCTAGCTGTTTCTGGTATTTTGTTAACACTTCGCTCTACACAAATTCTGTTTTCCGTATTAATTAAACGTGGTTAGCCGATTCGAAGCAAATGTCTTATGGTGTCATGTTGGTGTTGGCGATGAACTAAGCATCGAACCATTGCTTTAGAGATTGAAATCCTCACTGGTTTTTATTAGAACAAATCTAATTTTCAATAAAAATTGTAAAAACATTATATTTTTTGTGGTTCTTTGTTCAGCTCTGAATTTCTCCGCTATTTATTAGGTAATCACAACGGGGCCCTCGGAGGAACCAAGTGAGCTATGCCTTCGGGCGGCTGCCGAATCTAACCTAACCTATTATCTAGGTATTATTTAAAAAATCTAAAAAAAAATTGAAAACACGTAAACGATAAAGTTGTTAAGCTTAAAAATGACTCTTAGTCTAAATACTCTGTATATATGAACATGATGGTTATAGGCGTTATTAGATGTGTGTATTAATTTAACACTCTAAGGTAGGTAGTAGGTAGATATGTAGAACAGTTAGCTATTGTGTACCTCACTAGGGACCATTATATTGATCCCTTTGTGATTTCAGAATAGCATAGAATAAGATGAATAGAATGAAATAAAAAAGAAAGAAAAGCAGATCAGTCTAGAATCTTTGGCGGGAATCGAAACTGCAAACCCCAGACTATCAGAACAGCACACTATTGACTAGTCCACACTACTGACTAGTCCACCGCGGTACCACCAATATAGCACTCTTACTTTTTAAAACTTTTTTTAATCGGAACTACAAGTATTGTACGCTTAATAGATCAAATACACTACCAGATATGTTTTATATTTCACATCAGCTTATACAAAATCCAATAATACGATTATTGTTAGAAAAATCAAGAATACTGACTAAATACTGTAACAATTTAAAGTGACATTTTTAATATGTGCTTAATGTGTTGATACATTGAATTAAATTCTTAAATTTTCTTTAAAAACATGTTTTGTTTTGACAAATTTAAACTGACAGCTGTAGGGCAACTTTAAGTATCTATGATGTGAGTAAAAGGGTAGAAGAGTAAAGGGTGAGCCAAGAGCCACCATGTGTTTTAAAAATTTATTAACTTTTAAATTTATATTTTTGTTTATATTTATTTTATAAAAAATATAAAGACCACCTGGAGGGATTCACAACAAACCAAAATAACAACAACAACAAAAAACAAAAAGAACAAAAAACAAAAATAATATAATTTTGACATTTAATTTAATACTGTAACAGATTGAACACTACATTTTTTGTTTATTATTATTTATTATTATATAATTATTACTTGTTTTATGAATTGTAATATTTTCATTTGTATTATTACCTAAATGTGTGAATTGGTTTATATGTTTTCAATTATTTGCTTACGTAGTGGTCACCTTAATAATGTAACAAAATATAATTATCATCAATAATCAATTTCATATAAAAACTAACAAAAAAGAGAGAGTATAATATATCAGAATTGTAATTTCTCACTATCCCCGTTATTTATGTATATTTGTTTTTGTATTATTATCTTTGTTTTGTACTTGACGACTTTTGTAATTTTACTAAATCTTGGTAAGTTGTGCACCAGTAATTTGTATTCATTCCTAACGCAACTTTTGATTAAATAAACATCATTTTAAAAAACAGACACAGGAAGACCTTTGTGGACTACTGTCAGTAGCAAAACTGAGGTCGAACACTCGCGACATTGCCTTGTTTAAACCAGTAATAACTAAATAAAATTATTTTAAACACAAATCCCAACACCTTCTAAATAAAGTGGAAACACTTTATTACAATACATAATTAAATCTTTAACTTAATCAAATTTAATATTTAAATCCAAATCGCATATCGCTAACATATGCACGTCAGAATTTTGCCCTCTGAAGCAATTTTTCGGTGCTAAGTTTATTGTCACCACTAACATGTCACCATAAGAACCTACGTTTAAAAATATAAAAATATTAAAAGTGTTAAGCAAAGTGTTAACAAAAACCCCAAAACATCTACCAGCAGGTGTTGTTCTCAGCTAGGAATGTATCGTACGTCATTGGGACTCGTTACCAAAATCATACATTTTTAACAAATTGAGACAACCAAAAATTTAAAAAAATATATCATAAATCTGTGGCTTGGAGCTAAAAAGGTCAATGTCACTTTTTTGCTCTTTTAAGGTAATCATTGCATTTATTTGTTTTTTAGCTCTCTTTCATTATGGTAAAACAGCTAAAGTCATACTTAACCCGGAACAGCTTCATAAATAAAATGCTGGCCAATGTCACTATGAAAGCATCTGTAAAAGTTGAAGTTCAATTCCAATTCTCTCAAAAGTAAATATTTTGACATTGGCCTTTTAAGCTCCAAGCCCCAGAAATAATTGAACAATCTATGAAATGAATATTTCAACAGTGTCATAGGCCTTTAAAGTGCCTACTTATGGATCACTTAAGTTGCAATTTGTAGAAGAATTAGTTTTATGGGACTGCAGTTTATAAAGGCAAGAAGCAATATCCATAAGGATATTCAGACGATCACACGGGAAATCCAGGCATTGTACATGCAGCCTACGTGTGCGGTGATTGGTTCGGAAGATAGTGCACCAAAGGCTCAAATGGTTGATAAGGAAGCCCAGACAGAGCAACCTCGGTTTACACTTCTTCCAACCCCATCGTCTAAAGGGGACCGATTATACAGAGTCCCAAGGGGAACAGGAAGAAGAGCAAAAAGTCCACTATGAATGAGCAGGTCATTAATAGTATGGTAGAGATTCTAGGCACTAAGCCTCGTGCAGATTCTGAGGGAACTAAGCCTCATGCCGATATTGAGGGAACTAAGCCTCGTGCCGATACTGAGGGAACTAATTCTCGTGCCGATTCTAAAATTTTTGGATTTTTTGTGTTTCTTTATAAGTTTTTTTATGATTTAAAATTATTCCAAATATGATTTGCAATTTTTTTTTATTTTTTTTTAGTTTTATTGTAAATTATTGCTCACAATCCATAAAAGAAGGTATTGCTAAAATACTGATAATTTCTAAACTTTAATTATTTTTTTCACTCTTTCAGTGTCTTACATGCCGCAGTGATTAAAAAAGTGGATCGGAAGATGCTGCGCATGCAATTTTTGATTTTTGCAAACTCACTTGTTCTAAGAGCACCACTGTGCAACGTGCAATTAGTGCTAGAACTAAACCCCGTCATCGGCAACGTCCAAATTTTGTATTTAGTTTTTAACAGTTGGCCAGAAATTCAATCAGTTTTATTTAAAATGTGATTATAGGTGATAGAGTTAATTATTATTTAAATGATTTTGTTATTAGTCCAACTTTAAGGATTGTGTTTCTTAAAATTTAAGAACAAGTCATTAAATCCTATTGCACGGAAATAGGTATACCTGAAGATATCTCTGGGCTTTTGTTACTTTAAAAACTTAAGAACGATGTCGGATTATGATGAATTATTTTTTAAATTTTGCTCATGGGCTTCAGCAGAATGAAGCCATTGTCCATAGTGCCCAAAACACAATTTCACTTTAAAGCCATCATTTTGGAGGGCAAATAATTTCCAGAATCAGCCAGTGAGTTTACCAGATTTGTCAGCACCCAAATATTTCCTTTCAGGTTTTTTGTTGGAGCTAGTAAATGTCAGCAGCGCGAGATAATCTTTGAATTCAACTTGAAGATTGTTGCAGAAATTCAAGCGCTAAAGCTTCAAATTTTAAAAGGTTTTATGGAAAATGCTCTAAAAAAGAGAAACTGAAGACTGGGTTCATTGACATTATTTTCATACTTTGTGAATAACAATTTCCATTTAATATACTTCATAATTATTCTGTATATTTTCAATAATCCAGTAACCCTTAAATAATTTAAAGTATGGATTTGGCAGACCATTGCCCAGATAAGGAAAGAATTGCTTGAAATAATAGCTGAAGATTGGATTAACTACATTGCATTCGAGTTAGCTAAATTTCCTAGGGTCATGGAACGCATGAAGTGGCTCTTTTATTAAGGTAATTTTTGTTATAAATAATGTTATTTTAATATATTTTTTTATATTACTATACCTTAACACAAAATTACATATTTGAAAAAATGCCTTTCATTAATAACTTACCCAAGATTAATTTTCTCTTGTTCTCCTATAAAAAGATAAAAATCATTTTTAAATTTCTCTAAAACTAACCATCAATTCTAACTAACTAATTTGCCAATAAGTACCATTAGCAGAGGTAAAGCCTTTGTGGTGGAATTCGTAAACGTGCCTGCTATTAAACAAATATTAAATAACGACAAAATTATAATATTTATTTTAGCAACATTACAACATTACAAACATCATAAACATTGATTAGGAGATTGCTTTCCAATACTCATTTACACAGCTGAACTATTCTTTGCTTTTAAATTTTATAAATTTGAATTCATAACGTATTTTGCTTGCTGTCGAATATTATAAATAACTTGCCGGAAGCGTGATATTATATTTTAAATTGCACCATAATGACCAAATCATTTTCCTACAATTTAAAAAGAAATAAGTAGCATTGGACAAATTGGCATAATGCTTATGAAATTATGTCTCGCGTTTTGTATTGAACTAGATAATAATAAGGCAATAATGAAGCAAACAACAACATAGGATATGGTTACTAGTGGTAAAAAAAATATAACTTATAAGTTCACAAAAAGTGCTACCATGTCTTATTGTCATAATGTCACATTTTTTTCTTTTAATTTTTAAATGATTAGAAAATATTGTACAGTTTTTTAATAAAGTTTTCAATGATTTTCAAGTTCTGAAAAATTGTGAAAATATGACAATATTGCTGAAAAGAGCAACTCTATTTATATAAACTGTGGCAAACTATACATAATACAACTATGTTATTTCCCTTTTAATAATTATCTCTTCATATCATCTCTCTCATGTGCTATACTTTGCATAATTTTGCTGGAATAGGTTCGTTTGTGTTTTAGTTTTAGTGTAATTCAATAAATATGGCAACAGTGGACAGGATATCTTGTGAATTCACCAAATATTAATGTGACTTCAAGAAAAACGGAAAGGAACTTAAAATAACTTTTTAATTCAAAAATTCGAATCTTTATATAAATAAATATAAAATATAAATATAAAATCTCGACTTATGGGATCATTTTTGAAAATCATTACCTTGACAAATATAGAATAAAAAGCTTTAGAAATATAAGAAGGTTCAGAAACTAAAAAGGCCAACTCTTCAAACATTAAAACACGGAGTCGGATTAAACAACATTTAGAGCATGCGTAGAAGGGGATGACACCAATTTTGTCAATTTACTATGTTTGGGCTTATTGGAATTAAGAATTTAAGCGTAAACAATATGCCGGACCTGGAATACTTAAAAAATCAAATTGAAAATCCCTAAGGACATTGGTAAAGCTATAAATATTTTCTGGGAAGGGCAAAGGCTTTAAAAAATGTTTGCAAAATCTTAAACTTAGTAAATTTTATATGAAATTTATTCTCAACAGAAACCATTTGATGAAATTTTTAGCAAATTAACAGTTAACTTAACTGTTTTTAAGTTTTCCTCAATTTTCAACTTAAATGTTGTGTTTCAATAACCAGTTTAAATCCATACCTCCACTATTCCCAATTTGCTTTTCTAAATATTATTTGATTTATTCGTTTTTCTAGCACTGAGCACAGCAAATTTGTTTATATTTGTGTATCAAAAAGAAGTACATTATACACAACCAAACACAAAAAGTTATATTGACATAAAAATGTTCACTGATTCACATACATTCACTCGCGTATGCATGTCAATAGATAAATGTATGTAAAGCATCAATAAGTTGAAAGCTAAAAGCAAATTTTTCATTTTTTTTTTTTTTTTTTCGTTTAGTAAAATGATATACATAGATAAAGACGAACAAATAAACGAATGCAAACTTAGTTATATACCACTTATATCTGCCACTTATATCTTATTTATCAGTACAGGAAGGAAGTGAAATAAATAAAAGTCGCTGTAAAAATGAAAAAAAAAATTATCAAAAAGATTTCATGCAAAAGAGAGTTTTTGTTTTTCTACGTAGTAGCTGGTACATATAAAGTTACAAGGAAATGTTGTTAAGAAATGAGCTTTAAAGCAAGAATCTAAGCAATTCGTATTTGTAATAGCAAACTAGGAAATTTATCGCGGCTTTATTATTCAAAAAATTCTAAAAAAATAAAACAAAAAAATAAAAAAAGATATAAAAAATATAAAAAAAAATTTTTTTAAAAAAATAATAAAAATATAAATAATAAATATAAAAAAAAACAATAAAAATAAAATTAAAAAATATTAAAAAAAAATTAAAAAAAATAAAAAAATAAAAATATAAATAATATATAAAAATAAAAAAAAAATTAATTTTTTTCAGGGCTCAGCTGGGGTTCGATGCCACTTTTACTCTAACTAGTATACCACGTTTTTATGTATGTATGTATGTTGTTATTGTATGTTGTTTTTGTTTAAAAAAAAACGAGGTGGCCGTGGGTTTTTGCTCATATCTCAGTTGTTTATGTACCGATGTTTCTGATTTTCAATACCAATCTACTCCCGAATATTTCTGATACTTTAGTACCTCACCCGGGTCCAGGCGATGTCGGGAGGCTTCAAAAAGTTGAGTTCAACATACACACGGACAGACGGTTAGACGTTCAGACGGACAGACTGAAAAAAGGCTTTCAGAAAATATATACTTTATGGGGTCGGATATAAAAATTGTAGAAATTTCACACGGAATTACAAACCTATATACATATACCCTTTTTCATAAATGAATTTAAGTCTAAATAAAAATGATTTACAATAAAATTAAGAAAAAATATCAACGACTTAATTCAAATACATTGATATAAATTGAAAGATCAGGGTGGTTCAACCAACACGCACAATGTTAACTGTAAACAAAGCAAAAAATTGGCGGGAATTTTCTTAGTATTTTTATTATAATAGAAAGATCTTTAACAATTGTGTGTGAGACAAAATATTGGCCAAATACTCGCCACATCTTCGGTGGCGTACCTTTATCCAATGCTTCATATTTTCAACGACACTGAGACACAATTAAGGTTCAATGTGGTTAATATACCTTATTGACGTACACTTCCTGTGACTTTCACATTATTGTCCAATTAATATCGCCACGACTTGAGAGCATACGGCCAATGAATTGTTCACTCAAAAGTATCATTTCTCATGGACTGTATGACTAGTGACCCCAACCTGTTGGAACCACATATCTACCCTGTTCATATCCTCAGTTTGTGGCTACAGTAAATCCCTTATTATATTGCGACAGTGAACATAATTGACGGTAACAGCTTGACGGACTAAATTTTCGAAGACTTACGGCCCGATGATCCGACACTCTTTGAGCATGCATCGGCTTTTAAATAATCACTCGTAAATTGGCACTTATAAATTCTGCTTGTTAACAAATCAACTGAAAGTGAATGGTGAAAGTGTGCTTCCTCACTGAAGATAATTTATGTTAGTAAAGTCGCCGTTCACTTTTGTCTGTTCAAATGAACATTCGGCGTATTGACGACACTTGAAATAGTCAATTTAACCTTGATAGCATGTAAATTTTAATCTTTATATAAAATTCGCATCAGTAATGTTCGTAATATATTCAATTGTTAGGCACGACGACGAGTCTTGGTTGACGGCTCTTCTGCCATACTATCGCGAATAACAACAATATTTTCCGCAGCACTAAATGGGCGTGCACAAACGCGAACATGCTTACAAAAAAAAACATGAACTACATGAAGGGCATTATGATTTGAATACCCAATTTCGTAAAAGACTTAAACAATCTCAACGTGCTGCTGAATTGTATGTCTCCTTTCTATGGATGAAATTGTCAAACACTGAAACAAATACATGTCAAATTAAGTTGGCCCAAAAATTAGCGTAACGGCGTGAATAATAATTAATTCAATAATTAACATTGTGTTTGGTCTAACTTTTACAAAACTACGAGTAAGAGATATCAAATTATAAAAAAAAATAATGAATAAGAAATTTTGCAAGATTTTAGTGTTGATTTTAACATGGTCCTGTTGTGATAGGGAATTCAAAAACCGAATGCTATTAATAGAAGATTGTGCACACCATGAATGTTTATTAGGGTTATGTGCATTATTGTGAAGAATAATATAAGATTCCGCGTGGGTAATATTACACTCTTGTTATACCCTTCACACAGTGAAAAAGGGTATATATAGGTTTGTCATTCCGTGTGAAATTTCTACAATTTTCATTTCCGACCCCATAAAGTATATATTTTCTGAAAGCTTATGAATAGGGGAGTCGATTAAGCTCTGTCCGTCTGTCCGTCTGTCCGTCTGTCCGTCTGACCGTCTGTCCGTGTGTACAGGGTTGCCCATATTCGACGGACCCATGTTTTTTTTAAAAAAATCAAAGAAAAAAATAAAAATTTGGCGGTTGGCAATCTTAATCATTTAATTTTTTCCAAGTAGATTTGTTTACATCAATTTTTGAATATGATATCTCTCAAATGGCCGCCTCTGGCGTTGATGGCGTATTGTGCCCTTTTTGCAGCATTTTCCATCGTTTTCGCCAACATTTCGGCCGGAATAGCGGCTATTTGTTCACGAATGTTGTCCTTGAGCTCTTCTAAGGTCCTTGGCTTGTTAACGTAAACCTTTGACTTCAAATATCCCCACAAGAAGAAGTCAGGCGGCGTCAAATCGGGCGAACGCGGTGGCCAGTCCAAATCACCACTTTTCGACATCAAACGGCCCGGAAACAAATTCTTCAGAAAATCGATTGTTATGCGACTTGTGTGCGGTGGAGCGCCGTCTTGTTGAAACCAGAACTGCCTCATACACTTTCGACGAATAATTGGCATCACAAAATTGGTCATCATGTCGCGATAACGCTCCTGGTTGATGGTAACAGCATGGCCATTTTCATTTTGGAAGAAAAACGGCCCAATGACCGTTTTCGCACTAACGCCGCACCAAACTGTGACTTTTTCGTCATGAAGAGGCACTTCTTGAATCTCCTGAGGATTTTCAGTGGCGTAAATACGGCAATTTTGCTTATTTACGGTCCCATTCAATGTGAAATGGGCTTCATCGGACATGATAATTTTGTTCCAAAATTGCTCGTCATCTTCGGCCATTTCGATGACTCTTTGGGCCCATTCCAATCGACGAGGCTTGTCCACAGGCAACAATCTTTGCGTCAATTGAATTTTGTACGGGAACAAATGCAAATCAACGCGAATAATCCGTTGTAAAGTGGACCGAGCCATGCCCAACTGCTGAGAACGGCGTTTTTGGGATGTTCTTGGGGACCTCTCAACACTGGCTCGTACGGCAGCGATATTCTCGGCCGATCGCCTTGGTCGACTTTTATTTGGCCTCTTCGGATTAGAAAGAGCCTCACCAGTCGAAAATTTTTCGTATAAACGCTTAATGGTGTTCTTAGAAGGCGCACTTCTCACATTTTTTAATATTTTAAAAGCACGTTGAGTTTTCACAATTGACTTGTTCTGTTGAATGTAAATTTCAACTATTTCAGAGCGCTCGCGTCTCGTGTATTGTTGCATGGTAAAAATCTGCTTGGACTGACGCTTCAAACGCGGTATGTCATTAAGCGATCTGACATCTCTGTCAAAAGTTATGGCGTTGCCAGATGGGTCCGTCGAATATGGGCAACCCTGTATGTTGAAATCAACTTTTTGAAGCCCCCCAACATAGGTTGGACCCGGGTAAGGTATTAAAATATCAGAAATATTCGGGAGTAGATCGCTATTGAAAATCAGAAACATCGGTATATAAACAACTGAGATATGAGCAAAAACCCACGACCACCTCGATTTTTTTTTCACAAAAACAACATTACAACAACAACATACATACATACAAACGTGTATACTGGTTAGAGAAAACGTGGCATCGAATCCCAGCTGAGCCAAAAAATTTTTTTTTTAATTTTTTTTTTATTTTTTTTTTTTTTTATTTTTTATTTAATATATTATTTATATTATTATTATTTTTTTTTTATTTTTTTTTGTTTTGTATATATTATATACATAATAATTTTTTAAAAATTTTTTTTTTAAAAAAAATTTTTTTTTTTAAAATTTTTTTACACAAATTTTTAAAAAAATTTTTTAAATTTTTTTTTAAATTTTTTTTTAATTTTTTTTGTAATTTTTTTTATTATTTTTTTTTTTATTTTTAATATATTTTTTTTTTGTAATTTTTTTTTTTTTGCATGTTTTTTGCATGTATGTATATAAGTATGTTGTTGTTGTAATTGTGTAAAAAAACGAGGTGGTCGTGGTTTTTTGCTCATATCTCAGAAAGTTATGGGGCGATTGTGCTGAATTTCAATAGCGATTCATTCCTGGATATTTCCAAGAGTTTCATACCATATACAGATCTGAGGAACATATATTTGCTTCTAAAAGTTGATTTCAACCAACACACGGACAGACGGGCAGACGGTCAGGGCTTAATCGACTCCTCTATTCATAAGTTTTCAGAAAATATATACTTTATGGGGTCGGAAATGAAAATTGTAGAAATTACAAACGGAATGACAAAGCTATATATACCCTTGTGCACCACACGTGAAGGGTATAAAAAATACAAACCATACTTTTTACGAAATTTATTTTTGGTTCCCTCCGTATTTGTCCACATCATGGAAACCTTTGATAGAGGAAGATCTATGTTATTTCGCTGTAATTTTTCGTACATTTTGTCTGAATTTTTATAAGAAAACAAATTTATATTAGATTTCTACCTAATTTTGCTCAAGTCTGAATGCATTACAATATTGAAGAGTACTGTTTATCGCCATTGAAATACTGAGCTGTGTAAATTACATAATATTGTTAAATATTTGTTTTTAAAGTTTTTAAGATGAAATGATTATGGACTTTTTAAAAAATTATTTATTAATGTAAGTCGCTTAAAGAAATGTTTCGTAAAAATGATAAGTAACAAACTTACATAAAAGAATGTGATACCAACAATATGTGATTACGAAAAGGATATATATAAATACTTTTTTCCCTTTCTAAAATTCTTGGATATTTTTCCCAACACAGTCTTTGAAACACATTAAGCCAAAACGCCTTTACAAAATATGTTAATTGTTAATTTGCATAAATAAAACTGTTTGCACATTGTTATTTCTACACATCCCACATCCTTATTTAATACTGAGTACATACATACATACACGCATACACACATATATACAAGTATACATGTATATTGTACATACAGTAACAGTGATTATCATTGTTTGGCTACATAAAAGTTTATTTAAAATCTTTTTATTAACATTATTTTTTATTTATTTTTTTTTACATGAGATACAGCGAAGAAAATTATTGTTGTTTCCTAAGCTCTTTACATAACACGTGATTGAGCATTAGAGCGTACCACCCAGTGTACACTTATACAAGGTGGCGGAGCCAGCCCAGCTGACAATTTTTTTGTGTTCTGGAGTATCTCCAACCAATAAAAAAAGAGAGGCAAAAATTCCTCTATTTTACGCTATCACCTTATGTAATTACACCATGGTACCACCTTACAAAACTAAAAAAAAAAAAAAAATGTGGACTCCTCCGAACATAAAAAATTAATTAAAAAAGAATATTTTTTCATAAATATAAAAAAAAACTATCTTACAAAGAAATATTCTAGAATAAAACTAATCCAAATAATACAAAATTAAATGCAAATACACTTACAATCGGAACTGAAAATTTGATATCTCCTTATTCTGAAAGGAGATATACACAACCCCCCCCCCCCCCCCCACCCTGTATCACACTAATAAGAAAAAACAAAGGCTCGTAGAAAAACAATAAACTGTTGTTCAAATAGTATTGCAATAACTGTGATACATTTTTCTATTAACTTTTGTTGCTTAACGTGAGGGTCGCATTTTTAATTCTTCTTAAGGTCAATAGGTTTGGACCTAAACTTTAGTTATCTCGAGATAAAAACAAGAAACAGTGCTGTATAACGTCGTACTATGTCAAAAGAGAACCATGTTCATAGGTATAGTGACCACATTCTAGCGTAAAATAGTTTCAAGTATAAAGACGATTTTGAATTTTTACAGTGTAATATCCTGTTCAGACAGATATTTTTAATTGTCTCAATTTAGTGTTGATTGAGCAATTAAAAAAGGTGTTCACACATACTCAATTTATTTACTCTATTAGCATTTGATAGATGTATAAATACGATGTATTTATACCAAATCAAATAATGACTTCTTTTCAGTTTTTTTCCTATTGATAAAATATATATACAATTATATTTATATATATGTATATAAATATGTATTTGACCTTATTCAAATATATTATTAAATATTCCATATTCCATTTTCTTACTTTTTATTTTTTGTATATTTATTTGTTTGACATTAAAAATGCCGCCTATAGAATTTTCTTCTCACTGAACATACTTCTCAAGAGTTGTATTTCGAGTTTTGGACAATAAATGAAACAATTAAGTATAGTAATTGCTCAATTTAAAAGTAAATTGAGCTCAATAAGGCCTTTAATTGCGATAATATTATAAATTGACAATTAAGGCGCGTGTGTGAACATAGTATTACCTTTACTCTACTAGTCAAGCCCTTTAATTGTTTACTCATATTATTAGGATAAAATAAACATTGTTTGACATTTTATTCCAGACGACATATTGGATTTTACACTTCACCATAGTCTACTTCACTTTAATTTACTTTACTCGATAACCAAATTGTGCGGGTTGAATAGGACAAAGCTGTAGTTACTACATTAGAGCAATAAATATTTGTGATTTTATTTAGGACGCCATCTTGGATTTTATATTTCTGATACTTATTACTATTCCACCGATTTAAGTTGATTACAATGTTGACATGGTTGAAGGAGGTACATTTTTGGAAACAAGATTTGACCTATATATAAATTTATATTTTATTTGACACCAAATTAATTTCGAATTGTTAATTTGACGAACAACATTGCTAAAGTTGTATTTTAGTACTTATATCTCAGCGGGTTTCGAACCGATTTATAAGTTTTTCTCAGCAAATATTTTCGAGACCACACCTTTTAATTAGGCGATGCTATCATGTCCAAAAATTATTTAAAAGCTTAGAAGCCTGACATGTATTAAAAATAAATATCCTAAACGCCTGAACTTCCCTAATTAAGAAAAAAATCTGCAATGACAACGAGCTTGGCCGACGTCAATACAAGACGTTCATTGAGGATCTAGAATCGGAATTTGGAAACAGATTCGCAGATTTAAAGAAAATTAGGAATGCCGTTGATCTCCTCAGTAACATTAACTCTCTGAATCCTGGGGATGAATGGTGTAATGAAGCTGCAAATATTTTCGGGAGTTATAAAGCTTCTCTCTAGATGGAAATGTTTGATTTCCAAGAAAATACAATTTTAAAACACCAAAAACAGAAAGTTTCTTGTCAAGAGTTTTGGATTAAGTTTGTTTGTGCTAATAAATACCCAGAATCAAAAAAATTTGCCTTTAAACTTCTCACTTTGTTTTGGTCAATATATACTTGGAAGGCAGCATTTTATAAGATAAACTTGCCGATGGACATCTCCAAGATATAATGAGAATAGAGTACACAAACTCTACTTCAAACTTCAGACGGATAGTCTAAGATTTTCTCATTAATTTTGTAAAAACCCTTAGTACTTAATCTTTTTTATTCAATGCATTTGTTTATTATTTAATAAAATAATGCACCGAAGCCCATTTGTTTTATTTGTTCATTGATACAGTATCTAAACATATTATTTAAATAGTTCAGTTTATTACCTTTCGGACAGTGAGGGTGGTGATTAAAAAAAACGGACCCCAAATAAAAGTAGTTGGTGACTGCTGCCTGATGGGGTCGTCAATTATTATTATTATTCTCTGGAATAAAAATATGAGGTCTTTAATAACCGGAAAAACCACGAAAATTTCGGAAAGGTCAAAGATCATATATTATGACTACTTATTCCAAACGCTATATATCTGAAAGCGACATTTTTAGAAATTTTAAAAATTACCTTTGACCTTTGCAAGAAAAAAAAATCATGTTGTTCATCAAAGCGAAGATAATCTGATTGTCTTTGAAATGCGATTCCACTGAACTAAATCCAAACTTAAAATATTTTTATAGATTTTGGCGATGCGGTAGGCTTAACTTTTCAATATTTTAACGATTTTTGGAGACTTCATATTTTTGTATACAGATGAGTTTATGATCCAGTGATTTAAAATTTGAATACTTCTTAGTTCTGTGACACCTGTTTTATACTTACCAAAATTTACCAGCTTTTAATACAATAATGTATTAAACAGTCATTTTTAAATTATTTTGAGATGGTTTTACCTACATATCCCTAGCACCACAGGTAAAAATTATAGAATTCACTATGTTAGGCTTAATATTTAAAAAGGAGACCCCTATATTCAGCAAAAAAAAAAAATTGTTTTCGAAATTGCCTTGAAAGTATATTATCTGAAATGGTACATGGTGAGCTTGTTTTCTGGTACGGTCTAATGTGCAAGGGGGTATTTAGATATATAAATTTTTTAAATTATTTACTTAAAGCTGCTTTGCTTTCTCTCTCAATTTTGTTTATGTTTCTGGCTGACAAGATAAACTTACACACAAATACACTGTAATTTAATCTTTATTACGATAAGAATGTGTTTGTGCATGTTGAACATATTATTGTTTACATATTTGAATACGCATTTGGTTTATTGTTTAGGTATTTTTGGAAAATGAAGCTTTTACAATGAGAAAACGTAAGTCTGGTAAAATTCAAAAAAGTGCAAACATATACGACAACAGTTTAAAAAGTTTAACAATTTTCTGCAAACGTATTCCGTATACGCATTTCCAATCTTGCAACGTTTAAGATGTGTAATTTTTTCCATAGTTTTTTGATAAAAAATAAAATTTCAACTTCAAAAAAATTACTTACAAAGTCTGTATTTTCTAAATGCAGTCTAAAGACCATGCTTTGGAACCGAATTATATTATATATTACCAATTAAAATACTAACGGTGTTTTAAATTGGTAATGTCACTAATACTGCAAACAGTTGCGGCCGTTCACTATATTTAAAATATTGCTTTGTATACAGAGTTGATCCAAACGTCACCATCGAATTCAGTTATCATTGCTTATGACTCTACAAGAAAATTTGGTTCTCAAATACAAATACCTCCTAACTGTTTGCATCTTTGGTTAATTGAAAAATTATAGCCAGGTAAAGAAAATATGTTAAAGAAAATTAAAGGAAAACCAAGTTTTTAATGTTAAGAAAAGCAAAAATCCATAGAGGTGGGTAAACTTTTGTACAAAAGTTTCAGTTCCCTTTTAAAAAAAATTAATTCAATTTAATTTTGTTTTCAAAATTCTTCAAAACTTAGTAAGCTCTCTATGCCCTACAACGTTATTAGGAGTTTTTGTGATTTTAAATATTGTGCAGGCTATTTTTAATTTTCAATTAGAACTTCCTTAATCGAATATAATATTTAAAAGCTGGCACTAATTTGACTTAAAAATGTTGGTTTCTTTGATTCATTAATTACAGATTGAAAATTCTTTTCTGCCCGTTTTCCAACATCTGCTATACTATCAACCACTATTCAATAAACACACTCTCTCTTATGCCTTTAGGGGCCAATTTGCGGTAGCGGCACAACAACACAATAATCGTACACAGCAAAGAACAAAACGACATAATATATGGAAGACAGCCAGTGTTGTTTGTTTAATATTTTGCCAGTAAACGTATATTTAATTTAATAAACTTTTAACCCACACAAAGGGTTTTTGTTAATGTACTTTAGATATGAGTATATTCAGAAACACAAAAATTTGTAAACAAGTAAATTTTTGTGGTTTGTAGATTTTCTTTTAAAATAAAGTTACTCTGCTCAACAGCTTTAATAAGCAGGAGTAGAAAAGTGAAAATAATCCAACGTAGGCAGAATAAAAGGAAATGAAAAAAATTGCTAAAAAACTTTTTCAAAATTTTTCATAAATGGGAAATTGAAAAATATATTTTTACGAAAGAAAAAATTAACTCGATTAAAACAGTTTATAAAAAACTTTGAATTACAAAACAAAATTAACTGCAAATGAAATCTTATCGAAAATATCTAATAGAAAAAAAATTTTTCTTTCAAAGAAATGTTCAAAAAAATTCAATTAAAAGAGAAGTTAATCTATTTGTATTTTTTTTTTTAATATTAATATATAATAAAAAATTATAATTAAAATATTAATTTAAAAATTCTTTCTTTTTTTTCCACAAAAAAATTGTGAAATAAATATTTGCCATAAAGTTCTTTAAAAAAAAACTATAAAAGAGATAATGTTTTGAAACAGATATTTCTTAAATTTTCAATCAACAAAACTTTTCGGATATTTGCTAGAAAAATAAAATTTTTATCTAAAAAGAGAAATTATATTTTAAAAGAGAATTAATCAAAAAGTTTCTATATAAAAAAATTTTGAAAAATTATTAAAAATTTACTTTAAAAGGAAATTTCATACAAAATTTTTTTTATGCAGTTTACGAAATTTTTTGCAGATATGGAGCTGGGAGGGATAAGAAGTTAGAGCTAAGGGTTTGGAGTAGGAGTTATAAGAGTTCGAATGAGTCAAATCAAATACATACTAGTCTATATAAATATAAATCAAATGTCGTTCGTTGATAATTCCATAAAATTTTTTTTTAATTTACTCTTAGCCAGTTAGGGGTTTTGCATAAGCGGCCACTTTTTTAATATATATTAAATTGGTGTAGGACTGAACTGATTAGTCTAACTTTTTTTAAATATTCGTAGTTTTCCACTTTAGGTTTTAACGGACACTCATTTGTAATCTATATATCTGTGGCTTGGAGCTAAAAGGGCCAATGTCACTTTTTTGCTCTTTTGAGTTAATCATTGCATCAGATTTGTTTTCTTGCTCTTTTTTTATGGTAAAACTGCTAAAGTCATACTGAACCCAGAACAGCTTCATAAATAAAATGCTGACCAAAGTCACTATGAAAGCATTTATAAAAGATAATATTCAATTCCGATTTTCTCAAAAGTAAATATTTTGACATTGGCCCTTTAAGCTCCAAGCCACAGATATCTAAAAGAGTAACGTAACTGACTGCCTGACTAGCTGGTCATTCATCATCGCACAGCTCAAACGCAAAGAGCTAGAGTCATGAAAATTGGACAATCGGTTCCTCTTGTATAGCTCCACTAAGAAGAATTTTTGGAAATTCGTACTCAAAGAGGGTAAGAAAGGGTAAAACGGGTGAAATCGGTAATCTTATATCTGCTAAACTAAAAATTATACAAATTAAATTATTATTTGCACAAGAAATAAGCTGACAGGTGTCTGGCCTTTTTTCTAATTTTCAACCCCTAAGGGGAAAAACGGGTAAAAACTATAATTTGGTACTTTTTTGGTACCCTGCGTAACATCCAAACACATAAAGCTTGGAAAAAGGCTTAAACTGTTTTAAGTAATCCGCAAAAAAGTATTAATAGGAATTCGGCACTTTTTTCAAATTCACTTATATGTATATTGTCCCTTTTTTTTGTACTGTTTTTAAAATAAACTTTTCTAATATTATTCACTGGGACAAAATTTGATAAAAATGATTGCCTAATAGAATATTGAAAATTATTTAGGTTAAATTTTTGGAAACTTTCTTGGGGACAAAAAAGGTACCAAAAAGGGGAAAATTCCGGAAAATGTATGTAAGTCCTAATTGGAGGGCCAATTTTCACAAAATTTTTAATTGGTATTTCACCAGACATAAAAAATTATATAATTTAGTAAAAATTGAAACGCACTCATAACAGGGTAGAAAGGGGAAAAATCGGGAAAGGAGTTTGGTACTTTTTAGAACATAATTACTTTTATGCAAAAAAGATTAAAATTTACTCGCTTTTAATCATGTCTATAAAAATATTTTGTTACATAGATATTTGAATATTTTTAACTTGGAATTCGGAACTTGCAATAAAAATTTACTTTTTCGCATTTTTTTTGATAACTTAGAAATAGATCTGCAATTAGAAACATCATTGCGATTACCAGATTATAAAAAGTTGAAATAGACTATAATTAACACCGGCTAGCAAAAATACCCTCAGAAGGAGAATTATTAAAAATTTACACTGTTGGATATATAATTGATTTTGAGGCGCTCAAATAATCTGCATCAGTTTTAAATGAATTTTTAACATGAGTAGTGGTCTTTAAAATATCATCACTAGACAGCATAATTTGTTGTTTATATGCATCTAATGAAAAAAAATTATTAAAATATATATTGCAAGAAGACGGATCTAAATTAAATTTAAAAATCTTTTAAATAAACTAACAATATCTACAAGGATATCTGCAAAAATATTATCATAAATCATAGAAGCAGAAATATCACTGAACGGCTTTTTGGCACAAACAAATGACCAAAAATTATTAAGTTTAATTTGTATATAATTTTTAATTTTAAACAAAAAAATTGAATTTATTGAGAAAATTAAGTTCGTGATCTTATCTATCTGCACTTCATTTCTTTTATTTTTCTAGCATTCCGTTTTCTCAAAGTTGCTCATTTGTTTACCGAATGTGCTTAAGTTGATGTTTATGAGCATATCCAACACTTAAACGTCAGCGAATTTTAAAATTATTTTACATCAGTCCTCGACGATATTGTCATCTGTAACAATTTGAATTACTGAGTACCCTTAGAATATTAAATCCATATCTTTGACTTGGCATATAATAAGGGATTTTCCATATACAAATTAATGATCTATATTATTTAATAGAAATTATTATGATATAACATTCGTAACACTATGCTTAAATCGTCACCAATTGTGTCGTTAGCGAGAATATATTCTACAATGTCCTCGAATAACATAATGACGGGAAACGAATTTTTAAAAAGGTTTCATAAGCCGTTAAAGTAAAGACTATGACTATTTAAGCAACTGGTTATTTCAAGTATTTTTATACCATATCTTGAGGTACCATACAATATGGAATACATTTTTTCGTTTAATAAAAGCAGTGCATGGGTATATAAATGGGACAATTTCAAAGTAAATTTGTTTAATGCTTTATTGGCAGAAAGGCAATGCAACTTATTTACTACAAATTTTATTAACGTTCATAAATTATAAAAGTGCTTTCGAAAAGAAACATAAAGAACGTTTAAACAAAACTCCCATTGATTTTTTTCAAATAATATAAATTTCACAATTTTCCTCAACTTACATTTCCAAATATGCAAAACGTGAGTTATTAGGTAAGTATAAGATATCAATGTGTGTGTGTGTATGTTACACTTGCTTTAATTCAATTTTCGTGTAAATAATGCCAAAGCCTAAAAGTATACATTATAACTTTCAATCATTTATCTTATTTGCAGGAGATTATAGAAGTGTGTTAATGATGTGGTATTTACGTAGGTATGTATGTATAGTGTTACGTACATTTATAAAAGTCATATGAAAAACAAGTTTATTATTCTGACTTATTTATTCGTCTAAATAAGTTTTTTTTGTTTTCTTAATTTAAATTTTTTAAGCAATTTTCTTTAGTCAGTTATTTTTATCGTATATAATCTACACACACTCTAAACGAAACAGCAAAAAAAAAAAGAAAAAGAATATTTATTGTATACAAGTTGGTTTTAAAAATAATTAATATTAAATCTTGATAATTTTATATGGTTTCATATGATACCTGAGAATGGTTTTAAAATGATTTCATATATTGTCAAGAGTAAATGAATCAAAATATGTAAGTGTATTCGTTTGCATTAATTTTATTATTCGCTATATACAAAATTATATCTCTTTATATGAGTATTTCAATAACATTGCTCATAGTATTTATAACTGTCTTCATAATTAAAAAAATCAATTTTTAATAGACCAGTAAATTAAGTGTGGTTTTTGTAAAACTTTTGCTTTTATTACAAAAAAAAAAAACAGAAAAATAATTATGTGTTATTGCTGAAAAAAAACAAGATTTTTATGTTTTTTTATGTTGACTATCATTGATAAGCTGACTTTATAAGCAACTGATATTTTTTTTTACAGGACTGACGCCTGTACAACGCTTCCGTATTTATTTTGAAAATCATGGTTCTGTTCGAAATACGTACCGCGCACTATATCGTTTTTACACAAGCGAATTTTGTTAAGCGATAAAGCGCACTTTTATTTAAATGATACGTAAGTAAGCAAAACTGTCATATTTTAAATGATGATAATACCTACTTAAGTGTTTAATGAGACACCGCAACATTCATTAAAACTGACTGTTTTGTTGTGCTTTAGAAGCTGATGGATTTATTGGTCCTTTCTCCTTTAAAAATGACGATGACGGTCCCACCGTTACAGCCATTGGTGACCGTTTGAAAGCCATGATCATTGACCTTGTCGTTTAGCAAATAAACAACCATGATATGCTGAAGCAGTGGATTCAACAAGACGGTGCAACCTGTCATACAGTTTGTGCCACAATTGATTTATTGAAGGAAATGTTGGGTAAACTCATAGCTTCACCTTTCGTATCCATAAATTGGTATGCAAGAGCGTGCAAATAAACGCCGCTTAATTATTTTTTCTGTGGAAATATGTCATAAGACCGAAATGACTGACCACTTGGGGAACAACATTTGCCACGTTATTGTCGAAAAAGTCATCGAAAATTAGACCTCCAGTTTAGACAACGTCCGAGTCAGCCGTGGCGGTCACATCCCGGAATCCATATATTTATTAAATGTCAGAAGTCAGAAGAATTTCAGTATTTGTATTTACATTTAACATTTCCTTTGGTTGACTAATCGGTCAACTTACATGTTAAGTGATAAATAGCCTAAATTTTGTATCATGTCCGGCATACTTTAAGGAGTAGTATTTTGCCCTCATATTACATAACATTAACACTTATTTCTCTATTTAAATTAAACTTTTTATAGAAATTACCATAATATACTCGTGCATAAATGCAGCAAATTTGTAGAAACTAACATCATGTCACAACTACATGGCACTGCCATTATAAATATTTGCCAGCACAGCCAGTTGCAGTTGTACTACAGTAGAGTTCGCTGAGAATATATATTAAATTAAGTTCAATAGTAAAGATGTATTACAATAAGTGAAACATAACCGGTTATTAGAACCGGTTTTATGCACAGAAAACCGATAACCGCTTTTACACATATTGAGTTTTTTCGAATTATTTGAAAACTGAGTTTTTCTTATATGCGTCACATTGTTACTCTAATTACATGTTGCAATTTATAAGTCTAATTTCACACAATCTAATTAAAAGGATATTGATAACAAAATATTTCGTGAGTATGTGTGTGTCGCCTTACCTATTTTAAAGGAGTCTAAATATAAGTAACAAGCTGTTAAGTTTAAACAATGCAATAAAGAAATCAATCTGTATTCTACCTCTGTTAATCTGGATAAGCTACAGTATACCTTCTCTCCTAAATTTCAGCAATATCACACTGAAAAATATCAATCTCCACCTTTTTCAAAAACCGCAAAGTGTTTAATAAGCGAAATGTAAAAAAAAACTACTCAGAAATTTTAAGACATTTTTGTTTCATTGTTTAAACAAGTTTGAAAAAATTTGCATTCTTTTCCTGTGTTATTAAAATGCATGCTGTATTAACATCGGAAATTAAAATTATTTCTTATCAAGGTGCTTCTTTAATATTTTTCTCAAGAAACATGTCTTTAATAGCTTGAATTGAAGACTAAAATATATTCAATCAAAATTTTAATATTTATTGCCTTAAAATAAAAATGATGTGCAAAAATTTAACAATTATTTCATGGCCATTAAACTTAATGATTTTTTTATTACTTGCTTTCTTTGTAAGCTGTTTAGAAAGTAATGCCATACAAAATGGATATCGAAAAGGCAAACCATTAAAAGGAAGTTATTCAGCAGACATTTTAGTACTTTATAAGATTTTATTAATTTACTGGTATTGGGATTGAGTTTCATTGCCAGTTTAGTAATTCAATTTAGACTTGATTTCATTTTTTTAATTATTTTTAAAAAGTTTGTGAACTTTTTATGTTCTGACATTGATTTTTGTTAAAGCCAACTTTTATAAAACTTTTACACCATAAGGAGTAGTAGTAGGGTGTCGAACTTTAAATTATCAATCGCTAATTCGCAATCACTACAGGGAGATGATCCGTAGCCTTTTGTGTCGGAAATTGATGATTTGGACGTTGGCCACACATCAAGAGAAACTATGGAAGTTTTTAAAGAAATGTTTAAAAATCACATTATTTTCCGTAAAGAACAGGTAAATTGTCTACCAAGGTCGTTAAGTTTGACAATTTTTGTGGGTTCTTTTTAAACGAAAGAAATAATACAATAGTTCCTGGGCTTATAAACTACACTGTCAAATAGATGTCAACCATTGACAACACTTTGTTGAAAAACGTGATTAAGAATTTTTGTCAAATATAAAGAAATTTTCGTGGCATTAGTAGAAGTAGTAGATTACTTAACCAAGATATTTTTGAATTTTTAGCGCGAAGCTATTTGAAAAAAAAACTGAAATAAAAATATTCTTAATAGCTCAAAAAGAAATTATTTTTTTTTCTTCAAATTCAAATAATACCTTACAATTTTTTTACACTTTTTTATATATTCCAAAGTAGTTAAATTGTTTAATGTCTTGCTAATTTTTGAACTTTTGTCCTTTTTATTTGTCTTTGAATTTTTTCAATTTCTGTATTGTGATGTATTTTGTCAATATAATGTCATATGAAAGGAAGTAATCCATAAAATAAATGTATTTTTGTTTTTACAAAACAAACTGAAAATGCATTTATAGTTCCATATCATACATGTTTAAGATGTTAAGGAATATTTCCTTAAATGCAACATTTCTTTCGGATGAAGAAAGTTATAAACGCCGATATACTTCCTCACAGTAGTACTTGATTGGAATCTATTCCAGAGAGACCACAATTAAAGTGGAGTTGCGAAAGCTCAAATAATTTTAGCCCTTTGTAAAAGAGTGATAGACTAAAATTCAGGCGTAAGATCAAAGAAGACTCACTGGCTATACATGAGCATACTACGACCGAACTTAATGTATCCCCCCATAGCGTAGATTTTTTTAGAGGAAAATGTTCAAATAAAACCACGTTAAAAGATCTAAAGGGAGTTTTCATTAGTATATGCAGTGCCATTAAAACCAAATCAACACTGGTTTAAGAAAATATACTAAAAATTCGAGACACAGGATAAATATGAAGCAACCTATGTTGTCAATAGACTAATGGCAGAAGGTGAATGGCTAGTGAGGGATCATTAAACAAGATACAAGAGAAATGGGATCAATAATCTAAATACCAGACAAAATCCCAAATTTTACAAAACAGACTTTAAAAAAAACTTACCATAGAATTTGAAATAATAATGACTTTTGCACTCAGGTGAATATAACGAACCAAAAAAAATATACAGAGCGTATGAGCAAGATTTTGGGTTTACTAGGTAAGCATACGCTCAGCTGGCCAATTAGAAATGAAATCAAGTTAAGAATCAAGAGCAAAATTTTAGTAAATTTAAATTTTCTATGCAGCTTATTGAATTTATTTTGAAGGCATTTTTGTTACACAAAAATAACTTCAATACTGCTTAAGGCTCAAAAAGAAGTCTTAAAAATACAAATGAAATTTGTTTCACTTAAGTGTTTATTTATTTTCTAGTATAACACATACATACACACAAATTGACAACATGCCACTTGCATTGTTCTAACACTTAAACATTAGCAAAAATACAGTGATTAAGTGCTAGGTTGTCACTCTGTGCAGTTTGGCAAGTAATGAAATCATTTTTGGAATCTATAGTTGTATTTTGCATAGAAAAGTTTAATAAGTAATTTTGATTTAAATCCAGAATTTTTAAACTATAATAAATAATTTAATTAAAAAAAACTTCCAAATATTAAAGAAAAATACCTGTTTGTTGTTTTTACTTTTTTGTTTATTTTCTTTGACGATTCACTTCCTTTAATGACTGACTTTACACAATCTAGCTAGAAAGGTTAGGTCTTAAAGAATAATAATGTAGACTATAACACACTCCTAGTTGCGCTCACAACCCAACATAATTATATGTATGTGTGTGTTTGTATCATCTACGTTAACTAATATGAATGTCTTGTTAAATTCAATGTTTAGATGCTTAGTCAAATGTGAAGATTAGTTGTCAGAAGTAAGGACTACATGTGATTGTTTCTTGGCTTTTTACAATCTATTAGTATTTCAACATCAATACATGTATTTCTGTGTATACCTACAACAAAGTCAATGTATAATGTTATGTATGTTTATCTTTATGTAGTGCCAGTAATCTTCTAAACAATCTGTATACAATGTACATATTTGAAATGGTTCGAAGAGATAAAAGCAAGAAACAAAAATCAGGAATATAAATAACACCTTTATTGGAGCATACTATATACGTTGTATAATCGACTTGCAAGAACCCAACTAAGAAGTTTAAATAAAAAATAAAAAAATACTAATAGAAAGAGTAATAAATATTAAAGTTTGATTAAGTATAAATTGACTTGTTTTTATAATAGTTCCATGTCAGGTGCCACTTAAACTATGAAATTAAATTGCTAATAAGCATTTCTTTGACACCATAAGGGCGTAAGGGATAGTATTTTATTTTAGACCAATTTTTTTTTTTTCAATTTTGGAATAACAAACGTGAATAGTTTTGTAACTTTATGATTAATAGCAGAGCAGGGTGATACTACTTCAACAGATAAAGGTAAATGTTATTTGTTTTTCTGGATATAAGTAAAGAAAAATAAATAAAAAAATATTTTAGATGAGACTTGAAATATCATGATTTCTTGAATTTATAAAAGATTTGAGCTTTTAATATGCTTGACTTATTTTATCTACTCTAAAATTGTTCTAAGAATACATTGCTATTCAATAAAAGCGGTCAACAAGAATTTTAATTTTTTTACATTTAAAATTTTTTAACCCCATCAATATGGGTATCAAATGAAAGGGCTTGACTAGTAGAACACAGTCAACTACGTAAAAATTCAAACTCAAGGATGGCGTCGGAAAAATGGAAAAATGGCGTACAACATGAAATATAGGTTAAGCTACGATGCGGCACGACCGAATACAGCACTCTTACTTGTTCAGATTAATTAACTTCGTAATTTGTAAATTTTAAGATGTTTGGCATCACCAAATTTTAAATTGGAACAATTTATATTGCGTGCAGTGATTTCATAAAAAAAGTTTGGATATTTTTTTGGCACTCCCCATTTCTGGGAAGCTCAAAATTTCAAGAAATAAATCCAATTAAAGAATCTCTATTGGTCTTAATTTAGGGTAACCATTTCGAAAGAATAAACGGAATCAAGTTTTTTATTCAGTTAAATGAAATTTTTGATTTTTTTTAACTAAAATATTTTTTATTGCAAAACCAGTTTATAAATTTAAGGTACTACAAAAGTAATCTCATTACCTAAACTTGCTGCTACTTTGTTATAATTTGAAAAAAAAAGTTTTTTTTACACAAATTTTAATTGAATTGGCACATTCAATTCATAGCATTTATTGAAACAAAATTATATCGTTAAAATGACCACCTCCTTCGTTGTTATACAATAACCACGAACACCTGCTGATACCTAATTGTATACATCGTCATCTCTATTGTAGCTTTTCTTTGACGTCGTTGGCAAAAGCATAATTTTTCATGGTTCTTTTGCAATAAGAGGCCGTCCACTACTTCCTAATTATGTAGCGAACCCAGTTTGCACGAGGCGCTTAGCTACGTATTTTAAACATAAGCTGCCGTATTCATAAAAAAATTTACTAAGTTAATTTAAGGATTATTTGACAGAAATGACATTGAAGTGTAATAATAAATACGCTTTTACCTTTTCGTTGGAGTCAAAAAATTTAACGCACCATATGCAATGTGATGACGCTAAAACTTATTGAAATAAAATGGAAAACCAAAATAAAACTTTATAAAAACAAGTTCCAGCTTTTAAACCACTCATTAGCAAAATGAAAAAAATAAAAGATATTTCACTAATCAAAAATAAGCATGAGAGTAATAATTGTTCAGAACCTGCAATAAAAACTGTGCAGGATACATATCTATTTGGCAAATCTACATGTACTATCAACTTAAAATTTCCAAATAATAATTAAGGATGCCGCATTATTTTTTTATACCCGCCACCAAAAAAATGGTGGGGGTATATTCATTTTGTCATTCCGTTTGTAACACATCGAAATATCCATTTTAGACCCCATAAAGTATATATATTCTGAATCGGGGTTTGATTTGATGACGATCTAGCTATGTCCGTCCGTCTGTCCGTCTGTCCGTCTGTTGAAAGCACGATAGAGGTCGCACCGAAAAAGCTAAAGGGCTCAAATTTTGCCAGAATCTTTCTAAGACAAGGTTTGTTTGGTATTGAAAATGGGCTAAATCGGAATATTAGAAAGAGAGTTATAGCTCGTAAAGCAAGAATAGGTCGAAAAAACCGTGTCCTTCAAACATCGAAAAAAAAGGAATTGTGTCCAAACGCATAAACGTAGAGTCATGAAACTTCGAATATATATTTCTCGAGTCAAAAGAATATTTCTCCCCAAAAATTGCTTAAATCTGTGCATTAGAAAAGGAGTTATAGGTCAAAATGTACGAAAATTTATACCGCTCAGTGTATATTTGAAGTTTAAAACGTAATAAAACTGACAAAACTATATGTACGGTTCTGAAATTTTGCAAACATGGTTTTTTGGTCAAAGTCTTCGTTATAACGGAAAATAAATGTGCCACGCCCACTTTTTTTTTAAATTTTTATAAAAATATATTAGTCATATTCATTAGCATTTATTCATTGCAGATGGCGACATCTGTTGAAGGCGCCACTAAATTTTGCAAACACTGAGGATGATGTCTTTGCTAAACATCACGTAGAACACTAGATGACTCTAGTAACATTTTTTTGCACAAACTACAAAGGAATTTTATAGGGGTTTGTGAAAACGAAAATGACCGAAGTTTGTTGACAAAAATTAACTAGAGTAATGATTTGTGCCCAACTTTACATATAGTTGTACACACAGTCTTATGAGGTTTAAGATTTAAAAATATTAAAAAAAATGTGCATCAGTAGATTTAAAATAAGTATTTGAATATTTAAAATACATATTTTAACAAATTTTTTTTTTATCTATTTATTTTTTTGTAAAGGGTGGTTAAATTTTAAGGGCCACAGGGTGACTCAAAATAGACATGCTCAGCATTTTGCTAAAACAGGAAATTTATTAGTAAGATTTTGATTTTTAAAGTTCTATAACATTTTACTTTTAGAAGATTTTCAAACGAAATAAGTTTTGTATAATTTTAAAATTTGTTAGCCATTAGTACATGAAAATAAATTGTTTATAATGTTTAGAAATAATTTTTTTTTTATCTTTAGGTCTAAATTTTCCTAAATTCCTTTTTTTAATACACCATAACTTCTAGAAAACATAAGATAACAAAAAGAAATTAGCACCATCTAGTAGATAAAACTCTCCTCTATACCCCTATACCCCATTTTATACCCGTTACGATCCGACCGTGATCAGCAGATCAATTTTTGTGACACAAGGTCAAATATTTTTTGCAAAATTTTAGTAAAAGAGCTAAACAAATTTTTTTGTAAAGTGTTTTTTTGAAGTATTTGATGGTATGTATATTCTTAATCGGAGTTTTATTTGACGACGATCTAGCTATGTCCGTCCGTATGTCCGTCTGTTAAAAGCACGATAGAGGTCCCATCGAAAAAGCTAGTGGGCTCAAATTTTGCCAGAATATGTCTTATACACAAGGTTTGTTTGGAATAGAAAATTGGCTAAATCGGAGTATAAGGAAGAAAGAAAAATTGCCTAAATGCATGTATTAGAAAAGGAGTTAGAGATCAAAATGTACGAAAATTTATACCGCGCAGTGTATTTTCCAATATGTTAAAAATTTTAAACCTAATAAGAGTGACAAATTTAGATCTACGATTCTGAAATTTTGCAGGAATTGCTTTTTTGTCAAAGGCTTTCTTCTGACGGAAAATAAATGTGACACGCCAACCTCCCATACAACGTTTTCTCTCAAATTCTTATAATTTCTCTATAAATCGAATAATAAAGGACTTTATTGAAATATCTAAGTTGTATTTATTAGCATAAATAACTTCGACACACCTACTATAACGCTCACTTTCCACATTATGTACTGTTAATGAAATTTAAATTTATAAAACCGACAAAATTAGAGGTATGATGATAAAATTTGCTACGGAAATCCTTCTACTCAATGTTATTGTTATGCCAGAAAATTTATTTTGAATAAAACACAAATTATTTAGGAAATTATTATCATTTTTTTTTTAATGATAATATTTGTATGGTTCAATTATGTATGGAACAAAATATCGGCCAAATGGCCCCGCGACCTCAACGGCACACCTCGATCCGATAGTCCAAATTTTAAATAACATTGCTGATGCTCAATTGTTTGGCACGATGATGAGTCGAAGGTGACTGTTTTTTTGCCACACTATCGCGATAAACAGCAATACTTCTCATTTAACGAATTTAGAAGTCATTCATAGATGTTCTAACATTTTATACAGACCTGGGGCCGAATTACGGCATTCGATATCGATCGAAATTTTACTCGAACGATCGAGTATGCTTTAGGTATATAGATTCTAATAAGAGTTTTCAAATTTCGATCACGTTCGAGTGCCGTAATTCGGCCTCTGTTTTAAATTTAAAATTTAACCACCCTCTACAAAGAAAGCCATTAACAAAATAATAAATATTGTGCTTTAAATGTACACAAAATTGGTGGTGGGTATAAAAGATTCGGCACAGCCGAATATAGTGCTCTTACTTGTTTTCTTTTCAATTTTTATATCACTTAAAAAATAAACGAATTTTTTTGAATAAAATCACCACCGGGTTTTTACTACTTTTTTCCCCAATTAAACAAATAAATAAATAAATTTTTCTACATATTTGTATTCCACTGGTAGTTCATATGAGCAAAATTTATTATTTTTACTTATTTATATACCACATACCTCAACTGTCTACACAACACGAAATATCTTGCAATAATGTTTGTAACTTTTTTTATTTACCTCTTTTGTGTCAATAGAAAGTAAAAACTCGAAATAATAAATAAAAAGAAATAGGCAAACAATAGCAGAATAAATAAAGAAATAAGTGTATAGAAATAAGAAAGGCATTTATCATTACCTTCAATTGCTATGTACACATGTGTTGTGTGGTGTGAAAAGTATCGAAAAAAGTCATTTCAGAGCCGTGACTAGGTTGTGATTGTATGAATATATTAAAGGTATTCGCATCACAAGTTTTGGTCTTGCAAAACTACAAAGTATTTTAAACCCTAAAGCTAAGATTATGTATAAAATAACTCTGCACTAATTTTTATTTTTTTAATGCCCTTACTAAAGAGTGTGAATATTGAGCCAAAACAGATATTTTTTGCAAAAGTTAAGCGCATAAATTATCGGCCAATTAAGTACCCCCAAAAAAATTACTACCACCAATATTAGCCGTTGACCTTGTTCTATAAATATTTAACAACTTTTTGTTACAAGTGGTGTTGACAAGAGTGAATTAACACATCTTCGCATTTTTGCAAGAGTAAAAGTGGTGTCGTGAATACATTTATTGTTTTTTATTTTTCTTTATACAAAAGGCAATTAAATACGATACAAAAATAAAAACAAACCAAGAAGTTTCAACAAGTTTTACACAACTAAAGAACAAAAACAAAAGAAAAAGGAAAACTTTTGAAGAAAAAGGCAAACAATTACAAAGCTATAAAGATATTTGTTGGTATTTAAGAAACATTTGTATGTGGAGGCAATAGACAATAAATCAGATGTCTGGTATTTTGGAGCTAATCAAATAAATAATTTAAATTTTCGACTGCAAACTGCTTTATTCTAAGTGTTCAATTCACAACCCCTTTTGTATTTTGTATGTTCTATTCAAATACAATTTTGGTTTATTTACTTGTTAACTTAATTTCTGTCTTCTATGATACTCTGCAAGGCATATTCGTAAGGCATATGCATCGCAGCAACAAACCCAACAAATAAAGAATATTATTATGTATTAACTTCTGCATATGTGACACAAATTTTTTATTCTTTTTATACCCGCCACCAAAAAAATGGTGGGGGTATATTCATTTTGTCATTCCGTTTGTAACACATCGAAATATCCATTTTAGACCCTATAAAGTATATATATTCTGAATCAGGGTTTGATTTGATGACGATCTAGCTATGTCCGTCCGTCTGTCCGTCTGTCCGTCTGTCCGTCTGTTGAAAGCACGATAGAGGTCGCACCGAAAAAGCTAGGGGGCTCAAATTTTGCCAGAATCTTTCTTATAGACAAGGTTTGTTTGGTATTGAAAATGGGCTATATCGGAATATTAGGAAGAGAGTTATAGCTCGAAAAGCAAGAGTAGGTCGAAAAAACCGTGTCCTTTAAACATCGAATAAAGTGGAATTGCGTCCAAACGCATTAACGTAGACTCATGAAACTTTGAATATATATTTCCTGAGTAAAAACAATCTTTTTCCCTGAAAATTATCAAAATCTATGCATTAGGAGAGGAGTTATCGATCAAAATGTACGAAAATTTATACCGCACAGTGTATTTTTCGGAATATTTAAAACCAAAAACGTCATAAAAGCAACAAAATTGGATGTACGACCTTGAAATTTTGCACACATGGCTTTTTGGTTAAATGCTTTCTTCTAACGGAAAATCAATGTGCCACGCCCACTTTAACGCCCACCTCCCATATAACGATTTACCCAAAATTCATATAATTTCTCTATTAATAAAGATTTTGGATAAATAAAAGACTATATTGAAACACCTAAGTTGTACTCATTCGCAAATACAACTTTGACACGCCTACTATAACGCCCACTTTTCACGTTATCTACCGTTAATGAAATTTAAAAGCTCAAAAAACCGCCAAAATTTGAGGTATGATGATAAAACTTGCTACGTATATCCCTCTTGGCAATGTCATTACTGTGCCAAAAAATTAAGGTGTCACGCCTACTTTTACGCCCACCTCCCATATAACGTTTTACCTAAAACTCATATAATTTCTCTATTTATAAAGATTTTAGTATAATAAAGGACTATATTGAAACATCTAAGTTGTACTCATTAGCAAAAACAACTTTGACACGACTACTTTAATGCCCACTTTTCACGATATCTACCGTTAATGAAAATTAAAAGCTCATAAAACCGACAAAATTAGAGGTATGATAATAAAATTTGCTACATATATCCTTCTTATCAATGTAATTGTTGTGCCAAAAAGTTTAAGTGACACGTTCACTTTACCGCCTACTTCCCATATAACGGTTTATCTTAAACTCATGTAATTTCTCTATTGACAATGTTTTTGGGAAAATAAAGGACTATATTGAAATATCTAAGTTGTATTTATTAGCAGAAACTTAATTGATACTCCTATTTTAACGCCCACTTTCATTGAAGGACTAAATTTATGAAAACATTTTACTAGCGTATCGAAGGTTAAAAGGGTGGTTAAATTTTAAGTTGATTTTAAATAAAACACTAATTGTTTAAGAAGTTATTATCATTTCTTTTTATAATTTAATATTTGTATGGTTCAATTATGTATTTAAAAAAATATCGGCCAAATGCCCCCGCCCCCCATCCTTGGCACCAGTCCTCTATCTGATGATCCAAATTTTCAATGACAATGTTGATGCTCAATTGTTGGGCATGATGATGAGGCGAGGTTGACTGCTCTTTTGACACACTATCGCAAAAACCAGCAGTGGTTCCCATTCAACGAACTAAGAAGGCATTCACAGATTTTCTAACATTCTATACAGACCTTTTTTGCAGAAATTTAAATATTTTTTACAATTCTCCCGATTGTGGACGAATTTGAACGCCCATTTTTATAAAAAACCTGAATAACTTTAAAGCGTTGCTCATTTGCGTATCTTTCCATGGATCAAATTGAGTAAGTTTGAAATTGAGAAATATCAAATGAAATGCAGAAAACAAATTTAAAGACTAGGTGTAGTTCACCTTCAACATGGGCCCTTAAAATTTAACCACCCTCTACAAAGAAAGTGATACATATTTTATTATAAAGAAATTATTCCATAGCGATTAACAAAATAATAAATATTGTGCTTTAAATGTACACAAAATTGGTGGTGGGTATAAAAGATTCGGCACAGCCGAATATAGTGCTCTTACTTGTTTTTTATGCCCTTCACAGTGAGCGGGTATATATGGGTTGGTCAATCCGTATGAAATTTCTACAATTTTCATTTTCGACCCCATTAAGTATATATTTGCTGAATGCTTGTGAATAGGGAAGTCAATTTAGCACTGTCCGACTCTCCGTCTGTCCGTCTGTCCATCTATCTGTTTGTCCGTGTGTATGTTGAAATTAACTTTTTGAAGCCCCCAGACATTTTTAAAACCCGCGTAAGGTACAAATATATCACAAATTTTTGGTAGCAGATCAGTATTGAAAATTATAAAAATCGCTTTATAAACCACTGAAACATAATGAAAAAACCGGGACCACCTCGACTTTGCACACCAATACAAACAAGATGAACGTAGGTTCGCATCCCAGTTAAGACCAAAAAAAATTTATTTTTTTAAACATACACACGCAAACTCAATTTAATACTTTACAATGGGATGTTTTTATGTTTTATGTATGTTTTTAATATGTGTGTATTAGGGCGGGTCAAATCGTATGAAACGATTTTTTTTATGAAGCGTTTAGCAGAAACGTACTGTTCAAAAGAGTTCTCTATTTTATGACATAGTTTTAAGGCTCTGATATATAGAAAATGTGACTTATTAGTTTTCGGGATCGATTATTGAGAATTATTGGTTTAAATGGTATCGATTAGATTTAATGTTTATTCCCTTATTCTGGCTTTGACCGTTGTAACATCCTTTTGCTTATTTTAGCTATACAGAGTCCAATCATTTTTTATAAAATAAGTATTTTGCTTAATAAAGTATGTAAGTACATTGAATTGACATATAAAGTGTGCATTTTTTTTAAAACCCTAAAAGCATCAGGAATCCCGTCCTGTCCCTTTTTAAAAGGCATTTCCAAGCCTACGTGTTATTTCCCGCCACCTTTAGTTTTCTTTTTTCTAAATCATTTGAGGCGGTTTTAAATTTGCTAAGATAGTCATTACACATTTAAACATATACATAGAATAATTTAATAAAATTCGTCATAAGATCGGATAGAATTATAGTAGGTTTCTCAATCTGAGCCTGTTTGAAAGGTATTTTTATTACCTATCAGAATCTGTATTGACAACAATATTTTGTTTTATTTGTAGGAGAGATATTAGGAATGTTTTGTCAAAAAATAGCCTTAATTGAACTTTAAACTAATAAATTCTGAATTTTCTTCGATTTTTTTCTTCGATTTTTTTTTTGCAGATTATGAATGATATGAATGAATAATGCCGTTACAAAAAAATAACGTTTACCAACACAATTTTGGGGGGCTCCAAACTCGACTTAGAGCTATGGTCTCTTGAGCGAAATTTCTCAAAATCACCATATGTATGTACCAAAATGTCCATATGTATGTACGTATTTCATATTAATGAGATGAATGGTGATACAAACAATTGTTATTACATTTCATTACATTTGGAAACTTCAAAGTAATTTCTAATAAATTCAGCTTATATTACAGTATAGAGTTTCTTACTCCTTCAAAATCTTTGCCTACACAAAGAAAACAATATTGATTTTGAGTACCATAATTACAGTTTAGTGTTGAGAATGGAATTTTGCAATTGTATATACAGAATTTTTCTTCTAAATATAAATCTGTAGTGATTATATACAAATTATGATTATGATTTATGATTGCCAGAACTACATCACGTAATAGGCCATGAGTTTTATTCTCTGATTTCTGGATGTATACAGAAGTTATATGAACTTAAGATAAATCGCGATTTAGGAGATGGACGTTAAAGTTAGTGTATCAGCTTCATTTTAAAATTAAAATTTTATTTTAAAATTATATTTACCAAAAGCTTATATTTGCAAAATTTCAGAATCATACATCTAGATTTGTTAGTTTTATGACGTTTTGAATTAAAAGTAGACGCAAAAAGATACTGTGTGGGGTAAATTTTAGTGCATTTTGATAAATAACTGCTTTCGTTATGTAATAATTAAAACATTTTTTTTTAATCAAGAAATATTTATATATTTTATTACTTTATATCATCGCGCTTAGACACAATCGCATTTTAATCGATTTCCGAAAGACATTTTTCCATGACCTACTCCTGCATGAGAAGCTATGCGTTACTTTCTAATAAACGAATAAAGTAGATTTTAAATGCCAAATATTTTTGTTTTATTAGAAACATACTGGCAAAATTTGATCTCCTAAGTTTTTCATTTTGCTCTCTCGTGCATTCAACAGATAGACCGACAGATATACGGACGGAGGTAGCTATTCATATTCCTAAAATGAAACCAGGAACATATATATAATATGCCGTGTAGAAACAGAAAGACAAAATGAATATACCCCACAACCATTTTTTGATGTGTTTTAAATTTCGAATTACTTTCATTATTACCCACAAAATGTATGCAAGAACTTTCTTGCATTATTTGTTTTACGTGAGAGCCAAAATAAGTTCGTAGCCAATTAATTAAATACATACGTAAAGAGCTAAGATTTTGTAAACATGTTCAAAAACACCATTATTTCAAATTAATATTTTCAAAACTGAGATTATGTAATAATGAACTTTGACCTTTTTTAATCAAATCAAAACATAATCTCTAATAAAGGTAAAGCAATTTTCCTTTCAATTATACCCTCGTTGTTTTACAGCTTAAAGAATTTCTCTTTTACAATCAATTATGTCGACTAAACCCACAATCTGGAAACCTGCAAAAACCACAGCAGCAAAATGTATTAATTATAAAGATTTTCTAAAACCTAGAGGAATGTTATCAGCACCCAATTGATTTTAATTGAATCTACTTACAAATATCATTTAATTTAAATACAAAACTGGAAGGATTCTTCACCACCAAAAACCACTTGTGTTATCATTAAGTAAATCTGTAAAATTAAAACTTCGTTCACATTAACCGAATGCAACACACACATTTTGTAATTTTTAGAATGTTGAATTGGCCTTTTTCGAGCGAATTTAATTCTGTTTTTTTTTTTTGTTTTTTGCATTTCCTGGGTGTCATGTGATTTACTATTCATAGATTTAAAAGAAAAATTTAAATTAGAATTTTCTTTGAAACTAAATGAGAGAATTTATTTAAAATTTTTTTAAATATATTATTAATGATTTAATTAAGTTTTTTTTTTTTTTTGTTTTAAATATACCCCTATTCATTTTTAATAGCTATTATATACTGCCAACACGGCTGTTGATATAATCTCAACCCCTTTTAAACCTTTCGCTCAACATGTTAGAGTATTTGGTTAAAAGGTTGTGGTTACAATTTAAAAGCATTTACTTGGATTTTTAGCCAGTGATACAAATGTCAGAGTTTGATGAGTGTTATTGTGTGCATGGCATAAAATTTAAATATTTAATTTATTTATATATTTTCAGTTGCTTAACAAATAACAGTGGTTTTATAATATCTGCTTGGCAACAATTAATTAAAAGGGATCACCTTTTAAAACATGTCTGCCTGTTCATACGGTTAGTATGAAATTAATTTAATTTCTCTCTTTTCAATTTGTGGTTTATAAAAGTAAGTCGAAATGTGTTTTTTGAAGCTTATGGAAACTATCCCTATTCGTTACCCAAATAATCCTTCAGACCTTTATATACTTTAAGAACACCTAAAATGAGTGAAAGGTGTTTCATCAATGATTTTAAAACTAAAGGGCTTTTAGTATAAGTTTTATTTGTTTGCCAGTATTAAAAATTAATACGAGTCACTTAAAAAAAATAACAAATTTATTTTAATACTAAATAAAAGGTAACAAAAATTATAAAAGGATATAAGCGAACAAAAATATTCTATTGCGTTGTATAAAATAGTTATTTTAAAGTATTCCCTCTTATTTACTTACCCAGAAAAAAAAACATAATAAAGAATGATTCATTTTGAAGATTTGCTTTAACTGATGACAAAGTTGTTCGATTAAGGTAAAAAAATATTATTTCTAAAATTATGCCAGGAATACAGCTGCCTCGAATTTTTGACCATGAAATGTTCGTCCTTAAAAAAATAAAACAAATTTGTGTATATGAAAATTCAAACAATCAAGGCGTCGGGCGAAATTCGCGATACGCGACGAATTCTGCACTAGATTTAATTTTTACGTCGGCAAACGACAAACAAATAGTATGATCATTTTAGTTTTTTTACATTATAAATTGTTTTATTTTAATTTTTTAGCATTTAAACTAAATAAAAAAATAGTGCCTTTATACCCTTCAATCAATCAATCAATCCGTTAGAACTTTGTACAACTTTATTCTGAATCGTGTATATTCTAAATCCTTAATGACAATAGGGTGATCAATTATTCGACTTTTTTAAGAAACCGAGTTTCAAATAGTTTGAATTAAGAATTTAAAAAAAACCGGTTGGTATTTTTAAAATTGAGAAAAAACCGGTAAACCGGTTCGAATTTGTAAAGTATAATATTAAAAGAAAAAATTAAAAAATATTAAAAAAAAGATTATAATAAAAACTATATCTAGATATAAAATTTTTACAGTTTATATACGTTTGGATGCACAATAACGCAATAACTGACATGAATGTAGTTGACTAATTTGGTTTTAATTAGTTGAATTTAAGGACAAAAAGTACTCTTTACAAGTAAAATAAATAAATACAATAATTTAATACATAAAAAATAAGACTATTTATAAGGCTGTTATAAATTTTTGTATTTCCATCTGTACATTTTAATACCCGCCACCAAAAAAAATGGTGGGGGTATATTCATTTTGTCATTCCGTTTGTAGCACATCGAAATATCCATTTAAGACCCCATAAAGAATATATATTCTGAATTAGGGTTTTATTTGATGACGATCTAGCTATGTCCGTCCGTCTGTTGAAAGCACGATAGAGGTCGCACCGAAAAAGCTAGGGAGCTCAAATTTTGCCAGAATCTTTCCTATAGACAAGGTTTGTTTGATATTGCAAATGGGCTAAATCGGAATATTCGGAAGAGAGTTATAGCTCGAAAAGCAAGAGTAGGTCAAAAAAACCGTGTCCTTCGAACATCGAATAAAATGGAATTGTGTCTAAACGCATTAACGTAGACTCATAAAACTTCGAATATATATTTCCTGAGTAAAAAAAATATTTTTCTCCGAAAATTATCTAAATTTATGCATTAGGAAAGGAGTTATCGATCAAAATGTACGAAAATTTATACCGCAAAGTGTATTTTTCGATATATTTAAAAACAAAAACGTCATAAAAGCAACAAAATTGGATGTACGACTCTGAAATTTTGCACACTTTGCTTTTTGGTGAGAGGCTTTTTTGTAACGGAAAATCACGTTGCCACCCCCACCTCCCATATAACGTTTTCCTAAAATTCATATAATTTCTCTATTGATAAAGATTTTGGAATGATAAAGGACTATATTGAAATACTCAGTTGTACTCATTAGCAAAACCAACTTTGACACGCCTACTATAACGCCCACTTTTCACGTTATCTACCGTTAATATAATTTACAAGCTCATAAAACAGCCAAAATTAGAGGTATGATGATAAAATTTGCTACATATATCCTTCTAACCAATGTAATTGTTGTGCCAAAAAGTTTAGGTGACGCGCCCACTTTAACGCCTACCTCCCATATAACGGTTTATCTTAAATTCATGTAATTTCTCTATTGACAAAGTTTTTGGGAAAATAAAGGACTATGTTGAAATATCTAAGTTCTATTTATAAGCGGAAACTTTATTAACACGCCTACTTTAACGCCCACTTTCATTGAAAGACTTCATTTACAAAAGCATTTTAGTAGCATATCGAAGTTATAAAGGGTGGTTAAATTTTAAGGGCCGATGTTGAATTTAAATAAAAAACAAATTATTTAGGAAATTATTATTATTTCTTTTTGTAATGATAATATTTGTACGGTTCAATTATGTATTTAACAAAATATCGGCCAAATGCCCTCCCCCCCATCCTTGGCACCACTCATCTATCTGATGGTCCAAATTTTCAATGACAATGTTGATACTCAATTGTTGGGCATGATGATGAGTCGATGTTGACTGCTCTTTTGCCACACTATCGCAAAAACCATCAGTGGTTCTCATTCAACCTAAGAAGGCATTCACAGATTTTCTAACATATTTTACAGACCTGTTTTGCAGAAATTTAAATATTTGTTACAATTCTCCCGATTGTGGACGAATTTTAATGATTATGTTGATAAAAAGAAATGAGAAATGTCATGTGAAGTGCAGAAAACAAATCTAAAGACTAGGTGTAGTTCACCTTCAACATGTGCCCTTAAAATTTAACCACCCTCTACAAAGAAAGTGATACATATTTTATTATAAAGAGATTATTCTATAGCGATTAACAAAATAATAAAAATTGTGCTTTACATGTACACAAAATTGGTGGTGGGTATAAAAGATTCGGCACAGCCGAATATAGTGCTCTTACTTGTTTGAATGTTTAATAGATCTTCTAAACTAATATGCACTAAAGTATTTTATTTGAAATGATTTCTGTAATTTGAAATACTTTTTAAAGGCTAGGGAGAAAATCTTTAAAATTTCATTTTAAAAATTCATTCTTATACCCCTGAGAGACATACAAATATAGGCATAAGCTAGTTTGTTCGATGGTTTAAATAAAATTTAAGTTGACAGACACTCAATGCCATTAATTAAAATAAGGATCTGGAAGAAGATAATATTGGTTTTTCTTTATTGTAACTACACTCTTTACCTAAAAGTGATCAATCAGCTGAATTTATGCTTCAATTATCTTTAACTTTTAACGTTAGGTTTACATCCTATAAAAAAAAATATTTAAGCTCAATTATTTTTATACCCGCCACCAAAAAATGGTGGGGGTATATTCATTTTGTCATTCCGTTTGTAACACATCGAAATATCCATTTTAGACCCCATAAAGTATATATATTCTGAATCAGGGTTTGATTTGATGACGATCTAGCTATGTCCGTCCGTTTGTCCGTCTGTCCGTCTGTTGAAAGCACGATAGAGGTCGCACCGAAAAATCTAGGGGGCTCAAATTTTGCCAGAATCTTTCTTATAGACAAGGTTTGTTTGGTATTGAAAATGGGCTAAATCGGAATATTAGGAAGGGAGTTATAGCTCGAAAAGCAAGAGTAGGTCGAAAAAACCGTGTCCTTCAAACATCGAATAAAATGGAATTGTGTCCAAACGCATTAACGTAGACTCATGAAACTTCGAATATATATTTCCTGAGTAAAAACAATATTTTTCCCTGAAAATTATCAAAATCTATGCATTAGGAGAGGAGTTATCGATCAAAATGTACGAAAATTTATACCGCACAGTGTATTTTTCGGTATATTTAAAAACAAAAACGTCATAAAAGCAACAAAATTGGATGTACGACTCTGAAATTTTGCACACTTTGCTTTTTGGTGAGACGCTTTTTTGTAACGGAAAATCAATGTGCCACGCCCACTTTTACGCCCACCTCCCATATAACGATTTAACTAAAATTCATATAATTTCTCTATTAATAAAGATTTTGGAATAATAAAGGACTATATTGAAACACCTAAGTTGTACTCATTAGCAAGAACAACTTTGACACGCCTACTATAACGCCCACTTTTCACGTTATCTACCGTTAATGAAATTTAAAAACTCATAAAACCGCCAAAATTAGAGGTGTGATGATCAAATTTGCTACGTATATGCCTCTAGGCAATGTAATTACTGTGCAAGAAAATTGAGGTGACACGCCATTTTTTACGCCCACCTCCCATATATCGTTTTACCTAAAATTCATATAATTCCTCTATTAATAGAGATTTTGGAATAATAAAGGGTTATATTGAAACGCCTCAGTTGTACTCATTCGCAAAAACAACTTTGACATGCCTACTATAACGCCCACTTTTCACGTTATCTACCGTTAATGAAATTTAAACGCTCATAAAACCGCCAAAATTAGAGGTATGATGATCAAATTTGCTTCGTATATCCTTCTAATCAATGTAGTCGTTGTGCCAAAAAGTTTAGGTAACACGCTCACTTTAACGCCCACCTCCCATAACGGTTTATCTTAAATTCATGTAATTTCTCTATTGAAAAAGTTTTTGGGAAAATGAAGGACTATATTGAAATATCTAAGTTGTATTTATTATCAGAAACTTTATTGACACGATTACTTTAACGCCCACTTTCATTGAAAAACTACATTTACAAAAGCATTTTAGTAGCATATCGAAGTTATAGAGGGTGGTTAAATTTTAAGGACCGATGTTGAATTTAAATAAAACACAAACTATTTAGGATATTATTATCATTTCTTTTTATAATGATAATATTTGAACGGTTAAATTATGTATTTAACAAAATATATACCAAATGCCCCCCCCATCCTTGGCGCCACTCCTCTATCTGATAGTCCAAATTTTCAATGACACTGTTAATGCTCAATTGTTAGGCATGATGATGAGGCGAGGTTGACTGCTCTTTTGCCACACTATCGCAAAAACCAGCAGTAGTTCCCATTCAGCGAACTAAGAAGGCATTCACAGATTTTCTAATATTTTATACAGACCTGTTTTGCAGAAATTTAAATATTTTTTACAATTCTCCCGATTGTGGACGAATTTGAACGATTATGTTGACCAAAATAATCACGAAGTGCACAAAATGCATTTTGATTTGAACGCCCATTTTTATAAAAAACCTGAATAACTTTAAAGCGTTGCTCATTTGCGTATCTTTCCACGGATCAAATTGAGTAAGTTTGAGATTGAGAAATGTCAAGTGAAATGCAGAAAACAAATTTAAGGACTAGGTGTAGTTCACCTTCAACATGGACCCTTAAAATTAAACCACCCTCTACAAAGAAAGTGATACATATTTTATAATAAAGAGATTATTCCATAGCGATTAACAAAATAATAAATATTGTGCTTTAAATGTACACAAAATTGGTGGTGGGTATAAAAGATTCGGCACAGCCGAATATAGTGCTCTTACTTGTTCTTATTTTGCATTTGTTTTTTAAACAAAAAATAAATTTCTTACAATATAATGGAAGAATATTTAACAGTTTTTATTTACTAAATATACTATGGTACGGTTTGTTACAAAGGTATGTGAAAATAAACTTCCAAAAAACACAACAGACAATAGACAAAGACATTTTTTGTACGTCTGTCTGTCTTTCTAACCTTGTAACCCTGATAAAATCAACTTATTCTTATGTAGTACTATCCAAGCCCGGGCCGCGTTGCAACGCCCCTTAATGAATGAAATGCATTCTGAATTGTTATTGACTATCAAGTGCAAGAAGCTCAAAATTATAACTTTTTTTATGGGCGTGGCACTGCCCACTTTTCTTATCACGAAATTATATAGTCATGACAGCTCAATATGGGTTCAAAGTTTCCGAAAAATTGGTCTAGTGCAAGTAACTTAAAATGATAACTCTCTGGAATGTGTAAAACAACTTGCCATAGTTTGAGTTCGATCGGCTTTACGGTTTCGGAGTCTATAGCAAACACACACACAGACAGATTAATTTATCAGATATGGTTACCAGAATGTCGGTATTGAAAATCGTTTATTTGGGTTTATCACAAACTGAGATCTGAGCGAAAGAACACGTTTGCCTTTTACAGAATGTTTTGCAATCACTGTTACTTATGCATATATAAAATACTAGCATTAAACCCGCTACTTCGTTAGCACAGTTCTAACTATTCATTGAATACTCAAACTCAAGTTCTATTTATAATTATTAAATATTTTTGGTTCAATTTATGAAAATTTTTATCTCTGATTCAATTTACTTAGAAAAATAAAAAGTAGAGTAAGGATATATCGGGCATACATTTCCTAACTAAAAGCAAGATCAATGCTACTAAGTTTCAAAAATTAAGATTCATATATTGCAAAAATTACCCTAAAAATAATAGTTACAGTTTTTCCTTCACTAAAACTTCCACTTGGTTTATTATTACCTTTACTCAGAATTTGTATGTATACAAAATATAAAAAATGAGAAAAAGTAATTTTGGTCATCCATAATATTAGGATTTAGGCCTCGGATCAAAAAACACTAATTTTAAGAATCTATGTTTACAAACGTAAAAATACAAAGAGTACAATAAAAATGCGAAAAGGTTTCTGTGTCTCCAATATCATTTAAATTTTCAAATTGAATCCACAATCCTTTATTTCACTATTTTAGCTTTATAAACGTAGGAAATACAAAAATTCCCATTAAAATTCAGAAAAGTACCTTTGTGGTCGCCCATAACATTTTCAGTTTCACCTGGAATCAAAAGTCCTTGACTGTAAGATCCTACCTTCATAAACGTAGAATATACAAAAAATACCATAAAAATTCAAAAAAGTATCTTTTTGGTCGCCCATAACACTCTTAGTCTCACCTTTTATCAATAGCTACTAATATCAAAATTCTAGCTTCGCAAACGTTGAAAATACAAAAAGACCATAAAAATTAAAAAAGTACCTTTTTGGTCGCCCATAACATTTTTAGTCTTACCTGGAATCAATAGTCCTTGATTGTACAATCCTACCTTCATAAACGTAGAAAATACAAAGAGTACCATACAAATTCAAAAAGTACCTTTTTGGTCGACCATAACATTTTCAATCTCACCTTTTATCAATAGCTACTACTATCAAAATTCTAGCTTCGCAAACGTTGAAAATACAAAAAGTACCATAAAAATTAAAAAAGTACCTTTTTGGTCGCCCATAACATTTTTAGTCTCACCTGGAATCAATAGTCCTTGATTGTACATTCCTACCTTCATAAACGTAGAAAATACCAAAAGTACCACAAAAATTCAAAAAAGTACCTTTTTGGTCGACCATAACATTTTCAGCATTTTCGGCGTTGTTGGCAAAAGCAAAATCATATAATATAAAACTAAAAATTTATTTATTTTATAATTACAGTTTAAAGATAGATATTTTCTTTGCTGGTATTAAACAATATCTTTTTTAATAGTGGTTCTCATATCCCTTGCTATATCGTCCATTGATGCACGACCCATTCGTATTGTTGTTATATCCTTGTCCCCTGTTATTTGTGCTTTGGGAGAAAGGATACTTTATTTAACTGCCTATTTATATAAATAGTATGTTTTCCTTTGTTTAATTTCTTTTTATACATTTATGTAAAATAAATTAAATCTCAAAAAAAAGAAGACAATAATACTCAAACAAAAATGGAAAATCCAGTATTTCCTCTTTTTGTAATAATTGAAATAATAAATAAATTTCCAAAACACACAAATGTAAACATATAAATAAATAAGCCCTTACTTTTATAAACAAATTGTAAGTAAATATTTACTTATGATTTAATATATATTTGTACGTCGGCAGCTGTTTTTAAAACCATACATTTAGTATTTGTAAACGCTAGGCGCTTTTCCATTATACGTACTTTCTCATCGAAGACTGATAAGGTTTTTAATGATTTGCATATCTAAATAAAAAGTTGATAACCTTTTCCGTAAACAATAAGAAGCTTTAAGCAAAACCTTGCATAAAGCCTCCAAAAAATAACAACACATTTGAATATGATGATGTGGAAAAGACACCAGTCTGTAATGATATAGATGATGCTTGGAAAAACAAGACAATAAGTATTTTGTTAATGGAAATATTTTATATCCCAGCGAAAACTCTCATTACAAAATTAAGAATTGAATGTACTAAAAACAGTACATGCTTCACTTATTACAATTTGGCATCTAAGCCCACTACTTTAACACGGCGATGTCACTGGAGGCAAGTTCTACAAACGCTATAAATAGGTACTTTATTAATATAACGTACTTAAAGAAGTCGTTCGGTTTTTGGGGGTGAAAATTCGGTTTGATTATTCTGCGATACGTTGGTTTGAAATCTAAAAATCAGTGAGAACTTATAAGTCATCACTTTGCTAATGAACTGCTTTACCGCTGTTGCCAAAATCATTATTATTTATACCCTACGCGTGTTAAACTGAATGAGAATTACCAAAAGTTATGTATTTAAATCGCTTCTAGAAAATTTGGCAACAAGATATTGTATAAAGTGTAAATCTAAGCAAATGTCTAAAAATAAAATCTCACGTCTCACATTATAAATCAAGTCATTATTAAAATACTTCTTAGTAGGATAGACGATATCCAATTGTCGTTGAAAAGTATTTTGCTTAGTAAGAGCAAATCTTTTCCTAGTTTTTGGTGGGATATTTTTAAATTCAAATGAATTTTCAAATAGTAGAGGCACATAAAAATTTTTATATTTTTTTTTTAATATTTCTAAACCAAATGTAGGGTGGGCCAAAAGTCGCCGTGCGGTTTCAAAATTTGTTTATTTATTTTTTATTTTTTATTGTTTTAATTTTTTTAGACTATATTAACACCTGTACCATAAATAATGGAGTGATTCACTAATGAGAATGGAACCAGGTTAATAGAATTTTATTATTAAACCAGTGATCAATTATTTTAACGCAAAGAACATATCATCGACATGATTTCATAAAGATAAAAAATAAAGAAATATTTATACGGAAAAGTTGTTAAATTTTTAAACCCCATGGTCACTTTTGTACTACTCCGTATTATTAATATTATTATTATTATTATTATTATTATTATTATTATTATTATTATTATTATTATTATTATTATTATTATTATTATTATTTTTATTATTATTATTATTATTATTATTATTATTATTATTATTCGCTTATGTTCATTATACCCTTCAAGGGTATATTAAGCTTTTTTCTCATTAATTTAGTTTTTTACAATAATTTATCCATAAATTACACTGTGCATGAAATTGACACTTTTTTTTCGTGACAAGCTAGGCACCTAGCGTTTTAACATAATTCGGGTACGCTAAATCCAGTGGTGCCCTCGGTTTTTTAAGATTGGCTCTGGTTTTCGAGATATACCGTTATTTCGAAAATGGAGGAGGTTGCACCACATATGTTCGCGTAACTCAAAAACGCTTTAGCCTATTCCAAAAACTTAAAAAATCGAAATTCCGCAATAAAATTTCCTTTAAGAAAAGTAAAATTTCTTTCTAATATTTGTAGTCGTTTTAGAAAAATAATTTTTTTTTTGAAAAAAAAATTAATTTTTTTATCAAAATTTCGAAATTTTTGTTCTTTAAAAATTCATAAAAAATTAACAAATGCAGCTAGGCTTCTAATTTTTTGCAAACATATAAAAAACAAAGCTGCTAACAAAACAAGCCATAAATGATTAAAATCTGTTAGCAACTTTTGATTTTATTCACAAAAGTCGACAAATTTTAATTAATTTAAGAATTTCATAAAACGCAATATTTGTATGGGAGCCCCCCTAAGGGATTGTGATAAAGGGAAAGTATAATTTAAGAAAATGTTAAGAACAAAAAACAATGAAGGTCGGTCATACATTTTATCCCCCTAGGAGTGAATCCTAGGCCTTAGAAACAAATGATGGGAATGAAAAATAAAGTTGCGCAGGTGCAAAATAAGCTATTTGTGATTAAAGTCTGTCTACAACTTTTGATTTTTTCAGAAAAGATGAAATTTTTGAATTTTTTATATAACCAAACTAAAAATTGTTTGTTGTTAAGTAGTTTTTATTTAGAAATTTATTCTTCTTCCTCCTGCAGATTCCAACAAATATCCCCTAATAGCGAATCAAGTTGTTTGCCGCTATACCAGTGTTCGAGCCTGGCTGTTACTTGGTGAAATCTCTCGCCATGTTCATCAGACTCGGCTGGTGATTGTTCATTAAATTTTTCGGCATGGCAATGCAAAAAATGTATTTTCAATGACATTCGAACGTTTAAGTTTTTAAATGCGGTTAGCATATTTTTGATTAAAATTCGCCAGTTTTTAGACCGATGATTTCCTAATACATTTTCTATTACTGATTTCACACAATTCCAGGCCAATAGCTCGATATCATTCAATGCAACCTCAAATTGATGGTCCTTCATAAGACGGCGAATGTCCGGTCCATTAAGAATTCCTGTAAAATAGAAACATTATGAAATGAAATATAAATCTAATTTAATAAAGTAGTTAGAGTTCATACCTTCTTTTACTTTCATGCCGCTTAATCGTGGAAAAATTCGGTGCAATTCGGTAAAAGCAACACCATCTGGGCTCAATGCTTTTATAAAATTTTTTACAATACCCAGTTTGATGTGGAGTGGAGGAAGCAAAATCTTTTCCATGGGCACAAGTGGTAATTCAGTAACATTGTTTCTATGAAATCTGCTTTCCTCACGTAAAGCCCAATCCCGTGTATTGTACTGGTCGCCATCGAAACGCGTATTCCATAAGCACATGAAGCACATATTTTTAGTATAGTCCAATTGCATGCCTCTTAAAAGAGCTACCACTTTTAAATCTGCGCATATTTTTCACTTGTGGTCTTTATATTTAATTAAATGCATTATTTTTTTCATTGATGCGTATGTCTCTTTAGTATTTGTGCTAAGTGCTATCGGAATAGGGCTTTTTAAATTAGTGACATGTAGCAAAACTGCTTTTAAGCTACTTTTGGAAGAATCAATAAATAAGCGCCAATCTCCAGGATTATATTCATTTTGCATTGTTGAAACCAATCCGCGGATGTCAGTACAATACGCAATAGAATTATTCTCAATAGATTTAAAAAAAGTCGTAAATCGTCTATGGCGATTGATAGCCCCGTATGTTTGTACACCTGGTGCTAAAATATTAGCTCGTTTTAACTCTTTTGCCAAGAGAATGCTCTGTCTTTGAGATAATTTTAGACGCCGTACCATTATATCCAGACGATCTTGCGTGATTTCATTGTGACTGCATGGAACCGTGATGCATGACGGTTGATACATTGAAGTAGCTGGTCTATCCGCTTCAACAGAATGAATTATTGAGGGAATATGTTCTGTTGGTATATGGCTACCCGGAAGAGTAATTTCATCAGAATGTGGCAGCGGAAATCGAGCATATGCTGTTTCAGTATAAGAAATATAAGTCATTTTTCTTCTGTTTATACCCGCTGTATAATTTATGCACGCATAACACTCATCTTCAACATGAACTATGGGATCTCTCCAAATCATTGGAACACCAAATGGCATGGTATCTCCATTTTTTCCCCGCTTATTTAAATGGTAAATGCAGTGTGTACACACTATTGATGGTGTCCAACTCTTACCATATATAACACTTAAAGAAAAATATAATTCATACAAGGTACTTGTTTCAGTAGTGATTTTACGGCGACTTGGTATATTTTTATATTTCCCACACACATAACAAAAGTAATTAAACTTTTTACACGGCCCCATCTTAGATATTTCAATATAACTGTTTAGATACAAGACTGCCAGAGGCTTTAAAATTCACTAATCACTTTCGCAAGCACTTTTCATATGACAGTACGCGTAGAACCCTAGCCTTAAATTTTGCACCTGCAGCGCCTGAGATACCCCTAAACGGGCCAAATGTATGACCAGCGCAACTTTATTTTTCATTCCCAACATTTGTTTCTAAGGCCTAGGATTCACTCCTAGGGGGATAAAATGTATGACCGACCTTCATTGTTTTTTGTTCTTAACATTTTCTTAAATTATACTTTCCCTTTATCACCATCCCTTAGGGGGGCTCCCATACAAATATTGCGTTTTATGAAATTCTTAAATTAATTAAAATTTGTCGACTTTTGTGAATAAAATCAAAAGTTGCTAACAGATTTTAATCATTTATGGCTTGTTTTGTTAGCAGCTTTGTTTTTTATATGTTTGCAAAAAATTAGAAGCCTAGCTGCATTTTTTAATTTTTTATGAATTTTTAATGAACAAAAATTTCGAAATTTTGATAAAAAAATTAATTTTTTTTCAAAAAAAAAATTATTTTTCTAAAACGACTACGGATATTAGAAAGAAGTTTTACTTTTCTTAAAGCAAATTTTATTGCGGAATTTCGGTTTTTTAAGTTTTTGGAATAAGCTAAAGCGTTTTTGAGTTACGCGATTATATGTGGTGCAACCTCCTCCATTTTCGATATAACGGTATATCTCGAAAACCAGAGCCAATCTTAAAAAACCGAGGGCACCACTGGATTTAGCGTACCCGAATTATGTTAAAACGCTAGGTGCCCGGCTTGTCTGTTTTTTCAACTAGCACAGTGTTATTTTCGTGTAATTAATTTCAAATACAAGTTGCAATTGATTTATGGATTTTATTACACAGCAATTATATATGTATGTCCAGCTTTTTTGTTTTTTTTTTTTTGCAGAAAATTAATTCTAAATATTCAAAACAAATTTTCTAGCCATTCACATTTGTCATCAACGCGGTCAGAAAATAACAAGAGAACTAGACCAGCTGTTACAAAACCGTAATCCTGATATCAACTACTTTACACAATAACTAACTTAAAAATGTACATAAGTATAAGAGTATGTGTGTCCATGTGTCTGTTTAACAATTGGACAAAAGACAATAACAAACTAATACCAAAGCACACAATCAATTAATCATTATCATGACAGGAGTGTGAGTAAAGCAGGTGAAATACACGTGTTTTTTACACAAAAAAAAATTAAGTATTTGTCACATGTCTACAAGTTGGCCATAATACAGCAATAGCAACAACAATAAAATTATATCACTTTTACATCTCTTTGATAATATCCATTAAAAGAGAAATGGGAAGCAATAGAAGCGGCAGAAATGTTGAATAAAATGTTAAAACAACTAACACATGTTTAATTAATTTATTTATACCTGTCGACAGAAATATAATGTTTCAGTGATTTGTGGGCAAATATAATCCTTTACAACTAAAACAAAACATAATGAGATTTCTCTTTAATTAATGCGGCCGCATTAACTCAACTAATTGTGGGTAATTAAACAAAATTTTAAATATAAACACAAACTGCTAAGTGCACCCGAGGAAATTTATTTCCGTAAGAGCTAATTGACTTTTTGTCTTTTCTTGTTTTTTTGTTATTTTTTTCGGAAGTAAATTGTATGTTGAAAAAAGGCATGAATATTTTAGGATATAAATTAGGGAGAACTAATAAGGAGAATTGTATTGGAAGTTTTTGAAATTAGGAGGGTTGTTAAGCAAAAATTTGGGGTTTTAAATAATACAAAAATTTGCATCAGTAAGGCAAAATGGTTTTAATTCAATTTTGTTTGTAGATTTTTTATTTCCTTTGGAACTCATTGCAGTTTAAAACATTTCCTTTTATATTTAAAACTCTTAGCAAAGAGGACATTTGTTAAATTAGTTTTTCAACATATTTTTTTCAATATAAATAATAAGCGTTGCATACTTTGATTGTTTTTGTGATTCGCAAAAATAATAATTAATTTTCCTGAATACGAACTAGTGTCACTGTTGTTTTAGAATGGCCATTGTGCAAGGGATTTTCATCGATCTATTGTAATAAGGTAAGTTATCAAAATTTAAACTTAAAAAAATATGGACAACATTTTCATTCCAAGAACTATTTATTTATTTCATATGGTATGTGTTACAGATGTTTTATTACCACTTTGCTCTACAATTAAACATGGTCTATCGGATCGAGATAAGTCTCTTACCGTTCCAAGTTGATGGTGACGATGAATCAAGGAACGAATCATAGCTTCAGAAAGCAAAACCTTGATGTTAGTATTTCAGAGATATGCTCCATGTGCTTAAATAAACAAATATAAATAATAAAAAAAACTATTATGAATCTTTGTTTAAATCTCTTTATTATTTATACACCAGGTGTTGATCATAGCATCTAAATAAGAAGTAAAAGTTCTATTTTCGGTCGTGCCTAATCTGAAAAAACCCTTCACCATCATGTGCATATATATAGTGACCATATCGCAGCTTATCCTAGATGTTAGATTTCATGGTTTACACAATTTTCTTTACTATAGCCGACGCCAGGTTTGATTTTAAATTTTTATACCCGCCACCAAAAAAATGGTGGGGGTATATTCATTTTGTCATTCCGTTTGTAACACATCGAAATATCCATTTAAGACCCCATAAAGTATATATATTCTGAATCAGGGTTTGATTTGATGACGATCTAGCTATGTCCGTCCGTCTGTCCGTCTGTCCGTCTGTTGAAAGCACGATAGAGGTCGCACCGAAAAAGCTAGGGGGCTCAAATTTTGCCAGAATCTTTCTTATAGACAAGGTTTGTTTGGTATTGAAAATGGGCTATATCGGAATATTAGGAAGAGAGTTATAGCTCGGAAAGCAAGAGTAGGTCGAAAAAACGGTGTCCTTCGCACATCGAATAAAATGGAATTGTGTCCAGACCCATTAACGTAGAGTCATGAAACTTCGAATATATATTTATCGAGTCAAAAGAATATTTTTCCTTGAGAATCGCTTAAATCTATGATTTAGGAAAAGAGTTATCGATCAAAATGTACGAAAATTTATACCGCACAGTGTATTTTTCGGTATATTTAAAAACAAAAACGTCATAAAAGCAACAAAATTGAATGTACGACTCTGAAATTTTGCACACCTTGCTTTTTTGTGAGGCGCTTTTTTGTGACGGAAAATCAATGTGCCACGCCCACTTTTACGCCCACCTCCCATATAACGTTTTACCTAAAATTCATATAATTTCTCTATAAATAAACATTTTGGAATAATAAAGGGCTATATTGAAACACCTAAGTTGTACTCATTCGCAAAAATAACTTTGGCACGCCTACTATAACGCCCACTTTTCACGTTATTTACCGTTAATGAAATTTAAAAGCTCATAAAACCGCCAAAATGAGAGGTATGATGATAAAATTTGCTACACATATCCCCCTAGGCAGTGTCATCACTGTGCCAGAAAATTAAGGTGTCACGCCCATTTTTACGCCCTCCTCCCATATTACGTTTTAACTAAAATTCATATAATTTCTCCATTAATATAGATTTTGGAATAATAAATGGCTATATTGGAACACCTAAGTTGTACTCATTCGCAAAAATAACTTTGACACGCCTACTATATCGCCCACTTTTCACGTTATATACAGTTAATGAAATGATCAAATTTGCTACGTATATCCTTCTAATCAATGTTATTGTTGTGCCAGAAAGTTTAGGTGACACGCTCACTTTAACGCCTACCTCCTATATAACGGTTTATCTTAAATTCATGTAATTTCTCTATTGACAAAGTTTTTGGGAAAATAAAGGACTATATTGACATATCTAAGTTGTATTTATTATCACAAACTTTATTGACACGCCTACTTTAACGCCCACTTTCATTGAAAGGCTACATTTACAAAAGCATTTTAGTAGCATATCGAAGTTATAAAGGGTGGTTAAATTTTAAGGACCGATGTTGAATTTAAATAAAACACAAATTATTTAGGATATTATTATCAATTCTTTTTATAATGACAATATATGTATGGTTCAATTATGTATTTAACAAAATATCGGCCAAATGGCCCCCCCATCCTTGGTGCCACTCCTCTATCTGATGGTCCAAATTTTCAATGACAATGTTGATGCTCAATTGTTGGGCATGATGATGAGTCGAGGTTGACTGCTCTTTTGCCACACTATTGCAAAAACCAGCAGTGGTTCCCATTCAACGCACTAAGAAGGCATTCACAGATTTTCTAACATTTTATACAGTCCTGTTTTGCAGAAATTTTTATATTTTTTTACAATTCTCCCGATTGTGGACGAATTTGAACGATTATGTTGATCAAAAGAATTACGAAGTGCACAAAATGCATTTTGATTTGAACACCCATTTTTATAAAAAAACCTGAATAACTTTAAAGAGTTGCTCATTTGCGTATCTTTCTACGGATCAAATTGAGTAAGTTTGAGATTGAGAAAAGTCAAGTGAAATACAGAAAACAAATCTAAAGACTAGGTGTAGTTCACCTTCAACATCGGCCCTTAAAATTTAACCACCCTCTACAAAGAAAGTGATACATATTTTATTATAAAGAGATTATTCCATAGCGATTAACAAAATAATAAATATTGTGCTTTAAATGTACACAAAATTGGTGGTGGGTATAAAAGATTCGGCACAGCCGAATATAGTGCTCTTACTTGTTAAATATTCATCTGAATTCTATTTGCCAAGTTATAATTAGATTCGGTTGAATCCAGTTGTGCTTTGGCTATTCCCTTATCGCAGGGTAAACAGCTAATCTCGCATCGATTATATTTGGATGCCAAGGAAAGATGGGTGAGAGAACCCACTTGTTTGGAAACCAGAAAGATCTGGCCTAACATGGATGTGCATAGGACGCAATATGCAGTGAATATGCCCCGAATCCACCTTAGGAACCTCATAGCGGTCATTACCGGACACTGGCCTAAAGGTGCACATGCGAAAAGGCTGAATATCCCTTACAACGACTTCTGCAGAAGTTTCGATAACGAGGACGAGGAGGAGACGACTGAACATCTTTTCTGCAATTGTCCTGCATTCGGGGACCTGAGACGCCAGATTCTAGGTCAACGAATACTTGTAAGTAAAACTTGTCTTTCCGCAGTTGATCTGGGAAAGATCCATACCTTCGTTAACAGGACAGGATGGCTGAGGAACGACGGCCAGAGGACATAGACGAACGGGCGATGGTACCTACGGTATCACAACGGGACCCTCGGAGGTCCCAAGTGAGCTATGCCTTCGGGCGGCTGCCAGATCTAACCTAACCTACTTGCCAAGCCTTTAATTTTATAAACATATTTAAAGGGTTAAAAAATATCCGCTATTTTTATTTAGGAACCATCCGTACACTTTTTTAACAGTTTACAAAATTTTTTAGTCAAGCTCTACTAATAATTAACATATCAGCTGTTTAATCGAGGGCGCTATCTTGGTGTTTTTCTTTATTCATGGTTATTTCTATTTGACTAATTAAAGCGTTTTATTTTATACCAGCATTGGAGGGATCAAGGGGGAACATTTCGAAATATCAGATATGACCCATATATCGTATATATCGTCGAAGCGGCCTTCATGAACATTAATTTTGTTATGATCTATTATATTGCGCAAGCCAAGTTCCTTATGTAATATCCAAATAGGCTCTCTAAATTATATAGAAACTGAAAAATCAATTTTCGTTTTTAAATTTTAAGAATGACAACTCTATATATAACCTTAGCCAAAGGAGTGAAGGGTATAAAAATTAAAAAAAAATAATAACGAAAACGAAAAATCAATTTAATTTTTAAACCCACTAGTGGCTTTTTCTTGTCTGATATTTACATTCAAAGTAATATTTGGGAAACTATATTTACACATGTTTTGATATACCTTCAGTAAATTTTTTCCGTGTGTAACCGGGTCATACCTCTAGTTGGAAAAAAAGTCAATAATTTATGTAGTTTTATGATAATTTTATTATCACCCTTTTTCATTTTAAAAATAAAATAAAACACTTTTAATCAAAATTTTGTGTTACATCACGGCTTACTTCAAAAACATCATTTCTTAAAAGGCTTTCCTCAACCTAATTTTTATTTAAATCATGATCTAAAATTATCATAAATGTTCGTTTAGTTTTATATTATAATTCTTTAGAAATGATGGCAATTTTGCTCCTGCCTTTTATATTGCTATAAAGTGACCTTTTGACACATTCCTCTAACTTTAAAAACAGTGCAAACGACGGTTTTTTTATGATCCACAACAAAGACTCTTCAAGTTGGCAAATAAAAACAAGCCATTACAGTTGCGGCGTTACTCTTTGCTTTATGGTTTTCTTTTTATTTGTTGCTGTTAATAATCATGAAAGTTGATATAAAATATTTTTTTGCTGTAAAAAAGTTACCAAAGGGAGAACACAAGCAAATAACAAATAGGAATTAAATAAAACATGATATTTAAATAAAGTTTTCTTTGCACTGCTAAAATAAGGAGCAATAAAAGCGATAGCCTTTAGCCAGATATTAAATCATTAAACTAGATAAAATAGATAAAATATAACTAAAATATGTGAAATAAAAAATAGGAATACCTTTTATCATTCTGCCATGAGTGACACGCTATATTTAAATAATTGTGTCATTCATACAATACTTATTTACAGCCTCAAAAAAATCAAGTCCCATAAAATTGTTTCAAAATAAGCCATAAATTTAAATTAAATAAAAAAAATCGTATTGTTTTATAGAAAACTAAAGAACACCAGATAGGTTTCAATATAGAGTACAACATCAGTTATGTGGCTTCCAAGCTATACTGGTATAGAACCAATTTATTTCCTTAAAGTTCACATAGACTATTATCTTGTCAAATTAGTTTGGTAAAAACTAAGATCACAGAAAGGTAGAGCAGCAATATCAAAGAATACCTTATGAAGTAATTAAACTGCTCATGACCTGCATGGTATATTGATCCCTCCTGTTGAAACCATATATTTTCAACTCTAATATCACCCAATTTTTTCTTGTTCTGCAATCCTTGACACTCTGTAGAGATCTGGGCCTCAACCATTCTCTTATACCGGACTCTATTTCCAGATACTTGGCTGACGTCATTCAATAAGAAGCTTGCAGTTTTACATTAAAAGATCTTCTCTGTGTATTATTTGGTGCGCCAACACGGTGGCCTCTTCCTTGCGGAATTCAATAAAGAGCTTGTCAAGCACTATATTTAGTTGATCTACAAAGAGTGTGGCCTATCCAATGCCACTTCCATTGACATTCCTAACAACGAGCAGAGTTATTGTATGCATCATTAAATAAATCAGCGTTCCATATGCAATTCGACTGGCCATAGGCATGCGTTGATTTCTTTTGTATACTTTCTAGTTATAAAGGCCTAAGCCAGGATAAACTTGCTGTTTAAATTGCAAATACGTTGCAAGTGGTTGCTGATATTTTTCGAAATCTCCAAATAGATTGGAGCGTAATAAGAGCAGTTGTGGCCTCATTAATGCGTGTTTCAATTTACTCGTCTGCAGCGCCCATTGTGTTTACCATACTGCCCAGTAATTTTAAGTTGCTTACGCATTCAGTAACTTCGTAATCACATTCTAATAGATATCTTGGAGCATAGCTAAGCAGACATACGTCAACGACATATTTCAAGTTCTTGAAATATTGGAAGAGTCTCCATTAAATACAGCATTTACCATTCAGGATCTAACGATTTATTTCATCAATTAGGAGGATAATTAGAATCTTCAATAAGACACATCCTTGATGGAACCTTCATATTAACCTACCAGTTTGCCGGAGTGTAGAACTCGGTATTTGAAATCCACCCACATGCGCCAGATAAAATAAAAAACTTTTGGTGACATTCTAGGCTTCTCCACAATCCTTCACAGGCAGCGCCTGTTCACACTATCAAAGTACTTTATAAGCCAATAAACGGCAATTAAATATTGATGCAACATTGTTCTAAGATTATTTTTATTGTGTTGATAAAATCATTTCAGGAGTGATTTTTTCTGAAACCCAGCTAATTCTTCTTGTGTGCAGCAATAACTACGTCGAATATTCGGCCCAGTATTACTTATACAACAAAATATTTTGCTCGGTATTGGAAGTAGTATCATTCCATGTTAGATATTGCAGTCTTTAAAGTCACCCTTTTTTTGGAATTTTTATCAATATACCTTTATTTCAAAAGTTTGGCGGAGTTTCTCCTTCCCAGGTTCTTTTTTATTGTCCAATTAAGGTAAAAAAAACTCAATAATCAAACACCTTCACCAATAGTAACTTACTGGGGATGCATATATTTCTCATGTAGCTATTTTAATTTGGAACTCCCGAGGCTCCTGAGATGCTTTACTGCTTATTATTATTTACATTTTCAGGCATTTATTCGTCAACCATATCAAACAAATGCTGTATGGAGTAGGTAGGTAGGTAGCATAGGCCAGCTGTATTGCAGCTCACTTGAGTCCATTATATTTATCCCTTTGTGATACCTGAATTGAATAGAAAGAATAGAATAAAAAAGAAGAGAAAGAGAAGCAGACCAGTCCGGAGTCTCTTGCAGGAATCAGCAGAACAGCACACTTCTGACTAGTCCCCCGGGGCACACTCTGTACGGAGTAACTGAAAATCTAAAATTAATTTAATAATCTAATTTCTTGCTTTTATGCACTAGGACTTAAAGACAACAATTTGAGGGTTTTGTTTTTACACTGAAAATACTTTTAGCATTAATATTCTGTTTCTGAAAAATTTGATGCTTTAGAATCCAAAAATATTTTTTTTTGAAATTTTCGAACTATCGCCGACAAAGAATTTTTTTGTTAAGATTGACCAACATTCGTAACACATCGTACTCTTAGTTTTGCTGGCAAGCTTTCTGATAATCCTTGACTTTACTTAATGCACATGAATTATCAATTAGTTATATGTTGTTAAAAGTCATCAAAATTGGAATATAAAAATATGTGGGATTTAATTTTTCACTTACCAGCAAGTTAAAACAGAGCAATCTAAATGAATTTTTCTTTTGCATATTTTACACGTGTCCAAAAGTTTTTAATGTTTTACAAATTATATTTAAACAGTAGATAATAATCAACAAATAATAATATTCCAAATTCCTTGGAAATGTTTTTGAAATAAATGATATAAATAATAAAACAGAATAAAAAAATAAATTGAAGAATAATTTATGTTGTCATTTATTAAAACACAAAAGTTCTTAATTTTAGTTAAAAAGTGGAAAATTTACATTCTATATGAAATTATAAATCACTTTAAATACTTCTCACTTCATTTCATTTTGTTTCAACAATGTGTTAGGAAATAAACGACACATATTTTGGAGGCTGTAAATAGATTTCAGAATATCAAACTCTAGTTGTATTTAAAGTAACTTGCAATCTTGTTAGCAAAAAATTTTGCCTATCGTGACTGGTATCTAAATCCATAAAGATTGATTTCAGTTATAAAACTAGGTTTCAGGAATCGCCCGATTAAGAATCCCAAAACAAAAAAACTAAGAGTGTAAACGGAAGTGTGATAGAGAGTTTGATTATTCAATTCATTTATTGGAAAATTTTGATGAAAAATCTTAACCTACATCCATATTTATTAATTCCAACTGGTGCAACAGTTTAGCACCGTATCATCAATTACATCGTGTGTTTTATTAATGCACTGAGAATCAATATGTTTTTAATGTCAAATCATTTTCAGTGATGAGGCTGATTTCTGACTTAAATGGTGCACAAACAAGTAGAATTGTTATTTCTGAAGAAAACTAAGACTCTTACGACTTCTTTACATCTTAAAAAAATAATATCTGTTTGGCGCGGTTTACTGGTTTATGGAAGTAAATCCTTTTCGATAGGAATAAATAATTGTAAAACTGACTATCATACTTATTCAGTGTTTTTTCCACATACATTGGATTAACGCTTACAAATCGTAGAACAATATTAAATAAAAATTTTGCTCTGTTCTCCAAACTTATAGATCGCTTCGTTAAATTTACATTAATATGATTCTTGAACATGTTTAGTCTTTTAAATAATATTCCAATAAAGCGAAACTGCACTGTGCGTACAGACGAAATTATCGCCATTATAGACGCGAGTGGGACAGAGGACTCGAATTTATTGATTTGATACCGTGCGCATCAATCTGTTACTCAGCAAATTTTGAGGAAAAAAATTCTCAAACTTCGGTTAATGCGCTGGGAATCAATTGAAATACAAACCATATTTTTAACATCAAATCTTAACGATGAGGCTAATTTCTTGCTTAACTGGTATGTAGAAAATTGTCATTTTTGAAAAGTCCTCTTACGAGAGACTCTTGCGATTCCATTACATCTCAAACAAATTATTTGATGCAGAAGGCGACATCGGCCATTTTTGTCCTTAAATACGAAATTAGTGCCAACATTAGCGTGAATGGATAACTCTGCAGGCAAATGACTTAATAAATTTTTGTAATTCTTGTCTCAATGAAAAAAATTTTCCAACAAGACGGCACAACATCACTTTGTTGATTCAAACAAAGAGACCGAATTATATCAAGAAATTTGATTGTCTGTTGGCCAGCTCTGTTCAAGTAATTTAATACTTTTTGCCTGACTTTTTGTGAAGACTTCAAATTTCTCATCCATGATGATAAGCGAGCTATAATTGATTATTTATAAGCTAACACTAGACGTATTATACGATTCACAATGATTGCCTTTGAAGTTTTCCCACATGTACATATTGCCTGCCATATCATATTATCATTTTTTGGCGAATTTTTAAATTTTTTTTATACTTAAATTTATCGGATACATTAGCTCTTTTATTAGAAACATAAAACTCCTGACCAGGAAGCTCTGAATAGTCAGCCTTACAATAGGTTTCATCGTCTATTAAAATACATCCATTAAAATTATTTAATTTGTGACGTAGCAACTGTCTTGCTCTTATTCTTGCCGTTTTTGTTCCTTTTTCGCTTCGGTCAGTCAAGAAACTTTGAATGTTCTTAAATTTTCTTTTTTCTTTATTCGTTCTACAAGCGACTTCGAAATATTAAGTTTTCGTGCGATATCGCGAATGGAAATGTTTGGATTTTGCTTCCAAAGTGCCTTCACCTTTTAAACGATTTGAGGATTCCTAAAACCACGAGGACCTCCACCTTTCTTGTGCTTAATAGACAAGTCTTTTTTAAATTTAAAAATAACGTTACGGGCAGTCTGTCTGGATACTTTTGCCCGTTGCGCAACCTTAGCGTAAGAAAATTGTTTATTTTCATTATAAATATCCACAATATTTTTTCTCACTTTTTCTCTATTTGACGACATTTTAAATACGGATTAAGTAATTTGAATAAACTTATTAACAAAGTATTGTTAACACTTATAACTATAACAGAGTGGAACAAAAAAATTAATTAAATAATAATTGTTTGCGAAGTGCCCTGTAAAAAATTTAAAAAAACATTTCAAGACACCCCTTAGCAAAGTTGGAGGTCCCCATATTTAAAACAAGTACTGCTGGAAACCATAACAGTTTAAATTCCTTGTGCCCGTACGAAGGTTGTCTTCAGCACTTTTCTAAGTGGAACGTAAAAAAATATTTGGAAGAAAAAACAATCCAACACATATGACGAGAGGCCTTAATGTTACACAATGTATGCAGCAAATATCTAAAACATAAATTTTAAGCTAATGCTGTCAAAATATCTTTTTTAAATAATATAATCCACGATAAAACTAAAAGATATAAAAATATACCGGACATATTTTTGTGATGCTTGAAGACTCCTATCACATTATGTATTTCAAATAACAAAATGTAAGTTAATCGAAAGAAAAACAAAACTCGCATAAGGAGTGTATCGCAAAAAAATTTGTAGTTGCATTTAGTTAAATAAAACTCAAATCGTGCAATATAGAAACTCAAATTTTTTTTATTATTTCTTATTTATAAAATTATCGACTTTTTTGGAAGTCCTTCCATTAAAGATTTTACAGTTGCTTCTGTTACCTTTTTGAAGGAGGTGGTCCATCTAATGAGACAATAGTTTTGTTATTTTTTCCAACAAAAGTAATATTGCATGTTTTTTGCATATTTTTTGTAAAAATATAATTGAGTTGTTGGTGTTAAATCAAGCATTTGTTGCCCACATATCTGTTACCAAATGTTCGGTAAGTTTTATTATATGTAAAACACTTTAAAAATTGTTATGAATATTAACAGAAAACTATATGCATTTATGAGAATTGTCTATTGTTTTTACAAATCTGTTTCTAATCTGAATTTTTGTATTTTTTTTTAAGACCATCGCCTTTTTAAAGACACTATGTTCAACAGATAAACGATATTTTTCTTTAATTTGATCTTTTTAACAAAAGCATTTGAATTGTGAGTCTGTGAATTGCAATTTGTGGCAGATATTATCTGTCACACTTTAAAAAGAAAACATTTAATATTTATTGCTCTCTTTATGACTAAAATACTAGCTAAAATGTGGGCAAAATAATAGAAGAATAGAGAGTATCACTGCAAGAAGACTTTGTACCACATATACTGCTTTTAAGATTTTATTTTAAAAACCTCTCATAAATATTCAAAATAGACTTGCAATTGTCAAGGAAAAAATATGACTAAAACTTCAATATGTATGCATACACTCATATGTAATTGTGTATAAAGAAAACTGAAATATATTTAAGGATTTTTATATCAAAACAAGCAAACTTGTTAACTTGCTTACCACATGCATTTGCTAATAAGGACCTTAAAATGCGTGTTTAATTTTTAATTAGTTTTTAAAAATTAGTTTTATTATGCAGTCTCCTTTGAAATCTCATCCAAATACGTTGTGCTCACTATAACTATATACATGATGGTAAAGGGTACTATTATAGTATTCGGCATGGGCGAAATAATGTTTGATGGTGTCAATTGGTGCTATTCTCTCATAATATTATGTAGAAGAAAGGTAAAAAGTCCGTTAAGTCCAGAAGCCATATACTCACTAATTTTGCACTTTTTCTCAATTAAAAGTTTTTCGTAAAGCTATGGCCATACGATTTTGTTTTAATACCCTTCACCTGTGGTGCTCAAGGGTATATATAGCTTTGTCATTCCGTTTGTAATTTATACAATTTTAATTTCCGACCCCATAAAGTATATATTTTCTGAAAGCTTATGAATAGAGGAGTCGATTAAGCCCTGACCGTCTGTCCGTGTGTTGGTTGAAAACTTTTAGAAGCAAATATATGTTCCTCAGATCTGTATATGATAGCAATCTCTTGGAAATATCCAGGAATGAATCGCTATTGAAATTCAGCACAATCGCCCCATAACTTTCTGAGATATGAGCAAAAAACCACGACCACCTCGTTTTTTTCACAATTACAACAACATCCTACATACATACTGGTTAAAGTAAACGTGGCATCGAATTCCAGCTGAGTCAAAAAAATTTTATTTTATTTTATTTAATATATTATTTATATTTTATTTTATATTTTTTTTCAATTTTTTTTAAAAATTTTTTTTATTATTTTTTTTTTATTTTTAATATATTTTTTTTTGTAATTTTTTTTTTTTGTATGTTTTTTAAATGTGTGTACATACGTATTTTATATGAGACGAATGGTGATACAAATAATTGTTATTGCATGACTACACGTTGTGAAGGGTATATAAGATTTGGCACGGCCGAATATAGCACTGTTACTTGTTTGTTTTTTTACTTTTTTTGTCTTACACGTGTACTTGATAATTTTGCCATCTTTTTTACAATTATATTCTATTTTTTCACATATATTTTTAAACATTTCGTAAACAGCCATTCTACGCTTAATATTTTCAACAATTTGTTCTAATTCAAAATATATCAATGTTACACATAACTGTATAACAGCAAGAATTTAAATAAAAAATAGCCTCACGATGTTACTTTTAACATAGAGTGAAGCCAATATAAAAGGTTTTCCAACTGGGATGATTTGATTTTGCAGTGATGTTTCGACCATATGTAATATGTTATGATCTGTCATTTGTTTTTCATTGTATTCAGTAGCTGTTACAATTTCATCATGGAGAGATAAACGCAAGAACAACGTTTACAATTGTTCTCCAATTGCAACTTTTCGTGCGCTTTTGCCATCTTATGGTCGTAATAATCGCCCAAGTGTGTATTGCAAATATTGCTGCCGTTCAGGCAAGTATTTCTAAAGACCACAATTTGTTGATTTCCAGACGTTAAAAACAAAAAAAAAACACTACCTGGCAGATTCTGAGAAAAGTTTTGAGTTTGCATCCGTATAAAAATCTTCTCACTCAGGAACTGAAGCCATTAGACGGGGCTATGCTAAACACAGCAAATGCAATAAAAAAAATTTAAGAATTGATTATTTCAAGAAATTGTGATATTGAATGGCCTCCAAGAAGATGTAATTTAACACCATTAGACTATTTCTTGTGAGGTTATTTAAAGTCATTGGTCCTTTGAAATAAACCAGACCCTCTTCAAGGTCTGCCATTCATGACATACGACTTGATTTAAAGAAAAAAATTTTCGAAAATTGGGTTCATCGAATTCGTTTCTGCAGAAGAAGTCATGGAGGCCATTTGGATGACATTTAATCTTAAACTTAATTGTATCGATTGTACTTCACATTAAATAAAAAAACTTTAAAATTTCCTTAGCAATAAGTGCGTTTTTTTAAGAAATCGTTTCACTCTTATTGGAAAACCTTTTAGTAGATAAATAAAACATTTTCAAATTACGTTTAATTAAACTTCTTTGAAGCAACTTCCATACAAAAATAAAATCTTTAACATCAACCCCTCTCTACAACTTACAAAAATATCAAATTCTTACACAATTCAAAATGTGTTGTATTACAACACCAACAGTTTTAAAATTAACTATTTTGACATTCACCTAAGTTCACCGGAATTTTAAATTAGCACAATAAATTTTCTAAAATAATGGCAGTTGCAAACAATTATCTGCAACTATACTTAGTGTAATTGGTGTAGTAAGCAGGACAAACAAGATGGCAACAACAATAACAAAACATTTAAAGTTCTCGTTTTACCATAAAATATTTAAAGTTCTACTAAATGAACATGGGCGAGAAAGAAGGCGACATGAAAATGTTTAACTCATTATGCTGTCGACATTTGCGTTATTATGTTGTTGTTCTTAAATTGCGACAAGTGAAAACGGATACTCATTTATTCACTTGGTTGACATCTTTTTGCTGTGTTCGCTATTATTATTGTTATGTTCAATATAAAGTTTCTTATGCAGGCAAATGTTGAGAAAGATATTTTATTCTTCCTTGTGTGCTGTGTGCTTTGCTCTCTCAACTTTTACTTGCTGTTTCTTGATGTTAAATAAAGGACAGACTGGTTCTGTCTTTTTTAAATGTTGCTGATGCCCCCTATATTATCTGTATATTTCCGTGTACATCTTTTCATTTTGTGTTCATTTTCATTATAAAAGTTTAATTGTTTGAAATGTTTATTTAAAGCCTTTTTTTGTGAACTTTTATTTGCTTAATGATAAAACAGAATACAACTGTAACGTAGATCGCTTAAAGAGGAACAAAGCAGGTAACAACAATAAGTAGTAATAATAATGCCGACTACATAATTAATTATTATGTGTTTATACTTGTTATATATACAACAATATAATATACCTTGTATGCAATAACAAATTTATATAAATTCACATTTTAATATATTCTATTATTGTCTGCAGATTTTTAGAGTAGGGTGCGCAACAAATAGATAAATAAATACCTACCTCATAAACCTGTCTTGATTTTGTTTACAAAAGAGTAATACATTTTATAAGAGAGGGTAATAATATTGTAATAATGTGGGCCGCAAAATGAATTTATATTATAAGTAAAATGACGTTTTTTAAATTATATATTGTATAAAAAAGTCACGTTAAGTCACAATTCTGTTTACACAGTAATTTTTTTTTTTAAGTCATTGTTTTTTCAAAAACAATTCGAAAAATGTACTTTAAAATAAAAACCTTTTGCAATAAATTGTATAATTTGCATAAATTATCAATATAAATTTTGATTTTGAAATAAAAGTTGTAATTAAATTCAGCAGACACGTTTTCATGGCAAATTGTAAAAGTACAATAATGGCTTAATAACGACTTATTACAGCTGTTGAAAACATTAATAAATGTGTTTTAGTTAGTATAAGTTTTTAAGTTATCAATAAATGTTCTGTGAAATATTTATGTTGTCGACGAATTTTCTATAAAAATTTCATGTTATCGATTTTATATATGGAATATTTATGTTTTTGATTTTCTATATAAAATTCGCGTTATCAATTTTCTATGGAATATTTATGTTATCGATTTTCTATACAAAATTCATGTTATCGATTTTCTAAATAAAATACATGTTACATGTTACAATAGATATTCTGTATTCTCGATTTTCTACACTGATGCTGTCTGATGCTGTCTGATGCTGTCAATATACTGCATTTTTGTAATTAATACACAACATTAAAGTTTATCGGCCGTATTCATAAACGGCTTATTTGACAGTTGTTGTACAGATCAAATTTTTTTTATGATATTTAGTTTTTTATTAACTATTTTTAAATTAAATTGTTTTATGAAAAATTTAAGTCTCTAATAAACTTACTTATAGAAAATTTATGTTATAGATTATACATAGACAAATTATATTATCGATTATCTATAGAAAATTTATATTATCGATTTTCTATAGAAATTTTATGTTATCGACTTTCTATATAAAACTCATGTTATCGATTTTATATATAAAATTCATGTTATCGATTTTCTATATAAAACTCATGTTATCGATTTTCTATATAAAACTCATGTTATCGATTTTCTATATAAAACTCATGTTATCGATTTTCTATATAAAATTCATGTTATCGATTTTCTGTATAAAACTCATGTTATCGATTTTCTGTATAAACTTTGTGATATCGATTTTCTATAGAAATTTTATGTTGTCGATTTTCTATAGAAATTAATGTTATCGATTTTTTACAAAAATTTGTGTTATCGATTTTCTATAAAAAATTCATGTTATCGATTTTCTATAAAAAATTCATGTTATCGATTTTCTATACAAAATTCATGTTTTCTATAGAAACTTTGTGTTGTCGACTTTCAATAGAAATTTATGTGATCGATTTTTTACAAAAATTTGTGTTATCGATTTTCTATAAAAAAAAAAATTATATGTTATCGGTTTCCTCTAGAAAATTTTTTTATCATTTTTTTTAAAGAAAATATTTATTATTGATATGTTTTCTATAAAAAATTCATATAATTAGTTATTGAGTTTCTGTATAAAATTAAGTTTAATAATTTTAGAAGATTTATTTTATAGAAAAATTTTCTATGACAAATTTTTATTATCGTTTAATTTTTTATATAATCGATGAGTTTTTGAGAAAATCACTTTTTATTGACGAATCTTCTCGATATAAGCAATGAACTTTCTATAGAAGATAATTTATAAATAATTTTTATTACCAACTTTATAATTCTTATATTCGAACTTTTTACGTTTCATTGCAATGCATATTGGATTCTAATACTAGTTTTTAGGTTCATAATTTTTTTTTTAATTTATAACAAAAATAAATCTTATTTACGATAATGAAAGAATAGACTGAAATAATAATTTTTTACCGACACCAGCTGAGTGGAAAACATTTACGAAATCAGCTGCGATTTCATCATAAGCACTCTTTGATTGGTATTTCAGTGTTGGTTGTAAATATCATATATTCAGCTCACAATCTATCTATCTATATATATAAAAGTGAAACTCTGTGTGTGTGTGTGTGTTAGCTATAGACTCCGAAACTGTAAAACCGATCGGACTCAAACTTTGGCAAGTTGTTGTACACATACCAGGGAGTGTTTATGGGTGGAAAAAAGTGGGCGGGGCCACGCCCATAAAAATTAGTAATCAGTTTTAGCTACTTGCACTTGACCGATTTTTCTGAAACTTTGCACACATATCGAGCTGTCATGACTAAATAATATCGTGATAAGAAAAGTGGGCGGGGCCACGCCCCTAAAATAGTTTTAATATTGAAGTACTTGCACCAGACCGATTTTTCTGAAACTTTGCACACATATCAAGCTATCATGACTAAATAATTTCGTGATTAGAAAAGTAGGCAGTGCCACGCGCTTAAAAAAAAGGTATCATTTTGAGGTACTTGCACTGGACTGATTATTCTGAAACTTTTCACACATATTAAGCTGTTATGACTTTATAATTTCGTGATTAGAAAAGTGGGCAATGCCACGCCCATAAAAAAATTATAATTTTTAGGTTTTTGCACTTGATATTCAATTAAAATTCAGAATGCATTTCGATTCATTAAAGGGCATAGCAACGCGCGCCGGGTTTGGCTAGTATGTTATAAAATTGAAATCGATAATTAAAAGATTTCTGTATACTTAAATTCTGCCGTAGTGGTATTTTTCTATTGTTTTTTTTTCTTTCAGTATTATTCACACGAGAGTGTAAAAGGGTATATACGAGTAGAACTTTATCATTCTGTTAGTAATTTTTACTAAATTTAATCCATTAGGTGTTCATATTCTGAATCCTTATTGATACAAAAGACAGTTTGGCTATGTTCATTCGTGTGATAGTTAAAATAATTTTCTTGAAGCCCCAAATATCCCATAGACTCTTATGTAGTATTAACTTTTCAGAAATGTTTTCAAAAATGTTTACATATTAGTGGCTAAGATATGGGCAAGAAGCCACATATGCCTCTTAAAAAAAACAGGAAAAACAAAAGCAGGTGCTGCTATATATAACGTAAAAACATTTCTGGGTTGCTGTTTTAGTTAATATATTTTTTATGCCCTTTCATGTGCTCGAATGTATGTATGTACTATGCATGTATGTAATGCGAAATTGTTCATTTGCTAGGCAAGCAAATGTAAATCTGTTGCACAAACAATGTATATGTTTAAGGTTATAGCTGCGTATATACACTTGTGAAAGGATATATTAATATTATGCACAATCGAATATAGCGCTCCTTCTTGTTAACTATCATTTTCTAATATTTTTGCTAACGTTATCGATGATTTTTTAAAGAAAATTTTAAGTTATCGATGAATTTTGTATAAATGATTCATAGTATCGATAATTTTTTTTTAAAACTATTGCTAACGATAATTTTAAATAAAAAACTTTTGATATCGATGAACATTCTTTAAAGAATTTATTATAATTTTGTATAATTCAAATTGTATGTCACCGATAATAATCAAAATTGTGTTGGCAGTAAATTGGATGACATAAATTCTCTTTAAAAAAATTATTTTCTAGAAATTTTTTCAACGTTAAAATTTATTTATACAAATTTCAGTTGTTACATTTTATTTGTTAAATATTTGTCTGCAGCTTTTCTTTTTACTTAACCTCAACAAAATCATTTCCTTTTCGTTTTCGCTTAATTTGCCATTCAAATATTCTGTGTAGCTGTAAAGTTTTTTTCTTTGACTCTTCTTGTGAATTAAAATAACAATAAGTTTCTTAAATTAAATTAAAAATGTAAATAAGCCGTTTCCATTTCCCATCTAACGAGCGATGTTACATCAAGTTTAGTTGAGGAATTGTTAACAGTGACTGTGTGAATCTTAAAACAAATTGATTGGGACCATAAACAATTCAGATTTATTTCCAAGTATTTTGGTGTTATTTTAAGTGTATTGATTTGTGGGTGACTTTAAAGGAGCATCTGCTATTTATAGGTATATATTCAGTTAAGTAGAAATTAATGTTAAATTATAAATTCAATTGAAGTGCTAAATTTAATCTCATATAAAAAGCAAACTAAGAGTAGAAAACCTTAGGCATTATTTTTATTTGAAATTGTAAGATGAAAATATACTGCAAAGGATTAATCGATAAAGGAAAAAATTCAGCTGATAGTATTTTATTGAATATTACAATCTAATAGCAATAAGCCAATTTAACACAAAATGCAGAACAAACAGTGGCTAAATTCTAACAGTCACCATTAATTTTCAATACGCAACAGCAATGAAAAAATGAAACCCCTAAAACCCTATACTATACACACACCATAAACGCTTTTATTATACAATAAAGTTTCTACATACACTGTTTTTGCATGAAAATTCTTTTTAATGCCTTTTTGCACTTTAAAAATTTCCCATTTTCCTAATGCACGCCTGCATACTCATTTACATGTACTTTATGTATATTTTCGAACAATTTAAAAATGTTTTACTGCAACAAAAAAGTCAATAAAAAAAAAAACAAAAAATTAAAAAAGAAAATCTAACTACTTAAACTGTTAAACAAAAATAAAGTAAAGTTAAGGACACAATATATTTATAAAGTAAAACAATTTACACTTAATAAGAGCAATAGCAATATTCATTTAAGAAGGCTTCATGGAGCAACAATTTTCCTTTACTTGTAAAAAAAATATTAACAAAAAAAGGATAAATACTTTAAGATGCTGCTTTTCAAAATAAAGTGTACGTCTATAGTTCAGGAGTACATTCACATAGATACATATAAACAAATAAGTGAACAAAATCAAATTTTTCGGTATATCTAAGAGGTCCTTTAAATCACGATTATGTGTGCTTCATACGTTTAAGGGTTATTTAATAACTATTGTATATAAGATTTTATACAATTTGTAAGGAAATATAAGCTGTTTTTTAAGCTTATTACAAACATTTTATGCATGAAAAAGTTCTATTTCTAAGTTTAACCCTTGTTGAAGAAATAACAGGAATATAATACTAAAAAGTTCACGCTTTACTACTTCACATTACACATAAGCCAAGTGAAGAAAGAAACCAACACAAAAGTAATTCTTTATTACTTAAACTTAAACAGGCTAAAAAATTTATAACATTTAAGAGTATATTTTAAATATTAATGTGTATAGTTAGTTCATGACTTTTTACATGAGAGTATTTAAATAACCTATCATCTTAACAGAAAAATAAAAAAAATTTAGACTGATAAGACTGATATTCCTAATATAATAAAATGTTTTCGAGAATATTAAATTAATAAAAAGAAACAAAATACATCAATAAAATATTTTATATAAAATATTTTTGGTAAATATATCGCTGACATAATGTGTCCATAGAAACGTTGTTTACGAAAACGTAAAATGTCCATAAAAAAAAGTTATCTATAACGTTAATATTTAATAGAAAAAATATCGAAAATATAAGTACGATAAAAATTCATTCTCTGCAATATAATATTTTCAAATATACTTATCGATAAAATAAATTTTCTACAGATTTTGTAGCGACAACAAAAACTGTCTATAGAAAATTTATCGATAATTTAAAGTGTATACAGAAAAATTACTAATAACACGAATAGTTTATGCAAAAATTTTTGATAATATAAATTGCTAATTTAAAATTAATTGATAATAATAAGATGTCTATAGGAAATGTATCGGTGACATAAAGTATCCATAAAATAATATCAAAAACAAAACTAAAACAAAACCAACGATGGACAATATAAAATAATAAAAGAATACTTATCGATAACTTAAATTGTCTACAGATTATTAACCGATAACAAAAATTGTTGATAGAAAATTTATCGATGGTATAAATTATATATAGAAAAGTTACTGCTAACATTAATTGTGTATGCAAAATTTATTTATCAAATAAAATGTCTTAAAAAAATTATTATTAACTTCCCTTTTCAATAAACAAATATTCGATAATATAACTCTATTACAAAAAAATTATGGAAAGAATGAAACTATCAAAAAATACTTATCGATAACCTAAATTTATCAACGACATAAAGTGTATATAGAAAAGTTAGAGATGACATCAAAAGTTATCGATAATTATTTTCATTAAACAAAATTTTAAAATCACGATAACATATAAAAAAAAATTTTTAGACAATAAAGAATATAAATCGATGACACAAACTCTTTAAAGAAAATTTACCGGTAATATACATCAATATAAAAACAATTAATGATAACATAAATTTTGTATTCAAAATTATCGATAACACAGTCTGTTTACAGAAAATTTATCGAATCAATTATATACAAAATTACCGAAAAATTATCGATAGCATAAAATTTTTATAGAAAGTATATTTATGAAATAAAATTTTTTAATAGAAAATTTATCAATAGCATAAACTGTGGAAAAAAAGTTTTCGATACATTGGTTTTCAATTTACATTAAATAAAAAATTATAGATAACATTATATTTTCAAAGACTACTTTTCGATAACTTCAATTGTCTAAAGATTTTTTTTTTTGTAGAAAACTATTAAAAAAAATTGTCTATAGAAAATTTATATCTAACCTAAATAGGCAAAAAATTATTTATCAAGAGAAAGTGTTTCGATATTAACAATTCGATGTTTTTAATAGCTTAGAATTTATTTTGTTTTTAACTGTAATAACAGCAATGTTTGAAGAAAAATATATTTTTTACTCAGAAAATATATATTCGAAATTTCATGATTCTACGTCACTATGTTTGGACACAATTACATGTATTCAATGTTGGAAGGATATTTTTGACCTACTTTTGCATTTCGAGCTATAACTGTCTTCCTAATATTCCGATTTAGCGCATTTTCATTACTAAACAAACCTTGTGTATAAGAAATTATCTGGCAGAATTTGAGCACCCTAGTTTTCGGTGTCAGTTTTATTACGTTTTAAATTTGAAATATACACTGTGCGGTATAAATTTTCGTACATTTTTATCTATAACTCTTTTCCTAATTCATAGATTTAAGCGATTTTCAAGGAAAAATATTCTTTTGACTCGATAAATATATATTCGAAGTTTCATGACTAGGTTTATGCGTCTGGACACAATTCCATTTTATTCAATGTTTGAAGGACACGGTTTTTTCGACCTACTCTTGCTTTTCGAGATATAACTCTCTTCCTAATATTCCGATTTAGCCCATTTTCAATACCAAACAAACCTTGTCTATAAGAAAGATTCTGGCAAAATTTGAGCCCCCTAGCTTTTTTGGTGCGACCTCTATCATGCTTTCAACAGACGGACAGACGGACGGACATAGCTAGATCGTCATCAAATCAAACCCTGATTCAGAATATATATACTTTATAGGGTCTAAAATGGATATTTCGATGTGTTACAAACGGAATGACAAAATGAATATACCCCCACCATTTTTTTGGTGGCGGGTATAAAAAAAATCGATGAAATAAATTGTCCACAAAATATTTATGGAAAATATATATTGTCTTAAGAAAATTTTACAGACAAGAATTTATTTAAAATTGGCTACTTACATATTTCTAAAATATAAAAAGTTTAATTTTTAATAATTAATTTACACTTTTGAGATAAATTTTAATTTTCTTGTGCAAAATTTCTTTTAAAGTTACATATCTGTAGTTTTCAAAAAAAAGAGTGCAGCCTATAAAAACGTAAGTGGGTTATTAAAAATGTGTAAAACCGATGCAGAAATAAAAAAAAAAAATAAAACAATTTGCTAAAACTTTTTATAAAAAATATAAAAAAAATTATAAATAAAAAAATAGCTAAAAATTTTCTGTAAATATAAAATATATGCAATTCCTATGATAAGCTAATAATATGTTAATTTTTAACATTTACTTGTACAAATATTATTTGAAATATGAATAAAAAAAATATTTTAAAATAATCCAGAGTAAAAGTTTTGTTAAATTATGCTTCAGTAATTTCCTATCCATTAATCCAAAAAATATGTATGTGGGTGTGTATATACAAAGGATATTATATAATTACATTTTATTTTTCTTTATTTTATATGAATTTTATGTTTCAAAATGTCCTTACAAATCCTTAAGCCAAATTTCCGAATTAAATTTAATTTAAAGTGATTGTATGAGAAAACAAAGTAAAATCTAATTGATTTAACATGTCATCTTGTTGTGGAAAAACAATTTTTGCAGAAATGTTCACTTTATAAATTATGTGTGTTTGTGTTTTTTGTTTTTAAATACTGCAAATATTTAAAGGATTTATCAAAAAAACAAACAAAAAAATAAATAAAAAAAACAGGAAAATATTTTAAGAATAAAATAAAAGTAAAAGTAATCTATATACAATGTTCTATACAATCACTTACACTTGCTAGCATAAAAATGTGAAAGGATAATCTCAAGTATTTTTATGTGTGTATGTGACTGAGCAAAAAATGTTTCCACATAAATAAGTTAAACAGGAAAATGTGCAAAACTTGCATGTAAATGCTAAATAAAATATAAAGGAAGGATTCAAAAATTTTAAGGTATTTTAGCGAAATTCTGCATGTTAAAACTGAATAAATACCAAGACATGAATAATATTAAAAAAAAGTTATTTACGTCAAATATATTTTAAGTCCTTCAGTCAGTCAGTCTTATCTTAAGTTTTTTTTTTAAGAAAGATTAAAATTCAAGGTAATAATAGAAGATGTTATGTTTAAATGAAAAAAGAATTACTACAAATATAATGTTTTTAATAAAAATCTTACCATTCACGAAATAAGCACTAGTTGAAAAAAACGTTAGATGGCGGACCCGTTATAAATGAAACAAAAATGTTTATTGTATTTAAAGTATTACATTTGAACTCTTTTTAATTTGTATTATATTTTTATATTAGGCTATCAGTTCTATGTGATAATGACAGAATATCATAATATTTCAATTAAAATAAATATTTATTTATACAACAACGAAAAAAAAAATAAAATAAAAAATTTTCTGACATAAAATTTAACAAAAACATTTTATTAAATAAGTAATTTGTGGTTTTCTGTTGCAGCAAATTTATTAAGCACAACTTCTAGATCAACTTTGATTTTGATGTGTATGTGTAACATGGCTAACCCATTTAGCCTGTCCTCTGTCATGGTTGATCTCAGCCACGTTTTAATGCGACGAAGGAAGGAAAATTATTATTCGAACATAGCATTACTTACCGGCATTGAAACAAAAATGGTTAACATATTTCTTAAATTTTGATAAATATCTGCGTCACACATAAATAAAACATCTATCACATCTTCTGGAAGCTCTTGACAGATCTTCCATTTCTGCTGCCAATGCAAAAGTTCAGCTTCAAGTTTAGATTTTAGTAGTTTTTTATCTGTTTCTTCGTACTCAAACAAATCGTCTACAAGGAGTGGCATTATTGGTTAAGTCTAATAAATAATGTTTAATGCTTTTTCGTAGAAGTTAAGGGATGTTAAAAAAATTTATGTGTAACTTCTTTTGGAAAACGTATTTTTAAGTCCTGAAGAACAGAATTAATAAGGGAGATGTATCCTTTTATGCGGCAGTACTCTTCTATATCTTCTATAGGATCATTTCGTTCTAATATTGACTTTTCAACTTGAATTTCCAGACCAAAGCAAATCTTCTGTGTTTCTTCAAAAATTATTTTAAATTCCAACAAAAAAATGTTGGGGATATATTCATTTTGTCATTGCGTTTATAACACATCGAAATATCCATTTTATACCCCATAAAGGATATAAGTATATTCTAAATCGGGGTTTAATTTTATGAAGAACGAGCTATTTCCGTCTGTCCGTCCGTTAAAAGCACGATAGAGATCGGACCAAAAAAACTAGGAGGCTCAAAAAGGTTTGTTTAGTATTGAAAATAGTCTAAATTTAAATATTACGAAGAGAGCTATAGCTTGTAATGCAAGAGTAGGTAAAAAAGACCATGTCCTTTCAACATTAAATAAAATGTAATTGCGTCCAAACGCATTGCCGTTTCTAAAAAATTGCCGAAATCTATGAATTAGTAAAGGAGTTATAGATCAAAACGTACAAACATTTATACCGCGCAGTATATTTTTCGATATATTCAAAATTTAAGACGTAATATAACTAACGAAATTATATGTATGATTCTGAAATTTTGCAACCATTGCCTTTTGAACAAAATCTTTGCACTAACGAAAAATAAATATCACACGCCTACTTTTACGCCCACCTCCCATATAATGATTTACCTAAAATTCATATAATTTCTCTATGAATAAAGATTTTGGAATAATAAAGGACTTTAACGTCCACTTTCATTAAAAGACTAAATTTACGAAAACATTTTACTAGCATATCGAAGTTATACAATGAAAGTGATACATATTTTAGTACAAAGAGATTATTGCATAGCGATTACAGTTAATTACAAAATAATAAATTTTGCGCTATAAAAGTACATCAAATTGGTGGTGGGTATAAAAGATTCGGCACAGCCAAATATAGTTCTTTTACTTGTTTTAAATTTTATTACTCTACCGTATTTGTGTATCCATTAATTTTTTATCAACGTTCCAGTTAATAATTATTTTATTTTTAATTTCTTAGAAATTCATTATTATCTCGCTACAAAAATTATTATATCGATAGTAGATATCAAAATAAATTTATTTTAAATTTTATCAAAATCCATCCAGATTATCAGTCCAGATATTGGTATTTTGTATTGAAACTTTATACACCTCCATTAAAACTATAAAAAAATTTTCAATGTCTTTTTAACAGTCTCGGAATCGAAAGCCCTAGGATTGCGTTTAGAGAGGTCGAGAGTTTAGAGTTATCTTTACAAAAGTTTCTCTTATACCTATACACTCGAAGCCAAAAAATTAAAGATGTATCAGCCTTTCGTCTCTCTTGCTCAAGAGGTTAGATAGACTGGTCCATCTATATCTGAGGGATATTATTATTTCTTGTGTCACAGTAGACATCAGTATGCTGATATCACGATATCACCTAAAGGTAGATCTATTAGATTACACTTCATAATGTAGTGGGTTTTAAAGAACGTAACTTGAATGATAGGGAATATTTGTTCGTGAATTTCTGGATGTAGAGTGAGCCGTTAACAAAGTTAGTATAAAGAAAATTAGATTGATTCTTCCTCAGCTGGGAATCGCTGAATATTCACAATGCTGGACAGTAAGGCTATAAATTCTTGCTTTGAAGGGAAGGATTTCAATATCCCTGTTGTATTTACTAACGGTAACGTTATTCTAGGACAATTTAAATGTAATGAAGATTGTGGCAAAAGCGGATGACGCAGTGCTGCTGTTCAAGGGAAGATTTCTTTCAATGTAAATTTTATGCTCGTTAGAGACTCTTTTAAAAGCATTTAATAAAATTGTGGGCTTTTTTAACATTTGATTGTATTGTGTATGCGGTAAATCACTACAAAATTACAATATGGCGAATTTGTTTGCTTGTATTTGTTTTTGTTGTACGAAAATAGATAGAAGTAAATACTTGCCATTCATTGTTGCTACAAGGCGCTTTAGTGCGCCAACTCTGACGTTGTTTGCAGCATTACGCATATTTGGTCAATATTGGGTACCCGCGGTCAATATTGACCATAAAATCTACATTATTTTACCGATTTTTAGGGTTTATAGCTTTTTTTATTTTTAAGATAAGTAACTCTGAGAAAAAAGTGCAAAATGTTGAATATTTGTTTTATATTTATATTTTATTTAACTAAAATAAATATAATTTTGTTACACATCTTTTGGTTTTTTATTTTTGAAAATCGGATGACTGGCTCTCGAGTTAGGATGAAATATGTCTCCGTACCTGACTAATTTAGGGGAAAAAATTTGCCACGTTTAAAAAAAAATCCCGATCTGATGGAAAAAAACCCGACAACGGATTCGCGTTCAATACATCAAAATCCATATAGTCCACATATTTTTAATTAACGCGAAGACAAACAAAATGATTTTTTGTCGAGCAGTGTCAATCATCTAACCAATGTGCCATAAAACCTGGATCGAATACTTGTAAAGTTATCTAGTAGTCAACCATATGTAGCATATGGTTATCTTAAATATATATAATCAGACCTCACTGCCGTATACAATCTAAAAACTTTTAATATTTTTGTAGAAAAATGTTCTCTTCAATTTTTATACCCGCCACCAAAAAAATGGCGGGGGTATATTCATTTTGTCATTCCGTTTGTAACACATCGAAATATCCATTTTAGACCTCATAAAGTATATATATTCTGAATCGGGGTTTGATTTTATGACGATCTAGCTATGTCCGTCCGTCTGTCCGTCTGTCCGTCTGTTGAAAGCACGATAGAGGTCGAACCGAAAAAGCTAGAAGGCTCAAATTTTGCCAGAATCTTTCTTATAGACAAGGTTTGTTTGGTATTGAAAATGGGCTAAATCGGAATATTAGGAAGAGAGTTATAGCTCGAAAAGCAAGAGTAGGTCGAAAAAACCGTGTCCTGCTAACATCGAATAAAATAGAATAGTGTCCAAACGGATAAACGTAGAGTCATGAAACTTCGGATATATATTTCTCGAGTCAAAAGGATATTTCTCCCCAAAAATTGCTTAAATCTATGCATTAGAAAAGGAGTTATAGGTCAAAATGTACGAAAATTTATACCGATCAGTGTATATTTGAAATTTAAAACGTAATAAAACTGACAAAACTATATGTACGGTTCTGAAATTTTGCAAACATGGATTTTTGGTCAAAGTCTTCGTTATAACGGAAAATAAATGTGCCACGCCCACTTTTTTTTTAAATTTTTATAAAAATATATTAGTCATATGCATTAGCATTTATTCATTGCAGATGGCAACATCTGTTGAAGGCGCCACTACATTTTGCAAACACTGAGGATGATGTCTTTGCTAAACATCACGTAGAACACTAGATGACTCTAGTAACATTTTTTTGCACAAACTACAAAGGAATTTTATAGGGGTTTGTGAAAACGAAAATGACCGAAGTTTGTTGACAAAAATTAACTAGAGTAATGATTTGTGCCCAACTTTACATATAGTTGTACACACAGTCTTATGAGGTTTAAGATTTCAAAATATTAAAAAAAATGTGCATCAGTAGATTAAGAATAAGTATTTGAATATTTAAAATACTTTTTTTTATCTACCTATTCTTTTGTAAAGGGTGGTTAAATTTTAAGGGCCACAGGGTGATTCAAAATAGACATGCTCAGCATTTTGCTAAAACGGGAAATTTATTAGTAAGATTTTGATTTTTAAAGTTCTATAACATTTTACTTTTAAAAGGTTTTCAAACGAAATAAGTTTTGTATAATTTTAAAATTTGTTAGCCATTAGTACATGAAAATAATTGTTTATAATGTTTAGAAATTATTTTTTTTTTATCTTAAGGTCTAAATTTTCCTAAATTCCTTTTTTTAATACACCATAACTTCTAGAAAACATAAGATAACAAAAAGAAATTAGCACCATTTGGTAGATAAAACTATCCTCTATACCCCTATGCCCCATTGTATACCCGGGATTATCCGATAGTGATCACCAGACCAATTTTTGTGACGCAAGGTCAAATATTTTTTGCAAAATTTTAGTAAAAGAGCTAAACAAATTTTTTTGTAATGTGTTTTTTTTAAGTATTTTACTTTTTATACCCGCAACCAAAAAAATGCTATATATATATTCTTAATCGGGGTTTTATTTGATGACGATCTAGCTATGTCCGTCCGTCTGTCCGTCTGTTAAAAGCACGATAGAGGTCCCATCGAAAAAGCTAGTGGGCTCAAATTTTGCCAGAATATGTCTTATACACAAGGATTGTTTGGAATAGAAAATTGGCTAAATCGGAATATAAGGAAGAAAGTTATAGCTCGTAATGCAAGAGTAGGTCGAAAGAACCGTGTCCTTCCAACATCGAATAAAATGGAGTTGTGTCCACCAGCATCTACGTGTGAGTCATGAAACTCAAAATATAAACTACCTGAGCAAAAACAATATATCTACCCAAGAATTGCCTAAATGCATGCATTAGGAAGGGAGTTAGAGATCAAAATGTACGAAAATTTATACCGCGCAGTGTATTTTTCAGTATGTTCAAAATTTTAAACCTAATAAGAGTGGCAAAATTAGATCTACGATTCTGAAATTTTGCAGGAATTGCTTTTTGGTCAAAAGCTTTCTTCTGACGGAAAATAAATGTGACACGCCAACCTCCCATACAACGTTTGCTCTCAAATTCTTATAATTTCTCTATAAGTCGAATAATAAAGGACTTTATTGAAATTTATAAGTTGTATTCATACGCAGAAATAATTTCGACACGCCTACTATAACGCCCACTTTTCACGTTATCTACTGTTAATGAAATTTAAATTTATAAAACCGACAAAATTAGAGGTATGATGATAAAATTTGCTACAGAAATCCTTCTAGTCAATGTTATTGTTATGCCAGAAAATTTAGGTGACACGCCCACTCTTACGCCCACATCCTATATAATGCCTTATCTCAAATTCATATAATTTCTCAATGAATAAATATTTTGGAAGAATTACGGACTATATTGAAATATCTAAGTTGTATTTATTAGCAGAAATTTTATAAACACGCTTACTTTAACGCCCATTTTCACTGAAACACTTAATTTACGAAAACATTTTACCAGCATATCGAAGTTATAAAGGGTGGGTTAATTTTAAGGGCCGATGTTGATTTTGAATAAAACACAAATTATTTCGGAAATTATTATCATTTCTTTTTTAATGATAATGTTTGTATGGTTCAATTATGTGTGGAACAAAATATCTGCCAAATGGCCCCCGCGACCTCAACGGCACACCTCGATCCGATAGTCCAAATTTTCAATAACATTGCTGATGCTCAATTGTTTGGCACGATGATGAGTCAAAGTTGACTGTTTTTTTTGCCACACTATCGTGAAAAACAGGAATGCTTCTCATTTAACGAATTAAGAAGGCATTCATAGATGCTCTAACATTTTATACAGACCTGGGGTCGAATTACGGCCATCGATATCGATCGAAATTTTACTCGAACGATCGAGTACGCTGTGCTTTAGGTATAGAGATTCTAATAAGAGTTTTCAAATTTCGATCACGTTCGAGTGCCGTAATTCGGCCTCTGTTTTAAATTTAAAATTTAACCACCCTCTACAAAGAAAGTGATGTATATTTATTATAAAGAGATTATTCCAAGCGATTAACAAAATAATAATTATTGTGCTTTAAATGTACACAAAATTGGTGGTGGGTATAAAAGATTCGGCACAGCCGAATATAGTGCTCTTACTTGTCAATACTTCAGTAGTCACTTTAATATAACAATTTCATTACAAAATATCCCATCATAATTGTTTCAATCATTGAACAATATTTCTTTTACAGGTTATAAAATATTTTAAATATTAATAATAACAAAAAAGAATAAAAAGTAAGAGCGCTATATTCGGCCATGCCGAATCTTATATACCCTTCACAACGTGTAGGCATGCAATAACAGTAGTTTGTATCACCATTCATCCCATATGAAATACGTACAACATATAAAAAACATACATATATAAAAACAACCCATTTTAAAATTATAACTTTACGTATGTTAAAAGAAAAAAAAAAGAAAAAAAAATTAAAAAAAAATTTTTTTTTTAAAATAATTAAAATATATATAATAAATATAAAACAAACAAAAAAATAAAAAAAAAAAAATAAAAAAAAAAATAAAAAAAAAAAAATTAAAAAAAAAAATAAAAATATAAATAATATATTAAATAAAAAATAAAAAAAAAATTAAAAAAAAATATAAAAAAAATTTTTTTTTTGGCTCAGCTGGGATTCGATGCCACGTTTTCTCTAACCAGTATACACGTTTGTATGTATGTATGTTGTTGTTGTAATGTTGTTTTTGTGAAAAAAAAATCGTGGTCGTGGGTTTTTGCTCATATCTCAGTTGTTTATGTACCGATGTTTCTGATTTTCAATACCGATCTACTCCCGAATATTTCTGATATTTTAATACCTTACCCGGGTCCAACCTATGTCGGGGTGCTTCAAATAGTTGATTTCAACATACACACGGACAGACGGACAGACGGACAGATGGGCAGACGGACAGATGGGCAGACGGACAGACTGACAAGGCTTAATCGACTCCCCTATTCATAAGCTTTCAGAAAATATATACTTTATGGGGTCGGAAATGAAAATACCCTTTTTCACTGTGTGAAGGATATAAAAACATAAAAGACAATGGTTATTATATTATAAAAGTTATCTTGTTCAATTGTTTCCAAGTTCATTTTAGGCCATATACTACCAAAGGAAAAAACTTACTCTTGAGGTATATTTTTGACTTTCAAACATTAATCATATTTAACAGTTTTTATTGATTGGCTTGTCGGAATAAAACAGTGAGCAAAGGACATTCGCTTCCGTTGCTTTGTAATAAAATAAAATTCAATTAAGACACATACTTACGTACCTATCAAAGGAACACATACAACCAAGAGTTCAAAAAGATACATGATACATAATATTAGTAACATGCTGACATCAAACATGGAACCAAGTAGTCAAGACTTTAAAAGGGCTTTTGAAAGATTTCATTTATATTTTTTGCAAATATCTAAAAGTACACCTACCAAACCAAATTAGAACCCAATAGAAAATTCAATTAAAAAAAAACAAATTGTATAAAAAAGCTTCTTAAAGTCTGTCAAAGTAAATCATTTAGGAAATTAATTGAATATTTTGTAAGCATACAGGCAAAAATAAAATTTATTAACAGAGAATTTTGCTTTAAATTTTTCATAAAACACAGTATATTCTGCGACTTTAAATTGATTCAAATTTTCACATAGCTGACTTTACCAACTTATCTAATTGTTTTCAGCAGTAATTTTTTTCGAAGTTTGTTGGCTCCGAATTATGTTCTATACTGATAAAAGATAAATTAATTATTTTTATTAGCTTCTTCGCTTTATTAGCCTTTGCAAAAAGGTACAAGACAAATTTTTTGAACAGAAAATACAAAATGTAGCAAAGGATGTCTATGACTTTATTTTATTTTCAAATTAATGTAAAATTTTTTTTTTTTTTGAATATAAGAAATAAGAATTAATACGGTATTCGTCACTCTTTCGAGAACTTTTTGCAATATGTTCCCGCATTCCTGTTTACTCGCTCGAACTTGAGAGGTATTGACACCGACTCGTGACTTTAACCGTAGAAAAATAAGTCTATAATGGTTAAATCGGACAATCTTAAAGGGAAGCATAAATTATCTAAACGGATTATAAAAAAAAGTCTAAAATTCATCCAGTTGAAGTAATGCTTTTTGTAGCGCTTGCCGTTCATGGTTCATGCCGTTCATAAAGACCAATTCGTCTTCTGCATACACACCACATCATAGAGTAATTTTAAAAAAATGTCAAAGTGTTTTCAGTGGCCCAGAAGCCATAATTCTGCCTTGTCACTCATGATAATTTTCAATAAAAAGTTGCCTCCCTCGTCATCGAGATTCACGATGGCTTGTGTCTCGGTTACATATGCTTGGCCATCAACGGCTAGCAGTTAATAGACTGTCAACACTTTGTGGGGAAAAATCTTTAAGCTTCCAACAAAATTTTCCGCGAAGACCGCCGATGTATGGCTAATTATGAAGTAGATACATCGAAGTCCTCTGAGACATTTGCTGACACAGTTACCATTTTTTTACTAAAACGGCTGCTCTGTGACCCCCAAGATCTGACAGAATCTCATGTTGTTCCATACTTTGGATACTAGCAGCTAAATACCACAATGTTAATCTAGATGATCTTAGACATCTTAAAAATCTAAGTCTAAATTAACGTTACGCAAACACCACTTACCGTAAACCTACGAATATAAAGTATTTTTGCAAGACGAAATAAAAATATAAATCATTTTGCTGAATTTTGGGGTTTACCTCTTTGCATTGTTTATCATATTTTCACCATTTACAGTCAGATCTAAAAGTATGATAAATCGCTGTTTTTTACTTCAGGGTACCAATATTTTGCTTTTAAGATCATTAACCCTAATTAGAATTTACTTAGTACTTCTTAATTTCTATCACTCTTATATCAGACAATTACATTAAATACAAAATTATTAAGCTTTTGTCAAGAAGTTATTGGAATAACTGATAAAGTCTTATTTGCTGCCGAATGCATTGTTAGCGTTTTTTAAAGTTTCCTTAAGATTAATGGCCCTTAAAGCAAAACATTAGCCAACTTTAAACAAAAAAAAATAATAAAACACACTTTACGTTCTTGTTATAAATATAAAATTATAAAAAATACAAAAAAAAATGTTTTTTTCGAAATTGCTCTGCAAACTTGGTTACTATTAGAAGACGTACGCCCAAATTCTTTCCTGTCCTATCTTACATACAGTATACCAAAAAAGTTTTAGTTTATATTGTTCGGTGTGGGTTTTAAAATCTTCTGCACAGCTAAGGAAATCAACTTTAATTGTTTTTTTTTTTTTTTTTCATGGCAATAAACATTTCAAATTCATCAATTTCGCTGTTTGAACACATAAATCTAATTAAAATTTAACAAAATTATGGAAATCTTACTAAATTGAAACCTAATTCAGTCAAAGTGTAACTAAGTAAGTAAATAAGAACGACCTTAAGGCCACAAATGGCGTTGTAGTGTTACTTTACCACCCCCCTCTCAATCAATTACATTCATCATTCGAGTTTAGACCATTAAAAACAAGTTTGAAACAAGCGGCCTGGGGAAAACACATAACAGAAGAAAATATTCAGCAAATACAATCCAGTGGTTTTTAAAACCTTAAAAGACAACAAAAACAACAGCTATATATAAACAAACACACACTCACACACAGACAGACTGACATTAAATACTTAGTTACATGATGACACGAAGGCCTTAAGGAAAACAAAATAAATTAGACAGAAAAATACAAGGATAAAATAAGTACGAAGAGAAATAACGTTTAAAATTTTCTAGGTAGTTGGTGGTTAGGGAAATATAAAGAGAAAAATTAAAAATATACACAGAGAAATCTATATAATATTAAGATTTTATTAAGCGTAGAGAATATTAAAATAAACACAAAATCATTTTTATGATGATGTTTGATGAAAGGTGAAATTGACTGGATTTCTTTTTGTTGGGTTTTCGTTAAAACAACAAATTTTAGTTCTTAGAAAAGTTTGTAGAAGCCTAGCTTTTTCCAATAACTTCAAATTAAAGGCATATTTAAATGTACCTGCAACTTTTGAAAAATATAAAAATTATAATTGAGTTATATCAATTGATAAATTTTATGTCATTTTATTTTTTGAAAAAAAAATGAATTTTTTTTAAAATTAGAAAAACTAAAGAAAAAATTAAAAATAAATTTTGGATACCCAAAAAAAATCATATGAATCCTATTAATGAAGAGTTTACTGATCAAACATTATGTATATAGAACTTGAATATTCTGAGAAATAAAATTATGATTAAAATCGACACAGATATTTGACGTAGGAAGTTTGGTTAAATTGGTTACATCCTACGTATGCTAAAAACCTTTGTCACTGAACTGAAACGCCAAAGTTTCATCGAAATTCAAGGCACCGCTCAACGTTAAACAAGATCAAACACATCGCAGAGTATCAACAGTGAAACGTAAATGATTTGGAATAACTGAGCTCACTTACCTGAACGCAGTACATATCCAGCAAAAACTCTCATTACAAAATAATGAGTTTAATGAACTAAATAACAGTTCTTCTCTACTTAAAATTTGCCATCTAAACCCATTATTTTAATTTGTATGTCTTATACTTCAGGGTTTAACATGGTCGTGCTGCACTCACTGTTACATTCCCATTTAGTTTGTTCTCAAAATATTACAAAATTTTTGGTTAAAAGCTGTAAAAAAATATTCTTAATCTTAAATATTTTCATATGAGTGAACAGATTCATTTATTTCTTGTGGACTGTTGATTGAAGAAATCATCTTAAGTTAAGAATTTAAAAAAAATCAAATTTAGTAAAATATTTAATTTAAAAAAAAATCATTGCAACCAATTATTATTGCAGTATTTATTGTAGTAAAGAGATATTGCATAAAAATTAATTAATAAATTCTAATTTTTGTTGACTATTGAATATTGCCCTTAAGATGTTTTGCCAACAGGTCACAGTCAATTTTAGTGTCCGGCAGCAATACAAAAAAAATGAATACAAGAACTTGTTAACCTTTCAATATCATAAATTATCTGTGATTTATTAAATCTAAAGATATAAGTTAGTTTTTGCTTGTTAGTTTTTGCTTTCTAACCTTTTTTTCGATTTGTCTGAGTAGGGAAAAAATGTAAGTGGAAAAAAATGGAGACATATTTAAGTGGAATAACAAAAATTTTTGTTTGGATAATTTATTCATAGTAACTGAAGTGTAGTGGCCGAAATTTAACCACAGTTTGCTAAATTTTCGATTTATATTATTACATATCCCTGAACAAAAAAATATAAGTTTAGTAATAAAGCATTTAAAATTTAAAAATTGATGTCAAAAGAGGCACTTGAATTAAAAACTAAAGATTTGCTTAGTTATATGCTGAACCACACGCAGAGAACCTCCAAAATGCATACCGCGGAAGATTATCAGCGCCCTCTATTGATTTTGTCTTATTTTTTACAATATACAATTCAAAAGCAACACGAAATACTCCAAAAAATACATAAAAATATATAAAGATGTCAAGCAAATTCTTTGAGAAGTAAATGAGTGACCTGACAGCGATATTTCTGAAAGTTCTGACTCTGAATGCTTCTCTTCCATAGCGTTAAAAAAATATAAAGTAAAACAAGTTATTTAATGTTAAGAGAAAAAAACATAAAACATAATTTAAGAAAAAACAAGTAAGAGCACTACAATCGGCTGTGCCGAATTTTTGATGCCCACCACCATTTTTGTATACTTTTATAGCACAAAATTTATTATTTTGTTATTAACAGTAATTCTAAAATTAAATCTTAAAATGAAACATTAAAGTTGATCTCAAGCTTAACCTTAATTTATATAGTATAATATTTTGTCATATAAAAATTTACCAGAAAGCTTTATATGTGAAATTTTGTCATCTAATACAATAATAAGATTTTATCAGCTTTTAAATTTCATTCATTAAGAATCTTCAACACCTGCATTAAACCCATCCTCGTTTATGGATGTGAAACCTGAATGAATGCGCTAAAAGGAGCCTCTAAACATTCGCCAACCGTTGTCTATGCCGCATCATCAGATCCTTCTGGTCAAACACGATCAGCAACTCTGAGCTTCTCCACAAGACAAAACAGACACCAGTCCACCAAGACATCTTAAGGTAAAAATTTGGATGGATCGGTCACATGCTCAGATCAACAAACACAATCGCAAAAGCCGCTGACGTATAATCTACAAGGACGCCCAAGGACAACCTGGCGTACAACAACGCTAAATCAACTATCTTTAGCACAATGTACATGGAATGAATCTGTGCAAATAGCTTCCGATCGCAATCGATGGAGATTTCTAATTAAGGCCGTTTGCTCCCAGTAAATTATATAGGTTAGGTTAGGTTAGGTTGAAAAGGAGGGGTATAAAAGCCCAAACCCATGACAGGTATACACCTATGCCCAGTTGGCATGTTGTGCGCTCCATGTGGAAAACGGAATTCCCAAACAAAAAACCATAAACATAATTTCCCATAAATTACGGACTAGTCCAAGAAACCAGTCCCCTCAATGTAACGCCTTATGGATCTCCAGTTCGAGTTCCCCAGGTATTCCAAGTTCGGCATATTATCTACTGTAAAATTCTCGCGCCTAATATGCCCAAACGCAGGACAATGACAGAGGTAGTGTACCAGGGTCTCATCCTCTTCCTCACAAGCTCTACATGTCGTCTCCTCAGATAATCCCATGCGTGCTAAATGAGTTCTCAACTCCGTATGACCTGTAATTACACCGGTTAATTTCCTAAGTGTAGGTCTACTTAGTCTCAGAATCTCCTTTGACTTCCCAAGATTTGGGTCACCCCAGAGTGTTCTTGTCACCTTACCGACATCAGTGCTTTGCCATTTTCTGACATGTTCTTCCATTGCCCAACGTTTAAGTTCATCCTTAAATCGTTTAAGGGGTTTGGCGTTCTCCAAAGTTATAGTACTCAAAAGAGCTCCCATTTTGGATAATTTGTCGGCTTTCTCGTTTCCGATCAGCCCGTGATGGCTTGGAATCCATATTATCTCCAGATGTTCACAATTTGCATATGAGCTTATCTCACTCTTGCATTGCAAAACGTTCCGGGATTCAACTTTCTCCTTTCTCAATGTCTTAATCACTGATTGGCTATCCGTAAAGATACGAATCGGAGTTTCGCTATTCGTTTCCTTTATCCATTTAATTCCTTCCGTAATCGCCATGATCTCAGCCTGAAAAATAGTGTTGTGATCTGGTAGACGGAAGTATTTGCCTCTATTTCGGCTTATGTCGTATAAGCCCATTCCAGTTTGGTCACCAATCTTTGAACCGTCTGTATAAAGATCGACTCCGTGGGTGTTTCCCATCCTGATTATCTCATCCCATTCTCCCTCTTCCGGTATAATGGTGATGCAGTTAATATTCTCATATCTCATCGGGATTTTATCACATGTTAATTCTGTAATATTTCCTATCGGTAAGATATCCGTTATTCTTTGGTATCTGGTCTTATGCTCTCTTATAAGCCACTCATCTATTGCCATTAATCTTGTGGCAGCTAAGGCCGCTTCATATTTTACCTGTATCTCAATAGGCCAAATGGATAATATATTCTCAATGGCCATTGTCGATGTGGTCCTCATGGCGCCGCAAATACTAATGCAGCACTGTCTCTGAATCTTTTGAAGAGGTTTTATATTCACCTTCTTCTCTAAGGATGTCCACCATACTAACGAAGCGTACGTAATTGTAGGTCGCAGTACACTCGTATATAGCCAATGTGTCATCCTTGGGCTTAAGCCCCATTTTGAGCCAATCACTCTTCTGCAGAGGGCCCATATTCTTTGAGCTCTCTCCACTTTACATTGAATGTGGTCCTTCCAGGATAGTCTCCAATCAAGTACTATTCCTAGGTATTTGACCTTTTTATCAATCTTAATTTTCTTATTCCGAAAGATGGGATAGCTATGCACCAGTATCTTCCTCTTTCTCGTAAACAAACAGATTTCAGTCTTTTCCGGGTTGACATTGAGCCCTCGCTCCTTCGCCCAGTTATAGGATATATTCAAAGCCTCCATTGCTCTCATACATAAAGAATTTGGATTCGTCCCCCTGATCGGTATCGCAACATCATCTGCGTAACAGATAGGCTTGAATCCCTCGTTCGATAGAATCCTCAGTAGACTATGTATGGTAGTTACCCATATTAATGGAGATAAAATACCTCCCTGCGGGGTTCCTCGACATACTTTGTCCCTTCTTCTTACTCCATTTGCCTCACAATTTATCCATCTGTTCCTTAACATATTGCTAATCCATGCAATTAAGACATGGCTTAACCCTAAGTTTTCCAAGGAACCGATAAGACTCGAGGTCATTACGTTATTGAAAGCTCCTTCTATGTCTATGAATACGCCCATGGTATACACACCCAGGTCGAAGGATCTCTCTATATGATAAACAACCTCCTGAAGAGCAGTCTCAGTAGATCTGCCCTTGATATAGGCGTGTTGTCCAAATCTCATTGAATCGCCTGGTAATCGTCTTCTGACCATTCCATCGACGATACGCTCCATGGTTTTCAATAAGAATGATGTTAAGCTTATGGGTCTATAAGCCTTAGGATTTGCGTAATTTTCCCTCCCTGGTTTAGGTTTGAAAACGACTCTCGCCTCCTTCCATTCCACAGGGGTATACGCATATTTCAGGCAAGTAGTAAAAATATTCGCCAGCCTTATGTCGATTAGGTCAATGCTTCTTTGTAGGAGAGCCGGAAAAATACCGTCCGGCCCTGGTGCCTTATATGGCAAGAAACTATTTACCGCCTCTCTTACCATCTTTGTGGTTTTAATTATGTCCGTCGTGGCACTACCGTCATGGTGGTGTGGAATTTCTCCATCATCCGCCATTTCCGTTTGGAAGTGTGCCTCTATCAGTATTCCTAGCGTCTCCTCCATCGTCTCCGACCTTTTCCCGTTCGAGTCAACGAGGGTTTCCGGTTGGGTGTGGGTTTTCGATAGGAATTTCTTAATTCTAGAAGCGTCATTCACGCTGTCCACCTGATTGCAAAAAAGCCTCCAGGATCTGCGTTTGGCGATTCTTATTGCTTTGTTGTATATTCTGAGCTTCTCACTGTAATCGTCCCAGTATACTGATTGTTTCTTTCGATAGGCTCTGTTAAATAGCCTTCGGGTTTCTTTCCTGAGATTAATCAGTTCACCTGTCATCCAGGGCTTTTCCCTTGGGGTTCGCCTTTGTCGGAGTGGACAATGCTCCTCAAAAGTTTCCCTAAAATCGGCAGTCAGTCTTCCCACCATCGAATCTATCGTGTCCAGATTTTCATCCGGTTCTGGATAATTTTCGAGTTTATGTTGAAGACTTAACCTGAAATTTGGCCAGTCCGTCCTGGCCTTATTCCTAAAAGTCACCGGTTCCGGTGGCGGATGAGTTAAGGTCATAAAAATATAGCGATGGTCCGAATAAGAGTGCATATCAGATACGTGCCAATCGCAAATTTCATCAATTAAATTTTCTGAACATATAGTCACATCAATTACCTCTTCCCTAATTCTGTTAATAAATGTAGGTTTATTACCTGAGTTAAGGGTAAATAAGTTATTAGCATTTAGGAATTCCCATAGGGCGTCTCCTCTCTTGTTACAGTTCGTGCTGCCCCAAGAGAGGTGATGCGAGTTCGCATCACAACCTATTAAAATATTCCTACCTGTTCTCCTTGCCGATGTTATCATACTTCTTAAATCCGACGTTGGTGGTAGTGTCGGAGCATCAGAAGGTTGGTACACCGATGCCAGCATTAAATTGCGTGAGCCATGTATTAAGGTAGTGGCGTCCGCTGTAGATAAATCTGGGGAAAAAAGAAAATTTAATCCCTTATGACAAAGTATACATGTTCTGGGTCGAGACCCAGTTTTAGCATAAAATAATTGGTAATCACACTCATTCAATCCAGTAACTCTGTCTTTAACAGTCCAGGGTTCCTGAATGAGAACTATGTGTACCTTACCTTTAGTTATATTTTCCATCAAAGCTTGTGTAGCCGTTCTGCTTCGATGGAGATTGATCTGCAAGAGCAGTATCATTGTTGTTCGGCTAAAAGAGATTCTTCTTGGGATTGAGTTATCTCCAACTCCTCCCTCTTCATTGGCACGGGGTGGCCTTCATCCTCTTTAGCCTCCTTTGCTTCTTCGTCAGGGTCTTTCTTCTCCGTTGGATTATGTGTCCAACCAATGGGCGTCTTACCAACTTTGAAGAAAATAGTTGTACTCGCGAAGTACACCTTCCCTTTTTGCTCCTTGAGGTAAGACATGGAGGGTTTATCCACTCCTGCAACTACCAGGGTGCCATCGTCAGTTTCCTCACGATGGAAGACCTCCCATTTGTCTACTTCCAGACCTCTATTTTGCTTGCCAATGATCCTAAGCATGGCCTTGCTATCAAGTTTGCTGCCCCAACCTTTAACGAAAAATGAAACCTTGGTTAGGGATGGGATATCGGCTTTTTTCACCATGGCAAGTTTGCCACCCTCCCATGGGGCTGGTATGCCTCCCACTAGGTCTTTCATAACATGTGCGCAGGTGTCTGATTCTAGTTGTAGAAACAGTACTTCCCTGGCGAACCTACAGCTATCTATATGGATCTGTGGAGCATTATCATCTGCTTCCAGGACATACTGCACAATCCTCTCATTTATGGCATTCTCTACTTCCTTCTGATGTTCCATTGGAATTTTGCCCGATGCGCTATTGGAGTCGATAACAGCATAGCATAGCTCCTCTGTCATCTTCCTTCTGGCCACTTTCGCATACGTGGGTTGCTCCTTAGCCGATTTTTCTTCCGGCTTTCTTTTACGTGATGGTGGGGTTTTTTTCCGGCTGTTTCACCATCACCTATATTTTTAGCTACCGCTTTCGCCTGTTTTGAGGTTGAAGCTATTGGTTCATTACCTTCTCCTTTCAGATTGGCCGGAGGGTCTTCCTTCGGGAGTTGGGAAATGCTAACCGTTTTACTTCCCTGCTGGTAACTTTTTTTCTTTTTAGTATTGCCAACGGTGTTCTGTTCCTCCGGAGATCGAATCCTCTTACCCTTTTCGGTAGAAATGCGTGTAGATGAGTCTTTCTCTTTAGGGACATCCCGCTGACCTTTCTTATTTACTCTCTGTTTCTTTTTGGCAGTCTTCCTTTGCTGCGCTCCGGAGAGAGTTCTTATTTTGTCTGTGGTGAGTTTGGCAATGCTTGCGCTTACTTCCTCAACCATTTTATCTACCTCAGAGGTATCCTTTGTGCATAACACCGTAGTGTCTGCATCTCCTATATTTGAGTCAGAGGTGTCGGAATCCTCGCCTGTCTTGTGTGGCTGGGGATGCTTAAAGCTCACCCTTGGATCCGATCCCTCGTTCTCTATTCTTCTTGATGCTTTATCAATAACGGAAGCCAAGTTGCCCACCTCCGAAATTGTTTCCTTACAGTCATTTGATGACGACGACTCGGGGCCTGCTTGCTCACCACCATTAGCCGCCGGTACTGAGTTTATTAGGCTCTGCACCGTAACTTTTATTTCTTTAATTTTCTCGTTCATATTTGGTTTATTTTGGGAACAGCCCTATCTTATTTTTATTTGGTCCGCGAGGAGTTCTAGGAACCCCTAGGGTCAGAGGTAGTGTACGGGATCTGAACACTACATAATGCGACAAATCTCTACTCATTTAGATGGGTAGGTCTTTCCCACTCTATGAAGCGCTCAGGCCCCCCACACCACATCCACCCCCCCCTATCCCCCACCTGGGAACGCGTCCGATGGGAGTAAAAATAAGCAAACGACTCCACACGGAGTAAATTTTATAATAAATGAGCGTTAAATTATGCGTTTCAAAGTAGTTTCTGCTAAAAAAAATAAAACTAAGGTATTTCAATATAGAGTCCGTTATTCTTCCAAAACCTTTATCCAAAGGGAAATTTTATGAATTTAAAATAAAGCGTTCTATTGAAGGAGGTCGTAAAAGAGGACGCGTCAACTTAATTTTTTTTTATTATACTTAAATTGACAAGAAATGTATATATGCAATATTTCACTATCTTTCATCTTATTGTGTCGATTTTACAAGCTTTTAAATTTCATTAACAGTAAATTATGTAAGAAATGGGTGCGTTTCTTTAGTTTTCCATTGTTACAGGTCTTTTTATCAAAAACAATGTGTGCAAAATTTTAGAATTGTACATGTAATTTTGTCAGTTATATTCCGATACAAATTTCAAATATAGCGAAAAAAACACTGAGCAGTCTTTTCGTAAAATATAGATTTAAGCAATTTTCACCGAAAAATATTTTTTTTTACTCAGAAAATACACTTTTGGAATTTTATCGCACTGTGTTAATACGTTCAGAGACAATCGAATTTTATTCGATATAGGAAGAATATTGTCTTTTAAACTTACTCTTTACCTATTTTTTTTGTATTGCTTACAAGAATATTCTGATCCCCATAAGTTTTCCGGTTCGAGCTCTATGATGCTTTTAACAGATGGACAGATGGACGGAAATTGCTAAATCGTCCTAAAATGAAACCACGACTCTGAAAGTATATACTTAAAGGGGTCTTAAATGGATATTTCGATGTGTTATAAATGGAATGACAAAATGTTTATATCCCCACACATTTTTTTGGTGGCGGGTAAAAAAAATTAACATGACTACACACTATGCAACCAACAACAGGTTGCATAAACATGTTGCAAAGTGTGTACTTAACATAAGAGTAGAATTGACTACATTTCGTGTATTTGAAGCCAGATTAATTTTTTTATTGCAATGGGGTACATGTTTCATTTAAACCAAAAATTCATAAAAATCATTTTGAAAAAGATTTTAAAATTTTAAACAAATTATGAAATTTTATTGTTATTGCTGTTGGGTATACAAAATTCTACATTGCAGAATATAGAATTCTTTCTTTTTAATGATTTTAATTAATAGATTCTATTAATTAATCATGTCACTCTATACTTGATTTATTTGCAAAGTTTACATTTTCATTTCAACACAACTTTTTGCTTCATCTATCATTTTATCTAATTGAAATTTTTCGCATCAGCACACACAATATTGGTGGTAAAATATAATAAATAAATAAATAAATGTTTCTGTTTGATATAGTGTTTCCATCTTTTTGTTTTTAAATAAAATAATTCATGTATGAATTTTGTAGTACGTGCTCTGTAAGCATGAACATTAAAGTTGTATTTTATTTTTAATATTGAAAAAAAAAATATCTATATTATGTTTGTTTTTTCAGTTTTTTTTAATGTACGACTAGTAGTGCTTTTAAATTTTGTTGTCCCTAATATCTCATATTGATACTGTCATCATTTTATATATATTATCATTATTGAATTAAATAATATAAATAAGCCATAATGCTTACCTGTTTGTTTTTACAATTTTTTTTTTTTTTTTTTTTTGCTCTTGTAATATTGTTCGTACAACTAATGTTATTCAAGCAAATAAATCGAAATCAAAAATTGAAGGGATAAGCATTAAATATATATTTAATATTATTCTGATACAATTGAGGATGCTACTTTAGATACCATTTGTTTATAATATAATACAACAGCCTCCCAAGTGTATGCTATGAAAACTACATAACTCAAATGTCTGTAGTACGGCATTTTAATCCATCTCACCTTAACTCGTTTACATTTTTACCACGTTTATGTTTAAACCAACACTACTTAAACTGAAAAAGTTTTTTTTTTAGTTTTTAAACATTAAAACTTGTGTTATTAAACATGTCATGACATTTGTATTTAGTTGCTTTCAACTGTTTTACATGTGTGCGAGAAAAACGTCTGTTTTTTGGGATATTATAAGTTTTAGGGCATTTTAATTTTTTTCCTTTGGTTTTCTGCAATTCATATTCATCCCCACCATGCTTTGTTTAAATCTGTCACGACCTTTTTTTATATTGTAGTCTTGTGTTTGTTGTTTTCATAGCCATAACCCAAATCACTCACACTCACAGTTCGTATATTTAGGGCTTAAATCAGCAACTTAATACTTTAACAAATATTAAAGGGAAACGAACAGAACACAATGAGGAAATAAAACAAGAGATTCATATCTTTTTACCACTTACACTGCTATTTTTTTTTTTGTCTTATATTAATATTTGGCATGTGATGTCTACTGTTTTGGTATTCCTTTGTTTTGCGGTTAATTTTTACAAATAATTTATAAAACTTGAAGTGGGTTAAATAAGGCAACAAATAGAAATAAGTCAATATGACATTTCTATTCATTTTGGAAAACAGACGAGTCTCTATGTCTGTAAGAAAAAAAAAACAACTTTACACCTTCGAATCAAAGTATTTTTGCAACACAATTTAGAATAAAAATGTCTTAACGTTGGGGTCGTTTTTCGTTGTATCTTCGATATTTATAATCTGATCTTCACCTGTAATATGTCTTTTTTGTTAACGATGGCTAATAATTTGCTCTACAGGCTAATGAGCCATTAAAAACTGTTTTTTTTTTATAAAATTGCCTACCAAAAATATTTGGTATTCGAAACTGTACTTAATTTTGTTCTTCTTCTTCTTATAAAGTGGTATACATAAACTTCATATACTTGCTCTGCAAGTAGAAAAGGTAAAGCAAATTAAATTTAATTATTTAATTTTCAAGAAATGCTCTCGAATATTATATACAACAAGCCTGTATGTATTGAAATGTGAAATTATTTATGGCTGGCCGAATACATTTAATCCGTGAGCATGGCACTTCACATACCATGTATGAGTTAATTTTTTGTAAAACTTTGAAAAATCGTGATACCGATAGTCTTTTTTTTTTTTTTTTTGCTGACTGACTGACTTTATTTTCAATTTAAAATAAATTTTAAAAAAATTTTTGAAGTAGAGAAAACGATATCGGCACTACATATTTTTACCGCGAATTGCACATTTCACTTTGAAGTTATACTACTTTTAAGTAGGTGTGGCACCACTCATTTGAGCTCAATATTTTTGTCGCATATTTGGGGAACCTTAAAAGTGAGGGTCGTAAATTTTGTTTAACCTATTTAATGAAAAAAAAAAAAGAAAAATCTCAAATTTAAGATACTTTAACTGGTTATATAGTCAGTTGATTACTTTATCTCAACATATTTACACTTTTGTCGTGGTTACATATGGATCGATATTCATATTTTAAATTTAATATTTGAAAGCTATCTTCTGGATGACACTGTAGAGAATAACTAACCTGTACATAAGAAAACAGTGGCGGTTGTGAGTATCAGAATTGATTTCAATCATATTTTTTAGTTTTGAAAGTCGAAATTTGTTGTTTTATATACAAAATTTTCACTTTGGAATATCAATATACAGTCAAATCCCGATAATTCGTACCCCGATAAATCGTAATTCAAGATAATTCGTAATAAACTGTCGGTCCCTTGAAAAAATCTCGTTAATTCGTAAAATTTCCATACATTTTAGTCCCCTCGCTAATTCGTAATTTTTTTTCTCAAATAAAATCTTCTTTACCTCTTATAAATCATAATTGTTTGCTAACTACCACTTATATTTCGTAATAAAAACAACAGAAACATGGAAAAAGTACTAAAAGCTGACAATATGGAAAGTGATGACGACGACAATGATGGCAAATGCGAAATTGGCAACTAATAAATTAAGATTTTATATCTCCAATCATAACGAAGACATTTTTAATTCCTTAAGAAAAATAGAAAATACCTTGGACAACATCCATGAGAAATGACTGAAACAAATGCAAATCACTAATTTTTTTAAAAATTTATTTCAGATAATGTTAATATGTAGATTATGTGTTTTAAGTTAAGAAGATGAATTTGCCAGTTGTATTTTTATTTTATTGTTTTTTGTTTGCTATTAAAATAAAATGTATTTTACGATAAGTAAATTAATTTGCTATTTTGTTTTATGTATTTATTTTGCATTTTATTTTTAACTATTGTTTTGTATGTTTCTTTTAATCGTTTTAGTAAATAAAAAAAAATAAAAAAAAAAACCAAAATCAAAAAAACCCCGTTAATTTGTATACATTTTATTTTAACCCCGTTAAATCGAAACCCCACTAAATCGAAAACCCCTATAATTCGTAAAAATGGCTGGTACCTTGCGATTTCAAATTATCGGGATTTAACTGTATAATCAGCACTAAGAAATTATAATTCCTGGAATAGAAATTCTATAATAAAAGAAAATCTCGATTGATTTAGTTTTTAAAAAAAATTTGATTTTTCATTTTCTCCGTGTGTTTAGTCAACATAATCAAGAAATTGCATTTAGGAGTTCTTCATTAATATTTTTTTTTTTTTTTTACTGGCCCCTTCTTAACCACATAGTCGAACTGTTAACTTCTGGAACACAGTCGCCATAAGCATTGGTGTGTTTTAGCGTCACTTTTTTCGAATTAAAGAAATGAAGAAAACCTATCCGCATAACACGCTTTAGTGACATCTTCGAATCAAAAAAAAAAAACATTGTGATTCACAATACAATGCTTAATAACTAAGAGTGAAAAAATAACTCATATGTTTCCTGCAAAATTATATATAAATCATTTAACGAAAAATGCATCCAAAAGACACACCATCTGTTGTGAATCCTGCACTTTTAAGACATTTTTCTCTTAAGTCTAATTCTTCAAAAAGTTCAATAAATTTTCTACATTAATTTTAATTCTTCTTTATATCATTTCAATACATATTGTCTATATAGAAAAATTTCTACATATTTGTTTTTAAAAAACATTTCCCTTAAATGTGAAAAAAAAATTGATAAAATTTCATTATAAATATTTGTTAAATTTTTTTCCAATAAAAGTTTTCTTTCACAGCGATCTTTTAGAACAGCTAAGCCAAGCTATTGCTTAATAAAGTTTTTCGCTTCATTTTCAGTTTTAGAAAAATTTTGGCTTTTGCTATTAAAAAAATTAAAATAATTCAGACAATATTTTTTCTCAAGCTACCTTTTTAAAACTTATTTGCTTATGGTTGAACCATTCGCTAAAAATCTTAAAACTTTACTTATAGGATTTGTTGCAAAGTTCAGTAGACCAATTAATTATTCAGCAAAGCATATAAAAAGTATTACTTTCATTTTTGTTTAGCAAAATCGTAACGCTACAAGCATGTTATAATCGAAAAACATGTGCAGTGATGAATGATACTGCTACATACAAGTGCAATGGATACTCAAGCAAAAAGAAAAACAATAATAAATACAGATAGCAAACTAAATATTTCCCACTTTTTTATATTTTTATAAAACTGGTTTCGTACTGCTGTTAAGTATTTCACTCTCACACGTGCTTTTGCAAACCCAAAGCAATATAGCACCCCCAAACCCAAAGCAATATAGCATAAAAATTCAAATTAATATAGCACGTGCTTTTGAAAAGAAAATTTCCTCACCTTAATTTATTTCTTTTTTAACGAGTATTAGTAGAGTAGATGAGTGAGAGAAACTAGCTAGCGGAGATGACAGGTAAAATTTTTGTACATCTAGTACTAAAATATGCAAAAGTACTATAATTGGTTAATTCACAAGGTATACTAAGTATCATATTGGCATAAAGTCATAATTAAAAAAAAAATTAAAAAGATTTTACAATAAGCAATAAAAAAACTATTAAATCATTTTAAATTTTTTTAAAATTATGACAATATGACACCTAGAATACCCTTGTGAATTAGCTAATTATTAATACCCATCTGCTGAATTTTGTTATAGAATCAACAATGTAATAAAACTGAGAATTTTAAGTTTTGTATGTATGTACAGGGTGGGGCAAAAGTCGCAAAGGGGTTTAAAACAGTCATAACTTTTTTAATTTTTAATTTTATTTTTTTTTTTACAAAATAATAAAATATGATATTGGGAGATTTTTTAAATTTAGGTGTGAAACATTACGTCACGGAAGTGAGCACCATTTTCAGCCTCGCTAAGTTGAGCTCTTTTAATAGAATTTTCCATGACACGAGTCAGAGTATCTGGCTGCAACGCTCTTATTTCGGCTCGAATATTCTCTTTGAGCTGTGCAAGTGTTCTGGGTTTATTGATATACACCTTCTCTTTCAAATATCCCCAAAGGAAATAATCTGGTGCTGTTAAATCCGGCGAACGGGCAGGCCAATTGAATGCTGAATTCTTGGAAGTTAAACGTTCGCCAAAAATCTGCCTTAGGAGCTGCATAGTGGCTCGACCAGTGTGTGCAGTGGCCCCATCTTGTTGGAACCACATCTCTCGATTGTCAGAAAGAGCTGGCCTTAAAAAATTTTGGACCATATCTCGATATCGCTCCTTCGAGTTGATGTTTCAGGATTCTCCTCAACACTCTCCATAACGCGTTGAATATTTGCTTCACTAATTACAGAATGTGGTTTTTCGCTTCGTTGAAGATCCCTCACTGAGCCTTGTTCCTGAAAACGTGTCACTAAGCGTCGAATCATTGATTCGGATGGTAAATTCCGCACATTAAAATGACGACGATAGGCTTGTTGAGTTTGAATTATTGATCGATGATGTTCAAAATAAAGTTCTATGATTTTGGTTCGCTGGATAACGTTGTAACTTTCCATAATTAATCTCCCAGATTTATTTTACAAGTCCTAAAAAGAAAAATAAAAAAAAAAATAAATTAGAAAAGTTATTAATTTTTTAAATCCCTTCGCGACTTTTGCCCCACCCTGTATGTATGTATGTAGCCCTGTTTTTTTGCTCATATCTCAGTTGTTTATATATCGATGTTTCTGATTTTCAATACCGATCTACTCCCGAATATCTCTAATATCTTTATACCTTACACGGGTCCAGGCGATGTCGGACAGACGGACAGACTTACAGAGCTTAATTGACTCCCCTATTGATAAGCTTTTAGATTCACATATACTTTATGGGGTCGGAAATTAAAATTTTAGAAATTTCACACAGAATTACAAACCTATATACACCGTTTTACACTTTTGTTTGAAGGGTATAAAAATCTCTACAAAGTTTTTAAGGGTTCAGTGCAACATAGACATTTATACTAGGTTTTTGCTCAGTTCTGACCCATTAATTACTAGCATAAGACAAACTCCAAGAAAAATACTTAACACTGAAGAGGATTCAGATTTTGAAGAGATCTTTGACGAAGCAGACAAAGAATAACCATGGCACTCGTTATCATCTAAGTGCAAAAGAGAAGATATTTAAAAAAAATTTTGTTATTATTTTAAATAAAATTTATTATTTCTATTACAAATACGTTTAAGCATAACAATAAATATTTTGTGGAAATTAACAAAAAATTAATAGAGTTGTTCTGAGGGTGGGGAGGTGTATGCGCGGCGAGGGATTGGTTGTTATCGAGGGACACCTTCCTTTACCCATAAACCTAAACTGAAGATAAAAGATGCATTTGCTGAACAAAAGTAAAGGAAAACTTAAAATGTATATTTTTTTCAGAGGCCTATGACTACAACACATATTTCTGCAAGTTTAATTGATCTAGAGCACTCAATAACCTTTCAGAAGCAATAAAAAGTTTAAAAAAAGTGATGTCCGGCTAGATTGGCAAAATACTCTGCGTCGTTCAAAAATATTATGAATTACAAAATTATAAAAACAGAATAATGTTTTTTCAAAGTAACATTATATTCAAAAGAATTGTAAATTACAGATATATATGATATGATATGAAATGTTAAGTGAGACAAACGTTGAACAAAGTGCTATCATGCAATAATTTTTTTAAGTAATTATTTGTTTAACTCTTTTTCTTCTTCTTCTTCTTAAATTTATTTTCATTTTTTAATAGTTTGACATGTGAAAATATAAAAAAAAAGTTAAAAATAAAAAAATTATAAAAATGCAATTTTTTATAAAAACCTGTCACTGCATTGATTGTACAAAAAAAGTACAATCTTGTTTTCTTTCTTTTCAAATAATAAGCAACACTTCCTTACTTAACAGTATCTGATTTTTTTTTTTTGTCTTTCAATGAAAATCCCAAAACAAATAAGTTTCTAACATTTTCCCCATATTTTAAAAGCATAAACAACCAAATGATGCTGTTATTTAACATTTCGAGAGAGAAAAACTTCTTGTTAATTTCAGGAAAATGCTGTAATACTGCTTATAGGCAAGTGAGGCTGTGTGTTTTAACTTGGTCAATTTGTTGTTGTGTTTTGCCAACAATTTTAAACAGATGCTGTACATAGACATAACAACTACAGACATTTAACGCACTCAATCAAATAGTACCCTTCGTCTTGTTTTGTAAATTTGCAAATTCAGTTTGCCACAATGTGCCGACGTGTTGTGTACGTATCGAATTGTGAAGCGGTTAAATTTGAAAAATCAGTTTAAAAAAAAAATAAAATAAATAAAAGTGAACAAATACATAATATTGAAAATAATAAATAATAATATCAAATAAATGAAAAGAAAAGTGAAAGTGAAAAATGTCTTTATTTATTCGCTTATATGTGTACCATACAATATATGAGTCAAAACAAAATTTTAAATAAATATTTAAAATTTTTAAAACAAAATAATTGAAATTTTAAAGATTCACAAAATATTTAAAAAAAAAACAACATTTAAAAATAAATGTAAAGATGTGTAAAAAGTCTTGATAATTTGAAAATATTTTTACGTTTTTTTTCGCAAAATATTGAAATATTTTACTATTTATTGGTGAATAAAGAATAAAAAGTGTAAATTGCAATATTAACAAACTGAATAATTCTTAAAATAGTGTTGACTGAAAAATAATTTAAAACTACATATTTTACAATTAAAAAAATTGCATCTTAAAAAATTTATCAAAATTAAGTGATATGGACTAGGAAGGCTTTTGAAACAAAATTGTTGGAGCAAATAAAACAATAAAAAAAATTTTTTGTCTGCAGAAAAAGGTAAAAAAAATTATATGAATTTATCAATGTCATATTGTCATAACGTCATAATTTTCTAAAATTTGAAATCTACTTAATAATATTTTATTATTTATTGCAAGATTTTTAAGTCATTTTTAATTTTCTTTTTAATATATAACAACAGGACACAACGCCTCAAAAATATTTTTTTAAATTTAATTGAATATTTTCTTAAAATCGATTTCTAAAGATTGTATATATGCGCAAAAATAACATGGTTATGGTTATTATAATCTAAGAGCAACATACTATGATTGTGTTGTACGATTGTGGTTAAAGCATACAAGGGTTGTCAGTTTTCCTAATTTTGTTTAATTCAAATACCATAAAATTACCACAAAATGAAAACAAATGAAATGGACAATCTTAACTCTTTTCTAAAATATTGTTTTTGATTTTACTTGTCCGTCTGTTGAAAGCACGATAGAGGTCAGACAGAAAAAGCTAGGGAGAATATTTCTTATACACAAGGTTTATTTGGTATTGAAAATGGGCTAAATCGAAATACTAGGAAGAGAGTTATAGCTCGTAATGCAAGAGTAGTTAAAAAGAAAACCATGTCCTTCCAACATCAAATAAAATGCAATTGTGTCCAAACGCATTAAAGTAGAGCCATGAAACTTCGAATACATATTTCCTGAGTAAAAACAAATATTTTTTCTTGATAATTGCTTAAATCCAAGCATTAGGAAAAAGGAGTAATAGATCAAAATGTACGATTCTAAAACTTTGTTCTAACGCAAATTAAGTGTGACACGCCTACTTTTACGCTTACCTCCCATATAAAGTTTAATCTCAAATTCATCCAATTTCTCTATGAATAAAGATGTTGGAATAATATATGTATTCATTAGCAGAAACAACTTCGACATGCCTACTATAACGCCCACTTTTCACGTTATCTACTGTTAATGAAATTTAAAAGCTCATAAAAGCGACAAAATTATAGTTATGATGATGAAATTTGCAGAGATATCCTTTTAGTGACACCCCCACCTCCTATATAACGGTTTATGTTAAATTCATATAATTTCTCTATGAACAAAGTTTTTGGAAGAATAATGGACTATATTGAAATATATAAGTTGTATTATTAGCAGAAAATTTATTGACACGCCTACTTTATCACCTACTTTTATTGAAAAACTAAATTTCCGAAAACTAGCATATCGAAGTTATACAAAGAAAGTGATACATATTTTAGTATAAATAGCGATTACTCTTAATAACCAAATAATAGATTTTGTGCTATAAAAGTACACAAAATTTGTGGTGGGTATTAAGGATTCGACACTGCTGAATATAGTGCTCTTACTTGTTGCTTTTTCTTTAATTTTTAAAAAAGTTTTACATTTTTTTACATGTCAAACTTTCAAAATAAAAAATGTAATCAACAAGAAGAAGAACAGTTGACCAGAAGTTATTATTACATTCAATTGTTATTTTCTAAATATAAATCGTTTTGAATAAAATTTTGCTTTTACAAAAACATCATACACACTATTTTTGGCATTATACATAATTCTTTAAACCATGCCATTTTTAAAGGACAATCATATCTTAGTTTTCATATAAATCAAACATAAAATGATAACATTGAAGTACTTGATTATCGTGATGAAGTTGTCCAAACTCATCGTTGGACATACATTTTATTTAATTTTTGTATTTTATATATAAGAAGAAAAAATTGAAATTATTTATTTATAACTAAAAATGAATTTATTAATATAATTTAGATTATTGAATACTTTACTTACCTTTGAATATTATACTTTACCTTTGAATATTGTACTTACCTTTGAATAATTATACACTTACTTTGAATTGTACCTACCTATTATTTACTGAAAAATAATGTAAAGTTGCCCACACTAGCGTACGGTTTGGTTGGAAATTTCCAACCGGTTTTCCGCCAAATCTTCGGTTCGGCTTAAAACCGAGGTTTTAAGTAAAAGAAATAAAAACGCGTTTTTCATTCGTGATCTTACCTTCAGCGCAAACCTGTCTCAAATCGCTAATTTGTGCAACTTCCACAAATCATCTCCAAAACAAAGGTGAATATTGTAAATAAATACTCGACTCAAATCACAATACTAATTCTCTTTGTATTTTATTTAATTTCCCAATTCCCTACAATTATAATAACTCTCCGAGTTATTATACCTATTATTATACCTATAACCCTACAGTTTTGGTAATCTAAGGCAGATTGTTTAACATTTTGTGTGTGCCCCATACACACAAAACTACAAAGTAATTGACTAAAAAAAGCAAAAACAGCCATTACTTGTTCTCAATAACTAAATATTTCTATAAAAATAATATAATGATCGTCGTTATCAAGACGCAACCATGATTTTTCACCTTTTTTGTGTGTAAAACTTAATTTTTCTTTAAAACCAATTTAACAGAAATTCATTCAGATGGTATAAATAGATATTTCTAATCTTTATATTAACTTAATAAATACTTAAAATTTATGTGCGGCTTTAATATTCCACCGCAGTGTATAATTTTAAAAATTTATGTTCGAGCCTCTGAAACCGTACTTTGTTATGATTAAGTTTTAAAAACCTTATAATAACATCAATGTTTATGTTTCCAAAAACTTTACAAGAAAAATGCTTAACAAAATAAAAGTGTCATACGAAGGCAATTGTTTTTAAATCTTTTTTTTTTTTAAATTTAAAAACATACATCAACAACAAAACACACACACACATAAAATATAAAATCTATCGAACTGCAAAAAAATATTGAATCGCCTTCTTACACCATGTGACGTGTTTTCTATATAATGATGATTATTTAAACCAAACTAACACCAACCCAACCGTAAACTGTCAATTGGCTGTCACACAAATAAGTGTTGATAATTTAATATTTTCATCCTGCAAAAAAGCCGAGTACATATATTATTTCAAAATTGATTTATTTATCAACATCAGTCCGTTAAGTTTTTTAAATTTCTTGTCTAGAATATACATATATTCTTTAGCTTTAAATTTTCGAAATTATTTTAGGTAACTTTTGTCACAACAAAAATTTAGTTTTTTTCTAATACTTTTACATTTCGGCAGTAGAGATGATAATCGTAAAAAATACATGAATTTTATTTATTTCTTTCTTTTTCTCTATTCTGTGTGGCTTTTCTAATTATGTTTAAACGGCGATATGCAGATCACAAGCTGATTTTACCGATAACCTTAGTAAAATTTTTAACAATTTCGTTACTATATTTGACAACATGTAAAGCAGTAAAACATTAACAAAAGATCGAAATTAAAATCATGCGATTATTTACTATTTGTTTACGTTTGTTTTCTATTTGTTCTCTACACTACTTTTCTTGGGGAATGTAAATATATCGCGTAAAGAGTAACTTATACTTTAAAATGTGCGACAGTGCCTTATTTGTTTGCATGCTGCTCAAAACTCAAAACCTTTTCCAAAATTTATGTTTAATCTTACTTTTGCTATGGCATGTAAACATGACGAAAATATTTTACAAAACACTTGTAAAAAATACTAAAATGTAATAATTAATGTTAATTGCAAAATAAATTTTATTTAAAAAACACATTTTCTTAATGTGAACACATTGCAACATCAGTTCATAGCGATATGTTTTGACAAAGTTTTGTGTAAGGAAATACAGATAAAATCAAATAAATATTTATCTGAATCAGTGGAAAAGAATTTTTTTTTTTTTTGGAAATTTTTACTTAAAGTTAGATGGAGAAGTCATATAATGTTAAGAAGAAACAAAAAAAAAAAAGATGCAAAATAAAAAAACCAAGTAAGAGTACTATATTAGGCTGTACCGAATTTTTGATACCCACCACCAATTTTGGGTACTTTTGTAGCACAAAATTTATTATTTTGTTATTAACAGTAATCGCTATGGAATAATCTCTTTATACTAAAATATGTTTTACTTTCTTTGTGTGTCTTTGATTTGCCATTAAAATATTTTTTTAAATTTAGTCTTACAATGCATAGAATGAACCTTAAATAGCTTTACGTTTTGAGTAATAATATTCACTCTTTTTCACTTTTATTACTAATTGTACTTTTACGGAAACCGAAGATTATAATTTGAGGCAGTTAAAAAATAATATTTGCTTTGTGTGGACATGAATTCAACTAAGATGTTTTTTCCAAAAATTCTATTCATGTAGAAATGACTTTAAGATAAGTTTAATATGAGAGGTGAGCGTTAAAGTGGTCGTATCATATATGCAAAGTCATCATCCTACATCTCATTCTTACGCTTTTATGAGCATTTAAATTTCATTTACACTAAATTATATGAGAACTGATCAAAGTAGCTTCTGATAATAAATTTAACATTTCAATTTCAATGAATATTTGAGAAATGTAGGCATATTGAAGTAATTTTTAATAATAAATTCATTTAAGATGTTATAATATTATTCTTAAAAAACCTTGGTCCATAAAGAAATTATATGAATTTAAGGTAAATCGTTGTATTGGTGAGGGGCGTTAAAGTGGACGTGTCGCCTAAATTTTTCGTTATTACAAATCTGTTAACCAAAAACCAAAGCTTGCAAAATTGTTTTTTTTTTGTACAAATCATACATCTAGTTTCGTCAGTTTCATTACAATTTAAATTTTGATAAACAGAAAAAGATATAATCACGTTAAATTCGATGTAGAAAGGACATTGTTTTCTGGACCTACTATTGCACTACGATCTATAGCTCTAATCTTAATAAAGTAGTTTTGCCCATTTTCAATATCAAACAAATAAGAAATAGTCTGGTAAAATTTTATTCCCTTAACTTCTTCAGTTCTTAATTTATCGGGCATTCAATAGACGGAAAGACGGACGGACATAGCTAGATCGTCCCAAAATGAAACCAGGACTTAGAGAAGAAAACACTTTATGGGGTCTTAAATGAACATTTCGATGTACTAAAAATTAAATGACAAAGTGAATATACTCCCACAGCATAGTTTTGGTGGTGGGTATAAAAATACAACGAAATTTTTATTATATTTTTTACATTTTTATTACAAAAAATTTATCACAAATACTGTGTACATTTAATTGTTTTTAATTATATTTTCGAATATCTTGCATGAGCAACGCAAATGTAAACTCTAGTGAATGTACAAATTTACCAGTTTACGAGTGTATCTGTGTATATAAGAGAATGCAAGGTGCCTTTAGTAAGAGCAGCTAAATCACCGTTCTTAAAAAAAAATAACTCTATCGTGTATGTTTGTATTTAAAATGATTCTTAACTCAAAGCTGATTTTTTTAAGAACCGCTTACATTCATAAAACTAAAATTTCTAGAAATTTTTAATCAGAAGAATACAAAGAAAATATGCGAAGGGTTTATAGAGTTTTTCAAGATTTTAGCACATATTAATGGTTTTAGTATTGAAGCGAAAAAAACATAAACATTTTCTTAATTATCAATTTCACATTCTTATGGTAATATTTTGCTTTAAAACGTAAAAAAAAACAAATTGTTTATTGTACTAAGACTAATAACGCATTACAAAATAACGCATGTGATTGAATAAAAATAAGTTTTTTTTATACACCCTCCGGAAAAAACACTTTCTGTTAAACTAAAATGTTGCATAATTTTAAATACACCCTTCATTTACTTTTTATTGCTGAGATCAAGAAAAATTACGAAAATAAAATTCTTGAGGGTCAGAAAAGTATTAAAGCCTTTAAGATCTTGTTTTAATTAAATAATTAATCTTATAGTCTTCAGAATCATTTTTTCTTGTCATAAAATTTTCCTTTTGTTACTTTGAAAATTATCTTATGAATTTAAAAAAAAAAAAATTCAAACAAAAATAATAATATTTTAATTCATTTGGCATGCGTATAATATCTTTATATATATTTTTATAATTTAAAATTAAGTTGTCATTACGACAGAATAATATGCAGGAATGTATTACCGTCAGCTGCGGTTTTATAATCATTACCATTCGACCAGAGATTGAGTGTAAATATAGTCTAATTACTTCCAGCTTCTTAGTTAAATAAATTCTGCGATTATAACGTTGTCTTTTATATATTTTTTCTAACTACATAGTGATAACATAATATTAGCTAACATCAATTCTTTTCTTTGTTTATGATTATCTTTCATACTACATATCAAAAGCTTAGTCCTGTTCAATAATCAGTTAAAAAGTGATAAGGCCAGTTTTTTGTTTTATAGTCTTTATAATACCCTTCACATGCGAGTTTAAAATGCTATATATATGTTTGTCACTCCATTTGTAACTTCTATAATATTCATTTTGAACCCTTTAAAGTATATATATTCTAAATCCTTAAAGATTTAAAAGAGAGTATCGCTGAAAACCAAAATTCAACTTACTCAGGAGCTTTGACCACCAGACCATGAAAAGCGTCTCTAATTTATTCAATGGGTAATGAAGTAAAGTAAAATCAATGCTAATTTTTTGAAAAAAATTGTCTTTTACGCTGATGCGCCTTTTCATTGTGGCCCAGAAAATGAGTACAAAAAAAACCAAACGAACACGTGCAACTATCTGGTGCAAATATTAATCAGGCAATCATGTCGCTTTACTTTTCTAAAGATGAGACCAGAATCGCAAAGAACAGGTTTCGTTACAGGAACATGAAAACAGAGTTCTTGTGGCTTTATCTGGACGGTATTGATGTGGACGACATTTGGTGTCACGAAGATGGCGCCACCTACCACACTACGCATAAAACAATTTATTTATTATAGCAATGATTTCAAGAACATATTATCTTAAGAAATTCTGATGTAAACTGCCCACTAAGATTATGCAATAAATTCCGTGCGATTTTTATATAATATTTTGTGAAATCTGAAGCTGAAACAAATCCACAATATAACGCCACATGTCTGTGAAAAAAAGGTGGAAAATTTAATAAAAAAAAGTATCATCAGAGCCATGGGGGCCATTATAAAAAGATCGTAACTCTTTCAAAAATACGTGCTTTTATTTCAAAATAAAAAAGTGTGGCACCCTTTACAAATAAAGTATACAAACAGCCAAACCAAATCTATATATATAAAAATCAATGTGTGTTTGTATGTGTATATGTTTGTATGTTTGTTTGTGCTTTATAGACGGTTAAACGGCTGGGCCGATTTCCTTGAAATGTTCACAGAATCTTTCTGTATGTCTGGAAGGAATTAAAGGCTATACTTTGGTTTGAAATTGTAAGTGGGCGGGGTGCCACGCCCTATTAAAGAATAAGTATTAAATATTATATATCACGAAAGTTAATGCAGCTAGAGTCTTCAAATTAAGTACGGTAAACTTTGACAATCACACAAACATGTGGGTAAAAAATAGGCGGACTTTCAATAGTAGGCGTGGCCACATGAATTAAATACTAAATTTCGAACATTTGGAAAACGATATCGATTAGAGTACTCAAATTTTGCAAGAGCAACTTTGACACCCAAATAAATATTTCTGCAAAAAATGGGTACATTAGAAATAGTGGGCGTGGCAGCTCTCATTGCAATTTAATACTGAAATTCGTATATTCGGAAAACGATAATAGTTAGAGTACCCAAATTTTGCACGAGAGGCTTTGACATCTATATGACTATTTTGATGAGAAATGGATACTTTAGTAATAGTGGGCGTGGCACCTGTCATATGAATTAAATACAAAAATTCGTATATTCGGAAAGCGGTAATAGTTAGAGTACCAAAATTTTGCACGAAAAGCTTTGACATCTATATGACTATTTTGATAAGAAATGGATGTTTTAGTAATAGTGGGCGTGGTACCTGTCATATGAAATATATACAAAAATTCGTATACCTGGGAAGCGATAAACGTTAGAGTATCCAAATTTTGTAAGACACACTTTGACGCCTATATGATTATTTGAATAAGAAATGGTTGATTTAGTAATAGTAGGCATTGCACTTGCAAAATAAATATATTTTTGAACTATACAATTTTTATTTCATTACTATGGGGACGGCGAAGCACACCGGGTGTTAGCTAGTAGTTTATATATGGTTTGTAAATGTAGTATGTATCAATATATGTATATGTATGTCAGGGGCATTGTGAAAGAGTTAGGAAGTATATTGTTCGTAGAGCCCGTAAGAAATACTGTAATACGTTTCAAACGAAATGATAAAATAAAGCTTTTTTCAGGTGGTGAAATTTTAAAATTAGATTTGCTTAAATTTATAATATTTGAATAAATTTTTATCCTAATTTAAATATTTAAAATTTATTCTTGTTTATAAGTTAACTAAAGTTAACTTAATAAAACTAATAACAAAAAAAATTTTTTTAAGCAGATACTTTGAATTATTAAAAAAATATTTATTTAAAATTGAATTGAATTTAAAATGTAAAAATACAAAATAGAAACTAAAAAAACTAAATTGAATAAATAATTAAAAAATAACTTTAAAATACTTTCTACTCAGATGTTCTTTTTAAAGAAAACATTTTTTTTTTTTTCAAAATATATCAGAGAACAAATGTAAATACAAATAATTCACTTGAGACAATAACACTTTTAAAACTAAAATCTAATACAAGACAATTGGTAATAAATCAAAAAAAAATTTTCTAGACAAACACAAAACAACCAACAACTACCATAATTTCTTCTTCTTAAATAAACAGTACAAATCATTTTAAATATTTTGCCAAAGAAATATTTTAATTTTTTGCAATCTCTACAAAGAAACAATTATTTTTGAAATCACTATTAAAGTCAAACGAAAAAATATATACATAAAAAATAATCAAAACAACATGTAAAAAAAATAAAATATCATGTATGTACGTTTTGTATGTACAGATGTATATAATTGTTTGTCTTTTGCGTATTTGTTGTAGGTATGTACATACACATTTAAAAATAAACGCATGGAAGTAAAGAAAAGAAAAATATTTTAACACTTTTTTTTTTGATGACGAGACAACTACAAACAGAAAAATATAACGCAATAAAAACAATAATAATAAAAAAAAAATAAATAAAAAAACATTACAAAGAAAAATTATTTTCAAAATAACTTAACTAACAACAGCAAACTGAAATAAACAGAGTGAAAGAGTGAAAATTTGTGTCAATGAGTTCTAGTCCGTAATTAAACTACAATAAAAACAACAATATAAAAATCTTGAAACTAAGAAAAGCAATTAACGAAAGTCAGTTTAAACATTAATTAAAACTACTAATTCTCTTATGGTCAAATAATTATCAATTTGTTTGCCAAGCAAGTATGTGTGTTTTATTTATGTATGTATATGTATGTAATAAATACACACATATGTATGTAAGTAGCAGTTTCAAACATTTATAACTTTTAAAATAATAAACCTTCTGAACTTTAGCTAAGCCAAATCATAGATTTCTCTGTCGGCACAATGCGGTTAAAAAGGGGGTACAAAATTGAATTCTTTTTTTTTTATTAATAACCCAGCAAAAAAAATTGGAAGAAGTGCAAAGCGAATTAAATTTTAAAGACTTCTAAATTATTTGTGTAAAAGCAATAATTATAAATGACGACCTAAATGCGAAGCAATTTGTCATAAATGATGTGCTTAAAAATGAATGTAACATCATGCAAAGTATTATCTTATACAATTCATGTAAGCAAACAAAATTAACTCATGTAGCAGTGGATGCTTTTCACCATATCTGCATGAGTTCAATGCACTTGTTAAAATAGAGTGCAGTTCAGTAAAATATTCATGTAAACACATAATCTCCAATGACACGTTAATGTTAAAATTATTTTCGTCACCAGTGAACCCCTGCAAAATCACTTTTTTGTCATAGATTTTTTTGCTGGGAATTTTTTAGTGATATATCGCAAAACCTTACAGAATGATTTTAGTTCCTTTAAAACTTTAAAAAGAACAGTTTAACAGATTTTATTTGATTTCTAAAACAACTTTTGCATACATAGATACGATAGCGAATAACTGTTTTACTTTACAACTTGTTTTAATAAAAACAATATTTTTCTTTTAATTTGCTTCAATAGAAATATTACAACAATTTGTTATTTGCTAAGAATTTGTTCAAATATTTATACAAATGAACCGCTTATAACATAGTTTAAGTATTAAAAAGTTTAACAAATATTTACCACAAAGTACTCACCGTATCCATAATATTTTATCAAAACATGTTGTTAACAAAATGCTAATACAATCAAGCATTAATAGCAAATTAAACTTAAAGTAGAAAATAGTTGAGGTATTCACGTCATTCATCATCATCAGTGTAAAATCACTTGCGAAAATGTAAAATTGTCAAAATTTTGTATTGTTGAAGTGAGCAGCGTTTTTAACGAAAAGTTGACAAACAAGACGACTTTAGTTTACAGTTAGTGTTAACAACACAGCTGGTTTATTTTTTTCGTTTTTCTAAAAATGTCATAGCCGGATTGTCAAAAGTTTTTTATGTTACCATAGCAAGTTTTAGCATATGGGCATTTCCACAAAAATGTTAGCCGCAGCCATGTTGCATTGGCATCTGATCTTTCAAATATTAGTTAATATTTAAAGAATATAAGAAAAATGTAAAATGAACAAAGCAATTGCCAATTACGGCAATATTTTTTAAATTTATTTTTTTTTTTTACTTTATGGAATATTTCGATGTTGCGTGCGACATTAAAAAAAATGTTGTTATCAGTGAGTCGAAGGTAGTTGTACAACGCGCATCAAACATTTTTAACAGTCAGATATTTTTATTTCAAATTAAATTAATCTTGTGACATGGTGGTAAATGTTAAATTGTTTTCAAAATTTTTCAAAGATTTTTAATAAAAACCCATTTCACTTATTAATGCTTATTAAAAACTAGCCAATCCCGGCGCGCGTTGCTACGCCCCTTAATGAATCGAAATGCATTCTGAAAATTAAGTGCAAAAACTTAAAAATTATAATTTTTTTTTATCAGCGTGGCACTGCCCACTTTTCTAATTACGAAACTGTATAGTCATGACAGCTCAATAAGTGTGCAAAGTTTCAGAAAAGTCGGTCCAGTGAAAGTACCTTAAAATTAAAACTTTTTTAATGGGCCAAGCCCTGCCCACTTTTCTAATCACGAAATTATATAGTCATGACAGCTCAATATGTGTGCAAAGTGTCAGAAAAATCGGTCCAGTGCAAGTAACTCAAAATAATACCTTTTTTATGGGCGTGGCACTGCCCACTTTTCTAAATACGAAACTGTATAGTCATGACAACTCAATATGTGTGCAAAGTTTCAGAAAAATCGGTCCAGTGCAAACACCTCAAAATGATAACTTTTTTAATGGGCGTGGCACTGCCCACTTTTCTAAGGACGAAAGTGTAAAGTCATGACAGCTCAGTATGTTTGCAAAGTTTCAGAAAATTCGGTCCAGTGCAAGTAGCTAAAACTGATACCTAATTTTTTATGGGCGTGGCCCCGCCCACTTTCTAATCACGACATTATAAAGTCATGACAGCTTAATATGTGTGCAAAGTTTCAGAAAAATCGCTCCAGTGCTAGTACCTCAAAATTAAAATTTTTTTAGGGGCGTGGCCCCGTCCACTTTTCTTATCACGAAATTATTTAGTCATGACAGCTCGATATGTGTGCAAAGTTATAGAAAAATCGGTCAAGTGCAAGTAGCTAAAACTTATAACTAATTTTTTATGGGCGTGGCCCCGCCCACTTTTTTTCACCCATAAACACTCCCTGGTATGTGTACAACAACTTACCAAAGTTTGAGCCCGATCGGTTTTACAGTTTCAGAGTCTATAGCTAACACACACACACACACACAGAGTTTCACTTTTATATATATAGATAAGCTGTAATATTTTTCATATAAAAATAATAAAAAAAAATTTATTTTTAACTGAACGGCGGCTATTTGCTATATCCTCACGGTATTTATCATTTCTGTAAAAAAATTTCTTAAAAATAGTTTTTCGTTTAATTAATAAAAATTTAAAATTAACCTTAATATTGAATATATCTTTGGTCACAGGTAGAAAGGCCCTAACTCAAACAATTGTTAGTTTACAGAAGAAGGCAAAAACGTTATAGAAACTGTGTTATTATAATGTAATTTCTTTTGTAAATTAAAGCTGTTACTTTTGATGCTATTGCATTATATTTTTGAGTCGAGATGTATTTGTGTGAAATGTATTGGAATCACTGAAAACTTTGTTACGTACAAAACACGAGTTAGGGCCTTTCTACTTCTGATCATCGATACGAAATAAAAATTACGCTAACAAAGTTTCAGATTACTTGCTAGTAGTTAGCGTTTGTAGTGAAAAAGCGTTTTTTAATTCCATTTAGTTAAACTTTTCAATTCTATTTATTAAGACTTTTTTTGAGAAAAAATTCATGGTCTTTATTTTATTATTTTTTTTTTTGTCTGTTATCTTTATTCACTCTCTATTTTAGGTATGAAATAGAGAACTAAAACAGGAGAAAAGGAAGTTAAAAACACACAATGAACTTTGAAACATGAATTCAGCAAGCCATGGAAGCATGCATTTACATGTTAAATGAATTTTTGCAATTGTGTTGTTGCTGTTGCTGTTGCTATTTCGCTTAACAAGAAAATGTCATGACAGAGTTGATGTTGTTGCTGCAACAGCGGCTGTGAATAAATTTTTTTTATTATGATGATAATACTGAAGCCATATATTTTACACTGCTGTTGAAAAGTGTGAGCTTGGTTTACTTAGAACTTTATTTGCTCGGCAAATATCGTAGGGTAACTGAGAAGCTTATCGAATTTTACAACCAAGGTCACTGATATCTTTTTGAAATTCAACTCTTTTATAATATCTATCTAGGTACCAGAATGAGTTAAATTCGTAAATAACTGCATTTGGAGTCAAATCAATTATTATAAAATTCAAAAGAATGCAAAACTAATAACAAATTTTTAGGAAACAATTAAATAAGCTACGCAAGTAGCTTTTTCTCCAGGCTCAAAATCACATAAATAATGATGTCTACATCAATTTAAAAAAAAATTTCTAAAATTGGTTTCAGCATAAAAAGGTTAATTCTTTAAAATTTGACTTTGTTTGAGTAAACAACAGAGACAATAGTATTGTTTTGCTTATATCTCAGCGGTTAATGTATCCGCATTAATTTCACTAGCAAAATTTCTCGAAAGCATATCTGATAGAATGATGCCATATAAAAGTGGGTGCTTTAAAAACACTGACAGACGGACTTAGCTAAATCAATTAATTTACATGAAATTGAAATATAAGTATATACTCTATTGGATCGAAAAAAGTATAATTATAGTCTTACACCCAGAAAGCAAAAACTCAAATTCATTTCAATTTCAGTTATAATAATTTTATAGTGCCGACTATTTATTGATATTCCAAAACGAAGTTCTGTAGTTGCAACCGTTAAAATTCTGCAATCACAACTAAACTTTGCGATTGGCAAAAAATGCGGTACCCGCAACCGCTACTGTTTCCTCTGTGTAGTAGTTATAAGTCATAAGTAAGAAGATAATAAACGGCCTATGATGATGCAATGCTCGTAACAACATCTTAAAATATACCAATCAATAGCGGAAAATGTTTTTTGTGCTTTTATTTTATATTCGTTGACACTAAATACTAAATTTAAAAATTTTTCACATGCAAACAATTTTCTTATTAAAACTGTTGATTAGAAAATGATGTTTCTGTTATGAAAGGTCATTAGGATGTTATTGTTTTGAACCAGTAACCATTTAAAAATTGGTTAAAAGTGAATTTTATATTTTTAATTATAATTTTATTTCAACACTCTTTTCTTGATATTTTATATAGTTTATGAGCAAAAATACCTAATTTTTATAAGATTTTATTATTAGAAAAATTAATACGCTAGCAAAGTTTTGAACGTATTAAATATATAAAAAAATTAGATTGGAATAAGTAACATACTTTCCAGCTTGTACGAAAATGCGTTAAAAACAAGTGAAAATAATACAAAAAAAAAAATAATATGCAAAAAATTTTAATTTTACAAATTCATCGACCAACAACTGACACCGTGATAAAATAAAAATTTAACAGATATTGTAACAATGTTCATATTAATAGCAACATAATATATAATTCAAAGAGTGTTGTGGCCAGATGATATAAATAATAAAATATCTATAGACTTATGGGTTAAGTATCGGTGGCATTTGATTTTCAATTTTGATTTTTTATACTACATTTACACCTGAGCAAAATCTAGTAGATTTGATTTAAAATATTTATTAAAATCTTTACCGTTTACACCACTGTTTATTGACATTTTGCAAGATTTCGTTGTAAAAACAGTATATTTATTTAAAAGGAGGTCTGAGAGGCTCTCTATGCTCTACTTCTCCAAAATTCAAACTCCATATAAAAAAATGTAAGCAATAAAGTACTTGTGCAATTGCAACCACCTTATATATTTTGATTGAACATTTCTTTATGCAGCCTAGTATATTTTATTATAATTTAATAAAAACCACAGTTGCATCACGAAGTAGTATTAGATTTTAGGTAGATTTTGCCAAAATCAAGTGGCGAATTAGATTTCGTTTTGTATGGGAAATCTGTTAGAAATGAACAAGATTTCGCTCAAAATCCCTTAAGTACTAGATTTTGTGTAGGTGTAAATGTAGTGTAAAATAAGGTACTTCAGAGGACAGAGCTATAAAATAACGATCATATTGACAACTGTGAAGTTAATGAATTTTAAAATTGTTTAACTTATTTTTTAAATATAATGTATTACACACAGAAAAAAGTATTGTTGGCAATCACATAGTTTTTTTTTAGGGTTGCATTTACAGACTTTCGTTTCGAAATATAAATATGTGTTCAGCACTTAGAAATTATAATTCTTACAATAGAATTTTTAGAACCACAAAATAAAAGTTCGCTTGCAAGAGCTGGGCCATTCGATTGGCAATGAATTTGATTTATTTTTAAGGCCTTATGCTCTCACTAATAGCGAGGGGAACTTATGATATCTTTTAAAGAATTCTATAATTTTATGAAAGAAATAGAATTAAAAATTATAAGCTCAGTACCTGTTTTTGAAAATTACGCGGCATGTGTAGGTGTATTTTGAAATATCAAGGTTGACAACGCTGCCAATCAATTCTACACTATTATCTTTAACACTGTCATTTTAAAACAATTAAATTAAAATAAATTTTGCACATAACTTTTTCTTGAATTAATTACTTAAACAATTTTAATAATAATACATAAGTACGTACGTAAATTCTGTGTTTTTCATGGGCAACCGCGTATTTTGAGTTATTAATACCATATTGCTTGATTTTAAACGCCTTTTGGTTTTAAAAATGTCTAAAGTATGATGGACCTTTTCCGATTTTTTTAATGACATAACAGCGCATCTTCAATATATATTCAGCACTAATGCAGTTTGTTGACTTACATACGTTTAATTAATGGCAAATTGTTTCAATTTTAAGAAAACACACAACCTCATATAATGTTATTTCTGAACACATTTAAGAATTTTTAACAAATCTGTCTGTTAATAAAAACTATTTTAAGCTCGTTTTAGTTAAGCACCAAAATAAGTCTGCACTGTACAATACTACTTATACAAAAAGAAAAACTCTTAATATACAATATTTTCAACATCATTTTTAACTAAATGTAACTCTAACATGCCACATAAACCGCAAATTACACAGATACAACTGAAAACAACAACGCCTGCAATATCATCACCATCACCATAATCAACTGTAACAGCCGCAATGCCAGCAACAGCATCAACTGTGTCGTGACATTTTGTTATTAAGTAAAGTAACAAAAGCAACAACACAATAACAATAATGCATGCAACATGTAAATGCATGCTTCCATGAATTGCTGAATTCATGTTTTAAACTTTATTGTATGTTTTTTGTTTCTTTTTTTAGATTTCCATATGACACTAGAAACAGAAAGTGAATAAAGATGACATACAAAAACAATAAAATATTGGAGAAAAAGAAAGACCATGGCTTTTTACGCAAAAATGTGCTACGAAATAGAATTGAAAAGTTCTACTAAATGAAATTGAAAAATGCTGTTTTATTACCATTACTTACTACTTCTACTTGAATACAATAAAAAAAGATAATTATTGTATTTACAAGGTGTCCTAGCATGTGATATCGTCATAATGTTTTAGAATTCCATAATAATTAAAAAAAATTGTTGCTGCTTTTCAAGTGAAAGCTGTCCTAAAATAATACTATTTCGTATAGTATGCTTTTTGTGCTACCATAACTATCCAGATACCTCCGTCGATCGGCTAAGAGTCTGCTAAGACAAATAGTATGTATTATTTGAAGAAATAATTGGGCGATTCGAAAAAAAATTTTGTAAAAAAATAGTTTTTAAAAATATTTATAAATATATTAATTATATATTTTTTTTAAATGCTTATATCAAGTTATTAAAGCCCATAATTAATTCATGGACACTTTATAAACACTAGCGATACCAAAGGGGACTGACTTTGCGAAATCTGCGCTTCAAGATAGGCGTCCTTAATGAACACCCAAATACAATCTGTAGTTAGAAAATTATTCCTGAGAAAACTGATAAATCGATTAGAAACTAACTGAGATATAATCACAAAAAAACAAATGCTTCGGTGTTTTTTTTCAAACATTGCAAACGATACGCCGAATTTGTTTTCAGCTTCTGAACAACAGAGCGAAGCGACTTCAAGATAAAAAGCTTGACTAGCCGATTATAATAATTTATAAAAACAAAATTAAAATCAATGATGGCCGTCACTACAAAATGGGGTACAATATATTTATATATGGGTCAAATGTAGTACCTAAAAGTAGAATATTGGTATCAATTGAAAGAGCTTGTCCAGTAGAATACATTAAATTCTAAAAAATCAAAAAATCCAAGATGACGTCTTTATCATTCCGTTTATGATCTCTACAATTTTCATTACTGACCACATAAAGTATATATTTTCTAGACGCCTTTGAATAGAGGAGTCGATTAAGCCCTGATCGTCTGTCCATCTGTCTGTGTGTTGGTTGAAATCAACTTTTAGAAGAACCATATGTTTCTCAGACCTGTGTATGGTATCAATCTTTTGAAAATATTCAAGAATAAATGTTTATTGAAACTTAGTACAATTGCCTCATAACAATATATGAGCAAATAAACATGATCTCATGCCTCTGTTTTTTTCCATATTTTTACCACAAAAATTAAAATTTTTCAGCCATACAATAATTCATAGGTACCTTTGCTACTATTTGTAAAAATAATATGTCTCTAGAGACATTCATTAAAAATTTTGGATACAGCGGTCTCTGATCGGTAAAGTTATAGACAAAAAAAAAATTTTTTTTAATTTATATTAAAAAAATTTACAAACGAAAATCAATTTTTTTCAGCTTCTAGACAACCAAGAAAGAGTCAGTATTCGTAGTATCTGAAAAGACTTGACTAAGCACTATAAAAAAATTCAAATTTGTGTTGGCCGTCACTACAAAATGGCGGACAATGAATAAATTAAAATTAAACTAAAAAAATTAAAATTTTATATTAAAATATGGGTCAAATCTGGTATTTTCAAATGTAACTTCTTGAACCCCATCAATATTGGTATCAAAAGGGATTGACAAGTAGAATACAGTAAATTATTTAAAAATTTTAGATTCAAGATGGCGTCAAAAACAAAATGGCCATCCCATCAGTATGGGTACTAAATTAAAGGGCTTGACTAGTACAATACAGTTAACTACGTAAAAATTCAAAATCCAGAATGGCGTCGGAAATAATAAGGAAAAATGGAGTATAACATGATATATAGATTAAGCTACGATGTGGGATTATGCTTATATACATACATAATGGGGAAGGATATTATCAGATTCGGCACGGCCAAATAGAACTCTTACTTGTTTATTTATAAATTTGTAAAGAATAACAAACAAAACCAAAAAAGCTTTAAATTGTGGAAAATTTTATTCCCTTTAACTATGACAGTAAATATGAATGATATGTTTAATTTAAGTTTTCTATTTCATTAGTGAGTTAAATAGATGATATTTACATCCAGCACTAAACATTTCGATCAAAGAGTTCTGATCATGAAACCGTAGTTGGTTTCGAAAATTCATTTCACTCGGCTGGTGCTGGGATAAAACTTATTTTTTCAGTTTATTCTTCCATTACACAAATAGAAAAAAAATTAAAATTTTAGCTCGAGCCAGAAATAAATAAATAAATATTGTCTTTAAAAAATTGCTTTTTATCTACTACACATACCGAATCTCTCGGTTTTTTAATTTTTTAAAACCGAAGCAGTTGTATTTTGCTGTTTACATCTGAGTTAGACATAAACCGATTTGTTAGTTTTTCTCAGGAATAATTTTCAAAAATTTCACTTTTTTATTTGGAGTCACTAGCATGTCAATAAATTATGTACCATTATTTGCTTTAAATTGTTTCTTTTTTACAAATCCGTTTAAGACACTAAAAGTGGAATACATATAATTTTCAAACACAATTAAATGAAAAGACAAGCAATTTTCAAATTCAGTTAAATTACTGTTTGCTAGGAACTATAAAATAAATACACATCTGCATAGACATACTTCCGAATGAACTGCGGTAGTTAAAAAAATTCCAAAAATTTTAAATGTTTTGGTGTAAAAACAATTATTTTTTTCCCATTTCTTAATTTTTTTTAGTGCATCAAACAGAAATCCCTTTCTACTTAGTTTTGGAAATGGTGTAAAAATATTTTGTATTCTGTTATGTATCACCAAAGACGAGTAGTATTGGAAAGATAATGAACAATAATTTAATAGCGTATTCAATGTAGTCCGTAGGCAAATTTGTAGTGAGACTAAAACTTAAATAATGAGCATTAATAGGCAGAACGCGTAAAAAATTAAAAAAAAGTAACAATTTCTTCAGTTCCTGCAAGCGTTTGCGAATAAAATTTTGGCCATAATTTGTCACAAATAAAATTTGCATATTTTTATGAGAATTTATATTTTAGTTTACTTTTGAAGATAATGGATTAGAAACTTTAGTTTCCTATAGAATCAAAAATCACTATAGTAGCAGATACGGTAATGTGAGTTTATGTTGTTTTTTGTAAGGCTTTAAAATAATACAATTTTAAAAAATATGTTTTCTGAATACTAGTCAACTACCAAAATGGAGAACAGATTTTATAATTTTTTTGTTTAGATATTAAGTTGTTATTTGGTAAAATTATTTTCTTTTAAAAGCTTTTTTTTGTTATTTTATTTATTTATTTATTTAATAAATTAATTTACAATATTTTTTTTTATCATACGCACTTATTAGATTTCTAACTTGTGTAGCGTGATTTACTTTTGTAGACATTAATGATCAAATAGAATTCCGACGTTACGTGATTAGCATTTAATTCATTAATTAAGTCACGAGATAGTTACTATTTTGTTTACAGAGCGTTTAGTTTAAAACACTCACTCTCTCATCAGTGTTACAATATTTTTTATTATTTCACATATTGTGTAAACAAACCAATATCACCGTTACTGCCGTTAATTTGATAATGATCTATTTTTAAGGTTCTTTACAATAAAACCACGAAATGTTTATTTATTTTGGTTTCAGAATTCACTTCTTTTTTCCATGACACAATATAAATTCTTAAGTAGAGAAAGGATTTTCCTTTAACATCACTGTTCTAAATTGGAAAATTTTTTGTTTTGATTCGAGACCTAAATTTAAGCTCTAATATTTTGGTGTTTGTACTCGAAAGGCCGTCGTTTTCTATCTTAAATTAGGATTTTTAATGTCTACCATATTGTATACTAATCAGATCCTTTCATCGGATATAAATCTTAAGGACTTTCAATTGACTAAGTTCTTAATACTAAATTGACTGATGTAGAGAGTAAGTTTTATTTATTTTTAAGGTGAAACATATCTAGAAGTTATATCTAGCTTACGAATTTGAAGAATAATTTTTTTTAAATTTTTGAATTTTTAAATTGTCTATTTTATGACTGAAAAAATATTTATATTTTGTTTGACAATGGTCGATTAGCTATCCCATTTTCCTTCTGGCTCAATTCGCACTTTTCTAGGGGTGTGCGTTAGACCGATTGGAAAAATTTTTTTGGAAAAATTTCCATAGGGATTAGTTATTGGCATATAAATACTTAAAAATGAATTCTCACTCTTTGTAGCTGAAAGACTCGATTTTCATTTCAAATTTTAGGAAGAAATTCCAATGAAATTATTGTTTGAGTAATTTTCGAAAAAAAACTGGCATCATTCTTAAATATATACAAACATTATATCACACGAAATTATATTTCTAATATACAAATCTAAATTTAATTTATATTTAAAGGCTTTTCGACTGTGTTTCGATTCGAAAATTTTTAATTGACCGAATACGCCATCTAATAGGAAATGCTTATGTCTTTATCTCCATTATTATGATTCAGAGGCTTTATTTATTTTCCAAAAAAATAAAACATTTTTTACCAATCATTTTGCCTATTTCTGACGGATTTATTGACAGCTTCTTACAAATATCCCGGAGGCATATCTAACCATATATCTTTGAAAGTATATATTGTGTTAAAATGAGGAGAAAGGCATGTAGACAATTGTACTCTTTAATTCATACCTCAACAGATTCTCAAGCGATTTTACTCTTTTTTTTCACAGCAAAAAAATCTATGAAGTGATTAAATTTAAGTGAAAACACTAATGATTTTAACCTTAGCGTGTCTATGGAGATCATGTGTTTACACGAATATTTTAATGAACTGCACTCCATCCTAATAATTGCATGGAATCTATAGTTTGGTGAAAAGCATCGGATATTTCATGAGTAAAATTTGTTTGTTGACAATAATTTCTTGAGATATTTCACATAATGTTGCATTCATCTTAAGCACATCATTTATGACAAATTATTTTTCAGTAAGGAAGTCATTTAGAATTAATGCTTTTACACAATTAATTTTAAAGTCTTTTAAATGTAATTCGCTTTGCATTACTTCCAATATTTTTGTTGCTGGGTTATAGCGACTTTCTTATGGCTTTGAAATCTGGTTTTAATCAAAACACTATTCATCGAACTTTGTTTAATCGTCCTTCTTACCCAAAGTCTGAATCAATTAGACTTTTTTTATTGTGAAAAACTTTCTTGTGACCCAAAAGAAAAATTTCTGGAACTAACTTTTTAGTTGTAACTTTTTTTTAACGTTGGCCTTGACTGCAATTAAAATGTAACTTTCAGTTTATCATTTAAGCATTACTTTTGGCAAGTCCGGACTAGTGGACTATGCAAGTAATGTTTCACTTTTCAGTTTAAATTCATACATACTTTATAGAATCTTAAAGAAAAAAAGTAAAAGTGAAATGTAGCATCATCTTAGCAAGAAGTTTATAGATTCGTCACCCGAAATTATTTCCGAGTAAAGTCACTAATTCACGTACCTCATGTGTATTGTAGAAAAGTCTTGCTAAAACCAAAGCTCACATACACATTACTGTACTTAATTTTTTTTATTATGTGCATATTTTTGCACAACTGCTTGCAAATATTTTTCCAACCTTCTATCTGTTAAAAATTTTGTTTAAGTCCAACATTAAATGAGTAAGAAAAAATCAAATATTCTTTGCCATTTTAAATTTATGCCCACCACCCAATTTCAAATTTATATATAAGTAAGTTTTCAGATATGACCTATATTTAATCTTATTGGATGCCACTTTGTACTAACAGTCATCATCTATTTTAGACTTTTTATAGTGTGTTATAAAGGGTCCGCCATCTAAAGTTTTTTTCCAACTAGTGCTTATTTCGTGAATGATAACACTAAGCTCATGTCTGATTTGACAGATAATTAGTTTTATCCTTCCGCTGAACGAATATGGTTGTGCATACGCTTTAACAATGCTGGGATATATTGCGACATTACTTTGGCCGATTTTGCCGAAAAAATCTTCATTTCAAATGAAGCTCATTTTGATCTTGGCGGGAATGTAAACAAGCAAAATTGTTGCATTTGGGGCACAGAAAACCCGCACGCATACATTGAAGAGCCGATACACCCAAAATGACTCACTGTTTGGTGTGGATTTTGGTCCAGAGGCATAATTGGGCCACTTTTCTTTGAAAATGAGCAAGGAGTGGCCGTAGTCAATGGCGATCGTTATCAGGCCATGTTGAATGGATTTTTATTCACAAAATTTGAAGAGGAGGATATTGGTAACAGCAGGACGGCGCACAGTGAGACAACGCCGGCATTAAATACAAGGAGTAATTGCAGAGTTCTGAAATTTTGCACAGGCTACTTTTGAGACAATTCCAGTTTAAAAAAAAAATTAAGAAAATTCGCCCACTTTTACGCCCACCTCCCATACAATCGAAATTTGTAAAATGCCGTATTGTCCGTAATACTTAAGTGATAACTTTAAATTTTGGTATACTTGAATGTTATATTGTTACAAACATTATCGGAATAAAGTTTTGGACTTTGGCCCACTTTTACCCCCACCCCCCATACAACCTCAACATAAAAAGGGCCATATTTTCTAAAATATTTTAGGTACAATCTTCAAATTTGATATTACTGTAATTTATATCATTTAAAATGTTTCAAGCAAAAATTACAATAATACGCCCACTATTACGCCCACCTCCCATTGAAATGCATTTTTTTCATTCTATCAATAATTGTTTGATATCATCATGGTATTCTAATTTTTTCAATATCTTTATTGCTATCGATCCAAATATCAGAAATTGCACTATAAAAAATTATTGAATTATCCATGACCTTGTTAACTTTTTTTAACACTTTATATAAACTTGTATAAACTTGCACTCTCAAATATGTAGATTGTGAATTAAACATATACATAATTGCAATTACCGTTTGTTGATCAATAATATTTAAAACAACAACAATGTAATATTTTTTTACAGTTTGTTTTTAAAAAGTTTGTGAGCACAATATAAAATATCAAACAAACAATTAAAAAAAAAAATTAAAAATTTGTAAACATGCTATTGCATGCTAACATATGTGCATACGTATAGCGACAAAATGTGCACGTTGCGTATTTTTTGTAGTTTTTTGTATGTTTAAAGTACTTTTGCAAACTTTTGCTATATGTCCTCTACTTTAAATGAAAGCTGAGACTTCAATCTTTCATTTGATATGAGTCTGCACCTAGGGCGAGGGGCTGCTCTATATTTCCTAGTCCATTGAAAATGCAAAATGTTAAATTTTTACACCACAATTCTGTTGTAAAGAAATTTTTTTTTGTGTTTCTTTTTTTAAATTTATTTTTTTATCTACTCATTCTGCAACAACTAAATTAATTAAAAAAATACTTTAAGGTTATATTTATTATGTATTTTTTTATTGATAAGCTTTTGAATATTACATATTGAACCAACATATTTCAAGCGCGTTAGCATACCTCAACTTTGACTTGCTCTAGACCAAAAAGTAATGAAGTTATAAATCTCAAATTTCAAGGAATTGTTACTCATATATCTGTTAATATACTGAGAAAATTTCATCCAAATTGGACGACACGCCAAAAACTATTTTTTGCCGCTGTTACTTTAGAGCTGTCTCACTGTGCGGCGCTACCCTGCTACACAGCCGAAGCTACACTTTTTTATAGCATTTAAAAAAAAAAGTTATTTATCGGACCCTTTATTTTGAAGCCCAAGTACCTTATTGCGATATCCATGCTGCTCCACTCTGATGTCAGTAAACTGGAAATAAATGTTGTCATTTATAAATTTTAGGAAAAACAATGAATCAATTGTACTCTAGTTCTTATATCTCAGTTTCTAACCAATTTATCAGTTCTTTTTAGAAGTAGTTTACGTGACTACAACTTCTATTTGGTGTCTTCAGCGTGTAAAAAAAAATTAGTTATGGGCTTGATAAACTTAAAAGTATATATTCTTTTAAAATTATTTCTGCCTATAATCCAACCGGTTAGAAGCCACTTTGTTCAAACATTTTGTAATTACCATCTAGTGCTGGACGAAATTTCTGCCTGAGCAATTTTTCTTACAAGAATCTTTACATACAAATTGCTCTATCTTGGATTTTTGAAATGAAAAAAAAAATATGTATTAGATTGTCTGCTACAATTTTGAGTAATAGTGTTAAATAACTTAAGTTCGTACACACAGCGAAGGCACATAATTAATTTCAAAAAAATATATAAAAGTTTATACACATACAATGCGGTAATACGTAAAACAATGAATAATTATACCGACTTATAAAAGTTAAAATATAAAGACGCAATACTACAAAAATGTTTATCTAATATTTGACAAAAAAAAATCAATATAAACACAACTGTTTTACTAATTTTGTTGTTCATTTATCATTTCTATTCATATTAAATTTCATTATACTTACGTGTATAACATTTATTTAACTAGTGAACATATCTCTAAATGATTCAATTGTATACAGTACAATAGTGTACGAATATTTATTTTTTTAAGTGTATTTTATTTTATTTTCTTTGTTTGTCAACATGTCAAAATATTGCAAATGACCGTATACGTAATATTAAATAAATATTGAATAAAATATTACGTATACGGAAAAGAGTGGCAACAGTAGGATTTTTCAAAAACAGTTAATTAAAAATGTTATGAAGTATACGATACATACATACATACGTGCCCGTAATTATGAAAATGTTCTAAGTCATTTATTTAAGAAAATAAATTAAAAATCGTTTTTATACTCTGCAACATTTAAATTATGAGTTAAGCACATCTCAATTAATGAAAGTTTTTTATGAATGTGAAATTTTGTTAGTGTCTCATACCGAAATATTGCATTTGGTTGTCGAATTGACTAAGACCTTTTTTGAAATTAAATTAATGACCTAATCGAAAAAAACAAAAATTTATGTAAAGTAACTCGTGATTATTCTTTATTATAATTGAAAGGAATACATTCATATTAAACACTCTTTTCATTTAAAGATTCATAAAATGTTTCCATAAATTTTTGATCTTCCTCTTTTAGGTAAAAGATCTAAAATATAACAGTTTTATTAAGCATCGTATACCCAGCAAAAATAAACTATGAAAAACAAGTGATTTGGGAGAGGTTCACCTGGTGATGTAGGGATTTATTTTAAATGAAAACACTAATGTTTTTAGCACTAGCGTGTCATTGGAGATCATGGCTTTAAATGAATGTAATATTGCACTGCACTCTTTTCTAGTAAGTGTTTAGAATCCATGCAAATTAGGTGAAGAAACTTAATGTTTCTTTAGTTAATGTGTTCTGTGTGCAAGAATTGTTTAAGATACTTATCATGATTTTGCATTCATTTTGTTTAGCATTTTGGAAGTCATTTAGAATAAATACTTCTGCACTTTTAATTTAGAAGTACTAAAAATATAATTCTATAAGCACTACTTCTAATTTTCTTTTGTTGGGTAAAGCTCAATTTTTAAGAAATTCATTCGTTGGATATTGTAGCTACTAAGAAGTTTAATACAATTTTAAAAATTTTTGATAGAGGAAACTTAATTTTTTTAAAATAAATTTAAATATTAGAAAATTCAATTAATTTTTTAACAAAAAGTTTTCCAATACTTTTTCAATTAAAGCTATTAAGTTTTATTTAGCTGATAGTATCATTATTAAATAAATTTTTGATCAAAGATATTAATTTTGTAATTGAAATCTAAATTGATTTTTTTTTGTGTCTTTACTAAACGGTTTAGCGAAAGATCTAAACTTCATCAACGAACAATCAAAGCTAAACTAAAAGAATTTCACATACAATAATGAAAGAAATGAAAATATAATAGTGATGTTTTTATACGTTTACTAAAATACGTGTTACTATCATTGCTGTTACTGACAACGACAAACTTTTAATGACTAAAAAACTAAATTTTTAAAAATTTTTGACTAAGATCTTTTTAATCATTAACATTATTAAATTATTATCAAATTCAATTCAATTTCAATTTCATTCATCGTTAAAATAAAAACTAAAAATAATTAATTTTTAAAAATATCATTGAAATGGTTTAGTTAAGACTAATATGATCTAAAAGAACTGATTAACCAGTTTTTTATTTTTTTTTTACTTAAAACACTTTCATAATTAAGGGTACTTATATATGTCTGTATGTGTATCTCAATGCTCAAACCTTTATATCGTTGACCAATGAACATTTCTTGAATTTTTTTTTAATCTCCTTTAATATAAATGGCGTTTGCTGAAAAATTCTTGTAAAAGAAACAATTTATCTACTTTTTTTCATAAAAAATACTTTAATTATATAAAATATTACGAAAATTTCTATTCTCCAATATTTAAAATTTATAAATTATTAATTACTTTTAAATTGCTAAAAATTACTAGAGTTGATTTATATGATATCATAATTAGATTTAAAATCAAAAAAAAAAAATATAATATTTTATTGTTTCTGTCCCAATGAGTTGTCGAGTGTAAGAGCTCCTGAATTTTTTTTACACTCGTATTTTTAATAGGTGTTACTATTAGCCGAATCAGAATTCTTCTTACATTTGTATTTTGCACGCATAATTAGTTGTCGCGCGTAAGAACTACCGACTTCTTCTTACATTTAAATTTTGCACGCATAATTAGTTTTAACAGATCATACTTTTACCTGTATCCACCGTATTACCGTTCACCGTATTACAGTTCGCCGTTTCATCGAATCAATCATCGGCCATCGTCTTCAAGCGCTTTACCGAGTCACTATTTTGTATTGGTGAATTAGCGAATTAGTTCCTAGTGTAGCTACTAAGTAAGTAGTATAAGGTTTCATAAATAAAGCTTTGTTATAAATTATCTTAAATACGACCTCTGAAATCGTTTTAATATAACGCTAGTAGACCTTTAAGTCTACCTTGGACAGACTGAGGCATACCTGGGCTGGAAAACAAACCACATTACAATATATATGCACTAACCACAAATAACTATTAATTTGTAGCAATAACGATATATTTTATATTAATAGGAAAGACGATGATAGTTCGTTATATAGTTGACGTATATACTATTTTATATAATCGATATTAGTTATATATTTATTAACTAAGCCAATGTGAAGAAATTTTCCTACAAATATCCAAAGTTAGTTTCTTATTAAAATTGGTTAAACTTTTTTATTAGTGATAAGCGTTTAAAATAAAAATAATATGCAAGTATCAACATTGTTCGTACAAATTATTTTTGTTTATGGTATATTGTAAAAAACAAAACATATTCTGCAAATAATATTGGACTACGTGGTCCATTTTAACTAAATGGACTAACAACATGGTCCTATGTAATGCAGTCATGGACCGTATCAATTTTAAACAAGAGAAGTGTTCATGTTTTAACAATTACATAAATTGTTGTCAAGAAGAGTATAATAGTCGTGTAGATGCTCCGTCGAGTAGTGACAAAGAGTAGTTTTGAGACTACTCCGATGGGTTATATAGTCCATGGACATCGTTATGTTTAATCGATCACGTTTTCTTTATACATTTGGATGATCTTCGGATTAGTCCTAGTCCATTACAGAGTATACTTTACATGCGTGTATGGACTAGGTGCGTTGTCTGCAGTGTAGTCACTACTACTACACTGTAGTGTAAGGTTTGAGAAATGTTTTGTTATTCTACTATACCCATCACTTGTGGTGTCATAATTTTAACAAGATTAATTTTCGATCCCATAAAGCATATATATGTTAAAATCCTATGACTAGGGAAGTCTACTAAGCAATGACTGTTTATCCGTATGTTGGTTGTAATTAACTTCTATACCTACGACAGCAGAATATAATAGTCAAAATTGATCTTTAAACGAATACAGTAAAATAATATTATTTAAGCCATCAATAAGGAACGGGTTCACTTATTGCTTATACAAAAATTTATTAAAATAAGATTTTGTAATATTAAAAATTTTTAGATTTGGTGAATACTTAAAAATGTTTGGTTTGGCAATTGTTAGCAATGAACTTTTCTAAATTTCTGTCAACATGCGAGCTTCATGTCAAAGGAACTGCTTATTGTTCTAAGCCCCATAACGAATCAATCCAATCTAGGATACCCTAGTCGGGCGGGGTAAGTTTTGGATTATAAGGAAGGTGAGGCAAACTATAAGTGATTGGGTACTTACTTCTAAATAGTTCTTTGCAGGTACTGCTAAATTTGGCCAAGCACTGTCAAGACAAAATATTTTGGTTTCATATCAGGCTTCATATTTTTGACATATAAGTTATTAAGGACAATAACTGCGTTCACCAGATACGACAACTGTTGCGAGACCCAGATTTTTACTTTATACACGAAATATTATCGACAAAGTGGTTACAAATATTAATTAATTAGATCTTATTATTATAATAGTTTAACTATAGCTTAAATCTTAAATAAATCACAAATAAAATTTTTTTTTCAGTATTCGAATCCTTTGCAATTGTTGTTTACACATGTAGATAAAATTAGAGCTGCTAGTCTATCAATTGTATACAAATATTAAATGGCCTCAGAGGCGATATAAAAAAACATAAAATAAAATTTAAATTAAGTTCGATGGCCCGATATAGCGAACATTATGTTAATAACGGACCACACAAATCAAAAACAAGTATAATTGAAATACATCAATCAAACTAATGGTTGAAATAAAAAATTATAACAAAAAACCGATAATGAAAAGGCAAGAACATAATAGAAAATATGTATACAATAATCATTTGATTATCGAATTCTATTTTCTAACATATTGTGTGTTAAATAAATGATATTTACAACCAACATTAAAATACCGATCAGAAAGTGCTGATGATGCAAATCACAGCTAATTTTGAGTATTTGTTCGACCTGGGTGACATCGGTAATAATAGCATATCCAGTATATTCCTTAGATATTACAAAAAAAAATTTCGAAGAAATAAGTAATATAAACATAAAAGCCAGAATTTAAAACTAATAAACATTGTGTAAATCACTTATAAATATTTTAAATAACATAAATTCAGCAAATTTAACAACATACTCTAATCAAGCTAAAGATATTTTTCTGTAAAAATATTACAAACTTTAACAATTTATTTATAATTTTTTCTATTATTTTTTTTAATAGCAAATAATTGCTTCTTTTTGAATACCAAGCAAAAACTAAAAAAAAATACAAAAAAATTATAAAAAATACTTAAAAATGCACATAATTTACAACATAAAGTTGGCGTTGTTTAACAAGATTTAAATAAATAATTTTCAAACTAAAAAAAACTGACATACAGAAAATCCACACAATAATTTTTTTTAAATTTTTTTCTTCATTTTTATTAACAAAATATACATATTCTTTCTTGCTATGAACACAAACAAAAGATAACAGTTTAAATTTAAGAAGTCAACTTTCGATTTTTAAAATTTTTTAAGGCATTCCTAAAGTGAAGAAAATTTTATTTTTGTATAAAAATATGAACATAGATACACATGTATGCACATTAGACCGGATAAAACCTAATGATACATAAATCACAAATTTATTTGAAATTTTTTTAGTGTGTATAAAATTAATTTAAAAATGCAAAAAGATAGCAACCCAGCAAAAAAATAATGCACTAGTTCAATGTGAATAATATATTTTTTACAACTTCTAATTCATACGTGCAAGAGTAGGCATGAATAATGCCTTCTTCAAATCTTCTCTGATATGCTTTCAAATACACGCACGCAAAGTATCTTAAACAATTCATATAAACAAAGATTAATAACTCATGACACAGATTTCTTTTTATCTACTGCATGCGTTTTATACACTTATTAGAATGAAGTGAATTTTATTAATTTATTTATATAAACAAATGCTCTCCATTGACACTTTAACGTTAAAATCATGCATTTTTCACATAAATTTAACCTCTTCATCACCGCTTGAACTCATGCATTCACTATTTCTTTTGCGGTTTTTTTTTTTTGCTGGGAATATTTAATAGTAGTTTTACTTATATACACAACTCCAAAATATTATTTGAGTTAAAGATTGTATATCTATATAATTGAGAAGAATGAGTTGTCTTTATATTACTTAAATATCCTAATAAATTAAGGATGTAGCAAATTAGTGATTCTAATCAAGAGTGATAGAATAAACATTACGACTTTCTGTGCAAAAAAATTAAAATTTTTTATACCCTTCACCTGTGGTGCACAAAGATATATATAGGCTTGTCATTCCGTTTGTAATTTCTACAATTTTCATTTCCGACCCCATAAAATATATATTTTCTGAAAGCTTATGAATAGAATAGGAGACGATTAAGCCCTGGCCGTCTGCCTGTATGTCCGTGTGTTGGATGAATTCACCTGTTAGTAGCAGCCACATACTCCTCAGACCTGTGTATTTCATCAATCTTTTGAAATATCCGGGAATGAATCGCTATTAAAATTCCGCACAATCGCCCAATAACTTTCTGAGTTATGAGCAAATAAACTCGATTGCCTCTGCTTTTTGCCATATTTTTACCACCAAAATTAAAATTTTTCAGCCATAAAATCATTTATATTTAGGTATCTTTGTCACTATTTGTAGATGTAATATGCTTTTAGAGATATTCGTGAAAATTTTTGGATAAATCAAGCTCTGATGGCTAAAGTTATAAGCAAAAATTTTCTTTGAAAAATATATATTCCAAAAATTTACAAATGAAAAACAATTTTTTCAGCTTCTACACAACCGAGAGAGTCAATATTTGAATCATCTGAAAGGACTTGACTTTCGCTATATAAGCACTAAAAATTCAAAAAATGCAATAAAAATTCAAATTCGAGAATGGCATCGGGAATAATAATTAAAAATGGCGTATAAGCTACGACGTCGGATAATACCTATGTACATGATGAGGGTAATATCTTATTTTATATGTAATGAAAATGCTGCCAATCAAGTAGTATTTCTATTGCCAAGTAATTTCAAACTCCCAGTAATCTGAATGCAAGCTCTCAGATATTGGGTAAAATTTTCGCAAGAAATTGTAAATTTTACATACAAAAGAAGCTAGCAATCCATTTTAGTATTAAAATTTACTGCAACCTGCTTTCCTATTGGTTTGTGATTTTAAACAGCGAAATTTATTTTAATTGCAACTTTGTAAGCTCTCACATAATACAAACCAAATAACTACAACTATGTTTTTTTAACTAGATACAAACATTATTTTGCACGATATTATATATTTATTTACATTTAAAGTAATTTGGTCTTCAGAAATACGTTTATGTATACTTGACAATTATTTTGCGTTAAGTTCATTTTATTTGTTATATTAAGCATTTTTCGGTATATTCTTATACAAACACATTTAGAGAGAAATACTCCGGCTCTCGATTTTTATATTTATATTATAATATACTTCACTTATCTGTCGATTAGTTGCAGCCTTTTTGGTTCGGCCTTATCGGTTTATTACTTTTTGTATCTTGGCCCACTTACTACCTATATATACTTATTCAGTACAACTGCGGATAGTCATATACGATTAAACGAATAAAGTTGTTTGCCATTAATCGTTTAGCTATAAAAAAGTTAAAACCCGGTTGTCTTTTATTTTGATGATACTTAAGTATAACCAAACCAACAATGTGTTTGCATTCCTGTTTCTCAATGCAGATCCTGATTCATTTTCTTATCTTCAAACAAACTCAATAAGAATTATAGTATTAACCAACCAAATATTTGGTCCTGCTATTGTACAACTGTAGCACAAAAGACCTTGGTATACATATCATTTGAGGTTATTTTAAGTACTTTATAAAACCCCGTTTAAGGCTTATGAATTATTTTAAGATACTCATCATTGTTCAAACGCACAATATTTCAAAACAAATATAAGTTTATACCTGTTACTTAGGCACACTGTAGAATGAACTGTTTATTGTTGAGACAACAACATAACACTTCCATATGTAGTATAGTGGTGCAGATCCTTGCTATTATTTGTAACTAGTCAAGCCCGGCACGTGTTGCTACGCCCCTTAATGAATAAAAATGAATTCTGAATTTTAATTTTATATCAAGTGCAAGGCTAAAAATTATAACTTTTTTTTATGGGCGTGGCATTGCTCTCTTTTCTAATCACGAAATTGTAAAGTGATAACAGCTCAATATGTGTGCAAGGTTTCAGAAAAATCAGTCAAGTGCAAGTACATTAAAATTATAACTTTTTGTATGGGAGTGGCCCTGCCCATTTTTCTTAATACGAAAATATATAGGCATGACAGCTCAATATGTAGTACATTAAAATTATAACTTTTTTTATGGGCGTGGCCCTAACCACTTTTCTAATCACGAAATTATATAGGCATGGCAGATCAATATGTGTGTGCAAAGTTTCAAAAAAATAGGTCAAGTGCAAGTAGCTTAAAATGATAACTAATTTGTTATGGGCGTGGCCCCGCCCACTTTTTTCACCCATAAACACTTCCTAGAATGTGTACAACAACTTGCCAACGTCCGATCGGCTTTACGGTTTCGGAGACTATAGCTAACACACACACAGAGTTTCACTTTTATATATCTGTAGCTTGGAGCTAAAAGGGTTAATGTCACTTTTTTGCTCTTTTGAGTTAATCATTGCTGGTAAAACAGCTTAAGTCATACTTAACCTAGAACAGCTTCATAATTAAAATGCTGGCCAATGTCACAATGAAAGTTAAAGTTCAATTTAAATTTTCTCAAAAGTAAATATTTTGACATTGCCCCTTTTAGCTCCAAGCCACAGATATATAGATTTGAGTTTTTGCTAAACATTTATCATTTTGCTCTTATTTTATGAAAATAAGCTGCCTCTGCTGGGACTCAAACAGGATATTTTGATTTTGAAGTTTTGCCTTTAACCACTACACCACGCCAACAATGTAATTTCTATCTATATAATTAAATAATTTCTTATTTGTCAAATATTAACACGGCAATAGAAAACTAGGACTCTATTTCTGTATCTACAGTGTTGTAGCGGTTCAGGCGTAAACCTTGTTGCGTAACAAAAATAAAAATTTTATTTACGCTTTACTTGTGTATAATTAAAATTGTTAAGGTTGCTATTATAGTTAAGGTTTGTTATATAACATTGTTATAACATTCCAATATGATTGTAAAAGTCAAAGTTTTGTATACACAGTATCGTGGTGGTACATTATATAAAAATAAGCCGAAATTTCTTTCTGTAGGACCAAATCGCACTTACCCTAGGGCGCATATCTCATTAGCTAATCTTAGATCAAAGTGTATAGTCAGTACGGGGTAGAGACATCGGACAATAATTTTCGAGAGATAAAACTCTAATCAGAACATATGTTTAAGGCTGATCAAAGACCTCCTAGACATGGGAACTAGTAAGCTTTCAGAACTTATTCTAGACTGGACATTGGTGAGCCCCCTTTGAAGAGCAGATATTAGCTGTGGTCAATTCCAATAACGAAAATATACTCGTACGTGATTATATGGTTAGTTCTCGACTTTGTTCGGACAACCACTGGTATTTCTGAGATACTGTTGCTGCCTCAACAAAGGCGGGGAATGATAGTCTAATAAATAATGCTTGCAAACGTATCGAACCTGTGGACTTTAGACAGCCATATATGTCTCAGGATGCTGTTGCATTTCATAAGAAATAAGTTCTAGGCGAATAAAGTGGATTTTTTTAGGACCCCACATCTGGGGGCAAATTACGGCATTCGAACGTATCGAAATTTTAAAATTCTTATTAGAATTTGTATACCTAAAGTACAGAGAACTCGATCGAGTAAAATTTCGATCGTGATCATCGAATGGCCCCTGATTCTGTCGCCAAGTATTAATGTAGGTAAAGTTTTCACCTACGACATGTTATATGGCAAAACTTGATCACAGGGGCGGCGGTTGGATGGAGAATAGGTGTAAAAAACTTAAGTTAGTGGTAAGACCAGCGTTCAACTTATTCTGCACCGATAACTTAAATTTTTTCGAAATGCTTAACCGTCGATATAAATTAAAAAAAAAAATATTATTTTAATCTTTATATATTAGCAACTTTATAAAATTTAAAAAGAATTGTGAGCTTAACTAGCAAGATGCAGTTGACAGGTTAACATATCTCAATAGCATTCTTTAGAAATTTTATTTGATGAAATAATATTGTCTCAATCAATTATAATGAAAAAGGTTATGATGGAAAAAGCATAACAAGGTGATATATCCAATTTATAATTATTTTTTATTTTAAAACATTTATATATCGATATATATAGATATAGATATAGATTTTTAGCTATAAATTTCGAAACAAAAACATCTAATAAATATATTGACAATAAATCTCTAAGCCAGCTGTTCGAGTGCTACGCATAGTTAATTTTAATAGATTTTAAATTACAAACAGACAGAGTGACACTGCTGAATAGATAAGTTAAAATACAAAGACAAATAGTTAACAAATTTACTATAAAAATAAACATTGAAACAGATTTGTTACATACACATGTACATATAATCAATATGTTCAGAACTCAAATTAAGAAAAAAAACACACACAAGCAATTTCTATGGTAATAAATTTTAAAAAATCCGAACTATTTTTATAAATTCTTTACTATGTGTACAAACATACATTCACATGTCATAAATATTGTCTATTTCTCACACAAAATGGCACTGAACTATGTTAACCAAATTAACAATCAAAATAAACATTTTCAAACATGCTATTGAGTTGAAACAAATCAGTACGTAGACAAGTCTGAAGTTATTCCCATGTCGAGTCAGGGCAGACAAGTGCCGAAATAAGATGAAAGAAAACAAGTATAGTTTTTTTTTTCAAAAGAAAACCAAATAAATATATAGCAAAAAAAAAGCTAGAAATATTGACTTTAAAAAAAATTGGATATGAACTTGTAGTGCTGCAGAGAGCAACAAAAGTACACTGACTTTAAAAAGTTGTTAAGGAAAATAAAAAAATATTTTAACTAATAGAAATGAAGGTTTTCTTAAAATTTTCAATTTTAAAACAAAGACAGACTTTTCTATATTATTTAATAACTTTGGTTGGAGGATCTTTGTTGGAGTTTTATTTTCCAATAAGGAAATACATTTTTTAACACAGTTATCTTATGTGGCAACTATATTTTCGCTTGTGTGGCATTATGTCAAAAATAGACTAACATCAGAAAAGTGCTTCAAATTTATATAAATCTACTACCTGACCCAGCAAACGTTGTTTTGCAATACAAATTATTTCTAGGAAATATTTTTTTTTAGTTAAATAAAAATAACTAACTTAGACAATGAAAGAATGCTTTATTTAGGTAGGTAGGTAGGTAGGTAAGGCTGGTGCAAAGTTACCCTCAGACCTTCACTCGGAGACCATTACGGTCCATTGTGACGCCTTAATAGAGAGAAGAATAGACTAAGAATAGAAATATTTAGGATAGAAGAGAAAGAGAAGCAAACAATTCCAGAGTCTCCGGCGGGAATCGAACCCGCAACCCCCAAACAACTGACTTGTCCTTTACTGACTAGTCCACAGGGGCACTCTTTTATTTAGGTAAATAAATTATTCTTTATTAAAGTAACGAATATATTTTAAATTACAATTCTTGATAGCTATCTAAAATTTTATTGAAGTCATTACATTATTTAGGGGAGACATAAATTGTCTGTTGGAGTGATTCAGCCTTAATATTTAGGAGTAAGAAAAATAGATGTTGGCCGATTCTCAAACGTTTAATTCTGCATTGGCTGGATTATAAATTTGAAAAAAATATACTAAAAACTTTATTAATGCAAGAACATATTTATAAAAAAAAGTGGGCGTTAAAGAAGGTGTGGTAAAAAAAGGTTTCCTATTAATCATACTAGTGTTTTAGTTATATTATGTGAAAATTTGGGTTCAGCAGTCACGCCTATCTGAGGGGGCGTAAAACAAGGCATGGCGTTGAAATGTATGAAAAATAGATGTTGACCGATTCTTAGACTTACCCGATATGCACACAGAATTTCATGAAAATCGGGCGAGTCATTTCGGAGAAATTTAATCACAAACACCGCGACACGAGAATTTTATATATAAGATTTCGACAATTTTGGCTCAGTTCAGAAAGCTACCGTGTTTGGTCATAGTAATAATTTGCTCAGTAATGAGGCTTATTTGTAACTTAATAAGGATAAGAAAAATCGAGGAGTTTTAAGTGAAGATGTACCGGATCATAAGGGTGGTTAAATATTAAGGGCCAATGTTGAATGTGAACCACACCTAAACGCCAAGTTTTCTTTCTGCATATCATTTGACATTTCTTCTCAATTTCAGACCAACTCAATTTGAACCATGGAAAGCTGCACAATCCAGCAACGCGTTAAAGTTTTTCAGGCTTACTATGAAAATGGGCGTTCAAATCAAAATGCATTTCGTGCACTTCGTAATTCTTTTGGACAACATAAAAGTTAAAATTCCTCGACTCATCATTGTGCCCAACAATTGAACATCAACATTGTCATTAAAAATTTCGACCGGATGGAGTTATGCCGCCGAAATCGCGGTGGCCATTTGGCCGATATTTTAAAACATACCAATATTATCATAATACAAAGAACTGACAAAAGTTTCCTAAATAATTTGTGTTTTATTCAGAATCGACATCGGCCCTTGTAATATGCTTGTTTAAAATTAGCTTGTTGTTTGATATCTTTTTGATCAATGTTTCATAGCTTTATTGTATAAATGGAAAATATAGAATATAAAGTTTAGTTTTTGAAAACCAATTTACAACTCAGGTGTGGGGTCATACAAATTATTAAAATTGAAATGGATCTACGTCCAAGCCGCCAAAAGGTAATTGATAGTTTGATTGCATCAGGAATATCTTTTCCTCTTGCGATGTGGAAATTGTTTCTCCTGAAATTATAAATTTAACTTCCGATAATTTTTTATTGACATCTTCAACTTCCATCGTAAGCACCGATGTATTTACTGCTGCAACTTCCGCTTTAACCTCCGCTTTGACCACCGATGATTTTACCACTGCAACTTCCGTTAATATTCCATGTGCACTCAACTCCAACACAACTTCCGTAAGATTATCTAATACAACATCTGCTGAAGGCCTAATATCCTTTACCCCCCGAACTGTCATATGCTTGTTTAAAATTAACTTGTTGTTGTTGTATATTTTTTAATGATCAATAGTTTTATTGTATAAATGCAAAATATAGAAAATAAAATTTAGTTTTTGAAAACCAATTTACAGCCCTTAAAATTTAACTACCCTTTACAAAAGGTACATTCATATGTACTACCAGCGATATAATGAGTAACGATCAGTGGTATAGAGCCATGGTTTCCAATTGCCTAAGGTTCCATTTATATGAAAAGTAGCATGACCTAGCACAGCTAAAGGAAATATTTGCATACAAGTTATTTCTCGAAAAATTCCAGATGACTCCGAAACATTTTGTTTATCACTTTTAAATTTTTTTTACTATCAGTTTTATTAAGCTTCAAGACCACCATCATAGTTTACTGTAATCTAATGGACAGGCCCTTTCACTTCACACCAATATTGTTGAGGGTTGAAGCAGCCAAAGCCATTATTACTATATTTGACTCATATATTCGCCAGTTTACTTATTTACTTATTTAAATTATTGATAATTTTTTGAAACATCGCAATAACTACACTGTTTACAAAAAAGCCATTTTAAATTCTTCATTTACATACGACCTCTTTTTGCACAGAAAACTTTTTACGTACGTATGAAAGAATGTACTGAATAAATTTCTATGAGAGTAACAATTGAATAAAGTTGATTGTAATTGTTGGTTGTTATAAATAAAAAATTACTGCTTTCTACAAACAAAACCTTCTTAAAATTCTATTGCGCCTCAGGGTATTTTATGGCAACCAACAGGGCAATCAGAGAAATAAAATTAACTTTATTCTAGTTAATAAAAAATTAACTATTTGTATACAATTTTTTAATAAAACACATACTTCGCTTTTAGCTCGAAATAAACAAAAATACACTTTACGATTTTTATACATAAAATTCTATTAAAAAGAGAAAAATGATATATAAAATAAAATAAAATAAAAACAAATTTATTAATTGCTGATAATACTGCTTGTTCACAAAAAAAAATATAAATATAAAAAAAAACAAGAATAAAAAATATAAAACAAATTGCCTTTAACTGCAAAAATAATCAACAGTAAATCGATTTCCTGTCAATGCTTTTCCCGGCCCAACAAATAAATTTTTTCTTTTCTTAACCCAGACAACAAATCGTAAAATATGATTTTATTAAAGAAACTTTTCAAAAAATAAAAAATAATAAAAAAAGACATAACGAAGAAATGTGTGCTAAACAAGTTGTATAAGGCAAATTGTATGTTTGACATATATTCGAATTTAGTCAGCGAATTTATACAGATGTTTGCGCAAACAAAAAAAAAAGAAAGTCATGTGAACTTAGGGTAGCAGATTGTTGGAAAATTATACCAACAGTTTTTGATAAAATTATCTCTATAAAAACATATAAAATTACATAATATATGTTTGAGGAATATTTAATATTTTTTTCTTTAAAAAGAAAATTCATAATACTAGCTCTTAAAGAAAGATTAGTTAAACTATAGTTTTTGGGAAAGTGTTTAAAAAATATATTTACTTGTTATCAATATGGAAGAACTTAATATTTTTTTAGAAAATTTTTAAAACAAAAATTAATTACTAACTACATTTTAGAAACTTGAAAACATTTTTTTTTACAAAAAAAAATCATTTTTCAAATTTAACAAAATTTATAAATGTAGGTCATGATCATATTTTTAATAAACAATCTACTTATGTTTCCACGTATTACAGATTTAATATTTCTGGTAATTTTCTTTACACCCATAATAAATATTTATAGATTCTCTGTTATAAAATATATTACCTCATAATAAATAATACGCGCTGAATAAGGAAAATATTTAATAAATGTAATCTATGATATATAAAAATTATAATTGTATGTATTACCTTAAAAAATATTATTTAAGATTAAATTACTTAATAGAAAGTTCATATTAAAGTCTCAATTTATAAAAAAAAATTAGATATACCACTCCGCAAAGAGAAACATACTTAATACACTGAAACAAATTATCAGTTTTTTTTAATTTGTAATTTCTTAACCCTTTCACGTCCATATGGAATCCAGCAGATTTATTCTGTAACTTGCTAATGCTAAATCTCTATCGCTAAATCTCAAAAAATATGTTTAGAGATTTTTGTAGCCTGAGTCTTCAAGTAAACGGCCCTGCAACCTCATTTTGTAACACGCTAAAGCTAAAGCTCTATCGCTACAACTCCAAAAAATATATTTAGAGATTTTTGGCTAACATATATTCTTTCAATATATTTTTTAAAGTATTTCTTTTTTTTGATTTTTATACAAAATAAACTAAAATTGCAAAGAAATAAAAAATTTGACGTCGTTACATTTTTTTGGAATTTCGGGGGGCATATGTTTCCCAATGAACGATAAAGTGGAAAAAATTTATTATAGTTAATTCATAATTTATAAATGATTTTAAGTACAAATTAAAAATTATTTAACGTTATAAAATAGATTTAGAAATACGAAATTAATTGTGGTATTCTGAAAAGCAATTTCTTTTACTTGTAAAGCAAAGATGGACGTTGCACATAACACAAATGTAATGAGTTCTATTTTCTACACATCTATTTCAATAGTAAACGATCTTTTATTTTTTTACAAATATCTTGTATTTTCCAATATGTTGATATCACGCAAACCCTTACTCAGCTTTGTAATTTCTAAAAAAAAGTCTCCATTGGAGTCACCATATCTTGCCTATCAGAAAATATGTTTAAGCGATCAAACTCATAATTACTCTCGTAATATACATATATGTGGCGTATAAGAGCAACTTGTCTATCTGAAAACAGGTTCTTCATAAGGTAATTATGAAAAGCTAAGCTGGTATCCATTGTTTTCTTTTGACCAGCTTCTTGTACTGAATTTTCGATTTCAACCACATCTGCAGCCTATTTAACGTCTTCTTCTAAAAAAATCTTGATCCTCGTTATCTATCAGAAGTACATCTTTCCCATTACTCTTATACGTCATTAGCAGTTGCAATATTTCTTTTTTGCGTTAATTAAACTCCCTACACCTTCAGCTTGTCATTGATAAAATTTTAATTTAATATTGTTATTATGCAAAAGACTGCAATTTCAAAGACAAGTAATAGTACATTTTCACCTATGGTTTATACGGAAAACTGTTTCACACAGAGAAAATATACAACATTGAAGCATCATTTGCCACTTTTTTATTTTTATTTGTTAACGCTCTGTACTTATCACGTAATATTTTTCAGTTATTAAACTTAGAAACGTAATTTTAACCACAACAAAACGAGCCGAACCAAAACGACCTTACGGTGGAAAAAACATGGAATCGCCATTATTTGCTTAAGCTACACACATTTAAGTATTGCCAACTTTTTACTTTTATTTGCGATTACTCATGGCTGTTGTCAAAATTAAAATCTAAAACATTTTCGTTACCAAAATAATCAATTAAAATTTTGGGAAAAATTTCTCCCATCGACGTGAAAGGGTTAAAAGACTTATTTTCAGCGTTGCTAGATCATGGCGATTTTAAAAATTTTTAAGCTTCCTAATTTTCAACTTGACAAGATGGCAATTTAAAAAAAAAATTGTCCATTTTTGATGAGTTTTGACTTTGTTTCAAGAAAAAATTAATTTAGTACAAAATAAATAACAATTTTATTCTGTTTCTTTTTTAATGTATAAAATATGAGGCATTCATATACATAAGTACAAGTATATTGATGGCTTGTGTAGATAAACTAAATAACATTTTAGTTTATCGTCTTTTCTTATCACATTGAAGTGTACGTATATATCGACCCCTGTGCGCGAAATTATCGTATGTAACGTTTTTCTAGAAATCGACATCTGCATACAAAATATTATAGCGATAACTGTTTTAGTTATGGAGAAAACACTGTGTACATTTTATCGTAAGTATATTGATGGCTTGTGTAGATAAACTAAATAACATTTTAGTTTATCGTCTTTTCTTATCACATTTAAGTGTACGTATATATCGACCCCTGTGCGCGAAATTATCGTATGTAACGTTTTTCTAGAAATCGACATCTGCATACAAAATATTATAGCGATAACTGTTTTAGTTATGGAGAAAACACTGTGTACATTTTATCGTATGTAGCAGTGTTATTTACGTTTTTATTTATTTAAATGTAATAAAAATTCCCTCCTGTAAAATTTTATTTGATACACAAACTACGACTAGCGTAGTTCTTACCATATATTGAGTACTAAAGTCCCTTGTTTTATTAATACATAATTTTGCGTTTAATTTATGAAACCTTATTTCTCTAAGTTATTTTATTTAACACAAGTAAAAGCACTAAAGTAATTGTTTTTTTTTAACAGTGATCGCAATGGAATAATCTCTTTATACTAAAATATATATTATTTTCAATGTGTTATATCGATTTGCCATTAATTTATTTTATTAAATTTTGTCTTGTAACAGAACCTTAAGTATTTCTACATTACGAGTGATACTACTCACTAGTTTTTACTACAATACTGTAATTTTACTAAAACTGAAGACTAAAATTTGGTAGCCAGAGGTAGTTAAAAAATTATATTAGCTGTGTGTGGACATGGCACCTTCTACTTTTAAAGTTATATTATGATTATTTGAACTAAACTTCGATAATCCAATATAATTTTTTTTAAATTTTTGTCCATATAGAAGTAATATGAATTTAAGATAAAACGTTATATGGGAGTTAGGCGTGTCACCATAATTTGCCGTTATTACAAACCTATTGACGTTTTAAATTTTAAATATACCAAAAAAGGCACTGTGCAGTATAGATTTTCAAAAAAAGTATTGATCTATTACTCTTTTCTTAATGTATAGATTTAAGCAATTTTCAGAGAAAGTTTTTTTTTACACAAAAAATAATTTATGCAAAATTTTATCCCCATTAGTTTTTCAGTTCGACCTTAAGACACACAGACGGACAGACGCATGCGCATAGATAAATCATCCTATAATGAAACCATGACTCAAAAAAAAATATTCTTTATGGTGTTCTAAATAGATATTTCGATATATTACAAAGGGAATACCAATATGAATATTCCCCCACACTTTTTTTGCGGTTTGTTTAAAACTGTAATCAATAAAGTACTTGCACAATTGCAATAATCTTAAAAGTTATTATTGAATTTTTTTTTTTTTTAATACAGGGCAGTATTAAGTATGTCATCAAAACCACAACTTCACCACAAAGCAATACAAGATTTTAAGTAGATTTTGCCACAATTAGTGACAAAATAGATTTTGTTTTGTATGGGAAATCAACTATATTTGTCTTAAAATCTCCCATCTACCCATCTACTAGATTTCTTTTAGGTAAAAACGTACTATTGTTAAACTATTTAAATTGTTAAACTATTTAAGTATGTACACATACTTATATATACATTCAATATTTACTTGAAAAACTATCAGACAGCCCTAGAAAAATATGTTAAAGAAAATATAAAACTAAACCTGCAATATAACAACCAAAACATGTTTTCATATTAAAAGTAGTAACCCAAATCCTTTTTTCTTTATTTTTAGCAAAAACAAATTGGAGCACCACTGACGCCCCGACAAAAATGTAAGTGAAACAATGAGTTTCATGTTTTCAACACTTCAATAAAATATGAAAGTAAAAACTCGGTTAAAAATAAAAATTGTACCAATTTCGATTGCACATATGCACACGCACCCACTTCCAATAGAATATGGCTACAAACAAACAAATCATTCTACTTGCTTAGTACTCAAAATAAATTCACAAATAAAAGCTTAAATTATACACTTACATTCAAGTGTTTTAAGTATTTTCCAAGCTTTAGTTTATGTTGCGATATTTGTGTTTGTTGTATATGGTACAACAAGTTGTAATAAAACACAAAATAGAACAACAACCAGTAATCGAAAAAATATGCAACCAAAAAGTACTTCACATAGCAACATTTATAGAAAATGTAGCAGCTCACTTGTGTATGAATGGGTGCATTAGTAAGCATTGCACGAACGTAATAAAGAGTTGCCAGATTTTTTTTCAATTATCTGAAATTAAAAAAATGTTACAAATTTCTTTTATCATTTAAATTCAATTTAACTTATTAAGTTGTCAGATAATTATCGCACATACTCTGTTTACAAGTGGAATCAAATCCTTCGAAATTGTCATAGCATTGCTTTTGTAACCAATAACTTTGTAATAGCAAATCTGAATGATAAGTTCTCAACTGGAACGCACCACTTAATATATCTTATATAAATAAAAATCTAATGACATGCGTTTTTTATCGTTTCACTTAAGAACGGCTACACCGATTTTCATATTTTTTTCTTTTAAATATTTGTTATAACCCAGCATAGCTAACTGTATTCTACTAGCCAAGCAACTTTATTTTTCCAATTTAGACTCCGTCTTTCATTATAGTTTACTGTTTTATACTACTCAAATCTTTTCGCCTCATTCCAATATTTTGGGGGATCAAAGGTTTCAAATTCAAAATACCATATATGACCCATATTTAATTTTATTGCCCGCCATTTTTTTGTAGTGAATTATATTGCGCTAGTCAAGTCCTTTTGTTTGATACTTATAATATATCTATATTGTCTTCCGGTGGTATAGAAACTGAAAAAAAATCAGTTTGGTAGGAAAAACACTATAGTAGTTATACTTTGGTGCTTATATCTCAGTTAGTTTCAAAACAATTTATAAGTATTTCTCAGAAATAATTTTTGAGGCCACGGTTTATAATTAGGCACCAAATTAAAACTTGTATAAAAATTATTGTGAACTTAAAAATTTATATATTTAAAAAATATATATACTTTTCCACATAATTTTTGACTATAATTTTGCCGACTATAAACGTTTTGTTCAAAATTGTTCTTAACTACCTCCGAAGATTTTCCATCTATAAATAGACACAAGCGTGCTTAAGAATTATCCTATAGCTAAAAATTTCTAACTGTTGTAGTAAAAATATGGGAAAAATAAAGATAGTTGTGTTTATTTGCCACATCTGAGTAAGTTTCAACACCGATATGATCCCAAATATTTCTCATATTTTTGTTCTATATACGGGTCTAGCCGATATCGGTCGGCTTCAAAAACATCTGTCAACATGCACAGGGACAGATGGACAGTTTTAAATCTAGTCCCTAATATATAATTTATGGGGTAGGCAATGAATAATGTGAAGGGTATAAAAAGATAAATTTTTACCTAATTAAACAGTTTGTTTTAATTAAAACAAATGTAACTTAACCAAAAAAATTCCTTAAAATAGGAAATCTGTTTTAATTTAAAAAGAAAATTTTTAAATTAAAGCATTTAAAAAAAATTTTAAATAAAGTAAATTTTAAAAGATTCCTTAAAAGATAATTTTATTATAATTTGGGGAAATATTTAATTGTTTTAATGAATAAAAAAGCTTTAAACACAAAAGGATCAATAATTTTCAACTTAAATTCAACTTAAGTCACGTTGCTACGCCCCTTAATGAATAAAAATGCATTCTGAATTTTAATCGGATATCAAGTGCAAGAAGCTAAAAATTATAATTTTTTATGGGCGTGCCCACTTTTATAATCACGAAATTATATAGTCATGACAGTTCAATAAGTGTGCCAAGTTTCAGAAAAATCGATATAGTGGAAGTAGCTAAAAATCATAACTTATTTTTTATGGGCGTGTCCATACCCACTTTTCTAATCAGGCAATTATATAGTCATGACAGCTCAATATGTGTGCAAAGTTTCGGAAAAATCGGTCAAGTGCAAGTAGCTAAAAATGATAACGTATTTTTTATGGGCGTAGCACCACCCACTCCCTGGAATGTGTACAACAACTTGCCAAAGTTTGAGTCCGATCGGCTTTACAGTTTCGTAGTCTATAGCTAACACACACACATACAGAGGTTCACTTTTATATATATAGATTTAAGTAAAACATAAAATAAAAATTAAAAAGTTTTTATTTATAAACGACTTCTTTAAATAATTAATAATAGAAAATAATAATAAAAAGGTAATCGTGAATTAGAAAAGGTTTTATAGAATTAAGAAAAATAAAATTCACCAAGTTTCTGTAAATAAATTACTTGCGAAAATTTCCCTTGAATAGGAGAAAAAGATGATAAAAATAAATATCATGTAAGAAATTTGTTAAAAGCCCAGAGAATTTAAAAAAAAATTTAACTGAGAGAAAAACTCAATTTACACTGGTTTTTCAACACATAAAACAAAATATTTCTTGATATTTCGAAACTGATACCAGTGGTGCCAGAAAATTTCGTAGGAAAATGTTCAGATGTGGAAAAAATCTTAGTTTTAAAACAATTATGTATAAGTATGTGCAATACAGAAATAATTAAATTTAATTTATTTTTAATCACAAAAAAAAAATATTGGCGATATAACTACAAATTTGACATTTATAAGATTAAACTATATGGTAAAAAATTATGGCAGGACTTATTTTATTCTTTAAAGTAGTAAAAATATTTCGCATATCTTTAATTATAATACGGTGAAGGTTTCAGATTTTTTTAAATATTAGTACCAATTTTAAAATTAAAGCACTGGCACCGATAGATAGTAGATAAGCATATTAAATTAAGAGCAGATGTGGACACCGATGAAAAAACTACATCACTACCTGCTCTAATAATTTTTTAAATTTTATGCAAAAAGCCTTCCACAGTAATAAATTTAATAAATTCTCAATTAGTCATCCAAATTTTTAATCTTATCTATCAAACTCGGAAAACAATTTTATTAGGCAAGCTAGTAAAAAATTTTGCTTATAATGTACATATATATCGGGTAAAGTTAAAAAAAACCGGTAAAATTTATTACAGTTACCAATGACGTTAATATTTTTTAAGGAAATGTCCTTATTTTTAAAATCTTCTTCAAATTGAAAATTCTTTCTTACAATCATACGTACCAATGATAAAGTTGTCAATATCTTTTTTATGTTATAGACTACTATGTTGCATCTTGATGCATCTTGATGTGTACTTTATACAGGGTGGTTGATGAAAGCTGCTACCAAAAAAAACGTAATAACTTTTTTCTGTGCAACCAACTTAATCCATTTTTATTTTATCGTATAGATAAGCTTTAGATTTAACGAAAATGGTAAATTGGGATAATGAGACAAGAATTTGAATAGTGCACCGCTTTAAAGTCCGTATTTCGTCCAAACTATCTATCTATGTATATACTATATTGTGACTCGTGAATAATTTTGCCGAATGTGGTACAATCTTAAGAAGGCCTTGTTATCGAGATGCTGTAGCTGCTATCAGACAATCTGACCCTAGAGTTTCAACAAGGAGCTTAACTGCTCAAATGTGTGCCAGCAGACAATTTTGTATCATTTTTAAACATTTAAACTTAATTCTATACAAAATTCAATGACAATACAAAAGACTTTCCGATTCGCTTGAAATTTTGCAAAAAAGATCATTCACATGGCAGAGGCTGAAAATATCTTTAACTGCATTTTATTTAAACGGCAATGTTAACAAACAAAATTGTCAAATATGGAGAAATTCCAACCTACGGATACTCCATGAGATGCAATTGCATCCACTTTTCGTCACAGTGTGGTGTGCAGTCTCATGAAGGTTCATTGTCGGTCCTTACTTTTTCGAAGAAAATGGTCTTACTGTTATGGTCAATGCATACTGTTACTTAAAGATGTTGGAAGAGTTTTTCTCCCTGTACGGTTCACCAAGATGGGACAACTTGTTACATAGCCACGTCTGTTATGACAGAATTGTGCCGAAAATACCCCTAACAAGCTGATTTCAAGAAACTCTACATTCCACTGGTAAGGTCTTCTGATCGTGCTGCACCCGATTTTTGACAAAAGACATAAGAACTCCAACCAATAAACCAATGATTTAAAGTATTCAATTCGGACGGTAATTGAGGCAGTTGCCGCTGCAACCCTCCAAGCAGTAATGAAGAACTTTTCGATAAGATGACGCTCATGTGTCACCGAGGAGGTCATTTCAATTCAATTATAATTCAAAACTTCATGAATGACTCTTTAATAAAAATTTATTTTGTTAAAATTAATTAATAAAAAAAAATTACATAAACTTAACAAAAACTTATTTGAGTTTCTTTATGTAGCATATCACAACGGGACCTTCGGAGGACCCAAGTGCCTTCGGGCGGCTGCCGGATCTAACATAACCTTCTTTATGTAGCAAAATTCATCAGCCACCCTGTATATAAATAATGGATACACCCAAGTTCTTCGAATAAATTGTTTGTAGGAACAAAATTCGACGTCTTTCTTTTTGAGAGAAAGAAATAAGTTCCTTTGGAAAACTCTAAACTTGTTTATTTAATAACAAGTTTTCTTCCTTTAAACCAACAGCAATCAATCATTGTGTTATATGTTTGGACGATATTTTGTGTCAGAAAAATCACATAGCAATAAATAATAATTTAACAAAAATAGTGGTCACGCATATTTAAACAAATGTTTGCCTAATTCAAAAGTAGCTCTATGTCTATATGTATTTCACATGGTATTTAGAATTGATTTGGTCTTAAGCCACTAAATCTAAAAAAATCTTAATTTTTGGAATAGATCTTCAAATCTGATTTTCATTGGAAAATCGTCAAAACTAAGGTGAAATTTTTATTCTGGCATCGCTAACTGATACAATTATGATTTAATACAATAGAACTGAACTAGAAATACCATCATTCGTTAGGTGCTGACAAAACAAAAAATTATTTAAACTCCAGAAAAATATTTTTGAATTAAATAAAATTTTCCTTTTTCCCTTTCTGATATCTTTATGTACTCCTAAAGTTATCAAAAAATTTCCTCAAATAGCCGTTTATATATTATTAGATAATATTAATAACCAATTCATGTAATAATACAACATCATTATGTTAAGCAACTGTTACCCAGTGTATAAGGGATTCAGCTGTATAATTACAACATTAAAAAAAATTTGCCACATTTAAGTGCGACATTTTTTTATGAATATTTTACTTTTCGCTGTTTATACTTCAAAAGATTGCTTTTATTTAGCACAAAACTTTTTTCAACAGTCAAAAGTACAGGCACAGTACTGAACAAGTAAAAAAAATCAATATTTCAATATGAAAAAATACAAAACAGAAAACAATGTAGCAACTACAAAAGTATTTACTTAAATACTTGTCGAACCCGGTGCGCGTTGCAGGCTAAAATAATATTTTCGTATTATTTTGTAGTAAAAATTAATTGTTTCTTTTTGCCAGGGATATGTATTTTAAAATCCTTCTTGTAATATTGGTGTATGTGCATTTATTTCTTACCAATCTTCTAGTATCATTTCAGGTGCTATTTTATTTGCTGTTTTTATACCCACCATTAAGCAAATGCTGTGGGAAAATATTTATTTTGTCATTCCGTTTGTGACGAACCATAATTTTCATTTTAGATTTTATAAAGTATATATTTTTTGGGTCCTCTTTTCATTTTAGGACTATGTCCGTATGCCTGTGCATCTGCTCGAACCGAAAACGCTAAAGGTGAGAAATAATTCCAGGCTTGACTGTATCAGTCTATTAGAAAGAGATTTTTAAACTTGCAGTGCAAGAGCAGGTCATAAAAAATGTTTTTTTGTCATCAACTAAAATGCGATTGCGTCTAAACGCAAAAATGTAGAGCGATAAAACTTTCAAGCATATTTCTTGAGTAAAAAAAGAGTAAGAGTAAGAGTGCTATATTCGGACGTACCGAATCTTATATACCCTTCACAACGTGTAGTCATGCAATAACAATAATTTGTATCACCATTCATCTCATATAAAATACGTACTTACATATAAAAAACATACATATATAAAAACATCCCATTGTAAAATTATAAATTTAAGTATGTGTGTTAAAAAAAATTAAAAAAAAAATATTTAAAAAAAAATTTTAAAAAAAATTTAAAAAAAAATAAAAAAAAATTTCAAAAAAAATAAAAACAAGTAACAGTGCTATATTCGGCCGTACCGAATCTTATATACCCTTCACAACGTGTAGTCATGCAATAATAACACTGTGCTAGTTGAAAAAACAGACAAGCCGGGCACCTAGCGTTTTAACATAATTCGGGTACGCTGAATCCAGTGGTGCCCACGGTTTTTTAAGATTGGCTCTGGTTTTCGAGATATACCGTTATTTCGAAAATGGTGGAGGTTGCACAACATATGTTCGCGTAACTCAAAAACGCTTTAGCTTATTGAAAAAACTTAAAAAACCGAAATTCCGCAATAAAATTTTCTTTAAGAAAAGTAAAACTTCTTTCTAATATTCGCAGTCGTTTTAGAAAATAATTTTTTTTTGAAAAAAAATTAATTTTTTTATCAAAATTTCGAAATTTTTATTTTTTTTTAAATTCATAAAAAATTGAAAAATTCAGCTAGGCTTCTAATTTTTTGCAGACATATAAAAAACAAAGCTGCAAACAAAACAAGCCATAAATAACACTGCTCGACAAAAAATAATTTTTTTTCTTCCCGTTAATTAAAACTCTGTGGTCTATGTGGATTTTGATGCGCTGAACTCAAATCCGTAATCAGTTTTTTTCCATCAGATCGGTATTTTTTTTATGGGCGTGCCAAATTTTTTCCCCTAAATTAGGTTTCGGTTTTCAAAAGTAAAACACCAGAAGATGTGTTTTCTCTATCTCTTATCGTTTTGGAATTATTTAAAAATTAATGGAGATAAAAAAAATGTTTCGTGCCAAATTCGTAATATTTTTCAATTTAAAAATATAATTAAAAAAAATATTAAGCAAATATTCAACATTTTGCACTTTTTTCTGAGAACTACTTATCTGAAAAATAAAAAAAGCCGCAAGCCATAAAAATCGGTTAAAAAATGTAGATTTTATTGTCAATTTACCGCAGGTACCCAATATTGTAATGCAACCAGCCTTACATATGATACAGCATTTCGTTAGGTGAGCAGGTAATGGAACTGAAGTACAACGGTATTTTGTATGGTTCTTAGAATTAAAAATTATAACATAGTATTTTTCAATTACCTGTGATTTCAAATTATTGGGTACCTGCGGTAAATTGACAATAAAATCTACACCTGGAAAAGTTAGAAATATTATTCGTCCTGGGTTTTTTTTTACAAAACATGGTCATGAAGGTCTCGACTGGTACTTTGATTAAAACAATTACAGTATAAATAAGAGTTCCTCAACCCCTTCACTGTCATATGGAAAGTGCTTGCGAAAGTGATTAGTGAATTTTAAAGCCTCTGACAGTCTTGTATCTAAACAGTTATATTGAAATATCTAAGATGGAGGCGTGTAAAAAGTTTAATTACTTTTGTTATGTGTGTGGGAAATATAAAAATATGCCAAGTCGCCGTAAAATCACTACTGAAACAAGTACCTTGTATGAATCATACTTTTTCTTTAAGGGTTATATATGGTAAGAGTTGGACACCATCAATAGTGTGTACACACTGCATTTACCATTTAAATAAGTGGGGAAAAAATGGAGACGCCATGCCATTTGGTGTTCCAATGATTTGGAGAGATCCCATAGTTCATGTTGAAGATGAGTGTTATGCGTGCATAAATTATACAGCGGGTATAAACAGAAGAAAAATGACTTATATGTCTTATACTGAAACAGCATATGCTCGATTTCCGCTGCCACATTCTGATGAAATTACTGTTCCGGGTAGCCATATACCAACAGAACATATTCCCTCAATAATTCATTCTGTTGAAGCGTATAGCCCAGCTACTTCAATGTATCAACCGTCATGCATCACGATTCCATGCAGTCACAATGAAATCACGCAAGATCGTCTGGATATAATGGTACGGCGTCTAAAATTATCTCAAAGACAGAGCATTCTCTTGGCAAAAGAGTTAAAACGAGCTAATATTTTAGCACCAGGTGTACAAACATACGGGGCTATCAATCGCCATAGACGATTTACGACTTTTTTTAAATCTATTGAGAATAATTCTATTGCGTATTGTACTGACATCCGCGGATTGGTTTTAACAATGCAAAATGAATATAATCCTGGAGATTGGCGCTTATTCATTGATTCTTCCAAAAGTAGCTTAAAAGCAGTTTTGCTACATGTCACTAATTTAAAAAGTCCTATTCCGATAGCACTTAGCACAAATACTAAAGAGACATACGCATCAATGAAAAAAATAATACAGTTAATTAAATATGAAGACCACAAGTGGAAAATATGCGCAGATTTAAAAGTGGTAGCTCTTTTAAGAGGCATGCAATTGGGCTATACTAAAAATATGTGCTTCATGTGCTTATGGAATACGCGTTTCGATGGCGACCAGTACAATACACGGGATTGGGCTTTACGTGAGGAAAGCAGATTGCATAGAAACAATGTTATTGAATTACCACTTGTGTCGATGGAAAAGATTTTGCTTCCTCCAGTCAACATCAAACTGGGTATTGTAAAAAATTTTATAAAAGCATTGAGCCCAGATGGTGTTGCTTTTACCGAATTGCACCGAATTTTTCCACGATTAAGCGGCATGAAAGTAAAAGAAGGTATGAACTCTAACTACTTTATTAAATTAGATTTATATTTCATTTCATAATGTTTCTATTTTACAGGAATTCTTAATGGACCGGACATTCGCCGTCTTATGAAGGACCATCAATTTGAGGTTGCATTGAATGATATCGAGCTATTGGCCTGGAATTGTGTGAAATCAGTAATAGAAAATGTATTAGGAAATCATCGGTCTGAAAACTGGCGAATTTTAATCAAAAATATGCTAACCGCATTTAAAAACTTAAACGTTAGAATGTCATTGAAAATACATTTTTTGCATTGCCATGCCGAAAAATTTAATGAACAATCACCAGCCGAGTCTGATGAACATGGCGAGAGATTTCACCAAGTAACAGCCAGGCTCGAACACTGGTATAGCGGCAAACAACTTGATTCGCTATTAGGGGATATTTGTTGGAATCTGCAGGAGGAAGAAGAATAAATTTCTAAATAAAAACTACTTAACAACAAAAAATCTTTAGTTTGGTTATATAAAAAATTCAAAAATTTCATCTTTTCTGAAAAAATCAAAAGTTGTAGACAGACTTTAATCACAAATAGCTTATTTTGCACCTGCGCAACTTTATTTTTCATTCCCATCATTTGTTTCTAAGGCCTAGGATTCACTCCTAGGGGGATAAAATGTATGACCGACCTTCATTGTTTTTTGTTCTTAACATTTTCTTAAATTATACTTTCCCTTTATCACAATCCCTTAGGGGGGCCCCAATACAAATGTTGCGTTTTATGAAATTCTTAGATTAATTAAAATTTGTCGACTTTTGTGAATAAAATCAAAAGTTGCAAACATATTTTAATTGTTTATAGCTTGTTTTGTTTGCAGCTTTGTTTTTTATATGTCTGCAAAAAATTAGAAGCCGAGCTGAATTTTTCAATTTTTTCTGAATTTTTAAAAAATAAAAATTTTGAAATTTTTTCTAAAACGACTGCGAATGTTAGAAAGAAGTTTTACTTTTCTTAAAGGAAATTTTATTGCGGAATTTCGGTTTTTTAAGTTTTTTCAATAGGCTAAAGCGTTTTTGAGTTACGCTAACATATGTTGTGCAACCTCCTCCATTTTCGAAATAACGGTATATCTCGAAAACCAGAGCCAATCTTAAAAAACCGTGGGCACCACTGGATTCAGCGTACCCGAATTATGTTAAAACGCTAGGTGCCCAGCTTGTCACGAAAAAAAAGTGTCAATTTCATGCACAGTGTAATTGTTTGTATCACCATTCATCCCATATAAAATACGTGCATACGTACACGTTAGAATAAATGTGGCATCGAATCCCAACTGAGCCAAAAAAATTTTATTTTATTTTATTTAATATATTATTTATATTTTATTATTTTTTTTTATATTTTTTTTAAATTTTTTTAAAAAATTTTTTTAGAAAAATTTTTAAAAAATTTTTTTAAATTTTTTTTAAAATTTTTTTTTAAATTTTTTTTTTGTAGTTTTTTTTTATTATTTTTTTCTTATTTTTAGAATTTTTTTTTTTTTGTAATTTTTTTTGTTTGGTATGTTTTTTACATGTATGTATGTATGTATGTATGTTGTTGTTGTAATTGTGAAAAAAACGAGGTGGTCGTGGTTTTTTGCTCATATCTCAGAAAGTTATGGGGCGATTGTGCTGAATTTCAATAGCGATTCATTCCTGGATATTTCCAAGAGATTGATACCATATACAGATCTGAGGAACATATAGTTGCTTCTAAAAGTTGATTTCAACCAACACACGGACAGACGGACAGACGGTCAGGGCTTAATCGACTCCTCTATTCATAAGCTTTCAGAAAATATATACTTTATGGGGTCGGAAATGAAAATTGTAGAAATTACAAACGGAATGGCAAAGCTATATATACCCTTGTGCACCACAGGTGAAGGGTATAAAAATATAAAAAAAATTTTACAAAAATTAGAAAAAAAATAATAAAAATATAAATATAAATTAATAATAAAAAAAAATTTTTTAAAATATTAAAAAAATAAGGAAAAAATAAAAAAAAATTAAAAAAAAATAAAAAAAATTTTAAAAAAATATTAAAAAAAAATTTAAAAAAATAATAAAAATATAAATAATATATCAAATAAAAAAAATAAATTTTTTTTTTGGCTCAGCTGGGGTTCGATGCCACGTTTACTCTAACCAGTATACCAAATTTGTATGTATGTATGTTTTTGTTATACCCTTCACCTGTGGTGCACAAGGCTATATATACTAGCTTTGTCATTCCGTTTGTAATTTCTACAATTTTCATTTCCGACCCCATAAAGTATATATTTTCTGAAAGCTTATGAATAGAGGAGTCGATTAAGCCCTGACCGTCTGTCCGTCTGTCCGTCTATCCGTCTGTCCGTCTGCCCGTCTGTCCGTGTGTTGGTTGAAATCAACTTTTAGAAGCAACTATATGTTCCTCAGATCTGTATATGGTATCAATCTCTTGGAAATATCCAGGAATGAATCGCTATTGAAATTCAGCACAATCGCCCCATAACTTTCTGAGATATGAGCAAAAAACCACGACCACCTCGTTTTTTTCACAATTACAACAACAACATACATACATACATGTAAAAAACATACCAAATAAAATAAATTACAAAAAAAAAATATTAAAAATAAGAAAAAAATAATAAAAAAAACTACAAAAAAAAAATTTAAAAAAAATTTTAAAAAAAATTTTTCAAAAAAAATTTTTTAAAAAAATTTTAAAAAAATAATAAAATATAAATAATATATTAAATAAAATAAAATAAAATTTTTTTGGCTCAGCTGGGATTCGATGCCACATTTATTCTAACGTGTACGTATGCACGTATTTTATATGGGATGAATGGTGATACAAACAATTGTTATTGCATGACTACACGTTGTGAAGGGTATATAAGATTCGGCACGGCCGAATATAGCACTGTTACTTGTTGTGTGTTGTTTTTGTGTTAAAAAAAAACGAGGTGGCCGTGGATTTTTGCTTATATCTCAGTTGTTTATGTACCGATGTTTCTGATTTTTAATACGGATCTACTCCCGAATATTTCTGAAATTTTTTTATTCCTCTCCGGGTGCAGGCGATGGCGGGGGCTTCAAAAAGTTGATTTCAACTTACACACGGACAGACGGTCATACGGACAGACGGTCATACGGACAGACTGACAGATCTTAATCGACTCCCCTATTCATTAGCTTTCAGAAAATATATACTTAATGGGGTCGGAAATGAAAATTGTAGAAATGTCACACGGAATGACAAACCTATATATACCCTTCTTCACTGTATGAAGGGTATAATAACGGACTCTATATTGCAATATTTAAGTTGAAGTCATTAGAAGAAATTATTTTGACATTCTTAATGTAAATAAAAATATTTAGGTTTCATTTTGGGATTTAATAAAATAAAATAAATTAATAGACTAGATTAGACTAAAACAAGAAAAGTTACACATATTTTAGTATAAAGAAATTATTCTATAGTGATTACAAATGCTAACAAAATATAAAATTTTGTGGTATAAAAGTACAACACAAACTTGGTGGTGGGTATTAAAAATTTTACACAATCAAATACTTGCAAATACAAAATCTTACTTGAATTGAGATAGATATTATCCCAATTTAAAAAATATTTAATATGTAGGTATTAAGGTACCGCCACACCAAATTTTATCAAAACCCATCCAGTAGTTTTTAAAATAATTTAGTTCAAGATCGCAGACAGACAGACAGCAAAATCCAAAGAGCAATATATTGAATTTTAGATCGTTAGCTATATACACTGCCCATAAAATTTTCAAATGATGTTTCATATACAGATACAGGATTTTTACAAACATATTTAAGGTAAAGATAAATGGAAATATTACAAAAGCGGTGAAGTGCTTATGTACTTAAATATTTCGTTGAGTCAATTATTTTAAAACTAAACTTGTTTTTGGAACAATTACTAAAGTGTTATTGTTCTATACTAAGCCCAGCCGGAAAAATATTCTCCGTACAGGTTCGAATTTCAAAAAAAATTTTTGCTTATTGCTATAAATTGTATCATTTAATGTTTGTTTTTTATGATAATATGGTTAGCCTTTTAAAATAGTATGACTAACAAAATTATTATGACAAAAATTGTATCACTCCTCTACAAAAATAGCATTATATTCGAAGCCATTTAAAATTAGAAATAACCATTAAATGATAATTTAAACAACAGTATGATTACAAAGCAATCACGTTTTTATATGTTTTAATCATAATTTGTTTTCAAACGTTCTTCTTCTTGTTAAATGAATTTTTATTATTCAAAAGTTTGGCATGAACGAAAAATTATAAAGATTTTAAAAAATTAAAAGAAATAATTAAAATAAACAGTAAAATGTTTCAAAAATTATAGAAGAAGTTTGCTGATTAGATTCTGACCTCAGGTGAATGTTGGAGATGGTTGAGTATAAATACACCCTCAGAATCTTGCGTAAATATTTATTTTGGTTGAAATAAAATGTGTGTTTAGGAAAAAACTAAAATTTTATATTTCGTTTTTAATCATAGTATGATAATTGCATGATACTTTAATTAAACATAATAATGATATCTTGCAACCATTATATGTTTTAACTACAAACATAAAATTCAATCATGGTATGTCGCTCTTAGATTATGATTACCACAACCATGTTTTTTCTTTGGGTGTATTAAGATCAAAATTGTATATCAAATTTACTTTGTTCAGTAGGCCAGTGTTTCTTCTGTTTCTTGTGGATCACTCAGAAAATGTAACCATAGTAAAAAAACAAAGTTCCATTCGTAATCTCTCTCAAGAATTAAACATTTTCATTGCATCAGAGTTTGGAAAAAGTTCCTGTTGGCGTAGGAAATTAAGGTAAGGAGCCATACAATATGTCACAGATTTGCTGATTGGGTATTGCAGCCAACTATTTAATGCTGATTCATCAAAAAAAATTTTTGTTTTAATTTTACAATAATTAAATGTTTTTCGTTTAATAACTTCTCTATATTTTTAAATCATGTGGCCTTTATGAGACAACTGATAAAACAAATCCCCGTACATCTTGTATAGATAGACAAGATAGTGGCAAATTAAAATACAAGGCTCTTGTTTACACACCCTTTATCTACCAAATGATATTTAAGTGCAATATATCGAAATTTTTTTAAAATTAACTGGGCCAATTTGTTACTTTAAGAAACCTTAACCTCAAAATAATTCAAAAAGCGACACCTACAATCGGTAGCAAAAAAACATATAAACAAATTGAGCATAGTTGTCGCAGTACTTTCTTAGCACATGTTAAATAATTTGTTTCGAGCTTAAATTTTTTAATAACATTAAGGTAAGACCAAATGGGTTATGCTAAAACAGAGTACTTAAGGATAAAAATATTAGTGTATCACTTACCGAAAACACTGAATTAATATTTAAAGCTGAGGTAATATTAATAGCATTTGGTTCTATGTAGTTTTAATTAAAAAAGACAATCAAATTGATTTTTGCTGACTTCTCCCAAATGATTTGTTATAGAAATTGACTTTGTACTGCTAAAATGAGACTCCTGCTGCTTAGTTTTCATATTAATCGGTTAGAAAGGCAAGGGACTTGTGTCAGCAATGCTTTAACTTGCGTTAAAATGTTTTTTGTTTTTTGTGTGAGCATTATATATAAAATTTTACATTATTTGCGAAATGCCTTATCTGAATTTGTTCATTCTGGGTTTAAAATTTCCAAAATATATTTGAGGATATATTTATATTTATTTTGCAGGCTTAATTGCTTACGACTTCTATTAAATGTCACTTTATAATCAAATTTTGGTTAATCCAAATAAGATACACAATAGACCGCAAAATTTCCAAAATTATAAAAAAAAAATGCCGCAGTAACTACTTCAAGACGTTTATAAATATAATTTAGAAGCAAAATAAAAAGACTTAGAAATAACACTGTTGCTGCATTTTTACCATGAGAAATTTATGTCTGCAGCGATTTTTTGCATAAACGTACAACTCGATTTAAATATTTTGAAAGAAAAAATATCTATTAAATGACCTAAATAGGCAAAAAAAAAAATTAAAAAATGCTAAAAAAGGTTTAAACTAAATTCATTTTTCTCCTGAAAATAGCTAAATTGGCAACACTTTGTCTAATGCAATCGTATATTTTAGTTTAACATCAAAACTGTTCAATATAAATATGAAGCTCACGCCGCATTTTATCATTTTCACTCGAAAAATTCCAATCAAATGTTTTTTTTTTTCTTTATGAAAATATAATACCTTTGGAAATATGCTATTTAACACCATTTTAGTTTGCAAGGCACACCAAACACGTGCCATATTTTTATTTATATAATCAAAAATTTTTCACAGTTTTTACTATCCTTATAAGCTTATCCTTTTTTTATATCCTAATAAATTACCAATTTAAAAATAATGCATAGACTAACGTAAGTAATCAATCCACTGGATTACAGGATGAGCTACTAGGTGTTTTAGTTAAGCATAATGAAATTCTCCTTAACAACTATATACTTTATATATACTTTTTACAGCTTTCTTGAAATCCCTTTTAAGCAATATTGAAAAAATTGATTGACTTCATCAAATAACTGTAAAAATCAGACTATTTCTACTGAAAAAAATAAAAATAAATAGACCAAAAAAATAAGTGAATTACCACAAGTTACAGGTTTTGCAGCAAAAATATAGAAGAAGAAGAAGAAAGTTATTACCTATACATCTTCTCATAAACTTAATACAGCAAATATTAAATTGAATGCCATAAAAAGCCAATAAAAACTATATTAGTTATTTGAAGGCACATCTATTATGTTTTATTATTTTTTTTATATTTATATACACAAATGCATAAACTCAATGATTTATAGACCGTCCTTTCCAATCGTTTGTTTATAATTTAAATAGTATTGAAATTTTTGGAACTTCATCAACCACTTCACTGAGTAAATTAGGCTGCTGCTCAAGAAATACGTTTTATTTGTTGTTTTGAATAAAAAAAGAAAAACAATCAGTCAAATGAATCACACTAAAATCTATAACAATTTCAAGATACGCTCGTAATTTCTATTAATCGCCACAGTTTAGAGAAAGGAAAGACGTAAATATCAAAAGCGAAAAATGAGAAATTTTATTAATTTAAACATTATTAACAAACATACTTGGGCCGAAGTCTTTATGACCAACAGGACAGCTCGCATTCCCATTATTATTTTATTTATAGTTTCATACTAAAGACTAGGCCGTTACTATAACTTGCCGTTAGTTAAAGGTAGGATTTTTTGAGCACGATGAGCAACCGTCGCTGACTGCTTTGCAGCAGCAAAGATTTCTGCCAATAGCTGATGTCACATATTTTCAAAGAAGAAAATAGAATTCGCTCTAATTAAAATTTTGTCAGATGTCTCAACACATGTTTTTTTTCAGAAGTAATGTTTTAAAGGTAACACACGACATGTTTGTATTAGCAGTGGAGAATTTGACAAGTCAGCTGTAAAAAACATGCCGTGTATTAGCTCCTTTAGCAAACATAATTTTATGTTTCAATTTTCAATATAATACTGAGTTATTAACACACACACTTTTAGTTCTGATTAAAAAAATGCTGATGATAAAACCATTCCTAGTTTTGAAAATGCCTTCGGAGTATAGGATAAATAACTTCTCCGGCATATTCTCATTAAATTAATTATTTAATTATAAATATTTTCTGTATTATTTCAAAACAACGTATTTCGAGGTATAAATAGATTTACTAAAACTTTAAAGTGGGTGCTATTAGTTTGACTGCAGCTGCATATTTAAGTCACATTTTAGAAGGTGAGCATAAACCTAGTCATGTGTCACATATAATCCACCAATTTATTTCAATTATAAAACAGAACTGCAGATTCTTGTGACAATTTAAAACTTATTTATAAGTTTATTAAAATATACTTTCATATAAATAGTAGAGTATGCCTTATATGGAAAGTGACCATTATAGTAGGAGGGTCAAATTCTAATTAATTCAGTTTAGCACTGAAGCATAGAGTCCGATACTCATCTTAAATCTTTGTCGATATAGAAATTATATTAATTTTAAAAATTAAAGTTATTAATTAATTAAAAAATATATCAAGATATAGAATTTCATACAAAATGGACATTAAAGTGGTCGTTCATTTTCTGGTATTATATTAAATTTTAACAAAAAACAATATTTCTGATATTCAGCATCGTGTTGGTTTTGTGAGCTTTAAGATTTTCTTAGTAATTATCCAAAATGGGAGCTTTTATAAGTAATATAACTTTAGAGAACGCCAAACCCCTTAAACGATTTAAGGATGAACTTAAACTTTGGGCGATGGAGAAACATGTCAGAAAATGGCAAAGCACTGATGTCGGTAAGGTGATAAGAACACTATGGGGTGACCCAAATCTTGGGAAATCAAAAGAGATTCTGAGACTAAGTAGACTAACACTTAGGAAACTAACCAGTGTAATTACAGGTCATACGGAGTTGGGAACCCATCTAGCTCGCATGAGATTATCTGAGGAGACAGCATGCGAGGAAGAGGATGAGACTTTGGTACACTACCTCTGTCATTATCCTGCGTTTGGGCATATTAGGCGCGAGAATTTTACAGTGGATACTATGCCGAACTTGGAATACCTGGGGAGCTCGAACTGGAGATCCATAAGGAGTTACATTGAGGGGACTGGGTTCTTGGACTAGTCCGTCATTTATGGGAAATTATGATTTTTTTTTGAGGAATTTCGTTTTCCACATGGAGCGCACAACATGCCAACTGGTGGTATGTGCATACCTGTCATGGGTTTGGACTTTTAATGCTCCTCCTTTTCCTAGTATTAAATTATTTCATATATGAGGGGGAGCGTTAAAGCAGGCATAAGTAATTTCTATTTTTTCCAAAAATTTTTTTACAAAGAACTTATTATTATTTAAAAAATAAAATAGGCGAGTTTTCATTATAATAATATGGATCAAAATGCTGTATTTGTAGGTTTTATGAAACCAACACCGTTTCAACAAACCAATAGAAACATTGTGCGGGATAAATTTTTGTACATTTTTATATATTACTCCTTTTGTATTGCACAGACTTAATGGTGAAATTAGTCAGTCATAATGATAACCACACAAAACAGCTATTGGAACCAAACTTGTTGGCAACAATGAATTTAATTTTAAGTGACCCGCTATGGCATTATAGTTATGACACGTTTAATTTAACCATAAATACCTCTCGGGGAAACCTTTTCTTTACCCAAGAAATATACCTTTGAAATTCGATCGCCCTACGTCATTTCGTTCAGGCGCTATCGCATTTTATTCGATGCAAGAATAACATTATAACATTACTTACTCTTGCACTATAATGAGTAATTTTTTTTTATTTTCATTACTAAACATTTCTGATCTTATAGTAAAAGAAATATTTAAGCAAAATTTTTCCTCCAGTAAATTTTTTATTTCTATGGCATTTTTAACAAAACGACAGACTGACGGACATAACTAGTCGTCCTGTAATAATAACAAGAACTCAATTCTCATTATATGAAATGACAAAATCAAAAGCTTTCGTACAGTAAGTGACACACAAAATGTTTTCATCTCAAAGTTTCACAGCACCAGAATTTATTTATTTTTATTTTGGTGGTGAGTATAAATATAAATGGCATTCAATAAACTTTAGTTTTTGTTTATTTTAGTTTTCCTGTACGAGTATTTTAAGATTGTTTTTTTTTTTTAGATAAAATCTTAAAAATTAAACTTATTTAAATCGTTTATTATGTAAAACACTTTAATACAATGCCCTGGCAAACAAAAACAATTTAGTTGAACAATTCCTTCGACAATATAATTTCTTCAATAATGACCTTTATTTTCCATTGAATAAATAATTATTGATGCTATCTGATATATCTACCATTTCAGTTCAACTATACAAAAAAAGTTTGATTTTAACAATTAAGTGTCAAAAAATGATTTCCCTTTATTAGCTTTGCTTTCAATGCAATTGTAACATCGTTGATTCAAATAAGTGACAGATACAATGTCTAGAAACGTTTCCGTTGTGCAACTGAAATAGTCAAGTTTAATTTCCTTTTATGTTCTTAATAGTTAGTTTTGGCTTAAATCATACAAAGTTTAGATTATATGTATATCAAGAACAATTGTTGGGGAATTTTAGCGCAATAAGATTTGGAAAACTTTGAATTGAAAAGAAAGAAGTGTAAGTGTAGTATAAATAGAAAAAGAGAAGTATTAATTTGCGTAATAATATAATTCAGAACAATACAAAGTTTTTTTTTACATTTTGAATAAATTCCTGGAAATTTTTCTTTGTGTCCTTTTGTTAAGATTTTCATATGAAATTCTTATTTTGTTCAAAGTCAGAGTTTAGAATGTTTTTGTAAGCCGCCCGCCGTTGTAGGCTTCTGAACTGTGTTCATTGCTTTTTTCTATCACAATAAACACGCATTGATATTTAAAGTTATATTAGGAGTATATTTAAAACAAATAGAAATTATATGAGTTTAAAATAACGGATTTTTAAAAGTAAAAAACCGAAAATATTAGTCTAATGAAAGCAAGGCGATCTCTCTATTATCGGCATAAAAACTACGTTTTCCTTCCTACTGGTGCCTCACTACTGTATACTAACTTAGCTTTTAAGTAAAAAAAAAATAATAAAAAACATATTAGGTTAGGTTGAAAAGGAGGGGTATAAAAGACCAAACCCATGACCGGTATGCACTTATGCCCAGTTGGCATGTTGTGCGCAAAAAAAAAAAAAAAAAAAAAAAAAAAAAAAAAAACATATTAAAATACTATATGTATAAAATACTATATGTATTCGGGCATGCCGAATCTGATAATAGCTTTTACCAAATTGATTTTTTCACCCATTCAATCACCTTGGAACACCAAATTTCAAAAAAGTGTCATTAGCCTTCTAGGATCTTTTTGAATTTTCGTGCTACATGCTTTAGGTCAGCAGATACATAATTACCGATTTACCCGTTTTTAGACCTTTTCATCCTAAATTCCAAAATTTCGAAAAAGTACACAAACCTATTATAGATTGTTTTAAGGAGAGCAAAACAACGTTTTTACTTTTTTTCCTATTGCTATCCCTCTCAAAGATAAATGCGGTTCATAAAAGTACCAAAATTCAGTTTATACCCGTTTTATCCCCTTAAAACTCAAAAATTTCCAAAACAGTACCAGACACCTATCCAATTATTTTTAAAAGGCTCTTTGGTCCTTTCTAAATTTTTGTGACATCTTTATTAAGCCTGGAGATACTGAGTTACCGATTTTACCCTTTATTTTACCCGTAAACAGCTCGACGGATTTTGTGTAAACCTCACATAAACCATCTACTAAATAGTCCAAACAAATCCTAAACATTTAGTTCAGATAGGTGAGCCCGTTCTTGAGTTATCAAAATACAACAAAAAGTGGCATTGATTTTTATTTAAAAGGTCCGCAAAATAACTTTTTTTTTTGAAAATGCTATAAAAAAAAGTGTAGCTTCGGCTGAGTGGCACGTAGCGCCGTCTTGTTGAAACCAAATGTTGCCAATATCCTCCTCTTCAAATTTTTGTGAACAAAAATTTGTTCAACATGGCCCGATAACGACCGCCATTGACTGTAACGGCCACTCCTTGCTCGTTTTCGAAGAAAAATGCCCCAATTATGCCTCTGGACCAAAATCCGCACTAAACAGAGACAACTTTTGGGTGTATCGGCTTTTCAATATATGCGTGCGGGTTTTCTGTGCCCCAAATACGACAATTTTGCTTGTTTACATACCCACCAAGATCAAAATGAGCTTCATCTAAAAAGATGATTTTTTTTTGGCAAAATCGGCCAAAGTAATGTCGCAATATTTCCCAGCGTTGTTCAAGCGTATACACAATCATATTCGTTCAGCGGAATTAGAAAACTAATTATCTCTCAAATCAGACATGAGCCAATTGTTACCATTCACGAAATAAGCACTAGTTGAAAAAAAAAACGTTTGCTGGCGGACCCTTCATATAGATTATATTAGGCCTTTTTTTGATTTGATACCAAATTTATTCTCTCAGTTGTATAGAAACTAAAAAAAAAATAATTTTCGTTGCAGTTGTATTTTAGTGCTTATATCTTGGTTACTTTCAAATAGATAAAAAGTTGTTCTCAAGAACATATGTCTAGACCACGGATTCTAATTAGATGTTTTAATCGTGTCCAAAAATTATTTAGGAGCAACAAATATTTGTTTATATTAAAAAATATATATTTTTTTTAAATAACTTTTGCCTGTAACTTTGCCGATTAGTGACTGATTTGTCCACGAATATTTCCAGTGACATATCATATCAAGTTTGTTTATATCTTGTCTATATCATATTTAGCATGTCTATAAATAACTGAACAATTTTTGTAGAAACTTATGGGAAAAATAGCGGAGAGAGTCGTGTTATTTGCTCATATTTCCGAAGGTTATATTGTGATTGTATTCATTGTCAAACCCAATCTGTTACCAAATGTTTATGATATTTGAATAACAGTTAGATAATGCTTATTCGACAGCCCTATTTATAAGCTTTCAGAAAAAAAAAAATTTTTAAACGTCTTAATTGTACTAAATAAGTCATTGTTGTATCATTTTACTTTTCGAATTTAAATACAGTCGAACTTCCCTATAGTGAATCTTCACGGGGACAGACAATTATTTCACTGTATAGAAACTTCATTATACGGAAATATTTTATTTTTTTAATTATTTAAAATAATCAGGTATTTTTGTTTGAACTACAATTTTACATTTTTCTTTATCAATAAAAGCTTCAATTACATTAAGACATTTAAATACATTTGTCGGAACGTTGCTCGACATCTCCAAAAATTTTCGTAGTGAAGAGGAAACGTTCTAATGTACGTGACGTTTTATCATCATTTGCCATTATTTCATTATCCAGTTTCTCTTCATCGCCATCTGATATAATCTGTTGTAATCCACGACTTTCCAAAACACTGCTTAGAATATCTTTATCGGACAGAATGCCCATGGTTTGCACATCAATATCTACATTGACATAGTACTCAAATGATGCATCGATATTAGCTACTTTTCTAAATGAAGCCTGTAAAACAGCTAAATTTGATAGTAGAAGAAATTTTTCTTCATCCCAATTACTATTTTGAATCTGCATGTCATCTTTGCTTCGCCAATGTCTTCAAAAGGAGAAGTTCGAAGTCCCTTACGCTTAATGCTTAAATGCTCGTCTTCTACATTCTTTTGACTAACTGACTGGTTATTTTAAATGTTTGATAATGTGCTGGGAAGAATTCCAAACTCTTTAGCTAAAGTTTTTTTCTTTGATGTCCCTTCTTCAATTTTATAATTAACTAATACCTTTTTTTTTAGGAGAAATACTACTCCGGTGCATCATTTTCGTTTACTGAACTCGGTTAACTGATGTTAAAAGGCAAATCATTAACGTTTTTGTTTTTATTTTTATATTTTGAGAATCCCAAAAATATTACTTATTTTCTTTATAAATAATGCAAAATAAAGCTGCTAAAAATAGTTCATTATATGGAGACAAAAAAAACACGTAAAATGTATTTTTGTTTCCAAAATTTTGTTCATAGCGAAGAAAGATTCACTGCACGGAAATTCTTATAGGGAGATCGAAATACATTGAAAGTGGAAAGAGAAAGATGTTTTCTTGATTTTAGTTCATAATAAGGAGAACTTCATTATATAAAAGTTCACTATAAGGAAGCTCGACTGTAGTACAACTTTTTCTGGTGTGTATACTACGAAAATGTACGTAGTATAAATGTAGTATATATACAATCGAACAAACCAAATTTACAGATGGTTTATATACTACAAACATGTACTTGGTATAAATGTGGTATTCTTACTATGATGTGTCAACCAGACAGGGGGTATAAGAATTACTTTTTTGTGTTTTTGTTTTTAATCTTTTAATCTCTTTAAATCACTTAAACGTTAAAAATAATGTGATTTTATATTTTTAACTAATGACAAACTTATAAGTAAATGTCAGCAATTATATTTAAATTTAACATTCGTTCAATCATAGTTAAATATCCCAGCGAAAAAACTTGTTGTGTGTTAATTAATTTACAAAAGTATACAGTTAATAAAAAAAAATTGTCTTTTGTTTTAATATGAACATTTTTTATAAAAAAACAATATTAAAAACAAAAGTGATCTCAAGCTCAACGAAAAGAAGAAATTATTGTTATTAAAAAATATAAATAATTTTATTATAAACTTACAAAATAATCCATTTTGCTACAATCATTCAAACATTGTGATACTTAATTGTCTGCCTACCGTATAAACTTAAAAAGATTTTAATCTAAATTTGTATAGGATTAAAACAAATATTCCAATAAAAATTTTTTGGTAAAATACGTGTTTTTACAAGAGCCGGATTTCCACCAGAGAATGATTGAATGAATGGAGGCACTTATCGAATTAAAATTCAAAAGTTAACAACAATTTAGTATTTAATTCAAAAGGTGTTTTAACAAACTCCTTTTAACTTTGATCTTAAAAAAATAACAAATTAACATTTTCTACCTTAAACAACTTCACCGGTTTATGACGAACCAGTTCTATTAGTCATTTAAATTGTGTATGCAAAGTGCTGCCAGCAAATACTTTAATAGTTTTTTTGACGAATGAAAAAGCAAAACCTAGATTATCTCTAGCTAATAATTTAATTATCTTATTAAAATGAAATAAATGTAATTATAACAACATTCAATTGTTTTTTGGAGCATATAATCTTTAATTATGCCTATTGATAAGTTTAAATAATAAAACCAAAAGTACAAGGATGCTTGAAAGTACGAAAAGTAAAACATTAATTAAATAAAAAAGTTTTTATAATTTAAATGTTTAACAAGTGAGTAGAAAATTAATTATTACTTTGTTATAGACAAAAATGTTAATTCTCTTACATAGATAACTCTTAGGATTTTTAAAATTCAAAAAAAAACCTTAAGCATAAGGTAAATTCAAAACTTTATTTTAAATTTTCTAAAAAAAAATAATTATCGATAATTTTTCTTTAGAAAAAGTGTGCAAGTATGGATAAGTCAGTATTGTGCTGGCTTGCTAGTCTGGTGGTTCGGGTTCGATTCCCGTCAGAGACTGTGGACTGGTCTGCTTCTCTTGTTTTCATTTATATTTCTTCTATTTTATTCAGTTATCACAAAGGGATTAATATAATGGACCCAAGTGATCTTCACAACAGCTTATTCTATCCAACTTTCTTAGGGAAAACTATTATTAAAAACAGTTCTCTTAAACATAAAATACATTAAAAATTTGATTAAAATAAAAAACGTTAAAATTTTCTTTGTTCAATAAATCCCGATAATTCTGTCTTCAATTGCTTCAATCGCCAGAAAAAATTAAAATTTTTTACCAAATTAAAATGTTCGCAATAAGTCGCTAACTCTTTCCATAGATTCAAAAACTTCTTTAATATTGAAATACAGATGAATTTTGTCGGCAAGAGATCAAAAAGGTAGGATGTGTAGTACAAAAAAATCTCTACTCTACATATTTTTGTTTCTTTTACTCATTTTTTTAAGTTTTTCACAGGCTTTACATCACTTTTCTTAATTAAAACAAGTAAGAGCACTATATTCGGCTGTGCCGAATCTTTTATACCCACCACCAATTTTGTGTACATTTAAAGCACAATAATTATTATTTTGTTAATCGCTATTGAATAATATCTTTATAATAAAATATGTATCACTTTCTTTGTAGAGGGTGGTTAAATTTTTTAGGGCCCATGTTGAAGGTGAACTACACCTAGTCTTTAAATTTGTTTTCTGCATTTCACTTGACATTTCTCAATCTCAAACTTACTCAATTTGATCCGTGGAAAGATATGCAAATGAGCAACGCCTTAAAGTTATTCAGGTTTTTTATAAAAATGGGCGTTCAAATCAAAATGCATTTTGTGCACTTCGTGATTATTTTGGCCAACATAATCGTTCAAATTCGTCCACAATCGGGAGAATTGTAAAAAATATTTACATTTCTGCAAAACAGGTCTGTATAAAATGTTAGAAAATCTGTGAATGCCTTCTTAGTTCGCTGAATGGGAACTACTGCTGGTTTTTGCGATAGTGTGCCAAAAAGAGCAGTCAACCTCGCCTCATCATCATGCCTAACAAATGAGCATCAACATTGTCATTGAAAATTTGGACCATCAGATAGAGGAGTGGCGCCAAGGATGGGGGGCCATTTGGCCGATATTTTGTTAAATACATAATTGAACCATACAAATATTATCAATATCAAAAGAAATAATAATAATATCCTAAATAATTTGTGTTTTATTTAAATTCAACATCGGTCCTTCAAATTTAACCACCCTCTATAACTTCGATATCCTACTAAAATGCTTTTGTAAATATAGTCTTTCAATGAAAGTGGTCGTTAAAGTAATCGTGTCAATAAAGTTTCTGCTAATAAATACAACTTAGATATTTCAATATAGTCCTTTATTTTCCCAAAAAACTTTGTCAATAGAGAAATTATATGAATTTAAGATAAACCGTTATATGGGAGGTAGGCGTTAAAGTGGGAGTGTCACCTTAACTTTTTGGCAAAACAATTAAATTGTATAGAAGGATATACGTAGCCAATTTGATAATCATACCTCTAATTTTGGCGGTTTTATGATCTTTAAAATTGCATTAACGTTAGATAACGTGAAAAGTGGGCGTTATAGTAGGCGTGTCAAAGTTGTTTTTGCTAATGAGTACAACTTAGGTGTTTCAATATAGCCCTTTGTTATTCCAAAATCTTTATTAATAGAGAAATTATATGAATTTTAGGTAAAACGTTATATGGGAGGTGGGCTTAAAAGTGGGCGTGGCACATTGATTTTCCGTTACAAAAAAGCGACTAACCAAAAAGCAAAGTGTGCAAAATTTGAGAGTCGTTCATCCAATTTTGTTGCTTTTATGACGTTTTTGTTTTTAAATATACCGAAAAATACACTGTGCGGTGTAAATTTTCGTACATTTTGATCGATAACTCCTCTCCTAAAAATAAGATTTTGATAATTTTCGGGGAAAAATATTGTTTTTACTCAGGAAATATACATTTGAAGTTTCATGAGTCTACGTTAATGCGTTTGGACACAATTCCATTTTATTCGATGTTTGAAGGACACGGTTTTTTCGACCTACTCTTGCTTTTCGAGCTATAACTCCCTTCCTAATATTCCGATTTAGCCCATTTTCAATACCAAACAAACCTTGTCTATAAGAAAGATTCTGGCAAAATTTGAGCCCCCTATCTTTTTCGGTGCGACCTCTATCGTGCTTTCAACAGACGGACAGACGGACAGACGGACGGACATAGCTAGATCGTCATCAAATCAAACCCTGATTCAGAATATATATACTTTATGGGGTCTAAAATGGATATTTCGATGTGTTACAAACGGAATGACAAAATGAATATACCCCCACCATTTTTTTGGTGGCGGGTATAAAAAAAGAATTCAAAGATTTAAAAAAAAAATTAAAAGAAGTTTAGTTGTATTGCTAACACATTAAGCATAATTCGTCTACTTTATAACTTTGGCAACTTAATTGTAGCAATTCTAGTTTTGTACGGCAGAATGTTTCTATCAGGATCCCATGTTGTATGACCTAAAAAAATAAATAAAAGGAATTGTTTCTGAACAGATTCAATTCGATCCTTCTGAAAATTGGTGTAAGGATCCCATATAATAGATAGAAATTTAAGAATATTTCTTACTAATGAGGAGTACAACCGTACAGTTATTTGTGGTTTTGTAAACTCTTTAGCCCAACGTTTTATAAAAGCGAGAACACCACGACATTTATTTACCATCATCAAAAAGAACGCCTAGATCCAGAAACTTTGAAACTAGTTCAAATTGATAACCAACTTTAACAAAGGGTACGTTAAGTTCTCTATCCATATTAAAATTTTAACATAAAAAATGCCTCCCTAAGAATGCATTTTTCATTCTAAAATTAAGACACGTACTTTACGACACAGCCATGCTTTTTTTTATTGGATTATAAAGAAGACATATTTCGATTAGTTGTGTAATAAAACGTCCGTCAAATGGCTCTCAAGGCTATACTTACTGTCAGGCCATTATTCTTTTCAGGAAATTTTCCATGACTTCATCACAGAGATGCAAATGTATTTTGAGCTCTGAAATTGTTTAACTGGTTTATTTGTGTAAACCTAACATTTCACAAAACTCCTGCGTATCAAGCGCGATGTGGCAAATGACGTCCTTTTGCTGAAACCACGTGTCGTCCAGACTATAACGTCCAGTTGAGGCCACAATAACTCTGTTGTCATGTATCAAGTGTTAACGACAATATTTAGTAATGTATTTTCATCATCAATCTAAGTAGCATATGATTTTGAGATAAAAAGTAGCCTTTTTTTGTTCGATTGACAATATTCGCAGGTAAGCTGCCAGCAGTCGTACTGAATGCAACAGCATAAACACATGTCATTTAAAAGTGACTTAGTGTTGCAGACTAATATCGACCAATATTTGTTCGGTTGAACCAGTTATTACTAAATTCAAAGAAGACAAAATTTATTCGATTTTGGTCGACAAGCATTCCTTTTCGATTTATGTAAATGCTGAACTTATACAAAAAATACAGTCGGTGACTTATTTAGAAATCATTTTACAATTTAATTTAAACTGAGACTTACATATAAAAAGTCTCAAAAAGAAAATAGCACCTGCAATTGGTGTTATATATAAGCTGAAGCACAAGCTAAGTACCAAAGCAAAATTAATGATCATGCGTTAATTCAATCACACTTAAAAAAACGAATTATATTTATCTATATATATAAAAGTGAAACTCTGTGTGTGTGTGTGTTAGCTATAGACTCCGAAACTGTAAAACCGATCGGGCTCAAACTTTATTAAATTGTTGTACACATACCAGGGAGTGTTTATGGGTGAAAAAAGTGGGCGGGGCCACGCCCATAAAAAATTAGTTATCAGTTTTAGCTACTTGCACTTGACCGATTTTTCTGAAACTTTGCACACATATTAAGCTGTCATGACTTTATAATTTCGTGATTAAAAATGTGGGCGGGGCCACGCACCTAAAAAAGTTTTAATTTTGAGGAACTTTCACTGGACCGATTTTTCTGAAACTGTGCACACATATTAAGCTGTCATGACTTTATAATTTCGTGATTGAAAAAGTGGGCGGGGCTACGCCCATAAAAAATTAGTTATCAGTTTTAGCTACTTGCACTGGACCGAATTTTCTGAAACTTTGCACACATATTGAGTTGTCAGGACTATGCAGTTTCGTATTTAGAAAAGTGGGCAATGCCACGCCTATTAAAAAAAGGTATCATTTTGAGGTACTTGCACTGGACCGACTTTTCTGAAACTTTGCACACTTATTGAGCTGTCATGACTATACAGTTTTGTAATTACAAAAGTGGGCAGTGCCACGCTCATTAAGAAAAAGTTATAGTTTTTAGCCTTGCACTTGATATTCGGTTAAAATTTAGAATGCGATTAAAATTCATGAAGGGGCGTAGCAACGCGCGCCGGGCTTTTCTAGTAATAAATATAAAACAAAAAAATAATAAAATAATAAAATAATAAAAATATAAATCATATATTAATTAAAAAATTAAAACAAATATTAAAAAAAAATAAAAACATTAAAAAAAAATTTTTTTGGCTCAGCTGGGATTCGGGGCCACGTTTTCTCTAAACAGTATACAGGTTTGTATGTATGTATGTTGTTGTAATGTTGTTTTTGTGAAAAAAATAGAGGTGGTCGTGGGTTTTTCCTCATATCTCAGTTGTTTATGTACCGATGTTTCTGATTTTTTCTACTTCCGAATATTTCTGATATTTTAATACCTCACCCAGGTCCGGGGATGTAGGGGGGACTTCAAAAAGTTGATTTCAACATACACACGGACAGACTGACAGATCTTAATCGACTCCCCTATTCATAAGCTTTTAGAAAATATATACTTTATGGGATCGGAAATGAAAATTGTAGAAATTTCACACGGAATGACAAACCTATATATACCCTTCTTCACTGTGTGAAGGCTATAAAAAAATTAAAAACAAAATTATTAAAATAATATCTAAATAATTTAAAAGAAACAAAGTTAAAATATTTTACGTAACCAAAATTTATTAGAAATTTTCTAAAAAAAAAATGATTTCCAACAAATTTTTTGGTTAAAAAATCATTTGGTGAATTCACAAGGTGCATCATCAGTATTATTTTAATATAGTTTTAACTTTTTAAATTCGTAAGTGGTTTTAATAAATAAACGCAATAATAGTTTTAAATTATTAATAGTTTTAAAAACCATATAACTAAATACACGACAGATTTCATAAATTGCGGAACTTATGAAATTTTCTATATGGAACAGCATTTATGAATTCAAAAATTATGCACCATTTTCAATATTCAGCGTCATATATTTAAAAAAATTTAAAAAAATTCATTAAAACCCTTAGGGCCATTATTATAACTTACCAATAACTAAAGTTAGGATGTAATCGGACAGATAACTAGTTTTTCGTTATTACAACTTCACTTTAACCTAAAAGTGTCCGATAAGTTAAAGGGAAGATCACTCTACCTTTAACTTTTAACGTGAGGTTTATAATTAAAAATTACCATATTTTCTACCGTATAAGGGAATTGTTTACTATTTGCTTGTCGTTGCCACTTTGGTTTTAAATAACTAATAAATTTGTTCAGCATTTGCTTTGATGCTGCCATACTTTTAACTAAATACAATTTATTTTACAGGCAGGTTGTAATAACGAAAAATACTTAATGGTCAGTTTTATGCTCACGTTAACAAAAGTTACCTTTTATTAACATGAACTTTGTCGGCAAGTTGTAATAATGGCCCTTAAACTGTGAAATAAATAATTTAATTATTAATTAGATTATTTAAACATCTTTTATCACTTTGACATTTATTAAAAACCCCCATTCTGTGGATCATCGCCCATGAGATATTGTAATGAAATGTCATTAAAAACTGCTAAACAACCATTTAATTACACATTTGTTTACACCTGCAAACAACCACTAAGAAATGCCATTTTTAAAAATTCAAAAAAACAACATGTAATTTCACTTCTCTTCATAAATTTTATCTTTGTTTAAACAAAAAAGAAAAAAAAAACATTAATTGAAAACCACCATAGATAATTAAATTTATTGCAATTAAATTTATTACAAGCTTGTAGAGATGCAGGTCAAGTTCGTTAGTAAATAAATGGTTTGTTGCAGCAACGAAAAATATAAGCAAGACAAGAAACAACAACAAAAACACTTTCAACTCAAACAGGTAAATAGCACAAGCATTTGCATATAACAACAGACGTACATACACCAATACTTTTATATGTTTGTATGAATGTGGTATGTATTTGCTTATACTCCAGCCAATAGCCAGCTCAATTGATCATCAATTTGTTTTTAACATTTTTCATTTTTTTTGTGTCTTTCAACTTAGCTGTCAATTCAAATCAATATTATAAACGTTTATGAAAAATATTTGAATGCGTATTTTAGCATTAACTAAATTTAATTTCATTTCATATGAGTGACTGACGGACTAGTTAAAGAGAAAAATAAACGTAACATATATTCTGTAATTGCAACCACATTTCTAATTTAGTCAATTTAGTTGCATTTTGCTTAAAAACAAATTATTATTTTAATTGGGAAAAAAACAGTCGGCTCACCAAAACATGCAAGACTGCTATATTCGTTAAATTAGTTGCCTATTAAAAATATATTTTTTTTTTTTATTTTAAATTTCATTATTCATTAATTAAAAAAGACTAAATATAAATCCCCGGCACCAAAAAGGCATTACTGAGGCGAGTTTTTAAAATAATTTGAAGTAATATCAAATAATACACATTTAAATATAATATAAATGTATTAAAATTATATTTGACATTAATTCGTCAGTTAGGAATTTCCTCTTATTTATCATATAATTGCTCAATAAGCCAAAACTTGTAGGAACATGAAAAATTCATAAAATATGTTCTACAAAACAGGCTGCAAATATACATACAATTGCACACCATTTGCATACTTATGAACATTACAGTAAGATAATTGTTGTGGTAAATCATTAACGTAAATTGAGAATAGTAGTGATCCCAAATTTAATCCTTTTTTTAAAGATAACTTACATTTACTGTATTATTGTGGTTTTCCAAAAATAAATTCACATAGAATTCGTTACGACCAGCTTCAACTTCTAATTTTCCATTAACTCAATATCTGCCAATAAATAACGGATATAAATATAAACAATCTGCCAGCAAATGGTAGTGTGCGTTTAACCTAAGTCTTTATTTCGGTCATAAACCATACAATTTGAATTTGCAAAACTATAATGTGCATTTGTGTGGCTGCATATATTAAACCACTTATTTCATTTGGTTAAAGTTAAACAGCAATTAGTTTATTTATATTGAAATTAAAACATTTAAATACATTATGCCAAAAAATAAAACAAACAACTAAATACACATGCACATGAGGTCAAATTTAGAGTTTGTTTGAAATGCATTTCCTTTTTATTAAAATTTATATACATTTTCTTAAATGATCTGTTTAAATGTTTGGGTTTTCAAAGTAGAATTGTTTGTTTGTTTTTTTTTATACCCACCACCAAAAAAATGGTGGGGGTATATTAATTTTGTCATTCCATTTGGAACACATCAAAATCTCCATTTTAGATCCAGTAAAGTATATATATTCTTAAACAGGGTCTCATTTTATGACGATCTAGCTACGTCCTTCCGTCCGGAAAATATAAGGAAGAGAGTTAAAGCTCCTAATGCAAGAGTAGGTCAAAAGAACCCTGTACTTCCAACATCGAAGAAAATGTAATTGTATCCAAACGCATTGACGAAATGTCATGAAATTTCGAATGTATATTTCCTGAGTAAAAAGAAAACATTTTTCCTCAAAAATTGCCAAAATCTATGAATTAAGGAAGGAGTTATAGATCAAAACGTACAAAAATGTATACTTCGCAGGTTATTTTTCGGTATATTTAAAATTTAAAACGTAATAAAACTGGCAAAATTAAATGTATGTATGTATGGAAAAATGCTTTGTATTTACGGATAATAAATGCGACACGCCCACTTTTATGCCCACCACCCATATAACGATTTACCTCAAATTCATATAATTTCTCCATGAATAAAGATTTTGGAAGAATAGAGGACTATATTGAAATATCTAAGTTGTATTTATGAGCAGAAACTTTAATGACACGCCTACTTTAACGTCCACTTTCATTGAAAGACTAAATTTAAGAAAACATTTTACTAGCATATCGAAGTTATGCAATGAAAGTGATACATATTTTAGTATAAAGATATTATTCCATCAAGATTACCGTTAATAATAAACTAATAAATTCTGTGCTATAAAAGTACATCAAATTGGTGGTGGGTATAAAAGATTCGGCACAGCCGAACTTGTTTAATATATAATTTGTTTTTTGTTAAATTTTTCTGTTTGTACTATTTTTTCACCCGAACTATTTTATTGCTTTATTTTGCAAATATTATTTTATTGTTAATTTATTACAACCAATGATAGAAATCAAAATAAATGTTTATTTTTGCTACAAATTTGCGAAGAAAACAACATTTTTATTCCGACATTTTAATTTTAATTCAATATTTACTTTTTATTTGGTATTTGCTTTTACAAACAAATTGCATCAAATGACCCGTAGTTTGGCAAATATGGTGGGGGTATAGAATGGTTGAATCCTATTCATACCTCAACAAACCAACAAATCAACAAACTGTTGAATGTGCAATCGAAATGATATTAATGGGAATGTAACAAAAAAAATGTTAAGAGAGTAAGTCAACTGAAAACAATTGGTAAATTGTAAGGATAGTGAGTTGTAAAGAAAACATTCTTAAAAAAATAATAGCAAAAGCTTAAATCATATTGAAAAGATGTTATTCTTTAAATAAATAAATTGTTTAGTTATTTCTTATATATGTATATGTTGATATATAAGTACGTACATATACATATCTGTTGCATTTGCAAGCACATAATCAACATCTACGATCACTCAACATCCATACTGATTTGGTATATTTAAATTCTAAAAACTAGGCGTTTACGTTTTATTTCATTTAAATACCCACCTCAATTGATACAACTACCAATTATTAGTTGTTTGATGTATAATTATTATACATCATAATTAACTAGTTTTATTTGACTATAAATCAAATGTGATTGACTATTTGTTTAATTAATATCAACAAAAATTTTATTTATTTAAAAAATATTTAAATTATTTAAATTGCAATTATCAAACATAGCAAATGTTTCATGACCTTCGTTAGTTTTCTAGCTAGTATTTAAAAGACTATCAAATAAAACATTAATTTTAGTATAAATTTATACAAATTAAAAATTATACAAATTACAATTAACAAAAAGTATAAATATTTTTTTCTTTACAATTGCGTTTATGGCCAAACTCATAAATCTATTCTCAAATAATAAATTTATTTCATTTATATATAAAATTGCAAGTCCAACAAACAAAAAAAAATTATTAAATATGAACAAAATATCAATCAAGTAAATTTGAACTGTAAATGTTAAGGGAAAATAAATTTGTATGCTCAATATGTATTTGGCTAATTGTGTAAAAATACACAAAAGAGATCAGTGTTTCCCTAAGGAGTAATCAAGTTATAAAGGTTTAAGCCATGCCATATTGTAACGCCTAATATTCAACATTTTTTACCCATCACATGTGGTGGGTAAGGTATACACGAATATATACACATTCTGACAGTACGTCTAAAATTACTGAAATAATTTGTTTATTTGCATTTATTTGTTTATTTTAAAAAACTGTCTGTGTGTGTGTCTGTTGAAATTAACATTTTGAAGCCTCTATCTGCAGCACAGACCAGTATTTTACATTAAATTTTTTCAAATATCCAGGAAAAAATTGTTTATGCATTCCAACAGAATCGATCCATTAAAAAATATCAATCAAAGAAATGCGACTTAAGCCTGTGTACACGAAATGTAAAAAGCCACATACGCATGTAACTGTTACATAACTTTGAAGTCATCATAGAGCATAAATGTATCCACTTCAGCCACATGTGTTTTATTTGCATTTTTGGACTAAAATACGTTTCGTTCAATATCAAAATATTACCGCATGCAGCCACTACAACTGTTTTAAAAAAATTTGACCAAAGTGCTGAACATTTTAGTGACGCCAGACCCACATAAGCATGTGGCTTTTAACATTTTGTGTACTATAGGCTTAACTCCTATTTTCTATACCCTTTACACTAGAGTGTAAAAGGCCTTATGTAATTTTTATAATGTTCATTTTATACTTTATAAAGTATTAATTCCGATTTCTTGTAGATAATGGAATTGATTTAGCTAAGTCCGTCTGTCCATCTGTCTGTCCGTATATCTGTCTGTCTGTCCGTGTTTATGTTGAAATCAACTTTTTGAAGCCCCCACGTATACATCACGTGTAAATTAGTTACATGGCTACATTACAAATTGAGATATCAGCTTAAGAATACGATTGCTTTTGTTTTTTTACCCAAACAAAATCAGCTTTTGTAGCTCCTATGAAACTTCCTGAAACGTTTGCTACGCATTATAAAATATGTATTTTTGGCAACATTTACAGAAACTATTGATCTAATGGGTCAAATACCGACAAAGATTTTTTGAAAAAAATGTCACCTAAAAGTTAAATTTATCGATTTCCTAAATAAGTTTTGGGCATCATTACTCTATAAATTGTCCGTAACGGTTTTGGACACAATAGTGCAAGTCTTACACTAGGACTTTTTTTCAGAAAATTGCTGTTTTTCAATTTTCTAAACTTACAAACGATAAAAAGAATGTTTGTCTTCAGGACAGTTAAGAGACAGTTGGTATCAAAAAAAAAAGTCTTAATTAACTAGTAGAATAGTGTTCACTTTGGAATTTTCAAATTCAGATGTCCACCACAATGGGGGGTTTTATATATTTTTCAACACCTTCAATACACGTTTCATACCAAACTTAAACTCGTATATTGTATATTAAAAAGACTAAATGCAAGTTCTCAGTCAAAAGAAAATGGCGGATAACATATTTTTTTAAATCCAAGATTTAACCTGGAACAAAATTGCGGATAAAATTGTTTTTTGATACCCTCACTCTAGATACAAATTTAAAGGGTTTGACTAGTAGAAAAAAATACATCATTATCAAATGTCAAATACAAGATTTGACCAAATGGCGTATTTCTTATCAAATCTATACACTTGACTCGTAAAGTTCAGTAAAACTGAAAAATTTATCAAATGGCGTAAGGCATCATCTAGATAACAAATCAGGCTACGCTCCTCCTTCGATTTTATTTTAATCTATTCAAAGCCATATAATAAATTTGTATATATTTGATAAGAACATACGAAATTATATTACACGCTGTGTTTCCTTTGGTTGATTTGGCCCTTAAAATTATGAATACCTTTTTGGAACATTAATAACAATATAAAAAAAGTTATTTTTGGAAAAAAATTTTGCATTTACTTACATTTGAAAGTATAAATTCGTATGATCTTTCGGACAAAAAATTTACGTAAGATACTCACTTCACAGAGAAAACAGTATAGGTTGTGAGTACCGCAATTGTTGCCAATCGTTGCTATAAGAAAGTTAAAAAAAACACAGAAAATTCAGAAAAATTCATGAAATTTTTATTTGACTCGACAGTACGGTCCATATAATTTAATGTTTGAAGATTATTTCATGCAAATGTTGACCGTAACTGCGCCTCAAATGGTCCATCCACTTCGTCCAATTTTGGCATACTCTTTCCAACATTTCGGCCGGTATCTTATGAATAAATGCGTCAATGTTGTCTTCCAATGCGTCAATTGAAGCGGGCATGTGTGTATAGACATGGGCTTTAACATAGCTCCACAAAAAATAGTATAAAGGCGTTAAATCGCACGATCTAGGCGGCCAATTGACCGGTCCCGAACGTGAAATAAAATGTTCACCGAACTCGCCTCTCAATAAGTCCATTATTAAGCATGCTGTGTGGCATGTGGCACTGTCTAGTTGAAACCACCTGTCATGCAAGTCAAGCTCTTGCATTTTTGGCCAAAAAAAAAGTTTGTTATCATCTCACGGTAGCGCTCACCATTCACAGTTACGTTACGATTCGCATCATCTTTGAAGAAGTACGGGCTCATGATGCCACCAGAAAAAAAATCACCCTTTAGAATGTTACGGTTATATCTACAAAATTTTGTTTCGGACTATAAATATATAGTCAGTATTAATAAATTATGACTCTTGCTATAGAAATTTTATAATCAAAAATGAAAAGTTTGAATGCAGGAACTGAACCATTCAATTGGCAATGAATGTGTTTTTCTGTTTTCCTCATTATATAAATTATAAATAATATGTCTACAACTACATGCGGTTTTTTCGTCCAATCGAGGAATAATTATTGTTTAATTTTGATGTGGTTCTTTGTAGTTTGCTGCCTTTGAATGAGGTTACATATGATGTTACAAGATGCTAAAGAGTTTGCAAGTGCAAGGTTGTAAGTTGTATTTAAATGACTTCTTAATTTTTAAACAAAAAAATGTGTCATTAGAATAAAATTGAAATTATTTGGTTAAAAAAAAATGATTTTTTTATATTTTTTATTAAATGTCATTTACGCCAGATCGTAAATTAAATTCATCGAATGGATGAAGAATGTGTTTAGCATATTATAAACCAAAGATCTAGTATTAAATTTATATAAATTAAAGAATTATATGAAAATCATTGTTAAATGAAATTGTTAAATAAATTTTTAAAAAGCTATACGGACAAAGTTAAGAATCACTGATATATATTTGTATTTACACCCACAACGTTGCGGCTGCAATAGTTTTTAAGTTTTCTTTTTTTTTTCTTTCAATATATTAAGAAACAAATATTTCTATAAAAAAAAATATGAACATGAATATTTATTTGATTTTTTTTTTTGTCTGGTTTATTACTGCATTATTAATTGCGTTAAAGAAAAATATTTGTTTTTAAGTTTTAAACGAAAATTTCATAAAATAATAAGTGTGTTTTAAAGTTGTAAGCGAAATTAATTATTCTTAAATAAAATATTTTCTTTTTTAAGATGATTACGAAATGTCTGCCTTAAATAATATTTAATAAGAAATAAGTGGCACTCATTAGTACATTCATTGTTAAGTTGTATTGTTTTTTTATTTTTTCTTTCGTAATTTTTGAATTCTTGTCATCTGATGTGAAATTTGGTTTAATTATAAAATGTTGCAATTTTTTGTTTTTACTTAATGTGCTGTTTAAATATTTCACTGTTTTACATTTAAGAATATATTTACATTTACATTCAGCACAACTGTTTATTATTGTTTTAAACTAAAAATAAATACAACTGCAACAAATGGCGCCTGCTTAAAAATGTTTAGCGTAAGCCAAATTATCTCTGGAAATTTTATTTCTGTTGCTTTCATTCGCCATTTAACTTGTCAGTTGTGATCTCTAAAAGTTTCCAATTAAAAACAAAATTAAAAAAAGGAAAACCTTTAACATGTAATATTTGCCTAAAACCAAAGAAAAGAAAAAGTACTACAGACAGTCAGGACCGTTTAAATTATATCCTACAACACAATATTAAAAATGTGTAAAACTTTAACTAAGCAACTTATTTTAAATATTTTAAACAAGCTGAGAATCAGAAAAAAGTTTATTGTTTTCAGCTGATTATTTTTGGCCTTATAGCTGGCATAGTTCGTAAACGAATCAGAATTTTGGTGATTGTAAACCTTGTCAAAAAAATGTATAAATATTACCAAAAGCTGAAAAAATATGAGTTAAAAGGTAATTCAGTTGTTCAGTTATTGTAATCAAACCCATATACCCTTTACTTTTTAAATGATGTAGGGTATGAAAAATAAAATACTGTCACAAAATCACAAAGTAAAATAAAGCTTAATTTGTTATGGTAAATAGAAAACAACATGACATTTTAAGAGTTAACATTAAAAAAAGAAACATGTAGATAATAAGGCTGCACCTAAAAGATATACTTACTGCAGCTAACCGGCTAAGACTTAAACCTTAGTGAATAGCAAAAGGGTGGGGAGCTTCGACGGCATCATCCCAGGTGAATGTAGCGTTTTTCTGTTTACTGAATAATAAGAATATTCATGTGAATATATTTTCGTCAATAGTCAGCCGCCAATCAGGTCATACACCATCACGTCCACATTAGTTACTTAATGCTGGAAGAAGTTGTCAAGGCTTGTTTAACTAATTCATATAGCTCCAGTCTCGGTGTCTGCACATAAAATCCACTATGGCTACGAGCGGGCGAATGAGCTGGCAAGGAATGAATATGCTTAAGATTTCTACAACACAAGTGCAGTCGCAATTATGTTGGGGACTATTGAAAGTAAGATCTCCAGACACTTTCTTGGAAAAGACGAAACCGGGTAGCGTGAACTGAAAACATATTGAGTGTATAAGCTTTCGTGGTCCTCTTTTGATAACAGGTGAATATCGCCTGAGACATATGGAAGACGGACGGACATTTTGATAATTTTTATTGTCTCTGTTTGCAGGTTCAAAACATACGAGCCGACTATGAATTGCCTCGAACGACTATTGTCGCAGCTCTATGGATTTAGAGAAGTAGAGTTTTTTGTCGACCTTCTCTTAGAATGTTTTACTCAAGCTACCAAGAGACATAGTATTTTAGGCAAACATATACTGGATAACCTCTTTGAGTTATCCGAGATCAGACTAAACCATTTTCTGAGATACCTCACTGGATGGATCTAGTACCCCACCTCTTTCTCTTAGACCGATTTTAAGAGACACCAAATCTGATCAAAAAAACTGTGCTATAGACTCCACTTGATAGTTTGGGCATAGTTAACTTCTTCGATAACTGACAAAACTCTATTGTAAAGCTTAGATGGCAGGTTACTTCAGAATCTCAATGCGGCAAAAGTTAACTCTTTTTTTTACTCAATGTAGGACTATAACGTCATCACTCTAATCATCTTTGTAGCTGGGGTTGGATATGTTTGTTTTTCTGCATGAACGATGCGAATAAATTTAAGTTTCAGTAGATCGCTATGGGAATTAATTATAAACAAAATTAGTAGAAGTGAAGAGTTGTATCGGTATACTCATATTCGAAAACTACTATTACCATATTTTACTAAATTATAATACAAAGAAATTGGAAAGTGTTAAACATAGCATTTCCTAAAACGTAACAAAGCCAGCAGTAAAAAATGTAATGTGAGTATGCCCATTAAAGAGTTGTTATAATGAAATCGTAGCTGCTTTTGAAAAACAATTCCGCTCAGCTTAAATTTCAGATTAATATTTCACCACTATTAAATGCTTACAATTTAATTTAAAAGTGTTAAAGGAAGTAATAGTTTATGAATATGAACTTATGCCAGAATATGTGATTTAAAATAATCCTTAAATTTTATCTTTAAATAAGGACACCATCCTAATGTAAATCTAGTTGTTCTTAAATAAACACATGAAGCTTATGCACGTTCTAACATACAACTGTTTTTAACTGTTTGCTTTAGTTTTTGCATGCTTTTTTTCCCATTTACAAATAATTCTTTAAGTTTTTAAATACTAAATTAAACTTTTAAAATTATCAAAAAAAAAAACTAAATATTTTAAATTCCTTCAAAAGTTGCACATCTATTAAAATCAGACTATCGCAGTGGCATAGGTCGTTGCTGTAACTTGAAAAAAGTCGAAGGAGTTGAGCTATCTAAACCAAATTTGGTACCGAAATGTAGAATTAACCTTTTAATTTGAATTCTTATTTTTATTGTAATCGGACTATTAAAAGCACCTCCCTCAAGCACCAGGTTCTATCCAATAAACACTATAAATAGGTTTAAAGTCCATACTTTTCATAGCATCTTAAAGAAAATTTCGTAGTAGTTTCTAATTTAAAAAAAAAACATAATAAATTTGAAAATCTTCACAATTCTATAACCTACCCTTATTAAGGAAGCATGCATTTACAGTATCAGAAATATTAGTCAAACTAATTGTATCATATTTAACCATATTAATTTTATTTGTAAATGTTGTCGAAATTATATTTTAACCAATATATATTATTATTCAGTATCTGAACTCGAATCCACTTCAGTACTTGTACTTGTGTCGAAAATTAATGTACATTTTAGTAAATCAGCTTCGGAATCAAGTTGTATCTTGTATGTAACGTATGAAATCAACTCGCTACAAGCCATCTCTCTTGTCAGATGCTTACATGAATGTCATTTCTTGAAAAACTCTAAATGAGTCAATACTGAAAAATAAATAAATAAAAGTACGCCAAGCGTAAGCGCATTTTATTATACCCGCCACCAAAAAAATGGCGGGGGTATATTCATTTTGTCATTCCGTTTGTAACACATCGAAATATCCATTTTAGACCCCATAAAGTATATATATTCTGAATCGGGGCTTGATTCTATGACAATCTAGCTATGTCCGTCCGTCTGTCCGTCTGTTGAAAGCACGATAGAGGTCGCACCGAAAAAGCTAGAGGGCTCAAATTTTGCCAGAATCTTTCTTATTGACAAATTTTGTTTAATATTGAAAATGGGCTAAATCGGAATATTAGGAAGAGAGTTATAGCTCGAAAAGCAAGAGTAGGTCGAAAAAACCGTGTCCTTCGAACATCGAATAAAATGGAATTGTGTCCAAACGCCTTAACGTAGACTCATGAAACTTCGAATATATATTTCCTGGGTAAAGACAATATTTTTCTCCGAAAATTGTCTAAATCTATGCATTAGGAGAGGATTTATCGATCAAAATGTACGAAAATTTATACCGCATAGTGTATTTTTCGGTATATTTAAAAACAAAAACGTCATAAAAGCAACAAAATTGGATGTACGACTCTGAAATTTTGCACATTTTGCTTCTTGGTGACACGCTTTTTTGTAACGGAAAATCAATATGCCACACCCACTTTTACGCCCACCTCCCATATAACGTTTTAGCTAAAATTCATATAATTTCTCTATTAATAAAGATTTTGGAATAATAAAAAGCTATATTAAAACATTTAAAATGTACTCATTCGCAAAACCAACTTTGACACGCCTACTATAACGCCCACTTTTCAGGTTATCTACCGTTAATGAAATTTAAAAGCTCATAAAACCGCCAAAATTAGAGATATGATAATCAAATTTGCTACGTATATCCTTCTAGGTAATGTTAATACTGTGCCAGAAAATTAAGGTGCCACACCCACTTTTACGCCCACCTCCCATATAACGCTTTAACTGAAATTCATAAAAAATCTCTATTAATAAAGATTTTGGAATAATAAAGGACTATATTAAAATACCTTAGTTGTACTCATTAGTTGTTGTGCCAAAAAGCTTAGGTTTCACGCCCACTTTAACGCCTACCTCCCATATAACGGTTTATCTTAAATTCATGTAATTTCTCTATTGACAAAGTTTTTGGGAAAATAAAGGACTATATTGAAATATCTAAGATATATTTCTTCTTTCACTAAAAGACTAAATTTACGAAAACATTTTACTATCATATCGGAGTTAATAACACAGTACAACACATGATTTGCCAACTCAATTCTGTTAACTGTATGTGAAATTAGACCCAAAAAGAAGAATTTCTGCATCATTCGTTTTGTCTTCTTACCTGCGATTTGAAGTTAGTATCGATTTGAAGTTAGTACTATCGTATAGGGGAATTTATCACGTTTTAGGCCCTGTTGTTTGACATAGCTCGACAACCACTAGCCCAATTTAGTTGAAATAAATTTTAAAAAATTAAAAATTACAATTCCCTTAATCTGTTTATATATTGTTTTCCTATACAAGTAACACTTTCGAAGTTAAAAATGCATGTATGAAGGGAAAAAATTATTTTTTGCCTAAAAATTTAAATTTTTTTCTTTTAAAAATACATACAAAATCCAAAATGGAAAAAAGTTTCAAGTCTAGTTATTTTTTCGCAAAGTCACATAACCTATGAGCAAAATGAGACAAAGATCATAAAAATCGATGCACGCGTTTCGCTTTTATTCGCAATTGAGTAAATGTATGAATTTCAAAAATTTGCTCGAGATATGCACAACATTATTTGGAGAAAACATTGACACCTTTTTCATGATTCTGAGAATTAAAAAAAAAGGAATAAACAAAAGGTTATTTGATTTTTATGATTGCGGTAATAAATTTACGTGGACAATTAAACGGAAAGTGGACCTTTTTATTATTTTGGTTTTTCCGGTGGCTACCTATATGATTTTTTTACAGAAATTGCACCCACATTTAAGGATGGTCATTATTTTGAAAGTTTTGCACAGTTTGAAACGTACAAGTGCTGAATCAAGTATATAGCCAGCCGCCCTTAAAATATGCGCCCATTTATAAGTACCTGGCAGTAAAATATTCAAAAATACGTTGTATTTATAGGTGTGCATTGATCGATTTTTAACATTCAGCCAGTGCCGACGAACGCGAACAGTAAAAGTGATTTTTCTCCAGTTTTTTAAAAGTGAATAACAACAAAACATAAAATATATCAATATGGAAAACAACAAGTGCCCATATTTGGATGAATATTGTTACGTTTGTGGTCATATCGTCCGAAAAATACAGAAAAAAGATCGAAAAAATTTGTTTACTGAGCAATTCAAAACCGCGTATTGTAGTGTGCAACAGTTGTTATACTACCCTTCTAAAATGGATTAACGGAAAAAGTAGAAAGTTATCTTTTATGAAGCCAGTAATTTGGGTGGAAGACACAACAGGACATGATGAATCCAGGTGCTATGCATGCATAAATTTTCGTCCTGGATTAAACAGACAACAATTGAAAACAAAAGTATACACTGCTGCATTTACTGCCACACTTCCAGTGCAACGCCCTGCTGATACCGATGCACCTAAACCTCCGAGTGCGAATACTGTGTCCCTGCTAGCCGAAACCGTTTTCACCAATCCGACCAATTTGGATGATGCTGATTGGATACCCGATATTGAAAATAGTGCACCACAACCGCTACATTACATTGTGGCCAAGCTGGGACTATCACAACACGACTCTGAATGGCTGACATCATTTTTGAAGAGAAGAAAACTCACACAGCAAAATGTCAGCGCAACATCATACCGACAACGCCAAGCTGATTTTCAGAAATTTTATTCCGTTGACGAAGCAAATACGTTCACGTACGGCCATGATATCCCAGGTTTAGTGAAAAAATTGGGAATGGATTATATCGCTGGCGACTGGCGTTTATTCATCGATGGTTCAGTTACTAGTTTGAAGGCTGTGTGAAGGTGGTCAACATACTACAAGGGATTATAGAAAAGGGCGGATATCCAAAATACTTCTGCTTCCTTTGTAATTGGGATTCACGATACAAAGGAAATCAATATCAATGTAAAGATTGGAAAGGAAGAACTCCCGAGCTCAACAAACAATTAAAATTACGCAATGAACCTATGATAAAGGACCTGGATGATATTTTGTTGCCACCGCTCCACATGAAACTGGGAATAGCTGGGAAATTCGTTGAAGTGGTGGTCAAAAAAGTTAACGGCGCCTTTGACTGTTTGAAATCCTTCTTTCCGAAACTCAGTGATGAGAAAATTAAAAACGGTACGTATCATACTCTGTATTTCAATATTGTCATATCTAAATTTGTTAATTTCTATACATTCGCATTACCAATAATTTTTTCGTTTTTCTTATGTATTTAAAACAGGTATTCTCAATGGACCTGATATTCGGAAATTGATCAAAAGTGATTCTTTCACACATTTGCTTTCAGAGGATCACGACCACCAACATGCATGAAACGCATTGAAAGAAGTAATAGAAGGCGTTCTAGGAAAGAACCGTGTCCAGCGAGAAGAGATACAGCAACGAGTGGACAGGTTGCTGTTTTATTTCGAAAAAATCGGTGCATCCATGACGCTGAAATTGCATTTCTTGCACCACCACCTCGATACTTTTTTGGCACAATCACCTCAGGAATCAGACGAACAAGGAGAGAGGTTCCACCAGGTGACCATGCCATTTGAAAAGCGGTTCAAAAGCAAAAAATTGGATGCATTGCTTGCGGAGGTTTGTTGGTGGAGTTCCACAATTATGCAGTTTGAAGAAAGCACCGAAGATGAAGACATTGAAATTGGTGGACACAGTGAAAGAAACACGCCCTTGAATAGTATGTGCATCTCGGATGACGATACAGACTCAGACCATGAATATGAACAACCTACGAAGAAAACAAGATCATCAGAACCACAAGCGTCAACTTCTACAAGGATGGATATTGCCAATAATTGAAAAAATTTTCTAAATTTTGTTTTTATGCATATTATAATTGCGTATTAATTGCATATTATTTTATTTTCATTAAGTTTTTATAAATAAAGTTTTTTTTTTCATGATAATTTTTTAATTTATATTTTTATTTTTATTTTAAGGGTGGTGGCTATAACCACCATATACAAACATACATTCACTCATACATTTACTCAATTGCGAATAAAAGCGAAACGCGTGCATGAATTTTTATGATCTTTGTCTCATTTTGCTCATAGGTTATGTGACTTTGCGAAAAAATAACTAGACTTAAAACTTTTTTCCATTTTGGATTTTTTTTGTATTTTTTAAAAAAAAATTTAAATTTTTAGGCAAAAAATAATTTTTTCCCTTCATACATTCATTTTTAACTTCGAAAGTGTTACTTGTATAGGAAAACAATATATAAACAGATTAAGGGAATTGTAATTCTTAATTTTTTAAAATTTATTTCAACTAAATTGGTTGTCGAGCTATGTCAAACAACAGGGCCTAAAACGTGATAAATTCCCCTATACGATAGTACTAACTTCAAATCGATACTAACTTCAAATCGCAGGTAAGAAGACAAAACGAATGATGCAGAAATTCTTCTTTTTAGGTCTAATTTCACATACAGTTCACAGAATTGAGTTGGCAATCAATTAACTGAAAAATGTTGTACTGTGTAAGGGTGGTTAAATTTTAAGGGCCGATGTTGATTTTAAATAAAACACAAATTATTCAAGAAATTATTATAATTTCTTTTTGTAATGATAATATTTGTATGGTTCAATTATGTATTTAACAACGAACTAAGAAGGCATTCACAGATTTTCTAACATTTTATACAGACCTGTTTTGCAGAAATTTAAAAATTTTTTACAATTCTCCCGATTGTGGACGAATTTGAACGATTATGTTGATCAAAAGAATTACGAAGTGCACAAAATGCATTTTGATTTGAACGCCCATTTTTTAAAAAACCTGAATAATTTTAAAGCGTTGATCACTTGCGTATCTTTCCACGGATCAAATTGAATAAGTTTGAGATTGAGAAATGTCAATTGAAATGCAGAAAACAAATTTAAGGACTAGGTGTAGTTAACCTTCAACATGGGCCCTTAAAATTTAACCACCCTCTACAAAGAAGGTGATACATATTTTATTATAAAGAGATTATTCCATAATGATTAACAAAATAATAAATATTGTGCTTTAAATGTACACAAAATTGGTGGTGGGTATAAAAGATTCGGCACAGCCGAATATAGCGCTCTTACTTGTTTAGTATCTTATGTTGAGAACATAAATTAAACTACTAAAAAAAATAACTTCAATCTCTGCAAATACCTGCACATTTTCTAACCCCTGCTTTTATCGACAATGACTGGCAATATTATTATTATTGCCGGTTATGATATTTCTAAACTAATAACTTAACAAAAACTTGCCACCATTGCTATTAGACATGATAGAGATACACCGCAGAATATAATCAACCAATATAAGTAAAAACAAGTAAGAGCACTATATTCGGCTGTGCCGAATCTTTTATACCCACCACCAATTTTGTGTACATTTAAAGCACAATATTTATTATTTTGTTAATCGCTATAGAATAATCTCTCTATAATAAAATATGTATCACTTTCTTTGTAGAGGGTGGTTAAATTTTTTAGGACCCATGTTGAAGGTGAACTACACCTAGTCTTTAAATTTGTTTTCTGCATTTCACTTGACATTTCTCAATCTCAAACTTACTCAATTTGATCCGTGGAAAGATATGCAAATGAGCAACGCTTTAAAGTTATTCAGGTTTTTTATAAAAATGGGCGTTCAAATCAGAGAGCATTTTGTGCACTTCGCGATTATTTTGGTCAACATAATCGTTCAAATTCGTCCACAATCGGGAGAATTGTAAAAAATATTTAAATTTCTGCAAAACAGGTCTGTATAAAATTTTAGAAAATCTGTGAATGCCTTCTTAGTTCGTTGAATGGGAACCACTGCTGGGTTTTGCGATAGTGTGGCAAAAGAGCAGTCAACCTCGACTCATCATCATGCCCAACAATTGAGCATAAAGATTGTCATTGAAAATTTGGACCATCAGATAGAGAAGTGGCGCCAAGGATGGGGGGCCATTTTGCCGATATTTTGTTAAATACATAATTGAACCATACAAATATTATCATTACAAAAAGAAATAATAATAATATCCTAAATAATTTGTGTTTTATTTAAATTCAACATAAAATTTAACCACCCTCTATAACTTCGATATGCTACTAAAATGCTTTTGTGAATGTAGATTTTCAATGAAAGTGGGCGTTAAAGTAATAGTGTCAATAAAGTTTCTGCTAATAAATACAACTTCGATATTTCAATATAGTTCTTTATTTTCCTAAGAACTTTGTCAATAGAGAAATTACATGAATTTAAGATAAACCGTTATGGGAGGTGGGCGTTAAAGTGAGCGTGTTACCTAAACTTTTCGGCACAACGACTACCTTGATTAGAAGGATATACGAAGCAAATTTGATCATCATACCTCTAATTTTGGCAGTTTTATGAGCTTTTAAATTTCATTAACGGTAGATAACGTGAAAAGTGGGCGTTATAGTAGGCATGTCAAAGTTGTTTTTGCGAATGAGTACAACTGAGGTGTTTCAATGTAACTCTTTATTATTCCAAAATCTTTATTAATAGAGAAATTATATGAATTTTAGGTAAAACGTTATATGGGAGGTGGGCGTAAAAAATGGCGTGGCACCTCAATTTCCTTGCACAGTAATTACATTGCCTAGAGGGATATACGTAGCATATTTGATCATCACACCTTTAATGTTGGCGGTTTTATGAGCTTTTAAATTTCTATAACGGTAGATAACGTGAAAAGTGGGCGTTATAGTAGGCGTGTGAAAGTTGTTTTTGCTAATGAGTACAACTTAGGTGTTTCAATATAGCTCTTTGTTATTCCAAAATTTTTATTAATAGAGAAATTATATGAATTTTGGGTAAAACGTTATATGGGAGGTGGGCGTAAAAGTGGGCGTGGCACCTTAATTTTCTGGCACAGTAATGATACTTCCTAGGAGGATATACGTAGCAAATTTGATCATCACACTTCTAATTTTGTCGGTTTTATGAGCTTTTAAATTTCATTAACGGTAGATAACGTGAAAAGTGGGCGTTATAGTAGGCGTGTGAAAGTTGTTTTTGCTAATGAGTACAACTTAGGTGTTTCAATATAGCTCTTTGTTATTCCAAAATTTTTATTAATAGAGAAATTATATGAATTTTGGGTAAAACGTTATATGGGAGGTGGGCGTAAAAGTGGGCGTGGCACCTTAATTTTCTGGCACAGTACTGATACTTCCTAGGAGGATATACGTAGCAAATTTGATCATCACACTTCTAATTTTGGCGGCTTTATGAGCTTTTAAATTTCATTAACGGTATATAACGTGAAAAGTGGGCGTTATAGTAGGCGTGTCAAAGTTGTTTTTGCTAATGAGTACAACTTAGGTGTTTCAATATAGCCCTTTATTATTCCAAAATCCTTATTAATAGAGAAATTATATGATGTTTAGGTAAAACGTTATATGGGAGGTGGGCGTAAAAGTGGGCGTGGCACATTGATTTTCCGTTACAAAAAAGCGCCTCACCAAAAAGCAAAGTGTGCAAAATTTCAGAGTCGTACATCCAATTTTGTTGCTTTTATGACGTTTTTGTTTTTAAATATACCGAAAAATACACTGTGCGGTATAAATTTTCGTACATTTTGATCGATAACTCCTCTCGTAATGCATAGATTTTGATAATTTTCGGGGGAAAAATATTGTTTTTACTCAGGAAATATATATTCGAAGTTTCATGAGTCTACGTTAATGCGTTTGGACACAATTCCATTTTATTCGATGTTTGAAGGACACGGTTTTTTCGACCTACTCTTGCTTTTCGAGCTATAACTCCCTTCCTAATATTCCGATTTAGCCCATTTTCAATACCAAACAAACCTTGTCTATAAGAAAGATTCTGGCAAAATTTGAGCCCCCTAGCTTTTTCGGTGCGACCTCTATCGTGCTTTCAACAGACGGACAGACGGACAGACGGACAGACGGACAGACGGACAGACGGACGGACATAGCTAGATCGTCATCAAATCAAACCCTGATTCAGAATATATATACTTTATGGGGTCTAAAATGGATATTTCGATGTGTTACAAACGGAATGACAAAATGAATATACCCCCACCATTTTTTTGGTGGCGGGTATAAAAAAGCAGATAACAATTGATACAAAGAAAAATTTTTCAAGTTTCTTCTTGTTATGACTATTCTTTTAAACACATGTTCACATTTTAAATTTGTTTTCTGCATTTCATTTGACATTTCTCAATCTCAAACTTACTCAATTTGATCCGTGGAAAGATACGCAAATGAGCAACGCGTTAAAGTAATTCAGGTTTTTTATTAAAATGGGCGTTCAAATCGAAATGCATTTTGTGCACTTCATGATTCTTTTGGTTAACATAATTGTTCAAATTCGTCCACAATCGGAAGAATTGTAAAAATTATTTAAATTTCTTCAAAACAGGTCTGTACAATATGTGAGAACATCTGTGAATGCCTTCTTAGTTCGTTGAATGGGAACCATTGCTGTTTTTAATAATTTAATTTAATAATTTCCTAAATAACTTGCGTTTTATTTAAAATCAACATCGGCCATTAAAATTTAACCACACTTTATAACTTCGGTATGCTAGTAAAATGTTTTCGTAAATTTAGTAAATTCAAAAGAAAAATAAGTGAAAAAATAGGCGGTCCACGGCAGTTACCCCTAGGAGCCGACGGATTTAAACCAAAATTAGACGAGCTCTTTTTTGGATTAATTAATAGACTTGTGCCAAATTTCGTTAAATTCTATGAAGAATTGCGACCTATACATTATTGACAAAAATTCGTGGAAAAATTGGCAGGCCTAAGGGAGCTATCCCTAGGAGTCGACGGATTTCAAAAATTTTTTGAAGTTTTCTTTTCTACTTAAAATTGAACAAGTGTGCAAAATTTCATCGTTGTAGGATACCTCCTTCTGTTTTTTGCACTTAGATGTATGAAGAAATACCACTGTGCGTTGGGTTGATTAAACGACTTGTTTTTTCATACTGTATATACCATATATCATGCCTATACGTATTTGTGTATGCTGCTTGTGTATGTATATACATAGATATTTGTATTGTTTTTCTAGCTTAACATATGTAAATATTATGACAGCCATATAAAAACATATTTTTAGAAAAATAAAATTTAAAATTATGAATATATGTATATGTATGTAGTCTTTTATTTTATTTCGAAATATTGTTGTGTAATTAGGGTTTGGGAACCGGGAATTCCCGGGAATGAACCACTTATTATTCCCGGAAAAATTTTGCTCTTATTCCCGGGAAAACGGGAAATAAAAAAATATGTAGTATATTAGGAAATATATATAATTTTATTTTTAATTTCTTATCTGTTTTGGTAAATTTAGAGAATATTTGAATAAAAAGTAAGGTTTTTAATTTGTTAGCGTTTTTTAACTAATTTTAACTAATTTTCAATATTTAATTTGGTTGTTGGGAGCATATCCCGAATAATTTAGTAAATTATTTATAAAAAAAATTTTATTTTTCGGTTGCCATTTATGCTCATTTAGTGTTAACCAACGGTTAGCCAATTGTGTAATGGATAAGAAAAATAAAATACTTTAATAAGGAAAAAATGTTGGTTGGGTTTTTGAGGAAGTTTTTTATAGTTTTTCGTTTTATTTTTGAATTCTTATTTTGTTAATAAGAATTTAAAAATAAAACTTATAACTTTTTAAAACTTGTTCAAGAATTTGGGTAAAAGGTATACTGATGATCTGGTATAAGCACCAGTGAAATGCATATAGACCAGCTTAAGCCCAACAACCAAATAAAATATTGAAAAATTAGTTGGGAGCATATCCCGAATAATTTAGTAAAATACTTTTTTATATAATTCACTTTGTTTACAAGCAAAATGTCTGAAGTCTGGAACTATTTTCAAAAAGTAGACAACGCAGCACAATGTAATATTTTCCCGAAAAGGTTAATGTCCAAGGGCGGTAGTACTAGTGGTCTCATACGGCACCTTCTTTTGGTTCATAAAATAAAATTTGAAAACGATTCTTCAACACCTGCACCAAGTGAAAAAATAATTCCACCATTAAAAGTTTTTTAGACACCCAAACATTACAAGAAATTGTTTCAAAATTGGCAGCAGTCGATGGAATATCTATTCGAACAATTACACAAAGTCATTTTATTCGTCAAAATTTTTTCAGTAAAAATATGACATTACCAAAATTAAACTGATGTTAAAAACATTGTAATAAAATATTACAACGCCGTTAAAAATACGATGGTGAAAACAATATCGAGTCAAATTTGTGACAATTTGTGGTTTGCTCTTGTATTAGACGAGTGGAGTAGTGTTGCCCAAAAAAAGTATGTGTTTACATGGCAATAATTATTTTTATAATTTGGGTTAAGTTTATATTTCCGGAAGATGTAATGCTGACACAATAAGGACTCTAATGGAAAATAAACTACTACTAAAACAATGAATTATTAACCAAATCGTGATGTTAAAGTTAACAAGCATTATTTATTTTAAAATAAATATTATTTTCGGGAATCCCGGGAATTCCCGGGAAGACGATTTTTTAATTCCCGTTTCCCGGGAAAGTAAAAAGACCGGGAAATCCCAAACCCTATGTGTAATCCACATATTTCATAGAAATGTGGAGAAAACTTCTTTTGTGTAAAAAAAATACTCTCAAAAATTATCATTATGTATGTTATTATTTTAGAACATTTAAATTTAAGACACCCTACATACATATGTATGTGTATGTCTAAAATCAATAAAACAGATAAACAAGAAAATCATTTTACTTCTCCAATCATTCGTTTATTTATTTTATAATTACAACGAAGACTTTGTTATTATTCAATAATCACTCATGTGTGTTATAATTTGCGATAGTTTTCGTTGTTGTTACACTACTGTCGTTGTTATTGTAGATTTTTCTTATATTGTTAAATAATTAAATTACAGTTATTGAATTATAATTGATTTTAAAAGACTTTCAACTGTATACTTTTACATAATAAATTTATTGTTTTTTTATTAATCCCAGCAAAAAAATCTATGACAAAAAAGTGAATTCGCAGGGGTGCAACTGGTGACGAAGTGATTAAATTTAGGTGAAAACACTTATGATTTAAACCTTAGCGTATCATTGGAGATCATGTGTTTACACGAATATTTTAATGAATTTCAATCTATTTTAACAAGTGCACAGAACTAATGCATAAATAGTGAAAAGCATCCGCTGTTGCATGAGTTAAGTTTGTTTGTTTACATGAATTGTATAAGATATTTTGCATGATGTTGCTTTCATTTTAAGCACATCATTTATGACAAATTGCTTTCCTTTAGAGAGTCATTTATAATTATTGCTTTTACGCAAACAATTTAAAAGTCTTAAAGACTTAATTCGCTTTGCACTACTTCCATTTTTTTGCTGGGATTAAGCATATGTAAGCGAATTATGGTATTAGATAAGAATTGACAACAAAACGGCTAATTTGTAAAATTTCTTCTCTTAGTTGGCATTAGGTAAAAAACCTAATAAAGTAGAAGTAGAATTTTTAATAACGGTAACGTTTTTCTGATTACATTTTCGTTACACAATTACATCCCCAAAACTTAATTCCAAATTCATTTTTCAGTTACAATAAGAATGTATTTTGTTTGTTAAATAACTAAGCAAAAAAAAGCTAAATATTATGATTATCGTGTGAATGGATTAAACAGCTACACCTATTGTATCTTTGTTATCAATAATCAATAAAAATTGACAAGCCGTTATATGCGACATCGTCGTTACCATTGTTACAAAAAAAAACTCTGCATACCTACCATTGTATTTATTGTGTGGTGTATGTCTTCGGAGTTATTCTAGTCATATTTTATCATTTATAATGTGTCACATATTGTTGTCGTTTAAACGTTCATTACACACCCTAGGCGACTTCCTGGCTTTAATGTGATTTATGAAAAGTGAAAAATCTTCTTTGTTAAATTTATTTTATATTTTAAAGTAAAGACCTCATTGAATATACATACTTATGTGACAAAAAAAAGCAAAAATTTAAAAAAAAATTTCTAAAACTTATGAAAGTTTTAAAGATCTAGACAATTTTTTTAGAAACAAGTAAGAGCACTATATTCGGCTGTGCCAAATCTTTTATACCCACCACCAATTTTGTGTACATTTAAAGCACAATATTTATTATTTTGTTAATCGCTATAGAATAATCTCTTTATAATAAAATATGTACCACTTTCTTTGTAGAGGGTGGTTAAATTTTAAGGGCCAATGTTGAAGGTGAACTACACCTAGTCTTTAAATTTGTTTTATGCATTTCACTTGACATTTCTCAATCTCAAACTTACTCAATTTGATCCGTGGAAAGATACGCAAATGAGCAACGCGTTAAAGTTATTCAGTTTTTTTTTTTAAATGGGTGTTCAAATCAAAATGCATTTTGTGCACTTCGTAATTCTTTTGATCAACATAATCGTTCAAATTCGTCCACAATCGGGAGAATTGTAAAAAATATTTAAATTTCTGCAAAACAGGTCTGTATAAAATGTTAGAAAATCTGTGAAATGTTAGAAAATTAGTTCGTTGAATGGGAACCATTGCTGATTTTTGCGATAGTGTTGCAAAAGAGCAGTCAACCTCGACTCATCATCATGCCCAACAATTGAGCATCAACATTGTGATTGAAAATTTGGAGCATCAGATAGAGGAGTGGCGCCAAGGAAGGGGGGGGGCCATTTGGCCGATAGTTTGTTAAATACATAATTGAACCATACAAATATTATAATTTCGAAAATAAATAATAATAATTTCCTAAATAATTTGTGTTTTATTTAAATTCAACATCGGTCCTTAAAATTTGACCACCCTTTATAACTTCGATATGCTACTAAAATGCTTTTGTTAATGTAGTCTTTCAATAAAAGTGGGCGTTAAAGAAGGCGTGTCAATAAAGTTTCTGCCAATATATACAACTAAGATATTTCAATATAGTTCTTTTAATTTCCCAAAAACTTTGTCAATAGAGAAATTACATGAATTTAAGATAGGCGTTAAAGTGGGCGTGTCACCTAAACTTTTTGGCACAACAATTGCAATGATTTGGCGGTTTTATGAGCTTATAAATTTCATTAACAGTAGATAACGTGAAAAGTGGGCGTTATAGTAGGCGTGTCAAAGTTGTTTTTACTAATGAGTACAACTTAGGTGTTTCAATATAGTCCTTAATTATTCCAAAATCTTTATTAATAGAGAAATTATATGAATTTTAGGTAAAACGTTATATGGGAGGTGGGCGTAAAAGTGGGCGTGGCACCTTAATTTTCTGGCACAGTAATCACATTGCTTAGAAGGATATACGTGGCGAATTTGATCCTCATACTTCCAAATTTGGCGGTTTTATGAGCTTATAAATTTCATTAACGGTAGATAACGTGAAAAGTGGGCGTTAAAGGAGGCGTGTCAAAGCTATTTTTGCTAATGAGTAAAACTAAGGTGTTTCAGTATAGTCCTTTATTATTCCAAAATCTTTATTAATAGAGAAATTATATGAATTTTAGGTAAAACGTTATATAGGAGGTGGGCGTAAAAGTGGGCGTGGCACCTTAATTTTTTGGCACAGAAATGACATTGCCTAGGGGGATATACGTAGCAAATTCTATCATCAAACCTCTAATTTTGGCGGTTTTATGAGCTTTTAAATTTTATTAACGGTAGATAACATGAAAAGTGGGCCTTATAGTAGGCGTGTCAAAGTTGTTTTTGCGAATGAGTACAACTGAGGTGTTTCAATATAGGCCTTTATTATTCCAAAATCTTTATTAACAGAGAAATTATATCAATTTTAGTTAAAACGTTATATGAGAGGTGGGCGTAATAGTGGGCGTGGCACATTGATTTGCCGTTAGAAGAAAGAGTGTCACCAAAAAGCAAAGTGTGCAATATTTCATAGTCGTACATCCAATTTTGTTGCTTTTATGACGTTTTTGTTTTTAAATATACCGAAAAATACACTGTGCGGTATAAATTTTCGTACATTTTGATCGATAACTCCTCTCCTAATGCATAGATTTAGACAATTTTCGGGGGGAAATATTGTCTTTACCCAGGAAATATATATTCGAAGTTTCATGAATCTACGCTAATGCGTTTGGACACAATTCCATTTTAGTCGATGTTCGAAGGACACGGTTTCTTCGACCTACTCTTGCTTTTCGAGCTATAACTCTCTTCCTAATATTCCGATTTAGCCCATTTTCAATACCAAACAAACCTTGTTTATAAGAAAGATTCTGGCAAAATTTGAGCTCCCTAGCTTTTTCGGTGCGACCTCTATCGTGCTTTAAACAGACGGACAGACGGACGGACATAGCTAGATCGTCATAAAATCAAACCCCGATTCAGAATATATGTACTTTATGGGGTCTAAAATGGATATTTCGATGTGTTACAAACGGAATGACAAAATGAATATACCCCCACCATTTTTTTGGTGGCGGGTATAAAAATACTTTTTGCTTGTACTTGTTTTGTATACCAATAGATGAACATACGCAATAAAATTATTTTATATTCTAAAGTAAGAGCTTAAGAATACATATGTGATCTTCTTCGAGAAAAGGGACCTAGTGTGTGAAAATGAAGTTTTGAGAAAAACGCATTTAAAGTTTTATAACGCATTATCACTGTGAACACACCATCAGTTGGAAGATGCGATTTGGTATGGTTAGTTATGACTGGGTTCCGACTTTGGTGACGTCACGCCCATGTGGTGACGTATTTTTGTTCGCTTTTAGTGTGACAATACCTTTGCTATTGTTGCTGCTTTGTTTGTTATGATCTCGATACTTAATTCTTAAGCCGCAACCAGTGACTGACGCAACAACTTTTTTATGGGGTAAATAAATTTGTATCATTAATCTAACTCATTTCATCTTATTCTACACCCTTCTAGGTACCAGAATCCACTCTTAAGTCCAAACCCGTTCTTCGACACACTAGGTCTCTTTTCTCGAAGAAGGCCACATATTATGGAAATACATGCATATTTTATGACATTCCAAGAGAGCTTTCTTTTGGTTTGTTACAAGCAAGTGTTAAAAGTCCTATGACTTATTAATATATTTTGAATTACAGATAACACCAGTATTATGCCAGAAAAACTCCTAAACTAAGAAGCTTAAAACCTACAACACTATAAAAAAAAATTATAGAAACCACTTCTTAATAAAATAATCCGCAGAGCGTCTAGAGCAATATGGGAATTTTAAGAGGTTTCTCCCTAGATTTAGAGTGTTTTTTCATTTATGGAAGAATTTTAAGGCTCCTGGTATTTTAGGGGGGAAGTTTTTAAGTAGGATTTACTATTTGGCAGTCTGGAGCAATTTTAGAAGTTTCCTATTTAAATTGGACAAAAATGGTACGGAAATGACACTCATGGGCGTAGCCACAAATTTTTAATTTTTCCAGGGGTTAGGAGTGGATGCAAAATCTAAAACTGATTTTGTATGTCTATTAAATTTTAATAGTTAATTTTTCATATTCTGGGTCTAGTTACGCCAATGGTGACCTTCTACGATATAAGTGAATTTATATACATCTCCTAATTTCAATAAACTAGTTTACAGGGCTTGTTATTTTTTTAAGGGAATTCTTAAAATAAGCTAAGAAAACGAACGGATGTTAAAGCTTTGAAATGCGTTTTATGTCACTAGACTTCTTAATTTCATACCAAATTTATACTGATTATGTCACATCATATATAAATGTTTAACATTTTATTTCTCCCAGAAGTGAGTGGGATAGAGGTAACTTTATAGGAAACTACGACACCAAGATCTTTACGGTATCCTACTAATATAATAAATGTGAATGTTTGTGTGTTTGGATGTTTGGATATTTGTTACTCAATCACGCAAAAACGGCTGAACGGAACTAAATGAAATTCGGCACATCGATAGATAACAACCTAGATTAACACATAGGCTACTTTTTATCGCGATAATAACGCGAAGTCGTTGACAAACTCATCATAACACATCCTTAATGGGTTGTTTGTGTTGTAAATATTTTTATACCCTTCACCTGTGGTGCACAACGGTATATATAGCTTTGTCATTCCGTTTGTAATTTGTACAATTTTCATTTCCGACCCCATAAAGTATATATTTTCTGAAAGCTTATGAATAGAGGAGTCGATTAAGCCCTGACCGTCTGTCCGTCTGACCGTCTGTCCGTCTGACCGTCTGTCCGTCTGCCCGTCTGTCCGTGTGTTGGTTGAAATCAACTTTTAGAAGCAACTATATGTTCCTCAGATCTGTATATGGTATCAATCTCTTGGAAATATCCAGAAATGAATCGCTATTGAAATTCAGCACAATCGCCCCATAACTTTCTGAGATATGAGCAAAAAACCACGACCACCTCGTTTTTTTACACAATTACAACAACAACATACATACATACATGCAAAAAACATGCCAAAAAAAAAATACAAAAAAAAAATATATTAAAAATAAAAAAAATTTAAAAAAAAATTTAAAAAAAAAAATTAAAAAAAAAAAATTTTTTAAAAAAATTTAAAAAAAAAAAATATAAAAAAATTTAAAAAAAAATATAAAAAAAATGATAAAATATAAATAATATCTTAAATAAAATAAGATAAAATTTGTTTGGCTCAGCTGGGATTCGATGCCACATTTAGTCTAACCAGTATATACATATGTACGTATTTTATATGAGATGAATGGTGATACAAACAATTGTTATTGCATGACTACACGTTGTGAAGGGTATATAAGATTCGGCACGGCCGAATATAGCGCTCTTACTTGTTATTTTTGTTGTTAATACTAGGTCTACCTTTTATCCCGATAACTACGCAGATGAAGTCGCGGGCACAAGCTAGTGTTTAAATATGTTTGAATTCCGTTGGGAACTGTCAAAATCAAGATCTCCAGACACAGATGGCGTAGACTGGAAAAGTATAGAGTGGCCAGACTTACGTGTCCCATATTACAAGTCGAGATCAAAAGGCCATCTCGAGGTTCGTGGTGGTATTGACAGGTCAATTGATGTCTAAGCCGACTCATACTTCCCTCGAATGACTGTTTTCATAGCTACATATATAGATGTGGAGAAGAAATATTCGGTTTTACACTTTTTCTGTTAATTTTCTATCGTGGCTGCCAAGAGACACATATCTCAGGGCAAATATATTACGTCTCTGATATAGCTGAGGTCAGATTGATTCTAAGAGGCACCAATTCTGGCGAATAATATGGTCTTGTCAATAGGGTATTATAAAGACTCCACGTAGTGAAATATCACGATAACCAACCAAAGCTACGAAGCTACTATTTCTATAAAAATATTTTATTGAAAAAAAAAATGAGAACATTCTTGAATTAGGCAGCTAAGTTCATAACATTCACCCCTATCGTGAATAATTTTCCCCTCAAAATATTTTCCCAACAAATATTTCCCGTTTAGTTAATAATACCAATTTTAAATTCTAAAAGAAAAATTTCATGGAACGAAATTTTATTCCTTCACACCACAAACTTCATTACTAAAAAAATAAAATTAAGTTTTATAAAAATTTATTTTTTTTAAATTTGGTAGTTTCATAATTTTTCTAGAATAAAGATAATAAATAGCTGGCATCACTGGGCCAGAGTCAGAAAAATCAATTATAATGTAGCAAGAAAAACCCCTTTTACATAATGAATAGATTTAGAAAATAATCTTTTAATAAACTTTGCTCGTGCCTACATTAAATTTTAAAATAAACTGAAAATTTCTTAAATTAGGTGGAAGACGTATGTATAAAATAAACCAAGTGAAGTCTTACATGAAAACGCAATATAAAACCAAAGATTTGGAAATTTAATGTTTCAGTAGTGATATGGAGTTGTTAAATTTTATTATTCTACAATCATACTAATTTGACCTTTTCACAAAGACAGTATCCCCCAATAATTCCATTAAGTATCACTACTATAAATTTATGTACTATAAAACGACATAATGATTCTTACTCTAAACTCTTAAAAATAGCACATAAATAAATAAAGGGATAATATATTTTTATATTTAACATAGTAAAAAAATATTCTCTTTTCTGTTTCGTTTAATGCTCAGCTTTTTGTTAAAAATATATATAAAAAAAAAATAAATACAAAACCCTTTAATATCATACTTATATAAAACACATGTACTTCTCTGTGTATAAATAAATCTATTTTTATTATTTTAAGCCATTAGCGATGAATAGGCGACTGCTAAAGCAAAAACTGTCATCATTTTGCTAGGTAGGGGTTTATTTATTTTTTATTTCCTTCGCCTTTATGCACAAATATATATACATATATATGTATGTATGTATGTCCTAAAACTAAAATCATAACAACCATGTACTTAATAGGGAGAATAAAAGAAAGACGTAAAACACCTAGAAACATACTCCTGAAAACACATCAAATGTAAGCAAATAAACACATAAATAATTGTATGTAAATACCTGCAGATAAAGAAACTAACAAATGTAGTTGGAAATATACTAGTTCGTTCTAACTTCAGATTTGTTACATACATGTCCTGTTTCCTAATATCAATCTATGTAATCAGCGTTGTCAACTCGGTGATTTTAGCACTGTTATTAGTGTTTTTTGAAATTTTTTGTAGCGGAAAATTTATTTTCAGTGTTCGGTGTTTTTATACCCTTCACACAGTGAAAAAGGGTTTGTCATTCCGTGTGAAATTTCTACCATTTTCATTTCCGACCCCAAAAGTATATATTTTCTGAAAGCTTATGAGTAGGGGAGTCGATTAAGCTCTGTCAGTCTGTCCGTCTGACCGTCTGTCCGTGTATATGTTGAAATCAACTTTTTGAACCCCCAGACATCGCTTGAACCCATGAGAGGTATTAAAGTATCAGAAATATTTGGGAGTAGAAAACGTGGCATCGAATCCCAGCTGAGCCAACAAAATTTTTTTTTTATTTTTTTTTTATTTAAGATATTTTTATTATTTTTTTTTTTTTAATTTTTTTGTTTTTTTTATATTTATCTTCTATCTTCTATATATATAAAAGTGAAACTCTGTGTGTGTGTGTGTGTGTGTGTGTGTGTGTGTGTGTGTGTGTGTGTGTGTGGTAGCTATAGACTCCGAAACTGTAAAACCGATCGGACTCAAACTTTGGCAAGTTGTTGTACACATTCCAGGGAGTGTTTATGGGTGAAAAAAAGTGGGCGGGGCCACGCCCATAAAAATTAGTTATCAGTTTTAGCTACTTGCACTTGACCGATTTTTCTGAAACTTTGCACACATATCGAGCTGTCATGACTAAATAATTTCGTGATATAAAAAGTGGGCGGGGCCACGCCCCTAAAAAAGTTTTCATTTTGAGGTACTTGCACTGGACCGATTTTTCTGAAACTTTGCACACATACTAAGCTGTCATAACCATACAATTTCGTGATTAGAAAAGTGGGCGGGGCCACGCCCATAAAAAAAGGCTATAATTTTGAGGTACTTGCACCAGACCGATTTTTCTGAAACTTTGCACACATATTGAGCTATCATGACTAAATAATTTCGTGATTAGAAAAGTGGGCAGTGCCACGCCCATAAAAAAAAGGTAACATTTTGAGGTACTTGCACTGAACCGATTATTCTGAAACTTTTCACACATATTGAGCTGTTATGACTTTACAATTTCGTGATTAGAAAAGTGGGCAGGGCCACGCCCATAAAGACAATTTTAATTTTGAGGTACTTGCACTGGTCCGATTCTTCTGAAACTTTGCACACATATTGAGCTGTTATGACTTTACAATTTCGTGACTAGAAAAGTGGGCAATGGCACGCCCATAAAAAAATTATAATTTTTAGGTTTTTGCACTTGATATTCAATTAAAATTCAGAATGCATTTCGATTCATTAAGGGGCGTAGCAACGCGCGCCGGGTTTGGCTAGTTATATATATTTTAATTATTTTTTTTTTATTGTTTTTAAAAAATTTTTTTTTTCAATTTTCTTTTAATTTTTTTTTTTAATTTTTTTTTATTTAATTTTTTTTTTAACATACATACGTTAATTTATAATTTTACAATGGGATGTTTTTATATATGAATGTACGTATTTCATATGGGATGAATGGTGATACAAACTAGTGTTATTGCATGACTATACGTTGTGAAGGGTATATAAGATTCGGCACGGCCAATATAGCGCTCTTACTTGTTTTCTTTTATTTTTTGTGATTTTCCTTTTTCCTTCAGTGTCACTAAAAAAAATTTTCTACTAATTTTTTTAATTGTTTTCTAACAAAATCAAAAAATATTTACCCACTGTAAAATGATATACAGTTGAAAATACTTTCTACTTATTATATTTAAACTATTAATTGAAAAAATTATAAGGATCAATAGCGTACTATGTTTCTGTTATTTTTGATTTAAAAAAGCATCCATTAAAAAATAGTTATTAGAGAGTTAATAATTGTAATTTAAATTTGACACTCGTTTCTTGATATCCTTGAATATTACCAATATCCTACTTTTGAATTTTTGTGAACAAAAATTCGTTCAACATGGCCCGATAACGATCGCCATTGACTACGGCCACTCCTTGCTCATTTCCGAAGAAAAATGGCCTAATTATGCCTCTGGACCAAAATCCGCACCAAACAGTGACTCGTTTTGGGTGTATCGGCTTTTCAATGTATGCGATGCTTCAATGTATTTTGCTTGTTTACATACCCGCCAAGATCAAAATGAGCTTCATCTGAAAATATCATTTTTTGTTTTGCAAAATCGGCCAAAGTAATGTCGCAATATTTCCCAGCGTTATTCAAGCGTATACACAACCATATTCGTTTAGCGGAAGAATAAAACTAATTATCTGTCAATGCAGACATGAGCTAAGTGTTACCATTCACAAAATAAGCACTAGTTGAAAAAAAACGATAGATGGCGGACCCTTTACATAGTTACGAGAACTTATTTTGTAAGTAAAGTTTCAAGGTGATCAAATGTATTGAATATTTAAAAAATAACATTTGTATTGAGATGTATTTAAAAAGGTGAAAATAAAAAATAAAAAAATTTTTGTGCCAACATTTTTCATTTTACAATTTTACAGAGCAACAATTGACACCCCGATATTTACATTGATAGCAATTTTTATATTGACATCATCATAACTCATAGCTCAAAGGGTGTTGTGGCCAGATAAAATAAAGAACAGAATATCTATAGTCTTCTATGTCGACTGTCGATAGCAATATAACTTCAGTTTCGTTGCCAGTTATAAAGTACATTATTCCAGAGGGCAACTTGCATCTAAAAGCTGTAAACTTTTCTCTTAAATAATGATTATATGGGCAACTTTAAAGTTAAATTTGTACACTGCTTAAAAATGTGTTATAAAAAATTAAATTATTTTTAAAATTATCTGCTTCTTATGTTATAAACCAAAATTTATAATTATTTTATGAAACAAATAGAACCAAAAGTAAACCACTTTTTAACTCAGTGATTCTTAATGAAAATTACTCGTTTTTTTAGGAGTTGAGGTGCTTTTTAAAGGTTCAAAGTTCACAACGCTGTAGTTGTCTTAAGTAGAACCTCAACTCGTTCATTTGTATATGGTTATCGTGGTAGTTCGGTGGTGACTCCGTTTTGACATCATTTGTATATAGTTTTATACTAGTGTTGTTAACACCAGTTGTTGTTAGAGAGTGTCACTACTGACCACTCACAGCATCTGAAGCATCAAGCGCTAAAACAATTTTTCTTGTTTCAGCCGGGATTCGAAACAGGGTATGTTAGTTTTCAAAATTTCACGCTCTAACCACTGCACCAACACACTATTATATTAGATTAATATTACTAAAACATATGTTTGAAAAATAAAGTGCTCTTAAATATTGCGCTGGTGAACTTGTTTGTTTATTTTAAGTCAATGTAACAGTCTCGTTACAACTAGTTATATGATTAATACAAAACGTCACAAAAGAAAAATTTAGCTAGAGGGTATTGTACAGCACATAAACTTAACACACTTGCACATACATAAAAAAATTAATAAAACACCACACCAATCCATTAATAAATAAACTATAAAGAGTATAACTAAGATGACAAACATAAGAATTATTTTAAGGACATAAAAGCAATATGCGGGTGTTAATAAACTTTTATAAATGTATGTTCTTACATCCGCAAATACACACAAGCCTGCAATGGTATAAAACAACAGTATTATTGTAAGCAACAACAAATATTATTGTACAAATACTTTATTGGGGTCATAACTTAAGAACTGTGTACTGGGAATTGAATTCTCGAAAAACAAATGTCCAGGCTATATAATTTTTAATAACTTTTTTGTTCTTAAAAATTATGGTCATTACTTTGGTGCCTCAAATGTTTGCGCAATGATGGTCAATATATTGTCTTCTTATGGAACTGTGAGTTAGTGATTTTCAAGACTTTCACACCCGTATATTGTAAAGGTTGTCTCAGTAAGTTTGCACATTTTCATTTTAAAATAAAAACACGTATTTTAATAGATACTTAGCTGTGATTTTTTTATTTGAATGTAAAGAAGATATGTTCCGATTTTATATTGAATAAAATATATTTAAAATAGCCGCCAAAGCTCTAATGATATTTATTTCATTTAATGAAATTTTTTCACAGAGATCATCTTACCCATGACTCGTTAGATCTTCGACTTAAGCTCAAAATTTGTTTCTTGTTTATTCACATAGTAAATCCTAGATTTCAAAGATTTTCAAATCGCTCACGGTTAAATTGCATAATCTTGGTGGCCAGTTAACATCAGAATTTCTTGGGATAATTTGTTATGGAAATCGTTGTTATAATAAAAGGATTCTTTCATGTGCAATATGTCGGTCCTATTCAGATCCCTACCATTCAGTTGATGGCAAAAAAACTACGTTATCATATTTCTGTAGCAAATGCCATTCCCACACATTGCAATTTTGGCCTCATCTTGAAAAAAATTAAAGCCCAATAAGGTCGTCTGACCAAAATTTACAAAATTTTGTTTCTCCTAGATTGCATAAAAAGTTTTTGAGCCCCAAATTCGACAATTCTGTGTATTCCCGATGCCATTCAGATGAAAATGAGCCTCAAAGATGGCTTTTTCGAAAAATTTTCACTAATTTCATTTTGCTTCATTACCCATTAAGCCAATTGCCAATGGTTTCTATGGTCTGCTGGTTTGAGCTCCAAAATAAACTGAAGTTTGTTTGCATAAAGGTGGAAGGTTTTTTTGTCAAAATTTACTGCGTGAAATATGAAATTGTTAAAAATGATGTCGAATTGATGTTTTCCCGTTTTCGAATACACTCTCGTTTATAACAATAATATTTTCAAGAGGTCAAATAGTACGTTCAAACAAATGAGTCTAACTGTCCTTAACCGACCAATTTTTTTCTTTTTAATTTCTTGATCAATTTTCGAAAGGTTGACACTTTGGATGCATTTTTTTGTCTGAAAATTTTTGCGGTGTTCTTTCGTAAAGCGCTCCATTTTTAATAGTTGGGATAAACAAATTTGTAAAATTTGGAAGTTGCCACTTGCCAAAAAAAAAAACACACTAAATTTAAAATGTCCATTCTTGCTGAGGCACCTCATATTCTCTAAATATATAGACGACAGCAGACAATAAGCAGCAATATGTCAAAAATAAAATCCATGTGTTTAAATGAAAACGATTATTTTGACGGCAGCACAGCAGCCCGACTGCACAACAGCATTTACTGCTGCTGGTAACTTAAGGCTTCATTAGTCTTTACTTTCTGTTGTCGTTCTGTGACGTGCCGTTCTGTTGTTTAATTATTGTAGTTACTTCTTGTGTAAAAAATCATCTGCCTTAATTTACAAGGTAATCTTACAAAAACAAGATTATTATATCTTTTGTTTATTTTTCTCGTCTAAGTCCATACATAAAAAAAATTGTAGTGTCAGATTTCATCTATAAGCAAACAGAGTCTCTTTATTGCAGCCACCTTTAAAATACAGGCACCTAAATATCAGCTGTTTCTCTCTCAATGACCGTCACTTAACGTTGAATTCTATTTTCTACAGGTTCGTCCGCAAACGGCACGGAAAGTAACAGAACAACTAACGACTTGTACACATTTTCTATTTAACAAAATGATGTCAGCTGATTCGGAACGGAACAGAAAGTAAAGACTTATTCTGCCTTTAGGCTATTTTCTATTTTGACGGGCAGCAATAAACAAACATAGTGTTGCCATTATATATATTAAATTGGAAAAATAAGAACAAAAACTTATTTTCAATATTAAACATAAAATAACATTACAAAATTACAATAAAAAAATAAATTTATGTGTTTTTATAGTTTTTCGTGATATTATTACATTTTTTTTATCAATAACTTTAATTTTATTCATTATAAAATAAACATGCGGCATCCCTGAAATTTGTATTGCTAAAATACACATCAGCTGATTGTTATGTTGTTGCTGTCTCCAAAATAATTATAAAGCTGACTTCAGAGCAGCATTTGAAGTTGGCAGCATTTGAAGCCGTGAAGTTGTGAAGTCTGCTGTTGTTTATGTGTTTAGAGCTTTATCAAGAAGAACTTCAAAACTGCATTTTGAGTTGAGATATAAGCACTAAATCCATAACTGGCTTTACTACTTTTCCCTTTTAGTTTTTCACACGAAATTTTTGTTTGTCTTCCAAAAAGCTTATAGTATTTTATGGTATAATGGGTCATAGAATTAAAGTTTTCTTTTTCTTAGTTTTAAAGAAAATTTGATATCAGAATTTTTACTATAAACTTTTTTAATGAAATCTCATTTAAATATTTTCCGCGGCTACGTTATAGGTGGTCTATGCGAAAAGCCCACTTTTCTATAATTCCCAGTTTACTTACCACTATATCGCAAACCTCTAAGTCATTAGCCATAGCTGTTATATCCTCATAGATTAATACTTTACATAGTGCTTATGAAAAATTCTGACATGTCTAGGCTGCCAGTTGACAGGCATAAAACTTAAAATTACTATCCCACAACGAAAATAAGAAAAACATTGTTTCAAGTGCTTTGTATGTCATAGCAACATCTTATTAAAACAAAATATTGTCGACATCTTGACTTTATTTACGTATCAAGCATTAAAACTAGCCTAGGTAAAATTTTCAGCGACAGCTGCTAAATGGCTGTAATGAGTTAAAATCATCAGCTTAACTTTACTTTATCAAAAATTAGAAAAACATATGAGATTGCTAAATTTTGCATTCCTTTTTCGATCCAACATTTTTTAACGCCTGATTTCGTATGGAAAAAAGCTTATAAAAATAGAAAATTAATTAAGCCAATAACAACAACGGCGGCTAAATAAAAAAAATAATGCAGCTGCTATCAGTCACATTTTTGTCTCTGTTAAAGATTTTATTTTTCATGGTGGGTTGTAAAATAAGTTTTAAATCTATAGTCTTTAAACTATTACGTTAAGCAATTAAAAAGTTTAGTAAAATCAAAGTCTTATTACATACAATTTAAATATGTTTAGCATAAACTAATATTTAAATTATTATACAGGCTTGAGTTTATTTTTAAACATTCTTATGTTTACAAAAAATTATTTAATTGTGGTAATGAAAGAATATTAAAAAGATGATATTTAAACACAACACGTAATGAACGATCAAAAAATACTGATGATAAAATCCGTAGCAGGTTTCGAAAATGCATTCCACTCGACTGGTGTCGGTATAAAATTTACTTCTTCAGCTGATTCTTTCATTATCACAATTAAATAATTCCTTGTGAAAATACTAATGTTTATCAAGGAACTCAACAAGCCAGTATAAAAATTAAAATAGTAATTTAAACTTAAAAGGTTCGACAAATAAAATAAAAGTTAAAACTATGTTAAGCATATTTGAGCACTTGACGTTTCAATTTTTAAAGTGTTTTTTTAAAGTATTCTATTTTATATCCAATATTTTTATTTATATATTTTTTTTTTTTTGGCTTTCTCCTATTCTCATAATATTGTCTCAAAATTTATTGCTGTTTATTAATTTGTTTCAATTTTCTTCAATGACACTTAATACTGTTCTAGTGACTTATCTACAAAAAAAATTGTAAAGTGTTTCTTGATATAATTTTTTTTTTCTTTTTTTTAATTTGTTTGCTTTCTATAGTTTATTATGCTCGATTTAATTTTCCACTCAAGAAAATAACGACAACAACAATAGCAGCATCTAGAGTAGCAGTAACCTAAACGTTTTCTGTAAATCCATAAAAAATCAACACATCATAAGGTGTCTAGTGGATGTATGAGTATTTGTGTGTGGATGTGTGTACATATGTTTACAAGTTGAAAATTCATATATCAATTTGTGCATGAATATGTGAAAAATGTGGAAAATTTATAAAATTTCATAAAACATATAGTTTAAAAAAAACAAATAAGAGCGCTATATTCGGCCGTGCCGAATCTTATATACCCTTCACAACGTGTAGTCATGCAATAACAGTAGTTTGTGTCACCATTCATCGCATATGAAATACGTACATACAAGGTGGCGCAAAAATAACCTTCCGATGTTTTTTGGCTGTAATTTAAAAAAAAAAAATGAAAAACTTTGATTCTTCTTGTGGAGTATTTTTATTTGGTCTTTTAATTTTTATACCCGCCACCAAAAAAATGGTGGGGGCATAATCATTTTGTCATTCCGTTTGTAACACATCGAAATATCCATTTTAGACCCCATAAAGTATATATATTCTAAATCGGGGTTTGATTTTATGACGATCTAGCTATGTCCGTCCGTCTGTCCGTCTGTTGAAAGCACGATAGAGGTCGCACCAAAAAAGCTAGGGGGCTCAAATTTTGCCAGAATCTTTCTTATAGACAAGGTTTGTTTGGTATTGAAAATGGGCTAAATCGGAATATTAGGAAGAGAGTTATAGCTCGAAAAGCAAGAGTAGGTCGAAAAAACCGTGTCCTTCGAACATCGAATAAAATGGAATTGTGTCCAAACGCCTTAACGTAGACCTATGAAACTTCGAATATATATTTCCTGGGTAAAGACAATATATTCCCTTGAAAATTGTCTAAATCTATGCATTAGGAGAGGAGTTATCGATCAAAATGTACGAAAATTTATACCGCACAGTGTATTTTTCGGTATATTTAAAAACAAAAACGTCATAAAAGCAACAAAATTGGATGTACGACTCTGAAATTTTGCACACTTTGCTTTTTGGTGACACGCTTTTTTGTAACGGAAAATCAATGTGCCACGCCCACTTTTACGCCCACCTCCCATATAACGTTTTACTTAAAATTCATATAATTTCTCTATTAATAAAGATTTTGGAATAACAAAGGGCTATATTGAAACACCTCAGTTGTACTCATTCGCAAAAATAACTTTGACACGCCTACTATAACGCCCACTTTTCACGTTATATACCGTTAATGAAATTTAAAAGCTCATAAAACCGCTAAAATTAGATGTATGATGATCAAATTTGCTACGTATATCTCCCTAGGCAATGTCATTACTGTGCCAGAAAATTAAGGTGCCACGCCTACTTTTACGCCCACCTCCCATATAACGTTTTAACTAAAATTCATATAATTTCTCTATTAATAAAGATTTTGGAATAATAAGGGCCTATCTTGAAACACCTCAGTTGTACTCATTCGCAAAAATAACTTTGACACGCCTACTATAACGCCCACTTTTCACGTTATCTACCGTTAGTCAAATTTAAAAGCTCATAAAACCGCTAAAATTAGAGGTCTGATAATAAATTTTGCTACGTCTATCCCCCTAGGCAATTTCATTACTATGCCAAAAAATTAAGGTGCCACGCCCACTTTTACGCCCACCTCCCATATAACGTTTTACCTAAAATTCATATAATTTCTCTATTAATAAAGATTTTTTAATAATAAAGGACTATATTGAAACACCTAAGTTGTACTCATTAGCAAAAACAACTTTGACACGCCTACTATAACGCCCACTTTCACTTTTGAATTGTGTCCAGACGCATAAACGTAGAGGCATGAAACTTCGAATATATATTTATCGAGTTAAAAGAATATTTTTCCCTGAAAATCGCTTAAATCTACGAATTAGGAAAAGAGTTATAGATAAAAATGTACGAAAACTTATACCGCACAGTGTATATTTCAAATTTAAAACGTAATAAAACTGACAAAACTATATGAACGATTCTGAAATTTTGCAAACATGGCTTTTTGGTCAAAGTCTTCGTTATAAAGGAAACAAGTAAGAGCACTATATTCGGCTGTGCCGAATCTTTTATACCCACCACCAATTTTGTGTACATTTAAAGCACAATATTTATTATTTTGTTAATCGCTATAGAATAATCTCTCTATAATAAAATATGTATCACTTTCTTTGTAGAGGGTGGTTAAATTTTTTAGGACCCATGTTGAAGGTGAACTACACCTAGTCTTTAAATTTGTTTTCTGCATTTCACTTGACATTTCTCAATCTCAAACTTACTCAATTTGATCCGTGGAAAGATATGCAAATGAGCAACGCTTTAAAGTTATTCAGGTTTTTTATAAAAATGGGCGTTCAAATCAGAGAGCATTTTGTGCACTTCGCGATTATTTTGGTCAACATAATCGTTCAAATTCGTCCACAATCGGGAGAATTGTAAAAAATATTTAAATTTCTGCAAAACAGGTCTGTATAAAATTTTAGAAAATCTGTGAATGCCTTCTTAGTTCGTTGAATGGGAACCACTGCTGGGTTTTGCGATAGTGTGGCAAAAGAGCAGTCAACCTCGACTCATCATCATGCCCAACAATTGAGCATAAAGATTGTCATTGAAAATTTGGACCATCAGATAGAGAAGTGGCGCCAAGGATGGGGGGCCATTTTGCCGATATTTTGTTAAATACATAATTGAACCATACAAATATTATCATTACAAAAAGAAATAATAATAATATCCTAAATAATTTGTGTTTTATTTAAATTCAACATAAAATTTAACCACCCTCTATAACTTCGATATGCTACTAAAATGCTTTTGTGAATGTAGATTTTCAATGAAAGTGGGCGTTAAAGTAATAGTGTCAATAAAGTTTCTGCTAATAAATACAACTTCGATATTTCAATATAGTTCTTTATTTTCCTAAGAACTTTGTCAATAGAGAAATTACATGAATTTAAGATAAACCGTTATGGGAGGTGGGCGTTAAAGTGAGCGTGTTACCTAAACTTTTCGGCACAACGACTACCTTGATTAGAAGGATATACGAAGCAAATTTGATCATCATACCTCTAATTTTGGCAGTTTTATGAGCTTTTAAATTTCATTAACGGTAGATAACGTGAAAAGTGGGCGTTATAGTAGGCATGTCAAAGTTGTTTTTGCGAATGAGTACAACTGAGGTGTTTCAATGTAACCCTTTATTATTCCAAAATCTTTATTAATAGAGAAATTATATGAATTTTAGGTAAAACGTTATATGGGAGGTGGGCGTAAAAAATGGCGTGGCACCTCAATTTCCTTGCACAGTAATTACATTGCCTAGAGGGATATACGTAGCATATTTGATCATCACACCTTTAATGTTGGCGGTTTTATGAGCTTTTAAATTTCTATAACGGTAGATAACGTGAAAAGTGGGCGTTATAGTAGGCGTGTGAAAGTTGTTTTTGCTAATGAGTACAAGTTAGGTGTTTCAATATAGCTCTTTGTTATTCCAAAATTTTTATTAATAGAGAAATTATATGAATTTTGGGTAAAACGTTATATGGGAGGTGGGCGTAAAAGTGGGCGTGGCACCTTAATTTTCTGGCACAGTAATGATACTTCCTAGGAGGATATACGTAGCAAATTTGATCATCACACTTCTAATTTTGTCGGTTTTATGAGCTTTTAAATTTCATTAACGGTAGATAACGTGAAAAGTGGGCGTTATAGTAGGCGTGTGAAAGTTGTTTTTGCTAATGAGTACAACTTAGGTGTTTCAATATAGCTCTTTGTTATTCCAAAATTTTTATTAATAGAGAAATTATATGAATTTTGGGTAAAACGTTATATGGGAGGTGGGCGTAAAAGTGGGCGTGGCACCTTAATTTTCTGGCACAGTACTGATACTTCCTAGGAGGATATACGTAGCAAATTTGATCATCACACTTCTAATTTTGGCGGCTTTATGAGCTTTTAAATTTCATTAACGGTATATAACGTGAAAAGTGGGCGTTATAGTAGGCGTGTCAAAGTTGTTTTTGCTAATGAGTACAACTTAGGTGTTTCAATATAGCCCTTTATTATTCCAAAATCCTTATTAATAGAGAAATTATATGATGTTTAGGTAAAACGTTATATGGGAGGTGGGCGTAAAAGTGGGCGTGGCACATTGATTTTCCGTTACAAAAAAGCGCCTCACCAAAAAGCAAAGTGTGCAAAATTTCAGAGTCGTACATCCAATTTTGTTGCTTTTATGACGTTTTTGTTTTTAAATATACCGAAAAATACACTGTGCGGTATAAATTTTCGTACATTTTGATCGATAACTCCTCTCGTAATGCATAGATTTTGATAATTTTCGGGGAAAAATATTGTTTTTACTCAGGAAATATATATTCGAAGTTTCATGAGTCTACGTTAATGCGTTTGGACACAATTCCATTTTATTCGATGTTTGAAGGACACGGTTTTTTCGACCTACTCTTGCTTTTCGAGCTATAACTCCCTTCCTAATATTCCGATTTAGCCCATTTTCAATACCAAACAAACCTTGTCTATAAGAAAGATTCTGGCAAAATTTGAGCCCCCTAGCTTTTTCGGTGCGACCTCTATCGTGCTTTCAACAGACGGACAGACGGACAGACGGACAGACGGACAGACGGACAGACGGACGGACATAGCTAGATCGTCATCAAATCAAACCCTGATTCAGAATATATATACTTTATGGGGTCTAAAATGGATATTTCGATGTGTTACAAACGGAATGACAAAATGAATATACCCCCACCATTTTTTTGGTGGCGGGTATAAAAAGATGTGCCACGCACACTTTTTTCCTTAAATTTTTATAAAAATATATTAGTCATATATGTTAGCATTTATTCATCTTACACTGCACCATTTATTGTACTGTAGCTAAATATAAGATAAAGATGATAAGATAGATGACTCTACTAGCAACTACTAGATGGCATGCTAACAACTTATGCTTATGTTCTCCTGAAGTTATGCTCTATTAAAAATGGGAATTTAGGAAAATTTTGACCTAAGTAAAAAAAAATTATCTCTAAACATTATAAACAATTTATTTTCATGTACTAATGGCTAACAAATTTTAAAATTATACAAAACTTATTTCGTTTGAAAATCTTTTAAAAGCAAAATGTTATAGAAGTTTAAAAAACAAAATCTTACTAATAAATTTCCCGTTTTAGAAAAATGCAGAGAATGTGTATTTTAAATCACCCTGTGGCCCTTAAAATTTAACCACCCTTTACAAAAGAATAGATAGATAAAAATATAATTTGACTAAAAAATGTATTTTAAATATTCAAATACATATTTTAAATCTACTGATGCACATTTTTTTATATTTTTAAATCTATAACCTCTTAAAATTGTGGGAACAAATATGTGCATTTTTTTTAATATTTAAAAGCCTTGCTCGATTGCGTATCTTTCCACGGTTCAAATTGAGTTAGTCTGAGATTGAGAAATGTCAAATGAAATGCAGAAAACAAATTTAAAGACTAGGTGTAGTTTATTTTCAACATGGGGCCTTAAAATTTAACCACCCTCTACAAAGAAAGTGATTCATATTTTATTATAAAGAGATTATTCTATAGCGATTAACAAAATAATAAATATTGTGCTTTAAATGTACACAAAATTGGTGGTGGGTATAAAAGATTCGGCACAGCCGAATATAGTGCTCTTACTTGTTCACTGTGTGAAGGGTATACAAATATATAGTTTGTACACAACTATTTTTAACACAAGTACTAGCGTTAAAATAAAGAAAAAGACTGGAAAATAAATAAGATATTAATAACTGAGCCGAAAAGAAAATGCACTCTACAAAACAAAAAAAACAATATATGATTCAATAACAATCAAGGGATGTACTCTATAAAAGAGTAGGTAGTGTCAAAAAGGGTCAAAACTTAAAAACGGGAAAATATCGGGCTCAAATAGTCAATAAAAATGTTTGCAATAAAATTCCTTTATTAATCTTGAAATACATTAAAACTCAAAACTCAACTTCGATGCCATATGTAAAACAAAACCTTAATAGTGTTTATGGGTTAATTTCAAATTATTTTCCGTAAGTCCCACAAAACCGGATATGTTTAAAAAGAAAATGTGTTACATCATATTAAACTGTATACTTTAGTGTCTAAAAATTAATTAGAAGCCTACCTAACCTAACCTAACTTTTCCAAGTTATATTTGCTTATAACCTTGATGAGTAATAATCGATTTACGCAGAACTTTCTTCAAATATCTCTAGCGGACTATTATATATACATACATATAGTATCAATGAAAATGAGCAGAACTTTCATTTAAATTATATTAAATCACTATAAGTAAACCCATAATAACTGAAAATAGTACTATGAAATAGATATGTGACATATTTATTTAGATGGAATTATTTAGACAATACATTTTATTGTTTAACTTACATAAGTATTTATATACAAACATACGTATATTGTATGAATATTAAACATGTTTATGCACATGCATTCATACTTATATGTGTATATTAAAATAAAAACCACAATAAAATAACAATAAATGACATTGAAAGATACAGATTTATTTTATAAAACAACAAAAAGAGTGATTAAAAATAATGTACACGTATGCCTGTACAGGGTGGACCAAAAGTGATTATAAGGTTTAAAAATCGTATAACTTTTTCGTAAATATATACGTATATTTTTTATTTATATTATTCATTTATATTTATACTAGCCAAACCCGGCGCGCGTTGCTACGCCCCTTAATGAATCGAAATGCATTCTAAATTTTAATTGAATATCAAGTGCAAAAACCTAAAAATTATAATTTTTTGTATGGGAGTGGCATTGCCCACTTTTCTAATCACGAAATTGTAAAGTCATAACAGCTCAACATGTGTGCAAAGTTTCAGAAGAATCGGACCAGTGCAAGTACCTCAAAATTATAACTTTTTTTTATGGGCGTGGCCCCGCCCACTTTTCTTATCACAAAATTATTAAGTCATGACAGCTCGATATGTGTGCAAAGTTTCAGAAAAATCTGTTAAGTGCAAGTAGCTAAAACTGATAACTAATTTTTATGGGCGTGGCCCCGCCCACTTTTTTCCACCCATAAACACTCCCTGGTATGTGTACAACAACTTGCCAAAGTTTGAGTCCGATCGGTTTTACAGTTTCGGAGTCTATAGCTAACACACACACACACACACACACACACACAGAGTTTCACTTTTATATATATAGATTATTTTTATATAAAAAACACCTGGAGAATATATAATGGACAGATTTGCAACTGAACAAAGAACTATTATTTTTTTAATCTTTGGTTAATTGTTTTAACGCTAAAAGCATAAGGTCAAAATTTTTACGACAGAATTACGCCCTCTGAAGCAACGATTGGTTGCTTACTTCATCATCATTACCAAAATGGTATCGTAAGAAATTTGCCTCGAACTGGTAGACAACGTTTTATTTGCACTGCGGAAAATATTGGACGTGTACTCTTGGCTAGTAGGGGTTCCGCTCAGCTAGCCGCAGTTAAAAAAAGGATTTACTGCTGTTTTTATATAAGGTGGAAATGGTGAAACAAACACGACCCGCAGATTATCGGCAACGTCTAAATTTTGCAGTTAAACTTAAATAGTTTGCTATAAATGAAACTAATTTTATTGAAAATCTGATTATAATGATTAAGCTAATTTTTATTTTAACGACTTTGTTAAAAAGTAGAAGTATAGATTTTGGGGAATCGGTTTATGAAAGAACATTTTTTATATCGTGCTCTTGAAAACAGACCAGATATGTGTGTTTGAATATTTCATGTCTCCCTGTACAGGTTAAAATTAAAATAAGAAGAAGAAAAAGAACAGTATAGTTTTAGAAAATGCAACTGTGCAAATAACTGTTCAGGGTGATGTTGATGGGAAAAAAAAGAAAAAAAGGCAGGAAAGTTGAACTTCAGATTTTGAGAAGGAGAGGAGGAAATTTTATTACTTGAGGAGGGAAAAAAGAGGGACGTCTTGTTTTTTGGTGGTGGTTGAAGAAAAAAACAGAGATCATTAAAAAAAAACTAAATATAAAAATATATAAAAAAGAAAATTCAAAAAATTCAAAAAAAATATATGAAAAACGAAAATTTGGGTAAATAAAGAAAACTAAAACAAAAAATCAAATAAAAAACAAAATAGAGGAACTTAAAGTGGCGAATCAAAAAAAAATAGAAAAGTGAAAAATAAGAGGAAAACAAATCATAATAAGAAAAAATAAGTTTAATCGTTTAATTAATTTAATAAAATGAAAAGTTGGGATAATATATTTATCCTACACTTAACATAAAATTAAATGCACTATCACTCGCACATCCAAGTGGTTGCTTTCTTCTGGGAGCTCGATTGTATTTTGCAGAGGGATTTTCGGACGAACTCTAAGGGACTAGACAAAGGAACCTTAAAGAGAAAAATAACGTTTAAGGACATTAGAGAGAAAGACGGTTAAGTTAAGTTAAGTTGAGCTCAAGCTAAGTGCTAGTTTTTTGTTTTGTTTGGTGCATACATTTTTGTTTTTAATGGTGACATCGGACTGACAGAAGGACAATGGACAGATGGACAAAAGTACAACTTCTGTTTTGAGCTAAAAAGATCACGAAGATAATAAAGTAAATTTATTAAAAGGTAAGTGAGTTAAGTTTCATACCTGTAGGGTAGTATTAGGGGCCAATTCTATATATAAAAGCCATTGATTTGCCATGGTAAATGGGCAAATGGGGAATGGCTAAAAATTTAATTTTAAATTTAGAATAGATAGTTGAACTGTGAGGCAGTTTTCTTTGTACTTAGTTTTTTTGCTCAGTGCCTTTTGGATGGCTCAGTGACGATCCTCATGAATCTCTACCGGAGTAGGTGACAACTCCTGCATGTTTCTTTTATACCAAGCGTTGCCATTTCAGTCATCCATCGCTTTAGTCCAAGAGATGCTTGACAAAGAGCGAATAATTTTCAGAAACTTGAAAAATAATTAGCCAGTGCGTTCGCCAGGCTTGTCAACATCCGACTATTTTATTTGGGGTTATTTGAAAAAGCTAGTATGTGCGAACAAGTCAAATACAATCTTTGCATACAAGGTCAACACTGTTGCAAAAATTCGAGCCCTACAGCCATACATTTTTAAAGATGTTATAGAAAATATTTAGTCCGTCATTGTAGAGCTGAAAACGGAGATCACTTAAGTGATATTATTATCCATACCCAGTGTAAAAAAAAAATTCCATTTTGTGTAGTTTATAATCTAAAAAAAAATATATATATAAAATTATTATTAAAGCTTTAACATAATTGTTAACATAACAGCGCCCATTTTTGCATTTTTAAAAAAAAGTAGAATAATTTCAAAAATACAAATTTAAATTTATACTTCATATTAATATTTTATATTTATTTAAATTATGCTAAAAAAAAAGTTTAAGTATTAACAAGTAAGAGCACTATATTCGGCTGTGCCGAATCTTTTATACCCACCACCAATTTTGTGTACATTTAAAGCACAATATTTATTATTTTGTTAATCGCTATAGAATAATCTCTTTATAATAAAATATGTAACACTTTCTTTGTAGAGGGTGGTCAAATTTTAAGGGCCCATGTTTAAGGTGAACCACATCTAAACTTCAACTTTTTTCTTGTATTTCATTTGACATTTCTCAATCTCAGACTAACTCAATTTGAACCGTGGAAAGATACGCAATCGAGCAACGCTTTTAAATATTAAAGATTTATATAAAAATGGGCGTTCAAATCAAAATGCATTTCGTGCACTTCGTGATTCTTTTGGTCAACATAATCGTTCGAATTCGTCCACAATCGTGAGAATTGTAAAAAATATTTAAATGTCTGCAAAGCAGGTCTGTATGAAATGTGAAAACATCTGTGAATGCCATCTTAGTTCGTTGAATGGGAAACATTGCTGTTTTTCACGATAACGTGGCAAAAGAGCAAGCAACCTCGACTCATCATCGTGCCCAACAATCGAGCATCAACAGTGTCATTGAAAATTTGGACTATCGGATCGTGGCGTGCCGCCTAGGTTGGGGGGCCGATATTTTGTTCCATACATAATTGAAGCATACAAATATTACCGTTATAAAAATAAATGATAATAATTTCATAATAATTTTATTCAAAATCAACATAGTCCCTTAAAATTAAACCACCCATTATAACTTCGGTATGCTAGTAAAATGTTTTCGTAAATTTAGTCTTTCAATGAAAGTGGCCGTTAAAATACGCGTGTCAATAAATTTCTGCTAATAAACATAACTTAGATATTTCAATATAGTCCTTTAGTATTCCAAAATCTTTATTCATAGAGAATTTACATGAATTTAAGAGGAAGAAAGTGAATTTAAGTTTAAATTTTAAGGGCCACAGGGTGATTTAAAATATACATTCTCAGCATTTTTCTAAAACGGGAAATTTATTAGTTAGATTTTGATTTTTAAACTTCTATAACATTTTGCTTTTAAAAGATTTTCAAACGAAATAAGTTTTGTATAATTTTAAAATTTGTTAGCCATTAGTACATGAAAATAAATTGTTTATAATGTTTAGAGATAATTTTTTTTTACTTAGGTAAAATTTTCCTAAATTCCCATTTTTAATAAAGCATAACTTAAGGACAACATAAGCATAGTTGTTAGCATGCCATCTAGTAGTTGCTAGTAGAGTCATCTATCTTATCATCTTTATCTTATATTTAGCTACATTACAATAAATGGTGCAGTGTAAGATGAATAAATGGTAATATATATAACTAATATATTTTTATAAAAATTTAAAGAAAAAAGTGTGCGTTATAACGAAGACTTTGACCAAAAAGCCATGTTTGCAAAATTTCAGAATCGTACATATAGTTTTGTCAGTTTTATTACGTTTTAAATTTGATATATACACTGTGCGGTATAAATTTTCGTACATTTTTATCTATAACTCTTTTCCTAATTCATAGATTTAAGCGATTTTCAGGGAAAAATATTCTTTTGACTCGATAAATATATATTCGAAGTTTCATGACTACGTTTATGCGTCTGGACACAATTCAAAAGTGAAAGTGGGCGTTATAGTAGGCGTGTCAAAGTTGTTTTTGCTAATGAGTACAACTTAGGTGTTTCAATATAGTCCTTTATTATTCCAAAATCTTTATTAATAGAGAAATTATATGAATTTTAGGTAAAACGTTATATGGGAGGTGGGCGTAAAAGTGGGCGTGGCACCTTAATTTTTTGGCATAGTAAGGAGATTGCCTAGGGGGCTAGACGTAGCAAAATTTATCATAATACCTCTAATTTTAGCGGTTTTATGAGCTTTTAAATTTCATTAACGGTAGATAACGTGAAAAGTGGGCGTTATAGTAGGCGTGTCAAAGTTATTTTTGCGAATGAGTACAACTGAGGTGTTTCAATATAGGCCTTTATTATTCCAAAATCTTTATTAATAGAGAAATTATATGAATTTTAGTTAAAACGTTATATGGGAGGTGGGCGTAAAAGTGGGCGTGGCACATTGATTTGCCGTTACAAGAAAGCGTGTCACCAAAATGCAAAGTGTGCAAAATTTCAGAGTCGTACATCCAATTTTGTTGCTTTTATGACGTTTTTGTTTTTAAATATACCGAAAAATACACTGTGCGGTATAAATTTTCGTACATTTTGATCGATAACTCCTCTCCTAATGCATAGATTTAGACAATTTTCGGAAGAAAATATTGTCTTTACCCAGGAAATATATATTCGAAGTTTCATGAGTCTACGTTAAGGCGTTTGGACACAATTCCATTTTATTCGATGTTCGAAGGACACGGTTTTTTCGACCTACTCTTGCTTTTCGAGCTATAACTCTCTTCCTAATATTCCGATTTAGCCCATTTTCAATACCAAACAAACCTTGTCTATAAGAAAGATTCTGGCAAAATTTGAGCCCCCTAGCTTTTTCGGTGCGACCTCTATCGTGCTTTCAACAGACGGACAGACGGACAGACGGACAGACGGACGGACATAGCTAGATCGTCATAAAATCAAACCCCGATTCAGAATATATATACTTTATGGGGTCTAAAATGGATATTTCGATGTGTTACAAACGGAATGACAAAATGAATATACCCCCACCATTTTTTTGGTGGTGGGTATAAAAACAATACACAAGCCCATAGTCCATCAATGTTCCCCCTTTATGTGATGTTGATACTCCAAACAAAAGCTAACAAAATACATATTTAAAAACAAGTTAAGAAGAAAACATCATTAAATCATTAATCACATTAAAACAGAATTTTTTAATTATTAAGAAAAAATCTTTAACAACCAAATTTGACTTTTATACAAATTAGTAAACAAAAAGTTCAAATATTACAGTTGAAGCGAAATTTGCAAATAGTAGTTAAAATAATTAATGTTTTTTACTTAGTTATGTTTTGTATTTATATGAAAATGTGATTGACATAACAATTGCCATTAAGTGTCATCGAAAACGTGCCAATTTGACCTGTAAGGCCAAAAACTAAACAATTAAATGCAATTTATTTGAGTTTTAAAAAAACTTTCTGTTGTGTACTTTTTTGTTAGCTGTTGTCACAGCTGTACTTGTTAATGACTTAAAATTTTTATTTTATTTTACATGACACATTAGACATATTATGTATTTTAAATACTTTGCATAGTTTGTATGTCTAAATTAAACTTATTTCGAGATTTTAATGGAACTGAATTAAGCATTTTGTTTGTGTTGTTGATGCTGCAATTTTATAAATTAAAGCAGAAATTAATAAATTATGATGCACAATTTAAGTAAACAGTTGCGGTTTAATTTTAACAAAAATAGCTTGTGGGTATAAAATTACACTTTTGAGTTGATAATTAATTTCATGGTAAACATATGAGCAATTATTTTTAATAAATAATCACATGCCCGATATGCTTCGTCATTAGATAGTTTAAAATCGAATCCTTATTTAGCTTCTTTAAATAAGATTTTATATAGCAAAAAAAACTTAAACATTTTATTAAATTGTATCTGAAAAACATGAAAGCAATTAGGACAAATAATTCTAATTCTAATTTTCAATATAATACTGAGTTAATTGATGTTTTGTTGATGTTTACACACAACACTTGTAGTTTTAATCTGCTGATGATGAAACCGTAGCTGGTTTCGAAAATTCATTCCACTCAGCTAGTATCGGATGACTAAATTTTCCTAGATATTCTGTCATTATCACATTGAACTTTTAGCCTGAAAATCCAATTAAAATAAAATTTTAAACAACTTTTAATTTTACTTAAGCCCAGTTGTGGCTATATTTCAAGGTAAAATTTTTTAACTTACTTTTACAAAAAAAGGCGTTTGTTTTTTATGAAACATTTAAAATTCCATAACGATTGTTTATACCCTTCTCCTGTATTACAAAGGGTAAGCTTTGTCATTCCATTTCTAATTTCTACAAGATAAATGCTAGGCGCACAATTGCGACGAACGACGAATTTCGTCCACACGACGAATTGCTCGTTAAAATACGCTGTGAAAATTTTTCGTATGAAGCACACTAACGACGAAAGAATAACATCTTTTATAATTGATAAAATTGTTTACTGTTTCTGCAAAGAAAGAACAAAAATAATCAATGAATTTAAATTTTTGTGAAACTCAGCAAAATAATAATATAATTTCTGTCATAGTAAAAACTTTTTTACGTATAAGGTACGTGCAGTAAACAATAACCATATTAAAAAAAATCACTAAAACAATTCAAATATTTACCAAAATCCAAATAGAAATAATTTTTGTAGTTAATTTTTTTATATTTATTTTAAATGTTGTTATTTTAAATTCCTATAAACAAAAAGTAATTTTAGCACAGACATCAAACTATGTTTGACATATGTTTTTAAAACCATATTATTTTTGCGGACAACCCTATTTAAGTTTCTATAAAAAATAATATTAAATAATAAAACTTAAACTAGAACTTGATGATCAGGACGAACGAAGTTAAACATAATGAACATAGAATAAAAGTAAGTTAAATCTGTTTGTAATAACTAAATATTATTAAAGATACTATAACATGATAATTGTGATCATTTAACCATGATTTTTTTCTGCGTGTAGAGAGAGTCTGTTTGTATGTTCATACATACATATATAGTAGCTTTTGTTTAAGAATTCCTTTATTCATAAAAATAATTTTTAATAAACCTTCTATTTATAAAAAAGTTTCTGAAAATTATTTTACTTCGTTAATATAAATTTGCAAATTGTTATAAATTTTATTATTTTTATTAGCCTCACTTCAAATTTTAAGGAAAAGTAAAAATTTTGGTGTTTCCTTAATAACTATAAAAGTATAACAACATGGTCAAGGCACCATGACTTTTTTCTTCACTTATTTTAAATTTCAGCTGTCAAAGTCTATAGATAAAAAACAATTTTCTCTCCTCTCTCATTTATTTCAAATGTCAAACTTCATATACAAAAAATATAAACAAAAAAATTCTCTCCGAGCTGCAATAACCTGATGAAATAATATGCCTTGTACATGGTATTCTGTTGTTTTATGGACAAAAATTCCAAAGAATCAGTAAAAGTTATCGGGTCTTTCATAATAGTTTTCGTAAGCAGTAGCAAAAATTTAAGTATTTCAGTATTAACTTTGATTAGCCTCAGTACAGAATTTTCGTTTATTCTTTGATTTTTACGTCAACTTGAATCAATATACGTTTGATTGCGATAGAAAAAAACGTACCATGATTCGTGAATTTTTAAGCACGCTGTAGCCAGAAAACATGGTCGAAGTTCAAAAGTAATAAACAATTATTTTAAGAGTCGATCAAAGAATGATAAAAAGTACAAAAGAAAAATATTTATATCAGAAGGTTTTACCCCGAGATAGACGCAAAATTCTTCAAATAGCTTGCCGCCGCAGTCAAAGTGAGTAAAACAACGATTTTTAATGTTATAAAAAGCTCGGACTATCTGACGCAACGAAAACTTCAAAAGAAGCCACAATTGAAAGCCAAACATAAGCAGTAGAGGTTGTAATTTGAAAAAAAAAACACATCACGTGCAACAGATAGTGAAACAAGGTCATCAAGCAACCGAAAAATAACTGTTTAATTTTTTTTTTGACGAAAAGCGCTTTAGCATCGAATTTAATTAAAACAAAACAACTAATTTGCATTTCATTTGTTTTTACAGAGGTTTGGCTAATCTTAGTTAACAGATACAAACTACTTATTTTGATAACGTTTGCGCAAACATATATGTAGGAAAATGATAATACGTTTAACAAATTAAATTGTTATTTTCGGCAATTGATAACTACAGAACAGACAGGGATGCTTAAAATTTCAACAACTTTGTCTAGTATATGTATATGTGAGGCTATTCTATGTTAACGGCGTGTATGTTTTTATACCCTTCACACAGTGAAAAAGGGTATATATAGGTTTGTCATTCCGTGTGAAATTTCTACAATTTTCATTTCCGACCCCATAAAGTATATATTTTCTGAAAGCTTATGAATAGAGGAGTCGATTAAGCCCTGACCGTCTGTCCGTCTGTCCGTGTGTATGTTTAAATCAACTTTTTGAAGCCCCCCGACATAGGTTGGACCCGGGTAAGGTATTAAAATATCAGAAATATTCGGGAGTAGATCGGTATTGAAAATCAGAAACATCGGTACATAAACAACTGAGATATGAGCAAAAACCCACGACCACCTCGATTTTCTTTTCATAAAAACTACATTACAACAACAACATACATACATACAAACGTGTATACTGGTTAGAGAAAACGTGGCATCGAATCCCAGCTGAGGCAAGAAATTTTTTTTTTAAATTTTTTTAAAATTTTTTTTTTAATTTTTTTTTTTATTTTTTTTTTATTTTTTATTTAATATATTATATATATTTTTATTATTATTTTTTTTTATTTTTTTTTTTTAATTTTTTTTTTATTTTTTTTTTGTTTTATATATATTATATATGTATATAATAATTTTTTTTTTTTTAATTTTTTTTTTAAATTTTTTTTTTTTTAATTTTTTTTTTATTTTTTATTTGTTTTTTTTAACATACATACGTGAATTTACTGTTATTGCATGACTACACGTTGTGAAGGGTATATAAGATTCGGCACGGCCGAATATAGCGCTTTTACTTGTTAATTTATAGAAATTATTTGATAAATTTTCCATTTGCTAGAAATAATAAAACAAAATGCATTATTTATCTATTATTAAAATTATTATTATTTCAGTACGAAATATTATTGGATAAACTGCACTCTGTCTGGTTTTGTAATTTTTCCGGAAAGTAGTTTTAAAATGGTTTCTATAAATTGGTTCCCTTTAGAATAAAAACAAATGTAGGCCTTCGGATTTTTTATAAATTTGAGAATAAACCAGTATTCACACACCAAGTTAGATCGTAAGTTATAATAGAAAAATATTCTGTATAAAAATAATTAAAAAATTCTTTTAATTGTAGTTTCGAATTGCGGAATTACAGTTGTGCTTTTATATCTCAATTTCAACTCAAGTCGAATTTAATAGTTTTTCGTAAGTCCACAGAATAAATCTATTTTGTAATTAAAAACAAATGTATATTTGAAATAGTATGACTTTCTTTCACTAAATATTATTTCAAATATCCCGTGCTTAATTTAGCTAATTGTAAGTTGTCTGAAGATTTAGTTAAGAATTTATTAAATTAAAATTAGTTTCACTCCATAAATCTTTTAAACATTTGCCAAACATTAATTAGTACATGTGTATGTAAAAACTCAATGTTGTAATTTACAAAAGTTTTATTGTTGTTTTTTATTTAAACAGCTGCCTTCTATATGTATTATTTAATTAACCATTTAACCATTTAACCATTTTATTTTCGTTTTGCATTTCATATCGTGCGTATGAAAAAAAATCTTTTTCATTCAATTTAAAAATGATTTATGTTAATATGCATATATATATGTAAACAAGCATACATATACATATGTGTAACTTTTCATTTTGGGAAATTAATTATTTCGTTTTCCTTTCTATTTTAGGGTGTCCCAACCTTACTCAAGAGGTTAGTCAAAGCACGTATTTTTCTAATACCCAAAGCAAAATTCAAAAAAAAAATTTTAGATTTTGTTTTGTTCATCGGATTTATATATAAACTGACGACTTAATTAGATGTAGTTAAAGTACGAGTGAATGCAACTGCATCTGTGGCTGCTACAGCCAAACTAAAGTAATATTTTCCAACGGAGAAATTTTGTTTTTAATTTTGTTAGCTAACAAAAAAGTTTTCAATCTTTTTTTTATTATTATTTTAATATATTTTTTTATTTCTGAACTCCCTATATGCTTCTCTAATGGTATTGAATATTAGAGATAATTTCTGCTAATAGTGTAATTAATCATTGTTACTTAATTTCAAAGTGACAAAAGTCTATTAAAGTTTTGTTTGATTTTTTGACTTAGCATTACGATTTCGAAATTTTTCAGTTAAGAAATGTTGTTGTAATAAATAATTCCATTAACTTGATACTTAGAATAGAGACGATATAAGTTTATTAAATCAGTGATTTAATGGGCAACCACTTAAGTCTTAGAAACAAATATTTAAGGACAGCCAAAAAAATGTTCTTTATTAAATTGTGTATGAGATAGATATTAAACTATTTTAACAATCATGTAAAATTTTGTGCAGATAAGACAACCTATGGTTATTCTCAATATATAAGAATGTTGGACAGCAACCATCCAACGAGGTTTGGGTTGTGTACCAGTAATTTTAAGTTGTTGTAAAGTGAAAAATTCTAAAAAAAAATTATTTTCAAATGTGTTCAAAGATAACAACGTAAATATGAGCTAATGTGTTTCTTTTTCAACAGAATTATTTTTTAAGGCTAGTAAACGTATGTCGACATATGTAATTTGATCAGATTGACTGAAATGAACATACACGATTGCAAAAAACCACAAAAAGGAAATTCTAGTAAATTTGTCTAAAATAGACAAAAAAAATTAACATTTCATACTATTGAACTATTGAGCTGTTTATTTTTTTACTTATTTATTGTGATAAAAATATACAAATAAGACTACAATATTCGGCGGTGCTGAATGTGAAAATACCCTCACTATCACGTATATATATATAAAGACCTCACTGTAGCGTAGCCAAGACTATAGATTTAATGCTATCCGCCATTTTGATTTATATTATACGACGTCATCTTTGATAATGGATTTGTACATACATAGTTCAAGCACTTCCATTTTATTTAAATATTGCAGGAATTGATGTCGCCAATCCTAATACTATATTCAACTTTAACATTAGGCAAAAATTGTGGACTTTAGCTTTTTTTGACTGGTTAAGCACTTTTATTTGATACCTATATTGGCTCTCTCGGTTGTATAGAATATTAAAATTTAGCTTCAAACCGATTTTTTAGTTTTTCTCGGCAATAGTTTTCAAGGCTACTGCCTAAAATTTGGTGTCATTTGCTTATCACAAAATTGCAAAGAAAGTTGAGAAACTGAGAATATATGTTTATAAAAAATTATATTTCCCCAGCGCGTATATTTGCTCGTATCGTGGAAATTTATTTGGCGATTATGCTTGTATCAATAGCGTCTCATTCCCAAATTTTTCTAAAAGAATAATTCTTCATACAAGTCTGTGCAATATATGGAGGCTTCTAAAACTTGATTTCAACCAACACACGGACACAGACGTAAACTACTTAATCGACTTTTGTATTCAGAAAATTTTAGAAAATATTGTTTAAATAATAATAATTAAATTATATGATAATTTTAATAATTCAACTTACAGTAGTTTTATTTGTTGCAGTTTATGTAAACTTAACATATTCCCTGGTTGATTGGTTGTTCGAATATCATGTTAAGTAATATACTGCCGAGACATGCTATTGTGTGCAACATACAGTACACAGTGCAGTAATTTTTCTTGCATATTACTAGAAATTAACATCACGTATTTATTTGAATATTTACAACGGCCTTTTAGTAATTTACTAGTATGTATATGCGAGCAGTTTGAGTAATGTTACAGGCCATTACTATTTTATCAATAAGTGGAATAAACAAAGTACTGTAGAAGCAACATCTGAGTGTGTTTATATAAATAAAGTGCTCTTACTTTTGTTATAAATTTCAAGTGTAATTATATGCAATAAAAAGAGTACCCGGTTTATGAAAAGGAGATAAAAGGTTTAAACGTAACAATATATATTTTATGGGATCGGATTTATATTGTAGAAATTACGATACGGAACGACAAAGCTATATACTAGAGTGATCGATTATTCGACATTTTTAGAAACCGGTTTTCAAATAGTTTGAAATTTAGAATTAAAAAAATCCGGTTGCTTTTTTGAAAATTTAGAAAAAAACGGTTAACCGGTCGAATACATAAAATATAATTCTTTCTTATATCCATGACAGAGATACATATAAAGGTATAAACTAGTTTGTTTTATGGTTAAATTGCATTTTAAGTTGACACAAATTCAATGGCATTATTATAAAATGCCGTTATTTAAAATAAAGATGTTAAAGGACAGACACTTTTTACCTAAAAGTGACGAAAAGTTAAGTTTATGCTTCAATTATTTTTAGCTTTTAAGGTTAGGTTGATAAATTTAAAAATGGCATTGTTTCTCCACATGAAACAAAATATGGCAACCAAATTGTGATTAATATTTTTTTTTTCTACTTCACCTTTTTAATATTTTTTATTTTAAGTTTTAATTTTTTGATATTAGTGACACAAAACAGTAAATAAAACATCAAAAATATTATTTCGTTTTGTAAAATTTTTTAAGAACTAAATTAATTTGTTTAATGTAATCGGTTTTGCTCTGGTACTGCCATATTAAAAAAACTTTGTTACATAGAGGTTGTAATAATGAAAAATATTAAAAAGTCACTTCACTGTTCACTGTAGTCAAATTTACCTTTTACTAACATTAAATTTGTAGGCAAGTTGTAATAATGACGCTTTGTGTGCCGAACTATTTTAGTATACAAGTCATATGTTATCAGAAATATTAGTCGCTTCATTTTGCAGAAGCAAAATATTATGAAATTCGAAAATGAGATCAAAAAGTATTGCGAAGTAAAATAATTTGATCCAAAAACTTAACTGAACAGCTGATTATCACAACAAATTATAAGCGGAACAACGTATAAAATACCTGCTCTCCTTTTAAAACAAATAACATTTAACCGAATTATTTTTCTTATTTTACATTTGTTTTTGAAACAACAAATAAATTTCTTACTATATTATGGAAGATTTTTCTGATTTTTTTAAATTTTTTGAGTAACAAATATAGTATGGAACGTTTGGTTACAAAGATAAATGAAGATAAACTAAAAATAAGAAAAACCGGCTTCTGTGAGTAAAAAAACCGGTGTATTCGACATTCGAAAAATTAACATTTGGAAAAAACCACCAGCTGAAAGAGTGAAAAACCGGGTTGTAAAACCGAATCGATCACCCTACTATATACCCTTGGCATCACATGTCATGGATATCAAATTCTCTCTGTATCAAAAACAAATCTGTAACATAACAATGGCTAAACATGATATATACATTCGAGTCTTTTGCAATCATCTATTTATAACACAAACCAACATTAGCAGATAGTAACAACCGTTTTATCAGTACCAAAGGGTACTTGGCATTATTTTGTCACATTATTTAATGCTTTTTTCGAAAATGGAAATAAAAGATAAAATTTGTAAGCTGCGCTATTTACTTAATTTGTAATTATAAAAGATTTGCATTACGGAGATCGAAAGGTTTTATATTAACAAATTTAACCGGTTTCTGAGTACTGCAGTCATTTATTTTAATAAAGCATCAAATGAATCGATTTCTTGTACTAAAAAATCTGTTAGTTTAATACACATTGTTCGGACTTCTTAATATTTCAGCAGACCAAAAGCAACAAATAAACACATTTATTTTTATTCTGAATCAAATAGCTACTCAGGAAATATTGTTGTCAAAATATGTTCAAACAAACACTTGTCAAAAATTAATTTAATTTTCTATAAATATTTTTATTGTTGTTATAAACGTTCTGTTTATATATATAGCGATAATCTGTTTGGCAAATGATAAGTTTTAGCTGTTAGTCACTTCTGACTCATTCATAATCGTGTTCTGTTAACAATATTTAAAAAAAAATACTTTAGTAGCATTTTAAATCGGCAAAACATTTATGTACATATACAGTTTTTTAATTATCTCATAGAAATAATATATAAACTCCCAATTAAAGGTGTCCTTTATATTAATCTAGAAGTTCAAGGTACTCTCAACCAAATATTGCAAGATTCTATCTAGATTTTTGAGTCAATCGAGGTTGGGAAGACAGAAAGACAGTCAGACAAAACAATATTGTTAAAAATTATGTTTTGTATTCAATAGTGTTATCAAATTAATCAAAAAATATTTCCTGACCACATACATACATCTTTTTGCAATATTACTATAAGCATAAATTTGGAAAATGTTTTAATTTATTGATAGACAGAATTGAATAAATAAATAATACCGCATTAATTCAAGTACTTCAAAACATTTTTCAATAATAAACATAAAATAAGTTTTGAAAATGTAGAAATAAAGACATTTTGTTAATAACTTTATTTTTAATCATTTTTATTATTGCAGATCTATCGGTAAAAAGGACACCTAAATCACCTATTATTATAGCCATCAATCAATTCTTATTGCTGCTAAAAGAAAACTAAAGACTTGCAAAGATTTAAAGAACAAAAAAAATTCAATTCACAGCTTGTCAAACAGCTTTAGAATGAAATGGATTTGCAACAAAGACTTGGTCTTAGACCAACAGCAACTGCAGCAATATCGCGAAAAGCGACAGCCACAAGAAAAACAGCACCAACGCTTTCATACGACACACCAAGAGATATTGCAACAACTGATACAAGAAATGCAACACAGTACCACCCATCAGTATTTAAAACGATTCACGAACTATCAACGACATCGAATACATTTGAAACAGCAACATCAACAAAAGACTTTAACAATAAAAACAATGAATTCTACGATGCACTGTGTTGGCAAGAGACTAAAACAGTCACGGATGTTAACATTGATGACAACGCAGCAAAGGATATACTCACTGAAGGTAATGAACACACCAAAGAATCTCTTTTCAAAATATGGTGTGAACAGCTGGCAGCTGACACATCACCGATGGAAGATTATAAAAATGAAATACCGGATAACAGCCGCGCTTTTACTTACATTAAAAAAGGCGCTGATGATGAAGTGTTGGCAAGAAAAAGTGTCACACAAACATTCCGTTGTATACTTGAAACATTCAGTACTACAGGCACGAAGGCGAACGCAAGTAACAGAACACTGCAATATAGTTGTTATGGCATTGATATGCCTAATAATTTACACCAATCCTCCTCCTCCTCCTCCGTCGACTACTTGTCATCTTTTACTCGACTACGTCAACAATTACAATTTGTTAATCAAACTGAAACATTGTCAGCCAATGTTAAGGCCAACAGCAGCAATAACACAAACCTGCCAACATTTAATAGTAATGAACAACAGCAACAACAATCAACTGCTTATACATTTTTGCGCAAATGTGTGTCTCATATAAAACTAGTAGTGGATGATGTAGCAGAACCCATTAAAGAATTTCAAATATCAATGACATTAAGAAATCACCAACAACATTCAATAACAACGGATGCAGCAATTAGTTGGCAACCAGAACAATATTTAAGCATCAACAATAGTCAAAATAGCAGTAATCTTAGTAATAGTGATATAATTTTACAAAATCCTTTTGAGTCTCTACTACCTGAAACGGCTACAAATAGCCCATCAACTATACATAAGCTCTGTCAACCTGTAGTACAAAATCTCTCTATATACTGTCAAAATCCATCGCCGGTTTTCTCTTCCATAATCACGCCCTCCTCTATTCTACCGCATAAAGTCAAATGTTTTATTACCGACACTCTACGTGAACTAACAAAAAATGCTTCCTATACCTTGGCTCAAATACAAAATTTTATACCCACATTGAGCATGGCCTCAGTTTCAAATGGCAGCGAGGAGTATAGCAATCAGTCATTGTACTCGAGTAGTAATTGGTTGGAGGATTCCTGGCCTTGGAGTCTGGCCGTCCTGAACTCAAGTTTTGTCAATTCATCATCATCATCATCACCATCATCATTTTCTGACTTCGGTTATTTTAATAAAAATTCAACAAATTTAACCAGCTTAGAAGTGGATCTCACAATACCCGTCAAAGGTTTTGATTGGAGCTTTTTATTTGTTATATTTTTCATATTTGCCGGAGGATTGGGCAATATTTTGGTGTGTTTAGCGGTGGCTTTAGATCGACGCCTACAAAATGTCACCAATTATTTTCTATTTTCACTAGCCATAGCCGATCTATTGGTGAGCTTATTTGTAATGCCAATGGGAGCGATACCTGCATTTTTGGGTGAGTAATAAAACTATTTAATTAGATCCTTAAAGTATGCTATAGAACTCTGTGTCATATAAAGTATTGAATGTACAGCTGGAAAATAGAAAAAAAAACTAGCTTCAAGAAAACTGTCCGATTTGCTTTTTACATTTGTGCTAACAATGAGCCTTTAAGACATTTTTACAAGAAATGAATGTGATCGATTCATAAATGGTAAAGCTATAGGAGAAAAATGTATTTCGAAATACGGGCAAATCATGGATTTCAAAGTTAATTAAAACTTTAGAACTCTTTAAATATTTAACTACTACGCCAACAGCACATAGAGCTGAAAAATTCGAGTAAGATTTCGAAAGCGCTCGAATGACGTAATCTGCTCCCAGTATAAATTTATTGGCTTTTATTGGCTTTGAATTTTATAGAGTTTCTCAATAGGAAGTTGCCATATACTAGAATTTTTTAGAGGCACAATGCAACTTTGTCACGGTTTGTCTAAGACTGTTTAAAGAGAATGGCACAACCATGCCAAAGAAGTAATCTTTTATAAGAAGGACGAAAAGGGAGCTAAGTTTAGCATACCTTAAAGCAGCACTATAAGTTCATCACTAGATTGTAGTTGTAATTGAGGTCGACATAAAAAATAGTCCTTCCTACCACGGTCATGTAAGCTACCTATAAAACCTAAATAAAAGCGTTAAGTATCAAGTATCAGTTGCAAGTATTATACTTTTGTTACAATAAAAAAATATTCTAAAAGCGCTTCTAGAACATATGATTTTTATAAGCGATGTCCTACTTGGTAGATCTTTTTAAGTTAATAAGCGCTAATTTTATTCCCACCAACAACAGTTAATCTTGCCTTCTCTTTATGCACTGCTGAAATATGCAGCGACAAATAAGGGAGAAAAATAAAAAAATTATATTACAATAAATCACTCTGCTTTTTCAACTGCTAAAATAATAAGAAGGCATACTTTGTTTTGCTTAATTTTCTTGGTAAACTTAATAATCATTTTGGATGATAATGACCGCCATTTGCAGTTAAAGATTATTTTAAAAATTATTTCAAGTGAATATATATGTAAAGAGGTGATCCATAATTGGAAATTTGACTGACTTATGCCTGTACACGACAAACTTCAAGCATCATCTTTACAAAAATATTCTATTGTGGTAAAATAGCCTAACCTTGAATGTCAATGAACTGCTTTTAAACATGAGATTAATTACTCACCTTACTCGCCTCTAAATAGGGTTGTGGTATAACGTGGTATTTTGTTGAAACTACATATCATCGTTCTTTAAGAAGACCAGAGAATTATTGGCACATATCACGAATATCTCTAGCAAAAAAATCAATTTTTGCATTTATATATTTAAATCACTAGTTTCAGGAAATCCAAATACAAATTTTGATAACAATTATTTTATTGCTAATTTTCTTAAATTTTATTTTAAAAATCTTTATAACACCAAGGTTTTACTTAGTATTTCAACTATTATACACCTTTATTTTCAAACTTAATTGATATACACGCAACGACTTCTGTTGTACTACTACCTGTTCCGTTAGACTATTTCTAGTGGCAATGCCATCTTGTAGTGATAAACTGTAACTTTACAAAAGTTCCCGTACAAACTCAAAAGTAAGTATATTCTGCTACATTTAAGATAACAAGTTAAAATGTCAAGTAATATGTAGGAAAAAAAATAACTACTCCGTAAAGTATGCAGCATAAAATATAAAATTTCGATTTCGACAATAGTACATAAAATAAAATCTTTAGGAAAGACAGATTTCGCAACACGTGAATCAACAAACTTTAACAGTTATATCGGACATATTATTAAAACTTTTTCAGTTCATTTCGTCAAATTTCAATGGATGAATACAGCGTTGAACAAAACGTGCAAATACTAAAATGGTTTTATCAAGATAAGTGTGTTATTCGGGGAAGTTTCCAAATCCTTCGACTTGTTTACGGTCGTCATAATCATTTAAATGATGGGGTATGTCATCAAATAAACTGTCGAATTTGGGACAATACCAAACCACGTGATATTCAAAAGCATGTGGTTAAAATTTTGGTCTGGCCTGTTATTGGTATAACTACATATATTTCTTTGAGATTGACTAGGGCTATTATAGTCAACTGCAAGCATTATAAGTTGATGCTTACGAAATTTGTTTGGCTTATTTTGATAATATAAAAACAAACAACATGAATTTTCAACAGTAAACTACAGAGCTCATGCCACATTGTACAATCTTAAACAGCGATTTAACGGCATGATCATCTCACATGTAGGCGATTTCAATTGCTCACCGATCGTCATTTGACCCGTAGGTCCTTTTCTTGTGGGGTTTCTTTATGTGGTGAGTCTATGCGAATAAGCCATAAAACATAGCGGCCCCTAAATATAACATAGCCCATAATGCTATTGGTAAAATTTGCCCTTACTTATTCGACAGAGTTATAAAAAATGTTAAATTTTGGATGAACCTGTAGTGGGCTTGTCATCGAAAATCTTTTCAAAATAATAATATAATTTTTGATGTATTTCACACATACTAATACTCTTACTTGTTTTGTTATTATTTTATTTACGTTGTTTAATTCTCCGTGAAACGACCTATAGCTCTGTATAGGAAGTCGGAGATATTGAAACAATAAATAAAATTGAGCTTTATGTTATTCTCCAGTTACAAAACGTTAATTCAGGAACCGCAAGTCGTCCTAATCTCTATATAGGAAGTCGGAGACACTCGCACACTAAATAAAATTGAGCTTTATGTTCTTCTCCAGTTACAAAACGTTGGTTCAGGCACCGCAAGTCGACCTATACCAATGTATAGGAAGTCGGAGACATCTGAACAATAATTACTGATGAGTTTTATGGAACTTCTCCAGTCATAAGTAATTTGAGTTTATTTGGTACTCCTCCAATTAAAATAAAAGCACGCGTTTAATTGTATAATAGTCCGGAAACTGTTTCAAAAGCTCAGTTAAGCGACGCACACAATTTACCATGCGAGAGTGAGACGCAAAACTCTCGAAGTCAGATAAAAAGGGTTGAAAGTGCGTTAATATATATGCGCGTAAATATTTATATTTATATAAATGTATGCATAAATATATGTATGTATTTATGTATGTATGTATGTATGTATTTAAGATAAACTAAATTTTTTTTTAATTTTCTAATTTATGAAACTGGAGTTCGTTATATAAAATTGTTCAAGATAATTGACTCTATGTTTGCTAATTAAAAATTTTCAATCTTGCCATTTAGCTATGCTAGGAATATGATAATTCAAATAATAATTAAAACTAAATTATGAGTTCATGGTAATAACCTAACAATTACATTAATAAATTTTCCACTTTATAACCCCATTTTATGCTATTATTTTGTGAATAAGATAATCTTTTCAACAATGTAAACAAACATTTTCTCAAAATGCCTTTAAAGTTCTAAAAAAAAATAATAAAAATATTTACTAAATAATATAAGTATATGCAGTAGACTTGTCCTTTTGCTGTTCTGACTAAAAAATTAACTTCTTATTTATAACACTATGAGTCACTGGGCTACAAAATTAAATATTTGACCTTTTTCCATGAAAAACATTTTTTTCTTTCACTAAAGATATTTTCATTACATAATTTTAAGAAATAGGCAGAGGAACTCCACAGCCGAATAAATTTTCTAGTATCACTAACCACAATCACCATAAATAAATAATTCCCATTATTTATTACGCAAAGTCCTTTTAAGTTTTCCTAAAAGTATGCTAATTATTTGTGATGATATTTTGCATATAAAAGAAATTTATGTGCGCTGTAAATACATTAGACAAAGTTTTGATATCATTATGCAAAAATAAAAAAATATTTACCGCATACTTATACACAGATAAAATTTCAATATGAAATAGTCCTTTAAATTTATAAAGAAAAATGTATGTTGTTATCTCTAGCTGTTATTGTAAATATTTTATAAAAACTATGTATTTGTATTAACTTTCATCTTAAATGAAAACAATGTGTATGTTTAAAAGTTTCTTTCGACTTTGACTATTCGTTTGTTAATGGTATTTTCTTTTTTTTTCATATTTACGCCTTTTGAAGCTTTCATGGAGAAGTACTAATATTGTGGTTTAAAAAATAATAACTAAATAAATCGCTTGTTTTAAAATACGGCTTGTTTTTCGCTAACAATATTCCCACACTAATGCAATAAACACATATACGACAACATTCTACATGACTATAATTGTCGTTTGCTGCATAGCTGTCCTGTAGTCAGACGACAAAAATTGTAAAGAAAAATTCAGCGCCGGTTGTGGCGACTGCGGTACAAAAAATTAAACGTGATAACTGGCAGGCGGCTGCCTGATATTAATTAATATTAATTGTTTAGAACTTTAACTGCCGTATTCATAAAAACATATTTTAGGTTTATTTAGGCCTTGTTTGAAGGGTGTTGTACAAAAAGCCTTCAATAAACCTAAAATATTTTTAATATGAATACGGCAGGAAAAATATAAAAATTTTTACTGCCGTATTCATAAAAAATATTTACGATTTATCGAATGGTTATTTGACAAATCTTGTACAGAAATTTGTCAAATAAGTCTTCAATAAGCCTAAAATATTTTTTATGAATACGGCAGTTAAAATGCAACTAACAAAATGAAGAAAAATAACAACTATTTTATTAATTTTTGAATTTTACCTTTTAAGTTCACGTCCTCTATATTTAAATATCAGACGGACGTACAAACGAAATAAAATATTAAGTTTGAAAATATAATACACACTTAAGAACATGTTTATGCAACCTGAAAATTGGTTTTTGATTCCATTGTGTGTAGTTGTCGTTATGGTTTCATCACTTGTTTCATTCGAGGTTTAAAAAATAATACAATGTAAACATATAAGCTTTGAATATGTATGTTTTTGTCATGATTTTTGTTATGGTTTAAATACACAACATGAATGACAAATGTGTTTTTCAATTACATTGCAAAGTATATACCTACCATTAATCGAAATAAGCCACAAAACTTGGCTGTGAATAGAGTACAAGGAAATAAAGGGTGGTAAAATTTAAAGGGCCGATGTTGGTTTTTAATAAAACACAAATTATTTAGGAAACTATTGTCATTTCTTTTTATTATGATAACATTGGTATGGTTCAATAATATATAGAACGAAATGTCGGCCAAATGGCGGCCGCGACTTCGGCGGCACACCTCCATCCGATGGTCCAAATTTTCGATGACGCTGAGATATAATTGAGGTTCTATGCCTTTAATGTACCGAATTAACTCATCCATTAGCTCTTGACCATTGACAACGTTTGGAGTGGTCAAGAGGCTTTAGTTCTTGAGTAAATTGCGTCTTGTAAGAGTGTAAATGCAGGTCTTTATGCATAATGTTTATCAACGACGAGCGTGAGAGGTGCAATTGTTGGGCATTTTGATTTAAACGCCCTTTTTCATAATGAGCCTGAATAACTTAATCGCGTTGCTCGATTGTATATCTTTCCATGTTTCCTATTGAGTTAGTCTGAAATTGAGAAATGTCAAATGAAATGCAGAAAAAAAACTTGACGTTTAGGTGTGGTTCACATTCAACATCGGCCCTTAAAATTTAACCACCCTTTGCATCATCAGTGGCTAGGCCACGGATATCAACAGATCGGCTTCGTTTTGCAATAATAAATATTTAACAAAATATACAGCAGTTTGTAACTTACAAAATTAGAAATTATCCTAAGTTGGCTATAGCTACAACAATGGTGGGGCAACCCAGCCGTGTTGTCGTGAAAATATTAATTTTCATTTACACGCATGATACTTGACAGGATCTAATCGATAATATGCTGCTCTCAACGTGTTTATGGCATAAAATGTAAAATATCTATAATCAGAAGTTTAAAGTCAATGTACAGTTAAGCCTAAATTTCAGGTGAACGTAAGGAAAGTGTGTGTAAAAAAACAGTTTGAAGTTAATTATATAAAAATTTTTTAAGCAACCTTTTATTGGCTCGTAACCAAATGAAATGGGATGCCACTACTTTTATAAAAAACTATTTAGTCAACTAAACAAAAATCAAAGCTTAGACAATTATTTCGTTAAGCAAATTTTTTACATTTCTAATACCTTTAAGTTAACGTAGAAAGAGATTAAATAAAAAAATTACAGTTTGACGTTTTGATTAAGTTTTACTCAATTTGTTTTTCTCTTTCGCTAAGTTTTAATAACATAAGTCTGGGACAATATCATCTAATCGTAATCATTTGCTCCTTATGCTATAATTCATTTTGTTACGTTTATACCTTTGATAAATGTTGGCTTATTTCCTTTAAATACAATTTGAGTTGTTTTTTTGCAATTAAAAACTGTTAAAATTAGTTATAAAATTAAGAGCACTTTATTTACTTAAACACACTCAGATACTGTTTTATAGCACTTTACTTATTTCACTTATTATCAAACTCACTTTGATACGCGCTTTACAAGCTCTACTCTTATACTGATCACGTTAGCTGTGTTGTTCAGCTATTTATGGTAACATAGTGGTGTTCGGTAACATTCGATAAAGTTCTCGTATGTACACACTAGTACATTCGAAAACCGTTACATTTAAATTAAGACAATGTTAATGTTAAGTAATATGCAGGAATAATAAAAGTGCAAAAGTATGCTGCACATAATAACACATCATGTTCGAACAACCAGCGAAATAAACTAATACAAATAAAACTACAGTAACTAAACTACTATAACTAAAAATAAATATGTAACAATATAAAGGCATATTTGGTTTAGTATTAAACAAAGACAAACGTTTCTGACTTAAAACCTTTTTGTCTACTTTCAAAGCTATATCACCATAGACTACACTTTCGATAAAAGTTTCAACTAAACAGCTTATCATCAGCTCTTCCTTCCCGCATATAAAAAGTTCATACATTTTCTCTCTTCTCTCATAATTATCAATTCATATAAAATAACTATTTTATATATAATTACACCATGTATCACCATTAATTTTGGACAACCTTTTACATACAAAAGTATACGGTGCTTTTTAAGCCGAATACAAATTAAAATTTAAAAAAAAACATAAATAAATCGAATGATCAGAACATGGCTGTTCTCAAAGAAGCGCATTCTAAACGTCCAATTTCGGGCCACTTTTATAAATATTACTGGGCATATTTGTTGCTACACCGTTTGGATTATATGGCATATAAGATTCAGTGCTCTATCTATCAATGCAAATAAAGTTAGCCCCAAAATAAGAGTAAAGAAAAACAAACTGATGCGGATTGGCACCAGCAGTACCAATCCTTTAACAGTCAAATGACGCAAACTACTTGCAGGATATTGTCTAAAACAAGTTCTGCGTATTTTCGAATTTTTTTTTGTGAATTAATTAACCAATGAACTAAAATCGAAATGGATTTGGATAGGTCACATCCTAAAAAAAACCAGCTGCACTTAACTGGAATCCACAGGGCAAAAAACACATGGATAACACTTATAAAAAATGAATTCAAATAATTTGTAGATGTTGTGAATTTAAAAAAATCAATGAAAAATGAAGATCATCATCATTTTTGCTAGTTTATCAGCATATATTCGTACCACCGACTTGACGTTAAACCACAGAAAATAACAGAGAGGTGTTAAATCAAAAATTTGTGAAGGCCAATTTAATTCAAATTAATCGATGGTTTTGATCGCCGTATGACAAACAGATCCAATCCTGCTGAAATCACTCCTTTCCCAGATCAGTATTATCTAAAATAATATATAATAGTGATCATTATATTTATTGGCCCTAACACAAGCTCCGGATACGTTTATGAAGAATTAAGGTCCTATAATGCTTAAGCATATAAAATTAGTATTTTTTTTTTTTATGTATTGAAAGTTATACATGAGGCTGTGTCCATTAGTCTCACTTTGTACGTTTTACAAAGACCAATCTTTCCATGATAATTTTCTGAATTATACTAATCATTAATATCCAAAAACAAAACAGTAAATCATTTCGTTTGACACTTAACTCTCTCGTAAGTTCTAGCGATCTTAAAAACACCCTTCACCCTTATGTGAAGATTATAGAAGATATTTGACTTCAGTGTAGCTTGTTCTTTCAAACTCTTGTATATATAGTTGAAATTAGCGATTTAAGCAATGTTATGAATATAATTTTTATTTTTATATAACAAAAACAGAATTTATGATAAACTAATTAACTACATTTGATTAATTTTGGACTTTTTAAGAAACCTATCACCGTGTTTAAAATATATTAAAATTACTTAACCGAAAAACACAACATGTTCCTAATACTGCAACAGTAGTAATGTCCTTTATCCATTGACTTTCAATATATAGCGGTATAATTTACTAAGCTTTATATTTTTAAACTAAATTTAAAAAAAAGTCGTTATGAGTTTTATTTTTCTTTGACCGGTTTTTTATTTCGTTTATTTTACTTAAAATCTTTTGTTTTTTTACCAACATTTGTATTATTTACTTATTTAAAGATGAAGCATAGAGGCAACACAGGCAAATTTAACATATTCGTACATACATAATCATACAAATCATAATTAGCATAAAAAACTCATTAAATTAAGTGTATTAATTCCTTTTTAACACCTAATTTAATATTATATACACCATAAAATCCCCAAAAGTATGCTAATTATTTTTGTTAATAATTTGCATATTAAAGAAATAATGTGTTGACTGTATTATGCTGACAAAATGAAATTTTACTACCTAATTATAGGTAAAGTATAAAATAAGTCCTTAAAATTAATGGTCCTAAAATTATGCTGTTAGCTTTAGTCTTTATTTCGTGATAAAAGCCTTATAAATTTGCATTAGCTTTACACCTCTATAAGTTAGAAAACAGGACAATTGCAGTCAAATTACAAAGTGTAACATAATTAATACTTACAAATTAAACAAACAAAAAAAATAACTTCAAACAAAAAAAAGCAAATTAAAAAATACAAGCCAATTAAAATATAAATCCACACTTGAGTAATCTTAAAAGTAGGCAACATTTAAATTATATATTTTAAACAAAAACAGTGGTGTCGTATCTAGCGATTTGACATACAATTTGGCCATAGATCCTTGCTTGCCAGATGATCTATCATAAACGAGATTTTCTCTTTGCATGTCTTCGCGAAAATTTTAAATATGCCGTGTTCCAAGCAAATATATTGAATTTCTCTTATTTTAAACCTTATTAAAGACAAGCTTGTTGACAACTGTTTGCAGCTTTTTTTTAGCGATATTTAACACATTAAGAGTGACAATTAAATATGCAACATTGTGCTTAATTAGAATTCACTAATACTTTATTGAGGACAGCTTTGGTGATAATTATATGATGACATACATATGTTTAAAGGACTACCGCTTTGTGGACACTAAGCCTCTCAGAGAACGCCAAAAAAGTAGGATTGAGAAAAAAGCAAAAAGACAAAGTTGATGTGGATTGGAACTAAAGCAGGAGTTACATACCAAGCGTTCTATACGTTATTCCGTTTAATGCATCTGTCAAAATATAAAATCAGTGTAATTTTATGTGACAAGTTACACGGCAAAACGCAAATAATACATAAACGTATCAACGCAGCAAAGTAGGTTTACTTTCTACTTTTGTATCCGTCGCAGAAAAGGTGAAAAAATGTCAGCTGTTTCTGATAGCCATGGATGACAAATAATATTTTTTTCGATACATCTGATTGTGTGGTGGATTTATTTTTTCTAGTTTCTTTGTATTAAAAAACGTTTTTAATTAAAGAATAAGCATTCGAAATAAAGCTTACAGTTACTTTTAATAAAAAAAATACATAAAAACTAATTTTAAACAAAATTTTTTCATTACCAAAATTTTTATTCTATTTATCGATAACTGTTATATGCTGAGTGTCATCTCTGTTTGTTTATTATTAAAATAAAACAAGTTCAATGTAGGAGAAGCTTATTGATGCTCGTGATATTTTTGAGCTTTTTGTAGGCCCTTGTAGAACAAAATATCATGTACATAAACTAAATGAATTCCATAAATTCCCTTAAAATGTCAATTTCACTTCTCATTTTGGCGAAATTGTTTTTAGTTAATAAAAATATAACAACACAACAGCTCATTAAAACAAAAACATTGAAGCATAAAACGCGTTGTGTGTCACTTGAATTTAGAAACGTATAAAATGATGAAAAAGTATCAAACGCAACAACGCATGAACGGATGGTATGTAACTCCAGCTAAATATAACAACACCACTCGTTGTTGGTAATACAATATTTGAAGATGTAGAATCCTTCAATTATCACAGGTGTAAAATTACGAAAGACGGTGGCTATGCAGCCGATATTGATGACCGCATTAACAAAGCACGTGTTGCGTTCCTCAAGTAGCATAAGGCTTGGCGCAATAACAACTTATTCCAGATTAGATATTTCATTCGATATCCAATGAAACTCTTTGGAACTAGGCACATTGTTGCCCTATTGTAAACGATATAAAAGACGTAAATGGCTTTGGATCGGCCATATTCTAAGACGACCATCAACTGATATTGCCAGAGCTGCCCTAGACTGGAACTCTCAAGGTCAACGCCAGCCCGGTCGACCATGTAATTCCTGGACTGATCTATTAGAAAAGAACATAATGAGGTTAAGCTACTTTCCAGAAATAGAAATATATGGAGAGGTTTCGTTGACGCCCTATATTCCCTGTGAACTTTTTATCTAAATATCTTATTTTGCATTTTTGTACGTATCATATTTAGGATAAATAAAGGACATATATAAGTGTAGATACATAATCGCACTCCTTATACGCACAAAATAAAGTTTTCAAACCTTGATCTTGTTGGTGGGATAAATAAAGAGAATATCGGAGGAATACACAAATTCCTTTTGTTTATCTGATTCGTACAAACACACATGATGGGGGTACAGAAATTAAAATTTATCCAATCAAACTTTCAATGTATAATCATTTAAGAAAGTTTCGAAGAGAAGGCAAGAAAATTTGTCAAACTGTTATTTGTGTGCTATAGTATTTTCAACACTTCAATTTTTAACAGCCTAAACAAGATCGGTAAGCGTTTTTAAGCTGTCAAAAATTTGCATGTCCACACAATTGGTACGAAGCAAACAAAAATACCGCAGTGGCAACGCTTTGCAATTGAAACACTTAATTTTAACAAGGCTTTAGGTATTGAAGTTGGCCGCAGTATAACTATTGTTTTTTGCTTTTGCTAGGTATTCAAAAGTAATACCATTTTAGCTATTTTCAGTTCGATCTAGCAATTTATATCTAGTTTTATTTCTCTTGTTTAGGTTTAACTGTAACACGGAGTTTCATTGCTTATAAAAGCCAACAATCTATTTCTTCATGAGCAAACTTCCACATGTTTTGGAGCTCATACAAATGTTTGTATGGAAGACAAGTAGTACAGCCCTTGATTTTAAGCAAAACCAGTATTCAACCTGAAACACGTCAATAGTAACGTACTTTTTGAACGCATAAGTAATTGTAAAATGAATACACAGAATAACAAAAGTAAAAAGGCATTCTACAATTTGTTCAAAAACTAAAAAAAATATTTCTAAGTCATTAACAGTTCATTCAAAAATACTTTTATATCTAAATAAATGTAAGTATATTTATACCAGTAAAAGATATTTTATAGTTTGTACTAATTATTTGCAACACAATGCAGAAATACTCTAAAAGCTTTGAAATCAAGCACATGTGCACATAAAATAATCCATTAAATTTTTTCTTTAACATGAACAAAGATTTAAGTGGCCTATTTGTTTTAGGCACAAAATTATCTAATGCCTTAATGGAACATCAACTTTAAATTTTATAAATTTTGCCAGGACTTTGAAATCTTTTAATTAACAGTGTTCTGTGTTAGTGAATTATTGTTTAAAAATAAACCTAAATGTTAAAAGTATTTTAAAATATCCAAAATAGCCAAAAAGGTTTTAAGTTAAACATTTTCGGTTTGAGTTTTGCTCGCTCTTTTTTTATGCCTTTATGAATTACTTAAGTCTTGCACAACTGCCTCCAATCGTAATCGTTTACTCTTAAGGCAATAATTCAGATACGTTCATATTTTGTTTGGTATTAGATAAAAACTGCTGCGTCTGATTTAAAAACTTTGTGCCTAACTTCGACATATACATTAGATAATATTGAGTTTCACAAAAAAAATATTAAACAAGTAAGAGCACTATATATTCGGCTGTACTGAATCTTTTATACCCACCACCAATTTTGTGTACCTTTATAGCACAAAATTTATTATTTTTTCATTAGCAGTAATCGCTTCGGAATAATCTCTTAAAATATGTATCACTTTCTTTGTATAACTTTGATATGCTAGTAAAATGTTTTCGTATATTTAGTCTTTCAATGAAAGTGGGCGTTAAAGTAGGCGTGTCAATAAATTTTCTGCTAATAAATTAAACAGATATTTCAATATAGTCCTTTATCCTTACAAAAACTTTGTCCATATAAAAATTATATGAATTTAAGATTAACCGTTATATGGGAGGTAGGCGTTAAAGTGGGCGTATTACCTGAATTTTCCGGCTTAAAAATGACATTGACTAGAAGGATATATGTAGCAAATTTCATCATCAAACCTCAAATTTTGTCGGTTTTATAAGCTTTTAAATTTCATTAACTGCAGATAACGTGAAAAGTGGGCGTTATAGTGAGCGTTATAGTAGACGTATTAAAGTTGTTTCTGCTAATGAACACAACTTAAATATTTCAATATAGTCCTCCATTATTCCAAAATCTTTATTCATAGAGAATTATATGAATTTGAGATAAATCGTTATATGGAAGGTGGGCGTAAAAGTAGGCGTGTTACATTTATTTTCCGTTAAAACAATGTTTGAAAAATTTCAGAATCATACATCTAATTTTGTCAGTTTTATAAGGTTTTTAATTTAAAATATACACTGAGCGGTATAAATTTTCGTATATTTCGATCCATAACTCTTTTCTTAATGCATAGATTTAAGCAAAATATTGTTTTTACTCAGGAAATATATATTTGAAGTTTAATGACTCTACGTTAATGAGTTTGGACACAATTCCATTATATTCGGTGTTGGAAGGACACGGTTTTTTCGACCTACTCTTGCATTACGCGCTATAACTCTCTTCGATATATTCCGATTTAGCCCATTTTTAACACCAAACAAACCTATATGTATATATAAGAAAGATTCTGGCAAAATTTGAGCCCCCTAGCTTTTTCGGTGCGACCTCTATCGTGCTTTCAACAGACCGACAGACGGATGGACATAGCTAGATCGTCATAAAATCAAACCCCGATTCAGAATATATATACTTTATGGGGTCTAAAATGTATATTTCGATGTGTTACAAATGGAATGACAAAATTAATATACCCTACCATTTTTTTGGTGGCGGTTATAAAAAATATATTCTTGCTCCAAAATATGCCACATTATTTCCACTGTCATATGGTCTCTAACGCATCTCTAGTAATAAAAACTTTATCAAGCTGCACGTAGGTGTATATTCAACATGGAAAAATATAATATACTCGTATACCAAAATTTGATTCTTTTGTTTAAAACTCGAACTTTCCCTCATCCTCTCAGCACCTAACAGATTATATGAAAACAAGGTTTTATTGTTGTTGAAGTTGTTTGCCTTTTGTTGTACCTTTTCCACTAAGTGTGATTAAAAAAGGTTTTCATTGTTTTTCTTTTTTTTATCAGTAAGTGTCAGTAGGCTGGACAATTAACATTGTTCAAAAAATAGATTGAAAGAAAGAAAACAGCAGGTTGATTTGTATTCTAAAATAATTGCCAGAGATTTTCAGTTTAAATAAATACAAATGTTTTGAATAATTGATTGTATTAGTTTTTCTCTTGACAATATTTTTAAATGATTTATGAATAATTTACTTTATGTAACGGCATAATTATACAGGTATCCTCGTCGCAAGAGCTGAACAGGAAGCATAATGTCAAAATTAGTTGAATTCACTTTAATTATATTTATTTGTGCAGGGATGAAAAATGATACTTATTTAGTATTAATCAAATAATTTAAGTGTACTTTTTTTTAGTAACAAATACTCCAAACTTATATATATTTGTTGTTTTTACACCCTATATTATGAATTGCATATCATAGAAACTCTTCTATCCCTGATATACGATTTCGTCTTACCAGAAAGCATCCACTCAAAAGTTAATTATGTGCCTTGATTTACATTTGATGATGGAGTTGGGAGAAAATTTTTTCAAAATTTAAAAAATAATTTAAAACTTTAGTCATATTTAGTGACAAACGCCAATATTTGCCTGTTCACTATGTGTAAAATTATTTGTAAATAAATACTTATGTAACATCTTTTAAAAATCGGGCTTAAGTTTTTTGAACAACGTTGATTTTCAGTCATCGATTATCTCGAGCTTGTTCACATATACTTACTCCTCCAAATAATTCCAAAGAAAGTAGTCGGGTGCTGACAAATGTGGCTAGCAAGATGGCCATTTAATTTTCGCATTTTTGAAAATTTTCTATCTCCAAAATTTTTTTTCAAAAGTGCCACTGTATCTCGGTCAGTGCCGGCAATGGCTGCATTCTACTAAAACCACATCTCAGGTATGTTTTCAAAAGCAGGACATAAGAAATCTTCTACCATAAACTGATGGAGCTCTTATGGTTACAGTACATCCATATTAATTTGTGTAAAAAAATGCCTAATAAAATACCTAATTTAAATGTAGCCTGCCGGTTTGATGCAAATCTCTTACGGTACCATGTTGGGGCGTGACGATGATCTAAGTAACAAATTATAAAGGGTGGTTAAATTTTAAGGGCCGATGTTGAATGTGAACCACAACTAAACATCAACTTTTTTTCTGCATTTCATTTGAAATTTTTCAATTTGAACCATAGAAAGATACACAATCGAGCAACATGTTAAAATTGTTCAGGCTTATTATGAAAATGGGCGTTCAAATCAAATTTCAGCAAAACAGTTCAGTATGAAATGTGAAAACATCTGTGAATGCCTTCTTAGTACGTTGAACGGAAAACGTTGCTGTTTTTTGCGTTTTAGACCATCGGAATGAAGTGTGCCGCCGAAGTCGCGGCGGCCATTTGGCTGATATTTTGTTCCATACATAATTGAACCATACCAAAATTATCAAATTAAAAAAATGATAATAATTTCTTAAAAAATGTGTGTTTTATTCAAAATCAACGTCGGGTCTTAAAATTAAAAATACCCTCGACGATATGCTCTTCAAATGATAAAATTATATTATTTGGGTTCTCTGCTGAGTTGCGAATCTATATCTCCCTCATTTTTTTTCCAGTTATAATCTGAAAAAATATATAAACTTTCGGCCCACCCTGTTTCGGTTTCATTAGGTTTTAAATAGATTAAAAGAATCACTTTGTAACGTACATTTTCGCACGCTTTGATCCATAACCCCTTTTGTAATGAACGGATTTGAAAAATTTTCTGGAAACATTTCCTTTTTACCATAAAAATATATTTTGAAATTGTGTTTAAGTGCCATCACATTTTATTCGATATCAGAAAGACATTTTGTTTAACCTACTCTTGCATTACAAGCTATTACTCTCTTTCTAATAGACCAATTTAGCTTATTAACAATACCAAACACTTTAGATGTATTAGAAATATTTTAGTAAAATCTGATTCGCTTAGCTTTTCTTGTTTCAGCTCTATCGTGCTTATCTACTGCCTTATCTAGATTATCGCAAAATAACACCAGGACTGAGAATACATCTAAAATAAATATTTTATTGTTTCTATAAAGAAATGAGAAGCTATATCATATATATATGAGAAAATATATCCCCACACTATTTTTTTTTTTTATTTTATTTTTTCTTGTTTTTGATGATGGGTATAAAAATTGTATTTTACTTATTTGCCGTACTTATCCCCAATTATAAACAGTATTGGCAAGAATTTCGCTCGTGTAACTTGAATAAAGCGTTATACTTTACCATTATCGTTGGAACACAATAAAAACAATGAAATAATATTTACACAACAACCGGCTATCATAATCAAAAATAATAAAAATTCATTTTTATTTTGTCATAACTAATACTAACTCTCTTTACGTTTTTTATGTGAAACAAAAAACTCTAAAATTGATAAAATAAAAAATATTAATACTTAAAGGGATTTTACCCAACAAAATGTATATTCCAAATAAATATATTTTTTATTATTTTTTTTTTTAGTTTTTTTGGTTTAAACGTTTTTGAAAAAAAAATGGATGTACCGAATTTCCTAGACAATTTAATAAATTAATGTTACCCTCCTTCAAAATCATGCATGAATGATCACGTTTGAAGTGTATACATGTGTAAAACTCAACCTTTTGGCCACAGCTTTTATATAAATTATTTTCTTTCTTTCATTTTTTTTTTTTCATAATAATATTTTGTTTGCCTTTTTAAGAAAATGAAAATGGAACTTGGCCAAAAACAAATCAACATACTTATGTAAATCTAAATACTTTTTTGTTTTTAGTTTGTTTTCTTAGTTTATCAATAATAAAGTTAAAATATATATTGTTAGGCTTTAGGAAACAACGACACTTTATTAGCATAATTGGAGCATCCTCTACCGCCACCAGGGTAGGTAGAAGGTACATATATGTATATAAGTTTATAGTGCTGTGTGTAAGACCATAAAATGTGCGTTTGGAATACCAGAAATTAAATTTTTTTTGTTGCTGTTTTTTTTTACTTTTTGCCTTGAGTTAGCTTTGTCCATCGGTCTGTACGTTTGTCTATCTGAGGGAAAAATTGTTAGGATCAAGCAATTAAGCCCAGTCATGGAAAATTTATCCAAACTGATTATAAATAAAAAAATTGAACCAACTAATTTTAAACGACCAAATCGGTCAAATAGAATCAAAATTATGTGCCAAAATCAAAGTTTACCACGAAACATTTTTCTACAAAAATCAAGCAACAACTAAGTTTTGACAAAACCAAAAAAAAATTTTATTAAATCATATTAAACTTTAAGTTGGAAAACTTAAATGTAATATTGAATTTTAAAATAAAATATTTAACACAATTTGTATATAAAATCTGTTCGGTCATTACCATCTAGTTAAAGAAGGGTATATACGATTTAACATTACCGATAATATCTCTCATATTTGTTTTTGAAAGTTTTCAATTTAAGTCAGTGATTTTGTTTGTTCTCATAAAAACAAAATAATTTTACTTTCTTAACACTCACCCACTTAACTGCGAAAGCATAACAAAGAACATAAACATTCTTAAATATGTTTTCATTTTAATGTCAAATAAATTTGGTGCCTCTTGTTTTTTCTTTTTCATTTGAAAAAAAAGAACGATACAAAAGAGCCAAACGACCTTAAAAGTGAATGAAAAATAAAGTTTAACCCTTGACAGCAATGTTTGTAAAACATAATAACTATGGCCAATAAACATGTTACGATTTGGTATGCTTGAGAAGAACATCGATTGTTGTGTTTTTGTAAGGATTTTTTTTTTAGTTTTTAGAAGACATAAAGTAAACTAAAAGTTAAACCTTATAAAAAACAACTTTGTGGTAAAATAAAAATTTTTTATCTTTGCAAAAAATAAAGCAAAATAATATAAGAAAAATCCAACTATGCCACAAAAACGTTTTTTAAATAAAATTATTGCAAAACAAAAAAGATTCCGCAAAAAAGCTAATATAATATTTACTGGCAATTAAATAACTAACGAAAACAGTTACCGATTATATCATTTTTAAATACTCTGCATTAAGCAATTTTAAGCTTTTTATTATTTTGATATTGTAAAAAAAACACTATTAATTTCAGTACTTGAAAATTATTTTTTATATAAAGGTTTTTCAGACTGTGTGTTATTTCAACAATACTAATTTTCGATCCCATAAAGTAAAAATTTCTCGCCTGTCCATGTCGTTGTTGAAATCAACTTTTAGAAGCACCCACATTTTGAACAGATATTTATCTTTTAGAAAACTATTTGACAATAATTCCCTATTGAAATCCAACACAATCGTCGATTAAATTTCAGAGTTATGAACAAATAAGCATTACAGCCTCCTTTTTTCCCATATTTCCACTATAAAAATTAAGATTTTTCAGCCTAAGGATAATTTACAGAAATCCTTATTTCTATTTATAGATATGATACACCTCTAGGATAATTTTTGAGAAATCGAACACTAATAGCCAAAGTTATGGACAAAAATAATTTGGAAAAATATATATATTTTTAAATATATCAAATTATTAAAGCTCGAAATTAATTACAAAAAAAAAACGCTAAAGAAATCAAATTACAAGCCGTAGTTCCAAAAAAAATTTTTTTTAAATAACTGAGAAATCGGTTTGAAACTGTCTGAGATATCAGCACCAAAATTCTCCTGATTTTTTCCTATAATACACAAACGATAATTGATTTTTTCAGTTTTCAGGCCATGATTTGATAGGCATCAAATCAAGGAGCTTGACTAGACAAATATAATAATTTAATAGCCTGTCTAACGATGTCAAAAGAACACCCAAGCGAAATTTTCATTCGTACAAATACGTTGAAAACAAAAACAAATTTTTAGTTTTTGTTGTTGTTTTCAATATATTTGTAAGAATGAAAATTTCGTTCGCATTTAGATAAACAGGCAGTAAATGAATTTAAAATAAATTATTTTCGCTTCTACAAAATGGCATACAAGTAACTTATAAATGAGTCAAATCTAGTAATTAAAAACCCCGCAATATTGACATTAATTAAATAGGCTTGAACAGTAGAATAAAGCAAATTATAAAAACTTTAATATATGGGTTGAATATAATAAAAATTTTGCTATCAAATGGAAGTAATTGACCAGTAGAATACAATAAACCATAAAAAAGTGTAAAATTTAAGTTGGCGTCGGAAATAATAAATCAAAATAGTGAACAACATTAAATATGAAATCCAAGCAACTCTATGTTGTGAAGATTATTATTAGAATACAGCACTTTTATTTGTTTTAATTTAGTTTTATAAATTACAATCGATAAGATCTTCTGTATATGTTCATCACTCATAACAGGAGCCATAATAATAATCCATTTTTTTATACCCGCCACCAAAAAAATGGTGGGGGTATATTCATTTTGTTATTCCGTTTGTAACACATCGAAATATCCATTTTAGACCCCATAAAGTATATATATTCTGAATCGGGGTTTGATTTGATGACGATCTAGCTATGTCCGTCCGTCTGTCCGTCTGTTGAAAGCACGATAGAGGTCGCACCGAAAAAGCTAGAGGGCTCAAATTTTGCCAGAATCTTTCTTATAGACAAGGTTTGTTTGGTATTGAAAATGGGCTAAATCGGAATATTAGGAAGAGAGTTATAGCTCGAAAAGCAAGAGTAGGTCGAAAAAACCGTGTCCTTCTAACATCGAAAAAAATGGAATTGTGTCTAAACGGATAAACGTAGAGTCATGAAACTTCGGATACATATTTCTCGAGTCAAAAGAATATTTCTCCCCAAAAATTGCTTAAATTTATGCATTAGAAAAGGAGTTATAGGTCAAAATGTACGAAAATTTATACCGCTCAGTGTATATTTGAAACTTAAAACGTAATAAAACTGACAAAACTATATGTACGGTTCTGAAATTTTGCAAACATGGATTTTTGGTCAAAGTCTTCGTTATAACGGAAAATAAATGTGCCACGCCCACTTTTTTTTTAAATTTTTATAAAAATATTTAAGTCATATTCATTAGCATTTATTCATTGCAGATGGCAACATCTGTTGAAGGCGCCACTACATTTTGCAAACACTGAGGATGATGTCTTTGCTAAACATCACGTAGAACACTAGATGACTCTAGTAACATTTTTTTGCACAAACTACAAAGGAATTTTATAGGGGTTTGTGAAAACGAAAATGACCGAAGTTTGTTGACAAAAATTAACTAGAGTAATGATTTGTGCCCAACTTTACATATAGTTGTACACACAGTCTTATGAGGTTTAAGATTTAAAAATATTAAAAAATGTGCATCAGTAGATTTAAAATAAGTATTTGAATATTTAAAATACATATTTTAACTAAATTTTTTTTTATTTTTCTATTCCTTTGTATAGGGTGGTTAAATTTTAAGGGCCACAGGGTGATTCAAAATAGACATGCTCAGCATTTTGCTAAAACGGGAAACTTATTAGTAAGATTTTGATTTTTAAAGTTCTATAACATTTTACTTTTAAAAGATTTTCAAACGAAATAAGTTTTGTATAATTTTAAAATTTGTTAGCCATTAGTACATGAAAATAAATAGTTCATAATGTTTAGAAATAATTTTTTTTTTTATCTTTAGGTCTAAATTTTCCTAAATTCCTTTTTTTTAATACACCATAACTTCTAGAAAACATAAGATAACAAAAAGAAATTAGCACCATTTAGTAGATAAAACTCTCCTCTATACCCCTATACCCCACTGTATACCCGGGACGATCCGACCGTGATCACCAGACCAATTTTTGTGACACAAGGTCAAATATTTTTTGCAAAATTTTAGTAAAAGAGCTAAACAAATTTTTTTGTAAAGTGTTTTTTTTAAGTATTTTAGTTTTTATACCCGCAACCAAAAAAATGGTATATATATATTCTTAATCGGGGTTTTATTTTATGACGATCTAGCTATGTCCGTCCGTCTGTCCGTCTGTTAAAAGCACGATAGAGGTCCCATCGAAAAAGCTAGTGGGCTCAAATTTTGCCAGAATATGTCTTATACACAAGGTTTGTTTGGAATAGAAAATTGGCTAAATCGGAATATAAGGAAGAAAGTTATAGCTCGTAATGCAAGAGTAGGTCGAAAGAAACGTGTCCTTCCAACATCGAATAAAATGGAGTTGTGTCCACCAGCATCTACGTATGAGTCATGAAACTCCAAATATAAACTACCTGAGCAAAAACAATATATCTACCCAAAAATTGCCTAAATGCATGCATTAGGAAGGGAGTTAGAGATCAAAATGTACGAAAATTTATACCGCGCAGTGTATTTTTCAGTATGTTCAAAATTTTAAACCTAATAAGAGTGGCAAAATTAGATCTACGATTCTGAAATTTTGCAGGAATTGCTTTTTGGTCAAAAGCTTTCTTCTGACGGAAAATAAATGTGACACGCCAACCTCCCATACAACGTTTGCTCTCAAATTCTTATAATTTCTCTATAAATCGAATAATAAAGGACTTTTTTGAAACATCTAAGTTGTATTTATTAGCATAAATAACTTCGACACACCTACACACACATTATCTACTGTTAATGAAATTTAAATTTATAAAACCGACAAAATTAGAGGTATGATGATACAATTTGCTACGGAAATCCTTCTAGTCAATGTTATTGTTATGCCAGAAAATTTAGGTGACACGCCCACTCTTACGCCCACATCCTATATAATGCCTTATCTCAAATTCATATAATTTCTCAATGAATAAATATTTTGGAAGAATTACGGACTATATTGAAATATCTAAGTTGTATTTATTAGCAGAAATTTTATAAACACGCTTACTTTAACGCCCATTTTCACTGAAACACTTAATTTACGAAAACATTTTACCAGCATATCGAAGTTATAAAAGGTGGGTTAATTTTAAGGGCCGATGTTGATTTTGAATAAAACACAAATTATTTAGGAAATTATTATCATTTCTTTTTTAATGATAATGTTTGTATGGTTCAATTATGTGTGGAACAAAATATCGGCCAAATAGCCCCCGCGACCTCAACGGCACACCTCGATCCGATAGTCCAAATTTTCAATAACATTGCTGATGCTCAATTGTTTGGCACGATGATGAGTCGAAGTTGACTGTTTTTTTGCCACACTATCGTGAAAAACAGGAATGCTTCTCATTTAACGAATTAAGAAGGCATTCATAGATGCTCTAACATTTTATACAGACCTGGGGCCGAATTACGGCCATCGATATCGATCGAAATTTTACTCGAACGATCGAGTACGCTGTGCTTTAGGTATAGAGATTCTAATAAGATTTTTCAAATTTCGATCACGTTCGAGTGCCGTAATTCGGCCTCTGTTTTAAATTTAAAATTTAACCACCCTCTACAAAGAAAGTGATGTATATTTTATTATAAAGAGATCATTCCAAGCGATTAACAAAATAATAATTATTGTGCTTTAAATGTACACAAAATTGGTGGTGGGTATAAAAGATTCGGCACAGCCGAATATAGTGCTCTTACTTGTTTTAATTATTATTTGGAATCACTTAGGCAACACAGATTTATTGAAAGTATTGGCCATTGCTATCTATGACCTTTTCCTATTTTTCTGGCAACTTTTGTATTCAACATCAAAAGACTGTTCATCTTTTGAAGCCAAAAACTTATCAAGCCACTTTCGGTTACCCTGTTCTCAAGTAAATCGTATACCACGGGAAGCTTTCTGCATCGATCAAAACAAATAGTAGTCAGGTAAGTTCTGGAATATAAGGCGAGTGAGGTAAAACTTCCCTACTACTTTTTCTAAATTGCTTTTACAACCTTTGTAGTGGCTTTATGTCTGGTAGCATATTCTGAGAGTTTTTCGGCCAGAGCTATAAACGAATCAGTTGCATTTGGTTTAGGTTCCCTGTGACGGTGGTTTGCTAAAATGTCACCAGCTCATAAAAGATAGGAGTTTTTTTGTTTCGAACAAATAACGAGCATTGTCTTAGCATCTTGCATATTTGATTTATGTCAATTAAGCTGATTTAACAGGTTACTGTTACGCTTCAGTTTATCGTAATGAATCCATTTTTCATCACAAGTAATGCTTTAGTGCAAAAATTATTTCATTTAACAGAGTTCAAATAGCATTTCCTCATGCAAAACCGTCTCTCAAGGTCTTTTGGCTGCAATTCGTTTGCTTAATAATTTCACTGCTTTGCGATGAATTCTGCAGCCCATAAGGGGTTTGAAATTGCTGCTTCAGTATCTCAAAATGAATTTAAATTAAACAACCGAAGAACGCATAATAATAGTTAAAACTTACTACAAAAGTGTTGATTTGGACAAAATAATCCTAATCCACGTAAAAAGTAACTCTTAACTTTGCATTATCATCTGAAAGTGTTATTGGAACGTTTTTTTTTTTTACGAATAATTACGCTGAAAGACACTTTTAAACCACTGCTTTTGTAGTAAATTCTGGCTATTTTTACGTATACGTCGGTTGTTAATCGCTTCATATTCGTAAATGGCAAACCTTGCACTAAAGAAATGGTTCAACAGCTAATATCCTTGCCAGACTGGCGGTTATGAAATCACTAAATGTACAACCATTTATTAAATAAATATTAATTTTTATTTTATTACTTAATTAAAATAAATTTAATTTCATAAATTTTATAAAACAAAAGATACAAAAAAGTTTAATTTTTTTTTCCTTTTTGACATTTTTCTCACTTCGTTAACATAAGATGAAACACTAATTCTAACTTACGTACTCTTTATAACTTCACTTCAGCTATTTAAACAATTTTAATTATCATTCAAGTAAAGCTATTTCTTAGTATTTTTTTTTTCTTTAACTCAACTCTGCTCAGTCGCTTGTTCACGTTTTTTTTTTCAATCCCAAAAAATTCAACGTAATAAAAAAAATAATTGTGCTCTTATAGTGAATGAGGCAGCAAGCATCTATATAATAAGAAGCGAAACAACAGGCATATATTATCTTTTGTTACTGCAGTTGAAGGGTATAATAAATAATTTATTATGTTCTCTTACACGACAATAAAATAATATTTTCATTTAAATCATAATAAACCTTAATCTTGATAAATGATAATAATTTAATCTTTGTTTAATCTATCCAGTTATCAACACAGTTATGTATGACAATGCCAAAAGTATGCTACTACTTGATTTAAAATTTGGAAAATTATGAGAGAAAGAAAGTTATTTGTCATCATTATATAATATTCCTCCAAATCAAATTAATTTTAGTCTGCAGGAATGCTTGCCTCATAGTGCTTTGTTTTCATAACATTTCATATTAAGGCAAAAATTTTCGTAAATTACTTAAATATTAAACCAATAATGTATTTAGACCTTTTTTAATTTAAAATAAATTACTATAAATACAATTGAGTACTAAAATAGTTACTGTGACCCGATATTAAATTTTCCCTAACATTTAATTTGTTCACTTGTTGTGCCAACGGTTTATGTAGCTTTGACATTCCGTTTATAAGAGAAGTTATGACTAGTAATAATAACAATGTAAAAATTCAAAATCAAAGATAACGTTGGAAATAATAAAGCAAAAAGTCATATAAAATTAAATACGAAACCAAGCCGTTGCTACGCTGAGGTCATTAGTTATACCTATACACATGATGCTGAAGGGTATTATTAGATTTGGCACGCCCGAATGTATTACTATTACCTATTGAAGATAATTTCATTTTACTGTTGACAATATTTAGACGGCAAGTGATCGATTTGAAATATCTAAATTTTTATCACTCTTTCCAGCATTGTTACCGGTATCTATTGACTTTCATGTCCTAAATAGTAGCTGGCATATCGATGAAGATTTTTGACTTTAAATTACAATAAAGAAAGAAATCCAAAGGTATATCTCCAACATCACGAGTATTAATATTCAGCAACCAAAACTTTATATTCATTGTGTAATAGGAGTCACAAGTGACAGTTATGTGATATCCGGCTTCATTTTAAAAAACAAACCTATTACTTATCCATTCAAATTTAATTATATTCTCTAGTTTGCACCCCGAGACATCAGTAAACTCATCGTGAAATTTGTTACCCAACTACCTAACCTTTTGGCTTTGGAGTCTCAGGCAATGCACAACCCATACTAATTTGGTGTGTCTAGTACATAGCCCTTACTGAACAATGTCCCCTTATAATTACAAAAGTGACCTTTAGTCATATCTTAAATAAGTTCAAGAAAACCATAGCGTTCACCAAGCTTTCCTTTAGCCATAAAGCCTTTGACACTCTGCAGTTCCTTCTGTTTCTCTAAACTATATCAGTCCTGTCTGACATTAACTCCCTAATTCACCTAAAATAGTGAACCATGGATGTTTTTTTCTATGCTCTCTTTAAATGTCGACCCTAGTGCTGATTCACTGTCTACAATTTCTTTGTCGATAATTCCACATTAACCTGTTGTCCAACAAAATCTGACGCGAAATCCCATAATTCCAACAAGAGTTATCCTACATCCCCTAACAAGCCTAAATTGTCCTTTCAAGGCTTTGAAAGCTGCCTGACTCAACGATTAGAGGAATGGAAATATGTTCCATTATGAGAGTAGTTGACCTATAGATGGCCAGCATCCCCTTGGAACACACTACAAACAAAAGAAAGTCTAGAAAACATCAAACTCTGACTAACCCAGCCTAATTAAGCTTCTTGCCGCCATTCCCCCCACCTTAAACACTTTAGATTGTATAAAGCACACAAAAAATATTTTTCTCGAAACAAGTATTTTAATTTTATGCACAACGCTAATTTTGTAGCCCAGCAAAACAATTTAAAGATGTTGTTGCGCTGTGAGACACTTTAAGATAAGAAGCTTAACATACCTAGATAATACGGCAATGTGACACCAGTATTAAGTGATCAATTAAAAAAGAAAATTAAATAATTCGTAATTAATCAACGTTATTTATATAACTAATGTTTTTCTTATTTATTGGGACTTTGGTTACATTTTTAATCTATCTTTTTACATTGTTTAATGTATTTTGAAGACTGATTTAAAAATAAGTCCACCGCATATATATTTTCAATACATTTCTGCATTATCACAAATAAAAATATATTTAAATAACAAAATTTAAAATCATTTTGAGCCAAATAACTCAATAAATATGTTTCAAAAGAAAATAAAAATATAAAACTGCTCATCTTTTACACAAGCATACATACAGAAAGAGAATTCAATTTCGTTAATTCAGCAATTCGAAACACAACATTTTATACACGAAAATCTATCTTTATGCGCATACACATACAAACTTTTGCTTAGCAAATGTATCAACTAGCACTTAACAACGTTTACGTGAGATTGTTTAGGAATTTCCCTTTTTCATTTATTAACAGTTGAATTGTTATTTTTTTTTCGTTCCGCATTTCTATAAACAGACATAATTAAATACAATATTGTAACCCAATATTTAACGGTTGGTTAACCTTCCCTTAAGGTATTTTATTTCTATTTTTTTACGTACTTAGTGTTGGCTTCTTTTTTTAAATTTAAAACAAAAAAAACAAAAAAGCAAATAGAAATATATAACATGTGTGGTTGCTATTACATGTAGTTAGTCTTTAGAGTTTGAATTTAAGCTCAGCAGGATTTACTATGATTTCAATTATTTTTCAAAAAAAAAAAAAATTTGTACACAAAAACATGTACTAAATTCACACAAGTACTAACATAGAAAAGGCAAAAAAAAATATGGCCAAAAGCTAACAGTGTTCTCACAACATTATTTATTGCATTTACTTTTATGCCTTCCAGCATGATGTCAAAGAAAAATTCTACTACAAAATTAGACACGGTGATATAAAAGGTTTTCCAACAAGAGTGATATGATTTCTTTAAAAAAACACACTTATTGTTCGGGAAATTCAAGTTTTTTATATAATATAAAGTGCAATCGATAAAATTAAGTTCTTAATAAAACGTCATTCAAATAACCTCCATGACTTCTTCTGCAGGAACGAATTCGATGAATCAAATTTTCGAGCACTTTTTCCACTAAATCAAGTTGTATGGCACGTTCAATACTGACTTGTAAAGCTTGAGGAGAGTCTGATTTATTTTGAAAAACCAATGACATCAAATAACTCCACAAGAAATAGTCTAATGGTGTTAAATCAAAACTTCTTGGTGGCGATTCAATATCATACTTTCTTAAAATAATCGAGTTTCTAAACTTTTCTCGAAAAAATTCAATTGTTACATTTGCTGTGTGGCACGTTATCCCGTTTTGTTGGGACCAAATATTGTCAAAATCAACTTCTTTCAATTTCGGCCATAAACGATCTATACCGCTCTCCATTGACAGTAACGGTGTTACCAGCTCCATTTCGAAAGAAGTGTGGACCGATAATTCCACCAGACCAAAAACCACACTGAACTGTCACTTTAGGTGAATGTTATGGTTTTTTTATGAATAATTTGTGGATTTTCTTCACACAATTCGACGAATAGCGAGCACACTTGGACGATTATTACGATCATAAAATGGCAAAAGCGCACGAAAAGTTGCAATTAGAGAAAGATTAATTTGATAATAAAACTGAATAATTTTTAAACATTGTTCTTGCGTATATCTCTCCATGATGAAATTGTAGCCGCTACTGAATACAATGAAAAACAAAAGACAGATAGTGACATATCATCGCTTTTGAAAACCCCTATACTTCATATCCATATAAAAGAATTTCAAAAATTATTTAAATTCTATTTAAATAAATAAATATCTTAATAATTGTTATGTAATGATTTATGTATATTATATATTGAAATTGATATTACTTAGCAATGGTCGTAGGGTTTTCTCAACCATTATATTACAAAATGATTGGAATGGAAAACAACCGAAGGTTGCTCAGCTAGTTAATTTGTTAAATAACTTTTAAGAAGGATGTATTAATTTTCACCTTTTCTGGTATGGCAAGCCAAAAAAAATTAAAACACATAAGAGTGCTTTATTCGACCTAGCCGAATTTAATAACACCTTTCACCATCATTAACAAAAGTATTTTGACCATAATGCAAAATAACCTAGATTTTAAATTGAATGTTATATGCTATTTTACTTTATTATTTCTGACGCCATCTCTGATTTTTCTTAGTTAACTTAGTTATTCTAATTCAAGCCATTTCGTTTCATGATAAGAAGAAAAATTATTCGCCATTTTATTTTAGACTTCATCTTAGATTATTCTTATTCTAACTGGTCAAGCCCTTGCATTTGATACCAATGTTGTAGGGGTTGGAGGGGGTACGTTTTTGAATACTAGATTATGAATTAATACATTCCTTATGCCATTTTCTTCTGGCGGCCATAATAAATTTTAACTTTTTTAAGTGTTTAATATTCTACTAGCTAAGCTCTTTTATTTGCCATCCATATTTACATTCTCTCCCTCTCTCCTGTTCATATGTATGATGAAAAAATTGATTTTATGAAAAACACCGAATCAGTTTTATATTGGTGCCTATATCTCAGTGAGTTTCCAAGCGATTTGTTAGTATTTCTCAAGAGCAATTTTCGAGGCTACGATTTGCAATTTAATATCACTTACGTGTCCATAAACTATTTAGAAACTTGAGAAACTTGATATATTATTATTATTATTATTATTATTATATATTTTACCAAATTATTTTTTGCCGTTAACTCTACCGATTAGTAGCGATTTGAAAGGCGCATGATACTTTGGCTTGAAAAATGTTAATTTTTGTGGTAAAAATATGGGATTAAATATAGGCAGTCATGTTTATATGCTCATAGTATCTCAGAATCATAAAAGGCGAATGTACTTGATTTTAATATCGATTCACTTCCAAATATGTATAAAAAATTAATGCCACATACAGGGGGCTTTTAATAGTTAATTTTAACGAGCACGTGGACAGACTGACAGACGTACATTGTTCAATAGACTTTCCTATTCATAGGCATTAAGAAAATATAGGGTGAAAACAAATAATATAAATAAACAAAAGGAATGACAAGCCATATATATCCTTGGCACCAGGCCAGGTGAAGGGTATAAAAGCACATTAAGTGTAAAGCCTCTGATGATGACCAACAAAAAGACTTCCATTTACTAAAAAAATAAAGTGCAGTTTTCATTATTCGAATAAGGTAACTACTACGCTACCTCTTTATATAATTTTGATTATTTTATTTGAGGATAGCATCCTCCTATTATTTTAGTTTTAATACCAATTTTTTTATCAAAGTTATTTTTTAGGAAAAATTCTAAATAAATTTAAAAAAATTATACATTTAAAACATAAAAAGCAATTATAGTGAATAAAATATGCTATGTTTTAGCTTATTTTTAATTAATCGATGCCATATAAACATAATTAATTTTTTACTTTGACCTAAGATTTGAAGTAAAAATTATCCATATGCATACATGCATAATCATGCATCATGAATTATGAGCATTAAAAAATTAAGAGTGTCTCTTAAAAAAACATTTTTATTATCAAATACGTATAAAGGTAAAGCTAATTTGATCATTTCTTTACATCCTGTTAATCGCATCCCTTTTTATACAGTTTTAATAAGAAAAATTTCCGAAATTTTTAAGTCATAAAATATTGTATAAATAAGTAGCTGCTTAAACAGACTTCCTTATTTCAAATTCCTATAAAAAGTCCCTAAATTAAAATATATGTACTCTCAATTTCCCCCCAAATTAAGGGAGAAACACCATAAACTGGGAACACTGAATAGTATATATTTTAAAATAGGTTTTTATGTTGCCATATTTTCATAAGTTTGTATGAATCTTATAAACAAACCTTTAGTGCAATAATAACTTAGAACAAATAACAAGCTAGCGAAACAATTACAAACACCACAACAAGAACGAACATTATAAACTTAAAATCTCTCGTCACTCAACCATTTTCAATAATTATTTCTTAAATCAATGGGATTTATAGCTATTCATAATGTCAGCTTATTGTACAAGATATAGAGATAAAAGTTCCATAAATAAATTTTGTGGGTCAAAACCAAGGTAAACTTATTCATCAGGTAGTCTTGATTTGTCAGCTGATTATTTTTTTCTTAACTTTTTTCAAACTTCAGCTGTCAAAGATCATAGATATGTTAAATATGAACTCAAGCCTGATTAAAAATTTAAAAATATTAGTTTATAGATAAAAAACTATTTTTTCTCTTCTCTCATTTATTTCAAATTTCAAACTTTATATATAGAAAAATATTATAAGTAAGTCTGCCTTGGTGAAAACCATAATAGAGGAAGGTAGATATATTTCTATCATACGCTATGAAAACAAAAATTTACATTTAAAGGATCCGCTAAATAACTTTTTCTTTTTTGAAAATGCTATAAAAAAATAGTGAATGTTTTCTCAAATTTCTTTTTTTATTTAAAAGTACAATCCTTCCGGTTAATAATGGAAAATAATTTCATTCAAATGGCTGCCTCGGCTGGCCATGCAGTAGCCTACAGGATCGGTCTAATTCTTAAGCACATTATCGATTGTGTGCAGCTGTATTTCACCAATGGCCTCACGAAAATCATACTTTAAAGCGTCAATTGTCTCTGGCTTGTTGGCGTAACACTTATCTTTGACGGCACCCCACAAATAATAGTCCAACGCTGTAAAATCGCAGCTCCGAGGTGGCCAAACGACGTCAGCTCTATGGCTGATAATGCAATCTTCAAAAACAGAGCGCAAAACATCGAGTGTAGCTTTGGCTGTGTGGCACTTAACGCCGTCCTGTTGAAACCAAATGTTGTCAATATCCTCCTGTTGGCCCGATAACGATCGCCATTGATTGTAACGGCCACTCCTTACTCATTTTCGAAGAAAAATGGCCCAAAATCCAGACTCCAAAAAACAGTGACTCGTTTTGGGTGTATCGGCTTTTCAATGTATGCGTACGGGTTTTCTGTGTCCCAAATACGACAATTTTGCTTGTTTACATACCTGCCAAGATCATAATGAGCTTCATCTGAAAAGATAATTTTTTGGCAAAATCGGCCAAAGTCATGTCGCAATATTTCCCAGCGTTGTTCAAGCGTATACACAACCATATTCGTTAAGCGGAAGGATAAAACTAATTATCTGTCAAATCAGACATGAGCTAAGTGTTACCCTTCACGAAATAAGTAAATACTAGTTTTAAAAAACGTTAGATGGCGGACCCTTTATATATTTAATAATCACCTACCAATCTATGATGGATTCTTTCACAAAACAACGTTGGAAAATTTTACAAAATAATTTAAAAAAATATAAATATTTTTATTTTCATTACCTTTGGCCAACAACATCTTTAAACATGAAAAATTATTGCATGACAAATGATTGATAAAATGTATTTTAAACAAAACATAAGCCCTTATTCGAATATTACACAGTAACCGTTGTGCTGAAGAGCATGTCTCACAGTGAATATGAGGTCTATGTGAACTGTGGAATGTCAAAGTTTGTTTTAGTAGAATATTGTTCTGTTTTCTTTCTGAATACATATAGTTGGTTATAAATATTTATTAATATAGCTTAACCAACAACACTCATTCATTCATTCATTCTTTCGTTGACACACACTCATTCAAATATTAAATAAGTACTTTATGAAACAACATCTACCAACCAACAAGAATAAACAATATCAAGTACATATAAATATAAGAAAAAAGACAAATGTTAAGATTATGAGGACTACTAAGACTATTGATTATTAAGATGTTGTAGTTATTAGAAAAGTTTTTGATTTCATGAGAGTTACTGTAGGAATTAATTTTCTAACTATATAACTACGCACAATGATGTTTTTTTTCTCGAAACAACAACAAAAAATTAACAGGAGTATGAACAAATAAATAAATATTAACAAGAATAACAATTTATTTAAATAATATAAACTTTCAGGTTAATAAATATTTTCTTAAGTTTTCTTTTCAAATATTAATTAACATTAAATCCACAAAGTATGCTTTGAATTATTTGAAAGTGCATACAGGCAAACTGTTGGCTACACAAGAAAATAAAAAGAAAAATTATGTCATTGAGAAATACTTAATAAGTTGTTTTTTTGCATTGTTTTTCTTTCTTTTCTCGAACATATAATTCAGAAAATTTTTTATTATCTATTCTTCAACAATTGCTTAAAAATTTCTTTGTAAATAATATTATTTTTTAGCAGGAATTTCTCACTGACTGTATATTTCAAATATATTTAATGTGATTTCTTATTAGTTCTTCTAAAAGCTTCTTCTTTGATAAGTGTGCTTTGTATGTGTGGGAGCATGTGATTCTAAGTTAGCGGACAATATAAAAACCCTTAACATTTGATTTTGATATGAAAATGCCATTAAAATCACGTTAGCAAATCAAAATACAAGTAAAAGCTACCAACTACAAATAAATCACAATTTATTTAGAACAAGCAACTAACATCTTTTAAAGACATTTGTAGTGTGAGAAGTATAAAAAAAAGTTTAAGTATCATTGTTGTAGGAAATAAAAAAAAAAACAATAATACGCAACTGAGTGTAACTCCTATAAGTAAAAAGATTTGTTTAATTTATTTCAACTACTTTTCATTAATAGAAAATCGAAGTAGTTAATAAATACTTCTGTTGCAATAAGCAATAATAGCTTCTTTCACTGCAAGTTGCAAACAGAGTTTTTTTACTGAAGACTTTTCAGACTCATTTTTATGTCATTATCATTTTTATTTTGGCTCAAGTTCATTTATTCTATTATTTTAATTTCCTTAAACATTTTCTAAATTGAATTAAATTGTAATCATTTTAGAATTCTAAAAACTATTCCGATATTAGCCGAGTATAATGCATTTTCGAAACCAGCTACGATTTTAACACCATCTGATGATGATAAAATATTAGAATAAATGAACTTGAGCTAAAATAAAAATGATTTACAGTAAAATTAAGAATTTTTTTTAATTCTGTTGCCAATTAATTTAAAATTCATTCCCATCTTTTAAAAAATAAAACGTTGCCCCACAAGATGAAAATACGCCAAACAATTTTTTTCGTCTCTTTCTGGGCCACTTTTTTATTAATATTTCATTTTTAGGGGCCTCACTTTAAAGCGCCTAATTATATATCGTCGTATGATTTCAAAAAAGCCCTAAGTTCCAAAAAAAATCAAAATCGACTTTTTGATTGATTATGATGCACCGTATTTAAATACATAGTTCGACAAAATTTTACATTTTCACAATTAAAAATAACGATATTATTATCAAAATTCTAAAGACCTAAGTGCAAGCACAAAAATTCCTAAAACAAAATTGTAACCTACGCTTTTCAATAAGGTTTAAAAAGAAAAAAAATTCTAAAAAGAAGTGGGAACATTAAGGTATTCATCCCAGAACACAGTCGTGATTATTATACTAATTTTCCATATTAAAATGAGTACACTAATACCATGATTTGCGGCGTTAATTGGGACCGTCAAAATTCGATGTTAATTGAAATAATGAAAATCGAATCAGATTTCTCCATTAGTTAAACTTGCTTTCAAAAATAATTGTTAAAAAAATATATTTAATTTAAGTTTTAAACGGCATTCTTTTCAGATTCCGATTTTCTTTCCTAATGAACAGAAGGGACTACATTTTTACAATTAATTAACTTAAATTTTTGTATAACTTGTTTAACTTTCAAATGTGTGGCAGCTATTCCATAGTCCTGTTTCTTGTCCTCATCATGATTATAAATTTTCTTACCGTAGGTAAAGCTTAATCCAAATTTAAAATGTTTTAAAAAGTTTATCTTTTTATACCCTTCACAGTAAGTGTAAGGGTATATATAGGTTTGTCATTCCGTGTGAAATTTCTATAATTTTCAATTCCGACCCCATAAAGTATATATTTTCTAAAAGCTTATGAATAGGAGTAGATTGATCATTATCCGTCTGTCCGTGTGTATGTTGAAATCAACTTTTTGAAGCCCCTAGACATTTTCAAGACCCGTGTAAGGGTAATCAGAAAAATCGCTCTATAAACAACTGAGATATGATGAAAAAATCTAGAGTCTTTTTACACCAATACAAACTGGATGAACGTAGGTTCGAATCCCAGTTAAGACAAAATTTTTATACAAACAATTGTTATTGCATGAGGAAGTATGGACAAAGAATTGTTTAATATTTCCAATATATTTATTTTTGAGACCCAACTCCCAAAAAATTATTTTCATGTACATACATAAATAATAAATTTAATAAACTTAAGGAATGGTAAAAAAAAACAAAATGGTTGCTCATGAATTCAAGATAGAGAAAATATACGTTGTATGTATGAAAGTTGGTTACACATTGTTATTATGTACCCCCTCACTGCTTGACAGAAGTGGAACCAACAACCGATTACTTTTGATTTAGGGAAAACAATCATTATTGCCGTCCGTAGACTAATTTCGTAGTCTGTCACGAAGGTCGCACCATCCAAATCCAGAACGTTGTCATTTATGTATTTGAAAAAATGCTCGTAGCATTTTGTTGATTTCATTCATTCAATATGAACACAAATGGAAATATCTGTAAATATTCGAAAAATATTGTAATATATTCACAGGCTAAAAGTTTTCTTGTAAGAGGCCTATTTTTATATAATTTATTTACAAGCAAATACACCGCCAAAACCAACAACTTCAAAAATGAAATAACTCCCGAATACAAAATGAAGAAACACCCAAATTATACACGCTATGAAACAAGCCCCGAATTTTAAAAATTTGTTGGGTGTTATTTCATTGGAGAATTTTTCATAATTTGAAAACCCGAAATGAGAAATTAAATAATTTCCAAAAAAAAAACTGAAAAACGGCCAAAAAAAATTGGGAGTTATTTCATATGTCACCAAAAAATTTATGAAAAAAATTTGGAGAATATTTTATTTCTCGTTTGGGCGTTATTTCATTGGGGGGCTTTTCGTGGAGCCATAAAATTCTTTGCTACAATAAGAATGTTAATATGAACTTAAGCCTGGACTTAAATTTAAATATTAGTTTAAGCCAAAAAGTTCGATAAATAAAAATTTAGTTTAATTAAAATATTTAGGTTTGTATCAATGGCGTAGCTACAAAAGTTTTTTGGGGTTGGCAAAAGCTTAACAAAATTTTCCCCAAAATCTTAAACTTGTTTGTATAATTTCTAAAAAACAATTCTGGGGTGTGCACTGTACCCCCTAGAATGGTCTAGTTACGCCCATGGTTTATATTTAACATAAACTATTTAACTTTAAGTTTCTTCGATTTTAGTGTTTTTTTAATTTTGAAGATGATGAAGTGTATACAACTAATAATTACGATTGCAAAAAAGCTGTTACTGAACATGAAAGATTTTTTGTAAATTCTAATATAAAATATCATATTTTAGAATTTTGTCTATCTGTCTGTGTATTTTTCTTTCTGTCTCTTTTTCTTTCTGTCTGTCTTCCTGAATTCGTTTGACAAAAAACGACTAGATTGGATATTGAAATTTGGTAATGTGGCACCTTTTTATCAACGTTAATATATAGTATACCCTTTATCGTCAGATAATATCTGATTTCTAAAAAATAACAATGAAAGTGGTATATATTATTTTACTAGAAGGTTGGTAAGATATAAATGCATATAATAAAACGACAAACTATGCTAACAACATCGAACTATTAATTTGCGCTAAACAGGATATCATAATTTATCTTAAAATTGATTTAAAAACAAACAAAAAAACATTGTTTAGATAGTTTTTTTACCCATATTTGCAAATAATGCAATAAATGAATATACAATTCTACTGCAATTTTTCGTAATCATTTTTAAAACCTTTTTTTTTATTAAAGATGATTTAAAAATAATTGAATAGAAAGCAAAGAATAAATATTCACTCTACTTAATCTCGTAGCACATGTCAGATTTGTAACATTTTTTTTTTCTCCATTTTTATAGTTCATGTGAATTTCCATTAGGGATTTGGTTAGTTTTTCTTTTTTCTTATTTTAAAATAAGTAATGGCATTATAATCGGCCGTGCCGAATCTTATGTAACCTTTAAAAAATGTATCTATCAATAATTCCGTAAACATTTGTGTTATTCAAAAAAGGGAAACCAACATTTATTTTTTAATACAAATTATAACTGGTATAGTTAGAGATGGGTTTAGACCTGGATATTTTCCCATTTATACCCATTTTCATAACCGGGTATTTATTTAATTTCGGGGAAACACTCATTTGAATAACAAATACTCGTTCTTACGTAGAGTAACAGAAATGTGAAAATGTTTTTAAATATATTTTGAACATATTTTTTTAAGTGTTGATGCGTTATGCTCAGTTAAGGCAGTTTAGGTAGACTGCATCAAACACAACAACAATTCTTAATAATAACCGCTAATCAGCGTGCTTATGGGAATTCAATGTAATGCGTGGGAACAATGGCAACAACAATGCTGAAGTAACTAGAAAGATTAAAGTTTCGAAACCCAAGCTTGAGCCTCAGATGTATAAAAAGAATTTGGTTCATTCATTCTTAAATATTTGTTCCCAGCTAGCTGTTGATGATGTAGATGAAATTTCTCCAGCAACTTGGTGGCAAGGAATTTGTGGAAGCAAGCAATTAAGCAAATTAGCTGTTCGAATTTAACCAGCCCTCTGTACTTCAGCTGCTACTAAACGTTTGTTTAGCACTCACAGCTTCATTCAATTAAAAAAAAGAAACCGTTTAACAACACAAAGAGCAGGAAAAATAACATATATGTCGTGCAACTGGAACTCGCTTCTTAAAAATAGTTTACCACCTTTAGAAGAAAGCACGCACTCCACTCAATTTGAAAATGCCATGAATTCTTCACTAGAAGGTACTCAAGGCTAGTCGATATGAGTTTTTAATGGATACGGACAGCGACAGCGACAGCGATAACGATTAAATTTAAAAATTATTTCATTTGTTGTTAAAAAAATTCTAATTCATAATAAATAATTAAATTCTTTAAATTTATTTAAATTTTTCTTTATCCTGATTTATACCTAAATTTTGGGTAAATACCCAGGTGCTTAGGTTAATACCTGGGTATTTACATTTAAATACCCATTTACCATTTGGGTATTTACCCTTGTCCCATCACTAGGTATAGTCATAAGGAGTCGTGCGTAATTTTGACGTAATGTCACAATTTTACAATAAATTTAAGATTAATCAAAAGTATTGTTCTATATTTTTTTAAATTTGTAAACCTTTTATTAATGCAGAAAAATTACAATAATACGAAATTAAGGATACCTTATGACATTTGAAGCCTTTGAAAAGTTGATTTTATCTAAAGCACAGAGAGTCATACCTGATTAAATTGTTTATAAAAATTTGCTACGTGTACTTAAATATACTTAATTATATACTTTATGGGGTGACAATTATACATTGCAAAAATTACAAACGTTATGACAAATTCATTTACACCCTTGTCACTCATAGTGAAGCGTATAAAGTAACCAACTTCTCTCTATTTCTACTGACATTTTATTTGTTGCTTTAAAAAAGCACATGGCAGAAGAACAAAAGCTCAATTTACTTAGTTTGGCTCTAAGCCAAAAAAAATTAAAATTCTTAACAAAGTTTATTTTGTTTGCTTTGACGTTTATTCGCAAAAAAAGTGTTTTTTCTCTACAAATATTTCAATTTATTGAATCTGTTTTTTACTCACTCAAGCAGTTCAATTTCTAATTCAACGTTTTATATGTACATGCATACAAATTCCAAAAAAAAAAAAAAAAAAAAAAAAAAAAAAAAAATAAGAAAAACGCATTGTTATTTGAAAGAGTTTTTTTCTTTTGCTTTGTGTGTCATTTGTTATTTATTTTTGTTACCCTGTTAAATAGAATTATTTGTTGAGTATAAAGTTTCATTACAAGAAAATAAAAGTTATTGTACATAAATTAATTTAATTCCTAAAGCTGGCAGATGTTTCATTTTAATTGTATGCCAAAGAAATTAAAATTTACTACAACGTTTTCATTCATTCATTTGATGTAATTTAATCTTGCAACGTAATTGCCACACTCAAAAATACAGTTTTAAGATAGAAAAATGGGCAATGCCACGCCCAAGTATAATAAAATCATTTCAAAATACTTCTACTTAAAATTATATTTTGTTAAAATGTACAAAATAGGGTTTCTACTACAATTTATTTTATTGAAGAGGAAAATGCCACGCCCATATTTTATATTTTTTCATTTTTCAACTACTTCTAGTTAATCAAATTCTATAAGTTTTTATTCTCATTATGGAAATAAAGAACAAAGAAAAGAAAAGTAACTAGTATCATGCTCTCCCTAAAAGATTAACCATTATTTTTTTTCCTGAGCTTAAGCACGAATATATTATCGAATATTATTTTAAGTATAGCACGTTAACTCTGTAACGCATTCACCTAACTTTCTTCTTAATGTTTATCTGCAAAGAAAAAAAGCATATTTATGTAGTTAAATCCGGCAAACGCAACGGCCAATTAGAATCGCTCCCTTCTAAAATAATGCATTAACATAAATTTAACAAAACCTGTTACTGTACCTTGTCTTAAAATTTTAAGCGTATTAAAACCTCTTGTTACATCCACCACCAGCCGTTTTATTTGGAATTTCTGCAATATTCATTTCCGACCCGATAAAGCATATATTTTTATAAAGCTTAGACTAGGAGAGATGATTGAGTAATATGGCCAAATCGGTCACTAATCGGCGAAGTTATAGGCAAAAACAATCTTAAAACATTATATATAAAATATGTATAAATATATCATCTTACAAAAACTCCTAATAAATTTTTTTACTTGATGAACCCACCAAATTTCTAACTGTAGTCTTAAAACTTTTTAATGAGAAAAACTAACATATCGGTTCGAACCGAACTGATATATAAGCACTATAACATACCGCTTCGGTGTTTTTCTTAAAATTTACAAACAATATCAAATTTTTTTATCTATAACTAAAGTTTGTATAGGAGATAGTTATTATTTCTTTAAATTTTACATTTTTTCATTTTATTAAATTTTATTTCTGTTATCATAATTTTGTAAATCATACTGTTTTTAGAGGAGAACCGTATCGAAGTTAATACTAAATTAGTAAATTCAAACAAAAAATTATTATCGTGACTATACTATTACTAACAAAATACAAATAACCTTTACTTGTTTTCGATAATTAAATATTTTTATAGAAACTATTATATATAATATATATTTATTTTATTTATTTATTTTAATTTGATTTTCTAATACAACAAGACCTTTAATCTTATAATTTACAGTATTCGAATCAGACTAGTTAAGTTAGACATTGAATAACAAAATATATAATCTTAAAGAACTACATAAATTATATATACGCCTGAAAGTATAAAAATTCAAACAAAGTTATAATCCACATTGACATTAAACAATTCATTAAAAAAATACATTACGATAACAAATAACAAAAAGTTTACGAAAAATTTGCGATGAGTAATTTTCTAAACCTTATAGCGTTGCTAGTAATTTGCAAATTATTTGGGAGTTGATTTCAGAGACGTATGCTTAATATAAAGTATATACATTTGGAAGCATGGTCACGATGACGAAATTGTATTGAACTTTTCCCCCTGCTAGATCTCGCAAACTGTATACGTTCATACAGATATTTCGGCTCTTTCGATATAATGATTTTATGAAGTAAAATTAAGTTCTTAAACTGTAGGTAGTTTGTAAATGACATATTAAATAAACGACAGGAATATTGCGATATATGGTCAAACTTTTTAAATAAAATATGTAGCGAATGGTATTATTGTACGTAACAGTATGCATTCGCATATCTTTTGAGTTACAACCTGTAAAAATTTTCGATGAATACAGGAGTGTCGGCAATATATGTATTTGCAAGTAATATTCTCACTTGTTGAGGCGTAAAGTGCTGAGTAGCCCATAAACTACGCAGCATGCCATATACTCTACCATAAGCCTGTGTGATTTGACCAAGTTAAAGTTCTGTTAAACGTTACACCTAAGATTTGAGCTAAATCTACAATATCAATCTTTGAACCACCAATAAATATATTTACCTCAATATTGAATTGAAAAGTTTTCTTACGTTTTAATATGCATTTAGATTTATTCGGATTAAGTCGCAAACCGTTGGCTGTAGCCCATATAAATATTTTATTAAGATCATGATTCAGTTCCTGTATTCTTGTGCTGATCGTCTCCTTGGAACTACTATGATAAAGCTGAACATCGTCAGCATACATATGTGACAGCGCATAAAGAAAGGGACCTAAGGGTAAAAACAGTTTTTGTTCAGGAGAGCCATTTTAAAGATTAAATGATTTTTCTATTTTTTTAAATTGTTCATAAGGAAAAAAATAAATTTTTTGCAGTTTCGTAAAATCAAGTTATTTTGTTAATTTAGTAGGAGCAAAAATGAAAATAAATAAATTTTACCGTTAGGTCCCTTTCTATTTGCGTTTAGAATCGTTTAGAATCGTCGACTTCACTTTAATAAAACGCGCATATCTCTGGTAGGGAATACTTTTGGGGCATGGGATCGGTCTCATTCGATGCTCAGATGTTGTCCACATCAAAAAAAAAAAAAAAAGTGAAAATTGTTTTTTTTTACCCTTAGGTCCCTTTCTCTATGCGCTGTCACATACATATGTATTTTAAAATAAGATAGTTGTTTAGGAAGATCATAAGCATATAACGAGTATAGCAGGGGTCCAAGGAAAGAACCCTGTGGGGCACCTCTAGTCACTTGTAAGGGCCGAGATATACAATTACCATTTGCATCTGATTGACATCTACTTGAAAGGTATTACGACATTAATTTTACAGCAAAATTATAGAAACAATTTCATGCAGAGGATTGAATGGTGTACTATGTCAAAGGCCTTTGAATGATCCAATAATACCAAGAACGTTAGTTTTTTCTCATCTAGGTTACTACGAATCTCCTCTATTACATCAGTTATATCTGTTATACAGCTACGTTGAGGTCTGAACCCGGACTGACGATCAGTTAATAGGTTGTTGTCATTAACATGCTTATAAATTTGTCTATACAATAAATTTTCGAAAACCTTAGAAAAATGAGGGAGAATTGCAATCAGACAATATTCATTTCCTGATTTTGGAACTGCAACAATTTTGGCATGCTTCCATTAAATTGAAAAGATACAGGTCATTAATATTTTATTAAAGAGGTGTGTAACATATCGAATTATCCATGGTAAAATCATTTTAACAAACTTAGGGTTTATATTATCCAATCCAATTGAATTAGATTTAATTGCATTATAAGCGCAAATAACATCAAATTCATCCAGATATTGAAAACTTAATTCATTACATAAAGTCAAAGGTAAACTTTGATCATAAAATCTAGATTGAACAGACGGAAAACGATTATTAGTAAAATGTTCATCAAGCAAATTAACATCATAATATGACTGTCGTGATCATGTCATAAGCATGGTTTTTCTTTTCATGTGGCGAACGCTCTGACCAATTAACATCTGAATTTGTGCCTGTCTCTGTCCCGTGCAGTGGCTCCATCCTGTTACAACCACATCTCAAGTCTGTTTCAATGATTAGAATGATACCGCTGATCTGTAAGCTTTAATTCTTGCACCAATTGCACCTTATATGTGAATAACAGTCTGTATTTTTGTTGTTATGTGTCATTGTGACGTACGAGCCATCCCTAATTGAGCAGAACTCCTTCTGATAGATGTTTCTGGTGATTCGTTAACACTTTGCTCCACTCGTTCAATATTTTTTATAGAGCGAATTATACGTAGTCTATCAGCTCGAGGCAAATCTCTTAATGTACCCTGTTGGTGGTGACGCAGAACGAAGCAAGCAATCATTGCCTTAAAAAGCGAAATTTTGCGGTTTAAATGTCGACGATAATTTTTTAAGTAAAATAATGATAATGATTTAAATAAAAAAATTCTTTTATTCTGGTTCTTTGTTCAGTTGTTAATCACTTCATAATTTATTTTCCAGGTGTAATATAATTTAAAAAAATTAATATAAAATTGTGACTTTTGCCCAGCCTTTACTTTGAACTATGTATATCGTTACACTATCTGCAGACTAAAAATCTAATTTGTAAAAATTAAAACAGTTTATTTGGAGCTTTCAAAATCAAATTTATATGGCTATTAATTTTTTGAACCCTTTCTAAATCTTAAATAATTTTTATATATAAGGCATATACGCTTTTACCGCAGTTTTTTCTAAAATTTCTCAACAACTTTTTTCAAATCCGTCTCAAAAACAACTATCTTTTTTTACATAAAATATAAAAACAATTTATATAACATTTTTTTATAAAAATTTTTAATTTATTTTTTTAAATTTCATATTTTAAATGAGTGTAATAATTTCTTAAAAAAACGGACAAAGTGATAAAAGAAAAATTGTCCTTGCTTTTTTAGAGTAAACATACATATGCATATGAATATGTATATGTTCATGTATAGCTCAGTTTTAGTACACATTTTTCTTAACATTCACTTTGATGTAATATTTTTTTTGTTTTTTTTTTTTTTTTTTATAAAATAAAATATTCTCAGTTAAGAGCAAACAGACAGCGAAATAATGAAATTAATTTCTTATTTTATTACAACATTAATTAACATGTATTTTTTTCCTTAGTTTTTGTATGTAGGCAGGTTTCTGCAGATCTGACAAAGTAAAATTTTTTTTTTTTATTAATTCTTTTACATTAATGTAACTTATATAAGAGCATTAATAACAAAATTGTTTATATTTTACGCATTTGATTTCTATCGTCATCACCATGAAGCTGACAATAATACGATTTGCTTATGATGGTAGAAATTAACTTAAACATGATTTAGCTTTTACAGTTCATGACATAAATTCTAACTAAATATTTATGTAATTTTTTGCTAATTAAGTCAATTTGGTGTATTTGCAAAAGTATATTAACTCATTTGTTTGAACACTAATAAGACTAATTTAGAGCTGCAACTAAATTATATTCTATGGTTTTATTAACAGGCTTGTTTTATCCACAAGGAATATATACACACACATGCTTAAAAAATAAGAATGGAAAATAATGGTAAAAAAATATTTGATGTATTAATAAGGAGTCCTAAGTGATCGAAAAGCTACATCAAACCCTCATAAGGCATGAATTTATGCATAATTATTGCATTTAGAATGACATCCGTATCTTTATTGGTGGGTCCTTTATGTGCGGGAGAGTAGTATTCACCCAAGTTTAACCTTTCCTAAATCTTGAGTCTGCAGAAGTATTTGTCAGTGTATATGCTTGGTTTTCTACACGCGTTGAACCACCTGTAGTGCGTTTAACTACGTAGAGTAGGTAGATACAATAGACAGCTGTTGTGCAACTCACTTGGGTCCATCATATTGATTCCTTTGTGATACCTGCATAGAAAATAAAATGAGAGAGAGGGAAGCAGACCAGTCCAGAGTCTCGAATCCACAATCCCCAGACTAGCAGACCAGCATACTATTGACTAGCCTACCGGGGCGTTTCGCTAATTTTTAACAATCCAAAACTCGTTGAATTCGTCAGCACTTATTGTTTTGTTTATAATAACGATTATGCGATTCACTAAATAATATTTAACGTTAATCGATAACTGTTACAATTAAACGTCATCTTTGTCAAAAGATTCCAAAATAAAATCATCGCTAACATCACTTCCACAGATAGTAGCGCCAGAGCAGAGACTTAAACAAGTTGTTTTTGAGTCATACATAGGCTTTAACATAAAATAAACAACAACAACAACATTATTATTGTAGATAACAATACGTCGTTTGTAAATTACTGTGTTCTATGTGATATATAAAACCTATACATATAGAACACAATAATTTATGAACGACGAATAACAACTATTGTTAAAATATGCTACTGAATACCGAAATCGATAAAAAGTTTGTATACTTTCTTAGATTAGTCAATCGCACTACTTTTTAAATGTAGAATGAACAAGAAAAGAATTCTCAATTCATCTGATAACCAGCCAGTTATAAAAAGCACGAGGCAGATTCATTTGAACTGCTCTCTGTTGCATGAGTGTGTTCTACAGGTCAATAAGTGTGCCTTCACAAATTAGTGTACGCTGATGTGAGCTAAGGCATGTTGTGGGCATGGGAATGAAGCTACTGACGAAACCACAAAAACAGAATCTACAGCTGCAATATGTAGACTAGAATCTAGAACTGCTCTAGGTGAAGGGTGGGCACTATTCATTAGGTTAAATCTATAAACTTGCAAGGGTGAAGATGAATGAAACCACTTGTATACAGCTTCGTAGCGTACTCAAGGAGCCTCTCGGCTGGGATGCAGTAAAGAAACTCGGCTTGTGTTTGCTGATGGTAATAGCGAAGGCAAGGCGAACTAGAAACTGTAGTCGCTTGAAGTTGAAAGGCAAGTCGGTGGGAACCATCGGAATGCGCGGAAATAGCTAAGAATAATAACTTGTTTTTTATGGGCGTAACACTGCCCACTTTTCTTATCAGAAAATTGTATAGTCATGACAGCTCAATATGTGTGCAAAGTTTCAGAAAAATCGTTCAAGTGCAAGTAGCTAAAATTGATAACTTATTTTTTATGGGCGTAACCCCGTCCATTTTTCTAATCATGAAATTTTATAATCATGAGAGTGCAATATGTTTGCAAAGTTTGAGAAAAATTGGTTAAGTGCAAGTAGCTAAAAATTATAACTTATTTTTTATAGGCGTAGCCCTGCCAACTTTTTACCACCCATAAACACTCCCTGGAATGTGTACAACAATTTTCTAAAGTTTGAGTCCGATCGGTTTTACAGTTTCGGAGTCTATAGCTAACACATACACACAGACAGACAGACAGACAGAGTTTAACTTTTATATATACCCAGCAAAAAAGTCTATGACAAAGAAGTGGATTTGCAGGGGTTCAACTGGTGACGAAGTGATTAAATTTAGGTGAAAACACTAATGATTTTAACATTAGCGTGTCATTGGAGATCATGTGTTTACATGAATATATTAATGAACTGCACTCCATTGTAAGTACATATGTAGAACTCATATTTGATGAGAAGCATCGGATGTTTCATGAGTTGAATTTGTTTGTTTACATGAATTGTTTAAGATATTTAGCATGTCGTTACATTCATTTTTAAACACATCAATTATGACAAATTTTTTCACATTTAGGAAGTCATTTACAATGAATGCTTTTACACAATTGATTTAGAAGTCTTAAAAATGTAATTCGCTTTGCACTACTTCTAATTTTTTTTGCTGGGTATAGATGGAAACTTTAAATCTCATCTGAAGAGGATACATATCAAGGATAATGACATTTGTTGAATGAGCCTGTAGGATGCTGAGACAACGGCGCTTACCTTAGTCTAAAGAAGACGGTGGCGATTACATAGGTCTATGCAATGAGAATTGTCGACAATCACCAGTCAACAGTGTCTGGCTTGATTCGGCCCTACATATCGTTGGCCACAAGTAGAAAGTCCCTAACTCAAATAATTGCAACTATCCATGAGTAAAATCATTATAGTCAGCTACTACCAGAATTAACAGAATTACATATTAAAGATTTTGTCCATCCCACCCAACTACATAACATATTACATGTCTCTACAGTTAAATACAAATTCAACACATATAAACTCGTAGAGAAATAAAATGTCATGAAAATCTGTAAAAATAACACTCGAAAATGCTACTTAATGAAAATCCCACACACTTCAGGAATAAATGTGCATGTAAGTATACCAATACCAACAATGCTAATCATCATCAACAAAAGTAAACATAAACACAATCTACACAAACGCACTAATACAAGAATACACACATTAATATTTGTCGTAAAACAAAGGTGACAAGTTAATATAGGATCCTAAGCACATTAGTATATTTTACACACACACACACACACATGCCTATGTAATATGTTTAACTGTTTATGACACTTATACGTTGACAAATTGTAGAAAAAAAAAACAAAGGATTACCTAACCTATGTGTGTGTAAACAAAAATAGCTTAGATGAAAATACTGTCAAATTAACTGTTTTGTTTGTTTGTTTTTATACCCGCCACCAAAAAAATGGTGGGGGTATATTCATTTTGTCATTCCGTTTGTAACACATCGAAATATCCATTTTAGACCCCACAAAGTATATATATTCTGAATCGGGGTTTGATTTGATGACGATCTAGCTATGTCCGTCCGTCTGTCCGTCTGTCCGTCTGTCCGTCTGTTGAAAGCACGATAGAGGTCGCACCGAAAAAGCTAAAGGGCTCAAATTTTGCCAGAATCTTTCTAATAGACAAGGTTTGTTTGGTATTGAAAATGGGCTAAATCGGAATATTAGAAAGAGAGTTATAGCTCGTAAAGCAAGAATAGGTCGAAAAACCCGTGTCCTTCAAACATCGAAAAAAAAGGAATTGTGTCCAAACGCATAAACGTAGAGTCATGAAACTTCGAATATATATTTCTCGAGTCAAAAGAATATTTCTCCCCAAAAATTGCTTAAATCTGTGCATTAGAAAAGGAGTTATAGGTCAAAATGTACGAAAATTTATACCGCTCAGTGTATATTTGAAGTTTAAAACGTAATAAAACTGACAAAACTATATGTACGGTTCTGAAATTTTGCAAACATGGTTTTCTGGTCAAAGTCTTCGTTATAACGGAAAATAAATGTGCCACGCCCACTTTTTTTTAAAACTTTTATAAAAATATATTAGTCATATTCATTAGCATTTATTCATTGCAGATGGCGACATCTGTTGAAGGCGCCACTACATTTTGCAAACACTGAGGATGATGTCTTTGCTAAACATCACGTAGAACACTAGATGACTCTAGTAACATTTTTTTGCACAAACTACAAAGGAATTTTATAGGGGTTTGTGAAAACGAAAATGACCGAAGTTTGTTGACAAAAATTAACTAGAGTAATGATTTGTGCCCAACTTAACATATAGTTGTACACACAGTCTTATGAGGTTTAAGATTTAAAAATATTAAAAAAAAAAATGTGCATCAGTAGATTTAAAATAAGTATTTGAATATTTAAAATACATATTTTAACAAATTTTTTTTTATCTATCTATTTTTTTGTAAAGGGTGGTTAAATTTTAAGGGCCACAGGGTGATTCAAAATAGACATGCTCAGCATTTTGCTAAAACAGGAAATTTATTAGTAAGATTTTGATTTTTAAAGTTCTATAACATTTTACTTTTAGAAGATTTTCAAACGAAATAAGTTTTGTATAATTTTAAAATTTGTTAGCCATTAATACATGAAAATAAATTGTTTATAATGTTTAGAAATAATTTTTTTTTATCTTTAGGTCTAAATTTTCCTAAATTCCTTTTTTTAATACACCATAACTTCTAGAAAACATAAGATAACAAAAAGAAATTAGCACCATTTAGTAGATAAAACTCTCCTCTATACCCCTATACCCCATTTTATACCCGATACGATCCGACCGTGAACAGCAGACCAATTTTTGTGACACAAGGTCAAATATTTTTTGCAAAATTTTAGTAAAAGAGCTAAACAAATTTTTTTTTAATGTGTTTTTTTGAAGTATTTGAGTTTTTATATCCGCCACCAAAAAAATGGTATGTATATTCTTAATCGGGGTTTTATTTGATGACGATCTAGCTATGTCCGTCCGTCTGTCCGTCTGTTAAAAGCACGATAGAGGTCCCATCGAAAAAGCTAGTGGGTTCAAATTTTGCCAAAATATGTCTTATACACAAGGTTTGTTTGGAATAGAAAATTGGCTAAATCGGAGTATAAGGGAGAAAGAAAAATTGCCTAAATGCATGTATTAGGAAGGGAGTTAGAGATCAAAATGTACGAAAATTTATACCGCGCAGTGTATTTTCCAATATGTTAAAAATTTTAAACCTAATAAGAGTGACAAATTTAGATCTACGATTCTGAAATTTTGCAGGAATTGCTTTTTGGTCAAAGGCTTTCTTCTGACGGAAAATAAATGTGACACGCCAACCTCCCATACAACGTTTTCTCTCAAATTCTTATAATTTCTCTATAAATCGAATAATAAAGGACTTTATTGAAATATCTAAGTTGTATTTATTAGCATAAATAACTTCGACACACCTACTATAACGCTCACTTTTCACGTTATTTACTGTTAATGAAATTTAAATTTATAAAACCGACAAAATTAGAGGTATGATGATAAAATTTGCTACGGAAATCCTTCTAGTCAATGTTATTGTTATGCCAGAAAATTTAGGTGACACGCCCACTCTTACGCCCACATCCTATATAATGCTTTATTTCAAATTCATATAATTTCTCAATGAATAAATATTTTGGAAGAATTACGGACTATATTGAAATATCTAAGTTGTATTTATTAGCAGAAATTTTATTGACACGCTTACTTTAACGCCCATTTTCACTGAAACACTTAATTTACGAAAATATTTTACCAGCATATCTAAGTTATAAATGGTGGTTAAATTTTAAGTGCCGATGTTGATTTTGAATAAAACACAAATTATTTAGGAAATTATTATCATTTCTTTTTTAATGATAATATTTGTATGGTTCATTTATGTATGGAACAAAATATCGGCCAAATGGCCCCGCGACCTCAACGGCACACCTCGATCCGATAGTCCAAATTTTAAATAACATTGCTGATGCTCAATTGTTTGGCACGATGATGAGTCGAATTTGACTGTTTTTTTGCCACACTATCGCGATAAACAGCAATGCTTCTCATTTAACGAATTTAGAAGGCATTCATAGATGTTCTAACATTTTATACAGACCTGGGGCCGAATTACGGCATTCGATATCGATCAAAATTTTACTCGAACGATCGAGTATGCTTTAAGTATATAGATTCTAATAAGAGTTTTCAAATTTCGATCACGTTCGAGTGCCGTAATTCGGCCTCTGTTTTAAATTTAAAATTCAACCACCCTCTACAAAGAAAGAGATGTATATTTTATTATAAAGAGATTATTCCAAGCGATTAACAAAATAATAATTATTGTGCTTTAAATGTACACAAAATTGGTGGTGGGTATAAAAGATTCGGCACAGCCGAATATAGTGCTCTTACTTGTTTCTTTTTTTTTTGTCATTGCACATATATTTGTGTAATGATTTTAAAATAAGTTAAGTGTTTAATTGTTGAAATGTTTTGATGGGTAAAATTAAATAATAATAATAATAATAATAATAAATAATTATAAAAATAATAATAATAATAATAATAATAATAAATAATTATAAAAATAATTATATTTTACATAAAAAAATTTTTGACTCAAATTTAACGTAAACGGCAATTTTATTTTTCGTTAGCTTAAAGCACAATAAATTCTGAGAATTGAGTACAGTAGCCTTGGGAATATTTTTATTTATGAGTAGTTTATTGCAGATGTTATTTTGCTCAAACGTACTTATAGAAGATTACTTCATTTACGTTTATGAAGTGAAAACATGTCATTTTGTTTACAGCAACACCAACATTAACAACAGTCTAAATTTGGTTTCTATTTTACCTCCAGCATATTGCTTTTAGTTCTTACAAACACTCACACTAGGGTCCGATAGAAATTGAAATTGCAAAGAGCAAGCACAAAAACAAAAGTGCTATATTTGTACATGCCGAATCTAATAGTACCCTTCTCCATCATGTACATATTTATAATGACCACATGGTAGTCTTTAATGTTTAGATTTAATGTTATACCCCGTTTTTTTTATTTTTTCGGCGGTATATTTGATTTTGCAATTTGGCATACTAGTTAATTGTATTCTACTATTCAGGCACTTTCATTTGATTGCTATATTAATAGGATTTCAGTTGATCAAGAAGGTACATTATAAATACCAAATATTACCCATTTATAAAATCATTCGCCACCATTTCGTTATAAGGGCCATCACAGATTTTAATCTTTTTTATAATGATTATATTGCGTTAGTCAGCTCATTTGATACCTATATTGGCTTTCTCGGTTGTATAAAAACTAAAAAATTTATTTTCGTTTATAAATTTTATGAAAAATACCTAGGCAGTTGTATTTTAGTGCTTATACCTCAGTTTATTACAAACCAATTTGTTAGGTAGGTAGGTAAGGCTGGTGCTAAGTTACCCTCACACCCTCACTCGGAGACCATTACGGTCCATTGTGATGCCTTAATAGAGAGAAGAATAGAAATAGTTAGAATAGAAGAGAAAGAGAAGCAGACTAGTCCGGAGTCTCTGGCGGGAATCGAACCCACAACCCCCAAACTAGCAGACCAGCATACTACTGACTAGTCCACCAAGGCACCCAACCAATTTGTTAGCTTTACCATGTAGTGCATACAAAAACAATAAGAACTGCATCTTTAAGCTTTCGATATCGTAAAAAAAGGTTCCGCGTCAAATGCAATCAAGTTTGGGATCAGTAAGTTCGATTTGACCAATTTTCAAGCACTTTTTCGGGTGTATGGCAATTACATCACGAATGTTAGCCTTTAAATGCTCAATTGTCTCTTATTTGTCTATATAGCACTTGTCTTTAACGGCGCCCCAAAGAATTTAGTCAAACGGTGTCAAATCGCATTTCTTTGTGCCCAATTGCCATGACCATTTCGGCTAATTAAACAGCAATTAAACGCAATAAATCGATTGTGGCATAAGATGTGTGTTAAGTTGCACCATCCTGTTGAAACCAAACATCGTTCACATCAATACCATGAAAAGGATGTACAAAGAAATCGGTTATCGATTGCTGTCTCTATTGCCCGTAATGGTTTCACCGTCCTCATTTTCAAAGAAATATGGGCCAATTATGCCTCCATTCCACAAGCCGAAGTCACTCGTAGTAGCATTGCATTCTGTAAGACGACGCTTGGGTTGTCTGAGCCCCAAAAATTTTTTTTTTGCTTATTAACGTACCCACCAAAATGAAAGTGAATTTCGTACGAAAAGATGAAAATTTTTGCCTATAACTTTTTCGATTAGTAACCGATGTCTATAAATTATCCTAGGGCTAAAATTTTTTTAATTTTTTATTCAAATATGGGAAAAAGCCGATGCAGTATTGTTTCTTAGCTCATATCTTACAAATTTTCGGGGGCCATTGTGCTGTTTTTCAATACCGATCTGCTTACAAATATTTCCGATGTTTTAGTATCATACACGTCGGGGGCTTCACTCACAAACAGATAGACAGAGAGACAATGCTCAGTCGACTTTCAGAAAATATATACTTTAGAGGGTCGGAAATGATTATTGTAAAAATTTCACATGGAATAACCAACCAATATATACCCCTACACTCTCTGTAATGAAATATTTTTCATTTAAGATCAGTGCATATCATTAACATTTAAGAACGATTTCAGGCATAACGAGACTTAATAGCAAAAATTCGAAATTGGCTTTTTGTCTTTTTTTCGTCTGTTTAAATATTGAGTAATTGCAAAAATAACGTAACTGACATTAAAACTGTAATGAATAATAACGATATAAACAAATTAATTAATTAAAAAGAGCAAATAATATTTACATCGTCACTGTTACCTGTTAGTTTAAATCTAGAGATTAAACCGTAAATAATTTTTCATTCAAGATTATGCAGCTCACGATGAAAACATCATTAATAGACATTTTGGTTTTTGTTTGCTTACACACATGTAGATCACAAAAATTTTATGAAAATTTAAACGTTTAAATGTGTTAAAGTGGTCACAAAACAAACAAAATTATTTCTAAATTTATACATCAAAACTAAACCAAATATTTTATAACAACTTACTGCCAATTGTATTCATAGAGAATTCTTAACATTTTATACAGGAAACAACCTCAAAGATTCTTTTTGTAGACTTAATAAGACTTAAAAAGCCTAATAGTCGTTTCATATTTAAACAAAATAAGTTATTTTTTTAGCTGTTTTTAAAACATAAAAATATATAAGAACAAAATCCAAAATATAACAAATTACATAAAAATATGAGATCGATATACTACATCCAAGTTTCGTGATCCTGGGGTGAACTGATTGCAGTATTATACGAATGTGCTCACACATAATTGTTCTTAAGGAATTCCGAATAAAAAATTAAAAAAAATGTAAGGCATGATTTAATTTAAAAACTTCATTGAATTTGTTTTGTAAATAACTTCTTTTTTTCTAATATGCCCGAAAACAAACTAAAAATCATCTCCTTTTATTTTTTTTCTGTGTGTTACGTTACTTTCGCCGTCACATTTTAGTCTAGTCTGTTAGAAATGTGACTACAAAATTGATGTAACTGGCAATAAAATAGTTTTATGTGAAGAATTGAGGTAAAATTTATCTATAAGTTACATAAGATCATTATGAAATCTCGGCTTTGTATGTTACGTTATTTTAGCGGTTAAGGCTCGATATAAGTAGTCACTGTAGCTGTTGTGCCGAAGCTCATTCTACACGTCTATTTCTGGCATTGTTAGCAGTATGTCATGAATATCAAAAAAGTACAAAATAAATTCACCACTTACATCGCTCCTAATGATAGTCGCACCATAGCCATGCCTTAAACAAGTAGTTTTAGAGTCGAATATAAAATTTCTGATTTTTGTCTATAAAATAAACAACAACAAAAATATGGTTGTTTATATACATATATATATATATCAATAACAACTACATATATTAACAATAACAATATTATAAAAATTGTTGAACTACTAAGTGATAAAAAACAATGTAGAGACTATTTAAATTTTAAGCAAAAATAATATTGTGCCTTGTTTTTATAAATTACTAGCTAATACCCGGGTGTGCTTCGCCACCCCAAATTTTAGTATTTAATTCATATGGCAGGTGCCACGCCCACTATTGTTAATGCACCCATTTTTCCATAAATGTTTATTTGAATATCAAAGTTGCTTTTGCAAAATTTTAGTACTCTAATCGATATCGTTTTCCAGATATACGAATTTTAGTATTTAGTTCATATGGTAGGTGCCACGCCCACTATTGTTAATGCACCCATTTTTTCCATAAATGTTTATTTGAATATCAAAGTTGCTTTTGCAAAATTTTAGTACTCTAATCGATATCGTTTTCCAGATATACGAATTTTAGTATTTAATTCATATGGTAGGTGCCACGCCCACTATTGTTAATGCACCCATTTTTTCCATAAATGTTTATTTGAATATCAAAGTTGCCTTTGCAAAATTTTAGTACTCTAATCGATATCGTTTTCCAGATATACGAATTTTAGTATTTAATTCATATGGCAGGTGCCACGCCCACTATTGTTAATGCACCCATTTTTTCCATAAATGTCTATTTGAATATGAAAGTTGCTTTTGCAAAATTTTAGTACTCTAATCGATATCGTTTTCCAGATATACGAATTTTAGTATTTAATTCATATGGTAGGTGCCACGCCCACTATTGTAAATGCACCCATTTTTTCCATAAATGTTTATTTGAATATCAAAGTTGCCTTTGCAAAATTTTAGTACTCTAATCGATATCGTTTTCCAGATATACGAATTTTAGTATTAATTCATATGGCAGGTGTCACGCCCACTATTGTTAATGCACCCATTTTTTCCATAAATGTTTATTTGAATATCAAAGTTGCTTTTGCAAAATTTTAGTACTCTAATCGATATCGTTTTCCAGATATACGAATTTTAGTATTTAATTCATATGGCAGGTGCCACGCCCACTATTGTTAATGCACCCATTTTTTCCATAAATTTTTATTTGAATATCAAAGTTGCTTTTGCAAAATTTTAGTACTCTAATCGATATCGTTTTCCAGATATACGAATTTTAGTATTTAATTCATATGGTAGGTGCCACGCCCACTATTGTTAATGCACCCATTTTTTCCATAAATATTTATTTGAATATCAAAGTTGCCTTTGCAAAATTTTAGTACTCTAATCGATATCGTTTTCCAGATATACGAATTTTAGTATTTAATTCATATGGCAGGTGCCACGCCCACTATTGTTAATGCACCCATTTTTTCCATAAATGTTTATTTGAATATCAAAGTTGCTTTTGCAAAATTTTAGTACTCTAATCGATATCGTTTTCCAGATATACGAATTTTAGTATTTAATTCATATGGTAGGTGCCACGCCCACTATTGTTAATGCACCCATTTTTTCCATAAATGTTTATTTGAATATCAAAGTTGCCTTTGCAAAATTTTAGTACTCTAATCGATATCGTTTTCCAGATATACGAATTTTAGTATTTAATTCATATGGCAGGTGTCACGCCTACTATTGTTAATGCACCCATTTTTTCCATAAATGTTTATTTGAATATCAAAGTTGCTTTTGCAAAATTTTAGTACTCTAATCGATATCGTTTTCCAGATATACGAATTTTAGTATTTAATTCATATGGCAGGTGCCACGCCCACTATTGTTAATGCACCCATTTTTTCCATAAATTTTTATTTGAATATCAAAGTTGCTTTTGCAAAATTTTAGTACTCTAATCGATATCGTTTTCAAGATATACGAATTTTAGTATTTAATTCATATGGTAGGTGCCACGCCCACTATTGATAATGCACCCATTTCTTGCCTAAATGCTCATTTGGGTGTGAAAGTTGCTCTTGCAAAATTTTAGTACTCTAATCTATATAGTTTTCCAGATATACGAATTTTAGTATTTAATTCATGTGGCCACGCCTACTATTGAAAGTACGCCCATTTTTTACCCAAATGTTTGTGTGGATGTCAAAGTTTACCGTACTTAATTTGAAGACTCTAGCTGCATTAACTTTCGTGATATATAATATTTTATACTTATTACTCAATAGGGCCTGGCACACCGCCCACTTACAATTTCAAACCAAAGTATAGCCTATAGGTCCTTCCAGACATACAGAAAGATTCTGTGAAAATTTCAAGGAAATCGGTCCAGCCGTTTAACCGTCTATAAAGCACAAACAAACATACAAACACACAAACATATAAACATACAAACATACAAACACACATTGGTTTTTATATATATAGATTACGTAGAATAAAATATGGTACGTAGCGTTCTAATTTTTTTTTTTTTTAAGTGTTAGTTAGCGAAAAAGAATTACCATGCTAAAGTGTGACCATAACACGTTGTATGCCTATAAGTATGTGTGTTAGTTTAAAAATAACAGTACTTGTATATATGTACAAATGATTAAGTGGATTTTTTGCTAGCGTTGATTATATTATATCATGATTAAGTTTATCTTAACTATTGCACATGAACACCTTTGCATATATGTTTATAGCGTTTATAGATTTTTTTCATACTCTTTGTCTTGTAGACAGAAGGCTAATTTATAAACTTTTCTATAAACACATACAATTTACCACAGAACCTCTAGATAATAAATGCTGGCAAATAAATGAAAGGATTTATAAGGATGTTAATTAAAAAGATTAACAATTGTTTTAACCAGATTCAATTTATTTCGAAAGGGATAATACTGTATTTGGAGGGTTTTTTTTTGGTATCATATGAAAGTCTAAAATAAAAATTCTTTTGTGCAATTAAGCAGTCAGCAAATTATAGAATTTGTTGTTGTCATAAAAAATGGATTTTCTGTTAAAATGGGGAGCAGGTTACTACTCACAGTACGAGTGTACGAAACATAACAGAACCATTGCAGCTAAAGACACTTTGTTCAATATTTGATATAAATAAAGATAAATAATTTCTGCTCCCGGCAATTGGTGATTCAGCTGTCGAAATTTCCAATCGTATAGATAAGACACGTAAAGCGTTTCCACAATTGAATCCGGTTTCAAATTCTTTCAAAACCTTAAAGAGAATAAAAGCTTTATTGAAATAATAAGTCTTATTACTATATGGATAAGGGACATGGTTATTTAAGCCGCAGAAAAACAGGCGTGTCCGTAGTTCCGCGCATAGTGCAAACGTCAATTAGTAAATTAGTAATACACAGTTTGCGTTTGAATTGGCGTCGTCAAACTGTTGTAACCCTATTTATGCTCCCAAAGGAAATAACAAAGAAAAATTATATATACAGGGTGGACCGGTTCTAATATAAACAAAATATTTTTAAACAAGTTAAAATGACCTCGTTTTTAGCTTCGCAATTATGGTATCGTTTTAGAGCATTCTCTATTGCATCTATCAAAATTTCAAAAGCGCTTAAATATCTGCAACAATATTAGTGTTGACTCAATGGATTGCCTCGGGTTTGTTAACATGTACTCGCTCCTTGAAACAAACCCAATGAAAATAGTCGAATGCTGATAAATCCAGCGAAAACGCTGTTCAAATAGTTTCAGAATTTTTGGAAATTATTCAGGTAAGGTTTTAAGAGATGGACTTTTAAAAAGGTTTTATCATAAGCCGATTAAGTTCTCCATTAACGGTTACGGCACTTCCATCTTCATTTTCGAATAAATAACGCCCAGTAATTTTTTCAGATGTAATGCCACATCATACCATACTCTTAATAAGGTGCAATTAGCGTTGATGAATACCTCTTGGATTTTAAGAACTTTAATACTTTCAGTTCTGCTTATTAACAAAGACATTTAAATATAAATGAACTTCCGCACTTACAATCAAATTTTAAATAAAGTTGATTTCATTTCTGCCAGCTGTTGCAATTTAAATGCAAAATCTAAAAGTTTAAATTTTCTAATTAAAATTTTTCACGAATTGGACCTTATATTGGAATAACAAGTCTTTTTTTAAATGTGTGATAGTTATATAGGTTAGGTTGAAAAAGAGGGACACTGAAAAGCCCAAACCCATAACGGTTAAACACGTATGCCCCATTGGCATATTGTGCACTGTCATATTTATATACGATTCCTAGTTGATCAGAACGCCTCTAATATATGTTTTTGGTGTTTCGTTAACACTTTGCTCTACACGTTCAATATTTTCCGCTGTACGGATTAAGCGTAGTCCATCGTTTTGAGGTAAATCTCTTACGCTGCCATTTTGATAGTGACTTTAAACAGCGCAAAGAATTATTACCGCAAAACTCTGGCGTAAAAATGTCAACGATGTGCTCTTTGCGTAAAAACAGTTGGTTTCGGATTGATGTAATAAAATTATATTAACCTGTTCTTTGTTCTGTTGTAAATCTCTTCTTTATTCATTATTTAGGTGTAAGAATAAAAATATATATTATATCTGCACCTATAAAGGTTTCCTTTAAATAAAAATAAATTGTGCCTGTACCGAGGCAAAGAAAACAAAGGAGGTTGAAAGCAATTAAGGCAATATGCAATTGCTCATAGTAGTCAGTTTTCTGCTGTGTTACAATTTCATCTGGTGTAATATTTAAGCATTTATTATTTTTATCTTGCCTAGGAGGCACCACACGTACTTCCATTTAAAAAATAATAATATCCTTAAGAAAAAAATATTGCGGAATATATCCTGCCGTTATTGAATTCAAGCATTTCTAGCGTACGCCATTTTTAGTAAATATTTTGATGGCATCCAAATATTTATTAAATTTAAATATAAGACGAACCTTTACAATTATTATTTTATGAATCAATTTTTGCTTAAATCAACTTTGCTTAAAGCATTTTAAACTTATCGCCATAATTGGTTAATTCATAAGAGGTCCTATGTGGCGATTTGTTAAACTGTCATAATTTCCCAAAATTTTTAAAATTAATAAATAAAATATTGTTTATAATTTATTCTTAAATTTTAAGCCTTTTTAAATATTTTAAACATTACGACAATACAACTTTTAGGACACCTTGTGAATTCACCAAATATGTATTTTAACAACGCTACATAATAACTTTTTCCATACCCTATTAGTTCTATAACAAAATCTCTAAGAATTTTTTTCATAGCGTTCAGTAGTGTTACTACTTGACTTAAATTAAAGCATACTTTAAGGATCATTTAAACAATTTTTTTTATTGCATATTTTAAAAATTTCTCTACATTATTTAATTTTGTTTGACATTCATTTTCATGTTCTGTCGTTATTTTCGTGTTATTTACAGGTTATTGGCCATTAGGTTTTACATGGTGCAATATATATGTGACCTGTGATGTGATGGCATGTTCATCGAGCATTCTGCATATGTGCTTCATCAGTTTGGGTCGTTATTTGGGTATACGAAATCCTTTAGGTTCACGGCATCGTTCAACGAAACGTTTGGCTGGCATGAAAATTGCCATTGTCTGGCTAATGGCCATGATTGTATCCAGCTCTATAACTGTATTGGGTAAATATTCATTGATATGCAATGTTATTTATTATTTTTTTTATACTTAGCACATATACAAATACATATTTTCTATCATGCATACATACATATACTACAAGTATGTATGGAAATTTTTAATGTTAGTTATTTGTTTTTAAGCATATGTATGTACATATGTGTAAATGACATTTTACATGAATAGTAGTCAGTGCTCGCAAATACATATTGACATTTATTATATTTTTTGTATTTTTTTAATATTATTTTCATTTTGTTCGTTGATTATTAATTACTTAATATTGAATTAAGGATTTATTGGAAGCCTTGGCACTTACCTTTTCATTTATTGGCCCCTTTATATTTACTTTTTTTGCTGTCTTTCTCAAGGTCTTGTGAATGAGAAGAACATCATGCCGCAGCCAAATGTTTGTGTCATTAACAATCGTGCATTTTTTGTTTTCGGTTCGTTGGTGGCATTTTATATACCCATGGTAATGATGGTAATCACGTACGCTTTGACAATACCATTGTTAAGGAAAAAGGCACGATTTGCAGCTGAACATCCGGAAAGCGAATTATTCCGTCGGTGAGTAACTAATACACATGTTTTTTTTTTAAGTTTATTTTTAGTTTGCTTTACGCTTTAAATTATTAAAAATTTTTTTTAAATATATTGCATACTTTAGACTTCTATCACTAAAATTTAAATATTGCATACTTTTAGTAAACAAATTAAAGAATGAATACCTAAAAGTTCTATAAGGAAAATTGTAATATTGCATACTTTATGTTAAAAAATTAAATTCAAATGCAAAATATAAAGTCTTCATCTACAAGAACCGCAACTGTTTATATTTTGTTATACCTTTTGTACACTTAAGCCCCTGTATTCAGGGTATTTCTATAATTATTTTTATTATTTTTTTTTTTTATTATGTATATATTTACAAATTTATTAAATTTATTTACAATAAAAGTTGGCCTTTGTGCTACTGGGGAATTATGAAATCAAGTTGTCAATATATATAAAAAACTAATAATTCATGATTTTTTTATACCCTTCACACAATGAAAAAGGGTATATATAGGTTTGTCATTCCGTGTGAAATTTCTACAATTTTCTTTTCCGACCCCATAAAGTATATATTTTCTGAAAGCTTATGAATAGGGGAGCAGATTAAGCTCTGTCACTTTGTCAGTCTGTCCGTGTGTGTATTGAAATCAACTTTTTGAAGCCTCCCGACATCCATTGGACCCGGGTGAGTTATTAAAATATCACAAATCAGATATCGGGAGTAGATCGGTATTGAAAATCAGAAACATCTGTATATAAACAACTGAGATATGAGCAAAACCCCACGACCACCTCGATTTTTTTTTCACAAAAACAACATTTCAACAACAACATACATACATACAAACGTGTATACTGGTTAGAGTAAACGTGGCATCGAATCCCAGCTGAACCGAAATATATATTTTATATTTTTTTTTTAATTTGTTTTTATTCTGTTTTTTATTTTTTATTTAATTTATTATTTTTTTTTTAATATTTTTTTTTTTTTTTTTGATTTATAGTATTAAATACTTATATTTAAATTATTTTTTAAAAAAAATTTTTTTTTTTTTTTTATAATTTTTTTTATCGTTTTTTTAACATACAAACGTAAATTTTTAATTTTACAATGGGATGTAATCTATCTGCATATGCATATCTGTAGTTTAAATTAAGAATTTTTAAAATTAAATTCTAATACTTTCCGATTTTATTAAAAAACTAGCCAAATCCGGCGCGCGTTGCTACGCCCCTTAATGAATCGAAATGCATTCTGAACTTTAATTGAATATCAAGTGCAAAAGCCTAAATATTATAATTTTTTTTAATGGCGTGGCATTGCCCACTCTTCTAATCACGAAAATGTAAAGTCATAACAGCTCAATATGTGTGCAAAGTTTCAGAAGAATCGGACCAGTGCAAAAATTATCAAAATTATAATTGTTTTTATGGGCGTGTCCCTGCCCACTTTTCTTATCACGAAATTCTAAAGTCATAACAGCTCAATATGTGTGCAAAGTTTCAGAATAATCGGTCCAGTGCAAGTACCTCAAAATGATACCTATTTCTTATGGGCGTGGCACTGCCCACTTTTCTAATCACGAAATTATTAAGTCATGACAGCTCGATATGTGTGCAAAGTTTCAAAAAAATCGGTTTGGTGCAAGTACCTCAAAATTATAACCTTTTTTTATGGGCGTGGCCCTGCCCACTTTTCTAATCATTAAATTATATGATTATGACAGCTTAGTATGTGTGCAAAGTTTCAGAAAAATCGGTCCAGTGCAAGTACCTCAAAATTAAAATTTTTTTAGGGGCGTGGCCCCGCCCACTTTTCTTATCACAAAATTATTTAGTCATGACAGCACAATATGTGTGCAAAGTTTCAGAAAAATCGGTCAAGTGCAAGTAGCTAAAAGTGATAACTAATTTTTATGGGCGTGGCCCCGCCCACTTTTTTCCACCCATAAACACTCCCTGGTATGTGTACAACAACTTGCTAAAGTTTGAGTCCGATCGGTTTTACAGTTTCGGAGTCTATAGCTAACACACACACACACACACACACACAGAGTTTCACTTTTATATATATAGATTACAGAAATTACATATGTGTAAATTCAAAATTTTAAAATCCTTTTCTAAACAAATTCTTTAAAAAAAATTCCTCATAGGTTGCGAAGGTTTGAAAAAATTTCTTTTCTCATAATTCCTTCATTGTAACATTTATTAACTGCGAACCATCTGTCACATTTCCTTTAACCATGTAATTAAATTTGCCTAAAGTTGTCTTTTATGTGACTCGAATCACCAAACATGTCGAACACATGTAATTTCAAATATAAATTTAATAAAACTACGCATGTCTTAATAATGAAAGACAAACAGTGCAGTTTGTTATACCCCTGCTAAAACGAAATTTAATTAAACATATGACTGGTTATACTAAAAGCCTTGTTAACATGACTAATACGTTAACATGCCCAAAAAAATTTAATGAGCGTGAAAGAAATGTCATATAAAATTTTTGCTATACAAATACAAGTAATAACATAAAAGTTTTACGAAAAAATATTTATACATATTTGTCGCACTTAATTAAAAAGTTTAAGTTCATAAGAGCCTTAAGTAAAAAATTTAATGACAGACGTCTTTTAAAGAAGTTTAGTAATTAGATTAAAAATGCTGAATAGATTTTTGGCTTATAAATAATGAGAAAAGTTTTAATCATATGTAAAGGTTTTTCATATATAATTAAATTTTTATTTTAAATTAATAAAATTGTATTATTAACACCATGTAGACATCAGTACCAGTAAAAACAACTAGAATAAATACCTGACTACAGACTTGGACGAAATTGTTTATCAAATTTTTAAGATAAAAAGTTCCCAAGGAAGGTAAAAAATACCCAAGGATGATAAGAAATACCCAAGGCATCGATCTTTATACGGACGAATCGAAGATTGGTGACCGAACTGAAATAGATTTATATGACTTAAGCCAAAACAGAGGTTGATAGCAGATCACAATACTGGTTTCCAGGTTGAGATTATGGCAATTACGGAAGGAATTAAATTGATGAAAGAAACTAATAACAAACCTCCGATTTTCATATTTAAGGACAGCCAGTTTTTAGTTATTACCCTAAAGAAAAAAAAATTAAATCTCGGAGTGTCCTGTAATATAAAAGTGAAATAAATTTTTAAGTTCTTTAGTCAACGTTTAAAAGTAACTATTGATACCAGACCATCACAGCACAGAAAACGAAGAAGTCGATAAATTATTTTAAGCCATTTTAGGCGTTTAACACGTTCACGACCGAAGCGATCAGGCTGGGGGGTGGCCACAAACCAGATGATAAATTTCCACGAAATGAATTAACTCTAACTCAATATTAGAGTTTATGTTTTTTTTTATGTGTTTTGTGGAGTTTGTGACGTCAGAGATAGTATGACGCTTATTCGCGTCGCCGGTTTATGGAACGTATAAACCGCAGGTCGCACATATGCGTCACTAAAATAGTGTAAACTAAATAAAACTAAACGAAAAGAAATGTTGTTTTTGCAATTTATTTATTTTCATACATATTACTTTTCAATATAAACTAAAAAAAAAACAATTCATTCAAAAATAACACAAAAAATTCAAAACTATATAAAAAAACACTGAAAAATTAAATAATGGCAAAAAAAACAAAAAATTATTCCGTTGGATTGTGCCACAATTTAAAACATGGTTCTACACATAATCCGATAGGCTTACCCATCTATTTACACATGTTTCGCAAATAAAATGAGTATCAGTCCTTTTTTTCTGCTTTGAACATTGTCGACACCTTTAACGGTTTTTAGTACGGATTGCATAGTGTTGCAAATTTCTTTCCTTTGTACTTTTTTTCTTCTGTGAGCTAGAAGAATCCAGTCTGGAGGAATACGGTTCATCAATTTTTTCACCTTTATCGTAAAATGTACCTGATGGGAATAAAACAATTAATTGTATATATGACTTTATTACTAGAGCCACTTTACTCGGGAGAAAATCAACTTGTCCGTCCAAAGGTCTACACACTAAAACACACTGTATGTACACACTAAAAGTAACACGACAAATTAACTCAATTGCAACAAAAAAGGGGTACCGTAATTCAACAAATGAGAAACACAAATGAATACAGTGATGACCATCAGTTTAGACTCAGTCGATTATGTTCGTAAACAGTAGCAGTTAAAAGTTCCCTTTCTCATCTAGTATGGGATACCCACACCAAAACCAAACACAGAAAATAACAGCTTGGTACTTCCCCTAAACCAAAAAAAAAAATCAATAGAATCTGTACACCAATATAGAAACTATAATACATGAAGTACAAAACAAATTGCGACGCATATAAGCGTCCTCGGTTTATGGGAAAACCCGCATGACGCATATATGCGTCGTGTGGTCGTCAACGCGTTAAAAATTAACTTAAAATTTGGGCGATGACGGAAAACGTCAGACAGTGGTAAAATACTGCTATCGTTAAGATAACGAACATGACCAAAATCTTTAAAAATTGAAGGAGATTCCAAAACTCAGTAGACCAACACTTAAAAGATTAACTAGTCTAATAACAGGACACACAGAGATGAAAACTCATCTAGCTCTCATGGGACTGTCGGATGATAGACGTTTAGAGCAAGCAAAAAAGGATAAGAGATTAGTACACTACCTTCGCAATGTCCTACTTTTGGGCGTATTATATGCTAGAACTTTAACCTGGATACTATGCCGAATTTGGAATACCCAAGGAATTTGTATTAAAAATCTCTTAGGAATTATATTAAATTATAATGTTTGGGTTCTCGATCTTGTTAAGATATTAGCGGAATCGAGGTTATAGATATTATTAGAGCAATTTCATTCCTTATACACTTTTTCGTTGTACACCTTTCATAGATTTTTGCTTTTTATTTAGATGTGGACTCAGATCCGTGGAGCATATCAAGTGGAAATATTATGAATTAAGGGAAGAAAATTACCACAGTTTACAAGTTTGCTTCTTCTGGGGAAGATAGTTAAATTAGTGTTTCCCGTGAATCGATGTAATGAACGTATCCTATATAGACTAAAATAATCAGAAGCTATTTTATTGAAAACAGAACAATAGCTAAAACAAAGATCAAGATAACAAAGCACCTGGGGCTGAATGTGTCCTAAATAGAGCGCATTTGTTTAAGAAAATGTCATAAATCTATCCCGAAATATTTATCTACTGTTAAATGGAAAGACCTTTAAAAAAATCTTAATTCGAAAATCCAATAATTCCTTTGGTGATCCGCAATCAATCTATCTATTGGACACAGTAGAAAAAAGAACAACTAACCTATTGCTGCCTAACTTCGGAATACAAAGAGTTTTGTTTAACTACCAAAATAGGTGTCGAAATGCCAGATCAATAATTGATAAAAGAACTATCACTTCTGATGTCCAAACGAAAAATGGTGAAAGTGTAGAAGTTTTGCACCATAATTACTTTGCTAAATGGGGTCTAATTGCCCAAAGTTTACAAATGATAAAAAAAAATGTACAATGTTACTGCAAGTATGCGTTAAGGGTCAGTTCTGAGACCTTGATAGTGGAACATCAAGTACAAAGATGTTCTTAATGTTCTTTTGCTGGATGTATCAAAAGAGAAAGCCATAACGGGATTTATTCACTATAATGCTCTGGCAACAACAGCCAGATATATCAAAGACAGATTGTCGCTAACAACCTAACTCATATCTTTGGAACGTAGATGAAATTGGCTCGACTAGAGAAAGAAGAGCATAAAACAAATTTGTTCATATGACTAGTCATCGAAAACGAGAAATTTTTTTATTAGTCATAGGTCATATACAAACTATGCTTTAATTACTATAAAGTCATAATAGATGCCTAATATTGGGGTACGTGTAGAATATAATAGCATCGAACCTTAATGTAGCAGTTGAAAAAAATATGCCAAATATTGGAGGAATACAGCAATCCTACAAGGAAATAGCAAAATTGGTAATAAACTCACTGACGATAGCGGCTGCTATCTGGTCAACAAACCCCTAAAGTAAGATCTATAGCCAAAGAAACCCTACCACTTCAAAGAATGCCTGCCTTATGTCTATTTAGTTCTCATCTGATAACTTTAGAAGAGTATATAATTGCGGAAATTATTTCTTTAGGTATCCTTCTAAATGAGTTGAAATCCCTGCCTAAATGTAAAACATATCACAAATAGTACATATACTAGAAAGAAAGTTGTCATTTGGTATGTGGCAATCTCAATTAGAATGAAGTTTGAAAGGAAAGTAGATTTGTAGGCTTATACCAAACACTGAAGTTAACAAGAAAGTTAATTATTATTAATTAATTATTATTAATTATTATTATTAGTTAATTATTATCTCTCGTAGTTTATTCCTGGACACAAAAATTACTGTAGTTATCTACAAAAGTATGAACTAGACTAAACCCAGATCTTCTCTGTCTGAACGTAGTCGTAGACTCTTAATATTCAATGCCCTAATGCCATCGATTTAATTAAGTTTAACAAAGAAGAAAAGAATTGTCAGAACAGTGTCGCAGTGACCCTAATAAAATTTTAAAGTAGTTGTAATTTGATAAGGCGATAAAATTACGAGAAAATCACGGCTAAAAAGTAGCACTCTATTACAACATCCCTCAAACAAACTACAGTATAATCTTCAGACTATAACCTTGAATAAAAACTTCTGGCTATAGATTTTAAACTATAAACCTTATACTAATACTTATACTCTTATTCTTATGAAATAAATAAAATAAGTTTCCAACTTTGAAAAATTCAATCAACCTAACCAGTTGTTATTCCCTTGATTTTAAGACACAATGTATGTATATTACTTGCTTTCTAATATTTTCAAATAAATCTCAACGTTATTTAAACATAAAACCAAAAGAAATAATTTACTTTTTATAATTTTTAATAAATCTCCCATCAGAATGTTACAATTTTCTGTTGATTTCTCTTAATATTATTTTGTTTTTAGAGAGAAAAACTAATTTATTTTAAAATTGATTTATATCCTTGCCTTTTTCTTTTGTTTTAATAGCTTGGGTGGTCGTTTCACAATACGACCTCAAAATTCCCAACAACAGCTACAAATGCATAGTAGTTTTAGCAGTAATAGCAGTTACAACAAATATTGTATGGGTGGCGGTAGCAACGATTCCAATCGCAATTTCAGCAATGACTATAATGAAACAGAACAAATGCAACGGCAATACCAACATCATCATACTTCTTCATCTAATGGCTCTACGAGCAGTCGGCTTGGTGGCACTAGTCGCAATGCCCATCAAGGCAATGGCAGTAATGTTGGTGGTGAAGGTGCTGCTGGTCATGATGAAGACGATAATGGACCAACTGATGCAACCACAACTAACACCTATCGCACTGGCACGAGTTTTCGTAGCGGTATTTTACGCCATTCATCTTCATCATCTTTACGCAATAAACCGACTAGTTTTAAGGTTATAGTTGCATCGCCAACACACGAACGCAACAATGATAAACGACGCACATCACGGCACACATACACTCAACAACAGACAGCCACCACCACCATGACAAGCTCATCATCAGCAGTGATAACAGGCCACCATCATCAACAGGAAACAAATAACTATTGGCGTTCATCGCATGCTGGTAATGCGAATCTAATGGATAGGTAAGTTATAGTTTTAGTACTTGTTACTGGCCTTTCATACAGACATACAGATTTTTTTCTTCATAATCGCTTGCACCTTTGTACATACATATGTATGTATAATGTAAAAAATTGGCGAAGAGGAAAACAAAATAGTTTTTGTATGTGTGAATGGTTTGTTAAAGTTTAAACATGATCAAGAATAATGACTTTTCAAAACGTGTATTTAGACATCTTACTGACAAACGTACGTTTTTTATTTGCCTTTTTTAGAGAAAAATATTTCTTATATTCTTTTTTTTTATTTAAAACCTAAATAGAAATGAAATGGAAAAAAAATTAATAATGTGAAAAATAGTGAGATTTTATGTAAACAAAGAAACGTTAAGCATATTGCGCACAAGAAACAACATATAATTTTGTATAATTAATAAAAAAGAGCTGCACAAGCATGAGAAAAATTACCTTTAAGCAATCTCATAAAATTTAAAATAGTGTATGTATATTACTCTCTCATTGTAAAATACAAATGTACTTGCAAAAAAATGTGTTTAGCTTAACGATAAAAATATTGAACAATATTACAGAACTAAAAAAGAACACCGCTGGAATAAAATAAAGCTGAATTAAAACAAAAATGAAATAAGTAGAACACTATAGCTGAAATAGAACATTGAAAAAATGTTAAATTAGTTTGTAATAGATCTATATAGATCAAAGAAAAAATTACATGGAGAGAACACATATGCATTCTAAACAAGTGAGAGTGCTATATTCGGTCATGCCGAATCTTATACACCCTTCACAACGTGTAGTCATGCATTAACAATTGTTTGTATCAACATTCATCTCATATGAAATACGTACATACATATACAAAACATCCCATTGCAGAATTATGATTGAGTTTACGTATGTGTTTCAAAAAAAAAAAACAAATGCAAAAAGAAAATAAAAAAAATGTATTAAAAACAAACAAAAAACAATAAATAAAAATTACAAAAAAATTTTTTTTAAAAAATTAAAAAAATTAAAAAAAAATTTTTTCAAAAATTAAAAAAAAAAATATATATAAACAAAATAATAAAATATAAATAATATATTAAATAAAATAAAATAACATTTTTTTGGCTCAGCTGGGATTCGATTCCACGTTTACTCTAACCAGTATATATGTATGTATGTTGTTGTAATTGTAAAAAAAAAAACGAGGTGGTCGTGGTTTTTTGCTCATATCTCAGAAAGTTATGGAGCGATTATGCTGAATTTCAATAGTGATTCATTCCCGGATATTTCCAAAAGATTGATACCATACTCAGATCTGAGAAACATATAGTTGCTTCTAAAAATTGATTTCAACCAACATACGAAAAGACGGGCAGACGGACAGGCGGTCAGGGCTTAATCGACTCCTCTATTCATTAGCTTTCAAAAAATATATACTTTATAGTGTCGGAAATGAAAATTGTAGATATTACAAACGGAATGACAAAGCTATATATACCCTTGTGCACCACAGGTGAAGGGTATAAAAAGCTTAAAAATGATATTAGTTCCAATGAAATAACACACACACATATGTATATATTAGCCTAAATGTAATTATTTAGCGACACTGCGTTTTAATACTTCTTTCGTTTTTTTGTATGTGTTCTTGGATGCTTTGCTGTGATATGTTTTCGATCCCAGCTGAAAAATAAAAAACAAGAGCATTTTCTTTTGTTCTAATTTAGTTGAGTTGTACTTCAAAAAAAATTTTTAAAAATCTGAATATGTACATGAATTTTGATACGATCTAGAATACAAAATTGCCTTCTTAAATTTTTGTCTGCCTTCCTAAACTCAATATATTCAAAAACTACTTTATGGAATTTGATAGAATTTGGTATGGTTTAAAGACAATATTAATTTAAAATATATATATTCTGATTCCTTGTAAATGTAATGATATGTCCTTCTGTTCGTGTGTATGTTTATATCAAATGTTTGAAACCCACACATATACTTTAAACTTTCGAATATTTTACTATAAATAAAATATCAGTTTTATATACTAGCTAAGGTATTAGCAAAAGAACACGATTGTCTCTAATTTTCACCCAAAAAAAGTCAGATTATGCAGCTCCTATGAAACTTCTTACGTATATAAATATAACGTATGTACTTTCGGTAATATTTGCAAAAAATCTAAGCATCGGCGAAAAAATATTTAAAGTATTAAATTAAAATCAAAAATTTAAATTACCGAATTCCTTTATAAGTTTTTGTCACTTTTACACAATATATTTGTCAGCTACGGCTATACTACATGATTTTATAACATATAGGTTAGCAAAAATATATTTTAACTATACAAATTAATACATGGTTTATTTATGTATGTATGTATGTAAGTATGTACATATCTGCCAGGTATATATATTTTGTCAAAATCTTTAAAACAAATTAAAATATTTTATTTTAGTTGGCCATAAAATACAAACACATATTTTTTAAGTTATTAATTATTTAAATATTAATTTATACACATAGATTTAAAACTACTCAGTAATGTTCGTCCACCTGTCTGCCTGTTCAAACACGAATCAACTCGCGCAGGATAACTGTAAAAAATTTATAAACAAGTTGAAAATTTTTATACTACTTAAAAAAAATTTACCATAAACAAAATAAGCACCAGGCACCTGGATAATTTATTTAAATGAAAAAACGAAATGATGGTTATAAAATATACGGCGCAGTCATAAATAGCACTTTTACTTGTTCTCTCATAAATTTTAGTTTTTTTATATAGATGTTATAAAATATACAAATGCAATTTTTTTAAAAATGTTCCCCAAGACTTCTATATTTTTCACACATACGACCACCATTTGTTTGAGAAACAATAACAAATTGAATAAATGATGACAATACGTACGTTTGCATGTATTCGTGACTCTCGAAAAACTTTCCATTTTTATTTCATTTTGTTTCGGTCTTGTTTTTTGAGCATTTTTTCCTCCCCATTTTATGAGAAATTTTTAAACTAAAATGCATTCATTACGATTAATAAAATTAAGCCCAATCATGCATACAGGTATAAATAAATTCTTCAGAGCAGAGATTCTAAAACTTTTTAAAATGTTATTTTTTAAAAACTTATAAACACAGAACGATTCTATAAATTGAAAACTTATTGAACGTTTAAACTCTTTATAAATAATTATTTTTTTAAATGTTTTAGAGATCCGACCTGGTTTTACATAGGGTAATTAATAAATATATGTACATAGTTTCCCAAATATCATTTCATAAAAAAGAAATTTAAAAATATTTGTAATTGTAGTTTCCAAATATCAGTTAAAGTATATTTTCTTTATATTTGGAATACCACGCCAAAATTTTTTTTATATTTTTTTAACAAACACTCTGATAATGAAAAATGCAACACTTAAAATATCACCGAAATCGGTTATGCCGTTCTCAAGTTATCTTCTTACATACATATATCTAGCAATCTATATATGTATATCTATATATATAAAAGTGAAACTCTGTGTGTGTGTGTGTGTGTGTGTGTTAGCTATAGACTCCTAAACTGTAAAACCGATCGGGCTCAAACTTTGGTAAGTTGTTGTACACATTCCAGGGAGTGTTTATGGGAATGTGTAAGGTGGGAGGTTCCACGCCCATAAAAATTAGTTATCATTTTTATCTAATTGCACTTGACCAATTTTTCTGATACTTTGCACACATATTGAGCTGTCATGAATATATAATTTCGTGATTAGAAAAGTGGGCGAGAGCACGCCTATAAAAAAGTTATAAGTTTTAGGTACTTGCACTAAACCGATTTTTCTGAAACTTTGCACACATATTGAGTTGTCATAACTATACAATTTAGTGGTTAGAAAGTGGGATGTGCCACAAACATTAAAAAAAGTTATAATTTTAACTTTTTGCACTTGATATTCAATTTAAATACAGAATGTGTTTTTATTCATTAAAGGAGCGTAGCAACGCGCGCCGGGCTTTTCTAGTTATTTACCTATATATAAAATATTTTTTTTTTCATTCGATAAATCACTACCACTTTGTAATCTTTTTTTAATACAAGCCTTGTCCTGATATTAACAAAACTATTTTTAATTACAAGAAGCCATGAGCAGATGGTAATTATAAAAACAACAAAAGAAGAATTAACGAAGTATTTCAATCCGTTCTTTACCAATTATTGATGTTTAAATTTATTTAACTTTAGAGATTGAGAAATTTTTATAGTTGTTATGTTAAATCTTGAATAAAACTATTATAACGTAATAATAGAAGAAACGTTGCTTTTTTAACTTTAACATAAAATTATTTATTAAATTTGTAAAAATATAATTTTACTAGCAAATTTTACCCTAACGCTTGAGGGGTTAACAGTTAGTATATTCACACTAACAAAAAAAATTATATAATATACAAACACAGGAACAAAATTCCAAGCGTGTATATCACGTAGGAAAATATTTACATATATGCAAACAAGAGTATAAAATGCATTTGTGATGTACATACATAACAAATAAAACATTTTAGTGAAATAGGCATGCATTAGAGATTGGCATTGTTAAAAACTTGAAATTATTTAAATTCAGTCACATTTGTGTTTTCATATATAATTATGAAATTATTCAAAATTAATCATATTGTTTATTTTATGCAATTTATCGAATTGTTCGATTTCATTTATTGGCTTATTTGTGCTTTGTATAAAAAACACAAAATCATCGCACTAAAAAAATAACACATACTAAGAATTTGAGGGAGATAGCAAACACTTGAATATACCACCACAAAATGATATGATAATGGGATAATAAGGAAAAAGATATACGAAGATAACAATACAATATTAATTTCATATGGAATTTTTTTAAAGCAACTAGAAACTTAGTGAATGATCTGTTGGGCATCACACTGCTTAATGATTAAATTCTGTGTTTTTGTTCAGCTTGTTAAATATGAAAAAGGATTTTTAAAATTATCATTTATAATACCCAAGACATATTTTTTTATCAGGTTATCGCAGTTCGGAAAGAATTTTTCTGTTTATATTTTTTACTAGCCAAACCCGGCGCGCGTTGCTACGCCCCTCAATTTTTATTGAATATCAAGTGCAAAAACCTAAAAATTATAATTTTTTTATGGGCGTGGCCCTGCCCACTTTTCTAATAACGAAATTGTAAAGTCATAACAGCTCAATATGTGTGCAAAGTTTCAGAAAAATCGGTCCAGTGCAAGTACCTCAAAATTATAACTTTTTTTATGGGCGTGGCACTGCCCACTTTTCTAACCACGCAATTATTAAGTCATGACAGCTCGATATGTGTGCAAAGTTTCAGAAAAATCGGTCAAGTGCAAGTAGCTTAAACTGATAACTAATTTTTATGGGCGTGACCCCGCCCACTTTTTTCCACCCATAAACACTCCCTGGTATGTGTAAAACAACTTGCCAAAGTTTGAGTCCGATCGGTTTTACAGTTTCGGAGTCTATAGCTAACACACACACACACACACAGAGTTTCACTTTTATATATATAGATATACTAGCCAAACCCGGCGCGCGTTGCTACGCCCCTTAATGAATCGAAATGCATTCTGAATTTTAATTGAATATCAAGTGCAAAAACCTAAAAATTATAATTTTTTTATGGGCGTGGCATTTCCCACTTTTCTAGTCACGAAATTGTAAAGTCATAACAGCTCAATATGTGTGCAAAGTTTCAGAAGAATCGGACCAGTGCAAGTATCCCAAAATTAAAATTGTTTTTATGGGCGTGGCCTTGCCCACTTTTCTAATCACAAAATTGTAAAGTCATAATAGCTCAATATGTGTGCAAAGTTTCAGAATAATCGGTCCAGTGCAAGTACCTCAAAATGATACCTTTTTTTTGTGGGCGTGGCACTGCCCACTTTTCTAATCTTGAAATTATTTAGTCATGACAGCTTAATATGTGTGCAAAGCTTCAGAAAAATCGGTCTGATGCAAGTACCTCAAAATTATAGCCTTTTTTTATGGGCGTGGCCCCGCCCACTTTTTTAATCACGAAGTTATAAAGTCACGACAGCTTAATATGTGTGCAAAGTTTCAGAAAAATCGGTCCAGTGCAAGTACCTCAAAGATAAAACTTTTTTAGGGGCGTGGCCCCGCCCACTTTTCTTATCACGAAATTATTTAGTCATGACAGCTCGATATGTGTGCAAAGTTTCAGAAAAATCGGTCAAGTGCAAGTAGCTAAAACTGATAACTAATTTTTTATGGGCGTGGCCCCGCCCACTTTTTTTCATCCATAAACACTCCCCGGTATGTGTACAACAACTTACCAAAGTTTGAGCCGATCAGTTTTACAGTTTCAGAGTCTATAGCTAACACACACACACACACACACAGAGTTTCACTTTTATATATATAGATAAAGTTTGACATTTAAAATTAATGAGAGGAGAGAAAAAATTATTTTTTAATTCTGGACTTTTACATCTGCAGTTTGAGATAAGTGATGAAAACAAAAATCAGCTGACGAGTCAAGACCACCTGATGAATAAAATTGCCTTGTATTATACCCTTCACGTGAGAGTGTGAATAGGTAAATGCAAGCTTGTCATTCCGTTTGTAATTTCTACAATATTAATTTTCGAACCCCTAAAATGTATACTTCTATCGTTAATTCTTTTATAATTAATTTTTTTATAGAGAAGTCCATTTAGATATGTCTATCTGTCTGTCCGTCCGTGTGAGCGTTGAAATCAATTTTCTAAAACCCTCACATATCCCACGAGCTCACATGTTGTACCAGTTTTTTTAAAAAGTTTTTAAGCTGAGGTATGAGTTAAAACCAGATGTTCCTCGTTTTACTAAAAAAAAACACTTTTAGCACCTGCCAGTTAACTTTTTAACCCATTTTTCGAATGTCACTATAATATATACATTTAAGAAAATTAATGGAAAATATTGATTTCAATCGGTCCATTAGCGGTAAAATATCAGATTTTTATTGATATGACATGGAGTTATATGAGATGAAGTTTTATGTTATGAATTTGAAGTTAACATTTATTTAAAGAATCGCTTATAGGAGGAGGTTAAATCGTTGCAACATCCTTTCACGAACCTCTTCAACCTAATCTTAAAAGTTATAAATTGAATATATAATCGTTAAATAGCTCAACTGAATTCAGCGTTTTTTAATCAACTTTGCCAGAATGTTCCCAGCAAGTTAACTTATAGACTAAGTTTTAATCGTAACAATTAAAATTTAAATTTGTTTTTATATTAAGGGTGCATAAAATTCTTCACATTAAAACTTAATCCTTTTTACTTAGTCACTTATATTCGTAAAGCTTAATGCATGTTCTCATTGTAATATAGCCCAAGCCGCCATCCCAAAAAAAAAAAATTTTACTCTCATAATAGTTTACAACCATGCCAGCTGAGTATTAAATTGAAATGATTATAAGCACTCCTTCTGACGTTTGTGGTTGTAATAATAAAAATATTGTGTTTTATAACAATAAAATAACTATCACTATTACAAAAAGTTATAAAAAAACAGCAAACAACTAACCAACACTTTTATCTTCACTATCGTCATCATCCGAATTTTTAAGCTCATAATAGTATATTATTATTTACTGAGTAGTGTATTATTATTACACATATAAAAATTCCATTTGCTTTATAATTACGCGCTGGTTATTTGGAATGAAATGGATACATTCAAATAAAAAACAAGTAAGAGCACTATATTCGGCTGTGCCGAATCTTTTATACCCACCACCAATTTTGTGTACATTTAAAGCACAATATTTATTATTTTGTTAATCATTATGGAATAATCTCTTTATAATAAAATATGTATCACTTTCTTTGTAGAGGGTGGTTAAATTTTAAGGGCCCATGTTGAAGGTGAACTACACCTAGTCTTTAAGTTTATTTTCTGCATTTCACTTGACATTTCTCAATCTCAAACTTACTCATTTTGATCCGTGGAAAGATACGCAAATGAGCAACGCTTTAAAGTTATTCAGGTTTTTTATAAAAATGGGCGTTCAAATCAAAATGCATTTTGTGCACTTCGTAATTCTTTTGATCAACATAATCGTTCAAATTCGTCCACAATCGGGAGAATTGTAAAAAATATTTAAATTTCTGCAAAACAGGTCTGTATAAAATGTTAAAAAATCTGTGAATGCCTTCTTAGTTCGTTGAATGGGAACTGTTGCTGTTTTTTGCGATAGTGTGGCAAAAGAGCAGTCAACCTCGACTCATCATCATGCCCAATAATTGAGCATCAACATTGTCATTGAAAATTTGGACCATCAGATAGAGGAGTGGCGCCAAGGATTCATTTGGCCGATATTTTGTTAAATTCATAATTGAACCATACAAATATTATCATTATAAAAAGAAATAATAATATCCTAAATAATTTGTGTTTTATTTAAATACAACATCGGTCCTTAAATGAAATGAAATTCAATGAAAGTGTGTTAAAGTAGCTGTGTCAATAAAGTTTCTACTAATAAACACAACTTAAATATTTCAATATAGCCCTTTATTTTCCCAAAAACTTTGTCAATAGACAAATTACATGAATTTAAGGTAAGCCGTTGTATGGGAGGTAGGCGTTAAAGTGGCCGTGTCACCTAAACTTTTTGGCACAACAATAACATTGATTAGGAGGATATACACAGCAAATTTGATCATCATACCTCTAATTTTGGCGGTTTTATGAGCTTTTAAATTTCATTAACGGTAGATTACGTGAAAAGTGGGCGTTATAGTAGGCGTGTCAAAGTTGTTTTGGCGAATAAGTACAACTTAGGTGTTTCAATATAGCCCTTTATTAATCCAAAATCATTATTAATAGAGAAATTAGAGGAATTTTGAGTAAAACGTTATATGGGAGGTGGGCGTAAAAGTAGGCGTGGCAACTCAAATTTCTAGCACAGTAATAACATTGCCTAGGGGGATATACGTAGCAAATTTTATCATCATACCTCTTATTTTGGCGATTTTATGAGCTTTTAAATTTCATTAACGGTATATAACGTGAAAAGTGGGCGTTATAGTAGGCGTGTCAAAATTATTTTTGCGAATGAGTACAACTTAGGTGTTTCAATATAGTCCTTTATTATTCCAAAATCTTTATTAATAGAGGAATTATATGAATTTTAAGTAAAACGTTATATGGGAGGTGGGCGTAAAAGTGGGCGTGGCGCCTTAATTTTCTGGCGCAGTAATGACATTGCCTAAAGGGATATACGTAGCGAATTTGATCATCATACCTCTAATTTTGGCGGTTTTATGAGCTTTTAAATTTCATTAACGGTATATAACGTGAAAAGTGGGCGTTATAGTGGGCGTGTCAAAGTTGTACTTTCGAATGAGTACAACTGAGATGTTTCAATATAGCCCTTTATTATTCCAAAATCTACATAAATTGAGAAATTATATGAATTTTGGGTAAAACGTTATATGGGAGGTGGGCGTAAAAGTGGGCGTGGCACATTGATTTTCCGTTACAAAAAAGCGTCTCACCAATAAGCAAAGTGTGCAAAATTTCAGAGTCGTACATCCAATTTTGTTGCTTTTATGACGTTTTTGTTTTTAAATATACCGAAAAATACACTGTGCGGTATAAATTTTCGTACATTTTGATCGATAACTCCTCTCCTAATGCATAGATTTAGATAATTTTCGGGGAAAAATATTGTTTTTACTCAGGAAATATATATTCGAAGTTTCATGAGTCTACGTTAATGCGTTTGGACACAATTCCATTTTATTCGATGTTTGAAGGACACGGTTTTTTCGACCTACTCTTGCTTTTCGAGCTATAACTCTCTTCCTAATATTCCGATTTAGCCCATTTTCAATACCAAACAAACCTTGTCTATAAGAAAGATTCTGGCAAAATTTGAGCCCCCTAGCTTTTTCGGTGCGACCTCTATCGTGCTTTCAACAGACGGACAGACGGACAGACGGACAGACGGACAGACGGACAGACGGACAGACGGACGGACATAGCTAGATCGTCATAAAATCAAACCCTGATTCAGAATATATATACTTTATGGGGTCTAAAATGGATATTTCGATGTGTTACAAACGGAATGACAAAATGAATATACCCCCACCATTTTTTTGGTGGCGGGTATAATAAAAAAACTACAACTTTTAAATAAATTTAGTTGTCCTTAGGGTTTATTATTTAATTCTTTTTTGATTTCATTTGGCAAAAAATTTATTTTTTTAATCTAAAATTAAATTTATGAGAAATAAAGAGTAATAACAAATTTAACAAATAATTATTAATATCCTTTTTGGCATCCTTGCTGCAAATTATACAATACAATATAGATGAACAAGGCATTTTGGCTTAACAAACAAATTAAATTTGAGGCTAAGGTTTCTTCACTTTTGCATACTGGTATAGTAAATCCATACATTTCCGTTATGGGATGTGTTCAGCAAATTCATATGAATATTTCGATAAACAATATTATAAGTCATTTCACCTTTTTAAGTGTTCAAAGAATTAGTCCCTTTGTCTGTTCCATTCCATTCCAAAAATGAAAAATATCCTCTACTTATTTTAAAATTCAGCAGTCAAAGTCTACAGATAAAAAATAATTTTCTCTTTTCTCTCATTTATTTCAAATGTCAAACTTCATATTAAAAAAATATAAAAAATTTTTTTTTCAAACTGCGTTTACCTGATTTTATATATAAAATTTGTCACCAAATATTGTAAATAAAATAGAAGAGACAATTTTTTTAATAATGGCGGTTGTGTAAATAAGCAAGAAAGGATAGAGAAATCGCTTTTGATACTCCCAAAGGGATAGCAGACAGATAGTTTTCAACCTCTGAGAAAAAACCCGTTTCCCATGTTCCCCGTGAACATTTTGTTTAAATATCTTCTTTTACATTTTTGTATGTATAATATTTAGGTTGAATAAAGGACATATATATACTATATACTTATTGATTATCTTACACTTCGCAGTAAGACGCGGATATGTGTAAATCAATTTATATTCTTTGAACTTTGGACTGTTGACAAAATATTTTAAACACAATAATCAAATATTTCAGAAAAGTATAAAAAAATAACCTAAGTTAAAAGGAAATTTGAATAAGTTAACAACACGCTAACAGGTACCGATTAATTTTATGCTTAAGAAAGTTAAAAAAATGTCTTATCTCACCTTGTGATATTCTGTTACTACGTAGTTAAAAGAAATTATTTACAATTCACTGTAAATACAGGTAACCCTCCTACAACATGGTCGATAGGTTCCTAGAAAACGCCATGTTGTAGGAAAACGTGTTATATGAGGCTAGGAGACAGTATAAAATATAGATTTTTTTTACATTAAATATTTTCTTTAAATTCATTGTTTTTATTAGAAATATGTACGTACATACAAAAAAATACATATGTACATAGACAAAAATAAACAAGAGTTACATTTTTATTCAGTTTAAACTCATCAAATTTAATTTATTCCTCATCACGATATCACATATCATATCTGAATCTATTTCTCCGTTACGACTTTCAGTGCCTATTCTCTTCTGAAAATCTGTTATTTTAGTCTGTTTACTGGTCCCTTACAAGGTCGTTGTATATTTCACTATAGGGAGAAAGACAATCTTGTAGCTCTCGTTTAAGTTTTAGGCTTCTTTCAAAACAAGGATCTTCAGTCAATAAATATATTTCAAGATTTTTGGCTAAAGTTAATCCTTCTTGCAGCTTTTTTATGGACAAACTATTTATTTCACAATCCTCATCAGTGCTATTGTCTTCAGAATCAATTTGTCTGATATCCCCGGAAGTAAGTTCCACTTAATATTCTTCTCCAATTTCTTGTTCTATTAATATCTCTATGTATACATACTAAATGATTTGTGTTTCAATCGAAGGTCGATGTAAGATACTTCGGGTATTCCCCAATTTTACTTTCGGTGGATGCGAAAATTGTGTAGACTAACTAAATCGTAACAGGGATGCAAAAATTAGTACTTTTGTACTATTTTGGTACAATTTTAACAACTCAATCATGATAAATTTGCAATTCCATTTTATCGTCTTAGAATAAAAAATTTTTTTCGTGTAAGATCGAAATCGTTTTGTAGGAAGCCGTCTTGTAGGAGGGTTACTTGTATAATAAACTAATACAAATTTTATTTGCACTAACATTCAGTATTTTTATACCCGCCACCAAAAAAATGGTGGGGGTATATTCATTTTGTCATTCCGTTTGTAACACATCGAAATATTCATTTTAGACCCCATAAAGTATATATATTCTGAATCAGGGTTTGATTGGATGACGATCTAGCTATGTCCGTCCGACTGTTGAAAGCACGATAGAGGTCGCACCGAAAAAGCTAAATGGCTCAAATTTTGCCTTGTCTTATAGACGAGGTTTGTTTGGTATTGAAAATGGGCTAAATCGGAATATTAGGAAGAAATTTATAGCTCAAAAAGCAAGAGTAGGTCGAGAAAACCGTGTCCTTCGAAAATCGAATAAAATGGAATTGTGTCCAAACGCATTAACGTAGACTCATGAAACGAATATATATTTCCTGAGTAAAAACAATATTTTTCCACGAAAATTGTCTAAATCTATGCATTACGAGAGGAGTTATCGATCAAAATGTACGAAAATTTATACTGCGCAGTGTATTTTTCGGTATATTTAAAAACAAAAACGTCATAAAAGCAACAAAATTGGATGTACGACTCTGAAATTTTGCACACTTTGCTTTTTGGTGAGACGCTTTTTTGTAACGGAAAATCAATGTGCCACGCCCACTTTTACGCCCACTTCCCATATAACCTTTTACCTAAAATTCATATAATTTCTCTATTAATAAAGATTTTGGAATAATAAAGGGCCATATTGAAATATCTAAGTTGTACTCATTAGCAAAAACATTTTTGACACGCCTACTATAACGCCCACTTTTCACGTTATCTGTCGTTAATGAAATTTAAAAGCTCATAAAACCGCCAAAATTAGAGGTATGATGATGAAATTTGCTACATTTAAAGATAAAATTTGCGAAAACATTTTACTATCACATCGAAGTTATTAAGGGTGGTTAAATTTTAAGGGCCGATGTTGATTTTAAATAAAACACAAGTTATTTAAGAAATTATTATAATTTCTTTTTAAAATGATAATATTTGTATGGTTAAATTATGTATTTAATAAAATTTCGGCCAAATGACCCCCCCCCCCCCCCATCCTTGGCGCCTCTACTCTATCTGATGGTCCAAATTTTCAATGACAATGTTGATGTTCAATTGTTGGGCATGATGATGAGTCGAGGTTGACTGCTATTTTGCCACACTATCGCGAAAAACAGCAATGGTTCCCATTCAACGAACTAAGAAGGCATTCACAGATTTTCTAACATTTTATACACACCTGTTTTGCAGAAATTTAAATATTTTTTACAATCCTCCCTTTTGTGGACGAATTTGAACGATTATGTTGATCAAAAAAATTACGAAGTGCACAAAATGAAAAATGTTAAGTGAAATGCAGAAAACAAATTTAAAGACTAGGTTTAGTTCACCTTCAACATGGGCCCTTAAAATTTAACCACCCTCTACAGAGAAAGTGATACATATTTTATTATAAAGAGATTATTCCATAGCGATTAACAAAATAATAAATATTGTGCTTTATATGTACGCAAAATTGGTGGTGGGTATAAAAGATTCGGCACAGCCGAATATAGTGCTCTTTCTTGTTTATAAAAGCATTTAGCTTAAAATCTCCTAAGAGCCATTAACAAAATTTTTATTAACATTTGATTAAAGCTATTCATCAACATTCACAAATACACTCTTATTTTTTACCCACATTTCTATATTCACATATGTATTGGCGTAGCTAGAATTTTTTTCTGAGGGCATTACACCCTCTGGAATGGTTTAGTTATGACCAGGCATATACATACATGTGTTAAAAGTATATTGTTTATATGTTTTTAACTGAAATTTATTTGAAATAAAATTGTTTTATTATTTTTATGGCTTTTTCGTTGTTATTTATATGATATGATGCTTCTGAATGCGATAAGAAACTTCTGTCAAATTACAATTTACATTACATTTGTGTTTTTTTCAGTTGTCACTTGTTTTATGTAATTGTGTCAGTACAAAAACGAACCGTAAGTTTACAAAAAGGCATTTAGCTTCACAGTTCTGAATAATGCCTGAACTGTTTGATTTTATTAAATTTAAGTTGTGATAACAGAAAGAATGCAAATGCTATCTTTAGGACACACTTAAAATATTTACATCTTTCATTTAAGCTATCCTACCGAATGGCTCATATTGCACTTATAAGCTACTTGTGGCATATAAGCATTCCTTAACAAATAAGAAATAAGGGATAGAAGTTTGTATGTTGCTCCGATCACGACTCCTCTTGCTGAAAAGTCTAGTAAGTACTACCAAAACTACTGCTGCTCTTAACAGTTTGTATTTTAATGCAAACTCAGACTAAACATTGCTCCTCTTCTCTGTGATTTAAACAAAAACCTCAGCCAAATTGTAGCTTACCTTGAAAATTAAACAAGTTTATGACATACATAAGTGAGAAGACTAATATCTGTAATATCACGTTACAAAAACCCTATAAGTACATAGACCCGAATAAACACTTGGCAACAAGCTATATACATACATTACTGTAGGTAATATTATGTTGTAGTAAGTTGACTGAGGGCCGAATTATTTACCTCGTCTGAATGTATTAAACTCGTAGCTAATCGCCCGACCGCCCAAGAATTTATCTCGTTAAACCGTACATATTACAGTAGCTAGCCAACCGAAGAACGAAGAATTCACCTCGTCGGGTTGTGTATAACCCATTAATTAATCAAAATCTAATACTTTTATCGCTAGCGAAATCTAACGGCATGAATTAGTCCTCTCATATACAGATAGATCCAGAACAACCCTGTGGTATTGCAAAAGTTCAAAGAAAGAAACCAGAACAGATTTATTACACCCCGGATGGAAACAAAAATGGCTTCACACATCCATAACTGCCATAATGATATAATCTGTCAGTGGTGTTACTACTATACTATTGCCCCTAAATACCAAACAGAGCAACTCACAGGTGGCAACTATTCGTACAAAAACATAAAATTTCATGTACCGGTATCTTGCCCTAACGTTCTATCGGTCTAATAGTTCATTTAGTAGATTTGTATCATATTGTTAAGAATCAGCGGACAAAATTTGTCGCATAAACAATACGTGCTGCGGTTGTATCGTAAATTTCCGTAAAGTATAAATCTACAGAAAATAGATTTTTGCGTTGAGAACGTAATTCATTGCTCATACTGTTAAAAGAGAAAAAGAGACAACACTACGTTTTTACAAACTAACGCACACATTTTAACGATACTTAAAGCTGCAAAGTAAATACAATACAAATCTTCTAACTGAATCATAATCGTTTCTTGCGAGTTATGCTAGGAGATACTAGTGAACTCCTATCGGGTGCCAAGCAATTACTAAGCAACTTTATAAATAGCAACAAAAAAACTAGGGACTTTGATAGTTCAAAACTGTAACTAGGACAATCTTTAGCCATTTAACCACCGGTTCCTTTAACCCACAATTTAGGATCACATCCACTACGTGATCTTCAAAGCATTCTCACCAATAACCAGTTACCGCAAGGGACTGCTGATTTCCGTACTATCAATTAAGGACTCTTATCAACCTTGAACTGGACTTCTCTAACTGTCGGTCCTCGCTAGCCATAATTATTGTAACTTCTTTCTTCGCCAGATGCAATAATACTAATGTAGAGACTTCAACAAGGTAATATTCTACAGGCGGGGAAAACTTACGGATAATTAGAGGTTTAGCAATTTTTACAACATTTGTATTACATAAATATTTCCAACATCTTTGTCTTTTAGCTAGCCGCATTGGCAGTCTTAACTCTAAAGTACTGTTAAAAAAGGCTTCTAATTGCTTTCACAAAAACTACAGGTAAATTTTGTTCACAAATATATTATTAATGTCAACATACAGCATACGAGAATGTGCCGCATTTATTTTTGATTGTTTATGAATAAAAAACTTAAAAATTTTTAGAGCAACAGTTTTTGATGGATGTTTTTAACATTTACTTGTGTATGTACATATAAAAATGTTTTATTATGGTTTTAATAAACTAATAATTAATTGATATCACTATAACTAAAAAAAATAAAAATAAAGTTTGAAAGCATTCATAAATATAACAATCATAAAAAACCAAAACATTTGTAAATTTGTGATAATATGCACAAACTTCATCAATTTAGTTTAACAAACGTTTTTTTTTTTATTCAAGCCTTAAATTATTTCGTATCTATTTTTGAATGCACCGCTATTTCAAATGGAAATTTTGCTATTATCTTAAACTTAAAAAAAAAATCCTGACAACATTTAAAAAAAACCTCACAGCATTAGCGAATCGACGTTAACGGTATCATCAAATCTGAAAATATAAGTTGCATGCAATTCCATAAGTATCACGTAATGAAAACAGCATTCGTTTTTAAAAAACATCACTTTTATTGCTTGAAATACATGCGGTGGTTCAGTGAGTTAAGTCACAAATTCCATTATCAATCGTAGACTTTTAGTTATGATAAAACTGTTTTATTACTCTTCCACATGCATAAAACGTTGATTCTTTTATATTTAAAAATTTCTTCTATGCTTCTATGTCCTCAATTATATTTATTAGTTCATCTAAAATTCAAAAAAAAAATTTATTTAAAAAGTAGATTTAAGAAGTTGCAATAACTCCTTTTTCGAACTTAATATTAACGATATTGTGTTTGGAGGCAGAAAACAAAATGGTACAAATGTGGATGACCTTTTACACTTTCTGTAATCAACAGAACTTTAAAATCAAGGCCTTTATCGTAGATCTGAACTTATTGATAATACTAAACTAAAGTTTCCTTCTCTGTTTTGATTTTCTACCACATGATTTGAAGTGCTATCTGCTATTTAATTTAAGATATAAACACATGTTTTTGTAATAAAACGTAGTGCAGCCTTCCATATTTGCGTATTTTGATTTCATGGTTGACAAGAGGCTTTTGGATTTGAAATCAAAATTATGCATTTGCTATAAATAGTAACGGGTCATTATATATTATGGATTCGATGCAGGCAACTGTTAAGAAATATTTGGGACTTTTTTAAAACTTGATTCATTAAGCCATAATGCAAAACGAATTTACCTTTTCATACTTTAATTTTGGAAGATGATGAAATACTCGATTATTTATTCAGGATTACAAATTCTTCTTTAGCTTTAACTAGGCTATAATCGATATCCTCGATAGCTCCACCGCAAGTAGCAATGATGTCACACAAGTAGCAAAGGATTGGTACATCTTTAAGTTGTTGTCCTATTAGCAAGAAGATATTTCTACTAGTAATATTGAACCGAATTGATTTTGTTTTTGAGGTGTTTCCAATCAGTCTTGCATACGCTACTTTAGCTGTGATTGTATTTAATATGTACTGCATATATTTCTGTCTGTGCGATAATATACAGATGTCCTCAGTATAGTCCACGTATAAAAGTCAACCTAATGCCCGTATAAATACCAGGAGTTCAGGAGATTCAATAAGATATGAGGTATTATCCTGGTAACCATATTTAAGCGAATTATACCTCTTCAGCTCTGGCACTCCATTTAATTACCCTTTTAAGAAATATTTCAAATTAATCCAGGTGTCTTCAGTTTGCAAAAAGCGTTCAAATAAAGGTTCAGTTATGATTTCCGAAAGGGACTAACAACCTTTAACAGTTCTGTAGGGATGTTGTCGGATCCTGTATCCTTGTGGTCTTATAGCGACGTTAATGCTTTTATTATTTTATTATGGTTAGAAGGTTGGTAATTAATATCACTTTCTAAAAGGTTTTCTATGTGCTTTCTATTACAAGCTGCTGAAATCTGCCCCAGTCATCACAGGGAACCTGCACTAAATGCAATTGGTTTTTTTAAAGTGACCTTTGGCCGAAAAACGCCCAGAATATGCTACCAGACATCAAGACAACGCTCAGCCACATATAGTAATGCATGTTAAAAAACTATTTACAAAAAAGCAGTGGAGAAGTTTTATCTCAATCACCTTCAACCAGCAATCACTGTTATTTGTTTTGATCGATGCAAAATGTTCTCTCTGAGGTACGCTTCACTTTAGAACATAATATTCGAAATTGGCTTTATTTGTTGTTCTTGTTAACCTCAAAAAAAGACGCGGAATCGATATGTTGCCTGAAATATGGAAAAAGATCATAGCTAACAAGTGTCAATATTTTTAAAAAATATATATTGTACAAGCGTTTCAAACTAAAAGTTAAAAATGGTAATACTTACGCCCAATAAAACAAATATTATACAAAATAATTGATCTAAAGCTCAGTAATGGAGATAAAATATAAAATATTGAAAAAATATATAATTCTCAGGTAAAAAGCAATCGTAATGCTGAGGTCAGAATGTGCAATACCAAGAGAATTTTTTTATAAATTACAACGTAATACATTGCTCATCTATATATATAAAAGTGAAACTCTGTGTGTGTGTGTGTGTGTGTGTGTGTGTGTGTGTTAGCTATAGACTCCGAAACTGTAAAACCGATCGGACTCAAACTTTGGCAAGTTGTTGTACACATACCAGGGAGTGTTTATGGGTGAAAAAAAGTGGGCGGGGCCACGTCCATAAAAATTAGTTATCAGTTTTAGCTACTTGCACTTGACCGATTTTTCTGAAACTTTGCACACATATCGAGCTGTCATGACTAAATAATTTCGTGATAAGAAAAGTGGGCGGGGCCACGCCCCTAAAAAAGTTTTAATTTTGAGGTACTTGCACTAGATTGATTTTTCTGAAACTTTTCACACATATTGAGCTGTCATGACTTTATAATTTCGTGGTATATAAAGTGGGCGGGGCCACGCCCATAAGCAATTAGTTATCAGTTTTAGCTACTTGCACTGGACCGAATTTTCTGAAACTTTGCAGACATACTGAGCTGTCATGACTTTACAATTTCGTGATTAGAAAAGTGGGCAGTGCCACGCCCATAAAAAAATTATAATTTTTAGGTTTTTGCACTTGATATTCAATTAAAATTCAGAATGCATTTTGATTCATTAAGGGGCGTAGCAACGCGCGCCGGACTTTTCTAGTATATAATAAAGAGGACTTGTTTGATTAAAAGCACAAGATGGAATGTCATAACTTAAAATTCGAAGCAAGACCAAGAGAGCAAGATGAACAAAAATAATTATTTTATAATTATGGGATTCAATTTATTTTATAAATTATAAAAGAAGGTAAAATTTATTTTCTTCCCGTAAAACTATGCGCTTCTTACTTTATGTTGTTGTACATGTGATAAAATTAACATTTCATTTCAAACCGCAAAACAAATGAAAAAAAGTTACAGAAAGAAAAACAAAAAAAATATTTTTACAAACCAAAATTGATACCCAGCAATGACACTTTAAAAAACTTTAATAATTAGAAGCACAAATTTAAGTGTATTTAATATATTGCAGCTCAGTGTATGACCTTAATTGTCATGTTAAAAACATGCAACATTCATTAGAAAACTATGATGACCTCTATTACGGTTTGTTCTTAATTTAACCACAATTCTTTAAGAACAAAAAAAATTGACACAATGAGCTTAGAAATGTGCAGCAGAAACCATCAAAAAGGAAATAAAAATACAAATTATAAACAAAAATATTTAGTCTTTTAACTTAAAATGTTTATAATGGTTAAATATTTATTTAATGCCCTTTAAAAATAAAAATAATATAAAAATACCAACAACTAGATATTTTTCTCACAAAGCACAAATCTCAAAAAAAATTTTTATGTTGTTTTTTTTTTATTTTTTGTAAAAGACAACAACACTTAGCTTAATTGTGGCCTTTTCTTTATAAAATTGTTTGTTTTAAAAATTGAAATCATTCTAAGTGTTCCAACAATACTTAAAACCTTTTTTTTTTTCTTGTGTTCAATGCTAAAATTTAAAGGATATTCTAAGTTTTTCACTCTATTTGCAACAATTTAAATTATTAATTGATGGTTTTTTAAAGAATTAAAATACATTATGGATTCTTGTAAGACCATACTTTACTGAGTACAATATAAAAATGTCCAAAACAACTCTGTTGTATATAAACAGCTTAAATATCGGCGCATATAAGCTGTGAGGTCGAAAAAATCTTAACTTATACAAAATTCGATCATTTTGAAACGGTTAATCTTAGAGTTTTGAGTTTTTTTTTTTTTTTAATTTAATTAATATTAAGTTACAGGTACCACAGAAATATAAAATATATAGTTCTAACCACTACCTTTAAACTTGTGGAGTCCTATCATTAATAGTTGTTGATAGTTGTTTCAGTACCTTTTTTGAAACAGCTTTACCATCTCTTTTTAAAATTGTCCATGTTATGCAATTATTTGCGCAAGAGCCTAATACCTCTCTACTGGTATTCGCTCCGGACAATTTGGACTATTGTCCTCACTTTGTACAAAAACTATGTTATTGTTTAGGTACCACTCCAGAGCTTTCTTACTATGACATTATGTGTAATCGAGCCAAAAATATGTGGGCACATTGCTCCTCTTTTACAAAAATCTTTGTTGTACATTTTGGTATTTATAAAGCCCACTGTAACAAATGACTTGCTTTTTTGCCGTAACTGCATATTGAATATTGTAGAATGATTCGTCAGCCTTTGGGTCCTAAACTTTTCTTCAGTATTTCCTCGAACATAAACAATAAACATTTTGACACGAGAGCTGTGCAAAGTCTACCAGTACATACTTCTCGTCGTCCATAGTGCAATATTTCAGAAAAAATTAGAGTTTTAATGAGTATACGCTGTAGAGAGATTTTTAAAATTTCCAATTCTTGTCCACGAATTAAGGTTCTTGGATTTTTTTTCACACTTAACGAAGCTTAAACGCTATATATATTTTTCATTATTTTTTAAATATTGCTCCATAATGAAAACTCGTTGTTCTAGCGTTAACAAATCGTAAACTATCAGCTGTAAAATTGTTTTTTTTTGGGTAGGCAACACTTTACAGCATAAATAGCGACAGATTCAAATCTTACTAGAATTTTGGTATTTTTGCATGAAATTTTTATTAGTTTTTGTGTCCTTTTTTTGCATTCTAATTTTTTTCAGCATACTTCTCTGGAGCTTTTGAGACTTTTATATTTTCTAGCCTGCACCAAATACAGCACTGAGCTAACAGATGTGCTTAAAGCTTTTTTTAATATACCTTTAGTTTTCTTGGCCCTCCCGATATCATTAGACTTTTTTTCTTCCTGAACTAGGTTTGTTATCACTGGTCAAAATCTCCTGATACCCCTGTTCTTTTGCCAAATATTTTTAAGACTTATTTTGAGTTTTTTTTTTTAATTTTTTTATTATTAATTTTAGCACGCACTTCTTTTATGTCACTCATTTTGTTCAAACTCATAACAAATCATCATAGTTGTTGTTAAAAAATAATAACTTTAATATTTTACAAGTAAAAAATTTAATAATGCCTCTAAAGAAAGTTAAGAGGCAAAACAGTTATAACGATTTATTTGATCTCCCTCTAACATATATCGAGTTTTTGTTTTTAGAATTGTAACTAATTTCTAAACAAATATTTACAGCTCGTTAAGCAAAGTTCAATGATAAATGTAAAATGTATTCGTTAGAAATTATATCCGTTCCTTTACTAACAATTTTTGACTATCTGGATTGCGTTCGTTTACCCAATTTTCCATATAAAATGTAAACAATCTAGTAAAGCTCAGTAAAAAATAGTAAAAACTTTTAGTTAACGAACGAACCCATTATTTTAAATTTCCATATGGGTATTCCCATGTCATCGTACGTGACATTTGTACTCCTACAAAGTGGAGTAATTTTTGCAAAAGTATGAGTAACTGAAACAAAATTAGATCTTTATTATTCATTCAAAAAGGACCTTAATTAAAAAAAAATTAATTATATTCGAATCATTGTTGTCTAAAATATCCAGAAAAATAACAATATATCGTACGTGACATAAAAGGGAAGTGATTTTAAGGCAAATATGGAAATATGAAAAAATCTGCAAGTCTTGGGAGGTATTTTTTCTTTTTTTAATTTCTTACACTAAAGCAAATATTGTTCCTTTAAAAATTATCATACTTAATAGAAAACAATCTTTAAATGAATTTATAATAAATTCAATTAAATATCGTTCGTGACATATCGTACGTGACATATTTTTCTCTAATAGTATTCTTAGGTAATAAAACTTATATTTTGTTAAGAAAAAAAAGATAAATTCTAAGTTAGGTGCACTTGCGACTGTTCAAATACAAACGGAGACAAATAATATTTTTGCACTACGTACGTGACATTAAAATAACATCCAAGGGAAATCAAAAAACATACAGCTAATTTGGCTCTATATTTTCTCTTTTCTTATGGATCTTGTTAATTGTTGTTGTTGCCTTAGTTAAAATTTATTTTTACGCTTTAGTCACTAAAAAAAATAGTTGATTGCAATTCTTTTAAATAAATCAAAAAGATAGTCAGATTAAGCTCTTATTATTGCTCTTAAAATAATTTAATAAGCTTTTAATACCTGCGCAGAGTAAAGTTTGAGTGTTTTTTTTATTAATAAACTTATATTGAAAAACTTTCAAGAGTTTTTATTTTTACAGTCGTGGTTGACATATTCATGGAAATGTCCATATGCTACTTTATATAAGCGCCTCTTGCTATGCTATAAAACTTTCTTGTTTATCTAAATTTATGATAAATTTATAAATGAAATAAGAACACATAATTAATTAGATTCTTTAAAAAGTTGGATCGGTCTTGGCATTAAATAATATTAGAAATTTTACATGAACTATGAATCAGTATTAAAGTTATTTAGCTTATATATATTTGAAACAAGCTTATATTATTTTAATTTGTCCACAGCCCATTTTAAAGCACTTACATTTTTATTTACCATTTAATTTGTTTCCTCCTATCTTTAAGTGTAGAGTTGTTTACAGGCTTTTCGCCATTCACTTCTTCATCTTGAAAACGATATAACTTTTTGTTTGGGTTTATTCTACCTATTTTTAGCGAAATTTCCATCGATTTGTCTCACGTCAGTCGCACTATTTAATAGACTTCAAGTAGTTTCCAGAGTAGTCTTTAATCGGGCATGTGTAAGATTTGTCTAATCATCATGGTTATTGTTTTTCTACGATAAGGTTGAGTGGGTCTTCTTTGAGTTTCTTTGTTATTCGGTTATTATGATGTTCTTGCCTGTTTTCGGTGTGCCTCCACGATTAAAATCCGTAGGTCTTTGTAGGAATATAAGTAGATCTGTAGACTTTTCGTTTCTTCAGAAAAATTCGGCTCCTTTTCTAAGGCTTCAAATCTTTAGTTTTTATATTTTTTTTTATTTTATTATTTATATTATCAATTCTTTGGTTTTTATTTTTATAGAATGTGATTTTTGTGTCTTATTTTTATAATGTTTATCCATAGTACTTACATGTTTATTAAATTTCTGCTTAAAACCGTTGAGATTTGTAAGAAGTTTTTGTGCTGTATCCGCCAGTCTAAGTCATCTGCATATGCAAGTATAGAAACTGTAACTGGTTTCATTTGCTAAGTTTAAATTGACTTAATCTTTCTTTAAACCTTCCATGAGAATTACAAAAAAATTAGTATTGAGCATATCACCTCGGATGAAGTTCAAGTTATTGTGAATTGCTAACACGTACTTAGTTTTTTAAAATTTCTAAAAAAGCTTGGCATTTTGCTTATAAGTCTTTTGATTACATATCTCTATCTAAGGATCCATCATATTTTTTCCCACTTTTTACTATTTAACGCTTTCTCGAGATCTATGAAAGATAAGAAGAGTTTGGTTAATTGAAAATATGGAATCACAGGTGCCTTTGTTTGTAATAAATCCGCCTTCTTCCTCCTTCATGATATATTCGAGAGATCTTCATAATCGCTTGGTAAATATCTAGGAGTATACCATTCCATAGATACTTACTAGCAATAATTCTGTGATTTTCGTATGCTCTATTAATTTCGTTTTTGGACATATAATGGCTACTTTTCAGCTGTAAGCTATTTTAGTGTTATACTTTATCCTGATTTCAAATGTGCAGAAGCATCTGGCTCACCTCAGCCATATAATTTAGTATATCATGAATTATACCATCAAATATGTCAAAATGTGTCACATGTTGTTTCTCTTCAATAATCTCTCTTTTATATGATTCTCTGTGGTAATTTCACATGGCCCAAATTTAAGTCACCTCAGGTAGATTGGTTTTTTATTAAACAATTTATATGCAATTTGGTTGTTAATTTCTCATCTATTAAGCTGAATTAGAAGAAGACTAATAGTCTCAAGGATATTATGAAAGTATTATCTTAAAATAATAAATTTTTCTATAAAAATGAAAGGAAATTTTCAATTAAAAATTCAACTTTATATTGTTTCCCTAGATATAATTTCTCAAAAATAATTTCGAATCTATCACAACAGTAGAAAATATTTTAAATTTTTCTCAAACCGTAGGTGTAATAAATTCCTTGCAACTAATAAAACTTTTTTTACATTTTTCACTTCCTGTCCAAATTCAATGAAAAAAAGTAATTTTTATAAAAGGAACAACTTTATGGAAATGAAAAATGAAAAAACCTACTTTAGTTTTGAAGGCCTCTCTGACCACACATGTGGGAGTATGAGTAAATGTTTGCATTCTTAACTGTTTTTGCCCTCAATATGTGCTTGGTTTTATTTAGAGCAATAATAATGGTCTTCTAGGTTTTTTCTTGAGTTTTGTTATTGCCACACAATTTTAAATATAGCATTTTTAATGCACAAACAAAAAAGAAACTTTTTTAAGAGTTTTATAAATTTTTAAGTGTTTTTTTGTGGTTTTGTTAAAAGAAAAATAAAATATAAAATAACCCAGCAAAAAAAACTATAAGGAAAAAGGGATTTTCCAGGGGTTTAAAAACACTAATGATTTAAACATTAGCGTGTCATTAAAGATTATGCGTTGCGTGAAAAGCATCCAAAGTTTTTTTGAATTGATTTTGCTTGTTGACATGATTTTTTTGTTTCATTTCTAGGCAAAACATTTATGATGTTAAATTCATGCTTTTGCACTATGAATTTAGAAGTCTTACAAATTCACTTTGCAGTACTTCTAATTTTTTTTGCTGGGAAGTTTTTTGACGGCGTATGATTAATATTTAATTGTTTGAATTGTGAATTTATATAACTCATACGACAGGCAACAAGAGTAAATATAAAGAATACAAAAAAAATATTACATGAAAATACAAAAAAAAAAACAAAATAAAGGAAACAAAAAGACACTGATAAATTTGGGTAAAGATAAACTAATAATTTTGTACCAGGAAAATGCTCTCTATGATATATCAACTTAAACCCAACAACCGAATGAAAATTATTTAAAAAACAAATTAAATGATAAATGAACATGAAGAAGTAGTAGGATTAATTATCACAATTTTACCGCTGTCAAAATGGGTTTATTTTACACCGAAAAAGTTTCCTAGTCTTTAAAACAGTATTTCACAGTATTCGAACTTGATTGAAATTTAGGGATTCATATTAGAATCTCTATACGAAAAGTTCAGTTAACTCCAACGTTATAATAAAAATTTGATTACGTTTGAATATCAAATGTCCGACATTTGCAAAAAAACATGCTACGTGGTCTCATCTTTCATTATGCGCAACTGGTATTTCAAGTATCAGTTTCTGGTTAGAAAACTAAACAATATTCTTAGATCCCTATGATTGAGCAAAGAAACCTTTTAGCCTGACGCTGATGCTCAGTCAATATCCAGTAGGAAGTAAACTCAGCATTGAGAAGGGCTGGTAGCCTAGAGGCTATATTCGCCATAAAACGTCTCGTTTCTGTTAAAAGACAGACGGCTATTGCTCAATTGACTTTTCTATTCATAACCTTTCCAAAATCATATACTTTATGGAGTATAAGTATAAAAAGTTGGGTGATTTTCAATTGTGTTGAACACAAAAGTAATTTGTTAAGAAATTTTTACAAAATTGTAATAGAAAATTTGTGTATATTTATGCACAAGGATATGGATATATAAGCGAAACAAACTATTCCATATTATCGAATAATTTAAGACTTAAAAACCGGTTTCTCAAATATTTCAAAGACATAGAAATTCATGAAAACCGGAGTAGAGAAAAGACAGTTTTTCAAATTTTTAGGAAATCGGTTTTGACAACTCTAAAGCAGTTTTATGTTTAGGGCGTTTTATGTCGGATAGTTTCAAATTTCTCGTTCATTTTATTTTTACTAATTTAAATCTTAATTTGAAATTATTTTATTTCTCATTTTTTGACGCTCTAACTATGTCCGTTCGTCTGTCCATCTGTTAAAAGCACGATAGAGGTCGGACCATAAAAGCTAGGGGGCTCAAATTTTGCCAGAATATTTCTTATACACAAGGTTTATTTATTATTGGGCTAAATTGGAGTATTAGGAAGAGAGTTATAGCTCGTAATGCAAGAGTAGGTCGAAAAAACCGTGTCCTTCCAACATCAAATAAAATGCAATTGTGTCCAAACGCATTGACGTAGGGTCATGAAATTTCGAATGTATATTTCTTGAGTTAAAAAAAATATTTTTTCTGAAAACTTGCCAAAACCTATGAATTAGGAAAGGAGTTTTAGATCAAAATGTACGAAAATTTATACCGCACAGTGTATTTTTCGGTATATTCAAAATTTAAAACCTTATAAAACTGACAAAATTAGATGTATGAAATGATTCTGAAATTTCGCATCCATTGCTTTTTGCTCAAAGGCTTTGTTCTAACGGAAAATAAATGTAACACGCCCACCTGCCATACAACGATTTATCTCAAATTAATAAAATTTCTTTATGAATAAAGGTTTTGAAATAATAAAGGACTGCATTGAAATATCTAAGTTGTATTCATTAGTAGAAGCCACTTTGACACGCCTACTAGAAAGTCCACTTTTCATTAGCAGAAACAACTTTGATACGCCTACTGTAACAACCGTTTTTCACGTTATCTATTGTAAATGCAATTTAAAAGCTTATAAAACCGACAAAATTATAGGTATGCTGATGAAATTTCGAACATTTAGCTTTCTAGTCAATGTCATTGTTATGCCAGAAAATGAAGTTGACACGCCCTCTTTAACGCCGACCTCCCATATAACGCTTGATCTTAAATTCATACAATTTCTCTATGGATAAAATTGTGAAAAAATAAAGGATACATAATAAATAAAGGATAATAATAAATTTTGTGCTACAAAAGTACATAAAATTGGTGGTGGGTAACAAAAATTTGGCACAGCCGAATATAGTGCTCTAATTTCCTATTTTTATTTTTATGTATTTGAAGAAATAAAAATCTCATTAATTTCTATATTAGCAATATTAAGATTCAGATGCAGTAGAAGTGGGCAATAAAAAAATTTTAAAAATGTTTATGTATTTTAGATGCAAAAAATAAAAATTCTACTTATCTAGATTGGATGTTTCTGTGCCAGTAATATACATATATCACCTGTCGGATTAAAATTGTTGTAATAGAAGTTACATACATTTGTATGTGTCTATACACAATGAATTTTAAAAACAACTTAAAGCAGTCCTTACCAAATTAAAAACATACAAATAACTTAAATCTAGCTTCAATAAGATTAAAGATTTTACTTGCTACGAAATGAATTCATTTACTTTAACTTGGTTTGTAATCAATTTTGTATTTGATTACTCTAGTAACTTGAACAGTATTAAAAATGTTTTGAAACAATTTAAAAATTCTGATAAATATTTTAGCTAAAATCTTTTTAAAACATATTATCTGTATAGCCTTTATTCATTTCACTAACAGCAAACAAAGAAAAGTTTGCTCACAAATACATGTTTTGTAAACAGCAACACCAGTTGATAACAGTTTTTATTTTAATAGCAACACAAAATGTCTATCCAAGTTATCCATTACATTTTATGATTACAAGTGACCGAGAGCCTTTTTTAAATATTTTTATTTCTATTTCCATTAATTCGTCCTCTTCATTCTAGACTAGAAATTTAAAAGTCTTAGATTTTTTTGTTCACTGAACAATATAAAATTAAATCATTATATAAAATAACGATAAAAAGAATTATATAAATATAATAATAAAAACAGCGAAAACTTTTCTATATTTTACAGCCATCCAAATAGAAGTTCCTCAGTACGTTATAACAGAAGCAACAATCTAACACAATTAGGTTTTAGCAGTTGCAGTAGCAGCAGCAACAATAATAGCACTCGTAACAACAACAGTGGTAGCAACAATAACAAAGCTAACAAAAAATCATTAACAATGCATCCTTTGCGTTTTCGTTCCTTACGACGCAAGAGTCCAGATAATAGTAATGAACTTAATGTCGATATATCCACTCTCACCGGCCACAGTAGTATAAGAAATTGTTCACCGTCACCTTTGAGTAGTGGCCATCGTACGAGCTTTCAACAACATCAACGTCATCAACTACACTATAGTACGACCTGTGAGCAGAGTACTCAAACGCCAAATTCGATTAGTCGTGAAACGCGTAGGAACAGTAAATTGAAAGTTTTAAGATTTAATTTTAATAAAGTGACGACGCCTACATTGAATTTGCGGTAAGTAATAAATAAATAATAGATTTAATAAGCAAATGAATGAATAAGTGAATATGTATGTATATATAAATGTTAAAACATTAAATTGCAAGGTTGGAAAAAGCTGAGAAGCCAGAATTTTATAATGACATCAATGGCGTCTGCATACGGAAATGGGGAAAAAATTGTGAAATCTATAGAAAGCAACAACAAACAACTTTAGAGAATATAATTAAAATAACAGACCAAGATATGCTTTAAATATATTTAAAGCAAAAGCAACTTAAAGTAGGCTACACTTATGGATTATGTTAGAGTAACATAATAATAACTGAATACAATTTTTTTAAATTTCAAATATGTTCACTTAAGTAAAATGTTTAAGTGCCCTTATAACAACTTGCTTATAAATCTAATATTAGTAAACGGTAATTTTGGCTAACGTGCGCAATAAAGTGACCTTTAAATATTCCCTCCATGTAAAATAAATTTTATTTTGCCAAAATATGGCAGTACCTGGGCAAATACCAACTATTCTTATCAAATTAGAATACATGGTGGCTATGAAGTACATTTTATTATTTTTAAACTCACAACTAAAAAGTAATATTTTTGGAATTTTACTTTTTAGTTCGTGTAAAAAATATTAAAATATTAAAACTTTAACTATTAAAGTTAAAATATTGCCACAGAGAAGAAACATCAGCAGTCGCAGTTTAGTTATTTTTTTACATATAGCAGAAAAAAAGGCAACTTTATTTCATAAACCTTAAGTTAAAAATTAAAGGTAGGATTAGCTTATTTAAAGCTTATTCGTCAATTTCAGGTTAAGGTGTAGTTATAATCCGATAACATCTTAACTTATGCTATGGGCAAATTATTACTAGTATATAATGCGGTCGAACCATTCGTAATCTAGCTGTATTTATTTATTTATTTCTATTTGAATTTCATTCCTAAAATAAATCCAATAAACTGTAACACCAAATCTAAAACAGAAAATATAAAGCATCAAAGTATATTTTTAACGGGAGTTTAAATTGTTAAGCTGAGATTCCATACCACGCGTTCTCGCGTCAAAGCTTTGTCATTCCGTTAGTAATTTCTATAATTTTCATTTCCGACCCCATAAAATATATATTTTCTAAAAGCTTATGAATAGAGGAGTCGATTAAGCCCTGACCGTCTGTAGGTCTGTCCGTCTGTCCATCTGTCCGTGTGTTGGATGAAGTCAACTTTTAAAAGCAACCATATGTTCCTCAGATCTGTGTATAGTATCAATCTCTTGGAAATATCCAGGAATAAATTGCTATTGAAAGTCAGCATAATCTCCCTATAACTTTCTGAGATATGAGCAAATAAACACCACTGCCTCTGTTTTTCCCATATTTTTACCACCAAAATTAAAAATTTTCAGCCATAGAATAATTGATAGGTATCTATGTTACTATCTGAAAGGTCTCGACTAGCGCAATATAAACATTATTAAAAAATTAAGACTCATGTCGCCACTACAAAATGCGGTCAGTAAATTTATATATGGGCTAAATCTGGTATTTTAAAATGTAATTCCTTCAACCCATACAATATTGGTATCAAATGAAAGGGCTTGACCAGTAGTATACATTCAATTATAAAACAAATGTTCAATCCAAGATAGCGTCTTAAACAAAATGGCGGAACAAATTTGTTTAACCCCATCAATATGGGTATCAAATTAAAGGGCTTGAATAGTAGAATATAGATAACTACGTAAAAATTCAACATCGAGGATGGCGTCGGAAATATTAAGGAAAAATGCCATATAACATGAAATATAGGTTAAGCTGCGATGTAGGACTATACCTGTATATAATGGTATATAATAGTGAAGGGTATTATCAGATTCGGCACGGCCGAATATAGCACTCTTAGTCGTTTTTTATTTATTGGTTTTGTTAGTCGTTTTTTTCTTTACTGGTTTTGTTACACATATATTATTTGCGTATGTGTTAGTAACAACTTTTATCGCTTATAACTCTTAAAATACTGAACGTGAAAATATTGCCTACCAACCCTACACTTACACATGAAAGGGATTTCTTGGAATTTCTTTATAAATAAATAAATATTTGAATGAAACAAACTACTTTTATGAAAATTTCTTAGTCGTTTACACAGGAATCTAAAAGTTTATTTCAAAAATGTTGTCAATCCGAAAAGTTGCAATAATTGCTATTTTTTTTTTATGAGTAAAATTTGCCTTCCTTTTTTTACTACCTTTAGAGTTACTAGGAATATTACTTAATATTGAGGCAATAGTTGGAAATTATTTAAATTTTTAATATTTATAAATATTGTTTTAAAACGACATAAATTGTATACTTTATGAATATTCTAAGAAGAAATTTTAAAAATTTATTTATATTTATACAAAATAAGTTATATTTACAATTATTGTTCCACCACAATCCTGTGAATTTTGAAGTCATTTTAGAATCGTTTACCTATTTGTCATTTTTTTAAACTTTCTGAAAACTTCAAAAAATTACTTTCTTGAAAATATCGTTTTGTGTTAATGAGGAAGTGTGATTGTATGGCGAATTTCAGCCATTTACTTTCATGTGTAAATGTTATGTAATAAGTATATAAGTTGGGCTTAAAATTGTTTTGCTCATCATAAAAATATATTTTAATACCGTAACAAAAACCCTTCAGTTTAAGAATTCTTTTAAAAAGTATATCTAAACCGACAATTATGTATAACTTTTATTCGTAATTAATTCATTTATCTTTGCCAGTAGCACTATCAAACACAACACTTGTTTATGGCAAAATATATAGAATTTGTCATAAATCAGTTCAAAAGAACAATCTAAAAAGTAAATTATTTATGGTTTGCTCATTAGTGTCTAGAGTGTTATATAGTCCTTTCGGTTCATTAGCTTACAAAATAATTCTACATTTGTATTAGGAAGAGAAGTAAATTAATTTGTCTGTATTTATTATATGCCAGTGTTTTAACGAAGAGGGCGGGTAGAAGTCTATAATATGTGAATGTAATTTTTTTAAATCTATGGTTTTCTATTCGGTAAAACTAATATCAAATCAACTTTGTAAATCAAAGGATTAAGCACAAAATACAAAGAACAAAATATGTATTGTCAATTATGAATTGGTGACTTTAGTTGAGTACAAATACTGTTAAATTTCAACCTGCAAGTCTTTTTATTCCCACCAACAAAAAAATGGTGGGGGTATATTCATTTTGTCACTCTTCTTGTAACACATCTAAATACTTATTTAAGACCCCATAAAGTGTATGTTTTCTAAGTCCTGGTTTCATTTTATGACAATCTAGCGAAATCAGTCCATCTGTCCGTCTGTTGAAAGCAAGATAGATCTCAAAATTAAGGGGCTCAAATTTTTCCAGAGCTTTTCTTATGCACAAGGTTTGATTGGTATTGAAAATCGGCTAAATCGGAATGTAAGGAAGAGAGTTATAGGTCGTAATGCAAGGGTAGGTGAAAAAAAAAAACAAATAAAAAATCAATGCGTAACATAGAGCGATGAATCTTCGAAACCTGATTTAAAGAAATATCTCAAATATATACCTTACGAAGGTAGTTATAGATCAAAATGCACGCAAATTTAAATCGTACAATGTCTTTTTCGGTATATTTAAAATTTAAAACATAATAAAACTGACAAAATTAAATGTACGATTCTGAAATTTTGCAAACATTGCTTTTTGATCAAAGGATTTGCACTAATGGAAAATTAATGTGACACGCCTACTTTTACGCCCACCTCCTACAACTATTTGAGTTAGAGTCTTTCTAACTGTGACAAACGGTATATAACTACTTTAACTTGACTATTAACAATCAAGTTAGAAAATTTTAATTGTATTTACGAAATGTATTGTTGTTTGAGTTTTTATTAAACCTTTAATTGTATTTACAAACAAATATTTAAATATTTATATCGTGTTATGTGATATGGTATAGCTAAACCAGAAAACCATAGATTGATATTGACAATTTTAAATAAACGTTTCTTTATTAAGGCCTATATTAATTCGATTCTTATTTGTTTTTTTTTCAAGTATGATCTGAAGTCATATTTATATATATGTATAGGTATGTTCACATTAGACAAAGAAAATCAATTAAAATTATTTCAACAAATATTTGCCCAGTATTACCAAACAAACGACTGAAATTTCGCTATTTATACCGCATAGTTTTAGACTATGTCTACTATATTTCATTTAAATCCTACGTAATAATGAGTATATCCTTTTGAAAAAAGTTCTTCAGCTTTTTGCTAAAATCTCTATATTTTCTTTAGTGGCATTGCAAACAAACTCTTACTGAATTTAAATTACCATTTTTTATTTTTCTTAAGAACTCCAAACAAAAGCATACTTTTTGGCACCACAAGTCGTAAAAAAATATTATTTTTATTGAATAGTTTAAGGCACTTTTCTTGTTCGTATAACTGTTTGTCATTGATGTCATGAGTTTTTCTTGTACGTTTATTAATATTTAATTACATCTTAAATACTGATGCTGATTTTGTTTTTTATTGTCTTATTACACTCGATGAATTTATCTTTGCTTTATTACTTGTTTTCAATGCTTTTTTTTTTTGTTCTTTTTTCTCATTTAATGTCTTTCAACAGCTTCCTGAATAGTCGTAATAAACGCAATAGCCTTTCCGCCAATGCGGTTGCCACCGAACAGAAAGCAACTAAAGTGTTGGGTTTAGTCTTCTTTACGTTCGTTTTATGCTGGTCGCCGTTCTTCATACTCAATATTATTTTTGCCGCCTGTCCGGAATGCGAAGTACCCGAACATGTTGTTAATACTTGCCTGTGGTTGGGTTATGTTTCCTCTACCATAAATCCAATCATTTATACAATATTCAATCGGACTTTTCGTGCTGCATTTATACGTTTGCTCAAGTGTAATTGCGAAAGGTAAGTAGATGGGCAAGAGTGATTGACTAAATAGTAGTTGAAGAAAACAAGGCTAAAGTAAAAAAAAAAGAAACAAAACAAAAAAATAATAGAAAGAAATAAAGATTAAAGATATTAATGTATACGTGCGTTAAAGGGAAATTAAAAGGTTAATGTGGTAATAAAGGTTGACGATGGTATATTTGTTTTGAGCAGTGAAAAGAGGAAAAGAATTTGATTAGATGATTTTTTTCTTATTTAATAAATTGGTTAGACTCCTTAAAAAACAATATATTCTTTATTTACTTACAGATCTGGTCGCCCCCCACGCTATCGTTCGGTAACCGAGGGACGCAATGCTTTAAGTCTTTGTGCCCCCTCAGCTTTGCCATTGGCCATTTCATTTCAGGGGGCACCCTTAATGACGGCAACAACAAATTCATCATCAAATAACAATATGAATACAGCATTAAGTGATTTTCGTGGCAGTTATTCCATTACTGATGATGAGTGTTGATACAACTATTCAACATAAAACAGTTAACACATGCTCACACGTTCACACATGCAAACACAATTACACACACATGCACACACTCACAGAAACATTATTAATACTACTCGTATCTTGTATATATACACTGCGTATTTGTTTATTATTGTTTTATTTACTACATTCATATATTATTAAGAAAATAAATTTATGTAAATGACAATGAGAACGTTTATAACGACTTTTAATAGCAGTCAGACGAACAGGCATGTACAAATGTTTCTTTTATGACAACAGATGCACTGAGATGAGTCTTAAAATATAAAATTTTCGATTTTAGTTATAAAGAATTTTTGGTAAATTACTTTCTATTCTAATAAATAAGTTTTGAAAAATTTTTTACTTCCAGAAAATTCTAAACATATTGATTATTGTTTTGATATGTCATTGTTGTGTTGCAGTTTATAACAGCAAGCAAAAGCATCTTATATAGACTTAGATATGCTTATACCCATTTACAAGCACTCTAAGTAACAAAGAAATTATATTTACTAGCCAATCAAATTTGAGATGATTTCATTTAATTGAGAATAAAGTTAAAGATTGTATGAAAAATTCGTGTTTGCTTTTATTTAACAAACTCTCTTCGTTATTAATGACCACGAGGCTTTAGTTTGTTTGTATTGTCTTACAATGAAAGCTTTAATTGCCTAACTATACGATCGAAATCTATTAAAAAGTATACCATCCCTGGCACTGCTAAGTTGACATCCCATCAGGTTTGTGTGGATACCAGGAAACTCAGGCATTGAACAAAATTAGAAAGCTGGCATATGCGTAAGATATAGATCCATGCTGAACGATCCAAAAGCATAAAGTTATTTTTTTAAACTTGCCAACGGAACCGTTAAATAGATAAGCTTCCAATAAATTTTTCTGGCCCTTACACGATATATATATACTTAAGAAGAATTAGAGCTCTACTAAAGCTTTAAAAAAGGTAGTTAATACGTTTAGTAGGAATACTAAGGAAACATTGTCTTATCAGACAATTACCGGTCTCCCCACGGAAAAGAATAGTCGGTATATTGCCTTTTGTACGAATGCTGAATAAAAACGCAGATACTAATCAATGTATCGATAATATGATAGTTCTTAATATATTTACTTTTATTATTATTTTTTTTTTTACATTTATGGTACAAATAACAATAGGTCTAATTGGTTCTGAATGTATTCAGTAGCGAGGGAACTCCGATCTATCGTTCTTTGTTTTTACAACGCCGATTATATAAATATCCTCTAATATAATTTTTAATAAATAATTTTTGATAATTTTTTTTTTAGTTTCTACTCTCGAAAATTGTAAAAAAAAAAAATCTCAAACAAAAAAGAAACTTAGATTATTTCTGAATTTATGAACAATTTCCGTACATTGTTTTTAATATCTTATTTATTCTACAATTCATTTTTCAATAATTTTATAAAAAAAAAAAAAAAAAAAAAAAAAAAAAAAAATGTAAATGTAAATGTAAATGTAAATCTCTTTAATAAATTTTTTATTGGTTTAAAAATATAAATAAGTACATTATCATTATAAAAATTGAGTTTTAGAAAAATTTTAATTTAAAAATTATAACAATAATTATTATCAAATGTATAAAAACAAAAGTAAGAAATTAACAAAACTCTATAGTTTTTTTTAGTTTTTAAAAAAAATTTCCTTTATTATTTGTATTAACAAAACATTCTCGCTCATTTAATCAAAACTACTAAACTGTGTAAATTTCTACCTACAAGTATGTATGTCTATGTATAAAGTCTATATGTATGTAAGCGACTTATTGTGTAAGTGAATATTTGTTTAAATAACCCTCTTAATATTTATAGAAATTAATGTTAGCTATAATTTTCACTTTATTAATAATTATCTTTCATTATAATTTTGTTATTTCATGTAATAAAACAGCTGAATATTTAAGAATTGTTTAAAAAATTATATATAATATATATTAAATTTTGTTTTAAAATAAATTTAGAAAAAATATTTGCCAAAAAAAAGTATTGAATTATTATTTAGAAAAAATTTTAGTATCTATTATACAGGGCGTTTAAGTTGAATTTTAGTTTTAATTTAGTTTTAAGCTTGATTAACAAAAAAAAACAATTTAAATAAATGTTAGTTAAAATCATTTAAAGATATTTTATTTTATTTAAAAAGTTAAAAAAAAGTTTTGTATATTTAAACTACAGCCTTGAGGTAGGCAACATATTTAAAAAAATCAAAAAATTTACCCTGCAGATAACGTGAGTAGCCCATACACGCATATAAAGTGTACTCCATAATAGACTAGGACTAGTCCAAAGGTAACCCAAATGTATGGAGACAGCATGGTCGATTTAACATTACGATGTGCTAGGGCTGGACCATATAACCCATCGAAGTAGTCTCAAAACTACTCTTTGTCACTACTCAATTGAGCACCTACACGACCATTATACACGTTTAGACAACAATACATGTAATCGTTAAAACACGAACACTTGTCGTTTAACTACAATCTCTTGTTTGAAAATGTTATAATCCATGACTGCATAACATAGGACCATGTTGTAAGTAGTCCATTTAGCTAAAATGGACCACGTAGCCCAATATTATCTGTAAGGTATAGGCAGTCAACAGCACACATAAATACATATGCAATGGTTCTATTATTATAAACTTGGTACTCAAAATTGCTGTCGCCATACAGACATATCTGTGGACTTTCAACAAAACATTTTAAATTAAGATCAGAAAATTTTCAAGTTTCTTAATTAAAAAATTTAAATCTTAAAGACGCTTTGTTTTCACTAAAAAATGCCAACTTTCTGCATATGCCACATTAAGTTTTATAACATAAAAAAGAAGCAAAATGTATATTTCTTTTTTGCTTTTCTAAATATAAAAGACTTAATAAAACAATGTCCACAAAAGAAATATGGTCCTTATAAATAACAATTTACAAGCAATTACATTAGCATTAACATTTTGTTTTTTTTTCTCTTTTGAAATATTCTCGATATGTCAAACTCCACAAATAATTGTTCAGAGTATATACCCTCTAAGGGTGACCCGGTGGACTAGTCAGTAGTGTGCTGGTCTGCTAGTTTGGGGGTTGCGGGTTCGATTCCCGCCAAAGACTCTGGACTTGTCTGCTTCTCTTCTCTCATTTTTATTCTATTCTTACTTTTCTACTCAGGTATCACAAAGGGATTAATATAATGAAAGTATTTTTGTGTGTTTTTACAGTCCTTTAGCATATTTATATCAAGTAAATAAATATCAAAAAATCATAACTTATTAAACTGTATTTATGTATTTATAAAAAAGTAAGATAACAAATTAAGATACCGCTTTTAAACAATTCCATGAAGTTTCTTTAATTATATTTCTCTTTAAGATTGATTTATTATAAAAAAGAATTGTGGAGCAATATTTTTTATAAAAACTTTTATGAGCAAATTTGGATTTAAATAAATGACACAATATGAATAAACAAATAAAAATTTCAAACGTTGAGAATAAAAAATATTTCAATTTGAAAAGCATACTTATAGGAGATATCAATGGGTATTAATGAAAGTATACTTTATGGCAATTATCATAACATTTATCGATACTCGTATAAATATTAAAAGTTGAATATTTAACACTATACACTTTAACACGTATATTTACTTTATATATGCACATGCATACTTTACAGTATGTGTGACGATAAAAAACTTATTTACTACAAAAAAATCACTTGCAATAAAAACAACGCAGCAATATTAATAAAATTGATGACTTGCAAAGAGTTTTAAAAATTGTAATATTTTCCTATCGTATATTCCTAAGAAAAACTAAAGGAATCAAATCTTAAAAAAGAAATTCATAAAAATTCAAATAACTAAAAAACGAAATCAAATTTAAAAATTAGTAGCTAAAATTAATTCTTTTAAATGTGTTTACGAAAAAGAAAAAAGTTTTAAGTAATTCAATATTTATATGTTTGTTTATATATATTTTCTTCATCTACAAAATGTCATGACTCCCACATCTAAGCAAAAAGTCATATTACAATATACTATACATGGATGTATATATAAGCAACTTGTATCATTTGTATAAGCAACTTACTTATTAGAATTATTCAAGGACAATAAAAAAATATACATCTGCATGACTTCATTTTTATAAAACAAATTTGAAGAATAAGTTTTATTGACCATATAATTTGCCAATTGTGTTGTGCAGTTAATGTAAGCACATATGAATATACTTTTTCATATATTGTGGTAGATGTTAAGAAAGAAGTTAAATGAGATGCATTTTAAATAGCGGAAGGAAAAAGTTTGCTGTCGAAAGATAGACAGTAACTCTGTATCATATTTAATTTACACTATTGACTGGTAGAAAAAATATTTAGAAATAAACCCTGCAAGATATAGATGACTGAAACAAAATGTCTCTACTAATACATTTGCAAAAATTTTATATTGAATTGTTGTTACCAACAAAATACTTCATATGCATGAGTGAAACAGCTGATGTACGTTGCATTGTATAATATGATGTATGTTGCATTGCAAATAAATATAGGTAATTGAATAATTTTTCTATTTTAGCATTCCAATCTGTAACACTGAAAATACCTTTTGTACGGATTGAAATAAGCCATTCTCGAAACAGACATCAGTAAAGATAAATACAACAAACTTGTAAAACTAATACATAATATAAAACAATAATAATACAAAATCATGTTTTATTATAACGTGCGATTAGTCAGTCAAGTATGACTGACATTTACATAATTAACAAATATCGCTAGAGTGAGCAGCTCAAATTCATGTTCAATAACAGACTAACTCAGGGAAAAATATGCAAAATCACGCGTACATAAAATTTCCCATCTAGTTGTTCTTTTTGCCTTTAATAACTTGATAGAAACTTTATATAGGTTATATATGGCTTTGTCATTCCATTTGTAATTTCCATAATATTTATTTTCGATATTATAAAATCTAAACTTTTTTGAAAAGGTAAGACCATTAAACTGTAAAAATACCCACATATTGCACAGATCTGTATTTGGTATAAATCTTTTGGAAATATCCGTAAATTAATAGCTATTGAAATTCATCACAAACAACACAACATAAACTTTTTGAGCAAAAAACACGACTGAGATATTCATGAAAAACTTTGGAGAAATCGGTTTCTAATTGGCAAAACATACATACATAATTTTTAATTTTCTTAAGTTTTCAAACGAAAATCGATTTTTTTTTTGTCCTCAAGACAACAGTCAATATGGCTATTAACTTAAAGTCACTGACGAAATTTAATATATAAAAAATATATTTAAAAGTCACCATGGCCGCTACTACAAAATGGCGTCCAAAAAATGTATAAAAAAATTTCAAATTTAGTATTGAACAAGTAAGAATGCTATATTCGGCCGTGCCGAATCTTATATACCCTTCACAGAGTCATTCAATAACAATAGTTTGTATCACCATTCATCTCATATGAGATACGTACATACCTATACATACATAAAAAAACACACATATATAAAACCATCCCATTGTAAAATTATAAATTGAGTTTACGTATGTACGTTAAAAAAAAAATTATAAAAATAAAAAAAACAATAAAAACAAGTAACAGTGCTATATTCGGCCGTGCCGAATCTTATATACCCTTCACAACGTGTAGTCATGCAATAACAATTGTTTGTATCACCTTTCATCCCATATAAAATACGTGCATACGTACACGTTAGAATAAATGTGGCATCGAATCCCAGCTGAGCCAAAAAAATTTATATAATACAATAATAATATAATACAAAAAATTTTATTTTATTTTATTTAATATATTATTTATATTTTATTATTTTTTTTATATTTTTTTTAAATTTTTTCAAAAAATTTTTTTAGAAAAATTTTTAAAAAATTTTTTTAAATTTTCTTTTAAATTTTTTTTAAACTTTTTTTTTGTAGTTTTTTTTATTATTTTTTTATTATTTTTAATATTTTTATTTTTTTATTTTTTTTTTTTGTTTGGTATGTTTTTTACATGTATCTATGTATGTATGTTGTTGTTGTAATTGTGAAAAAAAACGAGGTGGTCGTGGTTTTTTGCTCATATCTCAGAAAGTTATGGGGCGATTGTGCTGAATTTCAATAGCGATTCATTCCTGGATATTTCCAAGAGATTGATACCATATACAGATCTGAGGAACATATAGTTGCTTCTAAAAGTTGATTTCAACCGACACACGGACAGACGGGCAGACGGACAGACGGATAGACGGACAGACGGACAGACGGTCAGGGCTTAATCGACTCCTCTATTCGTAAGCTTTCAGAAAATATATACTTTATGGGGTCGGAAATGAAAATTGTAGAAATTACAAACGGAATGACAAAGCTATATATACCCTTGTACACCACAGGTGAAGGGTATAAAAATTAAATAAAAATTTAGTTATCATTTTTAGCTACTTGCACTTTACTGATTTTTCTGAAACTTTGCACACATATTGAGCTGTCATGACTATATAATTTCGTGATTAGGAAATTGGGTAGGGCCGCGCCCATAAAAAAGTTTTGATTTTGAGGTACTTGCACTGTACCGATTTTTCTGAAACTTGGCACACTTATTGAGCTGTTATCACTTTACAATTTCGTGGTTAGAAAAGTGGGCAGTGCCCATAAAAAAAAGTAATAATTTTTAGCCTTGCACTTGATATTCAATAAAAATTCAGAATGCATTTTTATTCATTAATGGGCGTAGCAACGCCCATTTGTCATTCCGTGTGAAATTTCTACAATTTTCATTTCCGACCCCAGTAAGTATATATTTTCTGAAAGCTTATGAATAGGGGAGTCGATTAAGCTCTGTCAGTTGGTCAGTCTGTCCGTCTGTCCGTGTGTATGTTGAAATCAACTTTTTGAAGCCCCCCTTGGACCCGGGTGAGGTATTTAAATATCAGAAATATTTGGGAGTAGATCGGTATTGAAAATCAGAAACATCGGTACATAAAAAACTGAGATATGAGCAAAGACCCACGAACACCTCGATTTTTTTTCACAAAAACAACATACATTTCTACAAACGTGTATACTGGTTAGAGAAAACGTGGCATCGAATCCCAGCTGAGTCAAAAAAATTTTTTTTTTAATTTTTTTTTTTATTTAATATATTATTTATATTTTTATTATTTTTTTTTTTAATTTTTTTTTGTTTTTTTTTTTTTAGTTTATATTTATTATATATATTTTAATTATTTTTTTAAAATTTTTTTTTTAATTTTTTTTTATTTTTGTTTTTTTAACATACATACGTAAATTTATAATTTTTCAATGGGATGTTTTTATATATGTATGTTTTTTATATGTATGTACGTATTTCATATGGGATGAATGGTGATACAAACTACTGTTATTGCATGACTACACGTTGTGAAGGGTATATAAGATTCGGCACGGCCGAATACAGCACTCTTACTTGTTTTTTTACTAAAACTGAATCTTGTAACAAATGTGCAAACACACAACTTTGTTGCTAAAAATTATTAAAGGTTTATAAAGGTTTTATTAAACAGATTTTCCAAGAAAACTTAACTGAGCAAAGTTTTTATAAATCTTTTTTTATAAATAATTTTAGTGAATATGAATGACAGTTTTTATTTCATAGCTAGCCACCTTATAAGTATGACTTTTAAGAGAAACTAAATAAAGCCAACATGTTCCACAATGAGTTTTTTTATGTTAATACAAGCAAACAAAATGTATATGCTTGTAAATGTACGTCAATGTATTTCTAAATGTTTTTTGTTATCTAAAAAAAAGTAGTTTTTTTATTGCAAAACCTTAAATAAATGTAAATGTGCGTACTATATGACACTATTTTTTAATTTTTTTTTTTTTTTTTTTTGGAAAATGTGTACCTAAAGGCGTTAAATACACTTTCGTGCGCAAAAAACTTTGTACTTGTATTTCATTACTTATTTATTCTATTCACTCACTAAGTGTCGAAGGAGTATGCTGCTGGCTGGTGCAAGTGCTGCAAGTAGTCTTTTAAGTAAACGACTTGTACTGCATGTTTAAGTTCTATAATAAAATTCCTATGTTCATACATGCACGCTAGGGTTGTCAGCTTTATTTTTTTACAAATAGAAAAACTTCTATAACATATAGCAAATTGTGGTGTTTGCAAATGTTTTGCAAAACAAAAGAGACAAAGGTCATAGTCAAATTGTTATAAAATTCTTAATTGGTAAAATAAAAAATTGAAATATTATTTTATACTTTAAATTTCTCTAAAGCATAAAGGTTAGGGCGGGTCGATTTATTTTTCGACAATTTCCCTATGATTTCCGTATTCTGTGGGTTATTCCATGAAAATTTGCCAAAGGAACCATACCTCTATCGTTAAAATCGAGTCCCCTACTTTTTGTTGGTAGATTTTTTCCCAAAAAAAATCTCCAACAATGGTCCAACGGTTCAAAAGTTACGGGCATTTTTGTCCAAATTTTGGAGAATTTTTCCATTTTTTTCATGATTTTGTCCAATAATATTACTTTCATGACCATTTTTTGGCTCAATTTTTTTGATAATAGGTTGATAGATACTTTATTATCTCTTAATTTGAATTTCTGTCAAAGTAAAAAGCAACATTAAATTACACAAAAATTAAACTATAAAGTGAATATTTGGTTTTAGTAAGTATAAAAAAAACTTTAATTTTACCGGTATTATTCATTATCTCGCAAGTATAAAAAATGTTTGTCCTACCGGGTCATATTTTCTTAGCTCAATCATAACTAGTCATTACAAATAGAGTATAAAAACATATTTTTTTCTTGGAATGCTAGAACTTTTAAGTATGTGTCTCTTTAAGGCTTAACATTATTAAATTAAATTTACAATACTTCACTAAATAGAGCTAAAGTTCATGTTTTTATTAAAATGTAAAAATTGAATTTCACAATTCCGCGTAAAACAAAACATTTAGCAACCCTCAAGCATTTGTTCTTGGTAAAGTTCATAGTAGCTCTTATGCATCTACATAAAAAGATAAGCTTGCGTTTGCCTGCATGTATGTATGTTTATGATTAAAGTATGTACCTTAACTATTTTATTGTTGCATGTGTACATGTACTTAAATAGATAAATATAAATTATTTCATGTACAAGTTTTTGTTCATACTTACAAATATAAATTTCTTAAATTGCACCACATATTTTCTGAAGGTAAAAGTAAATTTTCTTTTTAATGCCCACAAGAAACGCAAAGCAAAGTTACCAACCTTTTTGCTAAATAATGAGTCAAAAATACTTATAGTACGTAACAGCTTTGACATTTAAACTTATTTTTTAAACAAGGCGATGTCATTGGAGGCAAATAGCAAATATTGTTTTTAAAGATATAGAACTTTTTTTTTAAATAACATATAACACACAGAAAAGACATCTTCCCATGAAGTATAGAATAAAATATCCGTCAAATGGCTATCACGGTTCTGATGGCAGGCCATTTTCGTGAAACAGCCATTTTCGTGAAACTGTCCATGACTTTTTCACATAGATGTGGCTTTATCTCACCGATAAGCATTGGATCTTGGACTTGAGCTCAGGAATTGTTGCTGGACAATTCGCATAAACTTGACATTAAATCGTGTGATCTTATTGGCCAGTTGATATTAGAATTTTTTGAGTTAACTTGCTGTGGAAATCGTTGCTGCAATAGATGGATTGTTTCATACGCGGTTTGGCAGTGTGGCAGGTTTTGCTGAAACCATATGCGTCCAGATTCATGCCATGCAGTTGAACACACAATAACTCATCTTCAAAACAGTAAGGCCAAAACACGCCACCTGACCAAAATCCTCATCAGACAGTTGCTCGTTGTGGGTGCATTTATTTCTTATGGATACCTTAAGGATTCCCTGAGTCTCAAATTCGATAATTGACAAAGACTACGAAATTTAATAAAAACTGCTAGAAGTATAAAACTTGTCGACATAAGTTTATTAACATACAAACAAAAAATATTTTCTATACAAAACTTTATAATTAGTTTAATGTAATGTTATTTATTAAAATATTTTAACGTTTTAGTCTCTATTATAAAATGTCTTTCTCTATAATAGTACCCTAATAAAGTTTGTTTTGTCTAACTTTGAATACCTACTCGTGCAACAAAAATGTTTTTATTAATTATAGTTTACAAAACTCAATTAAGAACAACGCTAACAGCAGGTGTTCTCAATTTTTTCATACAAATACTTTACCCCTCATTTTATGTGTGAATAAAGTTAAGTTAAGTTTCGTTTAAAATTACATATGCTCAGTTCACAAGCTGTCGTGGGAGTTGTACGTCTTAGTAGTTGTACACATTTTGTTTATAATTTCTACATAAATTTTTTGAACAAAAGTAACAACAGTTTTTTATAACCTTCACACAAAAGTGAAAAAGGGTATATATAGATTTGCCATTCCGTGTGAAATTTCTACAATCTTCATTTCCGTCCCCATAAAGTATATACAGATTTTCTGAAAGCTAATGTATAGGGGAGTCGACTAAGCTCTGTCAGTATGTCCGTCTGTCCGTGTGTATGTTGAAATCAACTTTTTGAAGCCCCCCGACATTGCCTGGACCCGGATGAAGTATTAAAATATCGGAAATATTCGGGAGTAGATCAATATTTAAAATCAGAAGGATCGGTACATAAACAACTGAGATATGAGCAAAAAACCACGACCACCTCGTTTTTTTTCACAACAACAACATACAACACATTCAAACGTGGTATACTGGTTAGAGTGAACGTGGCATCAAATCCCAGCTGAGGCAAAAAAAAATTTTTTCTATTTTTAATTTTATGTATTATTTATATTTATTATATTTTTTTTTTGTTTTTTTTTATATTTAATTTTTTTTTTTTTTTTAAACATACATACGTTAACTCAATTTATAATTTTACAATGGGATGTTTTTATATATGTATGTTTTTTATATGTATGTACGTATTTCATATAAGATAAATGGTGATACAAACGATTGTTATTGCATGACTACACGTTGTGAAGGGTATATAAGATTCGGCACGGCCGAATTTAGCACTCTTACTTGTTTAGAATGTCTATGTAAATACATCATAGCTGGAAAAGTATGTAGTATCGCCATTTTTCTTACAACCTACAACTTCTACGACAGGTTGTTAATTAAGATATATATTTACATTGACGTTGCTTATTTTTATGCCCATCAGATTTCCAACATTGGCTGCAAGTTAGTGAAGTTAAATGAGGTTAAAAAAAATATTTCCTGCAAATTCATATATTAGTGTCGGGTTATATGTGAATAGGTGTTTGTAATTAGGGTGCACTTAATAAGAAACCCATAACTGACCATCTTATCGTTTTTGCTTTCTGCTATCAATGTCAATATCTACATATATAAAAAATTATAAATTCGCTTTTAAAATTTTTTTTTATATGACGTTTGAAATAAATAAACGAATGCGAAATCAGTTAAAGTCACCTATGCATATAACTTATTAACTGTAAACCTTTTATAATGTATTTTCTACGACAAAAATTCGTCCTAAAAACCAAAACATATTTTTGCAGAGTACGCATAACAAGGTATATACATCAGCGAATTCAATCCAACCAAAACGGACCTTACTTACCTACCACTTCAGAGACTGTAGGGAGTGAAACTCAGTCTAGTGAACAGTGCAAGGTATTTAGGACTGAAACTCGGAGAGAAAGTATCCTGGTTTTAGAACACTGAATTGAGAGTGTCTAAGGCTCTCTATCCATATATTAATATAGAAGGGCCACTTGCAAGCCCTGGACTATAAATCCGAAGAACACTGTCTGGCTGGTATATATGGTTGTCAAACCCATTCTTATGAACAGGGTTTTGGAACAGCGATATATATATCACCCGCTACGTACGGTAAACTCTTCGAGAGTACCCCACGAAACACAACACTGCTTATTACAGGTTCTTTTCGCACGATACCCTCAAGGACATTATTTGCTATGTTGAATTGGCTACCTGCGGATCTGCGCGCTATTAATACATGGATACCATACTCATATAGACATGCTGCTATATTGGAATGCATTTTCGACATTTTAAGATAAATAGATTATTGCACCCCTACCCACTTCTTTAGTGGGAGATTCTCTGTATCAATCACCGGATCGACATCACTAGATAAAGAAGATGACCTTTTGGCGGATTATACTGACAAATCTAAATCAGGGAATAGAGTTGGCAGTGGCTTCTAGATCCCCCTTTTTGGTAAAAGGATGTCCTTTAGGATATCGTATTACTGTAGCATTCTAAAGACTAAAGTATCGGCACTCAAACTGGTTATCATACTACAGGGAATACTTTAATTATACCTATATTTGTATCTTTATTGACAGTCAATTGGCTTTTAAGCCACAAGCGGGTATTTATTCAACATCCATTATGACTATGGAATGTTGGGCATCTCTAAATGAGATAGCGAGATACTTCACTGGTAAGCTCAGATGGTAACCCGGCCATTCTGGAGTATCTGGAAACTGCATTGCGGACAAACGGTCGAAGAATGGGGAGATTGACACATTCACTGGTTTACACTTTTAAAATGCAGGACATAGTTGTTATAAGGACCCATACAGACTAGATGGTCTGTGGAGACTGCTGCTTGCGAAATAGAAAGACAGACGTTATCTCTGATCGAGAGAACTTATACGACCTTCTCGCTCTTAATTCCAGGATCTTGTTGGTGCTCTAACTGGACTCTGTGCTTTGGGAGAACATGCCAGAATATTAAACCTCCCTTCCAATGACTTCTGCAGAAGGACATAGATAATAATATTTATTATTTTAATGAATTATACAAAAAATTTAATATAAAAAATTTTTTTATTATAATTTTTTCTTTCTCTGCAGTTAAAAACTCTGTCTTTCGTTGTTGTTGTTGTGCTAAATATAACGAATTTCCACCGAGATATTCATCATGTTGGACCGCTTTCTAATAAGATGTTGTGAGCCTGAAACATCAACATTTCAACGTTCACAAGAATTAAGCATCAATTGCAATCAATTGCAATTGCAATTATTTACAATTAAGCAGTTATTTAACAAACAAATATATCACATATGTATGTGACTTGCAAAATTTACAAATAAACCTTAAAAATTAATTATTATGGTGCAGCTTAGGTTATACAGTATTGTGATCTCATGTATTTTGAAGCCTCGAAAATACTAAAATGAAAATTTCTCATAAATGTCTTCTCATTAACCGTAATGGAAATTATTTTAGAGTCATATCACAAGCTTATGTGAGATATACAAACATACGGTCTTATTCATATAAAATATTTTAGCTATATGTAAGGCTGATTTAGCAGATGTTTTATATAAATTTGTCAAATAAGCCTTCAATAAACCTTAAATATTTTTTTATGAATAGAAGCCATAGCAAATGTATAAACATTACATTACAGTAACTACAAAACTAATGCCTACTTTGAGGTGTAATTTTAAATATGTTTTATTGCCTTAATTTTGGTTTTTGGGTTTCAGTAATCAAATAAATCCAACAATTTTATTTATTACAATCTATATATATGAATCTTGTGTTTATATATAATCTTTACTTAATATAACAAACACTCACGCAATTGAGCAAATTTACGGTTGTGAAAAAACCCAACTTGTGTCCGTTGACTATAAATTATTATATTATATGTAGGAAAGATATTTTCCCAAAAAAAAATGGCCTATTGTTTTACAAAAATTTATAAAAATAAGTGATAAAATAAAAACAAATTATTATTATTTTATTTGTTTTATAAAATCAAAAAATGTTTATCCTCATAAGGGTTAAGAGCTAAAAGTTTATTGAGTAAATATTTATTTATTTTTTCCTCTTATATTTATAAACATTTTTTTAAACAAAAAAACTTAACAGAGTAGCCACATACACCATAATATAAGGCCATAGGTCATAAGTGTTTAATAAAAAATATCTTTTTAACCGAGGAAACATCTTAAAATAAGAGGGGGAAAAACAACAACAATAAAACAAATATCCACTCAATGAATAATGGATAAAAAATTCCAAGTTCCATTTTAAACATGATTGTGCGAAGAAGTTTTTTATTTTATCACAAAAAAGTTGCAAGGATACAAAAAGTGAACTCAATACTAGCAACAAAGACTAGAAGTTAAAGAACATTAATAACTTACAGCTACACCATCACAAATGGCCCCAAGCACATTCTGTCCACGATGATAAAACAATAATCGACAAAATTATTTTTTTTTTTGTTCTTTCTTTTCTTCTTACCAAATTGCTTATTTCTTTCTTTTGTATTAAATAATAAAAACAACGTTATTACAAGATTTACGTGGTAGAGAAAAAAATATTCCAAACAGGTGTTGGAAAAACCATTAACTTGTAGCAAGACAAAAACAACACAACACAGTGGGGCAAGGTGTATTAAAATTTTGAGCGCTGCTTTTAAATAAAGGAGATAATAAATATTCGTAGTAAGATCGAAAAATTAAAAAACAAATCAGAATGCTATAATTTCTAAATTTTGTTTTGTTTTTTTTTTTTTGCACTAAAAAGGGTATTCCCTAAAACTTGTTTGCAAGTGAACCATTTGTCAAAAAATTTCGAAATAACCGAATATAGACTTTTACGTATTTAATGGAAAGTGCTGCATTAGTGTCAGTGGTGCAAAACAAATACTTCGATTTTGACTATTTAAAATAAACTATCAATAATACCGATCGAACTACAGTTGATGTATAAATGTTCCAATCGAATTCCGAAGTAACATAATATTCTATACAAATTGGCATGTAAAATACGTCAAAGAATTCAGTCGCAAGATAGAGAATGTTAACGTCACAGTCAAATCGCTAACGGACATCACTTATTATTGCTTAATATGGTCGTAATAAATTATCGATTAAGCTCATATGTATTTTCTAGAAAAGTCATTATAGACATATTTCCACGAGCTTACAGTATGTGGCATTTATTCTAAGATATATCGACCCCTGTGCGCGAAATTATCGTATGTTGCAAAAACAAAATTTTGCATGAAAGCGTTTTTATTACTTTTAAATAAATAAAAAAATGTATACAGTGTTTTCTCCATAACTAAAAAAGTTATCGCTTTAATATTTTATCAGCAGATGGATTAATGGAAGTAAAACCAATTTGCATAAAAAAGTCAATCTCTAAAAAAACGTAACATACGATAATTTTGCGCACAGGGGTCGATATAGTAATATATATTATATCGTAAGATTTAAGGATGTTTTGCCCTTTATTCAACACGAAAAAGTTTGTATTTTTAGCTTAAAGCAAATAAGTTATTTTAATTATAATTGTATTTCAGGAATTTTAATGTTAAAGTACGATAAATAAATAATTGAAGTTGTTATTACAAATATTGTACTTTTTCTTTGTTATCTACGAAATTAAATTAAAGGGCTTGGGCGCTTCCCCCAACAGATAGACTAATTTACTTAACGATGTTGCAACATTTTCAATAAAATTTCATAAATTTTGCAAACAAACCAATATCAGAGTATGTAATATAAGAGATAAAGAACGTTTAACAATTTAATAAAGGTATTCACTTTCTTCGATAATTTATATGCTTTATCTCATCGGTTATCTTTTACAAACGCAATTTTGCTTGATCTTTAAAAAAACCTTGTTGCTCCTGCTTTAATTTTAGTAATACGAGGAGATACCAAAGGATAATTGATATTAAAATTGTAATATGTGTAAAAATCCCAACAAGATAATAAGAGCTTGTTGTTACCAATATCGATTACGATTACTTTTTCATTAGTTCATTCAATTTTCAAACAATTTTTTAATTACATTGTGATTCATGGAGAACATAAACTAGGTTGTTAGCAAAAACATGCAAAAGTGACCGATTAGCCACTCTAAATTGTTTAGTATTCGCCGGATGCAAGTGTGAATGTCAACATATATTTGAATATTCAACGAATACTAATATAAATATTTGTTATGAATATTTTTTTTTGTATGCCAAAAAAATTGTGTGAATACTCTCCAAATGCGAATTCCAGCATCACTATAAAATCGAGAATTAAGTGAAATAATTAGATTGAGGTATATCCCCAATATTTATTTTATTGCAAACTAATATTGTAAAATTTTTGACCATTTGAATTTTCAACATTAAAAAAAACGGAAAATTTGCAATGAATGTCTGCAATTAACTTTTATTATTTCATGTAAATGCCGGCTACTTCAAAGGTGGTCCAATTTTAATACACTTTTTTCAGCTTTTCGTCCAATATATACATAACCAATGACAGCGGTAATGTTGTCTTCCAGGGTTGGCGTTGTTGCTAACTTACCCATGCATAATTGCACGATCTTGACGGCCAATGGACTGCCTCAAAACAAGCTCAATTAACTTACCTCCTTACTTATGTCGCACAGTCTTGTTGAAACCACATGCCAACAAAGTCTAATTCATCCATTTTGGGCTAAAAATAAATCAATATTATCGCACGGTACATTACTCTGATGTTGACACAATTGACGAATTAGTTTATCGCGATTTTCGTCTCGGTACGCACTCTACGAGTTGGTGGAATAGCCTGTTTTGTAGGTCGATTATATAACCATAAAATGGACGTTATTTACGAAACAATTTTCTTACACACAACTAATTTTAATAATAAAATTCAAATCAAAGACTTTTTGCCAGCGCATGAAATTAACAATAGGCATGTCTGGGATACTCATAAAGTATGCTTTAATCTTGTAACGTGTTAGTTTTCAAACACTTTTAATTAAGTTAACGCATTGTTTATGTTTGCTCTTAAGTTTTTCTTTAACAATTTTTAAATTTTTAAAAATTATGTTAAAACTATATGATAGCATACTTTGTGAATACATCAAATATATACAGGAATTTAAAATCAAGTATGTTAAAGATACTATTTTTATAATTTATACAATAATTAATAAATGAAATTACATACATATTAAGCCATAACGAATGTAAGTCTAGTATAAAAATTTTTCCAATATTAAACAATAAAACTGTAAAATTTACTTAAATGTTAAAGCAAAATTGCGAAAACTATCGTATTTTTTTAATTATTTAAAACTGAATTTATTGATACAATTTTATTTTATTCTTCTGACCTTTAAGTCTTCTCTCTTCTCGCTGTTTCCCTGTTTAATATGATTCTTAAAAATTCAACTAAATAATGGTTTCACATACAAATTAGTTTCAATTCATTAAAGAAATTTTTGTAGAATATAAAATTCCATCATGTGTGTTGTAATTTTACACAGTTTTAAAAGCAAAACTTTACAATTTAATTAAATCTGCGGAGTGGGTATAAAATAAATCTTAAATAAAACATAAACTGAATAAATAAAACAGAAGTATGCAACAAGCTATTAAATTAAAATCATGTTTGTTACATCATCAGCATTAAACGAGTAATAAATTTAAAAAGTAAAAAATCTATATAAAAAAAATTTGTTATCTATACTCTATATGGACAAATCCTGTAATAGGAACGCCTTCAATCGTTTGCATTTTCAGATTAAAACATAAACATTTGCCTTTAAGAAAAAATTGTATATTTAGGGCCGTATTCATAAAAAATATTTTAGGTTTATTAAAGGCTTATTTGACAGATGTTGTAGAGAAATTTGTCAAATAAGGCTTCAATAAACCTAAAATATTTTTTATAAATACGGTCCTTGACTTATAAATAATATTAAGTAAGATTTAAGTGTACATTCGAATGACATATTTGTTTGTTTTTATTTGTTGCGCAATAACTAATTAATCTCAAAATTTTGTAAATGGAAATAACTTCAAAAGTTAAGAAAATTTTTTTATTCCATATTTTTAGCGAATTTTGCATAATAAAGCACATAAAAAGAGAGACGAATATAAGAAAATTCGGAAAGAATATATTTGCATCAAAAAAATTTTGTCGTTTTTATACCCTTCACACGAGAATATAAAAGGGTATATATTTATAAGTTTGTCATTGCGTTTGTAAGTTCTACAGTATTCATTTGGGATCCCATAAAGTATATATATTCTAAATCCTTAGAGATGGAGAAGTCGATTTATCTTTTTCCATCTTTCCGTTTGGTCGTCCGTGTGAGCGTTGAAATCAACTCTTTAAAGCCTATATATATCCCACAAACTTCTATGTAGTATCAGTTTATTGAATATACTTTAAAAAATTTTGGTATTCAAAATCAGATATTTCAACCTATTAGTGACTGAGATATTAGGTAAAAACTACATATGCCACTATTTATACCATTCACCTCATAAAGTATATATTTTCTGAAAGCTTATGAATAGAGAATCGATAAAGCCCTGTCTGTCTGTCTGTCTGTCTGTGTGTTGGGTGAAATCAACTCGTAGAAGCAACCATATGTTCCTCAGATATGTGTATGGTATCAATCTTTTGGAAATATCCGTGAATGAATCGATTTTGAAATTCAGCACAATCGCAACATAACTTTCTGACTGCCTCTTTTTTTTCTCATATTTTTACCACCAAAATAAAATTTTTCAGCCATATAATAATTTATAGGTACCTTTGCTACTATTTGTATATATAATACGCCTATAGAGATATTCGTGAAAAAATTTGGATAAAATTTTTTTTTAAATATATGTATATTCCAAAAATTTACAAACGGAAATCAATTTTTTTCAGCTTCTAGACAACCGAGAGAGTCAATATTGGTATCATCTGAAAGGACTTGTTGGACATGTTGGCAAAATGGCGGACAATAAATTTACATTTGGGTCAAATCTGGTATTTTAAGATGTAACTTCTTGAGCCCTCTCAATAAAATACCCAAGTAGAATACAGTAAATTATGAAAAAAATTAGAATCCAAAATGGCGTCTAAAACAAAATGGCGCAAACATTTTTTTTAACCCCATCAATATGGGTTTCAAATGAAAGGGCTTGACTAGTAGAATACAGATAACTACATAAAAATTTAAAATCAAGGATGGCGTCGAAAATAATAAGAAAAAATGGCGTATAACATGAAATATAGGTTAAGCTACGATGTGGGATTTTACCTATGTACATGATGTGGAAGGGTATTATCAGATTCTGCACGGCCAAATATAGCACTCTTACGGGTTATATATATAGATTAACATTTGTACTAAACTTTTCTGTATACAGAAATCAACCAGATTTTAAATCTAATTCTTATTATGCACATGCGATAAGATATTATAATGATTCACTACCAACCATTACCACAATAGGATGCATTATTTACAAAAACTATGCATCATAACCTACATATTCTAAGTTTTTTCAGCCCTTCAGCCCCTGATGATCTTCTGAGTGACCTCGCCGATAATACTGTGCTATGATGAATATTTAGCTATACTTAATCGACTTCCTGCAGAATAAAGTGTCAATCGGTTCATCGATTATTGAGTTTTAGGGGTCGTACCCGAAGTGTATATTTGAAATACTTAAATTTTTTCTTACATGCTATGCTTAATCGACTTCCTGCAGACTAAACTAATATAGTGGCAATCAGTCCTTCGATTATTGAGTTTTAAAAGATTGTACCCGAAGTTCACATTTGTATATGTATGTTAAATTTTTAGAGAATCATATTTTAGGGAAAAGTAAATTTTTTAAAATAAAAACATAAATAGTAAAAGTATTGTTACAGATTTATTTTTAAATAGCTTAATTTACATTATAATTTATTTTAGTTGTAGTAGTTTAAGTTACTGCAGTTTTATTTGTATTAGTTTATTTCACTGGTTGTTCGAACATGATATTGAGTTGTTATTATGTGTAGCATACTTTTAAGCTCTTTTATTATTCCTGCATATAACATTACGTCGTAATTCAAATGTAACGGTTTTCGAATGTACTAATGTGTACATACGATAACTTTGTCGAATGTTACCGAACACCACTATGTTACTATAAATAGCCGAACAACACAGCTAACATGATCAGTAAACAATAGAGCTTGTTATAGCCTTTTTACACTTGCTCACATCTTTCATCAAATCAACAAGATGTTAACATCTTCCCATATGAATTGTACGTGTTTGTGTGTCAACATATCTCAACATCTTTTAAAGATGTTCCTAAATCATTTTGTTCCACTCAACATCTTTCGATTATTTTAGTGTCTTCACTAGAAAAAACAAATATTGTTGCAAAAATTTACATGGCATCACTAGAAAAAAATTATAAATGCCAAAAACAAAAAAAAATACATACAACGAGTGCACTTGAAATATGTCGTATAAAATAAAATATCTTAATGTCTTAATATCTTCATTCTCTAACAAAATCTGCATATTGTAATAATAATTGCTCTCCAAGGGCAATAATTAATACAAGTAATACAGAATTTTTAAATTCATTTTTTAAATTTTTATTTGCGCAAACATTTACAATAAATATTATGACAGATGAAAGATGAAGGATGAAAGATGTTGCAAATGTAAACAAGTTTTTTTAATTTTCAACATCTTCCACGCATTCCGCTAAGATGTGAGTAAGTGTAAAAAGGCTATAAAGCGCTTATCAAAGTGAGTTTGATAAAAAAATTGTATAACAATAAGTGAAATAAGTAAAGTGCTATAGAACAATATCTGAGTGTGTTTAAGTAAATAAAGTGCTCTTAATTTTATAGCTAATTTCAACTGTTTTTGATTGCAATAAAAGAACTCAAGGGGTATTTAAAGGAAATAATCCAACATTTATAAAAGAAAAAACGTAACAGTATATATCTGTGGCTTGGAGCTAAAAGGGCCAATATTAAAATATTTACTTTTGAGAAAATTGGAATTGAACTTTAACTTTTATAGATGCTTTCCTAGTGACATTGGCCAGCATTTTATATATGAAGCTGTTCTGGGTTAAGTATGACTTTAGCTGTTTTACCATAATGAAATAGAGCAAGAAAACAAATCTAATGCAATGATTAACTCAAAAGAACAAAAAAGTGGCATTGGCCCTTTTAGCTTCAAGCCACAGATATGATAGTTAGGACAGTAGCTAATTGCAATTTCTGCTCTATGTAAAGTAGAGATTTCGGATTGTCTAAAGAACATCAGAAATATTTAAAACAAAATCTCTCATAATAAATATGCATCTTTTCAATTACATACTGATGACATTTGCTTGAAGCTACAGATTACGCAACAGTTAAAGAAGTTCAATGTTCAAAATTAATTCTTTATGTTCAATGTCGTCTTAACCATTAATGATATAATGTCGCAAGTATGCTTTTCAGCATCTTTGTTAGAACTTAAACTGGGTCAACTTAGTCCTATCGTAACACCTCTTATACCTGTCTGCATTCCAAAATTCATAACAAAATATCAACAAGTTAGAACGCATAATGGATGTAACTTAAATTATTCACTTATTTTACAGAGGAAAAAGGAAAATGTATTACATACGTAAATAAGTTTATTAAAAAAAATGTTATGGATTTTTATAAAAAAAATTTATTTAATTATTTTAATTGTCTATGTAGATGAAAAATAAAATGTTTTTGCTTAATTGTGAAATAATCCAACCAACATCATAGCCTCAGTTCTGTTAATAATAATGGTCTAATGGTCAATTCTTGCTAAGGACATATACTGATCCAATTCTTTGTCCAAATCGTCTTTGCTTATAGGGGATTTTGTTGCTGCAGTTGTTTTATATCCTAAAAATATATATTTTTTGTTTACATTAAAATATAGCTGAAACTAAAAAATTTGGTTCATTCTCACCTTGATTACGGAAAACGCCATTGTTGCTGTTGTTTTTACCTCCACGTGGAGCACGATTGTTACGTTGCTGTTTTGCTTGTCCTGCACCTAGTTGCTTTTGCGGTCCTCCCTGATTTTTGCTTGTGCGAAAACGTCTTTGCGCACGCACATTAGAATTTTTACGAACACCAGAGCTTAAATAAAACAAATTATTGCATGTTAAAATTGTGGGCAAAAATAAAACAATAAAATATTTAATTCACTAAAAAACGTATAACAAAAAGATGAAATAAATAAAGATTCCAATTAAGATTGCTATTTTTGTAAAATTTGGTTTATTATACCCTTCACCTGTGGTGCACAAGGGTATATATAGCTTTGTCATTCCGTTTGTAATTTCTACAATTTTCATTTCCGACCCCATAAAGTATATATTTTCTGAAAGCTTATGAATAGAGGAGTCGATTAAGCCCTGACCGTCTGTCCGTCTGCCCGTCTGTCCGTGTGTTGGTTGAAATCAACTTTTAGAAGCAACTATATGTTCCTCAGATCTGTATATGGTATCAATCTCTTGGAAATATCCAGGAATGAATCGCTATTGAAATTCAGCACAATCGCCCCATAACTTTCTGAGATATGAGCAAAAAACCACGACCACCTCGTTTTTTTTTCACAATTACAACAACAACATACATACATAGATACATGTAAAAAACATACCAAACAAAAAAAATTACAAAAAAAAAATATTAAAAATAAAAAAAACAAGTAAGAGCGCTATATTCGGCCGTGCCGAATCTTATATACCCTTCACAACGTGAATTCATGCAATAACAGTGGTTTGTGTCACCATTTATCCCATATGAAATACGTACATACATATGAGTAGGTGAGATGCAAAACTCGTTGGTTACATTTTAAAAAAAATTTTAGAAGCGCACATAATCAAGGTGCTGCTGGCGAAATGCAGCAATTTAGGGGATCGATTTTGACCCTAAAATAACATGACATTCTAAGTTAAATATTTGACATTTGAAAAATCGAAAATTGAGGGAATATAAAAGAATAATGAATTAAAGTTTGAAGCGAAAAGAGTTTTTTTTAATTTTGTAACGAACGAGTTTTGCATCTCACCTACTCATATAAAAACATACATATATAAAAACGTCCCATTGTAAAATTATAAATTCACGTATGAATGTTAAAAAAAACAAAAAAAAAAAAAAAAATTTTAAAAAAATTTAAAAAAAAAAATTTAAAAAAAAAAAATTTTTTTTTTTAAAAAAAAAATTTTTTTAAAAAATTATTATGTATATAATATATATAAAACAAAAAAAAATAAAAAAAAAATTAAAAAAAAAATAATAAAAATATAAATAATATATTATACAAAAAATAAAAAAAAATAAAAAAAAAATTTAAAAAAAAATTTTTTTGGCTCAGCTGGGATTCGATGCCACGTTTTTTCTAACCAGTATACACGTTTGTATGTATGTTGTTGTTGTAATGTTGCTTTTGTGAAAAAAAATCGAGGTGGTCGTGGGTTTTTGCTCATATCTCAGTTGTTTATGTACCGATGTTTCTGATTTTCAATAGCGATCTACTCCCGAATATTTCTGATATTTTAATACCTCACCCGAGTCCAAGCGATGTCGGGGGGCTTCAAAAAGTTGATTTCAACATACACACGGACAGACGGTCAGACGGACAGACGGACATACGGACAGACTGACAGCGCTTAATCGACTCCCCTATTCATAAGCTTTCAGAAAATATATACTTTATGGGGTCGGAAATCAAAATTGTAGAAATTTCACACGGAATGACAAACCTATATATACCCTTTTTCACTGTGTGAAGGGTATAAAAATAATAAAAAAAACTACAAAAAAAAATTTAAAAAAAAATTTTTTTAAATTTTTTTAAAAAATTTTTAAAAAATAAAAAAAAAATAATAAATATAAATAATATATTAAATAAAATAAAATTAAATTTTTTTGGCTCAGCTGGGAATCGATGCCACATTTATTCTAACGTGTACGTATGCACGTATTTTATATGGGATGAATGGTGATACAAACAATTGTTATTACATGACTACACGTTGTGAAGGGTATATAAGATTCGGCACGGCCGAATATAGCACTGTTACTTGTTTACAAAACAAAAGCGGTTTTTTTTTAAGAGACATGCAAGTGACCCAATAAAAGAAAATTGGCATTTAAACAAAAGTGAAATTTAAAAAATCTTCATATAAAATCGTTTTTTTTTTTAACCTTACGATAACTTATTTAAAAACACTTTTTTTATAAAAAAAATTACAGGTCCCTAATATTACTCTAAATTATATTTCTACTCTTATTATATCTTATTCTGCCTTCTTACATACTTAGATAGTTTATTGACACTCACCTTGTCTGTGTAACTCCACCACCATATCTCTTACCATTGCCAATTGAATTTGCATTGGCAGGATTACGTCTCTTCTGGACACGACCCGACTGTATAAGACATTTGGGTAAACTAGCATTGTGTCGAGTATTATTTGGAGGGGGATTTGTTATTGTGCCAGGTCGTACACCCAAACGCGCTTTAATTGACAAGTTTGACTTGTTGGCCATGATAATTGCAGGTCTACGATTACCACTATGTAAGCGACCACGGCGAACATTATTATTTTGAGTAATTGAAGAAGCGTTACGAGAATAGCTTCGATTGTTAAATTGATATGCGTTGTTGTTACAAATGAGGGATCGATTATGGTCACCGCCTGAAGAAGTCGTTGTACTAAGTCCAGCAGTATTACGTTGATATCTTTGGGCAATTCGTTGAGCAGCATCACTTACATTGGAACGTCTAGGACCTAAATTGGACGATGAATTTGAACGACGCAAGGGTTTGCTGCGATTGTTAAAATGTTTATTAGTTAATCCTCCACCGAAGGTTCGCATACTTCTCTGAAATATTTACAAGCAAATGAGATGTGAAGAAATACATATGTACATAGTTTCAATTTATTTAAATTTATATGTTATTATTTTTATTATTGAGTTCGTATTCCTTCTTTGTTAAACACTAGTTTACAATTTCTTCGTTTTCTTGTTTTTGGTAAAAAACAAAAATCAAGTATGCATGAATGTATGTATGTATTTAAGAGTACTATTTCTATGGCATCCCAGCCTGCAAAATTGTCCGACATCTATCAGATGTCTGTAAGAAATGTCGACAAACAAGTAAGAATTCTATACGAACTCTGTCAGACTTCTGACCGCCAAACATATGAAGTGGTTGACACGAATTCTGACAGACATGTCATGGGAAATTTTAAGTTTTTTACCGACGTGTCTGGTAGAAATCTGATAGAAAAAGCAGGGGAAATTCTGATTTATTATACGACATTCGTATGGATTTCTGACAGATTTCTTAAAGTTTGTCGGACGTAATTCTAACCGATTAATCGATTTTTTCAAGAAATCTGAAATATTTAATAAATTAAAACTCAGTTTTATGTTTTATGTTAATTTATTTAAACATTTTAAGCTAACTAGAAAATTCAACCACGCCTCTTTTATAACATTTTTTCGAAAAGCCTGACGTGACATTTTTTTATATATGTATTTTATTAAGCGCAAAACAATCACTTTCTATAATTTCTTTAAACTTTTTTAACACAACAATAAATTAAAGTTTTTAATATCACCTATTTTGTTGCACTTTATGACTGCAATAAACAATATGTAAAACAAAATCAACATTACAAAATTGGTAAAGGCGAAAAATTCCGTTTTAATTTGCAAAGAAAAAAAATCCTAAACAAAAGGAATAAAAACAACTTAGACATTTCTGTGCAAAATCAGTCAGAAATCTATCAGACATGTCGGTAAACAAAAAAGAATAAAATCCCTTCGACTGCAGGCTGGGATGTGATTGGTTAAAATCTTTTGTGAAAATTTGTCGGCTAGTGTAAAAAATTTATATTTCATAATATTGATTGGTTATCACAATGTTAAATTAATTTTTTTTTTCGTATGTAAATTAAAATTTTAAAGTAAAATGATTATAGGTTCGTTAAAAATTTGAAGAAAAAATATTTTTAGATTTTAGTACAGTACCACCTCGCTTAACGCAACCCTCAATAAGCGACAGTCCTCGGTTATTGCAACTCGTAAATTGTTTGTATTGTTGATTTAGTTAACGCAAATAAAAAAAAAAAACTCAGTTATAGCAACTTTTCTCCCAAAATGATCAATTTGTCATTTTTATTTACATATTTTTTATCTTGATTTTTTAGCTTTAGATTTTCCGCTATCCCAATAATACTGAAATATGCGTATTGCACTTGTTTTTTATAGATATGTACTCAGTTGAAAGGATCGCTTTTCGTGAAAGGTTGTTCTATTCAGAGTACGAAAACAAACAAAAGGAAACGTTTCCAATAGTTTTGTTTCGATCATTTTAGAGAGGGAAAACAAAACGAAACAAAACCCAGGATAACGGTACATGCATTTTGTTTTGTATTGTTTTGTACTATGAGTGCAAACAAAACCAGAATCGAAAAGTACTCAACTTCAATATGTAACATGCAAAACAATACAGTACAATACTTTCTGCAAACGTTTCAAAACGTTTGCTGATTGATTTGCTCTTTACATGAAAAAATCTACATGTTTATTGCTGCTTGTTGTTGGGAATTTTTTAACATTTTACCTACCTACATTAATTTTATGATCCTAATAACGATATGAAGTCACTGACTATAGTTTGCGAATTGGTAATGGTGCATTGTTATTATGATTGTTATAATCTTTTTGTTCTGCAAACGTTTGCAAACGTTTCATTCTTGTTTCGTACTCAAACGAAACATACCGTCAAAGCAATGCCTAAGTACAAAACCCGAATTGTTTTGTTTATGCTCTTTTGCATTGAAAAGTTTGTGGTTTTGTTTTGCTCGCAAACAAAACGATTCATGAAAATTGAAAAGTTTCTGACTTAGATGATTTGTACTGTGTTTCGTTTCGTTTGTTTTCGTTCACTGGTTCTATTTACATTGAATAAAATGCCGGTGATTATAAAATTTTTAAAAGTTTGAAAAGGGGCATATCTTTAAAAGTGATTTACGATAAATATAAAGTGCACAAATCAACAATATCCAGAATTAAAAAAAATGAAGCTGCAATAAAAAAATTCGTTGCAAATGCTGAATTTGGAACAGGCAAGCGTGTTACAAAAAAAGCTTTTAAATATCCAAAAATGGAAAAGGATTTGTACAAGTGGTTTATGAAGCCATATTAAACCATAAAAGAGAATTTGTGCGCTCGGTTATCGCAACAACCTTAATTTTCGCAACGGCCAAAATTTCTATTAGTTGCGTTAAGCGAGGTTGCACTGTATTTCAAACTTATTTGCATAAAAGTGTTAAAAATTCATTGAAATTAAAAATTCTTTATATTGTTTTAGAAACATTTTTTCTAGAACATTTAAAAAAAAATATTTCATTTATAGCTGATTTCAATACTTACTCGTTTCAATTTTAAAGCAGCCTTCATTTTGTACTTCTTCTGGAGTTGTGCCAAAATACGCTGATTGGCTGATGATGTTACATGCTCGAGTACTTGTTGTTGTTTAGTGCGACGGCTGTTGCAAAATATATTGATTTTAGGTTGTGAAGATATGGCCGTAAAACGATCATTTAACGAGAGGCCTGTTGATTTTTTTACATGCATTTTATTTAATGTTGCATTCATAATGTCCAGTCTTTTAGTTTTTTGCAGAAGATAATTTTTTGATTTTAGAGAAAGACGTACTGTTGTAATAACAATAAATTAAAAATTGTATTATAAAGATAAACTGTTGTATGCATAAAGGTTATCAGAGATTTATTTATTCATTTATTCAATTTCGTATCTATTTATTCATTTTATTAAAGGTTTATGATTTTATTTATTTATTAATTTATTTATTTCGATATCCCATACAACAAGACTATAAGTCTTATAATTGGTGTACAGGATTAGACATAAGTTAAAATTAAATTTAATCATAATGACAAATATTGTAAAAAATAACATAATTTAAATAACAAGCAAGAAATAATAATAATAAAAATTATAATTAAACATAATTACGAAAAAAATAAAACAAAGTTATTACATTTAAGAAAAATGTTCCTGGAGAGCCCTTTTAAATTGCGCAGCATTGCTTAAAAATTGCTTATAAATCTAATTTCCTTCTTTTGATAGGTCTTATGCATACGGCAGAAAGATGTTAAGCTTTACTTATAATGCTAAGCACAAACATACACACATACAAATATTTAAAAAGGAAATATTTTTAGGCTACAGTTGACAAGATTTTGGACTACAAAAGTTGTGTAAAAATATTGTTATAATATCTTGATTAGAAATAAGTGTATTTATGTAGTTATATATATTGTATAACATATTTATGAAAAATTTGTGTATGTATGTATGTATGTTGTTGTATGTATGTAGCTGTAGCTTTGTTGTCAAAGTAAAGAATAAATTTTTATTTTATATACATACCAAGGCAAATTTATTCATCAGGTACTCCTATTTGAACAGCTGACTATTTTTTTCATCACTTATTTTAAATTTCAGATGTCAAGTTTATTTACGTTTTTGTTTGTAAATTCATAATAAATAAATGTGGCATAAAATTTAAATAATTTATTTTATAATTTTTTTTTTTATATTTTCCTTTATTTTTTAAAAAAATCAATAATTTGTGTATGTACAAATAAGAATAATTCAGTTATACAATTTGTAGATGAGTTTGCTTTCCGATATTTACTGTTTAAAGACTAAGGGCCGTATTCATAAAAAATATTTTAGGTTTATTAAGGGCTTATTTGACAGATGTTGTACAGAAATTTGTCAAATAAGCCTTCAATAAACCAAAAATATTTTTTATGAATACGGCAGTAACACTTAATGGCAGTTCCAAAAGATAGAAGGTCCGCCGCTAGCTAATCATTTTATATTATAACAGTTTGCTTCCTTAACAAAATTTATCTTAGAAGCAAAGATAAACATAGATTAAAAACATATGTGTAAATGTTTTTATGCATCCCCAGCAAAAAAATCTATGACAAAAAAGTGGATTTGCAGGGGTTCAACTGGTGACGAAGTGAAAACACTAATGATTTTAACATTAGCGTGTCATTGGAGATCATGTGTTTACATGAATACATTAATGAACTGCACTCCATTCTAAGTACATATTTAGAACTCATGCATATTTGATGAGAAGCATCGGATGTTTCATGAGTTGAATTTGTTTGTTTACATGAATTGTTTAAGATATTTAGCATGACGTTACATTCATTTTTAAACACATCAATTATGACAAATTAATTCACATTTAGGAAGTCATTTAGAATGAATGCTATTACACAATTGATTTAGAAGTCTTGAAAATGTAATTCGCTTTGCACTACTTCTAATTTTTTTTGCCGGGTCATTAAAAAAAAGTTACCAATGGCCAAACAACCACGAATTCATGTCTTCCAAGTTCAGTGAGTTTTTCAATTCTTACACCTTTTATTTAACCGAAACAGTGAAGATAATTTAATATTGCTTTAAAATATTTCTTTTTTCATCTGCCTAAAATTATTAATAATTAGTTTTGTTTTCCTTCCTTTTATTTTTTTGTTTATTTTATACAGCTGACTATGACATCTGAAATAAAAATTCTAGCAACCAAATACATGTTATTTTTGCGTTGTAGTATTTGTTGTAGAATTGCGATTACCTGATGAATAAATATGCCTTGTATACATACATACATACATACATATGTAGATTTTATTTAATTATTTTTCAATATTTATTTTATATATTGGTAATTTTAATGTTTAATGTTTTAAACTAAATTCAATAATTGATTGATCAAAGATAAAACAATGATCAATAATATTTTAGTGAGCGAAACCTTGCCCGGAATGTCAACTTTTAACGTGAATTTATGAAAATTTTAAATAACCAATTTTAAAGATTGAGAGCTACTTAGTTTTGACAGTTTTTAAAATTAACAATATGTAGTTACGATCTATAGCTTATAAATAAATTACATACAAAAATCATTTCAAGCCTCTTTTCTAGTTTTACAATTTTCTTTGCCAATATTAACGTGTTTCTTTTTATAAAATCCTGAATTAAAATGTATTTCGTTTTCATTTAATATATAAAGTTTAATTACAAGTAATTAAAAATATGCAAATAGGGTGTAACAAAATTTAAGTTATACAATTTAAAACTATTTTATTCAATTAAAAATAAAACTTACCACTTATGTTTATTTTGAAAAAAAATATTTTCCGCCAAGCCTTTGAAGTGAAGCAAAATATTTTTACTTTATAGCTAGGGTTAAGTTATATGTATATATTTTTATTTGATTATAGTTTAATATTTGTTTTGATGATTAATAATTAAAATATGTTTGTTGTTTTTTTAAGCACAGTGAATCAGTAAAACTAGAGGGGCTATAAAATTTCGGTGGATGCAACTTTTCGAATATTTGTAACACTTTTGTTGACTGCTTGAAATACACTAAATTTATTCCAAAAAATTAAAGCCTTAAGAGCGAAGCAAACAAATCTCAAGACAAGTCTAGATCGCATACTTTATATGTGTTCCTATGCAGGTAGAATGATAGGTACCTAAATCTAGGAAAACAATAAACATTTGTGTAATTAAAGTTTTATGATGCATAGCCTGTTTATAATTATCCTAAGAATTCGCGCACTTTTAACCAATAATATTGATTTTTCGTTAAAAATTGTGTACTGTATTGAACAAACAGTTAACCCTATTAAATAAGTTCTTCAAAATTTACGATACATTTGGAAATTTTCGGGGAAATCCTTTAAAAAGTACATTAATAACTCTATATAAAGGCAATTACACGAAAACTTTAAATAACTTTAACGGGGCAACTAATTAACAATCATATATTGTACATACATATTTATGTACCAGAGATTTGCAACGAATACTCATAAAGTAAGTAAACTTGAAAAATGATTCATTATTACGTTAATTTATACCAACTCATACTTATCAAAAAGTCTTCGCTACTCATACTCACTTTCAAGTTTAAAGTACTTATAGTACTCTTATTCAACAACACGTATGACTCGGTTGATTACTGTCATCGTTTACCCAAGATAAAAAGACGATAAAAAGCAAGTATGACTTGCAATCTCATTATGAAGTTGTGTGTTTGAACTAGGCTTGCCAAATTACAATTCGACGTTTACCATAATAATTGTGGATTGTTAAAAAAACACTAAGCGCACAACATGCCAACTGGGTATAAGTGCATACCTGTCATGGGTTTGGGCTTTTAATGCCCCTCCTTTTCAACCGTACGTAACCTAAAAAAAACTAGAAAATATAAATTTAACAAAATAATACAAAAATAATAAGCAAAAATAAAGAGTTTACTTTGGTGTCTGCTTAAAAGAACATACACAGATTTAGATTTTGTTCATTAGAAATGCCAACCGAAACTTAGCCTAAAGGCCATACATAATCAGTTGCATTTATTTAAAAATTAAATAGTGATACTTGCAAAAATTATATATTATTGCAAATTTTCTTGCGGCTAAAAAATATCATGCACTCTTCGACCCGGCAGCATTGTTTATTCTTCATACAAATAAGAGCTGATCTTTTTGTTGCTGAATCAACTTGCATCATTCTCAGAATATGAGTATTTGTTTAAAAATATGAATCAACGTATTTTTGCGAATCATATATGTAAATGTGGAACGCTATGAGTAAAAGTACGACGTAGTACTGGTGTTCATTTAGAGTTGTACCTATAAATCAACGTTGTTCAGAGTATGCGTACGTCGGCTCAGTTAAATTTCAATGATTTATACGCACTAATGCTCGAGTTTTATGGCTCACTATGAATATCGAAAAAACGACTCAAAGCTGATCACTAATATATATGTGTAAGAACATTCTCTAAATGCGATAGTATTAAAAACAAGTAACAGTGCTATATTCGGCCGTGCCGAATCTTATATACCCTTCACAACGTGTAGTCATGCAATAACAATTGTTTGTATCACCATTCATCCCATATAAAATACGTGCATACGTACACGTTAGAATAAATGTGGCATCGAATCCCAGCTGAGCCAAAAAAATTTTATTTTATTTTATTTAATATATTATTTATATTTTATTATTTTTTTATATTTTTTTTAAATTTTAAATTTTTTTAAAATTTTTTTTTTTAGTTTTTTTTATTATTTTTTTCTTATTTTTAATATTTTTTTTGTAATTTTTTTTTGTTTGGTATGTTTTTTACATGTATGTATGTATGTATGTTGTTGTTGTAATTGTGAAAAAAAACGAGGTGGTCGTGGTTTTTTGCTCATATCTCAGAAAGTTATGGGGCGATTGTGCTGAATTTCAATAGCGATTCATTCCTGGATATTTCCAAGAGATTGATACCATATACAGATCTGAGGAACATATAGTTGCTTCTAAAAGTTGATTTCAACCAACGCACGGACAGACGGTCAGGGCTTAATCGACTCCTCTATTCATAAGCTCTCAGAAAATATATACTTTATGGGGTCGGAAATGAAAATTGTAGAAATTACAAACGGAATGACAAAGCTATATATACCCTTGTGCACCACAGGTGAAGGGTATAATAACAGTTTTACAGTAAATTTTAAAAAAAGAAATTACATTATGATAATACAGTTTCTATTGCGTTTTTACCTTAAAGTAACAATTATTTGAGTTAAGGCTCTTATATTGTACTTGTGACCAACGAAATGTAGTTTGATCACTTGATAAATGTCACTCAAGTGGGTCTTTTAACGAGACAATTAATTTAGTCTCACCAGCGAAACGGCAAACAAGTGGTTCATTGATAACTTTATCAATATGATAGTTAGAGTTAGAGCACAAATCGTTACTTTAGTTAATTTTTGCCAACCACCTTGGTCGTTTTTATACCCTTCACACAGTGAAAAAGGGTAAATATAGGTTTGTCATTCCGTGTGAAATTTCTACAATTTTGATTTCCGACCCCATAAAGTATATATTTTCTGAAAGCTTATGAATAGGGGAGTCGATTAAGCCCTGTCAGTCTGTCCGTCTGTCCGTGTGTATGTTGAAATCAACTTTTTGAAGCCCCCCGACATCGCTTGGACTCGGGTGAGGTATTAAAATATCAGAAATATTCGGGAGTAGATCGCTATTGAAAATCAGAAACATCGGTACATAAACAACTGAGATATGAGCAAAAACCCACGACCACCTCGATTTTTTTTTTCACAAAAACATTACAACATACATACATACAAACGTGTATACTGGTTAGAGAAAACGTGGCATCGAATCGAATCGAATATATTATTTATATTTTTATTATTTTTTTTTTTAATTTTTTTTTTTTTCATATTTTTTTTGTTTTATATTTATTATATATATTTTAAATATTGTTTAAAAATTTTTTTTTTAAATTTTTTTTTTAATTTTTTTTTGTAATTTTTTTTTTAATTTTTTTTTTTAATTTTTTTTTTTAAATTTTTTTTTTTTAAATTTTTTTTTAATTTTTTTTTAATTTTTTTTTTATTTTTTTTTAACATACATACGTAAATTTATAAATTTACAATGGGATGTTTTTATATATGTATGTTTTTTATATGTATGTACGTATATCATATGGAATGGTGATACAAACTACTGTTATTGCATGACTACACGTTGTGAAGGGTATATAAGATTCGGCACGGCCGAATATAGCGCTCTTACTTGTTTACATGATCGATTTTGATAAAATTTAAAGCATGTAAATGCATTGCACCCCCTAAGAATGATCTAGTAACGCCAATAACAAAATAATTTCGCAATTAGAGAGGCATTTAAAATTAGGCCTTTTGCATTATTGATTTAGAAGCCCTGGAAATTGAATATACCTTGCATTACTTCCAAATTTGTTTGCTGGGTATAAATTATGCTTTAATTAAAATGTAATGAAGTTTATTTATACAATCGCATAAATATATTAAAAAATCATAGTAAGCTAATAAGTGATTCAAGTCCAAAATTTATATCAAAATATTTAAAATATAGAATGAAGTTAGCAGCAATCTGTACTTACCTGGTATTATGTTCTGTACGTGAACCTATGCAGTGAACATAAATACCCTATATAAATACTGCGTTATGCATAATAACAAACCGTGCGCTAACCAACTAGCTGATAACCTTTTTATGAGAAAATTGCTATAAGGAAAAGATAGCAGCTCGTTAGTTAGCACACAGTTTGTTATAATGCATAACGTCGTTAAATTTTGTCAATAAAAAAACTAAGTTATTGTTTTGCTTTTCACTATAGAAATATATATTGATATTTACAACAAAGATTCACAAGGATAGTGTATATGTAGTAAAAAAAAATAAGAAAGAAAAATAGCAAAATGAGATGATACTTAAATTAGTTACTTATTTCAAATAGAGCAATGTGTTGATGTACAGAACAACTAATTATACTAATAAAAACATTTATCAAAAAAATGTTAGCTTTACCAAAAAACTCAACAGTGTTTTTTGGTTTTTTCAAAACCAGCAATATTTTTAATTGTTTGGGAGAGTGAGGAAAGGTTTTGAAATAGTCCGTCCAACCACTTCGTCTTAGTTCTTTAATAAATAATCCATCTCATTTTCAGTTCTTGTTGTGGCCATATATTGATCCAATTCTTTGTCCAATTCGTCTTTGTTGACAGACTGTTTTATTGCTGCAGTAGTTTTATTTCCTAAAGATATAAAGTTTTTTGTTTGCATTAAAATAAAGCTGAAACAAAAAGAAGTTTTTTTTTTGAATTATAAATATTTGTCTGAACCACAAATCTGTGTTAGGAGAGGAATAAACGTCTGGTTTGAGGTCCTCGGCCAGCAACTTATGGTTCGTTTTTACCTTGATTACGGGAACTGCCGCCATTTCCAACACGTCTAGCACGACTACGACTACGTCCACGGTGAGCTTGAGCTTTACCATTGTTACTTTTTGTACCTATTTGAACATTGTTGCTGTTGTTTTTACCTCCACGTCGTTGTTGGCTACGTCCGCGTGTAGCACGGTTGTTACGTTGCTGATTAGCTTGTCCTGAAACCTGTTGCTTTTGCTGACCAACCTGACCCTTGCGTGTACGAGAACGTGAGCGTGCACGTATGTTGGAATTTCCGCGAACAGCAGATCTTAAATTAAAAACAATGAAATTTTATTTTGTGTTTTAATTCGGGTATTTAGTTTAAAATGGTTCAGTACAGAGAATAAAAACAGTTTAAAAATAAAAAAAAATAACAAAAGATAAAAACAAAAAAAATTATTACAATGAAAATTTCAATCCTAGTCCTAGTCTTAGTCCTGATAATATAATATTATATTATATATAATATGTTTGGATATTTGTTACTCAATCACGCAAAAACGGCTGAACGGAACTAAATGAAATTCGGTCCATAGATAGATAACAACCTAGATTAACACATAGGCTACTTTTTTTCACAATAACCACGCGAAGTTGTTGGCAATCTCATCTTCACACAGCCTAAACGAGTTGTTTGTGTTGTAAATATTTTAATTTTTGTTGTATGTTGACTTTTCTTTCATATTTTTAAATTCAAATTTTTAAATTAATAATCCTACTAATATAATAAATGTGAATGTTTGGATAAATTTGGCAAACATATAAATAAGAAACTAGGTTAATACTAAGTCTTTTATTCCGATAACTACACAGACAAAGTCGCGAGCACAAGCTAGTACTTATAATATTCTGTTCATTTACAAAAAATCAAAATAAATTTTAATAATTGAAAATAGAGCAATTTAATAAAAAAAAATCTTTAAATCTTAAATATGTATTTAGGAGATTAACTAGTGTAATAACAGATCTCACAGAAATGAGAACTTTCTAGCTTGCATCGCTCTGTCGAAATAAACAACATGTAGAGCATGCGAGGGGGTTAGACTTTGTCAATGTCCTGCGTTAGGGCGTATTAGACGTGCCAAACTTGGAATATCTAACGAATTTTTAATTGGAAATCCATTGAGGTTATTGGGTTCTTGACCTTTTTTCAACCTTAGGTTGAATTGTAATTTTTAAATTCCAAGATGTACTTTGCTTTTCATTTACAATAGTTTTTATTTATACTCGTAACACTAATTTTATTCTAAATAACAATAACTTATCCTTAATTTTACCTTTTATTTCATTGTTACTTTTAAAAATTTTTTTTCTGGCTACTTAACATAGATTATTGACACTCACCTTGATCGTAAAAGTCCACCGCCAAACCTCTTATTGTTACCAAGTGAATTCTCATTGGTAAAATAACGTCTTTTCTGGACGCGTCCGGCTTGTACTCCACGTCTGGTTAAGCTTGTATTGCGTCGTCTATTATTTGAAGGGCGATTTACAGTTGCGCCAGGTCGTACACCCAAACGCGCTTTAATTGGTAAATTTGGTTTATTAACAATGCCAACGGCACGTTCGCGATTGCGACTATATGAGCGACCACGACGAATATTATTATTTTGCTGAGTTGCTGTGTTGGCGTTACGATTTCTAGAACGGCTGCGATTGTTAAATTGATTTTCGCTGTTACGAGTTTGAGAACGATTGCGTCCGCCGCCGGAAAGTGTACGTGTACGAGAACGACTACGTGAGCGGCCACGATTATTAAAGCCAGTACTATTGCGACGTTGACGATCAAGATTTCTTTTGGCAACTCGTTGAGCAGCACCGCCCACAGTAGGACGTCTGGGACCTAAACGATTGGCTAAATTGGACGATGAGTTAGAACGACGCAAGGGTCTGTTGCGATTGTTAAAAATTTCATTGTCAGCCTTCATGCTAAGCGATTTTATAATATTGAAGTAATAATTTATTTATTTGTTTTTTTTTTTACATTAAGTTAAAAAAAGATGCGTATGTGGAGGAGATGTTAAAAGAGAACACTCTTTATGTTTTCTTCTTTTAGTTTATTAATAAATTCCCTCCAAAAGTATCTAGCAATAAGTTTAAAATTATAAGAAAATGGGTGCTTACGTTGCAACACGAGCCAGGCTATTGGTACGTATAGCTTTTCCATTTGCTCCTACGCGATATGCTTTGACAGTGCCACGTCGTATTCTTCCATTAGCTGCATTTCCATTAAATCCTCCACCGACGGTGCGCATACTTCTCTGTAAGATTTACACGCAAATTAGGTGTGTAGAAATAGTTTTTTTTTTTGTTTATAATTAGGTGTTGTCATTGTGTTTCTTTGTTTATTTCGACTCGTTTTTAATTAACGTCTGTATCTCTGTTTTAAAATCTCTTTTCTTGCCTTAACCCAACCCAATTATATATTATATTATTATAGTTGCTAGAGGATAGATGTTTTAAATAATTCTCTTGGTACAAAATAATATGAATTGTGTTTTAAACATAATTGTAACGTTTTTTATTTCAAACCACTTTTATGTAGCGTTTTGTGGCATTTCCATAAATTGCTTAGGACTATTTGCAAATTTTAATTGGAGATGTTGCTGTCTATTTTTGATGAAATTTTATCGTAAGTACTTTAAAAGATGATTTAAGGATTTAGTTGGATAAGCGAAAAAAAACAAAAATGCCTATTTGAAAACGATATTTCATACAGAATCCTGTGTTGCACAAAATATATTTTGTTGGATTTTTTTGTTGAACGCACAGCTTAGAATTTTTTTACCAGCCAGAATCCAGAATTGCAAAAACATGTCTAGTGAATCACGATTTTAAGTAGACTTATCATTTGGGAACAAAGGTTATTTTTTTTTAAGGAGTTTCTTCTTTCTGTTACTATCCTGGTAATTGTACGACTGATAGGAGCTCAACTTTGTTTATATGGTCGTTTCGGCTAAAATTGTTGAACCGGTTGTTGTACAAATGTGTTTTTATATGTTCCTGCTTTAATCTTTTTAAATATTTAACATTTATTATTGTAGAAAAAGCATGTTTATTAGAACAGTCGCTGTGTTAAACATTTTGAATTAAAACTAACGGTGTCACAGTTCAATTGACTTGTATATGTGATAACTTGCTTCGATATTAATATGGTATGCATGTGTAGTTTTTTTATATTGTTTGCACATTTTTTGCTGTCGAAATCCATCGAAAAACCAGCTTACAAATAAACTATTGAGAATCAAATTGCTCCAAAACGAATGATCCATTGTTGTAAGAACAAGATCGCAAATTCTTCTGATATTTTATGGTTGACTTCTAGGAACTTCCGTAATTATCGCTTACATTTCGTTGGAGCAAAAAACTTACAACTAATATTGCAATCTCTTTGTTGTAAGTTATTGCTTTAGTAAGGCAATTTAAGTTATGCTTTGAACAACCAGTTTTACATATGTTTACTTTCATTTTTAATTGAAAATTATGTTTATAAGATCATATGATAATTATTGTTTGATTATATTTAAAACCGATTTGGGATTCCTTATTTAATTTCAGCCTTATGCATTGCTGGATATACTATTACATTTTAAGACTCCTCAACCCAAAATTTACTGAATATTGATTTTCTTAAGACTGTTTTGTTTTCATTTTGTTTACATTTTGTTTTAATTTCCTTACAAGTTTAGAGCATGCGTTAAAACCACTGATTAATATATATAATTCTAAATTGAAAAACGACAGTATGTTCGATTATTCCAGCATGGCTACTATTTACATTATCGAAACGATACAATATCTTCTATATTAAGAGAAATCTCACACTTTACATTTATTTTACATCAACCTTCGAACTGTCCTTTATGCAAAACAAACTAATTACCACGTTTTATTCGTGAACACACATTCTCGTCAAAAATTTCGCAAATACAGTTAAATATACAATAAATAAGTTTGGGATTCATTTGAGACAGAGATTATTTATCTACAGACTTTTCAAAATCATCATAGCTACCATTAGTAGCTCATTGTTCATTTAATTTTTCAATTCTTGTTGGCCATTACACTTCAAATGGTTTAAGCAACTTTTTCCGAAAAAAACACTTTTAATTTCAAAATTCTTTGAAGAAAATTTGTATATGCCATTCTTCAAATAAAATGTAATTCATTACTTAGTTCAACACATACTCGTTTTAATTTTAAAGCTGCCTGCATTTTGTGCTTCCTCTGTAATTGTGCCAAAAAACGTTGATTGGCACGTGATGTTACACGTTGAGATGGTACTTCAGCCATAGGTATTTGACGTTGTATACTGCGACTACGGCTACGGCTGCGGCGTGTGAAGTTAATATTGGCGTCGATTTTAGGTTGCGACGATATGGCCGTAAATCGTTCATTTAACGAGAGGCCCGTGGAGTTTGTGACATGAATTTTACTTATTGTTGCTGACATAATGTCAATTTTGTTTTATTTTCTGTTTTTCGGAAAATACACTGTAATAAAAAGAAATAAAAATTTTTATTATAGCGTTATAAGAAAATAAATATGTATGTTTTGCAAAAATTAACGAACTGCATACATTCGATAATGCTTTATTAGATTTTAAATTTAACGACACACACACTCGCAGATAAATCAATATGTAAGTTAATTTTGAAAAATCGAACTTTAATGGTGGTGATAAAGGAAGGATACAAACGGGTAAAATCGGTAAAAAAATGCAATAAATTAATGAATGAATTAAATTTAATATATTTATTTATTTATTAATTCAAATAGTAATACAAAACCTATAAGGCCAAAATATACGTACCTATATAACTTCTTCAATTTATTTACATAATTTAAATATTTCCAAACGATTTTTTTTTTTTTTTTGCATAAGTTTTGTCGAATATGAGCGATCACTGTAACTAACGATTTGGCATAGCTCTACTGAACAAGGATATTAATAATTTTACCATGCAGTATGATTGAATTTTCCGAATCTGAAGGAACTGTTACATGAGAAAAATAAATATATGTTTTTACAACTAGTTTCTCTGCATAGCCAGCCTACTGCCGGGCTTAAGGTTTTTCTTCTTTGACTACTAAAAACATTTGTTTTTTTGTAAACTGATCACAGCTTCTTAATGGGTTGAGTTTTAAAAAATATAGATATATATATTCTGAAAGATCTATTCAAACCATTTCTAATGACACTAATATTGCCCATATATTATTGTGTTCTATGTGACATTAAAACCTATATATGAATACAAGTAATCTTCTTGTCTATTAATATATGTATAATATATGTATGCATTTAAATTTAGCTGTGAGTCATTAATTGTTGAAAATTAAACATTTTTCATATCCTTCCTGTTATGAACAATATCAGCATATAAGTTTCAAATTTAAAAAAATGACTTCTTTATTTTTACTTAAAGCATTAACTTATCAGATATTTTTCTCTTAATGAACGCGTTTAAAAAAATCTATTTTTTTCTTATATGTTTAAGACTTACCTTTTCGGTCCAGAATTTATCAGATATTTTCACCAAATTTTTAGTGCAATTCAAGAATTGGTGACAAAATTTCCTTTTTATAACTAATATTTTGCACAAATATATATTAGGTTTTCAATGTATTGAACTATGTTAAATTGTTCCTTTTTCTCTTATCTTAAAAAATGCACAATGAGTAAAATACTGATATACTTATTTTTTACAAATTATGAAATTAAAATGGCTGATTTTTTTTAATGATAAGGATGCCAGAGTAGAGAAATCTAAAGCAGCAAGTACACGGAACGTTTTTTCTTCTGACCCAAGGCGAATTTATTTATCAGGTGGTGGTAATTCTACAACAAATACAACATTAAAAAAACAACATGGTTTTTACTGTTGCTTTCGACTGTCAATATGTCAAAAACAACACGGTTTTTGTTTGTGTTTTTTTTGCGCGGGAAGGAGTAATCTATGTAAACATAAATAATATTTGACAATGCAATCATCATTTTTGCAAATAAAAAAATAGATCAGCAGCGTTGTCAACACCACCTGATAAATAAATTCGCCTTGATCTGACCTGACTTAGGCCCATTTCGCATTAGGCAACTATAATTGCGCAATTCTTGTGTTTGTTGATGTGAGAGGAAAGGTCGGTGTAAAGGGGAAAGAGTTGCCGAGATTTGAGTACAGACTTTCTTGTACTTGGCAATTCTGCTTTAGCTCTCATTCTTGTCTTGGAATATTTATTTGTTTTTGACATTGTCTTTTATTTCTTCTTCGGTGTGTTGTGTAATTTTGTGTTTGTGAAAATTTTATTTGTTTATAAGTGTATCAAATATTTAAAAATGATGAGAAGTTGGAAAAAACTGGAAGAAATTGAGCAACCAAGTTGCTCAATGTGAACATAAAAGCAAGTTCAAAAGAAAATAAATAAAAATTAAAATTATACTTGCGCAATTATAGTTGCCTAATGCAAAAGGGGCCTTATAAAACCTTGGCAATTTGATGCCGTATTCTGCCGGTGTTATTGCTTATGTTGAGACATAGGTATTTTACGCTGGATCTCCACGTAGCAATTTCATTGCTAAGCAAAAGCAAAAACGTCGGCCGAATAACGGCACTTTATTGCTAAGGTATGATTATTTTCACTGGGTGGAGAACACGACACAAATAATTTATTTTTATAATTTAATATTTTTGTTTTAACTTTTATGAGTTTTTTTAAAATACTTTACTTTTAATTATTATCAGATAAAATTATTTTAATTTTCCTTTGTTTCTGCAAAGAAAAACATAAAATTCAAAGAAAATTAAACGATTTTGACAACTAATTGCGGCATTAATTGCTCAAGCAATCAGCAGTGCAATGATTGCGCAACAAATTGCTACATATGGCAATTTGCGGTCTACACCTTGCAATTTCTATGGACGCAATCAAATTTTACAATTGCGGCAATAAATATTGCTACGTGGAGACCCCGGGTTATACAAAAAAGTGGCACCAAAAAGGGGTTTTTAAAAAAAAGGCATTCGTCTGTAAAAATCAAAATAAGTACACACACGTATACCTATTTTTTATTGTATTTTGTTTAATTTCCCTGCAAAAAAATCTATTATAAAATATCAATTTACAGGGGTTCAACTGGTGGCGAATTGATTAAATTTATGTTAAAACACAAATGATTTTAACTTTAGCGTGTCATTGGAGATCATGTATTTAAATTAATATTTTAATGAACTGCACTCTATTTTAACAAGTGCATAGAACTAATTCATATATGTGACAGCGCATAGAGAAAGGGACCTAAGGGTAAAAACAGGTTTTGTTCAGGAAGCCATTTTAAAGATTAAATGATTTTTCTATTTTTTTAAATTGTTCATAAGGAAAAAAATAAATTTTTTGCAGTTTCGTAAAATCACGTTGTTTTGTTAATTTAGTAGGGGAAAAAATGAAAATGATTAAATTTTTACCGTTAGGTCCCTTTCTATTTGCGCTTAGAATCGTCTAATTCACTTTTATAAAACACGCATATCTCTGCGAGGGAACACTTTTGGGGCATGAGATCGGTCTCAATCGATGCTTAGATGTTGTCCACATCAAAAAAAAAAAGTGAAAATTGTTTTTTTTACCCTTAGTTCCCTTTTTCTATGCGCTGTCACATATTGTGAAAAGCAACCGTTGTTACATAAGTTAGTTTTGTGTATATTTTGTTTTATTAAGAGCTGCTTGTAATGTACATAATCTGTTCGTTTTGGTTGTAATAATTCTTTAGCTCCTTTCTAATTTAGTTTTCACCTCAAAAATCTCATAATGTAAAGTAATTATATCTTCCTTAGATTCTGCTGAGCTTTCTTCCCCTGCTACAGTTTTGAATATTAGTTGTTGTGGATGTGGATTAACTTTCAATAAAACCCTAGTAGAAAAATATTATTTATAAATTTGATAGGTTGATAAAATTAATTCTTACCTAAATGCACTATACTGTTTCTTACAATATGTGTACATATCGATGGTCACAGGTAGAAAGGCCCTAACTGGTATTTTTGACGAAATTGTTTTCAGTGATTGCAATACATTTCACACCAATACAGCTATGAACAGAAGAAAAAAAAACAAGATGGTCCAAATATAGTAGTTACAACTTTGTCCCCTTTAACCCCACAATATTGGTACCAAATAAAAGAGCTTGACCAGTACAATATAGTAAGCTATAAAAAAGTAAAAATCCAAAATGGCGGAGCGAATTTTTTAACTCCAACAATATGGGCGTCAAATGAAAGGGCTTAACTAGTAGACTATATTAGTATGCAAAATCAAAGATGGCGTCGGAAATATTAAATAAAATGGCGTATTTAATGGATTCTTAAATTTAGGCTAACCTACATATGTACATGATGGTGAAGGGTTTTTCAAATTTAAAAAGTTTTATTCTTTTTGTACGATACTTACTAAGCAATATTAAGTTTGGTGTAAATGATTTTAAACAAAATTTATTTCTAAATTTAAAAAAAATATATAAATAATATACACACATAGGTACATAAATATTTGTATTGCAAACTTAAAAGTATAAAAAATTTATTCCAAATATAAAATACTACTTATACTGTATATATTTTTCTTTCGAGATCTTTTAAATAAGTTTTCCAATGGTAAAACACATATTTTCAAGTTAATGATAATTTAATTTATTCGAATCAATTTCGGGAAAAACTTCAGGATTTAGGTATTTTATACTTTTTTTAGTTATTGAATTCAGAGCATTACGTACTCAAAATCTAATACGAAAATAAAATATTACTCGACATTTTGTAAAGGTGTAATACGAATTTCACTTAGCTCTAAGCGTAGCGCATCAACATGGTCAAACAAACGTTGTTGAGCCTTTTGATAACGTTCAACTTTGGCTTCTAATGCTTGTATACATAATTCTTGCTTTTGTATGACTTGTAAAAGTTCAGTTCTATTAAAACTTTTATATTTCTCATTTGCCATGCTAACATCAACCAATTCCTCGCTTGATACATCATTATCCGTAGATGCCTGTGTTTTTAAAGAATTGACATCATATGATAGCTGAAGACCAGAGAGTGAAGAATCTTCATTTTCAATAATCAAATTTGATTTTAAAGCATTTGTTTTTTTTAGTAAGGAGTTTTTTTTTGAACAATGCCCTAAACCATTGCTAGACGACCAATCGGATTCATTAATATCTTCAGACACTAATACCTCAACGTCTGAATCTGTTCCCGAATAGGTTGGTTTGCCATTTTCCTGATATTCCGAATTGATAAGCGTCAATACTTTAGTAGATTCTTCACAATTACATAAACGTCTAGTTTTGGTGGGTTTATGTAGTACTGTGAAATCCTCGTCGTAATCCAAAACATCAACGGCATGTAAAAAGTCTTTATCGACTTCCTCGCTCTCCATAAACTCCTCAACGTCGCCATCTTGTCCTGTTCCTTGAGTATAATCAGGCAAAACTTCTATGTCTTCATTTATATAATGTGAATCCAAAACGCATATATCTGTATTAGTACTGGCCGAACTAATAGTACTTTCCTGCAAGGGCCCACGATAAGTATTTGAAGGAGTTTCCACAACTTCTATACTTTCCGATTCATTGCCATTTGGTGAACTAACATTGCTACCCAGTGGTGTCTTATATTCATCTTTCGCGGTGTCATTGTGTTGAAAATGATCAAAATAAAAATCACCTATATTCAAATGTAAATCCGTATCGTCCATTGCATTAATAGTGCTTCTCGTATTAGGGCGCGTGGTAGGATATGTTTCTTATATTATTGCATATAATTTTCACATTTTTTTTAAATTTTTTTTAACTTTATTTATTTTCAATGTAGGTATATAAGAATAATAATAGTTGCTGCCACTTTTTTATAAACAGAGAAGTAGAGTTACCGGATGAGTTTAATAAATTCGTATGCATCAAGGTACAGTTAACAACACTTATAAATAAACAAGTAAGTGTGCTATGTATAGTCGTAATTCAGCTCTGGTCGGGTCACAAACTGTTCGTTGTCGAATAAGGACAATCAGGCCGTCCTTTTCATTTGGCTTCGAGAGTTTTGCGTCTCACATGGTTAATTGCATGGCGTCGGTTAACTGCATGAAAGTTGACCACATGCAGAATATTATATAAAGAGTCGAATTCGGAAATTCCGGCTTCCTATACGAAGGTATAGATCGATTGGCAGTTACTGGAGGAGGCTCTAGGAAAATATTTGAAAATTAAATCCAAAATAATTGGTGATGGCATTTTTGTCTTTTGACAGCCAAATAATTGTATAGGGCTAGTATACTAGAACTTCAATTGGACTAATCCTAAAACTCAAAAAAATATGTGTGCTACATTCGGCAGTGCCGAATTTGAACTTACCCTCCACCGTCATGCACACAGGTATAAATACCACTTCGTAGCTAAGCTTAGATATTAGATATCATACGTCAATTTCTTTATTATTTCCGACGTCATCTTTGATTTTAATTATTACAGAGTAAACTGTACTCTATTAGTCAAGTCCTTTCATTTGATACCCATATAGTTGGGTTAAACAAAATGGCGGAGCAATTTCGTTTCACACGCCATTTTGGATTTTACACTTTTTTTATAATATACAACATTGTACTCGTCGAACGCTTTTATTTGATACCAATATTGTGGGAGTTAGAGGGAACAAAGCTGTAACTACTATATTTGACTCATTCCGCCTTTTAATCAAGGACACCATATTGGATGTTTTTTTTTCATAGCTAACTATGTATATCTTAATACTAAAACTCTTTTTTTTATCCTCTCTAGGTTGAATAAATAAATATATCGATTCCATCGAAATGAACGTATAGATAGAATTCTTGTTTGCTCATCTGATATTGATTTTTCCCAAATTCAAAGAAGCTTACGAATACATAATATCCGAGAAGTCTAAGGCTTATTCACCTACAGAAAATATACTTGAATTAAACTTTAACTTTCACTTTTAAAATAAAATTTTGTGTGCGCTAATGGTTTGGATACCCGGCGCCCTATGAATATATTTTATAAATTGATTTTGTAAAATATATATTAAATAAATAAATATCGATTTCCGTTTGTAAATTCTTTGAAAAACACTGAAGCAGTTGTAACCTGGTTCCCGAATTGTTAGTTTTTCTTAGAAATAATTTCTTAGATTACGGTTTATAACTTGGTATCTTAAGCGTGTTCAAAAACTATTTAAGAGTTTGAAAGAATTTTTTCCTATAACTTTCCCAATTAGTGACCAATTTATCTAAAATCAGTGTTTACTTTAACTCAACTTTTTAATATTGCAAAGCGAAAGCAAAGCAACAGTTCAAGTTTTTTAAAAAACTGACAGCAAAAAAGCAACAGTTTAAATAATACGCTGTTGCTTTGAAGCAACAGTTTTCTGTTAAAAAATAAACTCTTGCTTTCGCTTATGCTTTTCAAATAAATAGCAACTGTTGTAAAGTCTTTTGTGTTTTTATACCCGCCACCAAAAAAATGGTAAGGGTTTATTCATTTTGTCATTCCATTTGTAACACATCGAAATATCCATTTTAGACCCCCTAAAGTATATATATTCTGAATCGGGGTTTGATTCTATGACGATCTAGATATGTCCGTCCGTATGTTGAAAGCACGATAGAGGTCGCACCGAAAAAGCTAGAGGGCTGAAATTTTGCCAGAATCTTTCTTATAGACAAGGTTTGTTTAATATTGAAAATGGGCTAAATCGGAATATTAGGAAGAGAGTTATAGCGCCAAATTCAAGAGAAGGTCGAAAAACCGTGTCCTTCGCAGATCGAATAAAATGCAATTGTGTCCAAACGCATTATTTTACCTAAAATTCATATAATTTCTCTATGAATAAAGATTTTGGAATAATAAAGTACTATTTTGAAATACCTAAGTTTTATTCATTAGCTGAAATAACTTTGACACGCCTACTAAAACGCCCACTTTTCGCGATATCTACCGCTAGTGAAATTTAAAAGCTCATTAAACCGACAAAATTAGAGGTATTATGATAAAATTTGCTACATATATCCTTCTAACCAATGTAATTGTTGTGCCAAAAAGTTTAGGTGACCCGCCCACTTTAACGCCTACCTCTCATATAATGGCTTATCTTAAATTCATGTAATTTCTCTATTGACTAAGTTTTTGGAAGAATTAAGGACTATATTGAAATATCTTAGTTGTATTTATTAGCAGAAACTTTATTGACACGTCTACTTTAACGCCCACTTTCATTGAAAGACTAAATTTACAAAAGCATTTTACTAGCCTATCGAAGTTATTAAGTGTGGTTAAATTTTATGGGCCGATGTTGATTTTAAATAAATCACAAATTATTTTGGAAATTATTATCATTTCTTTTTATAATGATAATATTTGTATGATTCAATTATGTATGGAACGAAATATCGGCCAAATGGCACCCAACCCCTAACCTCGGCGCCACAACTCCAACCGACAATGACAATATTGGTGCTCAATTGTTAGGCACGATGATGAGTCGAGGTTGACTGCTCTTTTGCCAGACTATCGCAAAAACAGCAATGGTTCCCATTCAACGAACTAAGAAGGCATTCACAGATTTTTTAACATTTTATAAAGACCTGTTCTCAGATATTTAAATATTTTTTAAAATTCTCCCAATTGTGGACGAATTTGAACGATTATGATGACCAAAAGAATCTCTTAGTGCACAAAATGCATTTTGCTTTTTTTTTTTATTTACATAAAAAACCTGAATAACTTTAACGCGTTGCTCATTTGCTTATCTTTCCACTGTTCAAATTAAGGTAGTCTGAGATTGAGAAATGTCAAATGAAATGCAGAAAACAAATTTGACGTCTAGGTGTAGTTCACCTTCAACATGAGCCCTTAAAATTTAATAACCCTCTACAGAGAAAGTGATACATATTTTATTATAAACAGATTATTCCATACCGATTAACAAAATAATAAATATTGTGCTTTAAATGTACACAAAATTGGTGGTGGGTATAAAAGATTCGGCACAGCCGAATATAGTGCTCTTACTTGTTTGCATTCGTACAGTTTTGTTATGATGTATATAGACGAGTAAGTAGCTGCGCAGTCGTCAACAGCAAAAGCAAAAAGTTAAGCCGAAAGCACACAAACAGTTGCGGACGTGACATCAAAGCCAAAATTTTTTTTTATTTTATTTTTTTATTTTATATATTATTTATATATTTATTATTATTTTTTTTTATATTTTTTTTTGTATTTTTATATCCTTCACCTGTGGTGCACAAGGGTATATATGTATAGCTTTGTCATTCCGTTTGTAATTTCTACAAATTTCATTTCCGACCTCATAAAGTATATATTTTCTGAAAGCTTATGAATAGAAGAGTCGATTAAGCCTTAAACGTCTGTCCGTCTACCCGTTTGTTGGTTGAAATCAACTTTTAGAAGCAACTATATGTTCCTCGGATCTGAGTATGGTATCAATCTTTTGGAAATATCCGGGAATGAATCGCTATATGAATCAGCACAATCGCCCAATAACTTTCCGAGATATGAGCAAAAAACCACGACCACTTCTTTTTTTTCACAATTACAACAACAACATACATACATATACATATACTGGTTAGAGTAAACGTGTCATCGAATCCCAGCTGAGCCAAAACAAAATTGTATTTTATTTTTTAATTTTTTAAAAAAAAAATTTTTTTTATTTTTTTTTGTTTTTAATACATTTTTTTTGGAAACATACATACGTAAACTTAATTTATAATTCTGCAATAGGATGTTTTGTATATGAGCATTTCTCCAACGTCGAATGTGACATTAGTCACATGTCACATGCGACATTTTGTTCCATCATACTTTTTGAGTTTATTTTTTTTTAATTTTTATATAATAAGACTTGCATAAAATGATTATAAATGATTTTTAATATATTCAATATATATATATATACATATATGTATGTGACCTGCTCCACGAAAAGGGACCTCTGCGCCGAAAAAATTTTTTTTTACTTTTTGAGTGATTTTTATATCTTACAAATGCCGCAAACCGCAAGTTTCTATGTCTTTTATTTTTTTTACAAATCACCTGTAAAGATGAACATAATTAATGAAAAAATTTAAAAATGTGATATAAACAGATAATATACATATATAATATTGGAAATTTAAAAAAAGTTCAATATCAAAGGTACAAAAATATCAAAATAGATTTGATTCTAACGGTTTAAATCCAAAACATTGATAATTTGAACGAAGCGCTTTTTTTAAACGCGTTTTTCTCAATAACTTCTTTTCGGCGCTGAGGTCCCTTTTCGTGGAGCAGGTCACATATTTATATTTGCACAACAAAAATTATAATCTTAACAAAATAACTTCAATAAAGAAAAACAAATACGTGTATTCTATGCAACTTAACTGACAATAGCATTACTAATGGCAAATAAAGTTTTTTCAAAGGAATATGTAGTCCTAGCTGCTTTTAGTTGTTGGCCATCGCAACAAAACGAACGCAACTGGGATATACCTGGAATGCTTTTCACTTCCTGCCATTTCCTGATTTGACGTGCGTATGACATTTCATTTTGTAATTTGTTTGCGTCTATCCCGTTGTCTTATACGATTATATTTTCGTTTCTCTTTAATTATATATTCTTTACCTTCAGCCAGTGCTCCCCACGTCTGTCTAGCTTTCTGCATTATTTCCTTATCTTTTAACTTATAGGTTTGTAATTTTGTTTCATTATCATTTAACCTTTTTCTCCACCGTTTCAGTTGGCTTTATTTTTTCTCCGTTGTTTTTGTTCATCTACATTCACAAATTTTATATTTTGTATTTACATATTCAAAAAAAGACATTTTAAAAACAAAAATAATTTGGAATTTATACATTGTACACTTATGATGTCGCACGCTACAAATTTGAATTCGTAAAGAGAGCAAAGCGCTGATTATTTTCCAGAATTTTTTTTTGAAATTTGATTCGCGATTATGTCTGTTTGTTACTAAAATTTGATGCACATCGTACACATACCTTCGACTCACTGATAAAAAATTTTCTATTTTAATGTCGCACGCTACATCAAAATATACGGTTAAGCAAAACAAAATTTACCGTAATTGGTAATAGCATCATTCCTTTTATATTTTTCTTATATTCTTTAAATGTTAACCGATATTTTAAGGAAAAGATATCAGTGCATAATGTCTCCCAATAAGATTTAATAATTTAATAAAAAAACATCAAATGAAAATGTTTAAAGCAGAACTTTTGCACTTGTTCGACTTTGCATTCTAATATTTCAAAATATGTTATGAATAAATGAAAAATTTTTTTATATTACATAAATTTGATAGATTCACTGTAAAGAGTGTCCGGCGTTGGCGAGCGTAAGATTGAGGATCACGGGCAAGCACACGTTGGGTGTGAGTGCGATGGGGGACCTTGGTCTTAAGGAGATGCTGGCGATTACAAAGGACTGTGCGATGAGGATTGTCGACAATCACCAGTCGGCAGTGTGAAATCGTTTTTTCTGGTCCAGAGCAAACGCCGGTTGTGGCGCGGGACTCAGTGATTGAAGGTATACTGATCGGTAGACACGAAATCACTGAGGAACGAAGGGGGTCGAAAAGGGACCCGTGATAGTAGTGGTCTGCTTCGATATTCCCCCTACATGTGTATGTATTCACTGTAAAAATATGTTAAAACAACATACTTTTTTAGACTTTGGTTTTTTTGGCTGCGGTTGACATTTCTGTAGAAATGCCCATATGTATGTACGTATTTCATATGAGATGAAATACATAAAAATACACAAAAAAATAAATAAAATAATTTTTTTTTATTGTTGGTTTTGTCCTTGATTTTTTTTGTTATTATTTTTTAAATTTTTTTTGAAACACAACGGGACCCTCGGAGGACCCAAGTGAGCTATGCCTTCGGGCGGCTGCCGGATCTACGTAAACCCAATTTATAATTTTGCAATGGGATGTTTTTATATATGTATGTTTTTTATTTTATATAATGGTGATACAAACTATTGTTATTGCATGAATACACTTTGTGAAGGGTATATAAGATTCGGCACGGCCGAATAGAGCACTCTTACTTGTTATACCCTTCAACCAAAGACTATATAGTCTACAGTCTTTGCTTCAACTGTGGTGCACAAGGGTATATATAGCTTTGTCATTCCGTTGGTAATTTATACAATTTTAATTTCCGACCACATAAAGTATATATTTTCTGAAAGCTTGTGTATAGAAGAGTCGATTAAGCCCTTCTGCCCGTCTGTGTTGGTTGAACTTTTGAAGCCTCCGACATCGCCTGGACCCGCGTGAGGTTTTAAAATATCAGAAATATTCGGGAGCAGATCGGTATTGAAAATCAGAAACATCGATACATAAACAACTGAGATATGAGCAAAAAACCACGACCACCTCGTTTTTTTCACAACAACAACATACAACACAGACATACAAACGTGAATACATATTTGTTGTTGGTTTTTTATATGAACAAAAAATCACATGTTGACATGAAAAGTCATAACTCACGAACGAGTTAAACTTTAGATAAACCATCTACACGGCCATAGGAACAAACTCTAAAAATTACATCAAATTCGGTAAGACCGTTCGTGAGTTATAAAGTCACAACGCACTTGCAACAATTTTTTATATATATATATTATATTTTTATTGTTTTTTTATTATTTTTTTAACATACATACGTAAACTCAATTTATAATTTTACAATGGGATGTTTTTGTATATGTATGTACGTATTTCATATGAGATGAATGATGATACGAACCATTGTTATTGCATGACTACACGTTGTGAAGGGTATATAAGATTCGGCACGGCCGAATATAGCACTCTTACTTATTTTTAAATTGAACTTCTCCAAAAAGAAGTCTGTATGTGTATACAAATTTATTTAAACAAATAAATTCGATGTTTTGTCTCTAATAGATTCATTCTATCATTATCGTCTATTATCATTGAACAAATAATTACATACATACATATATACAAATAATTTACACTAAAAATAACTTAAATATAAACGAACTAGTACTTATTTTGAGCTGTTGTTACCAGATATTAAAATTACAAGTATTTTAATTAATATTCGAACAAGTACACGTATCCACCTAGTAGTACTTATTATATACTTACGTAACCTTTGACATTGATTACTACACTGCCATTTTGGGTTTATGAGCTTCGGCATGCTTACGCAAGGCCTTCATGCGATGATTGCAATAAACCCTCATAAATATGGCAAAAAATACAACCATAACCCCAATTATACCCAACACCGAAATGCTGTGATGATAAATTAAACAAGAAAGCAATATAGCAGCAGCCTAAAATTAAAAAAAAATTATTCAAATGTACATACATACATATGTATTTATATTTAAAACAATTGTTTAAATAGAGAACTGTTTTTTTTTTCTTTTCCTTAAAGAAATTGTTTACTCACTTGTCTTAAAGTCATAATGATGGTAAAAACAACTGGCCCAAATACAGATATTGTATAAAATATAAACAATTGCCCTACAGCTGAACTAATAGACAGTATAACAATATCAAACACAAATTTAGGATGCTGGAATTTAAAATTATATCAATTAACATATTTTTAACATTTTAAATATTTACCTCTGTAGCAAATTGTAAAGAATCTATAAATCCACCTTGAACACTTAAAGATGCTGCAGTAAAAATGGTTGAAAATAAATTAACGCCACACATCATTTGCAAAGGTGTCATGCCATAGCACTTAAATAAATCTCCCTGCCAATTGGCAGTAAAACTGTCAAACACCATATACATGGCTAGCAGAAATATACCAGTAATTGTGGTAACTCCATTAGCCTTTGAGCTATCAGCCGAGCCCATCATAAAAAAAATCATGCCTCCCGATATCAGCACGGCAGTAAAATATTCGTAGCATTGATATTTATTTTTCGTCAGAATTTTACCCATCAACATAACTGGTATGATTTTACACGATTTTGCCAAAACTTGTGTGGGAAAATTAACAAATTTCAAGGCCTCATATTGAAACCAGGCGCTCATAATGTTCGAAAATGAGGCAAATGAGTATTTATATAAGGGAGCCTTATGACGTATGGGTGGCCTTTTGTACTGTAATACTATAATTGCCACTATAAAGGCCAAAATTCGATTAGAAAATACTAAAAATTGTGAATCCTTAAAATGTGACGTCACACCATCGAAATTATAGTATTCTTGGGTCATTATTTTCTCCTGCAGTACGCCCCATGTTAGATAGGATACCATGAGACCCCCAAAACACCAAAGTAATAGAAAAGCTTCATGGGAGCTAGAACGTTTAGGTGCTGCCGCCACTGCGGCTTGTGGTGAAGATGGTGTACTTAATATTATGGATGTTGTATTATTAGATAGTACGGTTTTTGTGGATGTTTCATCTCGGTCGGATTCGTTACTGTAAGTGCCGTTAATGCACATGCTAACAGCCATGTTTATATAAGATTTTTCTGGAATTGTATGTGTTTAAAAATATTATTAAAATAAATAAATAAATAAAAATAATAAAGATAATATTAATAATTGATAATTCTAATATGTACATTATTATGTATCTCTATATATTAGGTTGTTTGTTTATTCAAAAATTATGATAAAAGTTTTTTTCTGGATTGTATTTGTTTACACCATGGTTTTTTATTATTTTATTTAAATTTAAATGCCAAGGTTTTAAAACCATAGAGCCACGTGTTTCAATATCCGTAAGTCAACCTATACCTTCATATAGGAAATCGGAGCTGAACGCCAAAAATATTATTTTTTTAAAAGTTTTTCAGAGGTTAATTGAGACTCCGGGTAACTGTACCTCGGTACCGACCCAACGCAATTAACCAATGTCTTTATTCGACAACGATAACGACAATGACGCTCGAGGCCTTGACCCTACCAAAGCTGTAATGCGACTGTGTACACAATGGTTAAGTCTCTTGTCAGCTGTTCCTATCCAAATGTAAAAACTCAAAAACTTAATACATTGGGCCAATTCAAATTGGTTGCATATCAGTCATATTTGTACTATTTCATATTATTTTATGCATGCATAAAATTTTTGTTAGTAATTTCCATACAAAAAAAATAATATGACTACACAATTGTTTCCTAAGTATAAGAAATTGTTTATGTTATACTTTTAACCATACTGTCTCTCAGAGAGAATTTCTTCGCTTCTCACCTCTCAGAGAGAATATTTTCTATTTTCTTCTTTCCTGTATACATACAATTTTTAACAGCGTCATCTCTTTGTCTTCTTTCTTGTATTAAATACATAATTTGTTAACAAAAGGTGTTCAAAGTCACTAGTCATATTAATATGAATTATATGACATAGTACAATATGAGAGCCTACTTTGAATTGGCCCATTGTCTCTCTTGCTTTCTCTTAATTTCCAATTATTACATTAAGCCATCGGTGTATACATACATGAATTAATTTTGATTTTACCAATTAAGAAAACACTGCAAAACCTTTTTGTATACTTTTTAAGCCACTTTAGCCTATAATTTTGTCGATTAGTGATAAATTATTCTAAAACTTTTTACGAGTATTTTTGTCTGAAATATTTGAAATAAATCCTATCCTACAATTATAATAAACTAGCCAAGTCTGCCGCGCATTGCTACACCCCTTAATAAATAAAAATGTATTCCAAATTTTAATTGAATATCAAGTGCACGACGCTAAATATTATAACCTGTTTTATAGGCGTTGCATTCCCCACTTTTCTAATCACGAAACTGTATAGTCGGTGGTTGAAGTAGCTGAAAATGATAAATCACGAAATCTTATAGTCATAGCAGCTCAATATGTTTGCAAAGTTTCAGAAAAATTGGTCCAGTGCAAGTACCTCAATATTATAACTTTTTTTATGCCCGTGGCTCTGCCCACTTTTCTAATCACGAAATTATATAGTCATGACAGCTCAATATTTATGCAAAGTTTCAGAAAAATCGATCCATTAAAACTGAAATCTAAGCTACTCTTTTGCCATTTTGAACCTAAAAATTAATTCAGCTTGATTTGTGTTATAAAATTTAATTAGTACCTATTTCCAAAATTAAAGGTAGTAAGGTATTTACTTAAAAAATGTTGTTGGTAATATCCTGGTGAACCAAAGTACACAGACATTTTTATATTGTAACAAATAACTGTAACTTTACAGGAAGAGAAAAAAACGTAAGAACGTATTATAATAATGTATTTTTTTAATTGCTTTTCACTGTTTTCTTGTTTGATACTTTTGAATTTAATTTTTGTGTCGAGGTGCATTTGTGTGAAATGTATTGGAATCACTGACTAAACTCAATTTCGGAAAAATACGGATTAGAGCCCTTCTACTTGTGACCATCGATATGCATATACATATGTATGTAGTTTCGATATCAATTTTTGTATTAACTTAAGTGTATTGGAGGTAACGATATAATACTAAAACTTACCTTTCGTTTCCAAATAATTTGTACGTTGAACATATTTATAAATTAGCAAACCAGGTACAAAAACACAACTATAACCAAAACAATTTACTAATAACTTTAATATCCACGAATACTCTTTTGACTGTGACTCTATAAGTTGGGATAAAGTTTTTTGTGTATCGTAGCCACCCAGAACAGATCTTAAGATTTCGGAAAAAAAATGAATAACCAGTAACGTGCCAAGAAAAAATCCACTGCATTAGAACATAAATAAAAAAAAGATAATTTAAAGTATTATAATTCCATATGTATTGAATTAGGCATCAACAAGGGGCTACGTACCATATTATAACATCCGATGTTTTAAGGGCCATTGTTTAAGTTTTATAAATTAAAACGTATTGCAAATAAATATATGTAGGTAATTAGAAATCCTTAAAGAAGACACGTATTACTTGATAGCTGTATAATTTTCTCTTATAATACATAATATACGTTTGTCTGTTTACTTAAGTAATTGTTGTTGTTAAATTAAATAATTAAAAAATGAAAACTTTGTATAATTAATGCTGAGTTAAGCAATCACACAGAGCATTGGCAGCAATCCTACAATAGACGAGGGCCTTTTATCATTTGAAGCTGAAACACAACGTTAACAAATAGCTTAAAGCAGTAGAGTTCAGATATTATAGGTTGTTTTTTCAGTTTAAACAAAAAGTTCATTAACCGTTTAAGTTCTTATTGAACAAGAAGTTGTGTTAAAAGAATATCTTGTTCAGAATATAAGTAAAAACGGTAAAAACAAACCATGCTTAACCTTTTTTTGTATTTTTTAATTCATATAATACTTCTGTATAATTGTGTTTATATGATATGCGATCAATGATTTTGTTTTTTATTTTTCTTAAGGCTGTTGGATACTAACAGCTCTCTTTAAATGCCAGTCTTTTAATAAACTTCTTTGATTTATTAAAATTATTAACTAGCTACATGTGTATGTACACATATAACATATACAGAGAAAAATATTTAGTTCAAATTAAACAGCTGTTTTTTGTTTAACTTTTGTTTTACACTAGAGATGGTAAATTTATATTATGAACTTAACTGCCAGATTATTTGAATTTTCTTAAAAAGTCGTTTAAAAATCGACGTATCGATATTTAATGCTATGTTCACATGGTAATGTGAACCACTAGGTTCGCTTTTTGAATCACGATACAAACCTGGTGTTCAGACGATTGTTTTTGTTTAATTTTTTCCACATTTTATGTTTCACTATTTCTTTTATTTAGTCATCACCAAAATCGGTCCAGAGCAAGTACCTCAAAATTATTTATTATTTTTTATGGGCGTGGCCCCGCCTACTTTTTTAATTACGAAATTATATAGTCATGAAAGTTCAAACTGTGTGCAAAGTTTCAGAAAAATCGGTCAAGTGCAAGAAGCTTAATATTATAACTTTTTTTTATGGGCGTGGCCCTGCCCACTTTTTTAATCACGAAATTATAAAGTCATAACAGCTCAATATATGTACGAAGTTTCAAAAAGATCGGTCCAGTACAAGTACCTTAAAATTAAAACTTTTTTAGGGGCGTGGCCCCGACCACTTTTCTTATCACTAAATTATTTAGTCATGGCAGCTCAATATGTGTGCAAAGTTTCAGAAAAATCTGTCAAGTGAAAGTAGCTAAAAATGCTAACAAATTTTTTATGGGCGTGGCCCCGCCCACTTTTTTCACCCATAAACACTCCCTAGAATGTGTACAACAACTTGCCAAAGTTTGAGTCCGATCGGTTTTACAGTTTCGGAGTCTATAGCTAACACACACACACACAGAGTTTCACTTTTATATATATAGATCTGCACACATTTTTTTGTTTTTTCTTTGTTTATACCTTTTTTACAACTAGTAAAGACAACTAGCGATAATTTATTATCAAAATTGAAGTATTAAATTATAATCAAAAATAATAGTAATAGCATGTTTCCACGACACATTCAATTACTTGATTCGCTCTTTACATTACACGCCTTTTTCACTAGGCAAGTCACTTGCGCAAGTGACTTGCGCAAGTGTTGTGTTTATTGTCAAAAGGGGTAAGGTCGGGTTAAGAGGAAGAAACTTGCTCATTTTTGAGTACACACTTGCCTGTACTCGGCAAGTACGAGCAAGTTTTTGTTGAGAAACCAAAAACAAAAGAGTAATAAAAACAAACAAGAGTGCTATATTCGGCCATGCCGAATCTTATATACCCTTCACAACGTGTAGTCATGCAACAACAATTGTTTATGTCACCATTTATCTCATATGAAATACGTACATACAAAACATACATATATAAAAACATCCCATTGTAATATTATACATTTAGTTTACTTATGTGCTTAAAAAAAAATAAATTAAAATAAAAATTAAAAATAAAACAATAAAAATTTGAATAAAATATAATATAAGAAAAATTTTTTGGCTCACTCTAACCAGTATACCACGTTTGTATGTATGTGTAGATAATTGATAATTGTAGAAATTTCAAACGGAATGACAAACCTATATATACCCTTTTTCACTGTGTGAAGAGTATAATAAGTAAAAGAGAACGAAACTTGGGCAAGTCAGTTGCTGAGTCTGAACATGAAAGCAAGTTCAAAGAAAAATAAAAGAAAATAAAAGACTAACTTGAGCAAGTGACTTGCCTAGTGAGAAAGGGGTGTTACTTAAATGAAATACACTGTTTCCACGACATATTGTTAAGTCGAAGATCACACAGGACGATTTTAATTGCCCAATTTTTTATTTTTATTTCCTTTTGAAATTGCTTTATGTTCACACACGATAATTTCTTTAGTGATTTTTCTATTTTGTTTAACTTTTATTTTCTTACAATTTGTCATTTGTGCTTTAGCCGTAAATAGCAATAATAAAAATAAAAACATATATAAAATAATATAGTTGATTTTAATTAACACTTTTAAATTAAATGTTTTTTTACTAAAATATTTTTTTGTTTTTTTTTTATTTTTAAACGTTTAATTTGTGACGTTTTTAACATAAATTTTACATTACTTAAACACCAAGAACTGGAACACCGAATGAAAAGAAATGTCAAATATTCAACAAAAACAAAAAATTGCTTCAAATAGCCGAGTGCCGGCGATTATTTTTCCCTTCTTGTTCTCCTCACCTAAAACGGTAAAAACATCTATAAACTTAAGAATTGCTAAGCTATAATCGTTGTGTGTGACCTAGACTAATTTGTTTTGGCAGTTCTTCGGGGTTTTTTTTATTATACCCTTCACGCAGTGAAAAAGGGTCTATATAGGTTTGTCATTCCGTGTGAAATTTCTACAATTTTGATTTCCGACCCCATAAAGTATATATTTTCTGAAAGCTTATGAATAGGGGAGTCGATTAAGCCCTGTCAGTCTGTCCGTCTGACCGTCTGTCCGTGTGTATGTTGAAATCAACTTTTTGAAGCCCCCCGACATTGCTTGGACTCGGGTGAGATATTAAAATATCAGAAATATTCGGGAGTAGATCGGTATTGAAAATCAGAAACATCGGTACATACACAACTGAGATATGAGCAAAAACCCACGACCACCTCGATTTTTTTTCACAAAAACAACATTACAACAACAACATACATACATACAAACGTGTATACTGGTTAGAGAAAACGTGGCGTCGAATCCCAACTGAGCCAAAAAAAAATTTTTTTTTAATTTTTTTAAAATTTTTTTTTTAATTTTTTTTTTATTTTTTTTTTATTTTTTATTTAATATATTATTTATATTTTTATTATTATTTTTATACCCTTCACACAGTGAAAAAGGGTATATATAGGTTTGTCATTCCGTGTGAAATTTCTACAATTTTCATTTCCGACCCCATAAAGTATATATTTTCTGAAAGCTTATGAATAGGGGAGTCGATTAAGCTCTGTCAGTCTGTCAGTCTGACCGTCTGTCCGTGTGTATGTTGAAATCAACTTTTTGAAGCCCCCCGACATAGGTTGGACCCGGGTAAAGTATTAAAATATCAGAAATATTCGGGAGTAGATCGGTATTGAAAATCAGAAACATCGGTACATAAACAACTGAGATATGAGCAAAAACCCACGACCACCCCGATTTTTTTTTCACAAAAACAACATTACAACAACAACATACATACATACAAACGTGTATACTGGTTAGAGAAAACGCGGCATCGAATCCCAGCTGAGCCAAAAAAATTTTTTTTCAATTTTTTTTCAATTTTTTTTTATTTTTTTTTTTATTTTTTATTTAATATATTATTTATATTTTTATTATTATTATTTTTTTAATTTTTTTTTTTAATTTTTTTTTTATTTTTTTTTTTTTTTTGTTTTATATTATATACATAATAATTTTTTTTTTAAATTTTTTTTTAAATTTTTTTTTTTTTAATTTTTTTTAAAATTTTTTTTTTTTAATTTTTTTTTTTAATTTTTTTTTTTTTGTTTTTTAACATGCATACGTGAATTTATAATTTTACAATGGGACGTTTTTATATATGTATGTTTTTATATGTATGTACGTATTTCATATGGGATGAATGGTGACACAAACCACTGTTATTGCATGACTACACGTTGTGAAGGGTATATAAGAATCGGCACGGCCGAATATAGCGCTCTTACTTGTTTTAAATTTATTTTTTTTTTTTTTTTAATTTTTTTTTTGTTTTATATTTATTATATATATAATAATTTTTTTTTTTAATTTTTTTTTTAAATTTTTTCTTTAAATTTTTTTTTTCAATTTTTTTTTTAAATTTTTTTTTTTTTTTTCGTTTTTTTAACATACATACGTGTACGTATTTCATATGGGATGAATGGTGATACAAGCAACTGTTATTGCATGACTACACGTTGTGAAGGGTATATAAGATTCGGCATGGCCGAATATAGCACTCTTACTTGTTTAAATAATCGTTTTGTTTTTTGACAGTGAACATTAAGAAATATAAAAGTTTATATAGAAAATTATTATTTTATTAATGGAGGCAAAAGGTAAGTAATAATAGTAATAATATTGTAAATTTATAAGATATGTATGCAAATAATATCATTATTTTTTTAATTACAAGAAAATAAAAAAAGTGCAAAAGAAAGGACCAGTGCAGCCAGCAAGCCCTCTAAACACAATTTCGTCTCATCCAATATTTATGTGACCAATAGTCTTCTAGACATAACAATTTTCTTTAAAATTTTCTTTTTTGCTTCCATTTTATTTTTATACCCTTCACACAGTGAACAAGTAAGAGTGCTATATTTGGCCATGCCGAATCTTATATACCCTTCACAACTTGTAGTCATGCAATAACAGTAGTTTGTATCACCATTCATCTCATATGAAATACGTACATACATATAAAAAAAAGACTAAAAAAAAAAATAAAAAAAAAAATTTAAAAAAAAAAAAATTTAAAATAAAATTTAAATAAAAAATCATAAAAAAAAAATAATTAAAATATAAATAATAAATATAAAACAAAAAAAATTAAAAAAAAATAAAAAATTATAATAAATATATAAATAATATATTAAATAAACAAGTAACAGTGCTATATTCGGCCGTGCCGAATCTTATATACCCTTCACAACGTGTAGTCATGCAATAACAATTGTTTGTATCACCATTCATCCCATATAAAATACGTGCATACGTACAAGTTAGAATAAATGTGGCATCGAATCCCAGCTGAGCCAAAAAATTTTATTTTATTTTATTTAATATATTATTTATATTTTATTATTTTTTTTATATTTTTTTTAAATTTTTTTAAAAAATTTTTTTAAAATTTCTTTTTTTGTAGTTTTTTTATTATTTTTTTCTTATTTTTAATATTTTTTTTTCTAAAAGTTGATTTCAACCAACACACGGACAGACGGGCAGACGGATAGACGGACTCCTCTATTCATAAGCTTTCAGAAAATATATACTTTATGGGGTCGGAAATGAAAATTGTAGAAATTACAAACTGAATGACAAAGCTATATATACCCTTGTGCACCACAGGTGAAGGGTATAAAAATAAAAAAAAATTAAAAAAAACTTTAAAAAAAATTTTTTTTGGCTCAGCTGGGATTCGATCCCACGTTTTCTCTAACCAGTATACACGTTTGTATGTATGTATGTTGTTGTTGTAATGTTGTTTTTGTGAAAAAAAATCGAGGTGGTTGTGGGTTTTTGCTCACCCTTTTTCACTGTGTGAAGGGTATAGGTTTGTCATTCCGTGTGAAATTTCTACAATTTTCATTTCCGACCCCATAAAGTTTATATTTTCTGAAAGCTTATGAATAGGGGAGTCGAATTAAGCTCTGTCAGTCTGTCCGTCTGTATGTTGAAATCAACTTTTTGAAGCCCCCCGACATAGCTTGAACCCGGGTAAGGTATTAAAATATCAGAAATATTCGGGAGTAGATCGGTATTGAAAACCAGAAACATAAACAACTGAGATATGAGCAAAAACCCACGACCACCTCGATTTTTTTTTTCACAAAAACAACATTACAACAACAACATACATACATACAAACGTGTATACTGGTTAGAGAAAACGTGGCATCGAATCCCAGCTGAGCCAAAAAAAAATTTTTTTTTAAATTTTTTTTTTATTTTTTATTTTTTATTTAATATATTATTTATATTTTTATTAATTTTTTTTATTTTTTTTTAATTTTTTTTATTTTTTTTTGTTTGTTTTATATTTTTTATATATATACGGCCATGTCATGGAAATCGAAATCATGTGAAATTGAAATCGACTAATATTTTTAATTGAATTTTTGTAAAAATGGACGCAGCTTTTCCTGGTTTCAAAAGTAGTTTAAGTATAGGAAAGTGGTCTTCAAAGTATGAGGTATATAAAAGGAAATATTTTTATGAACTTTGAATACGGAAGAGTTTTCAAAATTTGATCGATTTCAATTTCACGTGATTTCGATTTCCATGACATGGCCGATAATTTTTTTTTATTTTTTTTTTTTGTTTTTTTAACATACATATGTACGTGAATTTATAATTTTACAATGGGATGTTTTTATATATGTATGTTTTTATATGTATTTACGTATTTCATATGGGATGAATGGTGATACAAACTACTGTTATTGCATGACCACGTTGTGAAGGGTATATAAGATTCGGCACGGCCGAATATAGCGCTCTTACTTGTTTATATATGAAATTGAACTTTTTGCTTTTCGCTTTGATTGTTTTTGACAGCTGGGTATGATAAACTACCGATAAAAATTAGAGAAGACATTGATGTTATTATAATTCGGATGGTAATTCTAAATGAATTACCCAAAAAAAAGTAATTTGATTTTGAATTTTAACGTATTTAACTGTATTCTACTAGTCAAGCCCTTTCATTTGATACCCATATTGATGGGGTTAAAAAAAAATTTTCCGCCATATTGGATTTTACATTTTTTAATAATATACTGTATTCTACTGGTCATGCCCTTTCATTTGATACCAATATTGAGGGGGTTCAAAAAGTTACATTTTAAAATACCAGATTTGACCATATATAAATTAATTGTCCGCTATTTTGTAGTGGCGGCCATCATGAATTTTAATTTTTTTATAGTGCCTTATTTTGCGCTAGTCAATTCCTTTCAGATAATACCAATATTGACTCTCTTGGTTATCCAGAAGCTGAAAAAAATGATTTTCGTTTGTAAATTTTTGGCATATACATATGTACATATATTTAAAAAAAATTTTTTTGCCTATAACTTTACCGATAAGAGCCCAATTAATTCAAAGTTTTTTACGAATATCTCTAGAGGCATATATATACAAATAGTAGCAAAGGTACCTATAAATTATTCTATGGCTGAAAAATTTTAATTTTGGTAGTTAAAATATGGAAAAAAAAACAGAGGCAGTCGTGCTTATTTGCTCATATCTCAGAAAGTTATGGGGAAATTGTGATGAGTTTCAATAGCGATTCATTTCCGGATATTTCCAAAAGATTGATACAATACGCAGATCTGAGGAACACATGGTTGCTTCTAAAAGTTGATTTCAACCAACACACAAACAGACGGTCAGGGCTTAATCGACTGTTCTATTCTATAAATTACAAACGGAATGACAAAGCTACATATACCCTTGTGCACTACAGGTGAAGGGTATAAAAAGGCAGGAAAACATAATTTTTTTTTAATCGAAAAGATAGTGTTGGAAATAATTAAAAAAAATTGCGTGTAGATATTTTTCATATCTAGGGATTTCTGAAAAAAATATGGCATTACTGGTGCACTTACTATACTTTGTTATTAAATTAGTAAAACTAAACATGTTCAAACAAAAGAAAGAAAAAACTATTTCGTACTACTTAAAAACTAATAACTAAAAAGTATGTTAAAGAGATGCGATAAGGAACAATTTGTATAACTAATCTTACATATTTAAAATAAAGAATACACGATCTACAAGAAAACAATTTGAGAGAGGCTACCAACAATTTTATTTAATAAATCAACAATAAAAATATAAACAAAAGCTGCTGAAAAACAAAAGCCATCTCTCAATATTCACAAAATTTGGTTTTTGGTGTTAAAATTTTATGTTTCTATTTCTATAGTATTTTGAATTCAGTGCATAAATAAACTTTATACAATACAGTTGTAAAAAAAAGTTCCCTCAATATCGTGACCTCAATAATAAAAATAATATGAATTTAACGCAAAATTTTGAACTCATTTGGCCAAAATTGAAGAACTTCAGTTCAACATCGCCAGAGGATGCCAAGGGAGAATTTGAAAAAGTTTTGGCAATGATTGTTTTAGGTTTGGGTAGTTTTATTGCTGGTATTTTGCCAGTGTTTATATCTGAACGTAATTGCAGAAGATTTCCTCTAACTACTTCGCTTATGTTGTGCTTTGGTGCGGGTATATTGTTGGCCACAGCTCTAATTCATATATTGCCAGAGGTAAGAATAATTTTATAAAAAAAAGTCCAATAAGAATATGAACATTGTCATATCAAATTCAATTAAAATTAAACTTTTTTAAACAAATTTAATACGTATTTAAAAAAATGTTAGAAAAATTTTTTTCATTTTTTAGCAACAATGTTGATTCAACATGCATTATATATTTATTTATTCATGTAATATACTTTGTTACTTGATATTTTTGTAATTATTTCTCAGAATAAAGTCTATGCAATCAATATAGATTTAGAAGTCCTGAAAATGTAATTCACAACTTTTTTTTTTTTTTCTTCGTAAAGTTTATTTACGTTTGTTCTATTTTTTTAACGGCTTATTAAAAAATCTTGAATTTAATGTGAAAAAAGGAAAAATCTTTTGACAATGTGTTATTTCAAACAAACCGATTACAAGATTTAAATTTTATTAATAAGCTTTAGTATGGAAATCGATTTAAAATAGAAATCTATTTTCGTTTTTTTTTCTTTTCGGTACCTTTTTTATACCCTTCACACAGTGAGCAAGTAACAGTGCTATATTCGGCCGTGCCGAATCTTATATACCCTTCACAACGTGTAGGTATGCAATAACAATTGTTTGTATTGTTTGTAAAAAGCATACATATGAAAAACATACCATTGTAAAATTATAAATTGAGTTTACGTATGTGTTTCTAAAAAAAAATTACAAAAAAATATATTAAAATTAAAAAAAATAATAAAAAAAAAATTACAAAAAAAAAATAAAAAAAAAATTTAAAAAAATAATAAAATATAAATAATATATAAAATAAAATAAAAAAAATTGTTTGGGATTCGATGCCACGTTTACTCTAACCAGTATGTATGTATGTGTTGTAATTGTGAAAAAAACGAGGTGTTCGTGGTTTTTTGCTCATATCTCAGAAATTAATGGGGCGATTGTGCTGAATTTCAATAGCGATTCATTCCTGGATATTTCTAAGAGATTGATACCATACACAGATCTGAGGAACATATAGTTGCTTCTAAAAGTTGATTTCAACCAACAGACAGTCAGGGCTCAATCGACTCCTCTATTCATAGCTTTCAGAAAATATATACTTTATGGGGTCGGAAATGAAATTTGTAGAAATTACAAACGGAATGACAAAGCTATACATATATACCCTTGTGCACCACAGGTATAAAAAGGGTACATATATACATATATTTACATATATAGGTTTGTCATTCCGTTTGAATTTTCTACAATTTTCATTTCCGTTCGCATAAAGTATATATTATTTATTGTTATTTTTTTATATTTTTATTTTTTAATGTTTTTTATATATTTTTTTTTATATTTTTATTTTATTTTTTAATTTTTTTTATATATTTTTTTTAAGCATAAATACGTAAACGAAATTTATAATTTTATAATAGGATGTTTTTATATGTATGTACGTATTTCATATGAGATGAATGGTGATACAAACAATTATTATTGCATGACTACACTTTGTGAAGGGTATTTAAAATTCGGCACGGACGAATATAGCACTCTTACTTATTTTTGCTGTTTTAGTGTTCTATAATTATTTGCTATTTAATATCTCATCCGAATATTGTAGGAAAATAAGTAGATTCCAGGTAAATAACTAAACTTTTAAATGCCGTATTTATAAAAAATTATGTCTATTTAAACCTTTTTTGTCAGATGTTTTACAGAAATTTTCAAATAAATCTTCAATAAACCAATAATACTTTTTATTAATACGGTGGTAAATCGATCAAAATTTATAGCATCTCTTAATAAATCGATTTGAAAACAAACCGTTTTTATGACACCTAAATATCTATCTATATAAATAAAATAGAGGTATTCACTTCACCGGGTTTAGTCTTGTAAAAATGAAAAATATCTTTGAAACGCAATTTAGCACTACCCCTAAACTAGATCGTAGACATTAACCCACACACATCTACATTTTTGCGCAGAATTTGTCAGCAGTGTTGATCTGTATAATTTTAAGTAAAATCTAATTTTAAGGTATACAAATTTACAAATTACAGTCGAAACTAGTATGTAGTATTTTATTTATTTATTTATTAAGAACTTTTAAATACCACAAAACAAATAATTACACATAAAATCGCTATATAAAATTAAAAATAACAATTTTATAAGTATTCTCTTTTATTTTGATTTGTTGAAGTACTTAAAAAAAATGAAAAAAATTTAAAATTACTTTATAAAAAATTAATTTGGCTTTTTTTTTTTTTGGCATATAAAATTGATTGAATAAATAAAAAAATACTTTAAAACATATTTAATCAAACTGATTTACAGGTTCGCAAACAAATGAATTCCAATTATGCTGAAATGTCACTGTGCGCTGGTTTCTTTACCATATACTTTATTGATGAATTTATACATTATTTCTTTGGAGAGGCTATACAACATTCACATGATGACGGGCATAATCATAATAGAACACAAACGGCAACTACACCATCGCCAAATAGTCAATATGGTCATAATTATGGTTCTTTACAAAATTCTGAATCAGCACCTTTATTAAGTGCACAAAGCTCACAGATAAAGTATATTTATTTCTCACTTAGAACACATTTGCTTCATCTTTTAAAGTTTTTAACTATTTTTTTTATAGCATTGTATCTCAAAGTCATAATAACCAAACTTATAATGAAAATGAAAGTGATAATAATCATAGATATAACGAACAAAGCAACAATGAAATCGTTGAAGAAGCTAATGCCCGTATTTGTTATACAAGTCATACAGAACCATGCTCTCAGTCAATGACTGGTACGCTAGGTTTATTTTTTGCCTTGTCTTTGCATTCAGCAATTGAAGGCTTAGCCATAGGCGTACAAGACTCTTCTACAAAGGTTAGTGTTAAATAAATACCTTTATCAAAAACTAGTTCACATAAAAAAATACTTCTTGAGGAATTTTTTACTGTAGTGCAAAAATTAAGGTGCTGATCTAAAATTAGTATGTAAATATTATGTCTTGTTTTCAATGCAAAAAAAAAACACGTTTAATGTTATCTGCTAAATAAGTAAATATATCGTATTTTAAGCAAAATTTTAATACGCACATAATAAAAGAAACAAAAGTAAATAGAGTGCTCTTATTGATAAAATAAACACAACTAACAAACTTATCAGCTTAGAAATTTGTACGAGATTTTGACCTATATTTTTGAAGAACTTTTGTACAATTTTTTTTAGTCCAATTCAATCTTTTGAAATAGTATGTAGGTTATGATTATGATATTTAACCTGTTTTAATTTATGTTGTTTTTTAGGTTTTGTTTCTTTTGGGAGCTGTAGGCTGTCATAAATTTGTGATGGGTTTCTGTTTGGGACTGATTTTTCGTATTAATTCTCAAACCTCTTTAAAATCGCAAGTAATTGGCATAACAGTGTTTTCTATGGGAGCCATAGTCGGTATAGGCTTAGGCATGATTATAGTTGATGTACCCAGTTCGTGGTCAACGACAGCATTACCATTTATACAGGGTCTAGCTGGAGGAACTCTGCTCTATGTTACAGTGTGCGAGGTTATACCCCGTGAAAAAGCGAGATGGCATTTTAATTCCGAAAAACGTTTAGCAGGATTCGCGCAATTTATAATAGTATTTACAGGCTTTGCTGTCATGTGTTTAATAATCTTTTATTTAGATGGTAAGTTTACATATTTGTATTTTGTTAGTCGTTAGAAAATACCTATGATTTCATGTCTTTTCTTTTTATTTCTTATTATTAATTTTACTTTAGATGATGCTTGAATGGCTGCAGTAATTTGAAATTATTAGGCTAATAATTTACTTATAGGAGAATTTTTTGTTTTTAAGACTAAAAAATTACTAATAAAATTTCACATCTTTTTATATCTATTGAAAAAAAACTTGTGGCCCTAATGATGTTCTTAACTTTTGCAACAGTTTGGTCGACAATATATTTGCATTACCATTCTTAACATAACTAAACTTTTTATTTGTTTTCCCCAATTTTTACAAAATTTTTCTGCTTTCATGTAAAACTTGATATTTAAGTTGGTAACGCCAAACAGTTTTGTTTCACAATAATTTTATTTTTATAAAATTAGAATTTGGTTGTGCAAAGTTTGAAAACCAAACTGGATTGAGTTGACAACGACAATAGGGGTATTAAATGTTTTATTCTTTTGATACATATTTTTATTTGTTTAATTAATGTCTTATTACCTACAGAAAATTTTTCAAATTTATCTCATTCTTTAAATTAGAAATATGTATGCGTATATGTTTAATATATTATTATATGTATGTATGTAAAATTTCTAAGCTAAAAACTATTGTATGGTCTCTTTTGAATATGTTCTTTCAAGGCATATTTATTCATCAGGTAAAGGCAGTTCGAAAGAATTTGTTTATGTTTTTTATGTATAAAGTTTGATAATTGAAATTAATGAGAGAGAAAAGACAGAAATGTTTTTTATCTATAGACTTTGAGAGCTTAAATTTAAAATAAGTGAAGAAGAAAATAATCAGCAAACGAATTAAGACTACCTGATTAATAAATTTGCCTTAATGTTCTTTAAGTATTTTTTTAATCTGAAACCAAAGGCGAGCTAGTTATTTATTCCAATTTAAAAAAAAAAAATACAATAAAGATTTAATCTTTTGTTATGTTAAATTTTTTTGTGTAAATTTTTAAATAATTTTAAAAATTATTCACGCGTATATAGTTTTAACGATTATGATTACGTATAAATTTATATACATATGTATTCATGTTAAAAAAAAGTTTTTAAAATGTAATTATAATTTTAAAATATTTAGAATAAAAAGTATATGAATTATTTAAGAACGACTTGTAAGTATATATGTATCTGCTACAGATATTATAGTATAGTTACAATATTTTCTATTATTAAAGAAGTAAAAAACTAATATTCAAAAGAGAATCGAATTGATTTTGTTTTTCTACTTCGATATTTATTGTTAGAAATAGAATAACACATATATATATAAATAATTATGTATATATGTGTGTTACAAATTTTATTTTACTTACAAAGTAAATATGTATATCTAAAATTCATAGATTTGCTGTCAAATCCGATTCATTTTCGTCATCATCAATATCATCACCCCATTCACTGATTAGACTTTTAACACGTTCCTCCGGTGATATAGTGGCATCTTCTTTAGCGCTCGTCGAAGAGACTTCGGTTCCCTCTGTAGTGATAGCAGCGGATTCTGTGGAAATAGTACTTGTCGTCGTAGCCATTGTGCTGGCAGCGGTAGCGGCAGCAATGTCAGTTGTGGTTTCGTCTAGTGTAATTTTTTCGGGTGTAATATCTAAAAACTCATTTTCAATTAAATCAGGCGTCATATTCTTCATTTTAACAGCTCTTGCCTCTGCCTGTTCATCTTTAAGTGAGGAATCAACTGTAGTGGCTGTCTCAGTTGCAGTATCTTCCATGGTTTCGGCCTGCCCACTTAAAAGACTATCTATTAAATCTTTTTTGGATCCTTCATCTACATTCACATTGGAGGATGATGGTACTTCTGGTTTTTCTGGAGTTTCAAGCCCTTCAGATAGTCTATCTTCCAGTTTATCACCAGCTTCACAATTTTTAATTTGTGTTACTTCGTTTGGTTTTTGCTCTTCAACTTTTTTAACTGTTTCTTTTGATATATCATTAGCTATCTCCTTTACTGCTTTGTTTTCCTTTTCTTCATTTTCTTTTTCATCTTTTTCTTCTACAGATTGTTCCTTATCTTTAGCATCTTCTGTTTTTATATCAGCATCATATACGTCTTCCTTGTGTAAACTTTTTAAAGCCATATCAATATCATCTTCATCAATATTTTCACTGTCATCTGTAGATGACTGTTTTTTAGTTTCATCATTATTAGTTTCTTTTTCAGCGTTTTGCAAAGAAGCCAATAAATCGACATGACCTTCGAATTCTAAATCTTTTTGATCTGCAGTTTGTTTTTCCTCCGTCTCCGATATTTTGTTCGTTTTCTCGATATTTTCAACATTTTCTACTGAAAGTTTATTATTAATTTCCAATTTTTGTTTTATTTCAGTTAGCGGCTCTTCCCCTGACATTTCTTCATCATCTTCGGACCAATCACCAGTAAGTTCTTTTAGTTTCTTACTAATTTCATCTTGGGATTTGTTATCGTCATCCTTTATTACCTACAACAGAAAATTATTAATATGATTCAAAAATGTTCAATAAGGTTTGAATAATAATAAAATCAATATAATGATTATTATTTTTAATTGGCTATTTACCTCTTTCTCGGACTTAATGTTTTGTGTGTTTTTATTTATATTTGTTGTTGATATATCGTCCTCTAAATCATGTTCAGATATTAAATTTTCAGCCCATTCCAAATTATCTACTGATTCTTTGCTTTCATCCATATGATCGGGCCGCTGACCTTGATCTGCTGTTTTTTCTTCATCTCCATCTTGTGCCGGATCTTCATGGTGTAGAGAATCTTCTTCATTTGTCGCTTCGACTTCAGTGGCTGCCTCAGTTTGACTGGTTGATTCATCTTCTAAATTTGAATTTAAAGCTTTCATTTCATTATATATTTGATTATCATCGTGATGATCATTATCTTCATCAACCATATGATCTTGCTCCTGCTCCTCTGCTGCATCACGTTCGTCATTTGTAGCTGTAGTGGCCTGTGAGTTTTCGTCATGACTTATGATACCTTGTTCTGATTGCGTTTCGCCACTACTATATTGTTGCAGCGGTTCATTGACGACCATAACAACACCTGAACCTTCATGTTCTTGATTCAATTGCGATAATATTTCTTTGCGCTGTTCTGCTGTTAATATAACTTCACTACCATCGGCGGAGACAAATTTAGTTTCCGTATGTTCCTGCTGTTCGTGTTCCTGGTCTTGCAAATATTCCTCAGCCGAAGTGGTAGATTCATGTTGTTGCACAATTGAACTGGATATGGGTAAGCTGATATCCGAAAGTATATTTATTTTTCTTTGTGCCTGCTGTTTCTGTTCTTGCTCCAACTCTGGATCATATTCAGCAGAGGGTAATGGAAGCGTTGCTTGCGCTTGGTTTTCATCATCAGAATAATCGATTATACCATCTTCCAAAGCTTGCTTCTTGTGGAACGTCTTCATGTGTGTGTATAGCTGAATTTCCTCGGGAAAGATTTTATTGCAATAAATACATTGTTGCTTATTTTCATCTGGATGACTCTCAATTAAATGCTGATTAAGGCCATTACTGTCAATGCACATTTGTTGGCATAACTGACACTCAGGAAATATGTAAAGATTTGTTCGGATTTTATGCTCTAATTGCATGTGAAAATGTAATTCCCTCTTGCCATTCGAACGCCAACCGCAATGTTCGCAGAGAGCAGGATCTATGAATTCTTTATGAGTATTAATTAAATGACGACGAAAACCTCTATACGACGGAATGCTAATAGGATGGCCATTGCGACCGCAACGCAAACATAACCAGGGACCGGTAGTGTTCTCAGCACCCAGGGCAATAAGGGCGTGCATTGTTTTACTATCAATACGTCGTTTTTGCGGTTGTCCCAAAGCTGTTGGAGGCGTAGAAGTTGCAGTGTTTGATGTTGTTTGCTGCTGCTGCAATTGCGTTTTTGGTTTGTTGGCTACTATGCTAGCAGCCAATGTTTTCATTGGTTGATGTTGCTGGTTATCAGCAAATCCCTTGACTGCAGTGCTTATTATGCTAGCAGGTGGCTGCATTACATTTTCGCTTTCCATTGGCTCTTTTTTCACAACGATCTTTTGTGTTTGTCCGCCAGCATTAGGCATTATTTTTAGTTTTATATTTTTATTACTTTTGACTAAATGCGGATATTGTCGTAAAACTTCTGAAATAATTTTAGCATGATTCATTTTTGAATTAGAGCTATCCTTAACCACTATGGTAGGTGGTTTATCAGGACCTTCGTGTTTAACGATTATCGTAGTAGTACCAGGTGGATCTTCTGATTGTTTTTGTTGATTTTGAGAAGTAACAGTTTGAACTGCAGTCGAAGCAGAAGTGACCGATGTTTGTGATGGTTGTGCGGTCGAGGTCATCATCTCATCGTCGTCGTCATCATTATGAATTGTATCATCGTCCATAATATTGCTGGCATCATAGTCATCATCACCATACTCAGCCGCGATTTGTTTACGCATTCGTTGTTGTTCGGCAAACTCTTTGACATCTTCCAAATTTGGTTTTTTAGCCGGTGGTGATACGAATGTTGAAACAGCAGGTCGTTTGTTATTGTTGTAGCCCTTTCTTAGCTGTTCGAATGGAGATGAAGGTTGTTGCTGTTGATATTGTTGTGACGTCTGTTTAAGAAGAGTATAACCACCGCCAGAAGTATTTGGTGCATTTAAATCCTGTTGATCATTTTCTACCTTAATACGTGTAAATGTTGTCGAACCAATTTGCCTAACGGGTAAAGGTGCTGCAGTTGGTAAACGTGTTAGAGTATTTGCAGTTGATACGTTGCGTTGTTGCGTTGTATTACCAACAATGAGTCGTTTACCTTGATTGGTTTGTATTAAGGAACGTCCAACAGAATTACCAGCAATATTGGAAGCAGTTGTTTGAGTTGCATTTTTGCGTCGTGTTTTAGGGCTAGATGGCTAAAATTTCAATTTTTTTTTAATTAAGAGTTTATCTAAATCGTTTACACGAAAATATATTATACTCTACAATCCCAAAAAGTTTAAGTACAGTATAAAGAAATTAATATGTAATAAATTATTTTGACATTTAGTGCTTTTTATTACAAAATTGAATTATTTTTATTTAATTCCACAATGTAATATAAGCCAAATGGGCCAAATAAAAATATTACATAGAATTAAATACCTAACAACAAATAAAATTTTTTTTAATTATTTTAAGTTAAATTTTTTATTTGTTACAGTATGTAAAAAAACAGATTAAATATAGCGAATAAAAATACAACCGAATTCATGGTTATCATGAATTTCACAATGTGAAAATTTCCGAACAAACTTTTTTAAACATGAAATTTAATATTGTATTTCGAATTCTATATGAATGAAATGATAAGACTTTACGAATAATTATTAGGAAATTGTTAAAATATTTTAAATTTGAGCTATTTAAAATAGTGTGTTTTTTTTTGTAAACAGGCAAGGTCACAAGAATTTTTTCCGAGTTTAAAATCGGAAATTTAAACAAGTCTTTTATTTATGACACCAATTATTCACAACTTCAGAAATTTTTATATGGAATTTTATTCATGACTAGCTTGTGCCCGCGCCTTCGTCTGCGTAGTTATCGGTATAAAAGGTAGACTTAGTATTAACAACAAAAATAAAAAACACAAAGAACCCGTTTAGGATGTGTATAATCAGTTTGGCAACGAATTCGCTTTATTATCGCGTGTTTTGGCCTTTTGGGGCTTTTTTATTACGAATTTGGATTAATAAATAAATCAATAAATAGATAAATAAAAGTAGCCTATGTGTTAATATAGGTTGTTATCTATCTATGTGCCGAATTTCATTTAGTTCAGCCGTTTTCAGTTTAACAGTCTTTAGAACAAGGCTAATTAATAAATAAATTCGACTATCACATATTAACAATTCAATGGGTTGCTGTATTGCATTGTAATGCCGCCAATTTATAATGTGCAAAGAAAGTCTAATAATTTATCTGTATTTCAAACATTTTTTTTTGTTTTTCTATAAATTATTAATAAAAAACTTTGCAAAATAATTCTTAGAAAATTTTTATTACTTGTAACCAGTGCAAGAACAAGATTTTACAAATTAATACTTTATTTAATAGAAATTATATATTTATATTTTATTTGAACTTTTTCTATATATTAAATTTTAATGTGAACCATTTTTTATTTTGGCTTAAGTTCATTTATTATTTCTATTTAATTTTATAATTCAAATTTAATTAAATTGTAACCATTTTAAGGAATATTCTTTTTAAAATTATTTCCGATATAAGCCGAGTGGAATGCATTTTCGAAATCAGCTACGATTTCATCATCAGCACTCTTTATCGGTATACTACTATGTAATTTAAAATTCCTATTTATGTTACAATTCAATGAAATTTGAGTTAGTGAATCTTAGTATTAATTTTCATATTTTGTTGAATATTTTAATTTCACCTATCAAATTCCAAAAATGGTTACAATTTAATTAAATTTGAATTATAAAATTAAATAGAAAGAATAAATGAACTTAAGCCAAAATAAAAAGTGGTTCACATTAAAATTTAATTTAATAGAAATATTAAAAAAAAACATTTTTACTTACCCCAGCTAATTTTTGCGGATGCATCTCCATAGTGCGCCTATGAGCTTCTAATAACTTTAACAACACCGTCATATTCATATCTTTCGCCGTACGCAACAAACGATTGTACATTTTCAGCTCGAATTCTAAAGTGCCTGTGTACATAAAATTAACAATAGGCACGACAACATCGGCCTGGAGTCCATTGGGCATTATGATGGCATCATCTACAACTTCGCAGGTCTGTTCCAAAACGTTGAAATAATCGGTGCAAGCGCTCAAAACCAAGCGATGCACTTTTAACTGGGAATTGTCGCGAAATTGCAAAGTCAAATCACAATAATCGGTTTTGTTAAAGAAATTCTGTAGTTTCTGCAGAAAGAATACTCCCCAATTGTCGACTTTTACAGATTTTATTTCGCCCATGATGCAGTCAGTGGTGTAAGCAAAAAAGGTAGTGATAAATATTTCTGGCTTCCAGAAAACTTGTTTTTTTTTTTATTTTTTTGCTCTATGTATTCTATAATAAAAAAAACATTTTCAGTTACAGGCATTGATTAGTAAACAAAACATAATTTTCTGAACCATCTTAAGATTTCTTTCGATTATTTTTTCTCGTTGTCTGTAAGACTAAATCCTACAACTGGGAGTAAGTTTTTTTATTTCTTTTTGCTGAATACTTAAGGAATTCGAGTCAACGTAACCAAAATTTTATATTGATCCGAGACTGAATAATGAAAATATCTGACAAAAATGGAAATAATTAAAAAGTTTAATGTAAAAGCAAGCATCACTCATTTATTAGACCCCCTAAGCAACACACTCAAGCAAACGATGCTGTACCTTAATTTTTTGCATATAGTCTCTGGCACTACCGCAATTGGCAAAAGTAATACAAATTATTAACGCTAAATAAACTAATATTTATTTAAATGCTTGACATTTAATGATCCATAAATTTCATGTTAAACCTTTTCATTACTAAAAATATTTTGTTTTGTCATTTTCTTTACACTCTTCTCAACTCTTGACGACTATTGGAAGGCTATCAATTTTTATTTTTACAAGATAGATTTTAACATTTCTTTCAATTTTTCAACATCTGTTTAATATACCTTAATAGAATTTCTAAATATTCTTTATATTTATGCAGTTTTTAAACAAAATCTTGGACAATTTTCAAAAATTAACAGCTATTTTTCACTCTTTGCACAATATTTTTCCTACACTTTTTTTTGGTTTATTGAAAAAAAATATTTCAGCGTTGGTTATTTTACACGCGATGATGCCACAGTTTTGCAATAAAGCAAAATGGCGACTTGACGAAAAATGTCATTGGTGTGTGTATACAATAAAACAAAAACAGTGTTAGTAAGTGGATCGCGATAACTTAAAAATTAAAAGTGTAGTTAAGTACTTGTAATATTTAACGGAAAAATGACTGCCCAATATAGTGTTGTATTTAATTAGAATTTTTATTATAAAAACTACATTTTCCGGACAATTTTTATACCCTTCACACAAAAGTGAAAAAGAGTATATATAGATTTGTCAGTCCGCGTGAAATTTCTACAATTTTTATTTCCGACCCCATACTGTATATATTTTCTGAAAGCTTATGAATAGGGAAGTCGATTAAGCATTGTTAGTCTGTCCGTCTTCGTCCCCAACATCGCCAGGACCGTGAGCTATTAGAATATCAGAAATATTCGGGAGCATATCGGTATTGAAAATCAAAAAAATCGGTACAAAAATAACTGAGATATAAGAAAACCACGACCACCTTCTTTTTTTTACAACAACAACATACAAAAAATACATACAAACGTGGTATACTGGTCAGAGTGAACGTGGCATCGAATCCCAGGTGAGCCAAAAAATTTTTTTATTTGTTTTTATTTTTATTTTCAACATACATACTTAAACTCAATTTATAATTTTACAATGGGATGTTTTTATATATGTATGTACTATTATATATGAAATAAAAGGTGATACAAGCAATTGTTATTGCATGACTACACGTTTTGAAGGGTATATAAGATTCAGCCTAATATAGAACTGTTACTTCTTTGTTTTGTTTTAATTTGTAAATATAAAGAGTGATGAATAATTACAGACACGGGAGCATTCTACGTACAATTGCCCATGTGAGTAACATCGTGTTTCTATATTTATTCCACATATTTTCAAAGATTGACCATGAGACTTATTGATAATCATAGCAAATTCAGGACGTACTGGAAATAAATTTTGCTTAAATTCAAATGTCATATCTGATGAAATGATTAGTATACGTCCATTATCCGGGGTCTTTACGTAGCAATATTTGTTGCCGCAATTGTCGAATTTGATTGCGTCCATAGAAATTGCAATGTGTAGACCCAAATTGCCATATGTAGCAATTTATTGCGCAATCATTGATTTGCTGATTGCTTGAGAAGTTATTGCCGCAATAAGCTGTTAAAATCGTTAAATTTTCTTTGAATTTTTTGTTTTTCTTTGCAGAAACAAAGAAAAATGAAAATAATTTTACCTGATAATAATTTAGAGTGATGTATTCCAAAAAAAAAAATAAATAATAGTTAAAAAAAGTTAAAACGTTGTCAGAACATTTGTTCGAACAACGATGTCTGATATTAGAAGGCATTTTGAATATGGAAGAAAAGGACAACATATAACTAATAAATGAAGCAGGTTTGCAACAAAAAATGATGGGTGAGGAGCAAGCGATTGGTTGTCCACAGTATCATGTACAACAACAAATTAGTGGCGGTATTGAAATGAGTGGTGATTTACCCAACGGAATATTGCGGAAAATGATAGCGTATGTACAAATGAGTGTCGGGCAGGAGAAAATTATTGTGTAGCCAACAAAAGCAAAGATGAAAACAATATTTTAAATTTGATGTTGATAAAAGAATTGAACCTAATAAGACATGAAAGAAAACTACTTCGCCGAGAAAATGATTTGCTTAAAATTATTGTGGAAAATGAAAGAAAACAGAAAAAAGAAAAAGTTGATATGAATAAAAAAAGATGACATGATTCCAGATTATGATGGTGGAGTTTTGCAAGAGGTATGGATAGCTCAAATCAGAAGTATTAACGAGTTATACGAAGCAGACGTAAATGCATATTTATGTACGTGTTTGTGTGTTAACATACCTTGGTTAACATCTTTTGAAGGATGTTCCACTCAACATCTTTCGAATTTTTTAGTGTCTTCACTAGAAATTGCTATAAAATAATACATACCATCACTAGACAAAAATTACAAGCGCAAAAAAAAAATACATACAACGAGTGGACTTGAAATATGTAGTATAAAGTAATGCCATGTTCACACGGCAATATGAATCTCGTGGTTCGCTCTCTGAATCTCGAATGCGAACCCTACCGTTCAGACGATAGTTCTTGTTTCACTTTGACTTTTTTATTTTTATACCCTTCACACAGTGAAAAAGGGTATATATAGGTTTGTCATTCCATTCGTCAATTTTCATTTCCGACCCCATAAAGTATATATTTTCTGAAAGCTTCTGAATAGGGGAGTCGATTAAGCCCTGTCAGTCTGTCCGTGTGTATGTTGAAATCAACTTTTTGAAGCCCCCCGATATCGCATGGAGGTATTAAAATATCGGAAATATTCGGGAGTAGATCGGTATTGAAAATCAGAAACATCGGTACATAAACAACTGAGATATGAGCAAAAACCCACGACCACCTCGATTTTTTTTTCACAAAAACATTACAACAACAACATACATACATACAAACGTGTATACTAGTTAGAGAAAACGTGGCATCGAATCCCAGCTGAGCCAAAAGTTTTTTTTATATATTTTTTTTTTAATTTTTTTTTATTTTTTATTTAATATATTATTTATATTTTTATTACTATTTTTTTATTATTTTTTTATGTTTTATATTTATTAGAAATATTTTAATTTTTTTTTTAATTTTTTAAAATTTTTTTGTTTTATTTATTATACCCGCCACCAAAAAAATGGTGGGGGTATATTCATTTTGTCATTCCGTTTGTAACACATCGAAATATCCATTTTAGACCCCATAAAGTATATATATTCTGAATCAGGGTTTGATTTGATGACGATCTAGCTATGTCCGTCCGTCTGTTGAAAGCACGATAGAGTTCGCACCGAAAATGCTAGGGGGCTCAAATTTTGCCAGAATCTTTCTTATATACAAGGTTTGTTTGATATTGAAAATGGGCTAAATCGGAATATTAAGAAGAGAGTTATAGCTCGAAAAGCAAGAGTAGGTCGAAAAAACCGTGTCCTTCGAACATCGAATAAAATGGAATTGTGTTCAAACGTCTAAACGTAGACTCATGAAACTTCGAATATATATTTCCTGAGTAAAAACAATATTTTTCCCCGAAAATTGTCTAAATCTATGCATTAGAAGAGGAGTTATCGATCAAAATGTACGAAAATTTATACCGCACAGTGTATTTTTCGGTATATTTAAAAACAAAAACGTCATAAAAGCAACAAAATTGGATGTACGACTCTGAAATTTTGCACACTTTGCTTTTTGGTGAGACGCTGTTTTGTAACGGAAAACCAATGTGCCACGCCCACTTTTACGCCCACCTCCCATATAACGTTTTACCTAAAATTCATATAATTTCTCTATTAATAAAGATTTTGGAATAATAAAGGGCTATATTGAAACACCTAAGTTTTACTCATTCGCAAAAAAAAACTTTGACACGCCTACTATAACGCCCACTTTTCACGTTATCTACCGTTAATGAAATTTAAAAGCTCATAAAACCGCCAAAATCAGAGGTATGATGATAAAACTTGCTACGTATATCCCCCTTGGCAATGTCATTACTGTGCCAGAAAATTAAGATGCCACGCCTACTTTTACGCCCACCTCCCATATAACGTTTTACCTAAAATTCATATAATTTCTCTATTAATAAAGATTTTGGAATAATAAAGGGCTATATTGAAACACCTAAGTTGTACTCATTCGCAAAAATAACTTTGACACGCCTACTTTTCACGTTATCTACCGTAAATGAAATATAAAAGGTCATAAAACCGCCAAAATTAGAGGTATGATGATAAAATTTGCTACGTATATCCCCCTAGGCAGTGTCATTACTGTGCCAGAAAATTAAGGTGCCACGCTCACTTTTACACCCACCTCCCATATAACGTTTTACCTAAAATTCATATAATTTCTCTATTGACAAAGTTCTTGGGAAAATAAAGGACTATATTCAAATATCTAAGTTGTATTTATTAGCAGAAACTTTATTGACACGCCTACTTTAACTCCCACTTTCATTGAAAGACTACATTTACAAAAGCATTTTAGTAGCATATCGAAGTTATAAAGGGTGGTTAAATTTTAAGGACCGATGTTGAATTTAAATAAAACACAAATTATTTAGGATATTATTATTATTTCTTATTGTAATTATAATATTTGTATGGTTCAATGGCCAAATGGACCTTAGCACCACTCCTCTATCTGATGGTCCAAATTTTCAATGAAAATGTTGATGCTCAATTGTTGGGCATGATGATGAGTCGAGCTTGACTGCTCTTTTGCCACACTATCGCAAAAACCAGCAGTGGTTCCCATTCAACGCACTAAGAAGGCATTCACAGATTTTCTAACATTTTATACAGACCTGTTTTGCAGAAATTTAAATATTTGTTACAATTCTCCCGATTGTGGACGAATTTGAACGATTATGTTGATCAAAAGAATTACGAAGTGCACAAAATGCATTTTGATTTGAACGCCCATTTTTATAAAAAACCTGAATAACTTTAAAGCGTTGCTCATTTGCGTATCTTTCCACGGATCAAATTGAGTAAGTTTAATATTGAGAAATGTCAAGTGAAATGCAGAAAACAAATTTAAAGACTAGGGGCCGTATTCATAAAAAATATTTTAGGTTTGTTAAAGACTTATTTGACAGATGTTGTAGAGAAATTTGTCAAATAAGCCTTCATTAAGCCTAAAATATTTTTTATGAATACGGCCCTAGGTGTAGTTCACCTTCAACATGGGCCCTTCAAATTTAACCACCCCCTACAAAGAAAGTGATACATATTTTATTATAAAGAGATTATTCCATAGCGATTAACAAAATAATAAATATTGTGCTTTAAATGTACACAAAATTGGTGGTGGGTATAAAAGATTCGGCACAGCCGAATATAGTGCTCTTACTTGTTTTTTTTTTAACATACATACAAATTTATAATTTTACAATGGGATGTTTTTATATATGTATGTTTTTTATATGTATGTACGTATTTCATATGGGGAATAGTGATACAAACTACTGTTATTGCATGACTACACGTTGTGAAGGGTATATAAGATTCGGCATGGCCGAATATAGCGCTCTTACTTGTTTTTTTTCAATTATTAACGCGGCTTTTTCTTTTTTCTGAGGTTTATTGAAACACAGTCTTTGATTGGTCATTCTTCTACACTTTAAAATATGTTTCACTATTTTTCTATTTGAATTTAAATATATGTATGTATATGTTTACACATATATTTTTTATTTCCAACATGATTTTTTTTAATTCTTTACACACAATATATTTTATGTTTTCCTCTGTTTATGTTTTGTTTTTAACAGCCAGTTCAGATAAATTAGCGATTTTTTGTTATTAAAATTAGAGATGATAGTAAATTCTTATAGATTCGCAACAAGATTCAAAATGAACCATGAAGATTCGATCTCAAAATTTTGTATGGCGAATCTTGCAGATTTAATCAAGATTCGGTCGCGAACCTTGAATGAGAGAGCGAACCTCGAATTTTGCTGTCCGTGTGAACATGCTATAAGATATTTAAATTATTTTTATCCTCTAACAAAATTTAACGAAACTTGCATATTATAATAATTGCTTTCCAAGGGCAATAATTAATACAAGTAATACAGAATTTTTAAATTCCATTTTTTAAAATTTTTTTTCGCTCAAACATGTAAAATAAATATTATTACAAATGAAAGATGTTGCAAATTTAAACAAGTTTTTTTCATTTTCAACATTCCGCTAAGATCAAGGCGAATTTAATTATCAGGTAATTCTACAACAAATACAACATTAAAAAAATAACATGGTTTTTTATTGTTGCTTTTGACTGTCGATGTGTCAAAAACTACATGGTTTTTGCTTGTGTTTTTTGCACGAGAAAGAGTAATCCATGGTACAATTATCAGGTAGCCTCACTAAAACAGCTGATTATTTTTTTCCCTACCTTAAGGTTTAACTTAGTTGTCAAATTTTGTGTATGTATGTGTATATATTGTGTACGTATATATTCTACCGCCAAAAAAACACGCACACACATATGATTTTTGACATTTAAGTCGTCCTTTTCCAGCAAAAAAATACATTTAGGATTTTGTTGTTGCAGAACTGAGGCTACCTGATGATTGTACCATGGAGTAATCTATGTGAACATAAATAATATTTGACAACTTAGCCATTATTTATGCAAATAAAAAAGTAGATCAGCTGCGTTGTCAACACCACTTGATAATGAATTCGCCTTAGCTATGATGATAACATCCCTGCGACAAACACTAAAAGACCAAAAAAATGTCAAAACACAAAAAAACAAATTTTTTGTTAACTTTAAATTAAAATTTTATTTTTATTGATTTACGCGAAAAATTTAAAAATAAGTAAGTATTTTTAATTTATTACATAAATTTGTGCTAGTTTATATCACTTATTTGTGTTTTTTAAAACATTCTTCACAACTTTAAATCACTAGGACAAACACAACGGAAATTTTGCATTTTCTGAATTAAAAACATTAAAAATGTTGTTAATTCATATTATAAAATTTATTTTATTTATTTCCCAATAAGTTATTGCTCGAATATTAGCATTTTTACAATATTTTTCTACAAATTTTATCACTTTTATAAAAATGTTCATTCAACCAACGCACATAAAAATTAATTTAAATGTAAACAAACTTTGACATTGTGCCGTGAAAATAAAACGAGCAAAAAACACTCAGCTGGCTTCTTAATTTAGTCTTAATCTGGCATGTAATTTTATGGATCTTTAACGAAAAATATTTTATAGTCTGGCGACACGGCCAACAGCTGTATGCCAATTTTTATACAAACATAAGTTTAAATGAATATGGAAAATATTTCATTTTTGGAAAAGTTTAATAAATTAAAACGTAACAAATCTTTTAAATATGGTATACCGTTTTTAATTCTTATGGTGGCGGGATCTTTTGGATTGCAGGAATTTACCCGTATCAGGTTTGCACTTCTATTAAAAAAGGATTTTAATTTCTACCATACTTGTTACTACAGATATCAATTTTCTAAACAACAAACAATAACACATGATGAAATGGAACAAATCGGTATTACAATGAAAAAACCTGAAGAAGTTACGTTAGAAAAAGTGTACGAAGATGTGAAAACCTTAAATTTGGATGAGTGGGAGAATAAAAGAGGACCCAGGCCATGGGAAGAAAATTTTAATACCAAATGAAAGCTTAAAATGTATTAAGTTTTAATTATATTAAAAAGTATTTTGATAAATCATTTTAATTAAATAAATTATAAATTTCTATGTATTCGAATTTTTTAAGTTTGATTGTAAAACTTTTATTCCGATTTAAAATTATACTTCCTAAAACATTTAAATTAAATTATTATTGTATGATTATTTAAATCATTAATATTTGATAATCTCTGTGAATATTCTATACTTAAAAACCTCAGGTTTTAATACTATGTAATAGTGTTATTTTAGCTTTGAGGGCTATAAATACAATATAAATGAATTGCATAACAAAAATGTACAATGCCAGGGTTAGAGCTGTTTAGTTCATAAACGACCTAGTTCAATTGAACGATTCAGTTGATTGAACTAAATGACCAAGTTCAATTAGGCTCTGTTCAATTTATGAACTATACCAAGGCGAATTCATTATCAGGTGGTGTTGACAACGCAGCTGATCTACTTTTTTATTTGCAAAAATGATGATTGGATTGTCAAATATTATTTATGTTTACATAGATTACTCCTTCCCGCGCAAAAAAACAAACAAAAACCAGGAGTTTTTGACACATCGACAGTCGAAAGCAACAATAAAAAACCATGTTGTTTTTTTAATGTTGTATTTGTTGTAGAATTACCACCACCTGATCAAGGCGAATTTATTTATCAGGTGGTGTTGACAACGCAGCTGATCTACTTCTTTATTTGCAAAAATGATGATTGCATTGTCAAATATTATTTATGTTTACATAGATTACTCCTTCCCGCGCAAAAAACACTAACAAAAACCATGTAGTTTTTGACACATCGATGTCGAGAGCAACAATAAAAAACCATGTTGTTTTTTTAATGTTGTATTTGTTGTAGAATTACCACCACCTGATAAATTCGCCTTGCACCTGATAAATAAATTCGCCTTGAACTATACAACGAAATGAACTACACAAGGCATATTCATACAGGTATATGCAACGGCGAATTCGCTGTGATGTTCTTGTCAAATACCACTTATAAAAAACAAGCAATAATTTTTTATACATGGAGTTTGAGAGTAGTGTTCCCTATCAGCTGGGCTAATAATTTCACCTGTATAAATTCGCCTTGGAACTACATATGTATATGTACCATTGTACAATCATCAGGTAGCCTCAGTTCTGCAACAACAAAACTCTACATGCATTTTGTTATTGAAAAAAAAAGACTGAAATGTCAAAAAGCAATTTTGTGTGTGTGTTTTTTTTAGGTAGAATATATATACACATACATAAATAAAATTTGACATTTTAGTTCAACTTTAAAGGCTATAATACACGGCATGTTTTTTACATCTGACTTTAAAATTTGTGAGACATATGTAAATCTACATGTCGGTCAAAATTGTACTTTTACGCTGACTGCTTTGCAGCAGCAGAGATTTCTGCCAACGACTGATGTCACATGTTTTTACAGAAGAAAATAGAGCGCACTCAAAATGAAATTTTGTCAGATGTCTCAACACATGTTTTTTTTACAAAGGTAATGTTTTAAAGGTAACACACGACATGTTTTTATAAGCAGTGGAGAATTTGACAAGTCAGACGTAAAAAACATGGCGTGTATTAGCTCCTTAAGGTAGAAAAAAAAAAAATCAGCTGATTAGTGAGGCTACCTGATGATTGTACCATGATATTCACCAAGGCGAATTCAATGTAAATTCGCCTTGATATGCACGAAATGAACTAGAAGTATGTTTTTTTCTTTTTACATATTTTCTGACAATAAAGTGCCGCGATAAAATTTGTTAATCGTCTTTTGACCAAAAGTGAATAATGCTTGGTATCTCTGCAGCATTGCTACCAATTTTTACTTTGGTAAGAAATATAACATATATATCTATAGGGTACACTTAAACAGGTAGCGAAACCGACTTTTGTGATATATAGCATATAATTTTTTATGCCCTTCACCTGTTGTGCACAAGGGTATATATAGCTTTGTCATTCCGTTTGTAATTTCTAAAATTTTCATTTACGACCCCATAAAGTATATATTTTCTGAAAGCTTATGAATAGAGGAGTCGATGTAGCCATGACCGTATGTCAGTGTGTTGGTTGAAATCAACTTTTAGAAGCAACCATATGTTCCCCAGATCTGGGTATGGTATCAATCTTTTGGAAATATCCGGTAATGAATCGCTTTTAAAATTCAGCACAATCACCCCTTAACTTTCTAAGATATGAGCAAATAAGCACGACTGCCTCTGTTTTTCCCCATATTTTTACCACCAAAATTAAAAATTTTCAGCCATTGAATAATTTATAGGTACCTTTGCTACTATTTGTATATTTAATATGCCTCTAAAGATATTCGTAAAAAATTTTGGATAAAGCGTTTTCTAATCGGTCAAGTTGTAGGGAAATTTTTTTTTAAAAAGGTATATCCCTAAAATTTACAAACAAAAATCAATTTTTTTCAGCTTCTACACAACCGAGAGAGTCAATATTGACATCATCCGAAAGAACTTGACTAGCGCAATATAAGCACCATAAAAAATTAAAATTCATGTTGGCCGCCACTACAAAATAGCGGACAATTAATTTAAATAGGGGTCAAATTTGCTATTTTAAAATGAAACTTTTTGTTCGCCTTAATATTAGTTTCAAATGAAAGGGCTTGATCAGTAGAATACAGTGAATTATTAAAAAATGTAAAATCCAAAATGGCGTCTAAAACATGACGGATAAATTTTTTTAACCCCATCAATATTGGTATCAAATTAAAGGGCTTGACTAGTAGAATACAGTTAACTACATAAAAATTCAAAATCAAGGATGGCGTTGGAAATAAAAAGTAAATATAGTATAATATGAAATATAGGTTAAGCTACGATGTGGGATTATACCTATATATTTGTTTAATGACGTTTTGGAAACAAAAAAAAGAATACTTGAAAATATAAAAATACGTTATAGACCTATTGTATTAAAGAAAATTTTAGCATTAACCATTTGATCAAAATCGGATCTATCGTTCTCAAGTTATTTTGAAATGTGTCAGCATGTCTGCCTTATTTTGAGCTAAATATTAGACAAGCCCATAAAAAATCTTAGCCCGAAAGAAAAACCAGAAAGTGGATTTAATTTTAGCGCGTCAAAATCTCTATTATAGACAACATATTTTTATTTAAAGATGATTTTTTCTTCAAGACTGTAATTTATATGGAAAAATAACGTTTGCCGGTTCAGCTAGTGCATATCGGGGTACACTTATATTAGTAGTGGTGCCAGTCCACCTCACTATTTTCTTGCGACCCAGCATATGTCAAACTCAATTTATATTAAACAATTGCAAAAAGAGAAGAGAAAGAATGAATAAAATTGTTGCATAGGAAAAGTAGCAGCTGACAATCAGCTGTTTTGTTGAGGCTAACAAGTTTAATATACCGTTAATCTAATATGTTATGCAAAAATTTTCCTTTAACTTAAATTTTCTATCAGTCTCGCAACTTGCTGTATCGTGAACGAGAAACTTAACGAAGCTACACAGCTGTGTTTAACGAAAACAACAACACTACTGTACGGGAAGACATAATTTAAGAAAAAATTTGTGTTTTTATTTACAAATTTCTAAAAAAAAGTTTACAAATTAATTGAACAAAATTACATATTTTGCCTTCATAGCTCAATAAAAAGTATTCAAAATAACGTCAAACTCGGAAATGCAACCAAAATATAAATTCGCTGAAGGTAAGAAAGTGCGCCATTATTTGTTGAGGCGTTTGCCCATAAGTGCTGGCCACCAATATTAAGCATGCAAACATCTTAATAAATTTTTACAGGCGAAAAAGTATTATGTTTCCATGGACCGTTGATCTATGAAGCAAAAGCCTTAAAAAGTACGATTACGAAGGATAAACAATTAAAATATTTTGTCCACTATGCTGGCTGGAATAAAAAGTAAGTATATTTTGTTTGACCTATAATTACGCGTTAAAGTTCATATTTATTTGCAAACTACTTACAAATTTTTAGTTGGGATGAATGGGTACCGGAACATCGCGTTTTAAAGTATAATGAAACAAACTTACAAAGACAAAAGGAATTACAAAAGGAACATGATGCCAAAAAAGAGAAAAATAAAAAAGGTAATTCATGCCGCATATTCGAAATGATGTATTTATTGTGTTTTTTTGTAAACTCACGAGACCATAGAGTTGAAATAAATCACGTTTATAGCACTAAAAATTATATAAATCGGAAATTGTTCCTATTTAGTTTAATTTATTAAATTTTTTAATTAATAATTTGATGGATTTTTTAAACTCAAATTTTGAAATATTCGCGGACTTTAAAATTATTTAAATCATGCCTTTCTGAAAATATATACCCAATTTAAACGAAATGTATTTTAAAATACACGTAAATATGTAAACACAAAAAATTTTAAAAATGTGTTCAATAAAATAATACATTAACATAGCCTGAACCTGTTATACGAAGAGTTCTCAGCGATTTTTTATTTATTCGGCAACATTTTCAAGAAATTGTTAGTGGGTTGACGATAAATTGAAACCAGTTGCCAATCAATAAATTTTTTATTTCATAGGTAAAATTTTGTTTTCATTCTAGGCACACCTAAGGGCAAAAAAGGTGAAGCAATGGCTACAGCACCCAAAGAAAGTGGTGCGCTTAGTAGTGGCGGCAGCGAATCTAGAGCTTCAACTCCCTCAAAAGAACTAAATACTTCATCCAGTAATTTAACAACTTTAAGCAGTGGTTCAATTAACACAGGCGGAAGAGGCAATCGTTCGAAACAAATCGCCACTTCCGCAACTACAGAAATGAAGAGGGAGGCCGTTACAAAGGAGGATGCAACGAAAGACGATAAAGATGAATCTACCTCTAAAAAGAAAAGGGGTACTTCTACAACGACTAATCCCGATAAAACTGCAGCTGCAACATCAGACGAAAAATTACCTAACACAAGTAGCACCGTAAACTCAACTATAGTAAGTAATACTACAATGTCACCAACTACTACAACAAATACGGGTTCAGTAACAACAACAACAGCAGCAGCAATGCCTGCTTCAGCTTCTTCAACCTCATCTGCTATCAATCGATTAGATTCCTGTGTTGAAAGTGAGGAGACATTTTTAGCTAAAATAGAGGTAAAAATAAAAATACCCGATGAACTGAAGCAATGCTTAGCCGATGATTGGGATGCTATAACGCGTCAGCACAAACTTTTAGACATACCCGCCAAAATAACTGTACAAGATATAGTTGATCAGTATATAAACTTGAAAAAGTCAGCCAAATCTTCGAATGCATGCAAGGAGCTGGCAATATCAGATGTATTAAATGGTGTTATAGAATATTTTAATGTCATGTTGGGCTCTCAACTACTCTACAAGTTTGAGCGTCCTCAATATGCAGAGATTTTACAACAATATCCTGATACTCCATTGTCGAAATTATATGGATCTTTCCATTTGTTACGCCTATTTGTAAAATTGGGATCAATGTTGGGCTATTCAGCCTTAGATGAGAAGTCTATGCAAATGCTCTTAGTTCATTTACATGATTTTCTCAAATTTTTGGTTAAAAATAGTGCAACGTTCTTTAGCATGTCCAGTTTTGTTAATGTAACTCCAGAATATCATCGTCATACTCAATGATTTTAAATATTCTTTTCCATTAACTTACATACATACGTTTTTTTTATTGTAACGTTTTACTTTACTTTAATTTCATTTTACTTTATCTTGTGTTTTAATTATTTTGAGTTTTAATTTTTTTTTTTTTTAAAGAAACAAAGGATATTGTAGTTTTTGGATTTTACTAATTAAAAATATTTTTTATAATAAAATTTAGCTACCAATTAATAAAATTTTATTAATATTTAAAAAATTGTATGTTTGCAACACAATTTCTTCTAAACTACTAAATTATTTTCAAATGAAAATGGGTTTGTACCAGATATGGTTTTCTTAATTACTGAGTCCATCTTGTTATAAAATTGGCAGACAAGACCGTTTTAGAAATAATGATTTTAAAGATAATTTCCCTAGAAAAGCCGAAGGAATGTGTAGATATAACAAATTGTAAAAAGGTTTTTTTATGTTCTGTGATATCTGGGTTAATATTTTTTTTCTTTTCAACAATAAAATTGTTTGCATTTTCATACCTTATATCTCGTAATTCAAAAAATATTTTCTCGCCAATTCAATAAAAAAAATAACCCATCTATCAAGTGGTGATATTGATATGTAAAAAGAAATACCTTGCTGTTATTTTGGATTTCGTTCTTATTCTAATATTATTTGTCTTTATGAAGATTATAATTTTTAAACCCATGTATGTAAAGGGTGTTTTTTTAAGCCCGATAGAACTTGAAATTGTAAAAAATAACACAAAAAATTAAATTGTAATCAAAATTTTTTTTTTATTCGAAAGAAATTGTTCAGTGACAAACATAATAGCACTAGTCTTAGAGGGGTTCACAGTGAATGAATTAGAAGAAGCCCACTCAAGAACACGTTCAAGACAAAAGTTGATGTTATTTGCCAACACATCATGAAAATCCAAATTACTTCTAAAAAGCAAAAAAATATCATCAGCATAGATAAAACAATCACACAAAGGAGAGTCCAAGAAATTAGGTAGACTGTTCATATATAAAGTAAATAAAAGAGGACCTAAGACCGAGCCCTGAGGAACTCCACAGGAGAGGGAAAGCAAGCATGAACGTTGTCCATTAAAGGCGACAAACTGAGATCTTTCAGTCAAATAAGAATAAATAAGACGGCAAGCAGTCAGCGAAAAGTTAAACTCATCCTTCAGCTTTCTTATCATAGTAGAAAAAGACACAGAATTAAAGGCTTTTGAAAGATCAAGAGATATAAGCACACTCAAGTCATCAGCATTAACATTCCGTCTAATACTATCAGTTATACTAAGTAGCATAGATGTAGTACTAAAACCTTTACGATAAGCATACTGTCCTTCATAAATTCGAACAGAGGAAGATGCAAGTATTTGCTCCTTAATTACATGCTCAAAGACTTTAGATAGAACTGGAAGAATTGAGATTGGTCTTAGGTCATCAGGCCCACGAATATTTCTTGATTTGGGAATTGGAACAACACGAGCAGTCTTCCAAAGTAAAGGGAATTTAGATGTCATCAAAATTTTATTAAATAGATTTAAAATACATTGAGAAACAAGCGGATAAACTAATTTAATAAAGCGTATCGGAATATTATCAATTCCAACCGAACGAGACTTCACCCTATCTAACGCTTCACGGAGCTCAAGCTCACTAATACAGCGAAAAGAAAAGTTAGCCACATTATCAGAAAAGTCCTCAAAAGCAAAGTTGTTACTCTCATTACTACAACCACGATTAACGAAGAAATCATTCAAAAAATCACTATCAACGAAATATTCAACCAAATCACTTCCAACACACCCAGAACTTCTTAAAACCCTCCATATCCCAGCAGTATCCAATCCAGAAAACAGCCTACAATAATATCTTCTCTTAGCTTTTCGTACAATGTTTTTAGCTCTATTCCTATACCTACAGTACAATCTCCAATTATCCTCAGAACGATTAAGCCTAAAAAAACGATATGAAATGTCCCTAAGTGACTTTGCATAGACAATCCCTCTAGAATTCATCCAATCATCTCCAATATAACAAACCCTTCTTCTAATAACTGGAACAAAATCCAGTAAACGATCAAAAAGAGAAGAAATTAAGACGCAATGATCATCAACATTCGTTGAATTAATTTCCTCAAAATCATAATTAGATAACAACATCAACATGTTGTCCCAGTCAATAGATTCAAAATCCCTAAATTCCACAGATGATACTATATTAAACATAAATGAAGCAAATATGAATGAATGATGAGAAATAAAAGGACACTGAAATTGATCAGAAAAACTTAGTATCGCAATATCACTTACCAACCAAAAATCAATTAAAGATGTAGATCCATGAGCAACATCAAAATGAGTAGGTATAGAGTTATGAATAGTTGACAAATTATTCCTCAAACAAAATGCCCTCATACAGCTAGATTTAAAGGTATCAAACATATTACAGTTGAAATCTCCAACAACTATAATATTGGAGTATCTCAAAAAAAGTTCATGATGAAAATTCTCAAAAGAAACCAAATCACCATGGGGTAAATAAACTACACCAAACAAAACAAAAGTCTGATCCAAAGAAATTTCAACAAAAAGAGACTCACAGGTTCCAAAATCAGAAGTTAAAAAAACAGTTTTGCATTTAAGTTTCTTAGAAATATATTAGTTTTAAAATAATAATAATATTAGTTTTAAAATGATTCTTAAAATATATTGGAATTTATCACAACTTTTTAAAGATAGTTTTGGAATCGTTATCCACCACACACCTGATTGTGATGTAGACTAAATATGCATTTTAATATTGCTACCTATAGTTATATAAAAAACTTTCAAAAGCCAATGTTAAATTTGTTATCGATAGCAAGTAGGTAATTACCACATAATTTAAATTAAATACAACTTTACTGAACATTATTCACTCGAACTTTTTTTAAGCACTAAAATATTTATTATTAATTTAAAAATCTTTAAGATGTACATTTATTTTGTTCCTCATCTTCACTACAACTACTGCTGGTAGGATAAAACTCGCTGTAATCCTTAGGTTTATTTCTAGCAATTTGTTCCTCTTCAAGATAAGTATTTTGAACTTGTAATATGTCACTACTAGACTTGCAAGCCGCATATTTCTCCAACAATTTCTCATTAAGTTCCAAAAACGAATGACCCCAAGAAAATTTTCCCATGTACCATTTAGCTTCCTCACGAAAACCACATATAAATAGAGCAGCTGCAATTGCTTCTACACAACTTAGTTTGCAAGGCTTTCCATAATTAACGGGATTTGCAGCCACTAGAAATGGTAAAAGACGTGGGTGAGAACTACGCATTCTCGAAAATGGTGTTTCACTTAACTTCGCCCATGAACAATCTACTACTGCTACACCACAGTTTGCCACAATTTCTTTATCTGTTGGACTTACACAGTTTACACCAATAGGTGTTAACACCAGCCCGGCAAATTTTTGACCTAAACGCAGATTTTCTATAAGGCCCATTCTGGATAGTTTACGTCCTGAACACTTTTTGGGATCACAGTGGTTTAGGTCCCACATGGCAACAGGAAAATTTGGTGATTTGCCATGGCCCTCTATTTCCGCTAAAGACAATGAACTCTTAGAGTCAGAACTATCCTCCGAATCGGAAGCCAACTCACATTCTGTTTGAGCAAATGTTCGTTCGCAATTCCGATTAGACTTAATATTACGATATGGGCCATTTCTTCCTCCACGTTTTCCCTTTCCACGATTACGAGAACTCATTGAGTTCTACAGAAGTTACTACAACTAATATAAATTATTTACAAAATAAAGCGAGGCGTGTTTTAATGCAACATCTGTTTTCTGTAATAAAAAGTGTTGCCAGATTAACAACAGGGATTAAACAATTTTGTTATTTCCTACTTATTAACAATTTACCAAAAAATTTATAATTTTTTTTACTTGGTTCTTTACTAAAATTATTTTCTATTTAATGATTACATTGATACTGTTAAGTGTATTAAAAATCGAATTTATTTACAATTAAATCTATTACTTGATTTCCGTCCAATTGATTATTGTTTTCAACAACTAAATCCCATTGATCATAGTCATCCAAGCCACACTCAGATTCGATATCATCAATGCCAGTTGTATAAATCCAACCTCTTTCAGCACGTATTACTTCGGGACAAGTTAAACGTATTGTCAAAATTTTATTACCATAATGTGTCCGGAAATATTTTATATCGTTTTTACGTCTTATATCACTAATTATAACGATCTCGGCTTCAGCTGAAAAAAAGGACTGGGTTGGTATAGACATGTTTTTAATTTCTTTTAAAATTTTACCTTTTTCCATGGCAGCCTTGCAGAAATAACCATAATCCTTAGCTCTGACCTCATCACTCCATGTAATCATTTCTTTACGATATTTTTCCTTATAAGGACCATCACTTAACAGTTCCTTCAAGTCGAGATTCATCTTACGTGACCATTCAGATTTAATTGGTTCAGATATATGTACAATTTGACTTCGATCACCTAATCTTTAAAAATGCAAAAAATTATTTTATCTACCTTTTCCGGACAATTTCTTTTAGGAAAACATTTTACCGCTTTTGTAATTTCTCCGAGATATAGTCTTTGCCGCATTTTCTTTTGCCACTAAGTAAAATTACATGTTTTATATTGCCGTTCATTTTCCAACAAAATTCTTTAAACACGCTTTACAGTTGTGATGTTTTTAGGGAAGTTTATACTTAATTTAGAGACACAAAATAATTTAGATTTCGTTAAACAAGATATGGTTTTTGACATATTATTTACATATTTAAAAAAATGGTTCATTTGCATTTGAAGTTACAAAGTACCAAGCTGACTGACATTAATTCTACGTCTAGTTGCTGTTGTAAGATGTTGTTATAATAACGCCGTTGCACACTTCTATTTAAGTAATATTAGATCTTTTTTATATATTATTAATGTATTCAATTTCATATAGTATTACTATTTGAATTAATAAATAAATAATTAAATATAAGTCAATTATATAAGATCACATGAGATCAATATTTGTTGTTAGTAAACAAGGTAACATAATCATGTGTAGAAAAAATTCAATGTATAAGTAAAATAGGTTTTTAGAAGCATATTTAAAAGAGAATTAAAAACAAGTATTAGCGCTATGTTCGGTCGTGCCGAATCTAATAATACTATTCACCGTCATGTACATACTAGGTAGCCAAGCCGAGATTTTAGATTTGATATAATACGCCATTTTCTTTATTATTTCCGACGCCATCTAGATTTTAATTTTTACATAGTTAACGGTATTCTACTCAAGCCCATTCATTTGATATGCAAATTGTTGAGGTTAATAAAAACTTCTTCCGCCATCTTGGATTTCATACTTTTTTAATAGTTTACTACATTGTACTGGTTAAGCCCTTTTTTTGATACCTATATTTTGGGGGGTTAAATTAGACAAAGCCATAACTACTATATTAAGCGAATATATGTATATATGTATATATAATAAGCGAAAAAACGAAAAAGGGGCGATTATGCTGATTTCCAATACCGCTCCCGTATATTTCTGATATTTTGATACCTTACACGGGTCTTGGCGGGAAACTTAAAAAAGTTAATTTTACCATACACTAACTGTCCTATTCATAAGCATTCAGAAAATATATACAGTCGTGTCTGGATATAGTGAATACCAAAATTTTTGCATGGAGTACTCTAAATAGTGAAAAACTCTAATAGTGAACAAAATTTTGAAAACAACTTCAACAACAATTCTTTTATTAAACTTAAACAAGCCTTGCAAAAATTAGTTCACTATATCCAGACACGACTGTACATACTTTATGAACTATATATTTTTCACTAAAAAGGTTACTATTTATCTTAAAATAAATACAATTTAATAATATTATTGGGGGGGTAAACAATACAGACCGGCTTTTAGTACGTAGTAATGTATGTATGTATGTATGTATGTATGTATGTATGTATGTATGTATGTATGATGTATATTTAGTTTTTTTTTGCACTAGTACCACTGTAAATTATTAAATAATAGGAAAAAACTAAGAAAATAATTCAACACACACAATGACGCAATAAATGAAAAGAACCTGAACTAAATTTCTTTACAACCTACGTACGTACTTCGTGAATTTTTTTGTTAAAAATTAATAGATTTGAAATAAACACAAATTCTCATACCTAGAACATTTAATTTGATATTAAGAGCTGAGTAAGAGTGGTATATTCGGACGTGCCGAATGTGATAATACCCTACACCACCATGCACATAGTAGTTATAGTGACCACATCGTAGCTTAGCCAAGACTTACAATTATATCTTTGAATTTTAATTTTTTCATAGTTAACTGTATTATACTAGTCAAGCCCTTTTATTTGATGCCTATATTGATAGGGTTTAAGAAATTTTCCACCATTTTGTTTTTGACGGTCAATAGGATGTGTGACAAAATTTTTATATATTGTATGGGATATTTACGCCTAATTCATATTTTAAGAAAAGATGTACTGTAGAATCTAGTACGTTGCTTCTAGATTATTGTCACCTCTTCCATATTTTTTGTCATCTATATAGCAGATATTTAATAGACAAATAAATGCATTAATGATTTTTATGTAGGTTTTTGTTTTCTGTTATATTGTTTTTCCTATTTAAAAATAAAAATTTAATTTTAGAAATTGTGTGAGTGTAAAATGAGAAAATAATAATACAAGATTATAACGAAAATTCTTTAAATAAAATAACCTAGGTAGGTATAAGAAGTTTAAACAAATATTTAAAAATATTTATTTTCAAAAAAACACTTTAAGTTCGTTTGTTTGATTAAAATACATCAAACTCATTTATTAAAAGTTAAAAGTGTCACAAAATAATTTTATTTATATTTGGTTAATAAATATTAAATTATTTTACAACAAAATAAGACTTCAACTTGTTGGAAAATTTAATTCCTTTTTTGGTTTAACTCGACGTTTATAATTTTAGAAACAAGCAATGTCAACGTGCAAATGTAAAAAATTGCATATAAACATACACATGTACAAAGATGTACATATGTACGTTTGAACGATAACGTCAAACTTTCGAACAAAAAACTCAGTTAACAGATACTCTCGTGTTGTGGGAAAAATTGTTCATTGAATTTGACGACATACAACGGTGAAACGTTGCCACTGAAACAAAATAGTTATCATATCATATAGTTCTTTAAAACTTACGAAAATAATTTTTTTTAAATATATTTTTGATAAAAGTATAATTCAAAATAATATGTAAAAAATATAATTTTATAATATTCTGATTAATTTTTATTATTACATATTTTATTATATTAACTTTTCATATTTACTGCACTATTCATACAAAATATTTTAAATTTATTGATGGCTTATTTGACAAATTTCTCTACAACATCTTTTAATAAACCAAAATATTTTTTATGAATATGACGGTTAAAGTGTTGATTAAATAAAAATATATAAAAAAACTCCTATTTTTTATAATTAACACCGGCCACGTTATACTTAAAACCAATACATATTGGATTTTTTGTGTGGAATTTATATTGCGGTCGACAAGGTTTTTTTATATAGTTTTGCCAGTTTCATTACCGATGCACATAGGGTTATTTGAACAATCTAGACAATCAAAAGTCTTGTACCGAATATAAATTTAGTCTATGATTAAAAACTAAGTTTTCATATATAAAATCTGATATTAAAAAGTAGTTGGACTAAATAAGGCCTTTTTTAAAGAAAAAAATTTTCTTTAAAACAATAACCCATGGCTAGAATGAATCTTTAAAATTCCATTAGTTGACTGCAAAAATAAAAAACAATCTGGCTGAAGAACAAAAATTTTGATCAATTGTCACTGTACAAACTCGGGCAACTAAACATATAAAGGCATTTCAGCACAAACGGTTGTCGAAAGATCAAATATTTGTGGCCGTAAAAAAAAAAAATACAAATTTACATATGTATGTACATAGATAGAGAACAATATGAATTTATTAGAGTTAGACATATTTGTTATTTTTAGTGATTGGTAAATTTTGGTCAGTCCAAATAAAAGAACGAGTTCATTATTTTTATTCACTTCTTTATTTAACTGTTGTTGTGAGACTGTTTATTTATAACCAGTCAGTGTTCTTTGTGAGTATTTAAGTGAATAATATAGAAAATGATTCACTACTATATTGAAGTTTTATATAGTTATTTTTTAGTATATGTATTTATTCCATTGGGTATTTATACAGGTTAATTAAAAAAATTAATTAAGACAATATTGCAATGCATAAATAAGACTAAACAGGCACAAAATAAAGAAGTCAATCGAATAAAAGGAACAAAATGAATAAAAAAGAACAGGAATAATACATAACTTCACATTATTCATACAACTGAATTGAATAATTCATTAACCCAACTCTAGAAATTATAAAAAGTATTTAGAAAAATATTTTCTCGTATTTTAGCCTTTACCAGAAAATAATAGGTGTTTCTCACCACCAAAAACATGCATAATAACAAGCGCTATTGTTAAGCTGTAGCTTGTGGAATATTTTTGAAAGTATCTGGAAAAGGACTAAGAACGATACAGGACTATAGATGGATACCGATACAAACATATGTTAAATTTAGTATCTGGCAAAAATAATAAAAAAGTTTGAGAAAACCCAACTTCATTCTCAAAGTGGTTTTGTCACTTATCGTATCGTTTTCCCAAAGAGCATACTAATGTCATAGAGCAAGAAATAAACCGCGTGAATTGTTCTTAAATTCTTTCATTCGAACTAAGGTTTATTTAAGTAGAAAAGCGATTGTTTTCGGATACAAATTCATCACTGCATTGGTCGGTTGAAAAGTACCACAGAACAAGTTGGTGCTATATTTGTGGAACAAACTGAAAGGGTTTTAACCGATTTGATGTAATAACAGATGATAATTCAAAGCAACATAATTTGGTATCTTAGCATTTTTTTAGGTTTAACAATTCTCTGAGTAAGCAAAACACCTAATGTATTTTTAAGTGTTTAGTTCTGCGAAACTGTATTGCATTGTATGTAAACTACGTATGCGTATATTTGTGGAAAAGAAAAACTTTGTGCTTTTCCAAAGGTTATTTAACCTACTATCCTACCAAATTTTATAGAACTGTACCAAGAATGGCAACGCTGATAAGCTTAAACATGCATACATGTTGTGTTTTGTTGTTTATACCCGCCACAAAAAATTGTGTGGGGGTATATTCATTTTGTCATTCTGTTTGTAACACATCGAAATATTCATTTAATATCCTATTAAGGAAATATTTTCATTTTTAAACGATCGACCGTTGAAAGCACGATATAGAAAAGGCTAGTAGGATGAAATTTTACCAGAATATTTCCTATACATCAAAAAATGGGCTTATTGGGTCTAGTTATAGCTGGCAATGCAAAAGTATGTCATAAAAAGTGTCTTTCTGACATCGAATAAAATACGATTCGCCTAAATGTAATGATCACAGGTATATTTCTTCAATTTCAATTTATTTATTACGATAATAGTAACCTAGCCTATGGGCCATAATCAGTTACAAATCTCTTCTATTAAAAAATAACTACTTAACATCATAAAAAATAGAAAGAATTCAAAAAAATATAGAGTAATGAATATGTGAATAATGAGTACAAAAATATGTTTTCACAAAAATTTTTCAAATCCCTACATTACGGATATATTTGTAAATAAAAATTTTAGAAAATGTACCCCATACGGTATCTTGTTTAGTCTATTAAAAATTTAAAACGTCATAAAACCGACAGAATTAGATGTACTAATATGAAATTTTGCAAATATAGGTTTTATATTATATTTATTGTTATAATGGAAAATGGACGTGTTACCTGTCCACTTTAGTACCCACCTACTTCCTATATAACGTATTTTCTTAAATTCATTTAATTACTCTATAGATAAATATTTGGAAGTATAATGATTTCTGTGTTTTAAGTAGAAATCATTAACAGCAACTACTTTGACATGCCAACTTTAACGCCCATATCTTGCATACGACATAATTAAAATTTATAACGTTATAAAACCTACAGAATTAGAATTAGATTCTGAAATTTTGCAAATATAAGCTATTTTAGTAAAGGAATATTAAGGTGACACTTGCTCTATAAAGCCCACCTCCCATAACAAGATTTTTTTTAATTCATATAATTTCTCTATGGTCAAAGAGTTTGGAAGAATAAAGGACTGCATATTGCAATATCTAAGTTAAATTTATTAGCAGAAAATACTTTGACACGTGTTCTCTAACGACAACTTTCTATTGTATATATACGACTATATATAAGAAAATAAATTAATGGCATATCGAACTTAAACAAGGAATTTATTATATATTGGAGTATAAAAAATATATTCTATAGTAATTAGAGTTGTTAACAAAGTAATAAATTTTGTGGTATAAAAGTTTTACATAAAACTGGTGGTGGGTATCAAAAATGTGGCACAGCCGAATATAGTTCTCTTACTTGTTTTTTCATAAAGCGCCTTTTTGACGCCATAAACTGATATTTATATGTCTGTTTGTTTTTAAGCCCCATTTTTAAACAGTGTACGACATGAGTTATTGTTTATATAGGCTCGATTTGTCTGGCACGCTTATGTGCTGTTTCTACAATTCAAGCGATGTCTTTTGTTGGAAGTTTTGCGTATAACTTGTTTTAGTTACAATAACAAAATATGCGTAAACTTTTTACTCAAAACGATCACTTGACTTAAAGAAATATCATATTAAATTGTGAACAATGACTCAATTGTGTATGTGTGTACAAGTGTTTAAACTCCTTTGAATTTTCTAAACATATATGTATGTAAGTATTTTTTTGCAAATTAAGATCATGTTATTATTTTTTAATTTTACAAAAGGAAATCTAACTTTGAACTACTTAACTGACACAAAAATCGTATAGTACTTTAATGGCCAAGGCAAACAACTTTTAAAATAAACATACATATTGCAGTCTTTATTATTATTCAAAATTGTTTCGATTTTTCAGATACATTCATACATACAATATGTACAAACTACACATACATATGTACAATATGAAAATTTGAAAAAATATATGAATATGTATAAGAAATTACTATGTTTTGCAAAACTGTTCCTTAACTGTATAGAGCATTTAAATTGAATCGATTGTGAATCTATAAAAAAAAGAATTTCAATTACAAAATTAATATTTTAATTATAATTTTATTTAATTATGCTCCTAATCATCAAAAAGCTTCTATTAATTAAATAAAAATTAATAGTTTTAATTGAAAAAATATTGCGAAAAATATCAATTAAAAAAGTAATTGAAATTTCTAAAAATTTTAAAAACGACTTTAATTACTTTAATAATATTTATACTTAAAATTTTTGCTAAATTTTAATAATTTATTTATTGCATTTAATCCGTTTAAAAAAAAATTAAGAAACATCAATTTTATACAGCTATTTATTTAATTATTTTTTAACACGCATACCTTCATATATTGGGCCAATTCAAAGTGGTTGCATATCAGTCATATTTGTACTATTTCATATTATTTATGTTAGTAATTTCCATACAAAAAAAATAATATGACTTTACACATTTGTTTCCTATTACCCCTTTGAGATTAGGTAAGCCTTTTGCGCAAGAGACTTGCTCAAATCTTGTGTTTATAGATAAAAGGGGTAAGTAAGGTCGGATTATGAGGAAGAAAATTGCTCATATTTGAGTACACATTTGCCTATACTCGGCAAGTACAAGCAAGTTTTTGATTGAGAAACCAAAACAAAAAAGAAATGTCAAAAAATTAAAAAAAACAATAGTGCTATATTTGGCCGTGCCGAATCTTATATACCCTTCACAATGTGTAGTCATGCAATAACAATTGTTTATATCACCATTTTTCTCATATGAAATACGTACATACATATAAAAACATACATATATAAAAACATCCCATTGTAATATAATAAATTGAGTTTACGTATGTATGTGTTTCAAAAAAAAAAAAATTAAAAAAAAAATTAAGAAAAAATATTAAAAAAAAAACAATAAAAATATAAAAATATATAAAATAAAAAAAAAATTTTGGCCCAGCTGGAATTCGATGCCACATTTACTATAACCAGTATATATATATGTATGTTGTTGTTGTAATTTAAAAAAAAAAACGAGGTGGTCGTGATTTTTTGCTCATATCTCAGAAAGTTATGTGGCGATTTTGCTGAATTTCAATAGCGATTCATTCCCGGATATTTCCAAAAGATAAATACCATACACAGGTCTGAAGAACATATAGTTGCTGCTAAAAGTTGATTTCAACCAACACACGGACAGACGGGCAGACGGACAGATGGTTAGGGCTTAATCGACTCCTTTATTCATAAGCTTTCAGAAAATACATATTTTATGGGGTCGGAAATGAAAATTGTAGAAAATACAAACGGAATGACGAAGTTATATATACCCTTGTGCACAACAGGTGAAGAGTATAAGTATAATACGGATTTTAAGGGACGCGTGAAGTGTGAAGGCCACAGAGATCTTAATTTGCTGTAAACATGACTTAAAAGAGTATTAATGTGATTAGTCCTTGTAAGGTAACTATTGCATATTATTCCTAGAATCTTTGCTTGGAAAAAACTTTTAATGTATAACAAGACATCTTGATTTTTTAAGGATTAAGACCAACCCTAGTGCTGTCGCTCAAAGTTCAATATTTAACTTTGCAACATTAATCATTTGTAACGAGCTACTAAAATATAGCTGATCGACGTCTACATAAGTAAGTAGTTTGCAATAAAAACGTCGGTTTACGCAAATCGTTAACACACAAGGAAAACAGCAGAGGTCCGACAATTTATCCTTGACATAAATTAAACGGCTTAAACAAAAACCAAAAATACAGGGAATAGTTAAAAATTGAAGTGTTATTCATACAAAACAGCTTTCCGACTTTCCATAATAAATCAGTTTTATTAACTCTTTACAAACCTTTAGTGCTTTTTTTTTGTTTTGAAGAAGACAGTAATAACACAAATGTTGAAACTATTTGTAAACAAGTAAGAGCACTATATTCGGCTGTGCCGAATCTTTTATACCCACCACCAATTTTGTGTACATTTAAAGCACAATAATTATTATTTTGTTAATCGCTTGGAATAATCTCTTTATAATAAAATATACATCTCTTTCTTTGTAGAGGATGGTTAAATTTTAAATTTAAAACAGAGGCCGAATTAGGGCACTCGAACGTGATCGAAATTTGAAAACTCTTATTAGAATCTATATACCTAAAGCATACTCGATCGTTCGAGTAAAATTTCGATCGATATCGAATGCCGTAATTCGGCCCCAGGTCTGTATAAAATGTTAGAACATCTATGAATGCCTTCTAAATTCGTTAAATGAGAAGCATTGCTGTTTATCGCGATAGTGTGGCAAAAAAACAGTCAACTTCGACTCATCATCGTGCCAAACAATTGAGCATCAGCAATGTTATTTAAAATTTGGACTATCGGATCGAGGTGTGCCGTTGAGGTCGCGGGGCCATTTGGCCGATATTTTGTTCCATACATAATTGAACCATACAAATATTATCATTAAAAAAGAAATGATAATAATTTCCTAAATAATTTGTGTTTTATTCAAAATCAACATCGGCCCTTAAAATTTAACCACCTTTTATAACTTGGATATGCTGGTAAAATGTTTTCGTAAATTAAGTGTTTCAGTGAAAATGGGCGTTAAAGTAAGCGTGTCAATAAAATTTCTGCTAATAAATACAACTTAGATATTTCAATATAGTCCGTAATTCTTCCAAAATATTTATTCATTGAGAAATTATATGAATTTGAAATAAAGCATTATATAGGATGTGGGCGTAAGAGTGGGCGTGTCACCTAAATTTTCTGGCATAACAATAACATTGACTAGAAGGATTTCCGTAGCAAATTTTATCATCATACCTCTAATTTTGTCGGTTTTATAAATTTAAATTTCATTAACAGTAAATAACGTGGAAAGTGAGCGTTATAGTAGGTGTGTCGAAGTTATTTATGCTAATAAATACAACTTAGATATTTCAATAAAGTCCTTTATTATTCGATTTATAGAGAAATTATAAGAATTTGAGAGAAAACGTTGTATGGGAACGTTGTTGTTGGCGTGTCACATTTATTTTCCATCAGAAGAAAGCCTTTGACCAAAAAGCAATTCCTGCAAAATTTCAGAATCGTAGATCTAAATTTGTCACTCTTATTAGGTTTAAAATTTTTAACATATTGGAAAATACACTGCGCGGTATAAGTTTTCGTACATTTTGATCTCTAACTCCCTTCCTAATACATGCATTTAGGCAATTTTTCTTTCTTCCTTATACTCCGATTTAGCCAATTTTCTATTCCAAACAAACCTTGTGTATAAGACATATTCTGGCAAAATTTGAACCCACTAGCTTTTTCGATGGGACCTCTATCGTGCTTTTAACAGACGGACAGACGGACGGACATAGCTAGATCGTCATCAAATAAAACCCCGATTAAGAATATACATACCATTTTTTTGGTGGCGGATATAAAAACTCAAATACTTCAAAAAAACACATTACAAAAAAATTTGTTTAGCTCTTTTACTAAAATTTTGCAAAAAATATTTGACCTTGTGTCACAAAAATTGGTCTGCTGATCACGGTCGGATCGTAACGGGTATAAAATGGGGTATAGGGGTATAGAGGAGAGTTTTATCTACTAAATGGTGCTAATTTCTTTTTGTTCTCTTATGTTTTCTAGAAGTTATGGTGTATTAAAAAAAGGAATTTAGGAAAATTTAGACCTAAAGATAAAAAAAAAATTATTTCTAAACATTATAAACAATTTATTTTCATGTATTAATGGCTAACAAATTTTAAAATTATACAAAACTTATTTCGTTTGAAAATCTTCTAAAAGTAAAATGTTATAGAACTTTAAAAATCAAAATCTTACTAATAAATTTCCTGTTTTAGCAAAATGCTGAGCATGTCTATTTTGAATCACCCTGTGGCCCTTAAAATTTAACCACCCTTTGCAAGAGAATAGATAGATAAAAAAAAATTAGTTAAAATATGTATTTTAGATATTCAAATACTTATTTTAAATCTACTGATGCACATTTTTTTAAAATATTTTTAAATCTTAAACCTCATAAGACTGTGTGTACAACTATATGTAAAGTTGGGCACAAATCATTACTCTAGTTAATTTTTGTCAACAAACTTCGGTCATTTTCGTTTTCACAAACCCCTATAAAATTCCTTTGTAGTTTGTGCAAAAAAATGTTACTAGAGTCATCTAGTGTTCTACGTGATGTTTAGCAAAGACATCATCCTCAGTGTTTGCAAAATGTAGTGGCGCCTTCAACAGATGTCGCCACCTGCAATGAATAAATGCTAATGAATATGACTAATATATTTTTATAAAAATTTAAAAAAAAAGTGGGCGTGGCACATTTATTTTCCGTTATAACGAAGACTTTGACCAAAAAACCATGTTTGCAAAATTTCAGAACCGTACATATAGTTTTGTCAGTTTTATTACGTTTTAAACTTCAAATATACACTGAGCGGTATAAATTTTCGTACATTTTGACCTATAACTCCTTTTCTAATGCACAGATTTAAGCAATTTTTGGGGAGAAATATTCTTTTGACTCGAGAAATATATATTTGAAGTTTCATGACTCTACGTTCATCCGTTTGGACACAATTCCATTTTATTCGATGTTAGCAGGACACGGTTTTTTCGACCTATTCTTGCTTTACGAGCTATAACTCTCTGCCTAATATTCCAATTTAGCCCATTTTCAATACCAAACAAACCTTGTCTATAAGAAAGATTCTGGCAAAATTTGAGCCCCCTAGCTTTTTCGGTGCGAACTCTATCGTGCTTTCAACAGACGGACAGACGGACGGACATAGCTAGATCGTCATCAAATCAAACCCTGATTCAGAATATATATACTTTATGGGGTCTAAAATGGATATTTCGATGTGTTACAAACGGAATGACAAAATGAATATACCCCCACCATTTTTTTGGTGGCGGGTATAAAAAATGCAATGACATGTTCGTGGTCTCATTTTTTGCACTTTTAAGGCCGGTATGCAATTTGGTAAGTTAAATCGGAAACTCGTAATGTTGTCTTTCCAATTAAATATTTTGGTATTAATACTTTTGGTAAGAAAGAATCAGCTGACTCGAAACGTATACGTTTACGTGGTAGTGTTTTCGTCTTAACTTTAATGGTCATACATATATAGTATATTTTTTAAGTATATATTTTCTAAAGATTTATTTTTCATTTCTTTTTTCATAAATTTCCCTTCTAGTTTTTGTATGTGTGTATGTATGCATATATGTTGTATGTACACATGTACATTATGTATTTATTTAAAGTTTTTTGAATAATTTAAAACGTTTGATGTATATGTATATGTACATTATTATTTCTTTTTTGTTTTGAATATACTTGTACGAATGTACATAAGTAAGTACGTATGTGGTATATAAAAATAATTAATTAAAAGATCTGCTGCCAGGAAATGCAAATGCAAATTACAAGACCACTTTTTCATTGGCATTTTTTAATTTTTTTCTATAAATTATTTTTAAACTATATTATAAAATAAGAAATAGTTTAAAAAATATTAAAAGTTGTTTAAATAAAATACAAATTAAAAGAATGTAATGAGCATTTTTATACCCTTCACACAGTGAAAAAGGGTATATATAGGTTTGTCATTCCGTGTGAAATTTCTACAATTTTCATTTCCGACCCCATAAAGTATATGTTTTCTGAAAGCTTATGAATAGGGAAGTCGATTAAGCTCTGTCAGTCTGTCCGTGTGTATGTTGAAATCAACTTTTTGAAGCCCCCCGAAATCGCTTGGATTTCTCGGGTGAGGTATTAAAATATCAGAAATATTCGGGAGTAGATCGGTATTGAAAATCAGAAACATCGGTACATAAACAACTGAGATATGAGCAAAAATCCACGACCACCTCGATTTTTTTTCACAAAAACAACATTACAACAACAACATACATACATACAAACGTTTATACTGGTTAGAGAAACTTGGCATCGAATCCCAGCTGAGCCAAAAAAATTTTTTTTTAATTTTTTTTTATATTTTTTATTTTTTATTTAATATATTATTTATGTTTTTATTATTATTTTTTTTTAATTTTTTTTATTTATTTTTAAATTTTTTTTTATTTTTTTTTGTTTAATATTTGTTATATATATTTTCATTATTTTTTTTAATTTTTTTTTATATATTTTTTTAAATTTTTTTTTATTTTTTTTTAACAGACATACGTAAATTTATAATTTTACAATGGGATTTTTTTATATATGTATGTTTTTTATATGTATGTACGTATTTCATATGGGATGAATGGTGATACAAACTACTGTTATTGCATGACTACACGTTGTGAAAGGTATATAAGATTCGGCACGGCCGAATATAGCGCTCTTACTTGTTTTTATATTTTTTTAAAATTTTTTTTTTATTTTTTTTATATTTTTTTTTTAATTTTTTTTTATTTTTTATTTAATATATTATTTATATTTTTATTATTTTTTTTTATTATTTTCTTTTTGTTTTATATTTATTATATATATTTTAATTATTTTTAAAATATTTTTTTTTTAATTTTATTTTAAATTTTTTTTTAATTTTTTTAAAATTTTTTTTTTTTTTAATTTTTTTTAACATACATACGTAAATTTATAAGTTTACAATGGGGAATGGTGATACAAACTACTGTTATTGCATGACTACACGTTGTGAAGGGTATATAAGATTCGGCATGGCCGAATATAGCGATTTTACTTGTTTTGTATTATTTTTTTATACAAGTTTAATAAATTATATTATTGATATAATAAATCCCAAATCTCAAATATAAATACATATAATTAAATTAATTAAAATCATTTTTAAAAATTATGCCAATTTTAATTAATTATTTAATACTGTCTTAATTGATTTTTTTCTCAATACTTAATTATTTTAATTTTCATTTAATTAATAGTATAATTTTGATGATTGGAGCAAAATTAAACAATCTTTTAATTAATAATATTAATTTCGTAATTGAAATTCATATTTATTTTTTTCTGTGTTATTGAACATGCTTTAAATAAAATTACCCTTAAAGAAAGTATTTTTTATATAATTACTAGCCAAGCCCGGCGCGCGTTGCTACGCCCCTTAATTAATAAAAATGCATTCTGAATTTTAATTGAATATCAAGTGCAAGGCTAAAAATTGTAACTTTTTTTATTTGCGTGGCACTGCCCACTTTTCTAATCACAGAGGTGTATAGTCGTGACTGTTCAATATGTGTGCAAAGTTTCTGGAAAAAAAAATTATATAGTCATGACAGCTCAATATGTGTGTGCAGAGTTTCAGAAAAATCGATCTAGTCCAAGTAGCTAAAAAAAAAGTAGCAAGTGGGCAAATCGGTCAAGTCATATTTCTAAACCTAGACACAAAAAAAAATGTTAACGTTAAAAAATCTTGATCAAAAGACGGGAGGAAATTCAAAAAATTACTTATCTATTATGGTGAGAATCCGACAGAATATATTGGACTGCAAGGAATTTTGCCTTTAGTGACATCTGCAATCAAGTTAAGACTCTCTATTTTATTTATTAGAAACAAAGTCTGTTTTTTAGCAAGGTATGTACATATGTATTAATTAGAACTTAAATCTAGATTCACCGCCCTATTTTACATGGTTAATCAAAATTTCATTAAACTTATCCATCAATATCAAATCTTGACAAAGAAGACATTTTTTAATTTATTTTTTTCAACTCACAGAAATTTTTATTTTTTTCGAAAAAAAAATGATTACCAATTAAAAAATTAAAAAAAAATTGTCAATTAATAAAAAAACTTTAAGCAATAATTTTTTCTGTGTACATAAGTTGCACAAAAGAAAACGTAAAATACATACATACTACGTTAAGGTTTTTATTTATAAAAAATAATAAGAAAAATATATGTTATTCTGTAGTTTAAGAAGCTGACATTAACAGAAATTTTACTAATTATATAAACAATGACAATGATTTACTCACAACGGAGCTCCTTTCAGATGAAAATGTTCTCAAAAGTATTCTGAGTAGTCAATATTGTATAAATGGTAAGTATATCCAGTGGAAGGAAAATAAGGTCAATACGTAATACATACATGGCATGTACTTTTTTAACGTACACAGAAAAAAATATTCCTTACATTTTTTTAATTAATTGATTTTTTGGCTTGTTTTTAAATTCTAATTAAAATTTTATTTAATTTAATTAATTTTTTTAATTGATATAAAATATTTTCAAAAAACATTGAGATATCTGTCAGTTGAAAAAAAAAAATTTATTTTAAATAACATTTTTTGAAAATTTGCTTTCGAAGGATGAATTTAATATTTGTTATCCAAGGAGCAGAATAATAAAAAATAGTGGACAATCTACAAGAGATAGTTCTGGTATGTAGGTAGGTGCACACACATAATAAATATATCTTGTTTTAAATATAATAAATTGTTTCAGTTTAATTCTAGATGCGTCCAAAGCCAATATATCTTGTGTTCTGGTATATTGCTCAAGATTCCCATTTTAATAGGTAAGTCAGTAGTAGTCTACACTCTGAACAAGCTTTTTTACCGGTAAATATTCCATTAAGTCTAGGTTATTGATGTTACGAATTATTTTCAGAAATCCGGCGTTTGACTTGGCATAGTATGTATACTTGTGGAACCCTACATCTTATATTAAATTATTAGTGTATAAGTAATGAAATGTAATTAAAATATACGTTATATTAAATTTTTAATACTTTTTTAATTGATATTTTTCGCAATATTTTTTCAATTACAACTATTAATTTTTATTTAATTAATAGTATCATTTTGATGATGGGAGCAAAATTAAACATTTTTTTCGTAATTGAAATTAATATTTATTTTTTTCTATGTACAACATATTTAGTTTCGGAACATGACGTTACTGATGAGAAACCAATCGAGATTTTTACATTTGCCCAAATACGATCATCTATAAATACAATAAGAACATCTATGGAATCGACAAATGATGATGTACCAGATAAAATTTTTTCCAATCCTTAATAGCTGTGTTGACTTTGTCGGTGAAGTTAAATTTAAAAGTGTAAAACAATCGAAACTACAAAATTTTTTCAGATGTGTTTTGAAAACATATAAATTTGTTTGGATGTAAATAACCCGTAATTTAAATAAAAAGCAAATATTTACATGGAATACAATGTACATATTTGAAGATAACAGTTTTTCTATAACGAAATGACGTAGAAGTTCGTCGGTGCCCATCTAATATGTTATAGAAGTTCGACTGTAAGTATTTAAAAGGTGTCTTCAAAGTATGAAGAGAAAAAAAATCAAGAGCAACGAAATTGAATACAAATTGTGTAAAAAGTGTTTTATTAGTACAAATGTTCATTATTAATACAATAATGAAACACACTACTACGGCAACGCCTACATGGATAGATTTTTATTTAACAAACTGCATTTAAAATTTTTATACTAGCGTATAATTAACATCGTAACCAATATTTATCATACGTTACCAGTAAATATAGTTTCAATCAAAATCATAGCATCAAGTATGTATACAATTTTAAAATTTATACTAATATAATAAAAAGGATATGTGTGTTTGTATGTTATGAGTTTTCTTCAAAACTACTTATTTAATTTCTACAACTTTTTCACCAATGCTCTATGTCTATCCTCTAAACGGACATAGGCAATATATTTGTTATATATTTTAGGTAGGCGTGGTAACTCCCATACAAATTTAACACATTTTATAATATATTTTGAGGACTATAGCAGCTATTCCCTTCAATGGTTAGGATCGGAGCAGGAGGCATGGCATTTTTCATAATAAAAAAAAAATACATTTGATGTCATATATAGGAAAATATAAGCGAAATTTAGTTGAAACTTTGTACGAGCGATTATTGACGACAATTTTCTTATTACAACCAAAAAAGAAATGGAATACTTTCTTTCACAATTATATAATACCTAACGAATGGTTAAACAAGAGTCCCCGGTCAAAAAACATATAAACCGATTGACACTATCATTAATATTCATTATTCACAAGAATTTTTTAATTCACTTAATTCTTTTAGCTTGCCATCTTATGAAATATCTCCTAAAGTTGATATTCCGATAATGCTTGTGAGAAATGTAAACCCTCCTAACATGTGGAATGGAACATGGCTACTTATGAAGAAATCAAAAGATAACTTAATTGCAGTAACTCTTCTCATCGGCCTACAACCGGCCAGCTTGCAAGCATACCGAGAATTCCTATGATTCCTACAGACTTGGGTATAGTTTTCAAAAGACTACAATTTCCGGTAAAAACATTTTTTGCAATGACAGTTAATAAGTTTCACGAAAAAATCTTTGATTTGTTGTAGTCGACCTTTGTATAGCGTGGTTTTCACATGTTCAATCCTATAAAAAATAAAAATAATAAAACGTTAAATATTACACATAACGAAGCACTAAGCCTTAAGTAAATTACAAAATTATTTTTAAACAAGTTACAAATGTTTAAAACTCTTTATGGACGACTTTAACCTGTGGAACTAGATAGGAAAGACTTATAAGGTCACTGAGTTAATTTTTTAAATCTGTTATTAATTTATTTCTACTAAATATAACACATGCTAATAAGACGTCTTAATTTTCTTAAAACATAACAGGCGTACAAACGTTTAGTAATACTTTAAAAAACAGAAAACTAAGGTCTATAAAAAAATAAAAACTAAATCAAGCTAAAAAAATAATATTAAAAAAAAAATACAAACATTTTTATATAATCTGTTATTTTTGACTTAAGCTAATATTTATACAAATTACTAAACTTCCTAAAACTATTACCGGGTTGTTTTATTCAGTATACTTTAGTTTTTTTACTTACAATTAAATATAATTATTTTTGGGGATATTATGATTTATATAAAAATTAACTTAAGTCAAAAATAACACATTAGAAAAAAATTAATAAATTTAAACTTCGAATAAATACAAATATTAAATTCAAACTACAAAAAATAAATAAAAAAGTATATAAAAATAAAACAAACCTTACGAAAAAAATATTTCGTATGGATAAGGCAGTGTTTTTCTGTTTTTTCATTATCCACGTAATGTAGGAGAGTTTTACAAATTTTAATGAGACTTTAACTCAATTCTGAAAATATAAAAAAAAATAAAAAATAAAAATAAATAATAATAAATAAAAATAAATAAAAATAGTAGAATTACTCTACAAGTTTTTGTGAACTTTTTTAACTGAATATGTATAACAATTTGCCAAAGTTTGAGTCCGATCGGCTTTACGGTTTCGGAGTCTATAGCTAACACACACACAGACAGAATTTCACTTTTATATACACACATATATAGAATATATATTTTTTATTTAATTGGCAGAAATGTCATGGCTTAAAAAATCATCAATTGAAAAAGTTATTAAAATTAATTTAAAATATAATTCAAATTTATAAATAAATCAATTACTTAAATAGTTAAAAAATGTTGAGACAAAAATATTGTTTATGTGTAAGAACGGATGTAAATTACTTTTTTTCAATAACTGAAGGCTGTTCCCAAGACTTTATTACACGATTCGTAGTAAAAAAGTTATTTTTGCATTATTTCTTAACATTTTTCATTTTTTTTTTTTTCATTTTTATATTTCACCTTTATTTACATTTAGTTATTCAGTATTTACATTTTCAAGATTTTATATAATTAAATATATTACAACGAATTATAATTAGTAATCACAGATCTGGACTTTGTTTGATATATGTAGTATTATTTGAGGGATAAATAGGAGAAAAAAACCTTTACATGATAGTAAAAAAATTTAAGTATTATTGGAAAATATACATGTATACAAAGGTGATTATCCTGTGATCTTAAGATTTTAAATTTTATTAAACATATTAACATTAAAAGGTTAAATTAATAAATAAATAGTCAATTATCCTTTTTAATATGTAAGTATTTAAAAATAATTATTAAATTTGTTTATATTTATTCAAATACTCCACAGTTTTTTCTTAATTCAATATAAAAATGGGTTAAATTTTTTTATAGAATTCAATTTGTATAGAGTTCAATTTGTAAAAATTTCCATGAACGCTTAATTTAGTGATTAAAGCATAATTTTCAAGAAAATTTCTTTTAAATTTTTCATTAATAAAAATTTTTCTATATTTAAATTCTCAATTTTCAAATGATCAAAAGTTTTTCCTAAAATTAATATTTCAACGTAGAATTGTTTTGAAATTCTTGCCAAATTCTTGATTGACTCTCATCATAATGAATACTACTGGACCAAAAGGACGTTCTTTTGTTACAGATTGCTTTTGCTGTTATTTGCATTTAATCCATAAATTATATAAAATGCTAAAATGTGTTTTTTTTCAATAAGTTCAAAAATTGTAAGTTGCAACTAATCAAAAAAGAGAGAATTTTTTTAATTTAATTTTATAAATATTTAATTTTATATGTAGTAAAATCTGTTAACATACAATCTTTAATACATAAATACTATTTATGTATTTTAAATGTTCTAATAGGTGATTTTAGCTCTAAATCGATAAATAACATATATTTTTTTCTGATTTTCAAAACAGTGTTGACATGCATTTATTTGTTATTAATATGTTTCTTTCTTGATTTTTGATACCAATAGCGAAAACTTAAAAATAAATTTTATATTAACGAAAATATAAAAATAATAATCTTGTATGTACGTATACCAAAAAAAAAAAAAATATATATAATTTAAAGTATTTTGCAAGAAGAAAAACCCACACACATATACATATACATACATAGATTCCAAAACATACATATGTAAATATTTTAACATAATTAAAAATATAAATGCGGGGACACTATGAATGAGAAAATATTTAAGAATAAAATAGAGGGAAATTTTCAAATTCAAATTAAAACTTTCATAACAAAAAGAAGAGTAAAAAACACTAATACAAAGAAAGTTTCACCCATACTAAAAAAAAAATAAGCTGGTATGGCTAAATAATAGCAAAGACAAAAGAAAAGAAAAATGTCAAGTAAGGTGAGATGTAAAGGAAATTATTTAATATACAATCTACCTAATTTGAAAAATTTTGTTTACGAACAAATAAACAAAAAATTATTAAGACAGGTACAAAGCGGATTTAGAATGTATATACAGTATATTAAAAAAAATTTTAAAGTAAATCATAAATAAAGCTTAAGCAGCAGAAAAATACTGTTATGGTTAATTATGTATGTATTATGTATACATAATTGTATTATGTATTATGTATACATAAGTATGTATGTAGCTAGATGAGACAAAGTTGACTTTTTTGAATGGTGGGGTGAGCTAAAGAGAGCAAAGAATTATAAACAGCTGCTGTGTAATTTTAATGATTTAAGACAAATGCATTTTGGTATAGAAGTTGGTCTAGCTAAAGATCAAACGTACTACAGAACAAAATTTAAAAAAGAAATAAAACTGATTTTATTAAATAAATATGTAACACATGCGCAAAATGCTTGCAACAAAAAACAATACACACATACATGTAAACGTTATTCTTCTTCAGTTTCTTAAAAAAAAATTTTGTTTACCAATACATTTACCAATACGCATACTTACACATCTACATTTACTAATACTTTGTAGTTTAGTCACAGAGATCGCAGCCAGTTGACTAAACTGTTTGCACACAAATTTTAGTTGAACATCACAATCCGTTCAAGTCGCGGATAACTCCGATATTTAGTATTTTTATATTGTAAGTAATTTTATTAAAGAAACTAAAATTAAAAATATAAAAAAACATATTACAAATAAAAAAAATATAACACAAAGTTAAATATAAATATAAAAATATTTTAACAAATTTTCAATATCAAAGGATTATTGTAGAAATTATTAAAACAAGTGTCAAACATTTAAGTGGTGAAAAAATAATATTATGAAGGTCTTTTCTACCTGAGTGTATTTTGTTTGAGCATACACAACCAGTAACGGTTTTTTGTTTAACTTACTCTTTACTTAACAGTGTTGTAAAACGTTTAATTTTTTTGGGTTTATAGCAAATACAAATTGTAGTTTCTTTTAATAAATCATATTGTATTTTATGTTTTGTTTGGTAGAAGATATTGAGTTTATTTTATTTAAAACATTAATTGTATAACCACAGGTAACTAATATTGTTTGCAACTACATATCTACGAATATTATTTTGTTAAAGAACTTAAACTAGTTTAGTTGAGGTTAAAAACCTTTGCTATTTTGTAAAATTTATACAAACAAACAAAAAAAAAATATTATTTTTGATGCCATTTTCAATAACTTTTAATGATAGAAAGAAAAACCACAACTTGTAGTTTAAAATTTCAAAATGTTTTGTGCAGACATGAAAAAACTTGAAATAACAATTAATAAAAATAAATTTTATATGTATGTATGTACAAATATTCAAAAATTATATATTTGTTAGGAATTTGTTGTTTTTTATAATAAATTTAAAAAATATAATAAATACTTAAAAGTTGTGTTGATTTAAAATTTTATTGATTAGTTGGAAAATCAAGATTTAACTCTTTTTAAACTTAAATATGGTCTGGTTTAAAAACTGTTTCAAGCTAAAATTTTTTAATATTTTGAGTGCGAATGTTTATACATATGTTCGTTACTCGATCACACATAAATGACTAAAGGGATTTGAATGAAATTTTTAATAGTCAACAACCTATATTAACATACAGGATATATTTACAGTGTTACGCATACGAATTCGCGGTTAGCATATTTTTATAATTTAAAAATAGTTTTCAATATTAAAACAACATTTTTATAATATTAGACACGCATATGCAAATATAATGTTTTTAAATCCTAAAAAATATAATAGCGAAATTTAAAAACGTAAAAATAACAAAAAAAAAATCTTTAGAAAAAGTGCTCTTTAATTTAGGCTACGAAATAAGTCTGTACACCTTAAACAATGTTTATTTATAAACAAACATTTTTAATAATTACGTAATTTCTTAGATTTAAAAAATTTTAAGCAAAGAAAAAAAAAAGAGAAAGAGAGGAAAAAGAAAATTGATCCTAGTAACATTGAAAAAAGCTTTTTTCTGCAATTAGTTGTGTACATTTTTGTATAAAAGCCAACCAATAGCATAAATAGATGCCTTGAAATATATTATTTTTAGCCATTTAGCGAAAAAGAACGAACCGCACGATAAAACAATATCTACTGCAATATTTTAAAACTTAAAAATATTTATGTGTAGGTACGTACAAATGTGCATATGTATGTTTATTTATTAGCTGATGAACGCCCCATATATGTATGTTCATATGATAGAAAAGGAAAACAACTTTTCTACACGATTTTCTTCTTTCTAACAAAATGTAGACATATTCTAAAAATATCCATATATATTTTCAAATTATTCCATGATATGTTTTATCATTTAAAAAAATTACACTTAAATATTTATTTTGTGTCCAAGTGTTTAAATGAGCACAAAAATTTGACACACTTTGTTGTGGCAAAACGCAACTTTTTTTAGATCTTACTCTTATTAATTTTTCGTTTCTGAAAACATCTTCTTTTATTGAAATTTAAATTGAATCACTACTACTATATGGTATCGTATGTGATTGGAATTAAATTAAAAAAATGTACAATATTTGCTTAATAAACATAAAAAAACGTACACACATGTTACACATGTACATACTAAGTTAATGTATATGCGTTTTTTTGACTGACAATAAGTTTAAAACGCCAATAGCTCATTAAAAATTTTGTGGTAGAGTCATTAACCCATGTGTGACTGTCCTTCTTTAAAAGCCTAAATTCTAAGATTTAAAAAATCCCATGCATTAGATGATGTTTTTATAACGAAATATCCTTGGTCGGATGCGGTCACTTTTCTAATGTATAACATATAAAAAAGCTAAGCCAACTATTATGATTTCATTTTTTTTTATATTAAAACGAGGAATGAATCTTTACCAGGGGGCAAATTATGGCATTCGAACGTGATTGAAATTTTAGAATTCTTATTAGAATCTCTATACCAAAAGTACATCCAACTAAAAAGGCAACGCGGTTTCGTTTGATTACGAGAGCTTTCAATGTTTATGTATATTGTATATGTACATATACTTTTATTTATTTAAAAGGTTAATAAGTTTCCCCTTATTTGTTTTTTTTAATACAATTTACAATTAATTTGTCAAGTTCGTTTTTTGTATACTTTGATTTTTGTTGATCTCTGCTTAAATTATTTTATATTTGCATTGTCATTTAATATTGTTTATAAATAAAATAAAAAGAAAGCATAACTAAGTGGCGGTGTCGATTTTTATGTACCCTTTAAATTTTAACATATTTTATTGTATTAATAAGTGTATTGGTATTTTGTTCTCGAAAAGAGTGTTTGTTGTAAAGCATTTTTTGTAAGTTTAAAGTTACTTCCTACCTCTAAAGCTCAAGTCTGAGATGTAAGAATTTCGCCGAACTATAGGTTATATCGCCATCAAAATTATAGCGACTGTTACGAGCTGTAACATCGTATAAGACCCTGAAATTCGAAAATTTACTTCTTATGAGTATTAAAATTGAGTTTTCTTTGGTATGTCACCATTTATTTTCTTATTTTACCTGAAGTATTACATGAGTTCAATTGAGACTTCGGATAACTGACTGACGTCACACAAATAACCAATGCAGGAGTGAGACGCATAATTTTTGAAGTCAGATGAAAAACACAACCCGATTGCCCATATGCGATAATGACAATGATGCCTAAGTTTTAACCCGACAACATATGATATGACACACAAAAGATTTTAACTTCACAGTTTCACAAGAATTAAGTCCCAGAGTGAGTTATGACTCGTGTAAAGCATTTTTTGGTATACATACATTATTTTTCACTATCTGATGTTTCTCGTAATTTTCATACAATGTTGTCTACTGTTTCTTTTACATATACATATATGTATGTGTTTGTATATAGGTAGTACTTGTTTGGATGATGGTTTTCAATTAGGCCTTAAGAATTTTCAGAGAAAAACTGACAGAAGTTTTGCAAATTTTTTAACCAACAAAATTTTGCAAAATACAGTGGTACAAAAATATTTTCTTTGCTATTGAATATTATTTAGACTTTACTATTTTTGTTTCTATATCAAAAATAAACAAATGTTTAATATATTTGTTAAAAGAAATTTCCTATTAAGTAAAATTCTTGATATATTACTTTTTTGACTATTAAAAATGCCACAAAAACAAACTCAAGTTTAGACCTGTTCTGTTAAAATTTGGTTGATGTACTTATAAAAATACTAAGCGCACAACATGCCAATTGGGCATAAGTGTATACCTGTCGTGGGTTTGGGCTTTTAGTGCCCCTCCTTTCAACCTACCCTTTCCACCCTAACCTATAAAAATACTAATGTTTTAATTAATGAACTTATAACATATTGTTGTTTTGTTTCCAACTTGTTTTCCTGCTTTTAAAGTATTTTCTATATTCTCACGAATATTTTTTTGTCTAAGAAAAACACAAAAACTGCAACAAGGTGAACTTTATATTTATGGAGCGTGTGCTTAAATAACCTAAGCTTATTTTTCGACTTAATTTAGGCTTCAACAATTTTTTTTGATTGATACGAGTTGTGTTTTATTTATCTCTTACTCATACAAATAATAACTGACCCAAATATGGTAAACAAATTGTATATGTCTTGCAGTTATAAATTTTAATTAATGTTAAATGAATTGCATATATAAAAAACTATAAAATCTTATGCAGCAATTAAAAATTTGTTTTATGTGTTAATGTATATTTTAAACTTATAAAATGTTTCACAAAAAATTTAATTAAATAACGGATATGCTATTTATTTAAAGGCTCTCCGATCAAATTATAATAAATGAATATTATCCTCCATATTCATAATCAACTACATATGAAGTTTATCAAAGGTTTATTGAATAAAATTTGAATACAAAACTCATACCTTTTGGTACATTTAAAATTGATTCTGAATATTACTGTATGTCTAAAGATATTGTGTTTTCTTTAGGTGACAATTTGTATTTTGGCATTTAGTGTTATTTTTGACAATTTATATAATCCAACGGTTTAGTCTACTTAACCGTTCTGGGGTTCAATTCTCGTTCTGTGAAACTGTGAAATGAAAAAGTTTTTGTATAGCAAGGGGTATGGTGGCACCATATGATATTACACACAAAAACTTTTCATTTCATAGTTTCATAGAACGAGAATTGATACCCAGTTCTGTATTTTGATTGAAATCAATTCATTGTAAATTGTTGTTATAAGCAACAACAACACTGCAACGAAAATTACAATTCAGTCGGAGTATGATTGTTATAAACCAGGGTACACCCATACAGGTAGCGGTGCCAGGCCAACTTATTAGTTTTTTGTGTCCCAAAGTTTAGTGTTAAGAATTGTCAAACTCCATATATAAAAAAAGAGACAAAATGTACTATCCTTTACGCTATCACCGTAGTAATTACTCCATGTTATAAACAATAACATTGCAACGACAATTTCGAATGAATTGATTTTACTCGGATTACAAAATAAGGGAAAATGTTTTCATCAAGAAATTACAAAAACTACAAAAAAACCTTCCCTAGTACATAATTTAAAAACTTCCAGATAGAGTTACCAGGCATTCATATTTGGTGGAAGCAGTAATTGATATTATTTATTAGCTGAGTTTGTGAAACTGTAAAATGAAAACTTTTTGTACAGTAAAAGGTATGGTTTCACCATATGATATAACACAAGGTATATTAATAAGGTACTCGTATCCAAACAGCTGAATGTTTTTTTGAAATATTCACATGCCAAGTATTTTTAATAGTGTTTTATTTGTTGTCTACGATAAATAATTTGCAGTTTCAGTTGGTTTAAAACGTTTTAAAATTTTTTAAAACGAGAATATAAAGCTTTTACATTGAAATTTTTAGAAAATGATTTTCGATTTTGATGATTGATACATTGTAATTGATTTAATAATAGCTTGGCCTAAAGAGGCTTTTTTATTACCCTTGATAAATAAATAAATAAAAACATTTTGTTTATGTCCAATATAAAAGAAAACATTTTTAGGGTACTTATTTGCAAAATGTGTATTCGTCCGATTATGACCTAGATACATACATATGTCAAGTCTGGTCCCAAAAGGCTGCTTAAAATTTGAAAATAATATACAATCTACCTTTTAGATATCCCACTTATCTTCTACATAGAAATTTTAACTTCTAAATGTTTAATTTATTGACAAGTTACCTTGTCTCTTGTACTCTGTGATTTAATGAAATATGCAGAACGTTAAATTTTGAAATAAGAAATTCGCTGATATTTTGTTCAAAAGACACATTTAAATGATTGTTTTAAAAAAATTTTTATTTTAAAGTTGGGGTTTTTTACAAACAACTTTTTCCTAAAATTGTGATATTAGTAGTTTCTTTTTTAATTTAATCAGAGGTTAATTGTTTTAATACTATTTGTAAATTCTTACAACTTTTTTAATAATATTGGTAAAAACAATAAGTTTTAATAAATAATAAAAAATAAAAATTTATTAGATATTTAAAACGCAGTTTTAACGAAATATATCTTTTCACATAAGGCATGCTTTTGGTTTTAAATTGCAATTGTGAATAACAGAACACCATCTTGTTTTTTTAAATCATATACCTATTATACCATATTATACGGCCACACATTGAAATTGAAAATGCGTTTTTTTTTAATATGTAGTATTATGCATATTATTAAACCTAAAACTGTAGTATTAGTTTGTTCCCTTATAAATTTTGATACGCGTATTGTTTTACAAATATTTATTTGGGAAAAAATGGTAATATATAAAATAAACTAATATTTTCTTTTGGATTTTCTTTGCAGTTTCTTTTCGAGTAAACACACACAAAACATACAGCCATGGATGCCATCAAAAAGAAAATGCAAGCGATGAAAATCGATAAGGACGCAGCTTTAGAACGTGCTGCTACTTGCGAACAAGAAGCACGCGATGCTAACATTCGTGCCGAAAAGGTAAAAACAAATAATTTTCAGAAAAAATTACAAATACATATTTACATTTGTATATACTGACATATATTTACACATACCAATTAAGTAACTGATATTTAAATAATATTTCAAGATGATTAAATTTTTGGTGTTTTTGAATTAAATAATTATAGGCAGAAGAAGAGGCTCGCCAATTGCAAAAGAAGATCCAAACCGTTGAAAACGAATTGGATCAAACACAAGAAGCTTTGACTTTAGTTACAGGCAAATTGGAAGAAAAGAATAAAGCCTTGCAAAATGTAAGTAATTTAATCTTTTTTTTATTACCTATGTATTTATAATTATTTGTTTAAGTAAATTGTATTGTATTGGGGTATTTGTTTAATCTGCTTAAAACTTCCTATACCCTTAAAGATTAAATTTTGACATATATTTTTGCTTACATACTTATTTTTGGCATCAATATTTAAACAAGAAAATCACCTGATTTAAGAAGTGTCTCCGTTTAATATAGTTGCTAAATACAAGAAATTTAAGGGTTAATGAAAATAGTTGTTTTAACGAATACCCTTAATATGTTGTGTATATGTGTAAGTAGGTATTAAATTTTAAGTTTAAACTCTGTTAACACCTATGAGGTATTTAATTTTAGTTAATAATATTCAATATAAACTCAAATATATGCATTTTAAAAGGGAAATAATTTTTATTCTATTTGTTTATCATTCAAGTATTTATAATAAATAGACTTAAAATATATGGACATTTTTTTTTTTAACTTTATATGTATATGTAATTAAACACATTTTTTTTATTTACTGTTTGTAAAATGTGTTTAAAATCATTTGACATCGTAATAACACAGTATTTATAAATCTGGCGGTATTTTCATTGAATGCACACATACATACGGCTACTCTTTTAGTTTTTAAATATTTTTTTTTTCATATGGCAACTCAATATGTTAATATAATATTGCCAACTGCAAGAGAATTTAAATATCTGCTATTTACTTACACTCACAAAAATAATTGAGCAATAGTCACATGTTTGCGTTTTGGTTTTCTTCTCTTTCTAACGAGAAATGTATGTATCTAATGAAACAAATACATTAAACGTTTAGTATTGAGTTCAAATATAGAAATGTACCTTCATGTTAAAAATATCAAATAACATAAAACCACTACAACAAACTTAATGAATGAAAACTATAATACAAATACGAAAAATGCAAAAAAAAGCATGTTAGATTTTGGATGGATTTTATAGGTATTGGAAGGGTTCCAAAAAATATTGATGAATAACAAAATTAAACAATACATTTGTTCAAGGCCAAGTTATAATATTGGATTTTCCCTTTATTCTTGATTAAGAATTTAAAAATGAGTAAAGTTATAATATAATTTTTAAAAATAAAAATGTAATTTTTTTTCGTTAATCATTTAAAATTTTCGTTATGGTTTTAGAAAAATTTTCAAGGTAGATAAACACGTTTTTTATTAAGTTTTCTTTATCAATATGTATTATGATTATTCATAAAAACTTTTTATCTTTCCCATATACATATATTCTTTACAAATAGTCACTCCAGAAATAAATATTACGTGTTGATGAGTAATAGATTTTTGATATACAGAAAATTATTTCGAAATTTTCTTGAGATTTTTTTTGTGTATTTTAACATTTAAATTTGAAAGCAACACCCCAAAATGTTCTGAGAACATTCTTGTGTTGTTGTGTCTATTTTTTTAAGAACAGAGAGTAAAACAAGCAAAATTTATATGTGGGTTGTATAATGGCTGTAAAGATCAGTAATTAGTGTACTTACGAGGATCTAACAAAAAAAGAAGAGATTGTGCGCTGCTGGCGTTTTGGGGGAGCATATTTTTTTTACTCTTTCTAACGCACTACAATGAGTGTCATGGTTAACTTAAGTTAAAGAATACGGCAACGTTTTATAACTTATACAATCGGTCAGATTTTTTTGCTCTTTCGGGGGAGCACATTGTTGAATGACTGCAAATATGAAAAAATCACATATAACAAATTTAAAGCACAACAAGGCAGCGCAGCGTATACACAGAGCATATAATCATCTTTATTTGACTGCAACTAAATCTGTCTTGCCCCCCTAAACTTTGGTAAAAATATAAAAATTATAATAATAATTAATAAAAGTTTTATTATAAATAAAAAAATAAAATTAATGTAATTCTTTTTAGTATATATTGACGCAAAAAGTCAATGATTATTACCCTCAATAATATCTTGTGTACTTTTCTCATAACATATACGTACGTATGTATGTATATGCACTTACATTTAAAAAAGCCGGAAAACGAAGCTGCAACAAAATAATTAAAATTTTTATGCTATGTTGTAATAACGCATTTAAAACCATTAATATTAAAATTTTAAACAAAAAAAAAAATAATAAAAATATAAAAAAAAAGTTAAAGTGTCAAAAAATATAATAAATGTATGTGTTGAATATATAAATATAAAAAACATGTAGCAATTATAAAAGAAAAACTTAGTGTGTTGTAATGAACTAATAATTAAAGTTAAGCTTTTAAAAGAAACTAGAAATATACGAAAAAAATTGCTTTTATTTTTACTTAAAATAAAACGACAAGTTTTTTAACAATTTTTATACAAAAGTAAAACTCAAATTTTTATTGTAGGGCGTTTTAATTTTCAGTTTCTTTGAGAAATTTAAATAATTAAAAATTGCTTTTTAGTTCTCCTACAATTTGCAATTACTTTGTTTATAAAAGTTTTTAAGAACAAGAGACTTGGAAATATTTCATAGTTTTTGAGTTTTGTTATACTTATGCATGTACATACATACATTCAAGTTATAATACGTTAACTTTTTAAAAACAAACAAAGAAAAAAAAAAACTTTGGTACAACAAGTTATTTAAAATTTTTTTAAACTTATATATCTATTAAACAATTGCCAAACATTTGGCGTCATTGATTTAAAATTTTTAAGATATCAAAGAAATTAAAGACAAGAAATGTTTTAAAATTTTGTATCTGCTAAAAATTACATAAATACAGTTTTTATATACTAACAAAAACCGGCAAATAGTTTAATATTAATATGGTCGAAAAAATATTACAAGAAACAAATAATTATTACAATAAATGGCATGTTGTGACAAATGGCAAATCAAAACAAAAAACATTAAATAATACAAATCAATTTACAAAAAACGTGTTAATAAACAAAACAAAGACAATTTCCAAAAACAATAAATCAATAGCCAAAGAAGTTGTGGGAAACACAAAAGAGCATAAGGTGGCATCTCTAGAAAAGAAACAGAAAGAGAATAGCCACCCAACAGCGTCAATCTTAAAGACAGTTGGCAATACTAAAGCAATACAGCTGCAACAAGTTCGTAGAAGACGCTCGAATCAACAAGAAATACGTCAAATTAAACGTGCTCACCGCCATCTTCTGACGAGTGGTGGTTATGATAAACAACAAAAGCAACAGACGAACTGTCATAATAACAGCTGCTTACCATCAACATCATCATCGTCGTCGTCTACCTCCTCCTCTTCAGTAAAGAAAATACGAAAAAAATTAAAAAAAATTAGTAGTGGTAATAATTTTGAATTAAATAGTAAAAAATTAATAAAACAACAACAACACAAAACAAAAGTAACACAAGAGCAAAGTAAACAAAAGAAAAAGAATTCATCTTACAGCGCCAGTAAACAACAGCAGCAAAATAAAGTAAAAACGAAAACAATTCATGATCAAGGGTCGATAATATCATCGCGTTGGTGTTCCATAGAAGAACAACTTGATTTATTGGATAAACTCTTGTATTATTGTGATGAGGATGATAATGCTGCTCTGAAAGCGTGGTACGATTATATCGAAAAAGAAAATTTGTACGAGAGTAATCCTTTCTGTGACGAAGAGGACCAAATAGAACCGGATTATTTAAGTGAATGTGATTGGTGCTGGAGTGACATTATGTCGTCCACCTTTTCTGCAGCAGCAGCGCCAGCTAATCAAAATGAGGATGCTCAATCTACTATAAGCAATATAAGCTTAAAATCTTCTTCGTCTTGCAACTCATCACTGGTGCCGTCCTCGTTAAAGCGACGAGGTCATCAACATCACCCACGTTTCTCGGGAAGTCGTCGACCCAATGTTCCACCAAATGTTCAGGAAATTTTAGCAGCCTTGTATAAAAATGAAGAAACAAATACAGTAACAATACAAAACGATGTCAGCAAAAGTTTGGACACCGAAGAAATAAACGATTCCTATGCACACCACTATACAGATGAACCGGAAGACGACCCAATAACAGCTCAACGCATTAAAGCCTCATTAAACTTGCCTTTAACCGAGTCGGTTACAACCTCAATGGGCAGCAACAGTCCTACACCAACAGACGACAGTAGTATGTTGGATGAAGGAGTAGTATCGGCCCAAACACCTATCTCAGCTGTTGCCCAGCCACCAAAAGAAAAGAAATCCAAATCAAAACGTGATAAGTCTGAAAAAACACAGGCGAACAAAGAGAAAAAGTCCAAAAAATCCAAAAGAGATAAATCTAAACCTTCCGCCTGTCTGGAGTCCACCGAGATCCTGAACGATACCATCTCAGCAGCCACCGACGAAGGCATTGCAATCGATGATGATGACGTTCAGTCGGCCGAATGGGCAAAACTGCGTTGTACAAGTGAGGCCGCGGAAATTGTGGCAGAACGTGAAGCAAGACGTAATAAAAATCGTTGTGCCGATTATCCCGGTTTGGCATTTGGTCGTTCCATATTTTCGTCGGACACTATGATGAAATTCAATATCATACGCAATGAACTACACAACATTATGAATACACAATTAAAAAGGGTAATTGGAAAACAAAAATCATTTTTAAAAATTTCAATCTTATTTTGTTTAAAAAATCGTATATAGAATTCAAATACAAGGTTTTTTAAAGTACACTGTGTGCACAAAGATACTTGACGTTACTTAAATGTATGTCCACATTAGGCAAATATTAGTCGTAATAGACATAACCACCAAAAAATATTGACTTCTTCCAAAATAAAAAAAAGGTTAACTGAATTAAACTTTTTATTGATTTAGTTAAATTGCAATATAAATTAAATGTAATGGTTTGCTGATATGTGGTGTAAAAACAATCACATAATATTATTTGCCAAAAATTGTGGTCATGTTTATTTTAAAACACATTTGCCAAATAGCTACATAAGAATGTACTAAAGAATTTGTTTTTAATTGAATTCTAAGTAACAATACGAATATAATTGAAACATTTTTAAATTATTACAAAATAATTATTTTTTTTTCGTTCAAAACATTTTGCTAGCGTCTAGTATGTATGAAAGCTCATATGCACTTTTTTAATAAAACCAGTGTTTCAGTATTATGTTTTTTCAACAAAATAAGACTTTTTTATAACAACTTTAATATAAATTTTTCTGAAAACTATGCTTTATATTTGGTACGTAAATTTTTTTCGACGATAAAACAAAACTATGCGAACATTTTGTTTAAACTTGGTATTTTATGGTCGTTGTTCTTATTAAAACAATTTATAATTAAATACGGTCATGTGTGGTAAATTTATATACCTACTGCGAATTAAATATTATTAATTATGCATAAAGGTAAAATTAGCAGAAATAATGAGTGCATATATGTAAAAAAAACTTAAATTTTTTCGAAATTAAGAAATTTGTAGCCCCAATTTTATTGCAACGATATACTGAAAGTTTTATTCACTTTTTACATACACTCATACATAAATATGTATGTATGTATATCGTTACAATAAATTATAACTTTAGATTCGAAATTATAATCATTTTATCTTTTTTAATTTTCAATAACATTTTGATTTCTATTGAATTATTGCCAATTTTGTAATATATACTACTGCAAATAAAAAAAACTGTAGTTAATTTATATTCCTGAAACATATTCCCTTTTACAATTAGTGCTTTTTTTTCTTTACAATAAATAATTTTTGCAAATGATTACGTAGTATTATAAAGAATTTTCACTTTATTTGCTCTATATGTTCTCTATTTATCAACACAAAATGAATACATATAAAATTGTACTCTTAATATTATATGAAAAATTATTAAATACGTTTATAACAAAAAAGTGTATAAGTTTTAAAAGTTTGCCGGTAAAGCAAATTGCTCTTTTTAAACGATTTTGATACAATTAAACAAAAATAACTACAAAGCATGTTCAAAAATGTTCAAGCAGAATTGGCAAAAAAAATATATATGTATAAAAAAGTTACATTTTATTATGGCTTTCATTAAATTTCTTTTTTATTTTTTGATAGTGACTTTAACGTTCTTAGTTTTTTGGCTAGATTTTTTTATTATTATTGGCTTAGCAGTTTTTTTTTCTGTATTCTGTTCATCAAAATATATTATTGTAAAAATGTTGTATAGGTATATTTACAATTTTATATGTATAGTACATGTACATATGTATGTATGTACCTACATATTTTTGTCTTTGAACTCGTTTTTATACCCGCCACCAAAAAAATGGTGGGGGTATATTCATTTTGTCATTCCGTTTGTAACACATCGAAATATCCATTTTAGACCCCATAAAGTATATATATTCTGAATCAGGGTTCGATTTGATGACGATCTAGCTATGTCCGTCCGTCTGTCCGTCTGTCCGTCTGTTGAAAGCACGATAGAGGTCGCACCGAAAAAGCTAGGGGGCTCAAATTTTGCCAGAATCTTTCTTATAGACAAGGTTTGTTTGGTATTGAAAATGGGCTAAATCGGAATATTAGGAAGATAGTTATAGCTCGAAAAGCAAGAGTAGGTCGAAAAAACCATGTCCTTCAAACATCGAATAAAATAGAATTGTGTCTAAACGCATTAACGTAGACTCATGAAACTTCGAATATATATTTCCTGAGTAAAAACAATATTTTTCCCCGAAAATTATCTAAATCTATGCATTAGGAGAGGAGTTATCGATCAAAATGTACGAAAATTTATACCGCACAGTGTATTTTTCGGTATATTTAAAAACAAAAACGTCATAAAAGCAACAAAATTGGATGTACGACTCTGAAATTTTGCACACTTTGCTTATTGGTGAGGCGCTTTTTTGTAACGGAAAATCAATGTGCCACGCCCACTTTTACGCCCACCTCCCATATAACGTTTTACCCAAAATTCATATAATTTCTCAATTTATATAGATTTTGGAATAATAAAGGGCTATATTGAAACATCTCAGTTGTACTCATTCGAAAATATAACTTTGACACGCCCACTATAACGCCCACTTTTCACGTTATATACCGTTAATTAAATTTAAAAGCTCATAAAACCGCCAAAATTAGAGGTATGATGATCAAATTCGCTACGTATATCTTCCTAGGCAATGTCATTACTGTGCCAGAAAATTAAGACGCCACGCCCACTTTAACGCCCACCTCCCATATAACGTTTTACCTAAAATTCATATAATTTCTCAATTTATATAGATTTTGGAATAATAAAGGGCTATATTGAAACATCTCAGTTGTACTCATTCGAAAATATTACTTTGACACGCCCACTATAACGCCCACTTTTCACGTTATATACCATTAATGAAATTTAAAAGCTCATAAAACCGCCAAAATTAGAGGTATGATGATCAAATTCGCTACGTATATCCTCCTAGGCAATGTCATTACTGTGCCAGAAAATTAAGACGCCACGCTTACTTTAACGCCCACCTCCCATATAACGTTTTACTCAAAATTCCTATAATTTCTCTATTAATAAAGATTTTGGAATTATAAAGGGCTATATTGAAACACCTAAGTTGTACTCATTAGCAAAAACAACTTTGACACGCCTACTATAACGCCCACTTTTCACGTTATATACCGTTAATGTAATTTAAAAGCTCATAAAACCGCCAAAATAAGAGGTATGATGATAAAATTTGCTACGTATATCATCCTAGGCAATGTCATTACTGTGCTAGAAAATTAAGTTGCCACGCCCACTTTTACGCCCACCTCTCATATAACGTTTTACCTAAAATTCATATAATGTCTCTACTAATAATGATTTTGGAATAATAAAGGGCTGTATTGAAACACCTAAGTTGTACTCATCGCAAAAATAACTTTGACACGTCTACTATAACGCCCACTTTTCACGTAATCTACCGTTAATGAAATTTAAAAGTTCATAAAACCGCCAAAATTAGATGTAAGATGATCAAATTTGCTACGTATATCCTTCTAATCAATGTTATTGTTGTGCCAAAAAGTTTAGGTGACACACCCACTTTAACGACTACCTCCCATATAACGGTTTATCTTAAATTCATGTAATTTCTCTATTGACAAAGTTTTTGGGAAAATAAAGGGCTATATTGAAATATTAAAGTTGTATTTATTAGCAGAAACTTTAACACAGCTACTTTAACACACTTTCATTGAAACACTACATTTACAAAAGCATTTTAGTAGCATATCGAAGTTATAAAGGGTGGTTAAATTTTAAGGACCGATGTTGTCTTTAAATAAAACACAAATTATTTAGGATATTATTATTTCTTTTTATAATGATAATATTTGTATGGTTCAATTATGTATTTAACAAAATATTGGCCAAATGGCCCCCCCCATCCTTGGCGCCACTCCTCTATCTGATGGTCCAAATTTTCAATGACAATATTGATGCTCAATTGTTAAGCATGATGATGAGTCGAGGTTGACTGCTATTTTGCCACACTATCGCAAAAAACAGCAATAGTTCCCATTCAACGAACTAAGAAGGCATTCACAGATTTTCTAACATTTTATACAGACATGTTTTGCAGAAATTTAAATATTTTTTACAATTCTCCCGATTGTGGACGAATTTGAACGATTATGTTGATCAAAAGAATTACGAAGTGCACTAAATGCATTTTGATTTGAACGCCCATTTTTATAAAAAACCTGAATAACTTTAAAGCGTTGCTCATTTGCGTATCTTTCCACGGATCAAAATGAGTAAGTTTGAGATAAAGAAATGTCAAGTGAAATGCAGAAAACAAATTTAAAGACTAGGTGTAGTTCACCTTAAACATGGGCCCTTAAAATTTAACCACCCTCTATAAAGAAAGTGATACATATTTTATTATTAAGAGATTATTCTATAGCGATTAACAAAATAATAAATATTGTGCTTTAAATGTACACAAAATTGGTGGTGGGTATAAAAGATTCGGCACAGCCGAATATAGTGCTCTTACTTGTTTTTTTCTGTTTCTACATTTATTATTTGTACAATGACCCACTTTTTGTATATATACATACATACCTATATGTATATTTTTGTTTTTGCCACATTCTTTTGTCACACTTGTAAGCATTGTTTTTTGTAGAAGAATGTATAGATTTTGAAAAGAACAGGGAAGATTCATTAAACATATGCTCGTAGTAGAAAATAGAAAAGTCTTTAAATTATTTTTTTAAAACCACTTGTTTACAATTTTCCCTAACTTAAAAGTTTTTTATTTTAATCTTACCCTATCAACAAATGACCTTCTAACTTTTTTAACGTTAATTTTCATTGTTTTATTTGTACTTTTCTTTGTACTTTATACGATTTTGCATCAAATAAATATTTTTGTTTTACGCTCTTGTGGATAAAGAATATTTCTTCCTCAGTTTTGGCTCTGTAACGAAAGCGATTGCATAAAAAATTTGTTTAATTAGTTTTTTAACTTTTTTGTTTAGGTTTTTATGTTAAATAAAATAATTACGTAACTTAATTTTTTTCTAAAACGTACGTACATATGTATGTATGTATGTATAGAAAAACACACTTTGTGTGTTACATTTGATTACTAAAAAATTTTCAGATATAATTAATGAAAAAGTAATTTATGATTTTTTTCAAATCTTTTGGTCTAGATATAATCCTAAAATTTTATACATATTTGTTTTTTTAATTTCCGCTTTTTGCAACAAAAACTTTTATTTTTTTAATTAAATTTCCTAAAATATTTTTAAACAAGTTATGATTTTCAAATATTACAATCATATGAGATTTCTTACATTTTCGTAGGAAAATAGTTTATTTTTTAATTATTAAAATCTGAACATTATAAAAATTTTTATAATAGATTTCTGGTTTTTTTTTAATTTTAAATTACGAATTTTAAAATTTAAGATTTTTTTGTATTGAAATTTCATACAATATCTGCTAAAAACAATTCAAACACCCATGCATCTATTTGAAATTACAAATTTTTTAAATTTTGTGATCAAATAAAAATTTCAATATATAATAGATAGGTACATAAAAAACACAATTTTCTCATACAAACACATATACATATGTAACTAAAAGATTGTTCTATATTTTAAAATACATTACAATACTCTAAAAATTTTAAATTTTATTCAGAAGTAGGATAATAACCTGTTATTTTTGTAATTTTGAAATTTTCAAAAGTTAGAAAATAAATTATTACACATTATTTTAAACCATTTTTGGATGCAAACAATTACAAATGTTTCTATACCATATTAAAAAAATTCTTACAAAAATTAACAACAAAATTTATACAAAATAGGTAAATAAAACGTGTTTATATATTTTTTTTGGTTTTGTATGTCTCTAGCAAACATTGTTTGGTTTGTCAACGACCTTCCTTATGACGTGTGTAACCATATTTGTTGCAATTTAATAATTTTTTATAGTTAATTGGTGTGTACGATATTTTAGTTTAGCGTTGTTGCATTTTTTTAGTTCCATAACAATACATATGAGGAATTCACTTTTAATTTCTTTTCATTGCAAGTCAAGTGTAATTAATTGTTTTGTATGTACATACATACATATATATTTATATCTATACTTTCTTAATAAAAAACATTTCATGATTTTCATTTAAAGTTTTCAATGCACTTGCTTATTAAAAAACAAAGCAAGAATACCATATTTGGCAAAACAATTCCTTTTATTAATTTTTGCTTTGAAACGCTTAAATTTTTTGGCGGAGACGTTATTTACTTTATTTCTTTGCTAATCGTTAGTCATATAATTCATTTACTTTTGGTTTTTTATTACTAAACATTTTGATAAGATTATTTATTATTTTATAAATTTCTTAAAACTTATTTTTACATTTTAAAGAAAAAGATAAAGGTCTTTTAACTTTCTCAAAGGTGAAGGGCGAGTATACCTACAAAATAATTGGAACAAATAAATTGTATACACTATATGTATTTATAACGATACAAATTATGTATCGTGAAAAAACCTACCTACTAAAAAATAATATACTTTTTCTAAAATCTGGTTTAAATTAATTAAAACTTAATTTTATTTAAATTTTGCAACTTAAGATACTTTAATTGAAAATGTTCACAATACTTTAATTTATATATAGATTTCATTACCTTTTGAGATTTAGATAGGTACGAATCTAACTTAATCCATAATTAAATTTTACCGATACATATTTTCTTTCAGTGTTCTTTTTCATCAACATTCTCTTGCATTTATTAAATTCTCTTGCGTCTCACATATGTATGTCTATAATAAAAAATCCTTTTTATTTTGTTTATACCTACATTGCACAAATTTGTTTGTTTAAAATTGAAACTAATTAATATATTATATTAATTAAACACAATACTTTTATTTTTTTGTTTGTTTTTTTATAAAAAACTCTGAACCTACAATTTTAAGCGGCATTAATAAAGTACTTATTTAATGCATGCTTTTGGATAATATCAAATACCTGCAAAATTACTTATATACAGTTATCTCTTTCTCTCTTACGTATGGTTTAGGTGCATTGTTAAAATATGAAAAAACACGAGTATAGATAATCTAGGCGAGGCTTCTTGTTGTTGATTTTATACTCACACATTTACACATATTTTACTCTTTTGCTCTTATTATTAAAAAAACAACACGCCGATATGTTTTGTCAACGTAATCGTTTGTCACCACTCAAAAAAATTGTAAATGAGCTCATTCGCTGCAAAAAGTTCGAGACGTAAGCTTCGTTTTGTGTGTAGAGTTCTTATGTTGTTGGCATTTTAAAAAGTAATTTTAAAAATTCGTTTTATTAATTAAAAAGCAAAATAGTATATAAAAATTTTCAATCTAATTGTTAAGAATTGTAAAGTGAAAAAGATTTAAAATAGTAAATTAAAACGGTGAAAACCATTCGCTAGGAAAAAATTTTTAAAGAAAAGTAGAAAAAGAAGCAGAAAAACCGGTGGTCGTTCTTTTATCTAACGTTTCGTTTTGAAAATTTATTCGTTGTCTCAGTCTTTCTTAACACAGTTGTTCACTCTGCTATTTAAGAAAAATAAATAAAAAGATTTTTTTATAAAAAAAATCTAAAATAAAAAAGGTGCTTTAAAAGTCCTACTTGTCAAAAGCAAGTGCTAAAACCATAAATTGTTCATAAACACATAAATAAGTAATAAACAAAAATGACCACCAATATTCCACAAGGCGCTTTATTGGATGTGCTGAAGAAGAAAATGCGTCAGACCAAAGAAGAAATGGAAAAATATAAAGATGAATGTGAGGAATACCACAAACGCTTGCAATTAGAAGTTGTAAGACGGGAAGAAGTAAGTTTTACAAATTCTTCATTAGATACAATGCTCCAAAAAGAAAAATATATAAAAGAAAGTATAGAAACTTCAGATAGTTTTACAACAAGAACTAAGAATAATTCTTTTTTTCGTTTAAAGAAGAAATCTAAAAGATACTTTGGAATATGTAGTTATTGCTGTTTTATTTTACTGGATTTTTTTACTATTTTGCAATAATGAGAGAAAAGGACAACTGTATAACCATTAGTATTGATAATTACAACTCAAGAGAGGTTTTGCTGGAGAGTAATACACTCTTGAATTTTGCAATATTTTTAAATGTTTTTCTGGAAATAGGGTGTTTAGTTTAGTGACTGTTTTATTAATCAGTTGAAATATAAAACGTTAAATGTTGATAAAAATTAGGTTTTCTTCAATATTTTATAATACTTTTTTTTTTACAATTCCCTTTCTAAGCTTAATAAAATTTAATATTGTTTCTATTTTTGTTGGGGGTGTTTTCTTTGTGTGTTTTAGACTTGACACTGTGTCTAATGAATGCTTATGTTTGCATGACCATATAATAAGAGTCGCCAGCTCATTCATTAAAAAACTTAAAATGAATTCTTTACCTTTTACGGCTATTTGTTTATTATTTATTCCATGTATTTATTTATTATTAGTTAGTAAAACATAAAATAAAACCATTTTTAAATAAAACAGTTTGATGTTATATATTTTTTTGTTTGCCTTTAATTTTATTTTGTTTTTCATTCTCCCCATTTAGCTTGTTAAGTTTTGCTATAATTAGCGTAAATTACTACAATTTTCAATGTTCTACAGTAGTTTTTGGTTGGTCATTTACTGGCAATTAATTGAATTTGTAAAAATATCTATTTAAATATTGTATTTAATTGCTTAAGTTTCAACAATTTCAATTTTGAAAAGAAACTACAAGTTCAATAATGATATTAAAAAATACAATTTTTAAACTAAAGAAAATAGCTATCTGAATCAAATTTCTTTAAATTTAAAAAAAAAATACGTATAAAGACGAATGTAATACTTTACTTTTCAAAGTTCCAAAATTTTATATATTTTCTCTCGTAATTTCCAATCGTCGAATATCATAAAGGTAATTTTTTTTTAACTTCCCTCCGAAATGCAATAACCATATATACATACATACCTACCTATTTACAAGTGTTACCTAATTACAAAATTCATATAAAGACATTTACTCGAATGTTTTGGTAGGTATTAATTTAGGAAATTTCTATAATATTCCGACCCCATAAAATATACATACTACGTGTATTTTCTGGAAGCTTATGACTAGGGGAGTTGATAGAGCCATGTCCTTCTTACCGTCTGTCTGTCGTTTGTTGTATAAAAATATCAGAAATATACGGGAGCTGATTGGTAGTGAAAATCAGCATAATCGCCCAATAACTTTCCTTTTAAAATTTATATATAAGTGAGATGTCTCTAAAGATATCCCAAAAATTTTAGACAAATCCTCCAGCAAAATTACAGCAAAAAATTTTGTTTGAAAAATATATTTTTTAACTATGTACTATAGGTATATATCGAATTTTTCAAGCTACTTAATCATTTTTGGGCGGTTTAAGGACACCAAATTGTAGGACGTGTTCTCAAAAATTATTTCTAAAAATAATCAAACAAATCGATATAAACACCAAAATACAACTGCTTCAGTATTTTTTTCTAAAATTTTCAAACAAAAATTTATTTTTTTTAGTTTCTATATTACCCAGAAATCAATTGATCAAATGTTAGGTCATGACTAGAAAAAAAAACAACTATTTAAAAAATAAAAATTAAAGACGGCGTAGGAATTTATAAAGAAAATGTCTTATAACTATGTATATGTATATTTACTGCCTTATTCATAAAAGTTATTATAAAGGTTTATAAAGGGTTTATTAAACTGATTTTCTATAGAAGTTTGACTTATAAACCTCTTATAAAGCTCTTAATTTTTATAAATTAGACCGATAAAATTTAGGATAAGCTACGATGTGGTCATAATACCTACATGATGATACCAGATTCGACACAACCGAATATAGCACTCTTACTTGTTTTTAAACAAATTACTATTTTAAAGCCATTTTTTTTTGTTTCTGTGTTTTTTTAATTAACCAGATACTTCATACACTACCTTTTTACTTTATTATAAATCTTCAGGAGTTATAGTTTCTTGAGAATTTCTTTGCTAAATTCCTGTTTTAAAAACTTGTTAGTCTCATTGTCTATTTGATAATAATATTTAGTTTATTTTAGATATGTAGTAGGTATGCAAAATTATGAATAGTTAATACATATGTATCTACTATGATGTTTTAATGTATTTTAATTTTGTACTTTTGTGCATATATTATACATACATTTGTAAAATATACCCAGTTATTATCAATGAAGACAAAACCAAAATCCGCATTTTGTTGCTCATCATAAACAAATATTAGACAAAAGCAGAAAGAAAAAACAATTTTTTTTCATCACCACTATACTTGTACGTGCATATAATAATTATTCTTCAATCATTCCTTCTATCATTTATTTTAAGTAAAAATGTTTATGTTTATTCTGTTCTGTTTTAAGAGCTTTTTTGCTGTTTTTTTTTCGTACAAAGTATACAGTTTAACACGAGATTTTGAGTGGTGGCTGAATTCGTGATTCCCAAAAATTTGTTGCCCCCATGGCAACGTTGCTACATACACAATTACAAAATGTTCGTTGAAACACTTGAGCATATACATATGTTTACACTTCACTCCCTTCTTGTGAATGACTTTTTCCATAAAACAGCAAGTAACGCTTTTATATTAAAATTTCTATTAGGCTAGGTTCTATGTTTTTGAGTAAACACACAAATATTAAATAATACTCTCACCCCAGCAAAACAAATTATTGCTAGGTATAATATGGTGACGTAATTATGTGCAAGTACTTTTCAACGAACCTTTTTTATTTAATATTATTTTTGTACGCAAGATCTTTTATAACTAATTTTAACTTTCGAAAAAATAAACATCCGAAGGAAGGGAACCACCATACACACCTGCTCAATACAATAAAGTAAAAACAAATAAATTTTTAATAAACAGCTAGTTTTTGTTTAAATTAAATTGAGAGTTAGACAAAAAGTAAAAAAAAATCCTTTTTTGTTTTTTTTTAAATAAGCATATTGATTACTATGTGAGTAAAATGTTGCCTTTAAGATTTGATATTCCTATGTAGGTATAAATCAAAAAAATACTTTTTTTCTTATTAAAAAAGGTAAATAGATATGTACATAGATATTCATGTTAGAATAGACCAATTTGTTTTTTTTTTTTTTTTGCAATACGACCATTAAAAAATTATAAAAATAAAACATTCAATTACAATGTTAATTTAGTTAAAAGCAAACTCAACAAAACATCCACCCTTGTTTTGCCAAACTTCAAATACATTTCCAAGGGGTTCTGTATTTATTTTTTGGTTTAATATTTGTATTTTTTTTTAATTACTTCAGAAAACTTATAAATGAAATCAATCTACAACTTCTTTATGGTATTTAAATTAGAAGATCGAGTAGGCTAGTTAAAATGTAAAAATTATAAACAAAAAACTACTCGTTCCCACGACGATTGAATTTACGTTTCGGAACGGCCCGATCTTAGCTCGGCCAAAGATTGCCAACTCAGCAACAGCTATATCCGACAAAAGTTGTTCCCTCAGGATGGAACAACAACACACAGTAATGATCATATTTTCTATTGTATGTTTTTTTACGTTTCTGTTCCCATCAGAATATAAAAATTGTGTTTGTTATGCCGTTACTATGAATTTTCTTTTTCTAGTTTTTTATTGTTGCACATTTAAACAACGTTTTCTATTACTAATATTTGGTTTATATGGGTGGTGTCACATAGCACAGAAATATTTAAGAAAAATATAGAAAATATATAGCGGTCGGATCAGATCAACTAAAATTAATTTTAAAAAATAAATTTATTTCTATCACTTTGGTCAGATCTGTATTTTAAAGCATTCTTTTAATGCTATTATAAAATAAAATGCTCAAGCATTTCCACAAAATATCGCCTTTTGAATTGGTTACTTGGTGCTTACTTACTTCCAATAACGCTTGTAGAAGGCATGATTTTTATTTACGTTTTTCTGCGTCGTCTGCGTTGAGAAGCGCAAATTTGGTCTTTAAAAATTTTCTACTGCTGAAATAATAAGTAACACAAAAGAAATATTTTGTTGCTATTCCATACACAAATAATTTGTAATGCGGTAAGCGAAAAAAATTCTCTCTGCTTACAAAATTAAAAAAGGGCTGGATGTGTTTTCTGTGTGCGAATTCTAGAATCAATAATTTTTTAGGAAGAAAAAAAAACGACCTTCGGTTCTGTATTCCTTTTGAAATCAATTCACTTGGAATTGTATAGCATTGTTTTTAAAAGTAAAAATTCCGAACAATTAAATTTAATTTAGAATGCAGAACAGAGTGGTAAAATTGTTATTATTATTTTAAGCGAAAGATCAAGAAGCTAATTCTCATTTCATATACAAATATACTTTACGATTGATACAATCTTATAAACATATAAATAGGTAGATTTTTTGTTACACAGCTTACGCTCACATTATACAAACGATTTCTATAAAAAAAAAATATACGATTTGAAAGGATTTTCCTGCAGATGTGCACAATCCTCAATATTGTTTCAGTATTTTTAGAGTTATAAGCGTTTAAAGTTGCTACTAAAACACATACGCAAAACCTTTTGAAACAACATTGTTGATACAAATTGTTCCTTGCAAAAGTGTTTTGTGTATATTATAAAAACAGAGTCAGTAAACATAGTCACATTAAGAACTAGATTGCGGTCGAAAGGGTCGATCGCAGATCATGCTAGTAAAAAATGCAAATACCCATTCATATTCCGAATTTTGTAATAAAATTAAAACTGTAACAAAAATGTAATAAAACTGAAATTTTAAAATTTTTACATGAAAATTTACATTTAATTCAAATTTGTTACTATTTTAGTTTTCGTTATAAAATTTAGAATAAGGGTGTAAATGTATTTTTTTAATTTTACTTTAATTATGTACATATTTCGATTCATATTTCGATGATGTCAGTTCACGTTTATAGCCTTTTTTCCTTTAGTAGGCCTTAAATCATATTAAAAAAATGTTTGCATATTTTTGTTAAAGTGTACAAGACAAGAAAAAAGCATAGTTTTCTTTTATAAAGTTTTTTTTTACAGCTCGAAACACCGGATAATAAACAAGGATACAAATTCCACGAAATTTTATTTAATTTAAAATTTAAAGAGAGCATTTTTAAACCCAGTTATAGATTTTTAGTAAAAACAATACATTGGGCTTCCATTTAGGCAATATGAAAAACATTTTTATATATTTTCTTATTATTACTATTTTTTTTTGGAGCATATATTTGAGTTTATATATTAAGGTTTAAGTATTAAACTTAAGGATATTTTTTTAAGTTATTGTAAGAAAAGGTAAACAAAAATTATTTATTTCTTTATTATTAAAAAATAATTTTTAGGCTGAATCTGAAGTTGCTGCTTTGAACCGTCGCATTCAGTTGCTCGAAGAAGACTTGGAACGTTCAGAAGAACGTTTGGGTTCCGCCACAGCTAAGCTCTCGGAAGCTTCTCAAGCTGCTGATGAAAGTGAACGGTTAGTATTCCATTTCAATGCGAACTGTATTGAAATATTTTTTTAATTAATTTTTTATTATTTTTATTTTGAATAAAAATCATATTAAGTTTAATTTTTTAAGTTATCGGTGAAGGTTTATACATAATTTTCTTGGGTTATATTTTTTTTATTGCTTTCAAGAGTAATAATTATTTAAAAACATATATAATTAAAATAAATTAGGATACGAAAGGCTCTTGAAAATCGTACAAATATGGAAGATGACAGAGTAGCTGTTTTGGAAGCCCAATTGGCACAGGCTAAATTAATTGCCGAAGAAGCCGATAAGAAATATGAAGAGGTATTATTTAACAACAATATCAACCATTATATTTCTTATGTTGTTTTGTTAGGGTATTAGGGTTTTAGTTTTTATTTAAAAAATACCGATTTTTTCAAATTTATATTGAGGTTAGGTACAACTGGGTTATGCTCTCTTTTTTCATGTGTAATCATCAAAGGTAAAAAACCACTTTAAAGCTCCGTAAAGTGTTATATTAATTAGTTTAAGTTTTTTTTTTGTATGTATTAAAAAAATCACTTTTTCACGTAATTGGTTTCAATTTATTTGTGATAAAGGGGTTTTATTATAATTAAATGTTATTACAAATATTGTTATATAGAATTAAGTATTAAGTATTAGGCATGCAACAAATCATTTTTAAATTATTGTAGTTTTTATAATTTTTGTTTTTTAATAATTTTAATGAAATCAATTTTTTGTTTGTATTTCTCGAGAATGTTAAGCAAAATTTTCAAAGTAGTGGTTCATTAGATGAAAAATATCCTTTTATATCTGTCCTCAGCTATTTGTAGTAACAATTTAGAAATGCCAAATTATTCCTTTCTTTTGTTACAACTAAGAAACACATTTTTTAAACAAGATTGTTGCACACCTAAGTTCTTTGTATGTTTTAAGAAAACTATTACATACTTTAGTTTAAGTATATGCATATATGTATAAAATATTGTATTGTATATTGTTAAAATTAAATGTCTGTTTGAAAAGAAATTGCTGTAGTAGATTTATATGTTTTTAAAAAAAGGCACATTTATCATTTGTTTTTTTAAATTGCATTAACAAATTTTTGTTTTCTTATTTTATTATTTAAGTAATTAATAAAATATTACTTTCGTAAATATTTGATTTTTATTTAAGCTTGAGATCAACTTTTTCCTTTTTTTATAAAAAATTATTTATTAGTAACCAATATTTCGTAGTAGCTTGTTCAGGGTAAAACTGTATATTTTGGTTACTAATAAATATTTTTTTTATAAAAAAAGGAAAAAGTTGATCTCAAGCTTAAATAAAAATCAAATATCAATTAAAAAAGATCAAGAAATTTAGACGATATATTACTTTTGAAGTTAGAGAATTTATATATTTTTTTTTTAACTTTTGAATACATACTTCCATATTCACAATTTACAAAAGCTTTGTTCAAAATTGTGTGTGCAGCTTGCAATAAATTTTAAATAAATGAAAACTATTAGTTAACTGATTTATTTCTTAATATCCATTTATGTTCCATTCTTTGACAACAATATGCCTTTTTATAAACAAAACATATAAATCTTTAGAGAAAATGGCTTAAAAATTTAGTTTTAAAATTTTGCAAAATTTTTTTGTTTTCCTTCGACAACGTTTTTTTGGATGCTATAAACAAACTACTATTATAATCTACTACACTACAACTATGAATGGCAACTTATCACCACCTACCAAATATCACTACCGCTGCCAACTACTACTGCGCACCAAACAAAAAATAAAAAAACAATTTATTGTCTTATGTTTTATGTGAATGTGTGTCTATGTCGCCTCTATCCTACGTAAATGTTTTTCATCTCTTGTGGACGATGAATGACACAACATCTGAATGGCTGAAATGGTTTATCTATTGCAATATACTCCGCTATTAATCTTGGATGTCTTCTATGGGCAATTTAAAACGACAAATTAACAATAAAACAACACATACAGTGCTCGCAAGATCCTTGAGAATCGCGCCCTTGCCGATGAAGAACGCATGGACGCTCTTGAGAATCAATTGAAGGAAGCTCGTTTCCTTGCTGAGGAGGCTGACAAGAAATACGATGAGGTGCAAATTATAACCAATTTAAGAAATTTACTTATTGCCGATGCTAGTTGTTCATCATCTATCAACAATAATAACAATAATGATACAAATCAATGTCCTACTACTGCAACTACTAATAATAATTCAGAATCAGTTTGTTTTACAACTACTAATACCAAAACTATTAATAAGGATTCTACAGACTCAGAAATTATTGTACCACCAACACCAACTTCCGATAGCTTGCAACAAACTTGATTGTTTTTATTTGCCTTTATATGACGTTCACATTATATTTTGCTCTAATGCACCATTAAAAAAATTACAAAAATTACAAAAGAACAAAAATTTGTTTCGGATTGAAGCAAAAAAGCGATCATTAGTCTGAAAATGATATTTAATTCAAAATTCATACTCGTGCATACACTACATATGTACATACATACTCTTTGATTTAGAGTTTGTTTAGAACAATAAAATATGCACGAGCATGTCTTTAACACTGTTGTAAAGTTTGTAACGAAATTACTTTATAAGAACAAAAACACAATCCTTCCAAGATGTTTGTTAAAGCAAAAGAAGTTGGTTTCTTATTAATAACGAAAACACTATTAAAAATACTACCTACATAATCATATGTACATACGTATGTTTTTTAAAATATTGAAAACTTGTGCAGCTTAAAAACAAAAATTAATTTAATTGATAATTTTTTTGTTCTTGTAAAAACAAAATTTATTTTATTTGTTTTGATAAACAAACATACAATTATAACCGATTAATAACCGATTAAAGTTTTTTTTTTATGATAAATTGATAAATTAGATAAAAATCATTTATATAAAGAATAACAAAGCCTTAAAATAATTTAAAAAAAAATAAAAACTATTTAAAGAAATTTTTAAATAAAATTTGTAAACGAAATATACATACTTAAAGAAGCCTTAACTTTTTTTTTTTTTGTAAAACTGTGCTGAGCACTTTTTTATAAACCAAAAATATATCAGATGCCTATATCCAAAACAGACTAAATATGCCGATTTGTATTTAATTTAAGTTTGCTTTGCATATAGGCTCTTCGATATACACGTAATAACATTTAGGGACGTATTCATAAAAAATATTTTAGGTTTATTGAAGGCTTATTTGACAGATATTGTAGAGAAATTTTTCAAATAAGCCTTTAATAAACCTTAAATATTTTTTATGAATACGGCCCTTAATAATCTAAAAACTTTTATTTTGTTTTGTGTGTAAATTTATCCTAAAAAATGTATATTTTATTTAAAAATGTCCACTGTTACCTTAGTATTTCTATTTTTTGTTCTGTTTATTTTTTGAAAATTAATTATGTATTATTGTCTATATACACACATAGATATTTATTCTGAGCATATTTATAAAAATCTTTTTTTTTTGTTTTTTTTTGCTTAAACTATAATTTGTTTATTTTTTTTTCTATAAACTAAAATAAGTTTAATTTATAAAAAAATTTAATAAATAAAGAATCGATCATGATCATCATATAATGAAAAAGCAAAAAACATGTATTGAATTTGTATTATTTCTTGAAACAAATGGTGTATTACACAACTAACAGAAAAAGAGAGAGAGAGAGCGAGTTTAAGTTGCTTTTTGTTTTAATATAGTACATATACAAATGTTCTTGAAAGTTTTTAAATAAAACTGTCATATTGGTTTTAGGTGAATATATTTTTTTTAATAGATAAGCTACTTATGCATAAGTGAGTGTTATTCTGCATTATTACAGGTATTTATCGACATTCTGTACGCAAAATGATGACTTACTTGTTAATTAAAATAAATTTTCTGATATACATACATACGCTATGTAAATTGGTAATATACATATGTATATAATTGTTTTTATTTAGCTTATAGTAATAATTTTTAAATATTAAAGATATTTTTATATAGATGTTTGAAATGTTCATAAGATTATGTTATGACAAAATATTTGTTTGACAATCAAACAGGTTTAAAAAATATCCCTCAACACATAAATACATACATACTTATGAAAAGAATTAAACTTCTACTGAATAAACAGCATTTTTTTTAGAAGTTATATTTTTAAAACAAACGTTTTGTTTTGTATTCGTCAAGTACGAATAAATCCATTAAAGACAGTTTTCCGTAAAAACCTTTAGATCAACTTTTTATTAGAAGTTTTTGTTTGACCACCAAAAGCTTTACTACAGTCGGTGTAAATTATATCAGTTTGCTTTTGTTCAACAAAATCACAATTTACTAGCATAGTAAATTGCAGCAGATAAGTAAAAGACGAACAACCCTTTCGAAAACCCTATTGTAAAGGAAACAATACAGATGACACTTGAGGACAAAGATAGATGGTCTGTAATGATTTTTCAAGGCGTGGTATTAGGCTTAGCAATACTTCTGTAACTAGCAATGTTATTTTTGCTACCAAATTTATATAATGGTAAAACTAAAAAGTCTTTAGTTATATATTGAAAATTAAAGTAAGAGGTGCAGTCAAATCCTCAGCACATTTAATAAGAAGGCAACCCGGAATTTCATCAGGCCGGTTTTTAAAAGTAAATGTAATCGATTTTTAAACTGATTAGAACCATTAATCCATCAAGAAATGGGATTGATATAGTTGGATTTTATAGTTCAGTTAGCAAAGGAGAATATAATTAATCAAAATTGACATTGAAACAAGTGGTAGAAAAGAAATCAGCGAACATATTGCCTATAAAGGGTGGTTAAATTTTAAGGGCCGATGTGTGAATTTGAATAAAACACAAATTATTTAGGAAATTATTGTTCAATTGGTTCAATTATGTATAGAACAAAATATCAGCCAAATCACCGCCGCGACCTCGGCGGCACACCTCCATCCAATGGTCCAAATTTTCAATGACAATGATGATCAATTGTTGGGCACGATAATGTGTCGAGATTGATAACTCTTTTGCCGCACTATCGCAAAAAACAACGATATTTTCCGTTCATCGAACTAAATGCTATAATACACGGCATGTTTTTTTATATCTGACTTTAAAATTTATGAGACATATGTTAATCTACATGTCTGTCAAAATTTTACTTTTACGCTGCAGCAGCAGAGATTTCTGCCAACGGCTGATGACACTTGTTTCGACAGAAGAAAATAGAGCGCACTCTAATTAAAATTTGTCAGATGTCTCAACACATGTTTTTTACAAAAGCAATGTTTTAAAGGTAACACACGACATGTTTGTTTTAGCAGTGGAAAATTTGACAAGTCAGATGTAAAAAACATGTCGTGTATTAGCTCCTTAAGAAGGCATTCACAGATGTTTTCACATTTCATACAGATCTGTTTTTCTGAAACTTAAATATTTTTTACAATTCTCCCGATTGTGGACGAATTTGAATTGTTTCTATTTTTATATGATTCTAAGCAGGTTCACTTATACAAGGTGGCGCTGACAGTCCAGCTGACAATTTCTTTGTGTTCTGGAGTATGTCAAACTACATATTAAAAAATGATTTCAACTCCGGAAATTGTCAAACTTCATACCTAAAGAAAGAGAGCCGAAAATCGCTCTCCTTTACGCTATCACCTTATGTAATTAAACCATGATTCTAAATAGTTATTTTTTAATAGAAGAGGTTTGTAACTGATTATGGCCCATAGGCTAGGTTATTGTTATTGTAATAAATAAATTGAAACCGAAATGAATTTTGTTTTGCACGCCCATTTTCATAATAAGCCTGAATAACTTAAATGCGTTGCTCGATTGTTTATCTTTCCATGGTTCAAATTGAGTTAGTCTGAAATTGAGATATGTCAAATAAAATGCAGAAAAAAACTTTACATTCAACATCGGCCCTTAAAATTTAACCACCCTTTAGTTAAGTCACCATCGAATTCAAAATTTTGCTATTACAAAACCGCTGGATGTGTTATTGTCTTTCTTTTAGAAATTACAAACTTATCTATTAAATATATGGTATATAATAACGTTTTACACTGAACACAACAAAATATGTTAAATCTGACGATGAACAACTCTTACGATAGGTTGTTAACTGAGCAATTAATTTGCTTTAATAGATATGACAAAATTGAACTGCATGTATGACAGTACATAAGTAAAAATTGGGCAATTTTTCTGTAAAAGCAAATAAACATTTGGTGAATTCACAAGATGTTCTGAATCACGAATTGGCACAATGTCATTATTTTTTAAACATTTGAAAACGTTTAAAAACTTTACAATAAACAACACTTTTTCATTTAGTTTAGAATTTTTTTGAATTCATAACATGACGACAATACGACACTTCTGACTTCTCGTGAATAAACTAATTATGTTTGAGTACCTTTTGAAAAAACTACATTACATTTTCCAATTAAATCTATATAAAGTAACATAGAATATTTGATATACGTATATACGTATATGTCTGTATGTTCATTAAATGACGTCATCTTTTTTTGATTGAGTAAATATAGCAAATAAATTCTTACTGATAACAATGAGAAGAAACTCACAAATATGATACATAAATATTTTTTTGACAAATAATTTGCCTAAACAATGAGTGCATCATCATATTTTTGTACTTTAATTTATTCTTGAATAAAGAAAAGACAAAGTGTTACCTTAAAAAAATTTATATATGTATGTACATACATACATATATATTTTTTGTTTAAATGTCTTCAAATACTTTATAAAATAATCACCTTGTTTTTTTTTTAATGAATCATGCATATTTGTATTACAATATCACTTGGTGACTGACTACATACTTGGGCAGTGTGTTTATAAGTAGTACTACCCTTCAAACAATTTCTATCCAAAAAAGTGATATCAGTTTCTTATTTAAATAGTGTCCCCATTCGGAAAAAAATTTCCATCTCTAAAATAGTACTACATGAGACTGACTAGTGAAGTAGCTATAAAGGGTGGGGCCATTTTTGAGCTTAAATTTAAAAATTAAATAAAGCAAAAACGGTTTAAAATTTCGCCAAATTTATTTTATTGTTGTGAAGTACAATTGTTCTGGTCATTTATGTTACGAACCGTTTTGGCCCAGTGAGGTTTCCGGCTAGCTTGCTTGTGGCGATAGCTCAGGCAGGTTCCAACCCTCTCACTGGCCACGCATCCGCTCATAAAATAAAACTAAAAAATACTACAAAATACACTACAGATAATACTGCTACAAACTCCACCACACGAAGAATTCGCGAGAGTCAGGTGTTTACTCCGGGTTTGCTCACCCAACTAAGTCATGTTATTTCATTCATTGGTCTCACAGAACCCCATTCGATCGGACTAATTTTCGAGCACTTTTTTGGGTGTGGTTGTATCTCGGCAATGCCATCACGAATGTTGGCCTTCAAATATCTCTGGGTTGTCTGCATAACACTTGTCTTTAACGGCGCCTCACAGAAAATAGTCCTACAATGTCAAATCACAGCATTTTGGCGGCCAATTGACATCAGCATTTGCACCATCCCGTTTAAATCAAACATCGTTTACATTAATACCATGAAGAGCAGGCACAAATATATCAGTTATCATGGTGCGATAGGCGTCTCCATTGACCGCAATGGTTGCGCTGTCCTTATTTTAAAAGAAATATGGAGCAATGATGCCTTCGCTCCACAAGCCGCATCAAAGTCACTCGTAATGGGTAAATTGACTTCTGTAAGACCACATTTGGGTTTTCTGAGCTCCATATACGGCAATTTTCCTTCTTCACCCGAAAATGTGATTTTTTCCAATTGCAATTTCCGACCAATTGCCTTTGTTTCGGAAATAAATTTTCAATAAATCTCAACGTTATTCAAGCGTAAATCGATTCATTTCGTTAATCGGAGATAATATACTGAATTTTGTGACAGAATAAGATGAGATAAGTATTGTCAGATTTAAAATAATCACTGTTTCAAATTTAAATCAATAGATGGCCCAACCTTTATATCATTAATATAAAATGTTTGGATATACAGTGAACTCGCGATAATATGAACTTGTTAAAACCAAGCCGTTTTACTTTTGCATATTTGCGAATGACATCTAATTTCCCTTTAAAAACATTTTTTCCTTAAAAATTAAAGTTTCTTATGCTTAATTTTTCATATATTGTTTATTGGATATAAAAAAAAATATTATTGGAAAAAAGTTTATGCAAAAAAATCGGCAGGTTTCTTTCATTCCATCACCTTTTAAATGGGTCGCTGTCTTAGCTATCTCAGTACATTCAAATTTTTTCGATCAACCACTTTGCTTTCGGCCCATTCCAATGATTTATTAAAAACTACGACTTTCCCGGATTTTAAAGTCCTTTTTTTGGCATCTCTACCTCTAAGTCCAATAAACGTGTTGTTATCACACTTAATGATAGTTTTTATATTTTTCATTCTACATATTGTAGATTTTTTCGTCCATTTTTCAAATTTTTATTTTTAACTTTTCATGGTGAATTAATATTGGAAAAATGATTATGGAATTCTAGCTGTTTGTGGTTAGCACTAACTGAAACATTTATGTAAGACATTTTTAATTTACAGCTAAAGACAATTTAAAAGCAAATAGCTAGGGAATTTCCTAAATTATTATTCAGTTGAATCAGAATTTAATCACTATTCTGCTGATTTAGATATTAAATCCGATTAAAAAATACGAAAGTTAGCTGTTCATATACATATTACAGATTTTGAATTAAGTTTATATTTTAGAGTAGTCCAGTTTTCATATTTTTGGATATTCATATTGATTAATAGGTATGTGACGTTTGATATACAAAATCAATTTGCATAGAAACTTGTAAATTAAATAGATATGTTTTTACATCCAACACTAAGACTTTCCGATCAAAGAGTGCTAATGATGAAACCGTAGTTGTCGGTTGGTGTCGGGATAAAAACTTACTTTTTCAGTATTATTTTTCGTTATCTCAAATATAATACAATTTCTTTATATAAAAATGAGAAATTAAAAATTTAAAAACAAAACTTAAGCCAGTAACAAAATAAAAACTACAGTCTTTTAAGCATATAAGTTCGACAAAATTTAATTAATTTGAAATTAATGTGATTTGTTTTTGTTAAATTTAGCAGTGTTACTAGGAGAGCTGCAGTAGTGACTATTGAGTCATTACAATCCAAAATTAAACTTCCATTTGCTGACAGGGTATAAATGTAAAAGAAAGCTGGGGCCGGTTGGTTTTGTATTTAAATATTTCAATGTTTTTTTTTTTTTTTATAAATTTATGCAAAAAAAACAAAAAATAAAATAAAATAAACAAAAACGTGTACATACAAGCAAGTCTTCAACATGCATATGTTAAAATATACTTATTTGGCCATGAATGATTGACCACTAACAACAGCTTCTCCAACTGTGTGTATGTGCATTAAAAAAAATTCCAACCGCTTGTTATTTATGTAGTTTTTTGCTGCAAGCCAGTACCTAAGCTTAAGAGCCAAATTAAATAATAATTGAAATGATTCATTCAAATGATAGAAATTTCACTTTTCTTTTTAAATTGTTAAAAAATATTTATTTTTTGTTTAGATTTGTATACCAATACATGCATATATACAAGGCATATCCATAAGGTATATGCAACGGCGAATTGATACAACAAAGCAACTTTTCAAGGGATGTTTTATGTCAAGGCCAATTCGTATATCAGGGATGAAAAAGTTGTTTTTTCATATTAAATATAATAAAATTTCATTAAAAAAGGATATAAATTTTTGAAACACATTATTAATGAAGCAAAAGCAACAGATATACATAAACTTAGCACATTTCTTATCAAAAAAGTACACTCAAGGTAATTGTTTAATACCGAACCCAAAATTTAATTTTCCATCCCTGCATTAATAAATGAAATCAAGGCGAATTTAACCAATTTTGACAAAAAGATTCCCAATCAGCTGGGCTGATAATTTCACCTGTATGAATTCGCCTTGCATATATACTTACTCGTAGCAGCTGAGATGCAAAACTCGTTCGTTACACATTAACCAAATTTTGGAAAGAAGCAAAAAAACTTTTTGCAACTAATTTAAATTAACAAAATTAGTTGAATGCTTTTAATTCTTAAATGTTACACTATTCTTGATTAAAAAAATCAACAGTTGAAGAAATGACTGAACATACTGAAGAAATACTGAAATGTAGACAAATAGGGTATTAAAATGTAAAACAAATTAGTTTTGCTACATTCCATATGGGATCTAACATTTTTTTATACACTTTTCCGTTTGTAATTTCTACAATATTATTTTTCGATCGCAATCAATATTTTCTGAAAGCTTATGTCTAAGAGAGTCGATTGAATAAAGTCCTTCTGTCCATGTGTTGATTGAAACCAACTTTTAGAAAACTCCACATGTTGCACAGTTCTATATGTGCTATAATTTTTTTTTGCAAATATCCGGGAATGAATCGCTATTAAAATCAAACAACTTTTTAAGATTTGAGCAAATTAACACGACTGCCTCTTTTTCCCCATTTTTTCAACATAAAAATCAACATTTTGTAACATTTTATTTTATAGACAAGTGTGCTATTATTTTTGAGAAATCGGCCACTAATCATCAAAGTTATAGGCAAAAATAATTTTAAGAAATATTTATACAGTCGTGTCTGGATATAGTGAACTAATTTTTGCATGGCTTGTTCATAGTATCCAGGTTGTTCTCTATATCAGGGTTGAAATTTTTGTTCAAAAACTCGTTTTATTTACTAAAAATACATACATGTAAATGCAATAGCTGATTAGAAACAACTTGTACAAAAAAGGAAATATATGTACATATGTATTTAAGTTTAATAAAAGAATTGTTGTTGAAGTTGTTTTCAAAATTTTGTTCACTATTAAAGTTTTTCACTATTAAGAGTACTTCATGCAAAAATTTTGGTGTTCACTATATGGAGGTGTTCACTATATGAAGGTGTTCACTATATCCAAACACGACTGTATTTTGGGCCTGTTCGTAAACGCATCACTGCGCTGCACAATATGATTACTTTGCGCTGCCACTGCAAATCATATGTTGCTGATGCTTCTTTTTGCTTATTTTATTGCTGCATTTACGAACGAGCGAACACTGCGGAAAAATGGAAAAAATTATTATAAATTTAATTTGTGAATTTGATAATACAATATCTGACATATATTTAAAATTCGAGGCTGAAAATGTTTAAAAAGTAAAATAATCAAAAATAAATCATAAAAAATCACATTCTTTATACTCACACATCTATTGCATCAACAATTTTTGTGATTAGTTTTTTGTATTTATTTGCGCATAATAGACTTCAATGTTGAATTTACGAACAGATTACAGCTGCAGTGTTGCCAACGTTTGCATTTACGAACATTGTGCGCATAATATGCACAGCTGTGATGCATTTACGAACAGGCCCTTTGTTAATAATTTACTAAATTATTCGGGATATGCTCCCAACTAATCTTTCAATATTTTATTTGGTTGTTGGGTTTAAGCTGGTCTATATGCATTTCACTAGTATATATCAAGTAACTAAAGCTCCTAATAAATTTTTTGACACGCTAAAGAACTTTACTAAAAATATTGCTATGAAAATATGACAAATCTGTTCCAAACTAACTGAGATATAAACAAAACAAAAATACAAAGCTTCGGTAGTTTTCGTAAAATTTACAAACGAGAATAGATTTTTTTTCAGCTTCTGAACAACATAGAGGAGCAATATGGGTAGCAAAAGAAAAGACTTGACGAGCAGAATTTAAAACATTCCAAACGAATATAAATTCATGATGAACGCCTCTACAAAATGAAATATAATGATTAATATAATCATTAAATCTAGTAATTAAAAATTTACCCACTTCATACTTCTTAATATTCAATATCGAACGAAAGAGCTTGACCATTGATGGGACAGTCATATAAATATTGTGTAGCTAAATTTTTAACTAGTTACGTTTTGGACCAGCCATATAACTAGTTGTAATGAGACTGTAGCAAAAACACTATACGTCCATCGCAAAATTGAAGAGTATTATGATTTTAAATCAAAAATCTTATTTATTAGAGCTTAAAACTTTAAAACCAAAATACCTTGGTTCAAATCTCGGCAGAGATAACAATTTCTGTGTAAAATGCATATTTTTTTTCTGTCGTTAGAAGTGATTGCACTCAAAACTATCTCACAAATGAAGTAGTTGGTCTCCTATGACAACGTAATGTTGAAATCGAAAGTTTGATATATGAAAAAAGTAAAGATATGTAACTAATCTAAAGAAGCTAGCATAATTCTATCCCCATAATTGTTACTTTATCTGCAGGGTAGTTGTTACGAGATTGTTAGAAAATTTAATACCAAAAGACCCTGGTATCTTGATGCTTAAATTGTAAAATGTATATAAAATTCTTTCTGTATGGTGTGAGCGGGAGAAATAGGTGCTAGATAGAGATATGTAACTGGACTAAAGTTCAAAGCAACTAGTATACTTCTACATCTATCTGCAGGGTAACGACGTTTTTTTTTGTTTTGAATTATTTTATTTTATTGTAACTCGAAAAGTCCATAAATTAAGTTATCAGTTGTAGAACCGTGCACATTTCTTTCTTTGAATATTTTATAATTAACAAGTAAGAGCACTATATTCGGCTGTGCCGAATCTTTTATACCCACCACCAATTTTGTGTACATTTAAAGCACAATATTTATTATTTTGTTAATCGCTATGGAATAATCTCTTTATAATAAAATATGTATCACGCAAATGAGCAACGCTTTAAAGTTATTCAGGTTTTTTATAAAAATGGGCGTTCAAATCAAAATGCATTTTGTGCACTTCGTAATTGTTTTGATCAACATAATCGTTTAAATTCGTCCACAATCGGGAGATTGGTAAAAAATATTTAAATTTCTGCAAAACAGGTCTGTATAAAATGTTAGAAAATCTGTGAATGCCTTCTTAGTTCGTTGAATGGGAACCACTGCTGGTTTTTGCGATAGTGTGGCAAAATAGCAGTCAACCTCGCCTAATCATCATGCCCAACAATTGAGCATCAACATTGTCATTGAAAATTTGGAGCATCAGATAGAGGAGTGGCGCCAAAGATGGGGGGGCCAATTGGCCGATATTTTGTTAAATACATAATTGAACCATACAAATATTATAATTGCAAAAAGAAATACTAATAATATCCTAAATAATTTGTCAACATCGGTCCTTAAAATTTAACCACCCTTTATAACTTCGATATGCTACTGAAATGCTTTTATAAATGTAGTTTTTCAATGAAAATGGGCGTAAAGTAGGCGTGTCAATAAAGTTTCTGTTAACAAATTAAAGTTAAATATTTCAATATAGTCCTTTATTTTCCCAAAAACTTTGTAAATAGAGAAATTACATGAATTTAAGATAAACCGTTATATGGGAGGTAGGCGTTAAAGTGGGCGTGTCACCTAAACTTTTTGGCACAACAATAACATTGATTAGAAGGAAAAACGTAGCACATTTGATCATCATACCTCTAATTTTGGCGGTTTTATGAGCTTCTAAATTTCATTAACGGTAGATTACGTGAAAAGTGGGCGTTATAGTAGGCGTGTCAAAGTTATTTTTGCGAATGAGTACAACTTAGGTGTTTCAATATAACCCTTTATTATTCCAAAGTCATTAGTAGTAGAGAAATTATATGAATTTTAGGTAAAACGTTATATGAGAGGTGGGCGTAAAAGTGGGCGTGGCAACTTAATTTTCTACCACAGTAATGACATTGCCTAGGGGGATATACGTAGCAAATTTTATCATCATACCTCTAATTTTGGCGGTTTTATGAGCTTTTAAATTTCATTAACGGTAAATAACGTGAAAAGTGGGCGTTATAGTAGGCGTGTCAAAGTTATTTTTGCGAATGAGTACAACTTAGGAGTTTCAATATAGCCCTTTGTTATTCCAAAATCTTTATTAATAGAGAAATTATATGAATTTTGAGTAAAACGTTATATGGGAGGTGGGCGTTAAAGTGGGCGTGGCACCTTAATTTTCTGGCACAGTAATGACAATGCCCAGGGGGATATACGTAGCAAATTTTATCATCATACCTCTAATTTTGGCGGTTTTATAAGCTTTTAAATTTCATTAACGGTAGATAACGTGAAAAGTGGGCGTTATAGTAGGCGTGTCAAAGTTATTTTTGCGAATGAGTACAACTTAGGAGTTTCAATATAGCCCTTTATAATTCCAAAATCTTTATTAATAGAGAAATTATATGAATTTTGAGTAAAACGTTATATGGGAGGTGGGCGTAAAAGTGGGCGTGGCACATTGATTTTTCGTTACAAAAAAGCGGCTCACCAAAAAGCAAAGTGTGCAAAATTTTGGAGTCGTACATCCAATTTTGTTGCTTTTATGACGTTTTTGTTTTTAAATATACCGAAAAATACACTGTGCGGTATAAATTTTCGTACATTTTGATCGATAACTCCTCTCCTAATGCATAGATTTAGATAATTTTTAGGGAAAAATATTGTTTTTACTCGAGAAATATATATTCGAAGTTTCATGAGTCTACGTTAATGCGATTGGACACAATTCCATTTTATTCGATGTTTGAAGGACACGGTTTTTTCGACCTACTCTTGCTTTTCGAGCTATAACTCTCTTCCTAATATTCCGATTTAGCCCATTTTCAATACCAAACAAACCTTATCTATAAGAAAGATTCTGGCAAAATTTGAGCCCCCTAGCTTTTTCGGTGCGACCTCTATCGTGCTTTCAACAGACGGACAGACGGACGGACATAGCTAGATCGTCATCAAATCAAACCCTGATTCAGAATATATATACTTTATGGGGTCTAAAATGGATATTTCGATGTGTTACAAACGGAATGACAAAATGAATATACCCCCACCATTTTTTTGGTGGCGGGTATAAAAATGACAAGGTGTTAAAAAGTTTATTAATTATAATTATTAATAAATACACTACGAATTTTTCTTATAATTAAAAAAAATGCTTAGTTTTTAACTGCATTTCTAAACTATTTTTTTTAAGCTTAAATGCTTTTGTTTCTACAATGTTAAATAAATAAACATGTAACAAGTTCTTTATTAATATAAAATCAGCAAGAAGTAGGCAAAACTAGGGTAAACTAAAGATGAAAGAAAGAAGATAGGAATGAAATTAAAATGTGCAAATAAAAGTCATAGCAAGTCACCATTGCTTATCCATTAGCCACCCGACCCCCTTATCAATCCAATAATATTCTCTAGTATTCACTTTGAGATATTACCTAATTCAGTGACACACAATATGCTCTACCTTTGTTAAATGTATTAATATAAGGCTGTAAGTTTATACCATAATAACAGAATATCTTGAAAATTAGTTATCCTAGTTGAGTGGAATGCATTTTCGAAACCAGCTGCGATGATACCATCAGCACTTTTAAAAACAGAACTGCAAATGTTGTGTGTAAATATCAACTATTTAACTCGATATTTTAATGAAATTTGAAACATAGAATTATTTGTTCTAATTGATTTTATGCTTTTCACTTGAAAATAAGTTAGAAAAATTTCTTGCTCTTCCTTGTTCTCACACATCCTGCAATAATCAGGAGTGTATCGATCCCATATACTGATCGTAGCCTTTACAAGAGAATATCAAGTAATAGCGCGAATAGTGGCTTACAGACATACCCTCTTCATGTTTAGGAGTACCTTTGCCTATAAAGTCCTTGATATTATGCACTCACTTATGTTTCTTCATGCTATATTAGTCTTGTTATGGACCCAGTGAGGTTGCTGGCTAGCCTTTTTGTGGCAATCGCTCAGGTAGGTTCTAACCTTCTCACTGGCCACATATCTGCTAATAATCCATCTAAAAAAGTGACCCATGAGTGGCCTCACTATACCCACTTGATATGCCGACTCTAGTGTCCTTTTACCGCCCGCAAGTTCGTCAGCAATTTTATTGCTGACAACAACACAGTGCCCCAGTACTAAACATAGTCTGACATTTAAGAAAATCATAATTCTAGTAAGGGCTCTCCTACATTCCTTCACCACCCTTAATTTGACATAATATCCTTTCAAGTCCTTGAGCGCCTCCTGACTTGTCACGAGTAATCTCCCTACCCCTTGGCACATATTCTGTTGTGAGATCCGTTGCCTTATAGATTGTCAGTATCTCTGCTTGAAACACACTACAATCTTAAGAAAGTCTGTAAGACCTTCAGATATTTTCCAGATATGTTTGTAAATTATCTGAGAGCTGAAACTTGTTTTTTTTTTGTATTAGAATAAATGTGGAAAAAACAGAAGCAGTCGTATGTTTTTGTTTATATCTTAGTAGATTATGGACCAATTTTACTGGTTTGCAAATACGAAATTTTCTACCCAATTTTTCTAAAAGCTTTATCAACATACACACAGACCGACAGCAATAGCTCCATCGACTTTCCTATTTAAAATAAAATTTATACTTTTTGGGGCCGCAAATCAATCAATATTGCAGAAATTATGGAATAATAATGCCCATGATATCACAGATGAAGGGTATACAAATAACTTGTATATAAGATTTAAAATTTTTGTATCAAATTTTCGATATAAATTTTATTTAAATTGTACAAAAAAGTTTTTAATACGGAAATATGTAACATGGAAATCATATCACACAGCGACTCTAAAGACAAACAAATTTGAGAAAAACTTAATTAATACCGAGGTTATAACATGGAGGACTAATGAACGCGACTTGCGGAACTGTTTTCTTAATGTTTTGAAATACAACTCATAGTTAAATAAAACCTGCCATAATTGTAATGCCATAGCCTTAAAACCCAAAATTCAATTGGTTTCTATTAATAAGGCTAAGGCGTGTCATTTATAATCGCTAGAGTGTTGCCCATAAGTTTGGTTCAAACAGCTGTTTTGTTTGCATCCCTAATAAAACCTTCAATAGCTTAGAACCTTTAATAGTCGCTTAACGCGTACATTGAATCTCCATTATTATATTGACCATTTTAAAGTTTTAATTATACACTTCACACAGTGAAAAAGGGTATATATAGCTTTGTCATTCCGTGTGAAATTTCTACAATTTTCATTTCCGATCCCATAAAGTATATATTTTCTGAAAGCTTATGAATAGGGGAGTCGATTAAGCTCTGTCAGTCTGACCGTCTGTCCGTGTGTATGTTGAAATCAACTTTTTGAAGCCCCTCGACATCGCTTGTACCCGGGTGAGGTATTAAAATATAAAAAAATATTCGGGAGTAGATCGGTATTGAAAATCAGAAACATCGGTACATAAACAACTGAGATATGAGCAAAAACCCACGACCACCTCGATTTTTTTTCACAAAAACAACATTACAACAACAACATACATACATACATACAAACGTGTATACTGGTTAGAAAAAATTGAATCCCAGCTGAGCCAAAAAAAAAATTTTATTTTTTTTTATTTAATATATTAATTATATATTTATTATTTTTTAATTTTTTTTTATTTTTTTTATTTTTTTTTTATATTTATTATATATTTTTATTTATTTATTTTTTTAATTTTTTTTTTAAATTTTTTTTTTATTATTTTTTTAACATACATACGTAAATTTATAATTTAACAATGGGATGTTTTTATATACATATGTATGTTTTTTATATGTATGTACGTATTTCATATGGGATGAATGGTGATACAAACTACTGTTATTGCATGACTTTACGTTGTGAAGGGTATATAAGATTCGGCACGGCCGAATATAGCGCTCTTACTTGTTTTTTTTACCTTAGTACAAATCTATAGGGCTTTATGGAACAAAGTAGTATTTATAATGTAGAGAGAGAGAGAGAGAGAGTGTAATAAAATATTTCTTCAGTTTAAATAAAAAAACTTTCAAGAACATTTTTTTTTTAATTTTTATTTAAGTAAAATTTAAAATTATAAACTATCTCTTTCAGCAACAAAATGGAAATAATTCAATATATGTATTTACTTTAAATTAAAACTATATAGATTTTCAAACTTTTTAAGGTTATGTTTCTAGTATTAAGCACAAGTTTTCAATAAGAACACAAAAAAATATATAAAATTTTCTGAAAAAGATCCTAAAAATAGTGTTACACGTCTATTTGTACATGTTAATCATATGCAATAACAATACAGCTAAGAAGCTGCAATTAAAACAAAAAGAATACTAATAATAATGCTATTAACCAGACGGCTACTGATGCTGCAACCACACAAAAACATGATGTGTTTCCTAATGTTGTTTTTTTAAATGCTTCTACATGCTACAAATACCATTGATTGTTGCTAAGAAAATTAGAGCAAAAAAAAATAATAACAAAAAGAACAATGCCCGCCTTTATTTTTGTAAATGTTTTGGATGTTGCATTACACGCTACCAAACCACCCACCTGGAAAGAATTTTCTTGTTTACTTATACATAAATGTTTTATTTTTCTTTTCCTGTACCTCTTTCCACAATCTGCCATCTTGTACGCGTTATTGTTTTTTTTTTTACCAAAATTAATGTGTGAAATTTTGTTACTTAATTTACACAACAAATATTAAAAGGTTGCCCGTAAATTGGCCATGGTTGAAGCTGATTTGGAACGTGCTGAAGAACGTGCCGAACAAGGAGAAAAGTAGGTTTTTACTTGTATGCAAAAAAACAACAACATTTTTTTTAGTGTTTTTAATTTTTTAATGTTGACGTTCAAGCCTGTATTAAAATTAATAAGTTAATTGTTTATTTGTAATGAAAGAAACAAAAACCTAACCTCAAAAAAAATATAAAATAAATAAAATAGCTAGCTAGTTTTTCTTTATTAGCAACTTGTTTTTGTATAAAAAAAATGTGAATAATTGTTTATAGTTTAGAGTAAATGAGCATGTTTTTTGTTTATAAATAAATTTGTATAAAAACAACATTCCATAAATTACTGTTAAGAAAATGCAAACTAAACAAAAATCATTCACATTTTTATCCATAAATCAAGTTGTAAACATTAAATTTTCTTATTTCCTAAAATAATTTCTTTTTTTGCAAAACTAATATATATATTTTTTTTAATATTTTTAATGCTTTCTTAAAAAAAACATTTCAAAATTATATTTGAAAATGTTTTTTGTTTGTGCGCTGCGCTCTTAACCTTATAAATCCCGCTCCTGTATGTGTGTGCTAACTTTTTTTGTATGAACAAATAAAATTGTTTGTAATTGGTTTATTTGTCAATGGAATTTTGCTCGTGAATTTTATGTGACGACTTGCCGTTTTTTTTCGTTGTTCCAAATAAAAACTAACCTAAAATAAACCAAAACAAAAAAGGTGGCCAGAAAACTAGTACTCATGGAACAAGACTTAGAACGTTCTGAGGAAAAAGTTGAACTTGCTGAAAGGTTTGTTGTTGTTTGTTTTTTTATACTAACAGAAAATTGTTTATTTTTCTTAAATCCTTATTAAAAAAAGTAAAATTTTTGTAGTTCATTAGAGAAAAAAGCTTTTTGAAAGCCCGAATACATTTTATTCTTAGTTTAAATGTATTAATTTTACAAAAATTAAATGTTAAAGGAAAACTTGTTTAATATTTTCTATTTTCACAAAATGTTTAACAACTTTTTCTTAAAGCAACAGGTTTGCAAATTAATGTTAAAATCCAAATGATTTCACCTACTTGCTAATTTGACCAAAGATTTTTTTCTCTACTTAACAAATCTATTTTACTTTTTTTTTTTTGTAATATGTACTATGTAAATTTATTTTTTTTTTTAATTTTCTTTATTAATTTTAATATTTTAAATTTTCTTAGCAAAATTGTTGAACTTGAAGAAGAACTCCGCGTCGTTGGTAACAACTTGAAATCCCTTGAAGTTTCTGAAGAAAAGGTCAGTATGCTAATTTGAAATAAAACTTGTAAATAAGCACACTACTCTTTATATGTGTAATATTAAATAAATTTTTTTAGAAAAATCTTCAATTAAAAAATGGAAAATATTTTTAAATTTATGAGAAAGAATTTTAATAAATTTCGATTTTTACATAGTTGTGGTCAATTAAAAACTTTCATCAATTTTACAAATTAATGAAAAATCTGAATTCTCAACTAGCGATTTAAAGGTTCATTACTCGGATTCCCTTTAAAAAAAAAAATCCAATAAAATTTTAATTTATTTTGTAATCTTGTAGATTTGACTTTAATGTTTTGTAATATGTGAGTTTGCAAATTAAAAAAAAAAACATACAATTTTCAGAAGTAGATAAAATATTTATTTGGGGCGAAAAATTAATGGCTGTCATTTGCTTTTTAAAATTCATAAATAAAATTGCTCCAAAACTTGCCAAACTCGCCTATCAATAGGTTTAATAGGATAGATAGCGCCTTTATTTGTTGCGGGTAGGTCTCAAATGCGATATTTAGGAGATTGGAGAAATACCTTGGATTAATTTGTAAATACTATAACGAATTGAAAATAAAAGTCAATGATGATAAAACTCAAGCGATTTTATTTCCATTTAACAAATCGCAAAAAGGCTATTCCATTGAAGGATGAAATAGAATATTAAGAAGTAAAAACTTTTATTCAAACAGCATGTTAATAACATTTGTGAGAAGGCAATTAAGTATAGCCGTGCTTTACACCACCTTATTAGCCAACGATCTAAACTTGATATAAAAAACTAGGTACTTTTTTACACAATGCGTATTCGTCCCATTATCACCTATGGTTGTCAAGTCTAGCCCCAAAAGTCTGTTAAAACTCATACAAAACATTTAAAATTATTCAAAATAAAATTTTGAAATTAATACACAATCTATCTTTAAGATATCCAACTTTTCTTCTACATAGAAACTTTGACTTCAAAATGTTGAATTCATTGACAACTGACTGTCATTGAGTGAAAAATAAAAATTTTGAAAAAAAAAATTGCTGAACAACCACTGAGGGCCTTTTGTTGAAAAGACATATCTTAGTGATTGTTAAAAAATTTCTTATAACTTCTAAGTTAATACGAGGATTTTTATGAACAATTTTTCCTTAAAACTGTGATATTATTAGTTTCTTTAATTAATTAATCAGATGTTAATAGTTGTCATACTATTTGTAAATTCTTTACATTTCTTTGTAAAAAGAATAATGTTTTCTAAATAAATAAAAAAAAAAATTAATAATTTCGCTAACATTTAGTTTTGAACTATTCATAACCTCGTACGTAAATATTGAGCCATATACAGCATTTTTATTTATTTTTTGTTAAAGATAAGCTCAACTCGTAAGCTTTTTAATCTTCATCTTTATTCTTTGAGGGGTTGCGCTCATGTCAGCAAATAGTAAATTCATGCGATTTTACATTTTCGCAAGACTAAAATCGGTGAAGTGAATGCCTTTCCTATAATATTTTTTAATATTAAAACAAAGTGCAGAATTTTGTTATAGTACAAGACATGTGTTGCTTGATACAAACGTTGTTTGCTATTTTACCAACATATTTGAGTTTATGAAACCGGAAATATATACTTACATTTTAAATTAATTTCTAAATTAACCCGCTTTAAATGTTTAAATTGTAATTAAATTTTAAATTTCTTTCTTTTAAAATAAATGTTTAAATATTTTCCTCAATTTATTTGAAGTTGTTTTCTTAAGATTCTTTATATTGATTATACATATATTTATCTTAATTACTATATTAATGTTTATTTATTTCCCTATTTTTAATATATAAAAACACCATCTCCTATCTAAAAAATACTGTAAAAACTTACATTTATAAATAAAACATAAAACCCATTAAACATTGTATATTGTAACAAAACATACCGAACAAAATGAAACCACTTATCCAACCGACCCAACATTAAAACACCTGCTGTTAAACCACAACAACAACAACAATAAATAGGCTAACCAACGTGAAGAAGAATACAAGAACCAAATCAAGACCTTGAACACCCGTCTTAAGGAGGTATATATTGAAAAAAAAAGCACCAAATAAAATCACTTTTCTTATTAATTAACAGAAAAAAATAAGAAAAGCTGATTAACAACAGAAAAAAAGTAACAACTTCCCAAAAAAGAAAATCGACAAAAAAACACTTACACTCTTATCCAAAGTGAATGAAAGATTTTTAATGTATTGCACTGCAAACAACTATAGAACCAATTTATTTTTCTATAACAAAATAATATTGGTTCTCCCAAAGTCTAGGGGTTTGGTTTAAATGTTCTAACAAAAAAAAAAAAAAAACTAAAATGTTTTTTATTGTTGTTGGCTGAAAAAGAAAGAAAAAGAAAATATGATATTAAAAAAAAAAAGAAACGCACAAAACCGTTGAAACATTTCTTATGTTATTTGAAAATGCTCATTTTTATTTCACTATATTTATTTATTTATTTATTTTTATTCATCTCTTTATCTCTCCTTTTTCTAACTTTTCACTAATATTTTTTTTATCTTTATACAAAGTACATATATTTATATTATTTATAAAACTATTAAAATTTATAAAATATCTACCGATATTTTCTTTTATTTCAAAATTTATTTTTACTTTTAAATTAATATATAATCTTTGCATTTTTTTATTTTCATATTTTGTTTGCTGCTTAAAAAAAAAAACTAAAAATTTGTTTGTTAATTTGTAATGTATGAATTTGCAAACAAATTTGTAATGCATTTACGAATAAAAACAAAAAAAAAAATATATTGCTTGTGGTTACAAACTTCCTAATTATGCATGCTTACATAATAATTAACCTAAAATTGTGGAAATAAAAATTTACACTGATGCCACCAATATTTGTTAAATGTGTTATTGTTTTAAACGTCCCCAAAAAAAAAAAACCTCACAAAATCAACCAAACCACTATCACCACCGTTACCACCAACAAATAAATTTCTATTTAAATGTGTTAATGTTTCACATGTAATAAATATTTAAAAAAAGGCCACACAAAAAGAGGAAACTTTTGAAACACAAATAAGAGTTTTGGATCATCAATTAAAAGAGGTATCAATACACAAGATTTTATTATATACATATATATATGTAGTTCTAAATCAGTACGCGTGGTATGTGGAAATTAGTTTATAAGTTATACATATGAATAATGAATTATTTGGTAATGGTAAACATTTTAGTATTGCATTTAATAATATCGTAAAAAAAAATTGACAGATAAATTTTATTTACTTATTTGTTTCAAACAAAATCTTTATTCGGATACATTTTTTAAAAATTTTTTTACAGACATGTACAAAGAAGCTTAACAGGCTAAAATGAATGTCTATCTAATAATTAGGACAAGTTTTAAACTTATCGTCAATAATTAAGTTAGATAATGTTAAAATAAATCATATCTTGTATTAACTTTGTTGTTTTTGTCCCACAAAATGTAAGACTTTTTATATAGACATGATAACTTAAATAATTTGTCATTATTACAAAATGTTGTATTCCATATTTATGAAAGCGATGTCTATAGATGAAATTTAAATTGCAAAAAGTTTTTAAAATTTTATTCACACCGCAACTACAGCCAACTTCATGGCGAACAGAAAAACAAAAGATACATGCAACAGTACATATCATTGGTCACAGGAGTAGGTAAAACCGTAATAGAAACTGTATTATCATAACGTAACTTATTATTTTAAAACTGTTATTTTTAATACTATTACCTTAAATTTTTGTTTCAAGGTGTATTTGTGTGAAATGTAGTGAAATCACTGAAAAACTCAATTTCGTAATAAGAACGAGTTATAGCCTTTCTACTTGTTACCATCGATATTATTATGTAACACTTTCTATTCCTTTCTCTAAGCAATTTTAATTGCTAGTGTGAATGTGGATACTTAGTTACTAAAATATAACAATACAATTTTAAGAAGAACACTTATTTTAACATCTTGTTTAGGAAACAAATTCCATTAATTTTTAACATTTAAAATAAGATAATTTAATTTCAAATTCTTGGGTTAGGTTGCACATATTTCAAGTCAAGGGTAGGAAGACACCACTAACATACACAAAAGATAAAAATTCGTGTCGATAAGACATGAACAATTTAAACAAACAAACAAACACAATCTTAAAGCAAACCTAAAATTTGTATTTTATTCAAAAATTATAGTCAAATATTATTTTTTGCGCTATCATTTACATGGCAGTGTTAAGGTTGTGTTAAGAGGAAGAAAATTGCTCATACATGTAGGGGGTACCGAAGCAGACCTCTTCCATAAACAGGTCCCTTTTCGACCCCCTTCGTTTCTCAGTGTTTACAAGGATACCGAAGAGATATCATTGGCCTAACTGAGTTCTTAATGTGAATTGTGAATTGCTTTATGTGAACCAAAGCCACCCTTGTAGTTTAGAAATTATATACATACATTGAGCGTTTTTTCAAGGTTTTTAAAAAAATAAAAAGCTAAGCAAATATATCTCTCTTCCATTTTCTTTCTTATATAACTTTGCAGGAAAAACAGCTCAATATATATAGACCAGGAGTTTGATAGCTATAATACAAAATAAATCATATAAAATAATAGTTTCTTTTAAGAAATTTTTGTTATTCTTCTACATTATCATAACTAAATCGCAAATTTAACAATAAAATTGACACTCAAATTCCCTAAGAATAATAATTAAAAAATTAGCGTTTTTCAAGTTGTACTATTAGACCCTTATCCTTATTAATAAAATAATTGAAAGTGGAAACAAAAAAAAAAAAAAAAAGAAAATATTAAATTGCACAAATTGTTATTCTCAATTTTAATAAAAATGTACATATACAAATTTTTAATTAAATAGCTACTTTTTTAAGGCATATTCATAAGGTATATGCATCACGGCAACAAACACAACAATTAAAAAACACATACATTTTCTTTTTGTATATACATATATATATATGTATGTCTGCATATGTTACGCAATTTTTTTTTCTTTAATTTGAATCTTTTTTAAACAAATTCAAAGCAAAATCTATCTATTCTTGGTTTTATATTTTGTTAAATGTTTTTAACCAACTGAAACTGCGAATTATTTATTTATTGTAGAATAAAAAAATAAAAAAAATGAAGTGAATGACAGATGCAGACAAATTAATAAAAAATAGTTGGTACCACTAATAAATGTATATAAAAAAAAAACAATCAGCTGATTGAATACGAGTACCTTAGTAATCTAACTTGTACTTTTTCTTTTTGGTATAAATAAAATTATTTTATATTTTCTTTTATTTATTGTATTCTAAACAATACAAAATTAACCCTAACACGGACCCACAGAAAAGTCATGATAAAGAAACATGAGTATTTAAAACATTTAAAAATACTTCTTGAGTAATTCGAAAAGCGCAGGAAAAAACAATTAAGCACGTTTAAAAAGAAAGTTTTAAAGTAATGTACACTTTTTTCCTGTATATAAAATTGAAAACAACTTTTTGTGCATTAATTGCAAGATTTTTTTTAATAAAAAAAAGTAATGAATTGTGTGTTTGTAGAAGGAATGCTAAAAGGAATGCATATAAATTTAAATCTTAAAAAACAAATTTTATTTAAATAATTAACTTGTTGGTCTTGCGATACAAATACAATTAATAAATAAATAAACTGAAATCGGTAGTTGTTTTGTAAAGCAAAAATTGCATTAAAAATACTCATGTTTTCTTTTAACATTACTTTAGGCCCGTGAAGCCCAAAGTCTTATCGAACAGGAAATCAAAAAACAAAAAGAAACTTTAGCAATTGTAAGTTTTTCGGTTATTAAACAAAATAGCTATATAATATTGTTAGTTAGTATTTGTTTAAATACGATTGTAGTGAATACTTTAACCAAACATTTTTGTTTATATATTATAGGATTTTAAACTTCTCCCTTTTAAAAACATTTTTAAACTTAATAACCGAACATGTTGTCTAATTGCGTTATGATAAACAACCAAAATGTATGGTATAGCCTACTAAAGTAAGAACAAGTACAACTAAACTATTGTTTGATAATTTTGTAATTTATTAAAAATAATTTTTTTTTCAGCACTATTTCGTTTGTATTATTATTATTACATATTAATTTTTAATTATATAAAAAGGCATGCAGATTTTTTTTACTGTTATTATTTATTGCTTTTAAAAATATTTTAAACTTTATCGAATTTGTACAACTAATGCATGTTATTCGAAAATTTTTAAATAAAATATTGTACTTTTTTTTTAATTTTAAACAAATTCGGTTAAATGGTATTGCTTTTAGATTTAAAATATTTTAAAATAACACCACAATTTTCGTTATAAAGCTTTTTTTGCTAATGTACATAGTATATATTTAAACAATTAATATTGCTTAAGCTTATTTAAATTCTTTTAAGAGAATTTTATAGAGAAATTAAAAAATGTGAATTTAAAAATGTGTATGTTTAACAATGGTTTTGGTAGTAAATTATTATGAATAAATTGTTTTGGGAAGTTAATGTTATTTTTTAAATCAACAAATTATTTAAAAAGCAAATAAAGACAATACGTAATTATAATATGTCCTCACATCAAACAAAATTTTTAAATTTATTAAACGTTTATCAAAAAAAAAAAAAAAATATTGTTCATTATAAAACGTTTGTTAATAAAAAATATTTTGAATACGGGGAATAATATTTAGTTCAAGAAAAGTTCACATAACAAATTTTTAAGTAATTAAAGTATATTTTCCCTCATTTTTTTTAATATTGTCTTTATTTTCTTTAAAATTTTTCTTAACCTTTTCAAATTTCAACAAAATACTTATATATTCTTTTTTTACCCTTTTACCAAAAGGCTGAAGCTCGTGCTGAATTCGCCGAACGTTCCGTTCAAAAATTGCAAAAAGAAGTCGACAGGCTCGAGGGTAAGTTTCATAAATAACTTAATTTTTATACTTTTTTTTATTTTTATTTAAATTAATTAAGGTTAATTTTTGACTTTTCAATTTCTTCTAAATTCAATTTATCTTAAACATACCTATAAAAAATTATTGTTTTCCTCGAAACTTTGTCAATTTAAATGTTTGTAGTGAAAAGCTTTAGCAATTCTAGAATATAATAGAATGCCGTCTAAAACAAATAAAATACAATTTTGACCATATGAAAGAAATAACTGATAGTCAGATTGTAACTATATCAGTTTATGTGCTTTATACCCTTCACACGAGAGTTTAAGTTTGTAATTCCATTTGTAATTTCTACAATATACATTTGTGACCCTTTAAAGTATATATATTGTGAATCCTTATAGATGGAGGAATTGATTTAGTTTTGACCGTTTGTCCGTGTGTATGTTGAAATCAACTTTTTGAAGCCCCCACATATACTTTAGACTCTTATACGGTATCTATTTATCATATATGCTTTCGAGAAATTCGCTATTGAAAATCAGTTATGTGAACACATTACGAACTGAGATATAAGCGAAAGAACAGCTCCTATGGAACTTTTTAAAACTTTTGTTACTTTTTTGGGTCAACTACCGATATCGACAAAAAAATTGTTTGGAAAAAATTGTCAATTAAAAATTCAGTTTATTGATTTCCTAAATAAGTTTTGGTCATAGTTGCACCATATAATTGTAAGTTATGATCTTAAAACTGTTGGTGGTGATAAAGGCCAGTTTAGAATATTATACAAGACGTAAGATTTTGTAGAAGCAAATTATGATGAAATTTGCTACGCACTCAAGAAAAAAAGAGCAAAAGAAACAACAAACAATTTTCTTTAACTCTGTGCAACAATAAGAAAAATATACATGTTGTTTTTGTAATTTTTGTAGAATTACTAGCACAACTTAATGTGTTTCCCAATGATGACATTAAAACACATCTCTGATTTAAAACTTGTCCGCTCGTCAAATTTTCTTTCATATTTTCTCTCATGTTTTGTTATACGGATTACAATTTGCTTTTACACTATTTGACGTTGTTCATTCTACACGGACTAGTCCAAGAACCCAGTCCCCTCAATGTAATTCCTTATGGATCTCCAGTTCGAGTTCCCCAGGTATTCCAAGCTATATTATAGCCAATCTGATATATTTTTTTAAAACATAACCCTACTTTGATGGCATAAACATTATTTATCATTCGCTAAAAGCCCGGACTCTATCCTGCAATATCGTAAAATTTTTTAAAAAGAAAATCTAATAATTTACTTCTACTTTTAAAAAAAGATTTTCAAATAGTACAATCGGACATCGATTCGATTGAAATGCTTTCATTTCATGGATATGAACTATTATTTACAATAATAAATTAGATATTTACGTACAAAAATTATGTTTTTATTTATGAAAAATAAAAAGTCAAAAACTTAGCCTTAATGAATTACGAGTGTAGAATTTTTAGTAAGTTTTTTTTCCAATATTTATTTATTAAAGAAACAATTTTTTTAATTTTAATTCAATTAATTGCTTTATAAAAAAAATTAAAGTAGGAAAAATTGAAATTTATCCTTTTGTTAAGTGTATTATTAGGTAGCTAAAAACTAATTATTTTGTTTATTTTTATAACCTACTTTTTATTGTTTGTTTTCTTTTTTTTAATGAATTTTTTTATTTTTATTTATTTATTTTTTTTTATATATATAAAAACGCTTAATTAAAAATATTTGCCTGCCTGCAAAAAAATGTTTTATGTTGATTACTAAAAAAAAACTGCTCAAAACCAATTTCAATATCCTGCGTTTTATGTGTGTCTGTGTGTGTACGTGCGTACCTTTGCTGCTGTGCCTAATATTTGCTAACATTTGCAAAACGATATTATTAAACATTAATAAAGATGACCTTATAAACGAACGTTCTAAAAATAAATTGTTACAAGAGGAAATGGAAGCCACTCTGCATGATATTCAAAATATGTGAAAAAACTTAATTTAAGTAATATTATATAATTATTACAAACAACACCAACAACATAAGAAAAAACAAAACTACCATACTAGCCTACAAAGGATTCATTTAAATTGTAATGCAAGACAACAACAAATTTAAATGAAAACTTGCCTACTTTTTTTTCTTTTTTTTGCAATGAGAAAGAAAAAAAGAAAACTATTTTAATTGAATATGCAGCGTAAACTTGAATTTTCAATTCTTCTAAAGAGATTTACTTTATTAAATGTGTATTGTTTGCTTTAAAAATTTTAACTTCTATGATGTTAATTAAATACACGCCCTATTTTCGTTATTAACTACAAATGAAAAATTTAAATTTAAACATTATTAATTTTCACTGTTCTGTTTCGTTATTCAAGAAAGAAAAATGTAATGTAAGCATTCCAATTAACATTTAACTTTTGTAGTATTTGCCAGTAAATTTATTTTTAAAATTATTTTTTTTTTATTTTACTCTCGGAAAAGTTTATATTTTTCTTTTTTGTTTTGATAGAGACTTGTATGTATTTTTTCTGTATTATTATTATTTTTTTTTAATTGTTAAAAATACATTTCCATTTTTTATTTCATTGTGTAATATTTTTTAGGTTATTTTTTTTTTATCAAAAAAAGAATTTTTTTTAAATCAAAATTTTTTTCTTCCAAAAAAGCACATTCTTCTTAACTATGACAAAAAAAAAAATTAATACATATAAAAAAAAACATTAAGAACTCTATAGCATTCCCTTTTAAGCAAATTATTTTCTTAAAAATAAAAAAAAAAATTTGATTTTTGTAATATCTAAATAATAGATTATACTTTATTAATGTATTTCATTTTAAATATATTTCTAAAGTTAATAAAATAGTAATTATTTTGCATAAATGATAAAACAAATTGAAAAAAAGACAATATAGAATATGTTCATTATTTACAATTACTTTTTTAATTATTATTTATATATACATAACTATTATTTACAAAAATATAAACTACAAACAAATATAAAAATAATCAAAAATGAAACAAATTTCGCTGCAATTTGCACAAAAAATAAAAGTATTTTCAAAAAAACAAAAAAAACGAACAATTTACTTTATTTTTCAGAACATCAGCTGTTACTTTTACCCCACAACCATTGTCTAGAGTATTTTAACAAACAATATGTTTATTTTTCAGTTTTCTGTTCTGTTTTTGAGTTTCCTTTTATGAATGAAAATCCTTTGTGTCCACATTCGTTTAATTAGGCACTTATTTGTCTCTTTTTGTAATCTAAAATGCTTTTTAAGTTAGATAACAATTCCTTTAGTTTAATTTCTTATTTAATTTAAAATTTTCTTGTTTTTTTATTTTTATTTTTAAATTTGTTAAAAATATGCTACGCTCCTGCCTAATAACAATAAATGCTAACCACATTTACCAAATTAATAATAACAAATGCGACCCAACCCTTGATTTAAATTTGTGTTACACGTCTGAACCACACATTTTTTTGTAAACGAAAACGAAAATCAAAATGATTGCTGCAGACGAGATTATAATGGAAAAGGAACATTATGCCTTAATTGGTGACAGTTTGGATGTAACATTTGTAGAATTAATGGGAATGACACCATTTTATACTGATCGTAATCCAAAACCACCAACACCTAAGTTGCCAACACCAACTGCTGAAGAGGTGGCTGCTGCAGAAGCTGCTGCCACCGAAGCTGAAGCAGCTGCAGAAGAAAAAGCTGCTGCCGAGGCGGCTGGTGAAGCTTCTGCAGAAGAAGGTGCTCTTCTTGAGGGCGCTGCTGCTGAAGTAGCTCCATCACCGCCTAAGGAACCAACCCCTCCTCCACCACCACCGCCACCATTTGAATATGCTATTGATTTGCCTCCCGAAGGTGCTGAAGTGCCATATGTTAAGAACTATGAACCGGTACAGGAGCCACCGACAGCAGAGGAGGGAGTACAACTAGCTGAAGGTGCACAACCAGTTGATGGTGTACCACCAGCTGAGGGCGCGGCATTAGTAGAAAGTGCTGCCCCTTCCGCAGAAGGCACATCTACTCAAGCCCCAGCTGAGGCTGCAACACCAGCTGAGATTTCTTCTAGCGTTGCTCCTTCTGCGGAAGCTGCTGTTCCACCTGCCGATGCTCCACCAGCTTAAAAGCTGCCTCAACTACTATGAACATATTTACAACAAAATCTGCTCTATTTAACTGATTTACGAACTAAATTACATGGCTTTTAACTTTTAAAATTATTTGATTTTCAAAAAATTTTTGCTTAAAAACAAAGATTCTGTAAAATTTCAAAACTTCCGTTGAAAAATGTAAATTTTACCACTTGTTTCTATTGTCGCCTTATTCCTACATGATAAAGTTCTTACTTCATTTTATCTGTTATCCTTTATTGGTATATTACTTGTTACCCTTTCTATTCTTTATTTCCTACTTTAATTTCCGCTAAATTTAACTTTAAGCTTTAGCTAGATTCCTAAGACTATACTCTTAACTCAATCTTTAATCCCTTCTACGATTTCAAACATTTCTTTTTCTTACATTTTCTTTATTTCATTCTTTTTTTCTCTTTTTTTTTTAAACCATCTTGTATTATTTTTGCTTCTTTGCTTCATAATCTATCTATCTATCTATAAATCATTAAAAATCTCAATCCCAAAAATCAAAATACGAAAAAAAATGCATAAAAAAATTGACAATAAAAGACGATATCATTGTTGAAAAGGAACGCTTTTGTTTGATTGGAGACAGTTTGGATTTGGCATTCATGGATTTAATACCAGGCTTGGAACCATTCTATACACCACGTAACCCCAAGCCACCTACACCGAAATTGCCTACGCCTACACCTGAAGAAATTGCTGCCCAAGAAGCAGCCAAGGCTGAAGCGGAAGCTGCAGCAGCGGCGGCTGCCGAAGCTGAAGGTGCCGATGGTGAAGCAACGACCGAAGGCGACGGTTCTCATAAGGCCGCTGCAGAGGACGGTGCCGATGGCGCTGCAGCACCTGAAGGCGCACCTGCGGCTCCTGAACCACCTAAGGAACCAACACCGCCACCACCACCTCCACCACCATTTGAATATGCCATTGATTTGCCACCAGAAGGTGCTGAAGTACCATATGTTAAGAATTATGAACCACCACCACCTGGTTCTGAGCCAGCTCCATCGGCTGAAGGTGCCGCCCCAACTGCTGATGGTTCAGCACCAGCAGAAGGTGCTGCTCCAGCCCCATCAGCCGAGGGTGCTGCTCCTGCTGCTGAAGGGGCTGCTCCAACAGCCGCAGATGGTGCTGCACCACCCGCTGCTCCTGCTGAGGGTGTTGCACAACCCGCTGCTCCTGCTGAAGGGGCTGCTCCGGCATCAGCAGAAGCTGCCCCCGCACCAGTAGAAGCTGCTCCAGCCCCAGCTGAAGCTCCAGCCTCTTGAACCTGTTGAACGTCGAACCATATGTACAAAGAACCTTTCATCGCAAAAAAAAAAATAAATAAATTATAACAATCGCTAACACTATGCTGCCAAAAAAATTATGACAAATGTTACTTTTCATGAGCATGATTTAATATACTTATGCATATATGGATGTATGTATGTACTTATGTACATACCATACATTTGTATATCATATAAAATATAATTTTTGTAACAAAAAAGAATTTAAAATTTTTTATTTTATTTAATTAACAATTTCGAAATAACTTAACATTCAGCTGCAGATTTATTAACAGTTGCCGCTTCAAAACAACATGCTTTATTTTTCCCCCCTTAAAAAAAGGTAAATTTTTATTTCAATTTTATTTTTTATGTTACAAAATTCTGTTAGTAATTGTTTAAAAGGTTAAATTAATTTACAGTTATAGAGATTCAAACAGTGTTGTGTAAAAAAGTCGTTTTCTCATACAGAATTAATTTCTGTTGAAAAGTAATAAATCATGTCTAGGTTTTCTTTATGTGTATGTTTGTTTTTTTTTTTTATTTTCTTATTTATTAATTTGAATTTTATTTTTATTATTTTTTCTGTTAATTTATTTAGACGACCTTGTTTTGGAGAAGGAAAGATACAAGGACATCGGCGACGATCTCGATACAGCCTTCGTCGAACTTATTCTCAAGGAATAATTTTAACACCAAAACCCTTAGCCTTAAACTCTCTAAATTCCTGGCAAATGTCCAACAATTGTACTGTTGGTGTTTTTTTCCCCAACTAGCAGTACATTAGCAGCATTGAAACTTTGGCTTTAGAGTAGTTTTAAAATGAAAATAAAGAAATTTATTTAAAGTGAAACTTCCCTTATTTATTATTTTATATTTAGTTGGTATATTTTGGATTTTTATTATTTAACTCGTATTTTATTTATTTAACAATTTAGCTACAATGTATTTTGTGTCATTAAATATTAAAAAAAAAAAAATAAAAAAAAACTAGTGTCTGCTTAATATTTATAAAATTTATATAATTTTTTGTTTAAATTTTTATTTTAGTAAAATAAATTTTCTTTTTACAAATTAGTAAATTGTGTTTTGTTTTTCTTTTATTTCTATCTAATTTGAATAAATGTGATTATATAAAGCAAAATATTTTACTCAAACTTTTTCTTACAGAGGAAGTTAGCAAAAGCAAAGAGAAGTACAAAAATATTGCCCAAGAATTGGAATATGCTGAACTAAACAATTACTAAAAAAAACTAAAACAACTTTAGGGAGAAATCTATTTAACCAGAGAAAAACCTGATTTAACATCTAATCCCTGATTTAGTAATAAAATAAAACACACAACCAATACAAATTTTTATTTACTAACAAAAAGAAAAAAACTAACAATGAATTAATAAAAAACTTTACAAAGTTTTTAATTTAATTAAAAAACCAGAAAACATTCCAGATTAAATACAATATTTAAAAAAAAAATTAACATAAATATAAAATTAAAACATTAAACTGCCTATTATATTCAATATTTTATAATAATAAAAAACAATTAAATTCGCTCTCATTCAACCACACTCTAGAATCATCCATTTATTACAGCAAAAAACTTCATAGACCCACCAAATTTCTTTTTAATTTTGCCATTATTAAAAGTTAAAACTCAGAATTCTCTGTTAGTTTAGACAACAAAATATATATGTGTAAATGAAATATGTATGCATTTTTGCCTTTTTTAAGAGAAATTTAAAATATATAGTATTAGCTTTAAATTAATAACATATTTAAAAAAGCATTAAACTATTTTTATGAAATTTAGTTTTAGTTTTTTTTCACAGATAATAAAAGAGAATATTTTACAAAAAAAATTGTGTCTGGTATTTGATTATTTAAGGATTAAGTGCTAGATTCAGTTAACGTTGCTGCCCCTAAATAAAGTTTTGTAATGTAAAAAGTTGTGGAGTTCACTCCGCATTCGATAACAATTTACCGAGTTACGACGACTACAGAAAATAGTTTTGGTAGTTTTTCGTTAATTTAAAACAGAGCCAGTGTTTATTTGCTGGACTTTAATGGCGATTCATTTTCTGATGTTTGAAAAAGATTGATACCATACAAAAATCTGTGCTACATGTGGAGACTTAAAAGTTGATTTTAACCAACACGAACATTGATCAATTGACTTCCCTAGTGAGCCTAGTAGCTTTCAGAATATACATGTGTATGTATGTATATACTTTATGAGGTCGAAAATTAATATTGAAAAAATTACAAACGGAATGACATAGAATGAAACGATTTTTGATGATTTTTGTCTAGAAAAATAAAATTGATTTTTTGGCGTAAAATAAAACTATTAAATCAAAGAATTTATTTCAACTAAGAACCTGGGTTTAAAGATTTTTTTTTAACTAATATATGTAAATAATAAAATAAAATTTGGCAGTCTTTTGACAAAACATCTTAATTCGAGATAAAAATTGTATGTTTTTAAATCATCTTCAAAATTTTATGTTTGAATTAATCGGCGTATTTCTAAAGCAACGTTCACATACGGGTATTAATTGCCTTAATAAGCGTAACCACTATTTTTGGTAAATATTTCTTCATGGTTATTAGTTTTCTTATACTTAATGTCTTAAAACATATAGTAAAGGATTTATATTGCAGTTTGTTTAAATAGAAAAAAAACTAAATTAATTATTTATTAGGACAGAAATTTATACATTTTTGTGGTTACATCTATTTTGTCAAATATTTTCTTTATGAGAACACACCGTAAGTATAATAATTTAAAAGATATCAAACAAAAAAAGAAACAACTAAATTAATAATTTTTAGACCTTTTTTCGTTTTACTGCTTTCCTGAAAGAAAAAATAGCTAAAAAGAGGGTAGGTTAGGTTGAAAAGGAGGGGTATAAAAGCCCAAACCCATGACAGGTATACACCTATGCCCAGTTGGCATGTTGTGCGCTCCATGTGGAAAACGGAATTCCCAAACAAAAAACCATAAACATAATTTCCCATAAATAACGGACTAGTCCAAGAAACCAGTCCCCTCAATGTAACGCCTTATGGATCTCCAGTTCGAGTTCCCCAGGTATTCCAAGTTCGGCATATTATCTACTGTAAAATTTTCGCGCCTAATATGCCCAAACGCAGGACAATGACAGAGGTAGTGTACCAGGGTCTCATCCTCTTCCTCGCAAGCTCTACATGTCGTCTCCTCAGACAATGCGAGCTAGATGAGTTCTCAACTCCGTATGACCTGTAATTACACCGGTTAATTTCCCAAGTGTAGGTCTACTTAGTCTCAGAATCTCCTTTGACTTCCCAAGATTTTGGGTCACCCCAGAGTGTTCTTGTCACCTTACCGACATCAGTGCTTTGCCATTTTCTGACATGTTCTTCCATTGCCCAACGTTTAAGTTCATCCCTAAATCGTTTAAGGGGTTTGGCGTTCTCCAAAGTTATAGTACTCAAAAGAGCTCCCATTTTGAATAATTTGTCGGCTTTCTCGTTTCCGATCAGCCCGTGATGGCTTGGTATCCATATTATCTCCAGATGTTCACAATTTGCATATGAGTTTATCTCACTCTTGCATTGCAAAACGTTCCGGGATTCAACTTTCTCCTTTCTCAATGTCTTAATCACTGATTGGCTATCCGTAAAGATACGAATCGGAGTTTCGCTATTCGTTTCCTTTATCCATTTAATTCCTTCCGTAATCGCCATGATCAAAAGAGGGTAACAATTTCTAATATTTTATTAAAAACCATCAGCATGCAGTATTGTACATTCACTTTGATAATAATGACAGCAAGTGACTGTGGGCCAATTCAAAGTGGTTGCATATCAGTCATATTTGTACTATTTCATATTATTTTATGTATGCATAAAATTTTTGTTAGTAATTTCCATACAAAAAAATAATATGACTTTACACATTTGTTTCCTATGTATAAGAAATTGTTTATGTTATACTTTTGACCATACTGTCTCTCAGAGAGAATTTCTTCGCTTCTCACCTCTCAGAGAGAATATTTTCTATTTTCTTCTTTCCTGTATACATACAATTTTTAACAGCGTCATCTCTTTGTCTTCTTTCTTGTATTAAATACATAATTTGTTAACAAAAGGTGTTCAAAGTCACTAGTCATATTAATATGAATTATATGACATCGTGCAATATGAGAGTCTACTTTGAATTGGCCCTGTATTCCTTAAAATTATTTTAAAATTAAAAATCAGTTAATATACAAAGGAAAGTTGTTAAAAAGATAACTTCAATTAAATACTGACTTATAGTCAAAGTTGAAATTTACAGTAAATTTTAATTCAATTAATTTTAGTTTCACTAAAATTTTACAAAATTTAAAATTCGTTTGTGCAGGTGAGCGAGTTACCCAGTTAACAAAAATGACAAGAACTTGAAATATGTTTATGAATTTTATTTTCTTGGTTCTATGCAATTTGCAATGATGAGGGACAATCAAATAATATTTTGCAGACTCCCCACATATGATTAATTGTAGAAATTTAACAATGTATTGCTAAAAACATAAGAAAAAAAATTAAAAAACAAGAGTGCTATATTCGGCCGTACCAAATCTGATAATACCCTTCACCATCATGTACATAGGTATAATCCCACATCGTAGCTTAATCTATATTTCATTTTATACGCCATTTTTCCTTATTATTTCCAACGCCATCTTTGATTTTGAATTTTTAAGTAGTTAACTGTATTCTACTAGTCAAGGCCTTTAATTTGATAACCATATTGATGGGCTTAAAAAATTTTTATCCACCATTTTGTCTTAGACGCCATGTTGGATTTTTAATTTTTTAATAATTAACTGTATTCTACTGGTAAGTTACCAATATTGAGGGGTTTCAAGAAGTTACATTTTAAAATACCATTTTGTAGTGGCAGCCAACATGAATTTAAATTTTTTTCTAGTGCTTATATTGCGCTAGTCAAGTCCTTTCAGATGTTACCAATATTGACTGTTGGTTGTCTAGAAGCTAAAAAAAATTTGATTTTAGTTTGTAAATTTTTGGAATATATATTTTTCAAAAAAAAATTTGTTTGCATATAACTTTACCAATTAGAACCCGCTTTATCCAAAATTTTTCACGAATATCTCTAAGCGCATATTATATCTACAAATAGTAGCAAAGGTACCTATAAATTATTATATGGCTGAAAAATTTTAATTTTGGTGGTATAAATATGGGAAAAAACAGAGGCAGTAGTGTTTATTTGCTCATATCTCAGAAAGTTATGGAACGATTGTGCTGAATTTCAATAGCGATTCATTCTCCAAAAGATTGATCCCATACACAGATCTGAGGAACATATGGTTGCATCTAAAAGTTGATTTGAACCAACATACGTACTGACGGGCAGACGGTCAGAGCCTTATCGAGTCCTATTCTATTCATAAGCTTTCAGAAAATATATACTTAATGGGGTCGGAAATGAAAATTGTAGAAATTAAAAACGGAATGACAAAGCTATATATACCCTTGTGCACCACAGGTGAAGGGTCATGTGAGTTAAGCAAAACAAACAGGTTTGTGAATCTACAAAATAATTGATGCTTAGTGCGAATATGAGCAAACTCCGAACAATGAAAGATGAGATGGTCCGGGTTATCAGTCATGTTACAAAAATCACATACATCCGTTGATTTTCTACGTATCATGTGAAGATAAACGCCACTATAACAATGGCCGCATAGGAGTCTATTAATGATTTTAGTAACAGTTGGATCCAATTTAGACACAGTGTACCACGGTCTGATGGGTATTGAAGGAAATAGGGAAGCAAAAAACCGACCTGAATTTTGAGACCTAGACCGATAATTCTCGAACCATTCTCTCTCCAAAGTATCCCTGATTTTTCCAAGGGCATCCCCAAAGGGAAGTCCGATATCCAAGGGGCCCCCAAGGGCAACAGCCTGCTTCGCCAAATTGTCTACCCTCTCATTAAAACTAATGCCGACATGGGCAGGAACCCACACAATGTGTACCTCCAGAATGTTGGAATCTCTAATAGAACTATGAACTTTTAAAATCAAATGAACCTTAGAGTTACTGCGATTCAATAGAGTACAGGCATTTCTGCTATCAGTGTTAACAACCAGAAGGGAGACATTGTCCTCAATTGCAGTATTTATCGCCCTTTTAATGGCAACTAGCTCGCCAGAAAGGGACGATACTTTGTAGGGAAGTTTTCCGCTACATCTTTTTTAGAAAATAACAAGTAAGAATGCTAAGTTTGGCCGTGCCGAATCTGATAATACCCTTCACCAAAGTCTACATATCTGTTGTGACCAAATTGTAACTTAGCCTAGATTTCAGATTTAATGTTATACTTTTCTTTGCTCTATTATTTTTTTTAAACGCCTTCTTTTTTATTTTGAATTTTTACATAGCTGGCAGTATTCTACAAGTCAAGATCTTTCATTGGATATCCATGTTGGTGAAGTTTAGAAAGAAAATTATCCACCATTTTGTTTAGGACGCCGTCTTGTATTCTAACTTTATTATTGTTAAGTGTATTCTACCTTTTTATTTGATATCAATATTGTGGGAGTTGAAGGAAGCAAAGCGTAATATTTTATTTCGGACGCCATCTAGGATTTCACCTTTTTCATACTATTTTTCATTTTCATTCTACTGTTGAAGCTCTTTCGTTTGATACCAATATTGAGTGGGTTGAAGTGGGTACTTTTTTAATTACTACATTTGACCCATAAACAAATTTATTGTATGCCATTTTGTAGTGACTTTTGAATTTTAAATTTGTATTATATTCTGCTCGCTTAGTATTTGTTTTTTTTTTTTTGATACTCATATCGCTCTTCTATGTTGTCCAGATATAAATCGATTTTCGTTTGTAAATTAAAAATAAAAACACCGAAGCATTTGTATTTTATATATGTATCAGTTTATATATCAGTTAATTTTAAACCGACTCATCACTTAATTTAGCTTTAGTAAATATTGTTTTGAAAATTATTTTTGCCTACCGAACATTTTTACAAATATACCTAGAGGCATTTAGAGTACTTATAATTAGTAACAGACATGTCTATAAATTGTTCTAGGGGGGGAAATTATGATTTTTGTAGAATAAAACAGAGGCAGTTGTGCTTAATTGCTCATATTTCATAAAGTTATTGGGCGATTGTGCTAGGTTTCAACAGCTATTCATACCCAGATATTTTTTAAAAGTTTTGTATCACATACAGATTTATACAACATGTGGAGGCTACTAAAAGTTGATGTGAAGCAACTCACGGACAGAGCTCATAGACTCCCCAATTCATAGGATCAAAAATAAATGTTGCAAGTATAAAGGTCACAACTTGTATTTTTTTTACGAGATTGAGTCTTTCAGTGATTCCAATACAATTCACACAAATACACTTTGACGCAAAATTTTAACACAATAGTCTCAAAAATAACAGGTTTACATGCAATTCTACAAAAAAGGGTGAATTATGATAATACAGTTTCTATTACGTGTTTACCTTCTCCTGTAAAGTTACAATTATTTGAGTTACGGCTTTTGTACTTGTGACGTATACATGGCAACAAGTAAAGGTTATAACAAGTAAGAGTGCTATATTCGGCCGTAGCGAATCTGATAATACCCTTCACCATCATGTACATAGGTATAATCCCACATCGTAGCTTAATCTATATTTCATGTTATACGCCATTTTTCTTTATTATTTCCGACGCCATCCTCGATTTTGAATTTCGTTTTAGACGTCATCTTGTATTTTAATTTTTTTTTTAATAATTTACTGTATTCTACTAGTCAAGCCCTTTCATTTGAGGCGGTTCACGAAGTTACATTTTAAAATACCAGATTTGACCCATATATATAAATTTATTATCCGCCATTTTGTAGTGGCAGCCAGCATTAATTTTAATTTTTTATAAATACATAATGGGGTCGGAAATGAAAATTGTAGAATTTACAAACGGAATGACAAAGTTATATGTATATACCCTTGGGCACCACTGGTGAAGGGTATAAAAAGAAAGAGAGAGAGAGAAAGTGTTCGTCAGCCTTCTTAACATAAACTAATTTTATATTTAGAAATAAATATGATATTGCCTAATGGGATCCTCTGGCAAAGTTGACACATTTAACTGGATTTTTTTCTGTCCTGCTATTTTAGGAACGACTTGGTATAAGGCAATGATCATTGCCATTGGCGTAGCTACAAATTTTTTCGGGGAGTGGTAAAAGCTTAAAATGTTTTTTTGAGGTAGAGCATTGCACCCTTCCAGAATGGTTTGGTTACGCTAATGGCCAAGTTATATGAGTAGGGGTAGTATTGAAGCAATCGCATACTACTATCGCATTATACTATTTTAAGTTATAATCTCCTGTAAATAAAATCACTCGAAATTGCTATTGTAGTGTTATTGTTTATAACCGCAATGCTATGGTAACTTCGAGTAATTTAATTTCACCTGGAATACAGAATACGGGCGAATGTATTAGATGCCATCAGATACAAATACATTTGAGCACAGCAAAAAAATACACCAAAAATTAAAAGTTTCAAAATCCAAATTGCATTAACTTAAATTTGGGGGCAACAATAGAAATAATATTTTTGTACTTTTTTTTTTAATATATATACAAATATTGATAGACATAAAAATCTTAGGTTTAAGCTACAGAAATTTCCGACTAATACCCCATTAATAATTTAATTGAATAAGAAATAGAACAACAAATAATATTTTGTTGTATGTAATGTATTGTTAAAAAAAAAAAGTTTGACCTACATTTTTAAAATTTGGTTTGTTGGAACTATTAAACAATTAGCCAAAAAATTACCTGCCTTGGAAAACAATAGATATGAAAATATTTGAAAATTTAAGCTAAATGGAATACATTTCAAATATTAAAAAAAAAGCTTCATTAGATACACACAATTATCAGGAATCTATTTATAATTTTAAAAATTAAAAAAACTATAGAAAATTTTGAAATTAAAGAGAAGGAGAGAGAGTATAATGGTCCATCAATGAGAGTAGCGTATGTAGAAAGAAATTTTTATATGTGAATGAATTAATGAAAATAAATAAATAAATAAAAAGAAAAGTGGGCTGCATAAATGTATGCGTTGATTTAAATATGTATTTCTAATATAAATTTTAATACACTTGTATACATATACATAGAAGAAAATCGGTGATGAATATGTATACGAGATGTACATACATCTATGTATGTATGCTAAAACATACACACTGTTAGACTAGGAAAATGAGTAGGTGAAATAAATGGGAAATTTTAGCAATATTTTTTTTTTTTTGGGTAGAATTTATTTTTTTTTTGGTGAATACAAATTGGTACCGTCTGATGAGAGCCAAATTTAGGGGGAATTTTTGTTTGTATATTTTGAGATTTTAAATTAAAAAAAAAATATGCAAAAAGTTGTTTTTTTTTCTTTTTCTGAAAACAACCGGGGCGTATGTGTGTGGAAGTGAAATGAAATATTTTTTAAGACGAGGGCTTTGTGTGGCTAGAAAGTTGGTCTGCATCAGTGTTCTCGGGGTTTTGACAGCGTATAGTGTGTGTTGAAACGCTAAGGTTAGTCGCAATTCCAATAGTAGCAAATAAAAGGATAACCTCAAAAATGTTGTATTAAAAATTATTAAAATTAAAAATATTAAAAAAAATTTTTTTTCTAATTATATAAAAAATTATTAACAAAAATTTAGACTCCAGATTTTGTAGCAAGTATTAAAAAAAATAAAAAAAAAAAAAAAAATTTGCTATAAAAAAAATAAAAAATAAAAAAACCAATAAAAAATATATTTTTATAATTGTGCCTATATAAATGTGTGTGTGTGTGTGTGTAAAAATTTAATACTGAAAAACTCAAAAATAAAATCTGTATGTATAGGCATATGTATACTATGTATGTAAATTAAATAAATAAATAAAATATTATAAAATATAATTAAAAATAAAATAAAACTAAATTAATAAAATGACATAATGCATTTTAAAAATTAAAAAATAAATATATAAAATAATCCAAACCTCATAAACAAAAATTGTATAGATAGCGTAATATTAAAAACAAAAACAATTACTGGTGTTGTTGTGTTAATATTTAAAAATAAAGAAAAACCAATACATATACATGTATTTAGAATTTTTACAAATAAGGCATTTTGTAATCGAATCTTTATAAAAAAATACTTTCAAAATCTTAATATTTGTATATACACACCTGCATATGTATGTGTAGACATACACATTTATATGAATAAAACACACACTTTAAAGCACATACACACCATTTTATACATATATGCATACCTACACATTTAAACACATTACTTACACGCACACAGGCATATATACATATATAAGCGCAACTATATAAAATATTAAGAAAAAATTTAAGAAATAAATTTGAGTAAAAAACTTTTTTTATATTATGAAAGTTTTTTTTGGCATATTTATGAACATATGTACATACATACATACATATATTAAAGTGTTAAAAAATTTAAAAATTATGAGAAAATTTTAAAAAGAAATTACAATATAAAGAATATACATATTTGAAAATAGCTTTTTGAAAGCTTTTTAGATAGTATTTAACAAACTATGTTAAAATAAACAGCCTTGAGTTTAACGCCCACAAACCCAATTTTAAAACATTTCAAAATTAAATTATGATGTGTATTGGGGAAACAAAAATTATCTGAATTGGCACTTTTTTAAAGCTGCTACTGCTTTTTAATAGAATATAGTTATTTGAAAAGCTTTTTATAAAATTGTAATTAAAAGCTGTAGTATGATTTATTTCGTTATTGTTTATTCGGCGTAATTTCTGTTTTATTTTAGTTTTGAAGAGAAATGTTTATTAAATAAAAAACCAAGCAGACTTTAGGTTGCGAAATTTTATGGGAGCTGTCACATACTCTGCTTCGATTCCAACCGTTTTTTTCTTCTTTTGCTTAAATAATACATTTATTGAAGTTTCTCATGGCATGTTTTGAACGATATACTATGGACACAATGCCAAATAATCTTTCTTGTCCGATACTTTGTAGTATTGGCACGAATAAAACATATCTGTAGTAAAAAGGAATAACTGCTTAAGTTGACATTTAGCTAAAATTGAGTTAATAACACCATGGCAATCTCACAATTAAAACTGCTCTTAGGCTTATTATAAACTATTTTGGACAACTTTACAGGAAGTTACAGCATAAAAACTTATGTATTGGAATAATAACTTGATTTAACTTGTAATTTTACAATTTAAGCATACGAAGATTAATATTCTCTTCAATTAATACAGGATGGAAATTTTATAATAGTATTTATTTTAAAAGAAATCAAAATATACAAATTAACTAAAAAAATTTAAAGTGCTTTCCTTAAAATAAAAGCAGACATAAGCAGTTTTTCCTTATTGCCACAGAAAAAATAAGAAAACAATTCATGATATACATACATATCGATGGCCTAATATAAAAAGGGTGTATCTCGATTTTATATAACTTTAAAGGAGAGCCTTTTTATGTGGCTGTAAAGCCATCATTGGTATAGGGAATTTTTCTGGGGTGTTGTGTTGAAAGTGCAATACCAGATTTCGAAAAGAGTCGAGATACGCCCGTTTTATAATAAGCCGTCGATACATAGCACAACAGTACGTTAGCAAAAAAAGTTGACGAATAAATGATTTTGTCAGGGTTTCACTGTTGATAAAGCGATTTAATTAGGTGAAAACATTAATGATTTCAACATTATCGTGTCACTTAATATCATGTGTTGTTATAAGAATTCTCGCATATTTGATGAAAAGTAACCGATGTTTTGTGAGTCAATGATGTTAGTTTACATGAACTGCTTAGAGTTGGGTCAATTGCATTTTGGAAGGCATTTAGAATGAACATTTGTTCACTATTGATTTAGAAGAACTGAAAATGTGATTCACTTGGCACTACTTCCAATTTTTGTGCTTAGATCCCAGATCTCTTAAAAAAAGTAGTTACTTTGTATGGGAGCAGCAATTTCCTCTCTTTTCTTTTAGGTTATTCCAGTAGTGGTATAAACCACACAAGTTATATGAAAAAAAATTCATATTTTGAATGGAATATGCAACGCCCATTACAAAGGTTAGTAAAAAATAGTCATTAGAGTCTGACTTGAATAAAAACCATTAGTTTAAATTTTAAACTAAATTTTGTAATAGGCAAATCACGTCTCACGAGCTACTATTCTCTTTTAAGCTCACATATTCACCTCACACGTATTAACTTAAATAAAAAAGTTAGTGTGGCATCAGCTTTTAAGCAAAGTGGTTGTACTGACGATGGTGTTTTAAATTGCTATGGAAAATGTGTATCAATTCTTTTTTCAGTTCATTGTGAGAGTAGAAAAGTGCAACTCATATTGCATTGCTTTGCCTGTCCCTGGTTTAAATGGAAAATAACATTTAATTTCTATATACTACATGTATAGATTTTTAAATTACTTCAAAGTTGCTTCAAAGATTTCTAAATTTTCAAACAATTAAAGAAAATTTTAGTTTCTATAAAAACTAAAAACTGTATAACAGCGTTTGGAAGGAACAAAGACAAAGATAGAGAGAAGGAGAGAGAGAGAAAGAGTGTGGAAAAAATGCAAACTTTGCAAAACTTCTGCTTTTTTAAATTTAGGAAAAATTATAAATGTTGCCAAAGTCCTGTTTTATTAAAATTTTTTCTTTTCTATTAACAAACTTTATTAAGGTTCTGTATTACAGCGATTAAAATAAACATTACCGCACTCTTAACTATAAAGACAGAAACAGAAAGAGAGAGAGAGAGAAGTATATGAAAAAATGACAAATTTTGCAAACAGCCTAGTCTTTTTCAATATTTTATTTTATACTAGTTCAGGTGATAGCTTAAAGGAGAGCATTTCTTGGCTCTCTTTTTTATATATGGAGTTTAACAATTCTTAGCACTGGAATTTTTTTTTATATATGGAGTTTGAAAAACATTGGGACACAAAAAAATAATCAGCTGGGCTGGCACCCCACCTGTATAAGTGTACCCTGACTAATTCTTTATTACAAGCTTTTAAGTAGAGGAAGACAAAAAGAAGTGTAGGGAAAAATTGCATTTTTTTTGGCAAGCGGCCGGTTTTTTAATCTTCTTTTGAGGTAAACATTTTTAAAGGGTTATTTTACAATGAGACAATTTACAATTCGACAATGAGACCAGTTTATATGAATTCGATATCGAATATAGAATTATATTCCGAATAGCATAGAAAAACGTATTAGTTGTTTTTTATTTGCTTTAAACTTTTGCATAATTTATAGAATTTTCAACCAATTTGACGGCTTATTAATATACACCAATCGCGGATCCTTTAGGGAAGAATTTTTTATTAAAATATGTGAATTGTTTGTTTTATGGTTGCTTAACTATTATTTACAAAAGAACAAATTTGATTTGTATATACTCTTGATATACACGAATGACTTCAAAAGCGCCACAAGAAAAATTTTAAAGCAAATAAGGAAAACAAGACATTTTTAGACCCTGAATTTTACACTTTAAATTGCTCAAGCATGATGAAAGTTCTCGTAGTCTCTTCCACTCTCTTCAAGGCCAGCGAGGTCCATTTGGCATAGAATCATGATATATTTCAAGTTTTCTTTGTATGGACTTCAAACTGAGAAATATTTTCAACAAAATTTTTTTTACGAGTACATGTTTCATAAGGTACATATTTTGATATTGTTTAAATGAATTCCGTTCTCACACAATGTTTTATAGTTTGCCGTTCAAAAAGGCGTCAACACAATTGTTATACGGGCTATTGTGATCAATTTAGTGGTGATATTAGATTTATTAATTGGAGAGTTTATAAATTCAAGAAATATAATACTAAAACTTTAATAATAATAATGACTCAAGATATGTTCACATAAGGCAAATATTTGAAGAAACAGACGTAACCATTAATATCGATGCCTTACTTCCTCAACCTCGTATCTTAAAAAATAAAATTTTTCAAGATAGAGAAAAAAAACGGTTCATCTTTTTATACTTCGGTATTTGGTTAAAAGTTTAAATGCAATTATTAAGGAATTGATTGTATTTATGTATATTAGTAGTAATAATATACTAATCTTTTTTAGTTAAAGCATAAAACAATCGTTTGATATGAAAAAGTCAAAACCGTATTTTTTAAGTTACGAGGTTGAGGAAGTAAGGTATCGATATGTACTATTTTTTCAAAAATAGTCACGTTTGTTAGGGAAAATATTAAAAAAATGTGAATATAGCTTCAGACCCACAAGTATACACTTATTTTAAAACTTCTTAGTATAATAGTTATTTAACTAATAGTTTTATGTAAATGTGTTTGGTTCTAACTACAAGTTAGAACTTCATTCTTAAAGGGGGTAGTTAAATAGAGCTATTGTCCATATTCAATCATAATCATATTCTTATTGCTTTAAGCTTTCCAACTTACTACAATATATTACTAGTAATGCGATTATTATGTGAAAATTATTATCTTTACAAGCAGAGAAAAACTTTGCACCCCTTTTGAAGCCGAAAGTGCAGAAAGATAAAATGTATCAATTTCGTTTTGCGTTTTGAAAGTTATTAGTCTTAAAAGTCACTACTACCACATGCATAAAACATACATACGTATACCCAGCAAACAAATTAAAAATTATTTTTTATATATCATGTATATGATATATAAGTAATGCTAATTCCTCTTATATTAATACAACAATAAAAATTTATTTTCAATCAAACAAACAATCTTCTTCTTCTTTCAAAAAGTGTCAATTATTGTATGTTTTTACAAATTTAAAGTACAAAATTGCGAATATTATTTTCATCTAAATATTATGATTATATTTAAAATTATGTACATATGTATATTTAAAATGAAAGGCTAAAAATATAAATATGAGCCAAATATTATTTTCATATAATCATGTATACATAGTTAATTTATTTTTCATATTTAATTTAAAATAAACAAATAGTCATTGAGAAAGAAGAAAGAACGAAGAAAAACACCCACTAAATTGTTGTTTAAAAAAAGTTTATATTTCAAATATCGAAAATATTTCCAAATATTTTATGTACATGCATTTAATCTGGGCAAAAAAGCTATTTTTAAAAAAAGCTTCTCATAAAAAATCTATTTATATTGTACATATTCAAATGTATGTATGTACGTATGTACATTCATATATTTTTTCTTAAAAAATGGAGAAAGATGTGTGGGTAAAATATTTTGAAGATTTAAAATTGTTTATATCGTTGCCTTTATAAATTATTTTACCAACAATAAATGAATAGAACTTAAAAAGTTCAAATATTTGATAAAATATTTCGTTGAGTGTAGAAATACATTTAAGTTTTTAAATTTATCCAAGGTTTATAAGACAAATTTTGTATAATTATTTTTACATACTATAGGAAAAATTATATGAAAAAAAACTTACGTCCGTATTCAACAAAAAATATTTTAGGTTTATTGAAGACTTATTTGACAAATTTCTGTACAACATCTGTCAAATAAGCCTTTAATAAACCAAAAATAGTTTTTTTTTTAAATACGGCAGATAATTTTTATAAAAATTATGTGTTCGTATAGGTATTTGGGATTATTTTTTCCCCTTATTTTTAAAAAAAACTAAAAAGAGTATTTTAATTATAAAAAGAAAATTATCAGGGGTATTTGTTAAAGCTACTTTTTTAAGCAACCCTTAAATTTCTGATTTTGTTGATGATTTTGTGATCAAGCTTTTAAAAATTATGCCAAAAATATGTTAAAAATTTTGTGTCAAAATTTTTTAAAATTATAAACTGTATTTTATTTTTACATTTAAAAATAATATTTTAAAATAATGAGGCAAAAAGTAGTAGAAGTGATGACTAGAAAAACTAAAATGAACTAATTAATACCTGATTCCAATGTCGCTATATCGTCGTTCGTAAATTATTGAGTTCTATAAGACACACAAAACATATACCTATAGAACACAATAATTAACGAACGTCTTTATGCTTCCATAAGAACTATATATTTAGTCAATAGTACTAACGTCACTAGTAGATTTTCAATGACAAAAACATGTTAAATGCCTATAGCAGAAAACATTGTCTGGTGTTTAATTGTTCAGTAGTACTGGTGACAAAGTAAATTGTAAAACAGTACTGTTTCACCACAGACATTTTATGCAGGGTATGAATGAACGATTTCGAGAAAGTCACATCTTTAAAAATTGAAATTGCTTACGAAATTAAAAGTAAATAATTTGGAATTTTGTGTTTTTTTTAATTTTGATTTTTTTTTAATTTTAGGAAAGTACAAAAAAACAATTATTTAAAAAAATAAATAAGTATTTAAATTAAGTTTCAACGGTAATCGCATTTCCGAGAGAATTTTTTTGTTTATGTTTTTATATATAAATTTTGACAGTTGAAATAAATGAGTGAAAACTGTTTTTTATCTATTGACTTTCACAGCTGAACTTTAAAAAAAGTAATCAGCTGACGAATCAATAATAGGTTCGTTCGAGTACTTTTACTGCACTTTGTAGTAAATGAGTAATTATTTAGTAAATTGAAAATGTTACTCTTAAAAAGAGAATTTGTCCAAAAAAGTACTCGAACAGACATTTGTAAAAATTCGTAAAATTGTAGCAACAGCTGATGGCAAATAAATAAAGTTTAATGGGAACTTGTACATACATACATTTGTGCAAATATGTATTTATGTATATATACCTGCGCCAGATCCAGGCAGTTCCATTCTTTCGTCTGTATACATTGTTAACTAACTTTATTTCACAAACAATTTAAATTTAATAATATTTTGCACTTTTGTTTGGATTTTCCTTTTTTTCAATATTTTTTTCACAAATTGTATACTTTTTGTTTGCTTACTTTTGTTTGTTTACCTTTTGAATCATATGTTTTTTGGTTTTGCTAAATCTTACTGCAAGAAATTTCTGTAGTAAAAATTTGCAAATACTCAGTCAAGAACTGTCACTTTTCGCTCTCTATTTGTGCTCTCATTTACTACAAATTTGTGTAAACGAACGCAATTTCGTAAAATGCAGTAAAAATTTGTACAAATTCGTACAAATTTGTGAGTTCTCGAACGAACCTAATACCTGATGAATAAATTTGCCTTGAGCTAAAGTAAAAAAAAGTTTGATACGTTCAAACTTAACATTGGGGTTGATCCTTATATTTTTTTAGGCTAAAATTAAAATTATAAAATTGAAACAATAACAATATTTTTTTATTTCTTTGCAGTTTTATATCTTCTTTAATTTTTTCCTTCCCGTTTAGTAGTTAAAAACAGAAAAAAAAGCACAAACATGGATGCCATCAAGAAGAAGATGCAAGCGATGAAGCTTGAAAAGGATAACGCCGTTGATAAGGCCGATACCTGTGAAAATCAAGCTAAAGATGCCAATTCACGTGCTGACAAATTAAAGGAAGAAGTGCGTGATTTGGAGAAGAAATTAGTGCAAGTTGAAGCTGATTTGGTTTCGTCCAAGGAACAATTAGAAAAAGCCAATCAAGAATTGGAAGAAAAAGAAAAGTTGTTGACCTCCACCGAATCCGAAGTAGCCACTTTGAATCGTAAAGTACAACAAATTGAAGAAGATTTGGAGAAATCTGAAGAACGCTCAACCAGTGCTCAACAAAAATTGTTGGAAGCTTCTCAAGCTGCTGATGAAAACAACCGGTACGTTAAACACTCAATGTGTGTATTTGTTATGTTTTAAATTGGTCAGAATACAACTTGTAGAATTATTTTAATTTTTTTTCTAAGCTTTAAAATTATCAAAAAAAAATCAATTTGCAATATTTCTGGCTCATCTATCGGGCTTTGTTTAAGCGATCGACTGCATTATAAAACGTTTTTAATACTCAGCCGGTAAATGTCGCACATTCACTAGAGTTACTATTTCACGACCCCACTCAAACACTCATTTAAAAAATAAAGTTTATTAATTTGAACACTCCGTTCAATCATAAAACTTGCAATAGTAAGTTGGCATCAGGGTTTCTCATTAATAAACAATAAATTTAAAAGACGCTGCCAAAAAACATGGCCACCGCAAAAAAACAACATCTAGCCTTTTTGTAAATCCCTCTATTAAAAAACTCACTGAATGATAACTGTTACAAAAAGTTAAAGTGTTTGAATAAATAATTTATTTAAATTTAATAAATTATTTAAACATAGAAATTAAAAAAAAAAGAAAATAATTAGCAAAACCTCCTAAAATATATCGCAAAGATCAAAGATTAAATTAGAACTCTCAATCTAAATAGAATCCCACATCTTATTCAAAAGGTCGAGTAAAATATCGATTATGCTCGAGGGTGGTTTTTTGCCCCCTGAATTTTTAATAAGAGTTTTGATATCATGTTGAAACTAAATTTAATTAAATTTTCATGTCTACATTAACAGTATGTGCAAAGTATTGGAAAATCGTTCTCAACAAGACGAAGAACGTATGGATCAATTGACCAACCAATTGAAGGAAGCCCGTATGTTGGCTGAAGATGCTGATACTAAATCTGATGAAGTATCGCGTAAGTTGGCCTTCGTTGAAGACGAGTTAGAAGTTGCTGAAGATCGTGTCAGGTCCGGTGAAGCAAAGATCATGGAACTTGAAGAAGAATTGAAGGTAGGATACAAACGATACTTAAAACTGTATTTGGATTCAAGTTCTATTTATAATTAAGGTCGTTGGTAACTCGTTGAAATCTTTGGAAGTATCAGAAGAAAAGGCCAACCAGCGTGTTGAAGAATTCAAACGTGAAATGAAGACTTTGACCGTCAAGTTGAAGGAAGCCGAAACACGCGCTGAACATGCTGAGAAACATGTGAAGCGTCTCCAAAAGGAAGTCGACAGGCTAGAAGGTAGGCTCTTTTTAATAATAACTTTCATTTAGGGAATTTTAACAACAAACAGAAATTTTGCTTTCAATACAACCAACTAACCTTAAAAATGAATACTTGGAAAACTTTATCTCTTCTTTTTTCTTTTTGTATATATTTATACTTATATTTTTATAATTATTTTGATTATAAAAATAATGCTAATATGCTTTTTAATCTTATTTAACCAAAAACAAACATAAAAATGCCTTTTGCAGACCGTCTCTTCCATGAAAAAGAAAAATACAAAGCAATCTGCGATGATTTGGACTCTACCTTCGCCGAACTTACCGGATATTAAAGAAAAAAAAAAACAATTCAATTCAAACAATTTTCAAAAACACACTTTACTTTTATTATACAACAACAAAAAAAGACAATCTCCAAACTATTTAGACAACACTTATCTTTTACCTTTTCTTTTCCTTTGGAACCTCTATTCCAAATCGCTTTTTACAACTAATATTTTGAAAATATTTCCTGTCATTCTAACTATAATTTCATTGATAATGTCGATGAATCATAGTTCGCTTTATCCCAGCCATGTAAATACGTTTACTGATTTACTTTCATATATACTTTTCAAATCATGCTATCCACACAAACACACACTACAAAATTGTGTACTTTTATCCTTGTATACATTTCTTTTTCTATGTGTATTTATATATATATATGTACAACAAAAAACACAAAATACACTGAACAAAACGACATTGTAAAAAGAATATTAAACAGCGTTTATTTTAAAACAAGCCAACCTGACCTGCCTCTTCTACGATTCTTGTAAATTAGAATAAAAAAAGTCAACTCCATCCCTATAAAGAGTGAGGTGATTAAGAATTCTCGCCAGTCAGTTACAAATATTATAAATATTTTGTTGTAAGCTTTTATGTAAATTGATTTTTTTTTATAAAATTTTGAGTTGTATTTTATTATTTTTAAATGTTTGATGTGGCATGATATTGATTCCAAACAAAAAAACACCCTTGGTCACACAATAAGCACACGTTAATATTTTTTTACTGATTAATTTACGTTACGTTTTGGTTGTTTACAATATACCCGAAAACGATTGTCATATGAAAATTAAATTGATTTAATAATTTGACAACTGGTTTGTTATTTTATTAATATTAAAAATAAAAATAAATTTAAAAATTTTCTTATTTTGCAACGATAAAAAATTTAAGAATTGGGGCAAACCGTTTTATACAAATGGCTGTAACATTCTTAAAGCAACTAGCATTTTAAGAATTAAAATTTTAAAAAGTAAGAAAGATTTTTATTTTTCAAGTTTAGCTTTGTATAACCTATAAACTTAAGAAAATTTTACTGCGATTTAAACTAAAATTCCTTCGTTTTTATTTTGCCATTAAAAAAAACACCAGTGACTTCTTTAAATTTTATCCAGAAAACAAATTTCATTTAGTTTTCAGCATAAAATTAGAGACGAAGTCCGGGTCAATAATTAAAAATTTTTGTTTACCTTTAATGGCGATACAAAGTTCACAGTTTGTGGTGACAATGCTGTTTTGGCGTCGTCTCTAAAATTTATTAATCAGTCCACGGTACATCTGATAATGTCGACTCGAGGAATAATTCGACTGAATTCACTTACGTTTTGAAATGTGCAATTTTATAGAAAAAACTATTGAATTTTTTTATACAGCTTCATATGTGTAGCTTCAAAAAACAATCAGCTGGGCACATAAGTTAACCTTGTTAAGCGTACATTGTTTCAGTCACAGATTGATTGAGGTCATCGCTGTCAACGGTGAGTGCTGCTGATGAATGAAAAACATTTTATTTAAGTTCAAAATGAACGACACCAGCTGGCGAAAGCTGTAATGCACATTCTTCATTTACGATTTTTATGCATGGAGTTTTTAAACACGCAGATATTTGCTAATAAGCGGTAATTGATCACTGTTAAAGTTCAACTAGAACGATATCATATTCTACTCATCAACACATGCATAGGTATTCCAAATAAAAAATCTTTAATCAGGAATCTAGTTGGTATTAGAATTGAATAGCATTAATTTCGATATGTCCGTTATTGCTTAAAGTAAAATACTATGGCGTAATTCACAAGCTTCTGCAAATGGACTTGCATCGGTGCATTTGCAAAATAATAATAAAGTATATTTTTACTTTACACTAACAAAGTGTACACAAATAGAACATATTTGCATTGGTGCAAATTTGCAATGGCAAATACACAAGATTGTGAATACCGCTTATGTTCATTCGTTTTCTAAACTTTGCAAGGGATTAGGTTTGTTAATAATTTTTCAATTATTAAATGTAAAAAAAGTAAAAACTTTTATTTTGCATTCGAACCCACTACTTCACATTTTAACATAAAACAGAAATATCGACATTAATGCCACAAATTCCAATTAGATTTAATAACAACCCAGATCATAAACAGTTTTTTATTACTTTTAAGTCGACACGTCGTTATTGGAAACCCCTATATTTTGTTTTTGAATGACGGGCTTTTATAATTTATTAAATATCCATCTAGTCTATATTGTTGTTTTACCATAGATAATTTAAAAAAAAAATAATTCAAATCTTAATAAAAGTCTAGTTATTCCCAAAATTGCTCTTTTATAATTCAAAATAATCAAATAATAGTTAGTTTGTAAACTGTAAACTCATTTTTAATATTGCCTCCAAGAAATAGTATGTAAAACTAAAAAAAAGGGTCTCTATAATGGCGCTGTGTCTTTTAAACATACAAACATAATTCAATACGTAAATACCACACTTTATTTATAAAAATATATCCTCAAGTCCTTTTAATTGTTTAAGTATTCCTAAAAAGAACTGTACGAACTTTGAACCTTCATTCCCATTCCCAGAGAAACTATAAGATATCTTTAAGATAACAAGAAACTTAAGTGAAAAACTATTATTATGTATAGGACACATTTCACATGGTAAATGTATGTTTTTTAAGGTGTATGTGTTTTTCTTTTTTTTTGTACGTTATCGAAATGCACTGAAAGAAATTTTCTGCACTAATTCAAATGTGTTTTTTTTTTCACTAACAAGCGAACAAAACAAAATATTGTTTAAGCACCAGTACACGAATTCTTTTTAATGTTTTTTGTCTCATTTTAATTTAAACAATAAATTATTCATTAATTATTTTTCTTTTTCTTTTCTACCGTTTTTGTAGACGAATTGGGCATCAACAAGGACAGATACAAGTCTTTGGCCGACGAAATGGACTCTACATTCGCCGAGTTGGCTGGTTATTAAATTGTTGGTCTCTTTATAGTTTGAATATGTTTTCCATCTTGTAAAAATAAAAAGAAAATTAAAAAAAAAACTAAAATTTAAACAGCACCATCATCTTTATAAGATACCATCACACTACATGATGCACCTACCTACTACCAACAATGCAGCACACACGCCGTTTTATCCATCCATTGAATGCTAGACTACTCCAAAAAATTTTTACTGAATATCAATTTCAAAAATTTTTTTTCTGGCAGTAGTCGCTCTTGTATTGTACGTGTGGGAGTGTGTTTCTGCAAAAGTTTATACTTAATATGAATTGAAAATGCCAAATATCGATAATAAACATTTTTTTTTTTTGAAAATCTTATAATTTATACTCGTACATAATTTAATACAATTTTTAATTTTAATTTCATCTTTTTTTAATTAAAAAACAAAAACAAACAGAAAAAACACCAAAATGCTATTTATTTCGAGAAAATTTATATAAATATTATTTTATTAATAGTAATTAAAAAAAAAACATAAAAATAATTTATATTTTTGTGCACTACTATCATTAGGGCGTAGAACGAATAGCTATAAGGGAAGAGCTGCTAAATATGTTGACTAAGAGAGAGTTAAGTGCAGAGAAAAACAATTATAGAGAGATAATTTTAAAATTCTGTTAAAACATCCTTAAACTGATACGAAATATATATATATGTGTATTAACAATTAAAATATCTAACTTAATAGAGATTATTATAGTATAAGAACAATTAGAAAAAGAACAGGTATTGTATACGAAGCAATAATTGCAAACAACGTCGAAAAAACGGAAAAAATTCCTGGTTTTAAATGAAAATTCGTTTAGTCTTATTAAGAATTTCGTGGTTTAAAAGAAAATTCACACTTAAGATCTTTGTTTTTTGAGATTTACGAAATATAACACTCCAGAAATAAATAACTCCAGAATAAATAAAAAAAGCTTTTAAACTCACAAGGACTGGCAACATAATTTTAATTTTCATTTTTTAGATGCAAAATTGAATAAAATTAAATAAGAATGAATCAACATGAAATTAATCAGCTCAAAGTTATTCGTCAAAGTTTAAAAGAAACAATTGTTTAATTCACAACCCCCTTGTAATGTTCCTTTGGAATATTTTTGTATTACTTAATTTACAGCTTTTGTAATGCAACACAACTTCGTATTATATGTTTTTAAGGGGTTGTATTGGATTCATGCACATATTTGTTCGGAATTATGAAATGATTTTTTATTTTTTGTGTTCTGGAGTATGTCAAACTACATATTTAAAAAAAAATGATTTCAACTTCGGAAATTGTCAAACTTCATGCATAAAAAAGAGAGCCAAAAATTGCTCACCTTATGTAATTACACCATGGATTGTTGTGACAACAATTTTTATACCCTTCACACAAAAGTGAAAAAGGGTATATATAGGTTTGTCATTCCGTTTAAAATTTCTACATTTTTCATTTGCGACCCCATAATGTATATATTTTCTGAAAGCTCATGCATAGGGAAGTCGATTTAGTATTGTCAGTCTGTCCGTGAGTATGTTAAAATCAATTTTTTTAAGCCCACGACATCTCCTTGACCCGCGAGATATATAAATATCAGAAATATTCGGGAGCAGATCAGTATTGAAAATCAGAAAAATCGGTACATAAAAACTGAGATATGGGAAAAACCCAACCACATCGATTTTTTCACAACAACAACATACAACCCATAAATACAAAAGTACACTGGTCAGAGTGAACGTGGCATCGTATTCCAGCTGAGCCAAAAAATTTATTTTTTTTTATTTTTATTTTTTATTTATTTTTCTTTATTTATTTTATATATACTTTTTTTATTTCTTTTATATTTATTTTTTACTTATATATATGTATGTTTTTTATATGTATGTACGTATTTCATATGAGATGAATGGTGATGCAAACATTTGTAATTACATGACTACACGTTGTGAAGGGTATATAAGATTCGGCACGGCCGAATATAGCACTCTTACTTGTTTTTTATAAAGTCCGATAATTGAACATTATGAGAGTAGAAAGAAAATGTATGAAATTTTTATAGTTGGTAAGGAACAGAGAATGATCACCTGCTTAATTGAAACCACCATATTAAGTGTACCCGGCTTGTTACTCAATCACGAAAAATTGACTAAACGAACGAAACTAAATGAAATTTGTCACACAGACATAGCTGCCAGATTTGACGATTTATCGTCATTTTGACGATTTTACGTGCTAAAATTAAGTGTTGACGATTTGACGATTTATGCTATGTTTTTGACGATTTTCAAGAATTCAAGTTTGCAACATTTTTCATTACTTTTATATCAACTATTAAACTAAATTAAAATAATTTGTAACGGTTTTTTATGTTATTAATAATAGAACAGAGTGAAAGAGATACATCGATCATTATTTAATGTGTTTGTGTGGGTAATTTTTCCACTTTGTACATTTTTAACATAGTATATGCCACATTTTATCAACTGATACCTACAACACGAATAAATATAAAGTTGGAAATTCGTTTAAACAATTTTAGTTTTTTAAGTAAATTTATTTAAATTATTTAAGTGACAAATAAATATGCTTAAATACTTAAAAAAAAATGTAAGTTCATTTTAATTATACATTAAAAGCTTAAAAATCAAACATTATATTTTCGATAGAAAACCAAGATGATGAAAATTCTAGCAGCTCTTCCTCTGTAAGTAGAAATTTCATCAATTTTTTATACAAAATTTTGTAGTAGCTAAAATGAAATCTTAATGGTGTTTTTCACAGGTAACGAACAAGAAGAAGAAAATTAAGGAAGACTGGTTTACAGATTCAGAAATAAGTTTATGGGCTAAAAAGCGAAACGATGTAGTTTATTTTGGCGTTGTGCTCGTCTTACGCTTGCCTAAAGCTACCTTAATCGGTAGAAACTTTAGAAAGAAATGATTATAATTATTTGTGAATTAGTCTGAATTAGATGCAGCCAATTCATTATATATTATTTTTTGTATTTATATACATATTAATATTTATTTTTCGAAATTAATTCTAAATTCTATTATATTTATTGTCATGTTCTTAACTTAAAAGGGTCTAATAAAACAATTAATGTTATGTTCTGCATTGAATAAAAAATGTTTTGTTTTGAAACATGCGTTTTTTTATTTTGACGTTTTTATGACGATTTGAGTAAACTATTTGACGATTTTGACGATTTTTTTCCCCAAATTAGACGATTTTGCCCCTATTTTATCTGGCAGCTATGCACACAGATAGACAACAACCACAAGCAAGTTCGCAAAAATGTCCAATAAATGTATTTTTGGTATTTAGTTAGTCAGTTGTAAAGTTGTTTCGTTCTGCACGTGTATGTACGTCACATCAGCCTCGCACTTAACAAAAGCAATACATAAACAGTGAGATTTATATAAATTGAAGAAGAATAAAAGCATTAAAGTTTATTTAAAAGTGTATTATGTATTGAACATATTACGGCTTATATGATTATTTACAGTTTTTAAGTTAATTTTCCAAAAAAAATACTTTTTTTATTTTTATTTTTTTTGTTATTTATTATTATTTATAATTTTTTTTTATTTATTAATTATTTATTTTATCATTTTATTTACTTTTACAATTTTCACTTGTTTGCTGATGTGATGTCACGCACGAGAGAGCAGATTTACAACAAACATGCGCAACGCGTAATCTTGTTTTTATTATTCTTGGGTTGTGGAGAATCAAAAAGTATAATAGTGTTTTGGTACTTAGCACAGTTTGATATTAAAGGCATTCATTATTCTCTTTAAAGCCTTCTAACAGTACCTTTATAGCCTAGATTTCACATAATTTTCCTCCAAGACCCCTCTTCCCCTTGACCTTTGCTCTGCCTAGAATTCACTATAGCCATTTCCATATTCTCCTTCACAATATGGACATCCGAACCGGTGTCTGATTTCTGTGACTTAAGCTAAATCCTGGAAACTAGTTTTATTAAAATGTTATAGTAAGAAACTAATACATACAGGAATTACTTTTTTTTAATAAAAATACATAAAATGTTAATATGTAATACTATATGAGTGTATATAGTATTTTTTTGAATAAAATAAAAAGCTTTTGCTGAGACCAGCAATGCGTTACGGTTTAAGCTAAGGCTGTATGTATAGGTTCGCTGTAAAAATGTCATTTTAATTTCTGTTTAGTCATATTTTTTAAAGTTCCAAGTATACGTTAAGCTATTAAAAATTGTTTAAATTTTTTGTTAATAATTTATTTGGAAATTCCCATAATGAATCAATGCATCATAACAGCTCTCAATGACACTTAAAAAAATATGGTAAAAGGCTTAGCATGGCTTAAATAAAAACGGAAGTAATCATAATATGTATGTACATATTGTGTATGTAAATACGTAAGAGTATACTTAATATATAATATAAAATATTACCCAACAGAAAATTGTGTTAATTACGAAAACAAACTGTAAATGACATTGTTGTGAATGAATTAAGATCTTTGCTAATATTGTGTTTTTATTTCAATTTAGCATTCTAGATCCGTTAATAATCGTTCGAGTAAAATCTGCAATATATTTTCAATGAAAAATCTTTCACTTGAATGAATCTTGTAATGTATTTACCGATGATATATGACAAGCTTACTGAATTGCAATTATTTAGTGATTTTTTAACTGAATCAAAAATTATTATAAATTGTTCCTTTTTTCCTTTGGCAAACAGACTTCAAAATACTGGTATAAAATTTGTATTTTTTGTTTAATAAACTCATTGAATAAAATAACATATTTATGTATGTATGTAAACAATGAAAAAATACATTTTTGGGTATTGTCAAAATAAAAATACAATTGCTAAATTCACAAGGTATCCTACGTGTCGTATTTTTATATTGTCATAATTTTTCACAATTTTAAAAACGATTAAAAATTTTACAATGAGCAATACAGTATTTTAATAATTTTTGGGACATTTTGGCAATACGACATTTGAGGCTTCTTGTGAATATACCAATTGTCAATGTAGTAGTTAATTTAAATTGAATTCAAATCTTATTTAAAAAAAAACATTATTAATAAAGCATTTTGATGGTAAAAAATTTGCTGATTTAGCAAAAGGTGTTATGGCAAAAAAAAAATTTTAAATTATTGATTATTTTAAGGGAATGATTTACTAATAAGACTCACGCGTTTTCATTATTTTTTAAGGCGACGTTACAATTTTTACGTTATCTTCTTCTTGACGTTGACTTTTTAGCATAATATAGTTGCATGTATTGAGAAAAGTATTATTCCATTTATTCCTTGAAGTTTTTCTAATTTTATTTTAATTTTTAAACGAGAGAGAGAGAGAGAGATCTTAGAAATCGATATAATCTGCTGTCTGAAATTAAATGTTGCATTAATTTAAGGTCCATTATTATTACTTGGCAATATTTAATAGACAGATAACTAATCCTTCATTATTATAACAACACTATAACCTAAAGATGACCGATAAGCTAAACGGAAACTCATTTTACATGTAAATTTCAACTTAACGTAACGTAACGTAAGGCGATTGATTAATTTCACTTTTGTGATATTTTATTTTTTTTTTAGTTAAAGTTTTAGGGCCATATTCATAAAAAATATTTTAGTTTTATTATTTGTTAAATAAGCCTTCAATAAACCTTAAATATTTTTTATAAATACGGCCCTTAATATTTTTCACACGAATTAAAAACTGAAATATCAAAAATATTAATTTTTGTTTTAATGGAAAATTACTAGATTATTTTTTTTTGATGCTACTTTTTTTAGTTTGTTAAAAGTAGTCGGTATTTAAAAAAATAAAGTTTATTTTTTTTTATCTAAAAGATTGAAGCCACATATAGAACAGAATGTGGAGTTTTCTATAAGTTGATTTTAACTAACACCCACAGACGGACATTGCTTAATCGATTCCTCTAATCACAAGATTTCAGAAAATACATATGTATTTATGTATATACTTTTTAGGGTCGGATATAGGTAGGTAGGTAGGAAAGGCTGGTGCAAAGTTACCCTCACACCCTCACCCGGAGACCATTACGGTCCATTGTGACGATTTAATATAGTAATAAAGATAAGAATAAGAATAGAAATAGTTAGAATAGAAGAAAAAGAGAAGCAGACCAGTCCAGAGTCTCTGGCGGGAATCGAACCCGCAATCCCCAAACTAGCAGACAAGCACACTACTGACTGGTCGGATATAAATATTGTAGAAATTGCAAACCTAATGACAAAGATATATTAAAGATTCAGGGTTTTTTCTTAATAAATCACAGGTATTTGAATACCAGTTAAAAATTAAAACAAAAAATAAATAAATTCATAAGTATATGATTCTAATCCAAAAGCCTGAGAATAAAATGGTACTAAAACAGAAATTCGATAAACAAATATATATGTATCAACATTAACATAACTAATAAGCATCAACAAAATTTCGAGCGACAATGTGCAGGTTTTATAAAGCCAGCTAGAGAAAGTTTTTGAAGTTTTTGCATCAACACAGGTATTAAACAAACATTCGTAGAGTGAATTCAAAAGTTAAGAAATTTACGAATCAAACAAAAAAAAAACCCCCAGCCACTAGTCGGTTAACTTGAAAATTATGCGCATGCGTGCAGTTGATTCAAAACAGTCAAGAAATAAACTACGAAGATATAACAAGTAAAATAATCAAAATACAGCGGACAACAAAAAAAAAAAAAAAACTTTTTTTTAACATTAAAAAAATACACAAACCAATTTAAGCAAATAAATAATTGCTTAAACATCATAATTGAGGTGTTAACTTACTAAATTCCCATTAATGTAGTGGTGTATTCTTGAAATTCTTACAACAAAATGAAAACGAAAGTCTTAAATAAAGTTATGCGAAAAATAAAACTCTCTACAAACATCTCTATATTAATCAAACAACAACAACAACATCATTATCATCATACAAATACAATCATGATGTTGGGGTTTTTTATGGTTTTACTAATGAACTTGGTTAATTTGACGTTATGTAATTATGTAAACGAAACTAAAGATTGTAGTGAAAACAAACTATTATTATCAATAACAACATCAGCAACAACACAATCAAATCCAAAAACAACTCATACGAATACAGTCAGCACTAAATATGCGAATGAATCATTATTGGAGGCACGCGAATTGTTTGAAGATTCAACTGGCATGGTGTGGTCGCAATTTCTAGAGGATTATGTTTTAAGGTATAAACAATAAAGAAAGAACATTATAGTAGGTCAAGCCCAAGCATTTAATAGCCTACAGCATATCAAAATAAAATCACTCTTCGATTACAGTTTTAAGAAAACGCTTATATGTTATGTAATTTTAGAGAGCTTAGAAGATCAAATTTAAATTTTAAACCAATCATCAAAAAATCTGTAAATATACGTGTGACAGCGCATAGAGAAAGGGACCTAAGGGTAAAAACAGGTTTTGTTCAGGAGAGCCATTTTAAAGATTAAATGATTTTTCTATTTTTTTTAATTGTTCATAAGGAAAAAAATAATTTTTTTTTTTCATTCGATGCTCAGATGTTGTCCACATCAAAAAAAAAGTGAAAATTGTTTTTTTACCCTTAGGTCCCTTTCTCTATGCGCTGTCACATATATATAAAAAAATGAACGTTTGTTTGTCTTTCAACTATGAATACATTCCTAAACCACTGATCAGATTGTGATGAAACGTTGGTAAACCGTCTCGGGCAGGTTTTTTTTCAACGTCCGTACAAAGTAATTTTTTTAACTATTTGCAATTTTTCGATTTTTATTAAACTTTTCACGCTTTAATGTTTCTGTAGCAATTAAATTTATTTGTTTTAAAAGTATGAATTGCCACGCCTATACAAACTAAATATTATTTTTCAACTACTTCTACTGTATACTAAGCCAATATTTTTAAACTATCTTTGTACACATATGAGTTCCGGTGAGAATTCAATACAATGGTTACAAAGGTGGACCTTACCATTCCTAGATAATTATTTTCAATTACTTTCCGAACTTATTTTATGAAACTTTAATTAATTGTTATTGAATAATTTGAAAAAGTGCGCAATAGCGCGACCATACAAAATTAATATTTTTTAACTTTTACCTTACTGATTTTAAAATACATAAACTTCTTGTGACATCAAATAGTCAAAAAAGTAGACACGGCCACTATATATTACTAATTAATTAGCAATTTATTAGTCGACGTTCACATTAAATTTGTTGATTAAGCAATAATGAAAAAGGATTCAATGTTTTTCAATTTTCAATTTTTTTATTTTTTTTATTTTTTTCTTTCATTAAGGAAAGTCTTATTATATAATTTAAAGCGTTTTAAAGATTTTTATTTCAGAAGAAATTAACATATTAGACTTTTCTCTTTTTCTTTTATGTTTGCTATACGATGGTGAACAAAATAAAAGCTAAGTAAGTCGAGTGTAATCGTGTGGACGAGGACCAACCATATCTTTAAAAAACTTTGCACACACACGAGTACACTGAGTTCAAGGGGCAATAAAACATTTTGCTCACATAAAAAACGGATGAACAGATTAAATTGAAATTTGCTTAACATATAAGTATATACATATAACAACCTAGGGCCAAATGTTTAGGTTTGCTGTGCTTTTGGTAAAGGGTTTCTAATAAGAATTCTGAAATTACGATCGCTAGGTGGTGTTAATTTTTCCCTCACTTCTGAGCTTTTTGTGGACCGATTTTTTTGATTTTCAATACCGATCTGCTCCCGAATATTTTTGATATTTTGTCACACACGGCCCTGAGCCTTCAAAAAATTTTTTACCATACATTTTTAACATACACACGAACAGATGGACATTGTTCAATCGACTTCCCTAGTCATTTTTTTTTTTTTGGTTTAATAAAAAAATTTTTGAATTGAAAAAATTTATAAAAATATTGGGAATAAAATTCGAATTTGTCAAGGAAAAAAAAAATTTTTTTTCACTTTATTGGGAATAAAACTAGAATTTATCGATGGATTTTCATGCAATAAGATTTATTTTATTCATTAATTAAGTACAAAAGCTGGTAATTATTTGCTGATTTCTATTTTTTATAAATTTTTTTGAATTCAAAAATTTTATTATTATACAAAAAAAAAATTGAATTGTTTCTTAATAATTTCAAAACTGGCTTAATCAGAAAATGATATTTAAAAGACTAAAAAGCGGCATAATTTAAAGCTTTTTGACGGATTGCTTAATCAAACGTTCCAAAGTTACGACAAGATGTATGGGGCAGCCTCTTTTGAAATCTCAAATTTAACAAAATAAAAAAAACTTACCATAGATTGGTGAAATGGTGATTATTTCGAGAAAAACAAAAAATTCCAATTTGTTGCATAGTGTTATTACACTAAAATTTTCAAACGCAAATCAATTTTTATCTGTTTCAAGCTATCTGAATTATGATACCAAATTAAAAGGAATAGATACAGTACACTTTGAAAAAAAAAAATCCAAATTCAAGATGGCTTCCGAAAAAACCGTTGGTATGGTAATTACAAAGTTTTCCCCTTCAACCCTCTTAATATGAGAATTAAATAAAGGGTTTGACAAGTAGCATATAGAGAATTAAGAAAAAACTGAAAATCAGACGTAGCGTACAAAATAAAATGCGTATATGTGGATCAGATTCAGTAATTAATAAGTTACCCCAATGTACCCTGATAAAAACAATGCTGTGGTGATTCCAAACAATTTAATATCACTCAAAAATCAGAACAGTCAAAAACAAATCTAAATTCTTTTTTTTAACTTACAGTAAATTCTTTTTTAACTAAAACATTATCAACCATTAGTTTGTTAAAAGTTTTTTTAAGAACATTTTTAATAAACTTCTACTTATAAAAATTTTTCGTATATGAATACATTTAGGAAATCGAAAAATATTTTTATATCTATTTATTACTATTTTACCAACATCATTACAGTCAAAGTGCAAGCAAGCGCAACTCCAAAGAACTGCCTTACCTAAGTGAAATGTCTGGACCTGGTAGTGGACCACCTTATCAAATGATGATAAACCCTGGTATGGGTCCGAATCCCTCAAATCCACCCATCAATTATCATTCATCGGCCTATAAAAGACCAAATATTTACATAAACAAGCGTATTGGAGAGGTGGGCGTAGAATTAGAACCTCACAAAAGGCCACCACAACAAGTGGTTAATCCACAATTTCGTCCCATGACTAATCAAATGACTCAACATCAACAGCCTGGATTTTTGCAACAATTATTTGGCTTGGGTGGCTCTGAGGCAAGCATTACGAGACCCAATTCAAATATACCGACTTCTTCAGGAGGTTCCCCAATGCCACAATATGTTAGACCATTACCGTTGCAACAGCAACAGCAACATATGATACATAATGGACCACAAACGCTTAGAGCAGTGTCGGAAAATGATTTATATCTATTGGGTGCCATAGAGAAATTAGTCTATCGTGTTGACTATTTGGAGAGTAGAGTTAGAAGAACAGAGCAGCTAATTTATTATTTAATGGCTGGTAACAAACAGCAAAACGAAGGTATAGCATATTAAAATGTCGAATTAAGAGAGAAAAATATGAATTTGAATTGTATTTTATTTTCAGTACGTGATCCCTGTCCTACCAATTTTACTAGAATCAGCGATAATTGTTATTACATTAACAGTTATCAGGCTGTAAATTGGAAAACTGCAAATTCTGCTTGTAAAGCCTTAAATTCTCATTTGACTGAATTTGAAAAGGCATCGGAAAATGAAGAAATTATGGCATATTTATTAAATCAACCCAATTATCGTGGCCGTGATTATTGGTTGGGCGGTTTAAATCCAGGTCTTTTATGGATTTGGTCAAATTCAGCAAAACCAGTTAATCCTAATATGAATTTAACTTCCATTGCCATGTCTCAGAAGGATAAAGTAGATAATAAAGACCCGGAATCTAATACTATTGATGTTGACGAAAAGGATGATAAAAAGAAAACTGATACCTCTGATATCTTGAATAATACTGTGGAAATCGAGGGTCAAGGTAGATGTTTGCGATTATCTTATAATTCTGCCAAACATAGTTATAATTATTATGGCCAAGAATGCACTACAAGACATCATTATATTTGTGAATATGAAGATAAAACATTAGATAATAAAATTAAAAAAATTGCTAGGGAACTAAAATTTAATATTCCAAAATAATAGGGTATTGATTTCATTAAAAAAGAGTGATTTTTGCTTTATTCTTACATTTTTATTATTTTTTTATTGATTCAATTAACACCAACATATGTGTATAAGTATGTATTCTAAATATTTTTTTATTAAATCTTTGTTTTTAGATAAATTATAAAATAAACTTTTTCAGGTGTTTTGAAAAAAGCTTCTCAGAAAAAAATATATATATTGATAATTTTCAGATACAATAAACGGGGAAAAAATAATTTATGTGCTCTTTATAGAATACAAGCGAGCACATTGGTAAAAATTTTATATGATTTCTTTATTGTAAACAAAACATATATCATGAGCCTACCAAAACTACCATTTTCCCAAATTACCTTTCAAAGCATAAATTCAATAAATGAAATAGCAAAAAAAAGTATTTTGGAATAAATAAAAGAGATTAAAAATAGTGCTAGAATTATACAATTTATTAAAATTTAAACTTATTTACTATAAAATAGCTTTTACGATTAATTTGTATTTTAAAACTGTTTAAATGTTTTCAAATACTTTTTTTAGTAATACATAATATTGAAAGACACACAAAGTCTAGATTAAAGTAAACTAATTTGCTAAATGACGTAATATATGTATGTACATGCATAATCACTTGTTTTTAAAAGGACTGTTGTAAATTTCACCAATTTAATATAATCCTTTTGAACATAGCCAGAATAAAAAATTTAAAAATAAAAAGTTCGAATAATATTAATTTACAATTATAAAAAATCAAAATCATTTTCATTAATGAGCATTTTCTGAAAATCCGATACAATTGATAGTATCGACAGTTTTATAACTATAACTATCGAATGGGTCGGGTCGACTATTAATAGTTTTGAGTCGGTGTTACATTGTTCGCACGACACATCCTTAATTGGTTTTTGCAATAACTCGAAAAAAAAGTAAACAAATATCTTAAAATTTATTTTATTTAATTTATTTATTACAACTTATTAACTTTATCAATATCGTTAACAGAGTTATGAGAATTGACATAAGTATTACAACAATTAACATCTGATTAATTAAATAAAGAAACTACTAATATCACAGTTTAAAGGAAAAGTTGTTCATAAAAAACCTCGTATCAACTTAGAAGTCATAAGAGATTTTAAAACAATCACTGAAATGTGTCTTTTAAACAAAAGACCCTCAGTGGTTGTTCAGCAAATTTCTTATTATTTCAATCTGCATTTTTCATTAAATGACAGCGTCAGTTCCCTTGTAAATGAATTAAACATTTTAAAGTTAAAGTTTCTATGTAGAAGGTAAGTTGAATATCTAAAAGGTAGATTTTGTATTATTTTCAAGTTTTTATTTTGAATGATTTGCCATTTTTTTGTATGCGTTTAAGGAGCCTTTTTGGACCAGATTTGACAACCATAGATCATAATCGGTCGAATACACATTTTGTAAATAAGAACCTTGTTCTTTATATTAAGTTTAGATCTTAACATGCTGTTTAAATAAATTTTTTTTGTAAAGTATTAATTTCGTAAATATTTAATTTCGTCTTTTTTTCCTGTCTCGTACTTTTGTACATTTTTGTTATTTTTATAGAATAATATTCAGGTTTATCGAACTTTACCCGAAATACTGCCATTTAAACATAAACCCTTGTTAAAAAAATTTTTGATACGGGAGCACAGCTTCCGCATTATGCCATCATAAAATACAACTGTGTGTTACTAATGTCATCAGAGATGCAACAACAAAATAATTTTCGTACTAAATTTTGTTCTAAAACGTACTATTATCAACAAAAAACTTCCTAATTATGTGATTCTTATTTTTATTATAATATCTTAGCATTAATTTCACAATTAATGATTTCTTTCATTACACATGCAAATTATCAAAGGTTTTTAGAGGGTTTATAGAATTGATTTTCTATGGAAATTTGAGTTATAAATCTTTAGTAAGCACTTGGCCATTTTTATGCAATCGGCAGTTATATAGCAATAGAAATATAATTAAAAATAAATAAAAGCGATAGTAATTTAGAAGAGTGATAATTTGCTTTGCTAATTAATTATTTTTAAAGTTGGTAATATATAAATTAATTTGTAATAGTTTTAATATCGCAAATATAGAGATATTAAGCATACAATTTTGATAAAAAATATTAAGAAGCTTTATACATTCAAATGTAAAACAAATTTTATATAAATTTTGTATGTGCAAATGATTTTAACTTTGTTTTTCAGAGCCATATATATATAAGAATAAGTCACAAAAACATAATCAAAGAAATGTATCGATCAAAAAAAAAAAAAAAATGATTAAGGTGGCAACCATGAATGCGCCACAAATACTTACATGCTGGCAGCACCTAATATTATTTTGACATTTAGCGAAAGTAAACAATATAGGCGGATAAGTTTTTTTTATGGAAAATTTTACATTTTTTGTGCAATTTACAAGTAAAAATATACGTAGGATATTTAGAAAATAACAGAACGTACAAAAAACATGAGTTTGCAACCGGCTACTGCCCAAACTCCAACAACTTCCCAGGACGCCTGCTATATTTCGCTATTAGGCTTGGCTGAATATTTTCGTACCTCTCAGCCACCAGACATCAGAAAATGTATACAATGCCTGCAAGCACTATTTACGTTTCAACCACCTTCCAAAGTTGAGGCCAGAACTCATCTACAAATGGGACAAACTCTAATGGCTTACACCAACAACATCGAATTGGCGCGCACCCATTTAGAGACGGCTTGGAAATTGTCCGAACCATTACTGAATTTCGATGATGTAAAATTTGACACAGCTTCACTTCTATCGGAATTGTACAAACAAACGGAGCAAAGTTCTTTAGCCAAAGCCATGTTGCGCAAAGCAATAGAGCTTTCGCAAAACAACGTTTACTGGCATTGCAAACTATTGCTGCAGTTGGCACAGCTACATGCCAACGACAAGGAATATACTTTGGCTTCTGAGCTACTAGCGGTGGGCGCGGAATCGGCAGAGGAGGCTAGTGCCACGTATTTAAAAGTTTTATTTTTACTTTCGAGAGCTATGATCTTAATGATTGAGCGCAAGACAAATGATGTATTGGCTTTGCTAAATTCCGCTGGAGCTATTATAGACAACCACATAACAAATCCACATCATAAGGAGTACTTGAAAGTGTTTTTCTTGGTATTACAAGTATGTTACTACTTAGCTTTGGGCCAGGTGAAAACCGTAAAGCCTAGTTTAAAGCAATTACAAATGTCAATACAAACGATAATGGCGCCAAATTGGCCGACAGATGAAGGTAAGAAATATATGTACATCTCTAGATAAAATTAAAGGGATTTTTTATTGAAAGTAAAAGAATAACCATATATCTGGCTTGGAGCTAAAAGGGCCAATGTAACTTTTTTGCTCTTTTGAATTAATCATTGCATTAGACTTTTTTTCTTGCTCTATTTCATTATGGTAAAACAGCTAAAGTCATACTTAACCCAGAACAGCTTCATAAATAAAAAAATGCTGGCCAATGTCACTATGAAAGCACCTATAAAAGTTAGTTTCATTCCAATTTTCTCAAAAGTAAATATTTTGACATTGGCCTTTTTAGCTCCAAGCAACAGATATCTATATACAAATATTTCACCCAAAATTTTATTTAAAATGAATTGAAGTTTACACTATGACCAGAAAGAACCATATTTTTACCAAAAAAAATATATTTTTTAAACGTACGTATCAAGATGTATTGACTTACACCATGGTATGTATGTATATATTTTGTTAAAAAAATTTCTTAATTATTTTTTTTTTTACTATTTATAACTCAATTTAAATTAGTTTTGAAATTATTAAACTTAATTGTTTTTTTATAGATTTATTAATAATTTTCAATATGATTAAGCAGGATACACTTTAATATAATTACAACACGACTTTAAGTTTATTTCACTTTGGAATTAGTGAATAAGTTTTGAAATTAAAAACCGTAATAGACTTGAACTACATTATAAATTATTTTACCCAAATATAATTTTCAAATCGTAAATAAAAATGTCCTTGTTTCAGTAATTTTTGGACAAAATCCCCTCGATATGTTTGGGTGGCTACCAAAAGAGCAACTGTATGTATTAGTTTACCTAGTGACGGTTTCGCATTCCATGATGGCTGGCTACATGGATAAAGCACAAAAATACACAGAAAAAGCTTTAACACAGATTGAAAAACTAAAAGCACAAGATGACAAACCCATTTTATCGGTATTTAAGATAATATTACTGGAACACATTGTCATGTGTCGCATGGTAATGGGCAATCGTGAGTTAGCCATACGTGAAATAGCAGCTTGCCGTGACGTATGCTTAGCCTCTGGCCCTAATGGTCAATTACTTAGACGGCATTCATCACAATTGCACTGTTTAGTGGGTTTGTATGCGATGTCGACGAGTTTCTTTGATCACGCCGAAAGACAATTTCTGACGTGTGTTTCAGAGACAAGCGAAAGGGATTTGAAACTGTTTGCCAATCTAAATTTGGCTATAATATACTTAAGAACGAAACGAGATCAGGACTTAAAGCAAATATTAGATGCCGTTTCAACGGAAAATACTCACACATACAGTTCACAGGCGCTAATGGGTGGATTTTATTATGTTCAGGGTCTTCACGCCTTTCACAAGGCCAGTTTCCATGAAGCCAAGTAAATCTATAGAGTAAATAATAGTTAAAAATATATATTAATTTTATTTTTTATTAGACGTTTTCTGCGTGAAACCTTAAAAATGGCCAACGCCGAAGATTTAAATCGTTTGACGTCTTGTTCTTTGGTATTATTGTCTCATGTCTTCCTCAGCATAGGCAATTCTAAGGAAAGTATGAATATGGTAACACCTGCTATGCAATTAGCTTCAAAAATACCCGATATTCATGTTCAGCTCTGGGGTTCAGCAATACTCAAAGATTTGCATCGTATGTCAAAGGATATCCTTCATGAAAAAGAAGCCTACGCCAATCACGTCAAATATTCTGAAAACCTTATTGCAGATCAAATGAAATGTGTACAAAGCATACATCACTCCTTAATCGATTGGTTAAAAGGTCCGCCGCCTGCTACTGGTGCAGTTGCTGCTATTACAGCTGCGGTTAGTAGCAATACAACATTTGCTACTAATCAAGAACTACCAGCAGCAAATCAACAAATTCTGAAGCTGTCTCAACCGCAACAAATGATCCCTGTAAATTTACCGCCAATACCCTTGCAACAGTCACAACTAAATCAATCATCCACACAACCCACCATTAATTTACCTGCACAAACTGTAATACAACAGCATAAACCTATAATAGAGCACCAGCAACAGCCTATTGCTTCAACTTCTACGCAACAACCACAGATGATACAACAGCAGCAGATGCTTATGCATCAACAATTGACTCCCCAGCCTCAGATGAATTTGAATCAGCATCAACAAACTGTACATTATATACATCAACCAATTGGCCCCCAAGTCCAACAACAACAATTTGGACAATACTACTAGAACGTATAATTAAGTGGACAAACAAGAATTTGTGTGGTTTAAGTTTCTAGATAAACGAAAATTTATATTAACTTCAAAATGCAGCCTATAACATTTTATTAATAGTTTTAAAAGAAGAAAAGTTAATAAAAATATAATTAAAATATTTTTAAAAATAAAACCATGATATGTAGATTCTATGTAGTATGTAAATGGGGAGTAAATTTCTTAACAGTATTTTTTTTTTTAATTACATTTTATTGAGAAAATAACAAATAAATACATTTATTACCATTTTACTTTTCCTCTCGTCTAATTTTTTAGCCACCTTTGAGTTATTTAAAATAATTCCATTTATTTTTGTTTATTACAATATCTTAAAACATAAAAATTAAATAATACAAAATAAGATTATTAAAACATATTCTTTTATTTATCCTATGTCTTCCATGACGATTTCCAAAAGTTCATCACTGCTATTTGAAGTTGTATTAGAAACTAAATCAGTTTTGGTATCATTTCGCTGAGAAATTGTTACAAATGCATCACCATCGTTTTCAGTATCCCCATCAGGACAGTTGAAATATTTCTCGTCTGTATTTTCCATCAGCGTTATGTGATATTCGGTATTATCATTATCAACTGTAGATTTATCGAGTAAAGCTTTAATTTCTTTTTCACCAAATTCGGGGTGTTGTGTTTTAATATGATGCCTAAAGTTGGACTTTTTAGAAAATTTCGATTCACAAACGCACTTGAAGTCCTTGTTTAAATGGCTTCTTTCGTGCATTAGACAATCACCTTTTTGTGTAAAGCATTTTGGACAATAGCTGCATTTGAAAGGCTTTTCGCCAGTATGAATGCGTCGATGATTTTTTAATACATTTAGGGCAGCAAAACGCATGGGACAAAATTCACAAGCATATGGTCGTTCCCCCGTATGTTTGCGTATGTGCTTCTGTAATGAAGATGATGTGGTAAAGCGAGCCTGGCAAATATTACATTTAAACGGATGTTCACCAGTGTGCGTACGTTTATGGGAAAAAAGTTCCGCCTTTGTTATATATGCATTAGGACACATGTCACATTTGAATTTCTTTTCATTGGTGTGTCTTATCAAATGTTGACTCAAATTTGCATTCTGCCGAAAACTCTTGCCACATATGGTGCAGAGGAATGGCTTTTCTCCGCTATGTATGCGCAAGTGATCCATTAAGGATGTTTTAATAGTAAAAACTGTAAAATAATAAATGTAAAAAATATTTATAAAAAGTTAACTAAACTTATTTACCTTTTTTGCATATATGACATTGATTACGGGCACTCCTATTATGATTATCAATCATGTGTTGACTCAGTTCCTCCATAGTTTTGCAGACGATATTGCATTCGAGGCATTTGTGTGAATTTTCATGTGTAAGTATATGGGTTTCTAAATTTTCTTCTGAGACAAAGATACGCTCGCATTTATTGCACTAAACAAAAAAATATTAGAATTTAAATAGGCCCATTTGTATAAAGAATATTTCATTAATATCTGTAGAAATGCAAAAAAAAAAAAAACAGAACATCACAGAAAAATGCAGAACATCACAGTTTGAAATAATAAGAAATTTGATAAACAACCACTGAGTGATTGTTCTTATAACTTCTAAGTTGTCACAAGGATTTTTATGAACAAATTTTTATCAAAACTAAGTTATTAGTATATTCGTTATTTAATTAGTCAGATGTTTATTGTTATAAAACTATTTGTAAATTCTCATAATAATGGTAGTTTGAAATATTTGTTGATAAAATTAAATGCTTTGGTGTTATTCTTGACTCAGGTCTAAATTTTGAGAGTCATGTCAATTTTGTTATATCTAGAATTAACTTTACTTTACGTAAGTTATACAGTTTAAATTACCTCATTCTCTTGTCTTACCTCATTCTCTTGTCAGCAACTTTTCTTTTATTAATTCATCACGCAATATTCAAATTAATATACCACGTATACACCTGTCCGTTTTTGAAAGATCTTTTTTGATAAGGATTTGTCGAGTTTGGAATCAATTACCTACTTATTTAAAAATGTTTTCTTATTCTTATTTTTCCTATAAGAAAAAACTATTAGATTACCTTATTTCAATAGAAAACTCATAACATTTCTTTTTTTTTTTTTTTTCTAATGTCTGGTTATAGGTATTATGATTTGGTGAACTTATTATTTGCCTGTTTTTATTGATGTAATATTTATATGGCTGGGGAGCTATTTTCAATTTTATTTTTATATGTAGAATTTTAAATCTAACTTTATTATATATTACTTTACTTTAATTATTATACATACATATGTTTTTTTTAGACATACATACTTATCTAACGATACATGCATTATTGGCCTTGTAGGCTTCTTATGTATTGAAATCAAATAAATAAATAAAATAAATAAAAATAAATAAATTTATCGCTGCCTTTAAATATAAAGAAACAAGTTGTTCATGCTCTTATTATGCCTATATTTTTGTATGGCTTAGAAGTGTACACAGGTACCTTTGGATATGTTATAAAAAGACTAAGGTTAGTATTTAATAGGGTGGTTAGGTTCCTGTACTGTGTCAGATTTGGTCAGCATATAACATCGTTTGTTTTGAAGTTTTTAGGATTTTCTTTTATGGAATTTATAAATTTTAGAAATATTTTACACTTTTATAAGTTATATAAGTTGCAGATACCTAAATATTTAGTTAAGTTTTTTAGGTTTTGTAGATCTAATAGAAAAAGACAGTTGATCATACCAAGATTAACCCCAATTTTGGAACGATCTTTTTGTGTGAGAGTGGCACGAACTTATAATAGGTTATCGGATACTTTAAGGACATTTGATGTTAATATTGATTCCTATAGGAAAAAACTTTTTTGTGAGTTGTCTAAAAAAATAGTACTTAATTGAATGACCATTCTCTATCCATTTACATATTTCAATCTTGGTCTCAAGCCAAACTAACCAGGCTTGTATTTTCTGTGCAATTTTCTTGTCATTATATTTTTAATTCCTTTGTATTTATATTTAAATTATTACATTGTATTTTTATAGTTTAAGTAAAAAGCATTGTAATTTTTTTTTTAGTAGAAGTTTGTAGCCGATTATGGCCTAGAGGCTTGGTTGCCAAAATTTAAATAAATAAATAAATAATAATATTGTTAAAAATAATAAGTTTTAATAAAAAAAAATATAATATTTGATTGTCTAAGCCATAAAACATGGAAAATTTTACTTCTCTCGTTGGATTTATCAAAAGCATTTGACAGTATTATACATTAAGAATTAAGGGATTATTATTATTCAACCAATTTTAAAATTTGTAAACTCATATCAAAGTGGTAGAAGTTAATTTGTTTCTATTCGTAACTCATTTTCTCTGAATCTTAAACGACTTTTTAAAATTTTGTAATGGTTATCTTGCTTGCTTTTTGTTTTCGCTGATAATATGCAGTTTTAGTATTATGCTTATGAATAGTTTTTTTTATGTTTTGGAAGAAGGTATCAACTTTTTGTGAGAGATACTTCATTAAAGCTCAGTAAGTGGGTTTTCTGTTAATCCGAAAAAACGAAAATTGCGGGTTTTGATGGTATGGGATAGAAAACTTCAAGAATATTTTATTGAACATGATTTGTAGAATATTTATTACCGCCTAGTCTCACAAAGTTTATATTCCTGCCTACATTATTCTTGCTTTAAGAATTTAAGTGATATAAAACTAGCCGCCCAGTACGTGCTTCGCTACGTGATATAATAAAAAAAACTACATGCATTAGGTCCGAAGATACAATATTACCGATTTTACCAGTTTTTAGCCCTTTCCTCCCTAAATTCCAAATTTTTTAAAAAGTACAAAAATTCATTATAGATTGTGTTAAGGAGAGTAAAACAACGTTTTTACTTTTTTGCTATTGCTATGCCACTCAGAGATAATGCTGTTCAAAAAAGCACCAAAATTCAGATTTTTCCCGTTTTACCCCCTTAAAACTACAAAATTTCCAAAAAGAACCAGACACATATCCAATTATTCTTAAAATGCTCTTTGGTCCTTTCTCAATTTTTGTGATATCTTTATTAAGCCTTGAGATACTGAGTTACCGATTTTACCCTTTTTTACCCGTAAACCGCTCGACGGATTTTGTGCAAACTTCACATAAACCATCTACTAAATAGTCCGAACAAAGCCTAAACATTTGATTAGGTTAGGTGAGTCCGTTCTTGAGTTATAAAATCACAACGCACTTGCAACAATTTTTTATATACAAATATTTTTTTTATCAATAAGTATTTTTCTGATGAAGTGCTTCAAGAAGGAGAAGCGAAATATAGAATATACATTAATGTGTTTAATTTCTGTATAAAACCAGTTGCTGACCTAAAGCTCAAACAAATAAATATTATAAAGAAAATTAAGAAGGTGAAATAAAAATAATATAAAAATAACCTAAGATAAAAATTAAAATCGTATACTATAATTTCGTAATCGCCAAACAGGTTTCAACGAATTTTGTAATTTTGACGACGGGATCCTAGAGACAGGTAAGTAGCGTTTTCATCAAGAAAAACTTTTTAATGAATGTTTTCTTCATTAAAACCCCTATACATATTTTAAATTATAGAAACAGAATCCCCTAGTTAACTATGTTCATACATATATAAAATAAATGGAGACATTAAACTAAAGAAATAAAAAAATCAGTTAATAATCCTACAAACGTGTAATTAGAATATAGTAAAAAATATTATTAAAAATTTCAGTCGATGCCAAATTTAAATTTTTAACTAACACAAAATAATTGTCTACTACATTTTAACCTAAATGAACAAATAGGTTGATAGAATTAAATCAATAAATTTTGACCGAAAATCCTTTTAAGTAAAAAATAAAAAAATAATGCATCACCTTTTATTTCTCCTGTTAGATTACTATTTTAGTGATGTTTTAACAAGAATTTATAATTTAATTAACAAACCGTTTTTTTGCGTACCCATTATAATCTTACCTTTTACCTACATACATAATTTTTGGAAACAAACAAAATATAAACATATGAATCAATAACTTACCTTAAAATTGTTAGTCATACAGACTTGATGCTTCATATGATAGGTCAATGTTTTACGTTGAGCAAATCCCGCTTGACAATAATCACAAAAGTACTTAATATTTGTAGGCAGTTCCTCATTTACCGATGAACTTACTTTTTCCCTGGATATAAGTTGTGGCTTAGCAACATTTTCTGCTGTTAATTCGACTTTTGGAACACTTAACTTAGGCATATTATTTGATTCATTTCCCTGTAATGTATCGTCAATTTCAGCGGCCGGCAAAAATTCAATTACAAGGTCCTCATCTTTGACGTCATGTTTGTTGGCTAAATGTCGTTTAAGAACTTTAATACTTACAAATGTCATAATACAATTTGTGCACTTGTATTGACCTTTTGGTTTGCTTGATGTTCTTGTACATACTAATGATTTTTTATATTTTTTTGTTGCTGTTGAGTCTTTTGATGATTTTGTAATACCTTCCAAACTATTGGTATCACAATCATTTTTTGACAAATTTTCACTGTAGACAAATTCATTTTCTTGATATATTTGGTTTTGTTGCCGATCATTTTCCATCTCTTCCAATTCATTTTCAGAGTATTCAAAAGTATTACTTTCGGAGTCCTTTTGCATGCTATCCGTGCTAGGAATATATATTTCAGCTTCCCTTGAACTATTGGAATCTACAATAGAGTCTTCGAACAATATATAGGCATTTGGTTGTTCAGCTGTAAATTCTGCTTCCTCCACTGTTACATTAATTGTTTTTTTCTTTTCCAAACACATTTTTTTGTTTCGTTGTTTGTTTAGAGGCGATGATTGGGCTCGTTTATTTAAGATAACTGTGGGAGTTTCAATTTCTTCATATATAATATTTTCTGTTATAAAATTGTCATTGTATTTTTCTTTGTATGACCCATCTGTGGTGGTGATATCATATTCTGTTTGAATTTCTTTGTGATTTACAAGAGGCTTTTCCTCAAAGGTAGTTTGTACACTGCAATGTCTTACCGACGGCTTTACTTCCGTAACAGTTTGAACCATAGAGTTGATTCGTACATTGTCTTCAGTCTGCACTGCAGCAGATGCTACTTCAAGTTTTGTCAGCAAATCTTTAGGCTGAGGTACGGCGTCTGGTAACAATTGCCTAAGAGTCCTATTCGAATTTTCACATTTCATTTTGAACACATAACAACGATTTATTTCGCTTATACATTGTAGACAAGATTTTTCGGGCATTTTATCGTTAGGTAGAGGCTGTTAATGCGTGTGGGTAAACTATCATTTAAAATATTTATACTTAAAAAGTTAAAATCTAAATTACCTTTAGTTTAGAAATTTGCATTAGCATATCTGCCACACATCCCATTCCAGCAGAGCCACCCTCATAAATGGACAATAAAGGAACATCCAATGCCATACAGCATCTACATATTTTTTCAGTGTCCATTTTATTCTTGTTTTATTTTTAATATTTTAAAAGTTAACTAAACTTTTTTAAGTGTTTGTCAACAATATTCAAAAACAATATTGCCACTCTTAATATTGATTGCCGGCTTTAAAATGAATAATAAATAATATTATATTATAATTATTATATATTATTTTAATTAGTTAATTGGCATATGAAAAAAAATCCGTTTAATTTTAGAGGCGATGAATTCCAAAACTCACTAAATTCTGTGGTTAGTGATATATGACAAAATTTTTGCCTAACCCATTGCAAATAGACGCAAACATTTCAAACTTTTTAGTATGGCATCTCATATTACAAGATGTTTATAGCCTTTTTACACTTACTCACATCTTAGCGGAATGCGTGGAAGATGTTGAAAATGAAAAAAACTTGTTTACATTTGCAACATCTTTCATCCTTCATCTTTCATCTGTCATAATATTTATTGTAAATGTTTGCACAAATAAAAATTTAGAAAATGAATTTAAAAATTCTGTATTACTTGTATTAATTATTGCCCTTGGAGAGCAATTATTATTACAATATGCAGATTTTGTTAGAGAATGAAGATATTAAGATATTTTATTTTATACGACATATTTCAAGTCCACTCGTTGTATGTATTTTTTTTTGTTTTTGGCATTTATAATTTTTTTCTAGTGATGCCATGTAAATTTTTGCAACAATATTTGTTTTTTCTAGTGAAGACACTAAAATAATCGAAAGATGTTTAGTGGAACAAAATGATTTAGGAACATCTTTAAAAGATGTTGAGATATGTTGACACACAAACACGTACAATTCATATGGGAAGATGTTAACATCTTGTTGATTTGATGAAAGATGTGAGCAAGTGTAAAAAGGCTATTAGTCATTAGTGCTATTAAGTTCTACAACTATTCTTAATATATGTATGTTTTTTTAATTGGTACTCGATACTAAAGCTCACTATTCTCGATACTAATTAACAGATTTTTTTATTTATTTATTGTTAACCAGCCAGTCAACCGGCAAATTAATCAATGAGTGTTGAAAAAGCTCAGCCAGATTCAAGAATCTTACTTTTTTTTTATTCACTTTTTTTTAGACTTCAGCTGTAGAAGTCAATATATTAAAAATACGCAGTCGTGATTCAGCTCTGGTCGGGTTAAGAGCTCGCGCGTTTTTGCCATTATCGTTTAATGGCAATCAGGTTGTCCCTTTTTATCTGACTTCGAGAGTTTTGCGTCTCACTCTTCGCGTGGTTAACTGTGTGGCGTCGCGTAACTGTGCTTTGGATACAGTTTCCAGACTATTCTACAGTTAATCGCGTGTTTTCGTTTTAATTCGAGGAGTACCAAATAAACTCATTTTACTTGTGGCTGGAGGAGTACCATATAAACTCAATTTACATGAGACTGGAGGAGTTCCATAAAACTCAGGAGTAATTATTGTTCAGACGTCTCCGACTTCCTATACAATGGTATAGGTCGACCTGCAGTACCTGAACCAAAGTTTTGTAACTGGAGGAGAACCATTAAACTCAATTTTGATTTATTGTTCGAGTGTCTCCGACTTCCTATACAGAGGTATAGGTCGACTTGCGGTGCCTGAATCAACGTTTGTAACTGGAGGAGAACCATTAAACTTAATTTTATTTATTGTTTCAATGTCTCCGACTTCTTATACAGAGGTATAGGTCGTTCCACGGAGAGGGAACTTAGTGAATACCCTGGCTTTTTGGTTAGGTACCTCTGCCATCAAAATTTAAAAACCAAAAAAAAAAAATATATATTAAAAATAATTATCTCTTCTCTCATTTATTTCAAATGACAAACTTCATACATATATAAATAATTGAAACAAAATAATTCCTTTCGAACTGCGATTACATGACAAATAAATATGCCTTGGCTTCAACATAGCTGTATCTTTAACGGAGTTATATTTCACCTTTAATTATTTTAAAATATAACGAACAATTTTGAGTAACTGCTTTTAATTTTTAAGTATCGTAAATAACGGGCAATTACTCGATACCTACCATTCAAGAGTTTGCCACCACTATAACACTTTCTTTGCTTACAAATATACTTTTTGTTGTGGCTGTAATTAATTTTAATAGTTTTATTTAAAATGTTAAATATTACTGAATTAACATGTCGTGTTTGTTTAGAAGAACATAATATTCTAATTAACATATATGATGAGTTAGAAGAACTACATACAAATCTTAGTAATCTCTTAGACACATGTGCTGATCTTCAGGTGGGTTTGTGTTTTGTCCGAACCAAGGTCTATTAAATAGACCTTGGTCCGAACTAAAAAGATTTTCAATTATGTACTGTAAATACCTGTATACTTTTTCAGATTAATGAAAACGACATTTTCCCTAAATACTTATGTGAAGATTGTACCAGAGAATTATTAATTGCTTTGAGATTTCGTGAGAAATGTGTTAAATCCAAAGAAGTTCTTTGTGAAATATTGAAAAACACTAAAATGGTCACGAACGATAATTATTGTAGTTTAGATGATATTGAGTATTACACAGAAGAAGTAAATAACGTAGAAATGGAAGATATAAACGAAGACGTTGAAGTACAAGAGACAATGCTAATTAGGGAAATAGAAAAACCAGAGATACAATATTTTAGTTTATCTTTATTAAAAAAAAATATTGAATCCTCCAAAAGTAGCAAAACTCCTTATATAGTGAGTTCTGAAAATTTTACACAAGAGGTAAATAATACAAACCAAAAAAAGTTTGGTTCTCAGGAATCTGTAGTTGAAGTTCTAAGTTCTAAACCTTTAGAATGGGATGATTCAGATTTAGTAGAACATGTAGAATCCGTAAATTTAACCAGACCATTTAATGCAAAATTTAAAAGAAATCATTTATATAAATGTGATATATGTGGCGCCATGTTTAAACAGGCCATTAATTTACAAAAGCACTTACAAAAATCTCATGATCCCGAGAATCGCTATATTTGCAGTAAATGTGATCATTGGTTTTCTTTAGAAATAGAGTTTTCCAAACATGTTGAAAATTGCAATAACAAAGAAGTATATAAAGATAACTTAGAGGACAAAAAAATCAAAACAGACGAAATTTTTTCATCTTCATTAGATCAAGAAAAAAATCGTAAATGTGTGTATTGTGAACGAGATTTTCCTACACCATTTGCTTTGCGTATGCATTTAAGAACTCACACTGGAGAGAGACCATTTAAGTGTAAATATTGCACGAAATCATTCAAAACTCAATCCCACCTAAATGTACATCACAAAAGGTAAAAAAGTTTGTAATTGTATACCTTATAGACATTGGTTTAGCAATTTTTTCTCTTAATTTACAGACACACCGGCCAAGCTGATTTTATTTGCACAATTTGCAATAAAAGGTTTTATGAACAGAGCAACCTTACTGTCCACATCCGTTCACACACGGGTGAACGTCCTCATACCTGCGCTGTTTGCAATAAAACTTTTACTCGTGTCTTCTTATTAAAATTTCACATGAGAACACACACAGGTGAAAAACCACTTAAATGTGATAATAATTTTCGCCAACATGCAGATTTGCGTAGTCATTTGACTATTCATACGGGTCAGATGCAGTACAGCTGTGTTTTATGTTGCAAGTCCTTTATAAAACGTTCACAATTAACACAACATATGCGCAAACATAAGATTTATAGTGATGATAAAGAAAGTGCTGAAATGGATCAGTTAAAAAGCACACATATAATCAATGAGGAAAACATTGCGTCTAATCAAATGCAAAATAATATACTAAATTCAGAAATTCTTTGCAGTTTTGATGAAATTATTGAATGTAAAGATTTGATTTTGCAATAAAAAAGTTCAGCTAATAAAATATTTATTTATTCAACGTTTTCTTCAGAGTAATTGAAATAATTTTCAATGCATTTTTTCAACATAAGTTTTTCATGATGGTTAGCAAAAGATGCTTCTATTGCATTTATTGAAAGTGTATAAATATCAGCTTTCTTCAACTGAAAATGTTTATAAGCCAATTTAAACTCTTCAGTTAATGTTGTATTAAAAACACCACAATCGTCTGTGCATAGGACCACTTTAATGTTATTTTCAAAAATTTGTTTGAAATGATGACTATCGTAAGTAGCGACTGTTCCACATTTTACGTTACTTGTTAAACAGCATTCAATAGTTATACGATGTTGTCGGCACTGTTGCAGTTGTTCATGATTTAGAAATGTACCATGTCCACAACGATTAAAGCCAAAATCTAACATATTTTGAATTTCCACCGGATTAGAAACTTCAGCACAGTGAAGTACCAAATTTAAATTGTTATTTTTGGCTTTGATTAAAATGTTTTCAAAATCTTTGAACTGACCCTTATTGGGGTTTCCACTCATATCTATACCCTTTACTATATTTGGGTATTTTTCATTAAACTCCAGTGCTAATTTCATAATTTCCTCAGCACATTGTAAAGTCTGGGAACGATCTATAGATAACAAAAGCTTAACTATTATGTTATATTTATTGCTGCATTCTCCTATAGTTTCGATTATGAGATTTATATATTCTTGACGCGACATTTCTTTATTTAATTTAGGCGTAGTTCTTAATTCTAGATAAACAACGTTGTCGTTGGCAAAATTTCTTATTACCTTTTCACAAGCAAGTTTTAAGCCTTTTTTGGTCGATGTTAATTCATGCATAAAAACAAACTTTTGAAAGCAATAATCTAGATCTGTTTCTTTAAAATCCGTAAATTTGTCGCATAATTTTAAAAATTGTTCACTGTTTTCACCGTACAATTGAAAACCAAGTTCTTTAATTGATTCAATATTCAGCGAGCCATTAAGATGGGCATGTAATTCGATTTTCGGTAAGTTTTTTAAAAATGATTCCATTTTTAACCCTGGACTAATATTAATGTAGTATAAACAGTATTGCAGGAATAAATAAGCAGTGGAAGAAAATACCTATAAAATACAATACATGTTCGTAATGGGTTATTAGGAAATAGTTGCCATATTGTAAAATAATGAGTAGAACAACAATTAAAAAAAAAAAAAAATACTACTAGAGTTGTGTATAAATATATATACAGTCAAGGACAAAAGTTTAAATACACCCCAAATATTGTGTGTTTAGAGAAGAGTAAACGTTTCAGAAAAACTTAAAGTATGCAGTTTTATTTAGTTTCATAAATAACAAAAAACAATAACAAAATATATAGACTTCATTAAAAACATAACGGTAAATCTCACAATAACTACAAAATGCTGTTCAATTTGTGAAGGAACTTATAAAATTATAATTTAGAAAAATATAATTTAATATAAATTTTATCTCTCTCCACAAACTTTTTTACACTTTATTTCGTTTTAATTTAATTACTTTTTAATTTAAGTTCTTTTTAATTTTAAATTTTAATGTAATTTTTTTAATTTTTAATTTAATTTTTTATTTAATTATGAATGGTAACAATTGTAATTGCATGACTACACGTTGTGAAGAGTATATGAGATTTGTCACGGCCGAATATAGCACTCTTACATGTGTTATTATATTTAGTTCAATAAATTGATCTTGAGGGATTTTTTCTTTAATTAGTATACATTTATAATTTAATTGTATTTAACTCTTTTGAGTTGCAATTTTATTTACCTATAAGATTTTTGTATAATACAAAATTTTGATGTTGCAATTTTTTCATGGCAATTGGATATGTTCTGAAACAACCTGAGTTCATCTCGTAACAGAATTGTTATGATTTAATTTAAGTACAGTGCTATTTTTTATGTAATATCAAAATAAACTTATTTACATGCTGTTTTTTCTGTTATGTGAAAATTAACCTTATATATATAATTTTACATAACTTAAAAATTGTTTATAGTACTTTTTTATGAATTTTTTATTGTGTACTATTTTTTGCAACTATGGAAGTATAAAAATTAATTTTGTTTCAAATCGATATAATTTGGCAGCCTTATAAACTATTAAGATATTAAATTACTAAGCATAGTCTCTGATACAAGAAGAAGCAATATTTGTAAACAAACGGGGGTAAACAAAGAAGAAATAAAAAATAAACAAATTTGCATGTTAACATTTTGTATTAAATTTGAACACACGCCATGGTGGGCTTATGTCGCTTATGTGCTTCCTTGCGTAAAATTGACGTTTTAACCACTATCGAAGATGAATCAAATGAAATATGTCAAAAACTTCGCAACTGTTGTCAACTCGATATAAAGATGCAGGACGTACTGCCCAAATCTATATGTCAGGATTGTGTTGAAAACTTAAATAAATCACATGCATTTTATAAAAAAGTTAAAGAGGCTCAAGAGACTTTGCAGGCATTGTATCCCACCCCTAATGAACAGGAAGAAAGTTTAACGGAAAACGAAGCTATTCAAGATCCCTATTTAGTGCAAAATTTGTCAACTACAAGTGAAAACCTGGAAAAAACTTTAGAATCTACATCAAAGCAAGAGAAAAACCATTCTGCAAAACAAAATGAGCAAAAATTAGAAAAAGCAAGTAAACAAACCGAATTGGAAAACTATTTAACAATAAAATGTACCGATCCCAGAAATGAGCCACTGTTAGACGAAAGTAATGTTAGGGAGTCTGGACAATCCCAGAAAACATTAATGCAAAAAGTTTATGATATGTTGGACTTTAGCAAGGAGGATGCAACTTTAGAAGATACATATGAAATTTTAAATGCCGTAGAAGGCAGCACAGATTCTGAAAATTTTACAACTTTTACGGAAACAGTGGAAGGAAAATCAGTTGAGTGCCAGAATTTAGAGGAGAACAATTTTCATAATACTTTAGCTGGAGAAATTACCGAAGAAACAGAAATCGTTATAATGTCTGACAAAGATGATAGCGAAGCTATTGAAATTGAATATATGGCAGATTTCGAGGATGGAGAGGAATATGAAAATATTTCTTCTAACATGTACATCGAACAATCCGAAAATGATGGTCAACAAATAAAGGTAAGATATTTTCAATATTTTAAGTAGGTGTAATGAAAAAAAAAAAAATAAAATAAATAAACGGTTAAATTTTAGACCTGAGAGCAAATATAATAAGATTCCCAGCAAAAAAATCCTTGACAAAAAAGTGAATTTGCAGGGGTTCAACTGGTACAAAGTAATTAAATATAGTTCAAAACATTAATGATTTTAACATTAGCGGAGATCATGAATATTTTAATGAACTGTACTCTATTTTAATAAGTGCACAGAACTCATGCATATATGGTGAAAAGCATCCTTGTTACATGAGTTAATTTTGTTTGTTTACATGAATTGTATAAGATTTTTTGCATGCTGTTGCATTCATTTGTAAGCACATCATATATGACAAATTGCTAAGGTGAGAGCAATTCGGAGAGGGTATTCACGTTGGTTCCACACGCGAGAGTGAGACGCAAAATTCTCGAAGTCAGATAAAAAGGGACAACCTGATTGCCATTAAACGATAATGGCAAAGACGCGCGAGCTCTTTTCCCGACCAGAGCGGAATCACGACTGGAGAGAATTGCAGCTGTCGATCAGCTGTTGAATTGCGGCTACATAGTTTAATATACCTTGATCATGACTATACATATACATACTTATAAAATTTTTCCAGTTTTATTACGTTTTAAATTTTATAAAAAATTAAAATTTTCGTACATTTTGATTAAATACTCCGTAATATATATTTTTTTACTCAGGAAATATACATTCGAAATTTCATCGTTCTACGTTAATGCGTTTAGACACAATTTTATTTCATGTGCTAAGGATATGTTTTTTTTGACCTAATCTTACATAACGAGATATAACTCTCTTTCTAATATACCGATTTAGCCCATTTTTAATACCAAAATGGCAAAATTTTGATCCCCCTAACTTTTTGGTTCGAGCTTTATCGTGCTTTTAACAGACGGATGGACTAGCTAGATCGTCCTAAAATGAAACCAGAATTCAGAAAATATACACTTTATTGGGTCTAAAATTGATATTTCGATGTGTTACAAACGTAATGACAAATTGAATATACCCCAACACAATTTTTTTTTTGGTGGTGGGTATGAAAACAGCAATCTGTAAAACAGTAAATCTATTGACAACTTTTGAAAATATTGAAAAAAATCTATAAAGAGTTAATTTATCAAAAGTTTTCTATAATTGTAAAATTTCATATATTTTATTAATGAATAAAGTATTACACAAAGTATTAAATTTTAAAAATTTTGTTTTTAGCATATAACTTCATCTACATCATGGTCTATTCTGCGAATAAACTCTTGGAAACAATACAATTATCTATGTTTCATTTGTGATATTAAGCATTGTCGTTTAACCGATTTAAAAGTTCATGTTGCAGAAGAACACAATATAAACGAAAATATTAAATTAATATATAAATGTTATGATTGTCAAAAGCTCATACCGCGCTATAATTTTTTTCTCAATCACGTACGTTCAAAGCATCATCCTGATTTAAAGTTAAGGTGTGATATTTGTGACTTAAATTGTCAGAACTTTGAAGAACTTTCGTATCACCGGAGTGCTAATTGTGCAGAAGCTAGTAACGATGAGCATATATTGCCTTGTAATTTATGTTTTAAAAGTTTTAGCAATACGTATGGGTTGCAAAACCACTTCAAGATTCAGCATTCCACCTCAAAAGTTAAATATAAGTGTTCGATATGCAATAAGGAGTTTCAGCATAAAAGCAGTTTAAAAATTCACACACAAATGCATACAAGTGAGTTAAAAGTTAATGATGTATAAACTTAAATGTATGTATATATTTTTAAATGTATATTTACAGACAAAGATAAATATTCTTGCAACTATCGTGTTAGTAAATTTAAAAATAAACACGCTTTGGAACAACATATTCACGTTCATGATGCTGAAAAGCAATATAAATGTAATATATGTAATAAAAGGTAAATCATCTACTTTTTATAGTTTGTTTAACAGTTTCGTTAAAATTATGTTTTTTATTGCAGTTTTAAAACATATCACTCACTCGATCAACATCATATTTTACATACTGATAAAAAACGTTTTAAATGTCAATTTTGCGAGAAACGTTTTCACAAAAAAATTCAAAAAATTGCCCATGAAAGAACACACACTGGTGAAATGCCTTTTTCATGTACTGAATGCGATAAACGTTTTCGCTATGTCAGTGCTCTTAATGCACATAAAAATTGTCATACGGGAGCAAAACCCTATTTATGCGAGTATTGCAATAGAACATTTGCTGATAGTTCCAATCGTAATAAACATGTTAGACGTAAACATCCTAATAACAACAAGGTGTAAAGAAAAGAAAAAAAAATAAGTTTAGTAAATGAGGCGATTAAATTAAAATAAACAAATAACCAACAACTGTTTTTTGTTTTTGATTACTACAAAATTTCATGTACTCACAATTTATTATTTTTTTTTTAATTCGAAATTTACGACTTAAAGTTTACTGTATCTATATACATACATATGTATGTATGGATATGTAAAATATTAAATATTTTATAAACGAAATTTCACAGTGTTACACAACGGAAGTCATTTTAACAAAATTTAAAAAAATTCTGCAATTAAAGTGGCTTTTCTAGTTACAAAAAAAGTATTTCAGATGACAACTGGTTATTAACTGCTGTCAATTTCTCTTGTTTGCAATTACAGTTTCGCAAAATTTGATTTCACTCGAAATTCAAACGGTTACAAAAGTTTTTTTTATTTTTGTTTGTCCTCTATATATAACTATTCTGAAAATCTTTAGTTTTGAATAACAATTATTTTTATTTGGTCTTCCATAACCAATATGAGACATTTTTTTGCGGTTTCGTATTATTAATATAAAAGATTTTATTTTTTAAGTTTGTGTTATAAAATCGAAAAAATATATAAAAATCTTTTGTAATCGTTAATCGTACATACATATATTCGAAATTTAAGAGCAATTGATACACTAAAGAAAGGTTGGAAAATCTTTGCAGGCATTTGATAAAATTAATGCGCGTGCAAAGTCTACACTTAAACAGGTGTGAAATCTAAATCTTTAGCAAGCAAGCCTAAAACTGGTCGTCCGACCAAAATAGTTGCCCCATACACAAAAAATGTTGTATATAATAATCCTAAACCTATAGCCATGGAAATTCATTAGAAAGTACCAGCAACTTAAATGTGCATTCGAAAACAATTCGAAGTGGTTTGGGAAAAAATGGATTCCATAGCAGAGTACCAAGAAAAAAAATTTTTACAAGCAAAACCGACAAAAGAAAGCGATTTGCACTACAGCATGTAGATTAATCAACAGATTCCTGGTCCAATGTGATATTTATCGATTAGAGTAAGTTCAATCTATTCGGTTGTGATGGCAAGCAAGCAAGCAACCCAAACGAAGAACTGCCACCGAAAAATCTCATACCAACTGGAAAGCATGACGATGGCTTAGTCATACCGTTTTGTGTATTTAGTTATTTTGAAAAGCAAATTCGAAGAAAGCGCAACCAAGCTGGGTCTCAATAATGCTTGGAATTTCCAACAAGAGAATGACCTAATTAATAGACACTACGACTATTATTATAATTGTATTGCCTCTCTTGAGGCAAAAGGAGGTCCTACTAAGTACTGACTAAATAGTTTATATCCTTTGAATAATTATTATGTGTTGTGAAAAAAGCGAATGACTTTTTATACCCTTCACACAGTGAAAAAGGGTATATATAGGTTTGTCATTCCGTGTGAAATTTCTACAATTTTGATTTCCGACCCCATAAAGTATATATTTTCTGAAAGCTTATGAATAGGGGAGTCGATTAAGCGCTGTCAGTCTGTCCGTCTGTCCGTCTGACGTCTGTCCGTGTGTATGTTGAAATCAACTTTTTGAAGCCCTCCGACATCGCTTGGACTCGGGTGAGGTATTAAAATATCAGAAATATTCGGGAGTAGATCGCTATTGAAAATCAGAAACATCGGTACATAAACAACTGAGATATGAGCAAAAACCCACGACCACCTCGATTTTTTTTTCACAAAAGCAACATTACAACAACAACATACATACATACAAACGTGTATACTGGTTAGAGAAAACGTGGCATCAAATCCCAGCTGAGCCAAAAAAATTTTTTTTTTAATTTTTTTTAAATTTTTTTTTTATTTTTTTTTTATTTTTTTTTTTTATTTTTTATTTAATATATTATTTATATTTTTATTATTTTTTTTTAAATTTTTTTTTTATTTTTTTTTTTTATTTTTTTTTGTTTTATATATATTACATACATAATAATTTAAAAAAAAAATTTTTTTTTTTTTTAATTTTTTTTTTTAAATTTTTTTTTTTTTTTAAATTTTTTTTTTTTTTTAAATTTTTTTTTTTTTTTAAATTTTTTTTTTTTTTTTGTTTTTTTTTAACATTCATACGTGAATTTATAATTTTACAATGGGACGTTTTTATATATGTATGTTTTTATATGTATGTACGTATTTCATATGGGATGAATGGTGACACAAACCACTGTTATTGCATGAATTCACGTTGTGAAGGGTATATAAGATTCGGCACGGCCGAATATAGCGCTCTTACTTGTTTGTACTGTTTTCGTTCTTAAAAAAAAAAAAAAATATTTAAATTTGCAAACAAACAAAAATTTATATTTTTTCCAACATTTGGTTTTTTAATTCAGATTCTTTTTAAATTTTTTTTTCTCAAACAATAATTTTAAACGTTGAGAAATAGAATTTTTTGCAGACTTTTTTAACTAAAGCTAAATCTTTTTCTGTTCTTTGAGGATTTGGTTGCGTCAATGCGCTTTTCGTAAAGGCTTAGGCGTTGTTTTTACGCAGCGCAGTTTATATGCGTTGTTTAATTGCAGCAACGATCTTCAGGACAAATTATCTCAAGAAATTCCGATGTCAATTAGCCACTTTTTGGTTGTGTGAAATCTTGGGTTTATGCGACTAAACCAGAAACAATGCTGAGCTGAAATCCGAAATCTAACGCGTCATTGGTTAGATACAGCCATATCTCTGTGAAAAAGCATAAAAAGAGTAATGGGATGTCATTATTTGAAGCATATGTATTTTATTTCATACCTAATCGAAGCATGTCTGTTTATAATCCAATAAAAAATTAAAATTATCTCAAAACTACGTGTTTTTTTTTTTTTAAATTAAAAAGTGCGTTCCTACTGATACACCCATACATATTATACAAATTTTCTTATAAAAAATCGCAGGCTCGATTTTGATTTCGTAGCTATAGTTTATTTAGATAATTTACCCGCTATAATGCTTATACATAAAATCTAAACTCTGTCAAATGATTCTCTAATCACAGGCAAGCTTAGGTTGTAACTATGTTCATCGAAGCTTAAACAAAATTTGCAGTAAATAAAACAACATACAAATAAATTGTGAATACTTTTTTTTAAATATATATGTATTTATTTTAAATATTCAGTTTCTAAATCTGGAATAGTAATTTCAATTTTTATTTGATTTTGTTATTATTTAAACTAAATTATAAGAAGATCCTAATTATAAATAATAAAATTATTATTAATTTATATTTATATAATATTGTTTTATTATATATAAAAAAAGCATATAATTATTTAGTGTTATGTTGTTGTTTTTATTTATTTTTTCATTTTACAAAGTTATAAACTAGAATTAGATCTTGAAATTAAATTCATGAGTATATTTAACATGTTCTATGCAAATTTATTTTAAATGATTTTCTTTAATTTATTCTTAGATTTTTTCGCTTTTTTTTTTTTTTTTTAATTTTTGGCTAGCTACATAAAAACTCATTCACAGTCAAACATTTTCATTGATTTTAATTATTATTAAATTTTGTTTAATCTATACTTTGTATTGTATGTTTGCAAATACCATATTTTTATAAAGTAATTATTACATTTTTGTTCGAACTTAAGAAAACCATAAAGCTTTTTGCTTGGCCATTGAATGCTGGGATATTTAAGGAATTGTATTTTTTGTTTTATTGCGGTCTTAAAGAAGAAATATTTTTCTTAACTTATTTTTTTTAGGTTATGTTGGGTTTAGGTTATTTTTATTTAATTATTAGTTTTCGAAGTATGGCAGCAAATAACATTTGAATTATTTTCTTTTTTTAAAATATTAATTTGTTTGTATTTTTTTAAAGTTTCATTGATATTTATGACTTTGAATCTTGTCTATTATAATTTCGTTATTTGTAAATGCATTTTAATGATATTTTGCTTTGAATATAGTACATTTGTATGCATGTAGGTAATTTAGATTAATATTTTTTTCTCTGGATTTTGTTTATATATTTTATTTAATTACGTAAATTCATTTAAATTTAGTTTAATTTTAAAGCATTTAGCGATTTCATTTATATAGATGTGGCATTTAAAATTTACTTAACGATCTTCAAAATTTATTATTTTTCTAAAATTTACTTCATTTATAATGATTCCTGTTAGAAATTTCACATTTCTGTAGAGTTTTTAAACTGCTAAAGCATTTTTTAAAATTACTCTGACTTTCTTACGTATTTAATAGGTAGATATAGTGCCAGCCATTGAATATAATTTTAATATGGCAAAAGGTAATAACAACACTACGGCAATGAATGCCTATATATTATTAGGTTCGTTCGAGAACTCACAAATTTTTACGAATTTGTACTGCATTTTACGAAATTGCGTTCGTTTACATAAATTTGTAGAAAAGGAGAGCACAAATAGAGAGCGAAAAGTGACAGTTCTTGTCTGAGTATTTGCAAATTTTTACTACAGAAATTTCTTGCAGTAAGATTTAGCAAAACCAAAAAACATATGATTCAAATGGTAAACAAACAAAAAGTATACAATATGTGAAAAAAATATTGAAAAAAAAAAAAAAATCCAAACAAAAGTGCAAAATATTATTAAATTTAAATTGTTTGTGAAATGAAGTTAGTTAACAATGTCTACAGATGAAAGAATGGAACTGCCTGAATCTGACGCAGGTATACATACTTAAATACATATTTGCACAAATGTATGTATGTACATAGTTCCCATTAAACTTTATTTATTTGCCATCAGCTGTTGCTTCAATCTTACGAATTTTTACAAATGTCTGTTCGAGTACTTTTTTGGACAAATTCTCTTTTTGAGAGTAAAATTTTCAATTTACTAAATAATTACTCATTTACTACAAAGTGTAGTAAAAGTACTCGAACGAACCTATTGTGTAACCTTCTTTGGAGAGGGAATAAGAGAAAAAAAAAGAATAGTGAAAAAAGCTAAAAGTAATATAAAACTGCAGTTATTGCATGATGATTCTTTTAAATGCAGTGTTACAACGACATCTAGCGTTGTATAGACATAATATGTTAAGCTTTGTTATAAAGCCCACTTCCTTCTGTTTGATTAAATTATATCAGCAGTGTTTTAAGTCCATTGCATACTGGTGAAAAACTATTGAAATAACAGGACGCACACAGTTAAGAGTTAATCTACTTTGCATGGAAAAGAAATTTAATTTCTTCTACTTTATGTCTTTCCAAAATTTACCCTATTTCTTTCTGTTTTTTCAATTGACCACTTGAGTCTCCGATTGTGGGTGTTGGAGGTGTCTCTTAGCTTCTGACACTCCCTTTCTAACCTACCTACCTAGCAAGCATGGGACTATCAGATAAACAACATGCAGAACATGTGACGAGAAGAAGGAAATATTGGAATACTACGAATTGGATGCGAGAACGTAGAAACTATGCCGTGAATACCTTCTTAGGAATTACATTCTTTATGGGGACTAAGTTTTTGACATAGTTAAATTTAAGAGGAAAAGTGATGAAGCCTTCCTACTGAAGAGCGCACACCATGCTTAAACGGAGATACATACGTGTATACCTGTTATGGGTATTGGCTATGTAATCTAACCTAATTGCTGGAAGCAGGTTGTTGATTTAAATACTAGATTAAAATATCAGAAATAAAAAGTTTAGTTTTTATTTGTAAAGAAACATTTGCACTAGACAGCATAAGTCCTTTTACATTGTACCATAACCAAAGCCTTGTGTTGTATGCAGTATGCTTTGGGCCATTGTCCTTCTGGAAAATAAAATCATCTTCAATTCCCAATTTACTAATATTTGCAGTGAGATTTTTTTAAAATGTGATCTGTTGTTGATGAAAAAGTCTAAATTATTCATGCCTATAATAGCCATGCTGTATTCATAATTTTTTTTGGCCTCATGGCTGTACACGGCTCTTTCTAAACTAGCTGACGACCTTTTGTGCCAAAGATGCAGTATTTGCATTCGTCCATAAATGGAACTTTTATCAAGAACTCTCAATGTGTTTGTTTTTGTCTAATGACACACGACTTTTGTAGTTGGCCTTCTTAAAAACTCTACGCATAGTGTCTTTGGATACATGTTTATTGAATTGTGAATTTATCTATTTAGCACATTTTGTCGCAGTTTGTTTAAGGGTTTCCTTTACCGATTCAGTTAATTTTGGTGAAAAACCTGAACGTGGCCCTTAAATTTAAACTCTAGTGTTTTTGAATTTGTTCATGACTCTCTGGATGGAATAGGGTAGTAGACCAATTAAGCGCAAAATTGTACAATCAGTTTTCGTTCAGTAAAATTAATTTATTTTCTATTTGCCATTATTAAAAAGTTATTGTAATTGCAAACAAAAAAAACTATAAAAATCCCTTTTTTTTATTCTTGGCGGAGTATTTTATAACTCATATTGCCAGGGTATCCCACACAGGTTCAGTATCCGTACGTCGACCTATACCTTCATATAGGAAGTCAGTGCTGAACGCGAATAACATTCTTTTTAAAAGTTTTGAAAAGGTTAATTGAGACTGCGGGTAACTGTACCTCAGTACCGCTAACCGACGCCACGCAATTAACCAATGCGAGAGTGAGACGTAAAACTCTTGAAGCCAGATGAAAGTGGCACACAAGCTCTTGACCCGACCAGAGCTGAATTACGACTGTAATAACACTTTATTACTTAATTTCAATAATTTCATTAACAAAAAACAGTTACAGAGTACCGTTTATTATTTGTGTAAGAAGATTTTTGCATACTCATAAAGTTGCCATATCACGGGTTTTAAAGAATATAATTGCTTACTGTTTTTTTAAGTGTAAACACCGTTTCTAACGGATTCCATTGTTTCTTAACAAGTTGTTCGCAAACTTATGCTGACTAGTGTACATAAAATACAGATTTTTGACAGTTGTAATGGCGTTGGCTGCTTTAATTATCAAACAAAACAAAATAATTGGCAATTCGAAATTGTCATTCAGAAAATCATTAATATTTATTCCCAAATCTCCAAGAATGTCTCTAATTATTTTCTAATTAATTAGAAAATTCAGTCTGAGTTTTAAATTTATTTTACTATAATGTGAAATTTATAACCAAGTTATAATAGTTTTAAACTAAAAAAAAATATTTTGTTGCTTAGTTTTAAATTTTTTTTTTTGATATCGTAATATATATTTGTTTTTTTATTTTAAAAGAGGTGAGCTTATGGACGTTTAAAATTTATTAATTTAGTTTGTAGGATACAAGGTATTATTAGTTTTAACATCTTTGTTTTTAATAGTAATTGCTTTATTAAAATTTATATTAATTTCTTTGTAGCAAGTCGTTGTTAATAATTTAGAATTAAAAAAAAAACTGCAAAAAACATAATTTAAACTAAAAATTAAAAAATAAAATAATGAATAACTCTTTTAAAAATTGGTATGTCTTGGAAATTTTAATACTTTTTTTTAAATTTACAAAAAAAAGTTTTGCATAATATGTATTCTTATTGTTTAAAGTTTTTTTAATAAGTTGTATATTTGTTAATTTTTTTTTTAAACAAAATTATATAAATAATATATTTACACACTCGAGCCTAAATAAACAATTTAAATATTATTTATTTCTAGTTTAAATTATTCTATAGGATTTTAGCATCACTAGGTCAAGTGCAAAAGATAAGTTTCAACGTTTTGTAGTCTTCATTATATTAGCAATAAACAGGGGCCAAATTAGCTAATTTAAACGTGATCGAAAATTACGAATTTTTATTAGAATCTCTTGCCAAATGCAATGCAAACTCAAACGTTCGAGTAAATTTCGACATCGTTCAAATATGCCCCCAAAGTTTAAAATTGTGACAGAGAGCAGATATTTTTCGACTGTTTTAATAAAATAATAATAACTGCGAAATATAACATAATTTTAAAATTAAATAATAAAACTTAAAACAAGACAAGAACGATAAGCTATTTTCCCAATTAAGAATATAATTTTAATTTTTTGCAAAATCCTAAAAGTAGGCAATATAATTTTATTATTTTTGAAGCTGTTATGATTTTAAACAATTTATACATATATTTTCAAATATTATAATTAAAAGTAAAACAAAAATTGTATATAACATGTTTAAAGTTAGTTATTTTAATATTTATATTGTATATAATTAATTGTTACATTTTATATGCTTAAAAAAAACAATTTTGCAATTCCTTTTTGAACCTTTTATAAATTACTCTTTTTAAATTACGCATTTTTAAACTAATTTTTGTAGTTTTTATGTTTTGTCTTGATTTGTTTAGCTTAAAGTTATTAACTTTGTTAATGTTTTTAAATTTAGTTTTTGTTTTTTATAATAAAAAAAATACAGTTTTGCCATGAACTTGATTTGTAATGAAATGTAATGGCTTTTAAACTTTTCTAAACTTCTAATTTATTTTAAATATTATTTTAATTTACCAATTAATTGGTCCAATATTTATATTTAAATTGAGAAAAGTTTATTTTTCGGTTAGAATTAAGGAGTATTTTTTTTGGGGGGTCAATTATATAAAATTCAAATTTACATAAATATTTTCAGTTAATAATTCTATGTTTATACTAAATATAATACAAGTCGTCATATTTTTATTAGCAGCGATGAAACATTTAATACTTTTGCAACTAAAAAAAAACTGCATAAAAATATTGTACAGAATTTTTTATCGCCGCAAATAAATCGAATCAAAATTTCATGGCTTGCATTATAGTGTAAACTTAGCTTAAGTAATTGTTTTTATAAAAAAATATTATGAAAACTGTTTTAATTATTATTAAACTTAAAAAAACAATAATATGTTGCTTGTCCACTGATATTTTTAACAAAAAACTTTTAGTTTTTGTCTAGCACTCCTCGTTTTTGAAATAAAAGTATCTCCCACAAATAATTCTGCATTAATCAATGTTGCTATCCAAAAGAACAAATACTGGGTGGCAAGTTTCTGGTTAGGAGGTAAATTGACTGTCGTAGGATAATTTTAGTACAATCTTGGGAGATTTTAGGCATGAAAAGCTACACTAGTGAGCAAATAATTTTTATTCTATCAGTTTGTAAAATTCAGACTTCTTCAGAAACCGCTATTTGTAACTAAATAGCTTAATTAAAAGCTGGCGGTATTGCCAGTCGAAAATAGTATGATGCAATGCGAAACAAAACTAACGCATTTTAAAAATGACCAATATTAACGGATAATGTCTATGTTGATATATGCATGAGGTAGCTACCCATGTTCTGACAATCGCATTTCGCATGTTATTATATAATATTCTGATTTGAAATCATAAAATGGTGTTATATGTTTCACAACTGCGGTTTCCAACCACAAGCATGTACTGATATGAATTTATGTATTTCGTTTAAACATACTTTCAAATGGCCGCTAACAGTTTTGGTTTTCAGCAAGACGATACCATAAGCCACACAGCCTGCCAAACAACTCAGTTTTAGCAAGAGAAATTTCCTTGTCGCATAATCTTTTTATTTTTCTATGTTAATTGGCCGCATGGTTATGTGATCTAACGCCGATAAACTTTTTTCTTCAGAACAATTTGAAGGACGGGGGGTCAGTGCGGGGGTCATGTTTTATGAAAATGTGAATTAATATTTTTGCATATCACTTTTTATAAAAATATACCTTTGACAGAGCAAAAACTTTTACTTTCACAGTTTTCCAGAACGAAAATTGACCTCTGGGTTTTTGTATACAAACTATTCAAAATGTTGGCATCTTTAGGAAAATATTTTTTTTACGGTCTTGCGAGTGTACCTCACATTGATGTCAGGAGAATATGCTCGTTGGTATTAGATTATAGGAACCGTTTCTCTCTGGGTGGAAAGGGAACTAGTAGACTAGTTCACAAAAGGATCAGTCATGAACATAGATGTAAATGGCATGATAATCATATGCGATGTCCCACTCTGTAGGTATCTTTGTTGCAACTAATAAGCGCTTATTTCATTTCTACCAGGAACAGCCTAATCATGACTTTCCCTTACGCACTGCTGAAAATGGTAGCAGCCTGTAAGGAAGAAATATAAAAAAAATTACTTAAATTTGTCTCCTTTTTTCTAGTGCTGAAATAATTAGCAGTTCAGAACACATACATACTTTGTTGTGCTTTCGTATGCAATCAAAATCATTTCCATAGATGCAATATGACAAGAGAAAAAAGTCTGCTCTGCTGATAAAATTAGTAAAAAAATTTTTAGTAGGATCATATCTCATTAACTAAAGCTGCTAGCGAGAAGTGAAGCCAAAGCATTGTTTTTGCCCCTGCATAAGGCATAAGGCTAGGCCAGTGTTAATGATCAAACAGAATTGCGTCTGCCAAAGCCAGCCGAAAAAATACGCCCCATAATAAAATTAACAATAGTAATGTTAAATACTTTTATTTTATTATTTAAGTTTTTTATGTTCTTAGTTTTTGTTGCGCCGAAACAACAAATACATATTGGTCTGTTTGCGTATGTATGAAATTTTAATAAAAATATGGTAACATTGTTGAGCGAAAAAAAGAGGTTAAGAAAATTCAATTACAATTACAATTACAAGTTGTTGTAACATGTCATATCGTCATAATGTTCTAAGATTTCACAATTGTTGTTGCTTTTCAAGAAAAACTGTCCTAAATTTATACTACTGTGTATGGTATGTTTAGTGTGCGCCGATCGGCTAAGTGTTTGCAAGGCAGAGCTGTCTGTAATATTTATAACCCGCCAAGCTTAGCAAAATCCGCGATTTCAATTTGATATATTATTCTTAGTTATCACAACAGTCATATTTTTTTATGTTATTATTTTAGAACAAAGTGTCCTAACTTTGTGAATACAGGAAATGTGAGAATAATAATCAGGACTGCTACCAATTTGTATAGAAAATTACGTTACGTTGAAATTCTGTTTGTACATTAATCTATTTTAAACTATTAATATATCCGTTGTTGTAAAAGATGACATTTTCAGGTATCACAAATAAACTGAATATGGACCTAAGTGGGATGGTTTTTATGGCCAACAGCATGCTTAAAGGTTGTCGTTTTAAATTTTGTAATTAAAACAGTTTTCAATTATTTTCTATTAAACTGCCACCTTTTTACAATTTGATAATTCACATGGTATCACAAGTATCGTATTGTCAAAATTTCTCAATTTGAAATTTTTTTTTAAAAAATTCTTAAAATTTTTCAAAAAGCAATACAAAATTTTTAGGACTGACTTTATGACAATATGACACTTGGGACAGCCTTGTGAAATAGTCAAATGTGTTAATGGTTATTACATTAAAAAAATGTTATGTACATATATAATTTAAACTTTTACCTTAAAACTTCAATAAATAAGGTAGATACGTATATGTACTAAAGGTATATATGTATTTATGTATGTATGTAAGTATGTAGATATATTTGAGCTTTTACTAAATTTTCTTTTCGCAATATATTTAAAAATATATATGTATTGTATATACTTGCAAAAAAAAAAAAGAAGAAGAAAATAATACTAATAAAGATAGAAATAAATAGAAATACCTATATTCAAGTATACATAGATTCCATGTAATGCATTGTTAATTTTATGCAAATGCTATTAAGAGTAGTAGTATTTTTTTCAACTCTATCCAACCAACCACTCAAATTGTCCATACTTGCACTTTTTCAGCTACCACACACCAACTGGCTCTTTCATAGTATGATGAGACTATATGCAGACTGGCAACATGATGATTAATTAAAGCATCAAGTTCACCTTCGCGAAAGACATGATAGTAGCGATGGTGTGTGGTAGCGCCACCTTGCGATGGGCTATCAAGTGAAGTGGTTGAGCTGTTTGAATGCTCCCAAGATTCAGTAGATTGATTACGATTTTTCATGGTGGCGGAGGTTGTAGTCGTTGTTGTCGTCGTCGTATTAGTAATGGTCGCTTCTTCGCTTGAACACATTTTCATTGTGTTTGCGGCATCTTGTTCTTTATCGTCCAAAGAATCACACTTGTTTTTGTTGGTCGTTTGTTGTTGTTGATGCTGTTGAGCTAATGACTCTTCAGCCTCTATTTCATCTTCATCTTCTTCTAATATAACATCATGTTCAATTTCTTCCAATGCGTCTGCCTCCTCCTCCTCTTCCTCGTCATCCTTAATGGAGGAATCCTCATCTTGCAACAGATACGCCGTTTCGGGATGTAAATTATTATGTAAATGTCTTTTGTAATTGATTTTAGATATCTTGCAATTTTCATACAACTGCAATGTATAGCTTCGTTCGTTTTCTTCCTCATCTTCACCCTCGTCTTCTTCGTGTATTGTAAAGCTTCTGGTCTGGGAAGAGAGTGATGATGTAGAGGAGGAATTTGTCGATTGATTAAGGCTGGGTTGTGTTGATAAATTGGCTAACATTAGTCTACGTTCTCTTAGTTCATCTCTTAAAGCCGTCAAATCCTTCTCACCATTACGTTTGCGTGGCTGCGAGAAGGGATCCTCTAAGAATTCATCACTGGCTTCTACAGATTCTTTTTCCGTTTTATTATTTTTGTCCTCCAACTCTTTCATAAGCTGGGCACTCAGTTGTTCAGCAAAATCTTGGCAATCGTGTGGCTGATTTGTCGGCCCGATGCTACCACCATATTTAGTAGGTAATATATCTGATTTGTCATCATTTACTATTATACTAGAGTTCGTTTCGGAGTCTTTGGCATCTTCAGATTTTTTAATACCTTCTTGTGGTTTATCCTCATTAGGTGTTACATCCTTGGCTTGATCCAAGCTAGGGGCTGTAGTCAAGTTATTGGACCTAGGTGCACTTATAACACTGTCCACCGAATCGGGTGAAGAGGGTTCACTGGAATCACTGTCTAAATCGTCGGTGGCTGGATTGAAGAGCTCCAAAGACATTAGTTTAGGTATGGTGGCTATAGCTCCTCCTCCTCCAGCTGTTGAGGTGCGTCGCACAATAGGAAAGTTTTGTCGTGTAATTTGTAGGGACTGTTGCTTGCGGAATTTCGGTATGGGTGGCAAATCTTTAATAGTTTGTCGGGTGATTTTTATTTCAATTGGCGAAGAATCGATTTCTTTCTTAACCAACGTTTTAAATTCTACAGCATTTTCTTTGTGCTGTTTCTTCTGTTCTTTTTGCTGATGAAAATCACTAGACTCTTGTTGTTTTATATGTGCTTCATCAAAATTAAATCGTGTTTTGTTAGAACCATTTAGGGGAAATTTTTCCTCGGAGCTTTTGTCAGGCAGAGTATTCATTGCGGGCGGCGTAAACATAGCCATGGCTGCTATAACTGCAGGCATTGATTGAGGCGGGGATGTTACAGCCGTTTGGGCGGCAGCTGGTGAATGAGCAGGTGTAGGAGGGCAAGGCATTATAAGGGGAGATGTTGGCACGGATGATATACGATGACCATATATGTCAACTTTACAACACTGTCCCAACGTGTTGGAAGTGGAGGAGCACTTACTCTGACAACAGGTTTTATGGACATGGCAACTACCACCACCATTACTGGACGAGGAATTGCTCGAACTGGAATTAGAATTTCGATGTTGGTTCTGATAGTTTAGCTGTTGCTGATGTTGCTCTGGTTTGGGTATAAAAATTACCGAGGCAAAACTATCTTCTGACTCTATACTAGTATCTGATTGTAAGCTACTATCTTTAGAAGAGTCTGAACCAGATTCTCGGGAGTGCCTTCTAGCCTTTTCCGCCTCCCCATTATTGGCGCATTGTGAGCAAGCCTGGTGATACGTTTGACAATAACAGGCAGTCAAAGTACAATCTAAACTTTTGCACATTGTGACAGGGCCCGCAAACTTGCTGTTAGTGGTATTCGGTCGTTGCAGCAAATAGTGCAGATGAGTTTGAAAATTACTTACCAAAGGCGAATGCTGTTGTTGCTGTTGATAATAATGATGATGGTGATGATGATGTTCATGTGTGCAAATATTGCCTTTAGGAGTTTTACTATTGCCTGGAGCCACTGTAGAAGATTTTTCTTCTGGGGTGGTTTTTAAATTTTGTATTATCTTATTTATACCTGTTTTGGTGACCCTTTCTAAACTGCCAGTAGAACTTTTTATTTTGCTAGTAAATCCCTCTCGTATGACCTGCAAGCGCTTAGAAAACAAAGCCGAACGACAGAGAAAGGCCTCATTAAGCGACATTTGTTTTTGTATCCTCTTGCGTACTCGTTCCTTCTCTCTTATTCTATTCCCCGCCATAAGTTCTTCATTTAATGAGCTCTGTTTGCGCATTTGGCGGGTAGTTAAATGTTGGCCGGGCAGCGATTGCTGCTTGGTAAACAGTGTATTAGTGACACCATTGGTATTTTCATTGTACTGGCTTAACATATGAAATGGCGTATCTGGCAGTTGATAGTCTTCATCACATAAAGATTGTTTTTGTTTAATGAGTTTAGGACGGCGATTAGAATTTGATGATGTATGAGCAGCTGTTGCGCCAGCATTTGAGGAGCTATTACTGGCTAGCGGTTGTTTAGTGGGTGAATGGCCATTAGTGTGAGTGCTAGAGTTGGCGGAAGATATATTTGCACCTTGTATGGCTACGTGAGCATCTAGGAGTAGTGCGGAATTTGTTTGGTTCTTATCGACATGCAGTAAACGACCACCGAGAATTGGTACACTTGAACGTGAGCGTACAATTTGTCGTGGTGGTGGATTGAGTATACTACCTAGACTTCGAGATTTCAGACCTGCCGACAGTGGAGGATCTGTAAAATCTTCAAAGTCTTCTAAACGACGCAATTCAATGGGTAAATCTTTTGCATCTTCATAATCTAAACTACTATCGTTTTTGGTATCTTTTGAGGTCCAGGAGTCAAGAAACCAGGCATGTTTGCGGCCTCCAGCAAGTTTCTGTAAAGAGAATGAGTAAATAAATATAGAAGGGAAATATTTTTATTTAGATAATTTTTTTTTGCTTTCCAAAACGCCGAACTTACCTGTATTGCCCGCCTTACAAAACTATAACAAGACTCGCCCGGCGACGAGGAAGACAAACTCGAACTATCACCATCACCAGCCGAACGACTTGAATTTGTCGAGTCCTCTGTATACGCATGATATGGTGGCAAAAAGTCCTCATCATCTTCTTCATCCGAATAGTTGAAATTACGATTTTTAGGTGGTTGCCAGGGTATCAGTACATCTTGAGACTCAAAACGTCTATGACGTTGTTCCAAAGCCCATACTGTAATAACGACACGACCACCAATACGTAAGATGCGAGCCAATTCCCTCAATGCATTAACTCTTCGCTCGGTGGTGGCAAAGTGATGTACAACAGCTATAGAAAGTACAGCATCAAACGATTCATCCCGAAATGGTAATTCAAGATTGTCACATAGTGCAACCTAAAATAGAAATAAATAAAAAAATATTCTGCTTACATGCACTCCAATATTTTGTTGTCAAGCTAATTAAAGAAAGTTAAGGGACTGGAAGAGAGAAAGAGACAAAATAATGCAACTTACAACATATTTAATAGGATACACTAGTATTCAATGACATAACGAAACAGTTAGTGTGACAAAGCATTAGGGGGCATTTGTTTATATTTATTTCTTGCACTCCTACACAAAAAGTTTAATTTTGTTTGCATTTGCAGGAGTATAAAGATGTAAGTGCAGGCTGCGTGGTAGTCGTGTGTATGTTTTCTTTTTACTTAGTTAAGCTTATAAAAAATAACTTGTTGTTGTTTTTTACATACATACAAACATCGTAATGCCATTTTAGTTCATTCTCTCATTCCTTTACCATACGGAGAAATAAATATTGCATTAAGCATAGAAACTTTAATTTTTGTCGTTTTCCTGTGTGCAAATTAAAGTTTTTCTTTTGCTATATGTTATATGCCATTTGTTATACATATAAATAAGCAACGTTCAGTCATTCCATACGATATAAAGTGTGCAAATAATCTCAGAGTAGGTGTAGAATAACCTTTTAAAAATGAATGTTTAACGGTCATTTTACCCTACAATTCATCTAAGAGATTACAAAGTAAAGATTTAAAACAGGAGTGGGAATACTTAGAATTTTATCGAACTAAATTTTCATTTAACTAACAACAAATCTATTAAATTGCTGTATTACATAAATAAGGAAATAAATGCATGCGTGTGAAATAATATATTAAAAAAAAACACCATACATTAATAAGCCAAAAAAGAAATCAAGAAAAAAAATATTGGGATCTTAAAAAGCTAAATTTTTTTTTTAATAAATGTTTTCTCAATCCTAAAAAATCTTACTTTGAAAACTAAAACCAATGCAATGCAATGTTGCGATCAGTGAACGAAAAGAAACGAAACGAAACACAGTACAAATCATCTAAGTCAGAAACTTTTCAATTTTCATGAATCGTTTTGTTTGCGAGCAAAACAAAACCACAAACTTTTCAATGCAAAAGAGCATAAACAAAACAATTCGGGTTTTGTACTTAGGCTTTGCTTTGACGGTATGTTTCGTTTGAGTACGAAACAAGAATGAAACGTTTGCAAACGTTTGCAGAACAAAAAGATTATAACAATCATAATAACAATGCACCATTACCAATTCGCAAACTATAGTCAGTGACTTCATATCGTTATTAGGATCGTAAAATTAATGTAGGTAGGTAAAATGTTAAAAAATTCCCAACAACAAGCAGCAATAAACATGTAGATTTTTTCATGTAAAGAGCAAATCAATCAGCAAACGTTTTGAAACGTTTGCAGAAAGTATTGTACTGTATTGTTTTGCATGTTACATATTGAAGCTGAGAACTTTTCGATTCTGGTTTTGTTTGCACTCATAGTACAAAACAATACAAAACAAAATGCATGTACCGTTAACCTGGGTTTTGTTTCGTTTTGTTTTCCCTCTCTGAAATGATCGAAACAAAACTATTGGAAACGTTTCCTTTTGTTTGTTTTCGTACTCTGGTTGCGATTTTATATAACAAGTGACCAAAAACAAAAGGTAAAATTTGGCACACGAATTTAAAGCGATAAGAGGTTAAAAAATTATAAATTTGGTATATAACCGCACAAGGGTTCGTATCCCCACCATATATCCTTAAATAAAAAATTGCTAAAAGGGAATAATTACGCTTATTTTACTTAACTTTTGGACACACTCCATTCTTCCAATTTGGTGCATCTTACACGAAAATATAATTTTGTTTTTAAAGCAGAATATTTAAAAAAATTGAAATAAATTTTGTATTTAAAATACCAAGAGCATGCTTAAAGTCAGTGAAAATTTTTTTTCACTTAAGAGCAAGGATTAAATTTGTTTAAAATCATTGGCGTAAGAAAAAAAATTTTCTGGGGGTGGCATAATAAAATTCCGAATTTAATTTTTTTCATTTTAAGAAATCACAGGAAATTTCTATTAATTCTCATTTTAGAAAATTTGAATTTTAATTATATGGAAATATTTATATTTATATATTTAAATATATTTTGCCTTTTTAATGACATGTTTAAACACCTAAATGACTTAAAATAAAGAAGCGGAGAATGCTATAACAAATTGTTGGCCAGCACTGGTTAAGTTTTTCATTCATGTCATGCACTCATTCATTGATATTTGCTACTATCAGCATTGTTTTGTTTATCTTGTTGCTATTTTTGGTTGACTAAATTGAAAATGTGTTTTTTTATTTTTGTGTAGGAGTTTTATTGTCATTTTGATGCAAAAAACGAAAAAAAAAAAAAAATTAAAACAAGTAAGAGTGCTGTATTCGGCCGTGCCGATTTTTATATACCCTTCACAACGTGTAGTCATGCAATAACCATTGTTTGTATCACCATTCATCTCATATGAAATACGTACATACATAAAAAACATGCATATAAAAAACATCCCATTGTATGTATTTATGTATGTTAAAAAAAAAAATATGTACAAAAATTTATAAAAAAAAAAAATTAAAACAAGTAAGAGCACTATATTCGGCTGTGCCGAATCTTTTATACCCACCACCAATTTTGTGTACATTTAAAGCACAATATTTATTATTTTGTTAATCGCTATGGAATTATCTCTTTATAATGAAATATGTATCACTTTCTTTGTATAGGGTGGTTAAATTTTAAGGGCCCATGCTGAAGGTGAACTACACCTAGTCTTTAAATTTGTTTTCTGCATTTCACTTGACATTTCTCAATCTCAGACTTACTCAATTTGATCCGTGGAAAGATACGCAAATGAGAAACGCTTTAAAGTTATTCAGGTTTTTTATAAAAATGGGCGTTCAAATCAAAATGCATTTTGTGCACTTCGTAATTCTTTTGATCAACATAATCGTTCAAATTCGTCCACAATCGGGAGAATTGTAAAAAATATTTAAATTTCTGCAAATCAGGTCTGCATAAAATGTTAGAAAATCTGGAATGCCTTCTTAGTTCGTTGAATGGGAACTATTGCTGTTTTTTGCGATAGTGTGGCAAAAGAGCAGTCAACCTCGACTCATCATCATGCCCAACAATTGACCATACACATTGTCATTGAAAATACATCATGTTAAATACATAATTGAACCATACAAATATTATAATTACAAAAAGAAATAATAATAATATCCTAAATAATTTGTGTTTTATTTAAATTCAACATCGGTCCTTAAAATTTAACCACCCTTTAAAACTTCGATATGCTACTAAAATGCTTTTGTAAATGTAGTCTTTCAATGAAAGTGGGCGTTAAAGTAGGCGTGTCAATTAAGTTTCTGCTAATAAATACAAAGCTTAACTTAAAGAAATTTAGTATTAAAATGAACTTGATCCAGAATATAAATAATAAAGAATTTAAATAAATTTTAAAATATCAATTTAATTTTACTACATTACAAATTTGATTATGAATACGAGGGCTTAAATTAAAAAATATTTTTTTTTATTCGAAAATTTAATACAGAATTCAACCTTGTTTTAATTTTAAAGTTTTGAACAAGGCATATTAATTCATCAGGTAATCGCAGTTCGACTACCTGACTACCTGATGAATAAATATAAGTTTCTCAATGGCAACAAAAGCAAGGAATATTGTCAAATTTTTAGTATTGTTTAATATTAAATTCCACTGCTATTAAAGTTATTTTTTTGATTTTAATATAATTTTATCCTAACGTCAATTAGTCCTACTGTGCGTTATAAATATACATATGCATCTACACCATAAGCTATTTATACAATATTCCTCAATCAAAAATATATACATTCAAGCATACATACTTAACTAGTTACATATAAACATGCATACACCCATCTTAGGATTGAACCAATTATACACAAAGTTTAAAAAAGCATTTATCCTTAAGCATAAAACTAGAACTAGATTTTTCATTGTTTGTATTTCTTTTAACTTAAAACATCAAGAATAACTAGGAATACAGTCACTGAGTTAAAGTTGGAAATATGTACGTACATGCATGCATATCTATGTATAAGTTAGTAAGTTGCTAAATAAACAAGAGAAGTACTTCTAATAAATAAAAAAAAAAAGAAATAATTTCACATGGATAAATTTGACCATTATACTGATAAAGGCCATGACTGACTATCCTACAAAGTCGTGCGATTATGTCAAATAAATATCTGATAGTTTTCTGTCCTACATGAAAAAATCGCAACAAAATGTGTTATTGGATGCCACACTGTCATACTTGCTTAGAAAAAGCAACTCTGATCGCACAGAAACTATTATTTTATGAACATTTTCAAAAGATTATCAAATCGGACACACTTGTCAAAAAATCTGTCACACATGTGCACTTTGTGTCCACACTATCACACTTTCTGAACACACATACAATTTTTGACATATCGAACGACTAAATCTGATAGTCAGTCATGGCCTTAAGTAACAGTGATAAGTACAGTATATATCCACTCATACATACTTATTAGGGTAATCAATTATTTCACTTTTTCCAAAAACCGGTTTTGGAAAAGTTGGAATTTGAAAGAACAGGTTGCTTTTATGGAAATTGGAAAAACGCGGTTAATTATTTTTTATACTTTTCACATGTGGTGCTAAGGGTATGTAGGTTTTTCATTCCGTGTGAAATTTCTGCAATATTAATTTCCGATCCCACAAAGCTTATGACCACGGCAGTCAATTGAGCCATGTCCTTCTGTCCATGTGTTGTCATGTAAAGCCTCCACATGTAGCACAGGTCTGATGTGATGTCAACCTTTTTAAAAAATAAATTCGATTATGAATCGCTATTAAAATCCAGTATAATCGCCTGATATGTATAAATAAATATGACTGCCTTTATTATTTCCTAATGTTTTTCGAGCCTAGGATAATTTATAAACCTGTATGCTACTACTTGTAGATATAATACGTCGCCATTTGTGAAAAATTTTTGGTCGTTAATCCGCAAGTTATAACAAAAAAATATAATTTTTTAAAAATATCGCGTTAATTTAAGTCTTAATTAATTTTTGGACTCTTTAAAGACACCTACACATAAGCCGTAGTCTCGAAAACTCTTGCTGAGGAAAACTAACAAATCGGTTAGAAACTAAGTGAGATATAAGCATTAAAAAATGTTTCGGTGTTTTTCCTAAAAACGGGGTTTGCTTAAAAACAAGAATCAAAATAAAAATGGCGTCAGAAAAAATAAGGTAAAGTGACGTATAACAATAAATCTAAAATCCAGGTTAAGTTAAGCTCACCACAATATATGTTTTTAATTTATTTTATTTAATAAAAATACTTTAACAAATTCATTTAACATCTTTTTTTTTAAATTTATAAAACATAATTCTTTAAAGGAAAAACTAAAAAAAAATGTTAGTAAAAATCAGAAAGTAAGTGCTATAACGGCGGTGCCAAATCTGATAATATGCTTCACCACCATAAATGATGATCACATCGTAGCTTAGCCTAGATTTGGGATTTTACGCCATTTTCTTTATTATTTCCGACGCCATCTTTGATTTTAATTTTTTACATAGTTAATTGCATTCTACTAGTCAAGTCCTTTGATTTAATACCCATGATAGGGTTAAAACAAATCCCGCCATTTATTTATCAAAATTTTTTACAAATGGTCCAAAAAGAATTTCATAACTGCAATGGTAATGAATGTGTACATAAATAATTCTAAGGCTGAAGACTGTTAACATGTATTGTAAAAATATAGGAGAAATCTATTTCTAGAGGCAGTAATGCTATTTGCTTATAACTCGGAAAGTTATGAAATAATTGTGCTGTAGTTCAATAGCTATTTATTTCCAAATAAATTTCGAAAGATTGATTCTACATACAGAATTGTGCAGCAAGTGGGACTTCTAAAAATTGACTTTAACCAATACTCGGACAAACGGACATAACTGAATCCACTTTTGCAGTCTGTAGCTTTTAGAAAATATAACTTTATAGGGTCAAAAATTTATAGTGTAGAAATAACAAACGGAATATCAAACCTATAATACCTTTGGAATCACAGTTTAAGGGTTAAAAAAAAAATAATTAAAAAATTAAAGTAAATTTTGAAAATGGAAAATATTTATGTGAAAAAAAATGATCTAAATCAACGATTTGTACTATTTATTATAAAAACAGATAGCTAAACTTTTAGTCGCAATAAATTTTTGTTTTTGGCATACGTATGTATGTACACATATGATTTAATTTAAATTTTTTAATTATTGTGTTCAATAAATAAAAAGTTTATAGTAATCAACTTTGTTTTGAATAAAAACAAGTAAGAGCACTTTATTCGGCTGTGCCGAACCTTTTATACCCACCACCAATTTGATGTACTTTTATAGCTCAGAATTTATTATTTTGTTATTAACAGTAATCGCTATGGAATAATATCTTTACACTAAAATATATATCACTTTCTTTGTATAATGCTAGAAAATGTTTTCGTAATTTTAGTCTTTCAATGAAAGTGGACGTTAAAGTAGGCGTGTCAATAAAGTTTCTGCTAATAAATACAACTTATATATTTCAATATAGTCCTTTATTCTTCCAAAATCTTTATTCATAGAAAAATTATGTATATGAATTTGAGATAAAGCGTTATGTGGTAGATTGGCGTAAAAGTGGGCGTGTCATATTTATTTTCCGGCAGTACAAATGTTTTGACAAAGAAGCAATGATTGCAAAATTTCAGAATCATACATCTAATTTTGCCAGTTTTATTACGTTTTAATTTTGAATATACCGAAAAATACACTGTGCGGTATAAATTTTCGTATATTTTGATCTATAACTTCTTTCATAATGCATAGATTTAAGCAACTTTAAGGGGAAAATATTGTTTTTACTCAGAAAATATGTATTCGACGTTTCAGGACGTTAATGCACTTGGACATAATTGCATTATATTCGATATGCGAAGGACACGGTTTTTTCGACCTACTCTTGCATTACGAGCTATAACTCTCTTCCTAATATTCTGATTTAGCCCATTTTCAATATCAAGCAAACCTTGTGTATAAAAAATATTCTGGAAAAATTTGAACCCCCTAGCTTTTTCGGTCCGACCTCTATCGTACTTTCAACAGACGGACAGATGGACGGACATAGCTAGATCGTCATAAAACGAAACCCCGATTCAGAATATTTATATACTTTATGGGGTCTAAAATGAATATTTTGATGTGTTACAAACGGATTGACAAAATGAATATACCCACACCATTTTTGAGGTGGAGGGTATAAAAAGCCGGGTTTTCCACCGGTTGCCAAACCGAGTTGATCCCCCTAATACTTATGTATTAAATGGTAAGTATGTAGTTACATACATTTACTGCTATAAATGAACCTAATTAAGTTGTTTTGTTTGCAATAACAAACTACAGGTGAACTTAAATTAATAAATAAAATAAAAAAAAAGGATAACACTTCGACATATACAGATTTCGAGCTATGGAATTATTTAAAAATAATTAAAACTATAAAAACACTGTTAATGTTTATTATTTTTTTCATATTTCTTAAAGTCGTGAGTGATGAATGTAATGAATTTTATGAATTGTGAACTATGAATTAATGAATTTAATTTGTTCAGGCCAGATGATAAGAATTGTTATTTATTTCAAAAATCCTTCACTTTCCTAAATTACGTTTTGGCACTTCCCCGAACTAACGAGTAATTTTTTGCTATTTGGTTTTTTAGTGTACAAAAATGTTCGTAATATGTGCCAACCCCTGTAATTCTGACCACAAACTCTATTGTCAAAATTCGTGCTGTGTGAGAAATGTGTTTTCTATCGAATTTTTGTCTTCAGCGACGAAGTTCATTTCTGCTCCAATGGACACGTTAACAAACAGAATTAGCGAATCTAGTGAGACCGTTCAAGAGCAGCCAATGCACACTGAAATATGCACCATTGTAGTGGGTTTTGCAGCCTGGTGCCATCATTAGACCGTACTTCCCAAAAAAACAATAAAAATCTTAATGTTATAGTTAATGGAGCAAGGTACCATGCATGTATGCATGATTAGAGACTTTTTATAACTAAAAAATGGAAGAATTGAACTTAGTTGATATGTGGTAATTAATCACACTTTATGTGATTTGACCTCACTAGACTATGCTTTGTGGAGATACGTAAAGACTCTCGAATAAAAGAACAAGAAAGCCACAATTACAGTTCTGGATAAAAATATGCCAAAAATGAAGCTCATGGATAGACCACTTAAGGAAGAGCCGTAGGCAATATTTACATGAAATAATATTTAAAAAGTAAATGGCAGCAACTGACTAACTAGGAATAGGAATTTCTGTCCGCCTTCCGTCTTTAAGCTAAAATATTCGCTATTTGTAGAGGCGTATAGGATACTGAATAACAAGAATATTCACGTGAATATTAGTGGTTTTGTCGACAGTCAGGCAGCACTCTTGTTACTACATCTATATTGGATTAATGCAAAAAGAAAGTGTTGTCAAGGCTTGGTCAACTGACTGGCATTGCTGTTGTTTAGTAACTGTGGTAACTGTGGTAACTGTGGAGTTAGATGAGCTAGCAAGGAGGGGATCCGAATTGGATATTTTCAACGCAAATGCAGTCGCAATCTCGTTGGGAATTACGGAAAGCGAAATCTCCAGACGCTTTCTTAGAAAAGACGAGAATAGGTGGCAAAAACTTTAAACATGTAGAGTGACCCTCGTTAATTTCAGGTGTACATCGTTACGTACGTGTTGACGATGGAAGGACATCTCGAGGTTGCAGGTTATATTAATGGGTCACTGAATGTTGGGAAAACATGCAAACCGACGCAGACTTTCTTTGAACGACCATTGTCGTAGCTGTATTTATTTAGAGAAGCAGGAATCGGTTTTTCATGTCCTAAGCAGACTAGATAACCTTTCTAAAATATTTGATGTCAGACTGAACGATCTGTTCAGCTACTTCACGGCTATAAGGTGTTTCTAGAAAAAAACCCCAAAATATATGTTGTTAAAAAATATGTTAAAAGTCTTAAATTTGTTGAAGTCATTGATCCGATAATAATAACATTTTTTATGATTGAGAACCGCGGACCTTATTTTTTGAATGTTGTTTTTGTTATATTTTTTCGGTTTGTTTTTATTGTGCTGGTGCTGCAAAATATCTACTAAAAACTAAAACTTAAGAACAGCATTGACAGAAACACCAACAATTCTAGCAATAGCAAATCAAATAACAGCCAATGATTGTATAACATATACATACATATGTATTTACAAACATGGTGCAGTGCTATAAAGCCCGAGTTGTTGACAGCATCACAACTAGAAATTAAGGAACATTACACGTGTGTTCAAGCGAATATGGAATAACAAGAGATCTAACATAAATAAACATGAAGACAAACAATGCATGGCAAAATTCAAAATTTTATGTTTCAGGAAATATTCACCATGTAGTAGAGCATGTATGTATGTACAACAAAATGCGTATATACAAACGTTCATATATGCATATGTGTGTGTATTAAGGGATAGTTTGAAAATTAAAGAAGAAGTCTATGATAAAACACAAGTCGGAAACTCCTAAATTTGTTTGCCTTATTTTATATTGTTTTTTTAAGTGCATTTTGTGCCTCCCTCGTACATGTACACTTGTACATTTCATTATGCTAGTTTATATATGTAAGTAGGCGTGCGTGTAAGTGTAATTGAGTGTGTTTTATGTTGTTAGAAATGTAATAGAGAGTCTAACCATGTGTATGTATGTTTGCAGGTGATTGTGAAACACTCATTTATAAAGGAAAATTAAAACCAGGATCTTTTTGTTTTTTCCTAAAACATGGTTGGTGTGTTAGTTTAATTGTAAGTAGTGTGTATATGATTGGATTGATGTGGTTCTAGTGCAGTTGTTTTAATTGTCTATAAAGGGACAGACAGAACCGTTGTCTATGTATGTGAACAATGAGTATGTGAACAATGAGTGCTCAAGCAAACAATGCACTTAGTTGGTAAATGGGACAGTAACCTTAAGGCAATATGCAGACAGTTTTAATATACTTATGCTGTTGTTGTAAAGAAAAACTCAAGTGAAAACTAAAAAAAAAATTAAAACTTAAAACTAAGTAAAATCACAGAATGTTATGTTTTTAAGAATATTTTTATACAAATTGCATAATTTGAAAATGAAATAAAATTTAAAGATAATAAATATTTGTTCAATTCACAAGAAATCCACTTCTCTTTATTGAATGACATGCTATAAACGTATGTAAAATTGTTGTAAGTGTTGTAAAAGAAATTAATATGGAAATTACCAACAAATTGTGTACAACTTCTACGACGTACAACTCCTCCTACTGTAGTTTGTGAATTAAGCAATTATGTTGTAGATTTTTTCAGTTCAGTTCTAGTTAAGCAAGTTAGGTTTGGATCTAAATGACTAATTCCTTTGTAGTACCTAATACTTGGAATGTCGCGTATACCAAGTCCAACCTCCATGCAGAGAAACATGGTTATTGAAATCTAAAACCAACTCGACGCACGAAGAAACGAGCATTAACCCCTAACATCAACGTGAGATACATTTGCGAGATTCCGAAGAAAACTTTCCATCCAATGCTGGGCTCTAAGTCCCTCCAGATCTGGGCAATGGTAGAGAAGATGTTACACAGTCCCAACCACATCGTTACAGCTTCTGCAGAAGTCATTTAAAGGAGATATAATCTCCTGGCATGTAAACCCAAGACACAATGTCCAGTTAAAGTACCAACAAGACCCCTTAGTTGGGAGCAAGATAGTGGGAGAGAGAGGCGGACCCATTTGTCTTGCTATTTCTCAAGTAGCAATATCCGTAGACCATCTAGTTGAGAGACCTTATATATAGTTGATTTGTGATTGTTTTACCTTTGAGTGAAGTTTTACCTTTGAGTGATTCACGGAGACTGGAGTAGTTGTTGATGGAAGAACAAGCCGTTAAAGGTCTATAAATATTAATTTGTAATTGTAGATAAGAATTGCAAATTTTAAGACACTTTTGAGTGGGTATTAATAACTAACATGTTTTTTCATATTAGATTAAACTGTATTTTTTTCTAAATTTCACAACCATCCGTGCATTGAAAGAGAAGGTAACCCGAGTCATTCAGCATTATGTAAAATAGTCATAAAAAATTTGCAAAAAAAAGTCAGCAAAGTTGTGAAAAGCTTTCTGACCAAAATATTTCATTATCACAAAAAATTTTCTAAATTGCTTATTAAGCCGCTGACCTGGTTCTAAGAGAGCTTATGGATGGCATAATTTTAAATGCGTTATCTGACTTGGTAGGTCAATATTTTGTAGTTAGTAAGTGCTTATTGCATACTTACTTACGTTGTGGCAAAAATGGTAGCAACAAGTATTTAAGTGAGAAGTATAAAAACAAGACTCTTAAAATAATACTTTTTAAATAAACTTTTTTCCTTTTTTTATGAATTAAGTTTTACCGGCTGGCAGCACTGGTTGGTAATTGTGTCCAAACTACATATGTGAAAGTGAAAATTGTTCAGTATACTCTGCCATTTCATCATAGAGAAACGAGCAACGACTGAAAATCGTTGAAATTTATTATCTAAATTCGTGCTTACAACAGCACGATCGAAATCCACTGTTTTATCGAAAAATTGTGTTCAGCGATGAGGCTCATTTCTGGCTAAATGGATACGCAAACAAAAAAACTGTAGCATCTGGGGTGAAGAACAGCCACATGCCGTACAAGAGTTACCGATGTATTCCGAAAAAACGACAGTTTGGTGTGGTTTATGGGCTGGTGGCGTCATCGGTCTATTTTTCTTCAAAGACGACCGTGGAGAAAAAAACGTTGCCGTCAATGGCGAACGATGTCGAGCCATGATACGCGACTTTTTTTACCCTAATTGGCTGAGTTTGATTTGGTTGATGTGGTTTTTATAAGACGGTGCCTTATGCCACACAGCTCGTGAAACAGTGGACATATTGAAGGATGAATTTGGTGAGCAGTTTATCTCTCGAAATGGCCATGTGAGTTGGCCGCCAAAATCATGTGATTTGACGCCTCTTGACTATTTCTTGTGGGGTTATGTGAAGTCGTTGGTCTATGTGGATAAGCCAAACAAGATTGAACCCGTAGAGTATAACATAACACGTGTTATTCATGGAATACAGGCCGAAATGCTTGAAAAAGTGGTGTAAAATTAGACCTTACGCATGGACCTTTTGAACTGGAGCCGCGGGCTACATTTACATGAATTCAACGATTTCATTAAAAATCTTGAATATATGATGCAAATTTGAGTGTTTTATTCGATTAAAAAAAAACAACGCTTAAAAAATCACGCTTTAATAAGCACAGAAGATATATTCTGTTACATTTTCGTATGCAAAAAGGTAAGCGAATAAAGTCTGCACTCTTAAAAAGATCCAACAATTTCTTTAGTGGGTTAACGTAAATTTGTATACATTTTTTTAAAATAATTTTAATATTTAATTTCTATTAAATTATTTTAAATACTCCAAAAAGCTTTGTGGAATTCAGAAAAATGAATAATAAGTTAAGTTTTATTTTTAGTTAAGCTTAAATTCATTTAAAATTTAGTTTTAAACAGTCTACTTTACTTTTAAATCGGTTTTATTTCGATTTTGGTCGACTTCCCCTTTTGAAATGTCTGCAGAAGCTCTTGGTAAATGTAGCGTTCAAACCAATTTCACCATTTCCTGCTACAGTTACAATTACAAACTTTGCTAGTGTTCTTGTTGTTTTTCAATGTACGTGGTGTATGGTGTGTGTATGTATTTTCATAAGCAATTCTAATAAAGTTAGAGAAAAATTAAATGCTTTTTAGCAATAGTTTTAACTGTTGTTAATCAGTATTTACCTGCACTTTTACCACATTTTAAATAAAACAATAGAGATATAAACACTCATTCCATGTGTATGCACATTGAACTACATACTGGCAACGCATTGACCCATGTTGCATTATCAACAAAGCTGCTCTACTATGTGAACTTCTCTCACACAGCCACATACGCAGAAACTTGCTCGTATTCACAAGTTGTGCATGTAATCAATTTTAATTCTTTCCAAATTGAATTAATGTTATACATACAATTCTATTTATATGTAAGTGTGTGTGTGCGTTTAATCAGTGTGTGAGGGAATGAAAAGTAAATCTTGATTTAAAGAGAAAAATGGGAGAAAACCAAAAGAAGAAATGTCAGTTAAATGTTTTATTTTGTTAGTCGATGTTTGTTTATTGATGGATGACAAAATTGTGTCTTATTGTGTGTTACGATTTTTTGCAGTAAAATTGTGACTGCTGTTGTTATCGGTATTTCGAATTTGTTTTACCAGCAACAATAACAATTCATACCATCAGCAACATCATGATAATAATGCCAGTGTGCACAAGGATTTATGTTTATGTGTACAAATGCATATATTTTTCTTGGAATCACACTACGGGTAAATAAATTAAGGACAAGATTTTTTTTATTGCTTGATGATTTTCAACTACTTCTTTAAATAATCTTAAATATAATTTTTTCGTTTTATATTTATTTGAGTTGGCCACATCTAAAAGCTTAAATGTCAGATAATTTAAATGTTGCAAAAATTTCACGATACTCGTTAAATGAAAATTTTTAATTATACCCTTCACTTATGGTACCTAAAGTCTATATTATATTCTCATTCCATTTGTAATTTTGTAACACAATATTAATTTCCAACCCCAAAAATATATATTTTCTAAAAATGTATGATTAGGATAATCGATTGAACAATGTCAGTCTGTCCGTATGTTTTTTCAAAATCAACTTTTAAAAGCCACCATATGTAACGCAGATCTGTGCAACATGTGGATGGAGGCTTCTGAAAGTTGATTTCGACCAACATACGGACAAATCGACATTGTTAAAACGGCTCTCCTAGTCATAAGTTTTCAGAAAATATTGATTGGGATAGGAAATGAATATTGTAGGAATAACAAACGGAATGACAGATCTACATATGGACATTTCCATGAATATGTCAACCACAATTGTAAAAATAAAAACTTTTTAAAGTTTTTCAATATATGTAAGCTTATTGATAAAAAACACTCAAATTTTACAATGCGCAGGTATTAAGAGCTTATTAAAATTTTTCAGAGCAATAATAAGAGTTCAAACTGATTATCTCTTTGACTTCTTTTAAAGAATTGCAATCAACAATTTTTTTTTTTAGCAACTAAATTGTAAAAATAAATTGTAATTGTAAATATGCTTTAAAATTAAGGTAACAACAACAATTAACAAGATCCATAAGAAAAAAAGAAAATATAAAGTCCAGCATTTTTTTGATTTTCCTTTGATGTTATTTTAATGTCACGTACGTAGTGCAAAAACATTATTTTTCTCCACCATTCGTATTTGAACAGTCCCAAGAGCATTTATTTAGAATTTTATTTTTTTTCTTAACATAATATAAATTTTATAACCTAAGAATACTATTAGAGAAAAATCTGTCACTTACGATATGTCACGAACGATCTTAAATTGAATTTATTATAAAATCATTTAAATATTGTTTTCAATTAAATGTGATGGATTTTAAATGAAAAATATTTGGTTTAGTGTAAGAAATTAAAAAAAGAAAAAATACCACCCAATATTCGCAGATTTTTTCATATTTCCATATATACCTCAAAATCACTTCTGTTTTATGTCACGTACGTTATATTCTTATATTTCTGGGTATTTTAGACAACAATGATTCGAATACAAATAATTTTTTTAAATGGAACATAAAGATCTAATTTTGTTTCCGTTACTCTTACTTTTGCAAAGATTACTTCACTTTGTAGGAGTACAAATGTCACGTACGATGACATGGAAATGCCCATATATGGAATATGTATTTTTAGAAACGTTTACAGAAAATCTTGCTTCAATAAGTCAATTAGCGACAAAAATATCAACGAAAATGTTTTTTGTTAAGAAAATATCAATTATTTATAAGTTCAGATTATCGATTTTCTAAATAAGTTTAGGTCACAGTTGAATCATATAATTGTCAGTTTTGGTTTTGAAACAGTCAGTGGTCATAAGTAATAAATTTGCAAAAAAAAGTACTAAGATATAATTATTTAAACAATATTAATTTTATATATATTCTTAATCCTTACAGACAGAGAAGTATATTTAGCTACAACAGTAACGAAAGATAGTAGTCGCTAATACTTACTTATGTATTTATGCATGAGCAATGGCACGAACTGTGTGAAGGTTATATAAGTTTCGGCACAGCCGAATACAGCGCTCTTACTTCTTTTTCTTTTAAAAATTTATTTGTAATTTTATTTTTTTTATCGCCATCTTTTCAAAGTAGTTTCATATTTTGCTCAAGTCTATGGGCGATAAGCTTTCGACCTTTAGTTGGATATTAATTTTAAAAGCTTTCATAATCTGTGGTAATTTTTAAAAAACTAAAAACAAGAGTCAGTAGTTGTAAGATTAGACAATCTTTCTGGAATAAGATAAGGCGATCTAGAAACGCATTGTACAAAATCTTTATTTTCATGTTAGCTGTGTGAGCAGTTGCATTGTTTCGTTAAATTAAAAAACCCTTTTGTAACAATTCATCAATTTGTGGCAATAAAAACTCATTGTTCACTCCCCAGTCACAGTGATGTATTACTCTGGACGCCTTTGAAACAATATCTCATAATGTGTAAGTGACTTTGAGTAGACGCAATGGCTCTTCGTCAAAGATACGTAAATTCGTAGTGCTTCAAAATTGATTTTATTTGTAGTTTACGTATCCTTTTAAAATTGGCCACAACTTTCATGTTAAATTTTGACTTATACCAACCACAAGAAAAATTCATTAATATCCTGCATTCTTGAGGCTTAGCAACGTATATTCTTTAACTGTTTCCTTTACAAGCTTAAAAACTAAATTTAAAGTGAAAATAATTTTATAGGCCCATTCGATAAGGTGTCCTATTTTGGGCCACAACGTTGAATCTAATTTCGAAAATTCGAAAATAAAAACACAATATAGTGAAAATAATTCAACATATTCTCCTTAATATACAGTTTACTTTAGTTATGATTGAAATACACTATTGGACTTAAAAGTAATGTGGACTGTTAGTTGTTAATTAAGTTAAAATATCTTTTTAAATTAATTTATATATTCAAACTAAGTAAAAAACTGGTAAACCCTAATCAAATGCTCAACAATATACGGCCTATCATTCATACAAATATAAAGAATAAAGGTGCACAATACAAATACCTGGTACAAACACGTACACAAGCATACATACATAAGTATGTGTGTTTTTATATGCTGACACATAAACATCAAAAAAAACGCTATCAAGTAAAAAAGAAAAAAAGTAGCAGTTTTACAAAAACCTTGACCCAAATGTTATCAAAACAAATGCAAAATTTGTAAAGCCAACAACGACAGAACTAACACACAGATATAAAAACTAACTTAACATTGAGAAGATAAAATTATATTTTTTATATACTAGTAAGTAAGAGTGCTATGATCGGCTTTGCCGAAAATGATAATACCCTTTACCATCATGTAAATATTAATAATGATCACATCGTAGATTAGCTTAGATATCATGTTATAAGCCATTTTCCTTTTTATTTCCGCCCCATATACATAGTTAATTGCATTCTACTAGCCAAGCCCTTTCATTTGATATTCATATTGATGGGGTTAAAAAAAACCCAGCATTTTGTTTCAGATGTCATTTTGGATTTTACACTTTTTAGAAGTTTACTGTATCCTACAGGGGAAGCCTCTTCACTTGATATCAATATTGTGGGGGTTAAGGGGTATAAAGCCGTAACTAGTATGAATGTCTGTCATTTAATCTAGGACGCCGTCTTAAATTTTACACTTTTTAATAGTTTGCAGTACTTTACTGGTCAAGATCTCTCATTCGATACCAATATTGGGGGAGGGGCACATTTTGAAATTCCAGCTATGACCCATATATAAATTTATTGACCGCCATTTTGTAGTAGCGGCAATCATGGATATTAATATTTCTTTATAATGTATTATGTTGTGATTGTCAGGTCCTTTCATTTGATATCCATATTGCCTCTCTTTGAAACTAAAAAAATCATTTTTCGTTTGTAAATTTAAGAAAAAAACTCCGAAGCAGTTGTATTATGGTGTTTTTATCTCAGACTGTTTTAAACCGATTTGTTATTTTTTCTTAAAAATAATTTCTGAGACCATATCTAATAATTTGCTGTCTTTAATAGGTCCAAAAATTATTTAGGAGCTTGACGAATATGGTGTATTTAAAAAAAAATATTTCTTTGCCTATAACTTTGCTGATTTGTTTAAAACTTTTCACGACTATCTCGAGAGGCATATTATATCTATAAATAGTAGCAAACGAGGCTATAAATTCTCCTAGAGCTAGAAAAGTTTTAAAATTTTTGGTAAAACTATGGGTAAAAAACCGTGGCAGCCGTGGTTATTAGCAAATATCTCGAAAATTTAGGGGGGGAGGGGGCTTTTATTTTAAATAGCGACATGCTTCCGAATATTTTGGAGGTTTTTATACAACATGCTAACGGACAGACGGATATCAGTCGACTGCCCTATTCATAAACTTTATGGAATCGAAAATAAATATTGCAGAAATTTCATTTCAGAATGACAAACCAATATATACTTTGGCACTCTATGTGTAGGGTATAAAAATATGGAAAAAAAAGATTCGATTCAGCAACAATAAAAAGGGAACGAAACAACAGTTTCGATGGCAGTAATGTTAGCAAAGTTGTACTTGATCAGCGTTATCTATGAAAGTATTTATGTGCATTAGGGGTACAACCAAAATAAGGCCCCATCACCACGCTGTAGCCGATGTTGTGCTGAAACCGAAAAATGGCGTCGAAGCCGATTTCTGAAAGCCCTTTAAGATTTTTTTTTATTTTTTTAAAATTTATTATTTTTTAAAAGTTTTTTATATTTTCAAAATTTTTTATTTTTTCAAAATTTTTTATTTTTTTTAAAAATTTTTTATTTGTTCAAAATTTTTTATTTATTCAAAACTTTTATTATTTTTCGAAATTTTTTATTTTTTAAAAATTTGTTATTTTATAATTATTTAACTATTTACATTTCTTAATGTAATTGTATGATTATAATCAAAATCACAATCTAAAAACTATCTTTGTTAAAGGCCATGACTGACTATCCTACAAAGTCGTGCGATTATGTCAAATAAAAATCTGATAGTTTTCTGTCCTACATGAAAAAATCGCAACAAAATGTGTTATTGGATGCCACACTGTCATACTTGCTTAGAAAAAGCAACTCTGATCGCACAGAAACTATTATTTTATGAAAATTTCCAAAGGATTATCAAATCGGACACACTTGTCAAAAAATCTGTCACACATGTGCACTTTGTGTCCACACTATCACACTTTCTGAACACACATAAAATTTTTGACATATCGAACGACTAAATCTGATAGTCAGTCATGGCCTTAAGTGAATTTTTATTCTCTTATAACTTACTAATCCCAAACTTAATTGCATTTGACGTGGATCCTTTTTTAACGGTATCGAAAATCTAAAGATGCAGTTCTTATTGTTTTTTTAATGCACTACATTTTGATATTTTCAAAAATTGTAGAAAAGTTGTCTCCCTAATGTGCATGGTGTGTTTATTTAGTTAGTATTATTTTTTTATGATATGTTTGAATTATATGTGTGTTATTAAAATATTGACAAATGTTTGAGTACGTGAAATTATTAAGTTTTTTTCTTATTCGTTTGATATATGTACGTTTCATAGACATGACATGTTTTACAAATATTTAATAAATTGCTGCTGCAAATGTCAAACATTTATTGCAGTCTTTTAGATTCTGGTTGTTTTCTTTAGTTTGATCACAATCAAAATGTGCTCCATTATTAAAGAGTCACATACAATTGAGAATTTAACTAGAAAATTAAGGTCAATTGAGCTTAATAAATTTTCAGAGGTGTATACTGGACTCAACATATATTTGTTGTGTGAAAAGAAGCACTCAAGTGCCACAGTGGAATAAATATATCATTATGTGGGCTTTTTAACCCTGTACCTGTGGTGCCAAGCTTTGTCATTCTGCTTGTAATTTATACAATATTTATTTCCGACACCATAAAGTAAATATTTTCTAAAGGTTATGAATAGGGAAGTCGATTAAGCGAGACAACTTTCAGAAGTCCGGGAAAAAAATATAAAAAAAATTAAAATATCCGGGAATGAATCGCTATTAAAATCCAGCTCAATCGTCTAATGCTTTTCTAAGATATGAACAATTAAATACTATTGCCTGGGAAAAACCCATATTTTTACCATAAAAATCAAACATTTTCGGCCTTAGGATAATTTATAGACAAGTTTACTGCTATTAGTAGAAATGATAGGGATATTCGTAAAAAATGTTGGACAAATAGTTCAATAATCGACAAAGTAAAAGGCAAAAATTGTTTTTTAAAATATTATATTTTTTACATCTCGTCGTTTTCAAGTTATTGTGTTCTATGTGACACATAAATAATTTGTGAACGACGATATATCAAGTTATTAAAGCTCATAACACTTTATGAACATTAGGGACGCCAAACGGGAGTGATCTTGCGATTTGTAAATCACAAAAATTCCAACACTTAAATACAGGCCAAAGTTAGAAAACTATTGCTGAGAAAACTTTCAAATCCATTAGAAAAATACCAAAATACAAATGCTTCGGTGTTTATTTTCTAACATTGTAGAATGGAGCGACATAGGTATAAAAAGCTTGACTAGCAGAATATTACATCATACAAAAACTAAAAATATATGATGGCCGCCACTATAAAACGGAGTACACTTTATGAACACTAGGGATGCCAAACAGGAGTGAGCTTGCGAAATCCGGGGTTTTCAAAATCGCGAATATCCCAACATCCAAATACAGGCTGTTTACCTTGCTCACTGGTGTCCAAGCACAAGAACTACAAACGGAGGTTGAACGTTCAGGTTAATGTCCAAAAGGTGGTGGTTGAGTGTCTCTATATATTGTTTTAATACAACCTGTTGCTCAGTGGCTCTTCTTTATTAAATAAACACACACACTTTAATTTATTTTTATTTTCTCTTGAATTTTATTAACTTTTAATTTATATATCTCAATGTGGCTCAAGTGGCGCTTGTCTTGTTTGGTGTTTTACGAAAGAATGCCTGAGTTGATCAAACCTTCAAAACGTTCAGGTTAATGTCCAAAAGGTGGTGGTTGAGTGTCTCTATATATTGTTTTAATACAACCTGTTGCTCAGTGGCTCTTCTTTATTAAATAAACACACACACTTTAATTTATTTTTATTTTCTCTTGAATTTTATTAACTTTTAATTTATATATCTCAATGTGGCTCAAGTGGCGCTTGTCTTGTTTGGTGTTTTACGAAAGAATGCCTGAGTTGATCAAACCTTTTAACGGCGTTGAATTAGCGCCGACTCACCGCACTATGTAAGTGTGCAATCACACAGAGGAAATTACATGGTACGGTTTACACAGGACAGACGCTTACACAGGCCATAGTTAGTAAACCAAATGTAGTAATTTAACATAATATATTGGTTTTAATTTAAAGAGCTTGCCCAGTATTTATAATAAATATCATTCTAAAAAAGCATAAAATCTAAGATGCCGTACGAAAGAATATTTCGGAATTTTTTTTCTCTTAACCTTAATATGGGTATCAAACAGAAGGGCTTGACTAGTAAAATACAGTTAACTATTGAAATAATAAAGAAAAAATTGCGTATAACATTAAATCTGATTGATCTCTCGGCTAAGCTACAATGGCACATATATATTTGCTTTAAATATTTATAACATTCTGCTAGTCAAGCCTTTTTATTTACTAAACATACTGAATTTCCGGCTGTTTTGATTTTTATTTATACATTTTAGGAAAAACACATTTCGGTCTATTTTGAAGCCGTATTGGTAAGAGAATTACTGTAATATGAAAAAGTAAGCACCCAGATTTTTATCAAAATTTAGTAAAAAAAAATTGTTTTGGTTTTTTTTTTAAATGTAAAATAGTGCAGTTCACACTGAATTGGCTATTTTTATTAAAAAAAAAAATTAAGCGTGAACATTACTATTAAAATTTAATAAAAAACATTTTTTTGGGTGTATAAAACTAATAAAAATCTAGTAAACGCTGAATTTATTATTTTTTACTTGTTAAAATGGAAAATTTTCAATAATTTAATTTTGTTTTTGGGTAGCCAAGCAATTTTGGCCTATAACTTTGTAACTAATTTGCACAAAATTTTAAGGAATATCATTAGGAGCTTATCATATTATTACGCTTATACCTCTTATAAACGTTGGCTTATTTCCTTTAAATAAACTTTGAGTTCTTTTATTGCAATCAAAAACAGTTGAAATTAGTTATAAAATTAAGAGCACTTTATATATTATATTTATATTTAAATACACTCAGATATTGCTTTTATGTCGCTTTACTTATTTCACGTATGTACACACTAGTTCATTCGAAAACCGTTACATTTAAATTAAGACGTAATGTTAAGTAATATGCAGAAATAGTAAAAGTGCCTAAGAGTATGCTGCACATAATAACAACTTAACATCATGGTTGAACAACCAGCGAAATAAACTAATACGAACAACACTACTGTAACTTAAACTAAAACAACTAAAATAAAATTATAATGTAAATTAAGCTATTTAAAAATAACTCTGTAACAATATCTATAAATAGCAACAATGTGTCTATAAATTATCCTGGGGCTGAAAAAGGTTTTTTTTTGTGGTAAAACAGTGGCAATTATGTTTTTTTTTGCTCATAGTGATTCATTCCGAAATATTTTTAAAAGATTGATAGCAAATACAGATTTGATTTCAACAAAACACACGGTCATTGTTCAAGAGACTCCCTTATTTCAAAGCTTTTTGGTAATACACACTTTACCCGGGGTCATCAAGTAGCAATATTTATTGCCACAATTATCAAATTCGATTGCGTCCATAAAAATTGCGTATTGTATTCCTTTGCGGATTGCTTGAGCAATTATTGCCGCAATAAGCTGTTAAAATCGTTTCATTTTCTTTGATTTTATTTTACAGAAACAAAGTAAAATTAAAATAATTTTTCTTGATAATAGCTTGGAGTGAGCTTTTCCAAAAAAAGACATAAAACTTTAAACAAAAATATTAAATTGTATATATAAATAACTTGTGTCGTTTTCTCCACCCAATGAAAAGAGATACACTTTAAGCATAAAGTGTCGTTATTCTGCCGAAATTTCAAACTTAATCACAAAGCTATAAATACCCTTGGAACCACAGATCAAGGCTATAAAAAGACTACAACCGACTCATTCTTTTTCCATCCCCTTTTTTATAAGTCAATTGAAAAACATGAAACTCATATCCAGGTATAAGAAATAATAATTATTTTTTTCTAATTTTAACAGACTCAAATAAATTTCTTTTTCTGGATTTAAAACGTAAAAAGAACTAAAGAAGAATTGAACTAAGTGATGTGGAAATAATCTGAACTGAACTAAAACTAAATTATTTGTAGTTTTTCTTTTGTTTTTAAAACATTGAATTGCTTTCGTTGTTCTTCCATAGTTCAAAGTAAAGAATGTGTGTTAAACAATTTATGTCAAATTCTTTTTTAATCAACAAATAAATCTTGTTTTTTTAAATCTTTTTGTCTTTTCACTATAGAATAAAGAAACTAGGCGATGTTTAATTTAATTTAGTTTGTTTTAGAAAAGAAACTATTAAAAGCCCAGCATTTGTGTTGGTAAGCACAGTTGTGCTTTTGTTTTAATTTCTTGCACTTAATTTAATTCAACAAAAAAAGAAAAAAAAATTGTCAAGCTAAAAACCAACACAAGCGTTTGTTATAAAAAATTGTTTTTGCTTCACAGCATACACATCCTTATGCATCCTTTTTCTAGAATTATTTAAGAAAACCAGAAAAAGTGTTGGCATATGTTTTAAGTGTATACACACATTCATTAAACAAAAACAAAGCTTTATATGACTGCGTTATTGTATGTATGTTGTTTATAAAGACTGCATTAGTCTTTCCACCATACATACATACACACAAATGTACTTATGTCGTTATAGTAGTTGTTTCTGATGAATCGCGAGAATTTATGCTTTTTTGATTCTTCTTAAACAATAAGGCAGAAAATCTTTTTCTTTTTTTTACTTTTGACTTTGGCTGTTTGTTCTTTCCTTAGCGTTTGTTGTAAAATAAGTTTCAGAGTGTTAATGTGTGTGCGTGTCGCATAATTTGTTGCTGTTTTTGTTTAAATGCACGCATGACGTTATCAGGCAACTACTAGTATGAAAGAAACATTTGTTTCTTTTCTCACTACAACACATTTTTATAGGTTTTCTGTAGCAAAAATAATTTTGTTTTACCATCTTAAAAAAAAAGGAACTAACAAAGACACCAACAACAGTAGCAACCTAGTAAATGCAGTAGAAAATTTCCTACTGTCAACACTCTATGTAATAAATTTTTTGAATGTATGACAATCTGTCTATATATACAAAGGAAATGTGTGTGAATTTTTGTTTTCGCAACAGTGAATGTGTGCATATAAAAAGTTTTATGAGTTTTTGCGTTAATGAATAACTGTCAGTGCTTAAACGAGGTTAAACATAACAAGTAACAGTGCTATATTCGGCCGTGCCGAATCTTATATACCCTTCACAACGTGTAGTCATGCAATAACAATTGTTTGTATCACCATTCATCCCATATAAAATACGTGCATATGTACACGTTAGAATAAATGTGGCATCGAATCCCAGCTGAGCCAAAAAAATTTTATTTTATTTTATTTAATATATTATTTATATTTTATTATTTTTTTTTATATTTTTTTTAAATTTTTTAAAAAAATTTTTTTTAGAAAAATGTTTAAAAATTTTTTAAATTTTTTTTTTAAATTTTTTTAAAATTTTTTTTTGTAGTTTTTTTATTATTTTTTTCTTATTTTTAATATTTTTTTTTTTATTTTTTTTTGTTTGGTATGTTTTTTACATGTATGTATTTATGTATGTTGTTGTTGTAATTGTGAAAAAAAACGAGGTGGTCGTGGTTTTTTGCTCATATCTCAGAAAGTTATGGGGCGATTGTGCTGAATTTCAATAGCGATTCATTCCTGGATATTTCCAAGAGATTGATACCATATACAGATCTGAGGAACATATAGTTGCTTCTAAAAGTTGATTTCAACCAACACACGGACAGACGGGCAGACGGACAGACGGACAGACGGTCAGGGCTTAATCGACTCCTCTATTCATAAGCTTTCAGAAAATATATACTTTATGGGGTCGGAAATGAAAATTGTAGAAATTACAAACGGAATGACAAAGCTATATATATCCTTGTGCACCACAGGTGAAGGGTATAAAAAAGATTTGAAAAACTTTTAACATTGAGATTAAAAAATCGTTGCTTTTTCCTTAAATTTTATCCAACTTATTCCATTTATACCCAGCAAAAAAAAATTGAAAGTAGTGCAAAGCGAATTACATTTACAAGACTTCTAAATCAATTGTGTAGAAGCATTATTTCTTAATGACTTCTTAACTGCAAAATAATTTGTCATAACTGATGTGCTTAAAAATGAATGCAACATCATGCAAAATATCTTAAAGAATTCATGTAAACAAACAACTTTAACACATGAAATATCCGATACTTGTCACCAAATTTGCATGAGTTCCATGCACTTATTAGAATGGAGTGCAGTTCATTAAAATATTCATGTAAACACATGATCTCCAATGACACGCTAATGTTAAAATCATTAGTATTTTCACGTAAATTTAATCACTTCGTCACCAGTTGAACCCCTGCAAAATCACTTTTTTGTCATAGATTTTTTTGCTGGGTATGAGTTCATTAGTAACAGTATGTGTGTTTAATTTTTTTTTACTGCATTTTACATATTTTAAAATTTTATATCTCGTATTCAATTTAGTTTATATATCTGCATTAATCAAAAAAAATTTATGATGTTCGTATGTACGTGTAAGAGCTGCATAAAATATTTTAAAAGTTATGTGTTCTGTTTCACACTTCTTTCTATCACTATATTTGAGTGTAAACATAAATAAAAATTATTTATCTCTGTAAAATAAACAAGCAAAGTAGAATATCAAAACTAAGAGCAACAATAAAATAAATAAACGGTAAATCATAGTAACATCGAGTACAAGAAAAACACACAAAAAACATAAAAATATTTCTCAGCAGTCTTACATTTTGTATAGTTCAAAGATAAAACACTTTCTTTTAAGGGATTTTTTAATACATGTAAACTCATCTCTTTACCGAACATTAAAAGTTAATGTTTTTGTGGAACTTCTAATATCAAAACATTTAAACATGTTTTAAAAGTTCTATTTCAGTTTTGATGTTCTATTTAGTTTTTTTTCCTAATTAAGTTTTATTTTATTCCAGCGTTGTTTTATTTTAAATTCGTTCTCTACTTCAATATTTTTATTGTTACGTAAACCAGATTTTTCTGCAAGCAAGTATTTTATAATAAGAGAGGGATGGCATCAGAATATTTTAAATTGTACCAAATAAAGGGTCCGCCAAATAACTTTTGTTTTTTGAAAATGCTATAAAAAAAAATGTGTAGCCAATATCTTCCTCTTCAATTTTTGTGAACAAAAATTCGTTCAACATGGCCCGATAATGATCGCCATTGACTACGGCCACTCCTTGCTCATTTTCGAAGAAAAATGGTCCAATTATGCCTTTGGACCAAAATCCGCACCAAACAGTGACTCGTTTTGGGTGGATCGGCTTTTCAATGTATGCGTGCGGGTTTTTTGTGCCCCAAATGCGACAATTTTGCTTGTTTACATACCCGCCAAGATCAAAATGAGCTTCGTCTGAGAAGATGATTTTTTTGGCAAAATCGGCCAAAGTAATGTCGCAATATTTCCCAGCGTTGTTCAATAGTATACACAACCATATTCGTTCAGCGGAAGGATAAAACTAATTATCTGTCAAATCAGACATGAGCTAAGTGTTACCATTCCTGAAATAAGCACTAATTGAAAAAAAAAACGTTAGATAGCGGACCCTTTATAGAGAAAATGAAGGTACTACGTACATGATTTTAAATCGCCTTTGAGATCACAATTATAAAATTAACACCCTTTGTATATTTATATTTTAACAATTGCAATTTTATTGATTCAGTAAATCTTTTGTTTGTATTAAGCCGAAAAATGTTTTACTTTGTTGAACTGTAAGGATTTCTCTTCCAACTTTTGTTTTGGAAACATAAATTCATTTGCCTCATCTCTTAATTTAGAAACTAATGTCCATGTGTCATACGGAGTTGGGAACTCATCTAGCTCGCATGGGATTATCTGAGGAGACGACATGTAGAGCTTGCGAGGAAGAGGATGAGACCCTGGTACACTACCTCTGTCATTGTCCTGCGTTTGGGAATATTAGGCGTGAAAATTTTACAGTGGATACTATGCCGAACTTGGAATACCTGGGGAACTCGAACTGGAGATCCATAAGGCGTTACATTGAGGGGACTGGTTTCTTGGACTAGTCCGTTATTTATGGGAAATAATGTTTATGGTTTTTTTTTTTTTTGTTTGGGAATTCCGTTTTCCACATGGAGCGCACAACATGCCAACTGGGCATAGGTGTATACCTGTCATGGGTTTGGGCTTTTATACCCCTCCTTTTCAACCTAACCTAACCTAACCTAATGTCCAGAAAATGCTAATACATATTCGAATCTTTTTGTAAGATTTTAATGTTTCAACATCAGCAACTAACTAAACTAACTAACTAAAACTAAAGATATTCCGTAATTCTTCCAAATAAGCCATTGGTTTACCATTGTAAAAAAGTACAAGTGCACCAATTCTGTAATCCCTGACAAACACACCATTTTAAAGTGAATGAGATTGCTTGTAAGCCATTTTTCTTATGCTTAAGCAGTTCTTTAGTATGTTCATTCATTTTTAAGTGTGTGCAATGCATGTTGATTCCTCAACAGAGTTTCTCTCATGTCACTTTTTATTGCATCCAGCCAACATCACGTATTGTGTCAACATAAAATAAAATGAATTAAATAGCATCGTATATGTACTTTCCTAGCACTTTTACATAAAACTTAAAACAGTAGAATATTAAAATAAAATAATATTAAAAATATAAAGAATTGAATTAAAAATGCACAACGGAAATAGTAGTAGTGTAGAAATTCAAAGTCAAAAAGCCATTTAGCCTTAAAGTGAATTGAAGTTATGAAATATTAAAAAGTGTACAAGTAAAGAGTAAAAGGATTTGAAAGAGATTATTACAAATTATTTTGCTTATTTTAATTGCCTTTATTATTACAATTTATAGTAGAGTTGGAAAAAAAATTTTTTGTAAATATTTTTAAGTGTTTAGTGAGCATCAACAGATGCCATTTTTCAAAAATTGAACGAAGCTAAAGCTGACCTGCCAAATCTGTATTTTGAGTAAAATTGAATTGTTTGCCGTTGTCTTAGCTCAATTAACAGGCTATTTTTACGATTTTTTATTGTGCGCCTTACTTAAAAATACTTCTCTTAAGTCTTTTTACTTTTGCCTTGAAATATTTGTACAATATAAAATTATTCCAAGTATTGGCTATTTCTATTCTTTGGCCATATATGGAATTCGCTCATAAAAACTGCTCATCATTTGAGGCTAAGAATGAATCAAGCCAATTTAGGAAACCATTTTCTACAGAGAGCGTTTTGCATCGACCGCAATAAATAGTAGTCGGTCGGAGCAAGAGCTGAATTATAAGGAGGATGAGGCAATACTTTTTCACCACTTTTTTGTAAGTAGTTTTTAACCGGTATTGCTACATGTGTTAGAAGGTTATCATGATGGAGTATTATAGTTTGATGTCTGGTCGTATATTATGGACATTTTTCTTCCAATGATCACTTTAAACGAATCGTTAGCATTTGGTATAGTTTACCTGTGATAGTCTGAAAAGAGTTTCTGGAATAAACTATTTTCTTACTTTTACTAAATCATTTTTTAAAACTGGCAAGCCGATGTTTTAAAAATTCATATTCTTTCACGAATTTCGTATGAAGTACTTCATCGATAAAGTAACTGCATTGATTTTTCACGGTATCATGCAAACAATAAATTTAAATTCCAATAACCATTTCTCATATATCGATCCTAGTTTGAGCGATGTATTAAATTATTATGTCTTTAGATCTGCGACTATATCATATGTAACCCATCAAGAAAGAAAATAAATTGAAGAAAATAAAATAATATAAATAAAATAAATAATTTTTTGTTGGGTCGTTTTTTTCATGAAGTCCTATTAAATTACCTTGTGGTTTGTTTAAAGAATGAAAGAGGTTGTTAGCAAGTAGAGTCATCTAGTGTTCTACGTGATATTTAGCTTTAATGACAATAAAAGGCATTGTCTTCATTGTTAGCAAAAATGTTAGTAGAGTTATCTAGTGTTCTACGTTATATTTAATTTTAATGGTAATAAAGAATGAGATCGATAAAACCCTAACACGAATAAAACGCAATAACTTTGAAACGAATTAATCCATTTTAATAAAAATAGCGTGGTTTAACAATAAAATAACAGCAAATTAAAATATTAATGCTTTTTGTAAAAATTCAGCTTTTTTTGATGAACTGTTTCACCTTTTCCGGAATTGAGACCATGAGGGTTTTGATGGTATCCTTAGTAACTTTATTGCTGGAATAAGACCATTTCTGGGAAAAAATTTTAGTAGTATTAGCAACTTGTTTTGTATCCTTCAGCACTCTTTTGACTAAAGCCCAGTAACGTTCGATGGGCCTTAGTTCTGGACAATTAGGTGGACTTGCTTATTTTGGCACTACCACTATATTATTTGTTTCATACCATTCTGCTGCAGATTTACTATAATGACACGACGCTAGGTCGGGCCAAAAATATGTTGACTTATTGTGTTTTCGTATGAATGGAAGCAACCTCTTCTGCAAGCACTCCTTGATGTAAATATTAGTGTTGATAGTCCCAGTAGTAATAAATTTACTGCTTCTTTCTCCGCACGTGCATATAGCTTGCCAAACGAAGTACTTCTTTGGAAACTTTGTCTTCTTTTGGAACTTAAATTGGTCATCGACATTACCTCTTCCATCGGCCACATAATAACTTCGCCCTGGGAGCTGAAAAAAGTCGGCAAGAACGTAAGTCTCATCATCCATAATACAACACTCATATTTGTTGATAAAATTTCTAAGCAGTTCTTTGGCACGACTTTTTGCATCCAAGTTTTTCTTCGAATTTCTGTCTGGCACTTTCTGAACCTTGTAGGACTTAAGGCTTTCATATCTTTTAACCTTCCTTACAAAAAAATCGGAACAGTTTGCTTTTAAGGCGGCTTTACGGTTTGAGAGGTTGGGATTTTGGATTAGAAGACTAACAATCTTTGAAGCTAACTGTGGGTCAGTTATACCTTTTTTAGCTCCACTTCCAGCTTTCCTTTTAATACTACGACGTTCGTTATACACTTTTATCACACGTGAAGCTGTTTGTCGTGACACCTTTATCTCATTTGCAATAGATTTGTAAGTACGACTGGGATTTTTAAAAAAAATTGTTATTATTTTTTCACGCACTTTTTCTTCGGAATCCATTTTCAAACAAACTAATAATCCGATTATGCTATTATTTTGTACACATAATTTGACAAGTTTTTAAATGCAAACTTGATCATAAACAGTTAAATATTTTGTGCATGAAGAAAAGTGGAATTAAAAATGTGTGTTAAGGTTTCACTGATCTCATTCTTTAGATGGCATCATCAGCATTTCTGCTAATGAACTTATCTAATATATTTTTATATAAATTTGAAGCAGAAAGTAGGTGTGTCACATTTGTTTTCCGTTAGACCAAAGCCTTTGACCAAAAAGCAATGTTTGCATAATTTCAGGATCATACATCTAATTTTGTGAGTTTTATTGCGTTTTTAATTTTAAATATACCTAAAAAACACACTGTGCGCTATAAATTTTCGTACATTTTGATCTATAACTCCTTTCCTAATGCATAATTTTAAGCAACTTTCAGAGAAAATTATTTTTTACTCAGGAAATATATGTTCGAAGTTTCATGACTCTACGTTAATGCGTTTGGACACAATTCCATTTTATTCGATGTTCGAAGGACACGGTTTTTTCTACCTACTCTTGCTTTTCGAGCTATAACTCTCTTCCTAATATTCCGATTTAGCCCATTTTAAATACCAAATAAACAAATTGTATATGAAATATTCTGGCACAATTTTAGCACACTAGCTTTTTCGGTCCGACCTCTATCGTGCTTTCAACGGACGGACATAGCTAGATCGTCATAAAATCAAACCCCGATTCAGAATATATATACTTTATGGGGTCTAAAATGGATATTTCTATGTGTTACAAACGGAATGACAAAATAAATATACCACCTACATCTGTTTTTTGGTGGTGGGTATAAAAAGAGACTTTTTTTCGCACTATGAGACGTATGAGCTATAAATAGTTAGAAGCAAATTAAACAACAATCATACGCCCGGTGAAATAATGTTTAAAGGAAAATTATTCATACGCTTATGTAAACTGACCTGATTCTTATCACTTTAACTCAAATACATAAATAATTTGCCTTACTTTAGTTTAAAACAATTTTTTCTTTTAAAATTGCCTATAAAGGAGAGTCTATGGCTTGTTGTTTAAGATTTTGGCTTTTCCTTGAGTTTCTAACCTGAATTAAAAATATAAATTATTTCTAAGAAAAAAAAAAAAAAAAAAGAAAATCAAACTATAATTGCCAACATTTGTTCAATTTCCCTACAATCATTAAAATAATAATTTATGCAAAGAACAATTTGCAGAAAAAAACTAGTTTCCAATATTAAAACATTTAAAAAATAGTTTTTACTTATAATTCACGTGCATTTTTCCTACATTCATTTAAGTGTGTAATTATGATATTATATTATATGATTTATAAAAGTTTTTGCTAAACTTTAGTTTTTAGATACGATAGAAAAATATAATAAAACTTTTTAATACAAAACTTTATACGTTTTAAGTTGGTACAACAATGTTAAACAGCCAATCATTGGTGGTTAAAATAAGAAAAGCTTCTTGTTTAATATTTAAAAAGCACGATAAAAAAACTTTAAGAGAAAAAAACTAAAATGAGTTTTATTTGTTTTGTTGTTGTTTAGTGACCTGATTCCTAAACCGTGTATGTCAGTATGTCCGGTTTCTGTAGGATACAACTGATTTACTGCATGTCAATAAGTAAAATTCATTTAACAGTTTAATTTTACAACTTTTGTTTTATGAATATGGTGTCATTCAGCAAACTCTTAGTTTTATAACATTTTCCCTTTTAACTTATGCCAATTTTTTGTTTATCTAAATTTTACGGAGCTTAAATTTAGTTTTTATTTAAATAATACCATTAAAGTTTTATTTACTGCAACATTTATGTATTTCGGTAAGTTGTTGTTTTTTTATTTGCCCTAAATTTGCATTGCGTTTTTAAGGAAATTTTTATTATTGCTGCATAAATTCCATACTATGTTGTGATTTGATTTTTACTGTTTTTTTTAGTATATTTTCGAATACTCAAAAACAAACAATTTAAATGAAGGAAAAGGTAAAAAGAAAATGATTCTGTAGTGTTTGTGTTTGATAAAAGAAAATAGATTTTTCGCAAAAAAAAAAGAAGCAAGTTTGAATAAATTGACTAAAGACATGCTATAAATAAAAGAAAAAGGCCAGCAGTAGAGAAAATATATCATGGAAGGCTTAACAAAAAACAGTGGTGATAATTATCAATATTAAAAATTATAAAACCTTCAATACATGTCCTAGATTTATCACAATCATTTTATTACCAGCAATATATGATCGTATTTGATAATTTACTAAGAAAGTTCTTACTTTTTAATCAATACTCGAGTTCGTTTTTCAACTACTAAATTATTTTTCGTTAAATATATATATTGTTTGTCTTATTAATTTTATTTAGAAGAATGAAAAAAATTTTCTTTAAATTACTATTTACCTCTTTTAAATAAATTTACTTAACAATTAATGCTTTAAAGTTTCAGATTCATACACTCAGTAATGCACAGGTGACTATAAAAATAAGAAAAGTAATTTTGCGTCTTTCTCTATAATTATCAAGCTGATCTTAGATAAATAGTACTAAATTTTAGAATACTATATTTGCATATTCAGAACATAAAAATTACAAAAAGTGTCATTAAATGAGAAAAAGTATATTTTTGGTTAATAAAAACGTAGAAAATAAAATAAATACAAAAAGAAAATATAACAAAATAACGTTTACGATTGCTGATAATATTTTTGGTCTAATCTCGGATCCATAGTCTTTAATTTAGAAATTAACGCTTCATAACTTGAATTAATAGTAACTAATTTTAAAATTCTAGCCTTAAAAACGTTAAAAGAAAAAAGTACCATAAAATTTTGAATAGTATCTTTTTGTCTTTTCCATGTAAATTTTACGTCTAGACGAGTCATGGATTTGTTTAGACTAGAACAAAACAAAACATCCACAAAATCGGTCCACACCAGGGAAATTCAAGTGCGCACACAAAATTTTTTCGTCTGCTAGTGTGGAACGGACGTAATGCACAATTTTCAAATATAAAATGTTTGAATATTTATTAATTTAGTTTTTTTTAATATAATAAACAAAAAGGTATCAAACCGTATTACTGAATCTTTCCCATTCTGGTTCGCTATGAACGAGTGTCAAGTTTTTCGAAATTACCTAACTTTTTGCGTAAAAAGGAATGATACATATTTTTTAATATTTACCCGTTTTGGGTACCTTTTTTGTCCATCAAAGAATATTTCAAAAAATCAATTTAATTACAGTTTATAGGCGATAATAATTATCAGCGTCTCCAAATTATTCAGCTGTGTTTTGGAACACAGCCTTCAGTGAGGAATTTGTGAAATTTTTTATCATTAAATATAATAAATTTTTTATTTTTAGTTCTGTTTCATTAGGTACGATTTTTTCATTTGTCCGTGGTATACTGCATTGTTATTGTTTAAATTTTAAACTGTTATTTTTATGTGAGGTTTCCGGGTAGCCTGTTTGTGGCGATTGCTTAGGTAAGTTCCAACCCTCTTACTGGCCACGCATCCGCTTATAAAAAAGAGAACATAAAAACAACTACAACGAATACTACGAAGAACTCCACCACACTAAGAATTCACCAGAGATAGAAGTCTACTCTTGAATTTGCTCACCCAATCATCTTGTATCCGGTGCTTTATTGTGAAATTTTGTTCACCCGTCTTTGGTAATCGTTATCGCTGCACTGACTATGTGCTTACTGAAATTCAAACAAATGGTCTCGGTGATCTCTGGGTTAAATAAGATGGCGCTACGAGACAGTGCTTGTCTTGTTGTCGGACTTGTTAAGAAATAAATATGGTAAGCATTTATTTCATGTTTTGCTACAGTAAACTGGCCATCTAGATCAAGCGAGAATACATCGTTGGATTATTTTCTTTTGGGATATATAAAATATGGGGAATATGAGAAATAAGCCATCTACGATTGTTACTTTGGAAGGATATCCTTTGGGGATATGTAAAGTCTTAGATCTTTAGGAATAAGACAGCAAAGATTATAAGTTGTCTTATCTTCGAGATACCAGTCGCTGTGCTCAAATAAGTTGACCAAAATTGGAGCTTTCGAATGGACCACCACAACAACATTATATAATTTTCGAACAGTAAAGACCATACATCGTTCTTTTAACCATTAATAGAAATATTAAGTTCACTATCAATTTTATTATGCATTGTAAATCAAACCACAGGATGAATCACCCGATATATGAGGCTTTATGGCAAAATAAACAAACTTTATTTTTAATGCATACAAATTACATTAAATATATGAAAAAAAGGAAAGAAAAGAATATTACAAAGAAAAACTAAGAATGTACTGGGATATTATACTACAAGTATTTATATCGGGTGTCCCAACTAGAACGCAATTTTTAAATTTTAAATAAAACACAGATATTAAAAAAAAAAAAAATCGTGAAACTTTATTATATCGTAAAGTAGGCAGAATGAGGTTATGTATGGAACAATATATCATGCAGATGGCCGCCGCGGCTTTGCTGGCATACACGCGATTTTTTAATGAAATTTTCATAATTTTCATTTTTTCATAAATGCTGCGGTATTTCATTAATGCAGGGTCCAATTTCCTCTTTTAAGGCTTGAGTCGTCGTCGGCTTATTCGCGTAAACCATCGAATTCAAAAAACCCCCAAAGAAAAAAATCTAAAGGTTTTAAATCACACGATCTAGGCGGCCAATTCTGGTCTCCAAAACGCGAAATAACACGACCGGGAAATGACTGATGCAGCAATTGAATTGTTTCTCTGGCTGTATGACATGTGGCGCCATCTTGTTGTAACCACATGCCCTCCACATTCATTTCTTCAATTCTAGGCAAGAAAAAACTGGTTGTCATTTCACGATACCGAACACCATTGACTGTTTGCGCTTGACCTGCCTCATTTTCATAAAAAAAAGGTCCAATGATTCCTCCAGCCCAAAAACCACACCACACAGTGACACGTTGAGGATGCATTTGCTTCTCGTGAATCACTCGAGGATTTTCCTCACCTCAAATGCGACAATTCTGCCTATTGACGAAGCCATCAAGATGGAAATGTGACCCCAAATTGATCGCAATTTGCGAACTGTAGCCGCAAAACTTTCACCATTTTGGTAAAACAATTTCACAATGAGAATGCGTTGTTCATTCGTGTAGCGCTCCATTTTTACTAACCTCGTACCTTCTACTAGCAAACAATAACAATTGTTCAAATGTCAAACAATGACACTTCGAATGGCGCCAAATTTAAAAATTGCGTTCTAGTTGGGACACCCAATACATGCTTATGTATGTATGTATTTTATTTTATTTGATTTGTTTTCTATATTATTTTCTACATCATAGTCGTATAGTCATTAAAAATTCTTTATTTTACTCGTACTCGTACTCGTTCATTGCTATGCCATTGAATTTTTAATAATGTTCCTTTAATATATTATTATTATTATTATTATGTTTCTCCCTTTTCTAGTGCATTTATGTAACTACACGACAACATGGTGGCTGTGGTGTAAATGCAAGGATCTGATGGTGGGATGAAAGTGTCTCCAGGATGTGCAAAAACATATTTACAATATAGAAATGATAAAATATAAAATAATATTAATTTCCACTTAAACTGAAGTCTTTTTTATTGTGGTATAATCATTTTGTCATATGGTCTCCTCTTTAGAGTGTTAGTCATAAAACAAACAAAAAAGGCGATTTCTTTAAAATTTATTATATTTTTATCTGATTTTTTTCCAAACTTTTGCATAAATATTGTTTATATTTAATAAAGATTGTAATTTTATTTTAATATTGCTTTTATAAGTATGTGTTTGTAATTTATGCTTAAGCCATTATTTATTGCATTTATAATCTGTTCAGTTTATTATTTTCTTTTTTTGAATATTATGTTTGACCTAGTTTTATCTTAGCATTTTACTGGTATTTAACACGCTTTTGTTTTATTGTTTATGGCATTTCGTGCGAAGTTTATATCATTCGAGAGAATATTATCGCAGTAGCCACAATTATGTTGCATTTCTTATGAATATATATTGGGTTTGTAATGACCCAACAATGATGTGTTGCAGTTTGTGGCATTTTAATGTCATTGTATGCAATTCATACACATCGTTTCTTATATGAGTTGTTCCTTTTTGTGTGCAAATAATAGGTTTATTGGCATTAAATGTTTAAAGAGTTATTTTTCTGTTTTTAAAGTCATATAATTTCCTACTTAAGTTGAACTATAACAAAATTAATTTAAAGTAAGTGTGTTCAACAATTTTTTAATTTCATAGATTTGGATCTAAGAATTATAAAAAAAAACTAAAAAGAGTTATAGCAAGTAAGAGCACTATATTCGGCTGTGCCGAATCTTTTTTACCCACCCCCAATTTTGTGTACTTCTATAGCTCAGAATTTATTATTTTGTTATTAGTAGTAATCGCTATGGAATAATCTCTTTATACTAAAATATGTATCGCTTTTTTGTATAACTTCGATATGCTATTAAAATGTTTTTGTAAGTTTAGTCTTTCACTGAAAAAGGGGTTAAAGTAGACATGTCAATATAGTTCCTGCTAATAAATACAACTGAAATATTTCAATATAGTCCTTAATTCTTTCAAAATCTTTATTCATAGAGAAATTATATGAGTTTGAGATAAAGCGTTATATGGTAGATTGGCGCAAAATGGGGTGTGTCACATTTAATTTCCTTTAGTACAAATCCTTTGACAAAAAAACAATGGTTTAAAAATTTCAGAATCATACATCTAATTTTTCCAGTTTTATTACGTTTAAGATTTCGAATAAACCGAAAAATACACTGCGCGGTATAAATTTTCCTAATTCAAAGCTTTTGGCAATTTTTGAGGAAAAATATTTTTGTTTTCTCAGAAAATGTACATTCGAAATTTCATGACTCTACGTCAATTCGTTTGGACATAATTACATTTTATTTGATGTTGGAAGGACTCTTGCATTACGAGCTATAACTGTCTTCCTTATATTCCGATTTAGCCCATTTTCAATACCAAACAAACCTTGTGTATAAGAAGGATTCTGGCATAATTTGAGGGCCCTCGCTTTTTCATTCCGACCTCTTTCGTTCTTTCAACAGACGGACGGACATAGCTAGATCGTCATCAAATGAAACCACAATTCAGAATATAAATACTTTATTTGGATATTTCAATGTGTTACAAACGGAATGACAAAATGAATATACAAGTAAAGAATATAATTCACTTGTATGTCATTCTGTTTGTAATTTAATTTTCGAACCCATAACGATTATATTTTCTTCAAGCTTATGAATAAGAAGAGTCGAGTAAGTAATGATCGTGTGTTGGTTAAAAATACAACTGCATAGACCTGCGTATGGTATGGATCTTTTGGAATTATGTAGGAATGAATAGCTTTTAAAATCTAACACAAAAAGTTAAAACAAAAGTCTTTGTTTTTCCCATATTTTTACCAAAAATTTAATTTTTCTCTACACAGAAACAAATATGAATAAAAAATGTTCAATCAAATGTATAATTGTCAAGAAAGTTGCAAAAAATTTTACATTAGGAGAGAAGGATTCGAAATATCAACATAGATTAAACATTTTTAATTTGACGTTAGACTAAAAAGTCAACCAGGGTAAAAATGGAGCCATAGTCAAGCCTTAAACAACGATATGCCATATGATGAGATCGGACTTTAAATGGTAGCGCTATATACTTATAAAAAAAACAAAAATTGCTGTATTTTGGGGTGTGTAAAAAAATTGTTTCCTGTTTTAAAAACTTCATTGAGATATCATTCATTCATTTCATTTAAATATTTTTCACAATTCTCCCAATCGTGGACGAATTTGAACGATTATGTTGACCAAAAAAAAATCACGAAATTCCCAAAATGTATTTTGATTTGAACGCCCATTTTTATAAGAAACCGGAATAGCTTTAATGCGTTGCCCGATTGCATATCTTTCCATGGTTCAAATTGAGTTAATCTAACATTGAGAAATGTCAAATGAAATACAGAAAAAATACTTGACGTTTAGGTGTAGTTCACATTCAACATCGGCCCTTAAAATTTAACCACCCTTTTGTAACTTATTTTGTAAATATATGAGAAGAAGACTAATAATATTTGTTCTTCAAATATATATAATAAATACAATTGATGTCTTTATAAAACAATAAATTAAAAAAAAAATAACAAAAATAATAATTTCTAAATTTAGTTTAAATTTAGTTCATTATTGCGCAATGTATATATAGCAAGTATTGAAACTCTTCGCTTCGACAACATTTTTTAAAATGAACTTTTCGAACAAGAAGTTTCATGAAACTGGTCTATTTCAGTGAAATTTCAAGAAAGTAGTTGTATGAAAGTAGTAATGAATGTGTTCAAGACAGTAGTTTAGGTTAGGTTAGGTAGAACAGGCAGCTGTTGTGCAGCTCACTTGGGTCCATTTTATTGATCCCATTGTGATACCTGAATAGAAAAGTAAGAATAGAATAGAAAAGATAGAAGAGAAACAGACAACACCAGAGTCTCTGGAGGGAATCGAACCCGCAACCCCCAAACTAGCAGACCAGCACACTACTGACTAGTCCACCGGGGCACCCGTTCAAGACAGTAATTAATAAAAAATTACTGAAAAATTTTCCGTCTCCGATGGAAATAACAATACATACTACACACACACATACTACACAGTTACGTATTTTATTTCAAGTGTGATAATGTAGACACAATTTGTAATGAGGAAATTTTCTAATTGGCTTTTCGACAATCAGAAATTAAATCATTTTACTTTGACCTCACAAAATCCAATGAAAATCTAAAGACTTGTAGAATAGTGTGAAGCGACCTTAAGGAGTTTTAGTAAATTTAAATTAAATTAAAAAATATTATATGTTACTTGGCAAATAATCTTGCCTATTACTTTGTCAATTAATTTGTAATATATATTTGCCAAAAAGATTGATATCACATACAGGTCTGTTCAACATTTAGTTGTTTGATTACAATCAACGCACGGGCATTGCTTAATCGACTCCTCTATTCAAAAGCATTCAAAAAAATATAAACTTTTTGGGGTAGAAATAAATATTGTGGAAATTATATACAAAGTGACAAAGTTATATCTTGCGACCACAGGTGAAGTAAATAAACTTTAAGTCTTTATAAAAAAAAATTGAAAAAATAAAGTCCTTTGCCAATTGCCGTGACCTCATAAATGATTGCGTTATAAATAACTTTTAATATTAGCTCAATTTTACATTTATATACATTTGCCCCTCTGCCATTAATCCAAAAAATTCAGTTAAACACATGAAACCCTTATATTAAGCAATAAACACTGTAAGGAATTTGTAATAAATCTTGTTGTAATCAACCTTTATGTTTTATAATTGTAATTGTGTTTATTTTTGTCAGTAGTAATAACAATGTTTAGTAACTTACCTCGCCACCCTTATTCTTGGCCACACGACTCAAACGATGGCAACGATCCACTCCCACCGTACAGATGGAGGGATTACATTGTGTCAAATAACGACCGCTACCACAGCCAACGTCACACACTACTGAACCAGCTTCTAAATTGCTTAGAAATTGAGCAACACGCGGTCGTAATGATCCAGTTGGCTCCTCACAATTCTCGTAGACGTCATGTACATAGGCACGCTCTAAGGCAGCCGAACGTCCGTTGGCATCATTCGATGACGCAGTTGAGGATGTATTCTTTTTGGGTGTCGTTGATGCTGCTGCAGTAGCAGTTGATATTGAAGTTATTGAAGATGAAGATATTGTTGTTGTCGTTGATGGGCTGTGATTTGTTAAACAGGATGAAGAATTATTTGTGGGTAGTGCAGCGGCAGCTGTGTTGTGGGAGGGTAATTGTAATTGTGTTTTCTTGGGTATAGCACCAGTTAGGGAAGAGTTGGTAGAGGAAGTGTATTGTTGAGAATTTGTTGCTGTCGCAGGCAATAAAGTGGCCGTGGGCGATATAATTGTAGGAGTTAAATTTGCATGCAGATATGTAGTTGTAATGCTGCCACTACCTGGTCCTACACCATTAATTGTAGAAGAAGTTGCTGTTGCACCTGATGTTGAGCATGTTGCTGCAGCACCGGCAACTCCTGAGGGTGTTGTATTGCTCGACAATTGTTTAGTCATTGGACTAAGAGTAAATCGTGCGTTTGCGGTTGTGGCAATAATAGTTGAGCTTGTGGTAGATGTTGTAGCTGTTGTTGTAATTGTATTGAAAGTAAGACAAGAGTTTGTTGTTGAAAGGTGACAGCTGCTGGTAGTTGTATTAAGTTGTTTACAGTCTGAGTTAAGAATGAAATGTTCATCTGTAACGGAAATAAAAGTTAAATAATTTATTAGTTTTGATAGTATTGAGATCACAAATTAAATATAATTTGAGTATAAATCACTTATCTATAAATAGCAAGCAGTTTTGTAGTTGTTTGTAAGATTGTGGCTAAGCTTAAAATGTATCCCAAGGGGAAATCAAAATGTATGTAATGGAAATTTTAAAAGGATTATGCGTAAAGTATAGTTAATTTATGCAAAAAATGTGTTTATTTACTTTAAATAAAATTGTTGTTGGGTTGGTGGCAATATATTAAAAGTTCTTGCTAATAAAGGCATATTGATGTTGACAGTCTGTGGGCGACTGAGATAATATATTTTTTGCTAAACTTTTTAGTTGCCGATGCTAAAGAACAACAACAGCAGGTCTAAATAATATTTTTTTTTTAATAAAAGTAAGTCAATGGAAATGGTATACGCGTTCAATTTTTAAAATGATTGTGTAATGGGCAAATTTGAGAAGATCAGTTCGGTATCCGTATTCAAGAAAGCTGAAGTAGTCAATTCCTCGCATTATTGGAATAGTAATTGGAACTTTTAGGGCAGTACTACACGCAAAGAAAAAATATGGTTGTGGTAAACATAATCGAAGAGCAACATACTATGATTGAATTGTATGATTATGTTTAAAATAATAATGGTTACCAATTATCATTATTATGTTTAATTTAAGTATCATTCAATAATCATATATATGACTACAATTGATATCGACAATCTTTGCTTTTTTACGGCAAATAATTGTCTTTTGCTGTAACATACACATGAGGAGCCGCAGAACAAAAGGTGCTTTTTCGCATTTCGCGAAAAATTGGTTTTTTGGTATTTTTATAATATTTAGGTTGAAATCTTGTAGAAACAATCAAGTTTGCATTATTATTATTTTTTTTACAAAGTAAATGGGTTCTAAAAAATTTATGCTTAACAAAAGGTGCTTTTTTGATTATTTTTTATCAAAAGGTGCTTTTTTGATTATTTTTTATCAAAAGGTTCTTTTCCATAATCTTTGTGTAGTTTCACTTTTTACTTTAATGATCAAACCAAACTACAGTTAAAGTAAAATTAATCAGATGTTAAAGTCTTTGTGGAAAGTCTTTTAATAAAACAGTTTGGTAAAGACTGGAGTGAAAATCAGTCATTATTTTGGTACAAGAACATTTTGTATAACCAGGATAAAGGTATGGAGGATTCAATAGACGAAAATGTTGGATGTTCTTGCCTAGAAGAAGATGTTGGAACAAGAGTTTAACTTTAACAAATTTTATATGTATTTAATTTAAGGCTAAGAAAGAAATGTTTAAGTTGCAATTTTATTTAATAAAACGACAAAAATTATATACTTAATTTAACATTTTTTAATATATTAGATCAGGTTTAACCACATTCAGTCAAAATTTTATCGTCATTTATGTGTATTCGCATTACAAAATATACTTTTTCCTTCTACTAACAGAACGTGCTCTTTTACTTTTTTTAACAAAAGGTGCTTTTTTGCTTTCTTTTTTACAAAAGGTGCTTTTTCCGAAATAAAAATGGAATTATATCAAACATCCTTAATATTTAATAGGGTGACTTATGACAGTTAGATGCATCTGTAGATAAGTAAAATACTTGTTAGCATTTGCAGGTTCTTGCAGTTTTTTAAAGTGGCGAAAAAAATAAATCTCAATTTCCCAAAAATTTGAAATGAGGGAAAAAGCACCTTTTGTTCTGCGGCTCCTCACATATTGATTGTACTTACCTTTTTAATTGCAATCTTTATACCAATATTTTTTTACATTTTCTCGTTTATTTTTAAATTTTCTTTAATTTTTCAATATTTTTATTACTTTTTTTGACATCTCAAACTTTTAAAATAATAAAAATTTATTCAGCAAGAAGAAGAACAATTGAAATCAAATTATTATTAAAAATAAATCATAGCTTGATTATTTTGTAATCATACTGTTGTCTCACTTATTATTTAATGATTATTTTTAATTTTTAATGCTTTTGAATATAATGTTATTTTTCTCACATAAATTTTTTTATATCATACATTTTTTAAATGATAACCATTTTGAAATTTTTACGAAAAGTAATCATTAAATGATAAAATTCAAACAAATGCTTGATTATCGTGACAAAATATATGATGAAATGAAACAAAAATAACTATTACTTGTTTTCGACAACCAAATATTGTTTTAGAAAAAATAATATGACCGTCGTGATCATGTCATAAACATGGTTTTTCCTTGCGTGTAGGGGAATAAAGTGCATTACTCAATAACTAAAATGTGCTTGTATCAGGAAAATATGTATTTTACGGGGGGATTGTGAGAATAAAAAAATGATTTCCGCAAACTTCTATCCCCATTAACCGCAAATATACGAGCTCTTTTAAAACAAATCTATTTTTCCTGCAATATTACTGTTTTGGAATAAATATGTTCCCCTCGTTCTAATTAGCCACATACGGTCTTAACGAAATCTTTCCCTCTGTATCAGTTTTGTTCTTCATTCCAGCTAGTTTGCATCCTTGACGCTTCGTTTTCAATTTGGCTTCGCCATGTATGAGCTGATCGACCTTTACTACGGCTGCTTTAAGGATTCTTTTTGATTGCTATTCTGGCCATATCAATGATCGATTTTTGTATGGTGTGGGAATTGGTCCGTTTGATGTCATAGTCTGTTGTTTGATATCGTTAATTATTGTTTCTATAAGGAGCATAGAGTCCTTACAAAATCTTTCCTTTTGGATTTGTTTATATCGATGTTTTAAACTTCATTCCAGGTAGTTTAAATACTTGACGCTTCGGTTTTCATTTGGCTTCACCATGTAGGAGCTTGTCTACCTCTTCTATTGCTGCTTTGAGGGTTCTGGCAATATCTGTGTATGATTTTCGTATGGTGTGACCAATCCAGTTTAATTTTCGCCTTCGCTTTCGACTTCGCCTTCGCCTTTTTTCAATTATTATGGGGTACTGGTTTATTTGATGCCATAGTGTGTAGTTTGATATGCATTGTGGTCAAAAGACTTTTAAGATTCTTTTAGGACATTTATTTATAAAAACTTAAGGATCTACATTCCACGTTTCGTATTCGTATCTTAATGTAAATCGGACATTGAAGTTGAAGATGTTTAGTTTAACATGGTGAGAGAGAAAAAAGAGAGAGAGTTGAAGAATTCCATATCTTATTAAGTTGGACATAGGCTTAAACTGATTTTTTCATTCTAATGTCATTATTTGCTCCCAACGACCTGATGCTGTATAGAGAGTTCCAGAGGCAAATTATCAATTTTGAAGATAATCGTGTTTTTAATGTTTGCACGCATCACCTTAATTTTGCCAATATTAATTTAAAGACAGGAGCTTTTAGCCAACTCTGTAACACGTCGCATTTGTATGTTTATAGTAGAGTATTGGTGAGAGTGAAGGCATACCTTTATTACCCAATATAGCATGACTCATGACAATGTCTAACACAATGTTAAATAAAAGTGATGGCATTACGAAACCTTGCCGTACTCATGCACCAACATTAATCTCTCTGCTCAGTTTGCCTTCATGCCGAATAAGACAACTTGCACTAACAAACATGCTTTTAAAGAATTGAATTATTTTTTGTGTGAGACTTTCACATTGAAAAGATTTCCAAATAACCATGTGATTGAAAGCATCAATTGATTTTTCGAAGTCAGTGAACATTAGATATAGAGAAGACCGCCATTTAACCAACTGTTCCATTATAATTCGAAGTGTATTAACATCAATACTTGATTTGTTTGGACAAAATTTAGATTGTTGCCTTTTGAGTATTGTAGTTCAGAAATTATTTTGGTTATTATATGAGTTATTGCTTGGTTCACTAGACTGAGGAGAATGATACCGCGGCAGTTGTTACGGTAAATAAGGTGTGTTTTTTTGGGATAGAAATTACTTAATTTCATCAGAGTTCATTCCACTGTTATGTAGATATAATAGTAAAAACCACGCTTAAGCAAATTTGAAAATATTCGGTACCCAAAGGTCAACTCTACTGCTTTAGCCCCCTTCTGCATGACGTTGAGTAGCTGCAAATTTGAACTTGAGGACAAGGTAACATATGATAGTTCTATTTCATTTCCGGTTGGATGGGAAAAGCTGTTTCTTACAACATTTTCAATAAATAGGACTCTTCAATGCCTTTTGTTAAAAATATATTCAGTAGAGTGAGATTTTTATACTCAGGCATTAAGAGTTTAAGCAACACTGAGTTTTCTAACATAAAAAATTTTCAGTCGGGGCTTGTGCCTGCATCAAAAAAATAATAAAATAGTCCAGAAGTTCAAAGTTTGTGACCTCTAAAAAACGATGTAAACGATGTAAAAATTCTCTTAATTTGGTTAAAAAAATGTCTCAAACAAAACCAGTCCTAATTGTTACTACTTAAGGCTATAATACACGGCATGGTTTTTACATCTGACTTTAAAATTTGTGAGACATATGTATCGTCGTTCTCAAATTATTGTGTTCTATAGGTATACTTTTTATGGGTAACATAGAAAACAATAACTTGTGAACGACGGTATGTCAATATACATGTCTGTCAAAATTGTACTTTTACAGGCAACCGCCGCTGATTGCTTTGCAGCACCAAAGATTTCTGCCAACGGCTGATGTCACATGTTTTGACAGAAGAAAATAGAGCGCGCTCTAATTGAAATTTTGTCAGATGTCTCAACACATGTTTTTTACAGAAGTAATGTTTTAAAGGTAACACACGACATGTTCGTATTTTTATAGTGTGGAAGTCAGATGTAAAAAACATGCCGTGTATAATAGTCTTAAGGGTCCATAAGCATCTAAGGGTTTAAAATAACTGACAGACATGTTTAAATCGATTACTTTGATCAGCTTTTTTCCATGATAATATCTAAACAATCTGAGTCAATATCATCTAATATTGTTTGTGGTGTGAGTTGTTGTGAATTGTAATTTATGGAGGTAATTTTTAGCGAAAAATAAAAGCTTTTTATTTTTATTATTATTTTATTTACTTTCCCTAAATTTTTATTGCATACATTCATGAATTTTTAAACAAGAAACAATATTCCTTCTCATCCTTCTTTTTACGAGTATATCAGTTTTTCAATTATCTTTTCTGCTTTTGTGTGTGTGTGTTTTGTTTGAGTTGTTTTGTGTGTTAAATTTTTGACATCTGACTTATTGTTATTTGCTGATTTTCTTGATAACAACATGTGTAAGAAAATTGGGAAAATGTTTGACTAAAAGTATGTTTTGAAGGTGTTTACTTCTATTTTGTTCTTATAAAATATATTTATTTCCATTTTACTACTGTGTGTTTGTTTAAGAAGATTTGAGTGTGTGTGTGTGTGTGCGTGAATACTCTATATTTTATGCCTAATAAACTTGGGGATGTTTTATAATAAAAAAAGGAAAACAAAAAGAAGAAGGCAACAAACTTTTACTTCTGTATCAAATGTAAAAGAATTGAATTCTTGTTTGTCTGTCTTTTTTGGTCAATATTGCTGATGTATCTGTTCTCTAAACAACAGTGTATGTGTTATCATTACAGTGTGAATAGAGTAATTAAATTCTTAAAGATAAAAATATAATTTTTTAATTTTCTCTTACTGTTGCTATCAATGATTATGTTTGTGTATTTGTGTGTCTGTTTTTTTTTTTTGGTAAAACATCAGCCCCTTTTTGTTTTAAAATTGGCCCCAAATGTTCTTTAGATTCGCAATAAATTAGTTAAAGAAAATTCTGTTAAAGGCATTAGTTTATTACTGTATGTGAACTTTCTTTTAGTTATATGTTAATAAGGATTTTGTTAAAACTAATAAAAATCAAAGTAGATACTGCGAGAAATCAATTTGGGGAAAATTAAGGTTAGTAATGGCAAAAGTAATAATAATATAATTAATAATAACAATCTATATATATAAAGTGAAACTCTGTAAGTGTGTGTTAGCTATAGATACAGAAACCGTAAAGCCGATCAGACTCAAACCTTGGCAAGTTGTTGTACACATTCCAGGAAGTGTTTATGGGTGGCAAACAGTGAGCAGTGCCACGCCCATAAAAAATAAGTTATCACTTTTAGCTACTTGCACTTGACCGATTTTTCTGAAACTTTGCAAACATATTGAGCTGTCATGACGATACAATTTCGTGATTAAAAGAGTGGGCAGAGCCACGCCTATTAGAAAAGTTATAATTTTGAGGTACTTGCGCTGGATAGATTTCTCTGAAACTTTGCACACATATTGAGCTCTCATGACTATACAATTTCGTGATTAGGAAAGTGGGCAGTGTCACGCCCATAAAAAAAGTTATAATTTTTAGCTTATTGCACTTGATATTCAATTAAAATTCAGAACGCATTTTTATTCATTAAGGGGCTTAGCAACGCGCGCCGAACTTGTCTAATTAATAATAAAATTTTAATAAAAGAAAACGAATATAAATGAACATTTAATGAACTATTAAGGAATAAGGAATCCATTGTCGTTTTACTGAGGTAGATGGATTACATCTATCCATTGGGTTGGATAACATCCGCTTAAATTAGTTCTTGTCGTTACAGAGATGTCAGAAGAAGTTGAGAGACGAGAGTTTCGAGTATGTAAGACAAGGTAAAAATCGACAGAAAATAACTATGCAGAATGCGGATCATTAAAAATAATAAAATATACAACGAAATATTTTTTGCTTGAGTACAAAACATCATAAACACAACAAGTAAGAGCGCTATATTCGGCCATGCCAAATCTTATATACCCTTCACAACGTGTAGTCATGCAATAACAGTAGTTTGTATCACCATTCCCCATATGAAATACGTGCATACATCTAAAAAACATATATATATATATAAACATCCCATTGTAAAATTATAAATTTACGTATGTATGTTAAAAAAAAATAAAAGAAAAAATTTAAAAAAAAATTAAAAAAAAATTTTTTTAAAATAATTAAAAAAAAAATTTGAAAAAAAATAATTAAAATATATATAATAAATATAAAACAAAAAAAAAATAATAAAAAAAAATTAAAAAAAAATAAAAAAAAATAATAAAAATATAAATAATATATTAAATAAAAAAACACAAAGATGAATACGAGAAATCACATCGAAAAATTGAGTGCATCGTAGTTACAACGTCCGCTATCGGTCCAAATATAGCGGAGAGTAGCAGCTAAAAAGGAAAATTTATCTCGCGAGTGTTAAACAACAATCGAGGTCATTAAAAAAAAGGTGTGCAGTGAGCAAGTAACAAGACGTGATAAAGGCCGGTAAAAAAAAATACTGAAGTGAAAACAAAGCAGTGCACAGGGGAATTAAACGTGTGTTCTAGAGAACAGGGTACTGGTTAACAATCAGTGAACAAAACGGATTACATCCTACCTTCTCTCATAAGGATTACATCCTGTTGGGCTAGGAGACTAGGGCACTGGCTCAGGGCAAAAATGATTTTGGTTAGTAATTTTCTTGGAAGTTTACACTTGGAAAACTTTAGGGCAAGGATAGATTTTGATTACATCCAAATAATACAGAGAGTAATAGAAAAGGTTAGGAGGCGTAGGCAACTGGTCTGAAAACTTGTCAAGGAGTCATCAACAGCGGTAGAGATAAGCGGCTGATTTAAATAAAAATTAATTGGAATACATCAAATTTAAAATAAAACTGTGCACAACAATAAAATTTAAAAGAAGCAGAAAGCAAAGTGTGTATATATTTTTCCACAGAAATTGTTTATGTGACAGCCCAGCTTAACCCGGAGTAACCGGAGGATCGTTACAATACATAAATACGAAGCATAATCATTGTTTAATTGATAACGATTTGAGATATTAAGTAATGGGACTTAATGGTTATGCAGTAACCCATAATAAGATCTATAAGAAAATATTGCAAATACGCTAAGTGAATATACGCTATTAAAAAGTGTCGTCTAATTTTTTCGATCTTTATATTAGTATTTGTTCTTAATTCTAGATCTTATTAAATAAAAATCTATAATTTTAAGCAACATTTGCAATATTTGTAGTCTTAACTGTTTGTTATTTATGAGTATGAAATATGTTTGTTGTATTATGTGTATAATATTTTCCAGTAAATTTTATTTTGACAAAAAAATTTTTTTATTTAAAAATAATTTCTTAGACTAGAACTAAGATTTCTTTTTAAAAATCTTGGTGCCCCATCAGATGAAAATGAGGAAAATTTTCACTAAGACATGTTGCATATAGAAAAGCCGTACAATATATAACAGGCAAAAGGAATGTTTGCAGATATTGGTTGGTCGATTGTACCCGGAACTCCAGCTAAATATTTGAAAAAAAACTACTGTGTTAAACAGTATTTAATTAATTAGTTTAAGTTGTGAAAATATATACATCGGGTGATTCATCTTAAGGTTTGATTTATTATGTAAAATACATGAATTTGAAAGTAAACTTAAAATTTTTGTTATCGTTTAAAATAAAATTTTTTGGAATTCACTTTATCCATTCAAAAGTTCCAATTGTGCTCGACTCATTCAAGCAAAGCTACTGATATCTTGAGTAATGTTGTCTTCCAAATTGTTAATTGTAGTTGGCTTATTCCTAAAGATCTCAGACTTTAAATATTCTCTGAGAAAATGGTCCAAAAATGTGTAATCGCACGATTTAGGTGGCCGATTAACCATAGCAAAACGTAAAAATAAGTGATCACTTAAATGATTTCTCAACAAGTACATTGTTTCACATGCTGTATGGCAAGAAGCCAGAGTTAATTGAGAGCATGAACTTCAGGAAGCACATAGCCCTAAACGATTGCCATTGATGGTAACATTTTGATTTGCTTCTGTTTTAAAGATTGATTATATGATTCCATTAGTTCACAAATCACACCCTACCAGCGCTCTTAAAGCATATAATACTTGCTCTTGGTAATCTTCGGGTTGTTTATCAGCCCAATGTAAACTAGGACACAAATTTGCGACTTGTATAGGCAATAGTGGTTTCAGTAGGTCGATTATGCGCATCACAAGTTCCTTGAATCGCACGAAAAATATTTCTTACACGACCCTGTTTTTCACTATACAGTTTGGAGATGCTGTTGTGATGTGAGTCTTTCCATAATATCTTGCCAAGCGATACTGAACAAAAATGACAAAGCACTTTGGAATGAGTCATGCGTGAACTATCAGAAAAGACTACTGCAGATCAAACTTCACGATGAAAAATTGCATTTAATTTTTAGCTATTGACTACTAGGTTCATAAGTAAAGGGTGGTTAAATTTTAAGGGCCCATGTTGAAAGTGAACCACACCTAAACGTCAAGTTTTCTTCTGTATTTCATTTGACATTTTTCAATTTCAGACTAATTTAATTTGAACCATGAAAAGATACACAATCGAGCAATGCGTTAAAGTTATTCAGGCTTATTATGAAAATAGGCGTTTAAATCAAAATGCATTTCGTGCACTTCGTGATTTTTTTGGTCAACATAATCGTTCAAATTCGTCCACAATCGATAGAATTATGAAAAATATTTAAATTTCAGCAAAACAGGCCTGTATGAAATGTGAAAACATCTGTGAATGACTTTTTTTTTCGTTGAACGGAAAACATTCCTTTTTTTGGCGATAGTTTGGCAAAAGAGCAGTTAACCTCTACTCATTATTGTGCCCAACAATTGAACATCAAAATTGTCATTGAAAATTTGGGCAATCGGATGGAGGTTTGCCGCCGAGTTTGGGGGGGCCATTTGGCCGATATTTTGTTCCATACATAATTGAATCATACCAATATTATCATAATAAAAAGAAATGACAAAATTTTCCTAAATGCTTTGTGTTCTATTCAAAATCAACATCGGCCTTTCAAATTTACGCACCCTTTGGTACAGGTGTCTTGACTTAATCGTGAATAAAATCAACATTTTTTAACCCGTTTTATTTCCAATATAACTTTCTGATAAATGTTAGATATGTAAGAGTAACTTTTTAATGGAATTTTGGAAACAAAAAATATTAATCAATTTGCATGAAAAAAATATTTTCGCCACTAATTTCTGAAAAACTCCGAAACACTTGAAAATATAAGAACACGTTCTTTAGTTGATTTGAACGAAATTTTATTTTTAAACATTTGTTATTATTTTAGTTAAAATCGAATAAATTGTTCTCGAGTTGTAATAAAATGTATCAGCATAACCGCCTTATATTGGGCGAAATATAAGTCATGACCTAACAACAAATATCTGGGTCCGCTAGAAAAAACCGAAAATGGGTTAAAATTTCCACAATCTACATATTTTTTTAAGCACGTTATTTGCTGCAGACCAGTGTAACATAAAAGTCCAAAAGTCAACTTTTTTCTCATTAAATTTTTTAAGAGAAAACTATTTAATTGATATAAATTATTCAACAACTTCATTATATCTGATGATGCTCTGTTGTAATATTAAATAAAAGCTTCCAACATTTTTTTAAAATAATTTTAACTTTTCCCTTCAAAAACAACAGCAAGATGACTAAATGTAAAGAAAACCTTCATTTCTACAACTCCTACAAGTAATTTATCCTTCATTTTTAATAATTTACCGAAGACCTACGCAATAATCCTTCAGCATATGCGTGTGTGTATATGTGCATAAAAGTTGCGCGTGTTTGTGTCTAAACTAAATACCAATATCAAAGATTTTTAAATTGTACATCACAACTCTCAAATCAACTGCAGAGAATATTTGAAATGCCTTTGTGACTACTGCCACTTACTAAATGCATAAATACTTCAGTGAGTGTGAGTATGAGTGTGCGTGTATTTATAAGTGAATATGTGTAATTGGCGTGTGGTTAAGTTTATTCGTTTGCCTGTCATTTCATATAACAAAAACGTCACTACTATGACAGTTATACAGTAAAAATTAAAATTATAATGCTTATATTAATGACAACAACAACAAAAACAACAACATTAGCAGCAGCATTAACGATAAGTACCTTAAAGTTGAAAACTATTACGACCACAATAATTAGAGTAATTAGCTGAAACATGCTAATCGTATGGTCAAAATAATACTCACACAAACTCACATCCATATAAATTTAATAAAAATATTTCAAACATTTTACAATATTCGTTTGAATAATCCAATTCAAGTTGTAAACTTTAAAAAGAAAACAAATATTAAAAGTGATTTTCTGAATATATTTTTTTTAATATATAGACGATAGAGTTGAGTATACAAAATTCTATTGGTTTTAAGTTAAAAGATAATAAATCGCCAACAGATGTTTTAAAATGACTTTATGATTTACCCACGTATTTTATTGCACCCTGTAATAATCATGCTACTAACAACTACTTTAAAACACATGCAACAAAATAGGCAACGACAGTTATAATACTTAAAACGTCAAACAACAATTGCATTCAGGCATGCATGTAACAGACACACCCAAAATAGTCATATTGGAATGAGGTTGTAGATTTGTGTCGTTCCTTTTATGGATCAGCTGACAAAAACTGACACATAAACTAAATATGTTACTGTTTATCTAAAATGTATTTTAGCTTTTTGTAACGTAGAAATAGAAAATAGGAAAACACTGCGCTTTAGCTAACTAACGACACTAAGCTTAATATTAATTAGTTGTATTGGTTACCGAAGAACTAATAAAAGTTGTTAAATATAACTACAAAAGTGGTGTCTCAAACGTGGCTAGAGCAACAGGCTTTCAATGTAAATTAAAACAAAAGTATCAGGGATGAAGCTTATTTTCTATATTCGGTAATGGGAATTTTTTGCTAAATAAATGACACTTAGGTGACAAATTTTTAATACTTAACTGCCTTGCCAGACCATAGATTTTGAAGCCATTAAAAAATTCTTTATTATTTAACGTTTGGTAATGGGCTGACCTGGTGTTGATGTATTTTACTGAATTGAATGGTCTTATCTTTACTTTATGTAAATGATTTGTGAGATTTATGTTTCTGAAAAACTTAGTTGTGAAAGTATTGTTTTAATTATGACAATCTTTTAAGATTTTAAGAACGGGAGATAGTACCAATAATTCGTCGATTAAATGCTAAGAAATTTTGATAACAATTGTTGGTTGGTTATCGTGGTAGTTCACTGTCAACGAACTATCAAATATAATCTGTATGTTTCTAAGAATCAGAGGAGGGCAGTCCTAAGTTCATTCCATTGCTGTGAGGTATCTCAGCAGATCATTCACTCTGTCTTCAGATATTTTATTATATGTTTGCCCAGAATTATGTGGCTTTTAGCAGTTATCGCAAGACATTCGCAGAGAAGATGGAAAACCGATTGTTTCTTCTAGAAATCCAGACAGTTGCGAAAATTGTCGTTCAAGATATGTTCGAGTTGGCTTGTATATTTTCCTTACATCCAGTGATAAGTCAATAGCGCCAGTCACTAAAAACATTTCCAGTATATGCCACCTGTTATCGGTTAGTTCGCAGATATACAGAGTATGTCCCCTTTTAAACGGTTCATCAGTCCGTTTTTTGGCGTATCGGCGAAGGCTTGTGCTGTAAGTATGGTTATGATTTGGGATGGGTAATTATTATTTCAAACAATAAATATAGCCACAGTAGTACGTGGTCTAATGGACGTTCTGTGTGCCGTAAACTTGACGACTTAAAAAAAATGAGAATTTTTGAAAAAGGTTTACATGATTTATAAACGTTATTTTGGTGTAAGGTTTTGCATAGTTATTTGTTAAAATATACAAAAAAAAAATCAAACTCACTTCATTAATATAACAGCTAGTTTCTGCTAAAGAAACACCCTGTATAAAGTGAGTAAATCTAAAGTACAAGAAGAAAGCTTATTTAGTCAGCTTTTGATTAGTTAAAAATTTATTTACAGAAAACATTAACATTTTCATTAAACCAAAACAAAATATTATAAAAAAATTTATTAATATAAATATTTTTTTTATAAATTCACATTCTTACTTTCATTTAGTAAATATTATATTGTTGCAGATTTATATTTTAATAATTTGATTTACATGTTATTAAGTATTATTAGTTTAATTTAAATTTGTTTAATTTAAACATTAGTTTTATTAACAGTAGTTTGTATACACTTAACATTTCCTTCGGTTGCCTTGTTGGTCGACTAGCATGTTAAGTAATATACAGCTTAAATGTTTAATTATATATCCCACATATTACTTAACATTCGTCTTCATCTTAATTTAAATGAAGTGGCCCCTTCTGGTAATTTACCAGAATGCACTAGTGTGTATGTATGAGAACATTTTAGAATGTTACAGACTACCACCATGTTACTTTAAAAAGTCGAACATAATCAGTATATAAAAGTAGAGCTTGTTAATGGTGTATCAAATTGAGTTTGATAGTAAAGGTTTATGATAACAAGTGAGATAAAAATAAAAATATTGTGAAGACAATATCTGGGTGTGTTTAAATAAATAAAGTGCTCTTACTTTTCAAATAAATAAATTTCAGGTATTATTATTTGCAATATAAAAAAATCCCTGTTTTATTTAAAGAAAACAAACCAACGATTATAAATAGTATAAACGTAACAGTATTTTAGTATTTTGAAAAAACGGCAACACTAAGCTACAATATAACAGATGTTTGTATTATGAGTTGACGTGGTTTTACTTTAAATTGTTATTAAACCCTTCGCCACCCCCTCAACAATTAATTTCATTTCATCAGAATTTGATGTAGGTAAATGACGTTATGCGTGACACTTTATCATAAATAATTCACGACTAAATTGTTGTTGTGTTTGCAGTTCAAAACGTCAACAAAAAGTTTTTGATGAAGTCAAAAAAAAAAAATCAATCATTTAAAAATATATTTGGCGCATTCACAAGGTATGCTTAATGGTCATATTATCATATTTCACATTGTCATAAATTTTAGAAACTTAAAATTGTTTAACAAATTTATATTAGCAGACAATAATATTTTTGAACGATTTCAAAATTTTAGAAAACTCTTAAAATATGATGAAACGACTTGATGGCATACTTTGTGCAACCCCTAAATATGTTTTGTAAAATCGATATGGAAAAACATATACACAATAATGAAGCGAACATTTATACATGTCGTTGGCGTGTAATGGATGAATGTGTATGACGACACTTTTAAAATTGAACATATGACTGAGTAAGCGACTGGTTTATAAGGAAAGAGAATGAGTAAAAAAACAAGAAACGAAGTATAATCAGGCAGCGCAACAAAAAGTTTATAATTTTAGGTATTTTACAGTGAAAACCTGCTCTTTAAAATAAAGCTTAAGAAATAATTAATGTTGTCATGAATTAACAAGTCACTCAGCTGATTTTTTAATGAAAGTAAGTGTGAGGAGATGTGGGTAAATTTGTTTGTTTACATTTGAGTCTGATAAGAGTTTTTTTTTCTTCTAAATTTTCTTTAAAAATAGAATATGGAACAAATATTTTCTACAATGTTTTTTTTTTAATTCTATTAGGAAAAAGTTTACTCTGATATTATTAAGAAAAATTTTAAGAAAACAAAATTTTAAGAAAAAAAGTTCAAAAACATTTATTTCTGGGTTGTATGGCATGAGTCACCATCTAGATATAACTTAAATTTAGGTAAAAAGCACTCTGTTCTCATGTCATCATGCGATCTCGAGGACCAGTTATTAGTTAGAGTTTTTTTAGAATCTTTTTTAATTAAATATATGACAATTATTTCATTCATATATTTGTATCGCAACTGGAGTCATATGCAATTAAAATTATACTCCAAGAACAGTTACATTTCAGTAAGTAGGCGTAAAGTGGGCAAGACACACTTATAGTCTATTATTTGGTTTTTTTTTACAATACAAATACAAAGTTTCTTCTAGTTTAATATGCCATCCGGTCCACTGTTAAAGGACCCAATGTGTCTTAAAAAAATGCATAAATGCACTTACTACTCCACTTGCAATTATATACAATAATTTAATAAAACTTGGTTATTTTCCTCAGTTTGGGAAGGACTCCTTTACAATTCCCCTTTTTTTAATCCGGTAATAAATCGAACTTAACGAACTATAAAGCTATTGCGAAGCTTAGTGCGATTCCAAAACTTTTTGAAAAATGTATTATGGATAATATATGCCATCAAATCGAGCCATAACCGCAGAAATGATGTAACCCTCAAAATCAAAATTTTACAGGAGAGGGTTTTTTGTAAATAAATTCAGTCACCATATGCATTTACATTAAAATTGTTTTTGTTATAAAATCATTACGATTCAATTTACAGTAATGACATTTTGACAGATGATACAAATTATCGAGAACTATCGATTTCAATAAAACAACGAAAATCGATTATGATGTGGGTTACATCAATTTGGCGGTAATGGCTCGAAATATCATCTATTCTATCTCATCATCAACACGGTTTTCGAAAAGGCTGCTCTATACTAACTAACCTTTTGGAACTTACCACTGTTGTTCATCATCAATGGTTTTAATAATAAACAATTGACGAATGTTATCTATACTGACTTCAGTAAGGCTTTTGATCAAGTAAATCATAATCTGCTTCTACACAAGCTTTATCTTATGGGATTCACGATAAACACTTTGAATTAGATAAAGTCATACCTAACAGGTCGTAAACAGTGTGTTCTTTTTAACAATGTGACTTCTTATAATAATGCCGTAAAATCTGGTGTCCCTCAAGGTAGCCATTTGGGTCCTATTTTAATTTCGCTCCTTATAAATGATTTGCCAAATTTTGCAACGTCTTAGTGTATGCCGATGACGTAAAGATTTTTCTTAGTTACAAGAATATTTATGATGGAACTCAGTTACAACATGATTTGAATAAATTTTTTGAATGGTGCATTATTAATTTAGTGACGCTCAACCTAAAAAAATGCAAACATATGAGATTCTCAAGAAATTGAAATGCTGGTTGTCTCTTTTTTCTGGGTGGTTATCAACTTGAACTGGTTTCGGAGTTTTTGGATCTAGGCGTTCTTTTTGACCCTAAACTAAATTTCAGCAACCATATTGTTATGATAGTAAATAAATCTCGTGGTGTTCTCGCTTTTAAAAAACGTTGGGCTAAAGAGTTAACGGAACCACAAATAACTGTACGGTTTTACTTCTCATTGGTAAGACCTATTCTTAAATTCGGATCTATTATTTGGGATCCTTGTACCAATTTTCAGAAGGATCGAATTAAATCAGTTCAGAAACAATTCCTTCTATTTTGTTTAGGTCATACAACATGGGATCCTGATAGAAACATTCTGCCGTACACAACTAGACTTGCTATGATTAAGTTGCCAACGTTAGAAAGTAGACGAATTATTATCAACTTTAATGCTACACGGAATTTCACTCCTCTTTATCTTAGATGTATTCAAACTAACTACGCTGATGCTGACCCACTCACTAAGTAGAATATCGAAAAACTATAAAGATCTTTATAATTTCATTGTTTTTTCTTTAAATGTTAACATAAATAAACGTAATATTATTCTCTTCTTAAATGTTTGTAATTAGTTAAGTTTATTTTTTTCATGTATTTTTTTTGTCTGTAAAGATTTATAATCTATAGACTTTTATTAAATAAATAAATAAATAAAAAAGTAATAAAGATTTGCCCAACATAGTGAAATAGATCAGATTCTCTTGAGTCGAACCCTCAACCCGTAAGCTGGCACACCGTTGCACCCAACGGTGAATCATAGATTCCCATGATAATTTTAAACATTTAGCGATAGAATACGAAAAATAATAGAGTCTGCCCTAGATGTGGGCGTTTCACAGTAATTTACTAAATGGAAATGGACATTGAAGTGGTTATATCACTTCAATTTCCACTAGTAGATTCGACTTATATTTTAAAACATTAAATCTGTGTCCAAATAGAAATTATTTGAATTCTAGATAAAAAATAGTGTAGGAGCTGGGGTTAAAAGTGGGCGTGTCAAAGTAATTTCTTGAAATATAGAAAATTTAAATCCACATAGAGATTAATAATTTTTTGGGAGGTGGACAAAAAAAGGGTTTTCACCGATAATTTTCTGGTATTAGCCAGAAAGACACTAGTATGAAATTTTAGCATTAATCATCTGCTGCTATTAGTTTACTGAAATTTTATTGTTAATAGCAGGGTAGGGCATATATGAGGGGTGGGCTTTAAAGTGGGCATGTCAAATTAATTTTTCATAACAAACTTAACTCAGATATTGCAATGAATTAGCACTCCATTATTCTTCCAACATTTTTGTGCATATAGAAATTACATAAATTTAAGAAAAACATTTATATGGGAGGTAGACCTTAAAGAGGGCGTGTCAACATCATTATTCAAAAAGCTATATTTATAAAATTTTAGCATCGTTTATCGGATTCTGTAGGCTTAATGACGTTTTAAATATTGAATAGGCCAAAATAAACTGTGGGCAGTGTAAATTTTTGTAGAATTTAATTCATAACTGCATTGAGAATGCAAAAATTCGAGAAATTTTTAGGAATCATGTTTTTTTTTGATCAGTTAATTTACCTGAGAAATGTTCTGATTATATGTCAAGCCATTTACACGCTATTGCAATTTGTTCCATGTAAGAGAGTCAATTTTTTCTAACTTACTCCTGCTTAATTTTCTTTATAATGAGCAGATTTCACCCGTTTTCAATAACAAATGTTTCTGACGTATTATTGCAAAATGTCTTCTCCCAGATTTTTTTTGTTCGAGCTCTATCTTTTTTTTAACGCCTTGAAAGACGGACGGACATAGTAAGGTCGCTCTAAAATAAAACCAGGGATTTTGAAGATTTATATTGTATGGGAACTAGAATGTGTCACAAAGAGAACGACAAAATGAATATACGTCCAAGCCATTTTTGGGTGGTGGGTATAAAATCCCATTCTACGAATTCCCTTCGTACTGCATCAGTTCTTGTATCAATTTAATTTTGTTATTTATTGGTTTTGATTGATATTTATGAATTTTTTGTAGAACTCACTTGTTGGGTTTTGACATTTTAGAAGTGCTTTTAGCTTTAACACTTCATTTAGTCGTCTTGGGAGTAAATTACGGCATTCGAACAAGTTCGAAATTTGAAAATCCTTACTAAATTATCTATACCTAAAGCACAGCAAACTCGATCGCTCGAGTGAAATTTCGATCGTATTCGAATGCCGTAATTTGGCCTTTGATATCTTTTATTACCTTCGCTTCAGGATTGATTAATATTTCCTTAATATGTTGCATTGCTTTTTTGCACGTCTCTAACATTTTGTATTAAATTTTTAATATTTTACTACTTACACATGCCAGCAAATTCAAACCAATCGTTGAAAATTTGAAAATTTTCATTAAATTGACTTTATCATCATTAAGCCCTTGTCTTTTACAGCAACGTTGTTTAATTTTCCATATTTGGCACGTAATATTTATAAATATACCTCAAGTCATTATTGCACTTCCTTTTCATTGACATCTTGATGTGGCATTTTGCAAGTTTTGGTATCACTTGGTGTCGCCCTAAACGGGCTAACTCCCTTGATAATCTATTTGTAATTTACAATACCATTATAAAGAAAACGAAGAGGGAGAGAAGGTTATTTAAAAAAGAAAGGCTGCAAGAAAATTGAATGAAATTATTTTATTTTATTTTATTCTTTTTAATTTTATAGGCAGAAAATTCGATTAAGCGGGTAACAGTGCATTTTAATGTCGAACGGTTGCAAGGGACAGTTTGGTTGCTTGTTTTTTAAATAAAACAAAAGAGAAATGCACAGAAGCGAAGGCAGTTGCTGCATCTGTTTTAAAACGGTTTATTTATAATCTCTATACAGAGATTTATTAATGTGTATATGTATAAATGTGTGAATGTTTAAACAATACAATAAAAGAGAGATAGAGAGAGAGAAGAATACGAAAAAGCCATAATCTGTTTTCAGTTGCAAAAGAAAGGAAGGAAGGCAGGAAGGAAAGCGAGGGTTAATATTAAATGTATTTTATTCACTGTACAAATGACGGATGTGGTTAAATTTAAAAACGCAAAAGTAAAAATAAAACAATAATGACTGAAATTGTTATTTAACAATTGCTGCGATTTGGTTTTGACTGGCTGTTGACTTGTTGGTGGTATGAATGTCGGTAATTCAGCGGTTTCTTTTCATTTTAAATTGTTATTTTGTTTTTTAATTTTTTTTTTACATGCATGTTAGTATGAGTGTTTTAATGTGAGTATGTATGTATGTATGTGTATTTGACATATGGAACTCAATGATTTATGGTTTACTAAATGTGATAAATTTAAACTTTTTCTTTTCGCATAAAATATTTGTGTTTATGAGTTTGTTGTGTTTTTGTTTTCACGTACTATAAGTTGTATGTGACGTATGAGTTATATTCCGGCTAGATGATAAATGTTCATATAAATTAAATATTACTCATACGCATAAGTTAAAAATTAAGAAAAAAATAAATATATTTTTCAAAGTACGTATTTAAAATCATATTCAAATACTATTGTAATGCTATAGAACTAGGGTCGCCAACTGGCGGATTGCGGTCCGGATCTCGGCGGACGTTGTGATAACAATACAAAATATTTTACATTATGTAACAACAAATTCATGAGAAATATTTTCGTCTTGACCTCAGTCTTTGGTGATGATCCGTTAACTAACAAGTAATAGGGAAACCTATAAAAAAAAAAAGATAAGTTGGGAGCGATAACACAAACAATTTCATTAGTAATATGCATACCATCAGTGAGATGAAACTTCTCACTTTGTTTGGGTCAACATTTAATGAAATTTAATGAGAATAGCCTGCATAAGCTTTACTTCAAACTTCAAAAGGATAGTCCAAGACAAAAAATTCATTTTTTTTCATTATTATTGTCAAACCCTTAGTACTTACTTCTTTTTATTCAAAGCATATGTTTATTATTTATTAAACTAATGCACCGAAACCCGTTCGTTTTATTTGTCCGTTAATACACTATCTAAACATATTATTTAAAAAGTTCAGTTTTTTTACCTTTCGGACGGCGACGGTTGTGATTTTTTTTGAAAAAACGTACCACATATGAAAGTAGTTGGTGACCGCTGCTATAAAATATTGGATAGAAGATATTTTATTTAAGCAAAATATTAGACATGTGATATAATTTTAAAATACACCTTTTTGATTTATATTCGTTGAAATTCATGCGAATGTACTTTGCGCATATTATTAAAAAATCATAGTGTAAATAGCATTCGATAAATAAATAAAATTTAAAAATAAATTTCTAATTTCGTCTTTTTTTTTTTGTGTTGAGCTTAAGACCAATTTTGTTTTTTTATACACATTTTTTTTATTAAAATCCAATATTTCATTACCAAACAATGGGTAGGTTCTTCAGGCTAAATATAAAAATTATGTGAACAGAAAGAAAATTCAAAACAATTACCAATTACGAATTTTGTAAAAACGGCGCCTTTATAAAAAAAAACAAAAGTTTAAGCAAAAAATATCCTCAAAAAATTAAGAGGATATTTTAGAAACATATTTAACATAAAAAAAGTTTTCTGACAAAAATAAAATTAAAGAACCAAAACTTCACTGTTAGACTCTTATAAAAATGCTTTCTGGTAAAATTTCCACCCCAATGCTTATAGCTTTTCGATTAGAAACCAACTGCGATATAAGCACAAAAATAAAAGCGCTTTGGTGATTTTTCTAAAGTGAACAACAGAGAACAGCGTTTAAAAGTAAGGGCTTGTCCAGCGAAAAATAAAATACTTAATTTAAACTCTTAGCTAATTTCAATAATTCTATCTCATATTAATTTTGTATGTATGTGTTGCCAGATTGATTTTAATAAATGAATCCCTGGAGAAGTTGGAAAATACCAACGAAACGTCGGATTATAAAATGAAATATATAATCTTTTATTTTTATTTTAATATAATGAAACATATGATCTTGAAAGCCCGAATTTAGGAAATTTATTGAAAAATATAAAATACTTCCACTATTTTTAAAATTTGTGATGGCCTCCACTACAAAATGACTTACAATTAATATATATATTCGTCAAATCTAATAATTAAAAACTATGTAAAGTATGTAAATATTGGTATCAAATTAAACGGTGATCGATACTGATACAGTAAACAATGAAAAGCTAAAATCCAAAATAATGCTCGAAATAAAATTTCATACATCTGACATTTAAAATATAATAATTTTGGCTTTGCCGCCTTCGAACCCCATAATAAGGGTATCAAATGAAATATTGATTAATGAGAAGCATACAATAAACTATGTAAAACTTGAAAACAAAATAGCTACTAATTTTTTCCTCAACCCCATAAATATGGTTATCAAATGAAAGGGTTTGACTTGTAGAATACAGCCAACTAATTAGAAATTCAAAATCAAAGAAAGCGTTAAAAAAGCTAATGGCAAAATCTAGGCTAAGCTATAAAGTGGTCACTATATATATGTAGATATATGATGAAGAGGGGTACTATCAGCATCGGTGTGGTTAACGATTTATTGAAACTTATACGTTAAAGTGCATTTAATGAAAAATTACTAAAGTTTTTGGAGTTTTAAATAGGTTTAATTGACGTAATGATATTTGGAGATGGTACGAAATATTGACTCAAGTTTGCAAATATTTATTTCCACCATTGCACGAGTTTCGAAGAAACTTTTAAATTATCCTTCAATAGAAATCCTGTTGTGCACAATATTAATAATTAATATTAGTAATTGATTCTGCTAAAATGGGACTGAAACAGGGAAACTTTTTAGTGCTCTTCACATTGTTAAAACACTTTATTGAATACTAGCTTAAGATTTGAATTTTAATACTAAGAGATACGGTTAGGTTAGGTAGTAAGGCTGGTGTAAAATTTCCTTCACAACCTCTCCCTGAGACCAATACGGTCCATTGTGATGACTGAATAGAAGATAGTAAAGAAGAGTAGAAGGGAGAATGAATAATTAGGAAGGTAAAGAGAAAAGGTAAATTTATGCCCTACTAACGACCTGCCCTTAGTATGCTGTCGCGCAGCCAGATCAGTACCATTACGAATCCTATCAGATTCTCGAGTACACAGCCCGTGACATCCTCCAATTTGCGTAGGAAACTACTACCTAGCCATTTAAGCCTAAAATTTTGCAGTCTGACACGATGGTATAGAATATGCTCAACTGTCTCCAACTCCTCTGGATCCTTACACATCCTGCACATATCCGACAGACCCGTTCCCATCCTTACTGTAAGCCTGCCTAACATACAGTGGCTCGTAATAAAACCCATATCAAGAAGATTAAGAGTGACAAAGTTTTGATTTTTTCCAACGAATTTGAAGCTGTTGCAACCTTTCCTTTGGGAAAGGGTCCGCCAAATAACTTTCTTTTTTAAAATGCTATAAAGGAAAAGTGTAGCTTCGGCTGTGTGGCACGTAGCCCCTTTCTGTTGTAATCAATTGTTACCAATATCCTCCTCTTCAATTTTTGTGATCAAAAATTAGTTCAACATGGCCCGATAACGATCGCCATTGACTACGGCCACTCCTTGCGCATTTTCGAAGAAAAATGGCACAATTATGCATCTGGACCAAAATCCTCACCAAATAGTGACTCGTTTTGGGTGTACCGGCTTTTCAATATATGCGTGCGGGTTTTCTGTGCCCCAAATGCGACAATTTTGCTTGTTTACATACCGGCCAAGATCAAAATTAGTTTCATCTGAAAAGATGATTTTTTTTTGGCAAAATCGGCCAAAGTAATGTCGCAATATTTCCCAGCGTTGTTCAAGCGTATACACAACCATATTCGTTCAGCGGAAGGATAAAACTAATTATCTGTCGAATCAGACATGAGCTAAGTGTTACCATTCACGAAATAAGCACTAGTTGAAAAAAAAACGTTAGATGGCGGGCCCTTTAGTTCTTCTATGTAGAGCTTAAAGCAACTCCTTATTGGTGTTATACAATTTTGTTTGCAATCGCGCGACAGAAATAATTTAAGGACAAATAGAAAACGATTAATATTTTCTCCGCTTCACTTAACACTTTGATTTTACCTATTTATACCGAATGTTAGTGCAATACTAGGAAGCGACATCACTTGGTAGTTTAATGTAAAAATTAATATCTAATATTTGCAATTTAGTAAAAGAAGCAACTGTTTAGAGAATAAAATTCAATTCCCTATGGCATTTTTTAAAAGTATACAACTTAAAATGTTGACCAGATAATAAAAAAGTTTCATACCAAATTCTTTTTAAATCTATACAGTAGTTTTTGCGCGAAGTGAATTACGCTGAACTTACAGAAAGACAGCCGGACAAAAAGTTCTCGAAATTTTTTTTTTAAATTTAAAAAAAAAATATTTTTGGTTTTTTTATTATTTCGTCTGAAATAAAATTACAGAAAAAAGCATTTTTTTTTAATTTGTAGAAAATATTCTTATATTTTTCATGCATATTTAGTATTCTAACTTTCCGTCCCTGGTAATAACTAATTACCTTGTAATAAGTAGCGGCTTCTGTTTCTACATGCCATATGTTTGTCTAGGTCAGTATTATTGGCAATTACTTGTGTTGTTTGAAGCGGAAAGTAATGTAATTGATAGACTGAACATTCAAATAAGCAACCACCGCTTGCAGTTGTTTTTACTATCATTATTGTTCGACCTTTGAACACTTTGCCTGCATATAAGTAGAGTGAACAGTGTAAGAAATGTGTAAATGAATTACAGTAACCAACTCATCAGTAATTCACACTATTAAACATTTTAAGAATAATAGTAAGCGACTATGTTACGAGGACAAAGAGAAAACTTGAAAACGATTAGACACATTTGCATTGAACACTCAGTCTGTCCTTAAAGTACATACCACTAAACATTAAAGACTACTAGTATTTACATAATTGTATTAACCTTTTATGTACTTATGTACTCGTATGTATGATTATAAAATTGCTAGTTAAAGTTGTAATAAAAAAGAAAAGAACACACACCAAAGAAATACCCAAGTGTTAGTAAGAAAAAAAAAAACAGCAACAACTAATACTTTGTTAAAGTGTATACTAATTTTAAAATTACCAACTAATTTGGTTTGTATATTTTTTGTGTTTTTGTTTTTTTTTATAAATATTTTTCTATTACCCTTGAGACATGTAGTTATTTGAAATAAGTATGTAGTAAATGTATGCATGTGTGTGAGTATAAAATAAAACATTTAAATTATACGACAGTCCAGAGACCACAAATACACAGACATACATAAGTACATATTTTATTATCCTTCAAAATTGTTTAAGGTTAAAATAATATTTAAACTAATGCAAAATATATACGTTACAACATTAAAAAACGATGTAACGTATAGAGGTTCCCGAGCCGAAATGCATAAACGAAAGAAACGACATTATAAATTTTCAAGTTAGGCCAACAGTCCTATGCTCTCCTTAAATGTGTCAATTTTAGCTCCATATTTGCAACTTTTTAAAAAATATTGTTCAACGATAAAAACACATTAAATTTGTTCCACTTAATTCCGGGTAAGGTGTGGTGAAATGAGAGTTAACCAAAAATTCGCTCAGAAAACGATGAATTTTCCTAAAATTGCTGGAAGACAAAAACCACATTTCAAGCCTGAAAAAAAGTAAAAATTTAGCAGCTGCTGTTTAGAGGCCTAAGTTGGTGGGCTCTTTTCGGCCGAATTATTTTGTTCCTAAAAAGCCGTTTATCTTGGCTGATGGTGATAAATGTTTAGCATAGACCCCTTTTACAAACGTGAAATTAAAAGGCAAACATTTTTCTATTCTCTTTTGAACCTTTTACAATTGAGACATCAGAAGACAGACAGAAATTTAGTTTTTCAACTTTTTCTATTTTCGCTGTCGCATAGTGCTTAACTCGTCTAACAAACTACTAAACTAAAGCTGAGGCTAAAAAAATTTTATGAAATAAAAGCAAAAATAGAAAAAGAGAGAGAGAAATAAAAAATAAATCAAATAACTTTGTAATCGCCCCAATCAAACAATAAAATTGAACAGGCAGCTGTCGTGCAGCTCACTTGGATCCATCCTATTGATGCATTTGTAATAAACATAGCATATCTTGTTCTATTTTCAACTCGCTTTCATTCATGCAATAATGATAAAACGAAGTCGACTTAATACTTAATCTCAATCCTCCTTTTTTGGCGTTCTCGGAGAGTCTTTTTAACTTTGCCGGAATATCTGCAAAGCGGTGGGCCATTGTACATATGTCATCTGCAAAGTCTATATCATTAAGGTATTCCATCATATTCCATCGAATGTCGGTAGAGGCCTCCGTGTTGGTTTCTTCCATTACACAATCCAAAAGCAGAATAAATAGTGTGGGTTACATGATAAAACCCTGCATTACTCCATTTTTATACCCGCCACCAAAAAAATGGTGGGGGTATATTCATTTTGTCATTCCGTTTGTAACACATCGAAATATCCATTTTAGACCCCATAAAGTATATATATTCTGAATCGGGGTTTGATTTGATGACGATCTAGCTATGTCCGTCCGTCTGTCCGTCTGTCCGTCTGTCCGTCTGTTGAAAGCACGATAGAGGTCGCACCGAAAAAGCTAGGGGGCTCAAATTTTGCCAGGATCTTTCTTATAGACAAGGTTTGTTTGGTATTGAAAATGGGCTAAATCGGAACATTAGAAGAAGAGTTATAGCTCGTAAAGCAAGAGTAGGTCGAAAAAACCGTGTCCTTCAAACACCGAATAAAATGGAATTGTGGCCAAACGCATTAACGTAGACTCATGAAACATGAAATATAGACTCGAATATATATTTCTCGAGTCAAAACAATATCTCTCCCCAAAAATTATCAAAATCTATGCATTAGGAGAGGAGTTATCGATCAAAATGTACGAAAATTTATACCGCACAGTGTATTTTTCGGTATATTTAAAAACAAAAACGTCATAAAAGCAACAAAATTGGATGTACTACTCTGAAATATTGCAAACTTTGTTTTTTGGTGAGACGCTTTTTTGTAACGGAAAATCAGTGTGCCACGCCCACTTTTACGCCCTCCTCCCATATAACGTTTTACCTAAAATTCATATAATTTCTCTATTAATAAAGATTTTGGAATAATAAAGGCCTATATTGAAACACCTCAGTTGTACTCATTCGCAAAAATAACTTTGACACGCCTACTATAACGCCCACTTTTTACGTTATCTACCGTTAATGAAATTTAAAAGCTCATAAAACCACCAAAATTAGAGTTATGATGATCAAATTTGCTACGTATATCCCCCTAGGCAATATCATTACTGTGCCAGAAAATTAAGGTGCCACGCCCACTTTTACGCCCACCTCCCATATAAAGTTTTACATAAAATTCATAAAATATCTCTATTAATAATGATTTGGGAATAATAAAGGGCTGCATTGAAACACCTAAGTTGTACTCATTCACAAAAACAACTTTGACACGCCTACTATAACGCCCACTTTTCACGTTGTCTACCGTTAATGAAATTTAAAAGCTCATAAAACCGCCAAAATTAGAGTTATGATGATCAAATTTGCTACGAATATCCTTCTAATCAATGTAGTCGTTGTGCCAAAAAGTTTAGGTAACACGCTCACTTAAACGCCCACCTTCCATAACGGTTTATATTAAATTCATGTAATTTCTCTATTGACAAAGTTTTTGGGAAAATAAAGGACTATATTGAAATATATAAGTTGTATTTGTTAGCAGAAACTTTATTGACAAGCCTACTTTAACGCCCACTTTCATTGAAAGACTACATTTACAAAAGCATTTTAGTAGCATATCGAAGTTATAGAGGGTGGTTAAATTTTAAGGACCGATGTTGAATTTAAATAAAACACAAATTATTTAGGATATTATTATCATTTCTTTTTATAATGATAATATTTGTATGGTTCAATTATGTATTTAACAAAATATCTGCCAAATGGCCCCCCCATCCTTGGCGCCACTTCTCTATCTGATGGTCCAAATTTTCAATGACAATGTTTATGCTCAATTGTTGGGCATGATGATGAGGCGAGGTTGACTGCTCTTTTGCCACACTATCGCAAAAAACAGAAATGGTTCCCATTCAACGAACTAAGAAGGCATTCACAGATTTTTTACAAGATATTTTTTACAATTCTCCCGATTGTGGACAAATTTGAACGATTATGTTGATCAAAAGAATTACGAAGTGCACAAAATGCGATTTGATTTGAACGCCCATTTTTATAAAAAACATGAATAACTTTAAAGCGTTGCTCATTTGCATATCTTTCCACGGATCAAATTGAGTAAGTTTGAGATTGAGAAATGCCAAGTGAAATGCAGAAAACAAATTTAAAGACTAGGTGTAGTTCACCTTCAACATGGGCCCTAAAAAATTTAACCACCCTTTACAAAGAAAGTGATACATATTTTACTATAAAGATATTATTAAATAGCGATTAACAAAATAATAATTATTGTGCTTTAAATGTACACAAAATTGGTGGTGGGTATAAAAGATTCGGCACAGCCGAATATAGTGCTCTTACTTGTTATATTTTAATGTCGGCTTAAACGATCATTTTTGATCTCAACCGCCATCCTCGCCATTTTTTTTGACCAAAGCTCAGTGGAGTCATATGAGTTTTTTTCGTTGCTAAAGTCATATCTCTTAAACCAAATGAGATAACCAAAAAAATTTAAAAGGTATATCATAAATAATTGACCAGCCTATGAAATTAGTGTTTGAAAAGCTGTCTACGCCTTGTATGTGCCTTCTTATAAATTAGAAAAGTTAAAATTTGCGAAAAAATCAATTTTATGGAAATAAAACAAAATATTTTATTTTAATTTTTAATATTTCTTTTAAAAACTTTTATTGTATCATTTAAAATTATTCTGCAAAAATTTAAATGATTTAGAGTAGTTAAACGTTATATTTTTAGTGTCTTAAAATTACTTGTTTTGCCAACTTTCTGGAGTGACTAAGTAGTAGAATTATGATTCTACCTATTACCTGTATACATATGGACTTAGGTCAACTTATGTAATTTTGATATCACGCACACGTGTTCCAATAAGACTTGTACCTACCTGTATTGGCTGTTTGACTATTTGTACGCCAACGCAATATTTATTATTCTGTTATTTCTACATCCTGAATCTGAACCTGAATTAAGGGAGCAAAATTTGACAGAGGATCTCAGATAAGCATTACGATGTGAACAATGAAAATCATATATCCTAATAATAAAGAACAAAACAATAACAATAAGAATAGCTTTTCATGGTTATATGTCATAAATTGCCCAAAAAGGTATGCAACACATTTTTGAAATCAAGTTTTTTTTTTAATTTTACCTCTAGCAAAAATATCACAACGGGACCCTCGGAGGACTCAAGTGAGCTATGCCTTCGGGCGGCTGCCGGATCTAACCTACCTCGAGCAAAAAATGCGCCAAGAACGGACAGCTGGAAATTTTTGCATTTGGTAAAGGAATAATCAAAAAACTTATTTTGAAAATATTCCAAATATAGAAATTTATAAATTTTTTTTTAATTTCCATCAAAGTTGAGAAATTTTGAAGAAATTCATAGTTGGTAGTTCGGCGATTTACCTAGAGAAACACAAAACAAAGAGTAATTTTTACTCTTTTCTTATCAATAGAATCAAAACAATGACTATCCGTTACTTATTTGTCGAGATACTGTGTCCTAAAAATGATCTGTTTTTTTGAACACTAAAATTCAGTCAACTCTGAAGGGCCATATCTTCTGTACCCTCTGTAGCTTCGCTCCGAAATGGCCCGCACAACATTTAGAATATTATAGACCTTTTTTGGGGTCAAAGGTTGTTGTAACTCTGTTTGACTTAAAAAAAAAACAATAACGTAGAGAATATAAATTTTTGGGAACAACATTCGCTTTCTTTTGAGATATTAATCGTGTTTTAATTATAAAACGTTCTGGAGTTATGGCTCCATATGTCAGCTTTTTGTTAATAAAATTGCGTTTCTTCAAACTTAGAGCGACGAGCGGCACGGGTTAACGCCGCACAGAGGAGTATTTGGCCTGGAAAGCTGGCCATAATTATTAAATGTGTTTTTTGAATTAAAAGTTTTAGTTTTTTGATAGTTTTAGGTGTAGTAAAAAAAATTACACTGCGCAACAAAAGTACACTGTGCAACAAAAAAAAATTTTTTTTTTCTACCCTAGAAATAAAAGTATGTGGACTATATGGATTATGATGCCCTTAATTCAAATCGGTTTTCCGTTTTTCCCTAGTACGTAAGGATTTTTTTTAAAGGCGGGGCATATTTCACGCCCTAAATGGTGGGGCTGCCTAGTATATTTTGTCATAACTTGAAAACGGGTTCTCCGATTTTAATAACAAGAGAATCAAAAGATGCATCCGAAAATTCTGCTAACCAGACACATTTCTTTTCTATCTATCACTATTTTGGAGTTATTTAAAATTTAATGGCGAAAAAAATAAATTTTCCTGCAAAATTCGTCAAATTTTTTGTTTTTAAAATGCAATAAAAAAAATTAAAGAACCAAAAAGTTTAAGTTTTTAAGATTTTTCCAAAACCCACACTCCTAACCCCAATACCTAAACAAGAGCGTTGAACGTCAAGCGTTGGAGTTTTACATGTGTTTTGTTTTTGTTACAATAACAAAATACATGCAAAATTGCAACGCTTGACGCTCAACGCTCTTGTTTAGGTATGGGGGTAAGTAATGAAAGGCGGTATTAAACATTACATTTAAATCTTATATAATTTTTTACACTTTCCTGACTTTAGCAGGGTCTCAGAGCTACAAATCGTAGTCTGTCGAGCTGCGTACTTAGTTTTAAAGATTTCTTAAAATTCAGTTTTGCCTTTTTCATCAGCTTTTCATGCCAAATACTCCTCTGTGCGTCGTTTAATCCAGCTTAAGTTTTTTTGGTGGCGGGTATAAAAAGGCAAATTGTTTTGTGGGGTCCAGGCAAAATTTTTTTGCGCTCATCCTGATGTGCAGACAAATGTACATAAACAAAATGCATTTTTCATTGTTGTTTTAGTTGCCGCAGAATAATTGAATAAATAATTTATAAATATTAAAAAATAATATTTATGTTGCGTGAAAGTAAAAATAATAAGCCTTTTGTAAAATTACAATTTTGACACACGTACTCCATTACATATGGATCGCAAAAGTGATATGTAAAATACATTCAGTTTAAAGGCAGCTTTAGTCAATCAGGTAACTTGTTTCTTTTAGCACAAGGGTATTGACATACATTGACATGTAGTGGGTGATCACTTTTTTTATTTGAAAAAAAAAAAATAATATTTAAAATTTCTTTAAGTTTACCTTTTGAACTCCTTTTACTAAGATGATTCGTTACAGTAGTTGCATGTTTGTTGGAAGTCGCAGTATTTAGAGGCAAGTTATTATTAAACGCCTTTGACGGCGAAAATTCTTCTGATAACATTAAAATTTATAGCAAAAAGGAAAAATATTAATTTTGCTATTAAATAATAAATTCAAGCGCAGGTTTCCTTCATTTAAAGCAGTATATTTATTTTAGTTATTATAATAAATATTTTTTTAAGGTATTTCATATTTATTTCCTTTAAGTTAAAAATTTAAAAATTATTTATATTTTTTATAAAATTTATTTTTTTTTTAATTTTCGTTTAAATTCATAAATTTAATATTTTTGTTTATTTTTGCAGATATTTTCCAAATTTGTTTTAACTAATTTTTTTTTTATATTTTGTCATTAACAATTTTAAGATTTGGTTGTTTAATTGTGTTAGTTTTTATTTTAAAATAATTTGTTGTTGTTAACAAATTGTTAAAGCAGCAAATAAAGTTTAATATAAATTTACATAAATATTTTTTGGGTTGGCATAGCAAATTAGCGAGTAATGTGAAGCAGAAATGAGCCAAATTGAATAGTGCTGACATGCATGCGTACGAAGCGAGCAATAAACAAAGTACTTTTTTATTATATTATATTTATGAGAGGCGAAGAAAAAAATATTAGCGTAGAAGTAGCATTAAACGGAAGAAAGTTGCAGTTGTTTTATTAACCATAAATAAATAAATTATTTTTTTGTGATTTAATTTTTTTTCTTTGTTTAAAGTTTCACTGTTTTTGGTTGTTGTTTAAAAAGTAAAAGTAAAAGGATACACACAATTCAGACACTTACAAATTCAGTAATAATAAAGGAAGTGTAATATTACACACACACACACACACACTTACACATTAGATTTTTTTCTTTGACATGTTTTTGTGTTAAAGGAGAGGCCACAAGAAAAGTTGTTGGGGGTTAGGAAATGCGTAAGAAATGAAGATTGATTTTTAAAGTTTCGTTTTTTTTCTTTCCCGTTAAATAAAGGAATTGATATTTAATTCTTTTTAGAAAAACAATTCAACACCAAAAACACTTGTTAATTCTTTTACAAAATTCTTTCGTTCTATATTTCACATTTTTTCCAATTTATTATTCTTAAACAAAAAAAAATTGCTTGATTTCCTTAGCAAGTAGATGTGTATATGTTGGTGTATGCCTTAAAATTTTATTTCTATAATTTTCCCGTTTCTTATTTTTTATTTTTATGTCCGTTATCGTTGAAATACCGTTAAATACTAAAATTACAAAAGCTTTACATATGTGTATACTCTTTTTGAAAATTTCTTACTTCTTCTTGTTCTTGTGCCTTTTCAGCTGCTGGTTTACGAAGTGAAAGCGAGCCCAGCTGTCAAATTGTTTTAGGGGTTTATCTTTTTCTTTTCTTTTCTTTTCTTTTCTTTTCTTTTATTTTTTGTTTTGTTTCGATGGCCAACTAGACGGAAATTGTGAAAAAGCTAAAACTTTTGTTGAATCTGAAAAAAGCTTTTGCTCATGGAGGTGTGTTTGTGTAAATGTCAAAGAGAGGGATAGTGAGAAAGTGCCATTATGTAGGTCATTTAACAGATAACATGTGGAATGGAAGATTTTAGTGGGGATTTAACTAAATAAATGCGACTGCTAGATTAAAAAAAAAATTGTTTAACTAAAGTTTGCCCAACATGTTAACCATTTGCTTTTACTTTTTAATTCCCCCTCTAGTATTAATTCTCAATGATTTTGACTTGTTATCTTAAGTGATATTTAAAGTTGTAAGTGTAGTAAATAGCAAGCTTTTTGGCGGCAAACAGTTTATGGATAAACGTCAAAGTCACATTAACTCTGTAAACTTTCATTAGATCTTGCAAAGAGTAAATATAAAAGTACATTTTAGTTTAAAAGGCTAAATAAAGTTTAAGACAAAACACAGTTATTTTATTTAGCTGTTATTCTATTTATCTGTGTTAAATTTTCTTTATGAATATCACTGTTATTATAACGTTTGTTTTTATTAGATTGACCAAACTTTGATCTACACTTGTAATAAAATTGTAATTGTAATTGTTTGCACATGAAATATTTGTTGAAAATTTTAATAGCGATGTTTTAGTCAGTGATTTAGAATACTAAACACTACTCTTTAAAAAATTTTTCTGTCCGCCTGTCTTTCTGAACTTTCGTGTTGCTCAAATATTACTTAATGGATTTTGAAAAAAATTGATGCGAAGAATAGCATAAGGAATACTTTATAATGTGAGATGGTATCTCCTCTCTAAGTAAAAGAAATTACCACAATTTATTTTGAAATAAATACAAAAATATTATTTGGGCCTGTTAGGATGCGGCCTAGGTTCAATTGGTTTGAGATAAAACTTTGAAATATTAATGAGATGGATGAATTTTTAATTTTTGCAGAAGAAAATTTCATGGCTTATGTTTTAAAAATTATAAAAAAATATCTGAAAAATGGTCGCCTAGGATTCAGTTCAACTTTAGATTACTTTTACCAAAACTTATGTTAACTTCTTGTATCCTAAAAGTTAGTGTGTGTTGTCAGCACAAAACATGAACTTAAAATATTTGGAGGAGTCAAATCGAAAAATTCTAAACTCTAAGAAACAATTATATTTCTAAGTTGTTTATTTCAGGACATGTATGGCATGTTTCATGCCTATTAACTTTTTGAAGAAAAAAAAAATAATTAAATATATATCGAATAACGTACACCATTCACTGCTGAGCTACTTTGTAATGGTTATAAATTGATATTTATTCGAACTCTAAATTTATTGTAAATTATTATACCCTTCACCTGTGGAGCACAAGGGTATATATAGGTTTGTCATTCCGTTTGTAATTTCTAAAATTTTCATTTCCGGCCCAATAAAGTGTATATTTTCTGAAAGCTTATGAATAGAGGAGTCGACAAAGCCCTGACCGTCTGACCGTCTGTCCGTGTGTTGGTTGAAATCAACTTTTAGAAGCAATTATATGTTCCTCAGATCTGAGTATGGTATCAATTTTCTGGAAATATCTGGGAATAAATCGCTATTTAAATTTAGCAAAATCGGCCCGTGACGTTTTGAGATATGAGCAAAAAACCACGATCACCTCGTTTTTCTTCACAATTACAACAACAACATACATACATACTGGTTAGAGTAAACGTGGCATCGAATCCCAGCAGAGCCAAAAAAAATTTTTTTATTTAATTTTTTAAATTTTATATATTATTTATATATTTATAAATTTTTTTTATATATTTTTTCAATTTTTTAAAAAAAAATTTAAAAGTTTTTTTTTATTTTTTTTTTGCGTAAATTCAATTTATAATTCTGCAATGGGATGTTTTGTATATGTATGTACGTATTTCATATGAGATGAATGGTGATACAAACAATTGTTATTGCATGACTACACGTTGTGAAGGGTATATAAGATTCGGCACGGCCGAATATATATAGCACTCTTACTTGTTTTTATTCTGGTTCAAGTTCATTTATTCTATTCTTTAATTTTATAAAACATTTTCTAAACTAAAAAAAAAATTGTAATAATTTTAAGAATATTTTCAAAATTTATTACAATTTTAGCCGTTACAATTTAATGAAAATAGAATTTGGGAATCATATCATCCATTTCCATATTAGTAATTTTTTTTCTTATCAAATGAACGTTTTTTACATGTTCATATTCTTTTATATTGTTAATACACATTTGAAAATAAATGCTTTGATTCTCTAATTCTAATTTCATTAAATTGTAAAATAATTATCGATAAAAAATGCTGATGATGAAATCGTAGCTGGTTGCGAAAATGCATTTCACTCGGCTAAAATTGGAGTAATTTTTAAAATATTATTAATATAACTACAATTTAATTTAATTTCGAAAATATTTTAGGATGATGAATAAAAATGATTTGCAATAATTTTTCCTTGTTATCTTATTTCGAAACTAATATGGATTGATGATACCGTTGACTTACAATCCACACCCAAAAGTAAATTTTTGTAGACAGAATTAATTATAATTAATTAGTTATTTTTATTAATTAGTTATTATTAATTAATTATATTTAATAATTGACTTGGATTGTTTGCACTCTACATTTAGCAATTTTGATTGTTGGCATATATACTTCACTATAAATGAGCCTCATCTTCAAGCAATAATTTCAGATAACAAATAGATCAGTTTTCACTTGGTTATGGCAGCAAACGTATATTGCAGCTGATGATTATTAGGCTTCAATTGGTAAAAAACTGAATCTGGTATCAATGTCAATGAAGATCTCTATGCAAAATTTTACATGTGATAGACGTAAAAAAATATCAATTTACAGAAAATTGTGGCATATTTACAAAACAGCATCATATTCAACACTTTGACTTACGGACAATCCTTTGTCATGTAGTGATTTTGTTTGCTTGCAAAAAGGTATAAATGCAGATTTTGCATAAACCAAAGTTCGTGACCAATGTGTTATGCCCGATTCTTCGCATTGGTATATTGTGTGAAAACTCCTTTATCTTTGACCCTTGGACAAAAATACACCTCTGGGCCTCGTTGAGCATTACTTTAGGTTGCTGTCCTACTGCCTGTGATATACTCGCCTGTATTATTGCCTGGGCTTAGGCCACCGCTTATTCTCTTAATCTCTAATCTAATGGATTAAGATCCCACTTTTTAAACGCAATATATCCTTAGAGTATTGTTTAAGTTGCTCGGGTGGATTAGTCGGTAGTAAGCTGGTCTGCTAGTCTAGGGGTTGCAGGTGCAATTTCCACCAGAGATTCTGGATTCTCTTCCCTTCTATTCTATTGTTTCTATTAAGGTATCACACAGGGATCAATATAATTGACCCAAGTTAGCTGCACAATAGCTGCATGTTCTACCTACCTATAGTATTGTTTCATTGCTCTCTAGTTGTTTTCGCTTTTCGACATTGTGGGGATTAGATTTTCCCCTATTTTAGTTTTTAGCTTTTGTCGCTTTTTGCAACCATCAAAAGATTTTGGAGAAAATTGTATTTTGCGTCATTAAATTCTTCGATTTCTTTTTGTAGGCAGTAGGAAATTCTATATTTGCTTATTATACTAAGATTTCTACGAAAATATCAGTGCCCTGTGAACATTTGAGTCTTTTAATACTTTATTTCCGCTTTTGTTCTTCAAATCCAGCATTCAAGGTGTAGCAGGAGTATGGCGGGCAACTTGTCCCTGGGCTTGGCAGTCAACCTTGCTTACCAGTGACATAATAGGTTTCAAATACGGTTTTGAGGAATATAACCTTTTATATTCGGTTGATTGAGCTGGACAATATGAGTATCAAAACTGTCATTTATTTATGCTGACATTGTAGAGGTACATATCTGATAAATTCCCAGATACGTTATTAACTGCTATAGAGTTTGAACTAGGAATATGCAGTGACTAGAGTTTGTCTTGCGACATCAGTATGAATCCTTTAAAAATGCATTTGGTTAAAAAGAAGTTCAATGTTATTAACCATACAGCTTCAATGTTGAACGGTCTCAGTTTAGAGGTTATGTACAATGCCAACTATATCGGTATTGTGCTGGATAAAAATCTATTTTGTTTTAAAAAAGCTTTTTTAAAAATAATTCTTTAGCTTCTAGTTGATTTCTAAAACTGTTCAAATACCAAAAAATCCAGTTGCATTAAGCTTAAAATGAAGACTATAAAACCTAAAAAGGAATAGAGATAAAAAATCAAGAAAAAAAATTAAAAAGATAAAACTGGAAATAAGCTTTTAAGCAGTGTGGTAAAAATAAAATACATAAATGTAACTAATGAATGAAAAGCTCTACTATCTTTCTACCTTTTGCTTACAATTCGCAGTAAATAATACTTGTAGACAGACATGCATACGAACACATATACATGTACATGTGTGTATAAATTATTGCAAATCTACTGATATATTTTATGATTCAAAGCAGTAGGGGAAAAATGTTAGATCAAAAGGCAGGTAGGCAGTTAGACAAATACCAATACATGCACACTTACCTATCAAGAAGTTATACAACAATAGACAAAATAATCAAAAGGCAGAACAATAGTGTAAAAGTGGAATAAATGGATGACTAATAATAATAAATTTGAATATGTATTACGAAAGTAGACAAGAAGTTATTTTTAAAAAGCTGCAGGAATAAATGATTCTTTTTTTAAAATTTCTATATGTGAGGTTTTTAAAGGGAAGTTTTTTAAAAGACAAATTTATTTCAAATTAACAAAAATAGTTGTGTAAAAGTTTTGAGAAAAACTTTTTTAAAAATCTTCTAAAATGAGAAAAACTTAATAAAGAAAATTTAAAAAATAAATTATTTTTTAAAGAGAAAAAAAATTTTTTTTAACAAAAAATATTAGAAGTATTTACGTCACCTGTTTAAGTCTTGTGATATTTTGAAAATGCAAAATTATGTTTAAACCAAGGCATATTTATTTATCAGATACTCTTGATTCGCCAGCTGATTATTTTTTGCAATACTTTTTTTTAATTTCAGCTGTCAAAATGCATAAATAAAAAACAATTTTCTCTCTTTTCTAATTTATTTCAAATGTCAAACTTCATATATAAAAAATATAAACAAAAAATTCTCTCCGAACTGCAATTACCTGATGAATAAATATGCCTTGGTTTAAACACAAAAACAAAGGAAAGTTTAAAAAATTTCGTGTTTTAGTAAGAGTTATTGCGGTGACGTGAATACCTTTATTGCAATTATTGATATTTTCTATAAAAGAAAAACATACAGGGTCGGCCAAAAGTCTCGATATGATTTAACAATTAAATAACTTTTTCGTTAGTTAGCGTTTGAGTTTCTGCAACAATATTGATTTTGAGTTCAGGGATTCAAGCAAAATAACACATTACAAAATTATGAGTTGAAAGTACTAGAAAACAGTTCTTAACAACTTACTATCTGGCATCTTAACCCATTATTTTAACACGGCGATGTTATTGGAGGCAAGTACTTACCACGCTCGCTTACAAATAGGTACTCAAATAAGTACTTACTTTAATAGCAACTAATAAGTACTTGATTTTAATAACCTTAATAATCCAATTAATTAATTAATTAATAATAGGCTTACAGAAGTCGTTGAATTCTTTTAAAGACGAATATTCGGTTTGATTATTCTTCGATACGTTATTTTTAAATTTACAAATCAGTGAAAATCTACAAGTCATCACTATGTTAATGAAATGCTATGTCAAAATTTTGGTAATTATAATCTAAGTGTCCTTAACTAAATGAGAATTATAACAGGTAAGAGTGCTATATTCGGCCATGCCGAATCTTATATACCCTTCCATATACCATGCAATAACAGTAGTTTGTATCACCATTCATCTCATATGAAATACGTACATACATATAAAAAACATGCATATATAAAACATCCCATTGTAAAATTAAAAATTAACGTATGTATGTTAAAAAAAAAAATTAAAAAAAAAAATTAAAAAAAAATAATTAATATAAAACAAAAAAAAATAAAAAATAAAAATATAAATATATTAAATAAAAAATAAAAAAAAATAAAAAAATAAAAAAAAAATATAAAAAAATAAAAAAAAAATTTTTTTTGGCTCAGCTGGGATTTGATCCCACGTTTACTTAAACCAGTATACAAGTTTGTATGTATGTATGTTGTTGTTGTAATGTTGTTTTTGTGAAAAAAAAATCGAGGTGGTCGTGGGTTTTTGGTCATATCTCAGTTGTTTATGAACCGATGTTTCTGATTTTCAATACCGATCTGCTCCCGAATATTTCTGATATTTAGTACCTCACCCGGGTTCAAGCGATTTCGGGGGGCTTCAAAAAGTTGATTTCAACATACACACGGACAGACTGACAGACTGACAGAGCTTAATCGACTCCCCTATTCATAGGCTTTCAGAAAATATATACTTTATGGGGTCGGAAATGAAAATTGTAGAAATTTCAAACGAAATGACAAACCTTATTCACTGTGTGAAGGGTATAAAAAGTTATGTATTTAAATAACTTCTAATAAATCTCGCAATAAGAAATTGTATTGTGTGTGTTTCTAAGCAAATGTCTGTCGTATCACATTCACATAAATCAAGTCATTCATTCTTCGTAAGACAGACGATATGCAATAGTCATTGAAATGTGTGTTGTTTTTGCAGGCATTGTTTCGAGCTTCTGCACATATATTCGCTTCTTAAAATATCCGCAAAGAAATTTGTCGGATACTGATAAATCTGGAAAATATAGTGGCCAATTCATTTACGAATTTTTTAAAATTATTTGCTGTCCACAAATTTTTACCAAAAAGTGCCAATGTGTCTCGGGTAGTGGGTCCATTCTGCTGAAATCACATGTCAGGTCTGTTTTCAGGAACAGGATGTACAACATTTTTTCTCGTAAACTGATACTGCCCTTAATTTGCGCTTACAGTACTTTCATCTTCATTTTCGAAGAAGCAAGATTCAATAATATTTTCAGAAATGATTCCACACCTAGTGGGCTGCAATCATGAATGATGATGAATGGCTTTTGAATTTTTAGAACTCCAGAACCTATAGTTCTGCTTATCAGCAATGTCATTCAAATGAAAATGGGCTTAGTCAATGATAATCAGATTTTCAATAAAGTTGATTTCATTCCGGCCAATTGTTGAAACTTAAATGCAAAATTTAGATGTTCCCGATAATCACCACCACTTGCAAGTTATATGGGAATAACAGGAAATCTTTTTTGAAATGTGCCAATCCTAGCTAAACCGAACGCCTTCTGGTAAATGTTTCTGGTGTTTGGTTAACACTTTGCTCTACACGTTTAATCTTCGGCAAACTGACATTTTGAGGCATATTTATATCTTACAGTGCCATATTGGTGATATAATTCACTAAACAAATAATCGTTGCTTTAGAAGGCAAAATTCAAAAAAGTTTCTCTGTCGTCGATATGCTCTATCGGTGATTTAAATATTGGCATACCCTGTTTATAAAAAAGCTTTAACATGAAAAAATGTTTAGGTAAATGGAATTTTTTCTGAATAATAAAAAAGAAAATAATAATTTACACAGCAACATTTTATCAAAAATTATAAGAATTTAAGCAAAAATCTACTCTAGAGAAGGAAATTTTCTTAAATTTTTTATAAAATGCGAATTCACAAAGCGTTCCTATTCAGTCTGAAATTAGAAAAATAGTGTAGAGAAAAATATTTTTGTAACTCATTAATTTTCTAAAATAACTAATAGAATTTTTTTTTAAGAAACAAGTTTATTAAATTTTTAATGTGAATCATATTTATTTTTGGCTTAAGTTCATTTATTCTATTATTTAATTTTATAATTAAAATTAAATTAAATTGCAATCATTTTTAGGAATATTCTTTTAAAGTTATTAATAATAAGTTAATTTTATTATAAATCATTTTTAGTCTGGCTTAAGTTTATTTTTCTATTAATAAACTTCCTAAAAACATTTATTAAATTAAATGATTTAATAAATATAAAAAATGATTTTTGATCAAAAGACTTGTAATAGCTGATAATTAAGCTGAAACGCCCACTTTTACGTCCACCTCCCATATAACGCTTTATCACAAATTCATATAATTTCTCTATGGATAAAGATTTTGGAAGAATAAAGAACCCTATATTGAAATATTTAAGTTTATTTTATCAGTTAAAACTACTCTGACAAACCTACTTCAACGACCATTTCACACATAATTTAATGACTTATAATAAAGTTATGAATAAATATGATAAAATATGAATAAGTACGAATAAATATTATTTTATTTTTATAAGAAACAAGTTTATCTAAAACTTTAAATACAAAAAATTTATAAAACCGTTTCTGTAAAAAGTAACGAAATTTATCCGTAAATCAAAAATGAACTCCTCGAAAATTCAATAAAAATTGTACACATATTTTTCATACAGACCTCGTACGTCAGCAGGAAAAAAAAAACAAGGCAAACAAAGTAACTGTATTATAATTTAAAAATATCTTCAGTCACGGTACGGATATGAGTGTATTATTTCGAAGCGATACTGTGTGTATGTGTGCGTCAGAACAATAACTGAACAACTTAATATACATTCATTCAAACATACCAGTAGAAAAGCACAATACACTTGTTGTAACAAGTGAACATACCCTATAAGCAACAGAGTAGTCGACTAAGGAAATAACGCACTTAGAGTTAGCTTTTAATCAACTAACTCTAAGCTAAATACAAAGTAATATATAAGTTACGCAAATTGAAAGCAAACATAACAGTATTTGGTTTTTTTTCACTTTTTATATTTTTTTGTTCTCTGAGAGACTTTAAACGGTATTTTTGCTAGTTTGTTTTCATTATTTTGTACTTTGCAGTTTTTTATGCTGGAAGTCAGTAAAATATAAATAACTAAAGATTTATAAAGATGCATTATTGTAAAAGGTAAATTATTTAATAAATCATATCAATTTCAATAACTTACTAAATTATTCGGGATATGAAGCCCTAGTTTTTTAATATTATTTAACAACCAAATAAATTATATCGAAAAATTATGGAAGCATATCTCGAATAATTTAGTAAATTATTTAACAAAATAGACTTTATTTTTCGGTTGCCCTTATTTAGTATTAATCATTGGTTTGCCAAATGTTAAAGATTAAAAAAAAAAATTATATAAATAAAAACTAAAAATTAATTGTTGATTGGGGTTTTGAAAAAGTTTTTTATAGTTTTTCCTTTTTATTTTGAATTCTCAATATAAATCAAAAAGTTTGGATTAAGGTTTAATGATGATCTGGCATAAGCACCAGTGAAATGCATATAAACCAGCTTAAACCCAACAACAAAATATATATTAAATTAATTTCTAAAATTTTTTAATAATAAAATTTTAAAAATTATTTAGTTTTTAGACCGGTTTTATTTAAATATTAACTAAAATTATTCAAGCTCAAGGTCTTTTTATAATTTAAATAATATCTCTAATATTTATTATTATTAATTCTTCCAATATTTCGCTACTTCATTGTGTAGCATCTTCAGGAAATATTTGTTTTGATTTTTGTAAAAATTTTTTGTGTGAAAAAAATTGTAAAAAGTTAAAAAATAAAAAAAGTTTCTACAATTTTTTTAAATAAAGTCTATTTAAAGTTTACTTAAATACAATGAACTTTAAACTAACTTTAAATGGGGAGAGTTTAAACTGACTTTTAAGTGACTAATTTGAAGTTAGTTAAAAACCATCTGGAGTCGGATTATTAACTACTGCGTATAACGTCTACGGTGATCGATTTTTTCGATTCGACTTTTTTAAGAAACCGATTTTCAAATAGGTTGAAATTTAGAATTAAAAAAAAAACCGGTTGCTATTTGGAAAATTGAAAAAAACCGGTTAACCGGTTCGAATATATAAAATATAATATTTAAAGAAAGAGTTAAAAAATATTTTAAAAAAGATTATAATAAAAATTATATCTATATATAAAATTTTTACAGTTTATACACGTTTGGCTGCACAATTACGCAATAACGCAATAACTGACATGAATACAGTTGACTGATTTGGTTTTAATTAGTTGAATTTAAGGACAAAAGGTATTCTTTACAAGTAAAATTATTAAATACAATAAATTAATACATAAATAAGACTTTTTATAAGGCTGTTATACATTTTTATATCTTCTTCTGTACATTTTTTAAATGTCAAATAGATCTTTTAAACTAATTTGCACTAACGTATTTTGTTTGAAATGATTTTTGTAGTTTGAAAAACATTTTAAAGGCTAGGGAGAAAATATTTTCAATATTTTAAAAATTTTTTGTTATACCCCTAAAAGACATACAAATATAGGCATAAACTAGTTTGTTAGGTTTATAACCTATAAAAAATATTTAAGCTCGATTATTTTTCTTATTTTACATTTGTTTTTTAAACAACAAATAAATTTTTTACAATATTATGGAAGAATATTTAACAGTTTTTATTTTTCGCGTACTTAATATATTATGGTACGATTGGTTACAAAGATAAATTTTTAAAATAAAAAACCGACTTTTTCGGATAAAAAAACCGATGTATTCGATATTCGAAAAATCAACATTTTGAAAAATCCGCCAGCAGAAGGAGGAAAAAAACCGGGTTACCCACCGGTTGTAAAACCGAGTCGATCACCCTAATGACGTCGTAGTATTAAAATAGCCAGTAAGTGTCATTAAAAAAAACACGGCCATTTACTACCTCTAGATGCGAAAAAGTTAACTTAAAGTTAACTTCGTTGCTAATAGGGCTTAACTATTCATTTGCTTGCAATTATAGGGTGGCATGCTCGTATTTGTGTGTCTGTAATTGTGTATGTGTCATTGTATCATATTCATGGTTAATGTCGTCATTGACATTAAATACTTAAATTGCTGTTGCACTCCCACCCACTACTGGCCATCGAGAGTACAATCAAAAATAAACACGTATTTACTCTTACAAAGGCAATACATACATACATACAGAGACGTATACATACATATTCAGTATTTTAGTTGACATTATTTGTTACTCTGAAAATAACTTTTGGTGTGTTAATTTTTATACTAAGAAATTTTTGCATTTAAATAAAGTTATTTTTAACTTTTGTTAATTCTTTATGATACTTAAATATATTATTTACATGAGTTTTTCTCTTTACGTTAATTCTAGACGGTTGCATGATTATTAAACTAGTTGTGACTTATACATATATACATCAATTACATATTGAGTTGTAATGTGGTATTGATATTGACGTAGTATGTCTGCGTTTGTATGCACTAGACATTAGTCACTATGGTAAAATCATCGCAACACGATACAATTTCATTACAGTTTCAAACAACACGAGTGTGTAATTGAAAGCAGGGAAAGTCTCGCAATTTTCTATCAAAAAATTATTAGTAATGAAGCGGACTAAGTTTAATGTTTCACTTTAACTTTTAAAAGCTAAAATGCTTAATAGAGAGTGTTTCACTCTATGATTCACTGATGACTTAAAATTGAAAGAAAATTAAATTTGAAAATATTTGAATCTGAAGATATGACGCTAAGGCTATGAATAGTTCAGGTTTAAATCCATCTTTTCATAAATCTTCAGGACCTCTTGGATTATATTTTTGTTACAACAGGGTATTAAACATATCCTTCACTGGCTCTTTAAACAGCACAGTTCAAGTTTTCTTTCTGGCTATTTCCACAATGCTGGAAGCAAGTAATAATTGTTTTTATATCACGAACGCATAAAGGAAGTTTGATCCATCTCCCAAGACAAAACAGCCGATTAGCTTAAATTAAAATTTATTGATGATAAAAGTGAAGATATAGGATAACTAATAAGCGAGCTGCTATTCACCAGCTAATAATTTCCATTGAGAAAAGTCTAGTACTTAAGCGAAGTGCTTCGACAATACATAATACCAGCTGATTAATCTGGTTATTAAGGTGAAAAATATTCCATAATTTACTCTTGATTATAATAAAAGGCTTGGGAACTTTACTGCTCTCAACATTGGAGACCAAGATCATCTTTCTGTTACTTTGGCAGAAAGTTGTTACTTATAGCATCCGGTGGCTTGTGTTCAGAAATAAAATAACAGAATAAAGGCTGGAAATCAATCCTTTGGACGACTTAATCCCATTTGGCATGCATCTTACCTGTCATTCAGCATAAATTTAAACATCTTCAATGCATGTTCGAAAACATCACTTTAATATGGTTAAGGGTTGTAAAACGTGGTCATCAAATATACTAAATCAGCCAAAACTTTTCTAAAATGCTGTTCAGAAGAATAAATAAAATATGTTGGGCATCAACCATTTCGAAGGCAAAGCTATGTGCGAAGAATGAAACAAACTCCTTTAAAAACAAAGATGAAAAGAAGAAAGTGGTGATAAATTGATCACATGTTGAGGAACCCTGATGAAGATATCAGCAACACTGCCATTGAATAGAATCACCAAGGCAGCCGAAAAAGGAGAAGAAGACCATCCTCTATACGAAGTCGTCTTATAGAAATAGAAGCTATTATACAAAACAGAAGCTGGAGAGAAATTAAACATGTAGCCTCCATTAGACCAGGATGGGAAAATTTTGTAATGGATAATAGCGTTCTTTTAGGATTAATAGCAACTAAAGTATATATTACAGAAAATGATTACTCTGGATTGGCAAATTGCCGCTGAGAACGAGGTAATGCTGATGTTAATTAAGGGATACATGGGCATAGCTGGGATTTAGACAGGCTTAAATTTATATTAACTCTGGGGGATTGAATATTGGAGGCAAATGGCTTCTAGTGGATGGATTTTATGAATCTAAAAAAAAATGAAGGATGAAGTCAATCAGGTGAAGACATGATCGTATGGTGCTTAATGTTCTCCTAGATAGAAGTGCAGTAACAGTACTCGGATATTATACGCAGATTCTTATACGTAACTGATTATATATGTATATAGTTAAATGATTATGTATTGGGGAAGTGATGAGGCATACTACAACTATTTTAGGTTCCTTTTATACCCTCTATGCTTCTAAGTGATTTAAAGGCTACCAATTGGTATTCCTTCCATTACTGAGTCCCGCGCCATAACCGGCATTTGTTCTCTACTAGAAAACGAATTCATCCTTCCGACTGGTTTTTGGCGACAATCCTTATCGCAAAGTTCTTCGTAATCGTTAGTTTTTTCGTAAGATTAAGATTCTCCATAGCATTCACAGTTAATGAGTATTTAACTGTGATTCTTAGTCTACCGCAATCTGAGTCTCCCTAATCTCTTTAAGTACGGGGTGCAGGATTCTTATATGTCCCATTAGTAAAGATAGTGTTATCAATATGCATGTCCTCATTTTGCATGGATCCATTTGCTACGAGTGTGCGAAGCAGTTCTTGGACCACCTTCAATCAACTTATGTGCTTCATTGACACTTGATTATCCCTTCTCTCTTTATGTTCCTTTTTAGGTCCAGAATTCTTAGTTTATCACGATTCCGAGTCTTCCTAACCAATTTATGCACGAGGTCTAGGATTCTCCTTAGGAGTTGGTTGCAGCCTTATACCCTGGAGTAGCGATAACATAAAGGTGTAGCCCCTCGGCCAAGGTAACATGTCTCCGAGGGGAACGGGACTCAGTAAGGGAGGAAATATATTTTCGCTAGCCTTGAAATCACTGTGATCGTATGCTTCATTATCCCTCCTACATACGTGCAAATGTTTATAAGTACAAACGTCTTAAGTAAGGTCTTAAAAGCTATAAATATTTTTTTAAATTTTATAAACTAGTTTGTGCCTGCGACTTCGTCTGCGTAGTTATCGGGATAAAATGTAGACTTAGTATTAACAACAATAATAAAAATATTTACAACACAAACAACCCGTTTATGATGTGCTATGGTGAGTTTGCCAACGACTTCGCATTATTATCGCGATAAAAGTAGCCTATGTGTTAATCTAGGTTGTCATCTATCTATGTGCCGATGAATTGAATGAATGAATTTCATTCATTTCCGTTCAGCCATTTTTGCGTGATTGAGTAACAAATATCTAAACATCCAAACATACAAACATTCACATTTATTATATCGGGTGTCCCAACTAGAATGCAATTTTTAAATTTTAAATGAAACACAGATATTTAAAAAAAAAAAAAAAATCGTGAAACTTTATTATATCGTAAAGTAGACAGAATGAGGTTATGTATGGAACAATATATCGTGCAGATGGCCGCCGCGGCTTTGCTGGCACACACGCGATCTTTTAATGAAATTTCCAATGACTTTTTTGCATATTTCATTAATGCAGCGTCCAATTTCCTCTTTTAAGGCTTGAGTCGTCGTCGGCTTATTCGCGTAAACCGTCGAATTCCAAAAAACCCCAAAGAAAAAAATCTAAAGGTGTTAAATCACACGATCTAGGCGGCAAATTCTGGTCTCCAAAACGCGAAATAACACGACCGGGAAATGACTGATGCAGCAATTGAATTGTTTCTCTGGCTGTATGACATGTGGCGCCATCTTGTTGTAACCACATGCCCTCCATATTCATTTCTTCAATTCTAGGCAAGAAAACACTGGTTATCATTTCACGATACCGAACACCATTGACTGTTTGCGCTTGACCTGCCTCGTTTTCATAAAAAAAAGGTCCAATGATTCCTCCAGCCCAAAAACCACACCACACAGTGACACGTTGAGGATGCATTTGCTTCTCGTGAATCACTCGAGGATTTTCCTCACCCCAAATGCGACAATTCTGCCTATTGACGAAGCCATCAAGATGGAAATGTGACCCCAAATTAATCGCAATTTGCGAACTGTAGCCGCAAAACTTTCACCATTTTGGTAAAACAATTTCACAATGAGAATGCGTTGTTCATTCGTGTAGCGCTCCATTTTTACTAACCTCGTACCTTCTACTAGCAAACAATAACAATTGTTCAAATGTCAAACAATGACACTTTGAATGACGCCAAATTTAAAAATTGCGTTCTAGTTGGGACACCCATTATTAGTAGGAGTAGGATAAAAGCAAAGCCTTTAACAATACAAATTGTTGATGAAGGCGGTTTTACGTCTGCAACTAAACCTTAAATGAAATATTGCTTTTATCTTCTACCATTACTTGGAACTTTAACTTGTTTTAAATCTACATAAATGACATAGAAAACGGCATTTTTTTGAAAACTAAAAGGTGGCGCAAAATTAATCACCCTATCGTAAGATGTAAAGCTTTTGAAAATGATGATTTGCCTTAATCATATTTGGCATTTGAGAACAAGACATCTGCACAGTATAAACAGACAAACAATGAAGCGTTATTTTCCTCCAGAGCGTGGAATAATTTTAAATAATAATTGGTTGGTGGTGTTAGCTCAGCGTGAATTTTGTCAAAGATTACCTAATGGTTAGTAAAATTGCCTGATTTAACCACACAAACGTCTTTCTTTGGGGCTACTTGAAGTCGCTGGTTTAAGCCAACAACACCCAGACAATCGCAGTCCTTAAGAAGAATATTCGACAGGAATGCAAACAGTTATTACCAGAAATGTTGAGGAAAGTTATGTAAAATGCGATAAAACGGGCACAAATGTGGAACGACTCTGGAGGCAGCCACTTGGCTGATATCATATTTTCTAATTAGCAACAAAAACTATACAGGTCCTTTATGAAGATTTCCTCTACTCAAAATAATTTTTTTTTATTAAGTCAAAAAGTTATTCAAAAATAAAATTCGTTGATTAATTTTGCCCCACCTTGTAGTTCCACTGCTTTAAATGAAATAACTTACTGTGACATGTTTACTCCACATGTTGGTCATGACTCATGAGCAAACTTTCTTAATAAAAAAATTGTTGCCGTTTTTGAAAAACAGCTTTTTACACGATATTAATGTATCAAATGTAAACAATAATGAAGGAGACAGTCATCTTAAAAAAATACCAAGACATTGTTGTTATTTTATGCGACGAATGAGTCCTTTTTGGTATTATTTTGAATTATGAGACGCCGATTTGCAAAAAAAAAAAAACAAAATTAATAAAAAACAAATGCGAAAAAAGGGAAAATATTGCTAGAAGAAGACGCGTAAAGGGATGCATGAAACGAGGAGTGAAGAAAAAATACAAAATACCAACTGTTGTTGACTGTCAAGGTTTTATGGCGTCATTAATTTACATTCAATTGTCACACACACATACAAACCTATGCATGTGTGTCCACTTGACCACTTGACTTTTAAAAGTAAAAACGCTACCTTAAGTTAAAGGAAAATTTTTAAAGGAATTATTGGAGAACGGTTATCGAAGATGATGATGATGATGGTAAGCTTGCAAAAGCATAATATAGTTAGGCCTTAATTCTCGAAATTTAGGTCAGTTGGGTAGGAACAACATGTGCTGTTTGAATGTGTTTATGATGATTCTGTACAATATGAGTCATCTTGTAATGAGCTAAAAACGATGAAAACGCATAAAGTCAACTATTAAAGACTATATTTAATATGTAACAAGATAACTTTAAAATTAATATCATTATTATCAAAATGTGCGCACATACACACACACGCATACAAGTATAAAACACAAGTCAACAGCTTGTTTTTTTGTTGTCTGTCATTTCTTTTATGTTTTTATAAAAGTATGTTTCTCTTCGTATTCTCTATCTAACAATTGCACGTGTATGATTTTCATCCCATTTTTCTAATTTTTTCGTCATCGTATTCGAAATGATATTGTTATATCCTTGATGTTTTCCTTTAAGCTTTACGTCAGGTTTGGTACATTTGTAATATAACAAGTTAATCCCCTTTTTTCCTTCAATAATCTCGAAAATTAATGTGTGAAAATATATTAAAAACACGGGATTGGAAATGGATAAAAAAACGAAATTTTGGGAAATAATATACTCAGGTGAGTATATATTTGGGAAATATATACTCATCTGATAGTGAAGTATATGTAACGGAAACAGATATTTTACTTGTTTTAAAGTCCCAAATTTTTGTGACAGTTAATTTGTGAATTTTATCTAAAATAGGAATATTAAATATTTATATAATTAAATAAATATAAAAGTATTATATAAATAAATTCAATTGAATCACCCAATATAAACTTTTTATACATAAAGTTTGACGTTAAGACTACTAAACTATAATATGCGGCTTGTAAGGCCGCCCGCTATTATGTGTACAGTATTTATTTGTATTTAAACCTTTCAATTTAAGTCTCCATATAAAATGCAGCAATTTTATGCCAGAAATTTAGCCAATGGCTAATCAAAATCATCGTTTTAAATGCTTAAAATATATTTCGTAAAACTCTAAGGCGACTGAAATGACTCATTTGTGAAGAGAATCGTCATGAAGAAAACAGTTTGGTATTTATGAAATTTAATGAATGATCCTACTGTAACAATAAAGTAACTTTTGTTGAATTCTTCTACGCATTTTGTATAAAATCTTTAATGAAAAAAGTTCCTTCATTAATCTTGAATATGTTGTTTAACATGTGGGGAGTTTCTTTTACACAACACATTCTTTTAATTATTTTCCTTAACATACTGTGCTCAGTGTTACCACCGCAGAAATTTAATGGTGTTTTTCTGTCCTATTTTTGTATTCTCTTCTTGAAAATATGCAATATTGCAAATGGGTGACAAGTTCGTTTTTAATAATATTGCGATTAAAATTAAAAAAACTGTTACATGTCGTACCCTGAATTCAATCAAAGGGTTAGAATACTGCCCTTTTTACCAGCTGATTAAAAAACAAGTAAGAGCACTATATATGCTGTGCCGAATCTTTTATACCCACCACCAATTTTGTGTACATTTAAAGCACAATATTTATTATTTTGTTAATCGCTATAGAATAATCTCTTTATAATAAAATATGTATCACTTTCTTTGAGGGTGGTTAAATTTTAAGGGCCCATGTTGAAGGTGAACTACACCTAGTCTTTAAATTTGTCTTCTGCATTTCACTTGACATTTCTCAATCTCAAACTTACTTTGAGCAACGCTTTAAAGTTATTCAGGTTTTTTATAAAAATGGGAGTTCAAATCAAAATGCATTTTGTGCACTTCGTAATTCTTTTGATCAACATAGTCATTCAAATTCGTCAACAATCGGGAGAATTGTAAAAATTATTTAAATTTCTGCAAAACAGACCTGTATAAAATGTTAGAAAATCTGTGAATGTCTTGTTAGTTCCTTGAATGGGCACCATTCCTGTTTTTTGCGATAGTGTGGCAAAAGAGCAGTCAACCTTGCCTCATCATCATGCCTAACAATTGAGCATCAACATTGTCATTGAAAATTTGGACCATCAGATAGAGGAGTGGCACCAAGGATGGGGGGGGGGGGGGGCATTTGGCAGATATTTTGTTAAATACGTAACTGAACCATACAAATATTATCATTATAATAAGAAATAATAATAATTTCCTAAATAATTTGCTTTTTATTTAAATTCAACTTCGCCCTTAAAATTTAACCACCCTTTATAACTTCGATATGCTACTAAAATGCTTTTGTAAATGTAGTCTTTCAATGAAAGTGGTCATTAAAGTAGGCGCGTCAATAAAGTTTCTGCTAATAAATACAACTTAGATATTTCAATATAGTCCTTTATTTTCCCAAAAACTTTGTCAATAGAGAAATAACATGAATTTAAGATAAACCGTTATATGGGAGGTAGGCGTTAAAGTGGGCGTGTGACTTAAACTTTTTGGCACAACAATTACATTGATTAGAAGGATATACGTAGCAAATTTTATCATCATACCCCTCATTTTGGCGGTTTTATGAGCTTTTAAATTTCATTAACGTTAGATAACGTGAAAAGTGGGCGTTATAGTAGGCGTGTCAAAGTTATTTTTGCGAATGAGTACAACTTACGTGTTTCAATATAGCCCTTTGTCATTCCAAAATCTTTATTAATAGAGAAATTATATGAATTTTAGGTAAAACGTTATATGGGAGGTGGGCGTAAAAGTGGGCGTGGCGCCTTAATTTTCTGGCACAGTAATAACATTGCCTAGGAGGATATACGTGGCAAATTTTATCATCATACCTCTGATTTTGGCGGTTTTATGAGCTTTTAAATTTCATTAACGGTAGATAACGTGAAAAGTGGGCGTTATAGTAGGCGTGTCAAAGTTATTTTTGCGAATGAGTACAACTTACGTGTTTCAATATAGCCCTTTGTCATTCCAAAATCTTTATTAATAGAGAAATTATATGAATTTTAGGTAAAACGTTATATGGGAGGTGGGCGTAAAAGTGGGCGTGGCACATTGATTTTCCGTTACAAAAAAACGTCTCAGCAAAAAGCAAAGTGTGCAAAATTTCAGAGTCGTACATCCAATTTTGTTGCTTTTATGACGTTTTTGTTTTTAAATATACCGAAAAATACACTGTGCGGTATAAATTTTCGTACATTTTGATCGATAACTCCTCTCCTAATGCATAGATTTAGACAATTTTCGGGGAAAAATATTGTCCTTACTCAGGAAATATATATTCGAAGTTTCATGAATCTACGTTAAGGCGTTTGGACACAATTCCATTTTATTCGATGTTCGAAGGATACGGTTTTTTCGACCTACTCTTGCTTTTCGAGCTATAACTCTCTTTCTAATATTCCGATTTAGCTCATTTTCATTACCAAACAAACCTTGTCTATAAGAAAGATTCTGGCAATATTTGAGCCCCCTAGCTTTTTCGGTGGGACCTCTATCGTGCTTTCAACAGACGGACAGACGGACGGACATAGCTAGATCGTCATCAAATCAAACCCTGATTCAGAATATATATACTTTATGGGGTCTAAAATGGATATTTCGATGTGTTACAAACGGAATGACAAAATGAATATACCCCCACCATTTTTTTGGTGGTGGGTATAATAAAGTTTTTCTGGTGGGTGTTAAAAAATAATTTTTGAACCCAAATTATTAAAATGTAAGCAAGAAATGCGGTTTTACATAAAAATATAGCTATCGTGTAGAAAAGCTGAAAAATTCTGTTTTATTCTTTTGTTTATAAAGGTAGCATTATGTTAGGGTGCAGGTGACTTCTGAAATGTGTTTTACAATAAAGGGGCAACATTGTTTGTTAGAAAAGAAAATACCATAAGATTACACTTTCAGCAATGGAAAAATGAAGGATCGGAAAGCAAAAAAACGTATTTAAAAGGTTTGATTAACTCTTTTTTTTATTTTTTTTTAGTCTATCAAAAATAATAAAAGTAAAATAAATAATGGCCAAAATCAAGAAATTCAAGTTTCAAATAACATACATATAAATAACTTGTTTTTATTTTTCTTAGTGGAAAAACGTTTCATATCCAAAATTTGTTTTTGTTACGTTTAATTTTTTGCTATTTCTAAACCTTTTATTTTTATTGTCTTTCCAATTTTCGACAAATACTTTTCTATTTGTACCTTAGTTACACTTATTTATTAATGTGCCTGGAGGGTGCCGAGACGGCAGCGCATGTGGTATGCGAGTGTCCGGCGTTGGCAAGCGTAAGATTAAGGATCACAAGCAAGCACACGTTGAGTGTGAGTGCGATGGGGGACTTTAGTCTGAGGGAGATGCTGGCGATTACAAAGGACTGTGCGATGAGGATTGTCGACAATCACCAGTCGGCAGTGTGAAATCGTTTTTCTAGTCCAGAGCAAACGCCGGTTGTGGCGCGGGACTCAGTAATTGAGGGTGTGCTGATCGGTGAACACGAAATCACTTGGGAACGAAGGGGGTCGAAAAGGGACCCGTGGTAGTAGTGGTCTGCTTCGATATTCCCCCTACATGTGTATATATACACTTATTAATCACTTTCGACAATTCCGTTCGTAGCATTTTTCTTATAACTTACAACGTTTTTTCACTGACTGACTCATTGTAATTGCGTTTTGACGGTTATAAAATTCATAATTTTGATGTTTTGGTGTTTGAACGAATGTAAGAGAGTAATTTTGACGGTAATCTGCAAAAAAACAGGTTTTGCAAAATTTGTCTTTTACAACGTTATTCGCGGCTTTACTTCAATTGTCCATTTTAAATGATAAAAATTTAGGGCTTCTTCTTCTTCTTCTTTTTCTTATGTGGCTATTACAATCGAGAGTCTTCGAAAAGTCTTCTGCATGCTGGTGCTAATTGGAAACACCAAGTGTTTTTAGATCTTGTTGCCCCAATTCATTGCAACAGAAATCGGGTCGCCCTTTTTACGTTGTCCACCGTTATCATCCATTTGCCAAACTTGTCCGATCCAGCGCATTTATTGTATCTTAATGCATCTGACTTCATTTACATTTATGTCGGCTTAAACCCATACAGCTTATGCTTCATTATCAATTAAAATCATCATCTATGATTCGTCTGATCTTTAAATATTTCATGTTTCAGCACCATAAAGTAGGGCGGCTAAGATGAGCTATTTGTACAACGTTATTTTCGTCTGCCGGCAGAGTGCTTTACTACTCAATTGCCTATTAAGCTTAAAGTAACTCCTTTTGGCAAGATACTACTTTATTGCCTATTAAGCTCAAAGTAACACCTATTGGCAGGAGTTATTATTCACTTAATTTCTAAGCTGATTTCACTGTTCCTAGTTTTACTGGCATATAAACTAACAAAGTCTTTAACAAGTTCATAGTTGTATTATTAAGTTTGGCGCTATTTGATATGTTGCGATGTTTTAATACTAGCAACAAAATCCTTTGTTTTGTGCTCATTTACTTTTAGCCCCATATTATATGACTTCTTTTTAGGTTCGGCAAGGGCTCCGCTTAATGCTTTCATCAGCATGTGCAACAGCATGAGAGTTTTGTTGAAAATAATGTCGGTGATCTTAATTTTCGTTTCCTGCAACATCTTTCTCATTAGCAAGTAAAAAAAATTTCACGATGATTTATCGCCTTAACGAAAGCCTCTCTCCGTATTAAGGGATCTGAGAGGCTTGCTCCTATTTTGTTGGCACTTTTGATACTCTTCAGCATTATTATGCAAAATCTAACTAACTTTACAGGAATAGCTAGTTCACTTATGGCGATATAAAACTATCCTCTTGTCGGGCTATCAAATTCAGCTTAAAAAACAACGATTTGGTCTATGGAGGACTTGCCAGGTATAAAACCGCACTGATTCTTTCCTATAAGGCTCATGGTGTATGGCTTTGATCGTTCACATATTACGCCGGAAAGAATTTCTTTAAACCTAATTTAAAAAAATAAGAATTTTATAATGGCTGAAGTAAAAATTTTTTTTTTGGGAACAGCAAATAAAAAACTCAATAAAATATTAAAAAAATTCTTTTTTTCAATTCGAAAAATAGTTTGAGTATAACCGAATTTTAACTATGAACTTTTTCGAACTACACTCAGAAAATAGAAAATCTCATTCATTGCCAATCGAATGGTTCAGTTCCTGCAATCGTACTTTTCATTTGTGATTATAAAATTTCAATTGCAAGAACCATAATTTATTAGTGCTGACTACATATTTATATTCCGGAAAGAAGTTCTGTGGACACAACGGTAAAGTTCTACTATCACAACTAAACTATGCGATTGGCAACAATTGCAGTACTCACAACCGATACTGTTTTCTCTGTGTATGTTCGCATAAGATAAATTATCTGATAAGCTGTGTGTTATGTTGAAACCAAAAATTATTGAGGTTCATATATTATATTTTACCATTAAGTTCATAAGCTTGGCTTTGTTGGTTAAAATATCAATGGATCTATTCAATGTCCAATTGGAGTTTCTGTATAGTCTAAGCAGAAAAGCCATAACGAAGTAGATCGTCCTTTGCTTTCAATTTTTGCTCGACTAAGGCTGTGGAACATTAACTTTTCCACTGCCTAGAACTAACTTCGAGGAAACATCAGCACTTGGTTGAATGTGTAAGTGACTGTCTTTCTACTCTCTCCGTGCACGATCCGAGAGCAAGATCAACCTTTAAAAGAGATCTAAAACTGTTTACAGCAAAGGGCATCTAGGAAACTCTCATTTGTATTTATAGTTTAAGCGTTCTCTGCACAACTCTAGCTCTTTCCTTCTACGCACTCGTATTACAATTAGCCTTTCTTTCTCTTTTTATTTTCTCTCTTATAGGACAATCATAATGGACCTATTAGATGTAACAGCCAATAGCTATGAATTATAGTTAATATTGGCTGCTTGTACTTAAACTTAATCTAACCCATTTCTTGTAAACGAATATCCCGGGGATTTTTGTGCAAAAACCATAACAAAAATTACACTCCATTTTGACTATTATCTACAACTTGGCAACACTAATTCCATTGTTCTTTTTTAAACGTCTGAGGAAGAATTTCTTTAGTTTTTATGAAACTTGTAATACCTTCTTATTTTAATGTAAGAGTTTGTAAATATTTTATGAATGTGTATTAACTTGTAATTTTGCTTGATTTGCTAAGCAGATGTTATTGTATAGGGTGTTCAAAGATTAATTTTTTTAACTGAAAAATAAAAATAAAAAATAATAACAACTGGCAAGTAATAATGTAATAATTTTAACCAATATCTAAATTATATACAATTATGTTGCTACTTCAATAACAATATTAATTTAAATTAGGCTGTGCCCGGTCCGCATTGCTGGTCTTAACAACATTGTTTTATTCTGTTTTTTTTAAGAAAAATGTAAATGTTTTTTGGTCACTGTAACAAAAGGAGAAAAATGCTTAATTATCAAAATTATAAAGTGTCTTAATGCTTTGAACATTTTCAACGATTTTAAAATAATTCGGGAATTCTTTATATTTGGGAATGGATGCAATTCTTATGTTATTATATTTATTAAAGCAAATTTTTAGACTTTTTACGCACTTTTCGTATTAGCATTTCGTTCATATGATGGCTTTACTCTCTCTTCTTTGATCCTACCATTTTGATCAAGGCATATTTATTCATCAGGTAATTGCAGTTCGGAGAAAATTTTTTTATTTATATTTTTTATATATGAAGTTTGACATTTGAAATAAATGAGAGAGGAGAGAAATTTGTTTTTTATATATAGACTTCGACAGCTGGCATTTAAAATAAGTGAAGAAAAAAATTATCAGCTGACGAAACAAGACTACCTGATGAATAAATGTGAATTGCATTTTGGTTTGTACTTAGTTCAAACATAATTGCGAAAACAGTTTTTAAGGAATGACATCCAAAGATTTGTTTTGTATGAGGGATTTTGCGTGTCCTACTCTGATCCTAGTTATTTTTTGACCGTAAATGCAAGCTAATATCGCTATCAATGGCACACACTTTATAGCTGGCATTTAAAATAAGTGAAGAAAAAAATTATCAGCTGACGAAACAAGACTACCTGATGAATAAATGTGCCTTGCCTTTTGGTTTGTACTTAGTTCAAACATAATTGCGAAAACAGTTTTTAAGGAATGACATCCAAAGATTTGTTTTGTATGAGGGATTTTGCGTGTCCTACTCTGATCCTAGTTATTTTTTGACTGTAAATGCAAGCTAATATCGCTATCAATGGCACACACTTTATAGCCTTTTTGCTGCGTGAATTAATAAAATTTCCATAGAAAATTTGTTTAATAAATCCTCTATGAATTTCTTATAATTTTTACGGCTACTAAAGGTTGTTTTGTTTAATCCTAAAAAACTTCCGATAGGCAAAATACCATGAAAAAACTAAGAATTTCCAAAAATCGCACTCGGTTCGCCAAACTTATAGAGCACTTCATCAAGTTTACGTTAACCGCTTATCTAAGCAGGTAATACACAAAACTATGGTTTGATTCATGACCACATTTACTCTTTCGGATAATTTTTATCCAAGTCGAACCTGTACCGTGCGCACAGAAAAAGCCATCGCCGCTATAATTTTTATGGTAGACGCGAATGTGTTAAAGAGGAGACAACTTTTTTATTCCACATGATAATTATGATCTTGGGGAAATCGATTTACTGCGATTATTGGAAAATATATTTGATCAAGCCCGACGCAATGTTACATTTGATAACTTACATTTGATAACAGCCATAAACTGCTGTGTATTTTGTCTCAAAAAGGTTACTTCGCAACAGGTACTGTTCAAGACAATCGAACTATTCACGCACTGCTGGAAGATAACAAGTTAGTGAAAAAGAGTTATTGGGCTTAAACAGCATGTCTTTACAAGTTTAAAAGTTTTTGTTCGTTTTTCGTTCGATTTTCTATTAAGCGATTAAAAAACAAATGCTGTATGTAACTTTTTGTGCTTGATTTTGATGTTATTATAAAATGTAGTAGTAAATTATGATATTTAGACTCTATTTACTAAAAATTTTGGGACACCCTTTATATGAATTTAGTGCTTGTCTTAGTTGTTAAGGTTGTTTACTTCATTCTTAAGCTATGCTCATAATATTGTCACGTTTTCTTTTCTCACTCTAGGTTAAATTAAAATGTTCTCCTTCTGCTGCGGTCGTTGCGTTGCTGGGCAATAAGAAGTGAGGTGTGTGTTATGTTTGGTGTCTTAAGTTAAGGCACGTGTTCCAGAAATTGTTCACATATTATAAGTTTATCATATTTTTTTTTTTGAGTAACATATTATAACTTAAAAGAAGCAGAAATAATTAACAGATAATTGGTTAATGATGAAAATACCATAACAAAACTAGACATAAACATGTGTTTACACAAAATACGTTTTTGGTAGAGACGTATTTGTTTATGAAAATATGATTTTATAAGGCGGAATAATTTATTGAATTTATTGGGAAGTTATTAGTTGGGAACAGAAATTTTAAGAGAGAATGAAAAAGAATCAGTGATGTATTACGTATTATGTATTAGTACTTCAGAGGCATTGAATACTATGCTGCACTTCAGAGCGAATTTATTACATTACAGTGGTTTTCATGGGCAACCGCGTATGTTAGTTTTTAACGATTTTGAGTTATTAATGACATATTGCTTGATTTTAAACGTTCTCTACTTAGTTGTAAAAATTTTTGAAAAAAGTTGGACTCATTCCGATTTTTTTAATGCATTAACGCAGTATGTTTTTCTGAACGATAAAATGAGCAATAACAAAGAAAATAAAAACAATTTTTTTTTATTTATTCTGCGTTCCAGTCTAAATAAAACAACCAAAAATTCAAAACAAAAAGCAACAAATTCATAGAGATAAAAAACCACAACAAAAATAACTCGCATGTACTCAATTTTGCACTTTTTAATAAAAACGGTTTTTACCGTTAGTTTTGAATTGTTTTCTTATGTATAATACCAGTAATGCAAATTTGTGCGTAAAATCGTGTGATTAGTAATAATTAAAGTGTCATATAAAGTGTACCGCAATAAAATTCAATATTTAAAAAAATTAAAAAGTTATCACGTGATGAGGAAAACAATGTAGTTTCCTTAACTAATAATGGTGCGTCATGTCGGGAAATAGCCAAGGAGCTAAATATTAGTCAATCTGTGGTCATACGCGTTCAAAAAAGACGACATACTGCTCCCAAAAAGCAAACCAGAGGCCGCTGCAATCTGTTGACGGACGCAGATGCACGCCTTATGATGGCAGAAATAAGGCAGAACAAGACCATAACACCGAAAAATACTTTTGTTGCCAAAAATAAGCACGTTAGTGAATGGACTGCACGACGAGCGCTCCACAACATTGGCTATATTTCAGCCGTTAAGAAAATTAAACCAGCATTGTCCGAAAAGAACCAAAAGGCGCGAATAAAATGTGCAAGAGACCATAAAAATTGGACGGTAAATGACTGGAAACGAGTTATTTGGTCAGATGAATCAAAATTTAATCATTTCCAATCGGACGGTAAGCAGTACTGCTGGCGTCGCCCTGGTGATACCATTCAACGCCACCACGTCAAGCAAACTGTGAAGCATGGTGGTGGGAACATCATGGTTTGGGGATGCTTCACTTGGTGGCATATTGCTCCATTACACAGAATTGAAGGTATAATGAAGAAGGAAGAATACCGTACCATTTTGCAGACTCATCTTCCCGAGTTCGTTGACAAAAGTGCCTATCCTGAAGAAGAAGTCGTTTTTCAGCAGGATGGTGACCCAAAGCATACGGCGAAAATAGTGAAAAAATGGCTGAGTGAGCAAAATTTTCAACTGATGAATTGGCCAGTCCAAAGCCCCGACCTCAACCCGATTGAGAATTTATGGTCAATCGTGGGAAGACGGCTGGGGTTGTACCAATCAGCTCCATCAAACCTGGAAGAGCTGTGGACACGAGTACAGCTAGAGTGGAAGAATATCCCAAAAGAAATAATACAGGAACTGGTTGAAAGCATGCCAAAGCGTATTAATATGGTACTAAAAATAAACAAAGAAATTTCTGCACGCCACTGTACGTGGTTGCCCATGAAAACCACAGATTTATTCCTTGTAGCCTCAAGATATGAAACTGACTCACTATATATGGCGAAGGATATAAAAAAATATTTTTTGTTTTCCTCTTTCTGTTTCCATGGTTTAAAACAATTATAAATATTTTTAGTTTCTTAAGTCTTTTAAAAATTATAAATTTACTAACTGGCCCGGCAAACGTTGTTTTGCCAAACAAATTATTTCTAGGAAATATTTTTTTAGTTCAATAAAAATAACTTGTATTTTATTTGTTTTTCACTGTTATTTGTTGTTTCTTTTACTGCAATTTATGCACTTTTTTGTGTGTTTATTTTATAATTTCTTGAATTGCTGTTAAGTTCATAAATAGATTGTTATTTTTATTGTTCAAACACTGTTTAGGTATTTCTTTTACTTCTTTGTTTTGCTTCTTTTCTTTTCTAATTATAGAACTGCACTAAAAAAGTAGGCGTGGTGAAAAAAGGTACCATATTAAACATTCCAGAGTCTTAGTTATATTATGTGAAAATTGCAAGAAGTTCTGTTCAGCAGTATGGCCTACTGAGATGGCAAAATAGATATTGAGCAATTCCCAGACCTACCCGATATGCACTTAAAAATTCATGGAAATCGGTGGAGCCATTTCGGAGGAGTTTAATCACAAACACTACGACACGAGAATTAGATATTAGTTCTAGCTACAATATATACGTTCTTTGCCAGAGCTTTTCTTACTATTCATTAAATATGTACTCAACTTCGCTTTTTTAATTACTACATAATTGTCCGTTAAATATATGAAGACCCTTTTCTCTAATTAATTTTATTTAGCAAAATTAAAAGTACTGTGAGGACATAGAGAGGAACTATTTACTTATTTACTTATTTTATTAAATTTATTTAATTTTTATATTTAATCATTGAAGCCTAAGGTCATACAACAGTTTTTATTTTTTTATAAAAAGCAACAAAAATTAACCCATTTTAGTCGACTGGGTATTTAAATACCCAAAAAAAATTAAAGTAGTAAAAAAATTCCTGCGTTGGCCAGATAAGAGATAATTACTGCAAGTTGCTTTCTTATTTAACACTATAGGTTGATTAATGTAAGAAAAATTTAAAAAAAGCTTTTTTTTTAATTTTTACCTTTAGTTTAAAAATTGGAAAAATTGAGTTTTTTTGTTTTTCAAAAAATGATCAGAAAAAGGTTTGTCAATTAAAGGATAATGCTAAAAATGAAAAAACATATGCACATTCTAAATAGCCTTAAATGTCGCATTTGTAGTGTGAAAAAAATAAAAGAGGTTTGTCAACACACTTGGCCGCCACACGCTATAAAGTGAAAATGGGTATTTAAATAGCCAACCGTCCATAATGAGTTCTAAATTTAACTATTTTCTCTTTATTGAAATAGTTCTTTTTAGCGTAAATAAAAGACAAATTTATATTTTTTTAAATTTATTTAAAAAAAAATAGAGGTTATTTAGACTTTGTAGTTTTAGATTTATCTGATGTGACACTTCTATGGTAATCCAGGAAGCATGGTTCTGGGTGCAAATTCGCCTGGCACTTCAAACATTCGTACTTTGTTTTGCCACGGCACTGCCGGCAGCGATGATGTGCTTAGAGTTTTCTGATTAAATGATTGACGCAATTATACCTAGCTCCGGAAAATCGGCATTTTGCCGATTAAAAGTCATCATTATCATTTCGCCTACTTTCACTTTAAAACGAAATTGAGACATTTGTGGTTTTTTTCATATTGGCAACAAAGTCAATGCAGTTGCCAAGTATTCACCATAGTCGCATCGAAAGCGTTTGTAACTAATGCCAATACCACTTTTTTCCCCGAACTCGAATGCGATAATTGTTCTTGGTTTATCGAAAAGGTCCACACCTCCCATGTATTTATTATATTGGATATTTAGTCATCCAATAGGGTTGTTCAATTGCGCAAATCATTGGTGTATGAGTTAAATAATTCGATAATAATGTTACGACCTAAAAAAATAATAATGAAAGCAAATTAATTGATTAACTACGTAAAATATTTCGGTGACTAAGGTACCGAATTATCGTTCCAACGTATAGCAATTATGGAATTGTACACATCAAAACTAAAGTCTGAAGTCTTACTGAAGGTTACTGACAAATCATCAATCTCGTGTCCTCCGTATCACTTATGTTATGACGTCGTCGGGTGGTAATATAACAACACCAGTTGTTTCTGATTATCTTTCAATATATTCTTCCCCATCGGACCAGCTATGGAGAATTTCTTGTAATTCGGTAGTAGTACGAATTTTCTGATGAAGATTCATTTTTATGTCGGTTATTTATAATTATTTTTTGTAAAAATTTATTTTTTGTGTACTTGTTTTATTGTAAAAAAAATAACTTGATTTCACCTGTTCACTCAACAAGTCTGAAAAAGGAGCAGCAAATGGGAATTTCCTTTTCGAAAACAAACTACTAAGCTATAGAGTTCAAAGATAGATTTACTTTTTACGGCGTAATTTTAAATATTTGTTACGCTCTTCGAAGTAACCCTGTATATTTTAAATGACACAGTAGGGTGTACCGGAATTCAGTGGTCAAAAAAATTAATAATTTTGTAAACAAAAAATAAATAGCTCTTTATTTAAATATACTGAAATAAGAAAAACGTAATTTTTTAAAAATATTTAAAAAAGTATATCGCTAAAGACGCTTGGGTATTTTAATACCCATGTCCTTTCTCAGGAATGGGGGGAGGTAATTTTTTTTTTGCACCAAGCATTTTCTATGGACCTCCAGGTAAAATTCTGAAAGTTTCGTCAAAATCGTACTAGCGGTCTATGAGCCGTCTTTAATAGGTTAAACAATGTTTTATTTTCTTTTTCAATATTTCGCTACTCCTTCGTGTAGCATCTTCAGGAAATATCAATTAACAAAAAAAAAAATAAATTAACTGCTTAAATACACTCATATTATCTAATTTAAATGTGGAATTTCCGGGTTTTCATTTATAACAACAGAGGCAGCGTTAGCAGAATAACAACGGACATCATAGTTAAAAGCAGTAAATATTCTCAAGACAAAGAAATAAAAACAGCTCAGATTGAGCCACATAAATCGAGCAGTTTCTGTATCTCTTTAATTTACCACAGAAAAATTCTTCATGAGTAAATTTAAATTTAATTTAATTTATTTTTTTCACAAAAATTTATTCAGTGTCTGTATATGTATGTATATACAGTTTTTAATATTAAATTTTCTTTAATTTAAGTTTAAAGAAAATTTTTTAAAAATGTATGTATTTTTGCCTTGAAAAACAGTTTTTACAAAAAACATCTTTAAATATTAATTAATTGCTGCCTTATTACAGCAACTTAATTCATTATGAATTAAAAAAAAAACATATATTTTTAGCTCAACCTATTTTTTTGTTGTTTTTGTTCAAGCTATTTAAAAATTCTAAAAGCAACCTCGTTGTATTAAAATCCTTTAAATCCTTTTCGCTACTAAAAACATCATCACTAGCCCCATTATACAAATTAAAGTGAACAAAAAATCTCATTACAAAAGGTAACAAGAAAATATATTTTAGCAAAAGATATTTAGTATGTCTGTGTCTATTTATAGAAAGTCCTTGGGGTTCTTTGTTTTTTAAATTATTAAAATTTAAATTTTTCCCATTGATGCCCTACAAGTCTCTACAAATATGTATTTAAGTCGCACGTGGCTTGTAGTGGCGCCAATATTTAATTTTGAATAGACACTCACAAAAACAGGCCTACGAAGACGCATACGCACACACACACTTACAAACTAATGACAATCACATACAATAAACTAGAGCGTGTATTGTTATTAAATAAGAGACAGGATAAAAAGAAACAACAAAATCAAATAAATAAGTTTTTGTTGTGCCTAATAAAAATTAACATAATTCTACAGAAGTTTATGTCAAGTTGATGGCATGTGTGTAGGCATTAGTGTTTGTGTGTGTGTGAGTATGTTTGTGAAATGACAACTTTTAATTTGTTGCATAAATTAAATTAGAACAACAGTTTGTATATTTCTACGTTTGTTTGTGTGTGTGCCTGATTAACGTATGCAAAGGTGTTGGAAAATCTTTGATTAAAGTTATTAGTTTATCAATATAAATTGCAGTTATTTCCAAACAATGTTATTTGAATAATGAACAATAAAGGATGGGCCATCTATCGGTTAAAATTCGAACCAGTGGTTATTTCGAAGCTGGCAATACTGATGTCATTCTATTCGATCACAAAATTTAGGCCCATACCTAAACAAAAGCGTTGAGCGTCATTTTATTTATTTGGTGTATATTTAAAGCACATTATTTATTATTTTGTTAATCGCTATGGAATAATCTCTTTTTAATAAAATATGTATCACTTTCTTTGTAGAGGGTGGTTAAATTTTAAGGGCTCATGCTGAAGGTGAACTACACCTAGTCTTTAAATTTGTTTTCTGCATTTCACTTGACATTTCTCAATCTCAAACTTACTCAATTTGATCCGTGGAAAGATACGCAAATGAGCAACGCTTTAAAGTTATTCAGGTTTTTTATAAAAATTGGCGTTCAAATGAAAATGCATTTTGTGCACTTCGTAATTCTTTTGATCAACATAATCATTCAAATTCGTCCACAATCGGGAGAATTGTAACAAATATTTAAATTTCTGCAAAACAGGTCTGTAAAAAATGTTAGAAAATCTGTGAATGCCTTATTAGTGCGTTGAATGGGAACCACTGATGGTTTTTGCGATAGAGCATCATTGAGCATCAACATTGTCATTGAAAATTTGGACCATCAGATAGAGGAGGGGCGCCAAGGATGGGGGGGGGGGGGGGCATTTGGTCGATATTTTGTTCCATACATAATTGAACCATACAAATAATAAAATTACAAAAAGAAATAATAATAATTTCTTGAATAATTTGTGTTTTATTTAAATTGAACATCGGTCCTTAAAATTTAACCACCCTTTATAACTTTGATATGCTACTAAAATGCTTTTGTAAATGTAGTCTTTTAGTAAATGTGCGCGTTAAAGTAGGCGTGCCAATAAAGTTTCTGCTAATAAATACATCTTAGATATTTCAATATAGTCCTTTATTTTTCCAAAAACTTTGTCAATAGAGAAATTACATGAATTTAAGGTAAACCGTTATATAAGAGGTAGGCGTTAAAGTGGGCGTCTCACCTAAACTTTTTGGCACAACAATTACATTGATTAGAAGGATATATGTAGCAAATTTGATCATCATACCTCTAATTTTGGCGGTTTTATAAGCATTTAAATTTCATTAACGGTAGATAACGTGAAAAGTGGGCGTTATAGTAGGCGTGTCAAAGTTATTTTTGCGAATGAGTACAACTTAGGTGTTTCAATATAGCCCTTTATTATTCCAAAATCTTTATTAATAGAGAAATTATATGAATTTGAGGTAAATCGTTATATAGGAGGTGGGCGTAAAAGTGAGCGTGGCACATTGATTTTCCGTTACAAAAAAGCCACTCACCAAAAAGCAGAGTGTGCAAAATTTCAGAGTCGTACATTCAATTTTGTTGCTTTTATGACGTTTTTGTTTTTAAATATACCGAAATACACTGTGCGGTATAAATTTTCGTATATTTTAATCGATAACTCCTCTCCTAATGCATAGATTTAGACAATTTTTGGGAAAAAATATTGTTTTTACTCAGAAAATATATATTCGAAGTTTCATGAGTCTACGTTAATGCGTTTGGACAAAATTCCATTTTATTCGATGTTCGAAGGACACGGTTTTTTCGACCTACTCTTGCTTTTCGAGCTATAACTCTCTTCCTAATATTCCGATTTAGCCCATTTTAAATACCAAACAAACCTTGTATATGAGAAAGATTCTGGCGCCCTAGCTTTTTTGGTGCGACCTCTATCGTGCTTTCAACAGACGGACAGACGGACGGACATAGCTAGATCGTCATCAAATCAAACCCTGATTCAGAATATATATACTTTATGGGGTCTAAAATGGATATTTCGATGTGTTACAAACGGAATGACAAAATAAATATACCCCCACCATTTTTTTGGTGGCGGGTATAAAAACGAAGCAAGTGATAATTTTTATAAAAAACCTTAAATAACAAAAGTAGAGAAAGATTTCATGTTTGGAAAATTTAATTTATATAGATGTAGTAGATATAAGTATGTATGTAGTAGATATAAGTTTCGTATTATATTTCCTTTAAGCTTATGAATTAATTATCTAAACTTAAGGAAATCAAAATATACTTCTTATGTTCGATATTGTTATTTTCTAGACAAACACCTTTTAATTTATTAGAATGATTCGCTTTAAAATAATTTCGGGTTTTTTTTTTGAGTATTGCTGGCGGTAAAATACGAACAGTGTTGGCCTTGAAGCCCTCCATTGTTGGTGGTTTGTCAGACTAAACCAAATGCTGCACGTGATCCTATAAGAAAAATTTAAGAGTTGTCAAATCATACGACCATGACGGCCAATTTACAGATCCCGTTCTCGAAATAAATTTATCGCCAAATTATAATTTAAAAAAATATATGATTGCCCTTAGCGTGTAAATTGCACCAAACGGTAATTTTGTTTATTAACAAACTCGTTAAGTTAAAAATGAGTCTCATCCCTGAACGCAGTTTTGCGATAAAAGATTCGTCGAAACGATAAATTTACATAATTTGGTAGTGTTGTTTAAGGGCCAATCGAGTATATTGATCATAAACGTCAAAAAGTCAGCGCAGTATGACATTAAGGTTCCATGATACTTAAAGAATACCCTCTTTATATGAATTTATTTTTATATGAATGCAAGTTTGAACAAGTCATAAAATTTTATTTATTTATTTTATTTGTCAATTCCTATACAACAAGATTTAATCTTATATTTAAAGTATAGGAAAGTAGTTTTTTTAAATTAAATTTAGGGATTACACATTAATACAATTACATACACTTAGCTATATTATATTATTATTATTATATTATTAACTATAAAAAAAAGTATATATTATACTATAACAAATACATTACAATTAATAACAATTTACTGTTGTGCAAAAAAAAATCAAATAAAAAATGTTTAAAGCTATTTGCGTTGCTATTGAGTTGTTGAGTTTGGGGAAGAATATTCCAAAGACGCGCCGCGTGTATAAAGAAGTGCCATTCAGATACAAGAAGACGGTGTAAAGGAAATATAATCCTTTTCCCTCTAAGCGATCTGGCAAGCCTTATCTTGTCTATAAGATATTGAGGAGCTTCTGAATAAATAATCTTATGCAAAAATAATAGAACGCGTATGTTAAGAAGATTGTCAAAGGAAACACTGTAAAGTTGAGCGGAAAAATTAGAAGCATGGTCATATCTTCTCAAGCCATACACATATCTAATTATGTTATTATATAAAACGTTTAATTTCCTTTTACTAATTGAGTCGCAGCTTGCAAAAAGCTCACAGCCATAAATTAAACCTGGAAGAAGATAGGATTTTGCAAGAAGCTTCCTTATCCCTATGGGAGTAAAATATTGTGTCGGCCAAAGGCACCTTAGCTTAATGTAAATTTGGACTACGAGTGTATTAACATGGTTTGTCCAAGTAAGTGTATTATTAAACACTATTCCAAGGTTTTTTGCAACATTAACGATGTTGATCCTTTCCCCATTTATTAGAATGTTAACATCGATAACAGGATCGATCGTTTTCTTTCGAATTATTAGGCACTTTGATTTATGGGGGTTTAAACAAAGTCCATTCGCTGTTGCCCAACAAAAAATTCTATCCAAATCATCATTAACCCTAACAACACTTTCAACAATAGATCGTACTGGACTGCTCAAATATAACTGTACATCATCTGCATACATGTGAACTTTGCAATGCAAAAGCTGTTTTGGCAAATCATTGGCATAAATTGAAAAAAGTAGTGGTCCCAGAATGGACCCTTGTGGCACACCTCTTGTTAAAGGTTTTAAAGATGATTGAAAATTATTAGAAGATACAAATTGCAAACGATTCGAAAGATATGAAGACAAAAGACGTGTTGAATTGTTAGAGAAATTAAAGAAGTGCCGAAGCTTGTTGCAAAGTGTTCCATGGTCAACAGTGTCGAAGGCTTTTGAGTGGTCAAGAAGAATTAAGAAATTTAATTTTCCTTCATCCAGTTCACGTCGTATATTTTCAGAGACATCCAATAAGGCAGATACACAGCTATGGTTAGAGCGAAAACCTGATTGATTTTCAGACAATAATTTTTTCCCTTTTATATGTCCCGAAATTTAAATTTGTAGAATCTTTTCTAGCACCTTAGACAAATAACACAAGATAGCTATTGGCCTAAATTCTGAATTTGTTTTCGGTATAGGAACTACCCTTGCACATTTCCATCTGTTCGGAAAAGTACTGGTCATTATTATGGTGTTAAATAAAAGTGTTATATATGGCAGGAGTACTGGAAGTAATATCTGAATAAATTTTGGGTGCATATTGTCGCAGCCCACTGCATTTGACTTAATTAATTTAAAACATGAATAAACTTCAGAATGACTCACGCAAGAGAAATTAAAGACATTATGACCAATATCAAAATCGTTTGACTCTAAATTGGGAAAATTATAAAAACTTTCGTCTGCCGCTACAAAAGGTATATTCATGAAGTTACTATTTAGCTCTTCAACATCTACTTGGTCATTAAGAACGTTTTGTGTACTACCAATACCAATTTCCCGAATGTATTTCCATGTTTGCTTGGAACCAGCTGCAGAGCCAAAACGTCTCGAATAATACTCAGTTTTTGCAATTCTAATGCTCATATTCACTTTTTTTCTGGCAGCTTTAAATACTTCCTTCAACTCAGGGGTTCTGAAACGTTTCCACCTTAAGTATGCAAGGTCCGTCTTATGAATTAGAAACTTTATATAAGAAGAAAACCAAGGTCTTGTACTAGCGGATGTACTTATAGATTTAACTGGAACTGTGTTTTCATATAAATGCTGAATACTGTTTTCAATAAATAATACTTGGTCATCTACAGATGGCATATAGTAAACCTGTTCCCAATCGATATATGATATATTTTCCTGTAGTAAACTATAGTTTATGTTCCTAAAATCGCGAAAATAAATTTTTTTTTTTTGTGACAGAGGAATGGAAAAAATTTTCAAAATAATTGAAAATTCAGTGGAGAGTCGAGTCAGGCAATAATTCCTTTTAGCCACAAAAATAATAGCTATATGTGGCTTTTCAACACTGAAAATACCACTAAATGGGTGATTTTAAATAAAATACAATTTTGTCTTAGGCTTTTATTAGACTTAAATAAATTAAAAAATAAATAAATTAATTAATAATTAAAGTTTATGTAACAGAAAATGAATAGAATAATTTTTTCTACTAAAAAAGATTTACAATGTACATAGATGATCGATTAAGACCTTTTTATATAAAAAACTGACTAAAATAATATTGAATTTAACACACATACATATGAACATGACTTTGTTGTTGGCTTACTGTTCACAGATTGTTTTGTACCAAACAGAAAAAGAAATTTGTTTTTATTTAATACTGTTTTATTCAAATTTAAAATTTAAATTACGCCAGGTGGTGTTATGGTGGTGTCCTCTTGACGTCAGTTTGATATAAAAAATTAAAATATAGGAAAATTTGTTGTATAAAAAGACTTAAAATAACCAACTACAGATAAAGACAAAAGAAAGCGAAAATAAACAAACATTTCATTCATCTACATAACAAATATTAAAAAAAATAGATTTAGTAAAAATAGAAGAAGACAGAAGCAGAACAAGTCAGTTTTTATTCAGCTAAATGAAATGAAATACAAAAACAGTTAAACATATACAAAAATACACATGTTCAACTTTGTAAATACATACATACATACACACACATACACACACATACGCATTAAACACGGATACGTTCATTGGCAGTGAAACAACGACAGTGTTGCCACATCTAGAAATTGCAGGGAATTTATGTTTTTAATTTTTTTTTGTAAAGAATTTTTGATTAATGAATTGTCTGTAAAAAATTTACCAACATTTTTTTTTTTTAATTTTTTAAATTTAATTTTTTAAAAATTATTTTTTTTATAAATTTTTTTTTTAAATTTATTTTATTTTACTTATTTTCTCTACAACAAGACAGAGTCGAATTCGAAAATTTATTATTTTATGTAGAAAAAAATCAAAGATCGAATTTTCATTAGACTATCCAGGGAGAATTGCTAAAGATTAGGGGAAACTAAGGAATCATGATCAAACCATCTCAATCCATTTACATATTATCCAATCATATCAATCCAATTAATATTATTAAACCATAGGTATATATAGTTTCCTTATACTTTTTGTGTTATTATTTGCAAACAGTTCACACCTTTACAATATAAAAACGACTAGGTACGTTTTAGCCAGAAAAATTCTTATTCTTAAAGGGACAAAATATTTCGTAGACCTCAATTTGACCAGCCATTGAGTTCACGTGATCAGTCCAGGTCAATCTGCTATTGAAAATTTCTCCCAGATTTTTTGTACTGTCAACAATTTTAATCTTCTGCCCATTCAAAATTGAGAATGTGAAGAGTTAAACTTTTTTCACATATTACGATGCATTCAGATTTGCACTGATTCGAACAGAGCCCGCTTTGTAATTTTATTTTTAAAGAGATTTTATAAAAAGATTAGTTCTTAAAAAATAATTTTAAATAATTTTTCGTATATGAAAATTGTGTTACAGAGAATTTTTTCATAAACTTTACATTTAAAGAGAAAAAATTTCTTTTGTTTTTAAAACAATATTATTATTAAATCTTTCTTTTATTTTTCCTTCTTTATTTTATTAATTTTTTTAATATTAATTATTTTTTTAGTTTTTTCTTAAAGCTTTTAAAAAAATTTGTGTTGGACAAAACATTAAATATTTTCGAATTACTCCTTTAAAAAATTATCATACTTTTAGAAAGATTTTTAAGAATTTGCGTTTTTAATTTTTTTTCAATAATTCTTATTTTAAAAGGAAGTCTACTTATAGAGAATTTTTCTATATACCATCATGGTTATTTTTTATATATTTGATCATTTTTGAATATTTTTAAAAATCTTTAATATTGATTTATATATTCTCATTTCAACTTTCTCTTTTTAAAAAATTTTGAAAAAATTTTAAATTTTAAAAAGCAGATTTCGTTGAACATTTGCTATAAATTTTCCTTTTCAACATTTCTCACTTATTAGTCAATATAAGAAAAATTTGGCAACACTGTTTACAACTGTTGTACTTTGCAAGCACAAGTACCGGAGAGTGTGGTAAAGAAACATAGTTTTGCGGTAGCAAGGACAACGTGATATATGACGTAAATACTCATCATCATGTGATTGTTTTGTTCGTATTAATGTTGTATTTCTTCTTGTTGCTTTTATAGTGAAAAATACAACGTAAAATGAAACAAACTATCAAGAAATAGAAAAAAATAATAATTTTAGTTCAAACGGCCGTGCCGAGTTCTATAATACCCACTAACATTCGGTACATATGGAAGTATATTGATAACATCGTAGCGTACCCTAGATTTGATATTAAACGCCATTTTACTATAATATTACCGGCGCCATCTTTGATTTTAAATTTTTGCATAGTTAGTTAGTATTTTATCAGTCAAGCATTTTTATTTATGAATTAATGGGTATAAAAATAATTGTTAATATAATTGCTGCGGACATCTTGGAAGCATAGCTAAGCGCTAAGGGGCTTATCGACTTATCAGCATGAAAATTGTGACATGGCGAGCCGTTTGGCGCTAATTCGCGTATTTTGCTTTAAAAATTGTTGTGACTATGAGAAGACTGCCCAAAAGCAAGAAAAGTGAGCCCATAAAAAAATTTATAATTTTGAGGTACTTGCACTGGATCTGAAACTTTGCACACATATTGAGCTGTCATGACTTTACAATTTTGCGATTAGAAAAGTTGGCAGTGCCACGCCCATAAAAAAAAGTTATCATTTTCAGCTACTTGAACTTCATTGATTTTTCTGAAACTTTGCACACACATATTGAGTTCTCATGATTATACAATTTCGTGATTAGAAAAGTGAGCAGTGCCAAGCCCATAAGAAATAAGTTATCATTTTTAGCACTTGCACTATATCGATTTTTCTGAAACTTTGTACACATATTGAGCTGTCATGACTATATAATTTTGTGATCAGAAAAGTGGGCAAGGCCACGCCCATTAAAAAAGTTATAATTTTTAGCTTTTGGCACTTGATTTCAATTTAAATTCAGAATGCATTTTTATTCATTAAGGGGCGTAGCAATGCGCGCCGTGCTTTTCTAGTATGTTTATAAAGTAAATATTTTGTATTTTGAAGAACGTAAAAAACTAAATTTCACTAAATTGAGCAGCTTGTGCTTATACTTAAGAACAACACTGTATGTAATAAGTTATAAATACTTGTGTATGTATATGTGTGAAATATTTTGTAGAAATAAAATTTCTACTTATATAAAAGACCAACCTAAACAAGAGCTGCAGGGGTTGTGTAGTATTCTGCTGAGCGGTATCGCTGGGGTGACAAACCTAAAAAAGAGCGTCAATGTGGTGTAATAAACAATAATATTCACTTTTGTTTTTTAATAAAGCTTACTAAATAAAAATAAAATCGCTGGATTAACCTGAAAATAGCTAAAATGGCATAACTTTTCAATAATTATGCTATAAACACATAGACGACAGCAGGCTGCCGACTACAATATGTCAAAAATAAAATACACGCGTTTATATAGAGACGATTATTTTGAAGCCATCACAGCAGCACGGCTACATTTTTGCGGTGGCGCCCACTTAGGCTAATTTCTATTTTTGTAAGCGGCAATAAGCAGATTTAGTGATGTGAATATAACAAAAAATGTTAAATTTATATGAGACTAGCCAAACCCGGTGCGCGTTGCTACGCCCCTTAATGAATCAATTTGCATTCTGAATTTTTATCGAATATCAAGTGCAAAAACCTAAAAACTATAATTTTTTTTATGGGCGTGGCCCTGCCCACTTTTCTAATCACGAAATTGTAAAGTCATGACAGCTTAGTGTGTGTGCAAAGTTTTAGAAAAATCAGTCCAGTGCAAGTTCCTCAAACTTATAACTTTTTTTTATGGGCGTGGCCCTGCCCACTTTTCTAATCACGAAATTATAAAGTCATGACAGCCCAATATGTGTGCAAAGTTTCAGAAAAATCCATCCAGTGCAAGTACCTCAAAATTAAAAATTTTTTATGGGCGTGGCCCCGCCCACTTTTCTAATCACGAAATTATTAACTCATGAGAGCTCGATATTTGTGCAAAGTTTCAGAAAAATCAGTCATGTGCAAGTAGCTTAAAATGATAACTAATTTTTTATGGGCGTGGCCCCGCCCACTTTTTTCCACCCATAAACACTCCCTGGTATGTGTACAACAACTTACCAAAGTTTGAGCCCGATCGGTTTTACAGCTTCGGAGTCTATAGCTAACACACACACACACACACACAGAGTTTCACTTTTATATATATAGATTAAAATTACTTAATTTCATTTACAAGAAAAAGACGAAAAAAAAGTTATATATCGATAAAATAATTATTTGTATTAAAAATAATTACAAGGTTTTAAAACATAAATTTATATGTTTTTAAATTTCTAATTGGTACACGTACTTTTACAACAAGCGATTTTATTTTTAAGAAAGTGAAGTACTTTAAGTGACACTACTGAAATGTACATTTATTTAATACACAGCTGTTGCTGGCGTCTTCTATATAAATAAGTAGCTGACTACACGGCAACGATTGCAGCCAACTACCGTTGTTGTTGTGTATCTGTGTAGCCTGCTGTCATCTTTGTGTTTAATGCTTTACAAAGGTAAAAAACAACAACAGTTGTACTGCAGCCAACTTCCATACCTAACGTCTTCTCCAAATTTGATTTTCCAATTGTTAATCATTCCCGCCATGGTATTTCAGTTTGTTTCATACAAATTGTATGAACATAAGAATTTTTGAAAGCCAAAAAAGGTTTGCCACTCTTGTTTAGGTTTGGCTGTTGGGCATACAAAAGTTTGCTTTAACATTAAAGATTCATATCTAAATCATTCGGCTAACTATAAGTTTGATACAAAGTGCTGATTGAACTTCAACTAGCATATCAATTAAGGAGAGTTTACGTATGAATGAATGACCAAGTAAACATTCTTGTAGTACTTTTGATATCGAAAACATACCTTAATTATGGATTTCATTACTATTTTTCAAATCTTGATTTTCCATGCCTGTGTCATACCATGGTAACATTGAAAAGCTTTAAGTTAACAAACTTTCAAATAAACTCGTAACACTTTTATAGAAAGCTTTAAGGAGGTCAAAAGATTGAATTTATTAAGAAATGTTTTTAATAGCACATATACATACTTTTTACTAAAAAGCTCTACAGCTTTTTGCATATAAGCTTTTTTAACGGTAGGCAGTGGCTTAAATTGTGACAGACACATACAGAGTATTTTTGACAAAATTTTAAGGAATGCATCGATTAACTGAACTTAACTCGGCTGTACTCCTTTTGAGTTTTAACGGATTTCTAAAGAAATTACAACTTTTTTTAATTTGTTTTTGTATAAATATGTATTTTAAATTTTATTTTATAAAATTTAGTTACTACGTATGTATTTTTAAAACACAAACTTATACTTGATATTAAAATCCTTTAAAAAGATTAATAAGGATCATTTTGTTTTGACTAGAAATGTTAGTGTTTTAAAACTTTAACTACAAGATGAGTTTTTTTAAATAAACAATAAACTAAATCTACTCGAATTTGAAATCATTATAAAAGTAGACTTTAAAAATGACTTCTTATTTACTTTAAAATTTAAGGCATTTGGTATTCCATTTTTGGTTCATTTTGTTGAAAATCAAAAATTAAATCATTCGGGGAAGTATAAGATTTTTTTCCGAAAATAATTAAATTTTAAAATCTAGTAATTTTGCTGCTTTCCGGAGTATCTTCCTCATCGTCCAACGAAGATTGTTCAGAGTTATTGGGAGAGCCACGCTGAACGCGTGTAGTGCTTTGTCTATTGGGTCCAATATTGGCGTTGGCCTGACGCAAATTGGCAAAGAACTGTTGACGTCGTGGACCACCGCCACGCAAGGGTAATGTGGGTATTTCGCTGGGTGTTTGATGGTGAAGTTCGTCCTGGGAAATGTTGCGCATGGCTGGGTTAACACATTCATAGACGCTCTAAAAGTGAGACAAATATTTCTAGAAAAAATTAAAAATAAACATGTAAAATTTCGAACCTGCTCCGATGAGTATTGGTTATTCTGGGCAAAAGCCAATGAAGTCAATGACGGCAAAGCCTGTGCTATATCGGATCTCTCTATACCTCTTACAATCAGGAATGTACGTGGTATTAAAATGCCCACCAATATAGCCCAACCGGAAGCTTGAAGTCCCAACGGCAAGGCAGCATCACGCATTTCATCGCCAAACATGGAGAGAGCAATAAACACAATCCAAATAATAAGCATTAAAACTGCTCCTATTACTATCAATATACCCTCGCGATAATTTCTTTGAGAGCGATAAATGAATGGCACCAAAGCAATAATACTCAACAGTAATATCATGTCGTAAGAGAGCAAACCCAACAGCCAATGACCATAATACATGTTATCGCAAGAAACTTTATCGGAGGCAATATGCATGACCACCAGCAGTTGTATAGACATAACTAGTTGCACCAATATACTAAAGACACATATCACAGCCTGAATATAACCATTAACGTGTGACAGGAAACCACCTTCGGAGCCAATAGATGCCAACATAACAGCACGACACAGCAAAAGAGAAAATACGAAACAATACACCAAAGAGAGAATGAAAATTCTTACAGCACACAAAGTGTTAAGGGTGGCTGCATCCTCAAATGTCACTTGCGAGTTACGGTGTTCACCCACATACTCCAAGGAAAAGGGTATAAACGAAGTAAACATCAGCAGTAGAGATAGTAACAGCAATATGGAAGTCACTGGATTTCCCTCGAAGACATCACCCAATGAAATACGCACTACAATAAACACCAAAATAGCTAAAGTACAAAGTATGCCAAGTATGGCCGCCGTCATACCAGTAGCCACCCAAGTATCAGGTTTAATTCTCCAAAACATTACCGACTCACCCTCAAACAGGAAGGGATAGCGTGATTTATCTCCGTCCGCCGTATACTGGCAATTGAAAACGTGACCAAATTTAGTCTTCAATTCCACACTGGTACTATTGTCACGGTTGTAGTGGTAATAGGTGGTTATATTGGTCACGAAATTCTGACTAGCTATTTCTCGTAAATTTGTTATTTTCTCCTCAAATTCGAGAGGACCCGGCGGAGCACCCGGTCTCGTTTCATCGACAAACTTTTGAAACATTTGAAAATTCATTAGGGTGGCTAAATGGCGCATGCGCAACAGATCTAAAAGTTCGGCAGTATGCACCTTAGTCAAGTGATATTCTGGTTTTTCCCAGTCCTCTATAAAAGCTAAGAAGTTAGTGCAGGTTTCTAAAGCATAAAATTCCTCTAGGCGTTTACAATTTTTTTGCAATGATGATTGCAGCCAACGTGCTAGACCGAGTATGGGCCGTGCAAAAGCCAATACGCGGGAGGGTAAAACAGTTTTTCCCACAAGCGGCTCATCCAATGTTATTTGGGTGGAGTTTTTATCTACCAGATGAACATCGATTTCATTTTCCATTAATATAAAGGACTTATTGGGCAAATCTGAAAAGATAGAAAGAGAGTTAGTAGGTAAAGGCTGAAAATGAGAGTGAGCAATTGTTCATCTTATTTATGTCGAATACTACTTTTTAATAACTTTTGGTTTCTATTTTCATAAGAATTTGCTGGAAATTTCTTCATTCTTAAGAAAGAATATTGTTATGTATATATTATTAATTTACAAGCGTGTTTGTTATTATTTAGGTAAATATATGTATGATGTGCCTCTGTTGTTATTCGTAGAAGGTTTTCTTAAAAGCGGTCAAATTATTTTTGAACATGATGGTGACAAGGAAATCCTAGCTCTGTTCTTAGCAATGCTTTTAAAAAATTGCTGAATAAGCACAAAACACAACGATATAAATTTTAAGCGAAAATTGTTGTTTTTCAGCTTCAAGACATCCCATATACTCGAGAAGAAAAATACAAATTAATATGGTAACACTTCTCGTTAGAGCCGTCGTTTTTGGTATGGTAGATTCACAATTTACATGTTCTAGTGGTTTGACACGCGAAATTTTAAATAAAATGCAAAAAGAGAAAACCAGTTTTATGGGAATTGCTAGTTCTCGTAGTGTTGTTGTAGGAACGTTTTTTATACCCGCCACCAAAAAAATGGTGGGGGTATATTAATTTTGTCATTCTGTTTGTAACACATCGAAATATCCGTTTAAGACTCCATAAAGTATATATGTTCTGAATCGGGGTTTGATTTTATGACAATTAGCTAACTCCGTCCGTCTGTCCGTCTGTTAAAAGCACGTAGAAGTCGCACCGCAGCTAGGGTGAATATTTCTTATACACAGGATTTGTTTTGTATTGAAAATGGGCTAAATCGGAATACTAGGAAGAATGTTATAGCTCGTAATACTGAATTAGGTTAAAAAAAACCGTGTCCTTCCAACATCGAATAATATAGAATTGTGCCCAAACGCATTAACGTAGAGTCATAAAACTTTGAATATATATTTCGTGAGTAAAAGCAATGTTTTTCCATTAAATTTACGAAAATTTATACCGCACAGTGTATTTTTCGGTAAATATAAACTTTAAAACCTAATAAAACTGGCAAAATTAGATGACCGATTCTGAAATTTTGCAAACATTGCTTTTTAGTCCAAGGCTTTATTCTAACCTCTCATATATCTCAAATTCATAAAATTTCTGTATGAATAAAGATTTTGTATTCATTAGCAGAAACAACTTCGACACGCCTACTATAATGCCCACTTTTCACGTTATCCACTCTTAATGAAATTTAAAAGCTCATAAAACCTACAAAATTAGAGGTATGATGATGAAATTTGCTAAAAATATCCTTCAAGTCATCATCATTGTTATTTCAGAAAATAAATGTGACACGCCTACTTTTACGCCCACCTCCCATATAACGTTTTATCTTAAATTTTATATAATTTATCTATTAATAAAGATTTTGGAATAATAATGGACTATATTGAAATATCTAAGTTGCATTCATTATTAAAAATAATTTCGACACGCCTACTATAACACCCACTTTTAACGTTATTAACTGTTAATGAAATTTAAAAGCTCATAAAACCGACAAAATTAGAGCTACGATAATGAAATTTGCTGCAGATATCCCTCTAGTCATTGTTATTCCAGAAAATGTAAGTGACACGCCCACTTTAACGCCTACCTCCATATAATGCTTTACCTTAAGTTCATATAATTTCTTTATGGACAAAGCAGTGGAAGAATAAATGACTATATTGAAATATTTCAGTTTTATTTATTACCGCCCACTTTTATTGAAAGACTAAATTTACGAAAACATTTTACTAGCATATCGAAGTTGTACAAAGAAAGTTATACATATCTTAGTATAGAGAGAATATTCCATAGCGATTACTGTTAATAACAAAATAATACATTTTAAGCTGAAAAAAAACACAAAATTGGTGGTGGGTATAAAAGATTCGGCAAAGCCTAATATAGTGCTCTTACTTGTTTTTATTGAAATCGATAGTTCTCGATAATTTGTATCATCTGTCAAAATGTCATTACTGTTGATTGAACCGTTATGATTTTATAACTAAAACAATTTTAATGTAAATGAATATGGTGAGTGCGAATTTATTTATAAAAAACCCTCTCCTGTAAATTTCTGATTTTGAGGGTTACATCATTTCTGCGGTTATGGCTCGATATGTTTTGGACAGAATTGAAAGTTTTTAAAATTCTACAATGTGGCAACTCAGTTTAATTTTGTTGGTACGAAAATGAAGAATATATTACTCACAAGTTTGCAAACTCTTGATCTTGTTAGCGAGAGTGGTAGAGAGGTTTTGGGAGGATTACAAATAATGTTCTACTCGCTAACATCGTTTTTCTTATAACAATAAAGTTAAAATATGTAAAATTAAAATTTCTGTTTAAGCAACAAAGAATGTTTAAAAAAGAATTTCAGAAAATTTTTCAAATTAAAATTTGTGTATTTAAGATGGGTGTGAACTAAAGCTGAGATTTTTTTGCATTAAATCATTTCTATCTCTCTTTTTTCAGAAAGGAAGATAGGTCAATCTTAAAAAAAAACATTTGCATACCACCAACTCACCAATTATAAAATGTCTATTCATTCTCTCCGTGGGTACAGCAAACACTGTACCGTTTTCCTTAAACTGCGAAGCCATCTTGTTACCAAACAATATGTAAATGTTAGTATCGCTCTTGAAATGCATTAGACACATGTGTTCCGAACGTACAGCATCCATAAAATCATTATACACATTTAAATTCTCTGTTAAAATTTCCACCGAAGCAATTTGATCACCCCAGGGCATTTGATAGAGTAAATGGGCTACTTTAGGGAAAATATCAGCACGTATCGAAGGTATTGGCCAAATATTATAATCCAATTCTCTTATAACATCCTCTAGCATATTATAGTAATCGAGATCAATAAATATGCCCAATGCATGAGAAATACATTGCTCTTGATATTCCACCTCTTGCAGCAGAAGATTCTCTACCAAATTATCGCTATCAATAGCTATCGCACGAATGCCTGGTGGATAAAACAAAAGTAAAACAAATGTTAGCTTCATAGTTATGTACGGGTATGCTCTAGCAATTGCAAGTGTTATTTCATTTAATAATTTTAAAAGTGTTGAAAAACTTACCTATTTCAAAATGAGCCTCCAGTAAATTTGCAACATTCAGACGATTTATCACAAACATTGCCGATATTGTATCTTTTGTTATGACACTTAGCATTATGTCACCCTCTAAAATTTGCACCAGATCATTTTGTGTCCTAACGATTGTCTGCTCCTCTTCTGAGTTGTTAATAACAGCTGTTATAGCATGTATACAGATGTCATTTATACCTGTCGTTGTCTCCTCAATGGCTGCCGATGTTGGTGGTGGTGTCGTTGATGAAGTTGTGGTTGTTGTTGTTGTTGCCGGTTTTGCTTTTTCGTTAGCTATGGCACGTGATTTTGTTATCTTCGGTAGGCTACGTACTCTTGTTGTGGTGGTGGTGACTGGTTGTTCATCTCCGTTTGTTAAAGTCAAGAAACAACAGATCAGTAGGGCCAAAATTAGTACGGCTAGAAAGATTTAAACAAAATGGTTTACTATCAAAATACTCATCAAGTGATATGGTAGTATTTGTAAAGATGTGTTTGTATGTGTTAAATCGAAATATTAAAATATACAAACACATTGTTACAAATACTTTCTGAATGCTTGATGAGTGTCTGAACGCTTTTAAAGTCATTCTTTAAATACATAGCTCCGAACAAGGCGAATGCATACAGGTGAAATTATCAGCCCAGCTGATGGGGAAACTTTTTTTCAAAGTTGGTTTAATTCGCCTTGATTTCATTTATGAATGCAGGGATAGGAAATTTGATTTTGGTTTCGGTATTAAACAATTAACTTGAGTGTACCTTTTGGATAATAAATGTGGTTAATTTATGTATATTTGTTGCTTTTGCGTCATTAATAATGTGTTCAAAAAATTTATATCCATTTTTTAATTAATTTTTTTTTATATTTAATATCTAAATACAACTTTTCCATCCCTGATATACGAATTGGCCTTGACATGAGACATCCCATGAAAAGTTGCTTTGTTGTATCAATTCGCCGTTGCATATCCTTATGGATATGTCAGCCAGTGCACAGTGGTGCTAATCCCAAAATTAATGATTATAAATTGTATATAAATTCTAAACTATTTTTTGTAAGTATTTTCCTAAAAATTTTGCATATTTTTTTAAGAATAACTTAGACTTTAATAATATGTTTTAAGGCAAACACGGTAGACCGAAATCGCTTCTCACTGCGATTAATTGTCAATAATATTTTCTCTAATATACTTTTATTTTAAAATCCACTAAGGGAGAAAAGTAGAAGTGACTTTGTTTTTTTTGTAACTATTTTGTAATAAAACCAAAGACTAAATACACTAATACCCCGATTTACGTCATTAATTGGCACCTACAAAATTCGATGCTAAACGAAACAACGAAAATCGAATTACATTCTTCCACATATTTAAGTTGCTTTTAAAAATAATTGTACATTTTAAATAGAGTCCTTCTCTGATTCTGATTTTCTATCCAAATTGTTAGAAGGGACTCCATTTTTGCAATTAATGAACTTTAATTTGTTGTTACTTGTTTGACCAACAAGTGTTTGACATCTTGTATTTTGTTTGTATCTCGATTACAAATTTTTCTTACAGCAGTTGAAACTTAACTCAGAATTCTTACAATGTAAGCAGGGTTTTAACCAAGTTTAAAAAGTTTTAAAAGTCTAACTTTTATTCCAATGTTTTCGCCACTGTAAACTGACACTTTTTAACTAAAAAGTTAACGCATATATGTAAATAATATTTTAAAAAAAGTGAGATACAAGAACTAGAATGACAATTCCTTCTGTACGTGTGTATTTAAAAACAATGCTAATCGCAACACCAACGACGCAATTCGAAGCCACTTCGTTTTTCACTTTCTATTTTTTGCGATACAATTCTAATCAACGCAAATCGGGGTATCTGTGTATTTGTTATAAAAAATGCATTAGATTTAATTAACTAGTAAAATGGTAAAAAAAATTGTAAAAAAAATGCCAAACAGAATTTGTTAATATGACAACAATGGCTTAAGATTCCTGTATTATATTTCCATTTAAAGATTAAGTGTAAATAAATGAAAGTTACAGTCATGACTAAAAGTTTTATATAAATAGTGTGACAAAATAAAATATTTTCTGTTATAACGCCAGTCAGTCATTATCTAACGTTTCAGCATTGAGTTATTTTCAGAAAGTGAGTTCTACATTTGGCATATGGGCATTTCCATGTCATCGTACGTGACATTTGTACTCCTATAAAATGAAGTAATCTTTGCAAAAGTAAGAGTAACTGAAACAAAATTAAATCTTTATGTTCTATTCAAAGGTACTTTATTAAAAAAAAACAATTTATTATATTCGAATCATTGTTGTCTAAAATATCCAGAAAATAAGAATATATCGTACGTGACATAAAATAGAAGTAATTTTTAGGTATATATCAAAATATGAAAAAAAATCTGCTAATATTGGGAAGTATTTTTTCTTTTTTCAATTTCTTACACTAAACCAAATTTTTTGCATTTAAAATTCATCACACTTAATTGAAAACAATCTTTAAATGATTTTATAATAAATTCAATTTAATATCGTTCGTGACATATCGTAAAACCCAGATTTTTTTTTCTAATAGCATTCTGAGGTAATAAAATTTATATTATGTTAAGAAAAAAAGTTAAATTCTAAATTAAGTGCTCTTGCGACTTTTCAAATACGAATGACGGAGACAAATAATGTTTTTGTACTACGTACGTGACATTACAATAACATCAAAGGGAAATAAAAAAAAAAATACCACTAATTGGACTCTATATTTTCTTTTTTCTTATGGATCTTGTTAATTGTTGTTTTTTATTTACAATTACAATTAATTTTTACAATGTAGTCGCTAAATAAAAATAGTTGATTGTAATTCTTTAAAATAAGTCAAAGAAATAATCAGATTAAACTCTTGTTATTGCTCCTAAAAAAATTTAATAAGCTCTTAATACCTGCACATAGTAAAATTTGTGTGTTTTTTTTAATAAATAAACTTATATTGAATAACTTTCAAGAGTATTTTTTTTACAGTCGTGGTTGACATATTCATGGAAACGTTCATATGCAGAAACAAACGCTATGCGCTCGAACAAATTTGAGAAGTATTTAAAACTTACTTTCCAAAACATTTTTCAAATTTTCAAATTTTTTGTTGCAAAATTTTATCTCCCGGGGTCCCAAAAAATCATGGGATTTTTAATTTTAAAATCTCGAATGCCGGGTTTCGCAAAATTACTCCGGTTTAGCATCCCTGATTCTTACAGATAAAATGGTAACATTGTAAAGTGAAAATAAAATAAATTATATTTAGCATCTACTCGATAGATGCTAATTTGTACAGAAAACTACGTTGGGATTAGGTTTTAGGATATAATTTCTTTTTATATCCGATTTAAATTTCGACTGACTTAAGTATCGAAGCTTCACTGGATTATAGTGCTTCGTAATTATTTCCAGTACTGAGGTCTTCTTTGCCTTTGAATATCTTAATTTTTTTTTCAACTAAACAGACATACCATGAAGTGAAGTGCAATAGCATTTTTTTTTACTAAAACGGGAAAATTTTGTTTATTGACATGCGCTTTGAGTCAAAACTTAATCCATTCAATGAACATAAGTAGTATCGGAAACGTGTTTTGTAACTAACATGCCTGAAACGAACAACAATTTTCAAAATAAAGAAGGAAATTCATATCGTCGCTGCTCTGACGTAAACGGTGACAAATTTTAAAATTATTTTTATTGCTCTATTTTGAAGGTTTATTTAAAAAAAAAACAATAGTCAATTTGCGTAAGCTTAATACTGAAAAGTAACAAAGTAAAATGCTTTTTTTGATCTCCTGAAAATTCAGTAAAAAACACATAACTGAATTTTTTAGAGCAAGGACGATATACTTTAACACTTGGTAAACTAAACTCATAAAAACCATATTTTTTAATAGTTTGTTGTGATTAACCCCATTGTGCACCACTGTCTTTTAATAAAAGCACGATTTTTTAAATGTACAATAATAAATAATTCATTTAATTTACATTGACAATATTCAATACCATAAATTGAACTTAAAAAAAATTTATTCGACTGTTGACACTTGACTTACTTACCCTTACGACCAAATATTTGTATTTTTCGACACTTCCAAAACATTGCACTGCAATTTATTTTATTTTTTGTTTTACTATTATTGACAAAAAAAATGAAATTGGGTGTAATTTGTTGTAACTTTTATTATTATTTTTTAAATAAAACTCATAAACGCATGTACAGTAGAAACATGGAATTTTTAAAATTTGTCAACATTTACAACGATGAAAACTATGTGTCAGTTAAATTTAATTTTATTTAATTTAAATTTTTTAGCAATAAAACGTTGTTGTTTCTACGTTTGCAATAGAGCTTAATAGTTTAAGTAAAAGAAGCCAAAATGGAATGTGAAATTATGGTTACACAATACTTAACACAAGAATAAGCGCGACACTAACAAAATTAAAAGAATATTTCTAACATTTTTTTTAAAGTTTTTTAGTTAAAAAATATATTTTTTTTATTTTTTAACACTTAACTCAGTCTTTTTTCCTCTTACAGATTGGCAACATTTGTATACAAGTGTGTATGTTAATGTGTATGTAAATAAGTTACTGTTGTTTTCTTATTGTTATTGTTATTTTTTGCATTGTTGTGTTTTTGTTTTCTGTTAATCTTCTTAACGTCTTTTATTCAACAAAATATTGTTGTTTTATTATTATTCGTTTTCATATTCTTTTAATTTGCATATATTCTCACTGGTGACACTCGCACTAACGGTACTTTTTTAAACTCTCATAATTGTTTTTGTTTTCAAAATACAGGCCACTATTTACATTTGTTTGTTTGTTCTCTATTACTTTGGGCAGGGGGTTCTTTAACGAGGTCTTTTCTTTTAATGAAATTTTTGTATATTATTTTCCGGTTTCACTTTTACTCATTTAGTTACACAAGATTTTTTAAAATGTTTTTTTTACGGCTTTTGCTGATTTTCTATTGATTTTTATATTCACATATACATACATATGTATATTTGTTTAAAGGCTTTTTAATTCTTTCTTAAATGTTTTTTATTTGTAGGTATGTATGCTTGTTTTTTCCTTATTTGTAGCATGTATGTATGTAATATGTAATCCAAAATGTGTTGGTTTTTGTTACACGTTTTAAATATTCGTTTTAATTTTTTAAATTTTCATTTCTGTGCTATTCCCATGCTAATTTGTTTGGTGTAACAATCGATAATTTAAAACTGTGATTGATTGTTGTTATTGGCATTATTTTTACAATTGTTTAGATTAAATGTTTTTAATGTTGTTGATGATTTTAGGGTGGGGCTTCTTTCGTTTTGTAGTATATGTATTGATTTATTAGGTGGTTTTTAAAGCTAAATTATTTTCTGAAAATTTATAATTTATTTTAACAATTAAATCTTTATTTTATATTAATAGAAAATTACAAATTTCGTTTTTAAGAAAACTCTTCTAATTTACTAAAAATTTTCTTTAAATTTTAAACAAAAAGCTGAACTTTTATAATTAGAAATTTAACAACAGATTTTCAAAAAAGAACCATGAAAACAAATTTCTTTAATTTTGCATTAATTCATAGGGAAATAATTTAACAGTTGTGTAAAGTGTGTTACAAAACAAGTTGGACTACTTGTTTTTTTTAAATTAATTGAATGCAACGTTTTAAAAATTTTGCCTAGCATTGGCTGGTCATGCGATTTATATTCCCTTTACCTATGCTTTGACATTCCATTTATAGTTTCTACAATGTTCATTTCCAAACCCATCAGGTATATATTTACTGACAGCTTATGAATAGGAGAGACGACTAAGCAATGTCCGTCTGTGAAATCTACTCTAAGAAGCCTTTAATTATTGCACAGACTTGTATGTGATATCAATCTTTTGCAAATATCCGGGTATGAATCGTTATTGAAATCCAGTACAATCTCCCCATAACATTCTGAGATATAAGCTAATAACACAACCTTGGTTTTCTGCCCATATTTTATTTCTCTAATTGTATTTTTAACAAATTTGAGACAAGTCGATTACTAATTGTCAAAGTTGTAGGCAACATTGTTTGGAAAAATACATATTTTTTTAGATACGTTATGTATCTCAAGCTACTTATAAATTTTTGGACAAGCTTAAGACACCATATTACAGGCCGTAGTCTCAAGAATTATTTCTGAAAAAAACGTAATAAGTCGGCTTAAAACATACTGAGGAATAAGCACCAAATTACAACTGTGTTTATCATAGAATTTACAAACGAAAATCAACATCGTATTAAATTAAATACGATATATAGGTTATGCTGCGATGTACCCATTATACAATACATATGTGTGTATATTATGGTGAAGGGTATAATCAGATTAGGCACGGCCTAATGGTTTTATTAAAATGTGGGAAATTTAATTTTGCTAAGTATGTCAATTGCATCATTTAAATAAAAGTATTTATAAAATTTATTTAAAAAAATGATAATAAAGAATATTATAGAATTTGGAGACAACAAAGTTTACGGGTTACTTTTACCCAAAAGGGATACTAGAGTTAAATTTAAAAAAATTTGTTCCACTATATATTTTACAATTTTACAAAATTTAAAATAAATATGTATATCACGAGTTTCACAAATTTATTTCAAGTGAAAAGTAATATTTGCATTGATCGCGTTTGCTGTGCTTTCGGTATAAAAAGTACAAAAAGAATTTTAAAATTTCGACCAGGTTCGAATGCCGTAATTTGGCCCCTGATGCGCTCCATGTGAGTTCCGAAATTAATGTCCGATTTGGCTCAAATGATCATCATTAAGCTTGTCATATATTCCGATCCGCACCCTTAAATGTTTTTCTATGTAAACCGCACATCAAATTAAAAAAGGAACTTTTACATTTTTCCAGAACAAGAAATGACACCCAGGTATATATTGTGGTAAATGCAAATGTCAAATTGATTTGGGTACTATTTCGATCACTGAAGGGATTGGTATTTTCTTTTAAAGCTTTATGGATATTAAAACAATCCTTTCTTTTAGGGTACAGACTTGGGCAACAACATAAAGAGGCATTTAATATTTGTCACCTTTAAACAAAATTATGTGTGTTATATGGCTAATTGCTTACTTACGGCTACCTGAGCAGTTTAATGAAATTAACAGGTTAGCACTAAAACAAATTCTCACAGTTAAACAACCAGTAATAAATGTTGAAATCTTAATTGATAGCAATTGCTTATTTATGCTGAATATTCGCACTTATAAGGGACTTTCTTCACTTATACAATATGTTTCTTCATGACCTGTACAGTGGTCTACAGAAATGCCAATTTGCATAGGTTTTTATAAATATCTTAAATACTATAAAAATAAATGGCGGAAAGTCCTTGATTTTGTCACTTAATATTTTATGTTTTTTTACAGTCGATATTTAATTTTTTTTTAATTTTTAAATATTTAAAAAAAAATGGTATTCTATTGTTTTAGTGATGTTTTTTGTTTTTATTTTAATTAAATTAAAATTTACATTTAAAAAAAAAAATATTTTACTCAGTTACATAAACACAATATGCGGCGCGTACAGTTTGAAGCCCTTAATGAAATTCAACTAATCAAATAAACGTTTATTTTCAATTCAATGGAAAATGTCGAAAATAAAAAAAACCATGAACTACAATTGGTAGACGACAATTTTGCGTAACATTGAAATTTTGTTAAATTATTTTTAATTTGTTTTTTTTTTAACTGATATCAACGCTCCAGTAATTTGTTTAAAATTAAATTCACTTGTTATTTAAAATTAAAACAAATTGTTGTTTTTTTTGGGAAATTCACTAACAACTACCTAAAAGCTGTTCGTTGTAACGTTGTTAACCACCGCAGTACTTTGGAAAAACTGAACTCAAACGTAAATTAAAGACAATTAGAGACAATAACAATGTTTTTTTTTCTATCGAACAGTTAATAACAAGAAGAAGGGCTTAAACATAAAAAACTACCCTTTTGTTAAAAAGACAAAAAAAAAAAAAAACAACTAAAAAAGTAATCAACAACAATATCAATAATAATAGTTTTAACTTTACACCTGTAGTTGAATCCCATAGAAAGCCAATATCTACACACACTTATACGTATGTATGTACATAAATATGTAGTTCAATTTAAGTAGTCTATCAGTCACAGTCAGCCAGCGAAATAAGCCAGCTTTACTATACAAACATACATGTATGCACATGCCTTATAACTCAGCATTAGACTTTTTCTTGTGTTTTGCTTTTTATTCGTTACGATTGTTATGGTAACTGGGCTAAAAGTGAAACACACACAAAGAACAAGAAAAATAAATGCAATCCAAAAATATGTACTCAAATCAACTTGTCTATTTCAATACCCACTAGCATTTTTAGCGGCTTTTTAATTTTAAGGGTTGCGGCCAGTCTTTAGATTTGAAAAATCTAGAAAAGGGTGCTGAAAGTGTTAATTGGTGCGTGAGACATATGGAAATATCTAATACACTTTTAATAGAAAAATAGGGTAGATTTATTATATCTTTTAAAATGGATGATATTTTGCCTTTTTTGGACCTAAAAAATTAGGTACTAAATTTTTGGCATACTTATTAGACCGTACCGAAAAAAAGATGTCTGCCTTACACCTTTGAATATAAAGTATTTTTGCAATACTTTAAAGTCTTTCAACGCTAAGAAAGAAAAGCAAAGACGGAACAAAATTTTAACAGGACGGTAGGAATTTAGATGTAATAGGTAATATACACAACGAAATTCAGTAGTTCACAAATTTCGTGCAATATCTGTTGGGTGTTGGGACAGTTTTCTTTTTGTATACATGGAGTTTAATATTTAGAGACGTTGAGTTAAAATGAACTTTATAAATAAACATCTTGATGAAAATGAAATCTTTTGTCTTTTCTTGACATTTGGTCATATTAAAATAGATATATTTTATATTCTATTGAGTAGGTAGTAGGTACTCCTAGTTATGTTGTTTTTTTTAGATGCATTAAAAAGGTTATAAAATATTCCATAATTTATTATGAGTATTTTGTATTTTCCACTCACTATATGCATATGTTTATTATTTTTGCTTCAAACATATCATACATACAACAAAAAATATATAATAAAAAAAACAATTCCTTAATGAAGCGTAAATTTTGTCTTTGCTTGTGTTTACCAGAGATGTGCATGAGCTGACTCACTTTGTATCTCCTGTCATGAGCTTAAAAATATTAGTTGCATAAATTACCCTTTCACAATTAATTGCCATTAACAAACTATATATTGGCTTAAGTACCTTTAGCAAGCAACATTCAAAATTTTTTGATATTAATATTATTAATAACTAGAAAAGCCCGGCGCGCGTTGCTACTCCCCTTAATGAATAAAAATGCATTCTGAATTTTAATTGAATATCAAGTGCAAAAAGCTAAAAATTGTAACCTTTTTTAACGGGCGTGGCACTGCCCAGTTTTCTAATCACGAAATTATATAGTCATGAAAGCTCAATATGCATGTGCAAAGTTTCAGGAAAATCGGTGAAGTTCAAGTAGCTGAAAATGATAACTTTTTTTTGATGGGCGTGGCACTGCCCACTTTTCTAATCACGAAATTGTAAAGTCATGACAGCTCAATATGTGTGAAAAGTTTAAAAAAAATTGGTCAAGTCCAAGTACCTCAAAATTATAATTTTTTTTATGGGCGTGGCCCTGCCCACGTTTCTAATCACAAAATTATATAGTCATGACAGCTGAATATGTGTGAAAAGTTTCAGAAAAATAGGTCCAGTTCAAGTACCTCAAAATTATAATTTTTTTTATGGGCGTGGCCCTGCCCACTTTTCTAATCACGAAATTATAAAGTCATGACAGCTCAATATGTGTGCAAAGTTTTAGAAAAATCGGTCAAGTACAAGTAGCTAAAAAACCCATAAACACTCCCTGGAATGTGTACAACAACTTGCCAAAGTTTGAGTCCGATCGGTTTGACAGTTTCGGAGTCTATAGCTAACACACACACACACAAACACACACTCAGAGTTTCACTTTTATATAGATAGATTCTTTACAGAATATTGATTATTTGATTATTTATCTACGTTTAAACTTTACGTAGTTTTTAAATTTTCTAGCATTTCAAATATTTTTAAAATAAGTCAAACTCGGTCCGTTTTATTGGCGTCAATATTATTTTTGTATTATATTTATTTTAATATAAATTATGATAGCGCCGTTTGATCATATTAATTCAACTTCCCGTATATTCTTTTTTATTTATATCATGCCCATAATGCTCATTTATTTCTTATAAACTTTCTAGTCCTTTTGTGTTGCTATTTTCGAATTAAATGTTGAAAATGTAATATTATCTCATAATAAATAGAAAGTATCTATGTATTATGTTAGTCCAGGTATCAAGGTATCGTACCTACTAATTTTTAGCAAAATTCATTCAGTATACGTTGTGCTAGTACTCAAGCTTTAGATCAGTTTTTTATATAAAAAATTGTTTTATTTTAATCCATATACAGGAAAAAAATTTAATAAGCAACAATACAAATAATAAAATTGTTTAAAATTGTATTGCTACTATACACTTTTGTAATAAATTAGAATAACAATTAAATTATAGGAATTTGTAATTTTATAAAGATCTGTTTCTGGGGTACAACTATCAATTTTACTAAATTATATGGGGTATATAATTTGATTAATAGATTTTGTGGAAAGTGACTCTATCGGAAGAAGATAGTAATTGGTTTTAATGGGAATGTTAAAACCAAAATATTTAAAATCTGACAACAGGAGAAGTTAATTGGTCTCTTTGGAGTGAAATAAAGTTGGTCATTTTCGTGTTTAAAACAACTTACACTGAATTTTGTTATACTTTTGAATGGATTTAAAACTGCGAGTCTTTTGATTAAGACGTCTGGCCTGATTGAGAGCGAAGACGTTAATAATAAAATATATCATCGTTTTGGCGATCTTGCCTAAAAGACTCTTTAGTAATTAATAATTAGTTACATCTAAAATAATTCATCGTAATAAACTTAAGGGTTGGGATTCATAAATTCTTTTTAACTTATAAAAATACATACATATGTACATATATATAATTTGAAATTTAATATACCGGGTGTTTTTTTCAGTAGTATAGAACTTCGAATTGAAATAAAACACAAGAAAATCGTTTTAATGACCATCAATTTGGCTTTATTGGAAGGATAATTTTATGCCATTAATGTTTAAATATGATTTCATGCATGTGTCCGCCGCGTTTGGTTCGAATAAAGCCAATTCTACAGGTCCAATTTTTAACCACTTTTTCGAGCATATGGGGCCGTATGTTGGCAATAACGCCACGAATGTTCGCTTACAATTCCCCTAACGTTTCTGGTTTGTTGGCGTAGACGAGCGACTTCACATATCCCCAAAGAAAATAATCCAATGGTGTCAAATCACACGATCTTGGTGGCCAATTGACAGGTCCATTCCACGAAATTATGCGCTCATCGAATGTTTCCTTCAATAAATCGATTGTGGCGTGCGCTGTGTGGCATGTAGCGCCGTCTTGTTGGAACCACAACTCATCCACATTCATGCCATCCAATTCGGGAACAAAATAGTCGGTTATCATGGCTCTATACCGGTCTCCATTGACGGTAACTGCCTCTCCAGCATTATTTCGGAAGAAGTATGGCCCAATGACTCCACCAGCCCTTAGAGCACACCAAACAGTCAGTTTTTGTGGATGTAATGGCGTTTCAAGGGTCGCATGTGGATTCTCTTCACTCCAAATGCGGCAATTTTGCTTGTTGACATAGCCATTCAACCAAAAATGAGCCTCATCACTGAACAAAACTTCGCGGTAAACTTCGCGAACTGAACCGTTATTTTCGAAATAAATTTGCACGATTTGCAAGCGTTGTTCTTTTATCAACCTGTTCATGATGAAATGGCAAACCAAACTGAACATAAATGACATTAGAGTTGCCAGATTTGACCACAAAATGCCAGTTTTATCTCTATTCGAAAAACAAACCTGTAAAAAAAACACCCGTTACAAAAAAAAATAGAGTTTGAAATAAAAAATACTCATTGAAACTGCTTTCAACCAAAACATTAATTAAAAAAGATCGATCAAATAACAAAATATTTAAAACATATTATACATATTTATTCCGAACATACTCAATCATAAAATTATATAAAACTAGCTGGGCCCGGTCCGCGTGGCTGGCCACAAATTTTTCTTTTATTTTGAACTGCCTCTCGAAGAAAATCAAAATCAGTGTTTTTAGTTATTTATAATAGAAAAAAATGTTTTATCCAAAAATCAAAAAAACCAAAATTGTAATAACACACACAGTTTATGCTTTTTCATATTTAATGTATTTTCATTTAAACGCATACAATTTCCAGTACGTCTGCCATTTGCTATGACCATAAATAAATCCCAAGGTCAATCGGTGCAAGTATGTGGATTGAACCTAGAAACACCATGCTTCTCACGTTGGATCCTCACATGTTGGTAAACCATCATCACTCCTCACGGCCCATAAAGCATGCATATAAAGTTTGGTCAAAATCGGTGCAGTACTTCTTGAGTTTATCGATCAGGAACATACACGTCATTTTTATATTATATATAGAGAATATAAGTATTGCACCATCATAACAATAACAAGTAAGAGCACTATATTCGGCTGTGCCGAATCTTTTATACCCACCACCAATTTTGTGTACATTTAAAGCACAATATTTATTATTTTGTTAATCGCTATAGAATAATCTCTTAATAATAAAATATGTATCACTTTCTTTATAGAGGGTGGTTAAATTTTAAGGGCCCATGTTTAAGGTGAACTACACCTAGTCTTTAAATTTGTTTTCTGCATTTCACTTGACATTTCTTTATCTCAAACTTACTCATTTTGATCCGTGGAAAGATACGCAAATGAGCAACGCTTTAAAGTTATTCAGGTTTTTTATAAAAATGGGCGTTCAAATCAAAATGCATTTAGTGCACTTCGTAATTCTTTTGATCAACATAATCGTTCAAATTCGTCCACAATCGGGAGAATTGTAAAAAATATTTAAATTTCTGCAAAACATGTCTGTATAAAATGTTAGAAAATCTGTGAATGCCTTCTTAGTTCGTTGAATGGGAACTATTGCTGTTTTTTGCGATAGTGTGGCAAAATAGCAGTCAACCTCGACTCATCATCATGCTTAACAATTGAGCATCAATATTGTCATTGAAAATTTGGACCATCAGATAGAGGAGTGGCGCCAAGGATGGGGGGGGCCATTTGGCCAATATTTTGTTAAATACATAATTGAACCATACAAATATTATCATTATAAAAAGAAATAATAATATCCTAAATAATTTGTGTTTTATTTAAAGACAACATCGGTCCTTAAAATTTAACCACCCTTTATAACTTCGATATGCTACTAAAATGCTTTTGTAAATGTAGTGTTTCAATGAAAGTGTGTTAAAGTAGCTGTGTTAAAGTTTCTGCTAATAAATACAACTTTAATATTTCAATATAGCCCTTTATTTTCCCAAAAACTTTGTCAATAGAGAAATTACATGAATTTAAGATAAACCGTTATATGGGAGGTAGTCGTTAAAGTGGGTGTGTCACCTAAACTTTTTGGCACAACAATAACATTGATTAGAAGGATATACGTAGCAAATTTGATCATCTTACATCTAATTTTGGCGGTTTTATGAACTTTTAAATTTCATTAACGGTAGATTACGTGAAAAGTGGGCGTTATAGTAGACGTGTCAAAGTTATTTTTGCGATGAGTACAACTTAGGTGTTTCAATACAGCCCTTTATTATTCCAAAATCATTATTAGTAGAGACATTATATGAATTTTAGGTAAAACGTTATATGAGAGGTGGGCGTAAAAGTGGGCGTGGCAACTTAATTTTCTAGCACAGTAATGACATTGCCTAGGATGATATACGTAGCAAATTTTATCATCATACCTCTTATTTTGGCGGTTTTATGAGCTTTTAAATTACATTAACGGTATATAACGTGAAAAGTGGGCGTTATAGTAGGCGTGTCAAAGTTGTTTTTGCTAATGAGTACAACTTAGGTGTTTCAATATAGCCCTTTATAATTCCAAAATCTTTATTAATAGAGAAATTATAGGAATTTTGAGTAAAACGTTATATGGGAGGTGGGCGTTAAAGTAAGCGTGGCGTCTTAATTTTCTGGCACAGTAATGACATTGCCTAGGAGGATATACGTAGCGAATTTGATCATCATACCTCTAATTTTGGCGGTTTTATGAGCTTTTAAATTTCATTAATGGTATATAACGTGAAAAGTGGGCGTTATAGTGGGCGTGTCAAAGTAATATTTTCGAATGAGTACAACTGAGATGTTTCAATATAGCCCTTTATTATTCCAAAATCTATATAAATTGAGAAATTATATGAATTTTAGGTAAAACGTTATATGGGAGGTGGGCGTTAAAGTGGGCGTGGCGTCTTAATTTTCTGGCACAGTAATGACATTGCCTAGGAAGATATACGTAGCGAATTTGATCATCATACCTCTAATTTTGGCGGTTTTATGAGCTTTTAAATTTAATTAACGGTATATAACGTGAAAAGTGGGCGTTATAGTGGGCGTGTCAAAGTTATATTTTCGAATGAGTACAACTGAGATGTTTCAATATAGCCCTTTATTATTCCAAAATCTATATAAATTGAGAAATTATATGAATTTTGGGTAAAACGTTATATGGGAGGTGGGCGTAAAAGTGGGCGTGGCACATTGATTTTCCGTTACAAAAAAGCGCCTCACCAATAAGCAAAGTGTGCAAAATTTCAGAGTCGTACATCCAATTTTGTTGCTTTTATGACGTTTTTGTTTTTAAATATACCGAAAAATACACTGTGCGGTATAAATTTTCGTACATTTTGATCGATAACTCCTCTCCTAATGCATAGATTTAGATAATTTTCGGGGAAAAATATTGTTTTTACTCAGGAAATATATATTCGAAGTTTCATGAGTCTACGTTAATGCGTTTAGACACAATTCTATTTTATTCGATGTTTGAAGGACATGGTTTTTTCGACCTACTCTTGCTTTTCGAGCTATAACTATCTTCCTAATATTCCGATTTAGCCCATTTTCAATACCAAACAAACCTTGTCTATAAGAAAGATTCTGGCAAAATTTGAGCCCCCTAGCTTTTTCGGTGCGACCTCTATCGTGCTTTCAACAGACGGACAGACGGACAGACGGACAGACGGACAGACGGACGGACATAGCTAGATCGTCATCAAATCGAACCCTGATTCAGAATATATATACTTTATGGGGTCTAAAATGGATATTTCGATGTGTTACAAACGGAATGACAAAATGAATATACCCCCACCATTTTTTTGGTGGCGGGTATAAAAATTATTCGTTAATTTTGCAATGGAACTCAAGCACTTGCATTGAACAACAAAACACTTAAATAAAGAGAAGACACCATTCGTTTAGTTATTGGGTTCGTTCGAGAACTCACAAATATGTACGAATTTGTACACATTTTTACTGCATTTTACGAAATTGCGTTCGTTTACACAAATTTGTAGTAAATGAGGGCTCAAATAGAGAGCGGAAAGTGACAGTTCTTGACTGAGTATTTGCAATTTTTACTACAGAAATTTCTTGCAGTAAGATTTAGCAAAACCAAAAAACATATGATTCAAAAGGTAAACAAACAAAAGTAAACTAACAAAAAGTATACAATTTGTGAAAAAAATATGAAAAAAAAGGAAAATCCAAACAAAAGAGCAAAATATTATTAAATTTAAATTGTTTGTGAAATAAAGTTAGTTAACAATGTCTACAGATGAAAGAATGGAACTGCCTGAATCTGGCGCAGGTATACATACTTAAACAACACAATATTTATTTGCCATTAGCTGTTGCTTCAATCTTACGAATTTTTACAAATGTGTGTTCGAGTACTTTTTTGGACAAATTCTCTTTTTGAGAGTAAAATTTTCAATTTACTAAATAATTACTCATTTACTACAAAGTGCAGTAAAAGTACTCGCACGAACCTATTGTAAAGTGCTGTCTCTTTATTTTACATCTGAGTGTCATTCATGCACATCACTGGTGTGTACATTTTACATTGTTGTTGGTGAGTATTTCATTTAGCTGAAAAACGATAATTATATAAAATTACATGTAAAAAAATTACATGTGTTGATAAATAAATACGTTTAACCCAAACCTTGACTTATATTTGCTTCCAAATTAGTCTAATATACGTACATACATAAGTACATTCATATACAGGCATTTGAGCATGTGTAAGAAAGTTTTCGAGAGTTTTACATATCAAACATCAGACGACACTTGGAAGTAAAGCACAATGATGTTTTGATCAGTTAACTTAAGGCGCTAATACACGGCATGTTTTTTACATCTGACTTGTCAAATTCTCTGCTAATACAAACATGTTGTGTGTTACCTTTAAAACATTACTTCTGTAAAAAAACATGTGTTGAGACATCTGACAAAATTTTAATTAGAGTGCGCTCTATTTTCTTCTGTCGAAACATGTAACATCAGTCGTTGGAAGAAATCTCTGCTGCAAAACAGTCAGCGTAAAAGTACAATTTTGACAGACATGTAGATTTACATATGTCTCACAAATTTTAAAGTCAGATGTAAAAAGCATGCCGTGTATTATAGCCTTTATAGAGCAAAGGGTAAGGTAAAATTTATCTCCAGATTCCGTGCATATACTTATTTTTGTGAAATTAACTTGATTTTTATTTTTTAAACAAAAAAGCAAAATTAATAAGTAACTTTACAGTTTTAAGCAAAAAAAGTAAAAATTGAAAAATAACTATTGTTTTCTTAATAATAAGTAAACATTGAATATTAATTCATAAATAAAACTTGAAAAATAAGCATTAAAATGCAATTTAAAAAAAAATTTTAAAAGTTACGGTCACTGTTAAAAAGAGTTATTAATTTTTCGTATAAAAAATCAAAAAACTTATAAACTAGAAATTTATAATGTTTTAATGGCATTGAGTAGTTTCATTTTAAATTAAAAAAAAAAATTAAAATATATATAAACGATTTTTTTGATTGCATACAATATTTTAATTTATATTGAGCTTAAAATACCCAAAAAAATTTTTTTTCACAATTATTATTATTATTAATTTCATGTTTATGTGCTTTTTCGTTTTTTAATGTATTGTTACGTTTATACCTTTTATAAACGTTGGTTTATTTCCTTTAGATAAACTGGGGATTCTTTTATATTGCAAATAATAACATCTGAAATTTATTGTACACTTGAATATATGTACATATGCAACACTTTATTTATTTCTCTAATTGTTATACACCTTTATTACAAAACTGTAATACTTATCATGTTAGCTGTGTTCTTTGACTCTTTATAGTAACATAGTGGTGGTCTGTAACTAGAAGTCACATTTAAATTAAGATGTAATGTTAATGTTAAGTAAGTAAGACCAGATATCAAAAAATAACGGATATCCTACCTATGGGAAATATTACGAAATTAACATGTGATAAAATCCCGATGAGATATGAAAATACAAATTGCATCACCATAATACCAGAATAGGGAGAATAGAATGAAATAAGCAGGATAGGAAACCAAACTGGAATGGACTTATATCACATAAGCCGAAACAGAAGCAAATACTTCCGTATACCAGATCACAATACTATTTTCCAGGCTGACATCATGGCGATTACGGAAGGAATTAAATGGATAAAGGAAACGAATAGCGAAACCCCGATTTGTATCTTTACGGATAACCAATCAGTGATTAAGAAATTGAGAAAGGAGAAAGTTGAATCCCGGAACGTTTTGCAATGCAAGAGCGAGATAAACTCACATGCAAATTGTGAACATCTGGAGATAATATGGATACAAAGCCATCACGGGCTGATCGGAAACGAGAAAGCCGACAAACGTTGGGCGATGAAGGAACATGTCAGAAAATGGCAAAGCACTGATGTCGGTAAGGTGACAAGAATACTATGGGGTGACCCAAATCTTGGGAAATCAAGGGAAATTCTGAGACTGAATAGACCAACACTTATGAGACTTACCAGTGTGATTACAGGTCATACGGAGTTGAGAACTCATCTAGCTCGCATGAAACTATCTGAAGAGACAACATGCAGAGCATGCAAGGAAGAGGATGAGCCTTTGATACACTATCTCTGTCATTGTCCTGCGTTTGGGCATATTAGACGCGAGAATTTCACAGTGGACACTATGCCGAATTTGGAGTACCTGGGAAACTCGAACTGGAGATCCACAGGGAATTACATTCAAGGGACTGAGTTCTTGAACTAGTCCGATATTTAATTATGGGAAATTATGATTATGGGTTTAAATTGGGAATTCCGGTTCCCACATGGAGCGCACAACATGCCAACTGGGCATAAGTGTATACCTGTCATGGGTTTGGGCTTTTAGTGCCCAAATGTTAAGTAATATGCAGAAATATTTAATGTACCTTTAAGTATGCTGCACATAATACCACATTCAGGCTGTGTATTACTTAACATCATATTCAAACAACCAGCCAACCAATGGAAATGTTATATGTACATAAGCAACAAATAACACTATTGTAAATTGAACTAATAATATTATTATATAAATATTTTTTATTAAAAGCTTTTTTGACAAATGTTGTACAGAAATATGTCAAAAAACCCTTCAATACACCTAAAATATTTTTTATGAATACTAAATCTGTAAATCTGTAACAGTATTTAATGTCACAACAGGCAACACTGCATGCCGCAGCTGTTATTTGTCTTTGGTTGTTTTTACAAGTTCAAAGCTTTTTTTTGCCAAGAAACGCATCAAATATTTGCCATTGTTGGTGGTCGCAACATGGTCAAGTTATGGCGCATTTTTGTTAGTTGACAAATAATGAGTTTATCAAAAATCAGATGTTTTGTTGTTTGTCGCTCAAAATTATTTTGTGGTCACACTACGGCAAAGAAATATGCCACACTTTTAGGCTTATATTTGCCTAGTGTGACCGTACCTTAAGAGTAATAAAATTGTCAATAAATGTTTTACGCACGAGTGATTAATTTTTTGGAGAATCAGTTTTAAATTACCTTTTTTTATGCTTACCAACAAACAACAGCAATAATGTTGTAGTTTAGTAAATGTCCGTCCAGTAGGTTAACTTCACAGTCCATATGAAATGTGTAATAAATATTTGAATTTTTTTTTTGTTGTTGTTGTTATTTTGGTTTTCATAACAAAAATGACCAATATTTCATATTAAAGCTGACAAGGGTTGCCAAGAATGAGGTGTTATTATACCCTTCACACAGTGAAATAGGGTATATATAGGTTTGTCATTTCGTGTGAAATGTCTACAATTTTTATTTTCGACCCTATAAAGTAAATATTTCCTGAAAGCTTATGAATAGGGAAGTCGATTAAGTGTTGTCATTCTGTCCGTCTGACCATCAGTCCGTGTGCATGTTGAAATCAACTTTTTGAAGCCCCCCGACATCGCCTGAACCCGATTGAGGTACTAAAATATCAGAAATATTCGGGAGTAAATCGGTATTGAAAACCAAGATCGGTACATAAACAACTGACATATGAGCAAAAAACAACGGCCACCTCGTTTTTTTTAACACGAAAACAACATACAACAACAACACACATATTTATAAACGTGGTATACTGGTTAGAGTAAACGTGGCATCGAACCCAAGCTGAGCCCAAAGAAATTTTATTTTATTTTTTATTTTATATATTATTTATATTTTTAATTTTTTTTTTTAATTTTTATTTTATTTTTTCTTATTTTTTAAAATTTTATTTTTTTTTAATTTCTTTAATTTTTTTTAAATTTGTTTTTTTTAATTTTTTTTATATCTTTCCTTTTTTAATTTTATATTTATTACTATATATTATTTTTATTTTTTTTTAATTTTTTTTATATATTTTTTTATTTTTTTGTTTTATATTTTTATACCCGCCACCAAAAAAATGGTGGGGGTATATTCATTTTGTCATTCCGTTTGTAACACATCGAAATATCTATTTTAGACCCCATAAAGTATATATATTCTGAATCGGGGTTTGATTTGATGACGATCTAGCTATGTCCGTCCGTCTGTCCGTCTGTTGAAAGCACGATAGAGGTCGCACCGAAAAAGCTAGGGGGCTCAAATTTTGCCAGAATCTTTCTTATAGACAAGGTTTGTTTGGTATTGAAAATGGGCTAAATCGGAATATTAGGAAGTGAGTTATAGCTCGTAAAGCAAGAATAGGTCGAAAAAACCGTGTCCTTCAAACATCGAAAAAAAAGGAATTGTGTCCAAACGCATAAACGTAGAGTCATGAAACTTCGAATATATATTTCTCGAGTCAAAAGAATATTTCTCCCCAAAAATTGCTTAAATCTATGCATTAGAAAAGGAGTTAAAGGTCAAAATGTTCGAAAATTTATACCGCTCAGTGTATATTTGAAATTTAAAACGTAATAAAACTGACAAAACTATATGTACGATTCTGAAATTTTGCAAACATGGCTTTTTGGTCAAAGTCTTCGTTATAACGGAAAATAAATGTGCCACGCCCACTTTTTTCTTTACATTTTTATAAAAATATATTAGTCATATTCATTAGCATTTATTCATTGCAGATGGCGACATCTGTTGAAGGCGCCACTACATTTTGCAAACACTGAGGATGATGTCTTTGCTAAACATCACGTAGAACACTAGATGACTCTAGTAACATTTTTTTGCACAAACTACAAAGGAATTTTATAGGGGTTTGTGAAAACGAAAATGACCGAAGTTTGTTGACAAAAATTAACTAGAGTAATGATTTGTGCCCAACTTTACATATAGTTGTACACACAGTCTTATGAGGTTTAAGATTTAAAAATATTTTAAAAAAATGTGCATCAGTAGATTTAAAATAAGTATTTGAATATTTAAAATACATATTTTAACAAATTTTTTTTTTATCTATCTATTTTTTTGTAAAGGGTGGTTAAATTTTAAGGGCCACAGGGTGATTCAAAATAGACATGCTCAGCATTTTGCTAAAACAGGAAATTTATTAGTAAGATTTTGATTTTTAAAGTTCTATAACATTTTGCTTTTAAAAGATTTTCAAACGAAATAAGTTTTGTATAATTTTAAAATTTGTTAGCCATTAGTACATGAAAATAAATTGTTTATAATGTTTAGAAATAATTTTTTTTTTATCTTTAGGTCTAAATTTTCCTAAATTCCTTTTTTTAATACACCATAACTTCTAGAAAACATAAGATAACAAAAAGAAATTAGCACCATTTAGTAGATAAAACTCTCCTCTCCTCCCCATTTTATACCCGTTACGATCCGACCGTGATCAGCAGACCAATTTTTGTGACACAAGGACAAATTTTTTTTGCAAAATTTTAGTAAAAGAGCTAAACAAATTTTTTTGTAATGTGTTTTTTTGAAGTATTTGAGTTTTTATATCCGCCACCAAAAAAATGGTATGTATATTCTTAATCGGAGTTTTATTTGACGACGATCTAGCTATGTCCGTCCGTATGTCCGTCTGTTAAAAGCACGATAGAGGTCCCATCGAAAAAGCTAGTGGGCTCAAATTTTGCCAGAATATGCCTTATACACAAGGTTTGTTTGGAATAAAAAAATTGGCTAAATCGGAGTATAAGGAAGAAAGAAAAATTGCCTAAATGCATGTATTAGGAAGGGAGTTAGAGATCAAAATGTACGAAAATTTATACCGCGCAGTGTATTTTCCAATATGTTAAAAATTTTAAACCTAATAAGAGTGACAAATTTAGATCTACGATTCTGAAATTTTGCAGGAATTGCTTTCTGGTCAAAGGCTTTCTTCTGACGGAAAATAAATGTGACACGCCAACCTCCCATACAACGTTTTCTCTTAAATTCTTATAATTTCTCTATAAATCGAATAATAAAGGACTTTATTGAAATATCTAAGTTGTATTTATTAGCATAAATAACTTCGACACACCTACTATAACGCTCACTTTCCACGTTATTTACTGTTAATGAAATTTAAATTTATAAAACCGACAAAATTAGAGGTATGATGATAAAATTTGCTACGGAAATCCTTCTAGTCAATGTTATTGTTATGCCAGAAAATTTAGGTGGCACGCCCACTCTTACGCTCACATCCTATATAATGCTTTATTTCAAATTCATATAATATCTCAATGAATAAATATTTTGGAAGAATTACGGACTATATTGAAATATCTAAGTTGTATTTATTAGCAGAAATTTTATTGACACGCTTACTTTAACGCCGATTTTCACTGAAACACTTAATTTACGAAAACATTTTACCAGCATATCCAAGTTATAAAGGGTGGTTAAATTTTAAGGGCCGATGTTGATTTTGAATAAAACACAAATTATTTAGGAAATTATTATCATTTCTTTTTTAATGATAATATTTGTATGGTTCAATTATGTATGGAACAAAATATCGGCCAAATGGCCCCGCGACCTCAACGGCACACCTCGATCCGATAGTCCAAATTTTAAATAACATTGCTGATGCTCAATTGTTTGGCACGATGATGAGTCGAAGTTGACTGTTTTTTTGCCACACTATCGCGATAAACAGCAATGCTTCTCATTTAACGAATTTAGAAGGCATTCATAGATGTTCTAACATTGTATACAGACCTGGGGCCGAATTACGGCATTCGATATCGATCGAAATTTTACTCGAACGATCGAGTATGCTTTAGGTATATAGATTCTAATAAGAGTTTTCAAATTTCGATCACGTTCGAGTGCCGTAATTCGGCCTCTGTTTTAAATTTAAAATTTAACCACCCTCTACAAAGAAAGCCATTAGCAAAATAATAATTATTGTGCTTTAAATGTACACAAAATTGGTGGTGGGTATAAAAGATTCGGCACAGCCGAATATAGTGCTCTTACTTGTTTAATTTTTTTTTATATATTTTTTTATACACATACGTAAATTTATAATTTTACAATGGGATGTTTTTATATATGTGTGTTTTTTATATGTATATGCGTATTTCATATGGGATGAATGGTGATACAAACTACTGTTATTGCATGACTACACGTTCTGAAGGGTATATAAGATTCGACACGGCCGAATATAGCACTTTTACTTGTTTTTATTATTAGAAAAATTTTTAAAAGTTGGAAAAATTAAGCTAAGCAAGCAAGCAAGCAAGTCGTTTGATACTAGTATGTATATAATTATTTTTTTCTCATTTTAGCTTACCCTTTATTAACAAACGTATTTTGTAAATATTTACCTTAAAGGTCAATTATGGAAACCCTGCTTATTCGAAGGCTTGACTTTAAAGACACATTTTATTGAAATTTGTATTTAATGAACTTAAGAAGTCTTACATATGTAGTTTTATGATGCCTTTTAAATATAAATGTCACATGGGTTGGGGGTGAAAAACACATGAACTTGTTAATGACCTTTACAAAATGACCCTATCAAAATAAATAAAGCGAAAGTTGTTAAACTTTGAGCACATAATATGACACTTTTTAACCCTCTGCCTAAATAATAATATAACTTTATTTAAGAAAAAAAAAAAAAAAACAGTTGAAATGTGTGACGCTTAGTTTTCAGTCGATTAAATAGAAAAACGGTTAACATACACCTTATATCAACTGAAAGGTAATTTTTTTAAAACTTATTGCCCTTAGAAACTATGAGCTTAAGAACTATTACAAAAGCTCATAACATTAAACTTTTTGCCAAGAAAAATATATTACGAAATCACTGGCAATGGCCCAAAAACATTTTTTTCATCAAGTAATCAGGAATGTTGTTAAGTAAACCACCATTTAGCAAAGAAAATTTGACAAATGTGAGGAAAAAATTTTTTTTTTTTAATTTCTACAAACTGCTTGTATACATTTTTGTTTATTATAAATATCAGCACAATTATTAAGTACACGATTTAGATTGAATTGTTTTAAGCGGGATTATTTAATTCATGCATATGTGCATACATACCAGGGATGGAAAATTTGTAGGATTGTATTTTTGTTGAATTTAGTCCCCCAGGAATATTTTATATTTTTTTTAATATTTTTAGACGAGTACTATGTATGTACTATGAGTCGATTTTGGATAACAATTAAACTTTCGGTGAGTTGAATCGCAGTTGGGAGAAAGATTTTTGTTTTTATTTTTTTTTGTATAAAGATTGATATTTGCAATAAATTGGAAAAAATATATTGTTTTTTTTCTATGAGCCTTGACAGCTTAAGATAAAAATAATATATAATAGTTAAATCAGCTGATGAAACAAGACTACCTGATGAATAAATGTGCCTTGGTTGCAATATTACAATTATTGTACAATGGCCTAATTCATATAAAATATTTCGGCTAACATCGAATTAATACAAAAAATGTAAAAAAAGTCAAATAAAGCTTGATTAACTATAAACCGTTCATTCAATTTGCTTTTGTATTAATGTTACAATCTTTTGTATATTAATTAATGCTTGTTTTAAGTACTTCGTCATTATCAAAATAGGCTCCACGAAAAGCCCCCCAATAAAATAACGCCCAAACGAGAAATGAAATATTCCCAATTTTTTTGGGCCGTTTGTCATTTTTTTTTTTTTTTTTTGAAAATATTTCATTTCTCATTTGGGGTTTTCAAATTATGAAATTATCTCCAATGAAATAACACCCAACAAATTTTTAAAATTCGGGGCTTGTTTCATAGTGTGTATAATTTAGGTGTTTCTTCATTTTGTATTCGGGGCTTATTTCATTTTTAAAGTTGTTGGTTTTTGGGGGTGTATTTGCTTGTAAATTATATAAAAATAGGCCTTTTACAAGAAAAGTTTTAGCCTGTGAATATATTACAAATATCTTTCGAATGTTTACAGATATTTCCATTTGTGTTCATATTGACGAATAGAAAATCAACAAAATGCTACGAGCATTTTTTTCAAATACATAAATGATAACGTGCTGGATTTGGATGGTGCGACCTTCGTGACAGACTACGAAATTAGTCTACGGACGGCAATAATGATTGTTTTCCCTAAATCAATAGTAATCGGTTGTTGGTTCCACTTCTGCCAAGCAGTGAGGGGGTACATAATAACAAAGTGTAACCAACTGGCAGCATTTATACATACAACATATATTTTCTCCATCTTGCATTCATGAGCAACGATTTTGTTTTTTACCATTCCGTACGTTTAAGTTTATTATTTATGTATGTACATGAAAATAATTTTTTGGTAGTTGGGTTTCAAAAATAAATATATTGAAGATATTAAACAATTCTTTGTCTATACTTCCTCACACCTCCATTACAGAAAATGACCGCCTTCTTTACAACATTGTAACTATAATAACGTCTTCCATGAGTTGGATTTTCAAGCCATTCGAAAGTTTTAGGATAGCTCGTTGGTGACTGATCTGAAATAGCTTCCATCGTATAAGGGAAAATAACTGCATTGTACAAGGTGGCGCAAAAATAACCTTCCGATGTTTTTTGGCTGTAATTTAAAAAAAAAAAATGAAAAACTTTGATTCTTCTTGTGGAGTATTTTTATTTGGTCTTTTAATTTTTTTTACATCAAGTCGAGAATATGATGTCATGTAAATGGCCGCCGCCACAGTTGATTGTCATTTGAGCCATTTTTATGGCATTTTCCATCACTTTGGCCAAAACTTCCGGCGATAGGTCCTCACATTCTTGACGGATATTGTCTTGAGGAGCTGCAAGAGTCTGAGGCTTGTTGACATAAACCCGCGACTTCAAAAAGCCCCACAAAAAGAAGTCTGGAGCGGTCAAATCAGGCGATCTTGCTGGCCAGACGCCAAAACAGAAGATTAGGCGCCCGGGAAATGCATCCTTCAGCATATCGGTTGTGGCACGTGCAGTGTGTGCTGTTGCACCGTCCTGTTGGAACCACATGTTTTCCAATCCCAATTCATCAAGTTGCGGCAAAAAGAACTCGTTGATCATTGCTCTGTAGCGCTCACCATTCACAGTAACCGTTTGGCCCGCGACGTCTTCGAAGAAAAAAGGTCCGATGACTCCTCCAGCGAAAACAGCACACCATACAGTAACTTTGAGCGGGTGTAATGGCTCTTCGTGGGTTACACGCGGATTTTCAGTGCCCGTAACAGTGCCCGGAGCAGTGTACCGTAACATTGTTTATTAACGTGTATTTTGCATGTGTTTACTACACAAATGTCATAACAGAACTGCCATTAGGGGCCAATTGCAAAATTTGTAGCATTTTCTATAGGAGGATTTCTTTTGCGCCACCTTGTATTTAGTCCATTTTCCAAATCAAAAGTAGTCACTATTAAACGAGCTTTGTATGTTCCTTCACAAAAAAAAAATTTATTATGAATGCTGGCACACTTTCGAAGTTGCATATATCCTTATAATGAAGAAGACATCTGCGGCCCTCCACACGACTTATATCAATAATTTTGCGATTTTGCTGTTGGTCCTATTGACTTTATAAAATCCTTAGTGAAACTGTTTTTTTTTAAGAATTTCGGACATAACTTAATTTTTCTTGCTGATGGGGTTTATTTCATTGGGAGTTATGTCATTTTCATCATTGGGAGTTATATCATATGAAATATCGGGGGTTGTTTCGTTTTTGCTTTAGGGTTTATTTAATTTATTTTTCGATGTTATTTCATTCACTATTTTTGAGTGTTATTTCCTACTTTTTTGGGTTTATTCCATTGGGGGTTGTTTCCTGGACGTTATTTCATTGGGGGGCTTTTCGTGGAGCCTCAAAATAAAGGGAAAAGTAATTTTGATTTAAATGAAAACTTAGTGGCTTCATAGCAAAAAAATATTACTGCGTTTATTTATTTCACTAAAGGCCAATTTAAGCAATTCATCGGTCTGATAAAATCCTGCCCTTAACTAACGGCATGTTGTAATAATGGCTCTAAATCTTAATTTAATTTTCAAAGTGTGTCACGTTCGCTATGGTATGTATAAGTTCTTTTGAAATATCAAAATTTCCAATTGTTTTAAGATGCTAATCGTCAGCTAAAACGCAAACCGCCTTAATAAATAAAATTCAAATTTACTTTGCTTTTAGTAAAGTTCGGTCTTCTCTTTAAGCTCTTAGATAGAACACATTTAAAACAAGTAACAGTGCTATATTCGGCCGTGCCGAATCTTATATACCCTTCACAACGTGTAGTCATGCAATAACAATTGTTTGTATCACCATTCATCCCATATAAAATACGTGCATACGTACACGTTAGAATAAATGTGGCATCGAATCCCAGCTGAGCCAAAAAAATTTTATTTTATTTTATTTAATATATTATTTATATTTTATTATTTTTTTTTATATTTTTTGTAAACTTTTTTAAAAAAATTTTTTAGAAAAATTTTTAAAAAATTTTTTTAAATTTTTTTTTTAAATTTTTTTAAAAATTTTTTTTTGTAGTTTTTTTTATTATTTTTTTCTTATTTTTAATATTTTTTTTTTTTTTGTAATTTTTTTTGTTTGGTATGTTTTTTACATGTATCAATGTATATATGTTGTTGTTGTAATTGTGAAAAAAAACGAGGTGGTCGTGGTTTTTTGCTCATATCTCAGAAAGTTATGGGACGATTGTGCTGAATTTCAATAGCGATTCATTCCTGGATATTTCCAAGAGATTGATACCATATACAGATCTGAGGAACATATAGTTGCTTCTAAAAGTTGATTTCAACCAACACACGGACAGACGGGCAGACGGACAGACGGACAGACGGATAGACGGACAGACGGTCAGGGCTTAATCAACTCCTCTATTCATAAGCTTTCAGAAAATATATACTTTATGGGGTCGGAAATGAAAATTGTAGAAATTACAAACGGAATGACAAAGCTATATATACCCTTGTGCACCACAGGTGAAGGGTATAAAAAACGGTATTGAAAGCGGTAGTCCACACACAACATACGAGATGTTAAACCAAAATCAACCAGCTGGGTATATCTTTGAATGAACCTACTTTTATAACTAAAAGTCAGGTCAGATAAAGAACAGTAATATATTGTTCCTTATAAAAACTAGCAAGTTTGTTAAAAATGTTAGTGGAGGAACTACCACTGAAAGTCGCAATCCTTTTTATTTTAAAATTATGAGAGAATACATCTGATCTATTTTTAAACGCTCTCGCAGGGGGAACTTGCATAATCAAAATTTCATAATATCTTGTATATATTTTAGTAAAAGACCAAAAAAAAAAAAAAATGTAGAGACATAAGAAAGAGTACAAAATCTGCAAAGGTGCTTCTAAGATTAAGAAAACTTAAATGAAATTTTGATTTAAATAATCAACCATCACCGGCACCATTATTTCCACGCTGGCTAACACAACCTCTAGTCGTGGTACCGCCATAGTTTCGCGAATTTTTTTCTTTATTTCTAGGTGTCATATCATCTGAACTCATTTCCCATTCATCGTCATCCTCTTCATCTGCTTCATCATCATTTTCTGCAAAGATTTCCTTATTGATTTCGACTAATTCCTCTGGACATATGGTATTGTGATTTTGATGCGATCCTTCTTCATTAATTTGCTCACTTTTTAAATCGTTCATTTGCATTTGGGTGCAAAATTTCTGTATATGCTCGAGAACTTCACGCATACCCACTTCGGAGGATTTCTGTGAAATATCTTCGGATGAAGTTTTCTGGTGATTTTTATTGAGTTCATGGGCCAGTGGTTTTCTACACTTGACACTGCGGCGGGGACAAGAGGTAGATGCTTTGTCACCACCCTCGTTGGTTTCGATTTTTGGTGTGCTTTTGCTAACTTTGGGTGTGCTTTTGCGATTTTCTGGTTTTTTTGTTTTTGACGTTGTAGCGGTGGTAGTTGGGGATGTGCCATTGGCAATTAATGTTTGATGTTGATAAAACATTTTATCGTATTCCGACTTCATGCACAGATAACGAAAATGACGGGAATTTTCTTCGCCATAGTGAACGATTTCTGAAAATAAGTTTTTTTTTTATAGAAAATCAAACAAATCTAAAAATTTTTATAATAAAATATTCTAATATTTTATATCGTAATTAATTTTTTTGTAGATTAATATTAAAAGCATACTTTTTTGAATAATTTTTTTTGTGTTGGGAAAAGCACCGTTATTTTGTGTTTCAAATTTACAGCGTCACTTTACTTTAAGTCTATAAAAATGGCCAGTCCATGTATATTATTTTTCTTTAAAACCATATATGTAGTACATTTTTACCAATAACTTACATTGTGCTGCGCGGAAAAATTTAAACTGGCCTTGATAAAGGTCAAGTCTTAGCATTTAGTTTTTAAAACATGAGTATTCACAAATGTGCAAGAGAAATAGGCTAAAGTCTGAGAGTTGTCTGAGAATTATTAACAAATTTTAAATATTATGGAATTAATACACGAGCAGATAGAAAAAATTTTATCCCAGTTAGATGAAGCCCACATAACGCGATTAGCAAGTAATTCTTCCTGCAGCGTTTCAACTATTAAAAAAAGCAGCGATATGGCGGGTTTTAACTGCTCAAGCGAACATAGTCCGTTTAAAATAAATGCTTATTGAAAAGTTGTTGACGAGAATGTCAATTGCTCGTGAAAACATAGATATAAATTCAAAGGAGGCTAACAAAATATAAATTAGGTTTATTACTCAGCACAGTTATTTAAACACAATCGAATCAGTTTATATTTTCATACGAAAAAAAGTGGAAATTGTACGGACCAGATAAAAATAGAGGATACTGGAGGGAAGTGCGAAAAGATTATTTATACTTCTTTAAGAGAAATTTTGAAGGAGCATGTTCAATGGAATGGGGAGGTTTCCGTTTCGATGATACTTTGAAAACACAATTTGTCTCATGCAAAATGAAAGCCTGGACTATTCTAGGACTTTGGAAATGAGTCTAATTACATTTCTAGAAAGAAAACACCGCAAAATATTAGTTTTCTTACAAGACAACGCCGGCATTCATATTATTTCTGCAAACTTAAGATGGTTTGCATCCTAAAATATTTCAGTTATGAAGTGGCCAGCTTTTTTAACTGATTTAAATCCTATATTTTTGCTGATAATTGTCATTTCGATGACATAACTTCAGTGAGAAATGGGATCAAATAAAAATGATTTGAAAAATATAGTAGATAGCATGAGAAATATAATATTTAATTTAATTAAAAATAAAAGTTAAATTTTACAAAATTTTTATTTTATTAAAGAAAGTCACAAAGGACGTTGTATTTATGAAGCAACAATAAATAATAATTTTTTTGTTCAATAAAAACGACATAGTAGTAATAATATTACTAAAAAAAATCATTGAAAAAATCATGTAGCTATGGGCACTACATTGAAAAAGTAAGATCAATTACCTTATGAGGGTTATGTTAAAAATAAAAGTGACGTTATAAATATCATTCACTTGGGAGTGACCAGAAATGATTCCTCTGTTGACTGTCCAAGCAGCTCACTACTTCCGGTCCTAGACCAAGTATTTCCCGGGCATTGGCTTACCAGCATCCGCTAGAAGCTAGCTAGAGTGAGAAGGCAACCAGTCATGTAGCCTGAATGGTCATGGTAAATCCTGACGTCTCAGGCCAGTAGGTAAATAAAATTTTGCTGAAGCATGAATGCAACGTGGGATTGGACGCGAAGATAGCAGCCCTATCACCAATCTAAGAAAGGAGGACTAGCAATCCACTTTTCCGAAAACCTCATTGCTAACGAATCGCCAATGGCGCCCTATGCTCCAGTGGGAGTTAGAGGAACATATATCTATATATATAAAAGTGAAACTCTGTGTGTGTGTGTGTGTGTGTTAGCTATAGACTCCGAAACTGTAAAACCGATCGGACTCAAACTTTGGCAAGTTGTTGTACACATACCAGGGAGTGTTTATGGGTAGAAAAAAGTGGGCGGGGCCACGCCCATAAAAATTAGTTATCAGTTTTAGCTACTTGCACTTGACCGATTTTTCTGCAACTTTGCACACATATCGAGCTGTCATGACTAAATAATTTTGTAATAAGAAAAGTGGGCGGGGCCACGCCCCTAAAAAAGTTTTAATTTTGAGGTACTTGTACTAGACCGATTTTTCTGAAACTTTGCACACATACTAAGCTATCATAACCATTTAATTTTGTTATTAGAAAAGTGGGCAGGGCCACGCCCATAAAAAAAGGTTCTAATTTTGAGGTACTTGCACCAGACCGATTTTTTTGAAACTTTGCACACATATCGAGCTGCCATGAGTAAATAATTTCGTGATTAGAAAAGTGGGCAGTGCCACGCCCATAAAAAATAGGTATTATTTTGAGGTACTTGCACTGGACCGATTATTCTGAAACTTTGCACACATATTGAGCTGTTATGACTTTACAATTTCCTGATTAGAAAAGTGGGCAGGGCCACGCCCATAAAAACAATTATAACTTTGAGGTACTTGCACTGGTCCGATTCTTCTGAAACTTTGCACACATATTGAGCTGTTATGACTTTACAATTTCGTGATTAGAAAAGTGGGCAATGCGACGCCCATAAAAAAATTATAATTTTTAGGTTTTTGCACTTGATATTCAATTAAAATTCAGAATGCATTTCGATTCATTAAGGGGCGTAGCGACGCGCGCCGGGTTTGGCTAGTATATTATAAATATAAAACGCACTTTATCGTGTTGTTGCTACCAGGTAAATATCGTAAACATTTCAAAATAAATTTAAATATTGTGAATTTTCCTTAAGGATCATTTCAATATCGTTAGCTTTCAATAAAAATATTTGAAGAATTTAATTGCAAAATTCGAATTTTATTAAACAAAAATTAAATCACGTATCGTATGTTGTTTAGGAACAATTAAAATTTAACTTGTTTGAAAGAATAAATTAATTAAATTAAAAAAATTGTGCCAATTTTAATAATTTCAATATCGACTTGCTTTTTGTAGGAATATCATTAAATGTAGTACATTTTTCTGTATAAGATATTGTGAAAAATAAATTTAATGCTCCGTAAATATTCTTCATATAAGTTAAAATATTATAAGTTTTTATATAGAGAAGTTAGAAGTTTTAATGTTACATTATTCTGTAAAAATAGTCTTAATTAATATTTTTTTTTTTTTTAAATTAAGCATAACAAAAATTGCTTAAAAAAAATTTTAATAAAAAAAAATTCAAAAATCGTAAAAATTTCTATTCAAACATTCTAATATCGTAAAGTTTTCTATAAGAAATTTTAACACCAAATAATTTTCTGTAGAAAAATACTTTTAACAAAAATTTTTTTATAGAAAAATTCTAATATCGGACAATTTTTTAAAGAAAATTTTAACATCGCAAAATCTTCTGAGGAATAATATTAATATCACAAATTGTTTATAAAAAAATTCTAATATCGTAAAATTTTTTAAAGAAAATTTAAACACCAAAAAATTATCGGTAGTAGAATGCTACATAGAAAAATTGTTTATAGAAAAATTTTATTAACAAAAAATTTTCGCAAATCTTCAATTTATACAAAAATTAATGCTTGTCTGTATGTCCTTTAAAGAATCGCAAACTATGCATTTGATCTAGTGATGATGTTTAGCAAAGTTGTTGTGCATGAGCCCACGAAGGCTTTTAAGTTGGTACGACCAATTTTAAATATTTTATTATATTTTAAATTTTAAATTTCATATTCATATACAGTTCATGCTGATTTGAATTGAAACGAAAACAACAAAAGAATGATGACGTTTCGAGTTGTGTGACATATGATTTTATGTAAATTGTGAAATTGATATCTGGTAGATATATTATATAATAAATGCGAATGTTTCTTTGTTTGGTTGTTAACATGCTCGGATGTGTGTTACTTAATCATGTAAAAACAGCTTAACGGAACCAGTGTTTATATAAAAAATTCTAATATCGTAAAATTTTCTATAGAAAAATTTTAAGATCGAAAACTTTTATTATTAGAACATTAATGTCGCAAATTTTTTTTAAAGAAAAACTCTAATATCATAAAATTTTCTATAAAAAAATTTTAACATCGAAAATTTTCATTACAAAAATTCTAATATCGTAAAATTTTTATATAAAAATTCTAATATAGTAAAATTTTTACATAAAAATTTTAAATCGAAAATTTTTATTATTAGAACTTTAATGACGCTGATTTATTATAGAAAAATTCTAATATCGTAAAATTTTTAATATAAAATTTTAATTTTTTAATTTTTTGTATAGAAAAATTTTAGCATCGAAAATTTTCACTATACGAATATTAAAGTCGCTAATTTTTTATAGAAAAAATCTATAATCGTAATTTTTTTAATAGAAAATTTTAACAATAAGAATTTTCTGTAGAAAAATACTTATATGGAAAAAATTTTTATAGAAAAATTCTTATAATGCAAAATTCTCTATAGAAAAATTCCAATAAAATTTTTTCGATAAAAAATTCGACATTAAAAAAATTTCTTTTATAAAAATTCTAATATGCTAACTTTTTTTAAATTTTAACATCGACAAATTTTTAAGTTCTAATGATGTAATTTTTTTCAGAAAAATACAATATTGTACGATTTTCCGTAGAAAAATATTAATATTGTAAAACCTGCTATAGAAAAATTTTAATATCGTAAGATTTTCTGTAGAAGGACAACCATATCAGAATAGTATTTAATGTACATTTATAATAATTTGAAATTTCATAAGTTATCTTACACATTTAATAATCTTATATCGTATTTATTCCTATATAAAACGTCGATATCGTAAATAATTATTTGGAAAAACACCAACTTAAACGTACATTTTTAAGAAAGTTTTTAAATTTTTAAATATAACTAATTTTAAAATTTTAATAAAAAACCCATCAAAAAATGTCAATATTTTTTGGATATTTTAAATTATTTCTATATGGAGGTACTTATGGTAAAATATTGTAAATTACGAAAGATTTTAAATTTGACTACCCAAAATGCTCTAGCATTGTGAATAATTTTTTATTATAAAATTTTTCTACTTACTATTACTTAAGTCGTTTTGAAATTGATTCAACTGTGCATTAGTATTCTTTAGCTCGGCTGAAAATCGATCCACCTTCGAAGAAAGTTCTTTAAAATTCCTATTAAGTAGTTCTGATATTGATTTCTGCGAAACGAAACAGAAGTTATCTTTTTCACATCACTCACTTCACAATAAAAAAATATTAATACTTACCCCGATGGCACTTTCAACAGTTCTTCGTATCAATTCAAAGAATTCATCGGTATCATCTTTATCCTCATCATAAGTTCTATGATGATGATTTTGATGATTATGTTGAACGTGATTCTGATGTTGGTGCTGATGATGTTGTGAAACATCAGCAGCTGGTATGTCTTTGTAGTTGCCATACGTTTTGTTGTCAAAATTATTTGCATTTAGAGGTGCTACTAAGGACACTTTTTCACCTTTCGCTGCCTGTATTGGAGATCGTCGGCCATCGTTCATTATATTGATTTCTCTGCCACAATACTTTTCATTTGGAAGTTTATTTGATGGTCTGGCACTTTTACGTCTTGATGTCTCCTTGCCAGCATTTAAAGATTTGGTTGCTGTCGAATTATTAGCAGTCGCAGTTGATGGTGGTACTGCTCCTGTAAAGGGTGTATTCGATCTTATTATATAACCATAATCACGTTCGGTAGCATGTCCAATCTTGTGTCCATTTATTGCATAAGCTGGTGTTACTTGAGATTTTGATATGTCAAATTTACCGCCATAAAGTTCTTCTATCGTTTTGCGTTGTCTTTGACGCATCATATTATTTTGATTGTTATTGGAACTGAAATGTTTTTTTTAGAAAAGAAAACGTTTTAAAAATTAGCCAAAAATAAAATGGAAAAATAGGTTTGTCAGAAATATTTGTATTTTTAAAAAGATTTTACTTTTTTCTAATTAAAAAATCGAATATGAAATTTGAATGACTTTTAGTTAAAAGGCTTTTCGAATAAAATTTATATATATATACGCTGTCTAGAAGTAGACGTAAAATGTGATATTCAATAAATTTTCGATATTAACATTGTGTTATAAATATTCTAAGAAAAGTCTATGACATTTAGCGCCTCTACACAGAATGATTTTCAATATTTAAACATTATTTTATAAAAACCCCTAATGCTTGTCTACTAAATATTTTATTTAACATTAATATTAATGTAGAAATAGAAAGGGGAATTCAATCATTTGTTTTGAATACAACTTTCGGCCCGACAAAATTTTTCTGATTGGAGTTTTATTCACCACTAAGCTCAATTGTTTACAAATGAAAGAGAATAAACTAAACTCTTATATTTTATAACTGGAGCAGTAGCATATAAAGCTAATTACTTGTAACTGGAGGAGTTTCATAAAACTCATTGTAATTATTGTTTAGACTTTCTATACTATGGTATAAGTGCCTGAACCAAACGTTTTGTAACTGGAGGAGAACCATAAAACTGAGTTTTATTTATTGTTCGAGTGTCTCTGACTTCCAAAACAGAGCTATAGGTCAATTTACGGAGAAGGAACCAACGTGGATTCCCTGGCTTTTTGGTTATTTACCTCTGCCAATCAATTTTAAAATTCGAAAAATTTTTTTCATGGTAAAATGACAAGCCATACATGACATTTTTAGAATTGCCATATGTGGCGAAATTTAAATTAGCACTGAAAAACGTTATACCAATAATCCGAATAGCAAAGAAATCACCCTTTTAATTTGTTATTATTTACTGCTGTTCTACATAAATTTTATGTAATTAACATATTTATTTGATTTAAATTGAATGTTTTATATGCAAACAGAAAGCCAAAATTGTTGGTAATTAATTACAAATTTGTTCACAACGCACAACTGTCCAACAGGCCTATATTTATTAGTACACATTTAACCGATATTTACAAAACAATTATTTCGTTTAAAACTGTATTTAATTATTACACAATATATTGATTTAATATAATAAATGGATTAGAAGTACATACACACACACACACACACATGTACTTGCACAAATAAATACAGAAATCTGTCATATGTTCAAATACAGTGGTTTTATGTGGTAATTTTTTATATTGCGATAAAAGTTAAGATCATAAAGTAACGTTTTTAAGGAAAATGTCTAAGTATTCCTTAATCTCGCAATTTCCATTCTATATCTATATTAGTTTTATGCTATAGCTTATCCTTTCATCTGAAGCTAAAGGTATATAAAGTACTTTAACGCTTTATGTACTTCTTTCAGAGAAAGTTATAGTATAGTATAAAGTGTTATATTATTAAGTCTCGAAAAGTTTACAATGCATCAAAGGCTTTGCTGCGTTAAATCGTTAAGCTGCTAATACATGGTATAGTTTTTACATCTGACTTGTAAAATTCCCCACTGCTAAAGGCGTACATCAGACGTGTGTTAGCATTAAAACATTACTTCTGTAAAACACATGCGCTAAGTCATATGACAACATTTCAAGTGGAGCGTTTTATAATTTGTTCTGACAACCCATCTGACATCAGGTGTTGACAGAAATCTCTGATGCCAGAAAACAGTCAGCGGCGGTTGAGTGTTAAATAAAAAATTTTGACAGTCATAAACAATTACATATGGATACCCATTTACCAAGTCAGATGTAAAAAACATGCCGTGTATTAGATGCTTCAAATTTTCTACAAATTTAGGTGTACAAGTGTACCAGTGTGCAGTTGATGTTTAACAGCTAATTAATTGCGACAAAACAACACAACAGCAAAACCACACAAAAAAATGATTGATGTGTTGTTGTGCTTTAGTAGTTTATCTGTCAGGCAGTTTGTCAGACAACCACATTTACTCTTGTTTCATAATTTATTTCATTTACACATGCATGAGAGTTGTGAGTGTGATGTGTATTTAACGCAAATGAAATTTAATACACCCCCCAAAAGAATTAAAAACATAAATCATTGCATTTTTTGCACTAACAGTTAGTGCGAAAATTTCTATGGCAGAATTGAAATTGAAATTGGGATTGTTTGTACGGAGAGTGTCTGGGAAAAGGTTTCAAGGAAATTTAATCAAAACTTTCCAAACATTTTTTTATAAATTAAAAAAAATTCATAAGAAGTTCTAATGGTGTTTTTCTTTCCTATCTAAAAAAAAAGTTGCAATAAGTATGTATAATATTTTTATCAGTCTACACACACCATTATAAAGCTGTCCACTTTTTTTGTTTTAATTGAACAGAAAAATTTCTTGATTTTACACTGGACATTAATGTAAATGTAGCGATTCAAAACTTGAACTTTAACTTAGTGTAAAAATCGCTATTTTCTTGTAAGAACTTATAAGCGTTACCAACATTGATAACATGCAGACAAAATCAAAAAATGGGTACTTTTTACACTGAAATATAATTGGGTGTAAGATTTGATACACTCTTGCCAGTTATTGTGCAACATGTTTAGAAAAGAAATCGATAACTGTTTCCACACTTACATGTAGTTTTAGAATAGAACATAAACCCGCTCGAATGGTAGCATTATTGTAAAATTTTTGTCGGAAAGCAAAACATTATAAGTGTCAGCTGATTATTTATTTATTTTTTTTTAAATTAAATGAAAGTAAAATTTACGATTTCTATTTCTTTACAGACAAAAATTTTAAAATAAAATTTTTTTAAAGCAAAAACAAATGTCGTTCATTGGTTTTTGCATCCCTTAATAACAGCTGAACCGATTTCGTAACTTTTTTTGTAAGTTTTTGTCATAACCCAAGTTTACGGAAATAAAAGTTGACAACGTCTACTTTTATAAATTTATCATAAATCGGATAAATCGGCTGGATTCGTTTGTCTAATTTTTTTTAAATATTTTTAATTCGTGTTGGGTATTATAATAAGACCTTCCATAAAAAAAACATTTCCTGAAATATCTAGTAAATGTTCACATCTTGAAACTTTAACTTTGTGTGCTTTGCTTCTATTTTATTTGTCCTATTACAGACAAAAATCAATAAAATCTGAGTAGGGGATGTAATATCACTCACACGAAAGAATCCTCATTATATAACACATCTCAGGAACTATAAAGTTTTTAATCCTGGTTTTACATTTTAATACAAATTTTACAAACCATTAAATATGTCTGCTGATGATTGTTATAGATTTTTAATTATGTATGTTAATTTGCCTGCGATATCAGTTTACTTTATTTGGCGAAAACTGTTAAAGGTCAGAGCAAGCGACCTTGTCCAAGACAAATCACATCAGTGGTGCGGTTCGATTCACTTACTTTTAACGATCCGATAATTGTTAAATTTGTCAACACTTGTTATAGTTTGCACTATCGATTTTGCGATTCATTAAATACTTTTTAATGATACTCGACAACTGTTACATTAAAGTGGCATCCTTGTCATAAAAAGTGTCTAAATAAATTCGCCACAATAGCCGGAACTTAAACAAGTGGTTTTTAAATCGGCTACAAAGTTAAAATTTTTGTCGATAAAATAAACAGCAACAAAATTATTGTCGTTAAGGTAACCTACCGTTGCCACATGCAAGTGCAAGTGAAAAAAAACCAATACACTAACACTTTTTTACTAACACAACTACACTTTGGCAACCTGCGACTCAGCTTGCGAAGAAATTTTTAAGCAAGTAAAATTTTTACAGTTACGGCAAGTAAAGTGACAAGCCGAAAAACAGTGTTGTCTAATACTGAGTTTTTTGTTAACTCAACAATATATCATTCAATTGTGGTAAATAATTCAGCTAATGTTTTTAATAAATATGTATATATGTATATGAAGAATATTAAGAAAAAAATATATATATTCATTTAAAATGTAAGTTTTAATATAAATATCAATATTTAATAAAAAACATTATATTAAAAAGTTACATGTCTAAAGGTAACGTTCAACAGTGGCTATTGACAACACTTAATTACCAATTGAAGCAGCGCCATTTGTTTTAAATTTGTTTGAAGTTTATTTGTTGACGACATTTTAAAAATGAACTTGCACTGTGCTGTGTAGCCACTCAAAAAATTTTTGTGTTTTTTTTGGCATTTCTCCTGATTTTCGTTAGTAATACGTATACACTACTTGCAAGTAAATACTTGCCTGTGGCAACGTAGGGTAACAATAACAACTGTCGTTAAAATATGTTACTAAATACCGAAATCGATATAATTGCTGTTATTTTTTTTAACGATACGATTATCGTGAAAATAAGTTATTGAATCGCACTACAGGTGATGTTATGAAGCCAGATGATTGTTATACCCTTCACCTGTGGTGCACAAGGGTATATATAGCTTTGTCATTCCGTTTGTAATTTCTACAATTTTCATTTCCGACCCCATAAAGTATATATGTATTTTCTGAAAGCTTATGAATAGAGGAGTCGATTAAGCCCAGACCGTCTGTCTGTCTGTCTATCCGTCTGTCCGTGTGTTGGTTGAAATCAACTTTTAGAAGCAACCATATGCTCCTCAGATATGTGTATGGTATCAATCTTTTGGAAATGTCCGCGAATGAATCGCTATTGAAATTCAGCACAATCGCCTTATAACTTTATGAATAATTTATGGGTTCCTTAGCTACTATTTGTAGATATAATATGCCTCTAGAGATATTCGTGAAAAATTTTGGGTAAAGCGCGCTCTAATCGGTAAAGTTATAGGAAAAGATTTTTTTAAAATATATATTCCAAAAATTTACAAACGAAAATCAATTTTTTTAGCTTCTAGACAACCAAGAGTGCCAATATTGGTATTATCTGAAAGGACTTGACTAGCGCAATATAGGCACTTTAAAAAAATTAAAATTCATATTGGCCGCCACTACAAAATGGCGGACAATGAATTTATATATGGGTCAAATATGGTATTTTAAAATGTAACTTCTTGAACCCTCTCAATATCGATATCAAATGAAAAGGCTTGACCAGTAGAATACAGTTGATTATTAAAAAAATTAAAATCCAAGATGGCGTCTAAAACAAAATGGCGGATTAAAATTATTTTAACCCCATCAAGATAGGTATGAAATTAAAGGGCTTGACTAGTAGAATACAGATAACTACGTAAAAATTCAAAATCAAGGATGGCGTCGTAAAAGATAAGGAAAAATGGCGTATGACATGAAATCTAGGTTAAGCTACAATGTGGGATTATACCAATGTACATGATGGTGAAGGGTATTATCAGATTCGGCACGGTCGAATATAGCAGTTTTATTTGTTTTTTGCTCGTTTGATTTTTAACGGCACAACATCAAAATTCGTTTACATATGTATAAATTAATTTGTATGTGCGTTGGTTGAAAAATTTTATAAAAGTGGTAAAATTTGTGAAATAATGATGGATGTTGTCACCTGATGTTAATTCGCCTTGGTAATTTCTAAAACACTGTAATTGTTTTAAGCTTAAATTTAGTACGAGTTAATTTTGATTACGACTTCTTTTAAGAACTAGAAATTGTAAGGATCGGAGAAGGGGTAGTGTTACCCTCATACGTAAAATCTAGCACCTAATGAATACAATCCAAAATCTTAGTTGGTTTTTTATTTTCTTTAGAAAAGTGGCACACTTTTTAAATTTCGATTTTAGAAAACATTTATAAGATATAATTTTTTTTTATAGAAAAATTTACAATACGTCCTAAACTTGTAACTTGTTGCTTTCCCATGGGCAAGTAAGCGACAATTTAATTTCTCCACCGAGAAGTTAAAGAATTGTGTTTATTTTTTCTAAAGAAAATTTTAAAATCTAAAATGATTTTTTTTTAAATATTCTATGTTTATATTAAGTGTTTATGCTTTTTAATTAATTAATATTGCAAGTTTTCAATTATTCTATGATTGTTAAAACAACAAAATGTGAGTTTATTTTTAAAATATTACTAAAAAAAAGTACATGTTAATTATATTTAAAATATTACATTATATGTGAGTATAAATTACAAATTAAACTGAAAATATATTTGAAACAAATATTTATTCGTATCGCTTGTTGTTGTGTGGAATTTTAAGCAATTTTTTCTTAATGGTGCAACTTTTATTTAGTTTTGTTTTTGTTTTTTTTGGAAATTTGTATTTGCTGTTTGTAATTGTTTTTCCAAGAATAAAAACGTGTTTAAATTGTTGAATGTGCAAAAACATTTATGAATTTGTATAAAAATATTTAAATTACCATAACATCAAAATATTTATTTATTAATTTATTTATTTATATGCCGTCGAAAAAACTAAATAACATCCATTGACTTTTTAATAATTTCAGTTTTTACTTAAATATTTATTTTACCATAAATAAAATGTCAATAAATAAAATAAATAAAATTTCAATCTCAAATTATTTTTTTAAATTTTCGTTTGCTTGTTTGTTTCGGATTCAATTAAACATGACATTTAGTAAAGAGTATGTATTTTGTTGGTTTTATTTGGTAAAAATTAATAGTGGAAGTTCAACAATAAAACTTCTTTGAGCAGAATTTAAGTTAAAAATTTCTTTTATTAAATGATAAAGAATCAAATGTATGTATGACCTTCAATTCACAATGAATATTATTGCAATGAAAATTATGAAAAACGTAACTGTTATTCTTTTGAGGAGTATAAAATTTTTTTTAAAAAGTGTTGAACAAACATAAGGAGTGTGTCGAAGAAAATGTGTAGTTGAATGAAGTTAAATAAAACTCAATTCGTGCTATAAATAATTTTTATTTTTATCACGTTAGCTTACATATATGTATATATATATATGTCAGATACTATTATTTTAAAATCCATTAATTTTCAATTGTTATTAAGATCAAAATGGACTGCGAAAAGAAGTACGTAAAAAAAAAATTAAATCTTTTTAAAAAATCCATCATGGACTTTTAAAAAAATAGCAAAAAATTTGAAAGTTGACCCTCGAACTGTTTCAAATGCCATTAAACGGTATAAGGAAGGCCTGAGCATTGAAAGAAAACCTGGATCAGGAATAAAAAAAAGTTCCAAGGGATATTGGTAAGGTAAAAGAAGTCGAGCAACTGTTTCGAAGAGCACCTAACACTTCTATCAGCAATTCGGTATAGAACTTAGAAGTAAAAAAACGAGCGAAATAATTGAAGGCAGATTTTATAAAAAATACACCTGTTGTGTGATGGATGACGAAACATACGTACTGGCAGACTTTTCTCAACTTCCCGGCCAAGATTTTTATGTTGCTAATGAAAGAGGTAATGTTTAGGAAAAGTTCCGGACAAAAAACCAAACAAAATTCCCTAAGAAATTTCTCGTGTGGCAAGATATTTGCAGTTGTGACAAACGAAGCCAAGCATTTGTGGCATCAGGCACGATAAGCACAGAAATTTATATCATCGAGTGCCTACAAAAACGATTTTTACCTTTTTTGAGACAGCACCAAGTGCCTACATATTTTTGGCCTGATTTGCCATCATGTCACTATGGAAGAAAGGCACTTGAGTGGCATTCAAAGAATAATGTCATTTTTGTACCACAAGAGGCAAATCCACCAAACTGTCCAGAACAAAGGTCTGTGGAAAGATACTGGGCTCTTGTAAAAAAAGAATTGAAGAACACAAGAAAGTTGTCCCAGAACATGTCCGAAATTAAGTGTAGATGGATCAACTCCTCCGAAAAGGTAACAGAAGCAGCTGTAAAATCTTTAATGGAAGGACTTTCGAAAAAAGTCGATAAATTTATAAATACGACATAATGAACTTAGATTTCAATATTAAATTAATTTGTATAATATGCCAATAAATTTGCGTATTTTAAAGAGTTTATATATTGCACGATTTCAATTTTATTTTAACCTAATGCAACTACAAATTTTTTTCGATACACTCCTTATGCATGTATTTGGCTTGAAATCAGTATTACAAATTTTCAACAGGTTTTAAGTATTAAAACGCTGTGAATTTACTAACTTTCATTAGCCAGATTTTAAGCCGTTTCCATTAAAAATTAAAAATTTAGAAAAAGTTCATCTTTAAATATCTAATTTAATTTTGATTTGTCTGTACATATTATTTAAAAAAAATTTTATTTCTTACAAGCCTACAGTTCCAAACACATTTCATAAATTTATGCACAAAATGTCCTTTTTTATACCCACCACCAGAAAAATATACCCCCACATTCATTTTTGCCATTATATGTATTTTATACCCTATTTAGAATATAGTTTCAGAATCCTGGTTTTATTTTATGACGATCTAGCAATGTCCATCCGTCTGTCCGTCTGTTGAAAGCACGAAAGAGGTCGGAACGAAAAAACGAGGGGGCTCAAATTTTGCCAGAATATGTCTTATACACAAGGTTTGATTGGAATTGAAAATGCACTAAATCGGTGTATTAGGAAGAGAGTTATAGCTTGTTATGCAAAAGTAGATAGAAAAACAATGTCCTTCGTACATCGAATAAAATGCGATTGTGTCTAAACGCATTGATGTTTCATTTCATAAGTGTATTTCCTGAGTTCAAAAAACTATTATTGCCTGAAAATTGCTCAAATCTATACATCAAATCTATACGAAAGGAGTTATAGATCAAAATGTACGATAATTTATACCGCACAGTGTGTTTTTCGGTCTAATTAAATGTTTTTTTTTCATTTCATTTATTAAATTTACTATAATATTAAAAACGTAAAAAAATAGATGTATGATTTTTGATCAAAAGATTTGTAATAACACAAAATTAAGGTGACACGCCCACCTTCCATATAACGCTTTACTTCAAATTCATATAATTACTCCATGGACAAAGATTTTGGAAGAATAAAGGAATCTGTATTAAAATATTAAGTTGTATTTATAAGCAGAAACTTTATTGCCACACCTACTTTAACGCCCACTTTTCACATATTTTATTGTTGATGGCCGTGTCGAATATCATAATATCCTTCACCATCGTGTGTAGGTATAATGGCCTCATCGTAGCCTCGTCTAAGTTTCAGATTTAGTAATATACGTACGTCATTAAACTTTTATTATTTTTTTTTTTATTATTTTATTATTTTATTATTTATAATTTCCAACGTCATCTTTGATTTGTATTTTTACATACTTAGTCAGCTATAATAATGTTCTACTAGGAGAGCTCATTCATTTAATACCAATATTATTGTGGTTGACGGGACAAAGCCGTAGTTACTATATATGTTCGTTATTTTATAGAGGACATCATCTTGGATAGGAACGTTTTTAAAGTTCATTGTATTCTACTGGTCAAGACGTTTTATTCGATACTATTATTGAGGGGATTGAAGAGGGTACTTTTTTCAATACTAGAAATGCCCTATATATAAATTCATTATACGCCCTTTTGCAGTACAGCAGTAATGTATTTTATTTTTTTTTATAATAAACCATTCAAGCCTTGTCGCCTGATTCCCATACTAAAGCCTCTAGGTGATCTGGGAGCTGAAGAATGGTTGTATTTTGGTGCTTATATCTCAGTTAGTTTTAAACCAATGTTTCAGATTTTCTTACAAGTAATTTCCAAGGTTACGGTTTGTAATTCTGTGTCTTCAACATGTCCAACAATTAACTAGGAGATTTAGTAATTCGATACCTTAAAAGAAGAAACATTTTTTTTAATTTTTTATGTCTATAACTTTGCGGATTGGCTGAACTTTGTTCACAGACAAGCGAGACTATATAAAGGACTGAAAATAGTTTTATATTATGGTAAAAATATGGGAAACAAATTAGTCAGTCATGATTATTTGCTAATATCTCAGGATTTCAATAGTGATTATTTCCCAAATATTTCCAAAGGACTGATAACAATGACAGGTCTGTTAAAAATGTGGTTGCCTATAAAAGTTAATTTCAACCAACAAGCAAACAGATGGAATTAGCTCAATCAAATCCACTATCTATTTATAAGGATTCAGAATATGTGACCTTCTCCGAGAAAAGTGACCTAGTGTTTCGAAAAACGGATTTGGACTAAAGAGTGGATACTGGTACCTAAAAAGGTGTAGAAAAAGATGAAATGAGTTGGATTTCTGATAAAAATTAATTTACTCCATAAAACGTTGTTGCGTCGGTGACTGGTTGCGGCTTAAGAATCAAGTATCGAGATCATAACAAACAGAGCAGCAACATTAACAAACGTATTGTCACACTAAAAGCGAACAAAATACGTCACCAAAGTTGGCACCCAATCATAACTAACCTTATCAAATCGCATCTCCCAACTAAAGGTGTGTTCACAGTGATACTGCGTTATGAAACATAAATTTATTTTATAGGATTTTAATGAACAGATTGACAAACTTATATAGACCCCTTTACACTGTTGTGCGAAGGGTAAAAAAATAGCCAAGATTAATTTTCTAGTTATATTTTACTGTTAAGACTTCCTAAGCTATGATCACATTTGGCAAATATTTAACAATATAAGCATAAACATTTTTTCTAATAAATATTTATGTAAATATTTAAGGCTTTTCAGACCTAGTGCAATGATAGTATTACCCAGCAAACAAATTTTGCACTAGTTCAATGTGAATAAAATTAAAAATAAAATAGTTTGCCTTTACTGATGTGCTTCAAAATACATGCAAAAGCATGCAAAAAGTCTTGAATAATTCATGCAAACAGACATTATTAACTCATGAAACATAGGTTTCTTTTCATCTACATGCATTCTATGCACTTATTAGAATGAAGTGACTTTTGTTAAAATATATTTATATCAACACTTGCTCTCCAATGACACGTTAATGATAAAATCATGCATGTTTCACCTAAATTGAACCATTTCATCATGGGGTAAACTCATTCTTCACTATTTCTTTTGCATGTTTTTTTTTTGCTGGGTATATAAAAGAGAAATAAAAAAATATTTTTTTAAATAACTGGAGGAGACATTAATATGTGTATATCAATGCTCACATCTATTATGTCAAACATTTGGCTTATACGAACAAATAAATTACAGAGCAAACATACAACATAAACACCTAAAGTTTAATTGATTTATTTAAGTAAACTAATAAAACAAATTATGCCAGTAATGCAAAGCCATTAATTGAAAAAAAGATAATAAATAAAATAATAGTTTGCCACCAACACAAATTCAATAATTGTGAACAAAGTCTCACCTATTTGATAAAGTGAGTTTCATACACTTTTTTCTCTACCAGCCAATGTTGTTGTTGTAGATCAATGCAGTTCATATATTTAAGTGGTGTTTAGTTCACAACAAACTACCAGTTTTACACCAACGAGCATGACATTTGACTCATAAATCATTTTTAAAAGTGCATTTTGTGTTTGTGTCGATTTCCCAGATAATAAAAATGCATCAATGGAATAATGTTTTGATTATTTCGCTTTCTTACACTTTGTCTACACTAGTATCCTCAAGCACTGCGGAGAGATGTAATTGGAATGATTAATCATGCATAAAATGACAAGAGTTTGCTCCAAGAAAAAGTGTAACAATTCTGTGGCAATTAGGAAAAACTGCCCATGTCTGTTTAATATAAAATAATAATATAAATTGATTTTTATAAATTGATTCCCTTTAATATATAGATTGTTATACAAAGCAGGTGCTGTAGTAATTAAAGAGCCGATATGTGTTTGTATATTTTATAATTATAAGTTAAAATAAGTTATTGTTCAACTAAAATTGTACATTGGAAAAATTCGCCAGAAGGTAATTCTAAATTCCGAAAATGCAATAATGTGATTATCTTAATAATAGCTTATGTCGACTTGAGCGGTTATTAATTTTTGAAACAGAAATAATGGCTGAAATAGTAAGATTTTTTTTATGTTACTTTTTTTAAACATGGTACATTTCTTAAACTCAATTTTAAAAATTGTAAGTATCAGGGTACACTTATACAAGTTGGTGGTGCCAGCCCAGCTGACTATTCTTTTGTGTTCTGGAGTATGTCAAACTACATATTTGAAAAAATGATTTCAATTCCGAAAATTGTCAAACTCCATACATAAAAAAAGAGAGCCAAAAATTGCTCTCCTTTACGCTATCACCTTATGTAATTACACCATGGTAAGTATGTCTTGTTTAAAAAAAAAATATTTTTTTATATCCTAAACTTTTACTAAAAAATATTTAATTTTATAAAAAAAAATGTTCCCATCATATAAAGGGCCCGCCAAATAACTTTTTTTTTTTAAATGCTATAAATGATTATAAAGTAACGGGTTGTACGATGTGGAATATTAAAATTAATATGGCTCAAAAGAAAATTAGAAATAATGTTACCATTTATTAGGTTTATTAAAAAAAGACACACTAAGCCTAGATCTACGGCTTTTCAAAGTAGGCAATTTGATTAAAAGTAAATTAGCCTGGTTTCGTATGGCGGTAGGTTCATAAGATAGCCGCCAAAAGATCTTCTTAGACAACACAGAAGAAATTGTTTCGATACGATCAAGATGGACATTACATTTGGGGTCCCAAACAACAGATCCATACTCCAGTAATGGTCTTAATAAAGATATATTTAAGTGTTTAGTAATACCTGGATCGGAAACTTCTTTTTACTATGTACCTCTCCATGATTGCGTTTGTCGAATACTTAAACAAAGAAATGTCAAATTAAGTTGGGCAAAAGAACTGCCATTACGGTGTGACCAACAATTAACATCGTGCATTATGGTTGGACTAGCCTTTACTATTGACTAAAGCACTTTTTTGCAAGAACAATTTGTGTCAATACGCATTACTTTATTAATATTTTGTTTTGTTGCAATATGCATGTGATTTGCTTATGTGTAAGTGGCAACTTTCAGGAGTTGTATTAAATTACTTAGCCGATTTTAATTGGATCTAAGAAGATTCCTTTGAAATGGTTTATTTAATTGGTTGTATACTGTGAGAGCAAACTGTGGTAAAAGAAATTAACTTGCCTATTATTACATAAAAAGATCTTTGCTTTGCTCTAACAAAAAACATTTCTTCCCTGTGTCACTTTTATATTTTAAGTGTTTTTCAAAAAAAAAATTGTTTTAAGATTTTTTTTAATAATTTATTTAATTTTTGTATTTAATAGCAAATCTGTGTCAAATTATAGGGTCTTAACATTATTTATTGCCTATCATCTTAAGCATATTAAATCATAAATTCATAAAAAATAATTTACGTCTGACCAGATAATTGTACAACAACAGCAACAATAACAACAACAAAAAGACCAAAAACAAATCCAGTGGAAATGAGGAAAATCCGTTTCTTGTTTGTTTTCACGTCTTTGAATTTTATGTTTTTGTCTGTTCATGTTGACAAGTGACAAATTTATGGGGAAATTTCATACTCTTTTAAATTTTAAATTACCGTGTGCTTGTCTTCTAGTATTAGAACTTGTTCATACAATAAATCTAAATTTTAACTTCAAATACGAACATGATTTTTTTCCTAATCTTTTTGAACAAAAACTGAGTGCGTAATTAAATTAAAAAAAAATGTGGTGAAATTTAAACACTTTGTTTGTGGCTTTAAAGATAAACTAAAAATGAATTTTGAATAGATTGTTCTAGTATATTTTATATTCAATATTTTATTTATTTTTACAGGAATTTGTGTAGTTTAGAATTTTTAAGTTTTATTTTTCAAACAATTTTGTTCTGAACTGAATTTTTTTAAGTGTGGAACAACTGTATAAACCGCGGGTTAATATGATCTACATACAATTACCTTTTAAAATATTCGGTAAAAGTTCTAATATACATTATATACATTAATACTAACATATACAAAATGCTATAAATTTCAATGTTTGATATTTTTAAATAATTGATATTTTTTATACATCTAAATGCAAGTGGGTATACAATATTTTTGGATTTTCCATTTGCTAAAAAAATGAACAAATTTTTTTGGTGTTCCCACTCTGGAGCATGAGACGTAAAGCTGGCATCGATTTTCCAAACTCAATCCTGCAACACGCATAAATTGTCCTTATGCTTTGTTGAAAACTTTAGTCGCTTGAAGTTGAAAGGCGAATCGGTGGGAACCATTGGAATGCGTGGAAATAGCTGAAAATAATAATTTTTGTTATGAGCGTGGCCCTGCCCCCTTTTTTACTTACGAAACTGTATAGTCATGACAGCTCAACGTGTGTGCAAAGTTTGAGAAAAATCTATCCAGTGCAAGTACCTCAATATTATAACTTTTTTATAGGCTTGGCCCTGCCCACTTTTCTAATCACGAAATTATACAGTCATGACAGGTCAATATGTGTGCAAAGTTTCAGAAAAATCGGTCAAGTGCAAGTAGCTAAAAGTGATAACTTATTTTTTATGGGTGTAGCACCGCTCACTTTTTACCACCCATAAAAACTCCCTGGAATGTGTACAACAACTTGCCAAAGTTTGAGTCCGATCACCTTTACGCTTTCGGAGTCTATAGCTAACACACACACACAGACAGACAGAGTTTCACTTTTATATATATAGATAGGGCAAACCAATTTTTAGTATTGAAGTTTATGCTCACATTATACAACCAATTTTAAATAAAAGGAAGTTTTAAAGTTTAAAGTTGCTACTAACACATAAACAAAGCTCAGGTATGTTACCAAAAATAAATAAAACTAACAATTCGTGTTGCTACAAATTAGCGGAAATCAGTCTTATACTATGTTCACACACGCGCCTTAATTGTCAATTTATGATATTATCGCAATTTATTGAGCCTTTATTGAGCTCAATTTACCATACTAAAGCAAGGAGTGGCCGTAGTCAATGGCAATCGTTATCGGGCCATGTTGAACGAATTTTTGTTCACAAAAATTGGAAAGGAGGATATTGGCAACACTTGGTTTCAACAGGACGGCGCTACGTGCCACACAGCCGAAGCTTCACTTTTTTTATTATAGCATTTTCAAAAAAAAAAAAGTTATTTGGCAGACGTTTTATATGTATAAATATAATTGTAAATATATTTTATGAACCGGAAAAAAACTGAAAAAAAGGCATATCGTATTTTTTATAGCTATCAAATGCTAATGGAGTAAGATAAATTGAGTATGTGTGACCACTTATTTTAATTGCCCAATCCACACTGAATTGAAACAATTAAAAATATCTGTCTGAACAGGTTATTAGTTACATTTTTGCAATTAATGCAAATATGCAATAACACTGCTCAGTAGCAGAATCCTCCATTAAATAAAACTATGTGGACTATATGGATTTTAATGCGCTGAACTTAAATCCGTTATCGGTTTTTTTCCATCAGATCGGGATTTTTTTTAAGGGCGTGGCAAATTTTTTCCCCTAAATCAGTCAGGTACGGAGACATATTTCATCCTAACTCGAGAACCAGTCATCCGATTTTCAAAAATAAAACACCAGTAGATGTCTAACAAAATTAAATAAAAGCGCTTGACCAGTAGAGTTAAAAACAAAGATGGCGTCCTTAGTAAAATAGGGAATATATGAGCCAAATACAGAAATTACGGCTTTAGACCCTTCAACCCCTACAATATGGATGTCAAATGATGGGGATTGACCAGTGCGAACAATCCCTGCAGCTCAAAATGGTCTTTTAGTTGAAAATTTAAATACTTCTACGGAATTTTATTTAAGTTTGTGAAAAAGATCTTATTGCGACATTAAATAAGCAGACATACGTTTTCCAATTTTTCTTTAACAAAGCCACAGCTTAGAAGTAAAGAAGCTCATCTTTCTCGGATTTTCAAATATTTCTTCATCAACTCTGTAAAGGTCACTGCTCTTAAACTTATCAGTACTTGCACCAGGTCTAGGGGTGACAGTGTCTGCAAAATTTTTGAAATGAAGACACACGTTAGCACGATCTTTTGATACAATTACAGTACACTGTCGCCGAAATCGTTATTACCAAAATGTTCTTTACAATAAAGATGCTCAAAATTCAAAAATTTAATTTTACTCAGGTGTTTAAGTTTTTATTATTATAGAATAAAAATTCGTGTATAAATTTTTAAATTTCTAAAAATTGTTATATTACTATTATAAATAAATTTTATTTAAAATATGATTAAAGTTTAAATACCTCATAAAATTTTTAGGTTAAAAAATTTTCGAATATATGTTCGAGTTCTCGAAAAACATTAAATTAGCAAATTTAGTTAAATATATAAATAAAAGCGTAAATTTTTTATTTTATTACTTATGAAAGGGTTGTTCGAAATCCGAAATTCGAAAATTGCATTAAAGAAAGAACCTTTAAACAAACAACTAAAAAATAGAGCAATATTTCAAGAATGTTCTAACACTCATGATATTCGATTTGTTAAAATATTGAATTTTTAAATTTGAATTGAAATACATTTTTTTCTGTAGAAAACCACATGGTTTAAATTGAAGAGTTTCTGTTTGGGATTTTTTTTTTAATTTTACTAAACATATGCTTTTTTTATAGACAACTTAATTCTTTTAATTTTAAATTAATCTGAAGAGATTACAATTGTTGCACAATGGAAAACCTTAGAATACATTTTTTTAAGACCAACTGAGTATCAATATAACTGTTAGTAAGTTGATTTAAATTTTTTCTTTTACTCTTTAAACCATAATATTTTACAGAAATTTTAAATTTAAATAAAATCATCCTTTGTTTGTTCCTGAAGCCTTGATAAATGTTTCATTTCATTTAAAGCTTAAGAAAGAAACAATAACATCGAATAAAAAATTGTATAAATAATAATAAGAAGTACAATGTGCTTAAATAATTATATTATGTACAAGTATGCGAGCATGTCCTTTAAAAATATGAAATTTCCAGTTAAAATTCGATTATCCTTAACTAATGTTTGTGTGTGTATGTAAGTGTGTGTGTGTGAGATAAATGCATGCATTCTATTTATGACAGTTGAAGGAAAAAGAACCACATATCACTATCAAACTGTTTGATAAATACATATACTTACACACATACACTCCATTGAATAACTGTACTGTAAATAGAGACTTTAACAGAGAACTATATAACACACACATGCACACCTACTCACATAGACTCTGAATTATGTAAATGATGTGTTGGTGAACATTCATAAAGGCGTTTTCAAGAGACGTTAAGTTACAAAATAATAAACACAATTTACGAACATTGACACGTCATCATTAACATTGACAGCATCGGTAGACAGTTTGAGAACAAAGGAATGAGAACTTTATTAGTTTTTGCTTATAAATTAATTATTAACTTAGGGCCGTATTCATAAAAAATATTTTAGGTTTATTAAAGGCTTATTTGACAGATGTATGATATAGCCCTTAAACTTTAATTAAAAATTACAGAAGATATTTCATAAGTTTTTTATTCATTGAAGATTTTAGAATAGTTTTACTCTTTTTTTAAGATATTATAACAGAAGCATTTTATGCAACATCATTATTTGGTTTTTGAAAACGGTGCCCCGAATTAAAATTTTTGGCTTTATAGTAGTTGGTTACGCCGTCCTATTATTCCTTTCAAAATTTGAAAACAAAACATCTTGGTCATTGAAAAAAAAATGGCCCAATCATGCCAATATATCAAAATCCTTAGCAAATTCACTGGTAGTGCATTGACTTTTTGATGTTGGCATTTGGACTTTCTTAGTTCCGCATTTGACAATTTTTCCTTTAGCTAAATCGTTAATTTCTTTGATTAAAATGTTTATCTTTTTCCAAGCAATCTTGAGCCAAAGATACATTGGATGGTCTTTTGAACTTAGAAAGCATTTATTCTTCTCAGAGAAATATGACAAGTGTTGAGTTCCTGAGAACGATGAAGAGTTGAAACTTACACAAGTTCGGTTAGATCCACTGCATGTACGTTACACGGGTAGTCGATTCACTTCCAAAAAGTTAAGCAATTACTCGTGTTGAAGTAATTAAAAAGTTAAAAAAATATAAAAATTAAAAAATATTTCCAATAAAAATTAAGCCGGTTGTTTAGGAGAAAAAATCCAACGTTTATTACAGCTATAAACGTGACAACATATAATTTCTAACAACATAAGTCACACTATTTAGTTTGATTATTGAAATAATTTTTTTTTAAGTGAACTTATTATTTTTCCCGCGTACTGTATTTATGCTTATTTATACATTTATTGCTTTGTAATGCAATTGCGATGTGAATTTGTGTGTTACTGTTGATGTTGTTGAAAATTAATGTTGTGTAGTGAAATGTGAAATTGTGTGCGTGTAGAATCTATAGAAATCGTCACCAGTTAACGATAAACTAAATTCCTAGAACGTTTAATATTTTTACATATTTTTTTTAACATTCGTACCAGTGTAACAAATATTTGCTAAATGCATGTTAAAGCAAAAATGTAAAATTGATTTTAAGTTTTGTCATTGTATCAATTTCAAATTTTTTTATTATTAACTTTAGTGATTTAAAATTTAACAAACTCATGCCTGTCAACACACAAAATTACTGCAGGACATCTAAACAATATTTCCTTGAAATTCTGCATTTTATTTGTCCGCTCTGTGGCGTCATGTTATAAATATGAGCAAATTTGAATTTCACTATCATCATCCGTTTAGTCATTGTCATTACCATCCCTTAATCATACATTTAACCTTTTTTTGTGGCTATTTTTATTTTATTTTATTTTAGTTTATCATTATGTTAGAAATTGTATTGTTGTTAAGCGCCAATTTGATTGTTTGGTTCTTGACAAGTAAAATATATTTAGCAATGTAAAAGAAGCCGAAGAAAAGATTATATCCAGAGCTGTGAAAAATTAAAATTGATGGATTGTGTCTAAGTGCGGAAAAAATTTATTTGATTTGATTAAAAATAGAGACTGAAATGACACATATTCAAAATCAATAAAATCTTTAGTGGGTCATATGAAATAGAAAGCGAAAAATTATTAATGAATAAAAAGTAGAAAAAATTTCGTACAAATTAATTTGTTCGGAACACTTCTATTATGATACTTCTTTAAGAATTATTTCTAAATAAGCAAGATTTTCTGTAATCTGTATACTGAAAATGCTATGGTTCTAAAGAAGAGAAGAGAAACAAGCAAGAGTGCTGCATTCGGAGATCTGTAAATACCCTTCACCATCATGTGATATAATGACCAATCGTAGCTTAGCCTAGATTTTGATTTCAAGTTATTCTCCATTTTCTCTATTATTTCCAATGCCATCTTTGATTTTGATTTTGAATTTTTACATAGTTTTCATTATTCTACTACACATTTTGAAGTTAAAATTGAGAAAATATAAATTAACTTTTAGAAAATACAAATTGAAATTAAGAAACGTAAATTGATATTTGTTGAAATCTGCAGGAGGAAGAAGAATAAATTTCTAAATTAAAACTTTAACTTGAACTAATTAACAACAAAAATAAATGTTTTAAAATTTTTAAGTTTGGTTTTTATAAAAAAATTAAAATATTTCATCTTTTCTGAAAAAATCAAAAATTGTAGACAGACTTTAATCACTTAAAGCATATTTTGTTTGGAACTTTGTTTTTTATGCGCTTAGAACTCTAACCTTAAATTTTGCACCTGCAGAGATACCCCTAGACAGGCCAAATGTATGACCAGCGCATCTTTATTTTTCATTCCCATCATTTGTTTCTAAGGCCTAGGATTAACTCCTAGGGGGATAAAATGTATGACCGACCTCCAATGTTTTTGGTTCTTAACATTTTCTCAAATTATACTTTGCCTTTATCACCATCCCTAATGGGGGCTTCCATACAAATATTGCGTTTTATGAAATTCTTAAATTAATCAAAATTTGTCGACTTTTGTAAATAAAATCTAAAGTTGCTAACAGATCATTTATGGCTTGTTTTGTTTGCAGATTCTTTTTTAAATGTCTGCAAAAAATTAGAAGCTCAGCTGCATTTATTAATTTTTTATGAATTTTTAAAAAACAAATATTTCGAAATTTTGATAAAAAAATTAATTTTTTTTTTCAAAAAAAGATTATGTTTCTTAAACGACTGCGGAAATTAGAAAGAAATTTTTCTTTTCTTAAAGAAAATTTTATTGCGGAGTTTCGGTTTTTTAAGGTTTTTCAATATGCTAAAGTGTTTTTGAGTTACGCGAACATATGTTGCGCAACCTCCTCCATTTTCGAAATAAGGTATATCTCGAAAACCAGAGCCAATCTTTAAAAACCGCGGGCACCACTGGATTCAGCGTACCCGAATTATGTTAAAAAAACGCCAGGTGCCCAGCTTGTCACGATAAAAAGTGTCAATGTCAATATTAGTACATCTAAATGGTGGTGGGTATAAAAAATTCGTCACAGCTGAATTTAAGTGTTCACAATTCTTTCGGATACGTTTTTTTTTTAATAAAGGCAGGCTAGAATGAATACGTCAAGTAATTATAATTACATTACAATTATTTTTTGCATACGGCCGTTAATCGCCAGCCAACTTAAGCTCGGTTCCAAAGATGATTTTTACAAGTATTTATGAGGTAAAGCCATTAACAGCTCATCTGTATGCTAATAAAATTTTTGTTATGTTCTCATCCTAGTCTCGTTGATATGGGCTGATCACTATTATAAAATATTTCTCTAAAGGTCGTTTAAATTTCTTGATCACTCCGTCAGATTGTGAATGTAGTGACATAAGCCTTATTTTTCTTGGAATATGGCAGATTTAAAATTTCTCTCTGGTCCTAAAAAAAGTTTTGAATAAATAGCGACAAACCCAGTTTTTCACGTACGCACTTACAACTGTTTCAGCCTCCGGATTCGTTAATGCGTATATTTTAGGATATTTGCTGAAATAATTGTTACTACCTACTTTAACGTAAGGGTTATTAGCTTTGCAAACAGACAAAAAGCCTGCTATTTCCATTGAAATTCACTCAAATGAGGCACCTAAATTGTATTGAAACACTACACGATTTGTTTTTATTGGGCCTTTGGCTGCGATGCATGGTACGCAGTTTACTATCCAATCCAATCAGTCGTCCCAACCAATAGAAAAGTTGTTTTATTTATTCTGCGTGTTTTTGTTATACCGAAATGAACAACGCTTGGACCGTCATAGATCTCCTAAAGTTATTGTCTGATATTAGAGGACGATACCACAATTAAATTTTTTACCGTTTAACTGCCTACTTTTTTCCACGGACGGTGTGGGCATCGAATAGTCACATGCAGACTTCAACACAGAGCAGAATATGATTTAATGCTGATATTTGAAATTAATGTGCTGTTTTTACAAGACGATTTTGTTATTGTAACAAAAACAAATTACACATAAATCGTCTAAGACAATCACTCAATCGGCTTGTAAAGACAGCACATAATTTAATTTTATCTTTTATTTTACGATACCTTTTATATTCATACATTTAAATTTTATGTTTACATTCATTTAACAATTTACAAAAACGTTTAATTCTTAAAGCTACAATTTACAAAAATGTCTAATTCACTAAGCTTTTATCGCTTTTAAACTAAAAGTTTGTATATAAACATGTAGCTCTCAACTTGCTATCATACATGTTGCATTACTTACACAAGATAATCAAGTGGTTTTTAATTTATTTGTTTGTGTTCGCAATTAAATTCGTTCTAATATGTTTTACCATCAAGTGCTAAAATAACAAAATAATACTTTAACGAAAATTTAATTACTTTCAAGCGCCTAATAATAATGCGTTAGTTTACTGAAAATATAGTCCTATTAAGAGTAAAGTATAAACAAGTGTATACACAACATGATTTAGTTGGTAAACACATAATGATAGTTACATTATACTACTGAGGCAGTTAATGGGCTGTATACGTATGTAGTTTAAAACAAATTCTGTATAAAAAGGGAAAAGTTAGTGTAACAATTTATTTAAAAGAAAAAATTAACTTAAATTGTAGAGTAGTATAGCAAATACATACGAACAACATATAATCTTAGTTAATAACTATTAATCATAGGTAGAAGGGTATTAATAAAACCAATACTAGTATTTAGTACCTTCAGCGATAAAAGGAAGGGTTAAGTAGGCCCTATAAAAGGCCTTATTTAATACCTCATTAATTTTTTACTAGCTAACCCGGTGAGCTTCGCTATACCCACCACAAAATGTTTATTGTTATACCCTTCACACAGTGTAAAGGGGTATATATAGGTTTGTCATTCCGTTTGAATTTTCTACAATTTCATTTCCGACCCCATAAAGTATATATTTTCTGAAAGCTTATGAATAGGGGAGTCGATGAAGCTCCGTAAGTCTGTCTGTCTGTCTGTCCGTGTGTATGTTGAAATCAACTTTTTGAAGCCCCCCGATATCGTTTGGACCCAGGTGAGGTATTAAAATATCAGAAATATTTGGGAGTAGATCGGTATTGAAAATCAGAAACATCGGTACATAAACAACTGAGATATAAGCAAAAAACCACGACCACCTCGATTTGTTTTTCACAAAAACAACATTACAACGTGTATACTGGTTAGAGTAAACGTGGCATCAAATCCCAGCTAAGCCAAAAAAATTTTTTTTTTTAATTTTTTTTTTAAATTTTTTTTTTATTTTTTTTTTAACATACATACGTAAATTTATAATTTTACAATATGATGTTTTTATATATGGATGTTTTTTATATGTATGTACGTATTTCATATGGGGAATGATGATACAAACTACTGTTATTGCATGACTACACGTTGTGAAGGGTATATAAGATTCGGCATGGCCGAATATAGCGCTCTTACTTGTTTTTATTTTTTTATATTTTTTTTTTAACACACATATGTTAATTTATAATTTTACAGTGGGATGTTTTTATATACATATGTATGTTTTTTATATACGTATTTCATATGAGATGAATGGTGATAAAATTTTTTTTTGCGTTTGAAGAGTATATAAAATTCATAAAATTATAATATTTTATAAAATTATTTATATTTATACGTAACTGTTTTATATATGTATGTGTAATTTAAATTTTTATAATTTGAAGCGATTGTTTTAATGCAGCTGATTGATTGATTGATTGAAGATTATTAACAGAAAGTATTTCATTCGTAGGGGGGCAAACATTAACTCTGCTCCGATCGTAACCATTTTTGCCTGTAATAAGGAAATTGACGTCAAATGGCTCGTACAAAGTTAAAACCAAATTTTGGTTATAGTTTCCTATGTATCACATCAAATGTATTTTTTTGATATGGGGGATACGGGACTCCCTGCTCTGATTCTAACCCTTTTTTCCCCGAAAAAAGAAATTGTTATCAAAGTATTTCGTACAAAGTTTGAAGTAAATATAGTGCTATAGTTTTTAAAATATGCCAATTAATGTGATCGATTCGTATGGGAGGTACCACGCCCACCTAAATCATAAAATAAAGATAAAGCCTTTGACGAATAGACCTAGAGCATTTTTGAAAAATTTTTAGAAATTTAATAAAAGTTTTTAGAAAATTTATACTATATAAACACATATTTCTGCTTTAATTTATTAGTGTAAATATATTTAGATATGCGTTGGAATATAGAGCAAAGTCTTATAATAGCGGGGCTTCTGAAGATATTCAGATTAAGGACTCTTTGAGATCCTCTGTGCGAAGACGTGTTAAATGACTTTCTTAACTTTACTTTAATATAACAAGATCTTGGCTTTTCAAATAAACTTTGTATAGGAAAATAAGAAACCGACAAATTTTCCGAAATGGGATTATTGTTGAATACCATTATTTTAAGCCTATTGTCAACAAAATGTCATAGTGGCTGCATGCAGTAAGATTTAAAAGATTAAAATTATTTTAATTATTTAAACAAAATTTATTTTAGTCCAAAAATGCAAATAAAACACATGTGGCCGAAGCGGATATATTTATGCTTTATAATGACGTCACAGTCACATGCGTATGTGACATTTTACATATCGTATATTGCAGGCTTAAGAAAGTGGCAGCATGTGACTGTCGGTAAGGTAACGAACATACTTTGAGTTGACTCAAATCTTGAGAAATCGAAGGAGATTCAGAAACTCGGTAAGCCAACACCAAGGAGATAATCTATTGTAATAACAGGTTAAACGAAAATAAAAATTCATTTAGCATGCGACTGCCAAATACATATATTGACATGTAGAGCTTGCGAAAAAGAGGATGAGACTTTCGAACACTTCATTTGTCAATGTCGTGCGTTCGCGAGTATTAGACACGAGAACTTCAACATTGATTTCAATTACCAAAACTGTTATAATTGGTAATCTCTAAGGACTTACATTGAAGGAACTGGGTTCTTGGCTTAGTCGGTATATTAGCTGAGTTTGGGATTATGGTTCGAAAGAAATTAAACAATTTTAAAATAAATGGTATGATTCCCATTTTCTAATTTCATTACATTCTACTCGGCTTATATCAGAAAAATTTTTTAATATTCTTAAATGATAACAATTTAATTTTATATAGAAATGTTAAAAGAAGTTTAATAAAAGGAAAATGATCTTAAAAAAGTTAAAATGATTTATAACAAATTTAAAATAAAAAGTTGGAATAAATATTAATTTACAATTATAACAAACACATGTGACACGCTGTTTATGACATTCTGGAATTCGTAATTCTTTGACTATCATCTTGATAAGCTTATAAAAAAAAAATAAAAATACAACTATGCTTTCAATACCGCCAGCCAAAGGATGTATTAATACGAACATAAAGAAACTGTCATTTGATAAGAAGGAAAATTTAGAATAAAATGCTATGCTTCCCGTTTTCTAATTTGATTAAGTTGTGACGTAAATAGTAGTTTCAAGTTACATATGAGTATATCGCTAGTAGCAGGCTTCGAAAATATATTCCACTCGGATAATAACGGAATAATTTTTTCAATATTAAAACTTACACTTTAATTGAAAATTTTTAGGAATTTTCAAAATATAAGAAAATGAACTTAAACCAGAATTAAATGATTAACAATACATTTTTAATTTGATTTTTAATATTTTTCTAATTTTATTTTTATTGAAAATTATAGCATACCTTGTGAATCCACCTACCATGCATATCTTCTACTTCATTTCTAAGTGATAATGAATATAAAGCAAACTAAATATCATTAATTTAATTAAATACAGCAACATTTTCTTAACCATAGTTGTTTTTTATTAACTCAAAGCTTTTTTCATTTGTTTTTTGTATGTGTCTAAGCAATGTTTTTAAAGAAATGTATATGCAACAAAGTTGTTTAATAATGTTTATATTTATAAAACAACCACTTAAAAATGTAAACAAATAACAGCTGATTACAAACGTTCGTTGGTGGGGGTGACCAGGATTTATGAATGAAAATATTTCGTAGTAAACAAGCTGAAAGTTACGAAGAAAAAAAGCAGTTAAAAAACATTCGTGCTTCACACAACGACAACAGCAGCAACGGCAGCAATAAAAATAAATATAACCACCATCAACATTAAAAACTATTTAAGGCAGCATGAAACATCGACTATGTACGTCAACAATTGAAACCAAAAACCAACAAAAACAATTGTAACAAAAACAACTTTATAGAGGCAACCAAAGCAATCGGCAGCAATTTGGTACAACAAACTGCTTGCTGCTCCAAATTTTATGAACTTACAGAGCACAGTTTGGGTGTGTGCGTTCGTGTTGTTAACAACAAGTAGAAGATAAGGAAGCAACAAAATTAAAAATCAGTTTTACGCAAAATTGTAAACGAAACGGACGTGTTTCCTGTGCAATATTGAAACTCTTAAAATGTTTAAATATTGAAGTGGCAGAAATGCGGGAAAAAAGTGAACTTAATTTATAAACATGTAACTTTCGTAACGGGAGAAAATTATAGGGTAAATTTAATTAAGATTTTAAATATTAAAGGAATTAAAATGGATATAAAAACACAATATGAGAGTAAAGAATTTTTAAAGAAAGTTAAGTCAAGTGTTGAAGTGGAAGAAATGTCAAAAAAAAAATATATAAAAAAATTATAAAAAATTTATAAAATGGATGTTAATTTACAATAATTTTATTTAATATTGCAAGTTCAAAAAAAAAAAAATTATAAAATCGGTTATAAATAAGACTGTTTATTTATGTATAAATAAAACGTAACTATATGAAAAATATTTTTTTTTTGTGAAAATTAAAATTTATCTATACATTTTCAAGAAGAAATAAATAAAAAATCTAGAAACTGTTTAATAAAAAAACGTATTAAAAAAAAGTATAGAATTTAGAACAAGACACATTTACCAATAAAAAAGAAAACTGTATCGAAAATTAAACAAATCAAATTAATTTATTACAATTTCTTTGTAAAACAATCTGTAAATTAAACTATATAAAAATTTAAAAAAATTTTTAAACGTTATTTTAAATTAGGAAATTCGAAATTTATTTTAAAAATTTAACAATTGTTGAAATGAGAAGAAAAAATTATAAAATAATTTTCAAAACAAAAAATGTTCTTATCGAAAGTTATAAATAATTTATTTAATTAAAACAAAATAGCTAATATAATACGGACATTTAAAAACGCTATTTAAAAATTAAAAGAATAGAAATTTTTTTAGAAATGTAAACCATCTTTGAAAAGAAGAAAATTGAGTAGAAATGGTTCTCAAATAAAAAAATAAATCTATAAAAAATTTTTAAAAGAAAAAACCTTCTTAACACAAATTTTTAAAATCTTACTTAATAATTTGGAATATGGTCCCAACTAATCTTTCAATATTTATTTATTTGGTTGTGGGGTTTAAGCTGGTCTATATGTATTTCACTGGTGCTTATGCCAGATCATCAGTAGACGTTTTACTCAAATTCCTGAAAAACTTTTAAATATTATAAGTTTTTTTCAAATGCTCATGAGAATTCAAAAAGACTAAAAAAAAATTTCTTCAAAAACCCAACCAATATTTTTCTTCCTTTTTTAAGTATTTTATTGTTTTAAACCATTTCACATTTGGCTAACCGTTGGTTAAAACAAAATGTGTATAAATGGCAACCAATTTTTTATAAATAATTTACTTAACTATTCGGAATATGATCCCAACTAGTGTTTCAATATTTTATTTGGTTGTGGGGTTTAAGCTGATTTATATGCAATATTGTTTTTAAACGGAAAAAAATTAATATTAAAAAAGTCATAAAAAAATCTGTTTTATAATTTTATAAAACAATTTTTCAAAAAATTAAGCAAGTTGTTAATATAATACTTGACACTAATTTTGAAAACTATAAGTATTACAGTACCCTGCATTTAATGCAAAAAGGTTTCTTTTTGTATGGGAGATGGCTGTTACATCCACTTATAATTAAAAAAAATAATGTCAGCAAAAACCATTCCTAAGCTTGTTAAATTATTTTAAAAAAATTGACAAATCGTTCCAACCGTTCTTCGAATTTAGTTAAATTAAAAAAGTAGGCGCAAAAGTGGGGGTGTGGTATATTTTTTATTAAGTAAAAACGTAAGCTGGAATCGGGCAAACATTAAAAAAAAATTGACTAAATTCGTGCAGCCGTTCTTAATTGATGCGAGTACAAGCAAACGTAATTTAAATTTTATGTATAAAAATTAATGATTTTTTTTTAATATTTTTTTTTAAATAAATTGCTTAATATTAATATTATAATAATTAAAAACTTATTTGAAAATAAAAAAAACCAATAAATTTCATTAGGAATTTTACAAAAAAAATTATTTTCGAAAAGATTTCGTAAAAATTATGTTTTATTGAAAACATTTTTTTTTTGTAAACAAAGCGAATTTATTAAAATTGAACTTTTAACTAAAATAGTTTCTATTACAATTTTTTTTAAATAATAGAAAAGATAACAGGACAAATATATTATATATAATATATTTTTTTTTTTTTTTGAAACCACACTATATCCCAGCAACAAAATTGTGCACTAGTTTAATTTGAAAAACATTTTGTATGACTTGTAATGCATAAGACCTAGGGAAGGCATCAGAAATGAATTCCCAAATCTAAAGTAGTTCGCCTTTAATGATGTGCTTCAAAATACATGCAAATGCATGTGAAAAATCTTAAATAATTCATGTAAACTAAGAATTTTAAGTCATTCTATGCATTCTTTATAATGAAGTGATTTTATTAATATACTATCCAAGCTCGGTGCGCGTTGCTATGCCCCTTAATGAATAAAAATGCATTCTGAATTTTAATTGAATATATTAAAAATAATATTTTTTTGTTTTTTATTGTATTGCAAGAGGGTATACTAAATTTTTGGTTTTTTCCATTTGCTGTAAAAATGAAAAAATTTTTTGGTGTTCCCACTCTGGAGCATGCGACGTACAGCTGGCCATGTGAAAAGCATGAATTTTCCAAATTCAATGCTGCAATACGCAGAGATTGTCCTTGTGCTTTTTTATGGTAATAGCAAAGGCGAGGCGAACTGAAAACTGTAGCCGCTTGAAGTTGAAAGGCAAATCGGTGGGAACCATTGGAATGCGTGAAAATAGCTGAAAATAATAAATTATTTTTAATGGGGATGGCACTGCCCACTTTTCTGATCACGAAATTACAAAGTCTTGACAGCTCAGTATGTGTGCAAAGTTTCAGAAGAATCGGTGAAGTTTAAGTAGCTGAAGATAATAATTTTTTTTTATAGGCGTGACACTGCCTTTTTTCAATCACGAAATTGTATAATAATGAGAGTTCAATATGTGTGCAAAGGTTCAGAAAAATCGGTTCAGTGCAAGTACCTCCAAATAATAACTTTTTTTAATGGGAGTGGCCCCGCCCACTTTTCTAATCACGAAATTATAAAGTCATGACAGCTTAATATGTGTGCAAAGTTTCAGAAAAATCGGTCAAGTGCAAGTAGCTAAAAATGATAACTTTTTTTTATGGGCGTAACCCCGCCCACTTTTTACCAACCGTAAACATTCCCTGAAATGTGTACTACAACTTGCTAAAGTTTGAGTCCGATCGGCTTTACGGTTTCGGAGTCTATAGCGAACACACACAGACAGAGTTTCACTTTTTTATATCTGTGGCTTGGAGCTTAAAGGGCCAATGTCAAATTATTTACTTTTGAGAAAATTGGAATTGAACTTTAACTTTTATAGGTGCTTTCATAGTGACATTGGCCAGCATTTTATTTATGAAGCTGTTCTGGGTTAAGTATGACTTTAGCTGTGTTTCCACAATAAAATAGAGCAAGAAAACAAATGTAATGCAATGATTAACTCAAAAGAGCAAAAAAGTGACATTGGCCCTTTTAGCTCCAAGCCATAGATATATAGATTTATATACGCACATGCTCTCCAATGACACCTGCTAACCATTTTATCATGGATTGAACTCATGAATTCAATTTATCTTTTGCATATATTTTTTTTTGCTGGAATTTTCTTGAAAAAGTTTAAAATAAAAGATTATTTTTATCATTTTATTTTTAATTTTCTATATATTCTATAAAAATAAAATTAAAATTTTGCTAAAGAAAAAAATTATTTATTTTAAATGAAATAGTTTAATTAAACATTAACTGCCGTATTCATAAAAAATATTTTAGGTTCATTGAAAGCTTATTTGACAAATTTCTGTGCAACATCTGTCAAATAAGCCTTTGATAAACCTAAAATGTTTTTTATGAATACGGCAGTAAATCTTCTTTGGCATTTTTTTTAAATTACTTTTTTTTTATAAATAAAGGTTCGACTATTTTTTGTAATCGAAATCTTATAAAAATCTGACATATAAATTTAATTTTCTCAACTTATAAAATTTTAAAACCGAACACAAAGACTTTATTTACATAGAATAGTGTGAGAACACTTGTCGAAGAAATAAACTGTGAAGTAAAATTTTTGGCAGACATTTTCTACTTTATTATTTAAAATAAAATTTTATATTACTTTTATTAAAGTTATTAAAGCTTGTGTTGATGTTTTAGTAGTTGATAGAATTTGCCGTTAAAATAAATTATTAAGTTTATGATATTGAAAGCTTGCAATGTTGATAAAAAAATTTTAATAAAACAGTTTAAAACAATTTTCAAAATAGATAAATATATTTTTAATTAAAATCTAGAAAAAGTTTATAGTATAATTTTATAAAAAAATTTTTAAACTAAAAATATTAGAGTCGAAAAAAACCAAATAAAAAGAAACAAAAAAAAAGTTACAATTTTATAAAAAAACACCAAATCGTTTTAATAAAAAATTAAGCCAAATAAAACAAATTGTGTTTCAAGTGTATGAGAAAAAAAAAACAAAAAATAATAATAAAAATGCTTGAGAATTAAAAAATCCGAAAAAATTTAAAACAAAAAAATTGTTCATCGATTTTAACTAAATACAAATCGTCAGTGCTAGTATATTAATTAAACATACAAAATCCTCTTTTATAAATAACTAAGCCAAAAAGTTATTTTTTTCTCAATTTCCCAATTTTGCAAGTTTTAACTCTGTATACTGAGTGTTAAAAAATTATGCTAAATTAATATTGAAATAAAAATTAAATGTTTATACCACTAAGGTGATGCACAATTCAATATGTTTAAATTTAGTCTTGTAAAAAATTGTAAAAACAACCTCTACAAGTGTTTAAATTCTGTTAAAAATTAACTATTAAAGTGTTATTTTTAATCCATAATAAATAAAATATGCCAAAGTTTATAAAATTAAATTAAACGAAGTTATTTAGACAAATCTTCTCTCAAAACAGGTAATAAAACTATTAAATACAACAGCTATTTTAAACAAATACTTTTTTAAATTTTTTAAATTTTTTTTATCGTGTTCCCAAAATAAACGAAAGATATAAGATTACCAGCATTTGTTTAGAAAATTGTTGGTAACCCTAAAAATTTAACTGAATGCTTAGATCAAAGCATATTTATTCATAAGGTAGTCTTGTTTTGTCAGATGATTAATTTTTTCTTCACATATTTTTAGTTTAATCTGTCAAGGTCCATAGATTCTCATTTACTTTAAATGTCAAAGGCTATTTTTGTAAAAAATTAACGATAGTTTTTTGGTTGACATACAGTGTACACCAAAAGAAATTTTAGGTACACATTTTATTTTAGTTATCTTACATACATATAATTAACATATTTCTTTTAATCAATTCAGTTCCATGTTACCTTCGTGGACTGTCTGTGTTATTGCTAGTTGGGAGTATAGAGGAGTTAACAACACCTTTGGTTGGGGAATAAGAGAATCCTTGACTTCGTTCATAAAGAGGTTAGGAAGATTCAGATGCCGAATAGGTACATGAGTCGGGTGAAGATGGCCAACGAGCCATCACGCTCATAGCGAATGTATCTAAGCACATGAAGGGCTTGAATAGTGACTTTGCCTTTGCTAATGGGGCTTTGTCTTTGCTAATGGGGCTTGGGAAAATCCAGGATCTCAAAATAAAACCAATTAGGAGAAGTCAGATTCCTATGTAGCACAGTATGAAGGGCAACATTGTGCTTTCTAAGTTCTGACTTATATACACCGAACAATGAATTCCTCTATGTCGTTAACACCGTGGTCTGTATATTTTATTATAATTATAAATTGAAAAATGTTTGATGAAGTTTAATATATTATGAAAATCAATTTATGTCAGAACAAATAACATAAAAAGAGATATTAACGGCCATATTCATAACAAAAAGTTAGCCACAGTTTATACACTACGTACAACGAGCTGCTAACTAGAATGCCGATTAAGCTTGGCAGCTCGTTAGCACAGAGTTTATTCATAAGAAACTTTTATCCGTCTGCCAACTTTTCATAAATCAACTCTGAAATTGCATGAAACCCCTAAAATATGCAACAATTTTTTGTATATAATCCCTAATTTTGACATTTTTGTTTTTCCATCGATACTAACAATTTTTAAAATTGAAAAATAAATTAAAAAATAAACGAACAATATAATTTTTATTAAAATGGAAAGGCAACACAAACAATCTGTAAATTGGGAACAGGATGAAAAGGTAGGTAAAAAAATATTGGTAATGTAAAACAACAACACATAAAAGCTGTCTTTCACAAGTTGGCAAACGTTTGGCAGCTCGTTAACAAGAGTTTAGCCAGAGTTTGGCATGAGTGTTATGAATAAACTTAATGCTAACTTTATGCCAACTTTTTGTTATGAATAAGGCCGTAATAGTTTCAATTAGTTTTACCAAATTTGTATAGAAATTCTGCCATTTACACCCAATAACATTTTCAATAAGCCTACAGCAAAACTTTTTTTATAAAACTGCTTTATATCTACCTTATAATACAAGATATAATACCAAAATTGCAAAATGTTACATACGCAAATAAATTGAGTCAATAAAAACCCAGAAAAAATATCTAGCGAGTTTCTAAGCTTCTATTACGGCCATCATCTGTCTTAAGAGTTTAGTGTAATCAAGAAGACCAACCAACAACTCCCATTCGAAGCTTTTCTACGTAAATAATAAAGTGTCATTATGCAACACATGTGTAACTTATTTTGTCATAATTTTAAAAACATTTACTACACGGCTACAAAATACCCAATTGTTGTCTTTATAGAACCACTATCTATCATTATTCTTAAACTTAACATTTTGAACAAATAGTTCAAGTGAATCAACATAATTTAATATAACATAAGAATTTAACATACAAATGTTGACTTCTGCTTTAGTTTCCTTGGGCGTATGAAAATAAAAACCCTAAAAATATGCTAATGTTATAGTTTCATATTTTGCCCTAAACATATACCATGGTACACGTGGTTAAAAAAAATCAAGTAAAACAAAGAAAGATACTTTAAATGCCATAAAGGAAAAATTATTGACAGGGAGAGGTATGTGAGTATAAGAGAAAATTGAATTTCTTCACTAGTTTTTATTTTTATTTTTATTTATTTATTTTTTTTGTTATTTTACAAAAGTAAGTTTAATAAAATTTTATGATTATTAATTCAATCAGTGGGAGTGCAGCTACTTGTATTTAAATGAGTTAGAAAATAAAGCTATAAATGATGAAATGTAATTTTTGAGATGGGGTTTTGTTTTAAAGGGCTCATGTGGCTAAAAAATAATTTAAATGAATTTAAATAAAAAAAATTATTTATATTAATGATTGCTGAGAATGCATAAACTTTTTTTAAGGTTGGAGGTTTCAAATTGAAAATCCATTGTAAATGAAGTTGTTGTCAATAGTTGTTTTTGAGTTAAATTGGTTTCATTTATTTGTAATCGGCTCTCACAATCTCTTCAGAATATTAATGTTTTAGAAATCACACACACGTGATGTGCTTTTAGAGTACAAAAATAAGAAAAACAAACTTTAGGTTGAACTTCTGAACGCGTGTTGCTTTGCGGTAAAAAATTATATGTCGTAGTTGTAGTGTAAAAGATAATATTTATATAGCTGTGTCATTCCGTGTGAAATTTCTACAATTTTCATTTTCGACCCCATCTGATAGGTTATGAATAAGAGAGACGATTAAGCATTGTCAGTCTGTCCGTGTGTATGTTAAAATAAACATTTTGAAGCCCCCCCCGACATCGGAAAGACCCGTGTAAGGTATTAAGATATCGGAAGTATTTAAGAGCTGATTGGTGTTGGAAATCAGTATAATCATCCCATAACTATCTGATATATGAGCAAATCAACACGACGATTAAAATTTTCCGGCCTTAGGATAATTTATGGACTATTTATAAATTTTAAACGCATCTTTTGGACAAATTGATCATTAATCGGCAAAGATATAGGCAAAAATTATTTGAAAAAATATATATTTTTTAAATATAATACCATTTTTTAAACTTCTAAATAATTTTTAATCACACTTAAGATAATCTCAGAATTTACTTTTAAGAAAAACTAACACATCGGTTCAAAACCAACTGAGATATAAGCACCAAAGTACAAATGCATCGGTGTTTTTCCTAAAACTTACAAACGAAAGGAGATATTTTTTCAGTTTTAATACAACCGAGAGAGATGGGGATCAAATAAAAGGGCTTGAGTATCAAATTATAGTTAGCTGTGAAAAGAAAAAAATATTCAACATGGTGTCCTAGATTAAATGACGAATATATCAGTCAAATATAGTAGTTACGGCTGTAGTGTCCTTATTTTTAATTTAATTTTTATAATTTCCTACTTGTTAAAGACTTTTCTTGTTAAAATATTTTTGTATAATTCTAGTTTGTTTTGTAAAGACTTTTAGAATATTTTTATTGATTTGGGTTTCTAAAATAAACATATCATTTTTATGTAAATAAATTAAAATCATTTAAATTATCAAAAATACCAAATTGGCGATCCTGCAAATCGAACTAATGAATAGAAAAAATACTTTTAAAATACCCAACTTAAAATAACAAATAAAACTGGAAATAAGTTCCATAATTGACGTACATCAAGAAGTCATATAAATCGATGGACAATTAATTGGAAATAAATTTATAAATACTAATCTGAAGAGCATTAAATTTTATAGAGCTAATCAAGAACTATATCTATATTTAAACTTTCTCGGAAGATACATCCATCTTTGATTTTGCAATTAAAAGAAAAGAAGAATTGATAAGTATTCACATACAAATAAGATCATAAATTATTTTAGAATATAACCTAACTTAAGAATTTTTATAAATACTATTTATATACATAATTAGATTTGTGTAACTTCTCTTAGAAATTCTATATAATTTTATGCCATGGTTTTAACGCGATCACAAAATGTTGATAATCAAGAAGAATTTTATTATTCTTTAACGACACCATCTTCTCTCCCAAACAGTTTCGAAATTCCTGTACAAAATGAAGGTAGTAATATACACTACCATCCAATTAATCTAAAGCTTCCACAATTTTGGACATCACGTCCACTGGCATGGTTTATTCAGATAGATACACAGTTCCAACTTAATAATATAGTATAAAGTACCAATACGTAATCACTTCATTAACAGAGAATGTGGTAGTAAAGATTCTTGACCTTATTCAGAATCCTCCTTCTACTAATAAATACCAAATTATTAAAAAACGCTTTGTGAAAGATTTTCTCTTAATGATGAAAACAGATTTGAAGAAATTATTTGTAATTCTCAATTAGGAGATAGAAAACCATCGGAATTATTTAGAGAATTAACAATATTAGCCGCTCTACTTTTGTTTGTTTCTCGTGAATTGGCTTTTAAGTTTTGGCAAAGAAAGTTACCTCAGAATGTACAAGTTCATCTTACTTCTTCTTGTTTGCAATCAATTGATAAGATTATAATTTTAGCTGATAAAATTTTTCAAATGCATGAATCTAATATACATATGTATCTGTTGTTAACTCTCCTAAAGTATCGACCAATGATATAATGAAAAATGTTAAACAATTAACAGATGGGTTAGCTGAAAGCATTGAGAAATTAACATTAAATATTTCCCAATTAAATAATTCGAAATATTTGAAACGTAAACCTTCAAAAAATTTTCAGACCTATAAAACTACTGAAAATATTTGTTGGTATCAGTCACGATTTGGAGACAAGGCATTAAAGTGTGAAAAGTCGTGCACACTTTTTAAAAATTTTCAATCACAATCTTTAAACTAAAAAAACCCATTATGTTGGCGACATATAATGAGGATTTTTCAACAAATTCATGTCGTCTATTTATTACTGATACCATTAAATATTACTGTTCTCAATTTACTTCAAAACTTTTTAACGAAATTACGACTCTTCTTGGATCACATAAAATACATACTTCACCCTATCATCCTCAAGCTAATGGGATGGTTGAGAGATTTCACAGACAACTTAAAACATCGATTTTAACGAGTAACAACAAACGAAAGTGATCTGAATTATTACCCCTTGTTTTACCAGGTCTAAGAAGTGCTATTAAAAATGATTTAGAATGTTCGCCTGCAGAATTGGTGTATGGGCAATGTCTTAAAATTCCAGGAGAACTTATTGTAGAATCGAAAGACAACATAGGTTGCGAATTTTTGGTTTCAAAATTAAATTAGAACAAAAGTATTTTACCATAACAATGAAAAATCGTATGTACCAAATGCATTAGAAAGTTGTGAATACGTATTTGTGAAAGTTACGCCGTCTTCTAAATTATCTGCTCCACTTGAAGGTCATTTTAAAGTATTAGAGATAACAGACAAAATATTTAAAATTCAATATGGTAATTCTACTCGATCAGTGTCAATAGATTTAATCAAACCTGCATATATTGATAAAGAAACCCAACAATTAGAATACAATCATCGCAATAAAATCGCATATAAAATTATATAATTTTATTTCTGAGAGGAGAATTTTTGTAGTGTCCTTATTTTTAATTTAATTTTTACAATTTCCTACTTGTTAAAAACTTTACTTGTTAAAATACTTTTGTAGAATTCTAGTTTGTTTTGTAAAAACTTTTAGAATATTTTTATTGATTTGGGTTTCTAAAATAAACATATCATTTTTATGTACATAAATAAATTAAGATCATTTAAATTATCAAAGATATCAAAACGGCCTTATACCCTTTAACCCCCACAATATAAGTATTAAAACAAAGCGCTCGACCAATGTAGTATATTATTAAAAAAGTGTAAAATGCAAGATGGCGTCTAAAACAAAATGGCGAAGCGAATTTTTTTAACTCCAACAATATGGGTATCAAATGAATGGGCTTGACTCGTAGAACACAGTAACTATGTAAAAATTCAAAACCAGAGATGGCGACGGAAATAATAAAGAAATTAACGTATTGCATTAAATCTAAAATTTAGGCTAAGCTACGATATGTAAATTTTAATTACCAGAAAAAATTTTCGTGATAAAATTAATGAAATGAACTTTACAAAGTGTTTCGTTCCAACCGCCTCTTCTTGTCATCATGTAGTTGTTTTCTCTGAATTTAGACGTCATTACTTATGCATTAGATTTATTTTATTCATCAATAATCGCATTAACTTGTTCCTATAGAAAGATTAAGTTTGAAATAAATTTATTAACACATTTAATATCTAATCGAATTTGATTTATTGCAAAAAGTTTGTTTATTTACATCTTAAACATAAATTAAATTTTAAATGTTTCCACTAATGTTAGTCCGAACGATAGAACCAAAAACAAAAAGTTACACATACTATTGTAAAATAAATTTTATTTGCATGTGTTCAATTATTTAGGCAACAGAAGATTATAGTGGAAAGAAAAAAAAATTAAATAAAAGTAAAAATAATGCGGTTAATTTAATAGAAACAAATGGAAGCAAAATACTTTTAATCATACAGAATATTGCATTTAGTTTATAAGCAGATATTCATAAAATTTTATAAAAAAAACATACATACATACAGGGTAACACATAAGTCGTGCTACAAAAAAACAACACGTAATAAATTTTTTCTGTGTTACAATAGTAATCGGCTTATATTTTTTATTTGGAATTAATAAAATTAATGCTTGCGGTTCGCAAAAGTGATTTTGGACAGTCCAGACTTAACATGCTTTGCATAAGTGTGGCGGCACTCCCTCCAGCAGGTGGACCATTATAAGACTGGTGAACATATTAACCAAATCTTGATGCATTATACACAGATCTTCTAGATCTCTATTTTGGGGCCCAAGACACAATCTTGGCGGTAACATTGTTAAATCAAACAAATCGGCAGATTTTGGTTATCGGGGCAAATGGGTATTAGCAAACGGTTACTTCAACGGATAATTTTTGCCATATCGGCTGAAATCTTAGAATAAATAAACTCAAATGGCCGAAGAAAACAGCTGATTGGTAAATTGCTTGTTTATGTCTGATGAGTCCCAACGGTAATATAAACAAGCAAAATATGGACATTTCCATGAATATGTCAACCACGATTGTAAAAATAAAAACTCTTGCAAGTTTTTCAATATAAGTTTAATGATAAAAAAGCACTTAAATATAGAGTCCAATTAGGGTTTTTTGTTTTTAATTTCCTTTGGATATTATTTTAATGTCACGTACGTAGTGCAAAAACATTATTTTTCTCCGTCATTCGTATTTAAACAATCGCACGAGCACCTGACTTAGAATTAATATTTTTTTCTTAACATAATATAAATTTTATTACCTCAGAATGCTTTTAGAGAAAAATCTGTCACGTACGATATGTCACGAACGATATTTAATTGAATTTATTATAAAATCATTTAAACATTGTTTTCAATTAAGTAAAAAATATTTGGTTTAGTGTAAGAAAATAAAAAAAAGAAAAAATACCTCCCAATATTCGCAGATTTTTTTTCATATTTCCATATATACTTACCTCAAAATCGCTTCTGTTTTATGTCACGTACGATATATTCTTATTTTTCAGGATATTTTAGGCAACAATGATTCGAATATAATCAATTTTTTTTAATAAAGTACCCTTTGAATGGAACATAAAGATCTAATTTTGTTTCAGTTACTCTTACTTTTGCAAAGACTACTCCACTTTATAGGAGTACAAATGTCACGTACGATGACATGGAAATACCCATATATGGAATGCATCTAACCAGAAATAATCCATAGGATGGAACTGCACCCAAAACGAGTGTGTGGTGAGTAGTTTTATTAAGTTGCATTGCATTTCTGTAAGGAAAACTACTTTTCTTAATAAAGGACATAGTGTCCACAAAATACACTTTCAATGTGACGATTAATATTAATTGTTCGTTCCGTTGGTCAATATAATCTTTACAATATATGTCTTAAGTGAGAATCAAAAAATCTATATATAATTTATTATTAAATTTCAAATTTAGGCTTCAAGTTCAATGCGATAATGACAGAATATTTAGGAAAAGTTAATTATCCGATACTAGCTGAGTGGAATGCATAATCGAAACCAGCACGGTTTCATCATCAGCACTCTTTTGATCAGAACTACAAGTGTTGTGTATAAATATCAACTATTTAACTCCATTGTCCTAATTGATTTTATGCCTTTTATATGTCGTCGAGATAGAACGAATACGACAAGCTTAATGTTTGCATTTAGCTTAAGATGTCGCTAAAGCAATTTACAAATATACTTATGTAGTTGCATTATGTCATATGTTTTTAACAAAATGGTATTAGTTGAACAATATTTTATACCCTTCACAGTGAGTGTAAAAGGGCATATAAACGTTTGGCATTCCGTGTAAAATTGCTACAACATTTCTTATTCCATAAAGTATATATTTTTTGTAAGGATTAGATAGCTTAGTTGATTAAGCATTATCCCTATGTCTTGTGTGAATGTTGAAATCAGCTTTTTGAAGCTCCCCGACATTGGCAAAATGCGTGTAAGTTATCAATATATTACAAATATTTGGTAGCAGATTGGTATTGGAAATCAGCAAAATCGCCCCTTAACTTTCTAAGATATGAGCAAATAAACACGACTGCCTCTATTTTTCCGCTTATTTTTACCATAAAAATTAAAATTTTCCAGCGCGGAGATATTAATGAAAAATTTTGTATAAATTGTTAATGATTATGACAAAATCTATAGGAAATGTCAGTTAAATTAAATACATTTCAAATTAATTTTAAGTTCTATGAATATGGTACGTTGTAGATACCCTTTAAATTTTTTGAGTAAAACCCGTTGAAACTTTCTTTCTTTCTTTTTTTTTATCGGAAATTATTGATAATTTATTTTAATTAAATTTGTCAAAATTTTTTTTGGATTTTAATCAGCTGTTTTTTTTAAAACCTCCAGTCAATAAAGCAACAATAAAACGACCTCTTATACGTGTATGATGGCATACAAAATATATCAAACATTATTGAAAACCAACATACCAAATTGACATACACAAATTTTTCACTATAACACGAGTATGATGCCAGGTATGACTTTTAAATAGCCCATTTATGGATCACATAATGTGCTGTAATAGCCACTTATATCTCTCTTATTTTAGGTCTGCTTGAAGATTTAGTTAAAAAAAAAAATCGCAAAATTTTCAGATTGCTACTTAATACTTCATTAGGAAGATAATAAGTTTTTGTTTGTTGTTAGAGTTATCGCACTCCTTGTTGCTGTTCCACCTTTTGTTAACAAAATAAGTCATCAAAAATTTGGTCATCAATTTACGATTAATAATTATTTTGATTTCCATAGAGGACTCCAATATTAGATTAACTCGCACAAATATTCTGTCTTTAACTGGTATTAAACGCTTAAATAATATAACAGACAAAGAGACATTATAAGAAACGGTTTTGGTTATCCATCAGTGATCGGGACTCCTTAGTACCCATTAAGATCGACACCCTTATAATTACATCAATTTTTAACTGATAAACAGCAGAGATAGTGGCAAATACGTTGGGTTTCAATATGTTAAGGTCACTTAAGGATAGGACAGCGCCTTCTGTTAAATGCGTATTTATATTTAATCTGTCAGAAATATTGGGATTTAATTCTATTAAATGAGTCTACTTTTTACATCGATAAAATATTGAGACATTTTTTGTTTTGTGTGACATTCTGAGCGTTTAAAATTACTTCCGAGTGACTGTTGTTGTGGATGCGAGCAAGACTTAATGTTTATTCCAGTTGGGTTGACTTTGTTAAGTCAAAACTGGCCATCCGTTTGAGTATATTTAAGATAGAGAGACATTTAAACAATAGATACAAAGTCTATTAAAAGAATTTTTGTTTTAGTTTTAAATTAATTTAATATTTGTTAAGATGCAATAAGGAATATAAGAAGCAGCTTTACCTCCACAATGCGCACATAAGGGCATGCTTCACATAATATTTCTTCTGCCGTGAACATCTTTATGTAATTTTCTACAAAAATTAACAAACTAATGGACCCCTTATTATCTGATAGTTATGCGCAATAGTTTTTCTTTCAAGTCAAAACAAATATTATGCGTTTAAGTACTGAATAGCAAAAAACTGTTCCATATTATTTTTGTATAAAATTTTAAAATATTTTTTTCCGACTGCTTCACTACTAATCTTATATTTTTCTTTAAACTCGTTTCAGACAAATTTACAATGAGTTACGTGTTCGAAATATACAAATGCATTTGTTTATGTTAAAAGTGAAAAGGTACCCTACACAAAGTGCATATAGGTGGTGTAGCCAGGTACAAATACAACTTTATTTTTAGACTATAGTTGAATTTTACACTAAAAGAAGGTGTGCATTACGCCATTAACATCAATAACTTGTAATTTCAAGTGCCAGCATGAAGAGATTTTTTTTACAAAGATCTTGGATTGTTCACCTACAAGGTTTAATTGATTCAGCAATTAAAGGCAATTTATCATTTACTTAATTGTGGTTTCTGAGTTAAGGCTTTAAAGAAATTCCAATTTGACACCGAAATTGGCCGAAAATCAAAATCAAGATTCGCATTATCATCTTGAAATTTACATAAAAAATAAAATTGCTTAATCAATGTAATAGTTCGGTGTGAACTTTAGAGTACTGGCTCATTTGTTTTTTTGAAAATGCTATTAGAAATCCCATTTTAGTCAATGGCGAGCATACTGGCTGAACTTTTAGAGGCTAAAATTCAGTTTTCAGTATAATGGCGCAAAAGTTATATCACACAGATCGTCACACTATGCTTGGTAAGCGTTATCAGGCATTAAGCAGATGCCAATTATCCATCTCGATTTAACTATTTCGACTTTTTTCCCTGAGACTCACTCCTTAAGGTTGCTATGAGAGTAACTTACAAATTAATCAAATAATAAATTTGGTCACACATTCAGGTAGTGGCTGGATCTTTTAATTTAGTAAAATGTCTCTTGTAGTTTTCTATACTCAAACCCATTCCTGCTATAGTTCATCTTCTTTTCAAAAAAATAAAAATTCAACGCAATAAAAAAACACGTTCTCTAGAACTGAGCAACCAGTCTTTGTAAAATGGCCGAGGGAGATAAAGAAACCAAATGGAATTTTTATTAAAAATATCCTTGATCTGGAACAATGTTATTGCGACCATCTAATGACTTTGTATGGGCTGTCAGATGGGTCAAACACCACCGACATTATAACCTACAGCTGGGTTTTAATAATTCTGATGCATAATGCTGGTCCGGCAGTTTAATTTTATTCGCGTTTGTTTTGTTATTTGCCGTGGGAAATCTAAAAGTTGATTTTATTTATTTATCTTTTATTTGATACCTACATAGTCAAGCGAAAAAATTATCCTCCATTTTGTTTTGTGCGCCATATTGGATTTTAAACCTTTTTTAGTTTATTGTATTGTACTTATCAAACCCACTCATTTGATATTAATATTGTGAGGGTTCAAGTAGACAAATCCGTAAATATTATATTTGGCTTTTATATCCGCCATTTTATTAAGGACGCCATCTTGAATTTTATATATTAATTTTAACATTTAATGTAATGTATCAATGTTGTGGGAGTTGAATGGGAAAACCCCTAACTACTGTATTTACCAATTTATTTAGGACGCCATCTTGAATTTTCACTTTTTTATGAGTCAGAACCTTTTATCCGATACCAATATAGAAGGGTTGAATGGTCAAATTTCTTATTAGTAGATTTGACCCATATATAAATTTATTTTAAGCCATTTTGTAGTGGCGGCCATTGGGGATTTAAAATTGATCACAATATGTAACATATTATGAGTTAATTCCTTTTAATTGTCACCCATATTGACACTGTCGGTTGCTCAGAAGCTGAAAAGATTTGATTCTTGTTTGTAAGTTTTAGGAAAAATTTGCATTTCGGTCTTAGTTAATTGTAAACCGATTTGTTATTTTTTCTCTGGAAAAACTTTTCTAGATTATGGTCTACGTATCGTTAAATTATCCTTTAGCTGAAAAATGTTAATTTTTATGCTAAGATAATGCGAAAAAACTAAGGCTGTCGTATTTATTTGCTCATATCTCAGAAACTTATGGGGTGACTGTGCTGGAATTCAATAGCGATATATTCTTAAATATTTCTAAAAGATTGAGACTTCAAAAAGGACTGTGCGGCTTGTTGGGTCTTCTTAAAGTAGATTTCAATCAACACAGACAGTCAGACAGGTGGACATCGGGACATACTCAATCGACTCTGCTAAATATTCATAAGATTGCAGAAAATATATTTTTTATGGGTTTGAAAATAAATATTGTTTAAATTACAAATGGAATGAAAAAGTCATATATACCCTTGGGTATAAGTAGGGTATAGGTAGGAAAGGGGGACGCCTCTAACTCCCACACCTAGAGACCAATATAATCAAAAAAATTAACACAATGGACCATATTAGTCTCCGAGTGTTGGTGTTGGAGGCGGCTTTTGCTTCCTGCATTCCCCTTTCCTAACTACACCCTTGGCACCATAAGTGTAAGGTAAAATATTATTATAAATTGGGTGCTAGTTTTATACCTTTTATTATTTTGCTTGTAGTTTTCGTCTTGATGAGTTTCCATTTGGGCAGGAAAAAAATAATAGATTTGTTCAAATGTCACTCAGGGGACTGAAAACGGACTAAATGAATTTGCTCGGCGGCATAGTGTGTTTTTGTTCAATTTACTGAATATCAATAAGAATTTTTAACTATGAGTTGCTATTATTTAAATCAATAATTTGTAGTAAATTTTTTATACTTTATTGCCTGTCTTTCATAATTTATCACAAACATAGCTTTTGTTTTTTATTTATTTATCTTTTCCTATTTAGCTTAAATGGCATTTTTTAACTACAAAGTCAAGTATAACGCATGCCAGAGTCCAAGCAAAAAGCTCTGCCAGCTATAAATTTCAAAATGTTTATAGTTACAGCAGCATTAAGCAGTAGCTAAAACACACACATAAAACAAAAGCAAAAAAAAAAATATGTGACCACATTTCTCATGTAGTGCTTTTTAGCTACTGCTACTGCAGCATTTATAGTCGTTGACCGAACGCGTGCCAAGCACAAGTTTAATGCACAATTAGATATTTATGCATTTTCCCATAAACCATAACGTAGCACAGTCACTGCCAGGGATGCAGAGAGAAAATATATAAATATATATAAATATAAATTTAATATGGAAAAGTTTAATTGTAGCATTATTTGAATATTTTCTGTTTAAATTAGTTAAAATAGCAAATTTCATCAAATATTTCTGTACTCACTGCTATGTATGTGCATAATTAAACATATAACACGTGATTATGATGAAACTTAATGCAACTTAAATTTTGAAAATCTTTTCTTAATAAGTTGTCTGATTCTAATGCTGTAATTAATCAGATATTGTATTTTGTTGCAGTGGAAAGCAAATAATAAATGAAATCTAAATCGCTGTCGCTGTGTCAAACAAGAGCTAAAATAGAAATAAAATATAACACATTGAAATAATTTCTAATTTTTCCAAATAACATAAAAATAATAAAAGAAACACTTACCTCAAGTGGCTGTAACGACATATTGTGAAAAATAATAACACTGAAACGTTGCACAGAGGAGTATTTGGCCTTAAAAGCTGACCAAAAAGGCAAAACTGAATTTTAAGAAAACTTAAAAACTATGTACGCAGCTCGACAGACAACAATATTTTACATTATATTGTAAATTTTGAAGACTTTTAGTTGCGATTTATAGCTCTGAGACCCTGATAAATTCGGGAAAGTAAAGAAAATTATATAAGATTTAAATGTTTTTTTCGGCTTCTGGATATTTTTATGATATTTTTGTTGCGGCTAAACGAATAAAGGTTTAACAATGAGTTTTTTTCCGCTGAAAGGTTTGATCAAAAGTTATTTAAAAAAGAAAAAAAATTTAAATATGTTGAATATTCATGCTGAAACAATTCGTTTAAAAGCTAAAAGCAAAACAAATTATACACTTTTTTTGCAAAAAAAGAAAAAGAAGAGGTTTTTAAAAGTGAGGTTAGTATCTCTACGAATTATGTTTGATACCACAATAAAATTTGGAATCTATAATTTTAGAAAAAAAAGTGTGCGCAAGTTTGCGCCATTATTTTTGACGATTTTTTAAAATTTTTACATTTCTTTCATTTTCGCTCATCAGGCACTTTTTCTTATACATTTATATCGTCATAAACTTTTGTGTATTTTGAATTATTGATTTCAACTGTTATTTACATCACTTTTAACACTTTACAATGTTAATACCCGCCTATAATTATAAATTTGAAAAATTCGCATCCCCATAAAAGATATTTTTATATACCTGCTCTACAAAACATTATTTGTTAAAAAAATAAATATGCGTACCTAATAAGAATAACTATTAAAAGCATTAAACACAAAAATAAGTTTACAAAAAATAAATACAAGTACATGAAAAATACATGGGCACCCTGGTATCAGGCTACCATCCAATTGTCAGAAGAAGCTGCCGAGGCCAGAAATAAGCACTTACGATTTTATCGTACGAATTATTCGAGGAAATTCAGCAGAAGCGATACAAATGGAGATGTCTTGAATAGGTTATTTCTGAGCAGAGACTCTTTTATAAACTGCAGTACGCAAAGAAAACGGATTAAGAAAAAAGCTTTTATATCAGAAACCATCACACTTCTTCTTCCTGATACCGATGATGCAGCTAATGGGGATATACATACGACATACTTTTCCGTATATTAAGTATTAAATAATATAATAAAGCCTTTTTTTAATAAAAAAAAATACTAAATTTTAATGTGAACCATTTTTTATTTTGGCTTAAGTTCATTTGTTTCTTTATTTAATTTTATAATTCAAATTAAATTAAATTGTAGCCATTTTAGGAATATTTTTTCTAAAAATTATTTCCGATATTAGCCGAGTGGAATGCATTTTCGAAATCAGCTACGATTTCATCATCAGCACTCTTTATCGGTATACTACTATGTAACTTAAAATTCCTATTTATGTTACAATTGAATGAAATTTGAATTAGTGAATCTTAGTATTAATTTTCATATTTTGTTGAATATTTTATTTCACCTATCAAATGACAATTCATAATTCAACATGTTCATATTCTTCTATATTCGTAATACATTTTCATTATGCTTTCAATATCCATCCTTTGGCTGGAATTATTGAAAACAAGGTTGTATTTACATTTTCATTTATATAAGTCCATCTAGGTGATAGACACTGAACAATGAATTCTTGAATGTCATTAACACCGTGCCATGTGTGTTATAATTATATATTTATATTTTATTCGAACTTTTTTCTATATATTAAATTTTAATGTGAACCATTTTTTATTTTGGCTTAAGTTCATTTGTTTCTTTATTTAATTTTATAATTCAAATTAAATTTAATTGTAGCCATTTTAGGAATATTTTTTCTAAAAATTATTTCCGATATTAGCCGAGTGGAATGCATTTTCGAAATCAGCTACGATTTCATCATTAGCACTCTTTATCGGTATACTACTATGTAATTTAAAATTCCTATTTATGTTACAATTGAATGAAATTTGAATTAGTGAATCTTAGTATTAATTTTCATATTTTGTTGAATATTTTATTTCACCTATCAAATGACAATTCATAATTCAACATGTTCATATTCTTCTATATTCGTAATACATTTTCATTATGCTTTCAATATCCATCCTTTGGCTGGAATTATTGAAAACAAGGTTGTATTTACATTTTCATTTATATAAGTCCATCTAGGTGATAGACACTGAACAATGAATTCTTGAATGTCATTAACACCGTGCCATGTGTGTTATAATTATATATTTATATTTTATTCGAACTTTTTTCTATATATTAAATTTTAATGTGAACCATTTTTTATTTTGGCTTAAGTTCATTTGTTTCTTTATTTAATTTTATAATTCAAATTAAATTAAATTGTAGCCATTTTAGGAATATTTTTTCTAAAAATTATTTCCGATATTAGCCGAGTGGAATGCATTTTCGAAATCAGCTACGATTTCATCATCAGCACTCTTTATCGGTATACTACTATGTAACTTAAAATTCCTATTTATGTTACAATTGAATGAAATTTGAATTAGTGAATCTTAGTATTAATTTTCATATTTTGTTGAATATTTTATTTCACCTATCAAATGACAATTCATAATTCAACATGTTCATATTCTTCTATATTCGTAATACATTTTCATTATGCTTTCAATATCCATCCTTTGGCTGGAATTATTGAAAACAAGGTTGTATTTACATTTTCATTTATATAAGTCCATCTAGGTGATAGACACTGAACAATGAATTCTTGAATGTCATTAACACCGTGCCATGTGTGTTATAATTATATATTTATATTTTATTCGAACTTTTTTCTATATATTAAATTTTAATGTGAACCATTTTTTATTTTGGCTTAAGTTCATTTGTTTCTTTATTTAATTTTATAATTCAAATTAAATTTAATTGTAGCCATTTTAGGAATATTTTTTCTAAAAATTATTTCCGATATTAGCCGAGTGGAATGCATTTTCGAAATCAGCTACGATTTCATCATTAGCACTCTTTATCGGTATACTACTATGTAATTTAAAATTCCTATTTATGTTACAATTGAATGAAATTTGAATTAGTGAATCTTAGTATTAATTTTCATATTTTGTTGAATATTTTATTTCACCTATCAAATGACAATTCATAATTCAACATGTTCATATTCTTCTATATTCGTAATACATTTTCATTATGCTTTCAATATCCATCCTTTGGCTGGAATTATTGAAAACAAGGTTGTATTTACATTTTCATTTATATAAGTCCATCTAGGTGATAGACACTGAACAATGAATTCTTGAATGTCATTAACACCGTGCCATGTGTGTTATAATTATATATTTATATTTTATTCGAACTTTTTTCTATATATTAAATTTTAATGTGAACCATTTTTTATTTTGGCTTAAGTTCATTTGTTTCTTTATTTAATTTTATAATTCAAATTAAATTAAATTGTAGCCATTTTAGGAATATTTTTTCTAAAAATTATTTCCGATATTAGCCGAGTGGAATGCATTTTCGAAATCAGCTACGATTTCATCATCAGCACTCTTTATCGGTATACTACTATGTAACTTAAAATTCCTATTTATGTTACAATTGAATGAAATTTGAATTAGTGAATCTTAGTATTAATTTTCATATTTTGTTGAATATTTTATTTCACCTATCAAATGACAATTCATAATTCAACATGTTCATATTCTTCTATATTCGTAATACATTTTCATTATGCTTTCAATATCCATCCTTTGGCTGGAATTATTGAAAACAAGGTTGTATTTACATTTTCATTTATATAAGTCCATCTAGGTGATAGACACTGAACAATGAATTCTTGAATGTCATTAACACCGTGCCATGTGTGTTATAATTATATATTTATATTTTATTCGAACTTTTTTCTATATATTAAATTTTAATGTGAACCATTTTTTATTTTGGCTTAAGTTCATTTGTTTCTTTATTTAATTTTATAATTCAAATTAAATTAAATTGTAGCCATTTTAGGAATATTTTTTCTAAAAATTATTTCCGATATTAGCCGAGTGGAATGCATTTTCGAAATCAGCTACGATTTCATCATCAGCACTCTTTATCGGTATACTACTATGTAACTTAAAATTCCTATTTATGTTACAATTGAATGAAATTTGAATTAGTGAATCTTAGTATTAATTTTCATATTTTGTTGAATATTTTATTTCACCTATCAAATGACAATTCATAATTCAACATGTTCATATTCTTCTATATTCGTAATACATTTTCATTATGCTTTCAATATCCATCCTTTGGCTGGAATTATTGAAAACAAGGTTGTATTTACATTTTCATTTATATAAGTCCATCTAGGTGATAGACACTGAACAATGAATTCTTGAATGTCATTAACACCGTGCCATGTGTGTTATAATTATATATTTATATTTTATTCGAACTTTTTTCTATATATTAAATTTTAATGTGAACCATTTTTTATTTTGGCTTAAGTTCATTTGTTTCTTTATTTAATTTTATAATTCAAATTAAATTAAATTGTAGCCATTTTAGGAATATTTTTTCTAAAAATTATTTCCGATATTAGCCGAGTGGAATGCATTTTCGAAATCAGCTACGATTTCATCATCAGCACTCTTTATCGGTATACTACTATGTAACTTAAAATTCCTATTTATGTTACAATTGAATGAAATTTGAATTAGTGAATCTTAGTATTAATTTTCATATTTTGTTGAATATTTTATTTCACCTATCAAATGACAATTCATAATTCAACATGTTCATATTCTTCTATATTCGTAATACATTTTCATTATGCTTTCAATATCCATCCTTTGGCTGGAATTATTGAAAACAAGGTTGTATTTACATTTTCATTTATATAAGTCCATCTAGGTGATAGACACTGAACAATGAATTCTTGAATGTCATTAACACCGTGCCATGTGTGTTATAATTATATATTTATATTTTATTCGAACTTTTTTCTATATATTAAATTTTAATGTGAACCATTTTTTATTTTGGCTTAAGTTCATTTGTTTCTTTATTTAATTTTATAATTCAAATTAAATTAAATTGTAGCCATTTTAGGAATATTTTTTCTAAAAATTATTTCCGATATTAGCCGAGTGGAATGCATTTTCGAAATCAGCTACGATTTCATCATCAGCACTCTTTATCGGTATACTACTATGTAACTTAAAATTCCTATTTATGTTACAATTGAATGAAATTTGAATTAGTGAATCTTAGTATTAATTTTCATATTTTGTTGAATATTTTATTTCACCTATCAAATGACAATTCATAATTCAACATGTTCATATTCTTCTATATTCGTAATACATTTTCATTATGCTTTCAATATCCATCCTTTGGCTGGAATTATTGAAAACAAGGTTGTATTTACATTTTCATTTATATAAGTCCATCTAGGTGATAGACACTGAACAATGAATTCTTGAATGTCATTAACACCGTGCCATGTGTGTTATAATTATATATTTATATTTTATTCGAACTTTTTTCTATATATTAAATTTTAATATATAGAATATTAAAATTTAATATATAGAAAAAAGTTCGAATAAAATATAAATATATAATTATAACACACATGGCACGGTGTTAATGACATTCAAGAATTCATTGTTCAGTGTCTATCACCTAGATGGACTTATATAAATGAAAATGTAAATACAACCTTGTTTTCAATAATTCCAGCCAAAGGATGGATATTGAAAGCATAATGAAAATGTATTACGAATATAGAAGAATATGAACATGTTGAATTATGAATTGTCATTTGATAGGTGAAATAAAATATTCAACAAAATATGAAAATTAATACTAAGATTCACTAATTCAAATTTCATTCAATTGTAACATAAATAGGAATTTTAAGTTACATAGTAGTATACCGATAAAGAGTGCTGATGATGAAATCGTAGCTGATTTCGAAAATGCATTCCACTCGGCTAATATCGGAAATAATTTTTAGAAAAAATATTCCTAAAATGGCTACAATTTAATTTAATTTGAATTATAAAATTAAATAAAGAAACAAATGAACTTAAGCCAAAATAAAAAATGGTTCACATTAAAATTTAATATATAGAAAAAAGTTCGAATAAAATATAAATATATAATTATAACACACATGGCACGGTGTTAATGACATTCAAGAATTCATTGTTCAGTGTCTATCACCTAGATGGACTTATATAAATGAAAATGTAAATACAACCTTGTTTTCAATAATTCCAGCCAAAGGATGGATATTGAAAGCATAATGAAAATGTATTACGAATATAGAAGAATATGAACATGTTGAATTATGAATTGTCATTTGATAGGTGAAATAAAATATTCAACAAAATATGAAAATTAATACTAAGATTCACTAATTCAAATTTCATTCAATTGTAACATAAATAGGAATTTTAAGTTACATAGTAGTATACCGATAAAGAGTGCTGATGATGAAATCGTAGCTGATTTCGAAAATGCATTCCACTCGGCTAATATCGGAAATAATTTTTAGAAAAAATATTCCTAAAATGGCTACAATTTAATTTAATTTGAATTATAAAATTAAATAAAGAAACAAATGAACTTAAGCCAAAATAAAAAATGGTTCACATTAAAATTTAATATATAGAAAAAAGTTCGAATAAAATATAAATATATAATTATAACACACATGGCACGGTGTTAATGACATTCAAGAATTCATTGTTCAGTGTCTATCACCTAGATGGACTTATATAAATGAAAATGTAAATACAACCTTGTTTTCAATAATTCCAGCCAAAGGATGGATATTGAAAGCATAATGAAAATGTATTACGAATATAGAAGAATATGAACATGTTGAATTATGAATTGTCATTTGATAGGTGAAATAAAATATTCAACAAAATATGAAAATTAATACTAAGATTCACTAATTCAAATTTCATTCAATTGTAACATAAATAGGAATTTTAAGTTACATAGTAGTATACCGATAAAGAGTGCTGATGATGAAATCGTAGCTGATTTCGAAAATGCATTCCACTCGGCTAATATCGGAAATAATTTTTAGAAAAAATATTCCTAAAATGGCTACAATTTAATTTAATTTGAATTATAAAATTAAATAAAGAAACAAATGAACTTAAGCCAAAATAAAAAATGGTTCACATTAAAATTTAATATATAGAAAAAAGTTCGAATAAAATATAAATATATAATTATAACACACATGGCACGGTGTTAATGACATTCAAGAATTCATTGTTCAGTGTCTATCACCTAGATGGACTTATATAAATGAAAATGTAAATACAACCTTGTTTTCAATAATTCCAGCCAAAGGATGGATATTGAAAGCATAATGAAAATGTATTACGAATATAGAAGAATATGAACATGTTGAATTATGAATTGTCATTTGATAGGTGAAATAAAATATTCAACAAAATATGAAAATTAATACTAAGATTCACTAATTCAAATTTCATTCAATTGTAACATAAATAGGAATTTTAAGTTACATAGTAGTATACCGATAAAGAGTGCTGATGATGAAATCGTAGCTGATTTCGAAAATGCATTCCACTCGGCTAATATCGGAAATAATTTTTAGAAAAAATATTCCTAAAATGGCTACAATTTAATTTAATTTGAATTATAAAATTAAATAAAGAAACAAATGAACTTAAGCCAAAATAAAAAATGGTTCACATTAAAATTTAATATATAGAAAAAAGTTCGAATAAAATATAAATATATAATTATAACACACATGGCACGGTGTTAATGACATTCAAGAATTCATTGTTCAGTGTCTATCACCTAGATGGACTTATATAAATGAAAATGTAAATACAACCTTGTTTTCAATAATTCCAGCCAAAGGATGGATATTGAAAGCATAATGAAAATGTATTACGAATATAGAAGAATATGAACATGTTGAATTATGAATTGTCATTTGATAGGTGAAATAAAATATTCAACAAAATATGAAAATTAATACTAAGATTCACTAATTCAAATTTCATTCAATTGTAACATAAATAGGAATTTTAAGTTACATAGTAGTATACCGATAAAGAGTGCTGATGATGAAATCGTAGCTGATTTCGAAAATGCATTCCACTCGGCTAATATCGGAAATAATTTTTAGAAAAAATATTCCTAAAATGGCTACAATTTAATTTAATTTGAATTATAAAATTAAATAAAGAAACAAATGAACTTAAGCCAAAATAAAAAATGGTTCACATTAAAATTTAATATATAGAAAAAAGTTCGAATAAAATATAAATATATAATTATAACACACATGGCACGGTGTTAATGACATTCAAGAATTCATTGTTCAGTGTCTATCACCTAGATGGACTTATATAAATGAAAATGTAAATACAACCTTGTTTTCAATAATTCCAGCCAAAGGATGGATATTGAAAGCATAATGAAAATGTATTACGAATATAGAAGAATATGAACATGTTGAATTATGAATTGTCATTTGATAGGTGAAATAAAATATTCAACAAAATATGAAAATTAATACTAAGATTCACTAATTCAAATTTCATTCAATTGTAACATAAATAGGAATTTTAAGTTACATAGTAGTATACCGATAAAGAGTGCTGATGATGAAATCGTAGCTGATTTCGAAAATGCATTCCACTCGGCTAATATCGGAAATAATTTTTAGAAAAAATATTCCTAAAATGGCTACAATTTAATTTAATTTGAATTATAAAATTAAATAAAGAAACAAATGAACTTAAGCCAAAATAAAAAATGGTTCACATTAAAATTTAATATATAGAAAAAAGTTCGAATAAAATATAAATATATAATTATAACACACATGGCACGGTGTTAATGACATTCAAGAATTCATTGTTCAGTGTCTATCACCTAGATGGACTTATATAAATGAAAATGTAAATACAACCTTGTTTTCAATAATTCCAGCCAAAGGATGGATATTGAAAGCATAATGAAAATGTATTACGAATATAGAAGAATATGAACATGTTGAATTATGAATTGTCATTTGATAGGTGAAATAAAATATTCAACAAAATATGAAAATTAATACTAAGATTCACTAATTCAAATTTCATTCAATTGTAACATAAATAGGAATTTTAAGTTACATAGTAGTATACCGATAAAGAGTGCTGATGATGAAATCGTAGCTGATTTCGAAAATGCATTCCACTCGGCTAATATCGGAAATAATTTTTAGAAAAAATATTCCTAAAATGGCTACAATTTAATTTAATTTGAATTATAAAATTAAATAAAGAAACAAATGAACTTAAGCCAAAATAAAAAATGGTTCACATTAAAATTTAATATATAGAAAAAAGTTCGAATAAAATATAAATATATAAAAAAAAATACTTTTTTATAAGAGCCTTACAATTTTCAAATTTTTTTTTTGAATTAGACCGTAAATCATATGAATGCATGTACATACAGTCTGTCAAGAATGAGTTTAAACCTTTAAAATCAACATTTGTTAATTGAGTTTTAATATTTATACCGTCTTTTATTCCTTAGGAATGTGGCTTTTAGAAAAATCCTAAAAATTTAAACTTTTTGGTTCTTAAATTTTTTTTATTGCATTTAAAAAAAAAAAAACGTCGACGAATTTTGCAGGAATAATCTTTTTTCGACATTAAATTTTTAATAACTCCGAAATATTAATAGATAGAAAAGAAATATGTTTAGTTAGTTTAAGCAGAATTTTCCGGTACATCTTTTGATCCTCCTGGTATTAAAATCAGATAACCCGTTTTCAAGTCATGACAAAATATTTTAGGCAACCCAACGATTTAGAGGGTGAAATATGCCACGCCTTTAAAAGAAAATCCTTACGTTCTAGAGAAAAACTTTTGTATCATACTACACCTAAAACTATCAAAAAACTTAAACTTTTAATTCAAAAAACACGTTTCAACGTTTTATTAATTCTGTTGTGAATGATTTCGTTGTAAGTGACCACGTAACTCAGAAATGTAAACAAATTGTTTTTGTTGTTACCTCGTAACGGATCTTATTGCAGCTATAAAGAGCTGATGCGAAGGGTCATAAATAATCTATTTTTATCATCAAACGTATACACGTATGCCCAATTGGCATGTTGTGCGCTCTATCTTAAAACTAAATTTTACTTATAAAAACCATAATCCCATTTTCTCCATAAAAACTAGTTCAGAAACCCAGTTCCCGCAAAGTAATTCATTATGGATATCCAGTTCCATTCTAAGTTCGAAATAGCATTAATGTTAAAGTTTTCGCCTCTTATATGCCCAAACGACGGACAATGGTAAAGTTAGTATTCCAAGGTCTCGTCCTCTTCCTTGCATGCTCTACATGTCGTTTCTTCCGACAATCTCATGTGAGTTAGATGAGTTCTCAATTCCGTATGATACGTCATTGCACTAGTTAGTCTCCTAAGTATTAGTCTATTAAGTTTCAGAATTTCTTTTGATTTCTTAAAATTTGTGATACCCAATAGTATGTTCGCCATTTTCCCGACCTCAGTGTCGTCCATATTTAAATTGTTGAAAGTGTTACGCATATTCCAAAGTTTAGACTTACAATTTATAGGTGGTAACGACTCGTTATATATTTTTTCATATTCGCTTTTATACTCGGAGAATAAATAAAATGATTATGTTTTGTCCATGTCCAACAAAAAAACTTTATTACAAAATAGCGCTTCATGAATCCTTTAGTTAGTGCTTGTCTGTTTTCAAAAGCACTGGTTTCATTAGAGGACACCGGATTTTACCAAAACATTTCTAGTATTCGCGGAATTAAATTTTACGGGCTGTCTTTCGGAGAAAAGATATGATTTTAACCATCTTAAATAAATATTATCGAAACCTATTGTATTCAGTTTTTTATAGAAGAAGTTTGTATTTAACTTTGTCAAAGGCTTTACTTAAATCAGTTTTAATGATATCAGTATATTGACCAATAGTAAATACTTTATTTACCGAAGTTGGTAATTGGAGAATGTTAGTCATAGCTGAAGATGCTTTACGGAAACCTATTGACATGGCGTTATTACTAGGGACACTTGACGAACGAGAGAGTCAGTTATACATTTTCCAAGTAGTTTCGGAATAGCGTTTAGTTTAGCTATGCCTCTAGAATTTTCTACATTTGACCTATTTTCAGATTTGAGAAATAGGAACGAGAAACGATTCTTTCCCAGATTAAGGGAAGTAACCAAATTTTAGTAAAATATTTAAACATACAGGCATGTCACAGAAATACATTTCGTTCGAAAGTTAACCCGGCAATTCCCAGTGTCTTGCACTTGCAGGTGACAAAGATTAACGGATTTTTTAAATATAAATACAGACACCAATGAATAATAAAAATATCAATTATATACAGACAATACCCTGTTTTGTACCTGATTTTATTTTGGCATTTCTGCCATTATTTAAAATAGGGGATTTTTGAGCATTTTTAAGCAGTGGTTTTGATTTTTACATACTAGTGTGTCTTGTGATAAAAAAAATTTATAAAAATGCCAAAAGGGTAAGAATTCAAAATTTTTTTATTCTTTATTATTTCGAAATATTCACTTCAATTATCTAATATAAAGTTATTAAAAAAAGTTATTTGGTTCTCATACAAAATAACAATCTGTACCAAGTGTCACCTGTGACACTGGGTATTATTAGTACTTTATTTATTTACACTATAAATATAATCTGTATGCTCATATGCAACATAGGTTGACATAAGATTAGATTGGCGATATCTTTAATGCCGGTGAAGTCGTACATGATATTATTTTATTCCACCTAATGATGGCGAAGTGACTGATGAAGACAGTGGTGATGAAAATGAAGCTAGTATTAGTCATCTTCCTGGTCGCATGCCTCGTTCTATAGTAGAACTGCAAAATGCGTCTTTATGCACAGAAAACAGTGTACATAATGTAGATAGAGAAGATGAAATTATCGAAACTTTGCCCAAGAAGAAAAGGAAGAACCACAGCACTATCAAAAACTGGGAAAGCACTATTTACAATACTTCATTTGCTTCTTGTGGCAAAGGAAACTGTGAGGAAGAAACTTTTACTAACTTTCAGGAAGAGATGACTGCCGTGGAATTTTTGAATTAGTTTATAGCAAAAATTGTTGAGCTCATAGTTGATATGAGTAATTTGTATGCTTTACAAAGAGATCTTACACTGAATTAACTGTTAATGAAATTAGAGTTTACATCGCAATACTGTTGGTTACAGGATATTTGACGCCAAAGTATATGAGAATGTTTTGAGAAGTAAAGAGTGACACGTACAATGACCTAGTAATGAAATTCAACAATATCACCACTTTGCAGACAGTACGTCCTTGCCGCCCAACTGCACCTACTCGCTGTGGATATTTAGTGAATTGTGAACTATATCAGGGTGCGTCAGGGCCAAGTCTAAAGATGCAGCCGGATTTAGTCCTAGGAGCTGCTGTTATTTGAGAGCTTCACTCTAGATTGCCCCAAGATATGGGACCTTAAAATTTTTACTTCGATAACTTTTTAACCGGTTTACCATTACTTAAATATTTTCGCGAGCAGAATGTTTGGCAACTGGCACTATAAGGGAAACCCGTACTGAGAATTGCAATATGACAAGCTCAAAAGAAATGAAAAAAAAAACCAAGAGGTAAGTTATGTTATAAATTTTCCGAAGTAATTATTGCAGCTAAGTGGCATGATAATAGTATTGTCAACATTGTATCAAACTGTCATGCATTAAATTCTAATCACTAGAAAAATGTGTGAAAAAAGTGTAATATCGGTTTGCATATAAAATGTTGGTACAGCTTTCACAAAAAATAAATTTTAATCTTTTTTTAAAATAAATATATATTATTAAAAAATTTATGTTTTATATCTATGAAAAGATTAAAAAAAACGGGTATTTTAAACCAGTAACTTTACACAATGCCCAGTGTCACCCGTAGGTGACCGCCCTTTAACAAAAAATTGGGCGGTTTTATTTATCAAGTATATTTTTCTAAATTGTTTTTGTAAAAATAAAAACTGTTTTTAGTTTGACTATGGGAATTGAAGAGGTAAATTGAATTCGTATATTGCTTCTTTACAAAACGTAAAACGATAATTTTAATTTCTCAAGTGGAATTTTTATAGACATTTCTACTAAGATTATTAATATAAAGGTGGTGCAATAGTTGGTGCATAATTTTTTAAAACACAACTTCTTATGCCATCTAGTCCACACAAAAATTAGGATTATAAGTTTTAAAAGGAATTAATATGAATAAATAATTTCTTTAACTGAAAATATTTGTTTTTAGTGTTGTGTAATTTTTAAAAATAATTTAAATGTTCTTTTTGCAGAAAGTTTTTCTCTTTAACGAGATTGCGTCTGTAGGTTAAGATATGTTTTAAGAAGGTGTTTTTATATATATTTTTATACCCGCCACCAAAAAAATGGTGGGGGTATATTCATTTTGTCATTCCGTTTGTAACTAATCGAAATATCCATTTTAGACCCTATAAAGTATATATATTCTGAATCAGGGTTTGATTTGATGACGATCTAGCTATGTCCGTCCGTCTGTCCGTCTGTTGAAAGCACGATAGAGGTCGCACCGAAAAAGCTAGGAGGCTCAAATTTTGCCAGAATCTTTCTTATAGACAAGGTTTGTTTGGTATTGAAAATGGGCTTAATCGGAATATTAGGAAGTGAGTTATAGCTCGGAATGCAAGAGTAGGTCGAAAAAACCGTGTCCTACGAACATCGAATAAAATGGTATTGTGTCCAAACGGATTAACGTAGAGTCGAATATATATTTCTCGAGTCAAAACAATATTTCTCACCAAAAATTACCTAAATCTAATCATTAGGAAAGGAGTTATCGATCAAAATGTACGAAAATTTATACCGCACAGTGTATTTTTCGGTATATTTTAAAACAAAAACGTCATAAAAGCAACAAAATTGGATGTACGACTCTGAAATTTTGCACACTTTGCTTTTTGGTGAGAGGCTTTTTTTAACAGAAAATCAATGTGCCACGCCCACTTTTACGCCCACCTCCCATATAACGTTTTACCTAAAATTCATATAATTTCTCTATTAATAAAGATTTTGGAATAATAAAGGGCTATATTGAAACATCTAAAATGTACTCATGCGTAAAAATAACTTTGACACGCCTACTATAACGCCCACTTTTCACGTTATATACCGTTAATGAAATTTAAAAGCTCATAAAACCGCCGAAATTAGAGGTATGATGATCAAATTTGCTACGTATATCCCCCTAGGCAATGTCATTATTGTGCCAAAAAATTAAGATGCCACGCCCACCTCCCATATAACGTTTTACCTAAAATTCATATAATTTCTCTATATAAAAAGATTTTGGAATAATAAAAGGCTATATTGAAACATCTAAAATGTACTCATTCGAAAAAATAACTTTGACACGCCTACTATAACGCCCACTTTTCACGTTATCTACCGTTAATGAAATTTCAAAGCTCATAAAACCGCCAAAATTTGATGTATGATAATCAAATTTGCTACGTATATCCCCCTAGACAGTGTCATTATTGTACAAAAAAATTAAGGTGCCACGCCCACTTTTACGCCCACCTCCCATATAACGCTTTACCTAAAATTCATATAATTTCTCTATTAATAAAGATTTTGGAATAATAAAAGGCTATATTGAAACATCTAAAATGTACTCATGCGTAAAAATAACTTTGACACGCCTACTATAACGCCCACTTTTCACGTTATCTACCGTTAATGAAATTTCAAAGCTCATAAAACCGCCAAAATTTGATGTATGATAATCAAATTTGCTACGTATATCCCCCTAGACAGTGTCATTATTGTACAAAAAAATTAAGGTGCCACGCCCACTTTTACGCCCACCTCCCATATAACGCTTTACCTAAAATTCATATAATTTCTCTATTAATAAAGATTTTGGAATAATAAAGGGCTATATTGAAACATCTAAAATGTACTCATGCGTAAAAATAACTTTGACACGCCTACTATAACGCCCACTTTTCACGTTATATACCGTTAATGAAATTTAAAAGCTCATAAAACCGCCGAAATTAGAGGTATGATGATCAAATTTGCTACGTATATCCCCCTAGGCAATGTCATTATTGTGCCAAAAAATTAAGATGCCACGCCCACTTTTACGCCCACCTCCCATATAACGTTTTACCTAAAATTCATATAATTTCTCTATTAAAAAAGATTTTGGAATAATAAAAGGCTATATTGAAACATCTAAAATGTACTCATTCGAAAAAATAACTTTGACACGCCTACTATAACGCCCACTTTTCACGTTATCTACCGTTAATGAAATTTCAAAGCTCATAAAACCGCCAAAATTTGATGTATGATAATCAAATTTGCTACGTATATCCCCCTAGACAGTGTCATTATTGTACAAAAAAATTAAGGTGCCACGCCCACTTTTACGCCCACCTCCCATATAACGCTTTACCTAAAATTCATATAATTTCTCTATTAATATAAGATTTTGGAATAATAAAAGGCTATATTGAAACATCTAAAATGTACTCATGCGTAAAAATAACTTTGACACGCCTACTATAACGCCCACTTTTCACGTTATCTACCGTTAATGAAATGTTAAAGCTCATAAAACCGACAAAATTAGAGGTATGATGAGGAAATTTACTACATATATCCTTCTAGTCAATGTAGTTGTTGTGCCAAAAAGTTTAGGTGACACGCCCAGTATAACGCCTACCTCCCATATAACGGGTTTTCTTAAATTCATGTAATTTCTCTATTGACAAAGTTTTTGGGAAAATAAAGAACTATATTTAAATATCTTAGTTGTATTTATTAGCAGAAACTTTATTGACACGCCTACTTTAACGCCCACTTTCATTGAAAAACTACATTTACAAAAGCATTTTAGTAGCATATCGAAGTTATAAAGGGTGGTTAAATTTTAAGGACCGATGTTGAATTTATATCAAACACAAATTATTTAAGAAATTACTATCATTTCTTTTTATAATGATAATATTTATATGGTTCAGTTATGTATTTGACAAAATATCGGCCAAATGGCCCCTCAATCCTTGGTGCCACTCCTCTATCTGATGGTCCAAATTTTCAATGACAATGTTGATGCTCAATTGTTGGGCACGATGATGAGTCGAGGTTGACTGCTCTTTTGCCACACTATCGCAAAAAACAGCAATGGTTCCCATTCAACGAACTAAGAAGGCATTCACAGATTTTCTAACATTTTATACAGACCTGTTTTGCAGAAATTTAAATATTTTTTAAAATTTTCCCGATTGTGGATGAATTTGAATGATTATGTTGATCAAAAGAATTACGAAGTGCACAAAATGCATTTTGATTTGAACGCCCATTTTCATAAAAAACCTAAATAACTTTAAAGCGTTACTCATTTGCGTATCTTTCCACGGATCAAATTGAGTAAGTTTGAGATTGAGAAATGTAAAATGAAATGCAGAAAACTAATTTAAAGACTAGCTGTAGTTCACCTTCAACATGGGCCCTTAAAATTTAACCACCCTCTACAAAGAAAGTGATACATATTTTATTATAAAAAGATTATTACATAATGAGTAACAAAATAATAAATATTGTGCTTTAAATGTACACAAAATTGGTGGTGGGTATAAAAGATTCGGCACAGCCGAATATAGTGCTCTTACTTGTTTTAAATTGTTGTTAATAAATTGCCACTACGTTCTGTAATTTAATTAATTAATTTTTTTTGTAACAAATCAAATAAAAATAAAAAAACAGATTCCAATCAAAACATAAGCATTAAATATGAATTTTTCTTCATCGTCTTGGCTCTAAGACTTAGTGACGAAATAAACAATTTAACTTAACACACATTTAAAAAAAAAAACAAACGTGCCAAGACGTAGAGATAATTAAAATATTAAAAACAGAAAAAAAAATTAAAAATAAAAATACGTTAAAAAAAAAACTTGATTTATTAGTAAATAAATCAATGTTTTTACACTTGTGCGAACCTGGTGCAACAAACAACAGTGGGACAACGTGTAAATAGTGGGGAATATTGACATTTAAATATAAAATAAAAAAATTGTGGCAAAATAAATTATAACGTTTCAGTTAGTCAAAATTTAAATTGTAATAAAGCTTTCTTTAACAAGAGTACCAAGATATTGACAGTTTTTGGCGGCATTATTTGACGTTACTTTGTCGCCAAATCATACGCTGAGAAAATTAAAGACTTTTCATTAAACTTTTAACTAAGTAAACAATTTTCCTTTTTTTTTTAGCAATTTTGAAGTTACAAAAATGGTTTCCATTAACGTCTGAGCAGTTTGTAGAAACTATTAAAGTTTATTATTAAAGTGAGTGTTCGAGATCAATTGAGAATAGGTAACGTTGATTGGCACTAAAGAATGTGCTATTAAACACTAGTCTTTTATTGATTGGGTTTTATGAAATTACAGGTTTTTGCCAAAAACCTTGAAAACCTTGCCTTGAATTCAACAGCATTAAGGTCATAACCAAAATAAAAGGCAATATAGAAAATTATAAAATTGATAACCGTGAGCTTCCAACAGGGACGGAAAATGAAGCCTTCCAAAAGGTGTAGATGGTAGACTCTGTAGAAACTCCAATTAGTTTTGACCGGGTCAGAAATAAATGGACAATGAAATAAGAGGTTGAGTGGTTAATTTCTGATGACACTCAGCGAAAAAGTGAAGTAAACTTTGGCACAAATGGCTGGAAGTGGACTCACTTTAGGTGTCACTGACACATGTCCATGCTGGCGATTACAAAGGACTCTGTAATGAGGATTGTAGATCATTATCATCAGTCTGCAATGTGAAGTCACAAAAGTCTAGAGCAAACTCCTGAGACGGCACGGGATGCATTGAGATCGGGTTAACCTTGTAATCTCTGGGTAATTAAGGGGGTCGAAAAGGGAACCGTTTATGGAAGAGATCTGCTTCGATATCCCTGGATCCGTGACACCGTACGAAACCAGAAATATTTGTTGGGCGTTAATATATTATGAGAGCTCGGACCAATAAGAAATAAGAATTATTTTCAGATAAATGTGTAAGTGAAAATATGTTGGGGAGGTGAAAGAAGAACACAAGTTAAAAAATTGTTATCAAAATAAAGTGTCTCGTTTGATTTAATTTCATAAATTTTAGCAGTGAGCCAAGAAAATCTTTTACACACTTTTCTAGCCAAAACGCAAATTATTATTTTCTTTTAACAACGTTAGCTTTTAATAAAATGTCAGAGATAATTTAGAGGTTATTTTGGTCAAAATGGACAGCGAAAAAAAGTAGGTGAAAAAATAAATGAAACTTTTTAAAATCCAATATGAACTTTTAGAAAAATTGCCGAAGATCTAAAAGTTTATCTTTGCACTGTTTCAAAGGCTATTTAACAGTATAAGAACTTGAACATTGAAGGCTAATCTGGATCAGCAAGAAAAATTTTTTATAAATGATATTGGTAGGGCAAAAGAAGTCGAACAATTGTTTCGAAGAGCACTCAACACCTTAAAAACAGCTCGTAATGCTCAAATGCTCTGATTGTTTTGTGCGCAGATCCAGAGCTAATGCTGGGATAGATTCACATTAAGTTCAGAAAGTTAAAGATCGCAATGTGGTAAAGAAGTTAGAGGCAAAGGAACGAGCTAGAAAATTTAAATCCAATTTAATAAAAATATACTCGTTGTGCATGATGAAACTTATGTACTGGTAGACTTCCGGGTAAATATTCTGATATGGCTGATATGGACGAGGTAATATTTAACAACAATGCCGGACAAAAACACAAACAAAATTCCTTAAGAAGTTTCTACTTGCAAGCGATTTGAAGTTGTGGTGAAAAAAAACCAATCATTTTGTGACATCGGGTACGATAAACAACGAACTATACTGATATTACGGGGAGTCTACAAAAACGGCTTTTACCATTCTTAAAACAGCACAGAGAGTCCTCATATTAATATCCCGATTTGGCATCATGCCACGATGGAAAAAAGGCTTTTGAGTAATATATATGTATATATCTGTGGCTTGGAGCTAAAAGGGCCAATGTCAAAATATTTACTTTTGAAAAAATTGGAATTGAACTTTAACTTTTATAGGTGCTTTCATAGTGACATTGGCCAGCATTTTATTTATGAAGTTGTTCTGGGTTAGGTATGACTTTAGCTGTTTTAACTTACTGAAAAAGAGCAAGAAAACAAATCTAATGCAATAATTAACTCAAAAGAGCAAAAAAGTGACATTGGCCCTTTTAGCTCCAAGCCATAGATATATGTCCTTTATTAAACCTAAGTATTATACATACATACAAAAATGTAAAATCAGATTTAGATAAAATGTTCACAGGGAACATAGGGCGTCAATTGATGTTTCTGTAATCGTTTGAATTTAAGAAGATTGACAGATTAGGCCAAGGCTTCTGATCCTAGAGTTGGGGCTGCCAACTTACCACTAGGCCGGCAAAATACAGTAGAGTTTCAGCGACAAAATGCGATCGTATTGTCGCCTAGTTTCCAAAGGCGATTCGGTATTAGAATGCACTCTGAGTACTCAGTACTGTACGCCTTCTCACTTTAGCTGCCATCAGACGGAAACCTGAATGACATTACCAGGGAGAACTTGGTAAGTGACCAAAAGTTGTGAGATGCTTGGACATTTCGGACAGAGGAATCGCTTCTTGCTACCCCTAGAAGGATAGCAGACAGATAGCTTTCAACCTCTGAGAAAAACCCGCCCCCCATATTCAAACAATAATATCAATCTTGTACCACGGGAGGCAGATCCACCCAACTGTGTACACCTTCGGCCTGTGGAAAGGTATTGAGGTCTTGTAAAAAGAATTTGAAAACACAGGAAAGGTAACCTATGACATAAGGTATAATGAACCATATCGGTCTTCGAGTGTGGGTGTTGGAGGCGGCTCTTGCTTCCTGCATCCCTCTTTCCTACCTACCTCACCTATGACATGTCCAGAATTAAGCGTAAGTAGACCACCTCGTCCAAAAAGGTAACGAAAGCAACTATAAAATCTTTAACCCATTATGTCCGAGAATACTTTATTGCACAAATTAAAAAAAAAATTATCAAATTCTAATCACACTCATGAAAAGATCTTTTCGTCATAATTATTTTTTTTGTCCTGGTCCTGCTGGAGCCAGGAAAGAGTGTTGCCATATGGCAACGCCAGGAACTATCTCAACTTACAAAATATAATAATGAAATAATTTTATTGTTGATATATTTTATTAAAAAACAAACAATACAATACAAATTATCCGATGTGGTTTGAAAAATTTCGATTTTTTTTTTTTGATTGTGTTTATTTGAACCTTTAGACTTTCATAGGTCAAGTCGCGAAGATTATATCGGCCAAATGGGCGCTTTTTAGGTAAATTTTCATCACTTTGGCGAGAACTTCGGGCGATAGATTCTAGCACTCATGTTGTCCTTAAGGGCTTCCAGAGTTTCGGGCTTATTCACGTAAACACCGGGAACACCGCCTTCAGAATATCGGTTGTGGCTCGCCAAGTGTGTGACGTTGCTACGTCTTTTTGGAACCACATATCCTCCAGTCCTAATTTTTTGAATTGCGGCAGAAAAAACTCTGCCCTTTGACTCCTCCAGCATGTACAGTGCACCATGCAGACACTTTCAGCGGGTGCAATGGCTCCATGTGGATTTTCAGTGCCCCAGAAGCGATAGTTGTTCACGTACCCTCTGAGGTGAAAATGAGCCTCAACGCTCATTATGATTTTGGTCGAAAAACCGTCCACTGCGGCCTGGAGATTGAGGATTGACGATTATTATATCTCTGAATATCTGCCAATGTCGCACTTTTTACAGGTTTTTCAACCAATGGTTTTGCAAGTTTCTCCGGCGCAACGTCGTTTTTCAATAATTAGTATTACGGGATGATCTATACCATCATTCTTTCTGTTGAGAATTGACACTTACCGTAGAATTTGCAACTGAATTGTGCAAATCATATATCTCCTATCATTTTTTCCTTATGTCTTTACTATTATCTTATCGCTGTCCATTTTCAAAAGATTATTTCGTAATTCGATTTCAGCAGAGAAGGAAAAATGTTGTCTGGGATACCGCCTTCTTCTTTTGAAACGTCATCTTCACCGCTTATATAGCCATCATTTTCAGGTGGTTCAACAAAAATCTTTGTAACTTTATTTTCGGTTTCATTATCAACGGTTCCAGGAAGTCTAAGGCATCAGAAAATGTTAACTATCTGTTATATTCTAAACATATTTCAAAAAATTAATTAATTTATTAATTTATTCACTATGCAAATATGAAACACCATATAACGCCTGCCGTTGCCATATGGCAACGTGTATGAAAACAAGTAAGAGCACTATATTCGGCTGTGCCGAATCTTTTATACCCACCACCAATTTTGTGTACATTTAAAGCACAATATTTATTATTTTGTTACTCATTATGTAATAATCTTTTTATAATAAAATATGTATCACTTTCTTTGTAGAGGGTGGTTAAATTTTAAGGGCCCATGTTGAAGGTGAACTACAGCTAGTCTTTAAATTAGTTTTCTGCATTTCATTTTACATTTCTCAATCTCAAACTTACTCAATTTGATCCGTGGAAAGATACGCAAATGAGTAACGCTTTAAAGTTATTTAGGTTTTTTATGAAAATGGGCGTTCAAATCAAAATGCATTTTGTGCACTTCGTAATTCTTTTGATCAACATAATCATTCAAATTCATCCACAATCGGGAAAATTTTAAAAAATATTTAAATTTCTGCAAAACAGGTCTGTATAAAATGTTAGAAAATCTGTGAATGCCTTCTTAGTTCGTTGAATGGGAACCATTGCTGTTTTTTGCGATAGTGTGGCAAAAGAGCAGTCAACCTCGACTCATCATCGTGCCCAACAATTGAGCATCAACATTGTCATTGAAAATTTGGACCATCAGATAGAGGAGTGGCACCAAGGATTGAGGGGCCATTTGGCCGATATTTTGTCAAATACATAACTGAACCATATAAATATTATCATTATAAAAAGAAATGATAGTAATTTCTTAAATAATTTGTGTTTGATATAAATTCAACATCGGTCCTTAAAATTTAACCACCCTTTATAACTTCGATATGCTACTAAAATGCTTTTGTAAATGTAGTTTTTCAATGAAAGTGGGCGTTAAAGTAGGCGTGTCAATAAAGTTTCTGCTAATAAATACAACTAAGATATTTAAATATAGTTCTTTATTTTCCCAAAAACTTTGTCAATAGAGAAATTACATGAATTTAAGAAAACCCGTTATATGGGAGGTAGGCGTTATACTGGGCGTGTCACCTAAACTTTTTGGCACAACAACTACATTGACTAGAAGGATATATGTAGTAAATTTCCTCATCATACCTCTAATTTTGTCGGTTTTATGAGCTTTAACATTTCATTAACGGTAGATAACGTGAAAAGTGGGCGTTATAGTAGGCGTGTCAAAGTTATTTTTACGCATGAGTACATTTTAGATGTTTCAATATAGCCTTTTATTATTCCAAAATCTTTATTAATAGAGAAATTATATGAATTTTAGGTAAAGCGTTATATGGGAGGTGGGCGTAAAAGTGGGCGTGGCACCTTAATTTTTTTGTACAATAATGACACTGTCTAGGGGGATATACGTAGCAAATTTGATTATCATACATCAAATTTTGGCGGTTTTATGAGCTTTGAAATTTCATTAACGGTAGATAACGTGAAAAGTGGGCGTTATAGTAGGCGTGTCAAAGTTATTTTTTCGAATGAGTTCATTTTAGATGTTTCAATATAGCCTTTTATTATTCCAAAATCTTTTTTAATAGAGAAATTATATGAATTTTAGGTAAAACGTTATATGGGAGGTGGGCGTAAAAGTGGGCGTGGCATCTTAATTTTTTGGCACAATAATGACATTGACTAGGGGGATATACGTAGCAAATTTGATCATCATACCTCTAATTTCGGCGGTTTTATGAGCTTTTAAATTTCATTAACGGTATATAACGTGAAAAGTGGGCGTTATAGTAGGCGTGTCAAAGTTATTTTTACGCATGAGTACATTTTAGATGTTTCAATATAGCCCTTTATTATTCCAAAATCTTTATTAATAGAGAAATTATATGAATTTTAGGTAAAGCGTTATATGGGAGGTGGGCGTAAAAGTGGGCGTGGCACCTTAATTTTTTTGTACAATAATGACACTGTCTAGGGGGATATACGTAGCAAATTTGATTATCATACATCAAATTTTGGCGGTTTTATGAGCTTTGAAATTTCATTAACGGTAGATAACGTGAAAAGTGGGCGTTATAGTAGGCGTGTCAAAGTTATTTTTACGCATGAGTACATTTTAGATGTTTCAATATAGCCTTTTATTATTCCAAAATCTTTATTAATAGAGAAATTATATGAATTTTAGATAAAGCGTTATATGGGAGGTGGGCGTAAAAGTGGGCGTGGCACCTTAATTTTTTTGTACAATAATGACACTGTCTAGGGGGATATACGTAGCAAATTTGATTATCATACATCAAATTTTGGCGGTTTTATGAGCTTTGAAATTTCATTAACGGTAGATAACGTGAAAAGTGGGCGTTATAGTAGGCGTGTCAAAGTTATTTTTTCGAATGAGTACATTTTAGATGTTTCAATATAGCCTTTTATTATTCCAAAATCTTTTTATATAGAGAAATTATATGAATTTTAGGTAAAACGTTATATGGGAGGTGGGCGTGGCATCTTAATTTTTTGGCACAATAATGACATTGCCTAGGGGGATATACGTAGCAAATTTGATCATCATACCTCTAATTTCGGCGGTTTTATGAGCTTTTAAATTTCATTAACGGTATATAACGTGAAAAGTGGGCGTTATAGTAGGCGTGTCAAAGTTATTTTTACGCATGAGTACATTTTAGATGTTTCAATATAGCCCTTTATTATTCCAAAATCTTTATTAATAGAGAAATTATATGAATTTTAGGTAAAACGTTATATGGGAGGTGGGCGTAAAAGTGGGCGTGGCACATTGATTTTCTGTTAAAAAAAGCCTCTCACCAAAAAGCAAAGTGTGCAAAATTTCATAGTCGTACATCCAATTTTGTTGCTTTTATGACGTTTTTGTTTTAAAATATACCGAAAAATACACTGTGCGGTATAAATTTTCGTACATTTTGATCGATACCTCCTTTCCTAATGATTAGATTTAGGTAATTTTTGGTGAGAAATATTGTTTTGACTCGAGAAATATATATTCGAAGTTTCATGACTCTACGTTAATCCGTTTGGACACAATACCATTTTATTCGATGTTCGTAGGACACGGTTTTTTCGACCTACTCTTGCATTCCGAGCTATAACTCACTTCCTAATATTCCGATTAAGCCCATTTTCAATACCAAACAAACCTTGTCTATAAGAAAGATTCTGGCAAAATTTGAGCCTCCTAGCTTTTTCGGTGCGACCTCTATCGTGCTTTCAACAGACGGACAGACGGACAGACGGACGGACATAGCTAGATCGTCATCAAATCAAACCCTGATTCAGAATATATATACTTTATAGGGTCTAAAATGGATATTTCGATGTGCTACAAACGGAATGACAAAATGAATATACCCCCACCATTTTTTTGGTGGCGGGTATAAAAATTAAATATACACATGATATCAACATTTAATATATATAATTTTTACGCAAAAACAAAGATACACTTCTTACAAAATTAATTAATCAAATAACTTTTAAAAATACAACAAGTTTTGAAAAATATTGGCAATTAATTTTTCATGAAATCCATTTTTATAAAATTTTACAACTTATTTTTTTGCACTTCCAAAATACAGCTTATAAACAAGACGCTTTAAACGAAATTGACTTTCTTTTACCTAAAATAGTAAAAACATTATATAAACATTCTCAAGTATTCGCTAATTTCATAATAACCGTTACCTATGCTTAGGAAAAGCTGAGTAACAACTGATACAGAGAGTGTTGCTATATGGCAACAGTAGGACATAACGGGTTAATGCGAGGATTTTCGGAAAGAATTTAAAAATCAAAATAAATACCGAGCAATATGCCAAAATTTTAATGTTCGTACAATATTTAAATAATTTTTGTATTGATCAACATAAGTTTTATTTAATTTATCATGAGAAAGAGTTTTAACTCACTCGCCCCTTAAGATTTCTTTAAAAGAAATACGACTTTTTTACTTTTGTACTTAAATTCATACTATTATCATATTCCAAACTTATATCGTTCTCTCCAATGGTAGTGGCAACATCAAAGTTGTACATTTATTTTTGTATAACATTCATTCAATAACTTTCAGGATTAAAATATAAAATAAAAAAATCTTTATTTTTGTTTCTTTTTCTTTTACATCTCAAATATTCCTTTCTTCGCATTTCATTATTTGAAAAAGAAACGCTTAACAGGCACAATGCAATATTCAATTAAAAAAACAATTTAACAAAAGTTTTAGTAAAACGTGAATCATTTTGCTCACAGACTTTGCATCGAATACTTTAGCAATATGTATGCATGTTCTTTTTCGGTAAAAAACTAGCTTTTTTAAACAACTGAGAAAAACATTATTATGACGAAAATTGTCGTAACCAGACTCCAATTACTTACTTGAAAAATATAATATTTTTTAACTACTCTGGCCACTGTTGTATGCAGATGTTAAGACATAAAATAAGATTAAAATTGTGATGTGTGTTGAGAACCTGTTAGCGGTGTTAATGTGCTAACGTGACATGGACAAAATCATCTATACGAGTATTTGTGTTTGTTAAAGTACCCTCAGAGAAATATTTTGAAATTAATTTTAACTGAAACTTGCATCTTAATTATTTTGTAAAGCTAAAATAATCCACTAGACCGTACAGGAAAAACAGTCCGCCGTACTGAATGAAAAGAATATTCATCGTAGTATTGGTGTTTTTGACGATAGTTAGGTGGCAATCTTACCTCTTAGATCATGCACCACCACGTCCAAATTATTCGATGAATGTAGAAAAGTGTTGTCAAGGCTTGTTCAACTGACTGACTATGCTCTAGTCTGGGTCCCTGCACATTGGGGTCACTTTGGTAACGAGCTGGAAAATTAGCTGGTCAAGATCTGCTTTGATTACCTATAAGTCAGGGGAAATTCTTGCCAATTAGGTCCTGTACATACCACCTTCAACGCTAATTCAGTCGCAATCACGATGGCAACAGTAAAGGCAAAATCTCTAGAAACTTTCTTGAGAAAGCTGAAAATAGTTGACATAGACTGATGCAAGTAGAGTGGCTAAGCTAACGTGGCTCTCTTTTGATATCCAGCGTACATCGCAACTTACGAGCCGTGGTCGAAATGGACACCTCGAGGTTGCTGGCGGTATTGAGCGGTCTAAGTAATGTTAGGAAAACATATAAGCCAAGTCTGAGGAGGAATCAGTTTTTCATCTTCTCAGCGAATGGTCTGCCCTGTCTGGCAAGAGGCATAGAATGCTAGGCAGACATATACTGGATTACCTCTCTGAGATATATGAGGTCAGCGTGAACGATCTGCTGTAATAACTTACGGCTAACAAACTAACTAACCATTTTGTATATTTTCTTACATCTTTGGTATTTGTAATGGGATCCTTATGTCTGATATATAGATGTTTCTGGCTCGATATAACTAATATTCAGCTTTATGAACCATGAAACTCAGATCAAATTTAAATAGGTGACTGCTATGTTCGGCAATAGAAAAAAAAATTGTCTTTTCTTAGCAAAAGTTTAATGTGAAAATGCACGCATTTGTTTCTTCCTGTAAGATGATACACTTTAATACGCACTCTGAAGAAGAATTTAAATTGGCAAAATTAATAGACAACAGCTTTGTTTATTAAAGTTCAATTAAAAAGGTAAAAAAAAATATATTTTTACGCAAAAATAATTTCAATGATAACCAAAACTAGAGAACATAAAAAGTTTAATTTACAAAGTTATTTAATTACAGTAAAATTTGTTTAAAGTATCTGCAATAAAATTTTTTATTTTTAAATCCAAAAAGAAAAGGAAACTGAAGGTGTTTCAATGAACAAACTTCTCTGTTTAATTTTTTTCTTCATTAATTGTGTCTCAAAAATACTTCCACTTTTTGTTGCATTTATTTTAAAATCATTTAAACCATTTTTGTTTTAACTTGTTCGGAAAAAGCTTGATGAGGTGACACTTTTCGCTCGTTTCGTATCGTAATGAAAAAAAGGTAAAATGTTCCAAAAAAAGGTAAAATGGCCCAAAAGATATAAAGTAACATAAAGAAAAAAAAAACAACTTGTTAAATGATTTTAAAGTTTCGTTTTGTCTTTTGCTGTAACAGAATAAGTGCATCTGTCATTAAATTTTGTTTTTTATACCCGCCACCAAAAAAATGGTGGGGGTATATTCATTTTGTCATTCCGTTTGTAACACATCGAAATATCCATTTTAGACCCCATAAAGTATATATATTCTGAATCAGGGTTTGATTTGATGACGATCTAGCTATGTCCGTCCGTCTGTCCGTCTGTTGAATGCACGATAGAGGTCGCACCAAAAAAGCTAGACGGCTCAAATTTTGCCAAAATCTTTCTTATAGACAAGGTTTGTTTGGTATTGAAAATGGGCTAAATCGGAATATCAGGAAGCGAGTTATAGCTCGTAAAGCAAGAGTATGTCGAAAAACCCTTGTCCTTCTAACATCGAATAAAATGGAATTGTATCCAAACGCATTAACGTAGACTCATTAAACTTCAAATATGTATTTCCTGAGTAAAAGCAATATTTTTCCCTGAAAACTATCTAAATCTATGCATTAGGAAAAGAGTTATCGATCAAAATGTACGAAAATTTATACCGCACAGTGTATTTTTCGGTATATTTAAAAACAAAAACGTCATAAAAGCAACAAAATTGGATGTACGACTCTGAAATTTAGCACACGTGGCCTTTTGATCAAATGCTTTTTTCTAGAGGAAAATAAATGTGACACGCCTACTTTTACGCCCACCTCCCATATAACGTCTAAAGTTAAATTCATATAATTTCTCTACGGATAAAGATTTTAGAATAATAAACGACTATATTGAAACAGCTAAGTTGTAATCATTAGCAAAAACAACTTTGACACGCCTACTATAACGCCCACTTTTCACGTTATCCACTGTTAATGAAATTTAAAAGCTCATAAAACCGACAAAATTAGAGCTACGATATTGAAATTTACTACAAATATCCTTCTAGTCAATGTCATTTTTATGCCGGAAAACTTAGGTGACACGCCCACTTTAACGCCTACCTCACATATAACGGTTTATCTCAAATTCATCTAATTTCTCTACAAATAAAGATTTTGGAATAATAAAGGACATTTAAGTTGCATTCATTAGTAGAAACAACTTCAACACGCCTTTTTTAACGCCAACTTTCATTGAAAGGCTACAACAACTTCGACACGCCTACTATTATGACCACTTTTCACGTTATTTAGTGTTAATGAAATTTAAAAGCTCATAAAACCGACAAAATTGGAGGTATGATGATAAAATTTGCCACATATTTCTTTCTAGTTAATATTATTGTTATGCTAGAAAATGTAGGTGACACGCCAACTTTAATGCATACCTGCCATATAACGGCTTATCTCAAATTCATATAATTCGTCTATGAATAAAGATTTTGGAATAATAAAGGACTGTAGTAAAACATCTTATTTGCATTTATTAGTAGAAACAACTTCAACACGCCTACTTTAACGCCCACTTTCATTGAAAGACTAAATTTACGAAAAGATTTTGCTAGCATATCGAACTTATCAAAGAAAGTGATACATATTTTAATATAGGGAGATTATTCCACAGCAATTACTGTCAATAACAAACAAATACATTTTGTGCTATTAATTGGGTTATTTCCCGGGAATTTAAGTTATTTAATCTTCCCGATTTCCCGGGATTATTTTTCGGGATTCCGAGAAATAAAAAAGGTGGCTTCGATTCGATTGAAATTTATATTGAAATTGATTTCTAATGATTTTATTTTTGATCTCATAGCTGAAGTACCGGTATTTTTGTTTTTGTGCTCATATTTGATCTTGTATCTAGAGAATAATATTTTTTTTCAATAAAATAATATTTTTACTCAATTTATATTTTAAATTCAACTTTCTTTATTAATTTTTATAGTTTTTCTTTTACAGTATAAACTATTTTATGATTTTTAATAAAAAGTTTTTTATCAATTAAAAATAAATTTACTTTTTACTTCTTTTGCGGCGGGATCCCGGGATATTAAAAAAATTTTTCGCATTAACGGGAAACAAAAATTTTCGGGAAAAAAACCCAGGCTACAAAAGAACGAAAAACTGGTGGTGGGTATAAGCCCACAGCCGAATATAGTGCTCTTACTTGTTATATTTCAGCTCATTCTAAGCTTGACTATGCAAGGTATATTATACGACACGATCTTTGAAGACTTTAGGTTTTAAAATACTCTGAAAATGCGGAACTAACTGTCGATTATGTTTAGGAGTTGGGTGCTACACCCACTTCAAATATTAAGAAAAAATTTGCGTAAAAGCCATTATTAAGTTTTATAGAAAATTAAAAAAAAAATTAAAGCAAATTATTTAGTCCAGCTTGTCTCCGGATTAACACAAATTAAAAGTGTGCGTGAACAAATTTTCTCTATATTAAAATCTAAGTTGGGTAGTAACAAACATTTAGAAAAATTTTGCGAAATCGGTTCAGTGGTTCTTGAGTGATGCGATTAACAACGAACCACATTTAATTTTTACTTGTATCGATTCTTAAGTAAAATCAAGTAAGACTGCTAACGAAATCTGCATTTCATACACTCATACATACTAGCATGTTTTGCGGTCGGTAATCTAAGTATGTAGTTGTAAATGTGACTATACCCTATTTAGCATTTTATATCATGCACAAAATACACTCTTTGCAAAAACAATTTGTATCAACAATATTGATTAAACTTTTTTTTGCTTAATTTGCGCATGTGTTAGTAGAAATTTTAAATGCTTAAAACTCCTAATATTAAGATTGTGCACATTCGCAGGAAAAATACTTTCAATTCATTCATGCGTAGGCCCTTCAAGCAATTTCTTTCCAAAAGGAGACTTAAAAGTTGGGCCGGAAGTTGAAAATCATCGAATTCGATATCATTTTCTTATTTAAATAGTGTTCCCGTTTGTGAACAAACGTTGCACCTCTATAATACTTACTAGATGAGACTATTAAGTGATTTTCTTAGTTTCATATGTAGTAAAATGCTTCGGTGACGAATTATTGTAGTTTTTTGATATCGCTTTAGTATCGTTTTCTTATCAAAAAAGTGTCGTATTTGCTATATATTAAAAATATTTCTTTTAATTATTCACTTTAATAATGACGACTTTTAACCTCCGAAGTCACATTAACGCTAAATAGCGTCTGATTTTTCTTCAATTTAACTGTTAATTGCATTAATTTGGTTTTTGCAAAAATTATTTAGTGCAACAGTTAAGGGATTAAAGTTCAATAGTAATATAATTTGTTTTTGTATTTTTGAATCAACCAAAACCTAATATTTAAGATACAAAAAACGGGTTAATAACTAAAAACTGACTATTTCTATTGATATTAATTACAATAATAGTTAAAATTACAATAAAAGAAAGAGCAAAACAAGAAACACGTTTATATTGTTTTTGCAAAATATTTTTCTAACCGAAAAGTAACATCTAATGCACAATAAAAGTGTCATATTTATATATTTAAGTATACTTTAAAGTGACTTAATAGTCACTATTTCGATAGTTTAAATTACAAGAAAATTTAACTGAAGGAAGATTTAAAATCGAAATCAATTTAATTTGTTGTTGTGAAAATGAACACTATATTCTAGTTGTGTCGAAGCAGTGACTACATATTAAGACACAACTATCCAAAATTAATCTTCTATTTGCTAGCAGGGGGTTTTCATCAACGACCACTTGCTTTTGTTGGCGTTGTTTTAGTCAAATTTTGTTTTTTTCAATCTCAACAAAAAGTTTATATTTTTGCCAATATCTTTGCCGGTAGTAAACCGATAGTACTAATAGTTTCTATTAAGTTTTCTTATACATATGTAAGTATATAAGGTCTTCGGTAAGTTTTCGAAAGAAAATTGCGATTAATTTTGATGAAGATTTTGTCCATTAAAATCGATATAAACTGATTGAATGTTTTTTACACTTTCGATAAATTTGTAATATTCATAACCCTGCGGCCACACGTTCAAGTTTTTCTGTCAAGTTTTTCACACATACTAAATTGATTGCTGTGACGTAGGCTGCACGCAATTTTAAAGCAATTTTATTATTCAAAATGTCTTTGTCAAGAAAACAACAACAAAAAACCAAAAATTCGTCACAACAATTGCACTCAGCTGTTTTCTTGACAGTAAATTGAAACATTCGATGGAAAGGGAATTTCAAAAGCAAGTTCGCATCAAGTTCTAAAAGTATGAGTGTAATAGTAAAAAAGTGTGAGTGTATTGAAACTTGATACACAAAACTTGATCGTGTAACCCCTGTGTAAGAAAAATGAACTTAGATTTCTAGAAAATTCTTTATATTTCTAGATTTCAAACAACATAATGTTTTTTGATAAATGTTCTTTTTTTCAAAAATTTAAAATCTTTTTGTTAATTATTTTCCACAATTAAACGGTTTAAATAAAACTTTTTTGAAAAAAGTCACCTAATATTTAATTATTTCATATTACGAACTGTTTTTTCGCTTAACAAATTGTAGCTCACATTTCCTTTTAACTCTATTTTGATTTGTCATTCTACTTTTTTCTATTTATTTTTATACCCTTCACACAGTGAAAAAGGGTATATATAGGTTTGTCATTCCGTGTGAAATTTCTACAATTTTCATTTCCGACCCCATAAAGTATATATTTTCTGAAAGCTTATGAATAGGGGAGTCGATTAAGCTCTGTTAGTCTGTCAGTCTGTCCGTCTGTCCGTCTGTCAGTCTGACCGTCTGTCCGTGTGTATGTTGAAATCAACTTTTTGTAGACCCCCGACATCGCTCGGACCCGGGTGAGGTATTAAAATATCAGAAATATTCGGGTATTGAAAATCAGAAACATTGGTACATAAACAACTGAGATATGAGCAAAAACCCAGGACCACCTCGATTTTTTTTTCACAAAAACAACATTACAACAACAACATACATACATACAAACGTGTATACTGGTTAGAGAAAACGTGGCATCGAATCCCAGCTGAGCAAAAAAAATTTTTTTTTAATTTTTTTTTAATTTTTTTTTAAATTTTTTTTTTATTTTTTTTTTTATTTTTTTTTTATTTTTTATTTTTTATTTAATATATTATTTATATTTTTATTATTATTTTTTTTTAAATTTTTTGTTTTTTGTTTTATATATATAATAATTTTTTTTTTTTAAATTTTTTTTTTTAAATTTTTTTTTTAAATTTTTTTTTAAAAATTTTTTTTTTTAATTTTTTTTTTTTTTTTTTTTTTTTTTTTAACATACATACGAGAATTTATAATTTTACAATGGGATGTTTTTATATATGTATGTACGTATTTCATACGTATTTCACAAACTACTGTTATTGCGTGACTACACGTTGTGAAGGGTATATAAGATTCGGCACGGCCGAATATAGCACTTTTACTTGTTTTTTTTTGGAATAGTCTTATGATCTGTGTGTGTTGTTGTTACTTCATAATAAAAACTTGTCAAAATATCTTGTTGATTTTTATTTACATTTATTTCTTTCTATTAGAGACAAATAGGATTTAAATTGTTAAGGCGTTTTTCTTGATTTTTTCAATATACATACACACATACATATGTACTCTCAGTCACATGTACAAATGTTTGTATGTATTTTTATCGTGTTAATCTATCTGTGAGTTGTAATAGCAAAATTGTTGTCCAGTCATTAAATGATAATAACTTTTTCGAAAGAATTTTTTTATTTCTATTACTTAAGCTTAAGATTTTGATGTTTTAATATGCTTTGCTTTATAAATAAAAATGTTTGTGATTTTATGCTTAATAAGCTGGTATGTTTAATTGTTAGATAGAACATGATTTAAATATTTAAAATAAAACGGCCTATTTGGTCCATTTGTATTAAGTAACTGGTTGAGTGGGACTTTAAATCTAGTCCCAGCAAAATATTTAAATCGACTTTATTCTGAGATAAATTTTAAATTGTTGTTATTTATTGTAAATAGTTTTGTACTCCTTGTTTTAAAGCATTTTTCAAAATATGTATAAAAATTTGTGGCGGTAACGCTTGAATTTCTTTAACAATATTAGTTTTGAGTTCAAGGGACTTCTCAGGCTTGTTCACATACATATACTGGCTTGTTCAAATCACCCCAAAGAAAGTAGTAGGGTTCTGACAAATCTGACGAACGCGCTTATTCATTTTCCAATTTCTGGGAAATATTTTATTTTAAAAAAGTTAAGTGCCATTGTGTCTGAAGGATAATGGGTTTATCTAGCTTAAATTAGATCTGAAGTTTGTTTGAAGAGCAGAATGTGAAAAATATTTTATAGTAAACCGATACTGCACTCTTTTTACGGATACTTCAATCAAAAACTTCCATCTCCATTTTCACAGAACTAAGGCCCAATTATATTTTTAGATAGAAGCCCAAACTCCAAACTGTACACCTAATGGGATGAAATTGGCATTAATAATTGGCTCTTCGATTTTCAGAACCTATAATCTACAATTCTGCTTACTTATAAAGCCATTGATTTTTAATAAACATCGTTTAATTTCGGGCTTAAAGTTAAAATTTAACTCCAAAATTAAGAAGCTGCCCATAATCTGCGGGCTTAGATTCTTGAATTAATTGAACCTTCTATGGGAATAAGAGAAAATGTTTTCTTAAAATGCGCCGTAGAGCCTTATCAGCCATTCTTAGCTGAGCACAACGCCTACTGGTTCATGATTCTTCTTTTTTTAACACTTTGATCTATGCGATCAATATTTTCCACAGCGCGAATTAAACATGGTCTACCGGTTCGAAGAAAATCTCTTAGGGCGCGATGTTGGTGGTAACGGTGAACTTAGCAACGAATCATTGCTACCGAGTACGAAATTCCGACTTTAAAATATCGACTATATGGTATTCGAGTCAAAATAAATGATCGCTGATTTAAATGACAAAATTATTTTATTCTGGTTGTTTGTTCAGTTGTAAGTCTCTCCACCACTTATTCTCCAGGTGTTATTTATATAAAACTGAGATAAAAAAATTATGGAAGATATAAACGAAAAATTTATAATATTTTTAAATCCCCGCTCTGTGTTTTTTAAATTGGTGAAATATCGTACTTTCGTTTTTTTATTGTGACTGCTTGATGTGTATTGCGGTCTAGAGGTGTCATTGGGCCGTAAGTTTTTTTTTGAAAATGATGATCTAAAATGAGCAAAACATTTTTTTTTAAATTTGTGATTACAAACATGCATATGTACATACATACATACATAAATGTACGAAAAACTACATACAATCTTGTGTAAAAGAAAAATATCTTTAACTATTTTAATGTTATGTCTTTTCCACATACTTATTTTATACTTAAGATCGATATTTGTTCTAAATAGTATTTTGTTAACCTAAAGTATTAAAAAAAAAAATTTATTAATTGATTTATATCGATGGTAACAAGTAGAAAAGCCCTAACTCGTTATTTTTACAAAATTGAATTTTCAGTGATTTCAATACAATTCACACAAATACACCTCGTTACAGAATTTAATGCAATAATTTTCAAAATAACGGTTGTACCATGCAATTTCACAAAAAAAAAATACATTATGACAATACAGTTCCTGTTACGTTTTTACCTTCTCCTGTAAAAATACAATTATTTGAGTTGGAGGCCTCTCTACTTGTAATCAACGATATTTAGTCTTCCGTTTGAAAATTCACTCAATGTGAAAGAGAAATTTGGTATTAATAACATAATTTGTATCACTAATATTGCTATAAATAATGTATGTATGTATGTATGTATGTATGTATGTATGTATGTATGTATGTATGTATGTATGTATGTATGTATGTATGTATGTATGTATGTACATAAATTGTAAGAAATATATTCGGAAAACAATTTAAAAATGTTAGTAAAATGCTAAAGAAGAAAAGTTTCTTGTAAATATTCAACATTTAATCGGTAGACCAAATAAAAATTTGTGAGAAACATTTTTTAAAAGATTGGGTTTTTTATAATATTTTTTTTCCAATTTGAAAATATTAAAAATTAACTTAAATTAAACAAAACTTTTAGTAACATTGTTTGGGGTTGAGGTCAATAACTGAATTTTATTATTATAAAACTTATTAATTATGTATCTGGTTTTTGGTTTATTTATTTTTCCCAATATTTCGATAAACTTCCTTCGGTCACCTTTAGATGACCTAAAAAATACAGTTTAACAAACAAAAATATCATAATTAAAGACAAACCACTTAAAAATTAATTTAAGGCAATCCAAATCAATATTATTGTTATTAAACACAACAAAGGTCAACCAAAATACAAAACCTTTGACATTTAAATTTTTTTTATTCATTTTTTTCTATTTGAGTCTCTTTAAACTTTCTTATTTAATACTAAAAATTGTCTTTAAGATTGATATGATATTTGTCGAATGAAATTTTAAGCAAATGTATGCAAAACTCCTAATCGTTGGTCACAAGTGGAAAGGCCCCAGTTAAAATTATTTTAACTCTACAGGAGAAAGTAATGTAACTTCTTTTGTAAAATTGCGCGTAAAACTGGTGCCGAATTACAGCATTCGATATCGATCGAAATTTTACTCGAACGATCGAGTACGCTGTGCTTTAGATATAGAGATTCTAATAAGAATTTTCAAATTTCGATCACGTTCGAATGCCGTAATTCGGCCTCTGTTCTTTTTTGTACTGTTATATTAAATTTTTGTGTCGGGGTGTATTTATTTGAAATGTATTGGAATCACTGAAAAACTCAATTTCCTAAAAATTCTGAGTTAGGGCCTTTCTAATTGTCACCCTTTTACATAACAGAAAAATGGTGCTTGTTATTCAATGAACACAATTCGAACACATATTAAAAACAATTATGTACAATCACACAGTCATACAAGTTACAGAACTTGCACTCAGTAGTGTTTGTCATGAATACAAATTTTGTTTATGCATGTCACTTAAACGTATTATCGATGTCTCATATAGCCACCCATTAACACACATACGCACTAGTGTTTAAAGTTAAAACTTTAAAGTAATGCATTTAAAAACAAAAAACAAACAAAAAACACACTCGCTAGCTGCTTTGCATACACACATAAACAACTGTAATGTAAACAAATAAACAATAATACGAACACAAAATATGCATCAATAAGAAATCGTGTATGAACACGAATGACTAATAAAGTGAGTGAGAGGATGATGCAAAAAATGTTGAACAACAACAACAACATCTATGACAATGCATATTGTTGTTGTTTTGTATGTACATAAGTATAAATGACAAGAAAAATGTATCAAACAGTTTTATACACTTAAGTATACTTACATTTAAGTATTCTTATACCCTTCACCTATGGTGGCAAGGATATATCAGCTATGTCATTCCGTTAGTAAATTCTACAATATTAATATCCGAACTCTTAGAGTATATACGTACATATGTATATATTTTTAAACTTTAGGAATAGGGCAGTCGCTTGTACACTGCCCGTCTGTCCGACTATCCGTGTGTTTGTTGAAATCAAGTTTTAGAATCCCCGTAAGTTGCTCATATGTATGTATGTAAATACATACTTAAATATCTACATATGTATATACCTGTAAGTAGCATCAATCAAACTGCCTCATATCTTTCTATGATATGAGCAATTAAACACGACTATTCGAAAAGACAAACAAATTAGACAAATCGTTCTCTAATCGGCAAAATTATAGGCAAAACTTATTTTAAAAAAATATTTATTTTATCTCTGATATATCAGGCTTAATACGGTCTAAAGATAACTGAGATATAGCCAGAAAAGTACAACTGTTTAACTTTTATACGGTATTTTTCCTAATACATACAAACTAAAATAATTTTTTTGCAGCTAATAGATAACTGAAATGGTCAACGTGGATATCAAATTAAAAGGCTTGGTTAGAAAAATTTTACTACAATAAACTTTTTTACAGTTAAAATTTAAGATGCCGCCCTTAATAAAATGGCAGATATATGGGTTAAATATACTAATTACGACTTTGTCCCTTTAATCCCCACAATATTGCTATCAAATGAAAGGGCTTGATTAGTAGAAAACAGCAAACTACATAAAAGTGTTAAATCAAAAATTATGTTCGAAATAAAATGGCGGATAATTTTGTTTTCCTTAACTTCATCAGTCTGATTAAATATGATTATATGATAAAAGGGCAGGACTAGTAGAATATGTAAAAATCAAAAATTAAAGATGGCGTCGGAAAGAATAAAGCAAAATAGCCACGCTATGGTTATTATTATACCTGTGTTTATATGTGCTTGATTTCTGGGCGAACATATACTAGATGGCCTCTCTGCGATATCTGAAGTTGGACTGAATTATCTACTGAGATATCTCAGGGCCACGGGGTGGATCTAGTACCCTTACTCTTGGATTTTATTCTGAGATACACTAGAAGCTGACGAGTGATGTGGTCCTGTCAAAACGGAGTCATACAGACTCTACTTGACTGTTGGCGTGCAGCGAACTACCACGATAACCAACCAACCATGTGCTTGATGGTGAAGGGTATTATCAGATTCGGCACGGACAAACATAGAAGTCTTACATGTTTTTAGCTTAGTATTGATACTAGCAAAAAAACTTAAAGTAACTTAAAAACATGTAATAAATCCCTTCTAAAAATGTTTAAAAAATCTGTAGTGAAATGTGTTACAAAAATCTTAAATTTGAAAAAGAAAAATAAAAGAAAACAAAACAAAAACTGTCAAAACTGAAATGCACTTGTAAGTCGAAAATATTTGACTACATACAATTTATTATTGTAGAACGTAGTATATTTACTTGGAAATACAAAAAAAAAAAACAAAAATGCGCTTTGATAAATAGTTGATTGAAAATGGGATTTTTGGGAAAACATTTTTGTAAGTACACTCCTGTTCAACTGACTAGACCCACAAGATTTTAAATATTTAACAAGATATACATTTGAATGTAAGTATATCGCTGTTCCTTCAACAAATTCAATTACATATGTATGTATGTATGTATGTGTTTTTTACTTAGTCTTCAGGAGAGCAAAAAATGCATTTTATTTTTTTACTTTATAGTATTTAACTTACCCATACTGACTGTTGTTTATTTTTGAATTAATCAAGATATCCTTAAATGGTTTGGTGAATAGATTTACGACCAATAAAGGTTCAAAATAGAGCATTAATTTTTTTTTAATTATCACATCACCGATTACGTCAAAGCAGCGACAATGTGTACTTTTCAATTGTACATATATTTAATAGAAACATTTTTATATCAAAAATAGTACAATAAAATTCGAAAGTCCTGTGGGTCTCATAAAATGTTATATTTGTTACAAGTTTACTAATTCAATAAAAAATAGAGCTTCGCACGAAACATGCTTGTACGGAAGATAATAAAAGTTTTACTTACAAATAAGATTACGGAAGACAAGAAATTTATATGACAAGTTCCTCCTTTAAAGCACTTTTTTAACCAAAATTAGCGTTTTTAAAGCCTATTATAAAAGACAGATTTAGGCACATAATTTTTCTTAGTCTCTGTCATTGAAAATCTGCTTTGTTTTTAGAGAAGGTTGGATGCACTTAGAAATAATTTATTTGCATAATTTTCCATTTATTAATTTACCTCCACTACTGCATTAAAATAAAGATTTTGTCGAAGCGCATATAAACGTGCTTCCACTTTAAGACTCAGAGACGAAGAGTGTTTCGAAAACTTCAATTTTTGAGATGAAGAGGTTGCATTTTGGAGAGGATAAAACAATGTTTTTTCATAAGTTTGACAATTGTTATTTATGAAAAAAATGGGACAATTTATGAAATTTGGCATCTGGAAAGAAATAGCTGATCAATTGAAACTAGTTAATTAAGTACGCCCAGGGTTTTACTTGGTATACTTTGACAAATTTTACAGAATACTTTAACTGCAATTATCTGTTAATACGACAAAATATTTTATTATTTCTGACTTCAATAAGTCATGCTGTAGCAGTGTCTTGAAGAAAAAAAACATTTCTTCTTATCTTTTGCAACTAGGGAGAACGACATGAGAATATACAAACATATCGATTGTATCAAGTATAAAGGCCCTAACTAAGAAAGAAGCCAAGTTTTTCAGTGATTCCAATGCATTGAACACAAATGCATCTCGATACACAAACTTAATGCAATAGTGTAAAAAAAAAACAGTTTTACAATTAATTAGACGAGAGTAGGGACATTATGATAATATAGTTTCTATAACGTTTTTACCTTCTCCTTTAAAGTTACAATTATTAGCGGTAGGACCTCTCCACCTGTCACCAACGATATGTTATTATGTTTTTATGTTTATATCTTTTCCACCTGTTCTTGTTGTCCAATCAAAAAACTATACAGAACGTCTGTCAAAAAAGTCAAAATGCCAAATGCAAACGCAAGCAATGTGTAGGGAAAAGTAAAAGAAATGATAAATGATTAAATGTACACCCCTGCACTAAATTGTTGAAAAAATTGCATCTTTGCATATAAGCTTTTATAGTTTGAAGTTATTTTGCAGGTGCTTTTTTTATGAAAACTATTAGAGTTGCTTCAAAACAATGCTAATATATTTTCAAATATGTATTAGCTTAGGTGTAGGCTTAATATTGTAGAAAGAGTTACCTTAGTTTCTCTCTACTGTTTATACTTGTACATAAATGTAAAAAACCTATTAGGGTTTCGCTTTTGAAGGAATGCATATGTATGTGTGGTTTACTCTATGTGAATAAACGTAAATCTTTAAACATATAAAACCATTTGTTTTCGAAATATTTATGTGTGTATGTGTGGGTGTGTTCGTTGAGCTGTAAAAATAAATGACTACACATAGATACATATGCATATTAGAGATTTTCACAAATCGGTCGACCAATAAAATATAAAAAACCAATATAATAAAAAAGCGCCAGACGAAAATACACCCGGAACACAGGCAATTAAATTCATTGCCAATTGAATGGCTTAGTTATTGCAATCAAAGTTTTCTTTTGTGATTTTGAAATTTCTATTGAAATAATCATTATATCTTAGTGCTAACTAAATATGTATTGATATTCAAAAACGAAATTCTGTCATAAAATTCTATTATCACAACTAATATATATAATTGGCAACAATTCTGGTACTCACAAACGATACTGTTTTCTTTGTGCATGATTGTGATTGTGAAAGAAATACATGTGACATCTCTTGAAACTATGAACATATGTTAGACAAGAACACATATTAGGTGTTTTTGTAGAGATATAAAATTTTACTAAAAATCGAACACCGAAAATTAAAAGGAATGGAATGATGGAATTTTGACTCAATCTGCTTACAAATTTCTGGCAATTTGCCTCTGTAACTGCGCTTTATGAACGCGATTCTGTTGATCGTATTTTTCACTACTTTTTGAACATAGCCGATTTTTTATCACCAATAGAGCTGCCTTCTAAAGAATCTTTGCTGGTTTAGCTGAATAAGCCAGAGATGCGACGTACTCTTAAAAAATATAGTCAAAAGGTGTAAAACCACATGAAAATGGTGGCCAGCTTACAGATCTTTTTCATAAGCTACTTTGGTCGCCAAATGTTAAAGTAATCAAGGTGATTGTACTGCATTTTTCGCCATTTCTTCTCTACATGATTTGCAATGAGATGAGGTTTAAAAACTAACAATTTCTTTCGAGTAGCTTTCGGTATTCACGTTAGTGCTTTTACCTGTTTCGGAATCAAAGATAAATGGTCTAATGACGCATTCGGAATGTCAAACGCACAAAATATTATTTTTTTTTCAAGATTGCTCTCTCCAAAAATTAAAATTCTGCTTGCTTACACACACATTAAGCAAAAAATGAGAAGCATCACTAAAGATGATTTAACAATAACAATCTGGTTTGACTTTCAATGAATTTTCAGCACCATTCACCGAACACCCGATGCAATTTAATTATTTTTTGCTCCAGCTGAATTTTATATGGATGTATGCCAGGATTATTCTGCAAAATTTTTCAAAGAGTGAACGGGCTGCAAACGAGTTGCTGAGAACGGTGCCAGATCGGTCAAACTCAAAGTCCATGTGTGCAGTTGCTTCATGTTGCTCTTTAAATAATCCTCCCCATTGACAGTCACAGTAGCTTTCTTTAAAGAAGTCCCACAATGCGCCTTGATGAAACTGCGCATCACACAGTTTTCTCTAAAGAAGTATTTCTGGTAACTTAGTAATTCTAGATTAACTTTATAGATGGCAATTCACATTGTTTACATTGCCATTTAGATCAAAATGGGCCTCATCAGAAATAAACAAGCAATTAATCAAACTGTTGTCTACTGTGGTAATTTCAATAATTTTATCGCAAAAATCCAGACGAATTAGCAAATTCAAAGGGTTTAGCTTGCTTATAATTTGGCCAATGTGTGGAAAAAGGTTTTAGTCATCATGAAATATCCGTTGCCATGACCAAAACTATGCCGATAAGTTTCAATACGAATCGTTTAGATTTGCCTAAAGCGACGATGCTACAAACGCAGTTGGTCTAGAACAATAACATAAGTATCTCGGTGGTACGTTATTCATGCGATGTTTCTCGGAGAGAGTACCACCAAACTCCCGTCAAAATTGCCTTTGGACGAAAACGAATGACTACAAAACTTGCTACTGCTCCACTTGCCAATACCTCTTTCAGGTAGCCCCAACATTCAGTTAATTGATTCTAAATAGTAACCTGCCAAACAATAAAAAAACAGGCCGATTACTCACAGTAAAAAAATTATTAAGTTTTGTTTTTATAAAACGATCCGAAAGTGTAGATTCGATTTAGAACGTGCAGCGTTAACGGAATACTAGAAACATATGCTAGCAGACTTTTTCTGTAACTCGCTGAAGTTAAAACTCTATCGCTAAAACTCTAAACAGAATATTTACAGATTTTTGGCTACTAAATATTGTCTCTAGATTAATTTTTTTTAGAATTTCAACGATAGAGAAATATATTTAGAGAGTTTCATAATAAGGGTGCAGAAGTCGTCCTGCTCAGTTATGAATGGCTCGTACGACACTAAGAAGTAATTTAAAAAATATTTACTATTATTTTTATAGAAGTGGCAATTGAAGCAAGAACTTAAACTCGCAGATTATGGGTAGCGTAACAGCTGGCCGTAAATTAAATCAACTTTATTAAAAATCTGATTTTGAGTGATGATGCTTACTATGACCTTAATGGCTTTAATTTTAGGTAGAACTGTAGGTTTTGGGGTTCTGAACATCAAAAAACCATTTATCAACGCAAAGTGTTTTCTATTAGGCGTACAGTATAGTGTCGCATTACATCTGAAAATATCATTGGCTCTTAATTCTTTAAAAATGAAGATGAAACTGCTGTAACAATTAATGGAGAGCGGTGTCATTTTATGGTAGAAAATTGTATACGTCCTGCTTTTAAAAATTGATTTGAGATGTGGTTTCAGCAGGATGAAAATACTATTATTGCTCTAGACACAATGGATCTTTTAATTCAATAATTTTGAAAAAAATGTTCAGAACTTCTGAAATTAATTGGTCAACTCGTTCGCCAGAATTGTCAGCACCGGACAATTTTCTTTGGGGTAATTTGAAGGAGCGAGTGTGTATGATCCGAGGCAATTCTTGAACTTGAAACTAACATTGATGCAGAATTTTTAGTCATACAGTTACAAATATTGAAAAATGTTATCGAAGATTTTTAAAACATGAAGATCATGGCGAAGCTTAAAAACGTGGGTCATTTAAGTGACATTATTTGCCATACTTAGGTATTTTAATTTTTTAAATATAATAAAATAAATGAATAAAATATACAAACGAAATATGTTATTAATTTTAAAGTCCATTGCGGCTTTTATACTACCCTGTACCATTATTAATAGTTTATCTTATAACGAGTATCAAAAACCAACAAATCTTTCGTTTTGCTGTTTCTCAGTTAAAAGTCGAACATCGTGAACGTCTATACTTATTAAAATAATTTTTCTCTCTAAATTGTTCTAATAAATAATTTCTGTTTTTATTTCCAGGTATGTATTTGACGGCAAAAATTGACATTATTTCCACATCTCTTTAACTACTTTTGTAAGTCACTGTGCTGGAAAAAATATATGTTTCTGCTCTACAACAATTTGCGGTGTAGAAAACAACACATTTAAATGGGTGAGTTGATTCAAGGGTTTCTCCTGATGGTTTTGATGTTAATTTTGTTATTATTGACAGTTGAATAAATTGTGTAGCACACTTACACACATGCACATGTCTGAATGAATGTGTGTATGGATGTTTAAACGCACTGAATTTGTGATATCATTTCCTATTGCTTATTTTACTTACTTCACAGATATTCCCTGACAGTAACTTAGTTACATGTTCATATATCAAGAGATTTAGGAAAGGAAATCATGGCGAAGAGTTTGAGCGGAAAGATGGAAAGGTGGTGACTTTCAATAAATTCTCAACTTGATTTTTATACTTTTATACATTTGGAACGTTCATGCAAATGATATCAATTTCAATTTCTGTGCGTGACATTTAAACATTCTAAGTAAATATGAAATGATGAAGAGGTGTAAATTGTAAAAGGTTTTGCAAAAAAGGCGGTAATTTTTATAAAAATTAAACTAAATAAAACAAGCAATATAAAGAATAAGTTATGTGTGAAAAAACGCATCAGTTGCCGCCGTAATTTCGCAAAATGTCACGGATACAGGAACTAAATTTTAAAAATCCTCTCCTATCCTATATCAGAAGTTTGTATTAGGTACACTTTAAGGCAAAGGGTTAAATACAGTATATTGGCATTTGTGTCTTCATAACACCTTAACAGAAAAAGTAGGATAAAATTGAACAATTTTTCCGGCCAACTAACTTTATCAATTCGCTATTGCCCTCAAACAATTATTCGATTATTAAAATTTAATCGATTGTACTTGCTGCTCAATTGCATAACCGATCATGGTGATGTGACAAGAAATTTAAAAGACACCGCCAAAATAACATGACCGCCACAATATGTCAATTACTATATGTTCTTATTGAAACACCCTATACATTGTGTTATATTAGTTAGATGAATAGAAAAGTTATATTTTATACGTTACAGGTAGTACAAGTTTGTGCTGATCTTTGTAACCCTTAATGAAATATAGGCCAACGGCCTTACTAGAATATACTGTCTGAAAATGAATTGCTGATTAAAAGAAGCATCGTTTCTTTAGAGGTCCTTTTCTCCATTAAAACCTGGTCATTTGAATATCGTTCAACATAATTCGAAAGTGAAAGCTATCGATTTTGATTGTATACGGCAAGTGATTTTACCTGGCCCCCACATAAATATCGTTTTAGGATTCGACTTTAGCTAACTTGCAACTATTTTTAATTAAGTACCTTTCAACACAACCTATTTTCGAAAAGAGCTTCTTGAATCGCTTGTTAAGTACCCACCTGCTTCTAACTGTGCTTGTAGCATGATCTTTATGTGCAATGTCCTATTTAGTAGGTCACTATTTTGGAATTAGCAGGTGCTAATTTCACACTTTTTCTACACTGTTGAAATAACAATTAACACTGCTAAAGCATGTTTCCACGACACATTCAATTACTTGATTCGCTCTTTAAATTACTTGTGTGAATTATCCTGTTTCAACGATATATTGTTAATTTGATTTGACAGTTCTTCTTAGTGCTTTTTTTATTTTAGTCCTCTAAACACAATTTCGTCTCATCCAATTATTTTGATGTAGCCAATAGTCTTCTGGATTTAACAACTAATTTTATTTTTTGGTTCCATTTTATTTTTTCTATATGAAATTAAACTTTTCTCTTATTTTTCGCTTTGCTTTGATTTTTTTTGACAGCTGGAAATGTTAAACTACCGATAAAAATTAGAAAATACACCAACTTTATTATAATTCGGAATTTGATTTAAAAATTTTGCATGGGAAAATTATGTAATTTGGTTGGTAATTAGGCTTTGAATTATAAAAAATACATTAAATTACAAATATGTTTGCCGTAGAAACGTGCTTTTATGTTTGGCAGTGTCGAATAATAATTGTACCCTTCACTATCACGTATATGGGGTTAAAGACGGTACCATGGTTTAGCCGGGATTTTCTATTAAATATTATACACCATTTTGTTTTATTATTTCCCACGCCATCTTTGATTTTAAATTTGTACATAGTTGACTGTGTTCTACTAGTCAAGGATTTTTATTTTATACCCATATTGATGGGATTAAGAGTACTAATTATTCGCCATTTTGTTTCGGTCACCATCTTGGATATATGCTTTTTCTTATTGTACTGTAGTTGACTTCTCAAGTCCTTTGTATATGATTCCAATATTGTGGAAGTTGAAGGGGAGTAAGACGTAATTACTATATTTGACGCATATCTTAGCCATTTATTAAGGATGCCATGTTGGATTTTTACACTTTTTCGTATTTTACAGTATTTTACTGATCAAACCATTTTATTTAATAACATTATTGTGGGAGTTAAAGGTGACGATGCCGTAATTACTACAGTTGACCCATATTTATGTCATTTAGGTCGCCATTTTGGATTTTAGCCTTTTTTGTATTTTACACTATTTTACTGTTTAAGTTTACTATATTTGGTTGGTCAAATCTTTTAATTTAATACCACAATTGAGGAGGTTGATGGGGTTACATTTTTAATAACAGGATTTGACTCTTATATAAATTTGTTTTACGCCATTTTGTAGTCGCAGCCATCATAGATTAAAAATTTTTTTATAAAAAATTATATTTGGCTACTTCAGCACTTTCATTTGATATCCACCTCTTAGTTCTATGAAATCTGAAGAAATCGATTTTCGTTTGTAATTTTTTTGAAAATCAAATGAAGCTGTTGTATTTTGCTGCTTATATCCCAGTTAGTTGCGAACCTATTTATGCGTTTTTCCCAACAATAATTTTCGAGATTACGACTTGTGATTCGGTGTCCTTAGCTTGTGCAAAATTTTATTAAGCGCTTCTTTAACTTAAGATATTAAAAAAATATGTATTTTCCCTAATTATCTTTGCCTATAACTTTGGCGGTTTGAGTCCGATTTGACAAAAAATTAAAAACAAATATGCCGATAAAATATCTCAAGAAAAATTTTAATTTTTATGGTAAAAATATAAGAAAAAACAGAGGCTTTCGTTTTTATTTGCTTATATCTCTCCAAGTTATAGAACTTTTAAGCTGAGTTTCTATAGTGTTTCATTCAAAAGTATTTCCAGAAGATTCCACACAGAGTACAGTGCAATATAAAGGGGATTCTAAAAGTTTATCTACACCAACATATGGACAGATGGATATAAGGAGAGGTAAACATTGTTTAATTAATTGACTACCCTGGTCAAAGGCTTTCGGAAATATAAACTTTATGGGGTAGAAAATTAATATTTCAAACGGAGCAACAAATCTATATATACCCTTGACACCACTGGGTAGAAATTCCAGTACAGACATTCCTTATTGCATTTTAGTATTCAAATAATTTAAGCAATACGGTAAGCAAATGAAGTCAATATTGCTTAGAAAATTACTATTAACACATGTCGTAATGGTTGGTCAATTACTGTTCCTAGTCTCCGTATAAGAGGTGCATCTAAAAATCACCACTCTTGGACCGACTCGATTGTATTTGATAAAACTTTATTTATCTATACTTATTAAATGGCGTAGGGTAAATGATGCTCTTGCTTTTAACCAACTCTCTCCTTTGTTTTTATTAAATTTGATGTACATACGTACATATATCAATTGCAGTACATTTGATTTTCATGTTACCCACAAAATATTTATGTCAATGAGCTTTATTGTCAAGGAATGTCCATGTGTGTGTGTTTGTGTGTGTATGTGTGTGTATGTGTGTATATATTTTTAATTTGGAATTTTAATACAAAACACATTATTGACATGAATCCCTCTTTTGTATTAATTTAGATTAAGTATTTTCAAAATGTAGAAGTGCTTTGTGGTAAATTGAAAAATGGAAAATTTAAAAGTTATGAAACTTTAAGAGAAATTCATACATAAATACGCAGAGAAAAGAGTTTTAGTTGTAATAAAAAGAATCGTTGTCAATTGCAATGTTCAGTTGTGTAAGTATATTAGGATTATTGTGGCAACAGAATTTCGTTTCGGAATTTTAATCTACAGCAGTGGAGCCAGAAATTTTTAAAGAAAAAATTTCATTTGCCAAAATATAAGTCTTAATTTTGCAATGTGTGTAATAGATAAATAATTCATTTTTTTTTAATTCTTGTAAAAATATAAGCAAAAACTAACATACGACAGTGCTTATACATAAGTCACTCATTTTTATACTCTTCACCTTTGTTGAAGCCTCATGTATAGCTTTATCATTCCATTTGTAATTTCTACCATATTGATTTCCGAGTTCACAAAGTACATATACATTAGGGTTATAACTTTTTTTTGTAATGCAAAATACCACTCCAGTACCATGTGGTGAATGTTATTCTGATAATAAAAGGCTGCTTTTTAGGTTGATTCGGTGCAAAAAGTTTTCGCACTGAAAGCGATTTCCAAAGTGCTTTAAATTTTTTTTTTTTTAAATTAAGATTTTTCATTACTGTCCAAAAATACTAGGAATTATAAGATATAAACTTTAAGTTTAATGTGCGTATGATTTTACATTGTGGATATATATCCTGCATCACTTTAATCGCACGCTCGTCGCATATATTGCTGCGCTGATGATCTTTAATTTTAGACGGTTCTATTACCCAATGCCTTAAGAAGCATTCGTTAGCTTTCGTGAAGTTTTTTAAAGATTTAATTAATGCAGGGCATGCGAGGAAGACGATGAGACTTTGATACACTATCTCTGTCATTGTCCTGCGTTTGGGCATATTAGACGCGAGAATTTTACAGTGGATGCAGTGGATGCTATACCGAATTTGGAGTACCTGGGGAACTCAAACTGGAGATCCATAAGGAATTACATTGAGGGGACTGAGTTCTTGAACTAGTCCGATATTTAACTATGGGAAATTATGATTATGGTTTTAAATTTGGAATTCTGGTTCCCACATGGAGCGCACAACATGCCAACTGGGCATAAGTGTATACCTGTCAGGGGTTTGGGCTTTTAGTGCCCCTCCTTTTCAACCTAACCTAACCTAATGCTTCAAAGTCATTTTCGTTGAAGTAATGACCACCAACCCAAATTTCAAACCAGGAAGCACAAACAAATTCACAAATAGGTTTTAACTCATCTTGATACTTTGGAAGCAGGATAAGAGATAAAATAGCTAATATAGCGCTAAAATTCCATCTGGCATTGCTAATTGTTTATAAGATTGGCAAAGTGAATATAAAAACTCCATATCATCTGTCCATTTCATTTTTGAGAATTTTAGATTTTCATAATTCTCCTGTCTTGCAGAAAGCGATAAATCTTCCGATAATAATTACTTACTTTGGAATTTTGTTCAACTCACTTAAAGGTATTTCGACTTTTTGTATTCTTTATTTTTTTAGAAGCCCCTGTATATTACTGTGATCTGTATGTAGTGACAGTATTTTGAAAATATCCGAGAGTGAATAGTTATTGAAATGCAGCACGATTTCCCAATAACATTCGGAAATATGAGCAAACAAACAAGACTGCCTCTGTTTATTCCCCATATTTTTACCACGAAAGCCAACAATTTTCAGCCCCTGGTTAATTTATAGAGATGTTTGTTACTTTTTATACCCTTCACACAGTGAAAAAGGGTATATATAGGTTTGTCATTCCGTGTGAAATTTCTACAATTTTCATTTCCGACCCCATAAAGTATATATTTTCTGAAAGCTTATGAATAGAGGAGTCGATTAAGCCCTGACCGTCTGTCCGTCTGTCCGTCTGTCCGTCTGACCGTCTGTCCGTGTGTATGTTGAAATCAACTTTTTGAAGCCCCCCGACATAGGTTGGACCCGGGTAAGGTATTAAAATATCAGAAATATTCGGGAGTAGATCGGTGTTGAAAATCAGAAACATCGGTACATAAACAACTGAGATATGAGCAAAAACCCACGACCACCTCGATTTTCTTTTCATAAAAACAACATTACAACAACAACATACAAACGTGTATACTGGTTAGAGAAAACGTGGCATCGAATCCCAGCTGAGGCAAAAAAATTTTTTTTTAAATTTTTTTAAAATTTTTTTTTTTATTTTTTTTTTTATTTTTTTTTTATTTTTTATTTAATATATTATATATATTTTTATTATTATTTTTTTTATTTTTTTTTTTTAATTTTTTTTTTATTTTTTTTTTGTTTTATATATATTATATATGTATATAATAATTTTTTTTTTTTTAATTTTTTTTTTAAATTTTTTTTTTTTTAATTTTTTTTTATTTTTTATTTTTTTTTTGTTTTTTTTAACATACATACGTGAATTTACTGTTATTGCATGACTACACGTTGTGAAGGGTATATAAGATTCGGCACGGCCGAATATAGCGCTTTTACTTGTTATAGATATGCTATGCCTCTAAAGATACTCTTACACATTTTTGGAAAAATCGATAACTAACTGACAAAGTTATAAACAAAAATATTAAAAAATTTTTTTTAATATATAAAATTGTTTAAGCTCCTAAATAAGTTATGAACAGGATGGAGACACTTCCAAAATTATAACTGAGAAAAGCTTACAAATCGGTTTGAAACTATCTGAGATATAAGCACAAAATTACAAATGCTTCGGTGTTTTTCCTAAAATTGACAAACTAAAATCGATATATTTTTAGCTTCGGACAATGGGGAAGAATGATATAGGTATCAAAAAGAGTACTTGATTAGCAAAAAGAGTGATTTTATTCACCATAAGTAATGTACTGATATTTAAATATTTTATTGCTGCATAGACATTTAAGTATTTTACACTTGAAGTTTGTACATTGATATGAGAAGTCCAGAAAAGTATTTTCGCTCATTTTCATGGTACTGTTATTACTTTCTAAAATTGTGAAGCTAGAGTTTTGTAAGTAGTGACTACTGCTCTGAGGTGAGACCTAAAATGTTAAGGGGTATCAAAAAGGTACTTTTTGCATTCTTATGGTACCTTTTTTATATTTGAGCATTATGAAGCTAGAATATGTGGGATATAAAAAAATTACTTTTTCGCATGTTTGTGGTACTTTTTAAATTTTCTACGTTTATGAAGCTTGAATTGGAAAATAAAGGCCATCTCAGATAAAACTTCGTCGCTTTGTGTGACATTTCCAACTTAGACAGAAAAACGCGAGGGAAAAGGTGTATGCCACTGTGAAAACTTTGACAACACTTACGCATTGTTTGTTTGCCTATAAAGTTTGCAAGTACTTTTCTAATTTTTTCACTATTATTTTATTATTAAATAATATATTTTTTATATAAAAGACAAGTTATTTTATAATAATTAACTAATTAATTTTGCGTTCGAATTTAAAAAGAAAAAAATATAAGAAACTTTGCCACCTGATTGTCAAAGCGCGCAAAAAGATGAGAGTTGCCTAACTTTAAGCTTCGCGCTGAGTTTTAAGTTCTTTATGTGTCATGTTTCATATAAGTATGGCTATTTCATCTTAAATGTCAAAGCGAATTTCTAACGCAACTCGAAGCAAAAGTTTTATCTGACATGGCCTTTAATCCGAGGTGAGAGTAAAGATCTTATTTGCGAACAGAAGGTACTATTTTGCATTTTTTGCTTTTGAATATAAATAGAACTAATTTCACATTTTTTACTTTTAAACACAAATAGCACTATGAAATTAGATGGTATTGAACCAGGTTGAGTAACAAAATTATAGAGAAGGATAAAACGTGAATTTTCTTTGAATCGGAAATTTGAAAAATAAGAAACATTGATCATAAGTTTTAAGGTAAATTTATAAAATATGTCCTCAAAGTACTTTTTATTTTTCTAAATGAAACAAGTTTTAATAATGAAAACTTATTAAGTAATTAGAAAAAAAACTTGTGTTTTCAATAAATAGTCAGAACTGGGCTAGGAAAGTGGGGGATATATTGCTAGAACTCATATACGACTTTTGTTATAACCCATTCCTTTTGTACTGTTTAAAAGAAGCCTTTTCGAAATCATGCATGAAATTAAGAAATTACTTTACTTTGACAAACAAAAATGCATGAATAATATTGATTTTCAATTATTTAGAAAATATTTTCCATTGAGACCCCATAATAAAGAAATAAAATCTATCAAAATCCACATTTTTTTTTCAATTGCTACTATATTGGATTTTTAAAGCTACTTCACGTCCTACTGTTGCTGTTAGTCATGATTTTTGCTAAATACGATTATCACTCACAAGACAGCTGCTCACAATAAATAATGCTTCTGTTTCATTGTTATTAAATACTAAAATGTATCATGTCACTCGCATAATGTATAATTTTATGACATTTTTACGTCAGTCGTTTTTTATGTCTGGTGACAGGACAATAATCATGTACATGGTTAAATCTGTTTTGCAGGCGATTAAATATTCATTTAATATTTCTGTTGCAGTTGTTAACAAATAAACGACAGTCATGATATGTTTTATTACCATAAACAATTTAAATTTAAATCTGTACAAGACTTGTTAATAAAGTAAACAATTTGGCAGAGTCAATTGCGGCTCGTAATATAATAAACCAAAAAAATATTTATTTATTTATAACATTTGCAACAATAACTCATTTTGTAGACTCAGCTTTAAAGTTAACTATTTTCGTAAGTGTTTTGTGTCTGCTGCTCTTGCCGTTGTCAATGTAGCCAAGTTACAAAATTAATTGACAACAATTCATGTTAATTGCTGGATAATTTAAATATAATTGACAAGCTTTTAAATGATTTAAAATTTATTCTTTTTTTTAATTATTTTTGATTGTTAATAATGATGGCCCTTTTCCGATTGGTGCCGATTAGTGTTTTTCATAATTTAAAAATAGTTAAAGTAAGAATCAAAGTGGGCAGATAAGTCTGCAAGTGACCGGTAACCCTACGTTGCCACAGGCAAGTATTTACTTGCAAGTAGTGTATACTTGCAAGTAAAATCAGGAGAAATGCCAAAAAAAACACAAAAATTTTTTGAGTGGCTACACAGCACAGTGCAAGTTCATTTTTAAAATGTCGTCAATAAATAAACTTCAAACAAATTTAAAACAAATGGCGCTGCTTCAATTGGTAATTAAGTGTTGTCAATAGCCACTGTTGAACGTTACCTTTAGACATGTAACTTTTTAATATAATTTTTTTTATTAAATATTGATATTTATATTAAAACTTACATTTTAAATGAATATATATATTTTTTTCTTAATATTCTTCATACACATATATACATATTTATTCAAAAAATTAGCTGAATTATTTACCACAATTGAATGATATATTGTTGAGTTAACAAAAAACTCAGTATTAGACAACACTGTTTTTCGGCTTGTCACTTTACTTGCCGTAACTGTAAAAATTTTACTTGCTTAAAAATTTCTTCGCAAGCTGAGTCGCAGGTTGCCAAAGTGTAGTTGTGTTAGTAAAAAAGTGTTAGTGTATTGGTTTTTTTTCACTTGCACTTGCATGTGGCAACGGTAGGTAAGTTAGAGGGCAAAGCTTCTTGCGTTATGTTAACGTAAGGTTTAATAATAACGCAACTAAGTTACGTCTTTCAGCTTGTTTCATTCAAATTAAATATTACAAATTAAATTTTGTTTTTAAATTTTTTTTTAAATTTTCAACTTATTTAGTAGTTTTTGCGAAACAAAAAGCAAAATAATAATTTTTATTGTTAACTGAAAGTCAATAAAATAAATAAAAGTACTTCACAAGGCATATGCACAAACATCAAATATGTACACCATGCAATAACAACAGGGATTTGCTTACAAATGTCAAACAAAATTTTGGATTCTTTTATAAATATCAATGTAAAAGCTATCGAAGTAATAGCTTAATCAAAAAATTTTAACAAAACAACAACAAAAAAACCTTTGGAAGTATATTTCATTCTCACTCAATTGTGGTAGGGAATATGAATACAAAATCATCATTTGATTACCGAATTCTATTTCTTCACAACTTGTGTGTCAAATAGATGGTATTTATAACCCACACGAAAATATCGATCAAAAAGTGCTGATGATGAGACCATAGCTGATGTCGAAAATGCGGCTGGTGTCGGCAAAAACTAATTTTTTCAGTGTATTCTCCCATTGTCGCGAATAAAACTTGGTTTCTTAATAAATAAAAAAATTTGTTTAGAATCTAATAAACATTGAAGTCAAAATTATTTTATTTTTATAGTTTTCACCTGTGGTATTAATACTAAGTTTTCCATTCTGTTTCTAATTTCTACAATAACTATTTTCGACGCCATAAAGTATAAATTTTTTGAAAGCTTATGACAAGAGAATTCGGCCATCTGTCCATTTCCCTGTTGTTTACCAAAAAATTGTTAAAAGCATTTTGGGGCAAATGCTGGCGCTTACGAATAATCATCAGTCTACAATATGAAGTCATAATAGTATAAAGAAAAACGCCTATGGCGGCACGAGACTCAGTGAGACCAATACTACCTACCTTTTCGGTGTCCTTGTAATAACAAAGGAACGAAGCGGGTCGAAAAGGGACCCATTTATGTAATAGGTTTGCTGCGGTATCGCCCTTACATGTATGAGCCCCTACATATGGAGCAAAAGTTAATATCTTTATATGTAACAAACGGAATGACATAATAAGTATATCTCTATTGTGAGTTAAAAGAATATATAGTGACTGGTATTGCCATATTTTCCAAAAAAGTTTTTTTTTCAAGGAATTCAAAATAGTGTTAAATCAATTTGTTTTATTTTTTATGTATTTTGCTGATGTTAACAAAGGTTTAAATAAATAATTGCGCTTGCAGAAAAACGCTAGATGGTTTTTTTGAAATATTTTTGCGGTACCAGCCAGACCTTACCAACAATTATCGGCAGCACAACACAATTAGCTCAGGATTTTAATTAGTTTTTCTTGTTTTAAAACATTTTTAGTTAGAAAGACAAATAATACTTTAACACTCTTACTACGTTTTAGAACATTACGAAAATTTTAAATAACAAATAGCATGCCTTATGTATTTACTTTGTATCGTGGTCCTTAAGAGTTATTCAAATATAAGGACCTTTTTAAGAATGAAAAAAATTAACTAATGATATAGAAAATATAATGATAAAATTATTTTAGTGATTTGTGAAATTGAAATTTATTCCTGTCCAGTTTGCCGAGACTTTTTTGAATGGTTTGTGGTTCTTGCTCACGAATGGCTTTCACGATTAAAGCTTTAAGAGGTGCTAATCATTTTTGAATTACTTGGAGGTTGACAGTGATACATTTTCAATATTTAAAACAAGATGCTTGAATTTGACACCCCTCAGATACTGTCAGATGTAGTCGAAAACCTTTATGTAATTTTTCATAACCTGCAACTCAGGTAAGGTTTAAAAGAGGGGAATTAACAGCCCCAATCTCTGACAAGTAAATATACATATATGAACGTATTCTCTTTTTAAATCTTTCTGCTAGAACCACAATCCTTAAGTTTAAATAAATTTTTATAAATAACTGTCGAATTTCGACTTCTAATGTTTTATTAATTATTGAAAACTTTTAACATTTTTGTATTATTGATTTTTTAAAGATTTTGTTTCTTTACCAGTTTTTTTAGGTTTAATAAAATTTTTTATGTTACATATTCGATAATTTTGAAAGTTTTGAAGTTTTTAATTTTTTTTTTGCTTTTAGAAAATAAAATAAAAAGTTATTTATTTGAGATTTTTTAGGTAATTATACCCTTCACCTGTGGTGTACAAGGGTATATATAGGTTTGTCATTCCGTTTGTAATTTCTACAATTTTCATTTCCGACCCCATAAAGTATATATTTTCTGAAAGCTTATGAATAGAGGAGTCGATTAAGCCCTGACCGTCTGTCCGTCTATCCGTCTGTCCGTGTGTTGGTTGAAATTAACTTTTAGAAGCAACTACATGTTCCTCAGATCTCTAATCCAGGAATGAATCGCCATAACTTTCTGAGATATGAGCAAAAAACCACGACCACCTCGTTTTTTTTCAAAATTACAACAACAACCTGCATACATACTGGTTAAAGTAAACGTGGCATCGAATTCCAGCTGAGCGAAAAAAATTTTATTTTATTTTATTTAATATATTCTTTATATTTTATTATTTTTTTATATATTTTTTTTTTAATTTTTTTAACAAGTTTTTTAACTTTTTTTTTAATTTTTTTTTAAATTATTTTTTAATTTTTTTTAAATTTTTTTTTGTAATTTTTTTTTATTTTTAATATATTTTTTTTTGTAATTTTTTTTTTGTTTTGGTATTTTTTTACATGTATGTACGTATTTCATATGAGATGAATGGTGATACAAACAATTGTTATTGCATGACTACACGTTGTGAAGGGTATATAAGCTTCGGCACGGCGGAATATAGCACTGTTACTTGTTTTTTATATACTTTGGTTTAATAGCTAAGTTTATAAAAATCATAATTTTTGTTGCTGACTATATTCAATCTTCTCTCCTTCCATCTATCCTCTAATTTCTTTCCATATTAACATGGTGTTCTTTTTCATCTTTTCTTAATTGTATTAAATTCAAATTAGCCTTTTTTCGCTTATTAAACTTCAAATAATCTCATTACAATTACTAATAAACCACTTTAAAAAGGAAGAGTAAGTTGATTTAAAAAAGCATTTAATTAATAAATATATGAGCACATATTGTGACAATGACAAGAGAAGGGTAATTAAAGAACCATATTGACGTCGCTCCCTCGCACAACATGCCTCAATGATTATTTATCTTTCTATGCACATATTTTTTTTTTTTAATTAAAAAGAAATGCCAGAAAAAAAATGATAATCATTTCATTTTCTTATTTATTGTAATTTTTTTTTTTTTAATAAGGATAAAATGTTAAATGTGATTATAAAAAAATATAACATGCTCAAGGCCGTAGGCAGATATTATTAATTAAAAAAATATATATTTTTTTACTTAGTGATTCTATACTTTGTTTATTAGAAAATTTTGTTGATAATTTTAAGTAAGAAAGAATGATTTTTCTTATCATTTCCAAAAATATAAATACATTTTTATGAAGCAAATTTTGTTGAAAATATTTTTATAACAAAAAGTATTCTTTTAAATTTTTTTCTACAAATAAGGGTTTTAATTTTATGTAGAAAAATTATCTTTTAGAAAAGAAATGCGTTTATGATGATTTTTTTTTGCTATTTGGTATTTCAGTGTAAATAAGTAAGAATGCTATATTCGGCCGTGGCGAACCTGATAGTACCGTTCACCGTCAAGAAGGTATAAACACTACATCGCAGCTAACACTAGATATTAGATATCATGTAATACGTCGTTTTCCTTATTAATTCCGACGACATCTTTGATATTGATCTGTTACTCTACTACTCAAGCCCTTTTATTTAATACCCATATTGTTGGGATTAAAAAAATTTGTTCCGCCATTTTGTTGTGGACGCCCTCTTAAATTTTACACTTTTTTAATAGCTTACTACATTATACCGGTAAAACCCTTTTATTTGATATCACTTGCACTAGTGAAGCTGCCAACTTTAAAAAGTCGTAGAAGAATGTTAAACGTTACGTTTGTTCTAAATTTAATTAAAGGATGTATATGCTCTGATTTCCTACTAGCGAATATCTTTTTTAATGTACCATGTCGTTCTACACGTCGTTTTTGTCCGCTATCAGTCAAAGTTTTCAGAACGAATTATGCCAACTTCGATCCGTTTTTGAGGATTTGTACCGAGTTCAATAAACTTTATCAACATATTGATTTTTCTTTAAATGTTAATATTGTAAAATGTAAAATTATTTTGTTTTTAAATAACTAATATTAAACATTTTGTATGTACTGCTTTTTAGTCTGTAAGGATCTAGAATCCATAGACTTAAATAAATAAATAAAATAAATAAAATAAATATTGTGGGGATTAGAGAGGACAAAGCCGTAACTACTATATTTGACTCATATATTCACCATTTAATCTTGGACGCCATCTTGGATTTTTTTCTTTTCACTGCTAATTATAGTTTAATACTCAAGCCCTTTTATTTGATCCCTATATTGGCTCTTTCGGTTGTTTAGAAACTAAAAATATCGTTTTCCGTTTGTAAATTTTATGAAAAACACCGAAGCTGTTGTAATTTGGTACCTATATCTCAGTTGATTCCAACCGATTTGTTAGTTTGTCTTTAAAATAATTTCTGAGATTAAGGCTTTTAAGTTGATATCTTAAGTGTGTTCAAACATTATTTAGGAATTTAAAAAAATTTTATACATTGAAAATAATATATATTTTTTGAAATAATTTTTGCGTATAACTTTGCCGATTAGTGACAAATTTGTCACACATTGTTCATAAGAAATCTACAAATAATAACAACCTTGTCTATAAATAATCACAGATCTTGAAAATTTCAACTTTTGTGGTAATAATAAGCGAAAAAACAGTGACAGTCGTGTTTATTTGCTCATACTTCAGAAAGTTATTGGGCGATTATGCTGATTTCCAATACCAATCTGGTACCAAATATTTTTGATATGTTGATACCTTACACCGGTCGTGGCCATGTTGGGGGATCTTCAAAAAGTAGATTTCAACATACATACGGATACACGGACAGACAGATAATGCTTAGTCCACTCTTCTATTCAAAATCTTTCGGAATATATTGAATATTGTGAAAAGTTCCAAGGAAAGACAAACCTATATATGCCCTTTTGAACTGTCGTGTCAAGGGTATAAAAAAACATTTGTGACATGGTAGGTAGGTAGGTAGGTAAGGCTGGTGCAAAGTTACCCTCACACCTTCACTCGGAGACCATTACGGTCCATTGTGACGCCTTAATAGAGAGAAGAATAGAATAAGAATAGAAATATTTAGAATAGAAGAGAAAGAGAGGCAGACAATTCTAGAGTCTCCGGCAGGAATCGAACCCGCAACCCCTTTTACTGACTAGTCCACTGGGGCATGTGACATGTGTCAATGCAAAAAATTTTTAAAAAGGTTTATCATTTCACGATGAATAGATTTAATACAAAACGAAAAGCATTATAAATTACTTAATTTTAATATCAAAATTTGGACTGTGTATTGTTAAAAAATATTCCCAGATTTTTAGCAGACTCAAGAATTTCAATAGTTTGGTTATTAAAGGTTTTAACGGGAATGTATGTGTTCAATATTTAATAATCATTTCTTAATAATACATTTTGATTTAATAGGATTAATTGTGAGAGCATTTGCAGCTGCAGGGTTTTGACACATTGCTGAATCAAACCTGCAATACAGCTTTTGTAGACATGTACATCATCAGAATATATTCTAACCTTACAGTCGTTAAGCTTGTTTTGAAGATCATGTGAGTATAACGAAATAAGAAGTGGGCCCAGTATAGAATCTTGTGGGACACCTCGATTTACTGGGAAGATTTCTGGAACAGAAGTAGGAGTAACTACATAGTGATATCTATCAGATAAATTATGGTCAACGGTGTCAATTGCTCCCAAATGACCCTAATGAGTACTAAAAACGTAACATTACATTTATGGAAACCAAAGAAAATTACTGAAAAAGTATTGCAAACTTTTATAAAAACGAATTATTAATTAAATATTCATAAAACGATCTGTATTATTATTTTTTATTCAAAGTACTCTTGTAAGGCTGTTATTTTATTTTAAATCAATAATATTCCAAGAACATTATATAACAATATTTTATATAAATACAGAACTTAATTGTTTAAGCAACAGTTGTTGAAACGGGCACAAAAATCTATTTTATCTACTAAACAATTGTTAAAACAGGCTAATAAAAACTGTTTCACTGAAAAATGTTACGTAAAGTACTACAACATCTGTTTGGGACAGATAATTTTTTTTTACTTAAAACCCTTTCTCCTCCACATCTACCATTATCAGGTTTATCAACTTATTTTCGATTATGCTATAGCGCAAAAAAACCTTAAAATTGTCACTACAATTAACAATTCTTTAATATAGACTTTTGTTCGCAATGAATTCCATTTCACTACATATTGTTGCTGGTTACTGTTATTGTTTTGTACAATATCAAAACACTTGTTTAAATAAATGTCAATTTGATATCCACAAAATTGAATTCTGTTGTTTCATAAAGTAAATAAATAAGTAAAAATTAACTTAAAGTGTGTTTAAAAAAGTTACTGAAACATTTATTAATTCACCTTTATGTCAGAGAAAATTAATATTTTTTTTTCATTTTAAATATTGTTTTTAGTGGTTGCTGTGTTCTGAACGATAACGTTAAATGAATTTTCATAATATGCCACTAAATATTAATGAAAACCTGTTTGAAAAATATTAAAATTCATTTTAATATAAATGTATTTTGGGACGCACAAAAAAAAAACGCATGATTTTTTACACATTGACAGGAAAAATAAACAAGTTACAGATAAAGTAAATAAACCAAAGCTGGAAGACAGTGGGCTGAGGGGAAATATTTATTTATGAATAACAAATTCATTGAAAATTTCTATAAGCGTAATTATTGTCTTTACAAAAATAAAATAAATAAAAATTATTGAATTGTTTATTGTAAAAAACCTTTATAAAACCCTTGTAAATTTTTGGAATATGTTAATATTATGACAGATGAACTCAGGACACATTGAGGTTAGTAAATAACTATTTGAAATTTAATAAAAAAAATTTTTAATTTATAGAAATGTGTTTGCCAAAACCTGCTTTGTTATCTATAAAGAAAATTTCATAAATAACTTTCTATAATTTAATTTCTAAAATATAATTTCTATCACCGGTGCAGAAGTCAGGAGTGTGCTGGTCTGCTAGTCTGGGCGTTGCGGGTTCAATTTCTGCCAGAGACTCTGGACTGGTCTGCTTCTTTTTATTCAAATCTGTTCTATTCAGGTGTGACAAAAGAATCAGTACCATGAACCAAAATGAGCTGCACAACAGCTGCCTTTCCTAACTAACATTCTATAACAAAGACAATTTCTATTTTTTTAAATAGAAATTTGTCAATTTTTTTTTAATAAATTCATCGAAAATTCTTATATACAAGCGTTTATTGTATTAGAAAAATTTTACAGTTTACCGCTTCTCCTTGAATAAAAATATTTGAAAATGTTTCTATAAATAAAAATAATTATATTAATTTATTTATTTATTTATTTATTTATTTAATATCAATACAATGAAAGCCTTCTTGGCCAATAAGAAATGTATTGTACAAATTAAAACTATGCATAAAGAAATATAAGCAAATACAAAATATATATATAAAAATAAATGTAAATAAACATTATGTAATAAAATAAAGCATATTATAAACTAACAAAAAAATAAATTGATTAATTATTAAATCAGCTGATTTGGCTCCCCAGCCATATAAATATTGCCACAAACGTAATGAAAATAAATTAATATATTATATTATAATATATTATATTATAACCCTATATCCAATGTTAAAAAATTAAGATTGAGTATCATTAAAATAATCCAACAGTTTTTTCTTATAGGTATTAGTAGAATAAGAAAAAAGTTTAAGATCCCTAGGAAGCAAACTCCAGACACGGTGAACTCTTTTAACAAAAGAGTGATCAAAAATAGCTAGATGTCCAAGAGGAACGAGAATTTGAACATTACGTGTCGAGTTAATGAAAGAAAATACATTAGCAAGAAAATTAGGTTTTCCAGATTTAATAACCTTATAAAAATGAAGCAAAATACGAAGATTTAAATAATCCTTAAATTTACACTTCAAAAATATTGGAATAAGATTAGAGGTTCTATTATGTTCTCCAATTTTGACATTAAACACGTAGCGTATTATTTTTTTTATAGTGGCCTCAATAATATTAATATTACAAGCCCAAGTAGCAGAAAAAACTTCAAGGCAATAGTTAATACGAGACATGATAAGCGAAATAGCAAGTCGATTTCTTATATATTGTGGCGTATAAGCTTTTAAAGAATAAAGCCTCCTTAAAACTATACAACTCTTATTAGCGATAAAATTAATATGATCCTTAAAATTTAGCTTAGAATCAACAATAACTCCAAGACATTTAAGAGATTGAACAAATAAGATTGCTTGTCCATTAATATAAATTCTTGGATTAGAAAAAGCAAAATTGGATGCATTAAAGTTTAATACCTTCGTTTTCATTGGATTAATTTCAAGAAAATTTAAATCCATCCAATTCGAGACAAAATAAAGGTGATTATTTATACAAACCTCAGAGTTGTATAAGCTCCTAGAATCATAAGAATATTACAAGAAAATATCATCAGCAAACAAAAATGATTGACAAAAACTATTGTTCAAAAGCGAAATGCAATCATTTATATAAGCAAGAAAAAATATAGGACCCAGTACAGAACCCTGCGGAACACCAGAGGTAACATAGCCTATACTAGAACGACAGTCATTAACAGACACATATTGAGAACGATCAGAAAGATAGGAATAAATTAATTTACAAGCAGATTTAGAAAAATTAAAAATTCTATTAAGTTTACTTATAAGCATAGTATGATTAATACGGTCAAAAGCTTTACAAAGATCTAAAGAAACTAATGTGCAATTAATATGACCATCTAATTTTCTCCTGACAGATTCAGTAAGAGAAAGAAGCAAAGACGTAGAGTTAAGATTATGCTGGAAAGCAAACTGACTAGGATGAATAAAAGAGAATTCTTCAAAATGAGCTAATATTTGTGACTTCATAATATTTTCAATAATTTTTGACATAGCAGGTAAAATACTTATCGGACGTAAGTTGTCCTTATCAAAGAGTCCATTTTTAGGAATTGGTATAACACGCCCAAGTTTCCAAGAATTAGGAAAATAAGAACAAGTAAAAATATTATTTATAAGATAAAGAAGAATATTTGAGATAAGGGGATATATAATCTATAAGTTAAGCAAAAATTGCAATTAATTAATGATAAGATAAAAAAATATGTAAAAATAATAAAATTTATTAAAATTAAAAAAAAAATAATTTTTAAAATTTTAATATTTAAAGAAAATTTTCTATATATTTAAGATAAAAAAAGTAAGAGTGCTATATTCGGCCATGCCGAATCTTATATAACCTTCACAACGTGTAGTCATGCAATGTGTATTTAAAAAAAAAAAAAATAAAAAAAAAATAAAAAAAAAATTTTTAAAAAAATTAAAAAAAAATTTAAAAAAAAAATTAAAAAAATAATTAAAATATAAATAGTAAATATAAAACAAAAAAAAATAAAAAAAATAATAAAAATATAAATAATATATTTAAAAAAAAATAAAAAAAATAAAAAAAAAATTAAAAAAAATATAAAAAAATAAAAAAAAAATTTTTGTCTCAGCTGGGATTCGATCCCACGTTTACTTTAACCAATATACAAGTTTGTATGTATGTATGTTGTTGTTGTAATGTTGTTTCTGCGAAAAAAACTTGTGGTGGTCGTGGGTTTTTGCTCATATCTCAGTTGTTTATGAACCGATATTTCTGATTTTCAATACCGATCTACTCCCGAATATTTTTAATATTTTAATACCTCACCCGGGTCCAAGCGATTTCGGGGAGCTTCAAAAAGTTGATTTCAACATACACACGGACAGACGGACAGACTGACAGAGCTTAATCGATTCCCCTATTCATAAGCTTTCAGAAAATATATACTTTATGGGGTCGGAAATGAAAATTGTAGAAATTTCACACGGAATGACAAACCTATATATAGCCTTTTTCACTGTGTGAAGGGTATAAAAATATACATTCTGATTGTTTAAAAAAAAAAATATTAATACAATATTGAAATTTGTAAAGAAAAAACTTTTTTAAGATGAGAAAACACAAGTAAGAAGCTATTTATTGAACCCACTGTCGCTTTCGAATACATATGTACATACAAACATATGCTTAATTTTCTCTCATTAATTTTTTGTTGTTACTGCCAGCCTGCCTTGTTTTACAGTAGCAATTTGTGTGTAGGTTTTATACCCTACAATGCATTAGGTGAAGTGGGTATCACGTATTTGAGCTAAAATATCATTTAAGGGTACTAGACACAATACAAATACCCACTAAACATTGTGGTAGCAATTGTAAAAATGTGTTAGTGCTTGATTTATTTACATATTTGTTCTTTTTACTTCTGTGAGGACGAGAAAGTAAAAATTATGAAAAATACGGGAGTTCGTGCCCACTTTATGCAAATAATTTTTCTGGAAAATAAATTCTCCCCAGCTACGACATGAAAATCCCTACTGATCTTCATATTTATACTCATAGAACTTAAAGTATAGGGCATGTTCATGGATTAATTCCATATGGTGATAGCGCAGATGGTCAGAATTTCTCGCCTCTCTTTCTTTGTACAGGGAGTTTGACAATTCTTTAGACTGAAATCTCTATACAAAAAATCATCTGGGCTAGCACCGCCACATTTATATGTGTACCCTGGGCATGTCATATTAATTGTAATATTTTTTTCTTCAGTACATTATTCAACATGAATGAAAGCAATTTATGATGCATCAATTGGCGCCAACATCGTTTATCACCTCACATACAAAATGAGAAGTTTCTGTGTAGTGACAGCTTTTGGCAATGTGCAAATAAAATAATAAAAAGCAGAAGAAAACCAACGGCAGTCAGCGCACAATAAAATATTTAAAAAACCATCAATTTTGACAGGCACATTAAGTCAATTAACTATTAGGGGGGTGAATTGTTCGTTTACGCACATACACAATAGTTTTTGTAATTGTTGGCTATGAATTTGCAATTTGATAAATTCATTGTGAAGAAAACTTTTATATTGTATCTATATGCTTATGTTAAATCGAGATGTATAAAATAGTAACGTGATTGAATGACTGACATTAACTGGCAGATTCATCATCCCACAGACAAAAAGCAGAAATCTTAAGACATAAAATTGAGACAGTGTGTCCCTCTTTTGATGTATAGCTCCACTAAGAAGGAAAGTTCTTACTTTAAGGGGTGTAAAAAAGGGTAAAATCGTTACCATTAAATCTGCTTAACTAAAAATGATACAGATTAAGTTGAAAAGGTATTGTGATCAATTCAAAAAATACGTCGAAAGGGGAAGAATGGGTAAAAAGTATTATTTGCTACTCTTTTGGTACCCTATGTAATTTTCAAACATATAAAGTTAGAAAAAATTTTAATTCTATTATTTTATCCGCAAAAAAACACCAATAGAATTTTTTCACTCTTTTTAAATTCACATGTAAAGGGGTAAAAATTGTCCCTCTTTTTGGTACTACTTAAAAAAAATTTTTGTTCTTTTATTATTCAAAAGGACATTAGTTAACTACTATCGTCTAATAGATAGATGTTGGACAATTATTTACGTAAAATTTTTGGAAACTAATAGGGATACAAAAAGGTACCAAAATGGGACAAAATCGGGAAAATTTGTAAAACTCCTAATTAAAGGGCTGATTCGGAAAAAATTGTAATAGATACTTCAACACACAAAAGAATAAGTAAGCTATTTAGTAAAGTTTCAAACACACTCATAATATGGTATATAGGGCAAAATTCGGTAAAACAGTTTGGTACTTTTTAGAACTTATTTAATTTTATGCCAAAAAAAAGGATACTTATTACTTTTAAATCATGCCTCTTAAAATATTTTATTGTTAATTAGATATTTAAACATTTTAAAATTTAATTTCGTAGATTTTAATGGAAACCCTTAAAAGGTACTTTTTCTCTATTTTATGGTAATTTTCGTACTGCCTGCATTGTAGACGCTAGATTTTTAAGATTAGAAACTATTGAGCCGAGGTGACACCGAAAATTTTATGAGCGGCGCAAAAGTTACTTTTTTGATCTTGATGTTTCTTCTCGTATTGTCTACGTTTGTGAAGATTATAGAAACTAAAATCTATTGTTTCAAGGTGATACTGGAAAGGCTTGGTCGACTAAAATGGTACTTTTGCGCTATATGTTTGGTAATTGTTATAATTTCTACGTTTATGAATCTAGATTTTTTAAATTCGGAACTATTGATGCAAGTTAAGACTTAAAAAAGGAACAAACAAAAAGGTACTTTTTGGATTTATATGGTACTTTTTGTATTTTCTACATTTGTAAATCTTAAATTTCAAATCAGTAACTACTAATCCATGGTGTAATTGAAAATGTTATAGACAACCAAAATGGTTCTTTTTTGCTTTCTTTCTAATTTTTTATACTTTTCACTTTTATTAAGCTAGAATTTTGAAATTTGGGATTTTTAATTTTCTAATTTTCATTGTAATTTTTGTATATTCTACATTTGAAAAAACAGATTCTTTAAATTAGCATCTATTGGTCCTATAAGAAACTTTAAATGTTATGGACAGCCAGAAAGTTAAATTTTTTTATTTTTAATGACATTGTTTTGTATTTTTATTTTTTTTGTAATTATTTTTAATCAAAATTATCATAAGGTTCAAAACGATTAATAAATAAATTTCCATACAAAATCATATTTATAAAACTATAAAATGATTTATAAAACTTTTATGAATATTGTCGTAAAACAGCTAATAGACAGAATGCTGTAACACAATAAATACACCATAGTCATGGGAACGACAAACGGCGTATCTCAATGTTTAACGCAGTTGACTTTTTAAAGTTTTCTGGTAGTCCACATACAAATGAATAATCCCAAAAAAACTGAGTGAGTTATAAATGAAAATAACGAACTTGTAGCCACATAAAAAAGCTCTTATTCATTTCTTTCGTTTACATTTTATTTAGATTTTCAATCTCCTGTAAAGTAATAAGAGATCGATATATTTTCTCTCTATATAAAGCCATCGATACATAGCACAATGTATATCTTCCTGAAAAGCGAATAATTTTTTTACAACTCTGAAAGTTTGATTTGGCATTAAATAATAATCTTATATTTAGTTCCAAAATGGCACCTAAAGTACTTCTACAATAGGAGTAATACTGCCCACTTTTTTAAGAGAGTGTTTCTATTTTAATAGATGCTGAAGGATATGAATGAAATGCTTGATGTAGTTAAAAATTAATATAATTTTTCAAGGGTGTGGTGAAACTTAAATTAAGGCAAAAGCCTTATACAGGTGGAATTCGAAAAAGTGGGTGTGTCATATTTTTTTTTAATTTTGAGTTTCAATTAGCCAGAAAACCACAACGATAAATTTTAGCTTCGTATTTCTATGATGATGATGAGTCGAAATTGACTGTTCTTTTGCCAACACTTTAACAAAAAAGAGCAATGTTTTCCGTTCAACAAACTAATAAGGCATTTACAGATATTGTCACATTTCATACAGACCTGTTTTGTGGAAATTTAAATATTTTTCACAATTCTCCCGATTGTGTATGAATTATGTTAACCAAAAGAAACACGAAGTGCATTTTGATTTAAACGCCCATTTTTATACCCGCCACCAAAACAATGCACATAGGTCTGGCAAGCCACATTTTTTGGCCAAAACTAAAATATTCAGTTGTATATATGAATGCAAATAAAAAACACATATAGAAACACAAAAACATAAATTTTATTAAGTTTTTATTAATTTAACTCTATTTTTTAACCCATCTAGAGCCAAAGGAACATTTTATTTATTTCACGTTTTTTAATTTGTTTTTTTGAACTATAATTAAATAAATTAAATATATAACGTTCGGTTTTTTCTTGTTTTTTATTTTCACTTTGCCAAACTCTGAGTAAGTCACAATTTTTGAAGCAAAAGTTTCCTGAAACAAAAATTGATTTACTTAAAATATGCAACAACCAGCAGAAAATGATTGATGATTCGTGAGCACCAAATATCACTGTAATTTTGTGTGTTTTTGGTTCGTTGAAATCGCTTGAAATTTGTAAGTTATATACTATATATTTTTTAATAAAAGTTAAAATCACTGATTTTGAGGTTATGAAAATTTTTGAGGTAATTTCTTATTACCATAATTTTTATTAAATATTTTACTATTATAAATTGAAATACTTACCATCGTCATTAATATTCATAGCTAATAGATTTAAATAGCTATCTTATTTCCGTGTAACCTGTGACTCAAATTAAACAAAAAACTACACCACGTGTTTCAGTTAACCACTGCAATTAAAGTATTGAACTTTCTCACTTCATAGAGTAACAGTTAAATCAAATTTTCAAAAACAAATTACTTTTTTTGTTTATCTGAAGTGTTTGCTATAATACTCCAACAACAAATATAGGAAAAAAAGTTTGAGTTTTGGCCAAAAAATGTGGCTCGCCAGACCTATGTGCAATGGTGGGACTATATTCATTTTGTCGTTCCGTTTGTAACACATCGAAATAACCAAAAAAAATAAAAAATAAAAAATATAAAAAAATAAGAATAAAAATAATACATAAAATAAAAAAAAATTTTTGGCTCAGCTGGGATTCGATGCCACCTTCATTCTAACCAGTATCCTACGTTTGTTTTGAAAAAACGAAGTGGTCGTTGTTTTTTTCTCATATCTCAGTTTTTAATGTACCGATTTTTCTGATTTTCAATACTAATCTCTTCCATAATATTTCCAATATTTTAATACTTCACGCGGGTTCAGGCGATGTCAGGGGCTTTAAAAACTTGATTTCAACATACACACGGACAAACTGACAGAGCTTAATCGACTCCCCTATTTATAAGCTTTCAGAAAATATAAACTTTATGTGGTTGGAAATAAAAATTGTAGAAATTTCACACGGAATGGCAAACCTATATATACCTTTTTTCACCGTGTGAAAAGTGTAAATATGTAACCAAGCGTAAAAATTCAATGGGAAGGGCTTAGCCCCCTCAAGATTTGTTTGTGTATGCTTTATTTAGTTCTTAGCCATTTGGCACCCGCTATTGATTGGCTACAGCAGCTCAACAAACATGTCACACATGGTTTTATTCTCCTTAATGATTTGTGTTTGAAAGACAGCAACACTATTTTTATGGTTTTAATAAGCATAACAGCATTGTGGCATGCCATTTTAACATATCTTGTGAATTTAACAAATATTTATTCTTCAGTGTGTTAGTTTTAACTAAAATATATGAATATGAAGTTTATTTTATGGCTGTCAAAACTATTACGTATCAAAAAAAAAATAAATTTGGTTTTTAAATGTCTTTAGCACCAACCCCCTATCACCCCTGGATCTTCGCTTTTAATACACATACTTAAATGCCTCTTATCATTTATTTACCACCTTTCAATATTCCTCTTCAATAAAAGATTTAAAGCTTTTATTTATAACATTTGTATTCACTTTAAGTCATTCATCCACTCCTTGTCACTACACTCAAAACAATAAAGCCTTTTGTTTAACGACTCGTTGACAGTTTTTGTGACTTTTATGAAATTCGTGAGTTTTATTATACTCGTAAACTCTGTGAACATGCTCATGTATTTATAACATGTCATTTACCTTTTAAATGTTGTCAACATTTGTTTTACGTTCATTCACAAATTCATTGTAATTTAAATAAATTAAAGAAATTTCTGTAATTTAGCTTTTTTAAGCAACCAAATTGAGAAAAATAAAAAAAGAAACAGCAAAACAACGAGTGAATAATGAACTTTTGGCATGGGACCGCAAAGAATCGACAAATATAGGCACACACACAAACTAACACATAAGTGTGTATGTATGCATGTATGTGTGTATGTATTTAACCACAATTTAAAGCCACTAAAGCCAACCAGAAACATACTTGGCTAAAAATATAAAAGAGACAACGAAAAATAAATGGAATTAAAAGAACGACAAGTGAGTAGATTGGTGCGGCGGCATGTTTGATGTTAAATTGTTTGCTGTTGGCTGCTTATTGTTTAATACTTGTATTTTGTAGTTCTTTTTTTTTTTTTTGCAATCCATTCATTAAATTATTTGTGCTTTTTAGCTTTGATTTGCTAACAACATGTGGAATGTTAGGGGTGCGAACAAGTTTTTGTCCAACATTTACATAAATGTTATAGGGGATGCCTCCATTAAATTTAATAGTTTTAAAGAACATTTTCAATGGATTTTCTATTGATAAACATTTGCGATGAATTATTACATGCAAAGAAAAATTTTCGATTGATTAAATAGACAAATTTGAAAGAGATGTTTTAAAAGAACATCTCAGTTGTTTCTTTTTTTTCATGCTTAAACATTGTCGGTCTATGGCCAGCTAAGATCTTGGCTTTCTTCTGCTTTTACTCCAAGTGTCTGGAGTGAATTTAAGATGATCTTTGTATCGAAGTAAGTAAATCAGAAGAATGTCCTTATTTATACGGATCGATGAGATTTAGCTCATTCTTGTTGAAGACAATAGAAAGGATACTGAGAGGTACTTTATCAGAAACTCCTACCAAAGGGTTTAACCGATTTACAAGTACAAGCTGTTATTTTTGACCGGACTGTGTGAATACTTTCTGTCAGGGTTTCCCTCTTGCGAACTCTTGTTATCGATGAATTACTCAAGGAATCAAATAGACTTGGATGCAGATCGTTTGGATATGCGGACAATTTTTATACCCGCCACCAAAAAAATGCTGGGGGTATATTCATTTTGTCATTCCGTTTGTAACACATCGAAATATCCATTTTAGACCCCATAAAGTATATATATTCTGAATCAGGGCTTGATTTGATGACGATCTAGCTATGTCCGTCCGTCTGTTGAAAGCACGATAGAGGTCGCACCGAAAAAGCTAGGGGGCTCAAATTTTGCCAGAGTCTTTCTTATAGACAAGGTTTGTTTGGTATTGAAAACGGGCTAAATCGAAATATTAGGAAGTGAGTTATAGCTCGAAAACCAAGAGTAGGTCGAAAAAACCGTGTCCTTGGCACATCGAATAAAATTGAATTGTGTCCAAACGCATTAACGTAGACTCATGAAACTTCGAATATATATTTCTTGAGTAAAAAAAAAATATTATTCCCCAAAAATTATCTAAATCTATGCATTAGGAGAGGAGTTATCGATCAAAATGTACGAAAATTTATACCGCACAGTGTATTTTTCGGTATATTTAAAAACAACAAGTAAGAGCACTATATTCGGCTGTGCCGAATCTTTTATACCCACCACCAATTTTGTGTACATTTAAAGCACAATATTTATTATTTTGTTAATCGCTATAGAATAATCTCTTTATAATAAAATATGTATCACTTTCTTTGCAGAGGGTGGTTAAATTTTAAGGGCCCATGTTTAAGGTGAACCACATCTAAACTTCAATTTTTTCTTGTATTTCATTTGACATTTCTCAATCTCAATTAATCAATTTGAACCGTGGAAAGATACGCAATCGAGCAACGCTTTTAAATATTAAAGATTTTTATAAAAATGGGCGTTCAAATCAAAATGCATTTTGTGCACTTCGTGATTCTTTTGGTCAACATAATCGTTCGAATTCGTCCACAATCGTGAGAATTGTTAAAATAATTTAAATGTCTGCAAAGCAGGGCTGTATGAAATGTGAAAACATCTGTGAATGCCATCTTAGTTCGTTGAATGGGAAACATTGCTGGTTTTCACGATAACGTGGCAAAAGAGCAAGCAACCTCGACTCATCATCGTGCACAACAATCGAGCATCAACAGTGTCATTGAAAACTTGGACTATCGGATCGTGGTGTGCCGTCTAGGTTGGGGGGTCATTTGGCCGATATTTTGTTCCATACATAATTGAAGCATACAAATATTATCATTATAAAAATAAATGATAATAATTTCATAATAATTTTATTCAAAATCAACATAGTCCCTTAAAATTAAACCACCCATTATAACTTCGGTATGCTAGTAAAATGTTTTCGTAAATTTAGTCTTTCAATGAAAGTGGCCGTTAAAATTCGCGTGTCAATAAAGTTTCTGCTAATAAACATAACTTAGATATTTCAATATAGTCCTTTGGTATTCCAAAATCTTTATTCATAGAGAATTTACATGAATTTAAGAGGAAGAAAGTGAATTTAAGGTTAAATTTTAAGGGCCACAGGGTGATTTAAAATATACATTCCCTGCATTTTTCTAAAACGGGAAATTTATTAGTAAGATTTTGATTTTTAAACTTCTATAACATTTTGCTTTTAAAAGATTTTCAAACGAAATAAGTTTTGTATAATTTTAAAATTTCTTAGCCATTAGTACATGAAAATAAATTGTTTATAATGTTTAGAGATAATTTTTTTTGAATTAAGTCAAAATTTTCCTAAATTCCCATTTTTAATAGAGCATAACTTCAGGAGAACATAAGCATAAGTTGTTAGCATGCCATCTAGTAGTTGCTAGTAGAGTCATCTATCTTATCATCATTTTCTTATATTTAGCTACAGTACAATAAATGGCGCAGTGTAAGATGAATAAATGCTAATATATATGACTAATATATTTTTATAAAAATTTAAAAAAAAAAGTGTGCGTGGCACATCTATTTTCCGTTATAACGAAGACTTTGACCAAAAAGCTATGTTTGCAAAATTTTAGAATTTTAAATTTGAAATATACACTGTGCGGTATAAATTTTTGTACATTTTTATCTATAACTGTTTTCCTAATTCATAGATTTAAGCGATTTTCAGGGAAAAATATTTTTGTGACTCGATAAATATATATTCGAAGTTTAATGACTCTACGTTTATGCGTCTGGACACAATTCAAAAGTGAAAGTGGGCGTTACAGTAGGCGTGTCAAAGCTGTTTTTGCTAATGAGTACAACTTAGGTGTTTCAATACAGTCCTTTATTATTCCAAAATCTTTATTAATAGAGAAATTATATGAATTTTAGGTAAAACGTTATATGGGAGGTGGGCGTAAAAGTGGGCGTGGCACCTTAATTTTTTGGCATAGTAATGAAATTGGCTAGGGGGTAGACGTAGCAAAATTTATCATCATACCTCTAATTTTAGCGGTTTTATGAGCTTTTAAATTTCATTAACGGTAGATAACGTGAAAAGTGGGCGTTATAGTAGGCGTGTCAAAGTTATTTTTGCGAATGAGCACAACTGAGGTGTTTCAATATAGCCCTTTATTATTCCAAAATCTTTATTAAAAGAGAAATTATATGAATTTTAGGTAAAACATTATATGGGAGGTGGGCGTAAAAGTGGGCGTGGCACCTTAATTTTCTGGCACAGTAATGAAATTGTCTAGGGGGATACACGTAGCAAATTTGATCATCATACCTCTAATTTTGGCGGTTTTATGAGCTTTTAAATTTCATTAACGGTAGATAACGTGAAAAGTGGGCGTTATAGTAGGCGTGTCAAAGTTGCTTTTGCGAATAAACACAACCAAGATGTTTCAATATAGTCCTTTATTATTCCAAAATCTATATTAATAGAGAAATTATATGAATTTTGGGTAAAACGTTATATGGAGGTGGGCGTAAAAGTGGGCGTGGCACATTGATTTTTCGTTACAAAAAAGCGTTTCACCAAAAAACAAAGTGTGCAAAATTTCAGAGTCGTACATCCAATTTTGTTGCTTTTATGACGTTTTTGTTTTTAAATATACCGAAAAATACACTGTGCGGTATAAATTTTCGTACATTTTGATCGATAGCTCCTCTCCTAATGCATGGATTTAGACAATTTTCGGGGAAAAATATTGTCTTTCCCCAGGAAATATATATTCGAAGTTTCATGAGTCTACGTTAAGGCGTTTGGACACAATTCCATTTTATTCGATGTTCGAAGGACACGGTTTTTTCGACCTACTCTTGCTTTTCGAGCTATAACTCTCTTCCTAATATTCCGATTTAGCCCATTTTCAATACCAAACAAACCTTGTCTATAAGAAAGATTCTGGCAAAATTTGAGCCCTCTAGCTTTTTCGGTGCGACCTCTATCGTGCTTTCAACAGACGGACAGACGGACGGACATAGCTAGATCGTCATAAAATCAAACCCCGATTCGGAATATATATATTTTTTGGGGTCTAAAATGGATATTTCGATGTGTTACAAACGGAATGACAAAATGAATGTACCCCCACCATTTTTTTGGTGGCGGGTATAAAAACGTCATAAAAGCAACAAAATTGGAAGTACGACTCTGAAATTTTGCACACTTTGCTTTTTGGTGAGGGGCTTTTTCGCAGCGGAAAATCAATGTGCCATGCCCACTTTTACGCCCACCTCCCATATAACGTCTTACCCAAAATTCATATAATTTCTCTATTAATATAGACTTTGGAATAATAAAGGACTATATTGAAACATCCAGGTTGTACCCATTAGCAAAAATAACTTTGACACGCCTACTATAACGCCCACTTTTCACGTTATCTACCGTTAATGAAATTTAAAAGCTCATTAAACCGCCAAAATAAGAGGTACAATGATAAAATTTGGTACGTATAACCCACTAGGTAATGTCATTAATGTGCCAGAAAATTAAGGTGCCACGCCCACTTTTACGCCCACCTCCCATATAACGTTTTACCTAAAATTCATATAATTTCTCTATTAATAAAGATTTTGGAATAATAAAGGGCTATATTGAAACACTTAAGTTGCACTCATTCGCAAAAACAACTTTGACACGCCTACTATAACGCCCACTTTTCACATTATCTACCGTTAATAAAATTTAAAAGCTCATAAAACCGCCAAAATTAGAGGTATGATGATAAAATTTGCTACGTATATCCCACTAGGCAATTTCATTACTGTGCCAGAAAATTAGGGTGCCACGCCCACTTTTACGCCCACCTCCCATATAACGTTTTACCTAAAATTCATATAATTTCTCTACTAATAAAGATTTTGGAATAATAAAGGGCTATATTGAAACACCTAAGTTGCACTCATTCGCAAAAAAAACTTTGACACGCCTACTATAACGCCCCCTTTTCACGTTATCTACCGTTAATGAAATTTAAAAGCTCATAAAACCGCCAAAATTAGAGGTATGATGATCAAATTTGCTACGTACATCCTTCTATTCAATGTAATTGTTGTGCCAAAAAGTTAGGTGACACGCTCACTTTAACGCCTACCTACCATATAACGGTTTATCTTAAATTCATGTAATTTCTCTATTAATAAAGTTTTTGAGAAAATAAAGGACTATATTGAAATATCTAAGTTGTATTTATTAGCAGAAACTTTATTGACATGGCTACTTTAACGCCCACTTTCATTGAAAGACTACACTTACAAAAGCACCTTAGTAGCATATCGCAGTTATAAAGGGTGGTTAAATTTAATGTTGAATTTAAATAAAACACAAATTATTTAGGATATTATTATTTTCTTTTGTAATTTTAATATTTGTATGGTTCAATTATGTATTTAACAAAATATCGGCCAAATCCCCCCCCCCATCCTTGGCGCCACTCCTCTATCTGATGACCCAAATTTTCAATGACAATAATGATTCTCAATTGTTGGGCATGATGATGAGGCGAGGTTGACTGCTCTTTTGCCACACTATCGCAAAAACCAGCAGTGGTTCCCATTCAACGAACTAAGAAGTCATTCACAGATTTTCTAACATTTTATACAGACCTGTTTTGCAGAAATTTAAATATTTTTTACAATTCTCCCGATTGTGGATGGATTTGAACGATTATGTTGATCAAAAGAATTACGAAGTGCACAAAATGCATTTTGATTTGAACGCCCATTTTTATAAAAAACCTGGATAACTTTAAAGCGTTGCTCAAAGTAAGTTTGAGATTGAGAAATGTTAAGTGAAATGCAGAAAACAAATTTAAAGACTAGGTGTAGTTCACCTTCAACATGGGCCCTTAAAATTTAACGATCCTCTATAAAGAAAGCGATACATATTTTATTGAAAAAAGATTATTCCATAGCGATTAACAAAATAATAAATATTGTGCTTTAAATGTACACAAAATTGGTGGAGGGTATAAAAGATTCGGCACAGCCGAATATAGTGCTCTTACTTGTTAAATCTAAGTTAGGTATAAGAGCGGGTGTTAAGAGGTTGCTCTAGATAGACACACAAAAACTTCACTTGGATTGTACACTTAGAGAGTGTATTCAAAAAGTCCATAAGGTCTTCCAATACCTCTTAGAGGTTTTTTTTCGCAGAACTACTTTTACCTAAAATGATCTACTGGCTTTTCGACACCTTTTTAAGACCTAAATTTAACTATACACCACTTTTCTGGTTGCCAAAGATTGAGCAAATTGGTGCAAAGATGCATTTAATGATATCACAGGTGATGGTATCAAGACAGATGCTCTGTGTTCATTACATTTGTCTATTATGAGTAATGCATGTTCATCGCCTGAAAAATTTAGACCTGGAGGACATATGAAGATAACAAAAAATCCTATTTACGGTCCCATCGCAGTGTCAGGACTACTATTCCACAAATTCAGATGTTTGTCAGATACTTTAACGTCAGGATTTATGACCACACTATTTGGACTCAAAGATCTTGGAAACTCGAATAGAAAATCAAAGGTTCGAAGCAATCGAATAGCGTTACTAATGCGAGTATGTTTGGACAAGATTTTCATAAGACTTTACCTGTGAGCATATTTATATTCTTTGATATTACAGGCCGATTTCCAATATTGTACCCGTAAATCTATAAGAAGGAACGTGAGTAAAGCCAATATGTACATTCCTTTAGATAACTAAGCAGATTTAAAAGCCTTTATGGCTTATGATGCCAATTCGGCCTTGGTGTTAAAATTTAATTATGGCCCCAACCGTTTTGCCATGCCACCCATGTCGTAGATCCTTTGTAGTGTACCTCTGGAAAGAATTCAGGTTGAATTGTCCTCCTGGAAGCTGAATTTGCTTCTCGTTGGATAATGGCTCCAGGGCAACGTCATGCTTAAAGGTATTTACCAAATTGAATGAACTCCTTTTTATGGCTAGGCAGGACGTAAGCTCAGATAGCATTTGAGACAAATTCCTTAATCGGTTGTAGAGATTTTTCGGTTCTGTAAAATGGATGAAGAAATCCTAAAGGCCATGTCAAATAAAACTTCGTCGCTTTGCGTGACATTTCTAAAAAAAAAAGCGCGAGAGAAAAGGCGTATGTCACAATGAAAACTTTGACAACACCTACGCATTGTTTGTTTACCTATAAAGTTTGCAAGTACGGTTTGTTGAAGCACGCAAAAGATAAAAGTTGGTTGACTTTAAGCTTCGCGCTGCATAGAAAGTGCTTTATGTGACATGTCTCATATGAGAACGGCTATTTCATTTTAAATGTCAAAGCGAATTTCGAATGCAATGCAAAACAAAGAGTCTATCTAATATGGCATTAAAGCTTGTTCTCTTTAATTGTCCGGCACTCTACACATTATCCAGAGTGTGGACTTATTACCCCAACAGGCATTTGGAATGCCTTTTGTCATAGAATATTGGGCTTAATTAAAATCATTTACCTATTAGAAAGTCGCTGACTGCACAAAAGGCCTTGCTTTTGTAGCGCTGCATTTTGACCAATCATCTGCAATACATTTTTAAATTTATTTTTGTTTATTACAAATTCTTGTCTGCGTTTTTTTTTCCACCCCCAATATTTCTATTTAACCCGTTCTATTCCTGTCATGTTAATTGACAGCCTGTTGGAGAATATATAAAAAAAATAATAAAATATGTATCTTTTTGTTTGATGTCATTTTGGTGAATAATTTAATAGAATTTTGTTTTGTTTTGTTTTTCTGCTTGTTCGAACACACATCGTGTTATAACACAGATTCACAGCCAAATCGAAAATGATGGCCCATTAATGTTATAAACGAGATTGTTTTGTAGCCATTTTTTTCGTTTTTCTATTAAAAGTTTTTTTTCCTAAATGAATTTAAATGCATTTCGAAAAAAAAACAAGGAAAAAATGTGTGATGGCTTTTAAAACAATTTAAATTAAATGACATTTAGTTGAACATTTTAGCAATATCTGGTGAGTGTGTGTTATTTTATGCATTAATTTTTATTTGTAAAACCTCAAATTGTGTGCTTAATAAAGAAAAAAAAAAAAAACACAGGAAGACACTATTCAAAAGTGTTTTCATGCTGAGTTGACTATTAATATAAATTTTGCTAGAGTTTTTCTTTTTGTTTTTTGAGATCAAATTAAATCAACAGTTTTTTATATAGAAAAAAATTTTGCAAAAAAAAAAATAAAATGTATGGAAGCAAGTGATGAGGTTGTTATTGGCAGACAAGAGACATTGTACAAAAAAATAAATTTTTTTTTTGAAAAACTTATGTTTCGATAATGGATTCTGTCACAAAGGTCAAAAGAGATGTAGTACGTGTATTATCGTTTGGAAAGTTAAGGTCTAAATTGTTTGTAGGTAGATTTAAAGATTCCCCCTTCTTATTTCATATAATTATTGAAAGTCAGCATATAAAAACCAGTAACCTTTAGGTTTTATGTTTATGAGGTATTCAGCAGGTTTATTTTAAATTCAACGAGGAGTATTTTTGTGGAAAATTTCTGTTTAGCTCTTTAATATATAAGTCGATTCTGTAAAAATATCGTTAAAACGAGAAAAAACGATTAAATGTTTAACAAAAGTATTTGGCATTTTGTTTTGCTACAAGTGTCTTAAAGCAACAAAGCTCGGAATTTAAAGTGGTCGTAGGTTTTCGGGGATATTTTAGGGCTAATTCTGAATAAGGGCAAAATTTTTCACCACACCAAAACAACAGACAAATATCAATACATGAGAAATTTTTTTTTTTATTAGATTAATAAATAATAATAAACTATAACCCTTAATAGTTAAATCAAATGAAAGGACTTGACCACTTAGATTTAACTGACTTAACAAAAATTCTTAATCCAAGATGGCGTACAAAACAAAATGGCGGATTATATATTTTTTCCAACACCCTTAATATGGGTATCATTACTCTATACGTTGACAGTCATGCGGCGCTCAAAGCCTTGAAGGGACATTATGTCAAATCTAGGTTGGTTGAGAAGTGAAGGAGGGCACTCGATAGGATCATGAACCTATTCGATGTCAAACTATGTTGGGTACCAGGTCACAACGGAATGGATGAAATTGCTGACGAACTTGCGAGCGGTGGATCGGCACTGGTTTCGACGAACGAAGAGGACATGGTGAGGCCTCCGTTAGGGTACTATTTTGGGCGTATCAGGGCGTGGGTATCTGACAGGACCAATATGGCATGAAGAGACAGAAGAGACTGCAGAGTTTCAAGGGCCTTATGGCCCAAGTTGAACTCAGCGGACTCTACGTTAGTTCTGGGCCTGGATAGGGTATGTCTAAAGGCCACTATTGGGGTTTTAACAGGGCACTGTCCTGTGGGGACTAGAATTAGTAGATGCGATCTCGGCACTCCGGATAATTGTAGGATGTGTGAAGATGAGGAGGAGCTGAAAATTGTCGAACACATTGTCTGTCACTGCCCAAGGCTACATAATCACAGGCTAAAGTGGTTAAGTAAACCATTCCACGATGATTTGGATGATGTTTCGGAGTGCAAGCTGGGGAATATTATCGGATTCATGCGGATCAGGTGGTTGGTGAACTTACAATGGGGATCGTAGAGAATCTGTTTTTCTTTCTTTCTTCTATTCTATTTCCTACTAACTTATTTTTAATATTTTTTTCATGTACTATATCTTTGACAAACCTCTCTCTCTTTTCTATCTTAACTATATAAAGGGTAACGCAATGGACCTTATTGGTCTCCGAGTGTGGGTGTAGGAGGCAGATATTGCTTTCTGCCTCCCCCTTTCCTACCTACCTACCTACCTACCTAATATGGGTATCAAATAAAATGGCTTGATTAATAGAATACAGTCGCTATAAAAATTTTTAATTTAAAGCTTGCAACCACCACATAAAGGAATGGATATGAATCAACTATATAAAGTTATTATTTGCAAAATACAAGCGAGTGTTTTTTGTTGGACTAAAAACAAGCAAATGCTGGTGAAGGTACATTTGCTTCGGCACTATCGAATTTAACGCTCTCATTTGTTATTAATTAAATAAATGTTTTATTTCAACATGTCTAAGTAATAAAATAGACAGTTCAAGAAAATTCCTGAAAATCACATTCTATTTAATATGCTATATATCTGGCGTCATTGACTTGTATGACACCAGTGTCAAATGCACAAAACTTGCACATCTGATAATTAAATATTATCTGACAATATGTGTCAATGGTCTGACAATAATAACGAGAGAATTTAGACTATTGCCATATATTTGACAATATTATTGACAGGTGGCCGGCGGTATGACAATGATCTGACAATGATTTTCTGTCAACATTGCTAGGTAAAAAATTCTACTTTAAACGGTTGTGAGGTATTTATAATCAATTTTTCAGGCAACATTGCACGATCTGATAACCGTGTGTATAAAGCTTTACACATGGAATGACAAGATTGTAAGCATTCCCTGCCATGGACCCATTGGACCCATTGTCACAAATAATACAGTATTTTGCCCTAAAAGTTTAAGTGGTTTTTAAAATACTGTTGTATAGTGGACACTCACTATATTGTTAACATTCACCGGCCGAGTAAATAACTTCACAAAGTGTCAAATAGTTGATAATAAAAGCTACTCTAAAACTAAATGAATTAAGGGCTTGTGAAGGAAAAGTTTAAAACAACCACAAAACTATGTCCAATATACATTAACATATAAAAACTATGATAAAAAATAAGACATGCTTTATCCTAAACCTTATATTGTTGTCAGAATTAAATATAAACTAACTTAGAATAACTGCCGTATTCATAAAAAATATTTTAGGTTTATTAAATGCCTATTTGACAAATTTCTATGCAACATCTGTCAAATAAGCTTTTAATAAACCTAAAATATTTTTTATGAATACAGCAGTAAGTATGTATATATTTCACGAGTTCAATTAACAATATGTTATCGCTAATCTATCTACTGCAATAAGTAGGCCCAAAACAACTTCGAGCAATTAGCTTTGAACATTTAAACAATTTATATTTCGTGCAATGTTGATGTTGTTGTAGTAAATACTTTAGACCTAATTGAGCAGCTTTTAATTGTTCTATTCATTGCTAAAAAATATTTTCTTTTTTGAAATATCTCCCTTTCCCTTAAACAAAGTGATTAATTGATTGTCTCATTAAATACGTTATTGGGGTCTTAATTAAACATTCCAGGTATTGCACGCACGTATCTAGGTGTGCGTATATTTGTTTGTGTGTTTCAGGTAAGCCAATAAACTTAAAGCCAAATAGTTGAACAATTTTATTATTTTCTTTTCTTTTGTGTTTTCTTTACGAAAATATTAAATATGTTACATTTAGATTTAATTTTAAGGAAATCAAATCAACCTCTTATTTATTTTACATATGAAATATATTTCAGAAAAGTTCCGTATCGCCGTGGAATTTTGTATAACGTTTAAAAGTGAATTAAGTTGTCATTGCAATTACAGTGTGTTATTCGAGTTGATTTCACTCGTCTCTATGATTCCTGAAGACAAAGGACTTAACTAGTGCTAACAGTTTCCAGTTAAGTATTAGTTAGCAATAGTTCTATACATACTCGGGTCTTCTGCAGCGGAAGCAAGCAGGGTACACTTATATAAGGTGGCGGTGCCAGCCCAGCTGACTATTTTTTCCTGTTCAAACTCCATACATAAAAAAAAGAGCCAAAAATTGCTCTCCTTTACTTTTTCAAATTTTTTAACAGACTAAATGCAAGTTCAAGGCAGAGTTAAAGCCTAAATTATGTTTAAAGATCTGTTATTTCTAACTTTTATTTGAAGATACTCACTTTAAAATTAATCATATTAGTTGGGAATTTATGTATACGTATTTATACAAATATTGTATGTGTGTCAAAGGTAATGCCAAACAAATCTTCATGAATCAATATGATGACATTGTCTTCAGTGCAGTAGCCGACGTTAATTTAATATATCAACGACAAAGTTATCGACACCATCGCTGTAGAGATCTTGCATTGTGGGTGCATTTACGTCTCATGGAGGGATTGCATGAAGATCTTCTTGAGCTCAAAATTTTACAATTTTGTGTATTCACTAGGGTGATCGATTATTCGACATTTTTAAGAGACCGGTTTTCAAATAGTTCGAAATTTAAAAAAAGCCAGTAGGTAGGCAAGGAAAACCAACACCCATGGTTTTCCATGGGGCTTTGAAATATACTGAAGAAAACTAAACATGTTTAACCATGTCCCTTCGTTCCTATAAAAAATTTAAAATCTGGCTCTTTTACGATATAAAACAAAATTATTGTTAAAAGTATGCATTCAAAAGATGTGGAAGAGAATCAATTCTTATTAATTAATTTACTAATTATTTATATTAGCTGCTGAGATTCTCAAAAGCTTGTTTTCATGTGAATTATCTAACCCATTAAAATATAAAAAAATTGTTTTTACCGCTACTTCGTAAAGTCTGCTATTGCTCAAGGAATAGTTAAAACTGCATGAGCGGCTTTACCGGTACAACTCGAAACCTTATCCTGTCTGTAATCTGTCTCCTGGCCACGTTTCTTCACAGTCTGCACGAACACAGTTACAAAGTAGCTGCATTAAAAATCTTACACATTTGTCTTGAACTAGCTGCAACACTAATTCGTTTATATTTCATTACAGTTAAGCAACTATGTTTGTATAAGTTTCATTTTTTTTTTATGTGTGCTTGTACGTTTGTATGTATACAAGTATGTATGTATGTAAGAAATAAAAAAAAAAAACTATTTCAGGAAATAATTTAAAATATTTTCAGTTATACGGGTGCAAGTACCTCACGCTTTATATTTTATTTATATTTAAATTCACCTTTAGAATTCATTTAACAGGTTGTTCACTTTATAGTTTTGTGATGTTTATTGAAAACTAAGCTCTTGCGTAAATAGAACTTAAAGCGAAACATCATGACACCATGGGGGATAAATAACGAGAGCAGACATTCTACATATAATGGAATTTACCCCACTGTCGAATGAATATTTGCCAAAAACAAAAAATAATTTTATCTAAAAACGAGTTTAAGAAGTTATTTTCTTGTTTTTTTCATTCTGAAATTTTAAAATCATATATTATTGAAAATGTTTAAAATTACTTTCTGAAATCTTCGTGTGACTGTTTGTAAGTCGCCCGTTTCCTTTTGAGAAATATTGCTCCACAGTCTAAACTACAACCTCTCCCTTCTTTTAAAGTTTGTAAAAGCTGTAAATAATTTCAAATTTTACCTTAAATCCATAGTCTTTTATAGTTAGCTATTGTATATTCATGATAATCTACAATATGTATGCATGTATGCATGTGTCTGTTTGAGTGTTAATAATTGTGCGTTTTATTTATTTATTTTTTGAATGTATGCATGAGTAAATAAGTGTATTTACATAACGTCTTTGAAAAGGGGTGGGAATATTAAAAAGAGCAAAGAAATCATTCATAAGTACGTTTTTATGAATTTATCATGGCTGCCAGATCAAAAATTCGTAAGTCCTGCATCTGAAATGTACAATTTTCAATGACTCAGCGCAAAAGTTAGGCTGAATTTAACGGTTGGTATAAGTTATTTTGGCTCTTAGCGCCGCGGCTAAAAAATGAAACTAGCAGTCAAATTAAAATAATTCTTTTTGATTTGATTGTAGTATTTCATCCAAAATTTCAAAATACATTATCACTGCATATTGTTTGTTGATAATTTGACTTTTTTCCACGAAATACCCAGTGTGTGACGTTATGGTTTGTGGTTGTGGTACGCATGCACTATCGCAATACCTACAAGAGAAAGTCTAACATGTTCAAATCCTACAGTCTCTGTAACCAGTTCACGTCATCTTTACAATATCCAATATGGCACGAACTGTATGTCACGTAGCGCCGCACGTTGCTTCGATTCAATAGTGGGAATGGACAAAAATAGAAGTAGTGGTCCCAAAGTTTTGCAATTTGTTACACCACTATAAAAGACTTTAATTAAGAAAAATTATATTATTTGAAAACCCCGACAAAGGACACGTCTATTGCCCATATATATTCAGGACGAAACTTTCAATTTTGGCTTTATAACTGCACAGAAAGTTTCAAAAGTCCGAAGATCATTGACATCCTTTACTTGTGAGATAATTTATTTTGTGATTGACGCAAGGGCTCTAGGTCCTGTCATACATCCTTTTTCGTAAAAAAGCTATAACTCTTACAAAAGTTATTCGATTATCATAAAACTTGGTATGATATTTATTAGTTATATTATTATTTCTGTTCAAATATATTTTATATGAAGTGATATTTCAAACAAATCTAAATAATTTATTTGCCACAAGCTACTTAAAAAAATTGACTAATTTAGACCTTTTTTAAATTTCAAAATTTTTTAAGTAGTTTGACGAAGTTGTTTTCATTTAATAGAACCGAGTTTAAAGTTTAATTAATAAATAAAAAAATGGGTATTTTTAGTTATTTTTTTAAACTCCACCAAAATTTGGTAAATATAAACTTTTTATTTAACTTTTATTTAGTATTTAATTTATATGATAGGTGCCACGCCCACTATTGTTAATGCACCCATTTTTTCCATAAATGTTTATTTGAATATCAAAGTTGCTTTTGCAAAATTTTACTCTCTAATCGATATCGTTTTCCAGATATACGAATTTTAGTATTTAATTCATATGGTAGGTGCCACGCCCACTATTGTTAATGCACCCATTTTTTCCATAAATGTTCATTTGAATATCAAAGTTGCTTTTGCAAAATTTTACTACTCTTATCGATACGTTTCCAAATATATAAATTTTAGTATTTAATTCATATGGTAGGTGCCACGCCCACTATTGATAATGTACCCATTTCTTGCCCAAACGTTCATTTGGGTGTCAAAGTTGCTCTTGCAAAATTTTACTACTCTAATCGATATCGTTTCCAGATATACGAATTTTAGTATTTAATTCATATGGTAGGTGCCACGCCCACTATTGTTAATGCACCCATTTTTTCCATAAATATTCATTTGAATATCTAAGTTGCTTTTGCAAAATTTTACTACTCTTATCGATACGTTTCCAAATATATAAATTTTAGTATTTAATTCATATGGTAGGTGCCACGCCCACTTTTGATAATGTACCCATTTCTTGCCCAAACGTTCATTTGGGTGTCAAAGTTGCTCTTGCACAATTTTACTACTCTAATCGATACGTTTTCCAAATATACAAATTTTAGTATTTAATTCATATGGTAGGTGCCACGCCCACTTTTGATAATGTACCCATTTCTTGCCCAAACGTTCATTTGGGTGCCAAAGTTGCTCTTGCAAAATTTTACTACTCTTATCGATACGTTTCCAAATATATAAATTTTAGTATTTAATTCATATGGTAGGTGCCACGCCCACTTTTGATAATGTACCCATTTCTTGCCCAAACGTTCATTTGGGTGTCAAAGTTGCTCTTGCAAAATTTTACTACTCTAATCGATACGTTTTCCAAATATACAAATTTTAGTATTTAATTCATATGGTAGGTGCCACGCCCACTTTTGATAATGTACCCATTTCTTGCCCAAACGTTCATTTGGGTGCCAAAGTTGCTCTTGCAAAATTTTACTACTCTTATCGATACGTTTTCCAAATATACAAATTTTAGTATTTTATTCATGTGGCCACGCCTACTATTGCAAGTCCGCCCATTTCTTACCCAAATGTTTGTGTGGATGTCAAAGTTTACCGTACTTAATTTGAAGACTCTAGCTGCATTAACTTTCGTGATATATAATATTTAATACTTATTCTTTAATAGGGCGTGGCACCCCGCCCACTTTTAAATTGAAACCAAGGTATAACCTATAGTTCCTTCCAAACATACGGAAAGATTCTGTGAAAATTTCAAGGAAATCGGTCCAGCCGTTTAACCGTCTATAAAGCACAAACAAACATACACATACACACATTAATTTTTATATATATAGATTTAAGCAGTAAAAAATAAAAACAATAAGAAAATTACTTAATTTTAATTATAGAGCAACTAAAAAAATACTTCAAAAAATTTCTTAAATAAATACAGTTCTTACAGATATTTCTCTGAAGCAGCTGAAATCCAATTTTTTATTACAAATGATGGGTGATTTCTTGATTTTTGGGTATAGGACAACGAATTGTGCACCGTCGTGGCAAAACTACATGTCGTTGATCTTCATATCATTGCATTATGGTAAAAAAAACTGGTTATTATCAACCTTAAGTGCTAGCCGTTTACGCTAATGGCCAAAGAAAAGTAGTTGTCGAAAAGAATATGAAGCAGTGATGCCATTAGCCCGAAATTCAGAAAAAAAACAGTGATTTTCTCGGGTTGTTTTATTAGCTCTTGGATCTTATGTGAATATAACTCATGACTGAAGATGTTTTTTTTTACTTTCAAAAAGCCATTACATTAACGTTTGCTGCTCAGCGGTTGTTCTTCTTTAATTATTAAATGAGTTAAACCATGGTGCAAGAAAATAGCAGGTAATCGCAAGATACAAAAAATAACAGGACGTTTTATTGTTGTGATGCCAAACGGCAGCTGAGTGTAATAAAACATAAAAAACATTAACAAATCATATTACGAAGCACGCCAATATAAAAATAATCACCAGGCTCTTCGATAGTAGCTAGTATGTTATTGTACCATAAATTGAACATTTTAATCAAAATGTTGTGCTATGTGTCAAGGCTGTTGCCGAATTTATTCAATCATCAAATCCTTAAATTTTTAATCTCACTGTAAAGACTTTTCTGTAAATCGGTTATATATTTACTTCTTTTAACACTGACACTACAACCATATTAATCCTGTCTCTATAGAACTCTAATTGTAAGGAAATGCTACTCGAATAAGAAAAAATTTCATTAGTTTGATAATCAGTTGTTACATTTAATATTTGTTGCTCACAAGTATAAGTAAATAATTCTTAAAAAACAACAGCTTGAATTGTTCTTAACATTTCACAATTTGACTAACAATTTGCTTCATAACCTTTAATTTCCCTATACAGTACATTTTATATTTTAATTGATAAAAAGATCAAACATATTAGCATCATTGTTTATTAATTTACTTAAAAAAATATACCCACATTAATCTATTTTAATAAAAATTACATTACACCATAATTTAAAATATTAATATTTCAAATCAAATATTTTTTACCTTAAAGATCTTTACAATAACTTAAATTCCTTCAGACAAGCGTCTGGCAAGTATGCTGAGAATGTAGCATATCCATCATTTTAACTCCCACTCAATTTCCCCAATAGTGCATAAGATTAAGTGTGTGTATTTATTTATTTAATGTTCACCTATAACCCTGCATACTAATTCACTTTCTCATCTTCATATCTCACCCTCTTTCCAAATATTTACACACACATACACCCGTCAACCTACATCACACTTTTAGTTTATTTTTATGGGATTTTTATGTTTTTTTATTTTTTTGTTACTCTCCACATTCATATATACTCCCAATTACTCCAATCAGTGTTGTTGTTCGTAAGCGACTATGGTAATGTTTACAAAAGTAGTTGGATTGGTGTGCGTGTCCTCAGAGAGGGTGTAAGTTAAATACATAAAATAAAATGTGATAATTTGCGAGGTATCGCTTTAAATAATTGATCACTTTTTAAAATTTTTATTACCTATTTCTATTAGGCAAAATTTAAGTTATGTTTCAGGGGAATAAAACTAGACTACTTTTTTGTTAAATTTATTTTGCTAACTGGCTACTGGTAGGACGGAGCACAAGTGATAAATTATTTAAGTTTAAATTAAATTACAACATTTTTGTTTGTAGAGAATTTGATAAATATTTTTTTATGCTTTTCCGAGAATGAAATATTGTGCAAAATATTTAGGACAGCGATTCCCAATGTTTGGGTTAGAATAATATTGGAGAACAATTTAAACAAGTTAAAGGACATGAAAATATTCTTAATAATTCTCTATTAAAAAAAAAAAAAATTCATATAAAAGACTAGTGACATTATCGGTATGAAATTGTTACAAAACCTTATATGCACCAGGATAATTCTTTGAAGCCGACTAGCCTCGCATATTGACTCATCACGGTGTGGTCCCTTCCATTGCCCTAGCCACAGGTATGTAAACAATAAAAAAAGCTGAAACTAACATTACTACTAATGGTACATGACAATTGCAGGAGAAGGATGTTATTCTCCAGCCGCCTAACCCAACCACGGTCATCAGTACTCCACTCCATTAATAATGACCCCACAAATCCGCTTACCTTTACTGCTTTACCTCACCACTCCAACACAAAAACTAATTTAAGCCATCATTATTTCCTTATAAAATATTCAAGACATTATTCTTTTATTTATTAATACACTATTCTAATTAGGCTATATAATATTGATATCTTTAAAAATATAATTTACAAACTTAAAATCACAAAAGAAAATAACGATAGTATTTATAAATTACCTTTACACAACAAATAATTCACTTTTCGGAAACATAAATTAACAAAATTATATTCTAGTCTTTATTATAAGTTATTTTTAGCAATGCCACTCACAATCTATATATCAGTCCCAAAATGGGCTTATAATTTATATGAAAAAAAATCAAAGAAATAAAACAATTTCCTTTTTTTTTTTTAATTCACCTATTTAGACCTAAAGAGCTCTCTAAAATCTGTTATAGTATAAAAGATAAAAAATGTAAATTCTACCATTGCGAGTAAAATTGCAAACAAAAAAAAATAAAACAACTTTGGCTTGGCCATCAGCGTCAATGGCAAGCACTATAGATTAATAATGATCAAATTACTTTGACTAAAATTGTATAGTATGGTCACAACGGGCATATGTATATTACCAACAGGATTGAGCTACGTGGGCCACAGTCCATGTCACATTATCGATTCTGCATGAGCGATTAGAGAACGTGGTTATCTCACTTTAGCGTTAGCGCTGAGAACAACATTTTCCTCTCTTGCTTAGGTTTATCCAGAGGTAAATTTTAGTAAAATAATTTTCTTATATTAGTATCAAACTTCATAAGGAATATTGGAAGCAATATTTTTTTAATCTAATTATCTTTGAAAAATTTGCCAGTTATTATTTTTAATGAATTGTTATGTTTGTTCAAAATTACTGACAAAAAGAAAGCACGTGGTAAAATTATAAAAAGTATAATTATAAAAATTAAATGTCTGCCGTCAAAATGTTTCCAATACGATGAAACAGTATCAGGATAATTTGACCATTTACTGGAAACGTGGTTCGGAAATAACAAAAGCATATTAAAAAGAGCTCCAAGCACAATTGGTAGAAACTCAGAATTGTGCTGTCATTATTTGGTGCGAAAAGTTAAAGCCAATGCAGACTTGGAAATATACAAATTCCCAAAAGTTAGAGACAGAACAGGAATGCTGCAAAAAAAAATATAGAAGCCAACAATAGGACACAGAAATTAAAATCAAATTTCATACAAAACATAAAACATGTTGTAAAATGGACGACGAGACGTTTGTTCTGGCATTTTTTTTTCAAAGCGTCCGTGTCAAAATTTTTATATTGCTAATGCTAGAGGAAATGTTGAAGGTAAGCTTAGGACCTAAGAGTGGACAAAATTTCTTAGAAAATTTTAGGAATGGCAAGTTTTATGCAGTTTTGGCAAAAAAGCAATTTATTTGTTACAGTGGGTTCTATAATTACCAATATATAAGTACATCAAATAATGCTTACAAAAAAGACAATATACTCACATATTTTTGGCCTGATATGGTAAGAAAGCTGAGAAAAGTTACAATGAAATGGTATATAGTGTTAGTTAAATAAAAAGATAATTTACCATTTCCATTTGTTGATCCTTTTGTTGATCTCGCTCCTTAAAAAAAAATTTTTTTAAGCGAATTCACATTTTTGTCATTCTCATAGAAAAGCAAAAACAGTCAAGTGATCAGTAAGTTTATCTTCTTAAGTGTACCCTGGATTGGTCTATCAAATAGTTAAAACAGGGATGGAAGTGTTAATATTAAATAAATGTGATAAAATATTTTTTTGTACAAAATAAAGTGCGATTGGAAGAAATGTTAAAAATAAGATTTAGAAAATTTATACAAAAAATAATTTACTATCCCGTGATTCTTACAATTACATTGTTTACCTTGTTAAAAAAGAAATATTATGATCATTCTTATTTTACTGTGCTGGAGACAGAAACAGTGACTATGAACATTTTGCAGTTATACAGTTTTTTTTTTTTTGACAATTGCAATTTCTTTTTCTTCTTGCTTTGTGTAAAATTAACAACAGCCATAGCATATAAGATGGAACTCTTATCCAAAGAAGTAAAGGTTTTATTAAAAAAAAGATCTTCTAAAGGGTCTTTCATACAAAACTTTAGCTCAAAAATATAGCATTCCTTATTCAGGAGCCAGACAAAATGGTACTATTTTTCTGTAAAAAAATAAAATCCGAATGGATGTTAATTCCGGAGAATTTTATAAAAAATCTTACTTTTAAAATGCCCAACAGGCTGAAAGATGTCTTCATCAATTAAGGATGAGCTAGAAAATTTTAAAAGTTTTTTATTCTCGGTTTTAAAAAGCCCAGCGCGCGTTGCTACGCCCCTTAATGAATAAAAATGCATTCTGAATTTTAATTGAATATCAATTGCAAAAAGCTAAAAATTCTAACATTTTTTTAAAGGGCGTCACACTGCCCACTTTTCTAATCACGAAACTGTATAGTCATGACAGCTCAATATGTGTGCAAAGTTTCAGAAATATCGGTGAAGTTCAAGTAGCTGAAAATTATAACTTTTTTTATGGGCGTGACACTGCCCACTTTTCTAATCAAAAAATTATATAGTCATGACAGCTCATTATGTGTGCAAAGTTTCATAAAAATCGTTCCAGAGCAAGTACCTGAAAATTATAACTTCTTTTTATGGGCGTGGCGCTGCCCACTTTTCTAATCACGAAAGTATAAAATCATGACAACTCAATATGTGTGCAAAGTTTCAGAAAAATTGGTCAAGTGCAAGTAGCTAAAAATTATAAATAAGTTTTTATGGGCGTGACCCACCCACTTTTTACAACCCATAAACACTCCCTGGAATGTGTACAACCACTTGCCAAAGTTTAAGTCCGATCGGTTTTACAGTTTCTGTGTCTATAGCTAACACACACACACACAGTTTCACTTTTATATATATCTATATATCTATATATATATATATATATATATATATATATATATATATATATATATATATATATATATATATATATATATATATCTATATATATAAAAGTGAAACTCTGTGTGTGTGTGTGTGTGTTAGCTATAGACTCCGAAACTGTAAAACCGATCGGACTCAAACTTTGGCAAGTTGTTGTACACATACCAGGGAGTGTTTATGGGTGGAAAAAAGTGGGCGGGGTCACGCCCATAAAAATAAGTTATCAGTTTTAGCTACTTGCACTTGACAGATTTTTCTGAAACTTTGCACACATATCGAGCTGTTATGGCTTTACAATTTCATGATTAGAAAAGTGGGCAGGGCCACGCCCATAAAAACAATTAAAATTTTGAGGTACTTGCACTGGTCCGATTTTTCTGAAACTTTGCACACATATTGAGCTGTTATGACTTTACAATTTCGTGTTTAGAAAAGTGGGCAATGCCACGCCCATAAAAAAATTATAATATTTAGGTTTTTGCACTTGATATTCAATTAAAATTCAGAATGCATTTTGATTCATTAAGGGGCGTAGCAACGCGCGCCGGGTTTGGCTAGTAGAAGATAAAAGAAGATAAGATATACATAGATATGTTGAATTTGCAACTTATTTTATCTAGTCCTGCCGACTATCATGATAAGTTTTGTTAAATTTATGAAAAAATTAATTTAATTTTAATATTCATTTTTTTAACGTTAAATACTAAATGATATAAATTAATTTAAACATTAAAAATAAATTTCATTAATTTTCTTTAGCATAAGAAACTACATGTTGAATTGTATTTTATTTTGTCCCTTAGTGTATATAAAACAGAGAATACTTTAAGCAAATTTTATATTTATTAAAAATTGCAACAATTTTTAATTTTCATTTATAGTTTAATTTTTAATTAAAATTTTAATTAAATTTTAATTGCGATTGTACTTTAATTCTATTGAAAGAAAACTTATGTGTGTTTATGTAATATAAAGGCCACGCTTAAAAATTATATTGCGAAACACTGATTTGATGTTTTTTGCCAGCATGACGACATTTTATTAAATTCTTACTTTGACAAAAACAAATTTATAGAAAAATTTTCACAAAACAAATAAGTCAAACAAAAGAATATTTTATTTATTGCTTTTTCTTTTGTATTTTTAACAGTAAATTTGAATTTGACTGAAAATCAGAATATTAAAGAAATATCTACCGATAAAACATATTAAAGACTTAATAAATCCTGAAAAACAGAGAGAAAAAAAGTTTGAAAAGAATGTTGGTTTTTTGGAGTTTTGCATAAAATTAAGTCGATATACATTTAGACTTTTGATTGTTATTTATGTAAATTGATTTTATGGATCTATTTTGCCTTAGACAGAAGTTAATCAAAGAGAAAAGTTAAAAAACAAAAATTGTCTAGATTTAGATTTTTCATACAAAGCCATTAAATAAAAACAACAAATAGTCGAAGAAATGTGTAATTTAACAACAATACTTATACACTTCAACACAATCACTTACTTAGGCATAATCCAAATAAGAAGGTCATGAAAATAAATACAAACATTTGACTTTTTTTGTTGTTTCTTGTTTGCCAGTTGTGAAGAAAAGTTGTGAAAAAAACTAGACCAAAGTATTCAGTGCAAAAATATGAAAATCTACTTCTTAATATCGTAGCACAACTAAAAAAAAATATTATTATTTTGTCCTAAATTATTAACTCAAAACACAGAATGGGAAAGTAAATATTCACTACGTAGACATTATGGAAATGTAAGCTAAAAATAGAAAAAAAAAAAAAACTTTGTATTTAAAGGAAATCGTCTAGACAGCCTAAAGAAGCAAATAGTTAATTTTAAGTTGAACAAAAAAAAATAGATTTTGACAATAGAAAATTCCAAACAACAATAGAAACATAAACAAATGTATCGATAAGCGGTTAGAAAAGTATTTGTTTTTTTTCTTTATAAATTTATTTTATCTGCAGTAAAAGGATTTTTTTAATTTTCGGTCTTGTAGTAAGTGATAAACATATCGAGGTCTATAGGGTTGTCTAAGCCAAACGCACAAAAAGTTTTAAGTGTATTAACTCACGGCCTTATTCATAACAAAAAGTTAGCCACAGTTTATACACTACGTACAACGAGCTGCTAACTAGAATGTCGATTAAGCTTGGCAGCTCGTTGACACAGAGTTTATTCATAACAAACTTTTATCCGTCTGCCAACTGATTGATTTATAAGTCAGCTCTGAAATTGCATGATATTCCTCAAAAATGCAACCGTTTTTTTTTTGTATATCATCCCTGATTTTGGACATTGTTTTGTTTTTCCATCCACACTAGGGTACACTTATACAAGGTGGTGGTGTCAGCCCAGCTGTCAAACTAAATATTAAAAAAATGATTTCAACTCCGGAATTTGTCAAACTTCATACATAAAAAAAGAGAGCCGAAAATCGCTCTCCTTTACGCTATCACCTTATGTAATTACACCATGATCCATACTAGCAATTCTTAAAATTTAAAAATAAACTAAAAAAATTAACGAACAATATATTATTTGTGCAAAAAATGTGTATTCTTTTGTTTAAAAATGCAAACAGTTGTACAAAGTGGCAGCACCGCTAGCAAACTATGTAAATAAATACAAACGTAAATTATTTTATTAAAATATATGTGAAGAAAATGTCGGACAGAAGAAAACTAAAATTATTATTTTTAATTGAAGTGCATAAAGTCAATTTGTTTGCAAAAGAAATTTATTAAAAAAAATAGAAAATAAAATGAGTCGAAAAAAATGAGTGAGAAAAACCCTGTTTTAAAAAATTATTTTTGTATGCACATACACGCAAAGAAAAACCATGAAACGACATGATCACGACGGTCATATTATTTTTTCTAAAACAATATTTGGTTGTCGAAAACAAGTAATAGTTATTTTTGTTTCATTTCATCATATATTTTGTCACGATAGTCAAGCATTTGTTTGAATTGTATCATTTAATGATTACTTTTCGTAAATATTTCAAAATGGTTATCATTTAAAAATATTATGATATAAAAAAATTAATTTGACAAAAATAACATTATATTCAAAATCATTAAAAATTAAAAATAATCATTAAATAATAAGTGAGACAACAGTATGATTACAAAATAATCAAGCTATGATTTTTTTTAATAATAATTTGATTTCAATTGTTCTTCTTCTTGCTGAATAAATTTTTATTATTTTAAAAGTTTGAGATGTCAAAAAAAGGAACAAAAATTTTGAAAAATTAAAATAAATTTAAAAATAAACGAGAAAATGTAAAAAAATATTGGTAAAAAATTGCAATTAAATTGGTAAGTACAATAAATATGTGTATGTTACAGCAGAAGACAATAATTTGCCGTAAAAAAGCAAAGATTGTCGATTTCAATTGTAGTCATATATATGATTATTGAATGGTGCTTAAATTAAACATAATAATGATAACTGGTAACCATTATTATTTTAAACATAATCATACAATTCAATCATAGTATGTTGCTCTTCGATTATGGTTACCACAACCATATTTTTTCTTTGCGTGTACAAACATTATATTCCTAGTTTTTTTAATGCTTCTATTAATTTTTGAGCCATATTTTCATTAAATTCCATTTTAATTGTTAATTTTTGGCAAAAACAATTTTTGTATAATAAATGTACTGACGTGGCAACCAAATTCAATTTTCATGTAAATATTGAAAAAAAAAGTGGAATCCCAATTCAGTTTCTTCTGAACAAGAATTAAAATTAAACCAATTCAAGAAAAAACTTTCTGAACAAAATAATCTCTCTCTCTCAAGAGTAAAACATCAAACTCAATATAAAAATTTGTTCTGAACTAAAATTTTATGGGTGAATCCAGCTTAAGGGTTCAACGTAGTGTTTGCTTTCAGCTTCATGTAGCATTTCTTTTCTTTTGGCAACCCACTTTACAGCTTAACTTATGGCAAATCGAAATCGAACGTAAATTATAAATTACCAGAAATGGTATGTCGATTAACCTTAATTTTCTGGTTCAATAGCTCTTCTAATTTCACAAATAAATAATTTAAACAGGTCAGAAGGAAATTTTTTTAAACTTTTAAGCTGTTTATTTTATGATTTATGTATGTTACAGAATGCGTAGTTTTCTAAACAACATAAATTCACTTTTATATTAAAAAAAAGAGAAACAAAAGTAAAACTTGAAAATTGTTTATTGTTTATTGATTCAACAGGATAAATAAAATTTTTCTTTCTTGTGTGGTCTGCAGAATTTGCAGATAAAATAAAACAATAAATTTACAAAACAATATTGTTTTGAATTATTTTTTTTTTTATTTTTAAAGAAGTTACTGTTTTGCTGTTTTACTAAATTTAACACATATTATTTATTGCAATTTTATTAAATTTCTCAAGCTTGAATTTTTTATTATCTTAATCAACACACATAATTTGTTTGTAAACAATTTTTTTTTCTTACAATTCTCTTTTAAAAACAAAAAGCTGTTTGAGGATTTTTTTTTAAATATTATTTTAAAAAGTAGAATATTTATTTTTGTTTTAACTTTTTTGCAGAACAAGTTACTATCACTTGTCTTATTTTTGTATAAATGTTTAAGGTAACTGAACTTAAGCTAAAAATAAGATGCTTTCAGTTCTAGCATATACTTGTTTGATTGTGTGTGTTTGCCCGGAATTCCTGGCTCGTGTCATTTGACAAGTTTTGAAATTTCAAAATGATTTTTTATTGATACTCAAATAGCTTAAGGATATATATTTTTTTTGAAGATGAAAAAATATATTGTCACTTGATACAATAATGTAAAAGCTAAGGTGCTTGCAAAATATTCATATGATTGTTTTTCTTAAGTGTCTCAAGTGAACTTAGTATTGAGTTTTAGTATCAAATATTAAATTGTTGTTTTATACTCAAAAAAAAAATCGAGTGAGTAGTGTGAGGGTATATTTATATTTAGTAATGACGGTGAAAGGTATTATCAGATTCGGCACGGCCGAATATCACACTCTTACTTGTTTTTTTTTTATTATTTAAGTTATATATTTGTACATTTTTAAAATCCATTACTTTAAATACAAAATTTTTAATTTTGTTGAGTTGGAAGGCAAATGCAGAGAAAAAAATAAATATCAATTTCAATTACGAAATTAATATTATTAATTAAAACTATATTTGATTTTGCTCTAATCATCAAAATGATACTATTATTTATACCATTCGAAACTGTATTGAAAAATAATTAAAATTTCTATAATTTTCTTAAATTATTTTAATTAATTTAATCACGCCTGTAATTAAAAATTTTTCATTAATTTAAATAAAGGATTTATTGAATCAATAATATAAATTTTTGAATCTGTTGTAAATAAATTAACCCGGCATGAAATATATTTTTTATGCTTATTTTTAACATAAATTTATCAATAATTAGGTACATACATTTCTAGTTATGTGTAAAATATCATAAGTATATGAAAAATACAAGGCATAAGAATACAAACAATAATACAAATTCAGGAACTGGTGGCATAAGCAAATGTCATGTGCCCTTCTACATATACATAAAAATAACATACACCCATCAAAATGAATATTAATTTTTCAGCTACTTGTACTTGACCGATTTTGCACACATATTGAACTCTCATGATTACACAATGTAGTGATTAGAAAAGTGGGCAGTGCCACGCCCATCAAAAATAAGTTTATGTTTAGCTACTTGCTTTAGATCAATTTTTTTGGAACTTTGCACACATATTTAGCTATGTAAATATGTACATAGTTACTAGAATTTTAATCCGCTGATTTATCATTTTTATAATATTAACATCCCTATTTTACTTTTATTTTAACTTTATTAAAATTTTCCTTCACAATGAATTTTTGACAAAAAAAAAATTAATTTTTTTTAATTTTATTTTTCAATATATATATTTTTTTTTTCAAATGACAGGAATCTCTCAGTTTTTTTAACAAATCAAGGCATATCTATAAGGTATATGCAACGCGGCAACAAACACAACAATAAAAAACACATGTATTTTGTTTTTGTATATATGCCGGCATATGTCAAACAATTTTTTATTATTTTCTTCTTAAATTTGAATAACTTTTAAACAACTTTAAAGCGAAAACTTTTTATTCACAGTTTTGTATTTTTCAAAACGTTTCAAACCAATTGAAACAGCGAATTATTTATTGTATAACTAAATTTAAAAAAATTAAGTCTGACAAATGCAGGCATGACTTTTAAAAAAAGTTGGTTACGCTCAAGCCGAATTCATACAGGTGAAATTATCAGCACATGATGATGGGGAAACACAATGCCTAAATTTGTTGAATTCTCCTTGATTCTATTTATTAATGCAGGAATGGAAAATTCGATTTTGAATTCCGAATTAAACATTTAACCTAATTGTGATTTTTATGATTATAAATTTACCAACTTTATGTAAATTTGTTGCTTTCGCACCATTTATAGTGTGCTTCACAAGCACATATCCTTTTTAATAACATTTTATTGAATTAAACATATAAAAACAACTTTTACATCCTTGTTATACAAACTGGCCTTGAAAGAAAAAATCCCCTAAAAATTTGTCGTTGCATATACCTGCATGAATATGCCTTGGTAACACTTATAAAATGTATATAAAAAAAAAACAGTCAGCTGATTGGATACGAGTACCTTAGGGATATGCCTTGTAACAAATTAAATATCAGTTAAAAAAATTTTAATTACAAATATAATTCAGATCTATGTACGAATAAATCAATAAGTCAATTAATTGAGCAATAATTTTTTCTGTGTATAGACTAAAGATATTAAGTTGTACAGTTAAATATGCGAAAACAAAATTTTTGTTCTTTTTGCCAGCTAAATCCACCGACCTATTATGGCTTTTTTCTTTAGTGTAAGTTTTGAGCTCTCTACGAACCGAAGTTTTCAATTGGGCTTCTTAGAGGTTTCTTATGTCAATGATTGATTTGACTATACATTATTTAGTTTTATTTTTAATACTGATGGATCGATGTTTCTCATTTTTAGTAGCAAAATTAAGAATAATATATTCTTCAAATACAATAGCATTGAAAACAACTATTTTTGAGCTTTCCTAAACTAAATTGTCACCAACACACTCATACTTAAGCAACTAGAAAAGAAATGACAAATCCTAATGGACTTAACTATATGTACATAATTGGTGTATTCATAACAAGTCTTAAAATCATATTGTCATAATGTCATAGTTTCCAAAAAAAAAAAAAAATTTTTAATTAATAACAAACTAGTTTAATCTCCAAAACTTGTAAAACTTTTTAAAATATTAAAAAAAAATTACAATACGGCACTTAGGCGACCATATGAATTTAGCAAATAAGTCTTATCTTCAGCAAATACATACAAATATGTACACACAAACAAAAGTATAATTTAATGAAAAAAAAAATACCAAAACTTCTTTTCGAAAATATTTCTTAAGTTTTAGTCTGACATTAATATCTTGGAAGAGCACAACATCATTTGAAATGGTCTCTTTGTTGCTAACTATTTTTTTGGGGGGGTTTGCCAAACAAAGCATATTTTCGAGGAGGTAAAGAATTTCATATAAAATTTCGTTGTATTATTGAAATAAAATTACACAATTAAGCTTATTAGTTACATAAGTATGTAGCAAACATAAAGAAAAAAAACTTTGACAAATACCAAGTCATCAATCTTAATTGTTGCTACATATTTACTAATACATACGCACAAACACACAATTACACACACACACATATAAGCAAAATTCCCAGAATCTCACATCTAACAAAATCTCTTAAAACTTTCATGTCAACAACAAAGAATATTGGAATTCTCCTGTTCATTTTATCGAAAAACAATTGCCATTTGTTTCATATCATTTCACTTTGCAAAAACAAAATTTATCACTTGTATGTACATACAGTATGGAAATTGAAATATTTGTCTACATTTCCATTGTTCTCCTGTTTGATTGAATGTTATCAAAAAGTTTTTACCCAAATGTGTTTGCGTTATGAGTTATATGAAACCTATTAAACTATTGTTCGGTTATTGATAAAGTTTTTTTTTTTTTTGTTGTCAACGAGGAATAAAAATAATGAGGCAGAAATTATGAAACAAAGTTCTTATACATATTTTGCTTTCCTCTTTTGTAAATAATTAGCAGGCGCTGTGGTGGGAGGTGCTGTTTGCTATAATTTTTATAAGAATTTTACTTCTAGCAAGTAAAAGTGCTGATTTTGAAAATACCCCTCCCTTTGATGTACATGGATGTAATGACCACATTATAGTATAACCTTGATTTAAGGTTTAATGTCATACGTCATCTTGTTTTATTATTTCCGACGCCATCTTTGATTTTAAATTAAATGTTTATAAAGTTAAACGTAGGAAGGGACTTACGTCGGCACCGACATTAAAAGCCAAAATCCGACGGTGGTCTTACCACTGGGTTGGGCCCGCGACTCCCAAACAGAGAACCTGCGATCATGTTATGTAACGTAGTCTTCTCACAGATATCATCTTTACCTACATTAGTTCTTAGTTCAAGTCGATGTATCTTGCTCAAGATCTCGGGCTATCTAAACACACAGAGAAAACAGTATCGGTTGTGAGTACCACACTTGTTGCCTATTATCGCAAAGCTTAGTTGAGATTGCAGAATTTGACTGTTGCATCTACAGAATTTCGTTTCGGAATATCAATTTATATGGAGTCTGCACTACGACATTATGATTCTTGCAATAAAAATTTTAATAACCACAAAAGAAAAATCAATTTGAAATAACTGAACCATTCGATAAGCAATGAGTTTTCGTTTTCGTTTTCTGGATGTATTCAACTAAGTGTGTTTTTTTGCTACATGGTATAGATTGATCGGTAACAGAATCAGATTGTTGAAAAGCGACAGCACTCTGAGACATATATAGTTGCCCGTAGTTCACCGCGTATTGTAACACTATGAACATCGGCTATTACGACATCAATCCCCACTTCTCTCTATTTCTCTATTTCTGTTGAGATGGCAACAGCAGCCAGAAACATCAGTGGTTGTCCGAAGTCTGACCGAAATTAATCACTTCCGAATCTGTTTTCTTGCTAGGGAGCAACCTGAGCCACCACATGCTTTCCAAAAAGACCTCACCAGAATAAAATCTAAGGGCTCACTGGTTCCCGTAGTACCACATGTCTCTCCGGTCTGCCACGAATTTATGCTCCTGACCAGAGTATTTCTTCTCCCCAGAAATCGCTCCAAGAAGCCAGAGGTATTGGTCTCACCTCTCTACCTCGTGCTGACAATCCACCAAGACCTGAGAATAGCCAAGGATACATGCCTGCTTTGCTTATATAGTCTGTTGCATACTACCAGTCAACCTCTTTTATTTGATATCCGTATTGATGGGGCTAAGAAAAAAATTTCCGCCATTTTGTTGCAGCCGCCGCCATATTGGATTTTATTCTTCTTCATATTATACTGTATGCTTCTGATCAAGGCCTTTTATTTTATACCAATATTGTAGGGCTTAAAGGGAACAAATCCGCAATTACTATATTTTACCGTATATACGCCATTTTATTTAAAACACCATCTTGGAATTAAACTTTTTTTACTGTATTCTACTGGTCAAGTGCTTTTATTTGTTATCAATATTGAGGGTGCTTAAGGAGTGCACTTTTAAATACTAGATTAATGCGCGTAACTAAAGCTGCATTGCTCTCCCACAGAATTTAATAAAAATAACTATTTAGATTTAATTTACATATGAAAGGAACTCAGTTTAAGATTTTGTCCCCCAGAAAAAAATTATAAGCTTTTGCCACGCCCAGAAAAAAATCTTAGCTACGCCAATGATAAAAAATTGACACCAGCCGCATTAACATTTTCGTTCTTTTTATTTTAGTTTCTGGTTTAACTTCGCTGTGATTTTGTTTTTGTTATTTTTTCTCCTAATTGCAGTTTTATTCTTGGCATTCGGTTTTTTAATTGATTTGCATAAAACTCATATTTTCTGCAGAATTGTGCAATTTAAACATTAATTGTCTTTCTGTTTAAATTTACTGCGATGACAGCTTAAACAAATTTGATAAATTTTCTTATGATTCTTTTTTAATTTATTGTCATAAATTAATGGCTTGTGGTTGGGGTTAAAAGTAAACTAAAATGCCATCTCTTGGAGTTTATTAAATTCTTATACGTTTTGTTTCGTAGTTGAAATAAAAATACTTTTTTATTAGTTAATAAAATAAAACCAGGACTCAGAAAATATATTACTTTATGAAGTCCAAAACGATTATTTCGATATGTTCCACACGGAATGACAAAATGACTTAGACTCTAATACGCAAAGTTAACAACACTGCTTCTTGCTACTTGATAATTGTATTTCAGATTAAATGATCTTCTATACTAATTACTACTTTTAATTCAATTTTCTTGTCCATTTACAAAATCTTTTAATATAAAAGTATTCGTATGTATAATCCCTTAGCCAAATCTAGATGCCTCCCAACCAGACATTCAATGTCTATTATTTTCACCTAATGTTTGACACTGAAACCCGTTCAAAAACAAATTTAAATAATTTCTTTTTAGAATATTGTTAACAAGCTTTACTTTTTTAAGCTTAATAAATGTACCGTAAAAAATACCATAAAAAATAGAAAAAAAATTGTGTTTTTGTTGGGCAACAACTTTTTTTGTTGTCCTTGAAATGGTTTTCAAATAAAAAGGAATTAAATTGTGAATTATGTAAATATGCTCTTGGTATCCGGCATGCAAATGAAAAAGCTCTTAAAGAAAATATTTGGCATGAAAGACACGTTTTCGACTTTAAAAAAAACTAGAACATATTTGGTTTTGATTTACAAAAAAAAAAAAAATAATGGTTTAACTAAATTGTAATTTAAGTTGAAATTCTTTAACTGGCCTTAAGATGAGGGTAAAAAAGATATTTTTTTTTTAAATCAAATAATAAATAATTTTCTTTTCTTTTTATAGAATAAAGCGGTAGCACAAAATTAACACAACATTTAATAATAAATTATAAAAAAGCACAGCCTGTAGCATTCTTTTAATTCTTTAAATAAAAGAGTAACACGTGACGGACCGACAGACTGATTCATCATCTGAGGTCCACTAAGAAAGGAATTTCTGTTAGACCAAACACAAAAAATTAGACATAAAATTTAAACACTAGGTAACTCTTATGCGCTAAAGATCCACTTAAAAGGGAAATTCGAACCTTAAGTAGGCAAAAAAGGATAAAATGAGTAAAATCTCTAACCTTAGATCATACAGAATTACTTGAAATGGTATTGCAATCTACTCAAAAATAAGCTGACAAATACGTGTAAAAATTATATTTTGATGCTTTTTGGTAACATCGATACTTCCTCAACCTCGTATCTTAAAACATACAACTTTTCAGGAGAGAAAAAAACCGGTTCATCTTTTTTACTTCGGTATTTGGTTAAAAGTTTAAATGCAATTATTAAGGAATTGATTGTATTTATGTATATTAGTAGTAATAATATACTAATCTTTTTTGGTTAAAGCATAAAACAATCGTTTGGTATGAAAAAGTCGAAATCGTATTTTTTAAGATACGAGTTTGAGGAAGAAAGGCATCGATATGTAACTGCCAAGCGCATAAGCCTCGAAAAAAATTAAATTGCATTAGTTCCTCCGCAAAAAAAAAAATTTTAATATAATTTCGGAACTTTTTTTAATTCTTATTTTTTTATTATATTTTTTTTTATTTACTTTTTTTTAATTCTTATTTATAAGGGGTAAAAGTTGGTCCTATTTTTTTCCCTAAATTATAAAATAGTATATGAATAGATTAGTATTATCGCTTAATCGAATATAGACAATTATTTCGCAAAGATTTATGAAAATTTCTAGGGGAGCCAAAAAGGTACCCAAAAGGTACTAATTACTTCTCCCATGCGGAAAAAATTCATAATATGGGGTTCCGCCACACCTAAAAAATTATGTAATTTAGTGAAACTTTAAATACATTCATACCGGGTAGAAGGCGAAAATTTTGGGGGACAGTTTGATACTTTTTGGAACATGTTTGTTGTAATGCAAGAAATATATATTTATTTACTTTAAATCATGACTATTAAAATGTTTAACTTTTAAAAAGTTATTTAAACAAATTAAACTTGAAATAAATACCTTGATATTGGCAACCTAAACAGGTACTTTCTAAGCTTGTGAAGCTAGAATTTAAAATTAGGTACATTTGATTTGGAAAACCATAATGGTGACCCAAAATGTACTTTTTGTCTTTACAAGGCTTATGGATTTGGAGTTTTCAAATTGGCGTCTATTGATCCAAGTTGAGTTTGAAAACGAAATGCTAGACCCCAAAGTAACTTTTTTTTATTTTAGATCTCTATTATGGATTAAAAATACATTGACCAAAACAAAAGGTACCTTTTCCCATTTAATGGTACTTTTTGTATTTTCTATGTTTGTAAGACCAGAATTTTACAATTAAGGGCATTTGATCCGAGGTGAGACTGTTATAAGTAGGTGACCAATGAAGTACTTTTTTTTCTGATGAATAGGAAAACTTATTAATAGGAAAGTCGATTAAGCTATGTCCGTCTGTCTGTGTGTGTTGAAATCCAGTGTTTAGAACATCCATATATTGCACATACATATGGAATTCAAAAATTAAAAAATTAGTTCGGGGAAAGTTGGTATTACAAACCAAAAAAAAAAGAGAGAGAAAGATATTATCAAAAGCTATAAATTGTACTATTTTTTCTAGTATTTTTAACATAAAAACTATAATTTTTATAATCACGTTTCTTACTATTTATATATTTGTAGAATATCCCTTAACAGCTACTCGTATGAAGTTTTAGAGAAATCGGTCACTTTTAGATCGGAAAATTTATTACAGAACATATTTTGAAAAAATATTACCGTACATTTTCAATATTAAATCGAAAGTTCATAATTAATTTTTGGTATTGATAGGATACCCAATTGCATATCGTGGCTTCGGAAATTATCTTGGGGAAAAATCTATCAAACTTGTTTAAAATTAACTAAGATATAAGCACCACAATACCACTGCTCTAGTATTTTCCTTAAAACTTACAAATGAAAATTAATTTTTTCAAGGTTTCTATATGGGCATCACATGAAATGAGTACAAGAAAATGGTAAATTGTAAATACTTTAAATCCATGATGGCTACGACTACAAACGGTGAAGGCACTCTTACCTATTTTTTTTTTTTTTTTGCTTTGAAGTGTGTGCTTAATGCTGGCTGCAAATACAAATTAATCCTTTGAACTTCTTTCTCTTATACCTAACTATTACTTTTCTGACACTATTACAATCTTCTAAATATTTTTCTCATCGAATTAATAATAATAAGTATTAAATAAAATCTTTATTTTACTCTATAATCGACTAAATATTAGAATCAATATTTTCTTTTTTTTGACAATACCTAATACACTAATAACAAATCAAATCATAATCCATGACCTTAAGCATAGACAAGTCATATTTAAATAAATATTAATATTGAAATATTACTTTTTACACTGTTACACTTTTTTGTTCGTTGAATAAATATTTCAATAAGTTCCTTTATTATTTGAAATTAAATTATATTTTTATCTCTATCACAATGTCTTTTTGTCTTTGAAATTTTTTTTTATTTAATTCTTTTATTCAATACACACTTTGAAAACTGTTTAAAATTGCAGACATACTCTTTTAGCAATAGCGGAGGTCAAATTTCTTATTATCTTTCGCAGTTTATTTAATGCAACTCAATACTCAATGATAATGATGTTAGAGGATAGATGATGGAGTGTTAGTAAATTCGCTGGCATTAAGCCAACAAAGGCAAATATATCACATCACGACAACGATATTGTGTGGAAACAAAAGATTTGTAAGAGACAAACAATAATGAAAAAGAATATGAAAAATATTAAATCCAACTAAATAATTGAGTCACAAGAATTTCAAATAAAAAACTACGAAATATTTTTTATCTCTGCAAGGTTTTAGGGAGCAACAAAATATTCAATTATTTTATAAATAAAAAACACAATCTTATAAACAGCACACTTTTTGTTTGCCTTAAAAATTTCTTAAAAAGTATTTTTGTTGTAGATATTTATGCATTCGTTAATCCCTTAAACTAAGCTAAAGCTTCTTAAATACACGCAAGTAACTATAGGGTTTTTTAATACGATAGTACTCACAAAAGGGTTAAGTGTCACACGAACTCTCATACTGCTCTCACTTTTTGACATTTGTGATATATAAACTTTGGCAAATCTTCATGAATTGATTGATGTTTGAACAATTTTTAAGAATTGTGTGAGCAGTGTAGACTTCATTCCTTTACCGTATTGCATCCATCAAAATATTCTACGAGTGAAATGGTTGGATACTCCTCAATAAGTGTCTTTCTATGCATGATGTGATGTGGGTTAAGAAACATATGGGCATAGCTAAAAATGAACCAACAGACGAACTCGCGAAGAGAGAATCTACGGCGACTTTCTGTTGATCAAAACACAGAATAGACCTGGGTGATATGTTGATGCGGTAAAAAGATATTTCAATGGATAAATTCCATAAACTTGCTAGGGGTTCAGTACTCGGTTTTATTTGGAATACAATGAAGTAACAAAAGCGTTGGTTACAGGATATGAAAGCTTTTATTTTTAATAAATTTTGTAATTACGTATATTTAACATGAATTTTTTTGTAGTTAGTAAGCTTTAGGAATGATGGATAGGTAAAAGATGAGGTCATGTGAATTCTTGGGTCGCAGAGAGACTTTTACAGCCGCTGCTGCTGCGACATGGTTGGGTGGGCAAAACGGGAGTAAACACCTGACTCTCGTGAAATCTTCATGTGGTGGAGTTTTTGTAGTATTTTCTGTAGTTTGTTGTGTTATTCAGTTTGTTTTATGAGCGGATGCGTGGCAAGTGAGAGGGTTTTAACCTGCCTGAGCTGTCGCCACGAACCAGCTAGCCGGAAACTTCACTGGGGCAAAACGGTTCGTAACATGAATCGATGTGGTGTATATTTAAAGAATTTACAAGGAAAATATTGAGACAGCAACACAAGTGATGTGGTACTCGCAAGCGGAAATAGTAGTGGTTTGTTTCGATATGCTCCCTACACTTGTGGACATTTCCATGAATATTTCAACCACGACTGTAAAAATAAAAACTCTTGAAAGTTTTTCAATATGAGATTATTGATAAAAAAAAACACTCAAATTTCACAATGCGCAGGTAGTAAGAGCTTATTAAATTATTTTAAGAGCAATAACAGAGTTTAATCTGATTATTTCTTTGACTTCTTAAAAAGAATTGCAATCAACTATTTTTGTTTAGCGAATTTACGAATTGTAATTGTAAATATTCCTTCAAAATTAGGTAACAACAACAATTAACAAGATCCATAAGAAAAAAGAAAATACAGAGTCAAATTAGCCGTATTTTTTGTTTTTATTTCTCTTAGATGTTATTTTAATGTCACGTACGTAGTGCAAAAACATTATTTGTCTCCGTCATTCATATTTGAACAGTCGCAAGAGCGACTTATATTATATTATATAATATAATATAAATTTTATTACCTAAGAATACTGTTTTGAGAAAAATCTGTCACGTACGATATGCCACAAACGATATTAAATTGAATTTATTATAAAATCATTTAAAGATTGTTCTCAATTAAGTACGATGGATTTTAAATGAAATATATTTGGTTTAGTGTAAGAAATAAAAAAAGAAAAAATACCACCCAAGATTCGCACATTTTTTCATATTTCCATACTTACCTCAAAATCACTTCTGTTTTATGTCACGTACGATATATTCTTATTTTTCTGGATACTTTAGATGATGACAATGATTCGAATGTAATTAATTTTTTTCTTAATAAAGTGCCCTATGAAGGAAACATAAAGATTTTGTTTCATTTACTCTTACTTTTGCAAAGACTACTCCACTTTATAGGAGTACAAATGTCACGTACGATGACATGGAAATGCCCATATGCTGCTAGGTGCATAAAATATACATGTAGATGTCATACATTAACAATTTAATAACACTCGAGTTATTTATTAGCGTTTGTAACTGATCATAATTAAATACCAAAATCGTGTTCTTAAGCCCACCTTGAATTTTTCCTTAAAGGGGGCAATTTAACGTAATTGATCTACACCAATAATTTTCCTTAAACCTAAACAAGCCATAACTTAGCGCCCACATTTAGAAGGATCTATAAAAATGAAGAATTATTATTGCAAAATTAATCCATCGACTACCCTTTTCAATACAAAAATATAAAAACATTTTGTGAATATATCTTTGAAACCGTTTATATTATTACAATTCAACACTGAAACGACCTTAATTGCAAATAAAGCAAATTTTAATTTTTACTTTTTTTATATTTTTTTTTACAATGTAAGAAATAAAGAGATTTCAGTGTGTATATACATACATACATACATATGTAAGTACAATTATTTGCTATAAACTTACATATATACGCCAATATAATTTTTCTTTATTTTTTTGGCAGCGCAGTTGTTTGTTTGTTGAACTACGGTGCGTTTACATAATGTTTCCTTTTGAACTTTATTAATTATTGCTCATACGTCAGCTTGTGCAACGCAGTTTACAATTTTTAATAACTTTTTATTACACATTTTCAATTTGTTAAGAAGTTTTATTTTATTTTATTTTTAGCATACATTTTTATTTTTACATCATTAAATTGAAAACGCAGGATGGTTATTTAAACGGTTCTATATTAAAGTAGAGTAAAGAAAATCTTTTAAAGTTATTATTTTACTAAATTTAGGAAACAGATAGTGAAGCTCTAATTCGTACTTTTACGGAATGCTTATAATTTATTAGGAAAGAATGGAACGAAAAAGTATTATCTAGAAATATCCTACAATCATAAACAATACAATGATAAACAAAAATAATACGGATACCAGGCCATCATGGCACAATCGAAATTGAGGACTCCCACATATTATCCAAATTAGGAATGCCTTGAAAACCATAGGGGGTTGAAAAATTTATTTTTATCTTGAGAGAATACGTTAGAAAATTATAAAACTCTGCTGTTATCAAAGCGACAAGCATACTAGGGGGAACATAAATTTTTGGAGTACGAAGGAAATTCTGGAATAAATTTTAAAAAATGTTTGTAACGTTGTAATAAGAATATCGTCGGCTTAATATGCAAACCTGCTAACTCCTTTTTAAGCAAATTTTACAGGAGAGAAAAAACTTCTTATATTTCATATTTGCAGCTTAAAAGGAAACCCAGAAATAAAGTTGGTTTATTTTATGGTATTCCTCATGTATGACTACAATCTACAAAAATAAAGATAAAACAATAAAATAAAATACACAAATTGGAGTTAGTAATCAATACTGAACTAATAATGTACTGGATTTAGCAGTATTTCTTACAAAACTTTTCTGTGAGAGGATATAGCAGTTGTTTTTATCAAACCTTTTTACACACTTCAAGACTTAAATTGAATAAAAAGTACATGCTGGTCGACGAGGGGTATCTTTCTCTACCACATAACATCAAAATTTCAATTTACTTAAAAAGTGGATCTAGCAGGTTTGCATAGTAAGCCGACAATATTAAAAAATATAAACAGAGTGAGAGACCGAAAATGTCAGTGGTAATGTTTTATTGACTATTTTGCTGCAAGCGTTTGTTTTATCGCATATTATTTATGTAATAATATGTCATACACAATTAAGAACTCTTCTAGCTCTTCTGAGACTAGCAGATAGAACAACATACAGAAGACATCAAGAACAGGGCGAGACTTTGAAAAAATAATTCGGTAGGGATAATCATGGAGATGAGTGCACGGAAAAGCTGGTCAGGAATTGATCTGCTAAAAATGCCTCCAGCGAAAACAAATATGCTATTCCTTAGGGTACTATCAAAGACAAGTTCTCTAAATACTTCTAGAGTGGCTTTTGGTGGATACGTGTAATGTGGCCATGCTTACGTGGCTATCTTTTGATATCAGGCTTACATCATGATTTACGAAACGTTGACAGAAGGACATCTCAAGATTACTGGTGGCATTTACTGGTAACCTGATGTTAAAAAACATGCCAATTGACTCGGACTACCTTGGAAGGACCATTTATTTATTTATTTATTTATTAATTTATTATAATATTTGTCTATGGAATAAAATCCTTACAGACAATTAAAAATTATATACAAAATTGTATATATGTATACGTTTAATACAATACGAAATACGATTAATTTATATTTACAAAAATTATGAATTTAAAAAGATTAAAAATTAATTCTCTATTACATTATATGTTAAAGAAAAATCTATAAATTTATAACATTTATCAAAATGGGCATTTTACCTTATTCAGACAAATATTTTTATTTGTTTCAATTAAGTGTTGATTGAGCAATTAATATAAGTATTCACACATACTCAATTTATCTTACTCCATTAGCATTTGATAGCTATAAAAAATACGATATGCCTTTTCTTCAGTCTTTTTCCGGTTCATAAAATATATTTACAATTATATTTATACATATAAAGCATCCGCCAAATAACTTTTTTTTCTGCAAATGCTATAATAAAAAAGTGTAGCTTCGGCTGTGTGGCACGTAGCGCCGTCCTATTGAAACCAAGTGTTGCCAATATCCTCCTCTCCAATTTTTGTAAATAAAATTTCGTTAAACATGGCCTGATAACGATTGCCATTGACTACGGCCACTCCTTGCTCATTTTCAAAGAAAATCCGAACGGCGGACCCTTTATATATGTATTTGAATTTATTTAAACACTTTATTAAAATTTCCATCAACCATTTTTCATTTTATTACTTTTTGTTTTTTGTATATTTATTTGTTTGACATTAAAAATGCCACCTATAGAATTTTCTCCTCACTGAACATATTTCTCAAGAGTTGTACTTCGAGTTTTGGACAATAAGTGAAACAATAAAGTATATATTCCTCAATTTAAAAGTAATTTTTAGTATGATAAATTGAGCTCAATAAAGGCCTTTAATTGCGAGAATATCATAAATTGACAATTAAGGCTCATGTGTGAACATAAGATTAGGGGACATTAAACGAAATGTTGTTGATAAAGAAACTAGATCCTATTTCGCCAGTAATTATGTTGATATGTTGAGCGTAGTTCTTCGGCTTTTCAGAGTTGGCAGCTTAATAAGAGAAAGTCTAGCTGCCAACGAAGACAAAAAAGCAAAAACTATTTTTGAACGAATTCAAAAGCGTCGGAATATTTTGTATGTATAACGGTCCCATATTATTGATCCATACTCTTAAATAGGCCTTACAAGCGCACAGTAAAAACTTTTATTGACATAAGGATCATTAAACTTTTTAGCCCAGCGTTTTTAAGAACCAAGTACGCCACTGGCTTTAGTAGAAGTCATAGTTGTGTATGGAATGAAATTGAGTTTTAAATCAAGTAAAATCCCAAGATCAATACAGTTATCAACCAATTCCAGCTGATAACAATTAACGTAATCGGATTCATTCTTACGAATCGTTTATATTTACATTTTTTGAAAGCTTTATCAAATTTAATTCGCACCATGTGTATGACGACTATAGGTTCTCTTGAAGACGTTGTTGGTCAGATATTTGACGATACCTAAGAAAAACCTTAACATCATGTGCATACATTCAAATACCGGAATACAGAATCACACAAGGCAAATCATTGAGGAACAGTGAAAAAAGCAGCGGTCTAAGGTGACTTCCTTGCGGTACACTAGATAATACATCAATACTTTTTACATTGTCGCAACTATTTTAATTTGGAAAAGTAGGAATCGGCTTTACATTTACTATGCGAATGTCCTATCCTGGCTGCCAAGAGACGAAGAATGCTAAGCAAGCATGACATCCGAGATCAGTCTGCACAATTTACTGAGATCCGACAGGACTATGGGGTGGATTTAGTTCTCTCGTCCTCCTAAGACTTACTTTAAGGGTCTTTTAATTTGGCGTGGGATGTGGCCTTGTCAAAATGGTGTCATAGAGACTCCATTTCACAGTTCGCATGTAGTGAACTACCACGTTAACTAACCAACCAGTCAACCAAACGTACGATTGAAAATTAACTTTTAAACTTCAAAGTGTTAATGCAGCATTATTTCGGATTGTTGCATAGCATTCGTATGGGTATAGCAACTGAGAAACGATTTTTGCTCCTACTTTGCTTTTATAAGAATTGTTTATAAGAACAATTTGAAGGATCGCCGCGAATAACATTGTAAATGACAAAATAATAATTTGCCAGAGAGCAAAAAAAAGTATTTAAAAGGTTTGATTATCTCTTTTTTTCAAATACTTTTCCTTTTGTACCTCTGTTAAACTTATCAATCACTTTTTACAATTCCGTTCGTAGACTTTTGTTTATAACTTACAACGTTCTTTCACTGACTGACTCATTGTAATTGCGTGTTGACGGTGATAAAATGCATAATTTTGATGTTTTGATGTTTGAACAAATGTAAGAGAGTAATTTTAACGGTAATGTGCAAAAAACTGGTTTTGCAAAATTTGTCTTTTACAACGTTATTCGCGGCTTTGCTTCATTTGTCGGTGTTGCCAGTTATAAAAACTAAAGACACCATTTACGAAAGTCATAACTATACAACTGTCCGTATGCCTTAAATTTGTTTAAGTAACATTTCATAAAAGTTCTTGAAGACTTAATATTAATTTACTAATAAAAATAATTTTGTTTTATTTTCCTTGCAGCTTGTCGTTTTGCTTAAAACCATTTAAAATCTTACCAAAGAACAGAACACTTCATAAAGTCAATTAGATTATTAAACAATATGCTTGATTAAGGAAAACAATTGAAATTAAGTTAAAAACAGAAGCTAGTTCCTGACTAAAAGAAATATAATAAAGAGAGAGAGAGAGAGAGGAAGCCAGAACAATAAACACAAATTTCTATAAATTCAATTAGATAAACACTAATCATTGATGCATTATGCAGACGCTACAAATACAAAACTATTAAACCGCATTTATATCAGCTGCTGCTTTATTGTCAACAGCACAGAACAAATCTACAACAAGCGAAGACAATTTTAACACATGCAAACAGCAGCTGCAGCAGATTACCCACATTGCGAAGTGTAAACACAAGTGGTGACAACAAAGAATTTGTGTTTTACCAGCGAAACCAACAATGCTGTCTCAACTTGTGCCAGATGATGTAAAAATTAGTGTAAATGTTGTTATGAACACAACATAAACATCGCAAATGTTTTTCACCTTTGCATGCACCAACAAAAATAACACAAACAATATTTAATATATTTACAACAACAACTGTTAGCTCTTTCTTGTCATACCTCAACAATGGCTGAAGCAACAACAGCCAGTCCAACAATGCCAACACGGCACACCTCCCTTCTGTTTTCAGCAATACCATCAACATCCTCCTTTCCTACCGCTAGCACCGCAATCGAGAGTATTTCTACTACAACGTCCATGTTATTTGAAGGTGACATAATGACTGGAGTCTTTATGAAACCCAACTTTAAAACAAACAACGACAGCAACATTAACATAAACGGTACAACAATGTCGGGTGGCGTAGAGGATGAAAATTTGAATGCATTCTATTTCTATAAGGTAAGTCAAGCGTTTAGTTTAACAATTAACAACAACATAAGTCACAGTGATATTAACACCCAACATCAACAGCAAATACGCAATGTTTAACAAACTTAACAGAACTCGTAAACGGATGTGGAATTTAAATAAAATTTAATTTAATTTCCCATAGTTGTAATATTTATATTTAAGTAAAATATACGGGATGATTTTTGATTACTAAAATGCTTCAGTGTAAAAATTTTCAGCGTAAAAAAATTACGTAACATACATATGGCCATGTCATCGTACGTGACATTTGTACTCCTATAAAGTGGAGTAATCTTTGCAAAAGTAAGAGTAACTGAAACAAAATTAGATCTTTATTTTCCATTAAAAAAAAAAAAAATTAATTACATTCGAATTATTGTCATCATCTAAAGTATCCAGAAAAATAAGAATATATCGTACGTGACATTAAACAGAAGTGATTTTGAGGTAAATATGGAAATATGAAAAAATCTGAGATTCTTGGAAGCTATTTTTTCTTTTTTAATTTCTTACACTAAACCAAATATATTTCATTTAAAATCCATCCTTCTTAATTGAAAACAATCTTTAAATGATTTTAAAATAAATTAAATTTAATATCGTTCGTGACATATCGTACGTGACAGATTTTTCTCAAAATAGTATTCTTAGGTAATAAAATTTATATTATGTTAAGAAAAAAAGTTAAATTCTAAATCAGGTGCTCTTGCGACTGTTCAGATACGAATGATGCAGACAAATAATGTTTTTGCACTACGTACGTGACATTAAAATAACATCTAAGAGAAATCAAAAAAAAATACCGCTAATTGGACTCTATATTTTCTTTTTTCTTATGGATCTGGTTAATTGTTGTTGTTACCTTATTTTTAAGGAATATTTACAATTACAACTTATTTTTACAATTTATTCGCTAAAAAAAAATAGTTGATTGCAATTCTTCAAAATAAGTCAAAGACATAATCAGAATAAACTCTTATTATTGCTCTTAAAATAATTTACTAAGCTCTTAATACCGGCGCATTGTTTTTTTTATCAATAAACTTATATTGAAAGATTTTCAAGAGTTTTTATTTTTACAGTCGTGGTTGACATATTCATGGAAATGTCCATATATCAATGTCAATAATGTTCGGTACGCTTTATCATTCTACCAAGAAGGGGCTAACAAACCAACAACTCTTGCGAATCATTAAATTTTACTATCATATTCGTACTGTGTATGAAATGTATTTCATAATTTATGTTTATTTTATAATCATCATAATCGTTCCGCCGAACTAACAATTCAAGCTGTTGTTACCAAATTTTGCGAGAAATTTTACTTAGCCAGCTTCAAAATAAAGATCGCGATATGTTAATTCGTAATTGTTTTCAATAATTTTGATTGCGTCATTGTTCTATGGTTACCGATCTTTTTTTTTAACCTTAAATTAAAGAATTGATTTTTGTTAACATGTGGCTGAAACAACACTGTGCGATACAACACGCGATATCATAAATCTATTAAGAGGCGAGTTTGGCAAACAATTAATCTTAAGTTTGTGAACAGTCCAAGATCATGCAATTTGATCATGCTACACTATTTTTTGTCTGGATATGTAAAGTCTCTCATATACAGTGACAAGGCAGCCACCTTTTCAGGCCTCAACTACGATGTACTAACTTGTCTTAAGGATACTCGTATCGTTAGAAATATAAAAATACCATATTATCTATGTCGGTGTTCAGTTACGTATTTTAACAATAGTTATAATATTATATAAGCGACAATATTTTTTTGCTGTTATTTATTTTATCGACAAAAAGATAAACCTTAAACGCGCTAAATTAAAATCTGTCTTCAGTTTTATATGGCTTGTGACTTCTGTTATTTGCAATATACTTCCCCTTCTGTTAAATAATACAAATGTAAGATGTTTACCCAAATATTTTTTATAAAATTTTTGAAACCAAAAAAAATGCTTGGCACGATGACGAATCGAGTTCGACGGCTCTTCTGCCATACTTTCGCGAACAACATCAGGGCGAGCAAACACAGGTAATTTTTCATTTGCTAGAGACCCGGTTGGATGAAATTTGCGTCATTTTCAGTCACATTTGGTCGATTATTGTTATCAAAAAAAAAAAAAACACAAAGTGCAAGAAATGCAGTTTAATTTGATTGTCCACTTTCGTAAAAGCTTTCAACAACCTTAACCTGAAACAGAGAAATGTTGGGCAAAAGACTTGACGTTAAAGTTAAAGTGAGACTCAAAATTAAAATAATGCATAATGGTTGATTGATCTTTGTTCTAGAATAGTTTCTTTGATTCTTTTGATAATTCACTAAAATTATTTATTTTTAACGGCTTCCAAACGGCGCATTGAAATTTAAAACACATGTTTTATAAGGTTTCCTTTACTATTCACCACAGTATTTTTTGTGGTGAAACAACAATAACATACACCAGCTAAACTAAAATAAATTAAGCTTCGTTTGTGCCTAATAAGTATTAATTAAATATGCCTTCTACAAGTATATCAGATGTTAAATTTATGCAACACATTTTGCTTGTTTAAATGTGTTTAAATTAAATTTCAATTTTATTGTATTTTGTCATAGGACAAAGAATTTAATTTTCTTAACTTAAGGTGTGTATTTGAATTGTGCCATTATGATTTCAAATATTTTATAGAATATCCTTACAGTATGTATGTAATGGATAGAGAGATAGATAGATGATAAACAATACGAATTTGGATTAAAATATTTGATGATATTTCAACGACATATGCATACTTCATACTTATGTACAATCGTTTCTATACGAGGGTTATCTTTTATATTTCGGGATTAAAGATAATAAATCATCAAAGAAATCGGAACATCAATAGACTTTTGCGTACGTGTGAACCAATATTCGAAGCACTTTTTTTCATTCCGATGGAGGTACCTAAAACATATGCATTTTGGATCTCTTTTGTAGGGTTTCGCTCGTTTTTGAAAACCCATACATTCGAATGCTGTTATTTTCGTTCCTATGCACATATTCGTACGATTCGTCACCTGTCCCATACATTCGAATGCTGTTATTTTCGTTCCTATGCGCATATTCGTACGATTCGTCACCTGTCACGATGTCATAAACATATTGTCAAGTAGTGCAATCTAAATTTTTGAGCATTTCTTGTGTTCATTGAACTCGAGCCTTTTTTTCAGCGATTGCCATATTATGTATATCCTTACAACCGAATTTTCATGAAATACTAGATAATACCCGGTGTGCTCCGCCACCCCCATCGTAATGAAATAAAAATTTTATAGTTCAAAAATATACAAAATATATTTTATATTATTTTTCGACCTTTTGATATTAAATGTCTTAAGCAAATTGAGCTCAACAATTTGCTTAAGACGTTCAAAAATATATTTATTATGCAAGTGCCACGCCTACTATTACTAAATCAACCATTTCTTATTCAAATAATCATATAGACGTCAAAGTGTCTCTTGCAAAATTTGGGTACTCTAACTTTTATCGCTTCCCGAATATACGAATTTTAGTATTCAATTGCTATGAGAGCTGCCACGCCCACTATTTCTAATGTTCCCATTTTTTCCAGAAATGTTTTTTCGGGTGTCAAAGTTGCTCTTGCAAAATTTTAGTACTCTAATCGATATCGTTTTCCTAATATACGAAATTTAGTATTTAATTCATGTGGCTACGCCTACTATTGAAAGTCCGCCCATTTTTTACCCAAATGTTTGTGTGGATGTTAAAGTTTACCGTACCTAATTTGAAGACTTTAGCTGCATTAACTTTCGTGATATATAATATTTAATACTTATTCTTTAATAGGGCGTGACACACCGCCCACTTACTATTTCAAACCAAAGTATGGCCTATAGTTTCTTCCAGACATACAGAAAGATTCTGTGAAAATTTCAAGGAAATCGGTCCAGCCGTTTAACCGTCTATAAAGCACAAACAAACATACAAACACACATTGATTTTTATATATATATAGATTGGATGCTGGTAATATTTAAGGTTACCTCGATCTCACGATAAGTTTTGCAATTTAATTTCACGAACAGCTTCAATGTTTTTCATTTTCCTGGCCAGCTCATCCGCCCGCTTTTTTTCCTAGCGACCCCCATTTATAGGGGAACCAGACTAAAGAAACGTCAGTCAGTTAATCAAGACTTAAAAATTTTTTTCCAATTTCTTAATTCATGACTGATTTAGACGTGGTGCTGTATGTCCTGAGTGACAAGACTAATGCCTGACTGTAGACAAAACACCAATATTCTCCTGGATATTCTTGCCATTCAATTTCCTACATGCCTAACAAAAATCATATACTTCAGTCTGAAATATGCTGTCTTCAGCCAGAAGGCTGAAAAAGAGCTGTATCCTAAAGTTAGTCAGAGAAGACAGCAGATACAACCCCACAACTCAACGAAGAACCGATTGTATAGATCCTGATGTTAAAGTTCCCTACAAGGTCACCCCTAACCCACTTATGCATGGAGGTAATTTATATTGAAAACATCCTGTCAAAGTCGATATTGGGGGTGGCGTAGGGTGACGTTGTTATTCTGAGTACTACTCCAAACTTATACATTCTTTAAATTTTTTTATTTTATCTACAGTCTAGTACAACCCCAAATTTTTAAACATAGTTTTAGGAATCTGAAAATCGTTAAGAGATTAATCCAAAGTTTACAATCCAAGCTAAAGATTAAGTTTGTTTTGTTTTGTTAATAAAGTATTTAATCAGTTCTAAATTAGCTTTTCAACTCAATCATAAATAAATCATAATACATTACTTGTTAAAACATATGGTTTTGATACTTTCATAGCCCATTACAGTGATCATTGAATAAAAAAAAATTTTTTTATTTTAATTTTTAAATTAATATTTTGTTTCGTTCCTACTTAACAATGATTATTTTTTAAGCGTATTTATTTCATAAACTACATAACTCAATATATTGCAAAAAATTTTAAATATTTCCTCCTCTTTCTTGTTACAAATTTTATAGTAATTCAAGTTGTTCTTGTAAAATGCTTTATATCTTATAGAGGATAGAAAATAGTCACTATTTAGTAACTAACAACCGAAATAAAATTTTCATTTGCTGTCAGGGTTAATTCTCACATATGACTCAACAAACTATTGATTTATCATATGAGTTTGTGAGTGTAGTTTAAAGCTGGCTAAATATCGTTAGGAGTATAAAAAAAAATATGTTTTGTATGTGATACTTTCACAAAATTCCTTAAAGGAGATTCCTTAAAGGATACACACACATGCCTACAAGTTTATATTAAAGCTTGTAGATGAAGTATTGAAAATATATGCTTTAAATATATGTTTTATACGATTATGTTTCAAGTGTTTGGATTAGAATACCATTCATGGTTTTGTATGAGTATGTGTTTAATAGATTTATGTATGTGTGATAAAACAGAACAAAGAGAAAAAGACCTAAAAATATTTTATTACAATAAATATCTTAAAGCGATACTAAGATTATTTATCGTTAAAGATGTTTTTCCACATGTGTTTTGTGGTGAGATGTTAATACAAAAAATTAATCCTTTAAGTCTGTTTTATTAAAGTCAATTAAATATCTTACAAATATATTATACAACTGTTTACTTCTATTTATTTATTGGTGTTGGGAAAAGTTTAGCTTTATACAAAATACTGAGACTGTAATAAATATGTTTTATATGCGTAGCAAAGAGTCTTAGAAAGAGGTAATATCAGGCATTCACAGGTTCCGTTCGAAAGTGGAATTATTTCCACATTTTGCGTTTTGTAAATATAATTTTCACACATTTTGATCAATAACAACTTTTCCAACTCATAAGCAATTTTTTTCATGAAGTAGTATTTAGAGATAGATATTTTTTTGTACGCAGGAAATAAACATTCGAAATTTCATGGCTCTTCTTTAATGAGTTTGTACACAATTACATTTTATTCGATGTTGGAACGACACGTTTTTTTCGGCCTACTCTTGCATTACGAGCTACAACTCTCTTCCTAATATTTCGATTTAGCCCATTTTCAATACCAAACAAACCTTGTGTATAGGAAAGATTCTGGCAAAATTTGAGCACCCACTTGCTCTTCCTTCTTAACAGACGGACGGACGGACGGACTTAGCTAGATCGTCATAAAATTAAACCCTGATTCAGAATATATATTCTTTATTGGGTCTAAAATGGGTATTTCGATGTGTAAAAAACGGAATGACAAAATGAATATACACCCACCATTTTTTTGGTGGCGGGTTTAATAATAATCTATGATGGCCGCCACCATAAAATGGCGTGCAAATAATTTGTATGTGGATCAAATCGATTAGAAACTATTAGGAAACCTACACGTTGTTCCTGCTGAATTTCAAAATTTGTTTATTTTATATTAAAATTTGTATCGTTTAGAGTTTCTACAATTAGGGATGAATTATTTCTACTAGGTTAGGTTAGGTTAGATTGAAAAGGAGGGGCATTTAAAGCTCAAACCCATGACAGGTATGCACTTATGCCCAGTTGGCATGTTGTGCGCTCCATGTGGAAACGGAATTCCCAAACAAAAACCATAAACATAATTTCTCATAAATAACGGACTAGTTCAAGAACCCAGTCCCCTCAATGTAACTCCTTATGGATCTCCAGTTCGAGTTCCCCAGGTATTCCAAGTTCGGCCTAGTATCCACTGTAAAATTCTCGCGTCTAATATGCCCAAACACAGGACAATGACAGAGGTAGTGTACCAAAGTCTCATCCTCTTCCTCGCATGCTCTACATGTTGTCTCCTCAGATAATCTCATGCGAGCTAGATGGATTCTCAACTCCGTATGACCTGTAATTACACTGGTTAGTTTCCTAAGTGTAGGTCTACTTAGTCTCAGAATCTCCATCGCCTAGCGTTTAAGTTCATCCTTAAATCGTTTAAGGGGTTTGGCGTTCTCCAAAGTTATAGTACTCAGAAGAGCTTCCATTTTGGATAATTTGTCGGATTTCTCGTTTCCGATCAGCCCATGATGGCTTGATATCCATATAATCTCCAGATGTTCACAATTTGCATATGATTGTATCGCACTCTTGCATTGCAAAACGTTCCGGAATACAACTTTCTCCTTTCTCAATGTCTCAATGTCACTGATTGGCTATCCGTAAAGATACGAATCGGGGTTTCGCTATTCGTTTCCTTTATCCATTTGATTCCTTCCGTAATCGCCATGATCTCAGCCTGAAAAATAGTGTTGTGATCTAGTAGACAGAAGTATTTGCTTCTATTTCGGCTTATGTCGTATAAGCCCATTCCAGTTTGGTCACCAATCTTTGAACCGTCTGTATAAAGATCGATTCCATGGGTGTTTCCAATCATCCCATTCTCCCTCTTCCTAAGTCTTTATACTAAACGCAGAGAAAAATGGCACGTTAAAGGAAAATGTTCTTAGCTAACGAATGTCGTAATTTAATTCTTCGATTGCATCACATTTCATGGGTTAAGCATTTGCATTTCTACTTACGAACTATTACTTATATTTGCAATAAAATATTTATTTCGATAAGGATTACACATAAAGCCTTAGAAATCTATACAGCTGAAGCTTAAATCAACAGTTAGACAAAATACATAGAAAAAGATTTATTATACACAAGATAGAAATTAATTCTAAAAACATTTTATGCCAGTTAAAAATACATTTTTCATTCTTGTAGTTACAAATGTGCTTACTCTCCCAAAAAAAAAAAAAAAAAAACCAAAAAAAAAACTAATTAAATATATACAGACTTACATAAGTATGTACATATGTATGTATGTATGTATGAAGAGAACAATTATGTTACGTACATATGTATTTCTAAAGTCAAAAACAACTGGCAAGTGCTAGTTCGTTAGTTAGTCTTTTAAAATGTTTCTAAACGGAGTATTTAAATTTATTTATTTATTCTTAAGTTCATGTATAACAAGATTCAGTCTTGTATTTAAACTACAGAGAAGCAATAACCATAAATTATATTAAGAAAGCAAACATTTATATAGAAAACTATAAATTATTTATACTAAAAGAGTGGCGATATACTTTTGGGAGAAATATTTAAATAAAAATAAAAGCCTACTACGGAGTTGGTTGAAAATACTCAAAAGAGGATGCAGCTCCTCTTAGCAAAGGGTGTCATTTAGATGACAAACAGTTTAAATTAACTTTAATCTATTCTCCTCTAAGTGGTTTGACAATCTAGACTTGAACCACAAAATACCAGCGAGTTTGTGTATAAAAAATTTCATGTTAAAACAAGTAAGAGTCCCATATTCGGCAATGTCGAATCTGAAAATACCCTTCACCGTTATGTACATAGGCAAGATGTAAATTTAATTTAATTTTAATTTACTTCTAACGTTTTTAATGATATTCCTCTACACAGATGTGTCGCTTATTGTATGTACTTCCTATTTACGGCTTATATAAGATGCAACTGATACTTTATGTTTTTAAAACTATACGTAACATTGGTCATTAAACGATTCAATTTTTTAGAAACCAGATTACGTTTTAAACAGTACTAATTTAAGAATTAGAAACAACGAAGCAGCGAATTAAAGACATTGGTTGTTCTGAGTATAATAATCATTCTAAAAATTTCAAAATATGAAAAGAATTTATACGTTCAAGAAAACAAAAAAAAATATATATTTCAAAACTTTGAAATGCTGCTGCATTTTTATGAAGGCTGTTATTCGGTTATGTACAGTTATTCAAGGGACTAATGGAACCGATCGTCCTATATGATCGCTCCACCGTGCCATGTACTTTAATGTTTAAAGACAATTTTTTTTTTATATATTTCTGGCTCGAGTTAATTTAAAAAAAAAATACTGCAAATATTTTATATGTTTATTGTTGTACAGACTTTATTTCATATTTTAAAATTATTATTATTTTTTTATTTTACTATTGCCAACTCGCCTCAATAATCTTAAAGTGATGCTAAGGCCGCACATTTTGTAAAACAAATATTAATAGCGTTGAGATTTTTTAGTTTTTATGTACTGGACTCTGCCCATTTTATTTCAAACACATTTAAAATTTTAACTTTATCATTATTCTTTACTGATTAATATCTCTCATTTAATATCAAGATTGGGGTATTAAAGGGGGTACATTTTTATACCCTTCACACAGTGAAAAAGTGTATATATAGGTTTGTCATTCCATGTAAAATTTCTACAATTTTCATTTCCGACCCCATAAAGTATATATTTTCTGAAAGCTTATGAATAAGGTAGTCGATTAAGCTCTGTCAGTCTGTCCGTGTGTATGTTGAAATCAACTTTTTGAAGCCCCTCGACTTCCCTTGGACCCGGGTGTGGTATTAAAATATCAGAAATATTCGGGAGTAGAACGGTATTGAAATTCAGAAACATCGGTTCATAAACAACTGAGATATGAGCAAAAACCCACGACCACCTCGATTTTTTTTCACAAAAACAACATTACAACAACAACATACATAAATACAAACGTGTATACTGGTTAGAGAAAACGTGGCATCGAATCCCAGCTGAGCCAAAAAAAATTAATTTAATTTTAATTTTTTTAATTTTTTAAAAAATGTTTTTTTAATTTTTTTTTTTTTTTTATTTATTTTTTATTTAATATATTATTTATATTTTTATTATTATTTTTTTTTAATTTTTTTTTAAATTTTTTTTTTTTAATTTTTTAAAAAAAATTTTTTTTTTAAATTTTTTTTAAATTTTTTTTTTCGTTTTTTTAACATACATACGTGTATTTATAATTTACAATGGGATGTTTTTATATATGTATGTACGTATTTCATATGAGATGAATGGTGACACAAACTACTGTTATTTCATGACTACACGTTGTGAAGGGTATATAAGATTCGGCACGGCCGAATATAGCGCTCTTACTTGTCAGGTACTAGATTTGACTCATATCTAAATTAATTTTACGTGATTTCGTATTAGCAGCCATTTTCGATTTTAAAATTTTTATAGTCTATTATAACTTACTTCAGATTCCAGCGCTTCCATTGGATAATTATATTGATGCTCTTGGTAATCTAGATTTTTTTTTTTAATTTTAAGAAAAAGACCTAAGTTGTTGTAATTCGGCGCTTATAATTTGTTTTGTTGTTTGTTTTTCTCAGAAGTATTCTGCAGTGCTACAGCTTTTAAATTGGTATCCTAGCGTAATCAAATATTATTTAAAAGCTTGAGAAACTTAATATATAAAAAAAAATATTTATTTATTCATAAAATTTTTACCTATAACTTTGCCGACTAGTCAGCAATAGGTCTTCTATTTATTATGAATAGTTAGGGACGAGAAAAAAAATGTATCTATAAATTATTCTATGTGTGAAATATTTCTGTTTTTTGTTAAAAAAAAGATGAGAACAGAGAAAATCTTTTTTTTTTTTTTTGCTTATATCTCAAAAAGTTATAAAGTGAGTGTGCTGGATTTCAAAAGCGATTTATGACAAAATATTTCTTAAGGTTTAATACCACACACAGCATGTGATGGGTTCTAAAATTTAATTTCAGACATTTCTTTAGTCGACTGCACTAGTCATAAGCTTTCAGAAGGTTTTACTTTGTGGTGCAATAAATTAATATTGCGTACAAACGTAATGGCATCGTTTTATATACATACGCATGGCCCCATATGTATATGAAGGGTGTAAAAATTTTATAACCGAATACCTTTTGGTGTCAAGAAAATTAGAGCATATTCGATAGGCCTTAGTCTGATGTAAGAGCACGCACTAAAAGCGAAGATATAAATAATTATGCGATACAAAGCACTGCCTCTGTATTTGTTATATCTTCATTTAAGAGATATCACAGTTTACATTAGCCTTTGCTCTCTCTCACTACGTTTCTCTATCGTTTTTAAGATTACATTCACTATATTTGTGTAGACTAACTAACACCTTAGTAAATTCCATTTATCCTTTAATTTATTTTCATGCGACTGTGTACGGATTTTGTGTGCTTGTGCATCTTCATACTAATTAAGCAAAGAAACCAGAGACTTTTATTTAAACGTGTTAGCACTCAAGCGTAACAAAAAGTGTTGTTAAAGTGTAACCTAAAATAGTTGAATTAAATGAAAGAAATTGTTGTTCACAGAGGTCAGGGACAAATTTTTTTAAGGAAAACAAAAGATTATTTTTTTAAGACGACAATTCCCGCTCATTAAGCTCACGAAAAATGCACTAAAACTAGTTTGTTTATATGTATGTATATCGCCATATGTTTTCAAAAAAGCCCTAAGTTACAAAAAAATCAAAATCGACTTTTTGATTGGGAATGATGCACCGTATCAAAATACATGTTCCAGCTAAATTTTACACCCCCAAAATTAAAAACAACCTTCTTATCAACGAAATCCTAGAACAGAGATTCCTAAAACACAAATGTAATTTACGCCTTTCGATAAAAATCAAAAAATAATAAAAACAAATTCGTAAAAAGAAGTGGAAAAATCTAAAGATGTTTATACGAAAAGATTGTTATGATTTGTATATAAATAAACCACATGAAAATGAATAATATCTCTACAGATTATTTTGGACTTTGTCGCTATGTCCATTGCAGCTGAAATTACAACATAGTCCTATGTAAGGCAGTAATAGATCAGTTCACTTTTAAGGCAAGAGCAGCTAAGCGACAAGTTTTCGTGTTTCAACGATTGTATTAATTGTTATTAAAAACCATATAAAAGTCGTTTAGATACTCTATGGAGCAGTAACAAAGAGTAGTTTTGAGATTTCTTCTATGAAATGTCTAACTGGGTTGCATGGTCCAGCCCTAGGACAAAATAAAAAAACTTTAATTAAAAAGCTTTTTAACTGATTTGGTTAAATTTTCATATTTAGAGGGTTTTTCGCTGTTCCTGTAAAATTTGTTCAATGTAACTTAAATATGAATTTCAATTACTAAACTAATAAACTAAAAAAAAATAAACTACAATATATTGTTAAACTGGGTCAAGTTCATTTTTTAAGCTTCTCGTTTTTATATGAAGAAATTAAATTTTTATAAAAAAAATTTTATATAAAAAAATATTTCAAAATGATACTATTAATTAAATAAAAACTTAAAGTTTTAATTGAAAAAAAATTTATTTACAATCTTATCAAATTTATCGTTTGAAATTAAATTCTCTAAAAAATTATATTTCAAATAATTTTTTCTTTTTTGAATGGACAGAAATTTCTTTGTTTTTCGAAAACATAGAATAATTATTAAAAAAAAATTAATTAAAAATACATTTTGTATTTCAAAATAAATTAAAAAGCAAACTTATTAGAAAATTCTCGCCTAATTTTCTTGATCTTTACATAAATACTAGCTAAGCCCGACGCGCGTTGCTACGCCCCTTAATGAATAAAAATGCATCCAAAATTTTAATTGAATATATTAAAAATAATATTTTTTTGATTTTTATCGTAGTGCAATTGGGTATACAATATTTTTGGTTTTTCCATTTGCTGTAAAAATTTAAAAATTTTTTGGTGTTCCCACTCTAGAGCATACGATGTACAGCTGGCCATGTGCAAGGCATGGATTTTCCAAATTCAATCCTGCAATACGCAGAGATTGTCCTTATGCTTTGTTGATGGTAGTAGCGAAGGAAAGGCGAACTGGAAACTGTAGTCGATTGAAGTTGAAAGGCAAATCGGTGGGAACCATTGGAATGCGTGGAAATAACTGAAAATAATAATTTATTTTTAATGGGGTTGGCACCGCCCATTTTTCTAATTACGAAATTATATAGTCATGACAGCTCAATATGTGTGCAAAGTTTCAAAAAAATCGGTAAAGTTCAAGTAGCTGCACCTTGCCCACCTTTCTAATCATGAAATTATATATTCATGAGAGTTCAATATGTGTGTAAGGTTTCAGAAAAATCGATTTAGTGCAAGTAGCTAGATTTTATAACTCATTTTTTATAGGCGTAACCCTGCCCACTTTTCACCAACCATAAACACTCCCTGGAATATGTACTACAACTTACCAACGTTTAAGTCCGATCGGCTTTACGGTTTCGGAGTCTATAGCTAACAAACACACACCCAGGCAGACAGAGTTTCACTTTTATATACAGTCAAATCTTTTTTTACACGGTAGGTAAGTACCTAAGAAAACCGTTTAAATCAAAATCGTGTAAAAAAATACACGATTCAATGTAAATTTGGGGATCTGTTGCACAACCTTAAAAAAATCGTGTTAAATGAAAAAAGTTCAAATATTTTCTTAAAAAACCGTGCAAAAAAAGTGATATTAAACTCCATTAAGTAATAATAAAACAAAACAATTCATATTTATTATAAGAAAATAAATTTTATTTACAGTTTAAATTCAAGTACAACAAGTAAGAGTGCTATATTCGGCCATGCCGAATCTTATATACCCTTCACAACGTGTAGTCATGCAATAACAGTAGTTCGTATCACCATTCATCTCATATGAAAAACGTACATACATATAAAAACATGCATAAATAAAAGCATCCCATTGTAAAATTATAAATTTACGTATTTATTTTAAAAAAATTTTAAATAAAATAAAAAAAAATAAAAAAAAAAAAAAAAAAAAATTTGTTTAAAAAAAATTTAAAAAAAATTAATATATACATAAATAATAAATATAAAACAAAAAAAAATAATAAAAAATTAAAAAAAAATTAAAAAAAAATATAAAAAAAAATTTTTTTGGCTCAGCTGGGATTCGATCCCACGTTTACTTTAACCAATATACAAGTTTGTATGTATGTATGTTGTTGTTGTAATGTTGTTTTTGTGAAAAAAATCGAGGTAGTCGTGGGTTTTTGCTCATATCTCAGTTGTTTATAAACCGATGTTTCTGATTTTCAATACCGATCTCCTCCCGAATATTTCTGATATTTTAATACCTCACCCGGGCCCAAGCGATTTCAGGGGGCTTCAAAAAGTTGATTTCAACATACACATGTACAGACGGTCAGACGGACAGACTGACAGGGCTTAATCAACTCCACTATTCATAAGCTTTCAGAAAATATATACTTTATGGGGTCGGAAATGAAAATTGTAGAAATTTCACACGGAATGACAAACCTATATATACCCTTTTTCACTGTGTGAAGGGTATAAAAATAATAAAAAAATATAGGAAACAAGAGTACAGCTACTCATCGCTAGGTGATAACAATCGTGTACGTTTTTTATGGACCGGCTTAAAAATAGCACTGTCGTCAGAGGATATGTCTAACACAACTGTTGGGTTTTTTTCGAACGCCTCTTTAGGTTTTTTTGTCATAAGGTCTGTCATATGTTTTTCAGTTTTCTCCAAAGTAGAATTTCGACTATAAGAAGTTGTTTTTGAACTAAGTGCAGATCCAAAATTTACTGACTGTTGAATAGAACTTTCATTTTTTATTTGTTCTTATTGTTGCTTCGTTTAAACCAAAAGCTGAACCTTCGCCTCTTCGTTTCTAATGAAATTGTTTGAATTGTTGAGTCTTCAGCTGTTGTTTAAACATTGTATTAATAAGGGCACTGTAGAAATCTAACACAATGTTACCTTTTGAAAAGTTATTAACAATTCCGATTATGTAATTTGAAGATTTCACAGATTCATTAACTTTAAGAACTTTATTGAAATTAAATATTGCGTCATTAAATAAAAATGGTATTTCCCTTAAAGTAAACAAGCCGTGAAGTACAGTTGGCATTTGGATGATATCCAACACTGCATTTAATTATGTTAACAAATAAAATTTTTTTTGGAACTCGTGTTAAATCAAAAATATCGTGTAAAAAAATTTAAATTTTCTTCTTGACGAACCGTGTTATTTCAAAATCGTGTAAAAACAGACAGTGTAAATAGATTTTGTTCTTTTTGTTGAGCTTTGTACAAAATGTTCCTTATTAACACCAATATTTTGCTACCAAACGATAGGTAGCTTCTTCCGGTCAAATATACAAATTATATAAACAAAAACAAATTCAAAACAATAAGAAAAAATTTTAAAAATATTTTGTAAAAAAGTCAATTGAGATGGAGTGTAACTCTAAAATTCCATATTTACATATGTGATAACATTAAGGATACATTAGAGATAAGAAGGGGAAATAATTTGTTGATAGAACAATTGTTGATAAATAAAATGATTGTTGATAGATTGGTACCAACAATCTTCTGAACGTACGTATCATTGCCTCAATAGTATGAAATATTTTTGCCTAAAGTATTTAATATTGTAAAAACTAACGTGTATCAGTCGAAAAAATGTACAAAATAAATTCTTTATTTATTCATGTCTATTATTAAATTACCACTGACAGTTAGGTATGTATCTATATCGCCAAAGAAAATACCCTACAAAATCAAGCTGTCAAGTGTTTTGTTACACAACTAAATCCTTTTTGATTGAAAAGAAAACGAAACGATTATTTTCTCTTAAAATTTTTTTTTTTACATTTTTAGACACATATTTACATACACACATACTTACATATGTATGTGCGAACATATATTTCACACATTATTATTATTATCTTTTTTTTTGTTTGTTCACTTTTTTAGCGGTTTGGAAAAACATAAAAAAGGCATTTTGTTAAACGATCATAAAATTTGTGCCCCATAAAAAGCCAACAAAAGATGTTTATCTATTTGGCAACAAAAACTTAAACATGTCTTGCATCTAAATAAGGACACTGGTGGGGGATAATTTAAATTTTGAAAACTTTTTTTTTTTAATATTTTACAGCATATTGCCTTGAACACAAGTATTGAACATAAATAATATTTTAAGAGATTTTTAAATTAAAATAACATGGTTTAATTTTAGACTATATATTACGAAAAAAATGTAGTCACATAAATTAACAACTTTACTGTTAAAGAAAATTTATGAAAAATGCTGAATGGCAATTTACTTTTTAATTAAAAGCATTTTTTTTTGAAAATTGTGTTTTAGCAGAAAATTTAAAAAACAAATAACTGGAAATCCATCTAATCGAAATTATATATTTTAACATATTTAAATTCAAAAAAATTAAATATTGCAGTTCTTAGGGAAAAATTTCTTTAAATAACGAATTACTTGACGTACATACTTTATCTTGTTGGATTTTTTAATTTTTTAAAGAGGCTTATGTGTAAACGATTTATTAAGATTCATTTAAAAAAATATTTCCAATTTGTTTATTCCCTACACACAACAGTGTAAAAGGAGAAAGAATAGGAGAGTCGATTAAGTATTATCCGTCTGCCTGTCGGTGAATATGTTGAAATCAACATTTTGAAGCCTCCGACATCAGAAATATTTAGGAACAGATTGGTATTGGAAATCAGAATAATCGCCCCATAATTATCTGAGCTATAAGCCAATCAACGCGACCGCCTCTGTTTTTTCGCTTTTGCTTTTACCAAAAAAATTAAAACTTTCCGATCCTAGGATAATTTGTTACTATTTAAAAATTTGGTGCACCTCTGGAAAAACTCATTAAAAATGTTGGACAAATTGGTCACTAATCGGTAAAGTTATAGGCAAAAAGTATTTGAAAATATATATGCCCCGGTGGACTAGTCAGTAGTGTGCTGGTCTGCTAGTTTGGGGGTTGTGGGTTCGATTGCCGCCAGAGACTCTGGACTTTCTCTTCTATTCTTACTATTTCTATTCTTATTCTATTCTTCTCTTTATTTTTATATTAAGGCGTCACAATGGACCGTAATGGTCTCCGGGTAAGGGTGTGAGGGTAACTTTGCAACAGCCTTACCTACTTACCTACCTAAATATATCATAATTTTTCAAACTCCTCAATAATATTTGAATACGCTTAAGTTCAAAATTATAAACCGTAATCTCAGAAATTATTTCAAAGACAAACTAACAAATCGGTTTGAAACCAACTGAGATATAAGCACCAAAGTGCAACTGCTTCGGTGTTATTCCTAAAATTTACAGACGGAAATCGATATTTTTAAGTTTCTATATAACCAAGAGAGCCAATATGGAAATCAAATAAAAGGGCTTGAGTATTAAAATATAGTTAGATATGAAAAGACAAAAATTCAAGATGGCGTCTTAGATTAAATGGAAAATTTATAAGCCAAATATAGTAGTCACGACTTTGTTCTTTTTTAGCCCCCACAATATTAGTACCAAAAAGGGCTTAACCTCTTTTTTTGATTGTAAAATATAAGATGGCGTCTACAACAAAATGGCGGAGCGAATTTTTTTAACCCCAACAATATGGGTATCAAATGAAAGGGCTTGACTAGTAGAATACAGTTGATACAGAATACAGTCGTCGGAGTTAATAAAAAATTTGAGTATTACATGAAATTTAAAATCTAGTCTACGATGTGGTCATTATACCTATCTACATGAAGGTGAAGGGTGTTATCAGATTCGGCATGGCCGAATATAGCATTCTTACTTGTTTAATTTGAAGATTAAATAAATCACAATTTTTTAATGCAAATAGTTTATAACTCTACGTCTGGACGAGCCATCGATTTGTTTAGACTAGAACAAAACGTCGGCAGAGCAACTGTTAAAAAAATTTTTAATTTTCTTTGATATGGAGAAAACGTGTAAAGAGTATTTTGTTGCTATTTTCCTTCTCTCTCTCTCTCTTTCTTTCCTATTCAAAATGCCTTTTAATATCAAACATCGTTGTTCGAACAAATGTTCTGACAACGCTGTTTGAACAAGAACAAAATATCGACAACAGCGGTCCACACCAGGCATATTCATGTGCGCACAAAAAATTGTTCGTTGTTCAAACAAATCGATGGCTGTTGTAGACCGTAGGTAATGTGAGTTCATTTTTGTCTGAAAAATTACTGTGGCAACTCTATTTTTCCTACTTAAACTAAAAAATAATCAAGCAAACAAAATCTAAACTGCACAACAACAAAAAAATATCTTGAACCAAAAGTTTATATGAAATTCAAGGATAAATTAAATTCTAGTTTCAAAAAAAGTTTTTTTTCCAAGCTTTTTTATTTATTATTTATTTAGAAAGTCAACACAGATTAAAGAAGAAAAGTATATTAAAAATATATTAAAATTAGTATAAAATAAAATCTTTAAAATGAAAACCGTAAAAAAATACTCTGAAGTAAGAACTGGCGTCAATAATTTTAACGCGTAAATATATTTAAAATGCTGGGGCCGAAATACGGCATTTGAACGTGATCGAAATTGTAAAATTCTTATTAGAATCTCTATACCTAAAGCACAGCGAACTCGATCGTTCGAGTGAAATTTCGATCGTAATCGGATGCCGTAATTCGGCCCCTGGTTATGATTTTTGACGAATTGATATTTACGAGAGTTCTAATTTTCGAGTTTCTACTGTATTTTAAAAAAAACTAGTTAAACCCGGTCCGCATTGATGACGCCAAAAATATTTTTGCATTGTATTAATTTATATAAATCTTCTGTGATATCCTTGTTAGTGCAAATTTATAATATATTGTTGTTAGTGTAATTTCTTTAATATTCTCCTTCTGTCCTATCGACCCTTTCTGCACAATTTGAAATACCATGTCATTGACTTTTTTCTATCTTGTCTTAGGAATTAGGCATTTACTATCTCGCAATAAAAGAGTATCCTTTTGTTAAGATATGAATCAAGTAGCTTTTGAGTAAATATAGTTTAGAAGAAAAGACAGAAGGACAGACATAAAAAATTCTCAAAAGTAAATAGCTGTTTTTATTCCAGTTCGAAAACAATATATTTCATGTACACACACTGTTCTTTTAAAATCTTTTTATAAGTATAAATTTAATACAAGTAACTTGGATGGTCTCAAAGCAATAATCAGTTTACCATTGAGTTTAAGAGCATAAAAGCTCTTATGGTTTCCATAATCATGCACCCACCACTAACAAACGTATTTCTTATGCAATTTAAGTGGCCATTCGCTTATTGGATTGAAGTTTGCTTGTGAATGGAAACACTTCAGCACTTTGGCAACTCTATTTTTGTGCAATGGCAAAAAAAATACATCAAGTTTGACGGTTGAAAAACTTGATTTGAACACAAACGGGACTTCCCATCATTACTATATCTAAAGACGAGTAGATGACGGAAATTTCCGCAATTCAGCCGAATGTTTTAACACAAACATGTTTCTTGAATTTTGTGGTAGTCCTTCCATTATTGTTTTAGGCGCCCATATACTGTACTAACACTCGTAGGACTTTTAACATATTAATTAAATCACCTGAACGCTCATAACAGCTTAAACTTCAATAAGTTGTGTATTCGATTATTTTTTATTGTTTACTGTACTTTACCACTGTAGTTAAATTCAAGTGTTGGAAAACTTTAGCCTACATAAAGACTTTGATTTACCACACGTACTTTTCCTATTTGTGTAACTTTAACTCTTGTAAAGTAGAAACCAAAAGAAATTCATAACGAAAATTTTTTTTGCTAAAAATAACTTTTATTTCATACTTTTTTATTGCTTTTGCACAAGGTTTTTTTTTTGTTCGTCTGGCCACAATTTAAATTTGTTCAAATAAAAAACTAGTGACAGCAGCCAACTATAACATGTGTTTCAGTTTGTTTCAAAATCTAAAAGCAAATCGTTAGTGTGTTGTGGCTTGTAGTACAATTAAAAAAAAAAGAAACATGAAGCAGCAAAGGAAAACTTTAATTAAACCAATTGTTACTGGCCTGTATAAGTGGAAGCCCACTACAGGCGGCTTAAGTGTTAAAAATGCATTTTTATTAGCTGCAAAAAATTCCAATAGTGCAAATAAAAAAAGACTAATAAAAAAAAATAATTGGAAATTCCACTACAGCAGTCAAGGGCTTTTGAAAACAAAACAAAAATGTTGCCTATGCACTTTGATCTGTTGGCATATTTTTGTAAACATAAATTTTAAACTAATTTAAATCTTTCTATTATTGCGTTTTAATCAAACAAATTTTTTTTATTTATAAAAAAGTGTTTCCTTACATTAACGGGATTTTAAAAAAATCCAAATTTAATTACAACATATAAGGACATTTGTATTTACAGCAAAAGTGTTGCCTATATTTAGGGATTTTATTTTGTTTGTTAAAATCCAAAAAACTTACAAATTATTTTATCATTTTCATATATATATATATACAATAATTTTGACTTTTTCCTCTTTGTCTTTAAGAAAAATACAAAAGATTTAATTTATTTAAATTAAAACAAGTAAGAGCGCTATATTCAGCTGTGCCAAATCTTATATATCCTTCACAACGTGTAGTTATGCAATAACAGCAGTTTGTAACACCATTCATCCCATATGAAATACGTACATACATATAAAAAACATACATATATAAAAACATCCCATTGTAAAATTATAAATTTACGCATGAATGTTAAAAAAAAAATAAACATAAAATTTAAAAAAAATTTTAAAAAATGTAAATTTAAAAAAAAATTAAAAAAAAAAAAATAATTAAAATATATGTAATAAATATAAAACAAAAAAAAATAAAAAAACATTTAAATAAATATAAAAAAAAATAAAAAAAATAATAATAAAAATATAAATAATATATTAAATAAAAAATAAAAAAATAATAAAAAAAAATTTAAAAAAAATCTAACAAAAATAAAAAAAAATTTTTTTGCCACGTTTACTCTAACCAGTATACGCGTTTGTATGTATGTATGTTGTTGTTGTAATGTTGTTTTTGTGGAAATAATCGAGGTGGTCGTGGGTTTTTGCTCATATCCCAGTTGTGTATGTACCGATGTTTTTGATTTTCAATACTGATCTACTCCCAAATATTTCTGATATTTTAATACCTCATCCGGATCCGGGCGATGTCGGGGGGCTTCAAAAAGTTGATTTCAACATACAGACAGACAGACTGACAGAGCTTAATCGGCTCCCCTATTCATAAGCTTTCAGAAAGTATATACTTTATGGGGTCGGAAATGAAAGTTGTAGAAATTTCACACGGAATGACAAACTTATATACCCTTTTTCACTGTGTGAAGGGTATAAAAAAATTCTTTTACATTTTCAAGACTGAAAAAAAAGAAGTAATTGGAAATTCCACTACAACAGTCAAGGGCTTTTGAAAACAAAACAAAAATGTTGCCTATGCACTTTGATCTGTTGGCATATTTTTAGACATCAATTTTAAACTAATTTAAATCTTTCTATTATTGCGTGTTAATCAAAAAATTTTTATTTATTTATACAAAAAAAGTTTCCTTACATTAACGGGATTTTAAAAAAATCCAAATTTAATTACAACAGATTTGGGCAATTGTATTTACAAAAAAAGTGTTGCCTATATTTAGGGATTTTGTTTTGTTTGTTCAAATCCAAAAAACTTACAAATTATTTTATCAATTTCATATTACAATAATTTAGAATTTTTCCCCCTTTGTCTTTAAGATAAATACAAAAGATTTAATTTATTAAAATTAAAAAGTCTCTTTGTGAGTATTTTGTAAATGTAAAAAAGCAAATTGCTAATTCCATTATTATAGTCAACGATGCTTGAGCACACAACAAAAATGTTGCCTATGAGTTGGCATTAACTTTTGATTGTTTTTATACCCGCCACCAAAAAAATGGTGGGGGTATATTCATTTTGTCATTCCGTTTGTAACACATCGAAATATCCATTTTAGACCCCATAAAGTATATATATTCTGAATCAGGGTTTGATTTGATGACGATCTAGCTATGTCCGTCCGTCTGTCCGTCTGTCCGTCTGTTGAAAGCACGATAGAGGTCGCACCGAAAAAGCTAGGGGGCTCAAATTTTGCCAGAGTCTTTCTTATAGACAAGGTTTGTTTGGTATTGAAAATGGGCTAAATCGGAATATTAGGAAGAGAGTTATAGCTCGTAAAGCAAGAGTAGGTCGAAAAAACCGCGTCCGTCGAACATCAAATAAAATGGAATTGTGTCCAAACGCATTAACGTATCGTCATGAAACTTGGAATATATATTTCTCGAGTCAAAGGAATATATCTCCCCAAAAATTTCTTAAATCTATGCATCAGAAAAGGAGTTATATATCAAAATGTACGAAAATTTATACCTCTCAGTGTATATTTGAAATTTAAAACGTAATAAAACTGACAAAACTATATGTACGATTCTAAAATTTTGCAAACATGGCTTTTTGGTCAAAGTCTTCGTTATAACGGAAAATAAATGTGCCACGCCCACTTTTTTCTTTAAATTTTTATAAAAATATATTAGTCATATATATTAGCATTTATTCTTTGCAGACGGCATCATCTGTTGAAGGCGCCACTACATTTTGCAAACAATGAGGATGATTGATGTCTTTGCTAAATGTCACGTAGAACACTAGATGACTCTAGTAACATTTTTTTGCACAAACTACAAAGGAATTTTATAGGGGTTTGTGAAAACGAAAATGACCGAAGTTTGTTTCCAAAAATTAACTAGACGAATGATTTGTGCCCAACTTTACATATAGGTGTACCCACAGTCTTAAGGGGTGTATGATTTAAAAATATTTAAAAATAAATGTGCCACAGGGTGATTCAAAAAAATACATTCTCAGCATTTTGCTAAAATGGAAAATTTATTAGTAAGATTTTGATTTTTAAACTTCTATAACATTTTGCTTTTAAAAGATTTTCAAACGAAATAGGTTTTGTATAATTTTAAAATTTGTTAGCCATTAGTACATGAAAATAAATTGTTTATAATGTTTAGAAATAATTTTCAAAGTCAAAATTTTCCTAAATTCCCATTTTTAATAGAGCATAACTTCTAGAGAACATAAGGTAACAAAAAGAAATTAGCACCATTTAGTAGATAAAACTCTTTTCTATACCCCTGTACCCCATTGTATACCCGAAACGATCCGACCGTGAGCACCAGACCAATTTTGGTGACACAAAATATTAGTAAAAGAGCTAAACAAAAAATTTTTTGTAATGTGTTTTTCTAAGTGTTTTAGTTTTTATACCTCCCACCAAAAAAATGGTATGTATATATATTCTGAATCGGGGTTTTATTTGATGACGATCTAGCTATGTCCGTCCGTCTGTCCGTACGTTGAAAGCACGATAGAGGTCCCACCGAAAAAGCTAGAGGGCTCTAATTTATGTCTTATATATAAGGTTTGTTTGGAGTTAAAAATGGACTAAATCGGAATATTAAAAAGAAAGTTATAGCTCGTGATGCAAGATTAGGTCGAAAAAAACCGTGTCCTTCCAACATCGAATAAAATGGAGTTGTGTCCATCAGCATCAACGTAGAGTCATGAAACTTTAAATATATACTTCCTGAGCAAAAACAATATTTCTCCATAAAAATTGTTTAAATGTATGCATTAGGAAGGGAGTTGTAGATCAAAATGTACGAAAATTCATACCGCGCAGTGTATTTTTCAACAAAGATTTTGGAATAATAAAGGGCTATATTGAAATATCTAAATTGAACTAATTAGCAAAAATAACTTTGACACGCCTACTATAACGCCCACTTTTCACGTTATCTACCGTTAATGAAATTTAAAAGCTCATAAAACCAACAAAATTAGAGGTATGATGATAAAATTTGCTACGTATATCCTTCTAGACAATGTCATTATTATGCCGGAAAATTAACGTGACATGCATACTTTAAGGCCCACCTGCCATACAACGTTTTATCTCAAACTCGTATAATTTCTCTATGAATACAGATTTTGGAATAATAAAGGACTATATTGAAACATCTAAGTTGCATTCATTAGTAGAAACAACTTCAACACGCCTACTTTAACGCCCACTTTAATTGAGCGACTATATTTACGAAAACATTTTACTAGCATATCGAATTTCACAAAGAAAGTGATACATATTTTAGTATAAAGAATTATTGCATAGCGATTACTGTTAATAACAAAGAAATACATTTTGTGCTATAAATTGGGTTATTTCCCGGAAATTCGACTTATTTAATCTACCCGACTTCCCGGGATTATTTTTCGGGATCCCAATAAAAAATATCAATATCAATAAAAAATATTTTTACTTAATTTATATTTAAAATTCAAGTTTTTTTTTTTATTAATTTTTATAGTTTTGAAGTGTTTCTTCTACATTATAAACTATTTTATGCTTTTTAATAAAAAGTTTTTTATTAATTATTAATTAATACAATTCTCCCGATTGTGGACGAATTTGAACGATTATGTTGACCAAAAGAGTCACGAAGTGCACAAGGTGCACGAAATGTATTTTAATTTAAACGCTCATTTTATAATAAGCCTGAATAGCTTTAACGCATAAACAATTTTATGATTTTATAAAAAAGTTTTTTTATTAATTAAAAACAAATTTACATTTTATTTGTTTTGCTGCGGGATCCTGGGAATTAAAAAATAAATCTCGCATTCTCGGAAAACAAAAATTTTCGGGAAAAAAACCCTAGCTATAAAAGAACGGAAAATTGGTGGTGGGTATAAAAGATTCGGCACAGCCGAATATAATGCTCTTACTTGTTTTTATCTAATTACATATTTTAAGGCTTCATTTTAAAATTCTATTATTCAGCTGTGTTGAATTGTAAAAAATTTATTTTCTCTTTAATAACTTTTATACTTAAAACATCCTAGCAATAAATAAAAGAATGGCTCAGCAGGCCTTATAAAAGGCCTTTTTAGCATTATTAAGTAGCTACAACGACGCCATTGCATATTCATACTTTAAACACGTGTTGGGATATAGAGCAAGTGCTTCCACACTTTGTTTTCATAACAGCACTTCTAAAGGGTGTCTCAGTAAGATTGCACTTTTTCATTTATAAATAAAAACATGTATTTTATTAATAATTGTGAGAAATAACCCCATTGCTCTTATAAAAATTTAAGTGATATATCCGTATTGTTCGATGAGCTCTGAAAATTTTTTTGGTTTATTCGTATGAACCCAAATTTTCACAAAACCCAAAAGAAAAACACAACCGGTTAACATTAAAATTTTTGAATATTATTATTCAGGAAATCAGTGCCGCAATAAATGAATTGTTTCATGTGTGGTGTGGCAGGTGGTGCCGTCTTGATAAAGCCATATGTCTTAACGAATGCCGCTAACATGACCTCATCTTTATCAAATAAGAATGACTCAATCATGCCGCCTGAACAAAATCCACACCAGATAGTTTCTCGTTATGGGTAAATTTGTTTCTCAGAAATTGGACAATTTTGTGTATTCATGAAACCTTTCAAATGGAAATGCGCTTTATTGGAGAATATAACTTTCATCGAAAAATTGACATTGCCTTCGTTGATTACCAGTTAAACGAACTGCCGTTGCATTCCATGTCCTATCGGTTTGAGCTCCTAGTAACATGAATATGAAAGTGAATTTCATTTGCTATAATTCCTTCCATAGTACTTCGTAAAATTTTGAGTTGCTGAGTTCCTTATTATCGAAGAAAAGTAAGAACGACTATCGGATCTTTATAAGGGAGCTTACTGGCCTCCAATGAGACCTTTAATGGAAGCCAGAATAAAACGAGATTGCAAATCTAAAACAAGGTATTAATTGTCTCTTCATAAGGCCAAAAATATAAAACCCTGCTGTATTTTACTCCTGGAATAGTATTTGCATGTATGTAGTTACACAAGTGTGTATGCATATCAAACATATCTTTAAATAATGCTGCATATTTTAAGGATAACATTGCCTTAATTTTATGTATATCTTATCCTTGTAATTTTTTCCATATTACATGAGCCAATGTGTTGATATATCATTTATTATTTGCCATCATAATACTACTTAGAGTTATGTTGCTTGTAACAGCGGTTGCTTCTATGTATGTGTAGTGGTATTAAGACATTCACTATTTTAAAAAAAATAAACAAGCTTGAAAAGAGATAATGTGGCCTATGGGTATGCTTAAATAGAAATTAAATGTATACATAAGGTTGCCAACGTATCTTGTGAAATAAGAAAATTTACATCAATTTGCCATTAAAAAGGAGAGAGAAAATGTTTATTTAAATATTAATTTAAAATTGATTATTATCAAAACAGCAGCACTATGACATACAAAAAGCACTTCGCTGACTTGAAATAATCTGTAGGGAGGCTGCAAATTATAGAGTTGAAATAACTTTTAATTTAAACAAAATCAAGACATAAAACACACATCACACACGTGTAAATGGTAAAAATGTCGCTTTAGATAGTCACAACAAATTTCTTTCTAGCAGTCCCAAATGGAATATATAAGCAACAGCTTGTCCTAGAAATAATAAAACAACTAACGGGTATCTACGGAATCAGTCCTTAAACGGCATTTATTTTTGAAAAAAACTTAATCCATTTTTATCCAGTTCACTAAGATACTTAAAGCCTGTTGTTACTTTAACGACATATGACAAATAAATCTAAGAGTAGGCTTGAGCGTAAAACAGAATAAACCGGTAGCTTGTTTTGTTTTATTGCATGCTAAAGCTAATCAGACACTATAAGCTCTTTTTAATTAAGGTGCAGCAAGCACTTTGTCATTCCAACGGAGATCGAGTAGCCCTTTTCCTTTCTGTGTGGTTTCTTCCTTGTTTGGCTTAACAGCTAAGGCGTCATTATCTATCACCTAAATGTCTCCGACTAATCATACTCCGGTGTATAGCTCACAGTTTATTCTAATTCTAAATCTATTATACACGCCTGTATGGCCGTAAATCTTTTAAATAATTTTTCTTTTAAACATTTACATTAAGTAATAGTTTGATCTTTTTACTGTCCATGTTTCAGCACCATAGTTATGAGCGATTTGTACAATGTAATCTTCTTTCGTTGAGTGATAGAAAGAGCGAACTAAATTTCTCAAGTGAACAATAAGTCCACTGTAACATTGATTGGCAAGAGTTATTTTCTGCTTAATATCTTAGATGAGTTTATTGTTGTTATAAACACTTTCACTTAAATAAACGAAGTCCTTAACAACTTCAAAAAATTGTCGTCTTCCAGAAGTTTTACCTGTGAGCTACAATATCTTGTTTTGCTACTCATTATTAAATATACTCATTATAAAATATTTTTTTTTGTCCTCGTTTACTTTTGGACCCAGATTGTCTAACTTCTTTTAAAGTTAAGGCTGAAAAATATGGGCATTAAGAGCCCAAACTCAGAACAGGTATACACTTATGCCCAATAGGCATATTGTGCGCTCTATATGGAAACGAAATTCTTCTTATAAACCCATAATCCTATTTTCCTATGAATATCGACTAGATCAACAACCCAGTCCCCTCAATTTTATTTTTTACGGATCTTCATTTTGAGTTCCTTCGGTATTCAAGGCTCAGCATAGTATCCTCGTTAAAGTTTTCGCTTTTCATACGCCCAAGTGCAGCACAATGACAAAGGATATGTTCTAAAGTTTTGTCTTTTTCCTCGCATGATCTGCATGTCTGACAGTTCTTAGCTCCGTGTGTTCTAACACTAATTAATCTCCTAAGTGTTGGTCTACTTAGTTTTAGAATCTCCTTCGATTCTTTAGGATTCGAGTTACGGCATAGTAAAGGGTTTGCCAAATAACTTTTTTTTTTGAAAATGCTATAAAAAGTGTAGCTTCGGCTGTGTGGCACGTAGCGCCGTCCTGTTGAAACCAAATGTTGCCAATATCCTCCTCTTCAATTTTTGTGAACAAAAATTCGTTCAACATGGCCCGATAACGATTGCCATTGATTACGGCCACTCATGACTTATTTTCGAAGAAAAAAGGCCCAATTATGCCTCTAGACCAAAATCCGCACCGTACATGTTTTGAGTGTATCGGCTCTTCAATGTATGCGTGCGGGTTTTCTGTGTTCCAAATGTGACAATTTTGCTTGTTTACATACCCGCCAAGATCAAAATGAGCACCATCTGAAAAGCTCAAGCGAAAGTAATGTCGCAATATTTCCCAGCGTTGCTCAAGAGTATACACAACTATATTCGTTCAGCGGAAGTATAAAACTAATTATCTGTTAAAATCAGACGTGAGCTAAGTTTTACCATTCATGAAATAAGCACTAGTTTAAAAAAACGTTAGATGGCGGACCCTTTATGTTCGCCATTTTGCCGATATCAATATTTTGTTATTTTTTGACGTGATATTCCATCACCCAAACTTTAAGTTCATTATTGTATCGCCATAGTTATAACATTTCAATATGTTTTCATTTTGGATCATTTGTGGGCTGTCTCGTTTCCAATTAGCCCTGATATTTGGTGTCTATATTTTCTCTAGACGTTCATAATATGCATGTGAGTTCATATACCCTTGCTTTGCAAGACGTTTCGAGATTCAACCTTTTTGTTCGTTAGTGTCCTGATAACTGACTGGCTATCCGTAGAGATACAAATTGGGATCTTCATATCAGTTTCCTTTATTCATTTAATATCTTTCGTAATTGCCATAACCGCGGCCTTAAAAACAGTATATTGATCTGGTTTATGATAGTATTTACTTCTGTTTCGGCTCATGCCATACAAACTCATACCAGTTCGGTCATCCATCTGTGATCCCTTCATATAAACATCGATACCTTGGGTATTTCTTACCCTAGCTACTTGATCCCATTCTCTCTCTTCCGGTATTATAGTGATGAAGTTAATGCTCTCAAATCTCATTGGGATTTTGTTACATGTACTATAGGCATCGTCTTGCCTTAAATCTCTCTCTGTTTTAAAGGAATCAGAGAGTATTACTACTTTCGGCGAATAGTTGTTAGGTATCAAAGGCTCTTTTCTAGGGTTTGGCATAATATAAATTTTTAGTCTATCGTGAACTTACGAAGTCCAAGCATGCTTTTATTATTATACAATAAATTAATTAATTAATACTATTCTACCGGGTTATTGTGGTTCAATTGTTCACATAATGTTGCTGGAAGAATTTCTTAGCGAATAGAAAGGGGACTTCTGCCTCAATAACTTGTTCTTGTTTCTTTTTTAATGAAACTTTTTTGCCTGTTGTTGGTCGTTTACTTAATTAACCAAATCTCATGTTTCCAAAAACTAATGTCCCTTTTTTTGTTTTAGCGGCCTTAATATTAGTTTTTATAAAATAAAATTAGATTGATTTCCCTGTACTTTAAAAGCAAAATTTTCCAAATTATATTTAATATATTTATGTTTCATGTGGCTAAACTAATGCTTGCTGAAACTTGCTTTCACACTTTCACTGCATTGATCCGTTTAGTTATAAGATTTCAGGCTTTACATTTATAGATTATATCTTTTTAACACACTGTAAGTCTATTCCAACAAATCTCTACCACCCTAATATAAACCAAGAATAAATACCAAAAGACACTATTCGTTGTCAACCAATCTATTAAGATAATGACGAACAAGACACAAACGTTACAAATTATTTAAACTCGAGAAAATACAAAACACCACAAGATGGAAATGAACAAATAAAATTGTGTGTTGTTGTAAACAAACAGCAAAAAGCAGCAACTTTTATAATTAAAAATTTATTCAAATCAGATAAACGAGGTTAATGAAAGCAACCGAGTGAGAAAAACCTCCAAAGGATGACTTTGCAGCAAGGAAACACAAAGCATGAAATAGACACTGCAGATGTAATAGACAAACAGACAAGCAAACAAATTGTCAACAGCAGAGAAAAAGGACACAAGAAAACTTTGACGAAAGGAAAATGATAAATAAACACATCCTTAAATTAAAGTTTAAATGTAAAATTTATTTCCCTCATATTTCTGCTTTCAAACTTTTAGTGAAAAAAAACTTTTAGTGAAAATATCAATAAATTAAATTGTTTAACTGAACATCTCCTGTAAGTTTGAGTAGTTTGTTAATGTTTTTATCGTTGTGAAGCAAGAGTTTTTTTTTGTATTTTCAATATTCAATAAGAAGAAATCGGTTTATAGAAAAAAATCTATAACCTGTAAGATGTTTTATAAATTCAAATTTTTCATGTTCCTTTCATCATGTGTAAAAAAGATCCTTTTACATTTCAGCGTTCTTTTAATGCGGTAATTGTGCATTAACATTTAAAATACAAATACAACTTTCATTTTATTCACTAGAGTGAAAACATGAACAGTATTTATACATTATCGTTATTTGAAACTAAGATTTTTATATTTGTCAATCTTATTTAGTCGTTTTCTTATTACAACCAAAAATACCTCAGAAATTTGTTCACGTGTAGTGCCAACTATAGATAATTTAATTTGTAATTTCTACGGTTTTCATTTTGGACTCCATAAAGTATATTTTTAAATAAAATTAATGTAATTTATTTTTTAATAAACCATTTGAAAAGAATAATAAATTTTTATTATAGTAATTCATTGAGTTTTGAAAATATTTGAATTCAGATGGCCTCCAGCCTCGGTGATTAATGTGCGACATCTTAATAAAAAATATTCATTACCGCCTGGAGGCAATTGCCTCAATTATCGTTCGAGTGGGTTGCTGTAACTTCCGATTGTACCAAAACTGGTGCATATGTACCACAAATCCCTACTATGACTACAAACAATTTTTAAAATAAAAAAACACGATAAAAATTACGAAAAATTAACATTGTTTTCTGTAAACTGTTGCGATTATAAAACCTGCATTGTTTAAAACTAAGCTGGTGCAAAAACCGAGCCGTCGCGCTAGTGGGTAGTCGCGAATACCTAGCGTGTTCTCTATGGCTTAATATAAGCATAAAAATATTTTCTATTACTTTTACTACTAATAATAATGATCAAATTGAGTGTTGTATGCAGGCCCTAATCCTTGACTAATGAAAATAATTTTTAATCGTTTTACTTTTGATTTTTGTAAATAAAATTTCTAAAAAATAAAATGTTAGTTCTTGATAAAAACTACAAAAAGAAACAAGAGAAATTAATAATTTTATTATATTAACAAATTGTTTCATCTTGATTTCCTTTTTCTTTCCAATCCGTTAAAGGTTTTGCAATTCTAAACCAGCAATATTAAATCGAATTTTACATTTCATATTTTTTTTTTTTGATTCGCGTTGAATATTATTTGACGTTAAACAACTCAAAAAAAGTTCGCTGACAAATAAAAGAACTTGAACAAAATTTCAGTAGTTAATACAAAATACCAGTTGGATTGTTAATTAAATAATTAAGAATTAAAATTTTAATTTTTAGACCAACCTAAAGAAGAGCATCAACGTTGTGTTATGAACAGTAATATTCTCTTATGTTTTTGAATAAAGCTCACTAAATAGAAATAAAAGTGTCAGATTAAGCTGAAAATATCTAAAATGGCATTATTTTTTCACAATTACAAAAGTGCTATATTCGGCCGTGCCGAATCTTATATACCCTTCACAACGTGTAGTCATGCAATAACAATTGCTTGTATCACCATTCATCCCATATGAAGTACGTACATACATACATATAAAAAACATACATATATAAAAACATCCCAATCAAGGCATATTTATTCATCAGGTACTCTTGATTCGCTAGCTGATTATTTTTTTCAACACTTATTTTTAATTTCAGCTGTCAAAATGCATAAATAAAAAACAATTTTCTCTCTTTTCTAATTTATTTTAAATGTCAAACTTCATATATAAAAAATATAAACAAAAAATTCTCTGCAATTACCTGATGAATAAATATGCCTTGATCCCAATGTAAAATTATAAATTTACGTATGTATGTTAAAAAAAATAATAAAAAAAATTTTTTTTTAAATTAAAAAAAAATAATTAATATATAAATAATAAATATAAAACAAACAAAAAATACAAAAAAAAATTAAAAACAAATAATAATAAAAAATAAATAATATAAAAATTAAAAAAAAAAAAAAATTTCAAAAAAAAATTTAAAAAAAAGATTTAAAAGAAATTTAAAAAAAAATTTAAAAAAAATTAAAAAAAAATTAGAAAAAAAATAATTATAATATAAATAATAAATATAAAACAAAAAAATATTAAAAAAAAATAATAAAAAAAAATTTTAAAAAATATAATATATATATAAATAATATATTAAATAAAAAAAAAATAAAAAAAAAATTTTTTGGCTTAGCTGGGATTCGATGCCACGTTTACTCTAGCCAGTATACACGTTTGTATGTATGTATGTATGTATGTATGTATGTATGTTGTTGTTGTAATGTTGTTTTTGTGAAAAAAAATCGAGGTGGTCGTGGGTTTCTGCTCATATCTCAGTTGTTTACGTACCGATGTTTCTGATTCTCAATACCGATCTACTCCCGAATCTTTCTGATATTTTAATACCTCACCCGGGTCCAGGCGATATCGGGGGGCTTCAAAAAGTTGAACATACACATGGACAGACGGACAGACTGACAGAGCTTAATCGACTTCCCTATTCATCAGCTTTCAGAAAATATATCTTTATGGGGTCGGAAATGAAAATTGTAGAAATTTCACACGGAATGACAAACCTATATATACCCTTTTTCACTGTGTGAAGGGTATAAAAAAACAACAACAGTACTGCAGCCAACTTCCATGCCTAACGCCTTGTCAAAATTGGATTTTACAATAGCAAAGCGTTGCCTCCGCGGTATTTCGTACAAATACAATGAACATGAGAATTTTGGAAAAAACGCTTACAGCTCTTGTTTAGGTTTGACTGTGAGGTTTGATAACCAATAATTAGTATTTCACTTAATGAACTGGAAAACTTACTTAAATTGTTTCATTTGATTGAACTTTTAAATAAAATTACAAAAATTCAATAAGTTTTCCTTTCCAAACTCTTCCCTCCTCTTTTGGCTTGCAGTGTTCGGTATTAAATTTATGTTTTTCTAAATTTATAAAAATACAAGTTCATCGATAAATCTGCATGCATTTCTTTAATAAGTATGTCTGTATATATTGACATTGTAACAATAATGCTCATACATACAAATACTTATATCGATGACTTTGACAAAAAATCCGAACACAATTTAGCTTTTAAGCATAAAGGAGAATTGTAACATTATTGGTTATTGAGTTCAAGTTGTTGCTTTTCAATCTGTGTTTTCCTTTCTAGTTCTCCCTTTAGATATGCACATACATATGTATGTATGTATGACTGTACTTATGCTCATTTTTCTGCACATACACGAGTATAAGTAAATAGTACGTAAGAGTTTTCTTAATGTACTATGTACAATGTACATTATTTATTTTGATTTTAAATATATATTTCAATTCTTATTGTATTCAATAACCCACTTACGGTTAAAGTAAAGCGCCTTCGTTGTCACTTGAGTGCTATTTCGTTTAGCATATAGCGGAAAACGTGCATGAGAGAAAACTTTTCTAAATTATGTTTACAGTTATGGCTTAATAGAGAAAGTAACAGTTGGTACAGTACAGTTGGTACAGTACAGTTGGTACAGTACAGTTGGTACAGTACAGTTGGACCTCAATTAACCGACATGCTTTATTACGTTTATTATCCGTGCTTTGTTTTTATACTTTAACTAACCGTGCTTAAACTCTATTATCTGTTCAAAAAACAAAAGCTTTTTTCAACCACATTGTTATACAAATACAATTTGATTTCGTAACTAAAAAATCATCGAAAACAGCATCGCTAAAACATACCGACTATTTTTTTTTTTTTTTTTTTTTTTTTTTGAAAAACGTGGTGTTGAAAAACAAACTGTCGTGATTGAAAAGAAAAAGTTAATGGTGCCGTACTGGTAATCTAACTTTAACTCGAATACATATGTAGGTGTAGTGCTGACTTTTTCCGAATTTAAGAAGAGATGATTATGCAAGAGACAGGATTTTTTCCTGATAAATTAAACATTATATTCATCTGGTTGACTGAAAACACTAAAAAGGAAACATAGAACTTATTGGTTACAATCGTCAGAAGAAAAGGAATATGCTAACCATATATCTGCTACGATGTTTTTCGACAACTTACAAGATTGCATGTAAAAGAAGCAAGAATTAATATATGCCAACGAAACTAGTCTATTTTGAAAGTGTTTGTCTAAATATTCTTTGGACTGAGGAAGTGAATATTCTATTCAAGTATACAAAAAGTCTAAGAAAAGACTCACAGTTTTGCTTTATTCTACTGCAGGTGGGAAATATAAGTGTCAATTGTTGATAATAGGAAAAATTGCAAATCCAAGAGCTATAAACGCCAAACTACTTCCAGTTATTATAAAAGAATTTTGATAACACATCAACTTTTTTTAAAGTAGTTAAAAAACAATTTCATAGCAGATGTAAGAGAAATGTACTTTTCTGTGTTTTATTTAACCACTATTATCCTTTTTTTCGATTATTCGTTTTAAGTCCAGTCCCGCTGGCCCCGGAAAATCGAGGTTAATGCCAATCGTTATAATATTTTTAAAAATATAAATTTCCAAGTGAAAATCAATAAATTCTCCGAAGAATAAAATATCAATCAGACAAAAAATATTTCACAAAACACATGCTGCTCATAATCGTATCCTTAAAGCAGGCAACAGTTTTTTTACTGTTTTTTTATTATTTTTTTTATATTACTAATTTTGTCTGGCGAAGTTTTATTAACCATTCACTTTTTATCTTCTTGTTATAAGACCCTTCGCAACTTTTTTAAAAGTTAATTTCCCAAAAATTGTGTTTATCAATCAACCGTCTTGGCAGATTTTCCTCCTCATTTATCTCATTTTTTCTGTTTTTGTGCACAATGTTTTTAAAGGCCGACACAAAAAAAATTAGAAAATAATCGTAAGAGTTACTAATAAAACTCAATTGAAAAAATTGAATTAATTGCTTTAATATTGACTGAGTGTTAGAGTGGGTGGTGTAAGATAAAAATGACAATCAGCCTGCAACTTTTTTTTTTTGCTAAACTTACTAAACAGAGAGTAAAGAAAGCTCAGTTATTGATACAGAAGTACATCTTTAAGACTTTAGACTGGATCAGAAAACCCTTCTAGAATTTTTGTTGAAAGGTTTTTCTCAGTAAAAATGCGCTTTTTCATTTTAAAACAAAAACACACATTGAATTGTAAGAAAGCCATGTGCCAATTAATTATAGCATAAAACCTTCCTCAAATAGTTTCCCTGGCTCCATAACTCCTTTCATTTAATTTTTCATGACTTTTGCACAAAGATGTGGCTGTATCTCATCGATGACTCGTTGGTTCTCGGATTTGATCTAAGCAATTGCTGCTGCTCTTTTCACATAATCCAGAAATATTACAAAGACACCAAGAAAAATATTACACGACGATAAATCGCATGATCTTGGTGTACAGTTGATATCAAAATTGTTGAATAAGGAATTGTCATCTAATAGGTGAAATAAAAATTCAACAAAATTTGAAAATTAATACTAAGATTCACTAATTCAAATTTCATTGAATTGTAACATTAATAGGAATTTTCAATTACATAGTAGTATACCCATAAAGAGTGCTGATGAGGAAATCGTAGCTGATTTCGAAAATGCATTCCACTCGGCTAATATCGGAAATAATTTTAGAAAGAATATTCCTAAAAATGGTTACAATTTAATTTAATTTGAATTATAAAATTAAATAAAAAAATAAATGAACTTAAGCCAAAATAAAAATGATTCACATTAAAATTTAAAAAAAATATAAAATTAAAATTATTAAAACAAATTAAAATTTAACAAGTAGGAGCGCTATATTCGGCCGTGCCGAATCTTATATACCCTTCACAACGTGTAGTCATGCAATAACAGTAGTTTGTATCACCATTCATCCCATATGAAATACGTACATACATATGAAAAACATACATATATAAAAACATCCCATTGTAAAATTATGAATTTACGTATGTATGTTAAAAAAAAATAAAAAAAAAATTAAAAAAATATTTTAAAAAAAATATATAATAAATATAAAACAAAAAAAAATAAAAAAAAATTAAAAAAAAATAAAAAAAAATTAAAAAAAAATTAATAATAATATAAATAATAAATTAAATAAAAAATAAAAAAAAAATTTTAAAAAAATATAAAAAAAAATTTTTTTTTTGCTCAGTTGGGATTCGATGTCACGTTTTCTCTAACCAGTATACATGTTTGTATGTATGCATGTTGTTGTTGTAATGTTGTTTTTGTGAAAAAAAAATCGAGGTGGTCGTGAGTTTTTGCTCATATCTCAGTTGTTTATGTACCGATGTTTCTGATTTTCAATACCGATCTACTCCCGAATATTTCGGATAATATAATACCTCACCCGTGTCCAAGCGATGTCGGGGGGCTTCAAAAAGTTGATTTCAACATACACACGGACAGACGGTCAGACTGACAGAGCTTAATCTACTCCCCTATTCATAAGCTTTCAGAAAATATAAACTTTATGGTGACGGAAATGAAAATTGTAGAAATTTCAAACGTAATGAAAAACCTATATACCCTTTTTCAATGTGTGAAGGGTATAAGAAACAATTACTTGAAAGAGTTGAAAAAATATATTTTCTGTATAGATTGATAATCTTTAAATGCATTTTAAAATTAACAAACTAAAAAATGTTGTGAACAAAGCAAAAAAAAATTTAGAAAATTAAAACAAATTTCGATGCATAGGAATTCGTTGTTTTATTTTAGTAGTATATTTGTGGGCTTTCTGGGACACCAAATTCATCCTTATGGAGATTGCATGAGGATGAATTTTTGTTTTAAATTTTCATCCCAATGGTAATTTGCCATAAGGATGAATTTTTGTTAATAATTTAAAATATTCATCCCAATGGTAATTTCCATAAGGCTGATTTTTAATTTTTGGTTGATATGCATTTTGTTATTGGTTTGTTTGTCTCAAGTTTCAATTAAAATTTTTTTATTGTCTGCAATTTACTCATACGGATGATTTTTTTGTTGTTAAAAATTTTTTTAAAATTGTGTTGTTAAAATTTTTTTTAAATTGTAATATGAGAAAATGCAAAGGTAAATTATTATTTGTAAATACATATATAAATACTTACATATATAAATATGTGTATACAAACTTACATGTTTTAGAAAATGTATGTGCAAAATTGTTTAAATAAGAATGTTAAGAGATGAATTTTCACAGATGAATAATTTAAGAGAAAATAATTTTTATTGAATGTAATTATAGTTTTCCATAAAGATGAATTTTATTTTTTTAAAGATGAATAATTAAAGAGAAAATGATCGTTTGAGTGATTTTTATTAAAACAGTAAAGAGGGATTGAATAAAAAAATATATGGAAATAAACTCAAGATATACTTATATATAAAAGAACGATAATGATAATATTTTTCCTCATTAGTCTAATCAATACTTAAAAGTATGCTTAATAAAATGGTAAGAAATCGCATCATATTTAGAAGTTTTTTCTAATTTTATTTAAAATATTTTAGATGTATGATCAAATAATAAATATTGCCCAAGGTTTAATACCTCAGTATACAAAAATTGATGATATCCCCCTACATCAACCATATAAAGTCCTAAGGTTTGAGTGGAAGGAATCACAATATGGATCAAAAGTCATAGCATATTTGGATAATAATAAATGGTTTTATCTTCCTCAAAGAATTACAAAATTTTTAAATAAAGAAGATCCATACTTATCTGAAATGAATGATAAAGTGTGGACAATTATTTACAAAGGTCGACAATCAGCAAATGGTTTAGCAGTATTTGAATTAAACTACAATTAAGAATTTAAATGTTAAAAACCTCTACCATAAAGTAAATAAATAAAAATACATTTTTTTAATTTAAAAATATTAAATCATTTGTTTTATTCTTTGTTTCTTAAAAATCTAAACTTAAGGCTAATAAGATTTGGTCACCATCCTCATCCATATATTGCTCATATGATGGTGGTGCAGCTGATAATGTTGTTGAATCTAAACTTAAGGCTAATAAGATTTGGTCACCATCCTCATCCATATATTGCTCATATGATGATGACACTGCAGTTGATGATGTTGTTGATTGTTCTGCTGTTGATGTGGATGATGTTGTTGGTAGCCATCCTGATATTGCAGTTGATGATGTTGTTGATTGTTCTGCTGTTGATGTGGGTGATGTTGTTGGTAGCCATCCTGATATATCTGTTATATATGAGGATGGTTTTATTTTTTTGTAACTTTTAGCCTTTTTAAAGGCAAAATTATGAAAATTTAAAAAATGTCTTTTTTTGTTTGCGACATTTAAAAAAGAAACATAGCGACAAAACTCGCACTTTAACTTTGAGTCCATTTTTCTAAATTAAAAATTATTTTCAAAATATTTATTGAGAAAGCCTCATAATTTTAAACAAAGCATATTTTGAAATATAATCCCAGGAAGTCGTTGAATTTAATTTTAAAATTGCCTTTGATTTTAGCATACATACATATATAATATTGTATAAGAATTTTATGTATATATATTAGAACACCTCATATTTTTCGAACAATTTGATTTGAGTTCAAAAATGATAAACCAAGCATATTTTGAAATAGAATCCGATAAAAACGCCACTTTAATTTCAGGTAAATTTAACTTTGAATTTAACATATATATATGTATATATATATATATATATATATATATATATATATATACATATGTACATACATATATAGACATAAGAATTTTATAATTAGAGTCAACAAACTAAAAAGCATAATTATGTAATAATTTAAAGAACAACAGTACACATTTCAAAATGACCTTGAACAAAGCTAACCAAATATGAATTTAATATTTAAATAAGTAAAAGCAATAGCCAGTGCAATTCATAGTATTGTTCACTAAAGTAATCGGTCAATTTGTCTGTATAAAAATTAAAGATTTTGTGTGTAAATCTAAAACAAATAATATAAACTGTAATTTAAAATTAAGTTAACAAATTGTTAAACTTCTTTAAATAAAATAAGAAAAACTTAAAATAAAAATGGCTTTTGTGTGTTATGAATGTAAAACAATTTTTAGTGATATCGAAAGTCTTAAAAGGCATGAGAGGACTCATGCATCTTGTTCAAAAGGAGTGGTTTCTAAAAAATCTCCATTAGATGTGAAGATAATTAGAAGTGCCTTTAAATCTAGATTGCTAACTCTATCTTATGACAATAAAAAAGAAGAATGCCTCTTACCAGAGCTATTTATGAAAGAGGCTTGCGCACCAATTAAGCAGGAGGTTAATAAATTTTTAAAAATACATAATGCCCTGAAATTTAATATGGAGTTTTATGCCTTGTACGCCAAGCCTAACATGGATACCTTAGAAGACACTCCATTGGAAGTGAAAACCTTCCAAACAAAAATGAAGGAAATTTTCAACATGGAGGAGTTTGATGATCTATTTGAGAGAAAAACTCAAAATATTTTACAGAAAATGGAGGAATTTCAGGAAAAGGACAGTGGTTGGACTCTTATACAACTCATTAAAATTGAAGTCAACTTAAATAAACATCAACCATTAAGAGGAACATCATACATTCCGTTACCGAAAAAATTAACATTAAAAAAGGCCTGCATAAATGTACAAAATAATGATGAATTTTGTTTCAAATGGTGCATAATATCAGCCATTTCAGATTTAAAAACACATGCAGAGCGCACTTTTAAATATAAAGTAAATATCAGTTTTAATATTATAAATATAAATGGTTACAGTTTAAATTTCAACGGATTAAGCTTCCCGCTAAAAATTAAAGATATAAAAATATTTGAAAGCAACAATCATAATATTAGTATAAATGTTTTTGGCTATGATGAAAAAGCAGACTTAGTATTGGGTCCCTATTATAAAACAAAAGCGAAAAAAATTAAGCACATCAACATTCTATTTCTTCAAAAATGTATTGGAGAGGATGTTGTTTCACATTATGTGTGGATTAAAAATATTTCAAGGTTAGTAAAAGTGCATAAAATTACTTTAAATTGCTATTTTTATCTTGTACTACATTTCTTTCTATTTAGTTTATATGTTAAACTTATATATTTATATTCTAATTTTTGCAGACTTATTAAATCTCAACAAACAAGACATCATGAAAGTATTTTTGTATGTGATGATTGTTTACAGTATTTTCATCAAAAAGTGAAACTTCAGAAACACCAGAAGAATTGCACAAAAAGAATATCATACGTCCCAAGCCCAGATAAGTCTGTTTTAGAATTTAACAATTTTAGCAATAAGTTAGACTTACCGTTTGTTATATATGCAGATTCGGAGTGCATATTTGAAAATATTCAAACATGCATTCCGAAAGGGGATATTTCATCAACGACTTTAGTTGATAGACATATTCCATATGCATTTGCTTATTATATAAAATGTAGTTTTAGTAATAGTTTAAACAAATTTTGCAGTTTTAAGGGATTAGAGTCACCAAAATTATTTATAGAAAGTCTGGTGAATGATGTTAAATATTTATATTTAAATTTCATCTCAAAAAGTAAAACAATGACACCCTTAACTGAACTGGAAAAACTTGATTTCGATAGAAATGACATTTGTCATATTTGCTCTAAAATTATTGTAAATGAAGTTAAAGTAAGAGATCACTGTCATTTCAGTGGAAAATATAGGGGGCCAGCACATAACTCATGTAATATCAATTATAAAACTCCAAAGTTTTTCCCCGTTATTTTCCATAACTTTTCATCTTACGATTGTCATTTATTTGTTAAGGAGTTGAACAAAATTGACGATGGTTCAATTAATATTATCCCCTTAAATAAAGAACTCTATATATCGTTATCAAAAACAGTAAAAATTGAAGATAATAACATTGAAATAAGATTTCTTGACTCATATAGATTCATGCCATCCAGTTTAGACAATCTTGTGAAAAATTTAGAAAAAAGAGATTTAAAGACTGTTAAATCTATGTATAATGATGAAAGTAAATTAAATTTACTTATAAGAAAAGGCGTATTTCCTTATAATTATTTAAATTCTATTGAAAAGCTTTTGGAAAATAGTTTACCTAATATTGCAGATTTTTATAATAAGTTAACAGATACACAATGTTCTCTAGAAGATTACACACACGCGAAAGAAGTTTGGAAAACTTTCGATTGCAAAAACTTAGAAGATTATTTAATGTTGTACTTAAAGACGGATGTTTTATTATTAGCAGATGTTTTTGAGAATTTCAGAACAGTTTGTAAAAACATTTATCAATTAGATCCATGTCACTATTACACAGCTCCGGGACTTTCATGGGATGCCATGCTAAAAATAACGGATATTAAATTAGATTTACTTACTGATAAAGACATGATAACATTTATTCAAAGGGGGATTAGGGGAGGAATAGTACAATGTACAAAAAGACATTCAATTGCAAATAATAAATATTTATCAGACTATAATAATGAATTACCTTCTAAATACTTAATGTATTTAGATGCAAACAATTTATATGGTTGGGCAATGTCAGAAGCTCTGCCTGAGGGTAATTTTGAGTGGGTAGAAGATATTAATAATTTTTCTTTGAACTCAATTCCCACTGATTCAAGTGTTGGATATATATTAGAAGTTGATCTGATATATCCAGTTGAAATCCATGACATTCATAATAATCTACCATTCTGTTGTGAAAATAAAAAACCTCCCGAGTCAAAAGAAACAAAATTGATTGTTGATCTACATAATAAATATGAATATATAATTCATTATAAAAATTTGCAGCAATGTTTAAAACATGGTTTAAAGTTAGCCAAAATTCATAGAATATTAAAGTTTCGACAATCCAATTGGTTAAAGAAATATATTTCCTTGAATAACTTTCATAGAACTAATGCGAAAAACTCATTTGAAAAAAATTTTTTTAAATTATTAAACAATGCTGTTTACGGTAAAACAATGGAAAACGTTGATAAACGTAAAGATATTAAAATTGTGAATAAATGGGAAAGTATTGGTAAAAAACTTGGAGCACGTGCCCTCATTGCTAAGCCAGAATTTAATTCTTGTAATATATTTGAAGAAAATATGATCGCGGTTGAATTAAATAGAACTTACTCATACTATAATAAGCCAATTTATTTAGGTTTTACAATTTTAGAACTTTCAAAATGGAAGATGTATGATTTCCATTATGAATATATGATACCTAAATATAAAACTAAAGTTGAACTTAATTATATGGATACAGATTCATTTATATACACAATAGAAACGGATGACTTTTATGAAGACATTAAAAAAGATATTGAAGATAGGTTTGACACATCTGAATATGAGGCTAATAATCAATTTCATATTCCACAAAAAAACAAAAAGATAATGAAAGAGTTTGTTGGGTTGAGAGCGAAAATGTATTCGTTTAAAACAGAAAATATGGAAGAAGTTAAAAAAGCTAAGGGTGTCAAAGTGAACGTAACAAAAAAACTAAGTCTTTCTGACTACAAAAATTGCTTATATAATAAAAAAATTTACTATAGAAATATGTATATTTTTAAATCAAAACTACACACTGTATATACATCCCTTATTAACAAGATATCCTTAAGCTATTTAGATAATAAAAGATTTATATGTGTGAATAACATTAATACCCTAGCTTGGGGTCACTATAAAGAAAAATTTATTAATAATGATAGTGATGATTATTATTTAATGGATATAGAATATAATAATGATAAAGATATCTGTAAAATAAATGATAATGAAGTAGAATTTGTAGATCAAAATTATATTATAGAGAGCTTTAATAATGATGATAGTTTAGATAAATTTCTAATGGAAATAGAATATTAAAATATACAAAATTCCATAATAATTGTTGTATATTAATTCTAAATACATTAAACTTTTATGTAAACAAACTATAACTATTGCAATTATTTATTTTAAGAAATTATATTTTTTTATCAATAATAAACAAACTTTATATTTTCAATTATTAAATGTGTTTTATTTTCTAAATATTTTGCCATTGTACATTTTCAGTTTCATAATCTAACTTTTTACGATTTCTAGTTACTCGTGGGGAATACTGATACGGTAAAGTTGATTGCTTCAATTTTGTATGATTTTCTTCCTTTGATAATATTCTAATTTTTGGTGTTCCACTATTTGAAAAATTTTTTAGTCGTTTGCCTACTGAAGATGCAGAAGAAGGATTTATTTTTTGTACTGTTGTATCCATATCAATTTGATCATCGTGATCGTAAGTATAAATATCCTCTGGCAAGTTTATATTACATTGTGTTCCAACACTACTTTGCTTTGATTGCATTGTTTGAGTTTCAATATGCTTTTTGTATGTTTTTCTTGTCTGAGTTTCATTATCACGTAAATTGTTATATTTAGAACTTATGATCTGATTTGATGATTTTTGTTTTTCAATTAAATATTTCGCTAATTCTTGCTTAATATAATACCATTTGTTAATATCTTTTAACGTGTGTGAAGCATATAGTGGTAAAAGCTTTCGATGCAAAAAGGTGGAATCAGAATTTTTGTTTATAAACTTCTCATAAACTGATGGCTGTATAACTATTAGTTTAGATAAATTATTTGACATTTTCCAAAATTTTTCCAATAACTCCACTTAATACTGAAGAAATAATAATTGGTAAGAATCCTCCCTTTTGAATAAGATGTTTCCTCTTTTGTTTCATAGAGGTTTGTGGTGAACAAACTTTTCTAATCGCATTTTTATATGGTTTTAATTTTTCAAAAACTGTTTTGTTTATTTTATGATTTTTTTTAATAACATTGAAAAGTATTTCATGTATAGCTTTAATAGCAACATCATCAACATATTTTAAAATTGCATTACGTAGTTTGGGCTTCGCTTTTTTAAGAACATAAAGAATATGTTTGTTCTCCCTCAACAATTTTAGATTGGAAGTCATTGTTTATATTTGCAAATATTGAATAGTGAGTATTATTGAATATATCAGATCTGAATCTTAATGCGTTGTGTATTTGTTGTGTAAGATCAATTAATAAATAACCATGAGCATGTTGAGTGCATTTATTATATACATCAACCAAAGCTTTTGAATTTTCGGGATATACTTGACGAGCCAAATGATGAAATTGTAACTTATCCCTTGGATTCTTAAACATTACTATATATTTAGAGTTTAAAGAAATATCTCTTGAATAAGCGCCTTTATGGAAAATGTTTTGTGTTACTAAAATTACAGCTAAATTTCTATGATGTGACCCCTTAGTGAAGAGTTCACAAACTTTTTTATTTGACGATTCAAGCATTAAATCATCCAATATTATTAAAGTTGATTCTTTATCATTAGTACTAAAAGTTTCTGGAATTCCTTTAATAAACTGAACATTTTTTATTAATGGTAGTGAATTTTTTTCAGAAAAACACCATACAATTCGATCAATGCCTTTAGATATTAAGTGTTGATTTTCAATCAAATTTTTAATAAATGTAGATTTCCCACAACCTGAAGGACCACACACCATCATTGTAAATGGATATATAAACTGTTGAAACATGTTTACACATTCATACACAACACGTAAATGAATCGAAGCTTTACATTCCTTAAATAAATATGAGTAAACAAACTCTTGTTAATGAACTTCATCGTCAAGCAAGAAAAAACTTTAAACGTCGACGATTTATTCAGAAGGGGATTCTAGATACATGGCAAATAGATTTAGTGGAGATGATTCCATATTCAAAATTTAATAAAGGTTTCAAGTATATGCTTACTGTAATAGATGTATTCTCAAAGTATGCGTATGCTGCACCACTGAAATCTAAAACAGGAACAGAGATTTCAAAAGCATTTAAAAATATTATAAAGTTGAACGAACAAAAATCTCCCAAAAATCTTCATTCTGATCAAGGAACAGAATTTTATAATAAAGACTTTAAAAGTCTAATGAAAAAACTTAATATTAATCATTATCACACTTTTTCAAATATGAAGGCATCTGTAGTTGAGCGTTTTAACAGAACTTTAAAAACTAAAATGTGGAAACAATTCAGTATGCAAGGAAATTATAAGTGGATAAATATATTAGATAAATTATTGCAAGAGTATAATTCATCTTATCACCGTACTATTAAAATGAGACCCAACTCTGTTAACAAGAAAAATGAAAAAAGGCTTCTTAGAACTATATACAATAACTTAAAAATATTTAAAAGAGGAAAATATAAGACAAATGATTTTGTTCGCATAAGCAAATATAAAAATGTTTTTGAGAAAGGATATACACCAAATTGGTCTTCAGAAGTTTTTCAAATAAATAAAAGTTTTGTAACAAATCCAATAACATATCAACTTAAAGATCTTAAGGGAAATATAATAAAAGGTGGATTTTATGAAGAAGAATTATTAAAAACTAAAGTTCCCAACGTTTATTTAGTAGAAAAAGTGTTGAAACGTCGTGGAAAAAAGCTGTTTGTAAAATGGCTAGGTTTCGGAAAGGAACATAATTCATGGATTCATCAAACCGACATAGGCGAATAACCCAATTTTAATCATATATGTATAGCAAACAACGACTAACTTCAATTATTTCTTTTGAAGATGGCTTCAAGTATGGAAGAAAGTGATCTTTATGTTACTTTATTAAGTAATGATTCAACAGATATTTATAAAAACTCTTCAAGCACTTTTACAAATTTGCTAAAGCAATCTTTATACCTAAACGATAAATGGGTAGTTGGATTATCAGATATTTCTTTTTCATTAATGAATAAAACAAAAAAAGAAGATAATGAAAATGTTATAAAACGTAAAAAACGAAATGTGTTAAACCAACCTTTAGATTATGAAATATTAAAAACACCAAATCCGGATGTTAATATTAATCATGAAAGTATTAAATTGAAATTTAAAGAACTTATGAATAAAACAAACGAGCAAACAAAAACAAATTTAGAGAATGGTTATAAAATTTCAAAACGTTTAAATAATGTGGATGATAATATTCTAAAAACTATAACACCATTCGAAGAAAAGAAAGGTGACAATAAAAGAAATTCAAATATAAAAAGAAACGAAAATAAAGGTAGCTCAAATATCAAACAAAATGCTCAAACTATTGATCAAGAGTTTGAAGCTAATAGAAAAGATTCTATTTTATCGTCAAAAAAATATATTTTAGATAAATCTTTAAATGATTTGCCTACCAATATAAACAACTTTATTAATAAAAATGAATCCACTGGAATAGATGAAATCGTATTTATTTACACTGATATAATTAAACCTCGATACGTAGGAAGTAAAAAAACGAAATGTTTAAAAATATTTTCAATATCGACATTAAAAAATTATATTCATTTTAGCCGTATTGAATATTTTCCAATCGAAACTTTTAATATTAATGATATTTCAATAATGATTCGAAATGATGAAGGGAAAGTAATGGAGTTGTTAGAATATATTCCAGTTTATTGCACTTTACACTTTAAAAAGAAACGTATATAATGATTATGTAATAGAAAGATAAATCATTTTTATTACAACCATGGATGTGATGTATACAAATTATTATAATAATCAGTCTGGAAATAACTTACAAAATATTGGTGAAATATATCATACACCAAGAATTATACAGTATGGACGTGGTATTGGATCACTTTTTTCAGCATTATTCTCCCATCTAAAACCTTTATTGAAAACAGGTTTGCATATTTTAAAAAATAAATCATTAGATATTGGAAAAGAAATGTTGGAGGAAATTGGAACAAAACCAGTAAAACAAATTTTATTAAATCAAGGAAGAAAAGTCATGAATGACATTACAGAGGCTGCTATCGACAAGATTAAAACAATGCAAAGAGGCAAAGGGAAGCGTATAAAACTAAAACGTTTAAAACAGAGACCGCAGAATAAATTAAAACGTTGCAGAGGAAAGAACTTTAAAGATATTTTTGGAAATTTGAAATGTCTGGATTTATAGAATGTATGAAAAGTGAATTAGATTTATTTGAAGCTCCTCCAATTCAAACCAGTGTCATTAAAACTGAAGAAATATCCTACAACCCAATAGCTTCTTTGGATAATTCTAGTACTATTGAGTTTGTATCATTAGGAAATGGAGAAACTTATAGAGATCTCAATAGTATTTATCTTAGACTAGTCGTTGAATTTAAAGGAAGCGGAAGTGTTGTTAATAACCTTTTACACTCATTATTTAGAAACTGTATAGTTCATCTAAATAATAAAAATGTATCCCAACCTGACAATAACTATCACTATAGAGCATATATGGAAACATTGTTAAATTATGGAAACGATGCAACATCAACACATCTTGAATCTTGTGGTTGGGCAGTTGATACAAATAAAATTAATTCATTAATTGAGAAAGAAAACCCCGGATTAGATAAAAGAAGAAAATTATTTAAAATTGGAAAAAAAGTAGAGCTTTTTGGAAAACTTCATGTAGATGTGTTTAATCAACAAAAATACTTGCTAAATAATGTTGATATTAAGGTAACGCTAAATTTGGAGAAACCCGAATTCTATATTTTAGAAGGTGGAGATAAAAATGAATGTAATTTAAAAATACACGAAGCTAATTTATACATAAATCATCTTGCTATCAATAATAATATTTTAATGGCACATCACAACGTGTTGCAATCAAAAAATGCAATATATCCATATAAGAGAGTGGAAATAAAAACATTTACTATACATCCTGGAAACCACTCGCTATCTTTAGATAATGTTATACTTGGACAGCTACCTAATTTTGTAATTTTTGGTATGGTATCTAATAAAGCTTATACAGGAGATAGAAAAGAAAATCCATTTAACTTTCAACATTTTAACCTACAAAGATTCAATTTGGTTGTTAATGGAGTGCAATTTCCCGCACAACCAATTGAATTTAACTATAATAATGGCACAATTATAAGCACCCGTGGTTATCAAACACTATTTAAAGGAACTGGAATTCATCATTTTGATAAAGGTCATCAAATAACTAAAGAACTTTTTGATAACGGATATTTTATGCTCGCTTTTGATTTAACACCTGATCATAATAACAACTCTAACTGTGGAAATTTAATAAATCAAGGGACAATTCGCATTGAAGGACGTTTTGGAAAACCAATTACTGAAGCGATTACCTGTTTAGTGTATTGTGAATTTGATAGCATAATAGAAATTGATAAGTCTCGCAGTATTTTTCAAACGCTATGAATGCAATTACAATAAAAAATACTTTGAATTCAAACAATATAACAAAGAGTAAATTTAAAGGTGTTTATGCGTGCAATAAATTACCAACAAAATCAGTTAAAAAACCATGTTTTTATATTGCTAACACTGATCCATCACATAAACCTGGACAGCATTGGGTTGCATTTTACTTTCCTAAAAATAAAGCAGCTGAATTCTTCTGCTCTGCTGGCCAACCACCTATTAAACAATTCATTTCATTTTTAAGAAGAAATTCCAAAACTTTCATCTGCAATACAAGACGAATTCAAAGTGAAACATCTAATTTATGTGGTTTATACTGCTGTATTTTTATTTATTTAAGAAGTAAAAATGTATCTTTTAATCAAATATTAAGAATTTTTAATTATTTTAACTTATATAAAAATGATACAATAGTACTAAGGTTATTTAAGATTTTTTTTTTTTAAACAATTATGAAAATAAAAATAAAAAAAGATATATAAACAAATAATACAATAAAATGATGTTGATTATTTTTTCGCTTCAAAATTTTCCGCTGCTTTTAAAATAATGTTGTCATTCCCATCATATAATGCCAGGAATAGTTGGAGGTCTATTGGCGGTAGGATGATCACTTCCTCTATATGTATCCTTTCCTTTTCTATTGTCCTTTCTCCGTTTTGGTTGTTTTTGCTTACAGCGTTTTCCTTAGGTTTTTTAAGAAAATCCATGTCGCTTCTTGCACAGTTTTTTTAAAAATGATTGATTGTTTAAATACGTTACGAAAAATTCTATCATATTCATAAAATTTACACTCATACAAAATTCTAAAATCTTGACCTATTCTAACAAAAGTGTAAATATTTTGTTTACTAATGTCAACAACCTTTCATATTTTGTCTCTTTAGTTAACTTACAATTTTTTAAATTATCATGACTATGTCTAACACAATTGAAAGAAAATACATTTTAAAGTCAATAAACTTTCAGGAAAACTTCCAAGAATACTTAAAAATATACTCAGCTTATTTTTCAACTAAAAGTGCAATTTAAGAAATAAAAAATATAATAAAACTTCAAATGTCTTATGTAAAAACTTTGTTATCATAAAATTAAAGCGTTAAATTTCATTTCAGCTATAGCACACGACAAAACAACAAATGTATTTCATATACACATCTACATACGTGAAAAAAGAAGATTTTGTTTTATGTTTTGAAAAATTTTGTTTATTAATAATGCTTACTTAAAATGTAGAATAAATAATTAATTAACTGATACACAAATTATGTTTAAATTATTGTATATATGTACAAAATGTTATTTTATACGTTTTTCCAATAAATAATATCTCCTTATTAGATTCTCTATAAAAATTTTTTTCTGCCCGTATATCATACATCTGCATGTGTCAGGACCCTCAGTTGTGGAATCCGTTGCCCAAATACAATTTTTGTAATGAACACCGTGTTTTCCATGCACAGGTATTTCCTCAGTGTCTTTACAACTCTGTGTTAATTTTAAAAAATTATTAATAAGACAAAGGTGTTCAATAAAAATATATCCGTTGAAGTCTTCCAAAAATTTAAGAATTATATTTCTCGACATGTTAACTTAGCAACTTTTTAACAATTAATAATTTAATTTTAAAGACATTTTAATACATTCTTGGAATTTTTAATGGTACCTAATTAAAAAATAGGTTGAGTATTAGGAATGTAAATACTCATGTAACTTTTTAATATATTTTTGTATCAATTAAGAATGTTGGTTTAGTATATCTTGAGTTTATTTCCATATATTTTTTTATTCAATCCCTCTTTACTGTTTTAATAAAAATCACTCAAACGATCATTTTCTCTTTAATTATTCATCTTTAAAAAAATAAAATTCATCTTTATGGAAAACTATAATTACATTCAATAAAAATTATTTTCTCTTAAATTATTCATCTGTGAAAATTCATCTCTTAACATTCTTATTTAAACAATTTTGCACATACATTTTCTAAAACATGTAAGTTTGTATACACATATTTATATATGTAAGTATTTATATATGTATTTACAAATAATAATTTACCTTTGCATTTTCTCATATTACAATTTAAAAAAAATTTTAACAACACAATTTTAAAAAAATTTTTAACAACAAAAAAATCATCCGTATGAGTAAATTGCAGACAATAAAAAAATTTTAATTGAAACTTGAGACAAACAAACCAATAACAAAATGCATATCAACCAAAAATTAAAAATCAGCCTTATGGAAATTACCATTGGGATGAATATTTTAAATTATTAACAAAAATTCATCCTTATGGCAAATTACCATTGGGATGAAAATTTAAAACAAAAATTCATCCTCATGCAATCTCCATAAGGATGAATTTGGTGTCCCAGAAAGCCCACAAATATACTACTTATTTTCTTATTCAGTATAATTGACAACAAGTATAAATGAAACACGGATCTCTCATCAGTCCATCAACATATTTGTTGCTTTCTAAACATACATACATATCTAGCATTAACTCATCTAAGGCTATCAAAAGTATTATACGTTATTCTCTAGGAAAATAAATAACTTTGACACACATCACCGAATTACAGCTAAAAGTATATTGCGTCCAATAAAAAGAAAACAAAGTTAATAAGACCGATAGTAAAAATGCTGTGTAAGGCTTAACGAATAGAGATTTATCAAAGGATACTTATTATAATGGAAAACCTCAAATGCATACAACCAAAAACGAAAAAATCGAAATTTATTACACAGATTTTTTTATTAACACAACAAAACGAATGCCAGAAGAGAAACAATGTCAGATAACAATAAAAGCAATCAAATTGGTAATACGTCGAGAAAAGCATTTCTTTCTACTAATAATTTCCGTGAGCTTAGTAAGAAATAAATTTCAGATGTTAATAAAAAGATCTATCAGCTAATTAGATACCAAGAGAAAAACTACAGACAGACAGATAGACAGTCAAAGCGCTGGTAACAAGCTATATAGGAGATTTTGAAGAGAAATGAAGAATATCGTCACCTAAAAAATAAAAAGATGTAATTAACATTTTAATAATTTTACACTGCATAAAAAAAATTCAAAAAAAATATATAGTTTTTAATAAAAATTTTTTAAATCAAATTGTAGAGATATATTTTGCTGTAATGCACTGAATTCGAAAGTCGATTTTCATTTTATTATCGATTTGCAGAAGAACACAATACGTACATATCTGACAATTTCATTCTGGATGTATAATTATGTTGGTAGACAATTTCACCAAATATAGTCAAATTCTCTATTTATATCAAACAATATATCAGTTAAATGTCATTAATCATCAACATTTCAAAAAACTTTTTGTCAGAAGATTTGTATTTTCATAGAATTACGACAGCGGATGAAAAAGACATTTTCATACATATTTGACTTGACCTGCTGTTTAAGCTTAATACAGCTGAGATGTATTAAATTTTTTGTATTGGTGCTTGCCCACCATGACTTTCTTTAGTTATTAATGATCGGGTAAGAGTTAAAAGAGTTATAGTATAAAAGACATGTTTTGTGTTTTTCATGATATTTTCCAATTTTCTTCAACATTAATTTGGCTCATTTACATATATCTAACGTAAAATGTAAAATAAACATGAACATGGTAAAATCTCGTCGTTGGAGCGTCAATGATTTTTTTTAAAGATTATTCAAAAGAAAATTGGAAAGAGACATGATGTCGACACTTATCACGTTAATGTCGTACATCATTCTGCCATCAATATTGCCCTCATTTTACCAAAAATCATTTCATTATTTATCAATATCAAAATTGAGCCTATTACAAATAGTATAAAAAAAAAAATTTTAATTAAGCAATTTTTTAATTTTGTGTGAGAACCAGCCATTTTTGATGTTTCTCATAAATGAAATTTCTTTAATTTTTAATTTTTTTTTCTTCTGCATACATTAACGAGCAGTAAAAATATTTGACTTGTGTGCACTCAGAAATTATAGTATATTTTTTTTTTTTTGTTTTTTAGCGCACACTTATAAAACATTTACATATGTAATGTGAAAATTTTGATCCATCGCATATATATATATATTTTTTTTTTTTTTGAACAAAACTACGGAGGCAAAAATTAATAAACACTTACACATATGAATATATTCCTGTTATTTCACTATTGTTAATTATCTTCCGCTATAAAACAAGAAGTGGTAATAGTTTACGCAAAACATAAATTCTTCAGTTGGAAGAAATAAAGGCATTTTTTAGTTGTCACTTATGAGAATTGCTCTAAATTGAAATAATCATATATGAAAATTTAGGTAAAAAACTTTTTCTTTTTTTTTGTTTAGCAACGAAAAACAAAACAAACCATCTTATACGTGAAAGAATTACAGCAAAATTATTTCTAGTCTCTCACTTATTTACGTATATATGTACGTGTGCAGGTGATTGAGTAGGACTTTTGGTGTTTTAGTGAAATTAGAACTAATTACATTTCACAAAAAAATGTTTTCAACAAACAACAGAATAAAAATATATATAAAATTTGACAGTTTCGTGGAGATGGCGTGTTTATTTATTTTAGCATTGCAAGCCATTCCGTTAATACCGCTGTTGTATTCCAAGTTGGCACTTTTTGAAATAACACTGTTAAAATTAGATACTTCCTACTTTTTTAAAAATTATTAAAGGTTTTGAATGGGTCTATGGGTCTAATCTTATTTCTTATAGAATTTTGATTTAAAAGCCTCCTATGAAGCAGCTTTATTTTTAATGAATTGAAACGTTACATTGTAATGATATTCAACTCACAATTTTAATGTAAATTAAATTCAGGAATTATATGATTTTGACTAATATTTTAATCATTTTCTAAATTAAGCATTCAATTTGTAGCGTTTTATTTCGTAATTTCTTGACCAAATTTTTAAAAAAAAAGTTTATAGTTTTATTCTATATTATTATTATTATTATTATCATTATTATTATTATTATTATTATTATTATTATTATTATTATTATTATTATTATTATTATTATTATTTTTATTATTATTGTTCCGAGACCAATTTGAATATGCTGCGACTAAAGCGGCTCAGGTGACAGTTTCTCTCAGCAGACTTATGGCGAATACTGGGGGCCCGAGCTACTCCAAGAGGAAACTGATAATGTCGACGATCCAGTCAATCCTCTTATATGGATGCGAAATCTGGGCTGATGCCCTACAGGCGAAGTATAGAAGAAAGATGCTGGCAGATGTACAACGCACCTCTGCTCTAATAGTATCCTCAGCATATCGTACAGTCTCGGAACCGGCAGTACTTGTTATAAGCAGCTCTATCCCTATTGACTTACTAGCCGAGAGAGAGAGAGAGTCCTTTGGAAAGATCGAAGAATGATGAATGACAAGCAGAACACATACCATGCGAAGGTGGCAGGAGAGATGGGACAGCGAATCACGAGGCAGGTAGATAGCGAGGCTGATAACAGACCTCGATAAATGGGTAAACAGAAAGCATGGCAAAATAAACTATTTCGTAACACAGATGCTTTCTGGACATGGATACTTTCTATATTACCTACACAGAATGGGAAAGGTAAACACGGTAACCTGTATGTATGGAGACAACTGCATAGATGATGCAGAGCACACTTTCTTCAAGTGTGAGAGATGGCGTGTGGAACGACACAACTTAGAGGAAATCGTAGGGAAAATATCCCCAGAAAATATTGTGGATCTCATGATGGAAAATGAGAATAAATAGGAACACGTGGCAACGTATGTTGAATGGCTACTACGCGCAAAAAAGCGGGACCTAGACGTAGGCATAACGACGGCTGTTCGATAGAAACAGAAGAGGAGCCCCGGCCTAAAGCAATGCGAAATCGGTCCCAGGTAGCGGTATTCAACTCATTACTATTTAAAGGGAAATTTAATTCAGGAATTACTAACTTTTAATTATTATTTTTCCCTTGTTGTATTTTGGAAAAACTAACTGAGTGGCCGATGTTATTTTCCCACACTTATTCGGCTATTCTTTATATACAAATACCCCAAAAACTTACACACCTTTCAGCGTTATTAAAGTTATAGTTCTAATGGAAATTGAATAGAAGAATTACCAGCTTTTTATCATTTCGTCGCCCTTATTATTTAATGGAAATTTACGCTGAATTTTCTGTTGCATTACTATAATCCTTCTGCGATTTTTTTCAATTACATCCTCAAAATTAAGCACTTGTTTTGTAATGGTATTTAGCTTATGATTTTAATGGAAATCGAATTAAGGAATTACTGACTTTTGAAATTTTTTCTCTAGTAGGATACAATTTCGTTAATATATTTTAATATTTGGCATTAGAAATCTGTGAAATTGACTAACGAAAATTTCTGTTTGACAACGAACAAAATACACTTAAACGCAAGAAGTAATTAAATCTAACCGATATATTTCTATGCAAAAAGAAAAGGATACTAGAATCAGCCGTAAAAGCGGCTCACTATACTATATCCCTCACAGTATTTACTACTTATTACTTCATACGTATAAACGTATATACTTTACAAAAATGTTTGGTGGGTAAAGCAGTAAAAATTCGTTACATCGTCATGCAGCGATATTACTTGTTCAAGCTATTTTTATGTTGATGAATTGATCTGACTTACGAAGTATTAAGGAATTTCCTGTAAGTCAGAATAAATTTGTTTATTTTTTTTTTTTTTTTTTTGCAAAATTAAATGTGTAAATCTTTCTTTTTTTATTAACAATAAGAAATAAGAAAAACATTTCCATTTTCGTATTATTATCGATGTAAAAATAAAACAAGTTTGAGAATAAATTCTTTTTTCGCAATTTATTAGCTCTCATAAAAAGGAACGTGACACTTATTTCGTACGAGTACGAACATTAAACATATTTTCTTTTTTTATATTTATCACACTTTGCGTTCTCCTTAATTCCATAAATTAATTATTTCTATATAAAAATGTACCACAAATAAAAATTAAATATTTCACAGATTGATTTATTTTTTCCTTCAGATTCTGTTACTAAAGAATATTCTAAAATGTTAAAGTAAAGTTTTTGTTTTTTTTTAATATTTTCTACGTCTTAGTTTTCTAACATTAAGTAGCAAAATTACTTTCTAATCACTATTCACTTATGTTTACATTGCAGTCCTTTTTTATTAAACTTTTTATTTAGGTTAGGTTGAAAATCAATTTTTTTCAGCTTCTAGACAACCAAAGAGTCAATATAAGTATCATCTGGCTAGCGCAATAAAAGCACTATAAAAAAATTTAAATTTATGTTGGCCTCCATTACAAAATGACAGACAATAAATTTAAATATGGCTCAAATCTGGTATTTTAAAATGTAACTTCTTGAACCCCCCCAATATTGGTATCAAATGAAAGGGCTTGACTAGTAGAATACAGAATTCAAAATCAAGGATGAAGGACGAAGGATGGCGTCGGAAATAATAAGTAAAAGATATCGTAGAATATGAAATATAGGTTATGCTACGATGTGGGATTATACCATGTACATGATGGCGAAGGGTATTATCAGATTCGGCCGGCCGAATATTGCACTTTTCCTTGTTGTATTTTGTTTTTTTTTAATGCATCTCCATACAACCTATGAATGCATTTTTAATATATTCAATATATGAAAGTATTTTCAAAACAATAATAACAGAAATATTGTTAAACTATCAATCCAAGGTCTATTAAATAAGGTCTGTTCAACTAATCAGCTGATCGTTTTTTGCTCCCCTATGTTTAGTACTCGAAGTTGTCAAAATTTGTTTACCTTTTTAGGGCGACATTTATGTTTTTCAATTTTTCAATTTTATGATTGATAATTTTTCAACTTATGATTTATATTTCCGAGCCGGACATGCTGGTAAAAGGCGTTTCCGTACCCAAGGACTGATCCACACCAACAGCTATACCAGCCTTGCCATTACTTGGCTCACAGGCCAAGAAAATACAACGATTAGCTATTTTGCCTTCACGCACCATTTGTACAACACCAGCAGCGAAACGAGCATCTTTCTGGCCCAACATACCTTGTGAAACAGCACGCTTCTTCAAAACATCGTCTAGACTTCTATTTTATCTTTATCAGCCATATTTTAAGCAAATATTTACTATTAACACAATTTATTTTTGTTGTCTTGAAAAAATTGTTAAACAAAATGAAAACACAAAATTTAATAGCCGTTGGGCATATTCATACAGGTATATGCAACGGCGAATTTGCTGTGCTGCTGTCTGTCAAATACCTCATAAAAAATAATTTTTTATACATAGAGTTTGACAGTAACGTTTCCCATCAGATGAACTGATAATTTCACCTGGATGAATTTTTTGGCATTTTAGTCAGCTGTTTTTGACTACCTTAGAGTAATTTTACACTAACCGTATATTTTTTTTGGTTTTTGTTTTTGTAGAGTTGCACAGCCCTTATTTAATAGACCTTGTATCAATCCTTATAATTTTCCTAATTAATAGTTTTAATATATTTTTTATCCTTTAATATCATTTTACAATAAGTAAATATTTTTTTAATTTAAGTCTTAAATTATCCTTACGAGATTATTTTAATTATAAAAACATTAATTCGAAATTTTGTATTTAGTGTCACCGAAGAAAGAAGAAAAGCACTAAAAACAGTGCTAAAATCACTCAGTCGACAACGTTGCTTTTTAACTCACATACAAATGTAGGAAAGATGTTTTTGCTCAGACAAAACTCAGAGAAATAATTGTATGCAGTCAATCACTAAAAGTAATATTTTGCAGTAAAATAAAATATTAAAGTAAAACGTTAAAAATCTTTTTCGAAAGTAGAAACACTTTTGTGTAAATGTTGTTCCACAACTACCACAAAATTAATTTAAAATTAATTTCGAACTAAAGGGAAAAATTCGTAATCAAATATTAAAACAAAAATTTTTTTCCAACCACCCAAAACAAAACAGTTGGAAAATTTTGAAACAAGCATTTGGCTTATATTTTCACGTAGCCGCTGTTTTTGATTTATATTTCTTTAATGTTATACGAGTTTTCTTTCATTAAATATGAAATTTTTCTTATAAATAATAATGTCGATTTCCAGTAACACATTTTACGTCCACATTATGCAACCGATTTTATGGAAAACAAGTAAAAATGCTCTATTCCGAATCGTATAATACCCCCCACCTTTATGATCTTAGGGATAAATACCACATTGTGGCTAAGCCTAGAATTTCAGATTTTATGCAATCCTGCATTTGCTTTATTATTTCCAATGCCATATTTGATTTTGAATTTTTACATATTTTACGGTATTCTACTAGTAAAGCCCATTTATTTGATACCCATATTGTTGGGATTCAAAAAATTCGTTCCGCCATTTTGTTTCAGACGCCATCTTGGATTTTAAACTTTTTTAATGGCTTTCTACATTGTAATGGTCAAGCCTTTTTATATGATAACAATATTGTGGGGGTTTAAAGGGACAAAGTCTTGACTATTATATTTGACTTTTATATTCGCTATTTAATCTAGTACGCCATCTTGAATTTTTTTTCTTTTCATAGCTGACTTTATTTTAATACTCACGCCCTTTTAAACTATCCCCATATTAAGCAGCTCTCACGGTTGTATAGAAACGGAAAAATATCGATTTTCCTTTGTAAATTTTAGGAAAAACACCGAAATAGTTGTACTCTCGTGCTGATATCTCAGTTGCTTTCAAACCGATTTACTAGTTTTTCTTATAAATAATTTCAGAGATAACGGCTTATAATTTTATAATTGTTTACTTAAGCGTGTTTAAAAATTATTTAGGACTTTGAAAAAATTTATATTTTTTCAAATAATTTTTGCCTATAACTTTGACGATTAGTGATCAATTTGTCAAAAATTTTTCATGAGTATCCCTAGAGGCATATCAAATCCATAGAATAGAAAAAAACTGTGTATATAAATTATCCTAGGGCTGGAAAATTTTAATTTTTGTTGAAAAAATAGGCGAAACAAACAGAGGCAATCGTGTTAATTTGCTCATATCTCAGAAAGTTGTGAGTTATAAGTCTTCTTCCAAATATTTCTGATATTTTGATACTTTAGATGGGTACTGGCAATGTAGGGAGCATAAAAAAGTTGATTTCAACATAGAAAAATTGACAAAACAAACAGAGACAGTCGTGTTCATTTGCTCATATCTCAGAAAGTTGTGAGTTATAAGTCTTCTTCCAAATATTTCTGATACTTTGATACTTTATATGGGTACTGGCAATGTAGGAAGCATAAAAAAGTTGATTTCAACATATACACAGACAGACGGACGGGCCTCCGCCGACTCGCCTATTCATAAGTCTTAAGAAAATACACATCGTCGTTCAAAAATTATTGTGTTCTATATGGCTTATAAAACATATAGCTATAAAAAACATTAATTTACGAACGACGATATGTGTTTTAATGGGGTCGAAAATGAATATTGTAGAAATTTCACACGGTATGACAAACCCAATAACAACCTAACACTCACTGTAAAGGGTATAATGAGGATTGTAAAATTAAAAACAAAAACTGGTTTTTTTTAACAGACAACCGAAAAATTTAACGTTCATAATCTAAATGATAGCCTTCAAGTCATATTACTAAACATCTGAATATTTTTAAAAATGGGGTTTATGTGAACAAAAGCAATTCTTAGCACGTGAATGCCTTCATTGTACATATCGCAATATGCAGTATTCCATTGAAATTCAAAGCAAATGTTCTCCTAAACGAATAAACAAAATAGCAACAGCATTTTATATTTTTTTCATGCTTTTAGCAACGATATAGTTATTGTATTTAAATATTTTATTCATAACAATGATTATAATTTAATATGAATTTGTTTTTTGTATATTTTTTTAACGCACATAACTGACACTTTGTGAACAGCCATAAGGAGATCATGAGAGTAAAAACAACCATATTGCAACTACTGTTTGTTGAACTTTTTGTTTTAAGAGTACGTATTTTGTTTTTGTCATTTTACTTCAAGAGAAACTTTTCGAGTTTATTTTTCGAAAGAAATAACAATTTTAAAGTTTTTAAATTAAGCACCCTTTAGCCGTAAAATGTGTTTGCGTGTGAGTGTGTGCTTGTGTGTGTACTGCCAAGTAAAATTACTTAAACGAAGATAGTGATTTTTTTTTTGTTGCAAATTTCTCCACGTTCTTTTTCATTTAGTTATAAGAGTGTATGTATGTGTTGGTGCCGTATGTTGCTTAGTGAAGCATGTTGTTTTAATACTATTTTTTTATGATGTGAAATTTTTCTAACATGTATGAAATCCTTAAGGGAAACACGAATTATTTTTTCATTTTTTTTTTTCTATTTTTTCCAACTCAAGCGGATATTATATATGTGTCAGTCATTCACACTCACTTGCTAACCGTAGTTTAAATTAATACACAAACACACATACTTATCAATACAATTTCAAATACGGTATACATATATAATGTAAAATTTTTTTAAAGAGACGTAAAAAAATTAAAAAATTTTATTTTTTAACGATCAATTCACGAAATTTATCTACAGACAAATTTATAAAAAAAAAGTAATTTACGCCACATAAAATGTGAAAGTTTTCAACAATTTGTAAGTAATTTTTTAATATGAGAAGTATCACACTTTAACTTCGTTTTAATTTCTTTAAATAAAGGATTATTTATCAAGGGTATCTCATTGAAAATTTCCTTTTTAATTTAGTGTAATTTTTTTTTTTTTTTTGAACAAGTGGCTACTCTAAATTTTGGCAGCTGTCATAAGTACTTATTTTGATTACTTAAAATGGAGCGCTTTACGGAAGAACAACGTGTAATAATTGTGAAAACTTTAAAAAAAAATTAAAAAATTATGCTGAGACCGCTCGCAAGCTTTATAGAATCTTCAACAAAGTGCACCTAATGTATTTAATTACCGAAGACGAATCATAAGATTTTAAAAACTGGATCGGTTGTGGACAGTAACGGCGTTATGCATAATAGCAAACCCCATACTAAATAACCAGTTGATAACTTCTTTTATGAGAAAATTTCAATAAAGAAGAAATAGCACTTCGCTTTTTAGCACACAGTTTGTTATTAAGCATGACGCCGTAAGACTCCTGTGTGTCAACATACCGGTCGGTCTCTTGAAAACATTGCTCTTGTTTACGAGAGTGTCGTCGAAAACCAAAAATAAAATCACTAAGGCATATTTCTTAACAACTTTTAACAAAACACCTCCACCTTCATGCATGCAAAATTCTTATTCAAAAGCTCAAACCAACAGACCATAGGAATCGCCGACAATTCGTTCAATAAGCAATACAGCAAAGTGAAGTCATTGCCAATTATTCGAAAAAACCATTTTCTCCAATGAAGCGCATTTCCATCTGAATGGCTTCATGAAAACACTAAATGATCAAATTTGGGTTTCTCGTGTAATCAAAATTACGTTTTTCTGTCGGTATGATTAGGGTTAATGTTGTACGCCGTTTTGCTCTATTATTTCCGACGCAATGTCTGATTTTAGGTTTTTACTATCTCCTTCTAGTCAAACCCTGTCACGTGATGCCCATATTGATGGACTTAAGAAAAAATTTTTCTGCCATCTTTGATTTTAAATTTTTTTAATGGTTCACAGTATTTTGCTGATCAAACCCTTTTAATTGATACTGATTTTGAGAGAATTACGGGAGTAATACCCTCTCGGTATTTTAAATGCTAAAAATCGTTTTTCGTTTTTAAATTTTTAGGCAAAACTCCGAAGTAGTTGTATTTTGAAGCTTTTATCTCAGCTAGTTTCAAAGCGATTTATAAGTTTTATTCAGGAATAGTTTTGCAGACTACGGCTTGAAATTGGGTGTCACCTGTGTATCTTAAAATTAAAGAACTTTTTTCCAATAACTTTTGCCTATAACTCTGCCGATTTATGACCGATGTGTCCAAAGTTTTTTTAGGAACAGCCATAAAGGCATATCATATTTACAAAAAGGACTTTACGTGTCTATAAATTGCCCAAGGGCTGAAAAATTTTATTGTTTTAGGGAAAAATATTTGAAACAGAGGCAGTCGTGCTTATTTTCTTATATCCCAGAAAAGTAGAGGGCTGTTATGTTAAATTTCAATAGCAAATTCTTCTCGCATATTTTCAAAAGACTTATATTCCAAACGATTTTGGAAGCTTCTAAAATTTGAATTCAACTTAAACATGGACACACGGACATCGCTCAACCAGCTTACCTATTCATAGGCTTTCAGAAAATATATGCTTTATGGGGTCGAAAAATTATATCATAAGAATTACAAAAGGGATTGACAAAGATCTATGTATGTCTATATATATCGATGGTTTAATATAAAAAGAGGGTAACTCGAATTTTTACTACCTTACAAGAGAAGAAAATAAACTGCATAAAATTTAAAATAATGAAATGAGATAAAGTTTTTTATGTGGCTATAAAACCGTTATTTTTAATAATGTACATTTTTTTAAGTTGACGGATTTGTAACTAGATATCAGGAAAAGTTAACATCGCTGTTTCGACAAAATCGGGATACACGTATTTTCTAATAAGTCATCGATACATATTCTTGTCACCACTGGTTCAAGGTATTAAAAGAATTGTACCAAATGAAAAATACGACAGAAACAAAAGTCTTACCTATAATAATTAATAATTGCTGAATTCGCGAGAAAAAATTTAAAAAAATTTAAAATCTTTATAAAGAGTCATTAAGTTTTAAGGGCCGATATTAAATGTGAACCACACCTGAACTTCAAGTTTCTTTCTGCATTTCTTTTAGCATTTCTCAATTTCAATTTAACGCGTTAAAGTTATTCAGGCTTATTATAAACAAGTAAGAGCACCATATTCGGCTGTGCCAAATCTTTTACACCCAGCACCATTTTGATGTACTTTTATAGCACAGAATTTATTATTTTGTTATTAACAGTAATCGCTATAGAATAATCTCGTTATACTAAAATATGAATTACTTTCTTTGTATAACTTCGATATGCTAATGAAATGTTTTCGTAATTTAAGTCTTTCAATGAAGTGGACGTTAAAGTAGGCGTGTCAAGAAAGTTTCTGCTAATAAATACAACTTAGATATTTCAATATAGTCCTCCATTCTTCCAAAATCTTTATTCATAGAGAAATTATATGAATTTGAGATAAAGCGTTATATGGTAGATGGGCGTAAAAGTGTGCGTGTAACATTTATTTTCCGTTAGTACAAAGACTTTGACCAAAAAGCAATGTTTGCTAAATTTCAGAATCGCCATTTAATTTTGTTGGTTTTATGACGTTTTTGTTTTTATATATACCTATTTTTCGGTATAAATTTTCGTATCTTTTGAGCTATAACTCCTTTCCTAATTCATTGATGTTGGCAATTTTTGAAGAAAAATATTTTTTTACTCAGGAAATATACATTCAAAATTTTATGACTCTACTTTAATGCGTTTGGACACAATACCATTTTATTCGATATTTGAAGGATATGGTTTTATTTACCAACTCTTGCATTACGAGCTATTACTCTCTTCCTAATATTGCAATTTACCCCATTTTCAATACCAAACAATCCAAAATATTCTGGCAAAATTTGAATCCCCTAGCTTTTTCGGTCCGACCTCTATGTGCTTTTAACAGACGGACAGACGGACATACGGACGGACATAGCTAGATCGTCATAAAATCAAACCCCGATTCAGAATATACATACTTTATGGGGTCTTAAATTGATATTTCGATGTATTACAAACGGAATGACAAAATGAATATACCCCACCATTTTTTTGGAGGCGGGTATAAAAATCTCCACAATCGGGAGAATTGTAAAAAATATTTAAATTTCAGCAAAACAGGTCTGTATGAAAGGTGAAAACATCTGTGAATGCCTTCTTAGTTCGTTGAACAAAAAACATTGCTATTTTTCGCGATAGTATGGCAAAAGAGCAGTCAACTTCGACTCATCATCGTGCCCAACAATTGAACATCAACATTGTCATTGAAAATTTGAACTATGGGATGTTATTGTGCCGCCGAGGTCGCGGCGGAAATTTGGCCGAAATTTTGTTCCATACATAATTGAACGATACCAATATTATCATAATAAAAAGAAATGAAAATAATTTCGTAAATAATTTCTGCTTTATTCAAAATCAACATTGGCCCTTAAAATCTAACCACCCTTTATTACAAAATACAACACCTTTTATTAATTTAACATTTTTATGAAATTATGACAATTCGACACTTAGGTCTTTTTGTGAACACACGATAAATGTCTGTAATTAAATATTTTGCAAGTAAAACAACAATAAATACACTACTTGTTCGGTAAAGTAAAATCAGGTCCTTACCAAATAAATTAGTCTGTCTTTCACTTAGTACTCGTTTAGTTTATACATTTTGCAAAGTTAAACACACACGACCTGATTGATGTAACCGTTTATGTTACTGTTTATGTATTTAGTGCCATTCGGCAGCTTCTTATTTTAACAAAAATAAGGAATAAACAAATACTTATAAAGAGAGTGAGTAGAATTTTATTTGTATTTAATTTTTCCACAAATCAACTATTAACTTTATACGTAGTCACGTGCCTTTGATTATTGAGAAATTAATTGAGATTTTTTGTTAAAAGCCATACACAGCATAATCGTATTTTGTTGTTATTTTACAGTGTTTTTTGTTCTTTTGTTTGACTACACAAAATTTCAATTTGCAATTTCCACGAAATAAACTAAAAATGTTTTAGAAGAAAGAATTTGTTAAAACTTAAAATACCAGGGAATGTTGGCTGATTGTTTGGTTGGTTGGTTTTTGAAAATTAAGTTATAAAATTGTGTGCAAGCGAAAAGAGGATTTTCACTATTAGAGAGCCATAATAAAGAACGTTTACAAGGAAAATAAATTAGAAGAAAAAAAATTAAAAACTAATAAAAAAAAGGATTTATTTCAAAAGCCATTGAATTGAGTTTGTAAGAATTTATGCAATAAAAAAGTTTGGCCATTAATAAGGCCTTAATTTCTAAGAAGTTTTTCATTTAAATTAAGAAAAAAGTCCTTTTATTATTTTATTAACTTCCTGGTAATTTTCTATAACTTTGAATGGTTTTCTCCCTATAGACTTCCATATACATACTACGAACTTCAAAGTAATTACTTACTTACATACATGCATATATGTACTTATATACAGTATGTATTTATGTATGTCTGTATGTATGTATGTATGTATGTATAGTATTTATATTAAAATAATCGAATTAAATTTGTTATTAAGTAAACAGCTTGCTTACCCTTCATTACAGTTTTGAAAGAGAGTAAGTTGTTACTAATTCTTTATTTAAATTTTTTATAAATTACTAGCATTAATTCGCTACTACGCTAGCGCAGTTTTTACAATCTATTCTATACTCGCGTTGTATTTAAAATTACTAACAATTTTTTTTTTCCTAAAATTTATGAAAATTTGTGTCTTCAATACTTTTTTTTCTTTGTTTGGAAAAGTGAAAAGTACTACGAGTACATAGCGTTGAACCATTTACTTATTTTTAAAAATATATATTAATTTGCATTCTCATTATATTATTTTAGCCTAAATCATAGCTCCATAATTATCTGGTTCTAGCTCTGTAAACTCAGAAAATACCAAAATGACTATAAAAATAAGAAACTTATCTTCTTGCTCTTCTCTCCAAATTTCAAACTCATCTTCGATTGGGAGTACCTAATTTTAGAATTCTATTCAAAAACATATAAATATACAAAAAGTACAATAAAAATGCCAAAAAGTACTTTTTGCCGCTCACAATATTTTCAGTCTCATCTCGAATCAATAATTACTAATTTCATAATTCTTACTTCATAAACGTAGAAAGCACAAAAAGTACCAAAAAATGCAAAAACGTACTTTTGGCCGCTCACAATATTTTCAGTCCCACCTTTGATCAATAGTTATTGATTTCAAAATTCTAGCTTTATGAACGTAGAAAATACAAAAAAGTACCAAAACATTAAACAAGTACCAAAACATTAAAAAGTACCACAACATTAAGAAAGTACTTTGAATTAATGGTTACTGATTTCAAAATTCTAGCTTCATAAACGTAGAAAATACAAAAAAAGTACCAAAAAATTAAAAAAGTACTTTTAGCCGCTCATAATATTTTCAGTCCCAACTCGAATAAATATTTACTGATTTCAAAATTCTTGCTTTATGAAAGTAGAATATATAAAATGTACAAAAAAATGCAAAAAAGTACTTTTGACCTCTCAAAATATTTTCAGTCTCACCTCGGATCAATAGTAACTGATTTTAAAATTCTAGCTTCATGAACGTAGAAAACACAAAAAAGTACCTAAAAATAAAAAAAGTACTTTTAGCCGATCACAATATTTTCAGTCCCAACTCGATTCAATATTTACTAATTTTAAACGTATAATATACAGAAGGTACAAAAAATGCAAAAAAGTACTTTCGGCCGCTCACAATATTTTCAGTCCTACCTCAGATCAACAGTTCCTAATTTCAAAATTCTAGGTTACTAAACTTAGAATATACAAAAAAAAAGTAATAAATAATTAAAAAATACCTTTTATGGTCGCCTATATCATTTTCATTCCCAACTTAAATCAAAATTTCAAAATTCTAGCTTAATAAAAGTAGAAAATAAAAAAAGTCCATTTAACTGTAAAAAAGTGTACTTTTGACCGCCTATAACATTTTCAGTCTCACCTCGGATCAACATTTCAAAATTCTAGATTCTTAAACGTATAAAATACAAAAAGTACCTAAACAAAAAGAAAATAGTACCTTTTTTGGTTTACCATGTCAAGGTACAAATTCCACATATTAAATATTTGAATACATATTTAACAATAAAAAAAAATTTAATAGACATGATCTAAAGTGAATGTAAATTTACTCCTTTTTCGCATAAAAAATTTATGTCCTAAAAAGTATCAAACTGTTTTCCGATCTTTCACCTTTCAACTCCGCTATCAAGTTTCACTAAATTTAAAATTTTTATATGTATTCCGAAAGCCGTTTTACAAATTTTATCCGCATTAGCCCAGTAAAATAGAATTATTCACCTTTTCCCATATTTCGTCCTTTTGGTGTATTTTTTTTTTTTTGTACCCATAAAAGTTTCCCATAATTCCACCTTAATAATGGTAAATATTCTATTACGCGATAATAATAATAATAATAATAATAATAATAATAATAATAACAATCAGAATGATAATAATCAATTCATGTGCTATTGTATAACATACGATTTTTTTTTTTTCAAAAGTACCAAAAAGAGGTACTTTTTTATCTGTTGTACTTAAGAATGTTAAAAAAAGTGCCAAAATTCTCTTAAGCAGCTAATACACGTCATGTTTTATACATGTGACTTGGTAAATTGGTATCGATATGTAATTGTTTATGTCTGTCAAAATTGTTATTTAACACTCAACCGCCGCTGATTGCTTTCTGGCATCAGAGAGTCCTGCCAACAACTGATGTCAGGTAGGTTGTCAGAACAGATTAGAGCATGATCTAATTGATATGTTGTCAGTGACTTAACACATATGTTTTACACAAACGCTATAATACGCGGCATGTTTTTTACATTTGACTTTAAAATTTGTGAGACATATGTAAATCTAAATGTCTGTCAAAATTGTACTTTTACAGGCAACGGTCGCTGAGTGCTTTGCAGCAGCAGAGATTTCTGCAAACGGCTGATGTCACATGTTTTGATAGAAGAAAATAGAGCGTGCTCTATTTGAAATTTTGTCAGATGCCTCAACACATAATTTTTACAGAAGTAAAGTTTAAAAGGTAACACACGACATGTTCGTATTTATCAGTGCGGAATTTGTCAAGTCAGATGTAGAAAACATGACCTGTATTAAAGCCTTAAGTAATATATTAATACTAACACACTAACACTGTTGTTATATGTATTTTATTTTACTTGTGTTTGTAAGCATGTAAGGTGGACTTTAATAATTAAGTACTAAAATGGTTCGATAAGTTGACTCCAGAAAATGTTATTATGGGAGAAAGAAATTCAATAGTACCTCTTCTTTTAAAAATGTTTCTACACGAACAAACAAATTTTGAAGCAATAAATAATCAGTAGAGAGCACTAGCCGATGTGATTGAACTTACATCACACAAAAATTCAAATATTTCCTATTTTTGGTCTAGAGTATCACAGATGAAAAATGAAATAAATGAGTTCATGTTCCCAGATATTTCAAGAATTTTAAGAAGAATTCTGTCTATTCCACATTCGTCGGCCAACGTCGAAAGAATTGTTTTCTTTTCAAAACCTAATTAAAACAAAGGAAAGATATATACTACACGTTTCTACTGTTTCAAATTTGATACCAACAAAAGATTTATTGAAGTCAACAAATTTTTGTTTCGTTAATTTTAAAATAATAGATAATTTATTATCTTAAAGTATTTAATAAATAAAATCTGTTAAATAACCGATCTCTACGTATGTACCTATGAATGTAATATTTAATATTTTTTATTGTATATTGGATTTTTATACACATTTTTGTAAAGTTTCTCTTTTTATTAATAAATATTAAAAAAATGGTACCGTCATGGCCTAAAAAGTACATTTTGCTTTCATACAAGGTACAAAATCATAAAAGCCTTTTTCCTTGCCTGGTTCTTACCCGTTTTTACGATCAGACACCTGTTAACTTAAATATTTTTTGTGTATATTTCAATATCCTTTCAAGTAAAACTGTATAATTTTTAGTTAAGCCTTTTTTAAACTCTACCTTTTTTAAGCCCTTTATAGTTTGAATTTCCAAGAATTCCTTCTTAGTTGGTTTAGACATCACAACAAAAACCCAATGTTAAAACTACATGATGTTATTAAATCAGTCAGTCATTCAGTCTAATAATTATCCTAAATTGTTAAGCCGTTAAACTACTGAGAGCAGCAGCCTTAAGTTAGACTTTAAATTTTCCTTAAATTTAGTATTTTGGGGGAGTGTTAGTTAACTTTGAAATTGATTAACTTATTTAATAACAAAATACATTACATAGTACACGTTTTTATGTTTTTAATGTGTGTTAAAAACATTTCTTTATATTGTTGAGAATATTAGTGCTTCGTATTTGCAATTATTATTTTAATACAAACGTTTATTGTATCGTATATGAATGCTTACAATGTTCATTTCGCACACAAAGGCAAGAACATGGCAATTTGCCAAATATGTATGTGGTAATAAAAAGCAACTGGCATAATAAAAATTGTGATTAAAAGAAAGAAATCAACGAACCATTCATACGTATAACGAAAAATCAAAGTGGAGAAGTTTAATCAAAAGCAATAATTATTGATAGGAAATAAACACGTACAGTGGCCGATAAAATTTTACATTTCTACTTAAAAAGTCAAATCTTAAGAAAAGATTTTAAAATTCACTTAAAATAAATCTTATGTTTAAATGAATCTTACGTTTTTTTAAGAACATATAGAGCATATAGAGCAAAACCATAATTTAAAACAGTTGATGTGAAGCAGATATCTCAGAAACTATAAAATAACTTCGCGAAATATGTTTTGAGAGCGGATATTTCAGATAGTGGCTGGCATTGGGTCAAATTTACACATCATTTATATAAAAAAACCAATTTTTTTTCAAAAAGTCGATTGTTTTTTAAATAAATTACTGTGCGAATAGTGGTAAGAAAATAAATATATTCTTTGAGCAGTTTTGTAAAATAAGTATATTCGAAGAAAATAAATTTTGGGACGTATGTGTCCCAACAGGGTCCTACAGTGGAACACATGTGTCCCAGCAGTACGATGCGCACCATATTGCACACAGTTATATTTTTATTTTGCGATGTCTTATGCTTCCAAAAACGTCGAAATTGAATACAGAATAAATAAGTGCACTACTTCAAGAAGATAAAGAGGAGGTCAGTGAATCGCAAGCTGTTTTTAGTGAAGATAGTGATGATAATTACTGCCCTACTCCAAACCACACCACAGACAGTGATGATCCTTTTGGTGATGGAGAATCACGAATCATGGCATAGATGATCAACCTAAGGCTAATGAATCTGTACACGAGGAACCTGCAGACAAATTGGTTTGAAGGACATTAGTGAATTCAAAATTGCAAAAAATATATTTCACGTTACACATCGCCCTACGAAATTTTTTGTAAATTATTTTCAAGAAGCATTTTTTTGTATATCCCTCAGTGCACGGCTCAAAAAAGTACCTGTATTAAATTCAATCAAAAAGAAACTGATTCAAACAGACTCTGGCGAAATTGATATAAAACTTTCATGTAGTCAAAAAGACGTCGATGAATTACATGCACCCAACAAAAACAAACACTCGATTTACACGTTAATGTAAGAAGTAATTTTTTTTGTCGAGAAGAGCAGAGAACAAAGAATAATAGAACAAGTAAGAGCGCTATATTCGGCCGTGCCGAATCTTATATACCCTTCACAACGTGTAGTCATGCAATAACAGTAGTTTGTATCACCATTCATCTCATATGAAATACGTACATACATATAAAAAATATACATATATAAAAAACATCCCATTGTAAAATTATAAATTTACGTATGTATGTTAAAAAAAAAAATAAAAAAAAAATTTAAAAAAAAAAATTTAAAAAAAAATTAAAAAAAAAATTTAAAAAAAAAATTTTAAAAAAGTAATTAAAATATATATAATTAATATAAAACAAAAAAAAAGATAAAAAAAAAAATTAAAAAAAAAAATAATAAAAATATAAATAATATATTAAATAAAAAATAAAAAAAAAATTAAAAAAAAAAATTAAAAAAAAAAATTTTTTAAATATAAAAAATTTTTTTTTTTGGCTCAGCTGGGATTTGATGCCACGTTTTGTCTAACCAGTATACACGTTTGTATGTATGTATGTTGTTGTTGTAATATTGTTTTTGTAAAAAAAAGTCGAGGTGGTCGTGGGTTTTTGCTCATATCTCAGTTGTTTATGTACCGATGTTTCTGATTTTCAATAGCGATATACTCCCGAATATTTCTGATATTTTAATACCTCACCCGGGTCCAAGTGATGTCGGGGGGCTTCAAAAAGTTGATTTCAACATACACACGGACAGACGGTCAGACGGACAGACGGACAGACTGACAGAGCTTAATCAACTTCCCTATTCATAAGCTTTCAGAAAATATATACTTTATGGGGTCGGAAATGAAAATTGTAGAAATTTCACACGGAATGACAAACCTATATATACCCTTTTTCACTGTGTGAAGGGTATAAAAACATCACGTTTTCTGTTTTTGATTTTTTTTTTTTTCATTTCTGTTTATAATATTTTACGTTTTCTTATTATGCTTTATTATACCCTTCATACAGTGAAAAAGGGTAAAAGTAGGTTTGTCATTTCGTGTGAAATTTCTACAACTTTCATTTCCGACCCCCTAAAGTATATATTTTCTGAAAGCTTATGAATAGGGGAGTCGATTAAGCTCTGTCTGTCTGGCCGTCTGACTTTCTGTCCGTGTGTATGTTGAAATCAACTTTTTGAAGCCCCCCGACATCGCCTGGACCCGGGTGAGGTATTAAAATATCAGAAATATTTGGGATTAAATCGGTATTGAAAATCAGAAACATCGTTGCATAAACAACTGAGATATGGGCAATAAACCACGGCCACCTCGTTTTTTTTAACACAACAACAACACACATACATACAAATGTGGTATACTGGTTAGAGAAAACGGGGGATCGAATCCCAGCTGAGCCAATAACAAATTTTTTTTATAATTTATTTTAATTTTTTTTTTCTATTTTTTTTTTTTTTTTAATTTAATTTTTATATATGTTTTTATTTATTTTATATATATATTTTTTTCTATTTTTTATTTTATATTTATTATTTATATTTTTATAATTTTTTCTTAATTTTTTTTTTGTATGTACGTAATTCATATGTGATGAATGGCGGAAAAGCTACTAAAAAAAGTTTTTTTCTCAAAAAAGGTTTTATTTCTTTTAAAAATAAAATATTTAAATGAACAAATATTTTGCATTACAAATATTTATACGTCTATGTATTCAGAGTTTTTGTATTTTTTTTTGTTTCTTAAATACGAGCAAGCAAGTAAAGAAGATTAAGCGATTATAAGTAAAAAAATATCACAAAAAAAATCATGGTATAAATGAAGAGAGATTTTTGTAGATTCTTTCATAGAGTATTGAAAAAAAATCCACATTTTCCAATCAACGTCTGAATTGGGAAAAAGAAAAAACAAAAAATTTTGGTGTGCAAAAAAATAAAGAAAAACTTTTAACAAATAAAAAAATATATATTTACGTTTATATATTTGAATAAAATAGGATACAAAAAAAGTGAGACATACTTTAAAATGTAAAAAATTAAACAAGAACAATCGTCTGAACACCAAGGATCGTAATTGTGATTCAGAAAACGAGCCTAGTAGTTCACATTATCTTATTAACATGGCATTACTTTTTTACAAAAAATTAAACCATATTTGATTTACTTATTATTTATTTAATAAGCTTTACATAAAATAATTTAATTTTAACATACATATCTACGAGAATCAAATAATTTTATTAAATTTTTTTTTTATCAATTTATTTTGTTTATTGGTTTCTTTATTTTAATATATACAACAGCAACAATCATTAAGAGCAATAGTTCGCCATAAAATATTTTTTCTTTCTTTTACACAAAAAAAGAAATTTTTTTGTTATTGTATTAACAATTCTTAATGTTTCGTTTTTCTAGTTTCATTTCTCTTCAAACAGATTATTACACTTTTTTGCTTTGAGCACTATTCTTTCAGATTTCATTTTTATTATTTCTTTATTTGTTCACTTTTTTTTGTAGCTCTAGTTTATACAATAGTATTTTTTATTAATGTAAATAGATTCGCCAAAACAAATAAAGGCAGAAGTTTTTTTAGATGCTGTGTCTGTGTGTGTGTGTGTGTTTTTTTTTTTTTTTTCTATTAAAATCCACAATTTTATTATGATTTTATTAATATAAATTGTTCAAATGTAAATACATACATTTACTAACATAATATGGCTTTATCGTAACCATTCAAATTGAGTATATTGATTTTGCATTATGAAGCGAATAACGAATATATTTAATAAAATTAAAATCTTTTACGGAATATAAAATGACGAAAAAATTTGTTGAGGTGGGTATAAAAAAGGTTCGACAGTTCTAAGACTATCAAAAATTATTTTAATGGGTAAGTACTGTCACCGGCAAGCCACCGGTTAATGGAAAAAACAGGATCCGAATGTTTGGCAAGTGTACATTTTTCATCATGTACACTGCTGGGTTATCTAAATCTTACTTGTCGTATTAACAATTTTAATCACATACGGCTTGAATCTCAACTGCGTATTGGCGTTTACGGGAAAAGTAAAGCTCATAGTTTTTATAAGGTGCTTCGGAAAACCTTATTTCAGAACCTCCGAAGTACCCAATACATCCAGGCAACTTATTTAAAGGTAATGACTGATTATCCTACACAGTCGATCGATTGTGTAAAAGAAAAATCTGAAAAAATCTGTTTTACATGTGAAAATCGCTGGAAAATGTATGACTGGATGCTACACTGTCATACTTGCTTAAGGCCATGACTGACTATCCTACAAAGTTGCGCGATTTTGTCAAATAAAAATCTGATGGAGTTCTGTCCTACATGAGAAATTCGTAACAAAATGTGTGATTCGATGCCACACTGTCATACAAAAAAGATGCAAAACAAAAAAGCAACTCTGATCGCACAGAAACTACTATTTTATGAAAATTTACAAAAGATTATCAAATCGGACACACTTTTTAAAAAACCTGTCACACACGTGCACTTTTTGTTCACACTATCACACTTTCAGAACACAAATACAATTTTTGACATATCGAACGACTAAATCTGATAGTCATGGCTCTTAGATGCATTGTTTCGGCTTCACTTGGCCAGTATAAAACTGAATTAAATTTTAAATCATAAAACAGCATTAAAAATATGTTTTGTAAAGTTTTGATTACTTTCGCCATTTCCTATGGCAAAAATTGATGCTGCTTTACGAACAGAAGCTGCATCACCTGATGAAGCTAAGCTTAAAAGCACAATATTCAGTTAGAACTCGGTTGGAAGTTGGAATATATGGCAACTTGTGTTAAACACTTCGTCATCTTCAGTTAGGTTCAGGAAATGGATAAACTGAGAAGAAAGTAATCCTATCATTTGATTAAGGCAGCTATCATCAAAGACTCGTAACACCTTTTGATTCCATTCAGCAGATTATGGGAGCCCTAGTTAAAAGCTTCTACATTTTTGTAGCAAAAAAATCATGCTCGTCATATCTTTTGACCTTCATTCTCCTTTTCCAAGTCGACTAAAAAACATTTGTTCTTAATTCAAAAATTTGTACATAATTAATTTGTACTCTTTAGAATCGATTATTTCCATTTGTATTTATATATTTCGCATAATGTGGAACTTATTTTTTTTTTCACTTTTATAATTTTTTTTTGTTATTTTTATTAAAACTTAAACTTTTTTTTCTTTTTTTTAAGGTTTGACGTTTTCAATAATTAAACACTACTAACCGTGGTACAATAAAATCAGGTAGACTCTTTAGAACAGCTGATCGTTAGCTATTTGTAACAAATTGTCAAAATTTATGTTATTTATTTGTTTACATCTGCATTAAAGCGTTAAGAACATTATTTTTTATTAGAAAACTATAATTTTTAATATTGCAGAAGTTACCCAAAAAATATGGGGGTTAGTGTTCAATAAAAACACTGTTCAAGAACTACCATCATGTTAAAACATGTGACGTAATGCAACTATGTATAATAGCAAATTGTTTAAACGACATCTTAAGTTAAAAACAAAAATTAAACATCTGGTAATGAGATGCAGAAAGAATACATAAAAACAGATATTGGTCAATTTCGCACTAACTCAATTATATATAAAAGCCATGAAATCAATTAGGACATATTAATATTTATATGTTTCAATTTTTACTAAAATACTGAGTTAAATAATTAATATTAGCACACAACACTGGTAGTGCTAATGATGAAACCGTAGCTGTTATAAACAACTAAATTGCACAATTGACAACCTAATGTAGGAGTTGTACGAAAACAAGTAAGAGCGCTATATTCGGCCGTGCCGAATCTTATATACCCTTCAAAACGTGTATTCATGCAATAACAGTAGTTTGTGTCACCATTCATCCCATATTAAATACGTACATACATATAAAAACATCCCATTGTAAAATTATAAATTCACGTATGTATGTTAAAAAAATTAAAAAAAAAAATAAAAAAAAATTTAAAAAAAAAATAATAATAAAAATATAAATAATATATTAAATAAAAAATAAACAAGTAAGAGCACTATATTCGGCTGTGCCGAATCTTTTATACCCACCACCAACTTTGTGTACATTTAAAGAACAATATTTATTATTTTGTTAATCATTATGGAATAATCCCTTTATAATAAAATATGTATCACTTACTTTGTAGAGGGTGGTTGAATTTTAAGGGCCCATGTTGAAGATGAGCCACACAAACAACAAGTTTTTTTTGCATTTCATTTGACGTTTCTCAATCTCAGACCAACTTAATTTGAACAGTGGAAAGATACGCAAATGAGCAACGCGTTAAAGTTATTCACGTTTTTTATAAAAATGGGCGTTCAAGTCAAAATGCATTTTGTGCACTTCGTAATTCTTTTGATCAACATAATCGTTCAAGTTCGTCCACAATCGGGAGAATTGTAAAAAATATTTAAATTTCTGCAAAACAGGTCTTTATAAAATGTTAGAAAATCTGTGAATGCCTTCTTAGTTCGTTGAATGGGAACCATTGCTGTTTTTTGCGATAGTGTGCAGTCAACCTCGCCTTATCATCATGCCCAACAATTGAGCATCAACATTGTCATTGAAAATTTGGACCATCAGATAGAGGAGTGGCGCCATCGACCATTTGGCCGATATTTTGTTAAATACATAATTGAACCATACAAATATTATCATTACAAAGAGAAATAATAATAATTTCATAAATAATTTGTGTTTTATTTAAATTCAACATCGGTCCTTAAAATTTAACCACCCTTTATAACTTCGATATGCTACTAAAATGCTTTTGTTAATGTAGTCTTTCAATGAAAGTGGGCGTTAAAGTAGGCGTGTCAATAAAGTTTCTGCTAATAAATACAACTTAGACATTTCAATATAGTCCTTTATTTTCCCAAAAACTTTGTCATTAGAGAAATTACATGAATTTAAGATAAACCGTTATATGGGAGGTAGGCGTTAAAGTGAGCGTGTCACCTAAACTTTTTGGCACAACAATAACATTGATTATCATTATTATTATTATTATTATTATTATTATTATTATTATTATTATTATTATTATTATTATTATTATTATTATTATTATTATTATTATTATTATCTAATTTTGTCGGTTTTATGAGCTTTTAAATTTCATTACCGGTAGAGAACGTGAAAAGTGTTCATTATAGTAAGCGTGTAAAAGCTGTTTTTGCTAATTAGTACAACTAAGGTATTTCAATATAGTCCTTTGTTATTCCAAAATCTTTATTAATAGAGAAATTATATGAATTTCAGTTAAACCGTTATATGAGAAGTTGGCGTAAAAGTGGGCGTGGCACCTTAATTTTCTGGCACAGTAATTACATTGCCTAGAAGGATATACGTAGCAAATTTGGTCATCATACCTCTAATTTTAGCGGTTTTATGAGCTTTTAAATTTCATTAACGGTAGATAACGTGAAAAGTGGGCGTTATAGTAGGCGTGTCAAAGTTGTTTTTCCGAATGGACACAGTTCAGATGTTTCAATATAGCCCTTTATTATTCCAAAATCTTTGTTAATAAAGAAATTATATGAATTTTAGATAAAACGTTATATGGGAGGTGGGCGTAAAAGTGGGTGTGGCACCTAAATTTTTTGGCACAGTAATGACATTGCCTAGGGAGATATACGTAGCAAATTTGACCATTATACCTCTAATTTTGGCGGTTTTATGAGCTTTTAAATTTCATTAACGGTAGATAACGTGAAAAGTGGGCGTTATAGTAGGCGTGTCAAAATTATTTTTTCTTATGAGCACAATCTAGATGTTTCAATATAGTCATTTATTATTCCAAAATCTATATTAATAGAGAAATTATATGAATTTTGGGTAAAACGTTATATGGGAGGTGGGCGTAAAAGTGGGCGTGGCACATTAATTTTCCGTTACAAAAAAGCGTTTCAAAGTTTGCAAAATTTCAGAGTCGTACATCCAATTTTGTTGCTTTTATGACGTGTTTGTTTTTAAATATACCGAAAAATACACTGTGCGGTAAAAATTTTCGTACATTTTGATCGATAACTCCTCTCCTAATGCATAGATTTAGATAATTTTCGGGGAAAAATATTGCCTTTACCCAGGAAATATATATTCGAAGTTTCATGAGTCTACGTTAATGCGTTTGGACACAATTGCATTTTATTCGATGTTCGAGGGACACGGTTTTTTCGACCTACTCTTGCTTTTCGAGCTATAACTCACTTTCTAATATTCCGATTTAGCCCATTTTCAATACCAAACAAACTTTGTCTATAAGAAAGATTCTGGCAAAATTTGAGCCCCCTAGCTTTTTCGGTGCGACCTCTATCGTGCTTTCAACAGACGGACAGACGGACGGACATAGCTAGATCGTCATCAAATCAAACCCTGATTCAGAATATATATACTTTATGGGGTCTAAAATGGATATTTCGATGTGTTACAAACGGAATGACAAAATTAATATACCCCCACCATTTTTTTGGTGGCGGGTATAAAAAAAAATATAAAAAAAAAAATTTAAAAAAAAATTAAAAAAAATTTTTTTTGGCTCAGCTGGGACTCGAAGCCATGTTTACTCTTACCAGTATATACGTTTGTATGTATGTATGTTGTTGTTGTAATGTTGTTTTTGTGAAAAAAAAAATCGAGGTGGTCGTGGGTTTTTGCTCATATCTCAGTTGTTTATGTACCGATGTTTCTGATTTTCAATACCGATCTACTCCCGAATATTTAAATTTTCAAAGTCTGCCTGTAAACTTATTTATTCATATTTGAATGGTTGGTCTCAATTTGTCGATATTGAAGGGTGCCTTTCCGAAACAAAGAATGTAAATCTTGGGGTGCCACAAGGTTCGGTTCTTGGGCTGCTTTTATTTGTTTTATACCTTAATGATTTAGTTGAGATATTAGAATCTTGTGGTTGTAAACCCTTTATATTTGCAGACGATGTACAAATACTCTTGAGTAATGAGATGCAATTTTTGGATGTTTTAGAAGTAGGTGCTAATTTTTGTATGGATAATATTTCTTCATGGATAACAGAAAATAAATTAAGAATTAATTTGGCTAAAACCAAGTGCATAGTTTTCGGAAATACTTCTGAACGTGACTTTAACATTACTATTAATGGTTCAAGCTTACAATTTGTAGATCATGTGCGATGTTTAGGGGTAATTATTGATGAAAATCTTGATTTTGATAGCCACGTTAATGCGTTAACAGGTAAGATTATTTACACGTTACGTCGGTTACGTAATTCTGATATTTACTTTCCGGTGGATATTAAAAAAAAAGTGGCATTTGCATTACTAATGTCACAAGTATGTTATTGTTTAGAGGTAATATCGGGAACAAATTCTACCAACTTTAAAAAACTTGAAAGGGGTTTCAATATGATTGTTCGTTTTGTATACAATGTCAAGGTCAGAGAACATATAACGCCATATGTTATTAAACTATTGGGATTCACTTTTCAAAAATTTTTAGAAGTTCGATTATTATTTTTCTTTTATAAACTTATTTTAAGCTCGATTCCACCAAACTTACGTAGCAGTTTCCATTTTTCGAGATCCACTAGGAAAAAACAAATTTTGATTCCTCGTATATCTACATCCATCTTCGAACGATCATTTCTAGTAAGAGTTGCTCGACTTTGGAATGATTTGCCTCTAGACCTTAGAGTGTTTAAATACTCTAATAAGGTCTTCAAAGAGAAATTGCTTTTTCACTTTCGTAATACAACCTAATATAATGAACGATTGTAAAGTCTTAACGTAATGATTGCTTGGAACAGTTTGTTTTTGGTTCAGTTTTACGGACATAATGTTTTTATTTTTATATTCTTACATTTCAAAATAACAAATCTGTCACTAACCTGGGCCTATATTGTCCGTCGTTGTAGTATACTTTTTAGTACTTCTTATGCTTGGCTGGGGGGCCATATAAACAGTTTATTATATAAGAAACCTATTAATTAAGTAATATTTTATTTTGTGAATTAGTATTATTTAACTTGTAGACTTTAATGTGATAAACTCTGTAATATTGGTTTTGGCCTTTAAGGGCTTTTAATATTACTTCAAATGAAATAAATAAATAAATATTTCTGATATTTTAATACCTTACCCGGGTCCAATCGTGTCGGGGGGGCTTCAAAAAGTTGATTTAAACATACACACGGACAGAATGACCGAGCTTAATCGGCTCCCCTATTCATAAGCTTGCAGAAAATATATACTTTATGGGGTCGGAAATGAAAATTGTAGAAATTTCACACGGAACGACAAACCTATATATACCCTTTTTCACTGTGTGAAGGGTATAAAAACGACATTATGATGAATTTATCCATCTCTTTTGTATTAATAAGACATTATAAAATTACAGATAAAGCTGTTGTATGTGTTACACAAAATATTAGTAGAGAAATTATCAACAAAATATGTTTGTACAGCTGTTGTCGAACAGGTGAATTTTTATTGAATAATTTTTTTTTGTGTTTTCTTAATAAAATTTTCATTGTAAAACTATAAACTGGCTCTTTTATGTATGCTACTTTATACTCTTCTAAATTTAAAAAACATTGAAGGCTTAAATTCATTTTGAGTGTCCTTTGTCAAATTGAAACTTCTATTTTTTGAATTGTTTCTTAACATCATTAAATAAGACAAGCATTATTTTTACGGAAACAGAAGGTCAGAATTTGTTAGACAGATTTAGTTAAAAATAAGTAAGAGTGCTATATTCCACCGTGCCGAATCTTATATACCCTTCACAGCGTGTAGTAATGCAAGTACAATTGTATCCACCATTCATCTCATTAATATGGAATACTTACATACATACATACATTTATTTTTAATTATCTTTATAATGACTTTATCCGCTTAAAAATATCCCATTGTAAAATTATAAATTGAGTTTATGTATGTATGTTAAACAAAAAATAAGAAAAAAATAAATAAAAGTATAAAAAAATATACATATAAAAAACAAGACAAATTTTTTTTTTTACTCGAACCTACGTTCATCCAGCTTGTATTGTTGTAAAAAGGCGAGGTGGTCTAGGTTTTTTTCATCATATCTCAGTTGTTTATAGAGCGATTCTGATTTTCAATACCGATCTTCTCACGAATATTTTTGATAATTAGAAATGTCTGGGGTCTTCAAAAAGTTGATTTCAACATACACACGGACAGACGGAATGACAGACGGACAGAATGACAGACGGGCAGAATGACACAGGCGGACAGATTGACAGACGGACAGTGCTTAATTGACTCTCCTCTTCATAAGGTCTCAGAAAATATATACTTTATGAGGTCGGAAATGAAAATTGTAGAAATTTCACACGGAATGACAAACCTATATATGTATGTATACCCTTACACTCACTGTGAAGGGTATAATAGTATTGGTTTGTGTGGGCAATGTTTCATTTATTATTTTTCCAAAATTTTTATCCATATAGAAATAATATGAATTTAAAATCACCAAAAAAGGAATTGTATTATAATTTATAAGAAACCTACATGAGCGAAATTTCATTATCTAATACATCTAATTATATCGCTTTTATAATTACGAGCTTTTAGATATCATTAAAAGCAGAGTACGTGAAAAGTGGAAGTTAAAGTAGACGGATCGAAGTAATTTCTGCTAATGGACTTAACTTTGATATTTTAATATAGAGTTCTTTATTTTCCAAGATCTTTATTCATAGAGAAATTATATGAATTCAAGCTAAAGATTATATGGGAGGTGGGCGTTAAATTGAGCGTGTCATATTAGTTTATCAATTTGTTTTTATTCAAATTTTAGTACATTATCGGCATCCTTGTTATGTTTATTTACAACAAACCCGTTGAACCAAATTTTTATGTTATTTTATTCAAATATTGTTTCATAATATAAAAAAAACAATATTATTTCTTTATAAAGTGTTCCGTTTTTACTAACCCATAACGTCGTAATTTGCTTCAGATTTAAATTTTGCTTAAATTTTTCAACATTTTACATATAAAGGCATCTAAACTGGTATATTTCATTGTGTGAGTGCATTTCAAAAAAATATATACGTTGCCTTCTTTCCTTTATTTTCAGCTTATGTATGCAACATTTTGAATCTTACATAAACCCCTTTTAGTCTCAGTCTCATTCTTTCTTTAATCACACACACACATTCATACGTTTACACTATGATTTTCACTACAGTTGAAAATGATGACGGTTTTGCCTTTTAAAATAATAATAATACCCAGCTATCATTTTAAATCGCTAAAGAAAGACTTTTCCAGACAATCAGAACAGGCGATTAAAATAAATGTACGCGATATCGTATCGAGTTTACACAAGTTAAGTTCAATGGGAGAAGCTACTTTTCTATCGCCAAAATATGCAAGTGGCAAATTTACTTACAAAAGTACAACATGCCAACTGGGCATACGTGTGTGCCTGTCATGGGTTTGGGCTTTTATACCCCTCCTTTTCAACCTAACCTAACCTACAAAAGCATCATTTGAAGAGAGAAATAAAGGGTGTATCAGTAAGAATGAATTTTTTAAATTTATTGTAATTTTTTGTGCCAGTGGCAACGCTGAAATTTTAAATATGTCACAAATGTTTATTCCTATTATTTAAAACGAAGCGCTTTACGAAAGAAAAACGCATTATAATTTTAATAACTAATTACAAAAATTTTAAAAGTTATGCTGAGATCGCTGGCAAACTGCAAAGAATTTTTAATCGAGAAAGTGCATCTAATGTGTCAGTCAATCGAAGAGTGGTCTGACAATTTGGTAAGACTGGGTCGGTTAAAGGCAGCAAGACTAATATTCAACAACGTACCGGTTGACATCTTGAAAACATGGCTTTTTTAAATAAGAGTTTCGCCTAAAATGTGAATTCGCCATCGTTCTCAACAACTTCAAATTTCACGAAACACTAAGCAGCATGCAAAATTCAACATAATCAAGAGCTTAAACCAGCAGATCATAAAAACCGCCAGCAATTCATTTAATGGGTAATGAAGTAAAGTGAAATCAATAACAATTATTTGAAAATACTCATCTTCTCCGATGGCGGCCATTTCCATCTGAATGGCAGCGTGAATACACAAAATTATCGAATTCGAGTCTCAGAAAATACTCATGCAATCTGTGAGAAATAAATGCACTCACAATAAGCTAATGGTTGGTCCCGGTTTTTGTCAGGTGGTGTAATTGGGCTTACTTTTTAGAAGATGAGGCCGAAATTGAAGTGTCCGTGAACGGCATATGTTACAGGAACTTGATAGCGACCTCAAATGGATGATATGTGGTTTAAGAAAGATGGCGAACCTGCCACAGCGCACATGAAAGAATTAATTTATTACAACAACGATTTCCAGCAAAAATTCTCTCAAAAAATTTTTATGTCCACTGGCCACTAACATCATGCGATTTTATACCGCGCAATTATTTTCTTTGGGTTTTGTGAAATCTCAGGCTTACGCGAATAAAACAGAAATAATTTATAAACTTAAATCCTAGATTCAACGCGTTATCGGTAAGATACAGCCACATCTCTGTGAAAAAGTCATGGAAAATTTAATGGAAAAGGTAAAGGCCTGCCATCAAAGTCCTGTGGGTTATTAACGGATATTTAATTCCGTATTAATTCACAACATGTCCTCTTAATAATCGAATCAAAAAATCACAATTACCTTAAAAAAATACGCATTTTAAATAAAAATTAAAAAGTGCATTCTTACTGAGACATCCTTTATACTTAAACTCCAACAATCGTCTGGACGATTAAATTAGGAGTCGCAAAATAATCGTACTTCTCAAACAATCTACAAATTGCCAGCTTGATAGTAACTTTCACTTCGTATAATATTAACGAAGATGTTTGTATACATATATAGTCAAGATGTGACAATTACTTGTACATTTGTATGAATGTGTAACAAGTCATGTGTATATTAATTTACATGAACCTATGCATGACATTTGTCGCATGTGTACATATTTTCGTTAACGCTCAAACACACATACAATTTTTTGTGTTTTATAGTTTTTCTTTTATTTTCATTTTATTATGTTTTTATTTTGATAAATAAGAAAAGACCGAAAACATTTTTGCCTTAACTATAGTTTATAATAATTTGTTGTCCGAAAAAAGTCGTCATTTTATTGTCAAACGTGACCTTACAACTGCAGAAAAATAAAAGACTTTTCAAATGGTTTTTTAATATTGCGTGAGTCAGGACTTTTACAATTGTATGAAAGAATTATATTTTTTTTTTAGAAATTCTTTCACAAATTACTTAACAAAAAGAAAGAAAAAATATAGTACGTGATTTAGGCAGGATTTTAAAATGTTATGTGCTGCAGGTCAATCTAGATTAACGTTTTTAATCTGCTAAGTTTGCTTGTTTGTATACAAAAAGTAATTTCCGGGACTATTCATTCATTCAATTGGAATGGATTATTATTATTATTTTTTTTTTTTTTTTATTTTAAATAAGCACTTTTCACACAAAAAACTTTTACAGTAAACTGCCTGAGATCAAGAATCTTAAATGTTCACTTCAAAAAGTTTATTTCAACGTAACAAAACTACATAGAATAAAAATAAACGTAGTAGGCTCTGCCATAAAATTGATTTACTGAATTTCGTTAATTAAATTTTCTCTAAGAACTAGAATCTTAATACATACTTTGTGCCAGAGTGTGTGTTGCTTTTGCATATAAATAAAGAAAATAAGATCATGTTTGATATCAAGCATCATTACAAATACTAAAAACTTTAAGTTCTCACACAGCATCGTCTGTACCACGCACACACACAAAGTGTTACCAATGAGTGTAAGATGAGTTTTAAAAGTGTAAAGTCCCCGATTACTTCTTATAACTTAAAACTGTAAGTGTTCGCAAACATCCAACCAAATTGCAGAATAAAGAAAACATGGCACCCTATATTTAGCATATAAGAGTAGTAAAAGCCAGAATTCAAATGAGCGCTTAACGAAAAGGAAGAATTCTATAATAATTTTAGCAGGAAAGCCATCCTAGGGTGGCGCAAAAATTGTGCTACAACAAAAAATTAAAAAAAAAATTGTTTTAATCATTTTATTTATTATTTTATACTTAATATAAGAGTATAGAAAACTTAAGTTAATTTTATATAAATAACTAGCTGACCCGGCGAACTTCGTACCGCCCTATAATCAAGAAATATCTGTTGCCTTTTTATCTGAATTAAGTTAATTTCTTTATTAAGTATTGCTGTTGGTATATTAATAAATCAAAATTATTCCAAAAACAAAGTGTTTATTATTCTAATGCTTTATGATACACAATATTCTTAGTTTTATTTTCTGGCGCGTATATAAATAGTGTTGTTGGTATTCCGACACGGGAACAGGCGACATATAACTGGCCATGTGAAAAACATGAATTTTCAAGATTAATGCCATAAACACTTGGCGACTGCCCTTGTGATTTATTTATCGACATTGCAAATGCTAGCCGCACTGGAAATTGTAACCGTTTAACAAAAACTTAAAAAAACAAGTAAGAGCGCTATATTCGGCCGTGCCGAATCTTATATACCCTTCACAACGTGAATTCATGCAATAACAGTGGTTTGTGTCACCATTCATCCCATATGAAATACGTCCCATTGTAAAATTATAAATTCACGTATTAATTTAAAAAAAAAACAAAAAAAAAAAAAAAAAATTTAAAAAAAAAATTTTTTTAAAAAAAAAATTAAAAAAAAAAAAAAATTTTTAAAAAAAAAAATTTTTAAACAAATTATTATGTATATAATATATACAAAACAAAAAAAAATAAAAAAAAAATTAAAAAAAAAAAAATTTAAAAAAAAAATAATAAAAATATAAATAATATATTAAATAAAAAATAAAAAAAAAAATAAAAAAAAAATAAAAAAAAAATTTAAAAAAAAATTTAAAAAAAAATTAAAAAAAAATTTTTTGGCTCAGCTGGGATTTGATGCCACGTTTTCTCTAACCAGTATACACGTTTGTATGTATGTATGTTGTTGTTGTAATGTTGCTTTTGTGAAAAAAAAATCGAGGTGGTCGTGGGTTTTTGCTCATATCTCAGTTGTTTATGTACCGATGTTTCTGATTTTCAATAGCGATCTACTCCCGAATATTTCTGATATTTTAATACCTCACCCGAGTCCAAGCGATGTCGGGGGGCTTCAAAAAGTTGATTTCAACATACACACGGACAGACGGTCAGACGGACAGACGGACAGACGGACAGCGCTTAATCGACTCCCCTATTCATAAGCTTTCAGAAAATATATACTTTATGGGGTCGGAAATCAAAATTGTAGAAATTTCACACGGAATGACAAACCTATATATATCCTTTTTCACTGTGTGAAGGGTATAAAAACCCACAGTAAAAATTATCCTGTAGAAACCAATGTGAAAAGTACACTAAGAAATGGTAAATAAATTATGTAGGTATTTTGTTATTATAACTCCGACCACAGACCAACTCTGACCGATATATTTGCAAAGAGCATGTAAACTACGTTTCTTAGTTTAAATGTCAACTACGTGAATATTACTGCCAGTGACACATTATTATTATTATTATTTTTTTACATAAGAACCTTCTCCTAATAATAACAAATACAACAAAAAAAGAATTAGTGAAATCGGTCCAGCCAATCACGCATGATGCCGTGACCAAGGGAAAAGGGATTCATTTTTATATACATAGATTTTTAATAAAATTATTCAAACCGATCTGAAGGGTTGAAGTCGGGATCGCCTCAATTATTGTTTTAATGGACTGTTTTACTTTAGTCAGATTTCTAAGTTCCTTTTTGTATTAGGTCAGATAGATGACCTTGGGGGCCAGCAGAAACTTTAGTATCTGAATATTAAAGGAATAGGAATTTTATTCAAAGCTTCATGATAATCGGTCTGGCTTAGTTATTATACCCTTCACCTGTGGTGCACAAGGGTATGTATAGCTTTGTCATTCCGTTTGTAATTTCTACAATTTTCATTTCCGACCCCATAAAGTTTGTATTTTCTGAAAGCTTATGAATAGAGGATTCGATTAAGCCCTCTGTTGCTTTGCCCGTCTGTCCGTGTGTTGGTTGAAACCAACTTTTAGAAGCAACTATATGCTCCTCAGATCTTTTTATGGTATCAATCTTTTGGAAATATCCGGGAATGAATCGCTATTGAATTTCAGCACAATCGCACTATAACTTTTTGAGATATAAGCAAAAAACCACGACCACCTCGTTTTGTTCACAATTACAACAACAACATACATACATATATACTGGTTAGAGTAACGTGGCATCGAATCCTAGCTGAGCCGAAAAAAGATTTTTTTTATTTTATTTTTTTATTATATTATATTATTATATTATTTATATTATTATTATTATTTTTTTTTAATTTTTTTTTATATTTTTTTTAAATTTTTTTTTAATTTTTTTTTTTTTTGTAATTTTTTACATACGATAACACAATTTATAATTTTGCAATGGGATGTTTTTATATATGTATGTTTTTTATATGTATGTACGTATTTTATATGAGATGAATGGTGATACAAACAATTGTTATTTCATGACTACACGTTGTGAAGAGTATATAAGATGCGGCACGGCCGAATATAGCACTTTTACTTCTTACGTTTTGTTTTCGTATAATTTGTGCGTAACCCTGTACATGACAAATTGACATTTAAAAAATCTACCACTAAAGTCAAGTCTAATTTATTTCCATAACAATTTAAAAAGATATCAATCCGCCATTTTGCTTAAAATGACATCTTGAATTTGCTTGGGTTTAAAGTATACTGTAATTAACTTTCATTTAACACTTTAATTGCGGCATTAAAAACCAGTAATAATTCGAAAGCTCTTTTTTTTTTGGTTTTTTGAAGTCTAAATAATAGTATTTTCATTGGCGTAACTAGACCATTCTAGGAATGCAATGCCCACCCAGAATAGTTTTTAAAGAATTTGAAAAAATTAGCTATTATACTTATAAAATGAACTCAGTTTATGATTTTAGTCCTCCCCCCACAAGAACATTTTTTTATGCTTTTGCTACCCCAAGAAAAATTTTTAGCTACGCCAATGAGTATTATACTAGTCAAGCTGTCTCACTTGGTGTCATTGTCCCTTAACTATCTTGAATATTTATATTTTGCAAAATACCGAGACGCGTGGCTTTTGGTGGTTATATCTCAGTTAGCCATACAGCTTTTTCTTTCATAAATTTTAATACTGTGACCGGTAATCTGTTGTCATCATGATGCTCAAAAGGTGGTCAAGAGATTAAGAAACTTGATTTATTTTCTAAACATAAGTTTTCTTCAAACTATTTGCGTCTATAACTTTAACGATTCTTCACCGAATTATCCTCCAGGCACATCAATTATATGTATAAAAACAAACAAGCCAGTAAGTTTTCCAAGAGCTGAAACTGTATAATGTTTGTGTAAAAAATATGAACCAAACAGACACAATTGTTTATATCTTTGCTTATATCTTAGCAGATTATAAACCAATTTTCCTTATTTGCAATAAGACGTTCTTGCATATAATTCTATGGTGAGGGTATTTGCAACATACCTACATACATATGAATATCTCTATGGACAAAGTTTTAGCTTAAAAAACCTTATGAAAGCTTTTGCAAAAACAACAGGAAAATATTTTTTTAAAGCTTAATCATATATGTCCTCGATAGTGTCAAAACAATAAAATTTTCTTTTTCTATTTAAATGTTTATTTCAAGTTACGCAAAAATATTTGTTTATTCCTGTTGGAGTATTTTAAGAAATAAATTTTTTTCTTATTTTCTTTCATAGACTAACGTCTTTTTTATACCCGCCACCAAAAAAATGGTGGGGGTATATTCATTTTGTCATTCCGTTTGTAACACATCGAAATATCAATTTTAGACCCCATAAAGTATATATATTCTGAATCGGGGTTTGATTTGATGACGATCTAGCTATGTCCGTCCGTCTGTCCGTCTGTCCGTCTGTCCGTCTGTTGAAAGCACGATAGAGGTCGCACCGAAAAAGCTAGGGAGCTCAAATTTTGCCAGAATCTTTCTTATAGACAAGGTTTGTTTGGTATTGAAAATGGGCTAAATCGGAATATTAGGAAAAGAGTTATAGCTCGAAAAGCAGGAGTAGGTCGAAAAAACCGTGTCCTTCTAACATCGAATAAAATGGAATTGTGTCCAAACGGATAAACGTAGAGTCATGAAACTTCGGATATATATTTCTCGAGTCAAAAGAATATTTCTCCCCAAAAATTGCTTAAATCTGTGCATTAGAAAAGGAGTTATAGGTCAAAATGTACGAAAATTTATACCGCTCAGTGTATAATTGAAATTTAAAACGTAATAAAACTGACAAAACTATATGTACGGTTCTGAAATTTTGCAAACATAGATTTTTGGTCAAAGTCTTCGTTATAACGGAAAATAAATGTGCCACGCCCACTTTTTTTTTAAATTTTTTTAAAAATATATTAGTCATATTCATTAGCATTTATTCATTGCAGATGGCAACATCTGTTGAAGGCGCCACTACATTTTGCAAACACTGAGGATGATGTCTTTGCTAAACATCACGTAGAACACTAGATGACTCTAGTAACATTTTTTTGCACAAACTACAAAGGAATTTTATAGGGGTTTGTGAAAACGAAAATGACCAAAGTTTGTTGACAAAAATTAACTAGAGTAATGATTTGTGCCCAACTTTACATATAGTTGTACACACAGTCTTATGAGGTTTAAGATTTAAAAATATTAAAATAACTGTGCATCAGTAGATTTAAAATAAGTATTTGAATATTTAAAATACATATTTTAACTAAATTTTTTTTTTATTTATCTATTCTTTTGTAAAGGGTGGTTAGATTTTAAGGGCCACAGGGTGATTCAAAATAGACATGCTCAGCATTTTGCTAAAACGGAAAATTTATTAGTAAGATTTTGATTTTTAAAGTTCTATAACATTTTACTTTTAAAAGATTTTCAAACGAAATAAGTTTTGTATAATTTTAAAATTTGTTAGCCATTAGTACATGAAAATAAATTGTTTATAATGTTTAGAAATAATTGTTTTTTTATCTTTAGGTCTAAATTTTCCTAAATTCCTTTTTTTAATACACCATAACTTCTAGAAAACATAAGATAACAAAAAGAAATTAGCACCATTTAGTAGATAAAACTATCCTCTATACCCCTATACCCCACTGTATACCCGGGACGATCCGACCGTGATCACCAGACCAATTTTTGTGACACAAGGTCAAATATTTTTTGCAAAATTTTAGTAAAAGAGCTAAACAAATTTTTTTGTAAAATGTTTTTTTTAAGTATTTTAGTTTTTATACCCGCAACCAAAAAAATGGTATATATATTCTTAATCGGGGTTTTATTTGATGACGATCTAGCTATGTCCGTCCGTCTGTCCGTCTGTTAAAAGCACGATAGAGGTCCCATCGAAAAAGCTAGTGGGCTCAAATTTTTCCAGAATATGTCTTATACACAAGGTTTGTTTGGAATAGAAAATTGGCTAAATCGGAATATAAGGAAGAAAGTTATAGCTCGTAATGCAAGAGTAGGTCGAAAGAACCATGTCCTTCCAACATCGAATAAAATGGAGTTGTGTCCACCAGCATCTACGTATGAGTCATGAAACTCCAAATATAAACTACCTGAGCAAAAACAATATATCTACCCAAAAATTGCCTAAATTCATGCATTAGGAAGGGAGTTAGAGATCAAAATGTACGAAAATTTATACCGCGCAGTGTATTTTTCAGTATGTTCAAAATTTTAAACCTAATAAGAGTGGCAAAATTAGATCTACGATTCTGAAATTTTGCAGGAATTGCTTTTTGGTCAAAAGCTTTCTTCTGACGGAAAATAAATGTGACACGCCAACCTCCCATACAACGTTTGCTCTCAAATTCTTATAATTTCTCTATAAATCGAATAATAAAGGACTTTATTGAAATTTATAAGTTGTATTTATTAGCATAAATAACTTCGACACACCTACTATAACGCCCACTTTTCACGTTATCTACTGTTAATGAAATTTAAATTTATAAAACCGACAAAATTAGAGGTATGATGATAAAATTTGCTACGGAAATCCTTCTAGTCAATGTTGTTGTTATGCCAGAAAATTTAGGTGACACGCCCACTCTTACGCCCACATCCTATACAATGCCTTATCTCAAATTCATATAATTTCTCAATGAATAAATATTTTGGAAGAATTACGGACTATATTGAAATATCTAAGTTGTATTTATTAGCAGGAATTTTATAAACACGCTTACTTTAACGCCCATTTTCACTGAAACACTTAATTTACGAAAACATTTTACCAGCATATCGAAGTTATAAAGGGTGGGTTAATTTTAAGGGCCGATGTTGATTTTGAATAAAACACAAATTATTTAGGAAATTATTATCATTTTTTTTTTAATGATAATGTTTGTATGGTTCAATTATGTGTGGAACAAAATATCGGCCAAATGGCTCCCGCGACCTCAACGGCACACCTCGATCCGATAGTCCAAATTTTCAATAACATTGCTGATGCTCAATTGTTTGGCACGATGATGAGTCGAAGTTGACTGTTTTTTTGCCACACTATCGTGAAAAACAGGAATGCTTCTCATTTAACGAATTAAGAAGGCATTCATAGATGTTCTAACATTTTATACAGACCTGGGGCCGAATTACGGCATTCGATATCGATCGAAATTTTACTCGAACGATCGAGTTCGCTGTGCTTTAGGTATAGAGATTCTAATAAGAGTTTTCAAATTTCGATCACGGTCAAGTGCCGTAATTCGGCCTCTGTTTTGAATTTAAAATTTAACCACCCTCTACAAAGAAAGTGATGTATATTTAATTATAAGGAGATTATTCGAAGCGATTAACAAAATAATAATTATTGTGCTTTAAATGTACACAAAATTGGTGGTGGGTATAAAAGATTCGGCACAGCCGAATATAGTGCTCTTACTTGTTTTATTTTATTAAATTTTTTTTTAAAATTTTATAATACCCAGAATGCCTAAGGTAAAGATTTATTTTCAATTTTTTAAGTGTTTTCAGAGGCTTCGGATTGTACAAATAAATACAAATAATTAGAATAAAAACATAAATTACCTTTGATTTATATAAAAGTTTTCATGGGCAATCGCGTTCATTGTTCATTTCCATAGAGTTTCTGATGTCATATTTCTCTTTTATGAATGTATATACGTATATATGTATATACGTAGATATGTATATATGAATAGTTGTAAGAAATTCGAAAACTAAATAGAATAATTCCGATTTTTTAACGAAAGAACAATGCTATTTCTACATATTTTAATATGGCCTCAGCACTAACTACCCTGCAAAAAACATTTAAACTACTTCAATGTGAATAATATCTGTCGTGACTTTTTATTTATAAGTGCAAAAGGAGGCATGATGAAAGCCTTCTCCAAATACAAAAAAGTAAGCCTTTAGTGATGTGCTTTAAAATGTATGCAAAGGCATACATAAATCTTAAATAATTCATGTAAACTCACATGATTTACTCACGACACATGAGTTTCTTTTCATCTACTTAGGATGCGTTCCATGTACTAATTGGAATTAAGTGAATTTTGTCAATATATTTATATAAACACATGCTCTCCAATGACACGTTTTTGTTAAAATCATGCATTTGTCACCTAAATTGAACCGCTTCATCATGGGTTGAACCCATGCATTCGCTATGTCCTTTGCACATCTTTTTTTGCTGGGTAATGCTAGGCGTGCCATTGGGACGAACAACGATTTTCGCCCAACACCCAACACGAAGAATTCGCCCGTAAAAATTCGCAGCGTACATTTGACTGAAGCACAATAGCGACGAAAAATAACATCTGTTATAGTTGATAAAGTTGTTTATTGTTTGTGCAAAGAAAGAACAAAAATATTCAAAGAATTTTAAATTTTGTAAAACTCAACAAAAATAAATAAAAATATTTTATTTGGTTGTTGGGTTTAAGCTGGTCTATATGCATTTCACTGGTGCTTATGCCAGATCATCAGTAGACCATTTGAAATGTGAAATGGATAAGAAAAATAAAATACTTTAATAAGAAAAAAATGTTGGTTGGGTTTTTGAAGAAGTTTTTTATAGTTTTTCGCAGACCTGGGGGGTCTCAATTACATTTTGTATTTAATTACACCTATAATTACACAATTACATGTAATTGTAATTGAATTTTTTCAATTACAATTACACGTAATTGTAATTGAAAAAGAAGTAAAAATCAATTACAATTACATGTAATTGTAATTGAAGTTTTCTTAAATTACAATTACATGTAATTGTAATTGAAAAAATTCCAATTACAATTACATTTAATTGGAAAAAAAATTTTTCATTAAGTAATTTAAAAAAAAACAAGTAATCATTACTTTTTTAAGTATTTATTGTCAAAAAAGTATTTAATTACAAAAATTATCAATTACATATTATATAAGCCAGTCTACCATTTAATAATTTTCAGTTTAAAAATGTTACGAACACGTCCGAATTGAAATTTCAATAATGATCGAAATGAAATCGATCGTTTTTCATCACATACCTGATTGAAAAATAATTAAGACAAGGAACCAATTTAAAAAAATTTATTATTTGCTTTAAATAACACAATTTTTTTTCATATAATTTAGAAAATCGTTTTAAGAATTTTAAGTTTTATTTTATGGTTTTAAAAATGTAATTGAATTTTGTTCAATTACTAGTAATTATTTGTTGATTAATTACAATTACAATTACTTGTAATTAGTAATTAAACATTTTCAATTACAATTACATGTAATGTGTATTTGATTTTTTTCAATTAACAATTGCAAGTAATTGTAATTGACATTTTTCAATTACAATTACATTTTATTGTAATTGAGTTAATTACTTACTTTTAATTACAATTACTTGTAATTGTAATTTAGACTACCTCAAATTACATGTAATTGTAATTGTAATTGTAATTGAAATGTAATTGTGATCCCCCAGGTCTGGTTTTTCGTTTTATTTTTGAATTCTTATTTTGTTAATAAGAATTTTGAAATAAAACTTATAACATTTTAAAACTTTTTCAAGAATTTGGGTAAAAGGTCTACTGATGATCTGGCATAAGCACCAGTGAAATGCATAAACCCAACAACCAAATAAAATATTGAAAAATTAGTTGGGAGCATATCCCGAATAATTAAGTAAATCTATATATATAAAAGTGAAACTCTGTGTGTGTGTGTGTGTGTGTGTGTGTTAGCTATAGACTCCGAAACTGTAAAACCGATCGGGCTCAAACTTTGGTAAGTTGTTGTACACATACCAGGGAGTGTTTATGGGTGAAAAAAGTGGGCGGAGCCACGCCCATAAAAAATTAGTTATCAGTTTTAGCTACTTGCACTTGACCGATTTTTCTGTAACTTTGCAGACATATCGAGCTGTCATGACTAAATAATTTCGTGATAAAAAAAGTGGGCGGGGCCACGCCCCTAAAAAAGTTTTAATATTGAGGTACTTGCACTGGACCAATTTTTCTGAAACTTTGCACACATATTAAGCTGTCATGACTTTATAATTTCGTGATTAAAAAAGTGGGCGGGGCCACGCCCATAAAAAATTATTTTTCAGTTTTAGCTACTTGCACTGGACCGAATGTTCTGAAAGTTTGAAAACATACTGAGCTGTCATGACTTTACACTTTCGTCATTAGAAAAGTGGGCAGTGCCACGCCCATTAAAAAGGTATAATTTTGAGGTACCTGCACTAGACCGATTATTCTGAAACTTTGCACACATATTGAGCTATAATGACCTTATGATTTCGTGATTAGAAATGTGGGCAGAGCCACGCCCATAAAAAAAAGTTATAATTTTGAGGTACTTGCGCTGGACCGATTTTTCTGAAACTTTGCACACACACTGAGCTGTCATGACTTTACAATTTCGTGATTAGAAAAGTGGGCAGTGCCACGCCTATAAAAAAAGGTATCATTTTGAAGTACTTGCACTGTACCGATTTTTCTGAAACTTTGCACACACATTGACTTTACAATTTCGTGATTAGAAAAGTGGGCAGGGCTACTCCCATAAAAAAATTATAATTTTTAGGTTTATGCACTTGATATTCAATTAAAATTAAGAATGCATTTTGATTCATTAAGGGGCGTAGCAACGCGCGCCGGGTTTGGCTAGTTATTTATAAATAAAAATATATATAAAAATCAATGTGTGTTTGTATGTTTGTATGTTTATATGTTTGTATGTTTGTTTGTGCTTTATAGACGGTTAAACGGCTGAAACGATTTCCTTGAAATTTTCACAGAATCTTTCTGTATGTGTGGAAGGAACTATAGGCTATACTTTGGTTTGAAATTGTAAGTGGGCGGGGTGCCACGCCCTATTAAAGAATAGGTATTAAATATTATATATCACGAAAGTTAATGCAGCTAGAGTCTTCAAATTAAGTACGGTAAACTTTGACATCCACACGAAAATTTGGGTAAAAAATGGGCGTACTTGCAATAGTAGGCGTGGCCACATGAATTAAATACTAAAATTCGTATATTTGGAAAACGATATCGATTAGAGTAGTAAAATTTTGCGAGATCAACTTTGACATCCAATTGAACATTAAGGCAAGAAATGGGTGCATTTTCAATAGTGGGCATGGCACCTACCATATGAATTAAATACTAAAATTCGTATATCTGGAAAACGATATCGATTAGAGTACTAAAATTTTGCAAAAGCAACTTTGATATTCAATAAACATTTATGGAAAAAATGGGTGCATTAACAATAGTGGGCGTGGCACCTACCATATGAATTAAATACTAAAATTCGTATATCTGGAAAACGATATCGATTAGAGTACTAAAATTTTGCAAAAGCAACTATGATATTCAAATAAACATTTATGGAAAAAATGGGTGCATTAACAATAGTGGGCGTGGCACCTGCCATATGAATTAAATACTAAAATTTGGGGTGGCGAAGCACACCGGGTATTAGCTAGTAAAAATATAATTTCTGCTATAGTGTTTAATTCTGGTTGAATGTAAATTGGGGTTACTAAAGGATTGGCAGGAACAAAATTATCTGGATCTCCTAATAAATATGGATTAACTAATACTAATAAAATTAAAATTATTGTTATTAAGATAAGATTGAAATAAGGGTGGAACGAAATTTTATCAGTATTTAAATTTAATCCAATTGGATTATTTGATCCTGTTTCATGTAAAAATAAAATGTAAATTAATGTAGTTGCTAAAACAATAAATGGTATTAAATAAATAGTGAAATGTTAAAAATCGTGTTACTGTTGCATTATCAACAGCAAATCCTCCTAATACTTTGGTGACGAATAATCGCGTCGAAAATCCGTCGTTCGTCTCACAACTGAAATTTATTCGATCTTGTGCTTTTACTTGTTCAGTGCTCTTTAGCTCTCATTGACATTTTAATATTTGAATAAATATTTACTGTACTCACAAGATGTATTGTCTTAATGTTCTAATTTCACAATAGTTTAAAAAAATAGTCAAGTAAAAACTGAATCAAAATAATAAAGGGTGGTAAAATTGTAAAGGCCGAAGTTGATTTTGAATAAAACACAAGTTATTTAGGAAATTATTGTCATTTCTTTTATATTGGTATTAGTATGGTCACCATCTCGGCGGTGACCATACCATCCGTTGGTCCAGATTTTCAATGACAATGTTGATACTCAATTCTTGGGCATGATGATGAGTCGAGGTTGGCTGCTCTTTTGCCACACTATCGCGAAAAACAACAATGTTTCCGTTCAACGAACTAAGGAGGCATTCACAGATGTTTTCACATTTCATACAGACCTGTTTTGCTGAAACTTAAATATTTTCCCCAATTCTCCCAATTGTGGACGAACTTGAACGATTATGTTGAAGCGATTATGTTTAAAAGCTCATTTTCATGATAAGCCCGAAAATAATTATAACTTTAACACATTGCTCGATTGTGTATGTTAACATGGTTCAAATTCAGTTAGTCGGAAATTGAGAAATGTCAAATGAAATGCAAAAAAAACTTGACCTTTATGTGTAGTTCACATTCAACATCGGCCCTTAAAATTTAACCACCCTTTACTACTGTGCATGTTTATTGTGCGGACATAACTATTCAGATACCTGCGACGATAGTCTGAGAATCTGCTAAGCCGAGCCGTCTGTGATATTTGTAAGCCGCCAAAAAAAATTTGTGCAAAATCGGCAATATTAATTTAATATATCACACTTAATTATGAAGGGTCGTTCACATCAGTAACATTTTTTATGTTTTAATTGTAGAACATTTAATTTTAAGACACCTTGTGAATACAGTAATTGTGTTTAATGTGTATAGATAATCAAATTAATGTATTCTTGCGGAGGTATGTATATTACGTACCAATATTTTTGATCATTAAGATCCACCGGTGTCCCTTAACCATAACGCATGAAAAACACTTGATCTTCTGTAGGGCTATTTAGATAAATAACCACGTGACGCAGCTAATTTTTTGCAAATCTTCACATTGGCAAAGTGTATCTAAGATTCGGACATAGCACTAACTTTCGTTTTGTTTCAAACAATTAAAAAAATAAAATAAAAACTTTAAATTCGAAAACAATATGTTGCGTTACCGTATTTTTTATGATTTAATTTTTGTTCTGTTGACTTACATATAATTTCGAAATGTTTTTTTTTTTTTTTACTTTTGTTCAACAACTAGACAGCTGTGGTTTCATGTTTGTTTTGTAAAATTATTAGTTGTGTTACCAAAAAAAAAAAAAATAAAAAAAATTATACACGAGAATACACTAGTATATTTATAATTCTACGGTTTATGTAAAATTATTTATTATTCAAACACCCAAACAGGATAATGGAATGAAAAAACACTCTCCAACTATTATTTGAATATAAATCTCTTTAAATATTTATCTTAAGAGAGTATGTAAGTGGATATTTTTGTATTTGTTATTCAAAAATAAATATGTAAGTATGTGCAGACATATAAAAACACACTAGAAAAACAGGCAACAACATGTTGTAAAAGTTATTTGATATTCTTTTTTTTTTTTTTTTTTTGAGTTAAAAACTTTTAGCTCTATAAGTATGTATGTGTGAATGTACATGCATGCAAGCATAGTTGTATGGATATAGTTTCCCCTTAAAGATAAATTAATAGAGAAAAAAGTTTTCTGTTGTTTTGCCACAAATCTAGTGCAACTATGGATGATTAGATTATTTTGATTAAATATTTGCATAAAATTTTTAAAAATTTTAAAACAAATAAAAAATTTTTTAAAAAGTTGATTTTAAATTCATCTAAATGGGATTTAAATAAGATCGATTGAACGTTTGTAAAAGACGGAATAAAAGGTCCATTTAAAAATTATTTATGGAGTATTATTTACAAAAACGCATCCGTCTATGTATTTATATCGATGGTCACAGGTAGAAAGGCCCTAACTCGTATTTTTTCCGAAATTAAGATTTTCAGTGAGTTCAATACATTACACACAAATAACCCCGGACACAAAAATTTAAAGAAATAATATCAAAAATTAAAGTTTTGCAAGCAATTTTTTTAGAGAAGTTAAATTATGATAATACAGTTTTCGTTATGTTTTTACATTCTCCTGTAAAGTGACATATATTTGAGTTAGTGCTTTTCTACTTGACACCAACGATATGAACTTAATTCGTTTTTAAAATTTATTTGATCTTAACACAACACTAAATAAATCAAGCTAAACAAATAAGATTTTAGCATTTAATTTATTAACTCTGAGTAATTACTAAGTTCACCTATTAAGCTCATATCTCAAAAGCAGTGTGACCAGATTAAAAAAAAACAAGTAAGAGCACTATATTCAGCTGTGCCGAATCTTTTATACCCACCACCAATTTTGTGTACATTTAAAGCATAATATTTATTATTTTGTTAATCATTATGGGATAATTTCTTTATAATAAAATATGTATCGCTTTCTTTGTAGAGGGTGGTTAAATTTTAAGGGCCCATGTTGAAGGTGAACTACACCTAGACTTTAAATTTGTTTTCTGCATTTCATTTGACATTTCTCAATCTCAAACTTACTCAATTTTATCCGTGGAAAAATACGCAAATGAGCAACGCTTTAAAGTTATTCAGGTTTTTTATAAAAATGGCGTTCAAATCAAAATGAATTTTGTGCACTTCGTAATTCTTTTAATCAACATAATCGTTCAAATTCGTTCACAATCGGGAGAAATGTAAAAAATATTTAAATTTCTGCAAAACAGGTCTGTATAAAATGTTAGAAAATCTGATAATGCCTTCTTAGTTCGTTGAATGGGAACCATTGCTGTTTTTTGAGATAGTGTGGCAAAAGAGCAGTCAACCTCGCCTTATCATCATGCCCAACAATTGAGCATCAACATTGTTATTGAAAATTTGGACCATCAGATAGAGGAGTGGCACCAAGGATGGGGAAGGAGGCATTTTGCCGATATTTTGTTAAATACATAATTGAACCATACAAATATTATAATTACAAAAAGAAATAATAATAATTTCCTAAATGATTTGTGTTTTATTTAAATTCAACATCGGTCCTTAAAATTTAACCACCCTTTATAACTTCGATATGCTACTAAAATGCTTTTGTAAATGTAGTACTTCAATGAAAGTGGGCGTTAAAGTAGGCGTGTCAATAAAGTTTCTGCTAATAAATACAACTTAGATACTTCAATATAGTCCTTTATTTTCCCAAAAACTGTGTCAATAGAGAAATTACATGAATTTAAGATAAACCGTTATATCGGAGGTAGGCGTAAAAGTGGGCGTATCACCTAAACTTTTTGGCACAACAATTACATTGATTAGAAGGATATACGTAGCAAAAAGCAAATCATCATACCTCTGATTTTGGCGGTTTTATGAGCTTCTAAATTTCATTAACGGTAGATAACGTGAAAAGTGGGCGTTATAGTAGGCGTGTCAAAGTTATTTTTGTGAATGAGTACAACTTAGGTGTTTCAATATAGCCCTTTATTATTCCAAAATCTTTATTAATAGAGAAATTATATGAATTTTAGTTAAAACGTTATATGGGAGGTGGGCGTAAAAGTGGGAGTGGCACATTGATTTTCGATTACAAAAAAGCGTCTCACCAAAAAGCAAAGTGTGCAAAATTTCAGAGTCGTACATTAAATTTTGTTGCTTTTATGACGTTTTCGTTTTTAAATATACCGAAAAATACACTGTGCGGTATAAATTTTCGTACATTTTGACCGATTACTCATCTTTTAATGCATAGATTTAAATAATTTTCGGGGAAAAATATTGCTTTTACTCAAGAAATATATATTCGAAGTTTCATGAGTCTACGTTAATGCGTTTGGACACAATTCCATTTTATTCGATGTTTGAAGGACACGGTTTTTTCGACCTACTCTTGCTTTTCGAGCTATAACTCTCTTCCTAATATTCCGATTTAGCCCATTTTCAATGCCAAACAAACCTTGTCTATAAGAAAGATTCTGGCAAAATTTGAGCCCCCTAGCTTTTTCGGTGCAACCTCTATCGTGCTTTCAACAGACGGACAGACGGACAGACGGACAGACGGACGGACATAGCTAGATCGTCATCAAATCAAACCCTGATTCAGAATATATATACTTTATGGGGTCTAAAATGGATATTTCGATGTGTTACAAACGGAATGACAAAATGAATATACCCCCACCATTTTTTTGGTGGCGGGTATAAAAATTTAACAAAATAAAGCTTAATTTTTGTATTGCTTTTTTTATATAAATTCATTATTCGTATTATTAATAACAAATATATGTGCATTGTATACATAAATACTATGTAAAAACCTTTTTTTACGAATAAGTCAAAATTTAACAAAAATATCGGCCAAGTCATGGAAATCTAAATCATGTGAAAATTAAATCGATTAAATTTTTAAAACTCTCCCGTATTCAAAGTTCATAAAAATATTTCCTTTTATATACCTCATACTTAGAAGACCACTTTGCTATACTTAAACTACTTTTGAAATCAGGAAAAGCTTCCTCAATTTTTATAAAAATTAATACTGAAAATATTCGTCGATTTCAATTTCACATGATTTCGATTTCGATTTACATGACTTGGTTGTACTTTTGAAGCCAGTAACAAAGTCAAACTATATTTATTGAACAAAAATATCTTCATTAGCATTAAATTCAAAATACATACACATGTATGTATGTACGATCATTTTTGAGTTTTGATCCGTTTGAAAATGGTTTATCCATCAAAAAGGTACTTATTCGCATTTTTTGGTACTTTTTGTATTTTCTTGTTTTATGAATTTAGATTTTTTTTTTAAATAAGTACTATTGATCCAAGTTAAGATAGAAAATATATTGGGTATTAAAAAAGATACTCTCTCCGATTATTTTGATACTTTTTGTATTTTCTACGTTTATGAAGCTGGAATTTGAAAATTAATGACTATTAATTCGAAGTAAGACTGAAGGCGATATCGGAGATCTTTCTTGTATTATTTATTGTACTTTTTGTTTTCACTATAATTTTGAAATTAGATACTTTTGATCTGAGGTTAGACTGAAAATATTTGGTATACCAAAAATGTACTTTTTCGCATATTTTTTGTTCTTTTTGTATTTTCTACGTTTATGAAGCTAGAATTTTGGAGTATATTGATTACAAGTGGGACTAAAAATGTAATTTTTTCTTATTTTGTGGTACTTTTTGTATTTTCTACATTTTTATAGACAACATTTTTAAATTAATATTGATCCGGTTTGAGACTCAATATATTTATTATGAGCGGCCAAAAACATAACTCTTGTTATTTTTATTGCACTTCTTTTATTTTTTGTCTTATGTATATAAGAAAAGGACGAAATGATACATTTGTATTTTTGGCATTTTCTGTTTAAATGAATCCAAAATTTGTAAACCCAGAAGCATTGATATAAAATATATCACCAATATGACTTTATTTTACTGAACCTTCTTATTTTAAAATGTATATATATTTAAATCATTCGATTGCAAATAGAGAAAAGGCTAGAAAAAGCCAAATGCACTCTTTCAAAAAGCTTAAAAAAGAGCTAAAAGCTAAATGAAATATATCAAGCTAAATCAAAAATAAAAAAGCTAAATTTAGCTGGAATAAAGCTATAATGGTCACACTGCTCAAAAGTTATACTGTCTATATACTGATGGTGAGATCGTCTTCTCCTGTTTTTACTCTGGAAATATATGTTCGAAGTTTTATGACTCTACGTTAATGCGTTTGGACACAATTCCATTTTATTCGATGTTCGAAGGACACGGTTTTTTCGACCTACTCTTGCTTTACGGGCTATAATTCTCTTCCTAATATTCCGATTTTACCCATTTTCAATACCTTGTCTATAGGAAAGATTCTGGCAAAATTTGAGCTCCCTAGATTTTTCGGTGCGACCTCTATCGTGGTTTAAACAGACGGACAGACGGACGTCATAAAATCAAACCCCGATTCAGAATATATATTTTTTATGGGGTCTTAAATGGATATTTCGATGTATTACAAACGGAATGACAAAATGAATATACCCCAACCATTTTTTTGGTGGCGGGTATAAAAAGGGGGATTTCCAGCTCTCTTGAAACTTCCACTAAAAGAAGACTTAAAGAAGTAACGGAAGAAAGTAAATAATAACTTAGTATTGTGTATAAAGGATTTAAGCAAACAAAACACCATTAACTACGTAAGTTGTTCAAATAAAGGCGATTAGTTTGCTTTAAGATCTGAAAGCTCAAGCCATGTATCAAAAACATCTCCATAACTGATTTTGTTAGTTTGTAACATCATATTCTAAAGTGCATATTTAATTTTTGTTACTTTTTTTACTTTATTTTTTTATTTTTATTTAATTTAACCTTCTTGGCATTAAGTGGTAATTGTTAATATTATTTAAATTTTACGTTACTTTCTCCAATTCCAAATTCGATTTACGTTGTTTTTATTTACCTCTCTATTTTTCGGAACTAATCACGAAAAAAACAAGGGATTACTGTAGGGAACTATCTATTATTAAATAAAAACTTGGCAAGGCTGATCAAATATATTTGTTAAAATTTTTAACAAAATGTGTTTAAAGCTTTCCCTATATATAATATTGTCGCTGCTTTGACATTATCGGTTATGTTAAAATTTTTGCAATTTTTTTTATTGAACTATTTTGATCCTTTACTGGTCATACATCTATCCACTAAACCGTTTAAGGATATCTTTATTAGTTCACAAAAAAACAACAGTCGATATGTGTAAGTTTAATACTATGAAATAACAAAATGAAATGCTTTTTCTGATCTTCTGAAAAATTAGTAAAATAAACACAGAGAGTCTTCGGTTAAGTGGTCAATTAATTCATCCTCTACTTTAACCTCTCCCTGTTCTTATAATAAATACAATTTTAAATTTAATTTGCTCATGTTTATGCAAGGCAGGATATCTTAAATATCCTTCCGCCCCTCTCCTTTTATCAAAGAAAACACTATTAGCAATCTCTTGGTATTAAAACTAAATATAATCCAATGCTTTTAGCTTTTAACCCAAAGGAAACATATCGACGGTAGCAAGTAAAAAGGTCCTAACTCGTATTTGTTACGAAATTAAGATTTTCAGTAATTTCAAAAAATTTTACACAAATACACGTCAACAAAAAAATGTTAGTGCAAAAGTATCAAAATAACAGTTTTTTAAGTTTCTATTTTATTTTTATCTTCTCATGTTAAGTAACAATTATTCGGATGAGGGCCTTTTTACTTGTGACCAACGTTATATGAAAGTTTATAAGTTTGTGTAAGTGCATGTAATTGTGGTTATAAATATAGAAATACAAGTATAAACAATTAGTTATAAATTGTAATAGCACTGATGACGGCGACTACAACAACAACGATTATGATGATGATGATGATTATAAATGGTTTTAGTACGTTCAAAATTTTTAGTTTCTTTTACAATTTTCTTTCTCCATTAGCTGCGTTTTATATAAAAATAGGTTTGTATTATTAAACAATGGACGCATGAATGTATGTATGTATATTAGTATGCATGTATAGTCGACAGAGTATAAAATTAAATTATGCGAAGGCCAAAATGAAAATGAAACGTGCTTGCATTTAAAATAAAAAAATTTACTTAAAAATTTTCTATTTTTAAAGATTTTGTCAAATTTTATTTTTAATTTAGAAAAGTTGTTGAAAAAAATTTCAAAATTTTTTCACAATTTTTGTAAAGCAGAGAAATGGCTTAAATAGGTAATGAGATCGATAAAAACCTTATGAAGACATTTCTCTAAAAAAATGTATTTTTTAATACCATTGACCTGTTGAACCAAGCATATATGTACTTATTACTATATACTTATTACCAACCCCTTCTTCTTCTATATATATAAAAGTGACTCTGTGTGTGTGTGTGTATTAGCTATAGACTCCGTAACTGTAAAACCGATCGAACTCAAACTTTGGCAAGTTGTTGTACACATTCCAGGGAGTATTTATGGGTGGTAAAAAGTTGGCGGGTCCACGCCCATAAAAAATTAGTTATCAATTTTAGCTACTTGCACTTGACCGATTTTTCTGAAACTTTGCACACATATTGAACTCTCATGATTATACAATTTCGTGATTAGAAAAGTGGGCGGGGTGACGCCCATAAAAAAAAAGGTTATAATTTTTTGGTACTTGCACTGGACCAATTTTTCTGAAACTTTGCACACATATTGAGCTGTCATGACTATATAATTTCGTGATTAGAAAAGTGGGCAGTGCCACGCCCATATAAAAAGTTATAATATTTAGCTTCTTGCACTTGACCTATTTTTCTGAAACTTTGCAAACATTTTGAGGTGTCATGACTATATAATTTCGTGATTAGAAAAGTGGGCAGTGCCACGCCCATAAAAAAAGTTATAATTTTTAGCTTCTTGCACTTCACCGATTTTTCTGAAACTTTGCACACATATTGACCTATCATGAGTATACAGTTCTATTGTACTCCATTTTGTAGTGGCTGTCATTATGGATTTAAAATTAGTGCATAGTATATTTTATTATGCTAGTCAAGCCCTTTCAGCTGATACCCATATTGACTCTGACAGTTGTCTAGAAGCTGAAAAAATATTATTTCCTTTTCCAAACAATTTATGCCTATAACTTTAATTTGTTCAAAATTTATTACGGATCCTTTAGAGGAATATTATATAAATCAGTATTAACAAAAGTGGCTATAATTTATCTCAGGGCTAAAAAATTTTAACTTTTGTGGGAAAAACAAAAACAGTTGTGTTTACTTGTTCATATCTCATAAAGTTATAAGGCGTTTGTACTAGATTTAAATAGCGATTCATTCTCTATTATTTTCAAAAGATTGATACCATATACAGGTCTGTGCAGCATGGGGTTGCTTCTAAAAGTTGTTTTCAACCATTACACGGATAGATGGACAGAGCTTAATCGACTTTCTATTCATGTGCCTCCAGTAAATATAGACTTTATGTGGTTGGAAATGAATATTGTAGGAGTAGCAAGGCATATGCTCTCGGCACCACAGGCAAAAGATATAATTTTAAAATGAAAGAAATGCAAATAAATGCTGAATTTAAAAGGATTTCCTAAGGATTTTTTAAGGATTTCCTTTATAATTTAAGAGCATGAATGGGATTACAAATCTATAATAAAATACATCAAACTCTTACGATTACTTTAGGTTTGATTTTTAAAATAATTGATAAAAGCTATTGAAAACATTAAACGCTAATTTAAAAAAACAATGTCTTTTGAGTTATAACACTGTTGAAGTAAATGAGCTCTTTCATAAATGTTATGTTAAGCAGATTTCCTTATTTTATTAAAAGGCTTTTTAAGTAGCATATGTTTTTATTATATTTTTTTGTTGTTGTTTAAGTATAATAAAATATTAAAAATGAAAAATAAAATAATGTTTTAATGATTTTTTATATAATTTTTTTTTTATATATCGATAGATAAAACTAGAAAATAACACCAAATATTTATAGCAAATAGCCATCATTGTTTTGTTCTTTCTTTTTATAAAATAAGTGACTTGTAGGAAATGTCTATAGCGAATTCGTACTGATTTACTATTGACTCTGTCACCAGTACAACTGACCAATAATACCCCAGACAATGTTCTTTGCTATAGACATTTAACATGGTCTTGTCACTGAAAATTAACAAGTGATGTTAGAACTATTGACCAGGTAGTTCTTATGGGAACATATGGCGACATTGGCACAAGTTATTCACTAGTTAATTTTAGTTATTTTAGTCTTTACTTTTAATACTTTTTGCATCATCAAACTAAAACATTATATTTAAATGTAAAAGTAAAGGTAAACTACCGCTAATCATCTTAATAACTTTGCTGGCAAATTTATTACGAAAAAAATTTATGTGTGTTTGTTCATCGGTTTTGGCTGCTTAGAATATATAAACCAACAACTCAGAAGCGTTATATAACTAAACTAAGGAATAAGATGTCAAAAATAATTTTTAATGTCATGCTTGAGATAGGTTTATCTGGACAATAGTTTTTAAAGTGTTTATGTATATTCTGTCCCGCTGTTTGTAAAAGTCGTAATTATTTTTGCTTTGTTGTAGACTGATAGTTTTTCTTTTTTGTGATTGTGATTATTTAATTTTTATATGTATATTGTATTAGTAAATCGCTACAGGGAGATGATCCAAAGTTTTTGTGGTGGAAAATTTATGATTTAGATGTAGAGAATATGTGGTTTCAACAGGATGATATCTCTCGCCACATATCAAGAGAAACATGGGATCTTTTGAAAAGTTTTAAAGTTTAAAAATCGCATTAATTCTCGTAGAAGACAAGTGAATTTGTCTCCAAGATCTTGGGATTTGACACCCTTAGACTATTTTTGGTAAGGTTCTTGGAATCAAAAGTGAACCGCAATAATGCCACAACAGTCAAGAGTTTCCAAACAACATCGATAAAATATCAATCCTTGACAACAGTTTATTGAAAAACGTGATTGAGAAATTTGATAAAAGATTAGAATCATTCATGCCTGTCCAGTAAGGAGTCACTTGACCGGCATCATTTTCAACAGGAACCTATTTGTAATAAATTGAAATAGTCATATTTTTAATATCTGAATAAAACTTTTTTTAATGAATATACTCAATTAAATTTAGAAACTTTTTACTCCAATATTAGGTATTTTATTCTAAGTAAATTATATTAGTACACAAGCGTGTGCCCTTGACTTTGTCCGCGTAGTTATTGGGGTAGCCTATGTGTTAATTTAGTTTGTTATCTGGCTGTGTAAAAAATTTTTATTTACTTCCGTGTAGCCATTTTGTGTGTAGCCATTTTGTGTGATTGAGTAACAAATCTGGGGCCTAATTTCGGCATTCGAACGTAATCGAAATTGTAAAATTCTTATTAGAATCTCTATACCTAAAGCACAGCGAACTCGATCGTTCGAGTAAAATTTCGATCGTGATCGAATGCCGTAATTCAGCCCCTGTAATTTTCATGGGCAACCATTTTTTATGATTTCGAGTTATTAATGCCATATTGTTTAAAATTAAACGCTCTTTACTTGATTGTAAAAATTTCTAAAATAATTTCGACCCATTCCGGTTTTTTCCCTAATGGAATAACAATATAATAACTTCTTAACTTATTTAAAATGCTTTCAGCACTAACGCAATATGATGACCTACGTTTGCTTAATGGTAAATTTTTTCGGTTTTTTTTTTAACTCACCAGCACATACGTTGTTATTTCTGAACACATCTGAAAATAATTTTTTTGATTACTTGTCAGATTACTTTTATATTTTGCAAACACCACCTATGTTGACATACGCTGTTTTATCCGCACACTATTTTTGACTTACCGCTTTGTTTGTTTTGGTCTACGCTATGATCTAATTTTTATACATATATTATTTGTCTAATTTTTTTTTTTTTTTGAAAAATTGAAAAATCTTTATTTACATGAATGGTAAAATAAAGTTGAAAAAATCAATATCTAACCCATAGTTTGATCCAAAACAGTTTTGTGGTTTGATTGGAAAATTTGATTTTGAGACATACGCAATTTGCCATGAAACATACAGAAATAGTCAAACATCTCAACTTACAAACATTCGCATTTACTATATTAGTAGGGTTAGATGAGCAACAAATATGTGAAACATATTATATTTAATTGTATTCATAATTTTAAAATAAGCTTACAAAAATAAATATATTGCAAGGGTTCAATTTCGTCTGAAAAAATAATTGTTATCAAGACTTTCACAATAATATTTTCAAAAATTCTTTAAACTTAAGGCAAGCTTGTTTCAAAATATTTCTAAATGGTTATGGCTTGTTGGGAAAAATAACGGTTTTGATACTCTTACTCAAACTCTGTACCATAATGTTTTTCTCTCTTTCAGTAAGTTTACACATTCCACAGCACACACACACACGTACAGCAGGAACGTGCAAACTTTTATATTGCATACTTTAGGGCAGAAATAAAACACTTAACAAGCAACAACTCTCTAGAGACAGATTATAATTCTTTTTCTGTTCTTTACTTGTACATTTATCATTTTTGTTGCTTTATTTCTTGTTTAAATAAATAATTTTTTTTTTATTTTCGTTGTATCTTATTTTATTAAAATCAACATTTGTAGAATAACTAATAAAAACTGCAAATCCATAAGAAAAAGCAAAAAAAAAACATTCAATTGAATTGTTTACGTTTGTATTAGCACGACATTGTTATTGTATTTAAATAAATAGATGTGGGAAATTTCAGTAGATGTTTATTTCTTTACTTTTGTTATAAAGTCTATTTTGTTAAAAAAAAAAAGACTACTAAAGTTATCGCTAAAACAAATACATATTTATGCTATTGGCTTCATGTTTAACGTTAAATTTAATTGATTTTTAAGTATGCACATGGAATCAAAAACAATTTTAGTATTCATGAAATATATATATTTAATGGCCTTTTAGCTATGTGACGATTTATATGTAACACATTATTGTAGTTATCTAACACCCTATAAAACTTAATGCATTTTGTAACGCAACAAGTAAAAGTGCTATTATCGGCCGTATCAAATTTGATAAACCATTTCACTATCATGTACATATGAAAATTTCCATGAATATGTCAACCACGACTGTAAAAATAAAAACTCTGGAAAGTTTTTCAATATAAGTATATTGATAAAAAAAAACACACAAATTTTTCTATGCGCAGGTATTAAGAGCTTATTAAATTATTTTAAGAGCAATAATAAGAGTTTATTCTGATCTCTTTGACTTCTTTTAAAGAATTGCAATCAACTATTTTTGTTTAGCGACTAAATTGTAAAAATAAATTGTAAATGTAAATATTCCTTAAAATTAAGGTAACAACAACAATGAACCAGATCCATAAGAAAAAAGAAAATATAGAGTCCAATTAGCGGTGTTTTTTTTTTTTTTATTTCCCTTTGATGTTATTTTAATGTCACGTACGTAGTACAAAAACATTATTTTTCTCCGCCATTCGTATTTGAACAGTCCCAAGAGCATTTATTTAGAATTTTATTTTTTTTCTTAACATAATATTAATTTTATAACCTAAGAATATTATTAGAGAAAAATCTTTCACGTACGATATGTCACGAACGATATTAAATTGAATTTATTATAAAATCATTTAAAGATTGTGTGATGGATTTTAAATGAAAAAAATTTGGTTTAGTTTAAGAAATTATAAAACGAAAAAATACCTCCCAAGATTTGCAGATTTTTTTCATATTTCCATATATACCTCAAAATGACTTCTGTTTTATGGTCACGTACGATATATTGTTATTTTTCTGGATATCTTAGACAACAATGATTCGAATATAATTAATTTTTTTTTTTAAAGTACCCTTTGAAGGGAACATAAAGATCTAATTTTGTTTCAGTTGCTCTTACTTTTGCAAAAATTACTCCATTTTATAAGAGTACAAATGTCATGTACGATGAAATGGAAATGCCCATATGTATTTACATACATATAAGGTTTGTCAGTTAAGACTATTGAAACTGACGATCAAGGGTATTTTTAGGCTTTTTAAAGTTGATTTCAACCAAAACACGTATGGACAGACACTCAATCCAATTCCCTATTTATAATCTTTTATAAAATATACACTTTATGGTTAGAATTACAAACGGAATTATAAAGTTATATCCATGGTCACAAGTAGGAAGGCCCTAACTCAAATAAATGTAACTTTACATGAGAAGGTAAAAACGTAATAGAAACCGCTTTTGTCAAATTCATTGTAAAACTTTTATTTTTTGATATTATTGTGTATCGAGGTGTATTTGTGTGAAGTGTGTTCAAATCACTCAAAAACTCAATTTCATAACAAATACGAGTTGGGGCCTCCCTACTTGTGACTATCGATACATACCCTTTGCACCCTTGGTAAAGGGCACCACCTTAACCAACATTATTTGTAATCGAAATGTGGTAGAAAGACTATTTTGTGATTGTTATTAAAGAATTTCGTTTCGAAGTTTCAATGTGAATATAGTCGAGGACGATTTACGATATTTGATGGCGTGCAAAATAAAAAAATTCTTATCTAAATCTCCTTGTGTATTAAAGGGATAGAAAACATGCACGTAAGAGTAAAATTGGATTGTTATTTAATGTTCTCAATAGTAAGTAATTATATAATTATTATAAAATGTAATTATTATAATTTTTTTATTTAGAAATCTAGTGACAACAAGGGAAAAATTCAATTACATTCGATTGATAAAGGAACCCGTTGTCACAACATATCTATTCTCTGTGCGTAATTTCATCAGCCAGACACATTTTCTTTGTTTCAGAAATAAAAAAAGTCTTTATATGCTTTGACATATTGCAATTTTCACTTTAACTAATTTCTTTAATGTAAGCCTCTATTAATTAACTAAATTGAATTTTTTGTAATTGAATGCCACATAACTCAACCACACAAAAAAAGAATAATTAGTAATTGACAAAAATATGTTCATTTTCTCTTTTTCTTCAATATAAATGTTATTTTGATGATGCCTTTTATGTGGAAAAAATTAAGGCATTAATTACTATTAACATTTAATTGAAAATTTGTTGATGACACTAATTAGGAAATGACAATAAGAGACAGCTAAATGCGATTATAATTATGCTGTCTGTTTAGAGTTCGTGTTAGAGTGGGAAACAGCAGTAACTACTTGAAGTACAAATTTATTTTGGAAATCTTAAGAAGTATTTTTTAGTTAACTTTAATGAAAAGTAACGACTTTAACAACTAGATGTTTTTCGTGTGTATTTTAAGTTTTATTTGGAAAATTCATCGAATTTTAAAACACTGTTAAGAATCTTTTAAGGAAAATATTTTGAATATATTAATAAAATATTATTTTTCGGAATTAAAAAAATAGTAAAATTTAGGCAAAATTAATAAATTTTTTGCATGTTTTTGGACTTTAAAGAATTGTTTGCATAAAAATTTAATTTCGAAAATATGTTCGAATTTTCGAACATAGAAAAAATTTAAAATTTTGTATTCTTTTTTTAAATATAAGCTAAAATTATAAAATTTAAATTTTTAAGAAAAAATACTTTGTTCGAAATTCGAACAAACACCAAATCTTTAAAAACTTAATCATATTTTTTAATATTCTTAGCTTTAAGACTCTTAAAAATAATTTTTAAATACTTAAAGCTTTTTTTGAATTTATGTTGGGATTTTCGAACATTGAATGACAGTTTATGTTTAAAATATTTATTTAATTTTTAATATAAAAAATATTTTAATATTTTTTTTTATATTTATTTTTGTTTGTTTAAAAATCTCATAAACATTTAAACGAAATCCCTGCTGTCGGTTTTCATTGTTTAACGTCTACCCAACCTTATTAGAAAACCTATAATTATAGCTTAATTACAAAAATATGGATCAACTTTAACGGAAACCCAAAAGACTTACTGCCATATACAAAGAAATTATCAAATATTTATAGAGGGTTTACTAAAGTAATTTTCTATGGAAATTTGATAAAACCTTTTAACCTTTAATAAACCTTTGATCATTTTTATGCTCACGGCAGTTAGACTAGCAAACAAGTAAACTCCGAAACCAAATTTAAATTTAAACTAACGGTTTAAGATTCGTAAAATTTAAATTGTTAAAATAAAAAGACTTAAATTTTGGTTTAATTATAAAATAAATATCTACTCGTTTTAAAAAATTACTGACAAAATAGCAACAATATATCTCACATTAAATAAACTATCAATTTATAAAAATAGCATCACAAACTATCAATTTATAAAAATAGCATCACAAACTCTTTATAAAAAACTTAAGAAAATTTCATACAAAACAAAATCAAAAACTTGTTGTTAATTCTTAAGTATAAAAAGAAAAGAAATGACTTTAATGCACGACTACTTGTAACATGACAGCAACAAAACTATTTGTTCCGTTTCGACATCCTTCCGTTTCCGTACTTTAGACATTTTATCACTCTCCCGCTAGGTTTTTTATTAAATCATTTTTTTTTTGTTCGTTCTTCTTTTCTTCCCATAAATAAGAGCAGCTTGAGAGACTTGCTGTTTTAAGTAATTTGCTAATGTTATTTATTTTATTTTTTGCTTCCTTTTTTTGCTTAAATTTTAAGTTCTTGTTTGGTTTTCTTGGCAAAAAACTAGATAAAATATGAAGACACTGTGTTTAATAATGACAATATAAATTATCTTAATTACAAAAAATCTGTGGTTCATCTCATGCCAATTTCAAACTTGAAATAAAAACCTGAAAATCTGGGCCACATAAAATGCTAGACATACAGTCTGGTGTATGTAATGGTAACTATAAGAGATGTCAAATCTGAAGATAATTAACAAAAAACAGCAATTGATACTAATCCTGAATAGAAAGGAAATAATTGAAATGTTTCAATTGAAAAAGAATAAAACGGAAAAGAAATTAATTTCAATCCGGGTACGAATTCTTTTATCTTTTATACACTTAATTACTCTTCAAATATTTCTCTCTGTCTCTTTCATTTAAACAGCAATTAAATAAGATCAAACATTTAAGGCTGCAAAACTGGAACCATATTTAAATTCAACTTTAATCGAAATAAAAACTGGCCATGAGATTTATATCTTACTAGCTAACACCCGCTTCGCCACCCCAAATTTTGGTATTTGATTCATATGGCAGGTGCCACGCCCACAATTGTTAATGCACCCATTTTTTCCATAAATGTTTATTTGAATATCAAAGTTGCTTTTGCAAAATTTTAGTCTCTAATCGATATCATTTTCCAGATATATGAATTTTAGTATTTGATTCATATGGCAGGTGCCACGCCCACTATTGTTAATGCACCCCCTTTTTCCATAAATGTTTATTTGAATATCAAAGTTGCTTTTGCAAAATTTTAGTACTCTAATCGATATCGTTTTCCAGATACATATACGAATTTTAGTATTTGATTCATATGGTAGGTGCCACGCCAACTATTGTTAATGCACCCCCTTTTTCCATAAATGTTTATTTGAATATCAAAGTTGCTTTTGCAAAATTTTACTACTCTAATCGATATCGTTTTCCAAATATACGAATTTTAGTATTCAATTGCTATGAGAGCTGCCACGCCCACTAATTCGAATGTACCCATTTTTTCCAGAAATGTTTATTTGGGTGTCAAAGTTGCTTTTGCAAAATTTTACTACTCTTATCGATACGTTTCCAAATATATAAATTTTAGTATTTAATTCATATGGTAGGTGCCACGCCCACTTTTGATAATGTACCCATTTCTTGTCTAAATGTTCATTTGGGTGCCAAAGTTGCTCTTGCAAAATTTTACTACTCTAATCGATACGTTTTCCAAATATACAAATTTTAGTATTTAATTCATATGGTAGGTGCCACGCCCACTATTGATAATGTACCCATTTCTTGTCTAAATGTTCATTTGGGTGTCAAAGTTGCTCTTGCAAAATTTTACTACTCTAATCGATATCGTTTTCCAAATATACGAATTTTAGTATTTAATTTATGTGACCACGCCTACTATTGCAAGTCCGCCCATTTTTTACCCAAATGTTCGTGTGGATGTCAAAGTTTACCGTACTTATTTTGAAGACTCTAGCTGCATTAACTTTCGCGATATATAATATTTAATACTTATTCTTTAATAGGGCGTGACACCCCGCCCACTTACAATTTTAAACCAAGGTATAGCCTATAGTTCCTTCCAGACATACAGAAAGATTTTGTGAAAATTTCAAGGATTTCGGTCCAGCCGTTTAACCGTCTATAAAGCACAAACAAACATACAAACATATAAACATACAAACATACAAACATATAAACATACAAACACACATTGATTTTTATATATATAGATATAGATTCAAGGCAATTTTCTTATTTAAAAAAACAATTTTTAAAAATGTGTTCATTTTAATTCTCTAACATTTCATAGGAAAGTAAGCAAGACAAATGCTGTCCTAATGTACTAAATCCAATGTAATGCAATATTCATTCAAATAGTCTTCTTACATTGAAAAGTTCATCAAAATCATTATTTTTCTAATTAGATTTCATCGTAGAATTAATTAACTTAAAATAATTACTTGAAATAATGCAAAAGAAATATTTGGTACCTAAAAATATTCGTACGAAGAGTCTAGCTAATTTAGCTAAGAGAGGAAGAAGGACCATTAATATTTTTTTGTGTGAAAATTGTCCATTACATTGGCAGTGGCAATATGGCAAATATATAATCTTAATTACTTTAGCCAGAATTAAAATGTCTCTTTAATTGGCTGTGTCAAATCTTATATGCCGTCCTCTTTAAGCAGTTTTCCATTTTACCCAAATCAGCGATTTATTAGTAATGTTAGTGTTTGTATTTGTGTTTGCCACTCGTTAAATCTGAATGTATTTTATGTTGTGTTCGTGTTGGGATATTTGTATTTAATCTGACTTCGTGTTAAGATATAAAAAATAATAACCCAATAAACATAAAAGCTTCTCATTAAAACATAAAATAAAAAAATGTTATCACTGTGTGGTAATAAGTAAAAACTGCTTATGTCGGTGTTTTATAGGAAAGAATTTTCCTTTTCATTCAAAGGAATAATTTTTCTTTAGTCCCTATTAACTAGAGGTATTTTTTTCATCAGGCAAATATTTGGTGATATAGACGTAACCATTAAAATGTATTAATTTCTGTTCTATTTAATTAATAAGGGTCGTATTCATAAAAAATATTTTAGGCTTATGAAAGGCTTGTTTGACAGATGTTGTAGAGAAATTTTTCAAATAAGCCTTCAATAAACCTAAAATATTTTTTTTGAATACGGCCCTAAATGTTTTTTTAAGTATAATTTTTAATTTGAATTTAAATTGAACTGAAATATTTTGTGTCTATATTTGGTGCAAGGAAATTTAGATTAAACTAAATTAATTTCTATTATAACTAGCCAAATACTTTTTAATGTGAATATACGCTTGTTTGACCAAATATTTTCTTATTGTAAATGCAGCTTAAGAAGCATTTTATTCTTCGTAAACAAATAGGTCCTACTCTACTACACTTAGATCAGAGCATGATCTTGGTATTAAAAGACATAAGTGACTGAAAAGTCTATAAAACCTTAAAGACCCTTAGATACTCCTGAGCGACACTAAAATAAGTCCAAGAACAATAACAACAACAATGATCCCATTATAGTATATTGTTCGGTTAGATACAGAACTAAGTTGTAGATGAGATTACTGAATTAATTGACTAAGTAGGTGATTCCCCGATTAATTGACACTTCACCAATTTCAAGTCAGATTAAGTTTTAATCTTAAACAATATTTTATTAAAAAGACAGCTGGCCCAAATCACGTCTCTTTTGGAAGATGGAATATATGTATATGTATCTATAATGTACCATACCATTACTACTACAACCTTAATATCACAGGCCTTCGTAACCGCCAGCATCTTTCTGAAACCGGGGTGCTCAAAAGCATTCACAAATAATTTTTTTAATTTTTTAGTCTACCGCAATCTGGATCGCCCTAAGCTCGTTAAGTAAGTGGTCTAGGATTCTCATATGCTCTTACAGTAGCTACAGATATCAATATCCATGCCCCTCTTTGCGTATGGACTTATCCGATATAAGAGTGCCATGTAGCCCTTTGATCAGCTTCACTCTACTTATGCGCTCCATTGGCATCTGAATCTCTCTAACCTCTATATAGACATTGTCCAGGATTCTCCCATGCTTCAGAGAGAGTTGTTCTTAATACCTTTATACCTTGGAACAGCAATTACACTAAGGCGTGGACACTTTACCAAAGTAACATGCCGCAATAATAATTTAAATAAAATATACTTTTTTGTATAAAAAACTGATGTCAAACATAATAAATAAAACAACTATTGATATAATAAAATTTTAATTTTTTGATCAAATTCCCTTCACACGAGTGATTGTGTTTATTATTATGAAATATGTTGTATTTCTTGATTTTGAAAAATAACAAAAATTTTATGCACAAATATTCTAAATGTTTATGTGCTCGTCTAGAAAACTCTCAACAATAAGATTTTTGTTGTAAAACCTCAAAGTGTTCTCACTGCCCATAATTTCATTTTTGTGGCTCAAGCTTTAGTGAAATACCTAACACTATCAACCAGATGACTTGCAATACATTTAGCCGTTAGACATTTGTCTCTGCAGCGCATTTAAAAAAAAAAGATCTTCTATTGCCACACATTAATTTTGCGGTTGAAATGTTAACATGGAGAGACAGCCGGATATAACTTATTCCACTCAAAATTCGTCAAATATTTAATGCATTTTTGAAACATAAGTACAAAAAAATTATAGCTTCTATGTTGTTCTATTATTAAATAGGACAAACAATGTCATTTTCATAAATTGTGTTAAAGTATTCATGTTTAAGAATTCGACTTTTTATTCAGCAAAATGAGCGGTGTGTTGCCAAGCACTTTATTTACTCCCTTTTTAGTTTCCTGTGTAATATTTGAGTAAATTTATTTTATTTTTAATTTCTTTTTTTTTTCATCGAATTCTGTCAAAATAAATTACAGCTAAAAAAATATAATTTTGTTTCTTTTGTGTCCTGCTTTCACTATTTAGTAGCAGATGCATATGTTAACTGACTCTATCAACTTAATAATACGTATTTTTTATTGCGTTGAATTTTTATGTTTTTGTGAGCAATAGATGAACAGGCTACTCAACGGAATAGAACAAGAAAAATACAAGAAACGTTTAACTGAATTAAATTAAACAGCAATATGTGTATGTGTGAACAACTTAATACCATGCTGTGACTGTATTTACAGAATATGAATTTGAGACACTTAATGTAGAGTATAATAATAGATCAATACAAGGGCAGTTAAAATACTAATAAAGCAGTTACATTTACAATTTTTTCCCATCAAAGAAACATATTGGTGCTTTTTTTAACAAAATAGTAAAGTTTAAATCAAATCTCCTTAAACTTTATTCGCCTACACCGAGGCCATCTACTGAGTGCTGATTTACAAAAACAGAAACTAAAGCTTTTAACAATCTTTTTTGCGTTATGATACCTTAAGGGAAGGTTGTACAAAATTTGCCACAGTTGAATACATACTTTTATTATTCCTAATGTTGTGGGTGTTTTAATAATGATTACAAATACCAATAAATACACACTGAAAATTTTTTACTGCTCTTGCTTACAAACACACATGTGTATACACATGTACACACTAAAGTGCTTACCCACTTTACAAAGCGTTTCAATATTTATCCGAACAAAAAAATACTGCACAAGTGGGAGCTATTGGAACGAACTATTAGCATGAGGATTTTAAACGAGGTCTTAAACTAAAGTTCTTACGTCTTCTACTTATTTTTACATCACAGTGGTTCCTTTTGAAGAAAAAATTATAATAAATATGTAACTTTTAAAATGTTCATCTGAATGACATGAAACAAGCTCGGGCTCGTAGGCAGAGAACTAAATCTTTTCAATCGTTGCATTTTAATATTTTGACAATTAATCAAAGTTGGCAACCTCGGGACTACATAACCTTTCGAGGCTTGTAACTTTTGTAAAAGTAAACTGATTTGAATGATTTTTTGCTCGTGGTAATTTTTACTTTTTATTCATAATTTCTTTTACGTATTCTGAAAAAAAATTTTAATAGTTTTAAAATGATGAGCAATAAAATAGTATAATTTATAGTGGACTGCATATTTATTCATTAAGTTATTGGAGTTCGAATGTTCGAGAATAGAAGTTTGAATTGGGAATTAAATAAAAAAGATAAAATATTTTTTTTATTGAGTTTGACAGTTGAAGCTCTAAATAAGTGAAAAAAAAATAAACAGCTGACTAATCATGACTACCTGGTAGGGTGAATGATTATTCGACTTTCTTAAGAAACCGGTTTTCAAATAGATTGAAATTTAAAATTTAAAAAAAAACCGGTTGCTATTTTGAAATTTGAGAAAAAACCGGTTAACCGGTTCGAATATATAAAATATAATATTTAAAGAAAAAATTAAAAAATATTGTAAAAAAAAGATTATAATTAAATTTATATATGAATATAAAATTTTTACAGTTTATATACGTTTGGCTGCACAATAACGCAATAACTGACATGAATGCAGTTGACTAATTTGGTTTTAATTAGTTAAATTTAAGGACAAGGTAGTCTTTACAAGTGAAATAAATAAATACAATTACATACAAGTTTTGTATCGCCTTCGATACATTTTTTAAAATATTAAATAGATCTTTTAAACTAATATGCACTAACGTATTCTATTTGAAATTATTTCTGTAATTTAAAATACATTTTAAAGGCTAGGGAGAAAATCTTTAAAATTTCATTTTAAAAATTCTTTCTTATACCCCAGACAGACATACAAATATAGGCATAAACTAGTTTGTTTGATGGTTTAATTGAAATTTAAGTTGACAGACACTCAATGCCATTATTTAAAATTAGGATCTGGAAGTAAAGATTAATGGTTTTTCTTTATTGTAACTACACTTTTTACCTAAAAGTGATCGATCAGCTAAGTTTATGCTTCATTTACCTCTAACTTTTAATGTTAAACTTATAACCATAAAAAAAAAATAATATTAAAGATCAATTATTTTTCTTATTTTACATTTGTTTTTTAAACAACAAATAAATTTCTTAAAATATTATGGAAGAATATTTAATAGTTTTTATTTTCTGATTTTTGGAAATTTTTTGCGTACTAAATATACTATGGTACGATTGGTTACAAAGATTTATGAAAATAAACTTAAAAAAATAAAAAAACAGGATTTTTCGGATAAAAAAACCGGTTTATTCGATATTCGAAAAATCAACATTTAGAAAAAACCGCCAGCTGAAAGAGGAAAAAAACCGGGTTTTCCACCGATTGTAAAACCGAGTCGATCACCCTACTACCTGGTGAATAAATATTCCTTTTTTTTAACGGTAAAAAACTACAATTCAGGCTTTTCTAACAGACGTAAAGATAAGTACGTTCGTACTTCACTAAATGTGTGTTAGCAAATTTTCATAATTTTCGGAACTCAGGTCAAGTGGGTATTTTTATTTTATGCTTAAATATTTATGTATATTTTATATTCCATATATTATTCTAATTTGTTCTCTATTCTCTTTCATTTATTGATTACAGACAGAACAATTAACCTTTTTATGGATTCTGCTCGCAATGATTGTTTTGGGTAATTCAGCGGTATTGTATGTTATGTACTTCAATAAAAATCGTAAATCGCGAATGAATTTTTTTATCATACAACTGGCATTTGCAGGTGAGTAATGGCACATAACGCACACAAACATACATTTGTAATATTTATATTAATGCTTGCAAGTAAATGTTTGGAACACACATAATCAGTGATTTTAACCGAGCGATAATTACGGTTATGTAAAGCCCTGTGTGGATAGAGATATAATTTTATTATGTTGATAGTAATTTACAATAATATTTTATTTTTAATACATATTTGCATCTGTTAAATTCATAAACTGACAACGTTTCGTTCTTTACTTTGTTAGGCAAAGATACTAGATAAATTTCCCTTCAATTACTAAAGGTAATTTGCACATACATAATCACAAAATAATAATAATTCTAGTGAAGTCTTTTTAAGCTTCATATATATTTACAGATATTATTAACTGTAAAAGCATCAATATAAAATCATTTATATAAAATCAATGCAAACAAATTCAAACAACAAATTGCCTTCAATTGAGTTGCGGAGATAAAAAGTTATAAAATAAAATTGCCAATTTTTGACTTAATACTAAATGGAAAATACTTAAATGGAACTTACGTGACTAGCAGTGTGTTTTGGAAGTCTATTTAAATTATACGAATTAATATATCGAACGCTGTGCGCGAAATTATCGTATGTTACCAAAACAAAATATTACAGGAAAGCGTTTTTATTGCGTTTAAATAAATAAAACCGTAATTAACACTGCTATATACGATAAAATGTACACAGTGTTATCTCCATAACTAAAACAGTTATCGCTTTAACATTTTATCAGCAGATGGATTAATGGATGTAGAACCAATTTGCATAAAAAGTCGATTTTTAAAAAAACGTAACATACGATAATTTCGCGCACAGGGGTCGATATCTTTTTGTTCTGTAAAAGTACAAAAAAAATTTGTAAGCCATTAAAAGTTGCTTTAAAATTTTTATTTTTTTATTCCATAATTAAAATTGTAAAAACTTTCCCTGAAGAAGCTACCCAATGTATTAGCGAAATATCGGAAAATAAAATTAAAATTATTTTTTATAAAAAAAGTGATCTCAAGCTCAATACAAAAAACAACTGTTTATGTATATAAATTAAAAAGATCAAAAACATTCATTTATTATATTTTTAAAATATTTTCTTTTTGTGTTTACTTCAATCTCATTTCGATAACACAAACAATAGATGGAGGTACCAGCACTAGACAATTATTTGACTGTCAAAAGACAAAACTTCCATCACCAATTATATACGATCAAATTGTCAAATATTTTTCAGAGCCTCCTCCAGTAACTGCCAATCGACTTATACATTCGTACAGAAAGCCGAAATTCCCGAATTCGACTCCCTATATAAAAGCTCTGCATGTGGTCAATTTAGACTCCGGGTATCTTTAACTAAGTGCAGCTAACCGACGCCACTCAATTAACCAATGCGAGAGTGAGACGCAAAATTCTTGAAGCCAGATGAAAAGGACGGCCTGATCGTCCTTATGCGACAACGATAATGACAATGACGCGCGAGTTCTTGACCTTTTTCTTTTACACTTTTTCAGTCATGGTAAACAGCTATTTTTTGGAAAATTGTAAACATTTCATAATGATTGGATATTTTTACCACAATTACATAAGAAAAATTATTTAACACTAAAAAACTGCAACTTGAATTTATGTATATTAAACTAGAAAAGCCCGGCGCGCGTTGCTACGCCCCTTAATGAATAAAAATGCATTCTGAATTTTAATTGAATATCAAGTGTAAACAGTTAAAATTATAACTTTTTTTAATGGGCGTGGCACTGCTTACTTTTTTAATTACCAAATTATATAGTCATGACAGCTTAATATGTGTGCAAAATTTCAGAAAAATCGGTCCAGTACAAGTACCTCAAAATTATAACTTTTTTATGGGCGTGGCCCTGCCCACTTTTCTTATCACGAAAGTTTAAAGTCATGACAGCTCAATATGTGTGCAAAGTTTCAGAATAATCGGCCCAGTGCAAGTACCTAAGAATGATACCTTTTTTTTATGGGCGTGGCACTGCCCACTTTTCTAGTCTTGAAATTATTTAGTCATGACAGCTCAATATGTGTGCAAAGTTTCAGAAAAATCGGTTTAGTGCAAGTACCTCAAAGTTAAAACTTTTTTAGGGGCGTGGCCCCGCCCACTTTTCTTATCACGAAATTATTTAGTCATGACAGCTCGATATGTGTGCAAAGTTTCAGAAAAATTGGTCTGATGCAAGTACCTCAAAATTATAGCCTTTTTTTATGGGCGTGGCCCCGCCCACTTTTTTAATCACGAAGTTATAAAGTCACGACAGCTTAATATGTGTGCAAAGTTTCAGAAAAATCGGTTTAGTGCATGTACCTAAAAGTTAAAACTTTTTTAGGGGCGTGGCCCCGCCCACTTTTCTTATCACGAAATTATTTAGTCATGACAGCTCGATATGTGTGCAAAGTTTCAGAAAAATTGGTCTGATGCAAGTACCTCAAAATTATAGCCTTTTTTTATGGGCGTGGCCCGGCCCACTTTTTTAATCACGAAGTTATAAAGTCACGACAGCTTAATATGTGTGCAAAGTTTCAGAAAAATCGGTTTAGTGCATGTACCTAAAAGTTAAAACTTTTTTAGGGGCGTGGCCCCGCCCACTTTTTTTATCACGAAATTATTTAGTCATGACAGCTCGATATGTGTGCAAAGTTTCAGAAAAATCGGTCAAGTGCAAGTAGCTAAAACTGATAACAAATTTTTTATGGGCGTGGCCCCGCCCACTTTTTTTCATCCATAAACACTCCCCGGTATGTGTACAACAACTTACCAAAGTTTGAGCCCGATCGGTTTTACAGTTTCAGAGTCTATAGCTAACACACACACACACACACACACACACACACACACACACACACAGAGTTTCACTTTTATATATATAGACTAGCCAAACCCGGCGCGCGTTGCTACGCCCCTTAATGAATGGAAATGCATTCTGAATTTTAATTGAATATCAAGTGCAAAAGCCTAATAATTATAATTTTTTTATAGGCGTGGCATTGCCCACTTTTCTAATCACGAAATTGTAAAGTCATAACAGCTCAATATGTTTGCCATGTTTCAGAAGAATCGGACCAGTGCAGGTACCTCAAAATTATAATTGTTTTAATGGGCGTGGCCCTGCCCACTTTTCTAATCATGAAATTGTAAAGTCATAACAGTCCAATACGTGTGCAAAGTTTCAGAATAATCGGTCCAGTGCAAGTACCTCAAAATGATACCTCTTTTTTATGGGCGTGGCACTGCCCACTTTTCTAGTCACGAAATTATTTAGTCATGACAGCTCGATATGTGTGCAAAGTTTCAGAAAAATCGGTCAAGTGCAAGTAGCTAAAAATGTTAACTAATTTTTTATGGGCGTGGCCCCGCCCACTTTTTTTATCACAAAATTATATGGTTGTGACACCTTAGTATGTGTGCAAAGTTTCAGAAAAATCGGTTCAGTGCAAGTACCTCAAAATTAAAACTTTTTTAGGGGCGTGGCCCCGCCCACTTTTCTTATCTCGAAATTATTTAGTCATGGCAGCTCGATATGTGTGCAAAGTTTCAGAAAAATCGGTCAAGTGCAAGTAGCTAAAACTGATAACTAATTTTTTATGGGCGTGGCCCCGCCCACTTTTTTTCACCCATAAACACTCCCTGGTATGTGTACAACAACTTACCAAAGTTTCAGCCCGATCGGTTTTACAGTTTCGGAGTCTATAGCTAACACACACACACACACACACACACACACACACACAGAGTTTCACTTTTATATATATACATTTAACTAAATTCATATTTAAGTGCAACTTAAATAAATTTCCATTATTGTACTCTTTAGAAGATTGCAGTTATTTTAATTTACAATATTTTATAAAATATATATAAAGATTTCAAAAAAATAATCTTACATAAAAAACAGCCTTTTCGTATAATGTTTTACAGCATAAAGTTAATAGGATAGGGTTCACCACTACTCTCGTGCGCTGAGTAATAGGATAGGGTTCACCAATACTCTCATACACTGCTTTAACACTAACATATCGGAAGGGCTTGTTATTTTACACATTTAAAACTGCTTCAGTGTTCCTAATTTTTTTTTTTTTTTTAATTTCTTATGTCACAGCCATCAAGGTTATAATATCACTATTGAGATTTTATTTTAAAGCTGTGATTGATAAACTTTCATTATTTTGTTTAACAATGAAATCGAATTGTGGTTTTGTATATCAAACTAATTTTTTTAAAACGGGTTACCCACACGTTGTTACATAATGAGCGGCAAACTTAAATCACTTTGTGATACACTTGCATACACATGTATTTAGTTGTACAATAGTTAACACACACATATTTATATGTTTTGTTTTTGGTTATATTTTCTATTTCATTCTTAGATCTTTGTGTGGGCTTGCTAAATGTTTCAACTGACATTGTTTGGCACATAACAATATCATGGCGAGCCGGTAATATTGCATGTAAATTAATACGCTTTTTCCAGATCTGTGTGACATACTCATCAACTTATGTTTTGGTGGCCATGAGCATTGACAGATATTATGCCATAACCCATCCCATGAATTTTTCAAGAGCACGTAAGTACATAACCATGGTGTAATTATATAAGGTAATTGCATTTTGGAGAGAACTTTTTTATATTAATTTTTTTTAATATTAAGTCTGACATTTAAAGTAAATGAGAGAAAAGAGAAATTTGTTGTTTATCAATCGATTTTGACAGCTCAAATTTAAAATAAGTGAAGAAAAAAATAATTAGCTGACGAAACAGGACCACCTGATGAATAAATATGCAACGGTGATTGCATTTCGGAGAGATTTTTTTTGAAAACAAAATATATAAAAAGTTCGACAATTGGAAATTATAAGAGAATGCCGAAAATGTTTTTTGACATTTGGAAACGACCCCAATTAAGAGTACCCTGTACATACCAAAACTTAGTCATGTAAATGTATATAAGCAAATTGCTTAAACAAAGCAAGCTGTAGTATATGTTTTCCGTCAAAGTGAATTCGTATACCAGAGATGGAAAAGTACTTATAAAGTTAATTTTAACTCTCTTTGAGAAATCTTTTATAATGCATATAAAGACAACAAATATAGTAGTATTTTTACTTTAGACAAAAATAAATTTGTTAATACCGACAATAAAAATCTAACTGCATAAATAAGTAATATCAAAACAATTCAATAATTTTTGACATTATAATTCCTGATCAGCCGTTGCGATGAGATTACCTTTTGAATGTGCCTTGATGCATACAAAGAAAATTAACTGATATACATCACATGCAAGTTTTTACTGCTTTGCTCTTAAAAATTTTCTGTAGACAAATTAATAAACAATTTATCTGCAATTTATCTGATATATTTTTTTTTTTCATACAGAATTTACTGAAATCGTACATCAAATTTATTTTCATTTAAAAAATTTTCTATAAGCAGTTAATTGATTAAAATTTTGTTTAACAAAAATGCTCAACAAAAAGAAAAAAAATTTTTAGAAGCAATTTTTCTAACAAGCTCTTTATGCAAAGCATTATAAAACGAACAATCGGGCCTGTTCTGTATTCCGATGAAAACAAAGTCTTCGGTATGCTAACTGCACTCTAATTGTTTAGAACAACAATACCATAACAAATATAAAGAAATTTATATCACTCGGAACATAGAGCAGGGGGAATATATAGACAACTCATAGAAAGTGTAAAAATTAAAAAAGAAATTTTAATGGAAGAAATAATTCAAAATATTTTTTTTAAAAATTTTATAAAAAAATAAATTTCCAAAAAAAAAATATGTATACAATTTGATACTGAAAAAAAATTCATACAGAATTAAAATTAGAAGAAAGTTTACTAAAATATTTTATCTAATAGGAGGAAATCGCAAAATTTTCTGTATAAGTAAATTTAGTAAAAAAAAAAACTATTAAAAAGTCAAAAAAAAAATTACTTAAAAAAAATTTAATTTTGTAAAAGAAACATATATTTTAAACAAGTAAGAGCGCTATATTAGGCCATGCCGAATCTTATATACCCTTCACAACGTGTAGTCACGCAATAACAATAGTTTGTATCACCCAACAAAACATACATATATTAAAACATCCCATTGTAAAATTTTAAATTTACGTATGTGTTAAAAAAAATATAAAAAAAAAAATTTAAAAAAATAAAAAAAAAATTTAAAAAAAAAATAAAAAAAAAATTAAACAAAAAAAATTAAACAAAAAAAATTAAAAAAGAAAAAATTAAAAAAAATAATAATAAAAATATTAATAATAAATATAAAATAAAAATAAAAAAAACAAAAATTTAAAAAAAATTTAAAAAATTAAAAAAAATTTTAAAAGAAAATTAAAAAATATTAAAAAAATTAAGAAAAAAATCAAAAAAAAATTAAAAATAAATAAAAAAAATATTAAAAAAAATTAAGAAAAATATCAAAAAAAAATTAAAAAGAAATAAAAACAAGTAAGAGCACTATATTCGGCTGTGCCGAATCTTTTATACCCACCACCAATTTTGTGTACATTTGAAGCACATTATTTATTATTTTGTTAATCATTATGGAGTAATAATACTTTCTTTGTAGTTAAATTTTAAGGGCCCATGTTGAAGGTGAACTACACCTAGTTTTTAAATTTATTTTCTGCATTTCATTTGACATTTCTCAATCTCAAACTTACTCAATTTGATCCGTGGAAAGATACGCAAGTGAGCAACGCTTTAAAGTTATTCAGGTTTTTTATAAAAATGAGCGTTCAAATCAAAATGCATTTTGTGCACTTCGTAATTCTTTTGATCAACATAATCGTTCAAATTCGTTCACAATCGGGAGAATTGTAAAAAATATTTAAATTTCTGCAAAACAGTTCTGTATAAAATGTTAGAAAATCTGTGAATGCCTTCTTAGTTCGTTGAATGGGAGCCACCGCTGGTTTTGCGATAGTGTGGCAAAAGAGCAGTCAACCTCGCCTCATCATCATGCCCAACAATTGAGCATCAACATTGTCATTGAAAATTTGGACCATCAGATAGAGGAGTGGCGTCTAGGATGGGAGGGGCCTTTGGCCGATATTTTGTTAAATACATAATTTAACCATACAAATTACAAAAAGAAATAATAATTATATCCTAAATAATTTAAAATTTAACCACCCTTTATAACTTCGATATGCTACTAAAATGCTTTTGTAAATGTAGTCTTTCAATGAAAGTGGGCGTTAAATTAGGCGTGTCAATATAGTTTCTGCTGTTAAAAACAACTTAGATATTTCAATATAGCCCTTTATTTTCCCAAAAACTTTGTGAATAGAGAAATTACATGAATTTAAGATAAACCGTTATAGGGGAGGTAGGCGTTAAAGTGAGCGCGTCACCTTAACTTTTTGGCACAATAATTACATTGATTAGAAGGATATACGTAGCAAATTTGATCATCATATCTCTAATTTTGGCGGTTTTATGAGCTCTTTAATTTCATTAACGGTAGATAACGTGAAAAGTGGGCGTTATAGTAGGCGTGTCAAAGTTGTTTTTGTGAATGAGTACAACTTAGGTGTTTCAATATAGCCCTTTATTATTCCAAAATCTTTATTAATAGAGAAATTATATGAATTTTAGGTAAAACGTTATATGGGAGGTGGGCGTAAAAGTGGGCGTGGCACCTTAATTTTCTGGCACAGTAATGAAATTACCTAGGGGGATATACGTAGCAAATTTGATCATCCTAACTCTAATTTTGGCGGTTTTATGAGCTTTTAAATTTCATTAACGGTAGATAACGTGAAAAGTGGGCGTTATAGTAGGCGTGTCAAAGTTGTTTTTGCGAATGAGTACAACTTAGGTGTTTCAATATAGCCCTTTGTTATTCAAAAATCTTTATTAATAGAGAAATTATATGAATTTTAGGTAAAACGTTATATGGGAGGTGGGCGTAAAAGTGGGCGTGGCACATTGATTTTCCGTTACAAAAAAGCGTCTCACCAAGAAGCAAAGTGTGCAAAATTTCAGAGTCGTACATCCAATTTTGTTGCTTTTATAACGTTTTTGTTTTTAAATATACCGAAAAATACACTGTGCGGTATAAATTTTCGTACATTTTAATCGATAACTCCTCTCCTAATGCATAGATTTAGATAATTTTCGGAAAAAAATATTGCTTTTACTCAGGAAATATATATTCGAAGTTTCATGAGTCTACGTTAATGCGTTTGGACACAATTCCATTTTATTCGATGTTTGAAGGACACGGTTTTTTCGACCTACTCTTGCTTTTCGAGCTATAACTCTCTTCCTAATATTCCGATTTAGCCCATTTTCAATACCAAGCAAACCTTGTCTATAAGAAAGATTCTGGCAAAATGTGAGCCCCCTAGCTTTTTCGGTGCGACCTCTATCGTGCTTTCAACAGACGGACAGACGGACGGACATAGCTAGATCGTCATCAAATCAAACCCTGATTCAGAATATATATACTTTATGGGGTCTAAAATGGATATTTCGATGTGTTACAAACGGAACGACAAAATGAATATACCCCCACCATTTTTTTGGTGGCGGGTATAAAAAAAATTAAAAAAATTACAAAAATATAAATAATATATAAAATAAAAAATAATATAAATTTTTTTTTTGGGCTCAGCTGGGGTTGGATTTCACGTTTATCTAACCAGTATATCACGTTTGTATGTATGTATGTTGTTGTTGTATGTTGTTTTTGTGTTAAAAAAACGAGGTGGCCGTTGGTTTTTGCTCATATCTCAGTTGTTTATGGATCTACTCCCGAATATTTCTGATAATACCTCACCAGCGATGTCGGGGGGCTTCAAAAAGTTGATTTCAACATACACACGGTCAGACGGACAGACGGACAGACTGACAGAGCTTAATCGACTCCCCTATTCATAAGCTTTCAGAAAATATATACTTTATGGGGTCGGAAATGAAAATTGTAGAACTTTCACACGGAACGACAAACCTATATATACTCTTTTATACCCTTCACCTGTCGTGCACAAGGGTATATATAGCTTTGTCATTCCGTGTGAAATTTTTATCTCTTAATAAAAAAAAATTTTTTGAAAAAATTTTCCTTTTATAAAAATATAACTTGTCTTACTTTACAGGAAAACGATCTCGGTTTCTTGTCGCTGGAGCCTGGATATCCTCCGTCCTTTTGTCCCTACCCATGCTTGTTTTATACGAAGAAAAAGAAATACAGGGACAAACTCAATGCTGGATAGACTTAGGGCCACCATGGGCTTGGCAATTCTATATGTGTATAGTAGCAGCTACTGTCTTTGTTATACCTGCAATCATAATAACATTGTGCTATGGCTTTATTGTTAAAACAATATGGGCTAAGGAATCTGTTTTTGTACCGGCCGAAAGAGCGGATCTGGACAACACTGCGACACGAAGAGCCAGCTCGCGTGGTATAATACCACGGGCTAAAGTGAAAACAGTTAAAATGACTTTAGTCATTGTTATAGCATTTGTAGTGTGTTGGTCACCCTACATCGTTTTCGACCTGTTGCAGGTTTTCGATTGTGTACCTCAAACACAGACAAACATTGCCATAGCAACGTTTATACAAAGTCTGGCACCACTGAATTCAGCGGCAAATCCTTTGATTTATTGCTTTTTTTCATCGTCAGTCTTTAGAATATTAAGGTAATTCTACGGAAAACTTTAACAAAACTTTAAGGGCCGTATTCATAAAAAATATTTTAGATTTATTGAAGGCTTATTTGACAAATTTCTCTACAACATCTGTCAAATAAGCCTTTAATAAGCCTTAAATATTTTTTATGAATACGGCCCTAAATTGCTAAAATATTTAATATAGTTTTAGTTGAGCACTTTTTTCGACTTAAACAAATTCATGTTAATTTTTTTTAATTATTTTTGCTTTTCAGTCGCTTTCCACCCTTCAAATGGTTTACCTGCTGTTGTAAGTCAAATCGCCACAATTCCTGTCCAAATCGTCGTAACACAGTGGAACCTCGCCTGCACAACAGCTGTGAGTCCATGCGTACTTTAACGACATCAGTGTCAAGACGCTCTAATAGAGGAGCCACACGAGTGGTAATCTGCGAGAGACCCAATACGAATTCAACCGATCATATCGATGTATCAGATGTATGATAGCAGCGCTGTGCGCGTTGTTCCAGCATAATTTCGCATCGTTCAACGCGCTTAGCTTCCCTAGAATATGTGTAAGATAACTAACAAAATAAATTGAAATCATTAAGATCATTATTCAAAAAAGAAAAACTAAATAAAACCTCATTTTAAAATTGTTACCCGAATGCCAAAACTTTATGTAGTGTGTATGTGTGTAAGTTGATCTTTAATTGTATTTAAGATACCAAAATAGATTTAAGATATGTTCACATTAGGCAAACATTTGACGATATAGACTTAATAACTAAAATTTATTAATATATTGTCCTCATAAATAAATGGTTGTTGAATTTAAACTAATTTTGATTTAAACAAACTGCAATATCAATCATTTGGTTTATGTCTTGACTATATTTGGTGTAATAAAAATTATTATTTAGGAAAATCAATGTGGTTACGCTTATTTAGGTAAATATTTATCAAATGTGAACCTCGCTTGACGTCAGCATTTGTTAATTAATAACACTGTGCGACAGTTCAAATCGGTGGGGGTTCTGGTTACTGGAAAAGGTTAGGTTAGATCCGGCAGCCGCCCGAAGGCATAGCTTACTTGGGTCCTCCGAGGGTTCCGTTGTGATAAGGCCTGGAAAAGGTTAAATCGGTAATAAAAAAAAAAAAAAAAAACGTGTCCTGGTGTATCGTTGGGTTAACAGGATTCGAGATATGTATATCAACTTGGATTTTTAAATTTTTTGCGACTTTTTTATTCATTTTGACTATCTAAATAACCAAACTTCTCAAAGTGATGTTTATCAAAGGTTTTAATCTCAACATCGTCCACAAGATACTCAATATGGTAGAGCGGTAATTTTGGGTTTTATTGGGTGGGACCCTGAAAAATCCGTTTTTTGCTTTCTTCTTACAAAACTTAGTTAGAATCAGAAATCAAATCAAAGTGTTTTTTATTTTATTTAATATTTGTATAGAAGAACAATATTTAAAAAGTGATGTCAGTGTGTGACTTGCAACCACTTAAAACTCCTCTCATGCGCATGGTTTGCTCACATGCTGACCCTATTCGTTTTTTTTTGTTTTTAGTTTTTTAGTTGATGGTGTAGTCTGTGTCGGATGCGGATCTGTCTTCATCTGGAAAAAAACTTTTATTTGGTGACCTACCCTCGGAAGAAATTAGGCTCCTGGCAACAATTTAATTTAAATTTGGACAAGTTTTTCAGCTTCACGGTGAGACAATTTGAATACTCTAACAATATTGTCCATTCTTACCCTTGAAATAAGCATTACTTTGTTCGATGGGCCGGCTGCTGGTTCTGGCTCATAGGTAAAGTCCAAAGAATCCAACATAGACAGAGAGAGATCTTGTTACAAGGGAATAATAATTTGCTCTGTCAGAACCTAAAAGCTATGGAATTTGTATTTGATCTGAATGCGGAACAGGTATTTCGGCACTTTTAACAGAAATGTAAACTATTTGCTTAAGTCCACACATTTTGTTTGCCCAAGCATAACAGTTGTCGGAATTGTGTTCTTCTGGATCAGTCCAAATTATTAGAAACTGAACTACATTTTTCTTGGATCTACATGGTTAGAGCATTATTGAACTTTTTGCAAATTTTGTCTGGACCCTACAAAATACTGTAAATGATTTTGTCTGGACCCTACAAAATACTGTAAATGATTTTGTCTTGACCCTACAAAATACTGTAAATGATTTTGAAATCAATTTATCAGCAAATGATCCTGTAGTTGTTGGAGGAGCTCTGTTTTAACGAACATTGCAATATAAATTAGATTTTCCGGGCAATTTGCACTTATTTTGGCTCTTTACTTTCACTATATTTTTTCGAATATTTCAAAAAGAAATGTAAACAATGTATGCTTTTGTGACCTTTGAACAATGACAAACATACGCTGGACTGTTTTTGAAATTTTCTTTTCTTTTTTTAACAGATATCGGAATAGGTTGTATCGAAATTATGGATAAAAGAGAACGGATGTACCAGAAATGTACATTTCTAATATTTTTCTCGAAGTTTTTGACATAAACCAACTGGTCATCGATATGTATTGAAATTGTAATTTTGTATGCCGATTTCGTGCATTTTGACCAACTAACTATTCAAAAATCGCAAAATGATTTTCAGCAAAGTTGTTAAACTCAACACCGTCTATAATTTTGCTGAACTTCATTTTGCAATTTTTGAACATTTAGGTGAACAAAACCTGCACGAAAACGATGCTCAAACATTTAGGGCCATTATTATAACTTACCAATAACTAAAGTTAGGATGTTATCGGACAGATAACTAGTTTTTGGTTATTACAACTTCACTTTAACCTAAAAGTGTCCGATAAGTTAAAGGGAAGATCACACTACTTTTAACTTTTAACGTGAGGTTTATAAATTAAAAGTTACCATATTTTCTACCGTATAAGGGAATTGTTTACTATTTGCTTGTCGTTACCACTTTGGTTTTAAAAAACTAATAAATATGTTCAGCATTTGCTTTGGTGCTGCCATACTTTAAAATATATACAATTTATTTTACAGGCAGGTTGTAATAACGAAAAATACTTAATGGTCAGTTTATTGCTCACGTTAACAAAAGCTACCTTTTATTAACATGAACTTTGTCGGCAAGTTGTAATAATGGCCCTTAGATGGTCAAAGTGAACGAGAAAGGTAAAATAGTTACGACTTTCCCTAACTATACAATACTTACTAGCTTCAAATTTATATATGTATCTCGATTCCTAGAGCTAACCCAGAGAAACTCCGGGGCACGTTTAACTGTATGTTTATCATTATAACTTTTTCCGATAAGTACAATCCCCGAAGATCACTGGTCACTACTATTTGTCAAACACTGTAATTATTTACCTAAATTAATTTGTTACCATAAACTTTATACATATTTTTAATAATTCAGTTTTTTTTAATTTATTGCCGTTAGTATAAAAAATTTTTAATTAAGTTCTTTATCAAAGCATATTTATACTGGTACATGCAACAGCTGATTGCTAAAAAAAATAAATTTGTGTAAATAGTTTCATACCAAAAGAAAAATCTTATTTCCCAACCCTGCACATATTAAAAGAATTAAGGTGAATTAATTATTAAATTAAATATAAAGGGCCGTATTCATAAAAATTTTTTAAGGTTTATTGAAGGCTTATTTGACAAATTTCTCTACAACATCTGTCAAATAATCCTTTAATTAGCCTTAAATATTTTTTATGAATACGGCCCTAACTTTTTTTCCCAATTAGCTATTGCGACATGACAACCGTGTCAATGTGTCTTCTGATAAAAAGGAAAAATTCTATTATGACTGTGGGAGCTTATTAATTTACTTTCAAATTATTTTTAGTTATACTCAGACTGATCTATTTTAATACAAATAAATTAATGTTTAGTTTTCTAAAATAAATAAATAATAAAATAATAAATAGCAAATAGTAAATAATTTAAAACATTATAAATGTATATAGTAAAATATTTATTTATAATAATATTGTGTATACATAAGTATGTAAGTAAGTATAAAATAAGTATTCTTATTATATTTCCCTCTCTCTCTCCCTATCTCGCTCAGAGTTGTGCTTTTAAAAACAAACGTAAGAATTTATTGAAAAAAATAATACAAAATTTGTAATGCGAAATAAAAATCCATGTTGAAACTAAAATATTTAATAAATGAATTTATAAATAATAATTAATCGTACTTAAAGTCAATTGAGTTTTTCTTTTTAAAAGTTTTAAACAAGATATGTGCATAGTAAAGATGCCAAAAGAGATGTAAAAAATTTTACATTAGAGGGGAAGGATCTCAGATATCATAAACGACATCTTTAATTTGACGTTAGATTAATGAGCCACGCGGAGCAAAAATGTAGCCATAGTCAAGCCATAAACAACGATATGCGATATGATGAGATCGGACTTTAAATGGCGGCGCTATATACATATGTGTATGTATATGTATTAACAGATAAAAAAGCTTTATTCGCCGTGCCGAATCTTATATACCCTTCACAACGTGCTGTCAGGCAATAACAATTGTTTGTATTACATGTTGGCTTAAATTTAATAGACATTGGCAATGTGGGGCAGGTAAGTGGTGAAGCTTGATCGTACGGTATATGGGGTTTTAAATAATAGAGCAAGCGAATGCTGTTACAACCAGATTGGGAGGGCACATTGGAGACCAACCGTCTCGGAATTTGCAATGATGGGTATTAGTGTGTTAATATAGTATTTTTGTTAGTTTTTCAATATTAGCTAATTTTTTTTTTGGTGTTACGTTACAAACCTGGCGCAGGGTTGGGACCTACCTGGGATGTAATTTGCTGGCCGGTGAAGTCGTCGGGTACACCAGTTCGTAACATTAATATGAAATACGTACATGCATATAAAAAACATACATATATAAAAACATCCCATTATTAACTTACAAATTTAGTTAATGTATGTATAATTTTAAAAAAATACAAATAAAAAAAATAAATTTTTTTTCGATTCCACTCTGACCAGAATATCATGTTTGTATGTATGTGTTGATCGTTGTTGTTGTGAAAAAAACTGTCTTAGGTGTTTATGTACCAATGTTTCTGATTTTTAATACCGATCTGCTCCCGAATATTTCTGATACTTAAATACCTCACGCGGGTCCAGGCGATATCAGGGGGCTTCTAAAAGTTGATTTCAACACACACGCGGACAGACGGATAGAGCTCAATCAACTTCTTTCTTCATAAGATTTTAGAAAATATTTATTTTATGAGGTTGGAAATGAAAATTGTAGAAATTTCACACGGAATGACAAACATCTATGTATGAAAAAAGGGTATTTTTCACTTTTGTGTGAAGGTTATAAAAACAACAAGAGCGCTATATTCGGCCGTGCCGAATCTTATATAGCCTTCACAACGTGTAGTCATGCAATAACAGTAGCTTTTATCACCATCCCATATGAAATACGTACATACATATAAAAAACATACATATATAAAAACATCCCATTGTAAAATTATAAATTCACGTATGTATGTTAAAAAAACGAAAAAAAAAATTAAAAAAAAATTTAAAAAAAATAAAAAAAAAATTTTAAAATAAATTAAAAAAAAAATTATTATATATAATTATAATTATTATATATAAAACAAAAAAAAATAAAAATAAAATTAAAAAAAAAATAATAAAAATATAAATATAAATAAATAAAAATAAAAAAAAATTAAAATAAAAATTTTTTAAAAAATTAAAAAAAATTCTTTTTTGGCTCAGCTGGGATTCTATGCCACGTTTTCTCTAGCCAGTATACACGTTTGTATGTATGTATGTTGTTGTTGTAATGTTGTTTTTGTGAAAAAAAAATCGAGGTGGTCGTGGGTTTTTGCTCATATCTCAGTTGTTTATGTACCGATGTTTCTGATTTTCAATACCGATCTACTCCCGAATATTTCTGATATTTTAATACCTTACCCGGGTCCAACCTATGTCGGGGGGCTTCAAAAAGTTGATTTCAACATACACACGGACAGACGGTCAGACGGACAGACTGACAGGGCTTAATCGACTCCCCTATTCATAAGCTTTCAGAAAATATATTCTTTATGGGGTCGGAAATGAAAATTGTAGAAATTTCACACGGAATGACAAACCTTTATGTACCCTTTTTCACTGTGTGAAGGGTATAAAAAGTGCTGTATTTTGGGGCGTGGAAAAAAAAATTTTTCCTATTTTAGAAACTTCATTGACATATCCTTCATTCTAGGGAGTGACTGACACAACTTTTTTTTCCGACCTAGAACTATAGAACTTGAAATGAAATAAAACAAAGATGAATTTTTAAAATTGACCTATAATTTACTTTATCCGAATAATAATCTTCTGGCATTACATTTTATATAATTATGACTTCAGGCATCCGTTAAAAAGATGTGTTTTCAAAAATCTTCTGAATTCGGCGATTCATATTTGATATATCACACTGAGTTATCGCTCACAACAGTCATATTTTTTTGTGTTACTATTTTAGAACATTTTTATTTAGAACACTTTGTGAATACAGTAAATACAGTTTAAAAAATCAAAGCTGCCATATGAAATACATTAACAAATAACAATAACAATATAACGTAAATTAAACTAGGCTATAACCTGCTATTACTGAATAGCATATTTTTCAATAACTATTACCACTTCATATCATCTGTATTAGTTACAGAATATTTATCTCAAAAAATATCAATAAAATAAATAAATATAAACCTTCTGACAAAGTATTTCTACTTATTTCGATCATTTCGTATACATTTTTCTAATTATAGACAATTTTCGTTCCAGCAATTTTTAATTTTAAAGTTTTTCCAAATTTTTCTGAGAAATAAATATTATTGGGCCGTATTCATAAAAAATATTTTAGGTTTATTGAAGGCTTATTTGACAAATTTCTGTGCAACATCTGTCAAATAAGCCTTTGATAAACCTAAAATAAATTTTATGAATACGGCAGATTATCTATAAAATTAAAAACTGAAATGAAAATAATTTATAAAAAAAAAATATTAAATGAGTTTTCCTTTATCAATACAAATTAAAACTATAGACGAAATATGTTACAAACACCAATTGTAAGTAATAAATGTACAACATTTGTCGTTATAATGACCATTATCATTATCATCAAAGAACAAAAAGTATCGTTATCAAAATATAATGACAATAAAATGTCACAAAAAGATTAAAAAACAAATAAGAGTTCTTTATGCAGCTGTGTCGAATTTTTTACACCCACCACAAATATTGTATGGTATAGTAGTTTACGTGTATCTATGTATAAAATAAAAAAGAAGAAAGATTTTAAATTAAAGAATTCAAGCGATAAGAATATTTGCATTTCAACAAAACCAAAAAAGTGCGGCAACGCTGTCGCAATAATATCTATGGGGTTGTAAGAAATCTAATAACAATGGACAGCCTTCGGTAATTATTAATTTCTAACACATATGTATGTACGTATTTAACAAACTTTTCAATAAAATAAAATAGTTTTGAGCAAAGTAAAAAAATAAATTAATTGATTTTATATAGAACTAGCATATTAGCTGCTACTTCGATAGCGTAGTTCTAACCATTTATTAAATACTAAAGTTCTTTTTCTATACCCGCCACCAAAAAAATGGTGGGGGTATATTCATTTTGTCACTCCGTTTGTAACACATCGAAATATCCATTTTAGACCCCATAAAGTATATATATTCTGAATCGGGGTTTGATTTTATGACGATCTAGCTATGTCCGTCCGTCCGTCTGTCTGTCCGTCTGTTGAAAGCACGATAGAGGTCGCACCGAAAAAGCTAGGGGGCTCAAATTTTGCCAGAATCTTTCTTATAGACAAGGTTTGTTTGGTATTGAAAATGGGAATTGAAATCGGAATATTAGGAAGAGAGTTATAGCTCGAAAAGCAAGAGTAGGTCGAAAAAACCGTGTCCTTCGAACATCGAATAAAATGGAATTGTGTCCAAGCGCCTTAACGTAGACTCATGAAACTTCGAATATATATTTCCTGTGTAAAGACAATCCCCGAAAATTGTCTAAATCTATGCATTAGGAGAGGAGTTATCGATCAAAATGTACGAAAATTTATACCGCACAGTGTATTTTTCGGTATATTTAAAAACAAAAACGTCATAAAAGCAACAAAATTGGATGTACGACTCTGAAATTTTGCAACCTTTTTAGTGACACGCTTTCTTGTAACGGCAAATCAATGTGCCACGCCCACTTTTACGCCCACCTCCCATATAACGTTTTAACTAAAATTCATATAATTTCTCTATTAATAAAGATTTTGGAATTATGAAGGGCTTTATTGAAACAACTAAGTTGTACTCATTCGCAAAAATAACTTTGACACACCTACTATAACGCCCACTTTTAACGTTATCTACCGTTAATGAAATTTAAAAGCTCATAAAACCGCTAGAGGTATGATGATAAATTTTGCTACGTCTATCCCCCTAGGCAATTTCATTACTATGCCAAAAAATTAAGGTGCCACGCCCACTTTTACGCCCACCTCCCATATAACGTTTTACCTAAAATTCATATAATTTCTCTATTAATAAAGATTTTGGAATAATAAAGGACTATACTGAAACACCTAAGTTGTACTCATTAGCAAAAACAACTTTGACACGCCTACTATAACGCCCACTATCACTTTTGAATTGTGTCCAGACGCATAAACGTAGTCATGAAACTTCGAATATATATTTATCGAGTCAAAAGAATATTTTTCCCTGAAAATCGCTTAAATTTATGAATTAGGAAAAGAGTTATAGATAAAAATGTACGAAAATATACACCGCACAGTGTATATATGTACGATTCTGAAATTTTGCAAACATGGCTTTTTGGTCAAAGTCTTCGTTATAACGGAAAATATATGTGCCACGCACACTTTTTTCCTTAAATTTTTATAAAAATATATTAGTCATATATATTAGCATTTATTCATCTTACACTGCGACATTTATTGTACTGTAGCTAAATATAAGATAAAGATGATAAGATAGATGACTCTACTAGCAACTACTAGATGGCATGCTAACAACTTATGCTTATGTTCTCCTGAAGTTATGCTCTATTAAAAATGGGAATTGAGGAAAATTTTGACCTAAGTCAAAAAAAATTGTCTCTAAACATTATAAACAATTTATTTTCATGTACTAATGGCTAACAAATTTTAAAATTATACAAAACTTATTTCGTTTGAAAATCTTTTAAAAGCAAAATGTTATAGAAGTTTAAAAATCAAACTCTTACTAATAAATTTCCCGTTTTAGAAAAATGCAGAGAATGTATATTTTAAATCACCCTGTGGCCCTTAAAATTTAACCTTAAATTCACTTTCTTCCTCTTAAATTCATGTAATTTCTCTACGAATAAAGATTTTGGATTGCTAAAAGACTATATTGAAATATCTAAGTAATGTTTATTAGCAGAAACTTTATTGACACGCGTATTTTAACGGCCACTTTCATTGAAAGACTAAATTTACGAAAACATTTTACTAGCATACCGAAGTTATAATGGGTGGTTTAATTTTAAGGGACTATGTTGATTTTGAATAAAATTATTATGAAATTATTATCATTTATTTTTGTAATGATAATATTTGTATGCTTCAATTATGTATGGAACAAAATATCGGCCAAATGGCCCCCCAACCTAGGGGGCACACCACGATCCGATAGTGCAAATTTTCAATGACACTGTTGATGCTCGATTGTTGGGCACAATGATGAGTGGAGGTTGCTTGCTCTTTTGCCACGTTATCGTGAAAAACAGCAATGTTTCCCATTCAACGAACTAAGATGGCATTCACAGATGTTTTCACGTTTCATACAGACCTGCTTTGCAGACATTTAAATAGTTTTTACAATTCTCACGATTGTGGACGAATTCGAACGATTATGTTGACCAAAAGAATCACGAAGTGCACAAAATTCATTTTGATTTGAACGCCCATTTTTATAAAAATCTTTAATATTTAAAAGCGTTGCTCGATTGCGTATCTTTCCACGGTTCAAATTGGGTTAGTCTGAGATTGAGAAATGTCAAATGAAATACAAGAAAAATGTTGAAGGTTAGATGTGGTTCACCTTAAACATGTGCCCTTAAAATTTAACCACCCTCTACAAAGAAAGTGATACATATTTTATTATAAAGAGATTATTCTATAGCGATTAACAAAATAATAAATATTGTGTTTTAAATGTACACAAAATTGGTGGTGGGTATAAAAGATTCGGCACAGCCGAATATAGTGCTCTTACTTGTTTAATTACTAAATTTTTTTCGTTAAATTTATGAAAACTTGTTTTTCTGATTTATTTTACATAGAAAAAAATACCTGTTTAGTCGCATATAACATTTTCAGTCTCTCCAGGAATCAAAAGTCCCTTATTTTACAATTCTAGCTTCATAAATGCAGAAAGTACAAAAAGTACCATAAAAAACTCTAAAATGTACGTTATTGGTCACCCATAACATTTTCAGTCTTACCTCGTATCAATAGCCACTAATTTCTAAAATCCAGCTTCATAGACGTAGAAAATACAAAAAGTACCATAAAAATGCGAAAAAATACCTTGTTTTAGTTCCTAACATTTTAGGCCTTAGCTGGAATCAATAGTCCCTAATTTCACAATTCTAGTTTCATAAACGTTGAGAGTACAAAAAGTACCATAAAAAAAACAACACCTTTTCGGTCGCCCATAATATTTTAAAACTCACCCCGTATCAATTGTCACTAATTTCGAAATTCTAAAAAAAACGTTAAAAATACAAAAAAGTACCAAAAAAAATTTAAAAAAGTACTATTTAGGTCGCCCATAACATGCTCAGTCTCCCCAGGAATCAACAGTCCCTTATTTCACAATTGTAACTTCATAAACGTAAAAAAAAGTATCATAAAAAGTACCTTTTTAGATTTTCCATACAAGTCGAAGTTTAAAATGTTTAATTATCTATTTAAAAAAAAAGTGAAATAAATGTGAATATCTTTTTTGCATAAAAATAAGTAGTATGTTCTAAAAAGTACCACATTTTGTGCCGAATTTTCCCCTTTCTATCCTGTTATGAATATGTTAAATTTTTTTAAATTACATAATCTTTTATGTCTTGTGAAATCCCTATTACAAATTTTATGCAAATTTGCCATGTAATAAGGACTTAAACTTATTTTCCGGTATTTTCCCCTTTTTGGTACCTTTTTTGTCCCCCAAAAAGTTTAAATTTTACCTAATAATAATTAAAAATTTTTACAATTAAGCTATGAAAATACTTAAGGGGTGCTAAAATTATACTACAAGTCATCTGATCTGTCAAGAAAGTAAGTCAAGTAGCCAAAATTCTATATCCTAACATATAATCCGATTGTCAATTTTAACAGTTCGATTGATTTTTCATTTAAAAAAATTATCAAAAAGTTCTAATTACCGACTGTATGGAGGCTTTTTGACGATTCTGTTTTCTCCAAATATGAGAAATTATTCTTGGTAATACACCCGTTAAGCGAGTAATACACCTCATTGCTCTAGATGAACTTATAAAAATCTGATTCAACTTCTATTTGATTTTTAAACCATTCACCAAATACACTACGCACACACTACACTACAGCCTTCGTGAACCTACGAAAAAAATCTAATTGCATACTTCAACATAACAAACATCAGCATAAACCCATAAAAATCTATTGTGTAGTGTACACAAATGCTAAGGACCAGGCTTTATATGCCTTACAGCAATTTATAGCTAAAATTATAAAAACAAAACATAAAAAAAAATAAGCGATAAATAGTATTGTAAGAAAAAATTTGCAAAAATAGAAATTTATAATAAATGTAACATTAGAGTAAAAGAAAAGAAGATACACACTTTGAGATAAAACAAAATAAAAGACAAATTTGTGGTGGAATAAGTAGCTGGGGAAATTACATAAAGCAAACAGCATGAATATAGAAAGTACTTTCAGACAAACATAGATGTAATAGAAAATTTAAAGAAAACATGAAATTACATTAAATACCCAGCAAACAATCTCAATACAAAATAATGAGTGAAAAGTACTGAAATTAACATCGATGTCAGTCAGGCATTAACTTAACATGCGCTAAAGCTAAAAGCGCCTAATTTTTTTTTTTTTTTTGCTTTGATTTTTGTAATCATTTTGTAAATCACTTTAGAGATCGTTTTGTAAATTAAGCACGGGTTAAGGTAAGATTTTGTTCTTTCCCTGAAGGAGCTACCCAATGAAATAAAATTATTTTTTTTTATCTATTTATATAGATATTAAAAATATTTTTATATTTCAGTTTGTTGCAAATAGGTACTAAAGGAGTCAAAACGCATAATCTAGGTGGCCAATTCACTTATCTTCTACAAGCAATGATGCGATTTTTTAAATTATTTATACAAAGGATCGATTGTTGCTCTCTATGTGTAGCATTCTGTACCTCTAATTCATCAATTTTTCGTCACAAAAAAGTTTTAGATCATCTCCCTGTAGCGATTTTCATTAATAATGTTAAATATTGTATTGACATCTATTAATATATTGAGGTAAACTTTTTACTCAGAAGTTTTATAATTTTTTCCCGATTTCCTAAAATTTTGAATTAATAAGTATTCGCAGAATTATTCACTTAAAATGATATGTTTTTTTTTTTAATATTAGTTAGTTTCCATCTTTCACGCAACAATTATTATCGGATAAATGGGGATTTTTCTATAAAGTTTGTTTTTACAATATGTTTGGAAAATCAGTCATAGACATCTAACTAACTAATGAATAGCTTCATCGCCATTGTCGAAAATATCACTTCTTAGATAATACTTTAAGCGTGTTTAACCTAGTGAGAATCTTAGAAAGTTATTATTTGAATAGCTCCTTACCATTTTTACGACGAAAAATATATAGTATCCATATCTAGGAAAATGTTTGACAGGTAAGTGCTTGTACAGGACTATGTCAGGCATTACTTATATACTGTTTAGTTAGACTGACTATAATTAGCAGTCAATAGTATTTAGAGTTGTAATACAGTAACAAGACATTAACTAGTTTTTGCTGGGTATGAAGTGAACATTAAGAAAAATATGAATAGATTTACAATAAAATAACAAACTATTGCTAAATTGTTTTATAAGATAAAGCCGCAAAGAACAAAAAAACAAAAAAAGTTAATATTACATTATTAAAATTTAATAATAAATAATAAATTCCCAATGGAGAAGGCTGACATGTCACCACAGATAAAAAAGACAAAAACACGACAAATATTTTTCACACAAAAATATTTATGTAAATATGCACGTCTCAAAAATGTCTGTGTCATTCAGAAAAAATTGCTTATGTCTGATTTTGTTGTCTTTCAGGAAACCCATTTAACAGTTTTTTCCTCCTTCAATATAAAAGTTATTATAGTGATACATTTATATCTTATATAAACGGTGATTTATCTCCTTTAAATACTTCGGGGATTCTTTTGTATAGCAAATAATAACATTTGAAATTTATGGTATTAAATATTAGAGATTTTATTTACTTAAATGCACTCGAATATTACTTAGGCAATACTTTATGTATTATTTCATATCATTTTAGGCACCTTTATTTTAAAACTCAACTTTATATTCGAGCCACAAACTTTACTGTTATAGGGGCAGTACCATCTAATTGTGAGGTTCTGGTGCCTTCTACAAATTTCTTTTATATACACACAAGTCCTGACAATTACCAGAGTGCAGCTCCTTAAATAATGCCGCAGATGAAACGAAATTTCGGTGACCAGAAGAGTTTCCAAAAGGGGAAAATATGTATAAATCCTGATAACTGGACTAATTAAAAATAATAATAAAAGTAATAGAAGTAATAGAAGTAATAGAAGACATAAAAAATTATTTAATTAAGCGAAACGTAAGAATCATTTATAGCGGGGTAGAAAGGGTAAAACTCGGAAAAATAGTTGTAGAACATATTTGTTTTTATGAATAAAAAGAAAGATGAATTCACTTAAAATCATGTCTATTAAAAAACTTAATTGTTAAATGGATATTTAAGCATTTTTAACTTGGAATTTTTACCAAAATTTTACTTTCTCCCATTTTTATGGTACTTTTTTAAATAAGGGACTTTGTATCCTAGTTGAGATTAAGATAAGATATTAGCCAGCTAAAAAGGAACTTTTTCTATCTTCTACATTTATGGATCAAGATTAACGGACAGACTTTATGTAGTCGCAAAAAAAATTGTATAGAAATTGTAAACGGAACGACAAACTTAATTTATTTTCAACGAAAACTAAATAAAATCGGGTCAGATGAAGGGCAACATTTTCTTCAGAAAAGACAACAAGTTATTCGAAATAATATTAAGCGTTAAATAAATATCAGTAAAATATAACAGCTGTATTCACAAAAACTTATCAAACAAGCCTTCAATAAAAATGTTGTAAATACGGTAGTAAGTTTTCAAGTTATAACTTCCATTTAAATGCCACAAATATTTCAAAATTCGATTGAACAAAGTTTTAAATTAGTTTAAAAAAATGGTATAATTATCTCAATTTTAGCTAAAATCGACTTGATCAGCTTTTCCCTTAAACCACAGATATACAATTTTAAACAACAGCCGCATGGAAGGAGAAAGTAAAAATTGAAATATAATACACAAACATCTTAATGAGATGAGATAAAGGAAAAAAAAAACAAAAAATTTTAACTGTAAAATATTACTTTTACTTAGAACAATGACGTAGATAGACAATTGCTCTAGGGATGGTAGGGAAGCTATACAGCCACATTAAAAAAAGGAAACTAATAAAACACGCCAATTGGGCATAAGTGTTTACCTGTCATGAGCTTGGGCTAGGACTCTAATGCCCCTCATTTTAACCTAACCTAACCTAATGAAATATAGAAAATTTGTGATAATGTTGGGGGCCTACAAATTACGTGAGAGGGGCTTAGGCCTCCCATAAATATCTATCTACGCCAATGACTTAGTATGCTGGAGAAAAGAAACAACGCAAGCCAAATTGTATATAATTTAAGGTAATATGATAAATACTTGTTTTTAATGGTTCTGAAGTAGAGCTTAACATTTCAGAGATAATAGTATGTACTTCTGTGTAGTAAGATCTCTAAGGTATTAATATTTAAGTTTTATTTAATTTTTTCGTAATAAATATTTGAGTTTGAATATATTTTATTTTCAGAACATATTTATCTTATGATCTTATTTTGAAAGTCTAATTCGCTCAGCCATATTAACATCTTAGCATTTAACGTTTTCGCCGTCTATTTAACTATGCATCGTACGTTTTCGACTGGCTTTTACAGACGCAATTATGTTTGATCATTAGGTTTCAAGTGCGTTTCCATTTCTACAAAAGAAAAAACTACTTCAGTGTTTTTTTTTTTTTTTAAGACAAAAACTTGCACATTCGAGCCCTCTATAGAGCCACGAATAAATACAGCAACAAGGAATTATCAACTTGAAATACTGAAAAGGAGTGTAATAAGCTACGAAAATCAAACAACTTGATAAATGAATGTAGCACTACTCAGAACTTTTAAACGTAGTACAGCAGCACATGCGGACGTCCTCAACACTATGAGCATATAGATGTACTTAGCCAATGTCCAGATATAAATGAAATATAAAATGCTATTAAAGATGTCCCAAACACAAAAGCACACGGATTCAAACAACACCTCACCTGAACTTATCAAGGTCGATATAATGACAAGTGCCCAACTTATTGCCCGATAAATCCATCCTGGCTAACCAACATCTGGATGCCGATCTAAAGAAGGAAATTATCGTGAACATTCCCAAAAAAGGAAACTTCAATAAATGCAAAAACTTGCAGAAAATATCACTTCTCTCCATTATCTGAGGCACTTGAAAGTTATATTCGTAATGAGCAACCTGGTTTTCGGCCCAAAAAATCTTGCATTGATCATAATAACAGTATACGAATTGTATTAGAGTAATCCTGCAAATATGCAAAATATGTGGTCTTATGTTCCTTATTTAAGGAATTAATCCTGCAAATAGATATCACTGTTTTATAAAACATTTGTTGACTTTAAAACAGCTTTCGATACCATCATCTAAACAAGAATAAAGAACACACTCAAGTGGAAGTCCATAACGGGGAAAACTAATATCTACCCTTCCACCCCCTTCACGGAAATTCCTATTGTCGTGTATCTTGTCAAGAAGTAGTGACAGAACAAATAATATATATCGGGTGTCCCAACTAGAACGCAAATTTTAAATTTGCCGCCATTCGAAGTGTCATTGTTTGACATTTGAACAATTGTTATTGTTTGCTAGTAGAAGGTACGAGGTTAGTAAAAATGGAGCGCTACACGAATTAACAACGCATTCTCATTGTGAAATTGTTTTACCAAAATGGTGAAAGTTTTGCGGCTACAGTTCGCAAATTGCGATCATCCCATTTCCATCTTGATGGCTTCGTCAATAGGCAGAATTGTCGCATTTGGGGTGAGGAAAATCCTCGAGTGATTCACGAGAAGCAAATGCATCCTCAACGTGTCACTGTGTGGTGGGTTTTTGGGCTGGAGGAATCATTGGACCTTTTTTTATGAAAATGAGGCAGGTCAAGCGCAAACAGTCAATGGTGTTCGGTATCGTGAAATGATAACCAGTTTTTTCTTGCCTAGAATTGAAGAAATGAATGTGGAGGGCATGTGGTTTCAACAAGATGGCGCCACATGGCATACAGCCAGAGAAACACTTCAATTGCTGCATCAATCATTTCCCGGTCGTGTTATTTCGCGTTTTGGAGACCAGAAGTGGCCGCCTAGATCGTGTGATTTAACACCTTTAGATTTTTTTCTTTGTGGTTTTTTGAAGTTGATGGTTTACGCGAATAAGCCGACGACGACTCAAGCCTTAAAAGAGGAAACTGGACGCTGCATTAATGAAATGCCGCAGCATTTATGCAAAAAGGTCATTGAAAATTTCATTAAAAGATCGCGTGTGTGCCAGCAAAGCCGCGGCAGCCATCTGCACGATATATTGTTCCATACATAACTTTATTCTGTCTACTTTACGATATAATAAAGTTTCACGATTTTTTTTTTAAATATCTGTTTTATTTAAAATTTAAAAATTGCGTTCTAGTTGGGACACCCATTATAATGATCGGAGTTAAACAAAAATGCTTATTATCGCCTCTTCTAATCAACTTTGGTCATCAATAGTGATATGAAATACGCCACTCACGATTATAGACTCATAACCTGGATCATAAATGTTCGTTCAGAAGATTTAAACTATGCAGTTGATACAACCTCAATGTCTTTTATTTTAGCTTAAAGTATTTGAACAAAAGTTATGCTGTTCTATTGACTTAACACTCTTTTTATGCTCTTTTCCACTGGTGTCGTGAGTATATAAATAAAGCTTTGCCATTCCGTTTGTAATTTCATTCCGATCATTTCCGCTTCCATAAACTACATATTTTCTGAAAGTTTATGAATAGGGTAGCCGACTGAACAATGCCTGTCTGACCAAGTGTTAGTTGAAATCGACTTTTAGATGTCTCTGCATACGTTACACACCTGTGTATGTTATTAACCTTTAGAAAATATTTAGAAATAAAACGCTATTGATATCCAGTAAAATCGTTTTATTACCTTTTGAGATATGAGCAAAAAAACACGACTGCCTCTGTTTTTTCCCCATTTTTATACCCTTCACAGTGAGTGTAAGGGTATATATAGGATTGGACATACCGTGTAAAATTTCTACAATTTTCTTTTCTGACACCATAAAGTATATATATTTTCTGAAACCTTATGAATAGGGGAGTCAGTTAAGCACTGTCCATCTGTCATACTGTCCGTCTATCCGTCTGTCCGTGTGTATGTTGAAATAAACTTTTTGAAGCTTCTAGACATTTTCAATTATCAGAAATATTCGGGAGCAGATCGGTATTGAAAATCGGAAGAAGCGCTCTATAAACAACTGAGATATATTGAAAAAACCTAGGCAACCACGTATTTTCACACCAATACAAACTGGATAAACATAGGGTCGAGTCTCAGTAAAGACAAACAAATTTTTTTTTTATTATTTTTTTTTACGTAAACTCAAATAATAATTTTACAATGGGATGTTTTTAAGCGGATAAAGTCATTATAAAGATAATGAAACCTATATGTATGTATGTATGTATGTATGTATGTGTGTATGTATGTATGTGTGTATGTATGTATGTATGAACGTATTCCATATTAATGAGATGAATGGTAATACAAACAATCCTTATTGCATGACGTTGTGAAGGGTATACAAGATTCTGCACGGCCGAATATAGCTCTCTTACTTGTTTTATCCTCATAATGACTTCAAGGAGTTCTGTCACAATTCACAGTTAAACTTTTTGAAAAGTACTTGTACTTCATGTCGTCCTAGCAACATAGTTATAAAAGATTTCAAGAAGAATTAATTTTAGCAACTTCAAAAGATGACAATGTCTTCGAAACATGTATCAAATTTCCCATGTTCTGTGATTAAATACACTTTCCTATTGAAGTCTGTTTGTGTATTTTTATAATCATTTTAATCGTTAAATATTATTTTTTGTTTGTTCTTTTTGTTTTTCTTTCATTCAGTTTAGTGGTACTATGAGATACTACTTGTGTCATGACCATATGAAACAAGCAAGAAGTAAAAGTGGTGCAAAAAAATTAATCTTTTATTTATCTATCTAATATTTTTAGCTTCATTTGTGCTCGTTTACAACAGCTTGGAATTTTAATGTGCATCCTAAGCCCGTGATATTTAGTACTATTTTTCCATTAAAAAGATTAATACATGCGCCACCAAACCACATAGTCAAGACGAAACTCATTTTCCTTAATTCTAAAAAATCATATCTATAATTAAGACACACGAAATGTGGATTAAAAATTAAACGATATTAAAAATTTTAAAAATTAATTATAATTATTTTTACCGTCCCACTGTTTCTCCCGAAGGAAAAGATAAATCACTTGTTATTAACACATTTCAACAACAAGGGATAAGCAAACAAACCAAAACTACAAACCGTCAAAAACACATTTCACTTAAAAAAGCACAAACTCATAAAAACTCCATTTAAATTGTGGGGTCATTTAAAAATTTTTTCCAAAAAAATAATCAAAATAAAGAAGAAGAAAAAAAATGCTAACGAGTGGTATTTTATGTCTTTGCCATCAAACTGACGCCAAATGAGAAAAAAATACAAATAAGAGAAACTCTTAATGTCTACTTAAAGGACAAATATTTTATTATTTGTGTTTCGTTAATAAAAATATCAGTCAGGGTTATTGTTGTTGCTGTACTTGATGATGTTTATGCGCGCTCTCGAGTAAACATTAAAACTGTTTTGACGTCTAAATGTGAGTAGTAGTATTTCATACTTAAATAATATCGAAACACTAACAACTTACTTGCTTTGTTTGAGAACTCAGAAGGTTTGTTTTAATTAAAAAAATAAGTGAGAAAATTGTTGTCAGCCAGAACCGGCTAGACAAAAATTTGTTCAATAAGTCTGAAAATATTTGTACGAATTTTAATTTCAGATTCTGACTCTAAATGTAAATAGTTAATTTTTTCAAATTCTGAGGGCCAAAAGCAATTCTGGGGGGTGGGGTGCATTGCACCCTCCATAATGGTACAATTACGCCCATGTTTAAAAGTGTTAATGAAAAAAAAAAATAACGACGTAACGGAACATTCTAACAAATTGGCATCTAAAATACTTCACATATAATTCATTCGCTAGATATAATGTAAAAGGTTTTCCAATAAGAGTGATATGATTTCTTAAAAAAAACACACTGATTCAAAAGTTTTTTATTTAATGTAATATACAATCGATACAATTAAGTTCTAAATAAAATGTCATTCAAATGGCCTCCATGACTTCGAGCACTTTTCCGCTAAATCAAGTTGTATGTCATGAATAGCACATTCAATATTGAAGAGAGTCTGGTTTATATCGAAAGACCAATGACTTCAAATAACCGCATAAAAAATAGTTTAATAATGTTAAATCACAACTTCTTGGAGGCCGTTCAATATCACAAATAAAATAATCGAATCTCCTAACTTTTCTCGCAATAATTAAATTGTTGCGTTTGCTGTGTTGCACGTAGCCCCGTCTTATTGGAACCAAATGTTGCCAAGATCAACTTTTTCCAATTTCGGCCTTAAAAATTTTGTTATCATCGATCTATACCTGTCTACATTGACAGTTACGGTGTTGACAGCCTAGATTTAGTGAAAAAAGTGCTCGAAAATTGGGTCCATCATGGCTGACAAACTTCTGGTATTAATATGGAAAAAAAAATAGAGGCAGTCTTGTTTGTTTCATCATAAAGATATTAAACGATCACGCTGTATTTTAACAGAGATTTATTTCCGGATATTTGCAAAAGATTGTCACAACATGCAGATCTGAATAACATACGGAAGCTGCTAATAGTTGACTCCAACCAACACACGGATGGACGGACGAATATATGGGCATGACTTAGTCGATTCCTCTGGTCATGAGTTTTTATAACATACTTATGTGCTTTGTGGAGTCGAATACCAATATTATAGAAATTGCAAACAAATAACAAAACTCTATATCTGTGGCTTGGAGCTAAAAGGGCCAATGCCAAAATATTTACTTTTGAAAAAATTGGAATTGAACTTTAACTTTTAGACATGCTTTCATAGTGATATTGGCCATCATTTTTTTAATGAAGCTGTTCTGGGTTAAGTATGACTTTAGCTGTTTTACCATAATGAAAAAGAGCAAGAAAACAAATCCAATGCAATAATTAACTCAAAAGAGCAAAGAAATGACATTGGCCCTTTTAGCTCCAAGCCACAGATATATACCCTTGTGCACCTTAGGTGAAGAGTATAAAAAAAGAACTGATTTAATGTTTGGATTACTGTTTTCTTTTTGTGATTTTATAGAATAATTATGGTTAAAATTGTTAATGACCCCATAAAGTATATATTTCTTGAATCGGAGTTAAATTTTATAACAATCTAGCTATGTCCGTCCGTCTGTCTATTTGTCCGTCTGTCCGTCTGTTGAAAGCACGATAGATCTCGAACTGAAAAGGCTAGGAAGCTCAAAGTTTGCCCATATAACGCTTTATCTCAAATTTAAATAATTTCCCTATGGACAAAGCTTTTGGAAGAATAAAGAACTATATGAAAATGCACCACTTTCATTGAAGACTAAATTAACAAAAACATTTTACATATCAAATTTATACAAAGAAAGCGATACATATTTTTCAGTATAAAGAGATAATTCCATAGCGATTACTGTTAAAAACAAATAAATACATTTTGTGCTATAAAAGTACACAAAATTGGTGGTGGGTATAAAAGATTCGGCACAGCCGGATATAGTGCTCTTACTTGTTTAATTTGTATTTCTTGGTGGTAATAAAATTTTAATTAAGCTTTCTGACAGTTCTAACCAAACTTCCTTTCAGGTCTAGACTGTTTCTTACCCTTCAGCTGTTTACTCTGTTGTTAAAAATCTGCCACATTTCAGTCGCTTATATGTTAAATGTAATTAGCGCAACAAAACGTGTTTAAACAATTATTTGATAATATTTTCAATTGTTTTATTTAATTGAATGCTAAAAATTCAATGTGAAACACATTTATTTTCTAGCAAGGATGTGAGTATGTGCTCGTACAAAAATATTTTTGCAAATTATTCTTTCGATAAGATGTCTGGAAAAATGTTAGCAACCAGATTTAAAAGTTGATTATAAATAAAGATCTAATTTTTCGAATAAAATTAAATAATTAATCGATTTACAAAGTTATGCTTATACTATGTTCACACACGCGCCTTAATTGTCAATTTATAATATTCTCGCAATTTAAGGCCTTTATTGAGCTCAATTTACCATACTAAAAATTACTTTTAAATTGAGCAATATATACTTAATTGTTTCACTTATTGTCTAAAACTCGAAACACACCTCTTGAAAAGTATGTTCAGTGAGAAGAAAATTCTATAGGTGGCATTTCTAATGTCAAACAAATAAATATACAAAAAATAAATATTAAAAAAATAGAAAATGTTTGAAGAATATTTTAAAAAAATGTCTAAATAAATTAAAATACATACATATAAGTATATATATGTATAAATATAATTGTAAATATATTTTATCAACAGAAAAAACACTAAAGAGAAGGCATATCGTATTTTTTATAGCTATCAAATGCTAATGGAGTAAGATAAATTGAGTATGTGTGAACACTTATTTTAATTGCTCAATCAACACTAAATTGAAACAATTAAAAATATCTGTCTGAACAGGGTATTAGTTAACAATTTTAAATTTATACAATTTTAATGAAAATTTTTGGCTAACAACTGTCTTTTTTTATTTATTGAAAAAGTACGATATAATTTTTTTAATAAAAATGTATGATACAAATTTTTATTGTGGATAGTACACGACAAATTTGTATTTTAAAGAATACAACCAATATATCCGCTACTTCGCTAGCACAATTTGTTTTTACTTTTTACTGTTATTGAATACTTAAGTTATTTTTTTAATAATATTTTTTTAATTATTTTTTCTTTAAATTTATGAAAACTTGTTTCTCTTGCTTAATTTTTTAGCAAAGAACACTACTCCTTAGATTCTATTTATAAACGTAAAAAATAAGCAATGAAACACTTATCCTTCTCAATAATTTTCAAACTCATTTTGTATTAATAAAAACCAATTTCAGAATTCTATTATATTCAAAAACGTAAAAAATACAAGAGTACGAAAAAAAATGAGAAAAGTACCTTTTGTAGCGAGCATATCAATTTCTGTCTCACCTTTCGCCAATAGTTAATTTTAAAATTTTAGCTCCATAAACGTAGAAAGAACAAATGGTACTATAAAAATATGAAAGAGTACCTTTGAAGTAGCCCAAAAGAATTTTAATCTTAACTTAGCGCAATTATCCCTTATATCAAATTTTAGATTCATAAGCAGAGAAAAGAACAAAAAGTACCAAAAAAATAAAAAAAAAGTACCCTTTACATCATCATTTCAAGGTCAGCTTGAATCAAAATTCTCTAATTTTAAAATTCTAGATTAATTAACTTAGAAAATAAAATAAGTACCATAAAATTGGGTCAAAAGTCATGCTGGGACTGCTCGCAATCATTGAACCATTTTCAATCGACAATTGATGGAGTGCCGGCAATTCATTCAATGGCTAATAAAGCAAAGTCAATGCAAATTTAAAAATAAAAAAATCATCTTATTCGATAAAGCGCATTTCCATCTCCAAATTATCTTAAGAAATTCAAATGACAACTGGCCACAAATATCATGCAATTTAACACCATGCGAATTTTTTCTTTAGGCTTCTGTAAAATCTCGGGCTAATGCGAATAAACCAGAAACAATTTCTGACTTAAAACAACACGTTATTGATGGGATAAAGCGGACAAGGTCGTGGATAGATTAAATATAAATTATACAAATATGATTATAAAATGTAGCATACAGATACGTTGAAAAACCAATGTCGAATAGTATAAGGATTGCTTACCCAGATCAACACATGCAATATTTTTTATCCCGATAACTATGCAGACCAAATTATGTTAAATGTCCCTTTACAAAATTGTTGTATTTTTGCTATTTCGGTTTTGATTTTTATTGAAAAATATTATTAAAAAAAGAAAGAAAAAATCCAAATCAAATTCCACTAGTCTTGCTTACAAAGGCGACAATTTTGTAGGCGATGAATGGCAACTTTTTGAGCAATTTGTTTTGGGAGCTACTCTCCTCTCTGTCTGACTGCCACGTTTTTCGCAACAACTATCCTTTCTATTGCCAGTACTAATGTTTTCCAAGGTAACCAATGCAGTTGGCTGTGAATTACAGTGTTGTTTGGAGGCCTTTTTTTGTAGTCTCTTGCGACCACTACTGCAATTGGCTGATTCGTTGTTATCTTCCGGTTCAGTGGCATAGCCACTAGTATCGTAATTATCATACAAATTTTGGCAATCCAAATTAACATGTAAGCTTTTATTGTCGGTAGTATTGGAGCCTTTACAAACGCATGTAGAAATATTTTTGCTACCATTACCATCCCTGCAGTTGGTTGAACAATTACAATTGAATGTGGTTTTTCCTGAGGGGGTCAAACTAAAAGTTGTATATCGAGGCGGCGAAGTGACCCGATGAGAAAGTAGTTTGGAAGTTTCAACAGAAAGAATACTTTTACGGTGTCCAGGGTCCGTTTCTTCCTTTTTAGACATGGCTTTTTCGAACGAACCCCGGGGAGAACTTACTGCTGTTGAAGGACAATTTAAAAGCAATTCCATGGCTTTTATATCCTCTTTTTGACTTACATTTTGATCTCTCTTAACTAATGGCTTTTGTGAGGAAATGGCAGTAGATTCTGTAGCCATTGAAACTACTTTTGTAGCCATTGAAGCTTCTGCCGTGGAAGCGTTCATCTTAAATGGTTCCACCTTTCGCTCTTCTTTGCCGAATAAAGACCTCGGAGAACTTCCTGTTGGTGAAAGATATTTTAATGGTAATCCTAGTATTGTTGTCTCTTCTTTTATTCTTCGACGTAAAGTTCGTATCTCAGGGCGACATTTAAAATCCAGGCTCACATTCTCTGCCCTGTATACTCTTTTATTTTTAACACAATCAATACAACCACCAGCTTGCCTATTATCCTCATTAGCATTATGCCCACGATTATGCGTTTGTATAGTTAAACTGCGGGGATGGTCAACTTTGTTTGTCAATGTAATACTTGAGTGTGATTTATGTAGCACCAGTGTGTGCGTTGAATTCGTTTCACCATTACAATGGCAACAAGTACATTCTTGTCTTTTATATTCATCACTTGTACTTTTGTCCGTAAGTTTTATCTCGTTTCCATCATTATCATCATTTAAATGTAATGTTTTTGCAATCATTTCATTTTCTTTCGCCAACACAGGCTCACATTGACATTCTTTATCCTGATAAGAGTTTGTTTTCACAGGATATTGATTGGCAGTTCTGGTTTCCTCCAACTTTTGTACGAGTGAATAAATTTGTTGGAAATTATTTTGGTTTTGCTCAGTAATTTCTATGAAAGAAAACGAGAGGGACAAAAGTAAAATATTAAAATAATTATGAAATAATTTCAAATGGGCAGGAAATATAAGAAGGAAGCGTGGGAGGAAGGTTAACGATAAACATAATTTAAAGAATTAGTTGGTAGGAATTGTGTTGTGTGATTGTTGTTAAGCAGTGAAATGAAAAGTTAAGAAGAGCGATTTAGAAAACAAAAAGATTAATTAAAAGCCTATTTAACTATATCGCATTAATTCGCTTGCTAATAAAAGGAAAACTTATTTAGATTTTCTATTAAAAATCTATGAAAGCGACGATATACATACACACCAACAATTTGTCATTTTTTATACTCAACAACAAGTAACAAGAGCATATACCGGGTAGTTTTTATAGAGGTATACATTTTTATACTCTTTTAACTGACGGACATTTTGTCAACTGTCAAGTGCTTTATGTTTAGATTGGATTGGCATTTCAATACATAAAGACTGACGCAAAAATATCAAGGAATAGATTCGGTGCATGGTCGCAAAACAAGATTGAGTTTGATCCCGATTTTCATAAGCAAATTTTGTTAAGCGATTAAGCTGACTTGTTTTCTATTTTTAATGGATACGTCAATAAATTTCCATATTTGGAGTGATGATAATAAATTCTCTAGCATATATTGAGACACCGTTGCATCAAAAAAAAACTGACTATTTGGTGTGCTTTACGGGCTATTGGAAACATTTGAAAAAGACGCTGTTGGCCATGAGCCATGATTAATGACTTTTTCGTTCATCAATTGAACGACCATAATGTGCAGAAGCTGTAGTTTAAGCAAGATGGAGCAATATGTCACTCAACTTGTGTTACTATTGATTTATTCAAGAAAACCGCATAGTTTTTCATTTCGGAGTCGTTAATTGGCTTCCAAGATCGTGCGATTTAACGCCGCTATACTATTTACTGAGGGAGTATGTTAAATCGCTTGTGTACGTTGATAAGCCCTAAACATTAGCATTGTTATTGCCGATAACGGGTCACAAATAATGAAAAAAGTCTTTGAAAATTGGACCTCCTGATAAGACTACATCCGAAACAGTCATGGCGGTCATATGCCAGAAGTCATATTTATAATATAATGCCAGAATATTCCGAAAAAAGTAAGTTTCATATCAATTTGAAAAATCTTTTTTTGTATTATTGAATTTCAAATTCTTAACCTCAAAAAAAAACACCCTTTATGGATTTCAATTTTTCAAATTTGTTCCTCTTTTTATATTTAAATCATCTTCGTGTAGCTACTAGAATTCGTACCAACTCGTATGAAATCTTGATGTATCAGATATATTCGCATGTATATACAGGCAGTCAGCAAACTAATTGTCGGGAAACTAATTGTCTATAGTATGAACTAATAAATGAATATTAATCTTTTGCAAATATTCGAGAATTGTTCAGCTGTATTACAAAAAAGAGCGTTCTGTGAGAAATGTTTCTCATCAATAGAAATCCGGTTTTTTCGTGAAATTTCGTTTCGATGAAACCCATTTCTGGCTCAATAGATATTTTAATGAACAAAATTGTCCTATTTGGGATGATCGTCAACCTTAAAAATTACCAAGAGCTACTATTAAATCTATTTAAAACAATGACATCGTATGGCTTATGGGCTGGTGAAATCATTGGTTGATATTTTTTAAAAAATCGCACCATGTAAATCAACTATATGCTTCCTGAAATTAAACCGAGTGGTTTAAATAATCTCTGGTCTCAACAAGATGGCGGAACGAGATATTTAGCGACTAAAACAATGAATTTGCTGAGATATCATTTTGGTAAGAACTTAATTGCATGTTTTGCTAGTGTTAATAAGCCACCTAGATCATGCGATATCACTCCTTTCGACTATTTCCTCAGCGGCTGTGTAAAGTCTAAGTTCTTCAGGAATAAGCCAGCTATGATTCAAGCTTTGAAAGCCAACATAACTTTTGTTACTCATGAGATACCAGACAATATGCTCGAACGAGTCCCCAAAAATTGGACCTTTCGAATGGAACAGATGTAGTCATGGCCAATATTTACTTGATATCATTTTCAAACATCTCATGCCATAAATTGTTCTTTTGATGGATAATAAAAATTTTCAGATCACTTTCAAATTTATATGTTTTATTTTACGTTAAAAATCAAACCTCACGATAAATCACCCGTTATAATTAAGGTGGATCCTCGCCCCAGTATAAGTTACCTTGCCTACGATTTGGTGTTATGGTGGATATAAAGTTGTTACCAGGTCAGCACACATTAAGTATGGATGTTATGAGCGACTTCAGTGTGACAAATATGCTGGCTGTTTAAAAGGACTGTGCAATGAGGACTGTTGGAAAAACACCAACACGGCAATGTTAAATTGTTTTGCAGAGAAAAAATTTCCAGGGACTCAGTGAATAAAGCAAATGTCTATTGGTAACCCTGAAATCATTGGACAGCGAAAGGGGACATGAAGTGATAGTGATCTATTTCGATGTACCCCCAACAAGGTGCGGAGCTAAATTACAAAAACTGTTGAAAATTCTTAGTCAAAAGGTTTTTTTTGGCAAAAAAAATTTTTCTAGAAACAAATGGTTGAACTGAACTTAAAATCATGTAGAAAAATTTTAAAACTTACTCGCTATCATATCATAGCAAAAACTCTGAACAGACTTTTCGCTTAGTTCCAACTTTTCACCCAGACCATTGAAGTTTTCTGCAGACTTGCTGCTAAACTCTTTCAATTTCTGATCGACAGATTTTTGCACTGATTCCAAAATATTGTCACAAACAATGCTTAAGAAATCTGCACAAGAATCTTCCAGAGATTTTTCCTTTTTCGTAGAGTTCGTAGCAATAGCTTTTACATTAGCCTTTGGTACAACATGAGTCTCTGTGTGCCCAAAATGATTGTTATTATTTTTCAAATATTGACTTTCTTCGTTTTCTGCCTCTTCCTCACTAATAGCATCCAACTGAGGACAACTTTTTGAGGATGAAAATGATTGTTTTGCTGATTTCAAAGGGTTAGTTCGTGTTGGCGATCTTTTTGCGCAGAACCTGCAGTTGCATTGGCAGGGCTGACTGCGACTTGGTGACATTAAACTACATTTGTTAATAGAGGTTTTGGAGTGTTGACAACTCAAACAAGCATCACATTTTGAGCTTTTAGAATCATGCTGATTTCTCGACAATAACTTGGCATTAGAAGAGTCGTAACTGGCTCTTGGTACGAACATATTTTGAGGCATATATAAACTTTGTGGATCATTAAAGCCTTTATGGTTAAAATTATGTTGAGAATTAAAGGAGTCATGCGAAACACGCTTGCTATTTGAAGGCATTTGTAAATTGTCGTCAGTAGTGTAGTAGTACTGCTGTTGTTGTTGGGCAGGATTTCGAAAATCTTGATTTAGGTTATAAGTTTTTGAGGTGAAATTTGCAGCTGACTGTCTATTGCCAAAATTTCGATGGGTCTGCTTAATTGGCTCTCCATTACGCGTAAGTAGAGTGAAATCAATTTTCGCTTTGTCGCGACAACTTTTTAAAGGCTTGCAGATGCATTCATAGTTGCAATATGAATCTGAATCCTTAACAACATTACCACTGCGACCATTAGTTCTCCGGCTGACAACACTTTCGGAAAGTGACATACGTATACTACTGCCTCTACCATCACCATCGCTTTTAAGGTAACCATCATTATTCACTTTAGTTTGATTTGTTTTAACACTGCTTTTATTGCTGCTTTTTTTCGCTTTCGGAGTTTTCTTTTTCAATTTCGTAGCATTTTTACCAGCAGAAGATTCGTTGGCCGTATTCGATTTTGTTGGCATCGTTGAAAGTTTTTTATAAGACTGGGGAAAACGTTTTATAGGATGATGGCATGAGCACAAATCACCTGTAGCATAAGTTGTGATGCAGTTTGATGGCTGATAACTGCAGTAATGATTTAATTTATAATATTCCGTTAAACAGCAGTTTGTCGGACAGTAATTTGTGTACATTTATATTTCACGATGATTTGGAATTCCAATTTCTTTTCTATTTCAATTAAAAGCGGAAACTATTTAACAAATTTTTATTGTTGACTGGGAAGAACGCGAAAATATATACATAGAAAATAAAAAGATTTGGTCTGTGTTATTTTTTTTGAATTGCAAAAAAGTTAAAAAAAAATCTAATGAATGTGAAAAATGTTGACAGTTTTATTTTTTTTTTTTTTATAAACTTCAGAATTTGTTTCAAAATAAATGTTTTCAGCAAAACATTTAAAACTGTTCAATTTAATAAAAAAAATTGTTTACGGATCAAAATTAAAAACTAACGAATTAAATAAAATTTACTTGAGCCACATTCACATTTGTAAAATATTCGCCAATAAGCATAACCACTAATTTTGATTAATATTTATTTCATGTGAATATTTTACACCAAATAATTAAATTATAAAACAATGGATTAAAGTTAGTTTATATTAGATTTCTTATTAATAGTCAAATATTTACCATCACACAGTGGTCCAAATTCTCAATTCGCAATCTGTAAAATGGGCGTGGCAGATTTTTTGTTAAATAAATAAAAACAAATAATATACCTGTATTAATGTAAAACATTATTTATTTATTTATCTAAAGTTTCGAATTTTTATCACAAATTTTAATCTTCATTAGGTAATAGGAGCTAATGAAAGAAACAATATTTTCAATTTAATGAAATATGAATCCGAATATTCCAGATGTTAAAGGCAAGTGAAATGTAAAGGCAAATCGAAGACAACTGAAAATTATTCAAAAAACAATGGCCTGTGGCGAACAAATACAACAAATTGAAAAGACGATATGTTTGCTTTAATCTGATTCACTTGCTGAATAGAGGAACGACTCTGGTGTAGAAGCATCTGAAAGTTACGTTATAACTTTTTTTGCCCAAAGGCTCTGTACTGCGAGGATAAATAGAAGCTTTTGTTGAAAAAGAAGAAATAAGAGGATCTGGCGACAAAAGAAGATAGCGAAAAAAATCATGCACGGTTTTTTCGCGAAACATTTTTTGGGGGTGACTTTTTTGTATATTTCAGAAGTCTTTGTTTCGAGATTCCAATGCTCTTGTGTATCCACCATCGATATAAAAACTAACGCCTCCTCATTTGTGTATGGTATTGGTACTTTTGGAGAAAAGCTCAATTTTTTTTCAATTTTGCTGCTCTTGACGGAGAAGAGTCTACGGTTTTGACAATGCCCGCAGCATTTCTTTTTTCACACTTATAGAGACTTGTTCCAGCAGCAAATGTCAGTTCTTCTGGGGACCAAGCCTTCAATAAAGGTGCAACTTTCTTTCGCTTTGTTCTCTAACTTTTATATAAGAATTTTTAGAAGGTCTGCCATAGTTTGATGTCGACGGCCGATACAGTAATTCGTCATCCTGATATGCTGAAGAAGGCTTAAATGGAATTACAAAATTCCCATCTTGCCAATATTTATTTGCAGCCTTAAAAACTAGCTTTGTTCGATTGGCTTAAGCTTACTTCTTAGCCAGAAATCATACAATCATTCGAGCAGATTGCTTCACTTGTTTGCAATACCTATTCGTTGCATTATTCTGAAGCCCGATCTTAGCAAAAACATATGATACAACAGTATCAAGTGTCTTATTATGTTGTTTTTCACTATACCAAACATCAAATAGTTCCCTTCTGGTAATGGACATTTTAAACTGTAAACCTAATAAAAAGCATTTAGACAAAAACTGGCAGCTAATTTTAAAAACATTGACAAGCTACTATCATACAGATTGCAAAAACACAAATAATAGAATTAAAGTTTTATAAATTCCCATTTAAAAGTCTAATTGAATTTGGACATTGAAGAAAATGTTTACATATAAGACACACGTACAAAACTGAATTTTTTTTCTAAACAAAACATTTTATATGTTCCTACCTTTGTTAAATTAATTTCAGCATAAAAATATTTTAAAAACTTTGTTCTTATTTTTTCGCGACAACTTTAATTGCGGTACTAAATATCAACTGAGCTTTTAATAGAAAAACAAAACAGCAATTACTTGTGTTTAAAACAAAAAAGCAAACCTGAAACAGAAGTTAAATAAATAAAAATGTACCGATATGCTTTGTGGGCACTTGTCAACTTATTATCAAACAAAATATTTTGTTTCGAAATAATATAAAAAATTACTTTCTTCCGGCTAGGCGGAGAGTTTGGAACACTGTACTACATCAGTCAAAAAAAAAATCATAACCTGCTGTTTTCACGTAACGTTTTTAAATTATCAAAATTAAATTTACGATGTGTGAACCGCAATTGCAATAGGCGACAATCCATTGGGTAATGATTACTCTGCTGAATGCTTAAAAAATTACTGCGCAAAATAAGCTCTGAGACAATTGTCTATTTTTTATTTTTTTAGCAAAAATTCAGAATTGAAAAATACTAGCCTGTGCCCGCGACTACGTCTGCGTAGTTATCGGTACGAACGTTAGCCTCTTTATATAGTTATTCAGGTTGTTAAAAATCTTTGTGGCAAATTTCACTTAAATCCGTTTAGTAATTTTTCGCGTAATTGAGTCAAAATATTAAAGCACATTAACATTAAAACTTTCATGTTTATTATAGGTATTAGTGGCTATTCCACTTAATGCAAATAATTAAGAAAAAATACTTCTACAGACAACGTTGGATGACTAAAATTTTTTTCCCAGTACATGTAAATTTTCGACTCTCAAAACCTTTGAACCACCGACAACCGAGTTAAAAAAAATGCACATAATTTCACGAATTCGCCTAAATATTGTGAAAAAATATAGCCTATTTGTTAATCTAGGTTGTTGTCTTACTGTGTGTCAAATTTTATTTAGTTCCGTTCAACCGTTTTTGAGTGGTTGAGTAATAAATATCAAGCGCACAACATGCCAACTGGGCATAAGTGCATACCTGTCATGGGCTTGGGCTTTTATACTCCTCCTTATCAACCTAATAAATATCAAAACAGACAAATATACATTCACATGTATTATATAAGTAAGATTGTATTTAGTTTTAAATTAAAAAAATCAATTTAAAAAATGAGAAAATGCTTGTTTGTATGCATATTCTTCATCTACCGAACATAAACAATCTTCGAGAAAAAAGACCCGTTATTATGCCTAATAACAAATGACTTGTGAATACTCAACGCAATAAACAGTTTACTGCAGTAGAGACAACTTTTTATCAGGGACCGAAAATAACAGTTATTTTGAAATTTTAAAACAAAAAAACATATATTTAGAAGTAAATGCCGATAAACGGATTCAAGTACATATACCATATTGATCCTTATGAATTAGTCTATGATAAAATATGTTGCCTTTTAAAATTTTGATTTATATTTTTTTGAGCAAGAATAAAAGTTAGTTTTTTTTATTATTTTCTCGATTAAAAGTAAAAGTTATTTTTAATTTTCATTTTTAACGAGCCAATATCAAGTATATTTTAAACATAAAAACTGTTTCATTGAAAAATTAAATATAAGGCCAAAAATATTAACAAAATATGTTGATGACTTGTTTTGTATTGTCCCGAATCATTCAATTGATAATATTTTGGAAACATTTAATTCATTTCATGATGATATAAAATTCACATTTGAGATGGAATGTGACTCTTGAATTCCATATTTAGATACATTAGTGATAAGAAGGGGTAATAATTTGTTAAAAGATTGGTACCAGAAACCTACTTCATCTGGAAGAATCTTAAATTATTATTCGAAACACCCCAAGGGAATTGTTATGAATACGGCAAAGAATTTAATTGAGAGGGTTTTAAAGATAAGTGATACAAAATTTCATAGAAAGCATATAGAAAAAATCAAATATATTTTAGGTGATAATAATTATTATAACTTATGTCCCTCTTTTATCTGAAAGATTGATTGATTGCCCAAAATTATAGATTATTAGTTAATAAGACTTTCAGTAGTAGTCTAATAGTATTAGTTATTTTTGTAAATTATTACTATAAATATGTGAATGAATTATTTTTATTTGTTTGTTTGTAAATTTCAAAATTGTTTATATTGAAACAATATTTTCCCGCCTTTTTACAAAATAGTTTTTTAATTTGAAATTGTTTTGAATTTGTTTTTTGTTTTTATAAAATTTGTATACATATTACCCTGAAGAAGCTACCCATTATTTGGTAGCGAAATATTGATTAATAATAAATAATTTTTTATAAAAAAGCCAAAAAAGTTGATCACAAGCTTGAAAAAAAAATCATATTTAATCAATAAAAAATATCAAGAAATTTAGACGATAGATATATTTTTAAAAACTTAGTTTTACTATCATCAGAGCTTCCAAATTGTCCACTAACAAATTGTACCGCAACTCTCCTAAAATCAGTTTGAGAGCTGAAAAGGATCTCTCTTCACTAACTTGTATCGCAGGAACAGAATGCACAATAAAAGCCAGTCTACGTAGCCAGGGAAGTACATATTTCTTACTGTTGTTTTAAAAACTTTTCAGCAATCATGTAGAATGATTTACTAAATACCCGAACAACTTTGTAACTCAGGCAAACCAGCGCCCACCATTGATTTAGAATAGTATACAAAAATGTGAGAAATCACATAAAATGTGATCATCATGGTGATTTTTCATGCACATTAAAATAAGTATTTAATATTAAGTAAATTATTGTAACACGTACATTTCGTTAGAAAATAAACTTTCTTTTTGCTCAAACAAATAAAAATCAAAAAATAACTTTTATTTTTCATCGAAAAAATAATAATCAAAAAATAACTGTTATCATCTGACTTTTATGGAAAAAGGAATAATTATTACGGTCCCTGCTTTTTATAAATAAAAAAGCGCGGAGGACTTATTAAAAAGCACGAAAAACTAAATTAATGCATAAAAAGCGTATAAATGCATATAAATGTTTAAATAAGGCCAAGAACCGGTAATTAGTCTTGAAAATTAAGCATTTTTTTAACTTCAGTTGTCAACGTTCATAGATAAAAAATAATTCACTCTCTTCTCTCAAAAAAATTCTCTCGGAACTACGATTACCCGATAAATATACATATATGCCTTGACTTAAACTATACACAAACAAATTTTTACGAAACAAATGGGTTGATCCTCCTCAATAAGGAAATTTTGTAGTATATTCAAATTTAGAGAATTAAAACAATAGAAATTTGTACAATTACCTGTCCTCAACCAATTTATTTACTCTTGTTTTGTTTCTTTCTTCTCACTTTGCGTTTCCCTACTCTCAGCATTTTTCTTACAATATGAGCAGTAGTCACGATGGCATGGAGGTCGACATTTGCACCAGAAAGATGTATTTAATTCTTGACAAAGAAAAGGTCTTTCACATTCATTTTGATGGCTGCAAGTTGGACGACAGGCTTGACACTGATGGCGTGTGGGGAAATTATTGGTTGAATGACTTGACGAACGTTTACGTGAACGTTTAGTGCGACAATCGGGAAACATGATGCGATGCAAATGGTTTCGGAACTTTTGGTGGCGCCAAATGGTTTTGTAATGGAAATTTTTTCTATTTGAACACTTTAAATTTAGAAGTTATAGAAGCCAAAAACGTATATAAATAATTTATAAAAAAAATGACAATATTTGAATGTATTACCAGTAGCTTTAAAACTGTGTTTTTACAGTGTTTACCAATAGTATTTTATATTCTTACTAGCTAATACCCGGTGTGCTTCGCCACTCCAAATTTTAGTATTTAATTCATATGGTAGGTGCCACGCCCACTATTGTTAATGCACCCATTTCTTGTCTAAATGTTCATTTGGGTGTCAAAGTTGCTCTTGCAAAATTGTACTACTCTAATCGATATCGTTTTCCAAATATACGAATTTTAGTATTTAATTCATGTGGCCACGCCTACTATTGCAAGTACGCCCATTTTTTACCCATATGTTTGTGTGGATGTCAAAGTTTACCGTACTTAATTTGAAGACTCTAGCTGCATTAACTTTCGTGATATATAATATTTAATACTTATTCATTAATAAGGCGTGGCACCCCGCCCACTTAAAATTTTAAACTAAAGTATAGCCTATAGTTCCTTCCAGACATACAGAAAGATTCGGTGAAAATTTCAAGGAAATCGGTCCAGCCGTTTAACCGTCTATAAAGCACAAACAAACATACAAACATATAAACATACAAACACACATTGATTTTTATATATATAGATCTGGAAAGCATAGTCCTCGTTCATATTATGGAACATTTGTTACAAAACTTTTTCAAATTCTCTTTTAAAATTGCATTCGTATACATATAGTGGATTCGGTCAAAGAAACCTTTTTAGCGAACGAGAAGAGCCAACGAGAGTCGCATGTAAATAGCACTTAAAATATTGCACCCTGCTCCATTCTTCTTACCTTTTTCATCAACAAACTCGAAATTTTTTAAAATATCTTCGACATATTGAGACGAAACACAATACATGTAAGAACTTTTCTATATATAACCCATACTAATACAAATATTAACCAAATACGCTTTAACTAACAAATTGGATTTCAATACTGAAGAGAAGATAATTTATTTTGTTGCTTCCTTGGTCTTGACACTTGTCTCCTCCACAGTTTCTTGCAACTCTACCTCCGAGTATTTGTATTTCTTCAAAACTCTAACCACAAAAGGAGCCAATAATTTTTCATCCACTTTGGCAACATCATTAAAACCAAAATACAAAGCAGCCAAATTGGAGGTCACCAGCACTATACAGGCACCCATGGTGGTGTACCACAGAAAGGAAATGTGATAAATATTAGTGCCCTGGTTAGGAAGACTGTAATAAAAATAATTTTCAAAAAGGTTTATATAAGAAATTTCTCATCGTACTATTCTGAAGTTGAGTTCAAATATTTTGACATATCAAACTCATAATCACAGCCCTCTATAGATATGGGTAATTTGGTGTGGCGAAATGTACCCGTTACAATAGCTATCTGAGCATTTGTACAAATCCAGGCTATGGTGAGAAAGGAGACTATACTGCCAGTTAAAATACTCTAAAATTAAGCAAAATTTTAAATCTTTTATTTTGTAAAGTTATTAAGAAACTTTTTGTTTACCCTCTCATTTATCCAGGGCATTAGCATGCCCACTGTGAATATGCCCAACATGGGCCCATACAATATCGACTGCAAGGTGGCTGACAATTGTAAAACCATACCCAGCTTTTCCACCACATATACCAAAGCTATAGAGCTTAAGCCAAAAACAATGACCACCGAACGCATTATAACAGCCGTGGATCGCTCACTTAATTCCACTTTCAAAAATGGCTTAACAAAATCTTCCAAAACCACAGCCGACATAGAGTTGAGATAAGTCGACAAAGAACTTAAAGCCGCACTAAAGACACCTGCCACAAACAGGCCAGGCATGCCAGGAAATTTACCCAACACATCCATGACCAATACCGGTATCAATTGATCTCGAGCATGGGCCAACTGAAAAAAAGTAAAAATTGTTTCCATATGTAAAAAAATATTCTGCTAAAAAGGCAGGTGCCAAGGCATATTCACACAGGTACATGCAACGGCGAATTGATACAACAAAGTGCCTTTTTTAGGGGCTGTTTCTTGTTAAGGCCAATTCGGTTATCGAGGATGAAAAAGTTTTTTTGATATGTTTAATTTAATAAAATTTTGATTATAAATACAATATATATTTTTAAAACACATTATAAATGGTGCAAAAGCAACAAATATACATAAATTGTGTACATTTATCATAAGAGAGTAACCACAAGTTAATTGTTCAATACCGAAACTTAAATTTCATTTTCCATCCCTGGAATAATAAATAAAATCGAGGCGAATTCAACAAATTTTGACAAAACGCTTCCCCAAGGCATATCCATAAGGTATATGCAACGGCGAATTGATACAACAAAGCAACATTTCAAGGGATGTTTTATGTCAAGGCCAATTTGTATATCAGGGATGAAAAAGTTGTTTTTACATATAAAATATAATAAAATTTCATTAAAAAAGGATATAAATTTTTGAAACACATTATTAATGAAGCAAAAGCAACAAATATACATAAACTTAGCACATTTATTATCAAAAAAGTACACTCAAGTTAATTGTTTAATACCGAAACCAAAATTTCACTTTCCATCCCTGCATCAATAAATGAAATCAAGGCGAATTCAACCAATTTTGACAAAAAGATTCCCAATCAGCTGAGCTGATAATTTCACCTGTATGAATTCGCCTTGCGCTCCCCATTAACTGGGCTTATAATTCGCCTTGCTTTTAAGTATATATTTTCTGTCATGGCGAATTGTTACATCACGCTTGGAAAATCGTTATGATATTCCAAATTTAATATAATTTGATTTAAAAAAAGAATATATGTTTGTGAAACCCATGATAAAGGGTGTAAAAACAACAAATATAAATAAATTAAGAACACTTTAGTTAATTGTTCTTTAACGAAACGATAATATAATTTCCATCCCTGCATAAATAAATGAAATTAAGGCAAATTAAAAACATTTTTACATTATGCTTTCCGATTAGCTAATAAGACGAGGTTACCTGCATAAATATACCTTGGCATTTACTTACCCCCGTTGCCATGGGATCACAATCATAGTAGGTGGCATATGCCAATAGACCCACATATATGCACACCATATAGAGCAGTGTCAGACCAATAGAGAATGTGTATAAAGTTTGCTTTATCTTTTCGATATTGGGCAGTGACATAAAACGCTGGATAGTGGGTTGATTTATGGAAGTGTTTTGTAGTTTAAAAAAGGTGCCGCCTACAAAAACCGAAAAAACACTCATACGCACAGTGGGATCCAAAGTTAATCTGCAATCAAAGACAAACTGATAATTTTTGTTACAAAAAAAAAAAGAAACAAAAACCTTACTCTGGTGTATTAAGTCGACCACCTTCTAAATTTCGTTGCCATAGCACTTGAATGCCACCCAAATCTATGGTGCCCTTGATCATGAGCACAATCATGGAGGCAAACATTATTACACTTTGTATGACATCGGTCCAGACGACACCCTTAATGCCACCCTAAAGAAATCGGAACAGAAGCTCACTATTAGAAATAAAATATTATGATTTAAGCAGAATCTTGGTTTTTATTAACAGTTAGATTGTAAATGATTTTCAGAAAAAAAATATACAAATTTCATATAAATATAATTATAAAAATTTTTGATATTTTTAAATTAAGAATTCTTTATAAATTTTGTATACCCTACACAGAGAGTATAAGGGTATGTAGGTTTGTCATTTCGTTTAAAATTTCAAATCCGACCGCGTAAAGCAGATATTTTCTGAAAGCTTAAGATTAGGGGAGTCGATTAAGCATTGTCAGCGGTCAATCTGTCTATGTGCATTTGAAGCCCTCCGACATCATCACGACCCGTACTAAAATATCAGAAATATTTGGGAGTAGATTGAAATTGAAAACCAGTATTATCACCAGATAACTTTCTGAGATATGACCTAATAAGCACGAGATCCTCTTTTTCAGCCCATAGATAATTTATAGGCAAACTTGTATTATAATATTGTATTAAATTTCTACATATGATATTCGTCTAGGGATATTCGTAAAAAATATTGGACAAATCGGTCACTAACCAGCAAAGTTATAGGCAAAAACTATTTGTAAGAATATATATGTTTTTAAATATATCAAATTTTTCAAGCCTTTAAATAATTTTTGGATACGTTTAAGACACCAAATTATCAGCTGTGATCTCAGAAATCACCTCTGAGAAGAACTAAGAAGTCAGTTTAAAACTAACTGAGCTACCAGCACCGCAATACAACTGATTCAGTGTTTTTCTAAGATTTACAAATGAAAAGCTAATTTTTCAGTTTCTATACCACCGAGAGAGCCAATATGCATATCTAATAAAAGGGCTAAATAGTTAATTACAGTTAACTATGAAAAATTAAAAATTACATTTAAAATGTAAAAAAAAACAAGTAAGAGCGCTCTATCCGGCCGTGCTGAATCTTATATACCCTTCACAACGTGTAGTCATGCAATAACAGTAGTTTGTATCACCATTCATCCCATATGAAATACGTACATACACATAAAAAACATACACATATAAAAACATCCCATTGTAAAATTATAAATTTACGTATGTATTGAATTTTAGTTTGTTTAACTTTTTTTTTAAACTAATTTTTTTCTTTTTTTTTTAAATCAGGCTTGAGTTTACAACATAAAATATTACGTATGTATGTTAAAAAAAAATTTAAAAAAAATTTTAAAAAATAATTTAAAAAAAAATTAAAATAATAATTAAAATATCTATCTTCTATCTATATATATAAAAGTGAAACTCTGTGTGTGTGTGTGTGTGTGTGTGTGTGTGTGTGTGTGTTAGCTATAGACTCCGAAACTGTAAAACCGATCGGGCTCAAACTTTGGTAAGTTGTTGTACACATACCAGGGAGTGTTTATGGGTGGAAAAAAGTGGGCGGGGCCACGCCCATAAAAAATTAGTTATCAGTTTTAGCTACTTGCACTTGACCGATTTTTCTGAAACTTTGCACACATATCGAGCTGTCATGACTAAAAAATTTTGTGATAAGAAAAGTGGGCGGGGCCACGCCCCTAAAAAAGTTTAAATTTTGAGGTACTTGCACTGGACCGATTTTTCTGAAACTTTGCACACATATTAAGCTGTCATGACTTTATAATTTCGTGATTAAAAAGTGGGCGGGGCCACGCCCACAAAAAATTAGTTATCAGTTTTAGCTACTTGCACTGGACCGAATTTTCTGAAACTTTGCACACATATCGAGCTGCCATGACTACATAATTTCGTAATTAGAAAAATGGGCAGTGCCACGCCCATAAAAAACAGGTATCATTTTGAGGTACTTGCACTAGACCGATTATACTGAAACTTTGCACACATATTGAGCTATTATGACTTTACAATTTCGTGAAAAGAAAAGTGGGCAGGGCCACGCCCATAAAAACAAATATAATTTTGAGGTACTTGCACTGGTCCGATTCTTCTGAAACTTTGCACACATATTGAGCTGTTATGACTACAATTTCGCGATTAAAAAGTGGGCAATGCCACGCCCATAAAAAAAATTATAATATTTAGGTTTTTGCACTTGATATTCAATTAAAATTCAGAATGCGATTAAAATTCATGTATATAATAAATATAAAACAAAAAAAAATAAAAAAAAATAATAAAAATATAAATAATATATTAAATAAAAAAAAAAATTAAAAAAAATAAAAAAAAAATTTTTTGGCTCAGCTGGGATTCGATGCCACGTTTTCTTTAACCAGTATACACGTTTGTATGTATGTATGTATGTTGTTGTTGTAATGTTGTTTTTGTGAAAAAAAATTGAGGTGGTCGTGGGTTTTTGCTCATATTTAAGTTGTTTATGTACCGATGTTTCTGATTTTTAATACCGATCTACTCCCGAATATTTCTGATATCTTAATACCTCACCCGGGTTCAAGCGATGTCGGAGGGCTTCAAAAAGTTGATTTCAATAATCACACGGACAGACTGACAGAGCTTAAACGACTCCCCTATTCATAAGCTTTCAGAAAATATATACTTTATGGGGTTGGAAATGAAAATTGTAGAAATTTCACACGGAATGACAAACGAATACATACCCTTTTTCACAGTGTAAAGGGTATAAAAAATGTTCCGCCTTTTAAAAAAAATTGTTGTTGCCGCCAGTAACAAAAACTGCTAGATTGCGTTTGTTAACCTCACGTATGAAGAAATAATTTAGTACATTTTTTAACTGTTTTATTGATGTGTATGTATAATTATATATACTTTCGGAGTAACGATACCTGCGCCAGTCTAAACTCCATTTTTTTATTAAATACAGAAATTTGTACTTAGTTTGCTGGCGTAGTGCTTAGTTCAATAGAAAAGGAACTTGAATTTTTATATAAATTTATTTTAGTAGTTTCCATACCAAAAAGTAAGCATTTTGTATAGTAAAAACCTTTTGTAATTTAAATATTAATTATTTAAAATTAATTAAAATTAAATATTAATTTCAATTACCAGGAATTTTAATATAAGGAACATTGGATAAATAAATTGAATTGCATACATAAATTCGGCTTCAGTGTTTCTTTATTCAAAATCCAGTGGAGATCACTAGCGAGGCACTTACCTCTTTCAACAATTGTTTTTTGAACAACTCTAATATTTTAATTGTTAATTGTTGAAAATTGTAAAAACTTTCCCTGAACAAGCTACCCAATGTAGAAGCGAAGTATCGGAAAATAAAATTAAAACTACTTTTTATTTAAAAAAAAAGTGATCTCAAGCTCAATACAAAAAACAACTGCTGATATAATTTTTATTTATTAATATTTTATAGGAAATTGAAAACAATACAAAAGTTTGCAATATTATTTTGTACAAAATATTCAATGATTATTTGATGAACATTTTTATATAATTTTTTCGGAATTTTTTTAAATAAAATTATCAATAATATTTTTTTATAAAAAAATTAAAATTTTTTTTTAATAAAATTTTCGTAAATTCTTTTGTTTAAAAGAACTAAAAGTATTCGAAAATTAATTAATAATCCTCTATAGATTTTTTTTTTTTATTTTAAACATTTTCTAATTAATTTTATAAAGAAATTTAATTATGATAATGAAAAAATAATTTTAAGTAGGAATGCGTTTTCGATTGATCGGCGAATAAATGATTTTATTTAAAAAATATTAAGTTTTTACGCAAATTGTTGGTATTTATTTTATAAATGAAATATTTTTTAAAAATCTGGGTCAATAAAAAATGTTGTTAATTTTTTTAAGAAAAGTTTTCGATGTATGTATTGAAAAAAAATTCTGGTTATTTTAGAAAAAAATTAACTTTTATTCTGTAAGAAACAATTTGATATTTTTTATTTTAATTCATACATTCAGGCTTAAATTTATTAAAAATTATTTACAGTTAATTTAAACAAAAACTTCAAATAAATATTAATTTGTAATAATGTTTTTATAATAAATGTGGTTGATAATTATTAAAAATGATCGAAAAAAGTTTAATTTTTAAAAGCTTTAGATTGATATTGTTTATTAAATTCTCTTATATAATAGTCGTTAAAAATGTATAACTAAAAACGTCAATGTAAACAAATCTTTGAAAAATAACTTTAAATTAACCATTTTTGTTTTTTTAAATAGTTTTCCTCCAACTTACCACACAAGTATAGAATGTACAGATCACAATAACCATGGGCGTAATGGTATGTATATCAATCCCACTAACTGCAATTGAATATGATAAAATTTATTATTTTCTTTTTATTTGACCTTTTTAATTTTATATTTAACTAGCCAAACCCGGCGCGCGTTGCTACGCCCCTTAATGAATTGAAATGCATTCTGAATTTAATTGAATATCAAGTGCAAAAACCTAAAAATTATAATTTTTTTATGGGCGTGGCCCTGCCAATTTTCTAATCACGAAATTATTTAGTCATGACAGCTCGATATGTGTGCAAAGTTTCAGAAAAATCGGTCCAGTGTAAGTACCTCAAAATGATACCTTTTTTATGGGCGTGGCACTGCCCACTTTTCTAAATACGAAACTGTATAGTCATGACAACTCAATATGTGTGCAAAGTTTCAGAAAAATCGGTCCAGTGCAAGTACCATAAAATGATACCTATTTTTTAATGGGCGTGGCACTGCCCACTTTTTTAATGACGAAAGTGTAAAGTCATGACAGCTCAGTATTTTCGCAAAGTTTCAGAAAATTCGGTCCAGTGCAAGTAGCTTAAACTGATAACTAATTTTTTATGGGCGTGGCCCCGCCCACTTTTTCAATCACAAAATTATAAAGCCATGACAGCTCAATATGTGTGCAAAGTTTCAGAAAAATCGGTCCAGTGCAAGTACCTCAAAATTAAAACTTTTTTAGGGGCGTGGCCCCGCCCACTTTTCTAATAACGAAATTATTTAGTCATGACAGCTCGATATGTGTGCAAAGTTTCAGAAAAATCGGTCAAGTGCAAGTAGCTAAAACTGATAACTAATTTTTTATGGGCGTGGCTCCGCCCACTTTTTTTCACCCATAAACACTCCCTGGTATGTGTACAACAACTTACCCAAGTTTGAGCCTGATCGGTTTTACAGTTTCGGAGTCTATAGCTAACACACACACACACACACAGAGTTTCACTTTTATATATATAGATTGTTTAAGCCTTAGGTCATGCAACAGTTTTTAATTAAAGTTCCAAACAAGTAAGTTTAAAACAAAATTAAACTTTAATTTTACTTTGTGTTTAACTTTTTATAAAAAAACTGTTGCATGACCTGAGGCTCAAACAATTAAATATTTTAAAAAATTTAGCTAAAAATGTTACAGTTTAATTAACCCTTATTTAAGTGACAGGGTACCCCGGGAACCAACTTCATTTTCATATAGAAATTAGATATAAAAAATTGGTTTAAGTTCTTGTGATCAAATTGACTAAGTAGGGGATTCCCTAAACAACCTATTAAATGCAATTAAAATACAAAAACGAATAACACAATCTATATATATATAAATCAATGTGTGTTTGTATGTTTGTTTGTGCTTTATAGACGGTTAAACGGCTGGACCGATTTCCTTGAAATTTTCACAGAATCTTTCTGTATGTCTGGATAGGCTATACTTCGGTTTGAAATTATAAGTGGGCGGGGTGCCACGCCCTATTAAAGAATAAGTATTAAATATTATATATTACGAAAGCTAATGCAGCTAGAGTCTTCAAATTAAGTACGGTAAACTTTGACATTCACACGAACATATGGGTAAAAAAATGGGCGGACTTGCAATAGAGGGCGTGGCCACATGAATTAAATACTAAAATTCGTATATTTGGAAAACGATATCGATTAGAGTAGTAAAACTTTGCAAGAACAACTTTGACACCCAAATGAACATTTAGGCAAGAAATAGGTGCATTATCAATAGTGGGCGTGGCACCTATCATATGAATTAAATACTAAAATTTGTATATTTGGAAAACGATATCGATTAGAGTAGTAAAATTTTGCAAAAGCAACTATGATATTCAAATAAACATTTATGGAAAAAATGGGTGCATTAACAATAGTGGGCGTGGCACCTTCCATATGAATTAAATACTAAAATTCGTATATTTGGAAAACGATATCGATTAGAGTACAAAAATTTTGCAAAAGCAACTTCGATATTCAAATAAACATTAATGGAAAAAATGGGTGCATTAACAACAGTAGGCGTGGCACCTTCCATATGAATTAAATACTTAAATTCGTATATCTGGAAAACGATATTGACTAGAGTACTAAAAGTTTGCAAAAGCAACTTTGATATTCGAATAAACATTTATGGAAAAAATGGGTACATTAACAATAGTGCGCGTGGCACCTGCCATATGAATTAAATACTAAAATTTGGAGTGGCGAAGCACACCGGGTATTTGCTAGTCTTTATATATAATTTTATGTAAAAAGTATTTTTTTAATATATAAGATCCTGAGCACCCCTGCCACTCTGTTGAAGGTGTAACAAATTAACAAATCGTGACTCACCTTGACTGAAGGTTAAAGCTGGCACATAAACCGCAATTGGCAACCATAAAACCTTTTGCAATAAATCATAATTAAAACTTCACAAAAATGATACAAACTTTTATGAAATTTGTAAAGATCGAAAAAATACTTACAGTTTTTATGTTAAAAAGAGCGGCACCAAAAAGACGCATACGACGTGAGAAACGTTGTTCGAAATACTGCGAATATAGAAAATCAATATAAATTTGTTAAACAGTAAAAGCCAACAAAATTTTACATTTTTATTAATATATTTTTTTATAGTTTGGACTAAATTTGTTTGACAAAAAAAATTACTTATACCAAAAATAAAAATTTTATAAAAATAACTAAGTTTATTTAAATAAAAAATTGATCTCACATGAAAAACAATTGCAATTAAAAACCTTTATTTTATCTGAGAAACCTTTGTTTTCCAAAAAAAATTAATTTTGCAAAAAAAAAATTTAAATATTTATTAAGGAAAGAATTAAAAACAAATCAATTAAATTAAATTAAAATAAATCAATGTAAACAAATCACTGGAAATGACTTTAAGTGGTCCACTTATTTTTTGTTTTTGTGTTTTAATGACGCGCCAAACTTTAGCAAATTCAATAATTGGACCAAAAATATATACAGATTTGAAAAATTCCTATAAAATAAGATTCAAAATAAACGTTTTAAAAGACGGTCTTCATTTAACAAAGTGAAGCTTCTTACAACCAAATTAAAAGGCAACAAGTAAAGGTGCTATATTCAGCCGTGCCGAATCTGATAATACCCTGCACCATCATGTCCATAGGGATAATCCCACATTGTAGCTTAACTTATATTTCATTTTGTACGCCATTTTTCTTTATTACTTTCGACGCCATCCTCGATTTTTATTTTTTATGTAGTTAGCTGTATTCTACTAGTCAAGCCCTATAATTTGATACCCATATTGATGGAGTTAAAAAAATTTGATCCGCCATTTTGTTTTAGACGCCATCTTGGATTTTAAATTTTTTAATAATTAATACCAATATTGTGGGGCTTGAAGGAGTTACATTTTAAAATTCCAGGTCCAGGTCCTTCATTTTGTAGTGGTGGCCATCATGAATTAAAATTTTTTTATTGTGTTTATATTGCGCTAGTCAATTCCTTTCAGGTGATACCAATATTGACTCTCTCAGTTGTCTATAAGCTGAAAAAATTGATTTTCGTTTGTAAATTTTTGGAATATATATTTAAAAAAAATGTTCTGCCTATAACTTTACCGATTAGAGCCCGCTTCACCCAAAACGTTTCACGAATATCTGTAGAGGCATATTATATCTACAAATTGTAGCAAAGGTAACTATAAATTATTCTATGACTGAAAAATTTTGGTAGTAAACATATGGAACAAAACCGAGGTTGTCTTGTTTATTTGCTCATATCTCAGAAAGTTATATGGTGATTGTGCTGAGTTTCAATAGCAATTTATTACCGGATATTTTCAAAAGATTGATACCATACACAAGTTTGAGGAACAAATTGGTTGCTTCTTAAAGTTGATTTCAACGACACACGGACAGACAGACAGACGACTCCTTTATTCATAAGCTTTCAAAAAATATGGTTTAGTTTTCCATTTTTTTGCACATTTATTTCGAAAATTTAGTTTGAATTCAATTGATTTTTACTTTACTTGTTCTGTTAATTATTTTATTATAGCAGCAGTAATCTATTACACTTTCACTTGGTTCATTCTTGCATTCGCCAACCTTTTATGTAGATCAACCTCATCGAGCTGAACACCAAACTCGTCCACTAATTTTTCACCAATTTCCTGGGTAAGGCGTAGATTTAATTTTACTAAAATTTTTCCTTTCTACACCAGCCTTTACAAATTGTCATTTTTGATTGTCCACAAATATATAGTGTTGACAAATTTTTCTAATTTTGTTGCTTTGTCCTCGAAATATTCGTTCACATACCTTCGCGAAAGCTCTTTTCCACTTTTGAACTGTAAACATGTGTGAAAATAAAAGAAACACAAACACACGTTCTATGTTCATACGTTTATTTAATGTTGTTTCTTCAACGGACGACAAAATGATTGACGTACATCAAAATAAAATAATTAACAGAACAAGTGGAGTAAAAATCAATGCAATTCAATTAAAATGGTAAAATAACTATAATATGTTAGTGTTTTCTTGACGGGACCGTATAAGTTCTTGAATGTTTTTTTGGGCTAAAGTCATTGGTTGGTTCACCTTTACAGATTGAACAAGTAAGAGCACTATATTCGGCTGTGCCGAATCTTTTATACCCACCACCAATTTTGTGTACATTTAAAGCACAATATTTATTATTTTGTTAATCGCTATGGAATAATCTCTTTATAATAAAATATGTATCACTTTCTTTGTAGAGGGTGGTTAAATTTTAAATTTAAAACAGAGGCCGAATTACGGCACTCGAACGTGATCGAAATTTGAAAACTCTTATTAGAATCTCTATACCTAAAGCACAGCGTAATCGATCGTTCAAGTTAAATTTCGATCGATATCTAATGCCGTAATTCTGCCCCAGGTCTGTATAAAATGTTAGAACATCTATGAAATTCTAAATTCGTTAAATGAGAAGCATTGCTGTTTATCGCGATAGTGTGGCAAAAAACAGTCAACTTCGACTCATCATTGGACTATCGGATCGAGGTCTGCCGTTGAGGTCGCGGAGGCCATTTGGCCGATACTTTGTTCCATACATAATTGAACCATACAAATATTATCATTAAAAAAAATGATAATAATTTCCTAAATAATTTGTGTTTTATTCAAAATCAACATCGGCCCTTAAAATTTAACCACCCTTTATAACTTCGATATGCTGGTAAAATGTTTTCGTAAATTAAGTGTTTCAGTGAAAATGGGCGTTAAAGTAAGCGTGTCAATAAAATTTCTGCTAATAAATACAACTTAGATATTTCAATATAGTCCGTAATTCTTCCAAAATATTTATTCCTTGAGAAATTATATGAATTTGAGATAAAGCATTATATAGGATGTGGGCGTAAGAGTGGGCGTGTCACCTAAATTTTCTAGCATAGCAATAACATTGACTAGAAGGATTTCCGTAGCCAATTTTATTATCATACCTCTAATTTTGTCGGTTTTATAAATTTAAATTTCATTAACAGTAGATAATGTGAAAAGTGGGCGTTATAGTAGGTGTGTCGAAGTTATTTACGCTAATAAATACAACTTAGATGTTTCAATAAAGTCCTTTATTATTCGATTTATAGAGAAATTATAAGAATTTGAGAGAAAACGTTGTATGGAAGGTGGGCGTAAAAGTGGGCGTGTCACATTTATTTTCCGTCAGAAGAAAGTCTTTGACAAAAAGCAATTCCTGCAAAATTTCAGAATCGTAGATCTAATTTTGTCACTCTTATTAGATTTTAAATTTTGAACATACTGAAAAATACACTGCGCAGTATAAAAATGCATGCATATAGGCAATTTTTGGGTAGATATATGGCTTTTGCTCAGGTAGTTTATATTTGGAGCTTTATGACTCTACGTTGATGCTGGTGGACATAACTCTATTTTATTCGATTTTGGAAGGACACGGTTCTTTCGACCTACTCTTGCACTACGAGCTATAACTTTCTTACTTATATTCCGATTTAGCCAATTTTCTATTCCAAACAAACCATGTGTATAAGACATATTCTGGCAAAATTTGAGCCCACTAGTTTTTTTGATGGGACCTCTATCGTGCTTTTAACAGACGGACAGATGGACGGACATAGCTAGATCGTCATCAAATAAAACCCCAATTAAGAATATATATATAGTATAAAAACTAAAATACTTAAAAAAACACATTACAAAAAAATTTGTTTAGCTCTTTTACTAAAATTTTGCAAAAAATAATTGACCTTGTGTCACAAAAATGGATCTGCTGATCACGGTCGGATCGTCCCGGGTATACAATGGTGTATAGGGGTATAGAGGAGAGTTTTATCTACTAAATAGTGCTAATTTCTTTTTGTTATCTTATGTTTTCTAGAAGTTATGGTGTATTAAAAAAAGGAATTTAGGAAAATTTAGACCTAAAGTTAAAAAAAAATTATTTCTAAACATTATAAACAATTTATTTTCATGCACTAATGGCTAACAAATTTTAAAATTATACAAAACTTATTTCGTTTGAAAATCTTTTAAAAGTAAAATGTTATAGAACTTTAAAAATCAAAATCTTACTAATAAATTTCCTGTTTTAGCAAAATGCTGAGCATGTCTATTTTGAATCACCCTGTGGCCCTTACAATTTAACCACCCTTTACAAAAGAATCTACTGATGCACATTTTTTTTAATATTTTTAAATCTTAAACCTCATAAGACTGTGTGTACAACTATATGTAAAGTTCGACACAAATCATTACTCTAGTTAGTTTTTGTCAACAAACTTCGGTCATTTTCGTTTTCACAAACCCCTATAAAATTCCTTTGTAGTTTGTGCAAAAAAATGTTACTAAAGTCATCTAGTGTTCTACGTGATGTTTAGCAAAGACATCATCCTCAGTGTTTGCAAAATATAGTGGCGCCTTCAACAGATGTTGCCATCTGCAATGAATAAATGCTAATGAATATGACTAATATATTTTTAAAAAAATTTAAAAAAAAAGTGGGCGTGGCACATTTATTTTCCGTTATAACGAAGACTTTGACCAAAAAGCCATGTTTGCAAAATTTCAGAACCGTACATATAGTTTTGTCTGTTTTATTACGTTTTAGATATCAAATATACACTGAGCGGTATAAATTTTCGTACGTTTTGACCTATTACTCCTTCTCTAATGCATAGATTTAAGCAATTTTTGGGGAGAAATATTCTTTTGACTCGAGAAATGTATATTCGAAGTTTCATGACTCTACGTTCATCCGTTTGGACACAATTCCATTTTATTCGATGTTAGCAGGACACGGTTTTTTCGACCTATTCTTGCTTTACGAGCTATAACTCTCTTCCTAATATTCCGATTTAGCCCAATACCAAACAAACCTTGTCTATAAGAAAGATTCTGGCAAAATTTGAGCCCCCTAGCTTTTTCGGTGCGACCTCTATCGTGCTTTCAAAAGACGGACAGACGGACAGACGGACGGACATAGCTAGATCGTCATCAAATCAAACCCTGATTCAGAATATATATACTTTATGGGGTCTAAAATGGATATTTCGATGTGTTACAAACGGAATGACAAAATGAATATACCCCCACCATTTTTTTGGTGGCGGGTATAAAAAGCATTGATTGTTATTCCTTTAAAAATGAGGCCGGTGAAAACATTACCTTCAACCAAACCCCACAATATTGGTATCAAATGAACGGGCTTGACGAGTAGAATACAGTAAACTATGTAAAAATTAAAAATCAAAAATGGATGGGAAATAATAAAGAAAATCCGAAATCTAACCTAAGCTACAATGTGTCCATTATGCCTTTGTACATGATGGTGAAGTCATGACCGAGTATACCACTTAATATACCGCGATATTAACATTCATATACATTGTATTTTTTTTAAATTTATATGCAATATTTACATTATAATTGTTTTTTTTTTATTTGGCCAAAAAAAGAAGTGTCGTGAATGTTAACTCCAAAAAACGTTTGCTAATCAAAACTTCTTTTCGTGAGCACTGAAGTTCTGAAACAAAAACAAACTCACCGTTTATACGCAAAACTCTTATTGCAATAACTATAATAGCAATTAAGATGAACGTATTAAGGGGCCATATCAGTGTTTGTTTAAGGACCGTTAGTTCTCTTTACAATTGATGTTAAGTTAAGTTGCTGGCTGCAGCCTACAAATTTATACTTACATACTTTTCTATAAATACAATTAAAAAGAGCTAAACAAAAAAAAAATTATTTTTCCTATATTTTACATCTCCTATGGAATGTTTTATTAAAGCCATCAACATTAATATTTAATAAATATTTTTCTATTACATAAAATTTATCTTTTATTTAACTTCATCTTTTAGTAATTGTTTAATACTATTTTGCATTTGGTACGTATGCAAGTCCACCCTGTTGTATTTACATTTGCCATAGAACTTTCTAAAAATGGGTGTAATCAATTTAGGATCAACATCACTGGAATCTTGGCGGCCAAAGAATAGAGAGGCCACCAGGGCAACGAAGATCGTAATAAAGGCACCTATGGCGCTATACCACAAAAAGGAAACATGATGCAAAGGGGAACCAGTGTTTAAAGGTATAGACGTGCTGCAATAAACAAATTAATATGAAAATAAAAATTGCAATACAAAATATTTCAAAACTTTCAATAAGTTTTACCTTAAAATAGTTTTATTGAATCGATCAAATTCATACGTGCATCCCTCTATGGAGACTGGTTTTGTGGGAAAGTTTAATACTCCAGCAGCCAAATCAATTTGTGAGCGTATGGCTATATAAGCCATGCATAACACCGATGTAATGCAACCAGCTAAAACGCTCTGGAAAGGATAAACAAAACTATAGTGTTTACTAAGCAAGCAAATATGTATATTCATCAGGTAGTCTTGATTCGTAGCTAATTTATTTTCTTTTTTCTTCACTAATCTTAAATTTCTTCTGTCAAAGTCCATAGATAAAAGTTAAATCTCTCTTTTCTCTTATATATTTCAAATGTCAAATTTTATACATAAAAACATGAACAAAAAAAATAGAACTGCGATTACCTGATAAATAATTATTTTATTATTTAAAAAATTTGTATAAACTTACCTCTGTTTTGACAAATGGCATGGTCATGCCTACCGTAAATGTGCCCAACATAGGTCCAATGGATATGGAATTAACCGTGGCCGATAACTGCATGACCATACCCAATTTTTCCACCACCTTAACCGCAGCCATGGCCGAAAAGCCAAATATTAAAACTACCATTCTCAAGAAAATGGCGGTTTGCCTCTCACTAAACGGTTGGCTGCGATAAGGCTCTACAAAATCTTTTAATAAAACACCAGACAAGGAATTTAAACAAGTCGACAATGAACTTAAAGCAGCACTAAACACTCCTGATACAAAAAGACCAGGAACACCCTGGAATGATCCAGCTATTTGCATGACATACAAGGGAACAATTTGATCTTTGGCGCGAACCAACTAAAAGAAAATTACTCGTATTACTCGTATTAAATCTGTAAAAAAAAACACAAAAATACACATTTACCCCCGTTGTTATGGGATCACAATCATAATAAGCAGCAAAAGCCAAAAGGCCCAAATAAACGCAGAGACTCAGCAAAAACACTAGACCCAACATAAAGGCATACAACGATTTCTTAACATCTGCCATATTGCTTAAGGATAAAAAGCGCTGGACAGCTGCTTGATTAATGCAAGCACCTTGCAATTTCAATAAAGTGCCTCCCACAAAGACGGCAAAAAAGCCCATGCGCACCGTCGGATCCAAAGTCCATCTTCATAAAAACAAAACACAACACACATTAGAATAAAGCAACTAACTTCTTTAAACTCTAAAATTTAGAAAAATAAAACTTACTCTGGTGCCACTAATCTGCCAGATTGCAAATTTCTTTCATACACTTCATTCAAACCACCCACATCTATTGTACCCTTGATGGTCACAAATGCCAAAGAGCCAACCATAATAAAGCCCTGCAACACATCAGTCCAAATAACCCCCTTAATGCCACCCTGTAATAAATTCATTTAAGCACATTAAAAAAAATTTCTAAATCACTTTGTTCGCCACTTACAATGCAGGTATAAATGGTGCAGACCACACAAACAATTGGTATTATGGAGTACAAATTAATGCCAGTAACTGAAATTGTAAATAGAGTTTAATAATTAAAATTGTTTAAAAAATTGGGAAAATAAGTAGTTTTTAATTACTTACCTTGACTAAAAGTCAGGGCAGGAACATAAATCGATATTGGCAACCATAAAATCTACATAGAATTAAAATTCAATAATTGCGTAACAAGGAATATGAGATTAATGTTTTAAGGGTCAAATACACGGTCAAAATGCATGACATGCATTAAAGTGTAACCAGTGAATGTACACTGACATAATAATGGTGACCAACGAAACAAAATTTGATTACTATACCCTTCACCAGTGGTGCCAAGGGTATATATAGCTTTATCATTCCGATTGTAATTTTTACAATATAAATTTCCGACCCAATAAAGTATATATTTCTTGAAAGCTTACAAATAAAAGAGTCGATTGAGTAACACTCGTCTGTCTGCCCATATGTCCGTCTTTTTGGTTGAAATCAACTTTAAGAAGCCCCACATCTTGCACACATCTGTATAAGGTATCAATTAGTCTTTTGAAAATATATGGAAATTCTTTACTATTAAAATCCAGCACCATCGCGCCATATATTTCCGAGACATAAGCAAATAAATACGTCTGAACAAAAATTAATTCATTATAGCTCTGGGATAATTTATAGACAAGTTTGTTTTACTTCTTATTTATATATGACATGCCTCTAAAGCTAATCGTAAAAAAAAATTGAAAAAATCGATTATTAATCGGCAAAGTTATAGGCAAAAATGTTTACAAGAATTATATTTTGTTTAAATACATAAAAAAAGCAATAATAAGCTACAAAAGCTCCTAAGCTTTGGGCACGCCAAAGATACCAAAATATAAGCTGTAGTTTCCAAAACTATTGCTGAGAAGCACTGACAATTCGGCTGGAAAGTAATTGAGTTATATGTAACAAAATTCAACTACTTTGATGCATATCATAAAACTCACAAGCAAAAATCTATCTTTTTTTAGCTTTCAAGCATCTAAAAGGGTCAGTATGGGTATGAAAAAGTATACAATCAAAGATGGCGTCCAAAATAAAATCGCGGATATACTTTCTTCTTAACCTTAACAATATGGCTATGAAATGAAAGTGCTTTACTAGTAGAATAAAGTTAGCAATGTAAAAGTTTAAATTCAAAGCAGGTGTCGAAATCTAGGCTACGCTATAATGTTGTCATTGCACCTATGTACATGATGGTGAAGGGTATTATCAAATTCGGATTAAGTGAGGGCGCTTGGTATCTTTCATACCATGAATATATATTTTATCGGATGTCTGCAGAACTATAATTGTCATGGGATTTAAGTTCTGTATAGCTGGCTAAGATATTAGTTATATTTTTCGGGCGCAAAAGCGATAGGTCAGAGAACAACCCAAACGATTGAAATAATATTTATAACAATTATTTTTTAACTAAAAAGTGGTGACCAACAATATCAAAATCTAGCTCCTAATGAATACAATGCAAACGATCTTCTAAGGGCCAGCAAAGCGGTCCGGCTTCTGCTAGTTTTGAATATATTATAGTATGTTCGTATGTATGTATGTATGTATGTATGTATGTATGTATGTATGTCATTTTATGCATTTTAACCGTGTATGAAACCCTTCAAACATAATTTTTTTGATAGAGCAGTTTTGGTATTACTTATTCCCAAGAGGATACAAATTTTTCTATTGAAAAATTCATTTAAACTTTCTTAAATTTAAAATACATTATTGTCTTTAGATAAGATGTGCACTATATTGCACTACTACAATACTCTTTATGATTATATTTTTTTTTTTTCTAAAGCTTAAAAAACTTTTAAATCCTGTAACTGTTCTCATAAGATCTACAAACTTGACTACATACTTGACTTACTAGAGAAAATGTATTTTTTCTATGTTATTAAAGAAAGAAAAAGAACTACACAACAGCATTTGGGATTGATGTTTTACCTCCCTGGTTACCCTCAAAGCTGAACCTGCTACGACTTTTATAGGGCCATTATAAACATACATCCAAGTATAATTTGAATTTTTGTCCTGTTTGAATCTGATACAGATACTTTCTTCAGCCGTTCGTTAATGCACTGGGCGATATACAAAAACATGCTGCTTGGAAATAATTTACGAAAATTTTCGTAAAGCGATGGGTAACGTAAAATATTTTCTGCAATTTTGCATTCACGTTGACCGGTAACAGATTTTCTTGGAATGAACGATTAGTCCCCAAGCAAATATGGCTACAGGTTCTTCGTGTTCATTAGGTATAGGTTTATCGTCCATGCCATGATTCGTGACAGAAATATTTGCACTCAATTGGATATCTTCTGCATCACTAAAAGGATAATCACTGTCACTGGTGTAGCTTAAAGTAAGACAGTAATTATCATCACTACCTTCAAAAAAATCAGTTTGCGATTCACTGATATCATCTTCATCTTATTGAAGTAGTGCACTTATTTCTTCTGTATTCAATTTCGAAATTTACGGAAGACTAAGACATCGAAAAATGAAAATATAACTGTGTGCAATATGTCGCGACGTAGATAACGGTATATTGCAAATATTGTTCATAGTCGCTGATTGGGACTTTTTGCTTGAGTTTACAATGCAATTTGTGGCTTTTAGGGTCACATAAACATGCTTTGGGACGCCGATGTCCCTGTAGTAACGAAAGGGTTAAGAGTTATGGGACGCCTCGACTGATGTTGCGAAAGTTGAAAAATATTACTGTATTAGTAAGACCTTTCAATTTAAAAAATGAATATAAATCTGATCTCTTTACTTTATAATGAGTTTAAAATTCTAACATACAGTTCTTCAAAGCCTACATTTGGTCATCTTAACCCATTATTTTGACATGGCGATGTCATTGGAGGCAAGTACTTACCACGCTTGCTCACAAATAGGGACTCAAATAAGTACTTACCACTCTCGCTTAGAAGTAGAAACCCAACTAAGCAACTATTTTTATAGCCTTAAATTATTACTTGATTTTAATAATCTAAATAACAAATTTAGCAGTAATAAATTGTATTGAGTGCATATCTAAGCATTTTAAATGAAGTCATTACTTAATAACTACTTAGTTTGAGAGTCATTGAAAAGTATGTTGTTCAGTTATAGCAAGTCATTATCTAGTTTTTGCTGGGTTGTTACTGTCATCCTTAAATTTAAAGTTTTTAACTCCCTCTAAATAAATTATTTAAAAATTATAAAGGAGTAACAGGAGTACCTCTATGATATACTTACTGGCAGGAAAATGTTATATCTTCGCTTTTAAATTTAGTTTCTAAGTTAAAGAAATTTCAAACTTTTCTACCGGTGCTGGTCACGATTTTAACGAATTTTTTTTTAAACATAATGTAGTCCTACAATTTCTAATTTTTTACACAATTTCTATAAATCTTAAGCCTTACAATTATTCTGGTTAAATATTACGGTTTTTACAACGACATTTATTGTCATTTTTGACCCAATTTTCCAAAAAATTTGTCTTTTCAGTTATTATCAAAATTTTGAAAGATTATTGATTACAGTTGTGGCCAAGTATTTGTATGACTAGTTTCATTATTAATCTCTTATTCTCTTGTAAGTTCATTTTTTTTTACAAATCCTATATCAATGTAAAACTGCTCCATTGAAAAAAAAAATTATAATATTTTATTTGATCATACATACCGAACCAACTAAAAACATTACCGAACCAAAAAGACGCAGTCTGCGATCAAAGCGCATTTCCAAATACTAAAAAATATGCAAAGTAGTACAAATAAAAAAATTAAATAAAAATAAGAACCAGGCATATTGAAAGTCAACTTTTGAAATTATTTTAATAATTCCATTAGATAATAAAACTATGTACACAGGTAGTAGAGATAACAAAACAATTGACTGTAACAGATCAGAGACAAACACAAGATAAAAAAATAATTTTTAAAATAACTTTTGGTGCAACTTAACAATTTATAAAAAAAAATATAGAGTTTGCAAGACATGTGTATATACAGTGGGAATTTGTTTAACTTATAAGATGTGAATGACGTACATATGCATGTATGACGTACATAAGGATGTAACTATGACGTTTGTTTAACAACCATGCTGTAAAGAGGGCTAAACAACAATCAAACATACTTGAAAAGATTTGTTGCAGTTTTGTAAAAATGTGATTGTACATGTTACACAGACGGTGCTTTAGGGAAAAACAAAAAAAAAATTAATATTTTCGGTGCAACACATACAAACACTTGTTTACAAATCTAGTCTAGTTCCCTTAAAAACAACAACAAAAATAGCTTGCCATTTTATTAGAACTCTTTGAAATCTTAAGTCTTACAGGCCAGGTCTTCCGTACATTCCAACAGGAATGATCTTAATTTCCTACTAGCAGCTCCGATTTTTTTATACCCTTCACCTGTGGTGCACAAGGGTAAATATAGCTTTGTCATTCCGTTTGTAATTTCTAAAATTTTCATTTCCTACCCCATAAAAATTTTATTTTCGAGTCGATTAAGCCCTGTCTGTATGTCTGTCTGTCTGTATGTATGTCTGTATGTCTGTCTGTCTGTATGTCTGTCTGTCTGTCTGTCTGTATGTCTGTCTGTCTGTCTGTATGTCTGTCTATCTGTCTGTACGTGTGTTAGTTGAAATCAACTTTTAAAAGCAACCATATTTTCCTCAGCTCTGTGAATGATATCAATCATTTGAAAATATCCGGGAATGAATCGCTATTGAAATAAAGCACAATCGCTTTATAACTTTCTGAGATATGAGCAAATAAACAGGACTGCCTCTGTTTTTTCCCATATTTTTACCACCAAAATTAAAATTTTTTTAGCCATAGAATAATTTATAGTTACCTTTGCTACTATTTGTAGATATAATATGCCTCTAGAGACATTCGTGAAAAATTTTCGATAAAGTGGGCTCTAATTGGTAAAGTTATAGGTAAAAAATTTTTTTAATAATTTATATTCCAAATATACAAACGAAAATCAATTTTCTTCAGCTTCTAGACAACCAAGAGAGTCATTATTGGTATCATCTGAAAGGACTTGACTACGGCAATATAAGCAATATAAATAAATTAAAATATGTGTTGGCCGCCACAACAACATGGCGGACAATAAATTTAAATATATATGGGCCAAATCTAATATTTTAAAATATTACTGATTGAACACCCTCAATATTGGTATCAAATGAAAGGGCTTGACCAGTAGAATACAGTTAATTTTTAAAAAATTTAAAATCCAAGATGGCGTCTTAAACAAAATGGCGGATACATTTTTTTAGCCCCATCAATATGGCTATCACATTAAAGGGCTTGACTAGTAGAATACAGGTAACCACGTAAAAATTTAAAATCGAGGATGGCGTCGAAAATAACAGGGAAAAATGCCGTATAACATGATATGTAGGTTAAGCTACGATGTGGGATTATACTTATGTACATGATGGTGAAGGGTATAATCAGATTCGGAACGGCCGAATATAGCACTCTTACTTGTTTTTTTTTCGTTGTTGTTTAATAAATATTTATTTTGATTGAACTCTTAAAAATGTTGGTTTTATTTATACTTTCCACAGCAAACAAACCACAAATGCTTAAGCTAGATCCACGCCTGACGCCATTAAAAGATGGAAGTGTCTTACTTAATTCGACTTGAAAAATCTTCGTTTTACTCGTTTAAAAAAAGCAAAATAAGAATTCAAATCCACATGCGAATGGAATTTATCTTTGTGACATTTTAATTAAATTCATACGGGAGATTTTTAACCCTATAAGTTGAATCAATTTAATCTATGATCCATTGTTAAGGTGGCTGCTTTCAATATTACCAGGTAAAAAACATGATGACAATAATTTTATTATCAATTAGTTTTCATTAAGGGTTTCCACTTACATTTGTCATTATTCACAACAGACCAGAGATCGGCATGTTCTTATATATTTTATAAATTTTTGCCGAACAGTTCATTTAATTCGTTTCTAGTCGCTGGAATGAAGCTCAAAAAAATGTATTTTGCTCTGAGGCTCAATTCACTTTCTGTAAAACTGTAAAATTAATATTGTTTATGTGTTGTACAATATGGTGTCACATTAGGTACCTTTAACTGTACTAAAAAATTTTCATTTTACAATTCAAAAATTTTACCTCTGAACTCATCGTAAATTTATGTGAGGAAAAAACCATACTAAACCGTTATATAGTTTTACTAGCTAATTCCTGTATACAAATGAAAAAAACCTCTTTGTTTAAATATAAAAATCATGATTTTAAGTGAATTTATTATTCACCTTAAAAAAGTCAAACTCTAAAAGATCACATTAACGATGGTGTACAAGCTGAAGTCAATTATTGAAATATTAATGTATGGGTAGAGTACATAAGAATATACATAAAAATAATCTAAATAAGTACAAACATAAACATCACTGTCAGTCGTAATTCAGCTCTGGTTGGGTCAAGAGCTCGAGCGTCATTGTCATAAAGGACAATCAGGCAGTCCACAATATAACTTCGAAAGTTTTGCGTCTCACTCTTGAATTTGTTAGTTACCGTACCTAGTTACAGTTACCCGGAGTCTTAATTGATCACATTCAAAACTTTATATAGGAAAATAATTAGAATTTTGGCAATAAAGGGAGTAGAATTCGGGAATTTCGGTCGATTGTCACATTTAACAATTTGATCGAAAATAATTGGTGATAACAGTTTTGTCTTTTGACAGCAAAATAATTGTATAGAGTTGGAACACTAGAACCTTTCTATGTTTTTCGTGTAATCGAAATGAGATTGGAGTAATCGTAAACATAAAAAAAATATCACTGTCAATTCTTGAAATTACAGAAAAGAAATGAAGGCCTACTTGAAAAAGGTACAAAATGACCTGTACTCGCATGTATACTTTTAGTTTTTAAATTTACACTTTACAACTTGATAATAGTGTTTTCACAACTTAAGTTAAAAACTAGTTTAAGCATTAAAACTTTTAACAGCTGATTTTGAGTTCACACCACAAATCAGATTTTAACTCACAGTATCTCTTATAAATTTATTGAAATTAAAATTAGTTGCTCGTAGAAATAAAAGTATTTCTTGCCGTACTTCTTAATATTTCTGTTATAATATTTATTTGACACACTGTACAGCAGCTGTTTTTGTTTGTATGAAATACTAATTAAAATGCACTTCAAGCTAGAAATGATTTTATTTTCTGTAAATGAGTTTTTGAAAGTCATGAATTTTATTTCATAAAACCTACTCAAAACCACATCGAAAAAGCTTTTAAGATAATTTTAACAAAATTATTTTCTATGGAAAAACAATGGTTTTAACAATTGATTTTACCGTTGAAACAAAATTTTGTATGAGCGAAATTTTTTATAGAGTTCTATGAATGTTTAAATAAACTAATTTTCATAAACAGAATTTCAATGCGGTGGCACGATTTCAAATCAAAAAAAAAAAAAAATTGGGGAAAATTTCAACATTTAAAACTGCATATGTAAACATGAAATTTTAAATCGTTTAAAACCCAACACTTTTATTTATTTACTGATTTATTATTCTACTTTATCTAAAGATAGCTTTCTGACCACAGTATCTTTTTCCATATCAGAATTATGAAGAGGTTCCTTTTCTTTGGCTCTCTGCACATCACTCATACCTATTGTTTCTTTGGTGGCCTTGCAAAAATATTTCCTTATGACAGGTGAAATAAGATCAGGATTTATGTCTTCGGCTTTGGTGAAACCGAAAATAAGACAGGCCAAGTTTGATACCACACAGCCAACTATGCCTCCAAAACCGGTATACCACATAAATGAGAGATGGTATATATTGCGCTCGGAGGGTCTAAAAACTTAAGCGATATTGAAAAATTTATTTACAATGAAAAGCTAAACTTACGTATAAGTATGCCTTTGCCAATAAGTAGCATTGTCGTAACCATAAGTACAGCCCTCAACGGAAATGGGCAACTTTGGATGTCTAATGTCTCCATTCATTTGACCAACTTGTGCATTAAAACAAATCCAGCCGAGAATAGCAAATGATACGATGCTACCCAATAAGCAGCTCTGTAAGAGAATTAAAATTGTTATATGTCTTTAGCTTTCTTTTAATAAAATGATGGCTATATATAAAAAGGCATATCTCGATTTTTAACGAAATCGATTTATTGGCGTTTTCTGGTAGTCCTCATACAAACACATCACCCCTACAAAATGCATAAAGCTAAGGTTGAAATTAACTGATGAATAGCGATATGAAAAAAGTCTTACTCGTTTTAGATTTTATTTAGTTTTTTTACTTTTCCTTCAAAGTAGTAAAAAATAAAAATACGCCCTTTTTATATTAAATCATCTATATCTATGTATGAATGCACCTTTTCCTTAATCCAAGGCATACATATTCCTGTTATATAAATACCCAAAATAGGGCCCATCGTTACCGCACCCATCATTGTCGACAGCTGCAAAACTGTACCCATTTTCTCTACCAATAAAGCCAGCGGTATACAGCTCACACCACAAAATGCCACTATAAATCGAAGCAGCAGACCATTTTGTTTTTCACTTAAACTAACAAAAGGTTTAACTAAATCCTCCGAGATAACACAGGCTATAGAATTTAAGCCAGTCGATAGAGAACTTAAGGAGGCACTAAACACACCAGCCACAAACAAACCGGGCAAACCAGGTATAGCACCCAATATACGCATTACCAATATGGTGGGCAACTGGTCATCAGCTGCGGCCAACTACAAAGTGTCAGACATTTGTACACTTTCTGCCATAAAGAACTAAGATAACAAATTTAATTTTCATGGACTTACCTTTGTACTCAAGGGATCACAGTCGTAATAGGTGGCATAGGTCAGCAGGCCCATATAACAGCAACAAAACATCAAAAGCATCAGCAATAAAGTGAAAAAAATTAAACACCGCTTAACCTTGCGAATATCGGGTAAAGACATGAAACGTTGCAAAGACATTTGATTAACATCATTTGATTGGATTTTATGTAAAACGCTACCCACTAACATGGCAGATATAGAAAGACGCACAGTGGGATCCCAAGTTAAGCTAAGAGACCATAGAGAATACGAGTTAAGGTAAGATGTGCTTAACTAATCAGCTGATTACTAGGCGAATTTATATTAAAAAAAATGTAAACGAAAATCCTATTGCTTATGCAGCCAGCTGATTGAATGCACCTTCTTAAGGCTATACATTAAATGGTAAAAAAAACAAAAGCCACTTACTCTGGCAATTTTAGGCGGCCACCAGCCATATTTCTGTCTAGAACTTCAAATAGACCACCCAGATCATAAGTACCCTTAATGCAAATAGTAAAAATGGTGCCATACATAACAAAACTTTGAACAGCATCGGTCCAGACAACGGCTTTAAGACCGCCCTTAAAAAGTATAACATAATTTTTATAAATAAATCAACTTGCTTTTAACTTACAATACTCACCACACATGTATAGAATGTGCACACTAAACACACCACCGGTGTAATGGTGTGTACACCCAAACCACTTACTTGACTGAAAGTCAAGGCGGGCACATAAATTGCTACAGGTAAATATAAAATCTTAACGCAAAAAAGAAGTAAATAAATTATGTTATAATACTACTGCACATTAACAACTTACCGTACCCACTGTAAACAGTATGGAACAAAAATAACGTATAGACTTGCCAAAACGCATTTCAAAATACTTGAAGTGAAAGAAAAAATTCAAATACATTTGCTACTTAATTGTCAATGTATTTTTTTTAAACTTGTGTACTTTGTTATATATTTACGTAACGTGCAGTTGGCAGGCATTTAAATAGAGGCAGTTAAAATATTAAATTTTGAGCCAGAACATGCTTTTTGTAATAGTTTTCGAATTAATAGTATAATTTTGTATCCAAACAGCTGCACAGCCATAGGCAGTTAAAGGGTTAATATTTATATAAAATAAAAAAAATATTTCAGATTATTGTTAAATGTTAATAAACTAGTTATAATCGGGTGTAGTCAGTTTTAGTTAGTATTTTATATTTCATTTAAAAAAAGGCAATTTAGAGCATTATAGTCGGTCGAGTCCAACCATATTATACCCTACACCACAAAATATAATAAATAAAATTTTTTAAGCTGAGATTTAATTGCATTGCTGACTTAAAAACCAAAAACATATTTTCAATTATAAAAGTTCGGATTGTTTCCAGGAGTGGACCTTATTCAAGAACTTAAAGTACCTAATTATAGGCAGACAACATACATAATTTGATTAAATGATTTTTGTTTGTATCTAACTGATTCGTTATAAACTTTATCCCTTTTTTTTTTTGGTGCAACCAGTGATGAAAACCTTTTTCAACACATCTCGCTTAATGTGGCCTTTTAAATTAAAAAAAAAAAAATTTGCGACAAATCGACAACTTTTCATAGCACAATTGTGCAAAGTTAGCTTCAGGAGAACAGGAGGCGAGTACAGACACTATTCTTGGAATTGGGAAAAATAATACAAAAGTTTCAAGAACCAAAGCAGAGTATGCACATAGAACTTTAACATTTGGAGACAGAGTCGTTGAGCAATGTCATGCTAAATGTCTTGAAAAATCAATTATATTCCAACACGACAATAAAGCCTTTAAGAATATGTCATCTTACACAAATTAAACTGCATTTCTGGGATCTGTAAAATGATGTAAGTTTTATAGGCCTTCCAGTGAAATAAATAATAAATAAATATACCAAAATTAAAAGAATTTCGAATCTGTCAGTCAAAGTTAAATAGCGCTTTGAATAATTCTTGTAACTATTAAAATTATCTGTAGAAATACAATTTTGGTCTCTCAAAATGTTGAGCTTAAAGCTCTTGTTGCAAAACTATTCGAATACAAAAACACTTGCAATAGTTTTCCAAATCTGTAACTGCATCCTCCTGTTATTAAAGAAAATTTTTTTAAACAGTTAAGTAAATATGCAACTTTATATATTTGTTTCTATTATATAAAAAAATTTTTTTTTATTACACTTTCAGCTAGAAAAATTACAACAATAAACAAAAAATAATTTTTCTTTTTCAACAAATCAATCACTCGGTAGCTTAAGAACAAAAGTCCTTGGAATTTGTTTTTATTAAGTCTTTTTTCATCTCAAATACAATCACTGTTTTTTCTTCCTTTTCAACCGTCTCGTACTCTTTCGATTTAAGGAAACGTCGCACACAGGGTGCAAATAATTTACGATTCATGGCGGTGACATCGTTGCGTCCATAGATAAAGGTGGCCAAATTGGAAAATATAACAGAAATGACACAGCCAACGGCGGCATAGTAGGTAAAAGACATGGTGTAAATATAGGCGGCAAATGGCTTTGGACTATTCCACACAAAACGGCAAATAAATTAGAAAAACTCATAAAAATTTTATTATAAAATGAAGTTGTAGAAAGTCTTACCTGGTTTCCACTGTTTCAGTGATTGTTTTGTTGGCCAATGAAAACAAAGAATCAAAATCATAAGTACAACCCTCGGTGGAGACAGGTTTCTCTACATAAACCAACTCTCCGGTAGCTAAAGCGATTTGACCTCTAACACAGATCCAAGACATGGCTATAAATGAAATCACACAACCGGAAATAGCACTCTAGGTTAGAGATAAGAAAAAAATTGTATTAAAGGGAAAATTTACTTTAAGATTAAAGGTTTTAAATGTCTACCCGTGAATTAATCCAGGGCATTAGTAGGCCCATAAGAAACAAACTTAATAATGGACCTCCAGTCACTGAAGACAAAGTGGCCGACAGCTGCAATACAGCATGACCCAAATATTCCACTACAAACACTAAGGCCACACTTAACACACCCACAAAGACTACTATCGAACGCATTATAATGGCTGTTTGACTTTCACTTAAGGCAGTCTTGCGATAAGGTTTAATGTAGTCTTCCAAAAAGACAGCAGACAAAGAATTGAGGCCCGTGGAAAGAGAACTAAGAGCTGCACTAAATACACCAGCCACAAACAGGCCAGCCATGCCGGGTAAAAATTCCAAAGTCTTCATAACCATCAAGGGCACCAATTGATCCTTAGCTTTAGCCAACTGTAATTACAGCAAAGCACTCATTCATAATAAAATAATTTCCCTTTAAATTTCATATTGTAAAACTAACTTTTGTAGTTAAAGGATCACAATCATAGTAATTGGCAAATATCAACAGGCCATTGTAGAAGGTAAAAACATGAACTAAAATTATACCCAAAGTGTAGATTATACAGGCCTGTTTGGCCTCCTTTATCGAGGGCACTGACAAATAACGCTGTACAATCACCTGATTACAACAATTAACTTGAGTAAACCACATGGAAGTGCCCACGAGCATGGACAGTATGGAAGTACGAACGGTGGGATCCCAGGTCATTCTAAAAGAAGTTCACAAATTAAATTTATTTAATAAGTTAACAAGTTAAGAGGAAGCTTACTCGGGCATTTCAATACGTCCTGTTACCCAATTACGCTCATAGACTACACCAAAGCCACCCACATCAATGGTGCCTTTAATGATGACAAACACTATAGAACCAATCATAATCACCGTTTGAATGACATCAGTCCAGACGACAGCTTTAAGTCCACCCTAAGAAGGATATAAATGACTTTTTACTTTTATTTTAGAACACCTAAAGGGGTTTTCAATAAGAGCGACATATTGTTTTAATGATATAAACATCAAATCCTCGCTGCTGCTTTGCACTATGGCATGGTCTTAAGAGATAAAGTTTTTATTTATTCTGTAGCATAGATCCGGAAGAAATTAAGGAATTTCATAGATAATACTGGCTTTAAGGACATGCGTCGATTATTGTTTACAGATTTAAAAAACTTTAGAAATTTACCAGAACTCACGGTTTGATGGCAAATTCTCTTCAATTTTGCATAGTATGTCAATTATGATATGAACTGTTGTCAACACGGAGTCATACAGACTCCACTTGACTGTTTGCGTGCAGTGAACCGTGATACGTGCCAGGGATGACAAATTATATTTTATTTTTAGTTTTATCGATAATTACGCTTGTATCGTGTGTTTATTTGCTTATATCTTTATAGGAAAAAAGTTTTAAAAATAAGAAAATGCTTTCATAAAAAAGTTTGAAATTATTGACAAAATAATACTAAATTAATTTTTATACCCGCCACCAAAAAAATGGTGGGGGTATATTCATTTTGTCATTCCGTTTGTAACACATCGAAATATCCATTTTAGACCCCATAAAGTATATATATTCTGAATCGGGGTTTGATTTGATGACGATCTAGCTATGTCCGTTCGTCTGTCCGTCTGTCCGTCTGTTGAAAGCACGATAGAGGTCGCACCGAAAAAGCTAAAGGGCTCAAATTTTGCCAGAATCTTTCTAATAGACAAGGTTTGTTTGGTATTGAAAATGGGCTAAATCGGAATATTAGAAAGAGAGTTATAGCTCGTAAAGCAAGAATAGGTCGAAAAAACCGTGTCCTTCAAACATCGAAAAAAAAGGAATTGTGTCCAAACGCATAAACGTAGAGTCATGAAACTTCGAATATATATTTCTCGAGTCAAAATAATATTTCTCCCCAAAAATTGCTTAAATCTATGCATTAGAAAAGGAGTTATAGGTCAAAATGTACGAAAATTTATACCGCTCAGTGTATATTTGAAGTTTAAAACGTAATAAAACTGACAAAACTATATGTACGGTTCTGAAATTTTGCAAACATGGTTTTTTGGTCAAAGTCTTCGTTATAACGGAAAATAAATGTGCCACGCCCATTTTTTTTTTAAATTTTTATAAAAATATATTCATATTCATTAGCATTTATTCATTGCAGATGGCGACATCTGTTGAAGGCGCCACTACATTTTGCAAACACTGAGGATGATGTCTTTGCTAAACATCACGTAGAACACTAGATGACTCTAGTAACATTTTTTTGCACAAACTACAAAGGAATTTTATAGGGGTTTGTGAAAACGAAAATGACCGAAGTTTGTTGACAAAAATTAACTAGAGTAATGATTTGTGCCCAACTTAACATATAGTTGTACACACAGTCTTATGAGGTTTAAGATTTAAAAATATTTTAAAAAAATGTGCATCAGTAGATTTAAAATAAGTATTTGAATATTTAAAATACATATTTTAACAAATTTTTTTTTATCTATCTATTTTTTTGTAAAGGGTGGTTAAATTTTAAGGGCCACAGGGTGATTCAAAATAGACATGCTCAGCATTTTGCTAAAACAGGAAATTTATTAGTAAGATTTTGATTTTTAAAGTTCTATAACATTTTACTTTTAGAAGATTTTCAAACGAAATAAGTTTTGTATAATTTTAAAATTTGTTAGCCATTAGTACATGAAAATAAATTGTTTATAATGTTTAGAAATAATTTTTTTTTATCTTTAGGTCAAAATTTTCCTAAATTCCTTTTTTTAATACACCATACTTCTAGAACTTCTAGAAAACATAAGATAACAAAAAGAAATTAGCACCATTTAGTAGATAAAACTCTCCTCTATACCCCTATACCCCATTTTATACCCGTTACGATCCGACCGTGATCAGCAGACCAATTTTTGTGACACAAGGTCAAATATTTTTTGCAAAATTTTAGTAAAAGAGCTAAACAAATTTTTTTGTAATGTGTTTTTTTGAAGTATTTGAGTTTTTATATCCGCCACCAAAAAAATGGTATATGTATTCTTAATCGGGGTTTTATTTGACGACGATCTAGCTATGTCCGTCCGTATGTCCGTCTGTTAAAAGCACGATAGAGGTCCCATCGAAAAAGCTAGTGGGCTCAAATTTTGCCAGAATATGTCTTATACACAAGGTTTGTTTGGAATAGAAAATTGGCTAAATCGGAGTATAAGGAAGAAAGAAAAATTGCCTTAATGCATGTATTAGGAAGGGAGTTAGAGATCAAAATGTACGAAAATTTATACCGCGCAGTGTATTTTCCAATATGTTAAAAATTTTAAACCTAATAAAAGTGACAAATTTAGATCTACGATTCTGAAATTTTGCAGGAATTGCTTTTTTGTCAAAGGCTTTCTTTTGACGGAAAATAAATGTGACACGCCAACCTCCCATACAACGTTTTCTCTTAAATTCTTATAATTTCTCTATAAATCGAATAATAAAGGACTTTATTGAAATATCTAAGTTGTATTTATTAGCATAAATAACTTCGACACACCTACTATAACGCCCACTTTTCACGTTATCTACTGTTAATGAAATTTAAATTTATAAAACCGACAAAATTAGAGGTATGATGATAAAATTTGCTACGGAAATCCTTCTAGTCAATGTTATTGTTATGCCAGAAAATTTAGGTGACACGCCCACTCTTACGCCCACATCCTATATAATGCTTTATTTCAAATTCATATAATTTCTCAATGAATAAATATTTTGGAAGAATTACGGACTATATTGAAATATCTAAGATGTATTTATTAGCAGAAATTTTATTGACACGCTTACTTTAACGCCCATTTTCACTGAAACACTTAATTTACGAAAACATTTTACCAGCATATCCAAGTTATAAAGGGTGGTTAAATTTTAAGGGCCGATGTTGATTTTGAATAAAACACAAATTATTTAGGAAATTATTGTCATTGCTTTTTGTAATGATAATATTTGTATGGTTCAATTATGTATGGAACAAAATATCGGCCAAATGGCCCCGCGACCTCAACGGCACACCTCGATCCGATAGTCCAAATTTTAAATAACATTTCTGATGCTCAATTGTTTGGCACGATGATGAGTCGAAGTTGACTGTTTTTTTGCCACACTATCGCGATAAACAGCAATGCTTCTCATTTAACGAATTTAGAAGGCATTCATAGATGTTCTAACATTTTATACAGACCTGGGGCCGAATTACGGCATTCGATATCGATCGAAATTTTACTCGAACGATCGAGTATGCTTTAGGTATATAGATTCTAATAAGAGTTTTCAAATTTCGATCACGTTCGAGTGCCGTAATTCGGCCTCTGTTTTAAAATTAAAAATTTAACCACCCTCTACAAAGAAAGCCATTAACAAAATAATAATTATTGTGCTTTAAATGTACACAAAATTGGTGGTGGGTATAAAAGATTCGGCACAGCCGAATATAGTGCTCTTACTTGTTTATTTTTTGTTTATTTATTTTCGTACTTATTATAATTAAAATTACAATAAATCTTAAAGCTTAGACCACTAGCGACGAAGGCTATCGGTTTAAATTATTTTAATGAACAAAATTTGCATTTTGGTTCTTGATGACACTTAGATAATGAGTGCCATCTCTTAACTTGTGTCATTTAATGCACAAAAAGCGTGGCATGTAACTTGAAAAGCAGATAGCGTATTAGGTATTAAATGCATAGAATGCTACGACGCGAGAACGCGTTTTATGGACTTTCAGCTTTATACTTACTTTGAGTATAAAGTTGTAATATTTTCAGTTTCATTATGCCATTGATTTAGGGATATCATGGCAATTATGACTACACAAAAGCAACTAATCTGAGAGGTGATGCCGAAACAATATATCAGACTGCCAATAATTAACCATTCTTATTGAAAAACCCTTTACAAGGAAGAAAAAATATTTTGTATTTTTTAAGAAAAATTTCAATTCACTTTTTAAAAAATCAAGGCATATTTAACCACCAGGTAGTCGTTTTTTTTTTCAATCGCGATAATAATGTCTAATTTTGTGTTTAAAAAAGATGTTTTGCAGAGAATTCTGACATGCTTCTTTTATTAAAAAACATCTGCTGAAACTTATCGATTGTTGGTAGAAGAAATCGCACAACGATGGTTTGTGCGATTTAAAAGTGCAGAAGACCAGGAGAGGCCTAGTCAGCCGAAAAAGTTTGAAGATGTAAAATTGAATGCACTACTCGACGAAGATTGTTGTCAAACGCAAGAAGAACTTGCATTATCATTGGAATTTACACAACAAGCCATGTTCCTAAAAGCATTGTCATTCATTCAAAACCATGCAAATTGGGTCCCATATCAATTGAAGTTGAGAGACGTTGAAAGGCGATTTTGCATGTCGGAAATGATGCTTGAACGCTGCAACAATTCTTCAGGATTTAAATGTGCATACTGGTTAATCTAACATAAAGTAGGTACAAAACAGTGAAACAAGTCGATTGTGTCAGAGCCGACGGCAAGCCGCCGCGTTTTTATCGACTTTAATCGGCTCAACAAAGCAGCCATTTTTAACAGATTCCCTCAAATCAAAAAGAAATTTACTTCGTAACAGTAATCAAAAATAAAGAAATTGTTATAGCCGCCGCCGTATAAAAACTGCTCTACCGCCGTCGACGAAAATTTTGCATCAGCTTGTTTTACTGGTATTGAGAGCCATCTTTAACCTACATCTGCTCCTTAAAATTAATTACATTCTCTACCCTCATGAGTCGTTTTCGACGCAACTATACTTTCCATTGTTTTAGTAAGAACTGTGAAATCACGTTTATTAATTTAACAAAAACAAGCTTTATTTTAATGTTATTAAAGAAGCTTATTTTCTATGCACTTCACAAGTACATATGTACGTTTCTGTTGTGCTAATTTTTACATGCACCTTTTGAACAAAAGCAACAAATAGTTGTATGTATGTTATCTTTTGAAGTGAAATTATTTTCGAAACATATCGAACATCTTTAACGCTTTATAATCTTTTCGATGCATATGATGTATATAGATGCTATATCATGCAAATTTTGTAATAAAAAAAAACAATGACAAGAGAATTTCCCACCAAAAAAAACATATGATATGTCGAAAACGACGCACGAGAGTAGCCAACCTGATTTTTTCAATAGAATCTGCAAAACAAAACAAAAATTGGAGCATAAAATAGTCTAAATTTAGCTGATTAAGGTATTTTTTAGAGTCGCTGAATTTAATGGAATTTTAGTCTGTCATTTAAATCAAAATATAAATTTTGTATTGCTTATGCGTAGTTTTCAACGCAAAGAGCAGATGAAGGTTAAACTTGTGTTATTGTTATTGAAATACGAAAAGCGTATGAAGTGTTAAACGCGTAGAACACGAGATGTGGACTTTTAGCTTAACGCTTGATAAAACTTTAAATTAGAAATTGGCTTTAAAACAACTGTTTTTGTCTTTTTATACGAGTTTGCCATTTTAGCTAATTTTAGGTCAATTTAGCGATTTTGTTTTGCTTCTTTTTAATGGATTTTATAAAGCAAAATAGTTTAAAATTGCTGTTCTTTTAAATGGTTGTCACTTCCGCAAACATGAAGCTTTTGTTTTAAGTTTGTCTCTGATGAATAAATTGCCTTGACAAAAAAATTTTAAAAACTTTTTTGCTATTTTATTTGATTTTAATGTTAATAAAATTGTTTTCGAGTGGAAATTCAAATCAGTTTTTCTTAACAAAAAACATTGCAATAAATTTTTTCCCAATAAAAATTTTCACTAAAATTTTTATTTAAATTGTTGCTTCCTATTTTATTTTACTAAAATTTCACTTACTTTCATATATAAAAAAAATCATAAAAAATCATCTAAAAAATGTAATAAAAGAAAAAATTTTGAAATTTAAAACATTTTAAATCTTTCTAATAAAAAAATAATATTTTTCTTAGATTTTATTTTTTGTTCACAAACTTACCACACACGTATAAAAAATACACACAACACACACGACCGGTGTTATAATATGAATATTGACGCCAGTTACTAAAAATGAAGAAGATAACACAAAGCAATTTTTGCAATTAAAGTTACACTTTTGAAAAAGGCTTCTTTGTCTAACGACAAACTAAAAAATAAAAAGTAAAAATAAAACTGATTACTTTACCTTGATTGAACGCCAATGCTGGTACATAAATCACTATTGGCAACCAAATAAGCTGAAAAGGATGTGAAACATACACCCACATACACAGTGACATTACGAATACCACCAACCATCGCAGCAATAGAGAAGAGAGCAGAAAATAAAAAACAAGCAAAATACCATTGAATCGTTTTCCGTTCCATTCCGTTGAATACACAATAGAATTATGTGCAGCAACGGTAAAATGCATTCGTATGAACAATTTGAAGAGGAAGAATGAAAACAAAGTGTTAAAGAAGTAAGATAAAAGTCAATGTAAAAGTCATCTACTTACCGTGCCAATGGAGAATAGTATGGAGCCCATTAAACGTATTGTTTTACCGAAACGCATTTCAAAGTACTGTAAAATATTATTTATGTATTTGTTATAAATATTTTTTGTTTTATTTTTCGTTTTGTTTTTTGTTTCTTCTAGGAACAACTTAAATTAAAAGGAAGACAAGGAAATTGCACTTAAACCGAATAAAATGTGATTTTTTCTTATGAAGTTTTCCAAAAGTTAAGGGAAAATGAAATAGGGAATTAAAGAAGAGACTATTTTCTGTTGAAAAAAAGATATACAGTATTTCCTCGAGGTCTTACTTTTTTATTTATTAAACCTTTATTGAGCTTTGTAGGGTCCAACTACTATATTATATACAATGTTTACTATTGTTATTTTTTTCTAGTATTACCCGTCAAATCACACTGCAAAACCGCCTGCCAGGAAGTACTTAATTTTACATTTAGTGGAATGTATTACAAGTTTACATACAAAAGTTCTTTTAAGATATAAACTTATGGAATAATGAAAACTACAATATTAAAATAAAAAACTCCTTATTTTACACAACTATAATTAATATCTGGGCTGCAGTTCTGCTTTAATTTAAGGAAAACAAGAATGCAAAACGTTTTATGCTTTTCAAAATTCAATGCGACTCTGGTTTTAAATATAAAAAAATTTTATCAGAGTTAAGGTGGCGTCTTGAAAGAATCTTCACATGGAAAGTTTATTCCATAAAAAAAAACACCTGACAAAGAAGCGATTATGCAGCACTGATGGCAATCTAGTTATATTTAAATGGAAACCAGAATGATTTCAATATTATGCAAGGAACACAACTTAGATTAACAATGAATTTTTGGTCGCAAATATTCTTCGCCAAAACTAAAATGTATTTGTGTTAATCAAAATGAGCGGCGAACTTCGTAGCAGATATATTTCTATTTTTTAAACAAGAGAATAAACCATTCACCATGGTGGGCGAATTTATCATACATCCTAGTTGTGTTTCTAGCGTTAGCGTGCTGTAGGAGGTTATTTGTTTGTGAAAATATTTTTATGAACTTCACTTAATTCTAATAAGTTCATGGTAGGTAAGTAGGAAAGGGGGATGCAGGAAGCAAGATCCACCTCTAGCGCCCACACTCGGAGACCAACATGGTCCATTGTGTTTCACTCTTGAATTTTAGGTGAGAAGAAACCAATGTTTCCTGAGTTAATGATGTTTATTTACAGAAGCTCTAAAAGATGTTTTGTATGATTTTGCACTTATTTGAAAGTAGTAAGTAAGTAGGAAAGGGGGACGCAGCAAGCAAGAGCCGCATCCAACACCCACACTTGGAGACCAATATGGTCCATTGTGTTTCACTCATGAATTTTAGGTGAGAAGAAACCAATGTTTTCTGAGTTAATGATGTTTATTTACAGAAGCTCTAAAAGATGTTTTGTATGATCATGATCATCAGTACATCATTAATGACCAATTATTTCCCTTTTAAAAACGCATTCAAATATATAATGGATTGCTTTCAAACGAAGGCTTCGATTAGCCTTCAGCCGAGTAATGAGACTTTGATAAATTGAAGTTGTTGTGGTTTTTATTATTTGGTGTAATATTTTGGAGAATCTAGTTCATGGGGACTTTGGTTTTAGCAACCATATCAATTGTTGTGAAAATCACCGCAACAAAGTTAAACCTCTTCTTTGCTTTTGGCCCTCTCTGCTGCAAAGACCGTTTTAACGAGATTTTAAATTTGTTACACTTTTTTTTAATTTCTCAAAAATTTAATTTAAATTTTTAAGAAAATTTTTGATAAATTGCATTTTTAAAAAAGATTTTTGCTAAATATTTAATTATCAAAACTTTTGGATAAGTCTTAAATTTTAAACTTATTTTTATTAATGGTATAAAATTTAAAAATATATTTGACTTGAATTCAAATACCATAAAAATCTTTAAAAATAAAAAAATTATTAGACTCGAGGGAATATTTTATTTCCCACAGCTGATGCTTTTTATCAAAAAAACAAAAAAGAATCAAATAGAAAATAAATAAATCTTATAAAAAAAACATCATTTTTTAATCATTTATATTCTAGGCACAACAACAGCAACATACATATCTCTTGATGATGTTGAAGAAAAAAATAATTCATGATTAAAACGTTGGTGAGTCTAACAATAATGATGGTCCACGATGACGATGAATAATGATAATGTTTCTCAAAGAGAATTTCAAAGTTCATCATCAAGTTCATGTCAACGAACGCACTAGCCACAGCCAATAACAACAAATCGTCAACTGATAATAAAAGCAGATGTTAAGGGGGTAGTAAAACAAACAATATGCACAAACAATAATTAATGCAAAAACCAGAAATAAATATTGAAAAAATAAAAATAAATTAAATTAAAATAAATACCACTAAAAAGTTTTACATATAAATCTGTTATATACAAAATTGAATAAAAAAAAAACAAAACTAATATGTAATTGCATAAAAATATATAAAAAGGTAATAAATCAAAAATTGTCATTATGCAGTAAATATAATTAGCTTCATATAAATAGGAAGGCATGTATGTATATTTTAAAAGCGTGTAACAAAAAACGGGAAAGAGTATGTGCTAAGTATATACATGTGTATATTATGTGCATGTGAATATGTACAAAATGCAAAATGCAAAAAGCGTAAAAAAAAATCCAAATATACAAGCCAATTAATTCTTTTAATGCCAATTAAAAAGTAAATACAGTAATAAAAAATCGTTTTTGAGCGATTTTTAAAATACCCTACACCAAGAAGTGAGTAATTTTTTTTCAAAATTTATTATTGCAATTTTATAACGATATACTTATATCTGAAGACTAAACGCATGCTCATTAAGGCGGGTCGAAAGAAAAGTTGTGTCAGTCACCCCCTAGAATGAAAGATATGTCAATGAAGTTTCTAAAACATGAAAAAAAAAATTTTTTGCCACGCCCCAAAATACAGAACTTTTTGTTTTAAAGTCCGATCTTATCATATCACATATCGTTGCTCATGGCTTGACTATGACTTCATTTTTGCCCTAGATGACATTTTTATCTAATGTCAAATCAAAGATGTCATTTATGATAACTCGGATCCTTCCCCTATTATGTACAAATTTTTGCATCTCTTTTAAAATCTTTGATTTAACATTAGTTAGGTTAAAAATTCACCCAAGACAAAATTGAAGTCATAGTCAAGCCATGAACAACGATATGCGATCTGGTGAGATCGGACTTTAAATGGCGACGGCATAATTAAAAAAAATAAAAAGTGCTGTATTTTGGGGCGTGGCAAAAATAATGTTTCCTGTTCTAGAAACTTCATTGACATATCTTAGATTCTAGGGGGTGACTGTCACAACTTTTTTTTTATTTGGAGGCTGATCCTCCTTAATACACATCATATGTGATTCTCTCAAAGCTTTAACTGTGCTTAACAAGTCATTGCAAAAGCTTAAAAGGGATAAAAAGAGCTTTTTATAAATCCAATTATTAAATAAATTTTAACGAAAGCTGTTGATGTTCTGCATGTAATAGAATCTACTTATTCGATAATTTTTTATACTTTTAGGAACATAATATAAATATTTAAATTAATTTAGTATAATATAATTTATAAGATAACTGTAATTCGAAGTTTGACATTTCGAAACATACTGCCTTCTGATAAAAATTTATTAAACGTCTATTATAGGTTTATAAGTCAAACTTCAATTGAAAAATTTATTAAACGTCTATTATAGGTTTATAAGTCAAACTTCAATTGAAAATCAGTTTAAAAAGCCCACTTTAAACTTTTGATCATTTTTGAACATACGACAGGTAGAGTGTTGAAAGCTTTTCAAAAATAATTTCATAATACGAAATCTGACATAAAGATAGATAAAAATATTGTAAACGGTATAAATTTTAATAAAAATCTAATTCAAATCTACTAAATTTTACCCAGATTTAAATACACAATAAACAAATTGTCGAAATTTCTACACGAATTTTGTAATAAATATTTTAAAATAAATTTCACGAAATTTAATCTGGTAAACCTAGGGCTTTTCTAGCATTATTTTTATATATATAATACATATAAAAAAACCAGTAATAAATTTCCAAAAATTTACTAAAATAACGAGATAGTAAAAACTTAACGAAGCCTAATTAATTAAACCAAAAGTCGGTATACATATGTTAAAATATGCATATTTTAAATCTACCAATGAGCTAATATTTACTTGATGGAAAATTTCTTACTTAACGAAAAGTCAAAAAACTTAACGAAAGTTAATTTTTAAACAAAGCTCTACAGATTTATATAATCCAATACAATTTTAATATATAAAAGCATTGTACATACTATAGATTTAAACGAAATCTAAAAAAAAAAATTTAACGAAACTTTATTTTGTAAAGGAAAAAGTATTAACCATAATTTTAGAGCATTCCAAGCATAAAAATACTTAAAATTACTACATATATTTATAAAAACTGCATACTCAGTGAAATTTTGGAAAACTTAACAAATCTTTTTTTGTTTTAGACACAGCACATACAGCTAAATAAATATAAAATTCTAAAATTATACCCAATTTTTTAATTTTCCAGACTGCAAATAACTAAATAAAATCTTTTGAGAATTATTTGTGTAGAAATAAAAATTAAATGACTTCTTTAAAAAATGTAATTTCAATATAATTATGAAAGCTTAACGATACTTTTTTATACATTGTATTAAGTACAAGCTGTACCACTTTTGTACACATACATAACAGCGTTGTCAACTCGGTGATTTTATCACCGTTTTTGGTGATTTTTAACATTTTGGAAGCGAAAAAATTGCGAGTTAGTGCTTGGTGATTTTTTTTAAAGTTTTTAGTGCTTTTATTTTTATTTCGGTGACACCAAATACTAAATTTGAAAATAATTTTTTTAATTGAAAACAATTTTTGTAAGGGTAAATATCTTTAATTACCCTTACGTATTTTGTATCTTAACAAAGCTAAAAAATATTTACTCATTGTAAAATGATATTATGTTGATAATACTTTCAGCTTATGATACTAAAACTAATAATTAAGAAGATTATAAGGATTGATAGTATACAATGTTTCTGTTATTTGAGTGTTTTGCTTGTTTATTATTAATTGAAACTTATTTCCGATACTGGCTTGTTGATATCCTGTATGGTTTATGAGACATAAACCACCTACTTTTTATATAATGAAATTGTTACGAGAATTTATTTTGTAAGTAAAGTTTCAAGTTGATCAAACCTTGGTGAAAATAAAAAAAGAGAAATTGATATGCAAATACTTTTCATTTTAAAATTTTTTAGAGCACAAATTGACTCCCTGATGAGGTTAATATTTGCATTGATAGTACATTTGGATGTTTTGGCCTAATAATATAAAGAACAGAATATCTTCAGACTTGTATTTCGATTATCGATATCAATCAAAACTCCAGTCTTATTGCCATTTGTAAAATAATTTATTTTAGGGGGCAACTGGCATCTAAAAGCTTTAATTTTTTTTAAGTAATGATTATATTAGCAAATGTAAAGTTAAATTTGTACACATTTTAAACTCAGTGATTTTTTATGAAAATTACGCGCTTTTTTAGGGGTTTAGGTGCTTTTTGAAATTTTAAAGTTGACAACGCTGATACATAATATGAATAATATAAAGCATATTTGTGTAGAAATTTATAACTCATTAAAACATTTAACGAAACTTTATTTTCTTAATATTACTTTGGCTTCTAAATACAAACTTTTCATATTCATATACTAAATAAATGATTATTATGTGCAGAAGTTTCTAGCACAATATGATGTTATTGAGCATAGCGAAACGACTCATAAACTTAAATAAGGGGTTTCTAATTCTATAAAAATTAAAACTTAACGAAACCTTTTTAAATCTTATTAAAAACTTTTATTTTGTAACCTTAACTTTGTAAGCATCATCTATTAATTTCTTTAGAAATTCTAAACTTAATAAAATATATAAGAATTGACGAAGCTTTTTTTTCTCATACAAGAATATTTAAATTTTAAATATTTTTCAAATATATAGAAAATGTTTTCGCTTTAATTTTTTAAATTCTTCACTAAATGATTATAAAAACAAAAGCAAGGCTTTAAAATCGTAACGAAACCTAATACAAACAATACAAATATACTTATTAAAGTACATATAGTACAAATAAAAAACAATTAATATATACAGAGCTTGCTTTCTGAGTAAGCTTTTTTAAAACTTAACGAAATTTTTTTTATTGCACTAAAAGCTGTTTTAGTATTTAGTTTTTACACCCAATAAGCAGCAATTAAAAAATCTTTTTCTTCAGTTTTAGAAAATTAAACGAAATTGTTTTTTCTTCAATAATTTTTTTTTTTACTTTTCCGAAAGACCTTTTTTTTTAATAATTGAAAAATAAAAAAAAAAAATCTTTCGAATTAGAAAAATAAAGAAATTTTATTTCTAAACGAAGTTTTATTTAATAAAAAAAATTTCAATATTATCAATATAAAATTATTTCCATAAAATTTCTGAAACTTTTAATTAATATTTAATCTCCTCGGTTATGCTATCTCTTAAAACAAATTTCTGAAAGCTTAAACTTAACTCTGGGAATGCGCTCAGCTTTGCTCTAATTAGACACATGCTTAAGTACTGTGTTAAAATAAAGCTCTTTTTCTTTTAAGTAAAGGGTGTTTTTTTAAGCCCGATAGAACTTGAAATTGTAAAAAATAACACAAAAAATTAAATTGTAATCAAAATTTTTTTTTTTATTCGAAAGATCAATACGTGACATTAACATTTGAAAATGATTTCGGGCATATGGGCACCGCGGCTGTTCTTGACGAAGCGCATTCTGGACGTCCGTTGTTTTATCGCAAAATTGTGTTCAGCGATGAGGCGCATTTTTGGCTTAACGGGTTTGTTAATAAGCAAAATTGCCGCATATGGAGCGAGACCAATCCACAAGAGACCCTTCAGACTCCATTACATCCAGAAAAATGAACCGTTTGGTGCGGTTTTCACGCTGGTGGCATCATCGGACCTTATTTCTTCAAAAATGAGGCCGGAGCTCGCGTTACGGTCAATGGAGATCGTTACCGCACCATGATCAATGATTTTTTGTTTGAAAATATGGATGACATTGATCCGGAGGAGATGTGGTTTCAACAGGATGGCGCTACGTGCCATACGGCGAACGCAACCATCGACTTATTGAAATCAAAATTTGGCGATAAGTTGATTTCAAGAAATGGACCTGTCAATTGGCCTCCAAGGTCGTGCGATTTGACACCTCTCGATTATTTCCTGTGGGGCTACGTGAAGTCACTGGTTTATGCTGATAAACCAGCAACAATTGACGCCTTGGAGGCCAGCATTGTTCGTGTTATTCGTGACATACGGCCAGCAGTGCTCGAAAAAGTGGCCCAAAATTGGACGTCCAGAATGCGCTTCGTCAAGAACAGCCGCGGTGCCCATATGCCCGAAATCATTTTCAAATGTTAATGTCACGTATTGATCTTTCGAATAAAAAAAAAATTTTGATTACAATTTAATTTTTTGTGTTATTTTTTACAATTTCAAGTTCTATCGGGCTTAAAAAAACACCCTTTATTAATATGCTGTAAAGCTATATTTTTTACTATCAGAAGTATTAAATGCAATCTCCATATATTTTTACTTTTATAAAATATCCTATTTTATTAAAGCTGACTTAACAGATGGACAAAATTTACCCTAAACTCGATTTCTAATCATATTAATCATGTTAACCATTCTGCTTATTATAAATTAGTTACTTTTGGTGTAGGGTATGTGAGTTTATATTAAGACATATTAATACATAAAAAATATATATAAAAAAAAATAAATATATATATAATAATAAAGTTTTTGTCTTTACTTACCTCATATGTCGATGTCAGTTGTAAATTACAGAAGACGGGCAAAAAAATGTACCACGAAATAACACCAGAGATTGCCAATGTTATTAAAATAAAAGCATATTGAGTACCGTAAACATAAATCTCAGTAGATGTACCCAACAGCGAGATGCCCGAAACGAAGCTGAAAAAATAAAAGAACATTTTAATACAATTAAACGTAAAATTTATTTTACGAGAACTATTATTGGTATTAATTAAAAAACTAAAAAGAAACTAACGATTTCAATACAACTCTGTTTAAAAATGCAACCCTGTATATTTATTATTAACTAGCCAAACCCGGCGCGCGTTGCTACGCCCCTTAATGAATCGAAATGCATTCTGAATTTTAATTGAATATCAAGTGCAAAAACCAAAAAATTTAATTTTTTTATGGGCGTGGCATTGCCCACTTTTCTAGTCACGAAATTGTAAAGTCATAACAGCTCAATATGTGTGCAAAGTTTCAGAAGAATCGGACCAGTGCAAGTACCTCAAAATTAAAATTTTTTTTATGGGCGTGGCCCTGCCCACTTTTCTAATCACGAAATTGTAAAGTCATAACAGTTCAATATGTGTGCAAAGTTTCAGAATAATCGGTCAAGTGCAAGTACCTCAAAATTACACCTTTTTTTTATAGGCGTGGCACTGCCCATTTTTCTAATCACAAAATTATTTAGTCATGACAGCTCAATATGTGTGCAAAGTTTCAGAAAAATCGGTCTGGTGCAAGTACCTCAAAATTGTACCCTTTTTTTATGGGCGTGGCCCCGCCCACTTTTTTAATCACAAAATTATAAAGTCACGACAGCTTAATATGTGTGCAAAGTTTCAGAAAAATCGGTCCAGTGCAAGTACCTCAAAATTAAAACTTTTTTAGGGGCGTGGCCCCGCCCACTTTTCTTATCACGAAATTATTTAGTCATGACAGCTCGATATGTGTGCAAAGTTTCAGAAAAATCGGTCTAGTGCAAGTAGCTAAAACTGATAACTAATTTTTTATGGGCGTGGCCCCGCCCACTTTTTTTCATCCATAAACACTCCCCGGTATGTGTACAACAACTTACCAAAGTTTGAGCCCGATCGGTTTTGCAGTTTCAGAGTCTATAGCTAACACACACACACACACACACACACACACACACACAGAGTTTCACTTTTATATATATAGATTAAAACAACAATTTGTATTATTTTTTATATATTTTTTTATGTTTACGTATTAACCTTGTAAAAGAAATCTTTATGTAAATGTAAGTATATACATACCTCAATATTTATAAAGTCCTACTATAGTAAATGCAAATGTTTGCATACTTGGATTTTTGTCACTCAATTATTATTAATATTATTAATAAAAAAAATTATCTGCAAAATATTGCGATTAAAATTCTATACGTTGATGAATGGGTGAAAAAGAAACAGCAAGTGCAACGGAATTATTTTCATTAAGGCAGCATAGAAATGATGAGGTTTTGGTGGCAAACTTTTCTCAATAGATTTAGATAAGGAAAATACATATGTACATATGGGTCAGGCGGACACCAGGCTTCTGGTACCATGATTATTATAATTAAATGATTTTATTTTTTAGGTGGCGTTTCAGTACCTTTATGTGCCAAATGGTATTATGTTGTACTAAAGATGTTCTGTCGTCCATAAATAATATTTCAGGTTTATTGAAGGCTTATTTAAGCGATGATGAATCAGCCAGTCAGTCACATTACTCTCTTATACATATGTATACCTATATAACGTGACTGACTGACTGATTCATCATCGCACAGCCCAAACGCAAAGAGCTAGAGACATGATTTTTGGAAATTGATAAAAACGGGATTTTACCAGACATATGAAACTATGTAATTTGATATAAACACATTCATAATAGGGTAGAAAGGGGAAAATTTAAAAAAAAAAGAAAAGGTACTTTTCTGTTTTTTGGGTACTTTTTGTGTTTTCTACTTATATGAAGCTGGAATTTCGACATTAGTGACTATTGATCCGTGTTGAGGTTGAAAATGTAATGGGTGGCCGAAAAGGTACTTTTTCGTATTTTTATGGTACTCTTTTTATTTTCTACGTTTGCGGAGCAAGAATTTCGAAGTAAGTGACTATTGATACAAGGTGAGACAGAAAATGTTATGGGTGACCATAAAGTTTCTTTTTTGAAATTGTATTGTACTTTTGTGTGTTATGCGTTTATAAGGATAGAATTTTGAAATAGGGGGCTATTGATTCAAATTGAAATTAAAAATGAAAAGGCCGAAACAAAAGGTGCTTTTTCGTATTTTTATTGTACTTTTTGTATTATTACGTTTGTAAACATAGATTCTTAATATTAGTTATTTTTAATCAGAATTCTAACTCTAAGTGTTATGGACGACAAGAAAATTCTTATTTTTATAGCATTTGTTTGCAGTTTTTATATTTTGTATAAATATAATTCTGAAAGTAGGTACTAATAATCCAAGTTAACTTTGAAGAGTATAGTGAAGATTATAGTACCCACAAGCACAAAATTTAGAAGCACAAAATTTATTATTTTGTTTTAACAGTAATCGCTATGGAATAATCTCTTTATACTAAAATATGTATCGCTTTCTTTGTATAACTTCGATATGCTAGTAAAATGTTTTCTTTCAATGAAAGTGGGCGTTAAAGTAGGCGCGTCAATATAGTTTCTGCTAATAAATACAACTTATATATTTCAATATAGTCCTTTATTCTTCCAAAAAATTTTTCCATAGAAAAATTATATGAATTTAAGATAAACCGTTATATGGGAGATAGGCGTTAAAGTGGGCGTGTCACCTAAATTTTCTGGCATAACAATGACATTGACTAAAAAGCTATATGTAACAAATTTCATTATCATACCTCTAATTTTGTCGGTTTTATAAGCTTTTAAATTTCATTAACAGTAAATAACGTAGAAAACGTGAAAAGTGGGCGTTGTAGTAGGCGTGTCATTATAGTTTCTGCTAATTTATACAACTTATATATTTCAATATAGTTCTTTATTATTCCAAAATCATTTTTCATAGAGCAATTATATGAATTGTAGATAATAGATAGATAGATTTATTTTCCGTTAGAACAAAGCCTTTGTTTGCAAAATTTCAGAATCGTACATTTAATTTTGTCAGTTTTACTAGGTGTTAAATTTTAAATATACCGAAAAATACACTGTGCGGTATAAATTTTCGTACATTTTGATATATAACTCCTTTTCTACAGCTAAGCAATTTTCAGGGAAAATTATTGTTTTTACTCAGGAAATATATATTCGAAGTTTGGTGAGTCTACGTTAATGCGTTTGGACAAAATTCCATTTTATTCGATGTTGGAAAGACACGGTTTTTTTACCTTTTCTTGCATTACGAGTCCTAACCCTTTCCCTAATATTCCGATTTAGCCCATTTCCAATACCAAACAAACCTTGTATATAAGAAATATTTTGGCTAAATTTGAGCCCCCTAGCTTTTTCGGTAAGACCTCTATCGTGCTTTCAACAGAAGGACAGACTGACGGACATAACTTGAACGTCATGAAATAAAACCAAGTTTCAGAATATACATATATACTTTATGGGGTCTGAAATTGATATTTCGATGTGTTACAAACGGAATGATAAAATGAATATACCGCCACCATTTTTTTGATATATATATATATGTGTTCCTCTAACTCCCATTGGAGCATAGGGCGCCAATAACAGCTGATCGCCAGCGGACCCGATTTTGTGCCGTTGATCTTAACTCGTTCCAAGATAGGCCAAGACTGTTCATCTCAGTTTCGGTGGAACGTCGCCACGTCGTACGTGGTCTGCCAGGTTGCCGGCCAGATTGTTGAAATGGGTTCCATCGAAGTGCCTGTTTGGCCACGTTGTCGTCGTTTCGTCGTAGTGTATGACCAATCCATTGCCACTTGCGCTTCCGTATTTCAATTCCTATCGGAATCTGTCTTGACTGCACTAACAGGTCGGCATTAGAGACTGTCCGAGGCCAGAAAATGCGAAGAATTCTTCTGAGACAGCGGTTGACAAATGTTTGTAGGCGGTAGGTAATAATATTCGTAACTTTCCAGGTTGTGCATCCGTAGAGAAGTACCGATTTGACGTTTGCTTCGAAAATTCTAAGCTTAGTGCGAAGACTTATTTTGTTGTTTTGACATATTGGGGCTAATATGCCAAAGGATGATCTTGCCTTGTTTATTCTACTCTCTACATCTAAGTCGTCCCCTCCATTTTCGTCAATCTCACAACCCAGGTAGCAAAAGTTGGACGTGTATTCGTAAATTTGGTCGCCTTTATTTAGTGTTGATGGAGAGTCAACTCCTACACTCAGTGCCTTTGTTTTTCCGGTATTTATTTTAAGACCTGTACAGCGCAGTTTGTCTTGCAAATTTAGTGTTGTCTGTTTTAGATCACAAAGTCTGTGCGAAAGTAAGCATATGTCATCTGCGTATGCCAAGTAGTTCAGGTATTTGTTGTTGATTTGCCACTGGATACCATGGCTGCTATTTTCAATGGAACTTAGGACATCTTCTATCACGACAAGGAATAACAAAGGAGACAATATACATCCCTGGAGAACTCCACTTTGCACCATAAATGGGTCAGATAGCTTCCCCTTGTGAAGAACGAAACATCTGGCTTGGTTATAACTTTCCTTGATCAGCGATATAAGTTTTTCCGGTATACCTCTTCTTTGCAAAGCTAACCATATGAACTCCCGGTTAATACTATCGAAAGCTTTTTCAAAATCAATAAAAAGAAGATGGAGCTTGGAGTTAAATTCCACACACTGCTCTGTGATTATTCGTAAGGTGTTGATATGATCCGCACAGGAATATCCACTGCGAAAACCGGCTTGACATGAGCTGATGGTATTTTCTAGGTGCTCTTTAACGCGATTAAGGATTATTTTTGCAATTATCTTTGCTATGGTTGGTAACACACATATGCCTCGCCAATTGCTGCAGTTCTTCAGGTCTCCTTTCTTTGCAATCTTGACTATTATACCATCCTTCCATTCGTCTGGAAAGGACTCAATTTCCCACGATTCACATATAAGGGGGTGTAGTAGTTCAGCCGTAAGGTTTGGGTCGCATTTATATATTTCAGCTGGGATACCATCGGTACCCGCAGCTTTGCCATTTGGAAGCTGTTTTATAGCTGCTATGGTTTCTGCAAGGCTTGGGGGCGAGATTCGAATCCTAGCGTTTATTGCAGTGATAGAACTTGCGAAAATAGGTGGTTGAGCTGCAGGATCAATCATGTTGTTTAATACCGTAAAAAAATGTTCTTTCCATCTTTGGAGTTGTTCCTGGTCAGTGATGAGCAGATTTCCACTTATGTCACGTACTGGGTGTTCGGTACGCATTTTTTTGTTCTGCAAGTTTTTTCGTAATCTCAAAAATAGTTCGCGTATCGCCAGAGTTTGCTGCATTTTCGGCCTCTTCTGCAAGACTGTCTATGTGCTTTCTTTTATCTCGCTGTACCGTCTTGTGATATTTACGATATTTGGCTTCTAAACTACTTTTTTCATCACAGTCCTCGGAAGCATTCATTTTCTCTTTTAAAGCTTTACGTTCGGAAATTAAGTTCCAAGTGTTCTCAGACATCCACACTCGCCTTCCTTTGGGAGCTGGGCCTATGGTGTGATCTGCGCAGGATCTGATGGTGTTTTTAACGTGGTCCCATTTAGAGTTGATAGACGCATACGGAAGTGCATCATTGTTTTGTGCCACAGCATTGCGTAGCTGAGTGCTAAAGTTGTTTCGGACAGTGATGTTTTTTAAGCGCCCGATATCGTACTTCCTATACCGGATGTTTTGTCTTTTCTGTTGAATTGCGGCAGTACGTAACCGAATTTTGGCCACCACTAAGTAGTGGTCCCGAGATTGGCCAATGTCAGCACATTTTCTTGATGGCGGGTATAAAAATAAATTTCAAAAATCTTTATTTTTGTCAACAAAAATATTTATGAAATTAAATTCTATTATTATACTATGATTCTATCTATGCATTATTTTATAGAAATTATCTGTTTTGTGGGGTAAATTTTAAAAAGAAATTTTCAAAAAATTAAAAGTAATTGAAAAATAAATTTCAAAAAATTGAAAAAAAATTTAAAAATATTTCAAAACAATTTTCAATACTTCCTACTAGTTTTACAACAGTTTTATTGAAACTTGTTACAAATCTCTTTCAAATTTTCATATAAAAAAATTGCTTTCTTAACTACTTAAAAATAACAACAAAATATGCTCATTGTAATAAACTCAAAATATTTAAATAATTTTCTCACGTATTTGCAATGGCACTTGAAGTAATTTCAGCAACCTAGTTAAAAATCATATTATATTTCACCATAATTTTACTTCCATTGGCGAACTGTATAAACGGGAAACATGCAAAAAAAATTCTTGGCCAAATAACACAAATTTAAGGCGCAACAAAAAAATTAAAACAAATGGAATATAAATATATAAAAACGTTTAGATATAAAGTGAATACTAGTGGCAAAAGGAATTCTAAGCACGTTAGGAAAATATTTCTAAATGTGTTTTTTTTTCTCACTCCTGCTCCCCGCCTATCTCTCTCTCTCTCACTCTCTCTTTGCTACTCTGCTTTCCTTTTATGAACCATATATTTAAGCTGTTGAGATTTAAATACATATTTTTATTTATGTGCTGGTTCCCTAAGGAGTTTAGTTGCAGAAACCTTTAGAATTCACTAAAGATAGTTATTGGACGCAATAATTTTAATAAACAGAAACAGAAATTAATGTTTAAGTGATAAACAATGAAAAAGAAGATGAAAACTTTTATGAATAATTTAATATATTTGTTTGTTTAACATTATTTTTTTTGTTTGAATGCACATTGTATGTACGAATTTTTGTTTACGCTCAGCTTAAAAAAAATGTATTAGCTTTACCTCCAAGTTGAGGTAAAATCTACTGTATATGCTAGTCCTTAAATATGATTTTGACAGTGATATTTTTTGGTATTTTCAAAGAATTCCATTCGCTTTTAAGAAAAATTAACAATCAAGTCATAATATTTTTTTTTAGTTTCTTCTTTCATAATATTTGCTCAATTCACAAGCTGTCGTAGGAATTGTAGGTTGTAGTTGTTGCTAGAAAAGTAAGTACATACTATCACCGTTTTTCTTCAATATGCAGAAGTGAATTTCTTACAACCTACGACTCCTACGACAGGTTGTGAATTGAGCAATTGTAACAGATTTAAATTTAAATAACTTAACATTTCCTTTTTGGCTGGCTCTTTGTTCGAATATCATGTTAAGTAATATACTGCCAAGATGTGTTATTATGTGCAACATAGGTTAGGTTAGGTTAGGTTAGGTTATGTTAGGTTAGGTTAGGTTAGGTTAGATTCGGCAACATAGGTTAGGTTAGGTTAGATTAGATTCGGCAGCCGTCCGAAGGCATAGCTCACTTGGATCCTTCGAGGGTCCCGTTGTGATACCGTAGGCACCAACGCCCGTTCGTTTATGTCCTCTGGCCGTCGTTCCTCAGCCATCTTGTCCTGTTTACGACGGTGTGGATCTTTCCCAGATCAACTGCGAAAAGACAAGTTTTACTTACAAGTATTCGCTGCCCCAGAATCTGGCGTCTCAGGTCCCCGAATGAAGGACAATTACAGAGAAGATGTTCAGTCGTCTCCTCTTCTTCCTCGTTATCGCAACTTCTGCAAAAGTCGTTGTAAGGGATAATCAGCCTTTTCGCATGTGTACCTATAGGCCAGTGTCCGGTAATGGCCGCTATGAGGTTCCTAAGGTGGATTCGGGGCATATTCACTGCATATTTCGTCCTATGAACATCCATGTCAGGCCAGATCTTTCTGGTTTCCAAACAAGTGGGATCTCTCACCCATCTTTCCTTGGCATCCAAATATAATCGATGCGAGATTGGCTGCTTACCCTTCGATAAGGGACTACCCAAAGCACAACTGGATTTAACCGAATCTAAGGTAGTACCGGCTTTTGCAAGTGCAACAACCCACACAAGGGTAACCGTCGAATGTCTCGCTATCTCCTCAAGAGACACCCGGCATTCCTGGGCAATTTTCGATGTGCTATACACACTCTCAAGGGACAGCATACTTTTAGGCACATTTATTTATCCTGCCTATTACTTAACCTTAACTTTACGTCTTAATTTAAATACAACGGCCTTCTAGTAACTTACCAGAATGTACTAGTATCTATGTACATGCGAGAACTTTGTGGAATGTAACAGCCCACCACTATGTTACTATAAATATTCGAACAACACAGCTAACATGACCAGTATTACAGTAGAGTTTTTTCAAAGTGTTTCAAATTGAATGTGATCATAAAGGTGTATAACAATAAGTGTAATAAACAACGTGTTGCATAAAAAAATGTAAGTGTATGTAAATAAATTAATTGCTCTTACTTTTATAATAAATTTCAAGTGTTATTATTTGCAATACAAAAAAAATCCCAGCTTATTTAAAGGAAATAAGGCAACATTTATTAAAAGTATAAACGTAACAATATCAATTTCTTTTGGTCTGACTGAATATATTTTTCAACATTGTGAAAAGAATGTTATATACTACAACCGAAGACATATTGCAAGGGAACATTAAATGACTTAAAACAGGATTTTCATTGTTCAATTTTGTTTTGTTGTAAACTAACATTTTATATAAAACATAAAAATAGTTGACGTTGTTACACACATTTTGACAGAATTAAGTATATTTATATATTTGTTAAAGAAATAAAATAAACTAAATTATATTATAATTAAAAATTCGATAATTCTTAATAAAACAATAAAAATTAAAAATCCAAACAGAAGCAAGAACTTTAACACCACTCCCACAAGTATTTGAAAATTCAATTTGAGGTTTGATTTATGAAACACATAAATTTGAAAGTAAACTTATCATTTTTACTATCGGCAATAGAAAAATTAAATGTTATTAATTATTTTTGAAAATAATATCATGTAAATGTTGCCTATGACCACGTCTCAGGTGGTCCATTCGGATAGTCAGATTTTAAGTTATTCGTTCAAACATATCAACTGGTATTTTGCGAATAACACGAGTAGGTCAATCATAGCTGACCTTTATTTGAAGACCCCATACTTTACATATCTTCAGATAAAATAGCGCAAGGGTGTGATATTGTACTATCTAGGTGACCATTTTACCATAGCAAAACGTGAAATTAAATCTTGTTGAAACCAGAGCTCACCGTGAATATGCGCTTAAATTTCAGAAACCACATAGTATGTTAACATGGTGCGTAATGGTCATCACTAATGGTAACATTCTGACGCATTTTTAAAGAAATATTGATCAAAAATACCACAAGCCCATTAGCCACTCCATAACGTTGTTTTCAATGAATATAATAATACCTCTGGTACTCTTCGCTTTGCTTATCAGCCAAATTAAAAACGTCGGCAAAGTAACGGCACTTTATTGCTAAAATATGTCTATTATTATTGGGTGGAGAACACGAAACAAGTAATTTATTTATAAAATTAATATTTTCAACTTTTATGTTTTTTTATGGAATATCTCCCTCTAAATTATTATTATCAGGTAAAATTGTTTCAATTTTGTATTGTTTCTTAAAAGAAAAATAAAAAATTCAAAGAAAATAAATCGAATAAGCTGTTAATTATTGCGGCAATAATTGCTCAAGCAATCAGCATAGCAAAATTTGCGCAATGAATCGCTTCATATGGAAATTTTCGCAATTAAATTTAACGCAATTCAATTTAACAATTGCGGCAATAAATATTGCTATGGGAAGATCCCTTGTAACAGCTATGAAAGTAATCGTTTTGTAACGGCTGACTTGCAGCCAACTTCACTACACAACGCTTTGCCGAAATTCGATTTTTGAAATGCTTAACGTTAGTCCAGCATTATTTTGTTTGCTCCATACAATTTATATTAACATAACATTTTTTTAACAACCTAAATTCGATTGCCCCTTTTATTTAGATTTGTCTTTAAGCGAATATCGAAACTACTACAATATTTTTATTCGTTTGCTTACTTAAAAGTATTTAACTTTTTTCCAGAAAAGTTCTTGCTTTTTTCTGCCTTTATACTATTTTAAAAATGAGTGCAAATATTTATCATAGAAAATTTTACTAAGGGCAAAGAGTTCAGTCGTATTAAGAAAAATTTCAAAGTTTAGTGCATGTTATCGATAACAACAACTACAATCTGTAAAAAAACAAACCTGTAAATTTTTTGCTTAAAGCTTACAGTTTCAGCCATGCTGTAAGTACATATGGTGATAGCGTAAAGGAGAGCCATTTTTGTCTCTCTTTTATATGTATGTATGGAGTTTGATAATTTCCGGAGTTAAAATCATGTTTTTAAATATGTAGTTTGACATACTCCAGAACACAAAAAAATAGTCAGCTGGGCTGGCACCGCCACCTTGCATAAGTGTACCCTGGTTCCAACTTAAAAAAATACAGTACTGCCAACTACTTAGTTTTTTACTTGAATCTAGCGATTTTTAGTTAAACTGCTTAGTTTTGTATATGTATGAATATAGCGAGATTTAGTTACTTTTTGTCCAATTTGTAGAAAAGACAACATTGAAAATAAACATAAAATAAAAAAAAAATATGTATGATTTTTTCTCAAACATTACCTTTTACAAGCTTTCAATCTTATATTACCAGAAGACAGAAAAAATCAAGTGTCATAAGGGCTTTAAAAAAAATAAGAAAGTTTTAGGGCCATTAATTTAATTACCGATAAGTCAAGTTAAGATGTTATCGGACAGATAACTAGTTTTTCGTTATTACAAATTCACTTTAACCTAAAAGTGTACGAAAAAAAAGTGTATGTTTTATTATAAATTTAGTTTACTTATGTGTTAAAAAAAATAAATTAAAAGAAAAATTTAAAATAAAATAATAAAAATTTGAATAATATATAAAATAAAAAAAAATTTTTGGCTCACTCTAACCAGTATACCACGTTTGCATGTATGTGTAGATAATTGATAATTGTAGAAATTTCAAACGGAATGACAAACCTATATATACCCTTTTTCACTATGTGAAGAGTATAATAAGTAAAAGAGAACGAAACTTGGGCAAGTCAGTTGCTGAGTCTGAACGTTAAAGCAAATTTAAAGGAAAATAAAAGTATGACAAAAAAGTGAATTTGCAGGAGTTCAACTGGTGACGAAGTGATTAAATTTAGGTGAAAACACTAATGATTTTAACATCATCGTGTCCTTGAAGATCATGTGATCATGTGATGAATATTTTAATGAACTGCACTGAATTTTAAAAGGTGCACAGAACTAATGCATATATGGTGAAAAGCATCCGCTGTTACATGAGTTAATTTTGTTTGTTTACATGCATTGTATAAGATATTTTGCATGATGTTGCATTAATTTTTAAGAACATTATTTATGACAAATTGCTTCGCATTTAGGGAGTCATTTAGAATTATTCCTTCTACACAATTAATTTGGAAGTTTTCAAAATTTAATTCGCTTTGCACTACTACCAATTGATTTTGCTGGGTAGTAACGTTTGCCAGGAACGTATACTTAATAAATTTTTGCATGCACAATTTTGTTGGTTACACATTAACAAATTTTTGGGAAAGAAGCAAAAAAACTTTTTGCTGCTAATTTAATTTTCCTAATTTGTTAAATGCTTTAAATACTCCAATATTATGGCATTATTGATTAAAAACTTAACAGTTGCAAAAACAAAACTTTTCGAAATATAGAAAAATAATCTACAATTTTATTTTTAATTAGGCTCAAGGTCAATTCGCATATTTAAATAAAACTTTTTATTCGTTTAATGAAATATTTTTATTTATCAATATTTACTCTATTTGCGAAAAGACGGTGTATCTACTTATACTACTATTGAATTCAATTTATTAAGATCTAATAAGAAACTAAAATTTTCTTATTTTTGAAGACTGACCCATAAAAGATAAATCTGATGGCAAATGAATCAGTTATAATTAATAATCAAACCGATTCTTATATTCCCAAACACTGCATTTATAACTACCTTTATAGATTATTAAAGAGTTTTCCCCATTTTTTTCCAGATTCTTTAATCGTTACTTGCCCCTAATAATAGTAATGACGTTAAAAGTTACCATATTTTCTATCATATAAAAGAATTGTTTACTATTCGTTTGTCGTTGCCACTATGTTCTTAAAGAACTAATTAATTTGTTTGGCATTTCCTTTGGTGCTGCCATATTTAAAACAAATACAATTTATTTTACAGCGAGATTGTAATAACGAAAAACACTTAATGGTCACGTTAGAAAACGTTTCCTTTTATTAACATTAACTTTGTCGGCAAGTTGTTATAATGGCCCTTAGTTAAGTAAAGTACCAAATAGAAAAAAATAATTTTTTACAATATTTTTTTTTCAGAATATTTCCTATTTTACATTAAATTATGTTTATCACATCGTTAAAACTCTGGCCTCATTATTAGAATTTATTTATTATAGTTTTTTCTTGCATTTCTTATTCCTACTGAAGTTACTGTCATTATGTGGTAACATTTATCAAAAAGTTTATTAAGAATTCTTGGTAATAAAAAATTTAACAAAATAACAAAACCAAATATGTACTTAAATATGTTTCTTAGAAATTTTGACAATAAGAATCAAGTTTTTATTTATTATTTTTTATATATTTTTTTTTTTTCTTTAATTTTCCAAATGAGTTTTGAATTGTTATTTAATGGAATATTTTAGTATTATGTCTCTAAAGCATAAGTACATAATTATAGGAATTTCTTTGACAAACACTAGTAAAAGTTTTGCTGAGAAATAAGTTTTCTGTTCTCTAATAAAAAGGAAATAAAATGAATATAAGTAGAGAATGACAAAAGAAAAAAACAAACATTCAAAATGATAGACAATTCCTAAGGGTAAATTTGGGATGACTTGGAGCAGACAATTTAATAACACGTGTCAGTTGTGACAAATACGTTAATCCAAAGAGCAAGTAGAGGCAAGTGACAGGAAAGTGGAGTAAGCAAATTTTAAATTTTCCACAAAGGCTTCCAATATGTATATTTTCTAAATATTGTAATTAAAAATAAAATAGCAACAATAACTCAAATTGGTCTTTATGCTTAGACAGCGTAAATAAATATTTTATATAAATTTAGCCTTAATTCAAGAGTGTTAAGTTTATAGCAATTTTTCTTTTTTATTAAATAAAAAAAATATGTTGACTATTACGTTTTCTAGGAAATTTTTTTCATAATCAATAAAACATTTTTAGCATTAAATTTAAACTTTCTAAAGTTAAAAAAGTTAATTAAAAATATTCCAGGAACTAAAATCAATTAAAAATTTCCGTATTTTTTATTAAAAAAATTAAATATGAAACAAGGATGCTATTAACGTTAGTGGAACTTTTTTTTTGTCAACTGATCATTTACATTTCCACACAATTATTGGTCTGTATTAAAATAAATTAACAATTTTTACCTTAAATTTTAACAGACCTGCAGACTGGATGTTAATTCTAGTTGTGTCAAATAAAAGTTTTTTATTTTAATATTTTAGGTTCCATAATTCCTTAAGTTTAAATCTTAAAGGACCAAAAAGCACTGGTTGCAAAATTTCAGAATGCCAGTTTTATTACGTTTTAAATTTTAACTATACCGAAAAATACATTGTGCTGTACAAATTTTCGTACATTTTGATTTATAAATCCTTTTCTAACTCATAGATTTAAGCAATTTTCAGGGAAAATAATTTTTTTACTCAGGATATTACATTTGAAATTTCATGGCTCTACGTCAATGCGTTTGGACACAATTGCATTTTATTCGATGTTGGAAGGACATGGTTGTTTTAACCTACTTCTGCATTACGAGCTATAACTCTGTTCCTTATATTCCGATTACACTCATTTTCAATACCAAACAAACCATGTGTATAAGAAATATTCTGGCGCTCCTTAACTTTTTTGGTGCGACCTCTATCGTGCTTTCAATGGACGGACAGATGGACGGACATAACTAGATCGTCATAAAATTAAGCCGCGATTAAAAAAAAATTGATATTTCGATGTGTTACAAACGGAATGACAAAATGAATATACCCCCACCATTTTTTTGGTAGCGAGTATAACAGGCAAGAGTGCTGTTTTATATGAATCTGCTAACACCCTTAACCATGATGTACATAGAGACAGGATAAGCCATTTAAAATGTTATATATGAATCGGCTATAAAAATCAATACTAATTACACTGGTCGTCAAAAAATAAAGCAGAGCCGGAAGCAAGAACTTTGTTATGTGATTTAAATTGACTTCAGCGTGCTAAATCCAAGTTTGTTTAAAAATGGATTCTATCACTTTTGCGATATTCTTATTTAAATAAGATACTGATATTGAAATATTTAATAAGTATTTATTATAACGAAAGAATATAATCTTAAACCTAATTGACTTCTATTTTTAATTAACTATTATTTGGAAGATCGCTTTCCTTCATAAGTGTTATCTGCTGTTTCACAATTGATTTCCTAGCCAAAATCAACTAAAATTTCTGGGGACCATTTGCAGTTATATGTTTTTTCCATGTGCACAATAGGTTAGGTAGAACAGGCAGCTGTTGTGCAGATCACTTGGGTCCATTATAATGATCCCATTGTGATACCTGAATAGAAAAGTAAAAATAGAATAGAAAAGAGAGAAGATAAGCAGACAAGTCCAGAGTCTTTGGCGGGAATCGAACCCGCAACCACCCAAACTAGCAGAGCAGCACACTACTGACTAGTCCACCGGTGCACAATATCTTGGTGGAATCTTTCACAATGCTTATCTGACATTGCATCAAGATTTTCCGGGAAAAATAAATACATTTGTTTTAATTCATCTGGTTCGAAGAAATTGCGCAATATATATGTATATTTATGTATGTTGTGGTTTTGTACCTGTACCGCAAAATGCAAGTTTATCTATATATATAAAAGAGTAACGTGACTGACTGACTGAATGAATGACTGACTGACTGACTGACTGATTCATCATCGCACAGCCCAAACGCAAAGAGCTAGAGACATGAAATTTGGACAATCGTTTCCTCTTTCAATGTATAGCTCCACTAAGAAGGGATTTTTGGAAAAATCGGTAATCTTATATCTGCTAAACTAAAAATGATACAAATTAAATTGAAAAAGTATTGTAATTTGCACAAAAAATAAGCTGACAGGTGTCTGGCCTTTTTTAGAATTTTCAACCCCTAAGGGGAAAAAACGGGTAAAAACTATAATTTGGTACTTTTTTGGTACCCTATGTAACTACCAAACGCATAAAGCTAGGAAAAAAATTTAAACTGTATTAAGTAGTCCGCAAAAAAATATTAATAAGAATTCGGCACTTTTTTCAAATTCATATGTATAAGGGGTAAAAATTGTCCCTTTTTTTGGTACTTTTTTTTTAAATAAACTTTTCTTATATTATTCAATGGGACAAAATTTGACAATTATTATTTCCTAATAGAATATGGACAACTATTTAGGTGAAATTTTTGGAAACTTTTTTGGGGACAAAAAAGGTACCAAAAAGGGGAAAATTCCGGAAAATGTATGTAATTCCTAACTAGACGGCCAATTTTCACAAAATTTTTAATTGGGATTTCACTAGACATAAAAAATTATGTAATTTAGTAAAAATTTAAACACATTCATAACAGGGTAGAAAAGGGAAAAATCGGGAAGAGTTTGGTACTTTTTAGAACATAATTACTTTTATGCAAAAAAGAGTAGATTTACTGAGTTTTAATCATGTCTATTAAAATATTTTGTTACATAAATATTTGAACATTTCAAACTTGGAATTTGGAACTTGGAGCAAAAATGTACTTTTTCGCTTTTCTATGGTACTTTTTGTATTTTCTACGTTTATAAAGGTAAAATTGTAAAATAAAGGACTATTGATTCCAGGTTAGACTAAAAATGTTATGGGTGACCAAAAAGGTACTTTTTTGAATTTTTATGGTACTTTTTATATATTCTACGTTTGCGAAGCTAGAATTTTAAAATTAGTGGCTATTGATAAAAGGTGAGACCGAAAATCTTATGGTCGACCAAAAAGGTACTTTTTTGAATTTGAATGGTACTTTTTGTATTTTCTACGTTTATGAAGGTAGGATTGTACAATCAAGGACTATTGATTTCAGATGAGACCAAAAATGTTATGGGCGACCAAAAAGGTACTTTTTTGAATTTTTATGGTACTTTTTGTGTTTTCCACGTTTGCGAAGCTAGAATTTTAAAATTAGGGGCTATTGATACAAAGTGAGACTAAAAATGTTATGGTCGACCAAAAAGGTACTTTCTTGAATTTTTATGGTACTTTTGGTGTTTTCTACGTTTATGAAGGTAGGATTGTACAATCAAGGACTAATGATTCCAGGTGAGACTAAAAATGTTATGGGCGACCAAGAAGGTACTTTTTTGAATTTGTATGGTACTTTTTGTATTTTCAACGTTTGTGAAGGTAGAATTTTGAAATCAGTGACAATTAATACAAGGTGAGACTAAAAATGTTATGGTCGACCAAAAAGGTACTTTTTTGAATTTTTATGGTACTTTTTGTATTTTCTACGTTTATAGAGGTAGAATTGTAAAATAAAGGACTATTGATACAAGGTAAGACTAAAAATTTTATGGGCGACCAAAAAGGTACTTTTTTGAATTTTTATGGTACTTTTTGTGTTTTCAACGTTTGCGAAGCTAGAATTTTAAAATTAGTGGCTATTGATACAAGGTGAGACCGAAAATATTATGGTCGACCAAAAAGGTACTTTTTTGAATTTTTATGGTACTTTTTGCATTTTCTACGTTTATAAAGATAGGATTATACAATCAAGGACTATTGATTCTAGGTGAGACAAAAAATGTTATGGGCGACCAAAAAGGTACTTTTTTGAATTTGTATGGTACTTTTTGTTTTTTCAACGTTTGCGAAGGTAGAATTTTGAAATTAGTGACAATTGATACAAGGTGAGGCTAAAAATGTTATGGGTGACCAAAGAGGTACTTTTTTGAATTTTTATGGTACTTTTTATATATTCTACGTTTGCGAAGCTAGAATTTTAAAATAAGTGGCTATTGATTCCAGGTGAAACTGAAAGTGTTATGGGCGCCCACAAAGGTACTTTTTTGAATTTTTATGGTACTTATTGTATTTTTAACGTTTGCGAAGCAAGAATTTCGAAATTAGTGACTATTGATACAAGGTAAGGCTAAATATGTTATGGGCGATCAAAAGGGTAGTTTTCTGCATTATAATGGGACTTTTTGAATTTCCTACGTTTAAAAAGTTAAAATTGTGAAATAAAGGATTATTTATTCAAGTTTAGAATTAAAATGATATTAAGACACAAAAAAAGCCTTTTCGCATTTTTATTGTACTCTTTGTATTTTTACGTTTGTAAACATAGATTCTTAAAATTAGTGTTTTTTGATGCGAGGTCTAAGTCCTAATATTATGGACGACCAAAATTACTTTTTCTCTTTTTATATATTTTGTATGCATAGAATTCTAAATAAAGGTAATAATAAACCAAGTGGAAGTTTTATTGAAGGAAAAAATGTTTCTTTTATTATTTTAGGGTAATTTTTGCAAAATATGAATCTTAATTTTTGAAACTCAGTAGCATTGATCTTGCTTTTAGTTAGGAAATATATGCCCGATATATCCTTACTCTACTTTTAATATTTCTAAATAAATTGAATCAGAGATATAAATTTTCATAAATTGGACCAAAAATATTTAATATTTAATTATAAATAGAACTTGAGCATTCAATAAATAGTAAGAACTGCGCTAACGAAGTAGCGGGTTAAATGCTAGTTGCGCATAAATGTGTAAAATACAGTTGGTCAAAGAAGCTATCTGCACTTAATAGTGCATAAGATCAATATTTGTACATTGATTTTCATGATTATTTTATTTCAATTTTGACTAGTTTTTCAAATAAGAACAAAAACATTTTTAGTTTTAACGAGTTTGTGAAGACAAAAAAAATATGTTAATTTAAAGGTAATTTATCTATTGGTGTTTCAATTATTCAAATCGAACCAGCCGTTAAAGAGTTATATTGAAAAAAGTAAGCGTGGTTGCCTTGTTTAGGGGAAAGTATTAGCTCTGCCCATGAAAACACCTGTACGTGATACGCAAAAACTGAATGCAAATTTGAATTTAACAAGTTAATATCACTATATTCCTCATATTAATGTCCAGGCGCCAATTTTTTTGCAGACCAGAGTTATTTTTTTTTTTAATTTTTGATTTTATTGTAATTTGTTAGACTTTGTCAATTAAGAATTGAACACAATGTCACTCATGTGGCTACTTTTATTTTATTTGAATAAAAGGCCGTTTATTTTGTTTATTCATGTAATTTCTTTTGCTTTATTTAATAAAAGTTCATTTTATTTGTTCACAGTTATAACGGTTTTATTTCTTTTTGTGTTATTGAATTCTTATTTAATTCACATGTGTCAATACAAGACTTTTTGTTTGATTTTTAAATATAGTTTTTTGTTTAACTTAGCGACTGATCACGAACTCTTAACTTCAACCTTTAATCTCGACTTTTACCTGTCGACTCTCTCTATTCAACTCTCGTGCTTCTTGTCTTTGTTCCTTATCTGTCTGTTACCATATGTTTGTGTTTTGTTTGACTCTAAATGCCACGTCAATGCGTAGGGTTTCCCTATTTTGCGTATAGTTATCGTACCGTTCCCACACTCATATGACTATCACGACTGCCTTGACATTGCCCTCATCCGATCAACCTAATTTTATTTATGCAAAAGTTTTCTCAAATAAATATGAAATATTTTTAGTTCCTAAGAACGATGTTGAGTTGATGTTGATGGATATTATTGGACATTCTCAGCCACAGCTGCAATATTTTCGATTTAACGCTGTGGACGAGAACATACGGGCTGCTTTGTCACAAATCAATACATTTTCATAAATTTGCTATACAAATTGACGAATCCGATCTTTTTTTAGAAATTTCCACGAAAACTTCTTATTGTCTGCATTAAACCTCACTACTTTGGAAGTAAGTTTTGAATATTTCCCATTTTTGTTCAAGCGTATAACGTCCCATATCAAAAATTTTAAACATAAATCAAAAAAATAACTATAAAAATAAAAATATATGTTATTCTATCTTTCAAAGTCAAAGTAACCGGTAGTTCAAATTTTAAATCGCCCACACTTTATAATGACCACATCCTAGAAAAGCAGAGATTTAGTATTTCATGTTATAAGCAATTTTGTTTTGCTTTAATTAAAGCCATTTTATATGGGTATCAAATATTGCAGGAATAGATAAAATATGTTCCGCCATTATGTTGTAGACATTTTCATAATTTACTGTATTGTATTAGTCAAGTCCTTTCATTTGATACCAATATTGAAAGAGTCCAAGGGTGGTATATTTCTAATTATTAATTTTTATAAACAAATATATAAATTTATTGTATGTATAAGGAAATGATTTGGCCGCAATTCAACTAATGATGAAGCAACTAAATTCAGACATTGTCTTAAGTGGACCACTCTTAAGGTGGCATTGCACCTCCCAGAATTTGCACACATAAAATTAATTCAGTTTAAGAGAACTCATGCGCTTAAGGTGCAAAATAATCCGATGTTTTATGACTTAATGATGTTTGTAAATAAACACTTTCAAGAAACATTTAAAGGAAAAAATTAATAACAAATTATTTCGTATTAAAAATTTCTTTTGCACCATTGGTTAAGAAGTCCTGAAAATGTAATGCACTCTGCACTACTTCAAAATCAACAACAAGACGACAAAAAGTTTAAGAGAACTCATGCGCTTAAGGTGCAAAATAATCCGATGTTTTATGACTTAATGATGTTTGTAAATAAACACTTTCAAGAAACATTTAAAGGAAAAAATTAATAACAAATTAGTTCGTATTAAAAATGAATTCTTTTGCACCATTGGTTAAGAAGTCCTGAAAATGTAATTCGCAATGCACTACAAGAAAAACAAGACGACAAAAAGTGATTTTACAGCGGCTCAACTGATGTTGAAGTAATTTCAACTGAACATCAGGTAAAATCACTTATTATTTTAACATTAGAGTATCATTGGCAAACATGTACTTACATGAATGTATTAATTAACTGCACTTCATTGTAATAAGTGTATAAAACTCATGTATAGTTAGTGAAAAGTAGCCGATGTTTCATGAGTTAATTTTTTGTACATGAATTTTAAGCTCATTATTTATGACATATTATTTAGCGTGTAGGAAGTCGTTTAGAATGCAATTCACTTTAAACAACTTCCAAGTTGTTTTCTTCGCTATGTAGTTAATAAAAGTTTTAAGGACATACTCTACGTATGAGCATTATTGTCAGTGTCAATATTTCATGACATAATTAATACTGCTCATACGCACCGTAGTAACAACTTTATTTTCAAAGGAATTTTTTCGAAAAAGGGATCGTAAAAAAATAATAGAAATTTCCTAGATAAATACAAAAATTATAGGTCAAAAATGTAACATTTTGAAAATATATAATAGTTTTTTAAGCTTAAGGTCTTTTCAATAATAAAAAATCTTTTTGTTTTATATTATATTATTTGATAAAAAAAAAAAAAACAAATATCAAGACACTAATCTAACAAAAAAACTCGTATCCTGATGATGCTACACAAAGAGGTAGCGAAATATTGATCAAATAGTATAAAATAAAACAAAAAGATTTTTTATTATTGAAAAGACCTTAAGCTTAAAAAACTTTATATATAATTATAAAAGGTCAAAGAAACTAATAACCACTTTGAAAATAACTGAAATGTATATGGGTCATTTCGCCTCAAGTGTACCAACTTTTGAAATCGATGTCTTTCAATCGAGATGAAATTTGCACCAAGGCTAGTCCTATTGAATAGTAGCAATATTTTTAAATATTTTTTTATTATTTGAATACTTTTAAAATCTTTCCTACATTTATGTTTAAAGTTTTGCGAAGGATATTAAAGCTTAAACCCATATTAAATTCTTGTGACAATTTAACATTTTAATTATTTTAAATGAAATCGGCAAAGTGGTACTGATACTTTATATATTATTACTTACTGTCTGTCAGTCCGTGATTTGTTTGAAAACAGCTTGTTCAGGCCCTCCTATGCCGCACAGACTAATTTTTTGAGATATAAGCCAAAAAAAACAATTACCTCAGTTTTTATAACTGTCTGTTCGTCTGTGTGCATGTTGAGATCAATTTTTTGAAGCCTTCCGATATCGCCTGGACCCGTGTGATGTATTACAATTTTAGAAATATTCGGGAGCAGATCGGTGTTGAAAACCAGAAAAATCGGTACATAAACAGCTGAGATAGTAGAAAGAAACCACGTCCACCTCGTTTTTTCACAACAACAACATACAACACATACATAGATACATAGATACTACATACAATCGTGGTATACTGATCAGAGTGAACTCGGCATCGAACCCCAGCTCAACCAAATTTTTTTTTTTTATATTTTTTTTTTTTGTTTTTTAATTTATTTCTTATTTTTTATATTTTTATTATTTCCTTCACCTGTGGTGCACAAGGGTATATATAGATTTGTCATTCCGTTTGTAATTTCTTCAATTTTCATTTCCGATCCCATAAAGTATATATTTTCTGAAAGCTTATAAATAGAGGAGTCGATTAAGCCCTGACCGTGTGTCCGTCTGCCCGTCTGTCCGTGTGTTGGTTGAAATCAACTTTTATCGCTATTGAAATTCAGCACAATCGTCTTATAGGTTTCTGAGATATGAAAAAAAAACCACGACCACATCGTTTTTTTCACAATAACATTAACAACATACATACATATATACTGGTTAGAGTAAACGTGGCATCGAATCCCAGCTGAGCCAAAAAAAAAGTTTTTTATTTATTTTTTTTATTTTCTATATTATTTATATTTTTATTATATTTTTTTATATATTTTTTTTTTAATTTCTTTTAAACTTTTTTTTTTAAGTTTTAAAATTTTTTTTTTTTTTTTTTTTGATTTTAATTTAAATTTAATATTTTTTTATTTTTTTTTTAATTTTTTTTTAGAAACATACATACGTAAACTCAATTTATAATTTTACAATGGTATGTTTTTACATGTATGTACGTATTTTATATGAGATGAATGGTGATACAAACATTTGTTATTGCATGACTACACGTTGTGAAGGGTATATAACATTGGGCACTGCCTTGTTTTTTACTTGTTTTTTTATTATAAATGTATGTATGCACATATATGACATGCCTCCGCTTATATTCGTAGAATATTCTGGGCAAACTGGTTATAAAACCGCAAAGTTATAGGCAAAAATATTATAAATTTTTTTAAGGCTGTTAATAAATTTTTAAAAATAATAGTGACACCAAATTCCCACCCGTGGTCCCAAAAAATATTATAATAAAAAACTTCTAAAACGATAGGAAACTGACTTAGATACGTATATAAGCGTCGAAATATTGCAGCCTCGAAAGATATTTTTCTGCTTTAAGACAGCCCAGAGTCTTAACGTTGATATCAAATAAGAGACGACTATGGAAAACTGCAAATTCATTATGACCGCCACTTTAAAATGGCATACAAGAATATGTGGGTCAAATATTTATTATAATTAAAAATTTTTAAAAACACCTTAAACCCTCTCAATATTGTTTTCTAATAAAAGGGCTTGACTCTTACAAAGCAGGAAGCAACAATATAAAAATATAAAACCCAATATGGCGTCCGAAATTAAATGGCTGTAAAATATAGTAATAAAAAATTTAAGCCCTTTAATCCCCTTATTATTGGTATAAAAAAGAAATACAAGTCTAAGATAGCATCCACAACAAAATGGAGGTTAATTTTATTTTTCAACCCCCTCAAAATGTCTATCAAATCAAGGGCTGACTTTTGGAATACAGTAAACTATGTAGAAATGCCAAATCCAGGATGGCATCCACAATAAAATGGTGGATAATATTTCTTCTTACCACTGTTAATCAAATCAAAAGGTTTACCGTTACAACGCAGTAAGTTATGAAAAAACTCAATATCCAAGATGTCATTCGCAACAAAATGTCAAATAATTTTTTCCAAATCTAAGTGATTATCATAAAATCTGAATTCTACATTACGAAACGATGAGGTCATTATTAGATTTTTGTCACACTTATATACAGACAACATATGTAGTTAGGGATATCTACGATTAACGGCACGTCCAACTAGTTCATGAATAAATTTTAATTGAACTTTATTTACTTTAAATCAATATCTTGAGTTAAAGCCATCAACATCAGATATCTTATGATTTCTTATGGATTTTCAGTTCGAGTTCCCCAGGTATTCCAAGTTCGGCATAGTATCCACTATAAAATTTTCGCGTCTCATACGCCCAAGCACAGGACAATGACAGAAGTAGTGTACCAAAGTCTAATCCTCTTCCTCTTCCTCGCATACTCTACAGTCGTTTCCTCAGACAATCTCATGCGAGCTAGATGGGTTCTCAACTCCGTATGATCTGTTATTACACTGGTTAGTCTCTTAAGTGTTGGTCTACTCAGTCTTAGAATCTCCTTTAATTTCCCAAGATTTGGGTCACCCCATAGTATGTTAGTCACTTTACCGACATCAGTGCCTTGCCATTTTCTGACATGTTCCCCCATCGCCCAACCTTCGTTCTTGAACCTTGATAGAGTTTAACACAATTTATTTTCCTTCATTTAGTATCAATAACTTAAGCCTATCACAAACTACTTCTAGTCATAATAATTTGATATTTTGGAAGTTGGTAAAAAACAATTCATATTTTGTTTATTATTAAACAAAGGTATTAGTTTATAAATTCTACTGGGCGTTAAGATATACGAGTTGCATTCAGTTCTTCTAATGAATTCAAAATTCCTGTATTTATCTATAAAATTTTCCATAAAATTATGTCGGCTACAAGAATTGGGTTTTTATGTTTTCGACAATAAATACCCACCACCCACCCGAAAACTTAAATGAAAATCATCAAAAGAAACTTACCTGGCTACCAAAGACAGTGAGACGGGGAAGACTTTCATTTTGCGACCGCCCACTAAATAATCTAGAGCCTCGGAGCCACGACGTTTTTCAACATTTATTTGCTTCTTTTTCTTCTTTTCAATGAAACCGAAATAGAAACCAATGCCGGCGCAAACGATTAACATCAGAATGAAGACACAATAGTCCATCACACCGAAATGTTGCAACGAATTGCTTAGATCGGAGACATTTAGAATTTTCTCGCCTTCACTATTGACAGCTTTGTGGTCCGTTGCAGTTGTAGTGGCTGTAGAGGTGGTTGTTATTGATTGTGTTGCCTCTGCTGTGTCTGTAATTAAGGTTTTCATAGTTGACATAGTTGTAGCAACTAGTTTCTCTAACGGTTTGTTTGCTGCAGTTGTTGTAGTACTGCTCATTTTGTTGTTGTTGTTGTTTGTTTAAAGTGATTGTAACCTTTAAAACTTAAGTGCTAACAAATGTGCTAGTTGGGCTTAGTTGTAGTAGTTTCACTTGACGGTTGCTTTTGTTGTTTGTATTTGTGCTAATGAATCCTGCTGTGCCTGTTGGCATTGATGTTAACGAAATTGTGATTTTTTTTTCTTTTCTTTTTATTTTGCACTTAATTAAGTTTTTCGTGATTTCGGTTTTGGTTCGTTAAGATTTGTTTTCCATGGACCCTGTTGTTATTATTATTGTTGATTTTATTTACATTTAAAATGTTGTTTTCTTTCTTTTATTTTTAATAATATTAAAGAAATTCACCAGATTTTTTTTTTGTTGCTTTATTTTATTAAGATCTGTAATCGACTTTTATTAAATTTTTCTTTCATTATTTTGTTTCGTTTCGTTTCTTTTTTTTTTTTTTTTTTTGTTCTCTTTACTTTGTAGTTGCCTTTGTACGCAACTTAATTTTATTTCAGTTGAACTAATTTAATTATGAATTGTAATATAAGTCGAAATGAACAATATGGAATTTTATTTATAATAAATAACTAAAGATTGTTTACTAAAATACAAAATTAATAAAGTTAATTTGAATAGGATTTTTAAATTAAATTTCTAGAAAAAAATCAATTTAATGACTTTTGATTGTTTATTTAGACATTGAGTAATACAGCTTAAGGAGAGAACAAGTTGCAGCAAATGTAATTAACAAAATATTTATTTATACAGTAATTAATGTACTGCATTATATATGTATGTTTATGCGTATGTATTAGATATTATTACGTAAAATTACAAATCACAGAAATGAATCAACAAAAGTTATAAATCTGTACTCTACACTCTAAAAAAATATACGACGATTTCCATTTAATAAATTTTTTTTCAATTTTCTTTTTATACAAATTTAAATTTTTTATAGAAATTGTTTTATAATTTTGTTGTAGAAAAATTTCTAAAAAAAACTTTCTTAAAACATAGATTTTTGTTAAACTTTTTTAAAAAAATTTCGGTATTTTTTTTAACAGAAATTTATCTTATTATTTATTTATTCTTATTTATTTTATTATATTTATTTATTCTTAAAATTATTTTTTTCTTGTTTTAAAAAAAACAAGTAAGAGCACTATATTCGGCTGTGCCGAATCTTTTATACCCACCACCAATTTTGTGTACATTTAAAGAACAATATTTATTATTTTGTACATCGCTATGGAATAATCTCTTTATAATAAAATATGTATCACTTTCTTTGTAGAGGGTGGTTAAATTTTAAGGGCCCATGTTGAAGGTGAACCACACCAAAGTTATTTCTGCTAATGAACACAATTTAGATATTTCAATATAGTCCTTTATTATTCCAAAATCTTTATTAATAGAGAAATTATATGAATTTAATAAAACGTTATATGGGAGTTGGGCGTAAAAGTGGGCGTGCCACATTGATTTTCCGTCACAACAAAGCCTCTTACCAAGAAACAAAGTGTGCAAAATTTCATAATCGTACATCTAGTTTTGTCCTTTTTATTAGGTTTTAAATTTTAAATATACTGAAAAATACACTACGCGATATAAATTTTCGTACATTTTGATCTATAAGTCCTTTGCTAATGCATAGATTTAAGCAATTTTTGAAGAGAAATATTGCTCTGACTAGAGAAATAATATATTGGAAGTTTAATGACTGTAAGTTAATGCTTTTGGACACAATTGCATTTTATTCGATGTGCGAAGGACACGTTTTTTTCGACCTACTCTTGCATTACGCGCTATAACTCTCTTCCTAATATTCCGATTTATACCATTTTCAATACCAAACCTTGTCTACAAGAAAAATTCTGGCAAAATTTGAGCCCCCTAGCTTTTTCGGTGCGACCTCTGTCGTGCTTTAAACAGACGGACAGACAGACGGGCACAGCTAGATCGTCATCAAATCAAACCCCGATTCAGAATATATATACTTTATGGGGTCTAAAATGAATATTTCGATGTGTTACAAACGGAATGACAAAATGAATATACCCCCACCATTTTTTTGGTGGCGGGTATAAAAATTATTTCTGTAAAACAATACTTTTGTTTTTGCTATAATTATTTTATAACAACTTTTATAAGGCATGTGCATTCAGGTATATGCACTGGCGAATCGATATAAAAAAGCAACTTTTTAGGGGATATTTTCTTTCAAGGCCAATTCGCATTTCTATATCAGGGTTGGAAAAGTTGTTAAAATATGTTTAATTTAATACAATTTGTTTTAAAAAGGGTATATGTGTGAAACACATTATAGATAGTGCAAAAGCAACAAATATACATAAATATGGTACATTTACCGAAACTAAAATATAATTTTCCATCCCTGTATTGATAAATGAAAATATAGCGAATTTAACAAACTTTGACAAATCATCATCATAAACAGACCATCAGATGGGCTGATAGTTTCACCGGTATGAACTTGCCTTGAACTATTTCAGAATAAATCTTTGGCATAGGGACCAGAAAAATGATTCTAGGCCAGCTGTTTCTACAGCAAAAAATAACATTAAAAAAAATTTAAGTGTATAAAATTTTAATTTTTATTTTTAATAAATTATTTTCTAAAAACTTAAAAATTCTTGTTTTCATTAATTTTTCATTTTCTTTTTTTTTTTGAGTATAAAGAACTCCAAACTGCCCTCCATTTTCTTCAAGTTAGCTTTAGTTTTCAAGATATACCGTTAAGTCAAATTTTAAAGTAGTTTCGTGACGTACCCAATTTAGTTCAACATAAAATACAAAATTCTGTACGAAAAAATTATTTCTTTAAATCTTTCCAGTAGTTGCAGAGTTATGGAGCGAAATTTGCCAAAAAAAATGTTTTTCTACACAAAATCTAAATTATTTTATTAAAAACTAAATTTTCAAATTTAAACAAAACAAGGATTAAAATTTTTGTTTGTTTTTTTATTTTTAATCTTAAATTTAATAAAACGAAGTATGTCTTTCTGAAATCGGTTCACAAGATTCGATTTCATATATTCACTTAGACGAGTACAATTTCAAGTTTTAAACTAACCTCGACTTTTTGTTTTAGGGCAACAAAAAAGTGTAGGTATGTGATATAAATATATCAAAATTTGAATATTTTTCTTTAAATAAAATTTCCAAAAAAAAAGATCTTAAAAATATTTTTAAAATATATTAAAAATTATAAATATAAATTTTTTATTGATGGTTGATTTGATTGTTTAACACAATAAGTAACATATTCAGCTCTTCCGAATATCCTTTATACAGTTGGTAACATCAGGTACATTCATAAATATACTCTCATGTGAAAAGCATAAAAACAGAAGTACTGGAGGCTTTTCGCTTATATCTCAGTAATTTATATGGAAATTTTGTCAATTTTAACTCTAAAGACTGGCGATTATATGGTACAACTGCGGCCAAAACTTATTTAAGAAATCGAAAATTTTAACTTACATTTTTTTCCAAATTCTTTTTGCCGATATCTTTGTCGGTAAGTCATTATACCAATATTTTCTAAAAATGTTGCCAAAAGTACATATGTATTATATATGTATGTGTATGTACCTTACAAACGATTTAAGTAATTCCATAGGTGCTTGGAAAATCTGACTTTGTTTGGGTCAAAAAGAGAGCCAATATTTTTTTTTTTCGCTCATATCCAAGCTCGTAATGTGCCCATATTATTGATTTTCAGTAGAAAATTTTTCGAAAGCATACCTGATAAATTATATCATGTAAGAGTCTGAAGTATACGTGGGGATTTCAAAAGGTTTATTTCAACATAAACGCGGACAGACGGACTTAACTAAATCAATTCCTCTATCTATAAGAAATGAGAATATATAGACTTTATAGCGTCTAAAATGAATATTGCAGAAATTTCAAACGGAATGACAAACTTATATATTGTTGGCCGCAAGTAAAAAGGGCCTAACTCTAATATTTTTAACTTTACAGGAGAAGTCAAAAACGTTATAGAAACTGTATTATCATAATGAAATTTTTGTTTTGTAAAATAGTTATTAAACCGTTATTTTTTCCGTTACCATTGGGTTAAATTTTTTGTCGACGTGTATTTGTGTGAAAAGTATTTGAATCGCTGAAAAACTCAATTTCGTAAAAAACGAATTAGAGTCTTTCTACTTGTGACCATCGATATACCCTTTTACATGCTCGTGTCAAGGGTATTTATTATTATTATAAAATTTATTTAAATTAAATTTTCAATTATGTCGAACTGCTCTGTTTAAACTAATATTTAAATTTTTTAATCAGGCTTGAGTTTATGTTAACATTCTTTATTTTTACAAAGAATTTTTAATTGTGATAAATGAAAGAATAAATCTTTTATTATAAAATTTATTATAAAGTTACTGCAGAATTAATCAAACCCTTTCATATGATATCAATATTATGGGGGTTAAAGGACAAATCCCTAATTACACTATTTGACCTATACATTTGCCAGTTTATTTAGGACGCCTTTTTAGATTTTAACTTTTGCATTATCTGTTTTTTTTTAAAATATGATAAAAAATTTAATTGAAATTCTTAAGTTGCTTATATCTCAGAAAGTTATAGGGCGATTCTTCTTAATTTTAAATAGCACTTTATTGTCGAATATTTTCCAAGAAGATTGATGTTACAGATAGATTATTGCAGTAAGTGGGGACTTCTAAAAATTGATTTCAGACGGACAAAGCACAATCGACTTCTCTATTTATAAGCTTTCAGAAAATATATACCCCTAAAGAGTCGGAAATAAATAATGTAAAAATTATAAACGGAGTGACAAGGCTATATAAGTAAACCATTGGCAGCACCGGTGAAGGGTTAAAAAATATGTGTAAAATCTTTAAAGAAAATTTTAAGTTTAAGACGCTTATGAGGCATTCAGCGGAATCATCGAATACACCTAATATTTTTCTTAATAAGGTGCTATTTAATTGCTCTTGAAAGATTTCTTTTAGCAAAGACTCTCGAAAATATTGTTTTAGGAAATTATTTCTTCTATAGAACATTAAAAAAAACATTTTGAAAATTCGCTTTTTACAAAAATAAATATAATATATATATTCTATTTATATATATAGTTTAAAAAAACTTTATGATATTATATTATGATTTAATTATTTTTTTATTTATTTAAATTATAGATTAAATTAATTTTAAATGAAATAAATCAAAAATAATTTTTAAATATTAAAACAACAAAAAATCTATTTTTGCCCAATAATGCCTTAATGGGAATTCGAATATCAATTTATATTTCAAACAAATATTTTTCATTTGTTTACAATCACAACAATTATTTAAGAAATTCATATTAAACATAAAAAAATAATAAACAACTTATTACGAAACAGATTCTCCATATTTGGTAAATCATTGCACCACCCAACAAAAACAATTTTGATTAAAAATTGCTTAGAGTGAGGGGAGGTGATTTACAAAAATAAAGGGCAAATTTTGTTTTAACACTTGAAAAAAAAAATCAGTGCGAGTTGAAGGTCTTTTGTCAAGATCCCTTATATGTAAATTTTTTTTTAAAGTTTCCTCAAAAATTTTAATTATTTCGAAAGAATAATAATAAAATAAACATTCTAACGTTAGTGTGAGCACTTAAGAACGTGCTGTTAGAGTTTTTCTCCCATCTGTTGTATATTGTATGAATGTATGTATGTATGTATGTATGTATGTATGTATGTATGTATGTATGTATGTATGTATGTATGTATGTATGTATGTATGTATGTATGTATGTATGTATGTATGTATGTATGTATGTATGTATGTATGTATGTATGTATGTATGGATGTATGTATGTATGTATGTATGTATATTAAAATAATTATTTGTAAACAAACAATTGTTTGATTCACAACCTCCCATTGTATTTTGTATCGTCTATTGAAATACAGTTTTATTGGTTAACACAATATGTATCCATTGTAGCGGCTGTATGTTGTCTTGTTAAACGGCAGCAAATATTTTACATCAAGCAAGACAAAAATCACGAATGTCAATGTTGATAAGATACTAAATTTAAATACATTTCTTTTTATAAACAGTTAGAGAAAACAAAAGAAATCAACAAAATATCTGATCTAAAAATATAATTGGTGTATTCATAAGAAGTGCTAAGTTTCTTATTGTCATAATGTCAAAAATGTCCAGAAGTTTTAAAATAAGTTAATAAGTTATAAAATTTTTAAAATTTTAAAAAAATATGACAGTTAGACACTTATGACCCCTTGTGAATTTACCAAATATATTTTTTTTGCTTTGGAAGCCAAAAAAAATACTTCAATAACAATTTTTTGTTTCATCTAAAAAATATAAAATAAAACTCCATTGCTTTACAAATTATGTTGATGAAAATTGCTAATAACAAGCATACAATTCTAAAATCTAATACAAAAATAGCACCAATACTACATTACAAGGGGGCTGTGAATTCAACAAATATTTTATTAGTTTATACTTTTTCATTTTACAAATAAATTTCCAATATTTCTATTTTACATTAACGTATGAAACCAACTTACATAAAGTAATACCAAATAAAATTTATAGAACTACTTATAAACAATACATTAATTTGTAGCAGAGTACAATTTTTAAACAACTCACTTGTTTTCGTTATGTTTTTGAAGGTCTTTTTTATACCCTTCACAGTGACTTTAAGTGTATATGGGTCAATTAAAAAAAAAACGCAATTTTTGTGTCCCTGCACTTTACACTACTATTTTAGGTAAAAAAAAACAACAAAAAAAATTAAAAATTTGAGAGTGATCAGCGAGGAATATGTAACAAAAAAACGTAATTCTCAAATTTGTATGTTTGTTTTTTTGTTTATTCAGAATGGTGTTTTGTTTCTCCCTCGGATTCCTTCCATACAAAAGCATGTGTCCCACGTTAGAATTTTTAGTAAGCAAAATTAAATAAAATCCAGAAAAAAGTAAATATGCAACATTTAATAACAGTTTTCGAATTATTGAGTTTGTTTCTTGTGTCTTCATTTGTTATAGTCGTCAAAACTAAATTAGTGCGAATTTGGTGTTGCAAAGAAAGGTTGTCCCCACAATTTGCATTGAGCGTCACTTTTTTTATAATTCAAGTAATATTACTAGTTTTCAATTTGCATTTAAATAAAGCAAATAACGTAAGGAGAGTACAAACCTTAATTAATACAAAAGTAAAAAGCGAAAAAAAATCTTTGTAAAAAAGTGTGCATTTGCGCAGTTTTTGTAAACACCATGGTAAGGGCGCGACAAAATTTCATGAGCGTCACGCTAATTTTTTTAAAAGTGAATATATTAAATGTAAAAAATTGAAGTTGACAATCATTGTTTACATGGTTTCAACTAATTTTTTTATAATTTGTAAGTTTGAGAAATAAATTGCCTACGAAAAAAACTAGAATAGGCAAAAATTTCATGAGCATTACTTTTGATATATATTGCTTCATAGCTTAAAATGCTTAATTATGATTTTATTTTTTAATTTTTAAGAGTAAAACAACAAAATTAATGTCGGCTGAATGAGCATAAAGATATCGAGAAAAAATAAAGCTTGATAAAGCGCGTAATGACGAATATAAAAAAAGAAGAAAGAAAGGTATAATCGTGGTATATTTGAGTTTAATCGTGCTTTTGCAACTTAAACTTCTGGGGGACCGGACATTTATGCAACTGCCACAAGCTTAATTCGAAAGTGGTAAAAATTAATGAGAATAAAAAAAAACAAAGCCGCTTGTCATTTCATAAAGTTTATACAGATTCAGAATAAGAGTTCGAATGAAAATTTATAAATTAAATTAAGTTATTGTTTTGCGTCAAATATTTACATATGTGTCTAAGTTTCTTCAAGAATTACTTCCTTTTTTCTATTTATGTTAAAGACATCAAAGAATATGTATATGTTTAGTTTTGTATGAAAATTTTTGGTTTTTGAAGATTTTTTGTTTATTTTACTTACTTTTTGTAAATAATGAACTTTTTTTCGTTAAACTTTAAATTTGGCATTATTTCTTGTTTACGTGCAACAAAATCTCTTGAGCGTCACAAAATATCTTGAGTGTCACACTTAGTTTTTTTTCCTTAAAACGCTAATAATTAATTTTTTTTTTAATTAATTGTTACAAGCCTATTACTTGGTAAGTAACCTCTAAGTTCAAGTCCTTTTTTTACCAAAAATTTACATATTTTCATCTTAAAATTTTAAAATAACTTGTCACTTTTAAAAAAAAAATTAAAAATCAAGGTGAATCGTGATTTTGTGTTTATAATCGAAAAGGTGATTTTCGCAAAAGTCAATCTTGAGAAACAAAAGAACATCGTAGTAAGCTTTAATTTCAAATATTTTTGCATTTTTAGAGATTTTTTATACATATTTGGTGCGTGACGCTCAAGATAGAAATCATAGAAAACCTAAAAAAATACCAAAAATATTGATCTTTTTGAGAGCCTAAAAGTACCACCAGAATCTTCATCAATTTCTACATAAATTGGCCACTCCTACCGGCGAATTGAAAAAACTTTAAAAAGAAGCAAAAAAAAACTCGATGTGTACGTTTTTTTTAAATTGACCCATATACAGATTTGTCATTTCGTGTGAATTTTCTACAATATTCAGTTCCCACTTCATAAAGTATATATTTTCTAAAAACTTATGATTAGGAGAGTCGATGAAGCATTATCCGTCCCTTCGTGTGTATGTTGAAATCAATTTTTTGAAGTCCACAGACATCGGCAAGACTCGTATAAGCTATGAAGATATCAAAAATATTTGGTAGCATATTGGTATTGGAAATCAGTATAATCGCCGCATAACTTTCTGAGATATGAGCATATAAACACGACTGCCTATGTTATTTTGCTTATTTTTACCGTAAAAATCAAAATTTCCAGTCCTATTTAGGATAATCTATAGACGAGGCTCTTACTATTTATATATTTGGTATACCTTTGGAGATATTCATGAAATTTTTTGGATAAACTGATCACTAATCGACAAAGTTATAGGCAAAAATTGTTTGAAAAAAATTATATTTTTTAAAATATATAAAAGTTTTACAAACTCTTAAAATCATTAACGTTCAACCGATGACTTTTTCAATGCAACACCTGTAAACTAAATCAGAATAAAAATCAAGAACATCACGAAACATTAATTTTTTACTACCCCGCTTTCAACTCTCACCCTATCATCAGCAAACTAAATAAAGTCGTGGTGGTCAAACATGCCAAGCACTCATCGTATTAAAGACCTATTAGAAAGTCACAAAAATAGGGAATATATATAATGGATCTTACAGGAATTAGATCATGGTTAGGGCTTTTTTCCAGGGATCCCGCAGCAAAATAAATAAGAAGTAAATTTTTTTTTAAATAATAGAAAAACTTTTAATTGAAAGGCATAAAATAGTCCACAATGTAAATGAAATATTTCAAAACTATAAAAATTAATAAAGAAACTTGAATTTTAAATATAAATTGAGTAAAAATATTTTTAATTGAAAAATGTATTATTCTCTAGATACAAGATCAAATATGAGAACAAAAAACAAAAGTACAGGTACTTCAGCTATGAGATCAAAAATAAAATCATTAGAATTTATATTCAAAAACATGTTAATACAAGGTATAGAAAATAATCTTTAAATATTCTCAAAGTGTTTATTGACTGGTCAGAAAGTCTATTTCTGATTTTATTAACAAATTGCCCTGTTACAGAAAACACTCTTTCTCTTTCTACCGATGTTGAACGAATAGTTACAAGTGCATTTAACAAATACATAAATAATATTTTGGTCAATTCCCTTAAAAAAATTATAGCTCTTTCTTTACGGAAATTTTGAAGTATTGGTAACGTAGGCTGAGTATTTTTAAGTTTTGACGGAAGTTTTTTCTGATTTGCTTTGTGCAATGATCTCAAATGATGCATTAATCCGCTGGTGCTTCGGCCTTTACATGAAATTATCTTTGCACATAAAGAGCATACAGCAGTGTCATCAGCCTTCTTTTTAAAAAACTTCCATACCATTGAACTTTCCATCTAAAACAGTTTCGTTTCTTTTAATATTAAAGAAGAAAAGTTTATAAAATTAACACATTACCTCAAAAAGTATATCAAATTATTTGTAAATATATTTCTAAACATAAAGTTAAAAAAAACCTTGAAGAAAATATTTTTATAAAAAAGAAATGTCACAATATAAAAACATAGGCTTTCGAGTCGTAGCCACTTTTTTCATTTCCCGGGATCCCGAAAAATTATCCCGGGAAAACGGGAAGATTAAATAACTCAAACGGGATGGGAAATCCCGGGAAAAAACCCTAATCATGGTGTTACACATGGAATAACAAACTTGAATATAAATTCTGTCACTACTGATAGCGCTAGCGATTATAAAAAGGTTAAGCAAATTGTTTTTGGAACAAAACTTACACTTTGCCTAATTTTTCATTTATAAACGGACAAAAAAAATTATAAATGACTACGTATACAATAGTTTCTCAAGCCAAAGGTCTTTTTAATAATAAAAAAATTTTTTTTGTTCTATTTTATATTATTTGATCAATATATCGCTACCTCTTTGTGTAGCATCATTGGGATACGAGTTTTTTTTTTATATATTTGTTTTTTGTTGGTTTAGTGTCTTGAAAACCAAATATCGGAAAGACCTTAAGCTTAAAAAAACTATTACATATTATTAAAAAAAAAACGGTCAAAGAAACTAATAATTATAAATGACTACAACTACAAAATTGTTTTAATTTCTTTTAATTTACTAAGTTTGATCACAATGTATTATATTTTTTTTTTTAAATTAACCTTAAGTTTTTTTCATTTTTAAATTAATTAAAAAAAAAATTAATAATTAACTACAACATAGTATTTTAAAGTATATGCACTAATTAAGCTTTTAAAACATTTTGTATATTTAAGAGGATCTTTGAAATTGTTAGTTTAAATTAAATTATTTTATATAATTTTTTAAGCGCATTTTTTATGTTACACACTGTTTTGATATGATAATAAAATTATATTCATTTTTGCCTAAATTAAAATACATATTTTTTAAATCTTCTTATTTCTCTCCTTCTTTCATAAATTTAAAAAAAAATTTTTTTTTTTTTTATTATACATTCACACTAAAAGGATTGTTAAAGGATATTTATCTTATATTTTTATACTTCCACCATATAACACACACATACTTTTCACGTAACCCGTCAAATTTTAATGAACGTCAGCATTATAATAGACACGAAGTTAATTAAAGTAAATTTATTTTCACTTATGCCACTACTACCGTCACTACGTCCGCTTTTTACAAGTACGTGTCATGAACCTACGATCGGTTTCGAGTAACTGAAATTCTTTCGAAGACGCAACACACACTAAATGCATATAGAAATCTGAAGCTAAATCTGAAAATTCTTTTCATCATTCTAAGAAATAAATCTTTAGTATTTTATTTCTTTATTACAACACAAGTGCTGTTAACAGATAAACATACAGACAAACAAACAAAAATCATACAGATAGAGAGTCAAACAGATAAATCTGATCGTCACTACAAAATGAATGAAAAGAAAGATGCTAACTAATGCAACAAACTAATATTTATTTAATCACTGCCACTGAAGTCAGTAGCTAAATTATTTTATTATTATTATTATTAACTTTTATTATATGCACTTTATATTATACAACAATTCTATAATTAATCCACACACACACACACACAACATAAGAAAAAGAACAACAACAACTTGAAATTATATTTTAACCACATCACACTTGTAGAAACTGTGTGATGTGACAATAAAGAGACAAATTGTTATTAATAATAAAATTTTTGGTCTTTAACTAATAAAACAAGCACAAGTTTTTTTAATAATATTTTAAGTGACAAGGCTTATTATTGGCTAATGGCTGTATCAAATCCATAATTGCTCAATTCACAGGCTGTCGTAGGTGTTGTACGTCATTGCAAATCGTTTATTGATAATTTCTGTATTAAATTTTGTATACAACACTTACAACAACATCGTAGCTGGAATAGTAAGTATCTTCGTAATTTTTCTTTAAAATAGAGAAGTGAATTTCTTACAACCTACGACTTCTACGACTTCTACGACAGGTTGTGAATTGATCAAATACGTATTTGTAGGGACAAAAAATTTACAAATGTTTTTCAATGAAAAAAAAAAAAAACACGCCCAGGTTGATATTAATGGAGAGCGGATATTCGGCCATTTTAACATCAAACTGCATTCAAATTTTGATTGCCGAATGATGAATTTCATTTAGTTCTAAAATAAATATTTGTCATAAGAACAATTCACACAGAAGAAGAGAACGGTAGACTATTGTAAAATCGTCTCGAAAAGGACTTTTCATACTTTCTTGGTTTTTAGATATATTTTTTTAGTGTTGCACACGAAATGACTACTGTCATTACCGGTAGTGATAAAGGGTAAAGAAACTGCCTAATGACGTTATTTAAACAAAAAAATATTAAAATAGAACTAAAAGCAGGCATTAGATAAATGAAAGGTAAACGACTTATCATATAAAGATTTAATTTATAAATGGAAATATTTCAGTTTTTTTTTTTTTGGCGCTTCGCAGTTCTAGTTAATACGCTGACATTTTTATAGCAAATTTAATAAGACTGTGAAAAAGATAAAAAATAAGTCTCTGGGGTCACATCTCGTTCTGTGATAACGTTGAGATTCTATTCTTTTAAACTAATCATAAGAGTTAAGGGTACAATTATAATTCTGTGAAACAGTAAAATGTAAAATTTAAAACTTTTATTTCACTTTTCTTGCATTTGTTTATTTTATATGTATTTTCCATTTTATAAACAAACTAGAAAAGCCCGGCGCGCGTTGCTACGCCCCTTAATGAAATTGCAAGTGCCTCAAAATTATAACTTTTTTATAGGCGTTGCCCCGCCCACTTTTCTAATAACGAAATTAAATAGTCATGGCTGCTCAATATGTGTTTGCAAAGTTTCAGACAAATCGATATAGTGCAAGGAGCTAAAAACTATCAATTATTTCTTATGGGTGTGGCACTGCCCACTTTCCTAATCATGAAATTTTAGAGTCATGACAGCTCAATATGTGTGTTCCAGGTTTCAGAAAAATCGGTCAAGTGCAAGTAGCTAAAAATTAAAAATAATTTTTATGGGCGTAATCCCGCCCACTTTTTGTCACCCATTAACACTCCCTGGAATGTGTACAACAACTTGCCAAAGTTTGAGTCCGATCGGTTTTACAGTTTCGGAGTCTATAGCTAACACACACACAGAGTTTCACTTATATATATCGAGATAAATAGATAAATGGTGGGAGTATGTTCATATTGTCATTCCTTTTGTAACTCATCGAAATATCCATTTTAGACGCCATAAAGTATATATATTCTGAATCGCGGCTTAATTTATGACGATCCATCTATCTATCTATCCATCCCTCTGTCCGTCTGTTGAAAGCACTAAAGATCTCGAATAGAAAAAGTTAGGGAGCTCAAATTTTGTCAGTATATTTCTTTTACACAAGGTTTGTTCGGTATTGAAAATGGGTTGGTTAATCGGAATATTAGGAAGAGAGTTATAGCTCGTAATGCAGGAGTAGGTCAAAGGAACCTTGTTCTTTCAACATCGAATAAAATGTAATTGTGTCCGAACGCATTAACGAAGAGCCATAAAATTTCGAACGTATATTTTTTGAGTAAAAACAATATTTTTCCCTGAAAATCGCCTAACTCTATGCATTACAAAAAGAGTTATAGATCTAAATGTACGAAAATTTATACTGCACAGTGTATATTTTAAATTTAAAACGTAATAAAACTGACAAAATAAGATGTATAAGTATGAAATTTCGTAAACATTATTTTTTGGTCAAAGGCTTTGTATTAACGGAAAATAAATTTGACACGCCCACTTTTATGCCCACATCCTATATAACGCTTTATCTAAAATTTATATAATTTCTCTAAAGCAAGTGATACATATTTTAGTGTAAAGAGATTATTCCATAGCGATTACTGTTAATAACAAAACAAGTAAAAGCGCTATATTCGGCCGTGCCGAATCTTATATACCCTTCACAACGTGTAGTCATGCAATAACAGTAAATTCACGTATGTATGTTAAAAAAAACAAAAAAAAAATAAAAAATAAAAAAAAAATTTAAAAAAAAAAAATTTAAAAAAAAAATTAAAAAAAAAAAAATTATTATATACATATATAATATATATAAAACAAAAAAAAAATAAAAAAAAAATTAAAAAAAAAAAATAAAAAAAAATAATAAAAATAAATATAATATATTAAATAAAAAATAAAAAAAAAATAAAAAAAAAATTAAAAAAAAAAATTTTAAAAAAATTTAAAAAAAAATTTTTTTGCCTCAGCTGGGATTCGATGCCACGTTTTCTCTAACCAGTATACACGTTTGTATGTATGTATGTTGTTGTTGTAATGTTGTTTTTATGAAAAGAAAATCGAGGTGGTCGTGGGTTTTTGCTCATATCTCAGTTGTTTATGTACCGATGTTTCTGATTTTCAATACCGATCTACTCCCGAATATTTCTGATATTTTAATACCTTACCCGGGTCCAACCTATGTCGGGGGGCTTCAAAAAGTTGATTTCAACATACACACGGACAGACGGTCAGACGGACAGACGGACAGACGGTCAGGGCTTAATCGACTCCTCTATTCATAAGCTTTCAGAAAATATATACTTTATGGGGTCGGAAATGAAAATTGTAGAAATTTCACACGGAATGACAAACCTATATATACCCTTTTTCACTGTGTGAAGGGTATAAAAATAAATTTTGTGCTATAAAAGCAGTTGGTCTCTTCGATAACGAATTATTGGAATTTTGCTGTAGTATAATCTCTATATATGTATATAAAAATCAATACAACTTTTCGTTGTAATTTTATAACTCAAGAACTGGCTCCCCTATCCAAACCAAGTGCTTAGGCTTTGTTCGGACTACTTAGTAGATGGTTTATGTAAAGTTTACACAAAATCCGTTGAGCGGTTTACGGGTAAAAAAGGATAAAATCGGTAACGCAGTATCGCCGGGCTTAATAAAGAAATCACAAAAATTCCTAAAGAACCAAAGAGCCTGTTAAAAATTATTAAATAGGTGTCTGGTACTTATTGGAAATTTTGAGTTTTAAGGGGCTAAAACGGGTAAAACTGAATATGGGTACTTTTTTGAACAGCATTTATCTTTGAGAGTGATAGCAATAAGAAAAAAGTAAAAACGTAGTTTTATTCTCCTTAAAACAATCTATAATGATACGTAGCGAAGCGCGTACCGGGCGATTAATAACATTTTAATTTTCTATTTATGTATGTAATATGAGCTAAATAGTCTTATAACTCAAAAATAAAAACATAACTTTGCTTTCAATAATTCTAGCTAAAGTATGGATATACAAAACATAACAAAAATGCATTAACAATATGAATATTTTAAAAAAAAATTTTGGATAGAAAAAAAAACCAAATTTGGAAATAAATAATATGATTCTCTTTTACTAATTTCATTAAATTGTTTTATAACTAGTAGTCCCAAATTACATATGAGTTCTGATAATGAAATCGAAGCTGGTTTCAAAAATGCAGTCCCTTCTCGGCTAACATCGGAATAATTTTTGTTCTTAAAAACATGCTAATAATTTAATTTAGAAAATGTTTTAGGAAGTTAAGTAAAATAAATTTTAAATACAAAGTGCGAATAAATAATATTTTATACTTACATATAATTTTCCTTAATATTTTTTAATAATTCGAAAAATTTTTTATTACGTCAAATTTCTTTTAAAAGAAATTCCACAAAAAATTTAAATAAATAAATAAAATTGTTTTTAAATGTCTTATTTCTTTAAAATGATTGGCAATAGCTGTTCTACAGACATGTTAGTGCAATTATATACAATTTATATTTAGTCTTTATTTGTTGTATGACCCAGTAAATTTTATTTTGAGTTTCACATGTAACGTTATTTCTGTGGCTTGGAGCTAAAAGGGCCAATGTCACTTTTTTGCTCTTTTGTGTAATTTTCTTGCTCTATTTCATTATGGTAAAACTTAACCCAGAACAGCTTCATAAATAAAATGCTGACCAATGTTTCATAGTAACATCTATAAAAAAATCCAATTTTCTCAAAAGTAAATATTTTGACATTGGCCCTTTTAGCTCCAAGCCACAGATTTAGTATGTATGTGTGGATATAATAAATGTATGTATATCATAAATATAAAATGCAACAACAGCAACTACAACAATAACAGCAATAGATAGTTAATTTAACATTAAAGATTAAGGCAAAATCTTTACATTGACATTATTTAATTTCTTTTACCAACTTCCTACTTTAATGTGTAAGCATAGCAACACACACATACTTGTACATACATATGTTAGAACTTATAATGCCCTGAAGTTCATTCGATCTGATGTAGTAGATATTACTGTTTTTTAATCTGTGCAGAGCTAAAACCTATAATCCTGAAACTCACAATCGCTTTTCGAAACTGTAGGGTGTAATAAACATGTTGTTTGTAAATGTGAGTGCAGTGTCATTGTAAAGAACTACCAATGAATATCTTAACATTCCACTTTAACGGTTTAACCCAACAAACAATTTGTTTCAAAATTCAAAATAATGACAAATTTCTTTTTTTTTTTCTTTTTTCCACATAATTTTATATCTTTTCTATCTTTCAAAAAATGGTTTACTGGGTTTAAATCTATTTTTTTAATTTATTAGAATTTTTATTGCTCTCTTTTTATCTTTGACTCCATGTGACACTGTGCGTCTAAAACACTGCAGTCAGACATCGTCGTTAGGCATGTCAAGTGCATTTTTAAGTTCTTTTATATGCTCCCTTAGTTACTGTTGTTGGCTTTTCTACATTCAATGTTTATTCATTCATTCGTTCGTTTATTCTTGAAAACTAACAAATTGTTGGTGTCTGCTTGAGGAGATCTAGGAAATGAAGAATATACTGGCAGTATTAACAAAATCTGTGTCAATTGTTTTATTAATGCTTTTAAGTACATTTAAGTACATACTTATTGTATAAAATAAAGTTTTTTTGTTTTTGGTGAAAATTATGTGTAGGTATAAGTATGAGAATAGTTTTAGGGAATTTTCGCAAATTAAACAAACTTGGACAAAAAAGTTAGTAGAAAATAAGGGACGTAAAGAAATATAATAAGTTTTGAGGTTTGTGATTAATAAAAATAAGTAAAAAATTCTATTTATATTCTTAGATGAGGGTCAGCGATATACAAGACGAAAACGATTTTATATTAGCGTAAATGGGTTTGCGGTCAAAAGTGGGGAGTCTCGTTTAAGGCTGCACATTGGATTTTCACGATAATGGTGTGACCAACGATCACATACGCAACTGCTTTCTGGTACTCAAAGGCCTCTTAGATTAGATTAGATGCAATGAGAATATTGCTTGTTTGGGTATAAGTATGTGGTGTGATGCGTACCACACTAACGCAAGCAATGGAAGCTATGCTGAGATTGCTTCTGTTCAACTTATTGATAAGGTCAACAGCTATAATATCAGCAATTAGAATTCAAAGCGTTGGCACATAGTTTCACTTAAAGTCGAACTAAAAGCATAGGCATTACCTGGACCTCGTACACAAAGAGTTTAGGAAAACTCAGATGCCGTTAAAGGACATGATTAGTTCTCAAAGGTTACATCGAACGCTCATAGCGAAAGGATCCAATTACAATGAGTGCTAAATAGTGATAGCAGTAACTTTACTGAGTGGTTTTTTATGAATGAGATGCCAGCAGCTGAAGTTTACTTACTTCAGATAGATTTATTTTCTACCTTGAGTCTGGGATAGTACGCGTTCGTCTATCAGGCATAAATGCTTAGTTTGCTGCACATGTAGATCATCTACTAAATTTCTAAATACAAGGAAACAACTCTTAAAGAGTTGGTCTGCGGCAACATTCTGTGAACCAGAATCCAGAATAACCCTGAGCAATGGGTTGGTGAGGGCAGAAGCATTTAAATATTAACACTCTATAAGCCTGCAAAGATGGAATGGGGGGAACCACTTGTAGACACAATTAGAAAAATATATTGCGGAATTGGCAGTGTCTCAGATTAGGTGGGCAAGTGAAGAACTTATTCACCTTTTTCTCTATTTTATGTGTTTTTCATTGATGATAGTTTTTTTTTTTTGTGTTAATATTAGTTCCTTCTTTTTGTTTTTTTTTTTTTCAAAGTGCTTGTCTCTGAGCTGTTGTTGTGGGTTGGAACCTACCCTGATGATGCTTGTGAGCTGGCTGGCATCACAACAAAGCGCCCTTATAGCGACAGGCAACAATATGGTTTTTAAAGAGTCTCAAGACAGGGATCCAGGAAAGGCACTAGAACTAAATAGTACAATGAGCTAAATATCTTTGACGGTTTCAGGAGACGAAAATTTCAGTTATCATCTGAAAAAGATGCAAGTCGAGGATAATTATGTTTTTATACTATGTCTAGAGAATGCTGAAATAGAAACGCAAGTAGTATGCGAATCTCTAGCATTTGCAAAGATACAGGGTCACAGGCAGGCGAACATTAAGTGTGGATGCCAAAGGCGACCTCAAACTGACGGCGATACCAGCATTTACGGAAAACTATGCAGTGTGTCAGTAAAATTGTTTCGTTATCTAGAGAGATTTAAAGTAAAATGTCCACCCAAGTTCCCACAAAATTTTGTTTCCTAAAAGCTTAGCAAAATTTAACAGTGATTCTTCTTTAAGGGAAATAACCAAAAAAATGTTTTCTTGTTATTCTTTTTTTTTTTTTAATTTTTTCTCCTATACCCAATTTCGTTTTGCACTTCGAAGATTTTGCAAAAGAAATCACACATTTTTTTTGGTTAATAACTTAAAAACAAAGCAACAAAAAGAAGGCAAATTATTTACTTGAAAAAGAAAATGCAAAGGAACAAAAAAAACAAGCCAACGAAGAAGATGTTGTCTATTAAATGGAAATGGAATAAATAATAAAAAAAATTTAATTATAGAAAGAGTGATGAAGATAATAAAAAATGCAATGATAAAAAGAAATCAAAAGAAAAAAACGAATTGTATCTTCATACCGTGATTAACAAAAGTTTACCGTCACCTCTTTAATTATTTGTATTATTTGTATTTGTAAACAAATATTTCTGTATGTGTAGCATGTAAGTATAAGTTTTTATACCCGCCACCAAAAAAATGGTGGGGGTATATTCATTTTGTCATTCCGTTTGTAACACATCGAAATATCCATTTTAGACCCCATAAAGTATATATATTCTGAATCGGGGTTTGATTTGATGACGATCTAGCTATGTCCGTCCGTCTGTCCGTCTGTTGAAAGCACGATAGAGGTCGCACCGAAAAAGCTAAAGGGCTCAAATTTTGCCAGAATCTTTCTTATAGACAAGGTTTGTTTGGTATTGAAAATGGGCTAAATTGGAATATTAGAAAGAGAGTTATAGCTCGTAAAGCAAGAATAGGTCGAAAAAACCGTGTCCCTCAAACATCGAAAAAAAAAGGAATTGTGTCCAAACGCATAAACGTAGAGTCATTAAACTTCGAATATATATTTCTCGAGTCAAAAGAATATTTCTCCCCAAAAATTGCTTAAATCTATGCATTAGAAAAGGAGTTATAGGTCAAAATGTACGAAAATTTATACCGCTCAGTGTATATTTGAAGTTTAAAACGTAATAAAACTGACAAAACTATATGTACGGTTCTGAAATTTTGCAAACATGGTTTTTTGGTCAAAGTCTTCGTTATAACGGAAAATAAATGTGCCACGCCCACTTTTTTTTTAAATTTTTATAAAAATATATTAGTCATATTCATTAGCATTTATTCATTGCAGATGGCGACATCTGTTGAAGGCGCCACTACATTTTGCAAACACTGAGGATGATGTCTTTGCTAAACATCACGTAGAACACTAGATGACTCTAGTAACATTTTTTTGCACAAACTACAAAGGAATTTTATAGGGGTTTGTGAAAACGAAAATGACCGAAGTTTGTTGACAAAAATTAACTAGAGTAATGATTTGTGCCCAACTTTACATATAGTTGTACACACAGTCTTATGAGGTTTAAGATTTAAAAATATTTTAAAAAAATGTGCATCAGTAGATTTAAAATAAGTATTTGAATATTTAAAATACATATTTTAACTAAATTTTTTTATCTATCAATTCTTTTGTAAAGGGTGGTTAAATTTTAAGGGCCACAGGGTGATTCAAAATAGACATGCTCAGCATTTTGCTAAAACAGGAAATTTATTAGTAAGATTTTGATTTTTAAAGTTCTATAACATTTTACTTTTAAAAGATTTTCAAACGAAATAAGTTTTGTATAATTTTAAAATTTGTTAGCCATTAGTACATGAAAATAAATTGTTTATAGTGTTTAGAGATAATTTTTTTTTATCTTTAGGTCTAAATTTTCCTAAATTCCTTTTTTTAATACACCATAACTTCTAAAAAAAATTTGTGACACAAGGTCAAATATTTTTTGCAAAATTTTAGTAAAAGAGCTAAACAAATTTTTTTGTAATGTGTTTTTTTGAAGTATTTGAGTTTTTATATCCGCCACCAAAAAAATGGTATGTATATTCTTAATCGGGGTTTTATTTGACGACGATCTAGCTATGTCCGTCCGTATGTCCGTCTGTTAAAAGCACGATAGAGGTCCTATCGAAAAAGCTAGTGGGCTCAAATTTCGCCAGAATATGTCTTATACACAAGGTTTGTTTGGAATAGAAAATTGGCTAAATCGGAGTATAAGGAAGAAAGAAAAATTGCCTAAATGCATGCACTAGGAAGGGAGTTAGAGATCAAAATGTACGAAAATTTATACCGCGCAGTGTATTTTCTAATATGTTAAAAATTTTAAACCTAATAAGAGTGACAAATTTAGATCTACGATTCTGAAATTTTGCAGGAATTGCTTTCTGGTCAAAGGCTTTCTTCTGACGGAAAATAAATGTGACACGCCAACCTCCCATACAACGTTTTCTCTTAAATTCTTATAATTTCTCTATAAATCGAATAATAAAGGACTTTATTGAAATATCTAAGTTGTATTTATTAGCATAAATAACTTCGACACACCTACTATAACGCTCACTTTCCACGTTATTTACTGTTAATGAAATTTAAATTTATAAAACCGACAAAATTAGAGGTATGATGATAAAATTTGCTACGGAAATCCTTCTAGTCAATGTTATTGCTATGCCAGAAAATTTAGGTGACACGCCCACTCTTACGCCCACATCCTATATAATGCTTTATTTCAAATTCATATAATATCTCAATGAATAAATATTTTGGAAGAATTACGGACTATATTGAAATATCTAAGTTGTATTTATTAGCAGAAATTTTATTGACACGCTTACTTTAACGCCCATTTTCACTGAAACACTTAATTTACGAAAACATTTTACCAGCATATCCAAGTTATAAAAGGTGGTTAAATTTTAAGGGCCGATGTTGATTTTGAATAAAACACAAATTATTTAGGAAATTATTATCATTTCTTTTTTAATGATAATATTTGTATGGTTCAATTATGTATGGAATCGATGTTGATTTTGAATAAAACACAAATTATTTAGGAAATTATTATCATTTCTTTTTTAATGATAATATTTGTATGGTTCAATTATGTATGGAACAAAATATCGGCCAAATGGCCCCGCGACCTCAACGGCACACCTCGATCCGATAGTCCAAATTTTAAATAACATTGCTGATGCTCAATTGTTTGGCACGATGATGAGTCGAAGTTGACTGTTTTTTTGCCACACTATCGCGATAAACAGCAATGCTTCTCATTTAACGAATTTAGAAGGCATTCATAGATGTTCTAACATTTTATACAGACCTGGGGCCGAATTACGGCATTCGATATCGATCGAAATTTTACTCGAACGATCGAGTATGCTTTAGGTATATAGATTCTAATAAGAGTTTTCAAATTTCGATCACGTTCGAGTGCCGTAATTCGGCCTCTGTTTTAAATTTAAAATTTAACCACCCTCTACAAAGAAAGCCATTAACAAAATAATAATTATTGTGCTTTAAATGTACACAAAATTGGTGGTGGGTATAAAAGATTCGGCACAGCCGAATATAGTGCTCTTACTTGTTTTTTTTTAACTTTACCCAAACTTCTTGTCTTATATGTTTCAGATCTTTCAAAGACTATAAAGATATTCGCGTTATCTTATGGATTTTAATTCAGGAAAATTCTCATATATCCCTTCTCTTTAAAGCAGATGAGACTGGATCCGTTATGTTTCAGCAAAAAAAAATCGTTATAAATAGAATTACCTTGTTGGCACTTTTCAATTTTTAGCTTCCTGCGAATCTCTTGGTGGGATTACAATTTGTAAGTTTTAGGAAAAATGCCAAAGTATTTATATTTTGGTGCTTATATCTCCGTCAATTTCTATCCGATTTGTTAGTTTTTTTCAGAGAATATTTTTCAGACTATGGCTTATAATTTGGTTTCTTTATCGTGTCCAACAATTAATTATGCTTTTCCTAACATGATATTTAAAAAAATTTTTATTTTTTCCAAAAACCTTTTGGCTATGGCAACGGGCGTATTTAGATCATTCTAGGGGATACAATGCCCACCCCAGAAATGTTTTTGACAGAATTTGAAAAAATCAACGAAATTTATGATTTTTCCCCCTAGAAAAGACATTTTTAAGCTTTTTCCACCCCCAGAAAAATTTGTAGCTATGCCAATGGCTATAACTTTGCCGATTAGTGACCGATAGTCCAAATTTTATGCAATTAGCCCTACAAATAATAGCAAACGTGTCTATAATTGTCCTAGGGTTGAAAAATTTTGGTTTTTATAGGATAAAAACAAAGGCAGTTATATCTGTGGAGATAAAAGGGCCAATGTCACTTTTTTCCTCTTTTAAATTAATCATTGCAATAGATTTGTTTTCTTTCTCTATTTCATTATGGTAAAACAGCTAAAGTCATACTTTTAACAGAACCGCTTCATATATAAAATGCTGGGCAATGTCACTATGAAAGCATATATAAAAGTTAAGGTTCAATTCAAATTTTCTCCAAAGTAAATATTTTGACATTGGCCCTTTTAGCTCCAAGCCACAGATATTTATTTTCTCATATCTCAGGATGGGTGATTGTGCTGGATTTCAACAGTAATTAATTTCCAGAAATTTGCAAAAAATTGATTACACATCCAGAAAATATATACTTTATGGGATTGGAAATAAATATTTGGAATGACAAAGCCATATTTGCCCTTGGCACCACAGGTAAAGATACAAAAACAACTTGATCAAGTAAAGCTGATGATTGTAACCCAGCACCAGCGTTGCCAATTTAACTCTTTTCAGTTAGCCTGAATTTAGTTAGTCTATTTCAATCTTGCCGGAGAAAAACAAATTTAATAGTTAGCTTTTTTTAACCTTTCTGCAACAGTCTTTTTTGCTTCTAACTTACATAGTATATAAAAGCTTCAAAGTAGTCACTGCTCAATTTTGCCTATGGTTCCGGTACTTGTTTTAATAATACCTTTTTGTATATATCATGTATCTATTCTTTGGAATTATCGGATTTTGGTTAAAAAATTACATTTAATAGAAGTAATGAGTAACCAAACTTGCAAATAGGAAAAAATATCCCCAAAATTTTCAAAAAGTGTGGTCTGGCAATTCAAAATATAAAGAATGGATAGGCGGGAATAAAATCCAAAAAAGGCATTTTACAAGTATTGTAAATGCCAAACAAACATTTAATTTCGTATACTCACAAAAAAAACGCTCACACAGAAGCTTCTTAACGTAGGAAATAAAATTCATAATCATATTTCAAATTCTTGTCCGCATTTTAAACTTTGGCTTAATATGAATAAAAATTAACTGGCCATTATAAATTTGACTTAAGTCAGTATTAAATTGAAGTTAACTTTTAACAACTGTTCTTTTGTATTTGATAAAACCTTCTGAGGGATGCAAGAAGCTCAGATTTGTTTTTTGAGAGCTAAGTAGATAGATAGAAGTAAAAAGTTGTCATTTATTGTTGCTACAAGGCGCTTTAATGCGCCCACTCTGACGTTGTTTGCTGCACTACACATATTTGGTCAATATTGGTTACCTGCGGTAAATTGACAATAAAATCTACATTTTTTAAGTAACTCTCAGAAAAAGGTGCAAAATGTTGAATATTTGTTTTAATTTTTTTTATTCCATTTTTAAATTTAAAAATATTACGAATTTTGCACGAAAAAAAAATTTTTTTCAATAATTTCTGAATAATTCCAAAACAATAAAAGATATAAAAAATTCCATTCGACTAAAATAAATACAATTTTGTTAGACATCTTCTGGTGTTTTATTTTTGAAAATCGGATGACTGGTTCTCGAGTTAGGATGAAATATGTCTCCGTACCTGACTAATTTAGGGGGGAAAATTTGCCACGCCCATAAAAAAAATTCCGATTTGATGGAAAAAAACCGACAACGGATTTGAGTTCAGCGCATCAAAATCCATATAGTCCACATAGTTTTATTTAATGGAGGATTTTGCTGCTGAGCAGTGTAATTTTTCATAAAATCTCCTTTTATTTATGTCCTAGAAAAGCCTGGCGCGCGTTGCTTCGCTTCTTAATGAATAAAAATGCATTCTGAATTTAAATTGAATATCAAGTGCAAAAAGCTAAAAATTTAAATTTTTTTTAATGAGTGTGGCACTACCCACTTTTCCAATCACAAAACTGTACAGTCATGACAACTCAATATGTGTGCAAAGTTTTAGAAAAATCGGTGAAGTTCAAGTAGCTGAAAATAATATTTTTTTTTATGGGCGTGACGCTGCCCAATTTTCTAATCAAGAAATTGTATAGTCATGACAACTCAATATGTGTGCAAAGTTTCAGAAGAATCGGTCGAGTGTAAGTACCTCAAAATTATAACTTTTTTATGGGCGTGGCCCTTCCCACTTTTCGAATCACGAAATTGTATAATCATGAGACCTCGATATGTGTGAAAAAAGTTTTAGAAAAATCGGTAAAGCTTAAGTAGCTGAAAATTATAACTTTTTTTTATGGGCATGGCACTGCCCACTTTTCTAATCACGAAATTGTAAAATCATGACAGCTCAATATGTGTGCAAAGTTTTAGAAAAATCGGTAAAGTTTAAGTAGCTGAAAATTATAACTTTTTTTTATGGGCGTGGCCCAGCCTACTTTTCTAATCACGAAATTATAAAGTCATGACAGCTTAATATATGTGCAAAGTTTCAAAAAAATCAGTCTAGTCCAAGTACCTCAAAATTATAATAAAAGCAAATGCAGATCTTTCAAACTACTCTTTAGATTTATTTTAAACTTGGAAACTTCAAATAAAAGGCAGCTGACTTCAATAATAATACTTATAAAATAAAATTTAAATAAGATGCAGCTACAGTAAGCTTAAATTTATAATCGATTTTTGAGTTGGTAATTAAATACAACTTTAGTTAAATTTCACTTATTTTTCATTTTAAGTTGCATTTGAATTCAGAAACAGTTTTTCAATCTCATATAATTGTTCTTATTTAATTGTAATGAAAATATAGCAGCATTAAGAATTTTTTTACAGTTTTCCAGAACAAAACTTTTTAGCAGTAATAATAAAATATTTAAAAAAATATGAAGAATAACGAGTAAATAAGTTTAAGTAAATATGGCCACAAGTTGTTGTTTACTATTACGGAACAAAAACATACGTTTTTTTTGTATAACTTAAATCGATTTTAAGTGCACAGTGATGGTCATTCAAAAACCATTTAAGTTTGATGTAAGTGTGAAGGAAAATTCGAAAGTAAGTACGAAGTCAAAAAATGGCCATAAGTGTCTTTCATGTATAATTAAGATTTTTTTACGCTTCACCTGTGGTGCACAAGGGTATATATAGCTTTGTCATTCCGTTTGTAATTTCTACAATCTTCATTTCCGACCCCATAAAGTATATATGTATTTTCTAAAAGCCTATGAATAGAGGAGTTGATTAAGCTCTGACCGTCTGTCCGTGTGTTGGTTGAAATCAACTTTTAGAAGCAACTATATGTTCCTCAGATCTGTGTATGGCATCAATCTTTTTGAAATATCCGGGAATGAATCGCTATTGCGGGCTCTGATCCGTAAAGTTATAAGCAAAAATTCTTTTTTAAATAAAGGTCTGCCATCTAACGTTTTTATTTTTTTGAACTAGTGCTTACTTCGTGAATGGTAACACTTAGCTCATGTCTGATTTGACAGATAATTAGTTTTATCCTTCCGCTGAACGAATATGGCTCTTGAACAACGCTGGGAAATATTACGACATTACTTTGGCCGATTTTTCCAAAAAATCATCATTTCAGATGAACCTCATTTTGATCTTGGCGGGTATGTAAGCAAGCAAAATTGTCGCATTTGGGGCACAGAAAACCCGCACGCATACATTGAAAAGCCGATACCCCCAAACGAGTCACTGTTTGTTGCGGAATGGTATAATTGGGCCATTTTTCTTCGAAAATGAGCAAGGAGTGGCCGTGGTCAATGGCGATCGTTATCGGGCCATGTTGAACGAATTTTTGTTCACAAAAATTAAAAATGAGGATATTGGCAACATTTGGTTTGAACAGGACGTCGCTACGTGCCGCACAGCCAAAGCTACACTTTTTTTATAGCATTTTCCAAAAAAGAGTTATTTGGCGGACCCTTTATATATTCCAAAATGTTTCAAACAAAAAAAAATTTGTTCAGCTTCTAGACAGCCAAAAGAGTCAATTTTAGTATCATCTGAAAGCACTTGACTAGAGCAATACAAGCAGTATAAAAAATTAAAAATGTATGTTGGCCACCTCTACAAAATGGCGGACAATAAATTTATATGTGGATCGAATCTGGTATTTTAAAATGTAACTTCTTGAGCACCCTCAATATCGATATTAAATGAAATGTCTTGATCAGTAGAATACAGTAATTTCTTAAAAAATGTAAAATCTTAAAGAAAATGGCGAATCAAATTTTTTAACCCCATCAATATGGGTATCAAATTAAATGGCTTGACTAGTAGAATACAAAATTCAAAATCAAAGATGAAGGATGGCGTCGGAAATAATAAGGAAAAAATGGCGTAGAACATGAAATATAGGTTAAGCTTCGATGTGGGATTATACCTATCTACATGATGGTGAAGGGTATTATCAGATTCGGTACGGCCGAATAAAGCACTCTTACTTGTAAGTACTTATTTTGTTTTAGGAAATTATTACAGGTTTTCAGTTATGGAAAAATAAAATATTATAAAGAAATTAATGGGAGCCTACACCAAACAAAATAAGTAAATCGATTAAAAAAAATTTTTTTAATTATTTTTTTTATATTTTTTTTTTTTTTTTTTGTTTTTATTTCTTCTACATTTTCAAAATTATTTTTTATAAAACACATTTCTTATAAACACTTTGTTTAAAAAAACTCATTGTAATTATTATACAGATGGGCATCACATTATAAACAATTCAAATAAACTAATGAAATTGTGTAAAAAAAAACAATTAATTACAACGATGAAAAAAAACATATTTTTTTACAAGGTCACAACATTTTCTTTACAAACGGTATTTATTTTTTTTTTTTCACTTGGGTCATTTTCTAACGACCACAAATTTGTTTAGAACTTTAATAGTTTTTTTTTTAAACAAAACACTTGTTTAAAAACAATTAATATAAAAATCATTAAAAAAATTAATAATAAATAAAAAATTAAAAACTGGTAGTTTAAAGTATTTTCTTTTTTGAATTTTCCGCACTAATCCGCACTGTTTCACTAATTTTTTTACTCTGACTCTGCCATATTAGCACCCCACTCCAGTAAAGCAGACACATCTATCGGCCATATTTTTCCGCTTTTCCATATATTCGCTCACTATAAATATTTCAATCACACATGCACACACATGTACATACATATATAGTGTGAAAAAGTGCTTACAGAAAATGCTAAAACCATTTCTTTAAGGCAACATATGTAGATAGATTCAACAATATCTTGCCACGATTTATTGGCGCCATTTTAAAACTTCTTCGAAGAAATTCTATGTAAAATATTAATGAAAGTGTTTCTTAATTCGGGCTATCGGGAAATATTTGTCTCAAATAAAAAGCAAAATGCAAAATAGTTGAATGGTTCTAATATGACAAAACGCTTTACAGTTTCCGTCAGTAAAAGATTTATTTATAATTAAATACATTTTGTTTTTTTTTTAACATATTTATTACGTAATCCAATAAACACGTTAGAAACGTATAAAATTTAAATATGGTAACACTATTAAGCGAATTAATCTCTTAAAACATACTCTGAAATTACAGTAGATTCTATTACACGACTTAATTATAGAAATCAAATATTTGTCACATAAGAAAAACCGATTTTAAAAAACCTCAATTTTTATAAAACCGGTTTTTGGTTTTGTATATGTAAAACAAGTACGAATAACCGGTTTTTTGTTTTTTTTTATAAAATAATATAATATAACTAATTTATAAAATATACTTTTCAATTTCCAGTAAAACTTAAATGTCAGGGGTACGCTATATTCGGCCGTGACGAATGTAGTAATGCCTAGCCGTACGTACTTCTTCGAAAATGGGATCGGTTAAGCAGTTATTACAAATGGTGTTCACTATCGCAAGGTGATAACAGACTTCTTGTGGCCAGAAATTGAGGTTATTAATCTAAACGATATGTGGTTCGAGAAAATCATGTGATCATGTGACTTGACACCGCCGAAAAGAAAAAGTGTACATCAATAAGTCAAGAACAACTCAACCGCTAAATAATGAGATAATTTGGTACATAAAGGGAATTGAAAATCAATTATGTCTCAGTGTCATTGAAAAAATTTACCATCGGACAGATGTTGTTATTATAAAAAATAATAATTCTCTAAAAACAGCAACAAGTACACTAGAATCATGTACATAGAACTATAAAACATGACAAGTTAATGCATATATAGCATAGAACTGCTATGCAGTATGGATCACAAGCATGTGTGTAGAATCCTTAAGAATCAGGGAACCTTGGTCGACCAAGAAACACCTGACGACGTGCAATTATACAAGAACATAGACATGCCCCCACGATACCGAGGTATTACCTGCATTGGGCATTGGAGAATCCTAGATCCCGTACATAAAGAAGTAAGGTACTGCTAAGCACGCTTATAGCTGGTGGAACCATGAACATGAACTAGTATTTAGAGTGGTTAGTGAGACACAGATCGCGGTAGACTAATTATCACCAATAGGAACATATTTAGTGTAAATGGGAGACCTCAGTCTATAATGGCGATTTCGAAACACTGTGTGATTAGGATTAAAGGTAGTCAACAGTTGCCAAAATGAAACCGCATCTTCCGATGCAGTAATGACTTTTGCGCCGCATTTTATATATCAAGCTGACAATAGAAAAACCTCCGCAATTACATTAATCAAATTCCACATTAATGAAGTGTAATAAATGAAGAAAAAACCACACACATCTCTGCGTTTCCTTTTCACCACCCAGTATTTTAACATTAGCTCTGATGTTTAAACAAGTCTCTATAACAATCCAATCGTCTTCCCTGCCAATTGTATATGTAAGTTTTAATTTTTCTCTCTCTCCCTCTCTCTCTCTCTCTCTCTTATAACAAAAAAGTATTTTAAGTAAATATTTGTTTATAATAGAAGTTAAATTAGAATATAAACTTTAAATAAGAACTATTAGTAAGTAGTTAGTATTAAGCTTCTTTACATAATCAACAACAACAAAAATATTTATTAAAAAAAATGGAGAGCAAATAAACTAAGCTTTTAATCAAATGAAAATAATATTCAAATCAATAAATTTCTTATTTCCTTATTCTAAAATTGAATAGTAAAGTCATTTTGTAGCTCAAGCCCAGACACATTTGTTAAATATTTTATGTGTTCTTCTATAATGACTGTATATTTCAGATCCCCTGAAGATGATCAACGAAGTTTAATCGAAATATTGGGAAAAAAAACAAATATTGAAAATAAATAAAATAAAAACAAAAATATTATTACATATATTTTTTTCAATTTATTTATAAATAGTTTTCAATAATTTACCTCAAGCCGAATTAATATTTAATAAAAAAAAATACATTTCTAAATAAATTTTTAAATATTTAAGCTTAAACAACGCTAGACTAACATTTGGTTTCAACGGATGTAGTAATAACTGTCGTTCTTACCTCTAGTGCCGTAAGCAAAATATCACATTGATAATATTATTTTAAATAAAACTTCTAAAATTGTTTAATTTATTTTTACAAACAAGCTTCAAGAAGCTTGTTTCTTATATCTTTAAAAGACCTTTAATTTGATACCAAATTTAACTACGTAAAATAATCACCACTTCATTTCAAAGCCATTTTAGAAATCAGAAGGAGAATAAGAGCGACATTTTTTTATTGAGCCGATTTTTAGTGCGTGTTACAAAGTTACAGTTGGGAACAAGCACAACAAAAATGTAATATAAAAGTGAACAGTCACAAAAAAAATTAAACCATTATCTATGAACTTTTGATAAAATAGCTTAAGTCAAGATAAAAAAAAAATCAAAAATTCGAATTACTTGCTCTATATGCATCTTGCTATTTATCTATATATATATATATATATATATATATATATATAATAACGTGACTGACTGTCCGATTTATCACTGAGTTTAAACCTTCTCAAGTATAGAACCACTAAGATGGGATTTTAGCAAATTCGGACTTAAAGGGGTAAAAACTGGTAAGCCGGTTACCCTATATCTACAAAATTATACAGATTAACTTGCAAAGATATTATGATCTACTAAAAAAACAAGTAAGAGTGCTATATTCGGCCATGCCGAATCTTATATAAACTTCACAACGTGTAGTCACGCAATAACAATAGTTTGTATCACCATTCATCTCATATGAAATACGTACATACATATAAATAACATGCATATGTATATAAAAACATCCCATTGTAAAATTATAAATTTATGTATGTGTGTTCAACAAAATATTAAAAAAAAAGTTTTTAAAAAAATAAAAAAATTTAAAAAAAAATAAAACAAAAAAATAAAAAAGATATAAAAAAAAATTAAAAACAACAAACAAAATTAAAAAAAAATAATAAAAATATAAATATAAATATAAAATAAAAAACAATTACAAAAAATTTAAAAAAAAATTAAAAAAAATATAAAAAATAAGAAAAAAAATAGAAAAAAAAAATAATAAAAATATAAATATTATATAAAATAAAAAAAAAAATTTTTCGGCTCATTTGGGGTTCGAAGTCACGTTTACTCTAACCAGTGTACCACGTTTGTATTAAATTTTGTGTTAAAAAAAACGAGGTGGCCGTGGGTTTTTGCTCATATCTCAGTTGTTTATGCACCGATGTTTCTGATTTTCAATACCGATCTATTCCCGAATATTTCTGATATTTTAATACCTCACCCGGGCCCAAGCGATTTCAGGGGGCTTCAAAAAGTTGATTTCAACATACACACGGACAGACGTCAGACGGACAGAGCTCAATCGACTCCGCTATTCATAAGCTTTCAGAAAATGGGGTCGGAAATGAAAATTGATGAAATTTCACACGGAATGACAAACCTATATATAACCTTTTTTACTGTGTGAAGAGTATAATAAGCTGATAGGTGTCTGACTCTATTTTAAGTTCAAAAAAAAATTTGTAAGAACTATATTTTGGTACTTTTTTTTACCCTATATAAATTCCAAACACTTAAAATGAAGATGACACGCCCACTTAAACTCCTAACTCCCATACAACGTGTTGCCGTTAGTTCATGTAATTTCTGTAGGGACACAGATTGTAGAACAATAAAGGATCTTTTATATAAAAAAAATATCTTCGATAAGTTCATTAGCAAAAATTGCTTGAGCACGCCTACTTTACCGCCCACTCTTACATATTCTGCTAATTGAATTTTATGTCTCAGACAATGAAATTTTGCATGTATAGGTTTCTTATAAATTTTAAAATAATTTGTTTTATTTTTTGAAGTTCATATTATTTCTATATGGATAAAAAATTATGTTAAAAAAAGAAATCTAGAAAGGATTATCTATGTGAAATTCAATCATTAATTATATTATTTAATTTATCTACCTCTGACTACCAAAGTTTCCGTCAAAAAAAAATTAAGATTTCATTGTAAGAAAATAACTTTATAGCAATTGGAATATAGACAAAGAAAGTAACACATAAAGAGATTATTCCATAGCGATTACTGTTAGTAAGAAAATAATAAATTTTGTGCTATAAAAGTACACAAAATTAGTGGTGGGTATCAAAAATTCGTCACAGCCGATTATAGTGCTCTTAGTTGTTGTTTATGTCAATATCACTTGGAATCATCAATAAAATTTTCCTTTGTTTGTTTGTTTTCCTTGTTTACCGAAAACAATCGCTTAAGACGAATTAAAATTTCATTCATGTGTTTGTTTTTGTAATTGGAACTATAAATTTTATAATTTACTTATTTTTTATTTTTACAATTTAAAATGCCTATTTCTTGATAACCAAAAACCAAAATAATCTTGATAATTTTGTAATAATTTCGAATATTAATAATTAACTGAATCCAAAAAAATATCGTCACTGAGAACTCTTTATTATTTTAGACATAAATTATTTTCAAACAGCCGAATAAAGCAAGTTTTTGTTCTTAATAAATATAAACAGGTGGTAAAAAAGGATAGATTGTAATACAATTGTTTTCTTTTGTCAGTTTAAATAAAATATTTTTTTCTTAAGAGGCTCTATCATTATATTAAAAAGAAATTATAAAAAAATAAAATACAAAGAAAAGCTAAAATTATTCAATTAAACTTGTCGCAGTACCACACTCCATTCTATTGTAAAGTGGTTTTATTTTTAATGTATTTTTAGAATTTGCTTTTTTTTATTATTTTTTGTTACAGGAACATTTTTTGTGCCTAATTCTTGTTAGATGATTTTTATCTTCAAAGGTTTCATTTGTCGTTTTCAGTTTATTTAATTAAATGATTTTACAATTTTTATCTTTCACTTTTTAATGATATTTGGTAGCTGCACACAAAGAAACATTGTATTTGTAATACATTTAAATATTTAATTAAGCAAATATTATGTTGTCTGTGTGTGTGTTACAAAATATCATCTAATCTATCAAGCCAAATTGTTAAAACACAATATGACTGCAAAGTAGACCGTAAATCGCCCTGCGTGAAAAAGAATTAAAGCGGTGATAGTAAAAGCTACTGCCATTATATTTATTTTTATGGTCCCATCCCATCAAATCCGTCGCCAACCAAATGATTCAGTTCTTACAATCGAACTTTTCTTTTGTGGTTAGGAAATTTCTATTGCAAGAATCCTAGTTTCTGTAGATAGAACCGTAAAATTCTGATATCACAACTAAACTATGCGATTGGCAAATAAACTCTTAACCTTTACTGTTTTCACTATGTATGTATGTACATAAGTTTGCCATTCTGTTCGTAATTTCTACGATTTAATTTCAGACCCTATAAAGTATAAATATTCTCAATCCCTATAGAAAAATAAATCGTTTAAGCTATATTTGCCTGTCAGTGTGTATATTGACATCAACTTTTAAAAGGCCCCACGGGATTGTTTCTGTTTTTTATCCTTACAAAGTCAGATTTTGAAACTCCTATGGAATTTTCTAAAACGTTTGGTACGTACAGTACCGATCAAAATGATAACACCAGTTACAATTATATTCTTATAAATAAAACAAATTTTTTATTTGATACAAATTTTTTTAATAACATTGGGACAAAAAAATACTGTACGATAATAAAGGCGAAGTAATTAAAAAATATTAATTTAAGGCAAGTCGTATTCCGAAATAAGACAATAACTTTACTCTTCCCGTAAAATTATCATAATGCATTGAAATATGAGACTAGAGTGAAATCGCGTAACTAAAATCGAACTATGTCACTTCAAATGTTGATGCGTTTAATTTGATCATCCAAAAACTATCCTTCCATGACAGTTGAGATCACTTAGTTTTTTATAGAAGATTTTTATTAATATTTGTTCTTTATTTATTCTTTATGCTCGGCGCACAATTGGGACGACCGACGAATTTCGCCCAACACGACGAACTCTTTGATAAAAATTCGTTGTGCAAATTCGTCGTGTGAAGCACAACAACGACGAAAAAGTAACATCTTTTATAGTTGATAAAATTGTTTAGTGTTTGTGCAAAGAAAAAACAAAAATAATCTAAGAATTTAATTTTTTGTGAAACTCAACAAAACAATAAATATAATTTCTGTAATAATAAAAACTTGTTTACGGATAAGCAAACGTTTGCAAAGAATGTCGTGGGTACGTGCATTGAACAATAATAAAAATTTTTTTTGTGTATAACAGCTAATAGTGTGACCATATGAAAAAAATATCACTTAACAAACTTAAACATTTGCAAAAACACAAATAAAAACAAATTTTTGTAGTAAACTTTTTTATACTTATTTTAAATGTTTTAAAATAAAAAATAAAACAATTATTAAAGTAAAGACTAACTTTATTTTCTTAAAAACTTGAGAAGTAAACCCAAATTTAATAAAAAATGGTCACCTTGTATCAATTTGTTCGTCTTTCGCTGGCGTAAGAAATAGAAATAAATCTAATGCAGAGTTCGCCGTGTATAGCGAACTTCGACTGACGCCACAATTGTATGCATTCTCATATACACAAATGTGTTTTATTTTTGATGACGAATATTCGCGACGAAAAATTCGTCGTTCGTCCCAATTGTGCGCCTAGCATTAAGCGTTAATAAAGAATTTTTTATAAAAAACAAAAAGTGATCTCAATCTCAAGAAAATGACAAATTATTAATATAAAGATCAATAACTGGTTCCTTATAAGTCCTACTATATATAAAATTATCTCTAAACTATTGGAAATTTTAAAATCAAGATAAAATTAACCGCAATAAGTTTAATACAAATCAAAATTTTTTCTAAATTTACCTACTTTTATAAATTGTAGGGTATAATTTGGTCCGACTTTTAACTTTCTTACTTGTCATTCTTTAATATTCGTATCTTTAATTACACATATTAAACATTTACTGAAATAATAAACATTTTTACCAAAAAATACACCCACACATTGTTATTTTAACAATATATGTGTATTAATGTTTGTATGTGTATGTTAACTTTAACATAAATATTTGTTTTTTTTTTCTCATCTTATAAAAAGTGATGTCTCAAAAAATTGTTTATATTTACCTAACTATTTGAAGAGAATAATAAAAAGTTTAAAAGTTGTTTCTACAATATTTCGTGAATTAAATAGTTTATCTTTGTCACGTGACTGCGTACATTGGCCCTTCACTATCATGCGTCTGTTTGCATTTAAAACAAAGAAGGAGAACATAGTCAAATTTAAAACATTTTTGAAATTTATTGGGAACGGTTATAAAAAAACAAATAAACATAAATTAAAGGTATTTATTTAAGTGTCACTAAAATGATAAAACGCAAATGCACAACTAGATTCACTTTTTAATAAGAATTTCCTTACTCTCATGATAAAACAAAAAGAGTGATAAATTGGAGTCGCTAATATATGACTTACTTATGAAGGCTGTCTTTTTTTAAGTTTAGTGTGGCAACTCTAAAATTTATCATCTGTTACATATGCAGTATGTTAATGGCAATTATTAAAAATGATAAGCTTTACGAAAGAACAACGGGTTATAATTGTGATCATTTATCACAAACATTTGGAAGGTAGTGCTGAGACCTCTCACAAACTTCGAAGAATTTTCAGTCGAAAAAAATGCACGTAATGTGTCAACCATTGGAAAAGTGGAAAAAACTGTCTCGGTTATGGACAGTAAGAGTCCTGTGCTCTTTTGAAAACATTGCTCCTGTAAACAAGAGTATGGCCAGAATCTCGAAAACATCAATTCGACATTGATCTCAAGAACTTTAAATTTTACAAATCACTATACAGCAAATTTTCTAAAAGACCTCCACCTTCATGCGACAAAGTTCAGTTTTCTCAGAAAGCGATGACAATTTATTCAAAGGATAATGAAGCAAAGTAAAGTCATTAGCAATTTTTTTTTTTTAATAAAATCTTCTTTGATGAAGCTAATTTCCATTTAACTGTCTTCGTGAATACAAAAAGTTCTCGAATTTTGGGCTCAGAAAATTCATATGCAATCCCTGAAAAACAAACGTGCAACTAGCTGGTGCCGATTTTGGTCAGGCGCAATGACTGGGCCTTACTTTTTTTTTAAATGGGGCCAAAGTTGCAGTAAATGTGAACGTCATCGTTATAGGAACATGATGACGGAGTTCTTGTGGCCTCTACTAGATGACATGTGATTTCATTACGACGTTGCCACCTGCTACACTGCGCATGAAACAGATCATTTATTGCAACAACGATCTTCAGAACATATGATCTCAAAAAATTCTAAAGTCAACTAGCCACTAAGATCATAAGATTTTGTTCATTGGGATTTTGAGAAAACTCGGGCTTTTGCGAATAAATCAAAAACAATTCCTCAGTTCAAATCCAAGATCCAACGCGTGATTGGTAAGAAACAGCCATTTCTATGTAAAAAGGTAACAAATTTCTTGATAATATTATAAGCCTGTCATCAGAGCCATGGCGATCATTTGTCATATATTTTATTCCATAAATATTCGGAACATGCCTTCTTAACATTCCAGTAAAAAAATCGCAACTATCTCAAAAACTACATGATTTTTTTTAAAGAAAAAAATAATTTTTACTGAGAAACCCTTTATGTATGTATCTTTGCCAATAATGGCGACTAAGTATGTAATGATACACTCGTGAGCAATCACTTCGCACTGATTCTTATAGAAATTCTCGATTTATTTTTTAAATTCCTATTTAAAATTAGGTTGATTACTGTGTGGCCACGAGAAATAAATTTAAAACGTGAAGTAGCTAATCATAGAAAATTTATTTCATTTAAAAATTTTTACAATTTTCTAACCTTTTTTATCTTAACATGTTTTTATTTTAATAAATTAAATCCATTTAATTATTATTTTTTTTAAAACAAACAAATTAGATAAGAAACGCGTTTTTATTTAAAGCCATATTTAATCCTTCGAAATTTATTACATGTTAAGACCGATTTCAGGGTGTTGAATATAATAAAACAACAACAAATAATTTTAATTTTTATACAATCACTAGCCAAGCCCGGCGGCGCGTTGCTACGCCTCTTAAAGAATAAAAATGCATTCTGAATTTAAATTGAATATTAAATGCAAGAAGCTAAAAATTATAACTTTTTAACGAAACTGTATAGTCATGACAGCTCAATATGTGTGCAAAGTTTCAGAAAAATCGGTGAAGTTCAAGTAGCTGAAAATTATAACTTTTTTATGGGAGTGACACTGACAATTTTTCTAATAACGAAATTGTATAATCATGAGAGTTCAATATGTGTGCAAAGTTTTAGAAAAATCGATCTAGTTCAAGCAACTTAAAATTATAATTTATTTTTTATGGGCGTAGCCACGCCCACACATAAACACTACCTGGAATGTGTACAACAACTTGCCAAAGTTTGAGTCCAATGGGCTTTACGGTTTCAGAGTCTATAGCTAACACACACACAGAGTTTTACTTTTATATATACAATCATATCATTTGAAATGAGTTAAAAATTATAAAGTAACTGAGTTTAAAAATAGACCTCTTCAATTGAATGTTAGAAACATTTAAAACAATATGTATATTGTATATCATTTGTATTAGTACTTTATATCTACAGTGAGGTGCACAAATGAGTACAAGTTTGTACTTTGAGCACTTTTTATGTAATAGAAATAAAAGTAATAAAGCAAATTCAAAAATTTTTTTTTGTAGTTTATTTAGTATTAGGTACTTAACAAAACAGTGTAAAATTCAAAACATAAAGCATCAATTTCTAAGGAAAAAATAAAGAAAACGAAAACAACTCCAATGTACTCAACTTTGCACCGTTGAAAAATCTTGCGAAATACGAATATTTTGAATATTTAGTCCAAAGCCCTTTATTTTGTAAGACATCATTTATGCGATTTGGCATACTCTCCAACAATTTAGGTATAATTTCTTTTGGAATATTCTTCCATTTATTTTGGATCCGCTGCCAAAGCTCGTCCAAATTCGTAGGGGCTGATTGGTGCTGTCCCAACCGTCTCTTTACGATTGACCACAAATTCTCAATCGGATTGAGGTCGGGAATTTGTGCTGGCCACTGCAATAATTGAAAATTTTGGTCGCCAAGCTATTCTTTCACGATTTTGGACGTGTGTTTTTTATCACCATCCTGCTGAGAAATTACTTCTTCTGCAGGATAGGCGCTCTTATCTAAAAAATCGGAAAGATAAGTCTGCAAAATTCTCAAATAGTCTTCTTTCTTCATTATGTTATCAATTTTTTGCAGTGGTCCAAGGTCCCACCACGTAAAGCAACCCGATACCACGACGTTTTCTCCCCCGTGCTTCAAAGTTTTCTACACATGGCGCCTTTGAATTTCTTCACCAGGGCGGCGCCAGCAATATTGTTTACCGTCGAATTGGAAACGGTTAAATTTGGATTCGTTTGGCCAGATCACGCGTTTCCAGTCGCCCACTTTCCTAGTTTTGTGCTCTTTGGCAAATTTTAACCATGCCTTTACATTTTTTTCCGACAATACAGGTTTTTGTTTTTTTTACTGCTGCAATATAACCAATATCGCAAAGGGCTCTACATGCTGTCCACCGACTAACGGGTTTTCCGATTGCTAACGAAGCATCTTTTGGTGCTAAAAACTTATCTATTTTCATTTCTCTTATCAATAGACGGGCGTCCGCATTAGTAAGAAGTTTTTTCCGACCTATAACTTGAGGCTTGGGAACAAAGGAACACCGTTTTTGTACCCTTATGACTTATGATTGACTCACTTTAAGTTCTTTTGCAATTTCCCGGATAGAACAGCCTCTTTTAGTCATGGCCCGAATGCTCTCCTCGGTGGTTTTTGAAAGTTTCTTCATTATTTATTATTGTTAGGAATTTATTTGATTTCAAATAAAATGATTTTTGTTCAAAAATTTGCACAATGTTTTTACCACACGCCATTTAAATAATGTCGAGCTTATGCAAATAGATTGAAAAATAACGATACTTTTTCATTTATTTTCTTCAAATTCTGCATAAAATGCAAAAGTGCAAAATTGAGTACATAAAAGTTAATTTGGTTTTTTTCGTTTTTTTCTTGGTGCTTGATGCATTTTGTTACAGATCTTATATATTCTTATTAACTACCTAATACTAAATAAACTACAAAAAAAATTTTGAATTTGCTTTATTACTTTTATTTCTATGACATAAAAAGTGGTCAAAGTACAAACATGTACTCATTTGTGCACCTCACTGTATATACATGTGTACGTACATCCTGTTTTTACAACAAAATAATAAATTGTATAGAAGATAAAATTATATTGTATAGTGAGTGCAACAAGAAGGAAACTTTTTTATAAATAGGGTGATCAAACGGTTATTATTCGACCGGTTTTTTCAGTTTTGTACAAACCCGAATACTTTAAAATGCCCATTTTTCGAAAATCGAACAAAACACTTATTTTGATACAAAAAAACCGGTTATTGTTATGATCTGAACAGTACTATTAAATATATGCACACACCTAAATGTCGGGCAAAAGGCAGTCATAAAGGACACATTTTGAAGGATTTGTTTTATTTCGATAAATGTCATAACTGATCTGAAAGGCTAAAAAGATTACTTGGTGCTTTTTATTTTATATAGTCCGGCATGTATGCTAAGTGAAAGGTCAATGTCAAGTTTCATAAAAACAAAAACAAATATAGATAAACATTAAGGTGATCGATTCGGTTTTAAAACCGGTGGAAAACCCGGTTTTTTACTATTTCAGCTGGCGGTTTTTTCCAAATGTGAATTTTTTGAATGTCGAATACATTGGTTTTTTTTCTCACAGAAGACGGTTTTTTTTCATTTTTAGTTTTATGTTCATTTATCTTTGTAACCAAACGTACAATACAATATTTATTACTCAAAAAATTTCCAAAAATCAGAAAATTTATTAAATTGTAAGAAATTTATTTGTTGATTCAGAAACAAATGTAAAATAAGAAAATATTTAGGCTTAAATATTATTTGTTTTAAATGGAGAGCAGGTATTTTATACGTTGTTGCGCTTATAATTTGCTGTTCAGTTAAGTCTTTTGACCAAATTACTGTACTTTGCAATACCTTTTGATCTCATTTTTAAATTTCATAATATTTTGCTTCTAAGAAATCTAGCGACTTGTACTAAAGACTAGCTCGAATAATCGATCACCCTAATAAACATACTTCAAAACTTTTAAACTGCTTTTTCATTCTAAGCGATTATTTTAAAAAAAGCAATAAGGATGAAAAAATGTTTAATTATTTTTATTTTAATTGAATAATGTGGTCTCACATATGTAAGTTGATTGTTACCTACATATATCTATGTATATATATGTTTTTATAATATTCTAAAGCAAAAATTCTTTAAAAATTTCTATCATGACTTTAGTATATTTTGTTTGTTCTTTACCTTTGTGAATTGTTTTGATATTATTTAAATAAGTTTTTTTTATTTCAATAAATAATCTGATTTTAGTGTTATTGTTTATTCAAATAAAACCGGTTAACTGGTTATTTTTTAAAAGCTTAACCAAAAACCGGTTATATTTTTGATGCTCAACCGAAAATCGGTTATTTTTTAAATGTTTAACCAAAAACCGGGTTTTAAAAAAGAGCGAATAATCGATCTCTCTAGTAGGGTGATCGACTTTGTTTTAAAACTGGTGGAAACCTGATTTTTTACTCTTTCAGCTGGCGATTTTTGCAAATATTGAATTTTCGAATGTCGAATATACCGGTTTTTTTAACCAACAAGAGCCGGTTTTTCTATTTTTTTTTTTGTTTATGTTAATACATCTACTCCCTAGTTATAAAACAACATTTTTTTGTTTATGTTAATACATCTACTCCCTAGTTATAAAACAACATTTAAAAAGTTAAATACACTATAAGTTATGATATATACCCCATTTACACGTACGTCTTAATTGCAATTATAATTATTGCAATATAATGTTTTTTGCATATAAACGGTGAGTTAGTATTTGTTTTAGAACATATGTGCATACGAGAAGAATTCTTAATTTAGAAAATATTTTCTATGGAAATTTTACTTAAAAACCCTTAATAATTTGCTAAAGGCTTGTATGCAATTCTGCACGAATTTCTGTAGGAAGTACAAATGAGTAAAAAAAAGACTTTTAATTTTCAGGCATCTTTCTGTAGCTGAAAATAAATGAGAACAGAATTTTTGATATTTATTTACTAACGTAGGAAAGCTATTATATTTAGGGAAGACAAACAGAAATTTATGTTTTGTTTTAAGACTCGTGTATTTTTTTCAGTTTTCTTTTCGCTATTTTATGTCCTTTCACTAAATTTATTAAACAATTTGAACCTTAAATTTTACTTAAAAACAAAAAATTTCACATAGAAATATCAGCAATTTGGAGCAAAGTGATCTACTGAAATATTATCTTATTGGATCAATTGAGTTCATAAATTGTTTTACACCTAAATTTCATGAGCTAGTAATTTAAATATAGTTTGGTTGATTTCATTATTAAATTAGAGTTTTTGTTTTTATTTTTGATAAATAGTATACATAGTTTAAGTAAAAATTAAATTATAAAAATTAACCTTAATCTAGCATCTCATTTTGGGTGGTAATTTCTTAATTTGATGATGTTCCCCTACTTTAAGAACGGCTGCCATGCCCATTAACGAATGTCGTTCCAGATGACAGTGATACATCCAAAAACCGGGATTATCACTTATGAAACGTACGATTATATAGCCCAAACCGGGAATCTGTATAGTGTCTTTTTCAACAGCTGGGAAATCTTCGGGAGTGCGCTGTAAGAGTCCTCTACGATCGAGTTCTTTAATCTGGTAGTGATGGTAAAAAAGTAGAATAAAAGACACAAGTTAAAACATTTTGATTTTATAAGAGAGGATACAAAAAAAAATTTGAAGATTTTAACTCATTAGTAATATGTTAATCTTAGATAACTACGACATCGATTCATTTAAAATATTTGTATGTTTATACCCACCACCAAAAAAATGGTTGGATATATTCATTTTGTCATTTCGCTTGTAACACATTCATTTTATACCCCATAAAGTATATATTTTCTGAGTCTTAATATTATTTTAGGACGATCTAGCTATGTCCGTCCGTCTGTCCGTCTGTTGAGAGCACGATAGAGCTCGAATCGAACCAGAATATTTCTTATACACAAGGTTTGTTTGGTATTGAAAATGGGCTAAATCGGAATATTAGGAAGAGTGTTATAGTATGTAAAAAACGATGTCATTCCAACATTGAATAAAATGCAATTGTGTCTTGGCGCATTGGAGTGGAGCGATGAAATTTCGAATGTATATTTTCTAAGTAAAAAAATATCTTTTCCTTAAAATTTCTCACATCTATACATTACGAAAGAAGTTATAGATCAAAATGTATATTTTAAATTAAAAACATAATAAAATTGACAAAATTAGATGTATGATTCTGAAAATTTTGGAAAAATTTTTCATTAATAAAAAGACTTGCAATAACGGAAAATAAATGTAACACGCCCACTTTAACGCCCACCTCCCATAAAAAGCTTTATCTCAAATTCATATAATTTCTATATAAACAACGATTTTGGAAGAATAAAGCACTCAATATTGAAATATTTTTAGTTGATTTTACCAGCAGAACTACTTTGAAACGCCTATTTTAAGGCTCAATTCTCACATAATTTACTGTTAATAATATTAAAACACTTATAAAACCGACAGAACTAGATGTATGATGATGAAATTTTGCATATATACATTTCTCGTTTATATAAGTATAATTCCAAAATATTAAGGTGGCACGCCCACTTTGACGCCCACCGAAATTTAAAACCGTATTATAAACATTTTGGCTCAAATATTATTCTCTTTTTACTCACCCTTTTCAATTCATTAACACTTCCCAAGACCGCTTGACCCACCAAACGATACGTATAGCCGTGGGCATGGAACGGATGGGTTGAATCCATGTAATTTACTACCACAAATTCAATCGGTCTATAGGCTGGAATTCGAATAACATTTGTGCACTCACAATAGTTATACTGACAATTCTGACCGGCCAATTGAAAAGCAGTACGATTACAATAGAAATTATCCTCATAGTAGAGACTACGGCCCTGCAGCAGAGCGACCTCTGGTAAAGCGAATGTTATGTCATCTATTTGAAAGACCTCCTCGCCATTAGGAGCATTACGTGTGCCAAAACTGGAATAGAAAGTTCGGAATTTGGTATATGGAGGCCAGGGCAGGGGATTTAAGGATGTTAAGCCGGCAGTGGGAATTTCATTGGCTTTCAAGGGCGAAAGAGTGTCCTTAGTATCTACATTGTAAAACTCGGCTAAAGTGTTGACATGTACATGTAAATCTGGATTTTTGCGACCAAAAGAAGCTTGAGATATCTGCAATAAAGGGGCCTTTTGACGTGATGAACCACGATAATGTAGTATGGCGCCTTGATAGAGACTATAGTTGGCACAATCATTATAACCTTTAACCTTAATCCAATAGTTGCCGGGATATTGATTTGCCTCCAAAACAAAATCAAATCTTTCGGCTGAGGACATAAAGAACTTATCGGCATAAATGGGTTGTATATCATTGCCATCGGTGGCTATCATTAACATTTTATGATTCTCAATGGAAAATTCCACTGGACAATTGAATACACCATTGCTGATGACACGCATGCGATAGCGCATGTTAGGAGAGACTCTCAACCGTTCATATCTATTACGTGAATCATTATCGGCCCAAGTGTTCAAATGATTACGGCCCTTGCCATTAATGAGTATATTGCGGGGTCTCATATAATCATAGTTGTATATAGTATCCTGTATTAAAAGGGTATGTTCGATTAAATCATAGTCATAAAGATGGGCATGTCTATTGTTTTGTTTCGTTTGTCGTATAACAAAACTTCCAGCTATACCCAGAGATCTTTGCCAACCCAAATGACTGTGATACCAGACAGTGCCACTGCGATCGGCAGGAAATGAATAGCGATAAACCTCTGATGGCTGCACGGGATATTGAGTTATATAGGGAGCTCCATCACTTTCGGGTGTCTGGGACATGTGTAAACCATGCCAGTGCATGGTCAAAGCCTCGGTCAAGTAATTCAATACATCCACTACAATCGTATCGTTTTCACATACCTCCAAAGAGGGACCAGGCCATTGCCTATTAACAGCCATTATCCCTGTAGCTACACCATCACCAAAAATACACTGCTCCTGCTCACATGCCGTAGAGTCGTATATGCATTTTTGACATTCGGGACCTAGGGTTTGATAATTGTGAACAACTAGACGATAATAGCAAGACAAAGATTCTCCCTGCTTGCACACTCTTCTGCAGGGATGTCTTGCGAAACCGCCATATGTTATATCATCCGCATTAAAATTATCATTAAGATATTGGTTTTGAGGTTTGTTGCTTTTGTTTTTATTATTGCTAAAAGGATTTGAAAATCCCCATAAAATCCGAGATAAATTAAAATTTCCATAACCTATGGGCAACTCTTCAATAGAGTCATCCGCATTATCTAACTGATTTTTTAACTCCAGTGCTTTTAAATACTTAAAAAATTCCGAATTTTCAATATCTTTAAAATCTTCATCATTTTCAGGCTCTTTTTCCTCTTTAGCTCTTAGAATTTCACTTTCTATCACTAAAACTTGAAGAAATAATAATAAAATTGTCCACTTCATAATGAAATTAAGCACTTTTACTTTATTTTTTTTTTTTTCTTTTAATAGTTTGTTTTTATGGTATTATTTAAATCCAACTGTATGTTTTAAGCTGCCTTTAATAACTGACCATGATATGGGTGATTATCTAGCAAAGAAAGTTAATTTTCTCATAAATTTGTGTGCACCACTAGACACTTTTTGACCGACCCAAAGCTCATTTTGTATGCCGGTGGTCATCTTAATGTTCCATTAAATGCGTGCAGAATATTAATTATTTTCAATAGCAAAAATAACATTATAAGGGAAATAATCGCTTTTTTATTTTATTTGTTAAATAAAATTATGTGTCATTCATGTCTAGTTGTATTTATCACTTGTTTATATTTCTATATTTGCACAAAGATGTGTGTACGTAAGTTTCAAAATCAATTATGCAATTTCTGGTTTACAGTTAAGACGTTGGATCGCCCTTATGATTAACTTAAGGATTTTTGTAGTATAATTTTTGGTGCCCATTAAAAATTGTTACAGTGGTATTGTAAACTATGATGTACAGTGGTTTTTCGATTTAACGAACAATTGATTGTCAACCCTGTTCGTTAAATTGAAAAATACATTAAATCCAGTATTAAAAAAAATTATTTACGTAACAACAAATTAAAAGAAAATCTTTTATCATACCGTATTACAAGTAAATGGATTTTATAAAATAAAACTAATGAAGAAAGTAATTATTTATAAAATAAAATCAGAAAAAATTACATAATTATTTAAAGAAACTTATTATTTAAGTTTGTTTTTGCGACTTATTTTAACTTTTTTCAATTGATTTCTTTTGAAGCTTACGTAAAATTAATATCTTAATACATAATTGACTGTAAACAAAATGAAATATATGCCTGGAGTTGTGTGTCAAGACTACAACTGTTTGCCTGACTACTTCATTTATGTATTAAAATAATAAAATAAAATAAAATAAAATAATAATAATAATTAAAATAAGTTTTACGAATATTTCGTATATTATTTTTATTTGTTCGTTACATCGAGTACCAAATTGGATTTTAATTCGATATACACAGTACCTAAGGTAAAAGTTTTGCCTGTTTGTTAAATCCCTAATTCGCTAAATCGAGAGTTTGTTAAATCGGGAAACAACCGTAATAAAAAAATTTTGTTTTACTCTTTTTATTAGGGAAGTCGATTTCTTGTAACACTTTTTAAAGTCAGTTTAGTATTTTAGCAGTTATAGTAAGAGTTGAAAGTTTCTTTTAACAGATAAGCACAATAACATATCGACCGCTGTGCGCGAAATTATCATATGTTACGTTTTTTTAGAAATCGTCTTTTTTATGCAAATTGGTTCTTTATTAATTAATCCATCTGCTGATAAAATATTATAGCGATAATTGTTTTAGTTATGGAGATAACACTGTGTACATTTTATCGTGTGTAGCAGTGCTATTTACGTTTTTATTTATTTAAAAGTAACAAAAACGCTCTCCTGTAAATTTTTGTTTTTGTAACATACAAAATTTTGCGTACAGGGGTCTATATGTATGGAACAAAACACAAAATAAACAGAGTAATGCGGCTTAATACAAATTGTTTTTGTAAAGGTGTGTTATGTGTACACTGTTGCCATAATTTTTCCTACAAATATCGCTAAATTAGATTAAAAAATAGCTAGAAAATAGCTAAATTTGAAAAATGTTTAAAAATTTAGCTATAAATCGCCAAAAAATTTTTGTTGTCAAATTCTGTTGAAATTATAACAAAAAAATAGCTAAATTTGTCGGCTTTTTAAAAAGTTGTTCAAAATTCAGCGTTTTATCGTTAACTCCAAACAAATTAATAATAAAAACAAAATAGTAAGGTATTGAAAGGCATTTTTTATTAACAAAAATATACATATAATAAATATATATTTGTAAATATATACATATGGAAATTCAGCATTGATGATTAATTAAAAATTTTAAGCCAATCTTCTACATATGTATTTTCATAGGTTGATTTGTTACCTACTTTTTGTAGTACTGATTTTGGTACTTCATAATTCCAGCAACATTTATTCTATAATTTTAAGCCGTATCTAAATATAAACAAATACAAAAAGTTAATAAAAAACTTACAACTACCAATTTTTGACAGCTTACCTTATGTGTAAAACTGCATTTACGGTATCAGTCATTAACCTATTTCTCAGTTTGGTTTTCACAATATTTAACTGGCTGAAAACCCTCTCAACATCAGCATTAGACCATGGAAGTGATAATACATCAATAGCAAATTTAGCTAGCTCCCTAAATGGATTATTTCCAGCAGAATCTTTAAACAAATAAACTTCAGCCCAAAACAAGCAAGTAGAAGTATTTTCAGACCATTTGACATAACATATGTTAACATACTGGCTATTGATTTTATCAATTATACTAGAACTAATATTAAAAAGTGCTAAAAGAGGCAGTAAATTGTCCTTTTTTGGTTTTAACGTGCTTTCAATAGAAAGCAAATTTACCAACTTTAAAATTTTGTAATTATCGGGCAACCTGTTTAAAATAAAGTTTTTTAAAAATTTATGCACAGTTAAATAGATATTAATTCATACCTTTTTTTTATTTCCATAATTAAAATAAAAACAAATTGAATGCATGAGTTACGAATGCCTTCTTCTTTTTCCGCATCTAAAAGGTTTTGATCTTTTAAACTTTTTAAATGGGTTTCAAATAAATATCCCAAATAGCAATCGTAACAAACGTGCTCATGAAAATCTGATGTTATTACGTCAATTTCTACCGTTGGCTTGATAATAAATTGTTTTAAAAAATTTATTGTCAATTCCATATCATTTAGAAGTTTCGTTGGGTCGCAATTGTGACTCTGGAAACTCTTATTTAAAATTTGAACTCGTGTCAGTATTGGCTGGAGAAATATCAAGTAGCATAGATTAATTTCATTGTACAAGTTATATAGATTTTGGGCCATAAAACATTTCTCATAATTTTTTGCTATGCCAAAATGAGTTTTTAATTCAGTCCACTGATCTATTACTCTTGATATTGAAACCTCAATAGAAAGCCAACGTGTGTCGCAAATATTTGTAATTTTTAAAGGATTCTATAATAAAAAAAAATATTTCTATTTAAAAGGAAAAAGGTTTTTTAACACACATACTTCTCCATTATTTATTGCCTCAAAAATATGTTTGTAATTTTGCTGTCTGATGTAGCTTCGGGAAAACCAGTTGTATGTCTCATTAACAAGATATTCAAGACAATTAGGCATGCAAAGTTTCCAGGAATGGGTAACTGCTAGCTGGACTGAGTGACAGACACATCTTATAAGAATAAGATTTGGAACCACTTTTTTCATTTCAGTGTACACACTCTTTTTGTTACCAACCATAACGTTTGCATTATCAGTGCCAATACCCAGTAGATTTGCTAAATCCAAGCTATAGTTGTTCAGTACTTCTAAAATAACATTTGTGATACCTTCAGCCGTTGTGTCGATCAATTCAGCCAAACTTAAAAATGTTGATACAACTTTTTGTTTTTTTGTACTAAAGTAAATTATTACAATACCTAAAAATTTAAAATTAACATTTTATTTGCAGATTTTCTTGTATAAAAAATACTTACCTAATAATTTAGTGACACCAACATCAGTTGATTCGTCCACTAATATACTGTATTTGGATATTGAAATATCGTTTCTAAGTTCTGTTATGAAATGGGGTGCTAAAACATTTTTAATTATTGCAGTACATTTGGTTCTGTGAATTCGGATATTGTTTGCATTATCAAAGTTATTTTTACATAAATCACAAAGGTGATCAATTGAATTGTTTGAAGTATGTTGGCATATAAATAAAGTTAAAGCGACTTCTTGCTTTTTTATGTTGTCAACAGTAATTTCATTTGCAACAAAATCCAACTTTCGCCAGCATAGCCCTCTGAGCGAAGATGCCGATTTATGTTTTTTAGTTTCTGCATGGCTTAAAAGATCATACAATTTTCCTGATAGGGAGCATCTACAATATTTACAATATCCTTTTGTCTCATCTTTTTCATCCTGAGCCACCCATGACCTTAATTTTTCATGGCTTAGCCATTCACGACGAAATTTTTGATTGTATTTTGGCGCCATGTATTAAAAAAATGTCCGTTTTATAAATGTTCACTTTATTTTTTATTGAGTTTATAGTAACTTTGATTTTAGCTTTATATTCTTTAACAAACTTCACACTTATCTAATAAAAACTGATGAAAAGAATTTATTGTATGTACAGGGTTGCCCATATTCGACGGACCCATGTTTTTTTTAAAAAAATCAAAGAAAAAAATAAAAATTTGGCGGTTGGCAATCTTAATCATTTAATTTTTTCCAAGTAGATTTGTTTACATCAATTTTTGAATATGATATCTCTCAAATGGCCGCCTCTGGCGTTGATGGCGTATTGTGCCCTTTTTGCAGCATTTTCCATCGTTTTCGCCAACATTTCGGCCGGAATAGCGGCTATTTGTTCACGAATGTTGTCCTTGAGCTCTTCTAAGGTCCTTGGCTTGTTAACGTAAACCTTTGACTTCAAATATCCCCACAAGAAGAAGTCAGGCGGCGTCAAATCGGGCGAACGCGGTGGCCAGTCCAAATCACCACTTTTCGACATCAAACGGCCCGGAAACAAATTCTTCAGAAAATCGATTGTTATGCGACTTGTGTGCGGTGGAGCGCCGTCTTGTTGAAACCAGAACTGCCTCATACACTTTCGACGAATAATTGGCATCACAAAATTGGTCATCATGTCGCGATAACGCTCCTGGTTGATGGTAACAGCATGGCCATTTTCATTTTGGAAGAAAAACGGCCCAATGACCGTTTTCGCACTAACGCCGCACCAAACTGTGACTTTTTCGTCATGAAGAGGCACTTCTTGAATCTCCTGAGGATTTTCAGTGGCGTAAATACGGCAATTTTGCTTATTTACGGTCCCATTCAATGTGAAATGGGCTTCATCGGACATGATAATTTTGTTCCAAAATTGCTCGTCATCTTCGGCCATTTCGATGACTCTTTGGGCCCATTCCAATCGACGAGGCTTGTCCACAGGCAACAATCTTTGCGTCAATTGAATTTTGTACGGGAACAAATGCAAATCAACGCGAATAATCCGTTGTAAAGTGGACCGAGCCATGCCCAACTGCTGAGAACGGCGTTTTTGGGATGTTCTTGGGGACCTCTCAACACTGGCTCGTACGGCAGCGATATTCTCGGCCGATCGCCTTGGTCGACTTTTATTTGGCCTCTTCGGATTAGAAAGAGCCTCACCAGTCGAAAATTTTTCGTATAAACGCTTAATGGTGTTCTTAGAAGGCGCACTTCTCACATTTTTTAATATTTTAAAAGCACGTTGAGTTTTCACAATTGACTTGTTCTGTTGAATGTAAATTTCAACTATTTCAGAGCGCTCGCGTCTCGTGTATTGTTGCATGATAAAAATCTGCTTGGACTAACGCTTCAAACGCGGTATGTCATTAAGCGATCTGACATCTCTGTCAAAAGTTATGGCGTTGCCAGATGGGTCCGTCGAATATGGGCAACCCTGTTTATGTATTAAAATACCGTTATTCGAGACTCACTTTGTAGCAAGGTAAATCTAATAAGGTGCCCTCAACTGATCAGCTAATTGCAAAAGGAATATATGAGAATGTCAAACTCCATATATAAAAAAGAGAGTACTAAAAATCCTCTTCCTGATGCAGTCACCTTGTTTTGTAACGTCGCTATAACAATATTGTCAACAAACTCGATTTATATTACTAGAAACGGCAATGTAAAAAATCGCTAGATTTCCCGCTAATAGCTAAATCACATTTTTTCCCGCAAAACATGTTTAAAAATCGCTAGATTTGACGAGAAAATAGCTAAAATGGCAACAGTGTATGTGTATGGTAAAAAAGCAGAGAGAGCGTAATAATTTCAACTTTCATTTCAGTGTTCCCATTTTAGCACTTTTAGTGCTAGAATTAGTACATTTTTTTTATATTATACATAAAATTTTAAGTATTAGCTTAGCACCTTTTACAAATAATTTTTACTTATTTCAATTATTTTAAAAAATTACTATAAAGTATTTCTTCAGTGTAAGGAAAAATATCTTTTTAAAATTTTGTGAAAACTTTAAGTGATAATTAAAATCGTTGTAAATTATTTTAGATTTTTAATAACTTATTATAAAAAATATTTAAATAATTTTATTTTTTGTTTAACATTACTGAATGACTGATTCATCACTGATTATTTTCTACTAGATTTCCCATACAAAATCAACTTTGCCACTTTTTTTTCAGAATCTACTAAAACCTAGTACTACTTCGTGATAGAACTGTAGTATTTTTTTTTTTTTTTTAGGGTAATAATATATGGAGCCTCACACCACCTTATAAATAAATATACTGTTTTGAAAACGAAATCACGAAAAATGTTAAAAACAAACAATATTATAAACAGTGTAGATTTTGAATCTGATTTTAATTTAAATCTACTAGATTTCGAGCAGGTTTCAATGTACTATAAGAAGGGATTTTTGGAAATTCGAACTTTAAGGGAGTAAAACAGGGTGAAAACTAGTAAAAACCTGCTTAACAAAAAATGTTTCAGATTAACATGAAAAGGTATTGTTAGCTATTAAAAAAAATATGCTGACGGGTCTGACCTCTTTTTGGAAGTTTAAAAAAAAATAATTCTTGTATTATTCCACAGGACATTAATTGATATTTTTAACGCCTTATAGAATATGGACAATTTATTCACGTGAAATTTTTTGATACCTTTAGGGGGATTTCAGCAAACATAAAAAATTATGTAATTTCTTAAATATTTAAACAGGATCGGAAAATATGTGTATGACTTTGAAAACTAGAAAAAAGACAAAATATTAGCTTGTTATTTTGATAGTCATTTTTGCATTTTCTGAATAAACGAATCTAAATTTTTTAACCCAGAAGCATTGATAAAACATAGAAAATATATACCCGATAAATCCTTACATTATTCCTAATTTTTCTAAAGAAAATTAATCAACGAACAAGTTTTCATAAACTTAACAAAATATCAAAATATTAGAGATGTTAGTACATGTGCATCTATTATTTTGTCAACGATTCAGATAGAGGAATCTAATACAGAAAAGGTAATGCTTGATCCTAATCGGCAATTGTTGTATAAAATACAGATTGATGATTTTTACAGAAAAAAGATGCCTCTCAGCCAGGACTTTTTTTAGGACGTAGTACATTTTAGCACTTTAATATTGTCGATTTAGCATTGTTTTCATGTCAGCTACTGGCAACACTGTTTCATTTGTTTTTTTTTTTTTTTTTTGTATTAACAGTTTATTGAGTTTACTTTTATATAGACGATTGTTTTTCCTGATCGTATGTAACTTAGCTTAGATTGCGGATTTCATGTTATACGCCATTTTCTTTATATTTTCTCAGCCATTTTTGGTTTTGAATTTTTACATACTATACTTTACTGTATTCTACTGGTCAAGCCCGTTCAATTGATATCAATATTGAAAGAATTTGACAGTGTACATTTCTAAATAATATATTTGACCCATATATAAATTAAATTTATTGGCCGCCATTTTGTAGTGGCGGTCATCATGGATTTTAAATTATTTATAATGTATTATATCTCGATGTTTGTCTAGAAGCAGCAAAAATACGATTTTCGTTTAAAAATTTTAAGAAAAACAGCGAAACAGCTGTATTTTGTGTGGAGGTGTATTTGTGTGAAATGTATTGAAATCACTAAAAATCTCAATTTCGCAAAAATACCATTAAGAGCCTTTCTACCTGTGACCATCGATATGTATATTGTAAAACAATTTTTGTTTCAATCTTAAAAACTAGCACATTAGACAAAGACATTAAAAAAAACATTTTCTATTCTACTCAAATCTTTCGTAAATTTTAGGTCAGAACTTATAAAATCAATAAGTACTTACTAAAGTACTTCAAAAGAGTAATAAACGTATTATTCTTATAAAAATTTAATAATCATCACATCACTTCCAATTCAATGAATAGGAATTAACAAAAAACAAAGAAAACATTTTCCTAAAACCCCCCTGTATGCATAGCTGCCAGATTTGACGATTTATCGTCATTTTGACGATTTTAGGTGCTAAAAATTACATGTTGACGATTTGACGATTTATGTAATGTTTTTGACGATTTTCAATAATTCAAGCTTGCAACTTTGTTCATTACTTTTATATCAACCTTAAACTAAATAAAAATAATTTGTAACGGTTTTTATGTTATTAATAAGAGAAAAGAGTGAAAAAGATAAATCTGTCATTATTTAATGTGTTTGTGTGGATAACTTTTCCACTTTCTACATTTTTAACATAGTATATGCCACATTTTATCAACTGATACCTACAAGACGAACAAATATAAATTTGGAAAAGCCTTTAAAACAATTTTATTTTTTTAAGTAAATTTATTTAAAAACAAGTGACAAATTAATATGCTAAATACTTAAAAAATATGGTAAGTTCTTTTTAATTATACATTAAAACCTTAAAAATCAAACATTATATTTTCAATAGAAAATCAAGATGATTAAAATTGTAGCAGCTCTTCCTCTGTAAGTAGAAATTTCAACCATTTTTTATCAAAACTTTGTAGAAGCTAAAATCAAATTTTAATGGTGTTTTTCACAGGAAACCAACAAGAAGGGAAAAATTAAGGAAGACTGGTTTGCAGATCCAGAAATAAGTTTATGGGCTAAAAAGCGATACAATGTAGTTTATTTTGGCATTGTGCTCGTCTTACGCTTGTCTAAAGCTATCTTAATCGGTAGAAACTTTAGCAAGAAATGATTATAATTATTTGTCAAATAGTTCAAAAAGATGCAGCCAATTTATTATTTATTATTTTTTGTATTTATATACATATGTATATATTAATATTTATTTTTCGAAATTAATTCTAAATTGTATTATTTTTATTGTCATGCTCTTAACTTAAAAGGGTCCAATAAAACCACTGGTCTCTCTAGATTTAAAAAGTTTGTTTTGTTTGCATTAAATAAAAAATGTTTTGTTTTGAAAAATGCGTTTCTTTATTTTGACGTTTTTATGACGATTTGCGTAAACCATTTGACGATTTTGACGATTTTTTTCCCCAAATTAGACGATTTTACCCCTATTTTATCTGGCAGCTATGCCTGTATGTGAGAGTAGTTACTCTCACAACTTTTTCGCTTCTTGAGAAGCTCATGTTATGTTGGCTAATGAAATAATCAAATTAAGAGAATAATCCAATAAGAATAATTTAAATTTTTCCCCTAAAGAACATAATAACATGGAGAGCGAGCACACATAAAACAGGCATAACTTCATGACATAAAAAGATTAATATAATTAAAATATTATTCCTAATCTCTTATTAGTAAAGAAGTACTTAATTATATGGCAAAATTGACGCTTCGAAAAAGAAAAAAAAAATTTTTTTTTAAATAAAGATGCTTTTAAAGAAATTCATTTGTAGTCATATCAAATGGAGGAAATTTTCCAACACTTTTGATGTTAATGGATTATCTACGAATACAGCTTTATCATTTCGTTTGTAATTTCTACAATATTCAGTTTCTATCCTATAAAGTATATATGATAGCTTATGATTATAGTTTCCTATAGGGAAATCTTTTATACAATGTCTCTATGTTTGAGTGTTGGTTAAAATCCACTTTTAGAAGCAACCAGTTGTTGCACAGACCTGTATGTTGTATCAATCTCTTTAGAAATTTAAGTGAAATAATCGCTACTGAAGTCCAGCACTATAGTCAGATAACTTTCTGAGATATGAGAAAATTAAAACGACCGCCTCTGTTTTTGACATATTTTTAAAACAAACATTTAAATTTTTGGCCCTAGAATAATTTATTACTGCTTGAAGATTCAGAGGATTGTTTGCATGTGTATATGTTTTGCGATGAGTACCACAATGACACAGGCAATGGAGGCTCTGCTAGAATTGCTACCTTTAATAAGGAAAATTTTAAAAGGAAAATGGCGGCAATGACGACACTGCGGATGGAAAGGGATGCAATATGGTATCGCTTTAGATGCAATTTAGGCAATAGGTGTATTCTGGAACTTGTTCATAGGCAGGTTAGGAAGACAGAGATAACGATGGAGCGCATGAAACGTGTGACAGTGACCGAGATGCTAAATCACACTACCATAGCGGATGGTGATATCAGCATTTTTACTGATGGCTTTTTTAAGGACGGAAGGGCAGGGGCTCGGGTTTATTCAATTGAATTGAACCTGTCCTGCTTTTTGAGACCGAGAGATAACATGTCCTTTTACGAGGCGGATATGCTGGGATTACTGCACGCGTTAAAACAGAGTACATGGGAAAAGAATTATCAATATATTTATGACGGCACCGGACTCAATGAAGCCAATGATACCTCTTCGGCATCCCCGAACTAATGGCGCACAATAAATTTTTATGTGGGTTAAATGTAGTGTTTAAAATTGTACCCCATCACCCCCTCAATATTTTAATCAAATGAAAGGGCTTGACCAGTAAAACACATAAAAATATGAGAAAGTGTTAAGTCCATGGCGTTAAAATAAATGTATGGATAACTTGTACTTAACCCCATCAGTATGGGTATTAAATAAAAGGACTTGAGTAGTTTAACTTTGTAAAAATTTCAAATCAAATATGGCTTTGGAAATAGTAAAGTAAAATAACTTCTAACATTAAATCTGAAATCTAAGCTTTGCTACGGTTTTACCTAATGGTGAAGGGTTTAATCAGATTCGGTACGGTCGAATATTACACTTTAACTTGTTTTAAAGTTGTTTTATGAAAAGTATGTAATCTATGATTTTGATGAAGATATCGGTAAAAATAAATAAAAATAAAAATTTCAAATTATCGGTTTCTTACATATAATATACACCATCTAATTTTCAGTTATGGTACATGATGGTACTGTCTGAAGAGTAAATAAGATTCCGCTCAGCCTAAAATAGCACTCTTACCTGTATTAAAATTGATTGAATCAGTGTGAAGCATTTTTGTTTTTAATGGCCATTTTTCCCTGAATAAGTATTTTCACAATCTTTCTTCTACTAATTCAATAAAAGCCTTAAGGTGGACGAATTTTACATTTTATATCCTGGGGCTTTACAAATATCGATTGTTCGATCGAATATCAAACTACATATAATTAAATGATTCTTCTAGAGAAAATACACTAATTGGAGGTATTGAATTTGGAGGAAGATATCGTTATACCAGGACTTTGATAACAATTGCAAGCATATGTATTGTTGGTCATATGTAGAAAGGCCCTAACTCAAATAATTGTAACTTTACAAGAGAAGGTAAAAACGTAATAGAAACTGTATTATAATAATTTAATTTATTTTGTTAAAATTTCTTGTAAAATTGTTGCTTCTGATTAAATTGCATTAAATTTTTGTGTTGAGGTGTATTTGTGTAAAATTTATTGGAATTACTGAAAAACGTAACCTGTGACCATAGGTATGTATTGACAACAGACTATTGTGCAGAGCCGAATCCTAATAGGGTTTGAGAATTTTATTGTTTAGTTAATATTAATTGGATATCATTTAAGTATGTTTTTGTAATTCTCATTTTGTTTATCATCCTTTAGCTATAAGTAATAATGTTTACGACTGTCTCAGTTTCCGAGTTAACTTACGTTTTATGCCTTGTCCGTTATTTTTCTTTTATAGTTTTTATAAAACGTATCGCTGGAAAAATGTCAAAGGGTAAGAAGTGAAGATACTGTAATATACAACGATCAAAACAAGTTACGAATTCTTGAAACAAGCGCATCTTTCAAATAATTGAATTTCATTTATAATTAAATGAATCTTTTTCTAATCTTACGTGAAATACGGTCTCGGATTTTAATTAAGCTAATAATTCTTAAAATCAAACTTTTTTTCTTCTTAACTATTCATATAATCAAGAAATTCGTACTTGATACATTAGTTCTTAAATCAACCATTTTGTACTTGGTTTAAGAAAATCCGTACTTCTAACACCGCTACGGGTTGATTAAAATACGGATTACTTGATTTGTTTTTTGAGTGTATGTGCTAGCGGTGTTAATAAATTTAGCACCTATACAGAAAACTTCATAGGTTCCCTCTTCGCATACATTTCCTATCAACACTATCAAAGATACTTTGTACAGTTTGGCATTATTTTGGCCGGAAGTTCTGACTGTGGCGGCGGTTAACACAATTTGGCCGGAATCTATACAAATGTGAGAACTTTTTCAGCGTAAATATACATATGTACATTTCCACTTTATATTTAAATATAATTTAATATTCTAATTAATAGCAGATAAATGAATAAATTTTAAAATTATTTATGTTAAATATGAAATAAATTTGTAAAACAATTACAATTGTTTAAAGTTTCATTTGTTTAATTGGAAATAATTTTATTTAAAAGTTCTTGTTAAGCTTGTATGTAGCTTTTTTAAAAATTGTGTCAAAATTTTAGTCAGATTTTCACACATGATAGTTTTTCTGTCGTCCGCAACGTCTGTCTGTTCGACAGTTTATGTGTATTTATTTTTATTGTTGGAAACTAGTGATAGCGTGTTTTAAAACATAAACTCATTAAAGGTTGTTTTAAAAAAATTAAAAATAACAAATAAATATATATTTTATATTTAATTATCAGGAAACAGTGGGGTGAGCTAAAACAAATTTTTATCCAAAGAAGGATTTTCTACTTTAAGATTAAGCAGTTTAAAATTTTCAGTGACATTTCGAATACGTAATATTTTAAATATTAATGTCATTGTTCCGTGTAAAATTAAATTGCTCGCAATCATCATAACATTGTTGTTAAAAACAACAACAGTAATGACAATTGTTAACGAATTCATTTTAGTAGGATACAGAGCAAGGATTTGATTTTCTGAATATTGTTTTTAATTTATTTTTTTTTTGCGTAGTATCAAGGTTTAAAATAATTTAAAATTCTATTTCGTAAATCTTAAAGTTGCCCATACACTACGTTTTTTGGCAGTTTTAACCGAACTGCCTCGTTTTAATTCACTATCCGATAAAGTGGTCATATATGTCCAATAAAAGTGTCCTGGAAGCATTCCAATTCTGATTCAGATTACTCTTAAGCATGTAGAGACTTATGAATGCATCTTAAATTATAGCCATTAAACCCTTGATTCTTTTTAGTACCGCATATCGTGTACTCTAGGCATGGTTAACACTGTCTAATACTAATAATTCTAGCAGCTGGTCGCCAGTTTATATAATACACCAATGAGTCTTACTTCATTTGCCAAACTTTTTCCTTTTTTATCTCGCAAATCTATTAATTATTATACTGTTCATGACTACTTTACTACCCATTTATTCAGGGTTGTGTTTTTATAACTGAATAGTGTGGAACATTCAAGACTACAATAAAACTCTATTTAAAAATACAAGTTACCATAAAAACGCAGAAGATATTAGAGAGCTGTGTAAAATATTTTGAAAAATTATGTGTTCTATTTCACATTACTTCCAGCGACTATATTTCAGAGTAAAAATAACTAACAAAACATTACTGCCTGTTCAACGATTTCGAAAGAAAACCCAAGCGAAGTTTCATTCGTACAAATATATTGAAAACAACAACAAAAACTAAAAATTTGTTTTTGTTTTCAACGTATTTGTACGAATGAAATTTCGCTTCGGTTTTCTTTCGACATCGTTGAACAGGCAGTTAATCTCACTAAAATAATTTAATCATCGTTTGACAAGTTTATCTCTTTTTAAGTGCTTGTGTTTTTAAAAAGCAGCAATGAAATAAAGAAACGGTAAAACATAGCAAAACATCGAGTACAATAGAACAATACAAACAAGTAAGAGCACTATATTCGGCTGTGCCGAATCTTTTATACCCACCACCAATTTTGTGTACATTTAAACCACAATATTTATTATTTTGTTAATCATTATGGAATAATCTCTTTAGAATAAAACCTGTATCACTTTCTTTGTAGAGGGTAGTTAAATTTCAAGGGCCCATCTTGAAGGTGAACTACACCTAGTCTTTAAGTTTGTTTTCTGCATTTCACTTGACATTTCTCAATCTCAAACTTTCTCAATTTGATCCGTGGAAAGATATGCAAATGAGCAACGCGTTAAAGTTATTCAGGTTTTTTTTTAAATGGGTGTTCAAATCAAAATGCATTTTGTGCACTTCGTAATTCTTTTGATCAACATAATCGTTCAAATTCGTCCACAATCGGTAGAATTGAAAAAAAATATTTAAATTTCTGCAAAACAGGTCTGTATAAAATGTTAGAAAATCTGTGAATGCCTTCTTAGTTCGTTGAATGGGAACCATTGCTGGTTTTTGCGATAGTGTGGCAAAAGAGCAGTCAATATCGACTCATCATCATGCCCAACAATTGAGCATCAACATTGCCATTGAAAATTTGGACCATCAGATATAGGAGTGGCGCCAAGGATGGGGGGGGGCCATTTGGCCGATATTTTGTTAAATACAATACCGTACAAATATTATCATTACAAAAAGATATAATAATAATTTCCTAAATAATTTGTGTTTTATTTAAATTCAACATCGGTCCTTAAAATTTAACCACCCTTTATAACTTCGATATGCTACTAAAATGCTTTTGTTAATGTAGTCTTTCAATGAAAGTGGGCGTTAAAGAAGGCGTGTCAATAAAGTTTCTGCCAATACATACAACTTAAAAATTTTAATATAGTCCTTTATTTTCCCAAAAACTTTGTCAATAGAGAAATTACATGAATTTAAGATAAACCGTTATATGGGAGATAGGCGTTAAAGTGGGCGTGTCACCTAAACTTTGCATTGACAACCTACAATTGCATTGATTTGGCGGTTTTATGAGCTTTTAAATTTCATTAACGGTAGATAACGTGAATAGTGGGCGTTATAGTAGGCGTGTCAAAGTTGTTTTTGCGAATCAGTACATCTTAGGTGTTTCAATATAGCCCTTTAATATTCCAAAATCTTTATTAATAGAATAATTATATGAGTTTTAGGTAAAAAGTTATATAGGAGGTGGGCGTAAAAGTGGGTGTGGCACCTTAATTTTTTGGCACAGTAATGACATTGCCTAAGGGGCTATACGTAGCAAATTTTATCATCATACCTCTAATTTTGGCGGTTTTATGAGCTTTTAAATTTCATTAACGGTAGATAACGTAAAAATTGGGCGTTAAAGTAGGCGTGTCAAAGCTATTTTTGCTAATGAGTACAACAAAGGTATTTCAATATAGTCCTTTATTATTCCAAAATCTTTATTAATAGAGAAATTATATGGATTTTAGGTAAAACGTTATATGGGAGGTGGGCGTAAAAGTGGGCGTGGCACATTAATTTTCTGGCACAGTAATGACATTGCCTAGGGGGATATACGTAGCAAATTTTATCATCATACCTCTAATTTTAGCGGTTTTATGAGCTTTTAAATTTTATTAACGGTAGATAACGTGAAAAGTGGGCGTTGTAGTAGGCGTGTCAAAGTTGCTTTTGCTAGTGAGTACAACCTAGATGTTTCAATATAGTCCTTTATTATTCCAAAATCTATATTAGTAGAGAAATTATATGAATTTTGGTTAAAACGTTATATGGGAGGTGGGCGTAAAAGTGGGCGTGGCACATTGATTTTCCGTTACAAAAAAGCGCTTCACCAAAAAGCAAAGTGTGCAAAATTTCAGAGTCGTACATCCAATTTTGTTGCTTTTATGACGTTTTTGTTTTTAAATATACCGAAAAATACACTGTGCGGTATAAATTTTCGTACATTTTGATCGATAACTCCTCTCCTAATGCATAGATTTAGACAATTTTCGAGGAAAAATATTGTTTTTACTCAGGAAATATATATTCGAAGTTTCATGGGTCTACGTTGATGCGTTTGGACACAGTTCCATTTTATTCGATGTTCGAAGGACACGGTTTTTTCGACCTACTCTTGCTTTTCGAGCTATAACTCTCTTCCTAATATTCCGATTTAGCCCATTTTCAATTCCAAACAAACCTTATCTATAAGAAAGATTCTGGCAAAATTTGAGCCCCCTAGCTTTTTCGGTGCGACCACTATCGTGCTTTCAACAGACGGACAGACGGACAGACGGACGGACATAGCTAGATCGTCATCAAATCAAACCCTGATTCAGAATATATATACTTTATGGGGTCTAAAATGGATATTTCGATGTGTTACAAACGGAATGACAAAATGAATATACCCCCACCATTTTTTTGGTGGCGGATATAAAAACGTAAAAATATTTAACAGCAATCATACTAAATAATTATATTTAGGGCAGTTCAAATAAAAAGCACTTTCTTTTAGCCGAATTTTTTTACATATAAACTTTATATTCATAAAAAAATATAAATATTTTTCTCTATGTAAGTTTTGCTTTAGTTTGGATCTACTATCAAAACATTTAAACATGTCTTGAATGTTCTGATTTAGTTTTAATGTTCTATTTAATCTCTGTTCTGATTCAGCTTTTTCATTTTAACATTTTTCTATTTCAGTTTTGTTCTGTTCTTTAATATTGAAATTGTAAAGCAAAACACATTTTTTTGCAAGTATGTATTTTATAAAGAGAGAGTTATATACACACACTACTTAAAATTTAATTACAATGATTGTAAGGCATTTTTCTCATGCTTGTGCAGCTGTTTAAAAGATATCGAACACTAACGAGTAAAAGTAAAAAATTACTTTTTTTACCTAAAAAAATATTTTGTTTAAAAAAAATATAATATAAACCACAGTGTAAAATAATCCAAAGACCTCTGATGTAATTATATTTACCCGCTTAAACATACAAACATACATATTTCAATAAAATATTTATAAATTAAAAAAAATATATATTTAGAGAGACTTCAATGAAAGAATAACATGCAATTTATTACTTAAATAATCTAACATTATTGACAATATCTAATTATGATAATATTACGCTGACTAAACATACATACTGCTTAATAAAATAGTTGATGCACTCAACACCTGATGTCAAAAGCCTCTTAAAAACATTAAACACCCACCCATTAAAACGATTCAAATAAAACGACATACAAAAGGGAATAATGAACTGGCATCACTGGGTGGAAAAAAGCTAGAAATTATTCTACATAAAATACATAATATTAAAGTGAAAAACAAAAATACATAAAAATAGGTAAATTCCCCCTCTAATTAAATCAATCAATCAGCATGAAATACCACCAACTAAAACTAACATTTATTTTAACTGTCAATATATACACTTTAAATTTCGAAACATTTTAGTTTTCATTTAACTCTCAAACCGAACGGTCATCTTAAAAACTGGAAAACTCTGAAAATAAACACACAAAAATAAAAAAAAAGTTGTGCCAATTAAATAGTAATCATGTTAATTCTAACGGTTCTTTTATTTAGTCCATTAAAATACAAATACTTTTGTCTAATTATCGTAATTTTGTGTAATTTAAATGATGATCATACGACAGCGGGTCAAAGTATTCTAGATCATTTTCTTCCAAACTCAAATATTTCGAATATTAGTAATGAACAAGTGAAAATTGTTTCCGGCACAAAAGTTAAGCGTTTTGAGCGTTTTACAGTCCCTTTGGGTGGAACGGTAAATCTATTGCAAGCCCAGTCCTCATTATACTATGTACGTCCGTATAACGATTATTTTAATAATTTTAGACATTATTTTGTAACAGGTTGGCCACACTATCTCGTACGGGTAAGAATGCAGAGTTTGAAAAGAGTACTGTCATCAAAAAAAAATATAAAAATTCATTAAAAACTAAATTTTAATTTACTTAAAACAGAGTCTTGAAAAATAGTTTTGTGTACCTTTATAAACAAATTAGTTATCAGAACTTAAAAATTGATAGAAAAGCATATAACATTTTGGAAACTTTCTAAGTACAAACCAAACCACATTCAAACAGGTATACACAACGGCGAATTGATACATCAAAGCCACTTTTTAGTAGATGTTTTCCGTCAAGGCCAATTTTTATATCACGGATAGAGAAGTTGTATGTTAAATTAAATAACATTTTATTAAAAAAGGATAAAAATTTGTGAAATCTATAAAAAAAAGGGTGTATAAATAACGAATTTGACAGGTGGCATGGATTATCTTGGCACCTTTGGTTTTTGGCTTATTGGAAAAGACCTACGACTCACCATAAGAAAAAATCAATTTCGGTTGTCAGTTCATATAACCTCCACGTGAGATGACTCACATCGAGCGTACAGAATGTCTAATGGGAAAAGCAGCTCCGTCCTGTTGAAATTACATGTCGTTGATGTCATTTTCATCCATCATCGACCTAAGGTATTCGCCGTATATGGTAAAGGCCATGACTGACTATCCTACAAAGTCGTGCGATTATCTCAAATAAAAATCTGATAGTTTTCTGTCCTACATGAAAAAATCGCAACAAAATGTGTTATTGGATGCCTCACTGTCATACTTGCTTAGAAAAAGCAACTCTGATCGCACAGACTCTATAATTTTATGAAAATTTTTAAAAGATTATCAAATCGGACACACATGTCAAAAAATCTGTCACACATGTGCACTTTGTGTCCACACTATCACACTTTCTGAACACACATACAATTTTTGACATATCGAACGACTAAATCTGATAGTCAGTCATGGCCTTAATGGCCTGACCAACGTCATTCTCAAAGAAATTAAATTAATACCGCCGGCAGCCCAAAATCAACACTAAACAGTGATTTTTTGATACACTTTTGGATCTTTTGTAGATTGATACCGTCTCATTTTCGACAATTTTGTTTGTTATCTCATTGCTAACGAGTATTTTTAATTAAACGTTGCGCGGAACGAACATAACACCCATTACGATAACACAAATTTATCTTTGCTTTGTTGCTTAAAATTATAACCGTCAATAAGTAAAAAAAACTGAATAAATAAAAACCATTTAAACAGATATTGCTTCACCAATATGTCCGCTTTAAACTGTCAAAGTTTGAAAGTGTCTTTGGTATGTGAGTTTTTTCTTTTTAATTTCCCGATTTACAAGCTCATATAAGTTTAATATGAGTTTCAGAATGAAAAACTGTGCCAGAAAACCTAAAACATGACAAAATTGTCGCTTAACTTGCGTCTACATAAGAAAAATTTCTACCATAACATATGTCAAAAAAGTAGAGGTATTCACGTCAACAAGAAATGAAATAATTTCGCCCTAACTGTTATTTTTGTGGATATTTATAGGTGTTGTATGACCTTCTTTTTTACCGCAGCTGAGCGCTTAAAGCGTTGTCAATTTATGTACCAAAGCAAATACAGCAGCAATGCCTGTTAGTCGATTTGCTTCGTTCTCTCAAACAACTTTTGGCTAAAAGTAGTGTACACGTCAACAATAATAAGAGTAAAATCTGTGACTTGAATACCTTTAATGTTATTTTTTCATTAAGAACAACGAACTCAAAGTTAAATAAAATATTGCAACTTTAAAATAATGACGTGAACCATAATTTAAAAAATTATTCATAATCAAAATATTTATTAATTTTTAAAGAGAGAATTAATCTAAAATGTTTAAAAAATTATGAATTTAGTGCAAATTTTTGGCATAGAATACGTCTTACCTTACGGTATAGAGATTGTTATTGTTGTAATCTTTATGTCATTGATTATGAGGAAACGGCGAGATAACTTTTTTTTTAAATTTTTTTGTAGGTAAATGAAGATGTTATCTTTCGTTTGATATACATTTCATATTGGTTGATATCTTCCTAATATTTAAATTTCTCAAATGAAAATTGTTTAAACACATGCACTCAAACATATGTGTGGTGTTTGGTTGAGTGTTTGAGTTTGTAGCGTAAACACAAACTATGCTGCTGTTTCAGTGTGGACACAAACCTTCGGCTGTTGTTTTGATTGATGAAATATTGAAATTTCGTATATTTACTTATGTATTTAAGTGAAACAAAATGTTAAATGTGAATTTGAATTTAACATGGATATACATATAATTATAAAAAATATATGAAAAGTAACTTTCAAATAATCAAATTGATTTGCGTCTGTTATTTATCATTTATCCTTACTATTTTAATTTAAAAACATAACATATGTACATATATTATCAAAAGTAACTATCAAATAAATAAATTCATTTGCTTATATTATTTATCATTTATTGTTATATATGTTTTCTGTCTTATCGGATGGCGTATTCTACTTTAAACTTAATGGCCGTGTCTCTGACACAGCCTGCAGGGACAGTCCGTGTACAAAGGCCTCGGACAAGTGTCTGCTGTTTCTAAACTTTTAAATTATTTTTTTTTTAATTTTCGTAAATTTTAGAAAATAGATAGGTAGGAAAGGGGGATGCAGGAAGCAGGATCCGCATCGAACACCCACAATCGGAGATACATAGATAATAAATAAATTTTCAGCAAAATAAGAAGTCAGAAGAATTTCTTTCAAATTGTCCATAAAAAGGATATTTTACCAAAATTTTACAAAAAATAAATTCCTGTATCTCTATCTTTGCAAGCCGCATTAAAATTGGTAGAAACTAATTTTCTCCATTCCATCGCCATTTAATTATTTGAATTGGCACAAAACCTCACAATCAGTTCACCTTTTTTTCAAATTAATAAAATACAATTTCCTTCAATTCTCCTTTAGGTGGCACCACAATGGCAAGTAGGAGCTCAACTAGCTGGTGAAGGCATCGTAGGTATGATAACATTTCAACAGCTTCCCTACAACAATGACATTAAAGTTACTCTGAATGCTACTGGTATACCAGTTGGAAGACATGCTCTACACATACACACCTATGGAGATTTAACAACTGGCTGTAAGTCTACCGGTGGTCAATTTCCCAATAATTTTGTGAGTAAATATTGAACAAATGGGGTAAACAGGTTTTAGACTTAAATCTGTTATATTTTAGCTAGGAAATATTGATGTCAAGGAGGGCGGTGAGATAAATGTGGCCTTTATAAGCATCTATTTAACGTTGTTTGGTTATAATGGCATAATAGGACGTTCTATTGTTATACATGAGAAACCAATTGATTTGAATACGGCGTTAAATGCTGAAATATTTTCTTCAGCTCTGCACCCTATATCCGATGCCCAGGCCTATCAGAATGAGGAGAATTCTGTAGGGGAGCCCATAGCTTGTGGCGTTATAAGTATTATGGGCATACCAGTTGTCGAAAAATAATTTTTTTAAGGAATTTTTATAACATAAGCGTATTATCTTAAGTTTAAGGTTTTTACTAAACAAAAAACTGTTAAAAACAGTCATTTTAAAATTGAGAAACTTTTGGACTAAAAATTAGGGTTTATATTCAATTAAATTAAAAATATACGAAAAAATAAGCTTTTTATATACAATTTTATTTGCAAAATACATATTTACACGTAAAAAACATGGTTTAAATAATTAAATTTAATTTAAGAGCAAGATACTATGATTGAATTGTATGATTGCGGTTTATATGTATATTTATTGCTTGTTAATTTTCCCCTTGTTCTTAAATATCAATAGTGAATAAATTCCCAAAGATGTTTTCGCTTAATTATCTCATTCACATTCAATCTGCATTAAAAGTTTATTTATTGAAAATGCTGTTTAATAAAGAAAAATTACACCAGAATTCCATAATACTAATTTCAACTTCAAGAGATATTAAAATTTTAATTTTTAAAATACTTTTTTATATTACCCCACTTATTATTTGCATTAATTTTAGTTTTATTCTGTTTTATTTTATTTTCCCCAGTAGCACGTTACAGATTTTTGGAATACTTTTTTTATTTATATAAAAAGCTAATCTCAATTAAAAAAGGCCCTATCATTGGTATCTTGTTGACCCTAAACAAAAAGCTCGAAATGCATCACTGTTGTCATCCTTAAATACTCAAACAGGCTTACCAGGTTTTAGTTAATTGTCTCCTAAAATCAAAATTTATTTCGTCCACGAAATTTATGCACATTAATTTAAATTTATTTGTAAATATGTATGCGGCTTATTCCAAGGTAAAAAAATCCTTCTATAATTTAACCAATAATAAATTTTTATAATATTTTGTATCTGTTAAATAAACTTTCAATTAAATAAAATATACCATTTATTTAAAAAAAGTTCGCGTACGAAAGGTGAGATTTAGTATAATTAAAATTCATAAGAAAAAAATGCATGTATTCGATTTGTTTTATTAGAAGTTATCATATATGTAAATTGCTACTAACATACAAATAAAACAGAATCAGGACCAAATTTTGTTGTCTTATTTTTTTTTTTTATAAATCAACCTTAAATTATAAAAAAAATTTATATTTTTCTAAATTAACTTTAAATTATAAAATAATGTATTTAAAAAAAGTAAAAACTGCAAAAAATTAAATAAAAATTATTTAAAATTATGTTATATTAAATTTAGTAGCTTTTTAATATACGCATTGTTGAAAATCGAAAAGCTGTTTTTCTTCATTTTATTTATTTGACTTTAGTTTTGAGTTGTGCAAAGGATTAATGTTTGGGTACTCAGCACTATAATTTTTAATGGTATTTAATATTCAAAACAAAATACTTATGTGTTTTATTTAAATTAACAATTGTTAATTAAATTTAAAAAGAGTTTTTCAGTTTACCAAAACGAACATTTTATACATAATAATCATTTTATAAAAATGTTTATTTATATTTTAAAAAATTATAGTAGTTACCTTTCATATATTATAACACGACGTGTTTGAATCGAATAGTTGTTTTGATAAACTTGAATTTTTTTACAAATTTCCCGTTCGTTTACTTCAAGGCGTATTTATTCATTATATATATATATTTTTTTTTTTTTTTGTTTTTAAATTTTAATGGCAAAGGTACATAACCAAAAAGCCAGTGTATTCACTAGGTTTCTTCTCCGTGGAACGACCTATACCTCTGTATAGGAAGTCAGAGACATTGACACAATAAAAAAATTGAGTTCGATGGTTCTCCTCTAGTTACAAACGTTGATTCAGGCACCGCAAGTCGACCTATACCTCTGTATAGGAAGTCGGAGACACTCGAAGAATAAATAAAAATTGAGTTGAATGGTTCTCCCCCAGTTACAAAACTTTGATTCAGGTACCGCAGGTCGACCTATACCATTGTATAGGAAGTCGGAGACGTCTGAACAATAATTACTGCTGAGTTTTATGGAACTCCTCCAGTCACATGTTAATTGAGTTTTTATGGTACTCCTCCAGTCACAAGTAAATTGAGTTTATTTGGTACTCCACCATTTAAAACGAAAACACGCGGTTAACTGTAAAATAGTCTGGAAACTGTATCCAAAGCACAGTTACGCGACACCACACAGTTAACCTCGCTAAAGTGAGACGCAAAACTCTCGAAGTCAGATAAAAAGGGACAACCTGATTGCCATTAAATGATAATGGCAAAAACGCGTGAGCTCTTAACCCGACCAGAGCTGAATCACGACTGTCAATATCAAGGCGAATTCAATAAGGTGAACTCGTCGCTAAAACAACTACAAAGTGAAAAAATACAACGTGTATTTTGTTAATGTAAACTAACTTGAACTGTCAAAAAGTTGTTTACGAAATCAAAAATAAAAAACACGTTTGTTTACATATACATAATAATTTGTATAAAATAAAATATTAAAAAGGTGCAATTAAATAAAAATTACAAGAACCAGATGATGAACCATGATACTTGGCAACAGGATAAGTACGAGATTGACGGCAAGAAACTAGAGCATCATCTGATGTTCCGTGAGGACACTTGCAGACAGCCAAATGAGCTTTTGGCTCACATTCGGCTCCGGAACCACATTTACCTATGCATGGATTAATATATTGGTAATTAATACAAGCCATAGAACACATAGAACAAAGTTCTATTGCCCTTCAAATATTTATTTTTGCACAAAGAGCACACACGCATTATTCACAAATAAAAATACTCTGTTTTATTTAATTTAATTTTATTTTTTTAACGTTTTATTAAATTTTTCACAATTCACAATTTTTTTATCCCTTTTTTTACAATTTTTAAGAGAATTTGCACAATTTTTCACAATTTTAAAAATTTTTCAACTAATGGCGCCCACAAATGTAAACAATAAAAAAGTAGAAGCACACATAAAAACACAAACAAAATTTGACATTTCAATATTAAAAAGAGTGCTCAGCTGATAAACAGCTGCTTTAATAACTTCACCTGATAATGAATTCGCCTTGGTCAATATGTAGTCTTAATTCATCAGCTGATTTTTTTTTTCACTTATTTTAAATTGTAGCTGTCAAAATTCATAGATAAAGACAATTTTCTCTCTTCTCTCATTTATTTCAAATGTTAAACTTCATATAAAATAAAAGGTTTCTGAATTGCAATTACCTAATGGATAAATTTTCCTTGGCTTACATTTTATCTAAATGTTTTTTGTTAGAGTATTTTTTAATTTCTCACTGCCGTATTCATAAAAAATAATTTAGGTTTGTTGAAGGTTTATTTGACAAATTTCTAACAAATTTTATCTGGCAAATAGGCCTTTAATAAACAAAATAAGTATAATGAATATTTATGAGTATTTAAGTAGTTACTGGAATTTATTGGAAACGCCAAGGACCAGACCTATTGTTTATATTAAGTTGTAAACAAAATAAAATTTTGCAGAATTCTAAAAGTAGCGAATGAAAAATAATCCAAGGGATATATGGAAATAATCATCTCACTATAACAATCCCCATGAATTTATATCAAATCTCCAAATTTATATTCATTTGCTCAAAAAATAAAAATCACTAATTTGTGAAAAAACGTTATACCGCAACACTGTACTGGAAGACCATATGATCAGCTATTCATACCGTTATTTTTCGAAATATCTAATAATAATCACATTTGTTACTACCTTTGTACAATTTACCCAAAATTAGATTTAATTAATGTACGATTTAAAACAATCTTTGTTAGCATGTGGCTACTACGGGCCATGTGAAAACTTAAACTTACTCAAGTGGGCTTTACGCACTGGAGCCAGTTCGCAGTTTTTTAATGATTTATTATGCTGGTTGGAAGAGCAATTGAGCTCGGTCACAACAACACAACAAGTGCGCAATAACATTTCACAACTATTCAGCATGCTACGCTACTCTATACTAATGAAGCCAAGCTATGGTTCAGATGCCGGCATGAATCCAAAGGAATTTCGTTTGCAAACATTAAAGGTACTGCTACGCCAACTGCAATTACGCAAATTGCCCCAAAGTGTACAACACGTGGAGGGTGCTAAAAGTCCTCATAGGGATTTCGAAAAACAAGATTTTAGGCGTTTAACGGTAACATTAGATTTAAATAAAAAATCGCATGGTGGAGATTGGAATCGTCGATTAGTGCGTTGTAAATCAAATTTAGTTGGAATGTAAAAGGTTCATATGTATATAGACAAAGTAAAATGAATTTCCGTAATTATATAAATTTTAAAATTGTTAAGGAATGTGAAAAGTAGTATATCAATATAAGAAACTAATAATGTTGACTCTAGGTTTATTGATAAAAAAAAAAACAATGTGCTTCTATTCAAATTCAATAATTTTAATATTAAATACAAGACATATTTATTCATCAGGAATTCGCATTTCGAAGATAATTTTTTTGTTTCTATTCTATTGATTTTGACATTTAAAGCTTAAAATAGAATAAATAATCTGCTGATGATATAAGACTACTTGATGATTAAATATGACTTGAATAAAAACTAGAAAATTTTTAAAAATTTAAATTTGATCATTTTCGTTCGTTTTAATTATTTAATAATCATATTTTGCTCAATAGAGTCGCGATTAATAACTATTATTGTATTATAAGGACTCATATTTTGTAAGAGATATCATTTTAGCTTTGCTTTAATTGTTAGTTTCTCAATTATTCGTAGGTAAGAATGCAACTTTTTTCAATCCTAATTATTTTTGTTAATTCATACATATTACAATTTTATTGCCACATTTTAATAAATTTGTTCATTTGAGTTTAAATCGACGTAATAATTTTTTTTATCATAATCCAATAATTTTTTTTTTATTGTTTTTTAATTTTATAATAAATGTAAATTTCATGAAACTAGCCTTTAACGTCTGTTGCCACCACCACGGTTGTAGTTTGAGCGGCCTCTGTAGCTATTGCCTCCGCCGCCTCCACGACTGTCTCGATCGTTATTTTGATGATTGCCTCCTCCCTGGTGATTACCACCACCACTATAATTTCCTGAACCACCGCTATAATTTCCTGAACCAACGCTATGATAATTTCCTGAACCACCACTATAATGTCCAGAGCCACCGCTATAATTTCCTGCACTACCGCCACCTTGATGGTCTTGACCACGTGGATTCCAACCAGAACCCTGAACCCGTCCGCTGCCCTGTACCCAAATTTGATCACGTTGAGGCGGATCGTAATTTTGTTGAGACTGGAAGTTTTGTTGCCGCTGAGGCTGAGAATTACCTTGTTGCCAGTTACCGCCACCGCCGCCACCACCTCTACCACCACGGAAGTTACCACCTCCACCACGACCACTACCACCAGCTGGACCAGATGCTCTTTGCTGTTGCCACGAAGGCATTTCTGGTGGTGGTGGAGCATGCTCATGAGCTCTGCCACCTCGATCTGGCACACTACCAATTACATGCTTTTGTATTTTAGTTGCCGTATTCTTACGCACATTCGCCGAACTGGTTTTCTCTATAATAGCCAAATCCGAGCGAGCAGCCAACAAAGCCACTATATTTGTTTCATCGCCACCGTATTTTAAAGCTTCTAGTTCATCAAGTTTCTTTTGAAATTTTTCAACTATTTGATTTTCTCTTGTTTTCATTTTATCAGACCATTGAAAACTTTGAACGGTTACTTCAAGACGAGTCAACAAAACCTGCCTCCTTAAATTATACTCCTTATCGAGATCTTCACAAATTTCCTGGAGCTTTTGCCACTGGGCATCCGTCAATGGCTTATTAAGCTTAAGTAGCGGCTCGCTTACCACACTTGGTTTTACTAATCTCAAACGTTCTTCCACTTTAAAGTTTAGTTTATCGAACAGAGCTTTGGGAGAAATATTTTCCGGGGGCTTGCCCAAACACAAATCTTTTGTCAGTGATTCCATAGCCTTGGCCGTATTAGTTTCACTTTTCGGTATTACATACGTCTGTTCAGCAGGCTTTAAACGTAACATCATTTTAGTGGCCATTAATTCAGTAATTAGAAAATCTATTAACTGCAATCTATCCTCTTTAGCCTCGAATCTTCCAGACAATGGTCCAGTGACAAAACGACTATACGGACAGCCCAACTCTTTTAACATAGCCGACAGTTCCATGGCAAATTCACTGGGATCCACACATTCTTTACTTACAGATTCATCAGTTTTTCGCAAAATGTGAAGTTCTTGAGCCAGCCATGCTACAACTTCACGAAATTCTGCGCTGCGAGTACCACCTTCAACTGCACGACACAACTCGTCATTTTGCACGCACTTTCCCTTATAGTCAAGTGCATTAAGGGAATCTATTATTTCTAATTCGGTTTCCATGTATAGTCTAATATTTTTGGAATAATTATTTCAAAACTGAAAGCCGGCACCAGAAATTGTGAAAATATGTATGTACACAAAAAACAATTTTAAATACACAGATGTTTTTTTAGCACAATGTCTAAGAATGCCAGATGCAAGCACTTGGAAGTTGATAAAGCAATATGGCAAGATTAAAAGGTGACCAGAAGATTATACAATATTAAATAATTCATAAAAATTAACTACATAGTAAAAAATAATTGTTTTTCGAATATACATACATATGTACATCTATAAATAAAAAAATCACTAAAACAAAATGTGCTCTATTATTATTAGTTCAAATAAATAAATGAAAATTTTTTAGTTTTAAACAAATTAATATGAATTTATTGTAATTAAAAAAAAGAAATAAAATAAAATGATATAAAGAATATTTATATATATAAATAAATAAATGAACAGTTTAATAAATGAGTAAAAAACTAATTAAAATATTTAATAAATATAAGAATAAAACATTAAATAAATAAATGCATAAGTAAGAAACTTCAATGGCTTAGATATAAGAGAAAAGGCTTATTTTAAACTCCTTTTTTCATCAATTTTCTTCCAAAATTCGTACGCAATTTTCGCACACATTCTGCAACATTACCATGATTTTCAAAATAATGTCGCAATATTTCCAAGCGTTGTTTAAGCGTATACACATCCATATTCGTTTAGCACTAGTTAAATAAACGTTAGATGGTGGACCCTTTATTATTTAATAAGTTTAAATCAAACACATAGTTGCATTTGTATAAAATTGATAAACACTACTTTTTTAATGTAAAAGTTGTCAGTACTGTGTTTATCGTTAGGAAGTGAATTTGTTGAAAAAAAGTTAAACTTGAAAAAATTATAGTTGAACATTTATTGTAAATCATATTTCTTCTGTCTTAAGTTCATTTTCTTATTATTAAACTTCCTAACACATTTTTAAATTAAATTGTTATCATTTAAGAATATTGCAATCATTAGTTTGTGGGCCACCAGTATCCAAGTCTTGAGACAATCTTGTCCCCAAATCTTTCAACTTGCTTTTAGCATTTAACATTTAGGTAGGTGGACTTTTGCTAAATCGGGATGCTTTATCATAAAATCCAAAATTATACCATACTTCCTTTGCTTACTATTACATTTTTGCTGTGATCCACTCCTTTAAAGGTCAATGCAAATATAAAAAAAATATAGTTTTGTGAAAAAATACAGTTAATGCTTTTCTGAAAAACACATACAACTAAAGGCTTTAAAGGCTTATTTTAAACTCCTTTTTTCATCAATTTTCTTCCAAAATTCGTACGCAATTTTCGCACACATTCTGCAACATTACCATGATTTTCAAAATAATGTCGCAATATTTCCAAGCGTTGTTTAAGCGTATACACATCCATATTCGTTTAGCACTAGTTAAAAAAAAACGTTAGATAGTGGACCCTTTATTATTTAATAAGTTTAAATCAAACACATAGTTGCATTTGTATAAAATTGATAAACACTACTTTTTTAGTGTAAAAGTTGTTAGTACTGTGTTTATCGTTAGAAAGTGAATTTGTTGAAAAAAAGTTAAACTTGAAAAAATTATAGTTGAACATTTATTGTAAATCATATTTCTTCTGTCTTAAGTTTATTTTCTTATTATTAAACTTTCTAACACATTTTTAAATTAAATTGTTATCATTTAAGAATATTGCAATCATTACTTTGTGGGCCACCAGTATCCAAGTCTTGAGACAATCTTGTCCCCAAATCCTTCAACTTGCTTTTAGCATTTAACATTTAGGTATACTTTTGCTAAATCGGGATGCTTTATCATAAAATCCAAAATTATACCATACTTCCTTTGCTTACTATTACATTTTTTCTGTGATCCACTCCTTTAAAGGTCAATGCAAATATAAAAAAAATATAGTTTTGTGAAAAAATACAGTTAATGCCTTTCTGAAAAACACATACAACTAAATTTAACGCTTTTTTATTTTTTTATAAAAATACTTACTCTTAAATATTTTTAATTTTTTACTAGATTATTCGGAATATGCTCCCATAATTTTTCAATAATATTTATTTGGTTGTTGGGTTTAAGCTGGTTTATATGCATTTCACTGATGATCTGGCATAAGCACCAGTGAAATGCATATAAACCAGCTTAAACCCAACAACCAAATAAATATTATTTTTAATTTTCTTAGAAAACAAAATATTTTTCAAATAAAATACGAACGTTTAAACGTCTTTGATAAAGCCTTTCGTATTACATAGTTGTACTACAAAATACGATTTGTACCAATTTGTAAGTTTTTTCTTTCGAATCGAATTACATAAAAATCCCCCAGATTTAACAATCATTTCTGATAATTTGATGAATTCACATTTTGTAAATAAGTTACTTGTTTTTTTTTTTGATATTAAGTTTAGATCTTTGCCTAATTAAGGGGTTTATGACACTACTGCACTAATTGCTTTTGAAATAAGATTACTCCTCAATATTTAATTTTGCCTTTCATTAGGATAAAAGGTCCCCTTGACCATAAATATTTATTTAGTATAAACGCGTTTTTCGTAATTTTTAAATGAAATACTGCAAAATTTTAATTCAAAAATAAAAGTCCTAATATATAACTAAAACATATATGTATATAAATGATATATTTGCACTCTAGTCACCATTATAAGCATTGTGTAAGTTCTGTGTATAAGGTTATCTACAATATTAAGAAAAAAAAACTTTAAAAATTGTGTACTCTAATAAATACATTTTTATACCCTTCACACAGTGAAAAAGGGTATATATAGGTTTGTCATTCCGTGTAAAATTTCTACAATTTTCATTTCCGACCCCATAAAGTATATATTTTCTGAAAGCTTATGAATAGAGGAGTCGATTAAGCCCTGACCATCTGTCAGTCTGTCCGTCTGTCCGTCTGACCGTCTGTTCGTGTGTATGTTGAAATCAACTTTTTGAAGCCCCCCGACATAGGTTGGACCCGGGTAAGGTATTAAAATATCAGAAATATTCGGGAGTAGATCGGTATTGAAAATCAGAAACATCGGTACATAAACAACTGAGATATGAGCAAAAACCCACGACCACCTCGATTTTCTTTTCATAAAAACAACATTACAACAACAACATACATACATACAAACGTGTATACTGGTTAGAGAAAACGTGGCATCGAATCCCAGCTGAGGCAAAAAAATTTTTTTTTAAATTTTTTTTAAATTTTTTTTTTAATTTTTTTTTATTTTTTATTTAATATATTATACATATATATTTTTATTATTATTTTTTTTTATTTTTTTTTTTTAATTTTTTTTTTATTTTTTTTTTGTTTTATATATATTATATATGTATATAATAATTTTTTTTTTTTTAATTTTTTTTTTTAAATTTTTTTTTTAAATTTTTTATTTTTTTTTTTGTTTTTTTTAACATACATACGTGAATTTACTGTTATTGCATGACTACACGTTGTGAAGGGTATATAAGATTCGGCACGGCCGAATATAGCGCTTTTACTTGTTTTCTTTATTATTAAGAAAAAAAACTTTAAAAGTTGTGTACTCTAATAAATAAATTTTTTTCTTTCTTTTTTTTAGTAGTGTAATTAACAATTTTTTGCAAACGGCCTTGCATCAGTGCATTTGCAAAATAGTATATATTTACTTTACACTAACAAAGTGTACACAAATAGAACATATTTGAAATGGTGCAATTTTGCAATGGCAAATACACAAGATTGTGAATTGCACTAATGTATTTTTAATACACCCAAACACCAAGGCGAATTTACTATATAGAGTATTCGCCTTTCCCAAAAACATTCACATCCAATTTTTAATAATGTTGTTTTTATTTTTGTTTTTTCTTTTTAAATTTTATTTAAATAAACATTGTTGTAAGCAAGTTGTTTTTTTCTGTTATGTATATATTATTTTGAAAATTAAAATAAATATGTATTATGTTATTATTTAAATTTATAGGAGAAGATTTATGTAAGTAGTTTTTATACCCTTCACACAGTGAAAAAGGGTATATATAGGTTTGTCATTCCGTGTGAAATTTCTACAATTTTGATTTCCGACCCCATAAAGTATATATTTTCTGAAAGCTTATGAATAGGAGAGTCGATTAAGCGCTGTCAGTCTGTCCGTCTGTCCGTCTGACCGTCTGTCCGTGTGTATGTTGAAATCAACTTTTTGAAGCCCTCCGACATCGGAAATATTCGGGAGTAGATCGCTATTGAAAATCAGAAACATCGCTACATAAACAACTGAGATATGAGCAAAAACCCACGACCACCTCAATTTTTTTTTCACAAAAGCAACATTACAACAACAACATACATACATACAAACGTGTATACTGGTTAGAGAAAACGTGGCATCAAATCCCAGCTGAGCCAAAAAAATTTTTTTTTTAATTTTTTTTAAATTTTTTTTTTTATTTTTTTTTTATTTTTTTTTTTTTATTTTTTATTTAATATATTATTTATATTTTTATTATTTTTTTTTTAATTTGTTTTTTATTTTTTTTTTTTATTTTTTTTTTTTTTTTTTATATATATTACATACATAATAATTTTAAAAAAAAATTTTTTTTTTTTTTTTTTTTTTTTTAAATTTTTTTTTTTTTTTAAATTTTTTTTAAAATTTTTTTTTTTTTTTTTTTGTTTTTTTTTAACATTCATACGTGAATTTATAATTTTACAATGGGACGTTTTTATATATGTATGTTTTTATATGTATGTACGTATTTCATATGGGATGAATGGTGACACAAACCACTATTATTGCATGAATTCACGTTGTGAAGGGTATATAAGATTCGGCACGGCCGAATATAGCGCTCTTACTTGTTTTTTATATATTTATTTATATGGTAGTTAAATTAATATATATAAATTATTAGATGTATTATTTTCCTTATTTTAATTAATGTAAATCAGAGGTGTTATAGAAACCAATGTTATCAGAATTGGGTTTGAAAACGAAAAGTAAAAATGCTTTGATTTCATGAAATTTAATGTTATTGGTTTTATGCTCGAACCAGAATAATGTCGGTTTCGGGTGTCACAGTTTTGTTATTGGAAATAAACCAAATAGCAAACAGCTGTCAATTTAAATTTCCGCGCTTTTGTTTTTATTTTTTGCAGTCGCATATTTTATAAAAACGTGAGTATGTATGTATATGTATCTCAATATTTGCTTTATAAAAAATAAATATTTTAGCATTGATGTTTGTTTTTTAGGATAAAACCAAAATAGCACACAATATACCAGAAACATGTAATTTATGCAAAAATATTTCGATATACATATGTAGCAAAGGACAGTGGATTCCCTGTGGCAACAACTGGCTGAATCACTTAAACAAAAAGGTTTGGAACTGAATATATTGGTGAGCGTTCAAAGATGGAAATAAATGAAAAGATTGATGAATTTATTCAAATAGAAAAAGAGCACGAAATTAATTGAAAAAGGAAATGAGTCTATCACGACTGCAGTCACTTAATAATTTCTGCAGTCTTATAATTTTTCTCGTTTCCTTTTCTGAGCGCACTAATTCTAAAACAAAAATGCTACAACTGTTAATACAATTTTATTTTTAACCATTTTTTTCACAATTTTTTATTATACCCTTCACACAAAAGTGAAAAAGGGTAGACATATGAGCCCTTGATTTTGATAGTGGTATAAGTCGTATTTTCCTTGTTTCGAGATATTTATCTCAGGATTTTTTTTTATTACTATGTAATACGTGTATTTTGGCCTTATAGGCTTTGTATTACTTTTGAATTAATAAATAAATAAATATAGATGTAGAGAAATTTGTCTAATAAGCCTTCAATAAACCTTAAATATTTTTTATGAATACGGCCCTTAGAGTTTTGCATTTAAAAGGATTAAAAAATATTTTCGTATTATGGAATATGATTTTTCGACAGTAAAGTAGTGCCAACAAACAATAATTTATTATGATTGTGAAATTCATAAAAGGAAATGTGATTTTGAAAGGTTGCAATGACTTATACCACTTTCAAAATTAACTGCATGACTTTATAAAATAATTAACATTTGATTTAAACGCATTTCATTGTAACCAAGTAAATTATTTATTAGTATTTAGGGAAATAAAGTGTTAGTGAAAAATTCATGGGATATATAATTAATGGTTGTGTATAATGGAAGCAAATCAATATTTTCGTATATTCTAGGTCTTCCTCTTTTAGGTGAGAGGTCTAATACTTTGAATTCGTAATTGTCATCCACGGAAGTTTTATAAAACATCTTATATTATTTTAGCCAAGGCACAGCTTCTCCATTAGTGTTTTTCTCTCTAATATTCGTTGATTCTTTAAGTTTTTTTTTTTTTTTTTTTTTTATATCCTTCGTAATTTCTGGGTCTTCTTTGTTTTATTGATTGTTTTCGAACCAAACCATACGGAAACATTCTGTTTTTCGAAACTTGCTAATTTCCAAATAGAATTAAAATAAGCTTTCCTGTCTTCATATCCGATGCCATTTATACATTTTTTGGAACAAAGGCAATCTTTATTTTCGAAAAGTTTACCACTCACATGCTCGGACTCTTTTGTTTCATATTCCTCTCCACTATTTCTCTTCACCACTATCTGAAGACATGACAAAATTACTAATTATTTTGCCAAAATTTGTGAACAGACTGACTTATACCACTATCAAAAAAAAATAGTAACTGTATTTTGTTTACCAACCAAAAAAAAACTCATTTTATCGAGTTAATTTTCATGACATACTGCTAATCTCTACAGATTATGTTATTTTATTAAGATTTGATATGAAATAGCTGATAAACTAGATTTTTACAATTTTTGACTTATACCACTTTAAAAATCAAGGGCTCATATAAAGGTTTGTCATTCCGTGTGAAATTTCTACAATTTTCATTTCCAACCCCATAAAGTATATATTTTCTGAAAGCTTATGAATAGGGGAGTCGTGTGTATGTTGAAATCAACTTAAAAAAAACAAGTAAGAGCACTATATTCGGCTGTGCCGAATCTTTTATACCCACCACCAATTTTGTGTACATTTAAAGCACAATATTTATTATTTTGTTAATCATTATGGAATAATCTCTTTATAATAAAATATGTATCACTTTCTTTGTAGAGGGTTGTTAAATTTGAAGGGCCCATGTTGAAGGTGAACTACACCTAGTCTTTAAATTTGTTTTCTGCATTTCATTTGACATTTCTCACTCTCAAACTTATTCAATTTGATCCGTGGAAAGATACGCAAATGAGCAACGCTTTAAAGTTATTCAAGTTTTTTATAAAAATGGGCGTTCAAATCAAAATGCATTTTGTGCAATTTGTAATTCTTTTGATCAACATAATCGTTCAAATTCGTCCACAATCGGGAGAATTAAAAAAAAATATTTAAATTTCTGCAAAACAGGTCTGTATAAAATGTTAGAAAATCTGTGAATGCCTTCTAAGTTCGTTGAATGGGAACTATTGCTGTTTTTTGCGATAGTGTGGCAAAAGAGCAGTCAACCTCGACTCATCATCATGCCCAACAATTGAGCATCAATATTGTCATTGAAAATTTTGGACCATCAGATAGAGGAGTGGCGCCAAGGATGGGGGGGCCATTTGGCCAATATTTTGTTAAATACATAATTGAACCATACAAATATTATCATTATAAAAAGAAATAATAATATCCTAAATAATTTGTGTTTTATTTAAATACAACATCGGTCCTTAAAATTTAACCACCCTTTATAACTTCGATATGCTACTAAAATGCTTTTGTAAATGTAGTCTTTCAATGAAAGTGTGTTAAAGTAGCTGTGTCAATAAAGTTTCTGCTAATAAATACAACTTAAATATTTCAATATAGCCCTTTATTTTCCCAAAAACTTTGTCAATAGAGAAATTACATGAATTTAAGATAAACCGTTATATGGGAGGTAGTCGTTAAAGTGGGTGTGTCACCTAAACTTTTTGGCACAACAATGACATTGCCTAGAAGGATATACGTGGCAAATTTGATCATCATACCTCTTATTTTGGCGGTTTTATGAGCTTTTAAATTACATTAACGGTCCATAACGTGAAAAGTGGGCGTTATAGTAGGCGTGTCAAAGTTATTTTTGCGAATGAGTACAACTTAGGTGTTTCAATATAGCCCTTTATTATTCCAAAATCTATATAAATTAAGAAGTTATATGAATTTTGGGTAAAACGTTATATGGGAGGTGGGCGTAAAAGTGGGCGTGGCACTTCAATTTTTTGGCACAGTAATGAAATTGCCTAGGGGAATATACGTAGCAAATTTCATCATCATACCTCTTATTTTGGCGGTTTTATGAGCTTTTAAATTACATTAACGGTATATAACGTGAAAAGTGGGCGTTATAGTAGGCGTGTAAAAGTTATTTTTGCGAATGAGTACAACTTAGGTGTTTCAAAATAGCCCTTTATAATTCCAAAATCTTTATAAATAGAGAAATTATATGAATTTTAAGTAAAACGTTATATGGGAGGTGGGCGTTAAAGTGGGCGTGGCGCCTTAATTTTCTGGCACAGTAATGACATTGCCTAGGAGGATATACGTAGCGAATTTGATCATCATACCTCTAATTTTGGCGGTTTTATAAGCTTTTAAATTTCATTAACGGTCTATAACGTGAAAAGTGGGCGTTATAGTAGGCGTGTCAAAGTTATTTTTGCGAATGAGTACAACTTAGGTGTTTTAATATAGCCCTTTAGAATGCCAAAATCTTTATTAATAGAGAAATTATATGAATTTTAAGTAAAACGTTATATGGGAGGTGGGCGTTAAAGTGGGCGTGGCGCCTTAATTTTCTGGCGCAGTAATGACATTGCTTAGGAGGATATACGTAGCGAATTTGATCATCATACCTCTAATTTTGGCGGTTTTATAAGCTTTTAAATTTCATTAACGGTATATAACGTGAAAAGTGGGCGTTATAGTAGGCGTGTCAAAGTTATTTTTGCGAATGAGTACAACTTAGGTGTTTCAAAATAGCCCTTTATAATTCCAAAATCTTTATAAATAGAGAAATTATATGAATTTTAAGTAAAACGTTATATGGGAGGTGGGCGTTAAAGTGGGCGTGGCGCCTTAATTTTCTGGCACAGTAATGACATTGCCTAGGAGGATATACGTAGCGAATTTGATCATCATACCTCTAATTTTGGCGGTTTTATAAGCTTTTAAATTTCATTAACGGTCTATAACGTGAAAAGTGGGCGTTATAGTGGGCGTGTCAAAGTTATATTTTCGAATGAGTACAATCGAGATGTTTCAATATAGCCCTTTATTATTCCAAAATCTATATAAATTGAGAAATTATATGAATTTTGGGTAAAACGTTATATGGGAGGTGGGCGTAAAAGTGGGCGTGGCACATTGATTTTCCGTTACAAAAAAGCGTCTTACCAATAAGCAAAGTGTGCAAAATTTTAGAGTCGTACATCCAATTTTGTTGCTTTTATGACGTTTTTGTTTTTAAATATACCGAAAAATACACTGTGCGGTATAAATTTTCGTACATTTTGATCGAAAATATTGTTTTTACTCAGGAAATATATATTCGAAGTTTCATGAGTCTACGTTAATGCGTTTAGACACAATTCCATTTTATTCGATGTTTGAAGGACATGGTTTTTTCGACCTACTCTTGCTTTTCGAGCTATAACTCTCTTCCTAATATTCCGATTTAGCCCATTTTCAATACCAAACAAACCTTGTCTATAAGAAAGATTCTGGCAAAATTTGAGCCCCCTAGTTTTTTCGGTGCGACCTCTATCGTGCTTTCAACAGACGGACAGACGGACAGACGGACGGACATAGCTAGATCGTCATAAAATCAAACCCTGATTCAGAATATATATACTTCTAAAATGGATATTTCGATGTGTTACAAACGGAATGACAAAATGAATATACCCCCACCATTTTTTTGGTGGCGGGTATAAAAAAAACGAGCATTAGCTGATTTGAACATCGTTTTATTAACAATCGAAATTAACAAAACCAACTTGGTTTCATGACACCAAAGAAACCCAACATTGGTTTGTAAAAACGACAATAAGCAAAACAAATATGGTTTCTATAGCACTCCTGAATAAGTTCACGTTATTCATAACAAATGTGTAAATGTATGCTAACTAACGAACTGCTATATTAACTTTATAAGAATTTAAATATAAAAAAGCTACCAGCTAGTTTGTTGACACACGGTATCTTCTTATGAATAATGCCCATATTGTTTATGGAATGATGTTCATGATTATTATGATATATCTGTGGCTTGGAGCTAAAAGGGCCAATGTCACTTTTTTGCGTTTTTGAGTTAATCATTGCATTAGATTTGTTTTCTTGCTCTTTTCCATTATGGTAAAACAGCTAAAATCATACTTAACCCAGAACAGCTTCATAAATAAAATGCTGGCCAATGTCACTATGAAGGCATATATAAAAGTTAAAGTTCAATTCAAATTTTCTCAAAAGTAAATATTTTGACATTGGCCCTTTTAGCTCCAAGCCACAGAAATATTGTAATTTATATTGGTGTTAATTGCAATAGTGTAATATCCTTATCATTCTTTTATTTTCCTTTATACATATAAATAACTCGTTACAAGTTAAATAATTTTTGTTCTATATATTTTTTTTAAATTAAACACATAAATTTAAATATAATACATTCAGATATAATTATTATATTGAATAAATATTCTATTATTTTATTAGTGTACATAATTATTATTTTTAATATATTTTTATATTTAACTTCATATTTATAACATTTTAAATTTATCATGGATTTTTAAAAAATCCTTTGAGTTTTTTTTTTAACTTTTGATAAATTTAAAAAATGTTTATGAATAAATATATTTTTTTGTTGTTGTAGTATTTTAAAAGGTTTTTATTTAGGCTTTTTATATTTCCAACATTTTTTTTTATAGTTTTGCTAAATGTTTTAATTTTTCAAATTGAAAAAGCGTTTTTTTTTAATTTCTTTATTTATATAGCTCTGAGCTTAGTTAAGTTTTAATGTACATAATACATACATACATATATATAGAAAATAGAATTTAAAGTTAATATTTTAATATTGTTTATTAAAATAGAAAAAAGTATTAAAAGAAAATAATTTTAATTGAATGAAAGAAATGCTGAAGATATTCGAAATGAAAACTAAAGTTTTACTGTCGTATTCATAAAAAGAAATTAAGGTTTATTTAAGGCTTATTTGATTCAGATGTTGTACAGAAATTTGTCAAAAAAGCTTTCAGTAAACGTTATAGTTTTTATGAATATGGCAGTTACAATTTGTTAGAACGCCAACATTGAACAACTGTTCACTTCAAGGGGAATACAAATTTCATGGAAACAAAAATTAAACTTCTTATTCACCAAAATGTTGAATATATGATTTTATTAAATTTTAAAAAAATATAGAAAAGAAAAATCCATCGAAACCAAAGTTTTGTTCGACAAAAAATTTGACAAGCAACGAAAATTTCAACTGCGTTGCTAACTCGTAATATGAGTTTAACATTTGATAGCCAGTGAAGATTAATTTTCACATCATAATGCCATGTTCATATGATAATACGCTCTCTGAATCACGATTTCGATCCTTGGTGTTCATAAAATTGTTCTTGTTTCATTTCTGTATCAGTATTTTTTTTTTTTTTAATTTTTATTTAAATACATACATATATACGTACATTTTTTGTATTTGCTAAAGTTACTCTTTATTTTAAACAAACATACAATTTTTTGGTTTTACTTTGTTTATATTTTTTTAAAGCAAAATTGAAGGTGATAGTCAGTTTTTTTTGCTAGACGCAGCAATATTCAAAATGAGCCAAGATGGTTCGCTTTTTAAATTGTTTATGGCAAAAAATGTTGGTTGAACAATGAATCGAACCCGAACCTCGAATTATGCTGTCCGTGTGAACACAGTATGAGGGCCAGAATTTCGTCTCTATTTTTATTAAAAAAAAGTGCATTCGAAAACTTGTGTCTTCAAAGTTACTTCGGACCAGAGCAAATCCAGCGTACGCGTTTAGGGGTGGCTAAATTTTAAATTAAATAATTGAAAAGTTTGTTTGATGACAGTCAACACTATTACTTATAAAAAAAAAACTGCTTAGGTTAATATATCTGCACCTGCTTGGGACAATAAACTTTAATTACAATATTTTTATATAATTCTCTATTGAAGTTGCTTGCTTGCGTATCGACATTTATTATAAATTTTGTCAATGCCTTCATACACTCAATTTTTTGTTGAAAAGTTACCATATTCAATCCATATATCCGCCATTTTATTTCTTTTAATACTCATATCACTTCTCTTAAATCATAAACTAAATTTATTTTATATGTTGAATAGAATGTTCTAGTTACCACAATGTTGATACCACATGCAGATCTGTGCAACATATGGGGCCTTCTAAAAATTAATTCCAACCAACACACGGTAATATGGGCTATGCTAAATTAACTGCCCAAGACATTAGCTTACAGAAAATATAGACTTTATGTGGTCGGAAATGAATATTGTACAAATTTCAAACGGAATGACAAAGTTTAAACATATACCCTTGGCACTGCAGGTGAAGGGTGCATAAAGTTATATAATTATCGCCCTTGATAAATCGTATGTTTGTTATTTTTGCAATAAAAGCTAAAACAAAAAAGAATTTCTAAATCGAGAACACCAAAAAAAATTATCAGCTCTTTCTTTGAATTTCAAACGAAACACTGTTGTTTACATTCAGGTTGTCTACACAATGGTTTAATTTTGTGCTGGAAATTGCGAAATTTTTTTTACCTTTTTAGGATTTCGTTTATTTAATTTAATTGTTACCACAAATACTTGCATATCTTAAGGTGTCAATTTAATTTTTTTTTCAAACATCCCAGCAAAAAAATTGGAAGTAGTGCTAAACGAATTACATTTTAAAGACTTCTAAATTAATTGTGCAAAAGCAATAATTCTAAATGACTCCCTAAATGCAAAGCAATTTGTCATAAATAATGTGTTAAAAATGAATGCAACATCATGCAAAATATCTTATACAATTCATGTAAACAAACAAAATTAACTCATGTAACAGCGGATGCTTTTCACCATTTATGCACGAGTTCTGTGCACTTGTTTAAATAGTGTGCAGTTCATTAAAATATTTATGTAATTACATGATCTCCAAGGACACGCTAAGGTTAAAAGCATTAGTGTTTTCACCTAGATTTAACCCTTTCGACCCGGGTTGTACATATGTGTACCACTTAAAGTTTAAACATCTCTCAAAGGTTCAAATTTAATGTTGCTTGGTTGTGAAAAGTACCATATAGTCTTTAAGTTCTCTTGAATACATTCCAGTATGTGCCGTTATGTTTTTTTTGTTTTTAATAATTACGGTACCGTTTTTTGTGACTTGAGACGCAACTACAGTGAAGTGTATAATTGGTTTTTGCATAATATTGTGCGTGAAATTGCAGAAAATATTCAAAATAAAGAAGAATTTAAATTTGCGGCAGGTAAATATTTATGAACAAACATTTTTTTATGCTACCTATATGTATCATATGTACCATTCGTATGGTATGGTGGTACACATATGTACCATTCGTCCGTTGAGTATGATATCCTGTCTTCAAGAAAATGTTTTATTTTCCGAGAAAATGGATCCCGAAGACATTCGAAAAGTTTTGGAAGATGAAGCTGATAGTACTAGCGACTTAGAAGATTTTTCTAGAGGAAACTCTGAAGAATTTGTACCAAATGATGTATCTGTTTTCAGTGACAATGAAGATTCACCAGACGACGAAAGCTCTGTTGCAAGTGGTGCGTTTTGCGAAAAAGCCCCCCCATAATAGTTTTCCAATTTTTTCTTTTACCAACAAGTTATATATTGCTTAAATAACCTGCTGATATCAAAAATTTTATTTTAGCATTGCTATTCGAAAGGGTTAATCACTTCGTCACCAGTTGAACCCCTGCAAATTCACTTTTTTGTCATAGATTTTTTTGCTGGGATGCTAAGCTAATGGAGCAGATATGTTTGTTCGCCCCTAAAAGTATGCACATGGAACACTATTTACTATAAATAATAGTAACGAAAACAATTCCACTTTAGAAATTAAATGATTTTAATTTTCATTTTACTTTAAAGAAATAAAAGTAAACTAAACAAAAAATTTTTTAACCTAATACCAAATGAAATTATATGTATAGCAACTATATTTTGTATTTTATTTTATAGTATATACTACGTAGTTTTTTCTTAAATATTGTTTTATACATTTATGTATTCATATAATTGTAGGATTATCTGTTTTGTATTTGATTTATATAATAACAGTTTCAAAGTCTTTCTTTTTTTCCTTTTCTTTTTCGTCTTCTTTTTTAAAAAAATATATGTATATGTATGTAAGTGGTATATAATAAAATATTTTATATACAAAACTAATTTTGAAATAGTTATTAAAAAAAAACATTCAAAACAAATTACGAAGAACTTAAGTTGTTTGTTCCAAAACTATTTTTTTTTAATTTTAATAAAAACTAATATTATGTAAATTTCTTCGATCTTTTTATATTAATATATTGTTTCTATTTCTTCGAGCTAAAGATCACTTTTTTTATAAAAATTAAAAATTATTTTTTTTTATTTTTTTTTTAATAATAATTTTTATAAAAAATGTGATCTTTAGCTCGAAGAAATAGAAACAATATTTAAAAAAAAAACTCTTATATTAAAAAGTCCCTCTTTCTTTACCTTTTTTATACACAAATAATTAAAAGCACGAAACCAAGGCAAATTCCCGAATTGAGCGACATTGAGCGACATTGTCACAATGACATTTTCATTATTGACAGATTTTGCATTTATTCATCAGATAGCCTTTATTCGTCAACCGATTATATTTTTGGATTATTTTTAATTTGTTAAGAAAATAGTTTTGTTTAAATATTTTGTATGTATTTATATTTATATGCCCGGTGGCGAACGCCTTCATAATTCATCGTAACAAACACTGACAATGTTAAGTCATCGTTGGCAAATGCTGAAAAAAAGTTGAAAGCATTTTCGAAACTAGAAACGATTTCATCATCGGTATACTCATTTGCAAATTCAAACTACTATTTATGTCACAATTTAAAGAAATTAGAATTAGGGAATCATAGTATTTATTTTCAAACACTGACAATGTTAAGTCGTCATCGTTGGCAAATGCTGAAAAAAAGTTGAAAACATTTTCGAAACTAGAAACGATTTCATCATCGGTATACACATTTGCAAATTCAAACTACTATTTATGTCACAATTTAAAGAAATTAGAATTAGGGAATCATAGTATTTATTTTCAAACACTGACAATGTTAAGTCATCGTTGGCAAATGCTGAAAAAAAGTTGAAAGCATTTTCGAAACTAGAAACGATTTCATCATCGGTATACTCAAATGTAATTTGAAACTACTATTTATGTCACAATTACAAGAAATTAGAATTAGGGAATCATAGTATTTATTTTCGAATTTGTCTTCTCTGTTCATATCATTTACTTTCTCAGTTAATAGACAATCTCTTTAACATATAGGATGGTTTTGTGTTATTTTTTTCTAATACCTTTATCTGCTTTTCCATTAAAAGCAATACATTTTGCCGCTGTAATATTTTTTCTTAAAACGAAGACAATTTTTTCAAATTATTTTTGACCAACTGAAAAACAGTTTTAAAATAAAAATATTTTAAAACATATTGAATCCTTTTTTTTCTTTTGTTTTGTTTTATTTTTTTTATCAAAAAAATAATTCAAAATTTAAAAAAAAATACAAAAACGTTAAAAAGCTTCTAAAAACTTTCTTATGAAAAAAAATAAAAAAATTATTAAGCGCTTTTTCTAAAGAAAATGTTTAAGGTGTTTTAAAACAGCTTTTAATAAGTTTTTTTTTTTTTTAAATTATCCAAGATCATCGTTTCAAAACATCGTTTTCGAAACTGGTCTTCCTGAAAAAAGCTTTCCTCATAAACATATAAATAATAAAGCCTTTTTCTAGAAAATTACTATTCGATAGAAGACGAATGGAAAGCATTTTCGGCACTGTTTGTCGGTATACTCATATGTAATTTGAAACTACTATTTATGTTACAATTTAATGAAACTAGAATTAGGGAATCATTTCAAATTTGTCTTTTTTTCTTGTTTTTAAGTTTAAACAATGGGCCAATTCAAAGTGGTTGCATATCAGTCATATTTGTACTATTTTATATTATTTTATGCATGCATAAAATTTTTGTTAGTAATTGCCATACAAAAAAAAATAATATGACTTTACACATTTGTTTCCTATGTGTAAGAAATTGTTTATGTCATATTTTTAACCATATTGTCTCTCAGAGAGAATTTCTTCGCTTCTCACCTCTCAGAGAGAATATTTTCTATTTCCTTCTTTCCTGTATACATACAATTCTTAACTGCGTCATCTCTTTGTCTTCTTTCTTGTATTAAATACATAATTTGTTAACAAAAGGTGTTCAAAGTCACTAGTCATATTAATATGAATTATATGACATCGTGCAATATGAGATTCTACTTTGAATTGGCCTAATGTTATAAGAAATTTAATAAGAGAAAAATGATCATAAGCCAAATTAAATGACTTACAATAAATTTAAGAATAAAAAGTTCGAACAAAAATTGTTTTATAATTATTTTTTTAATTTTTTTGTTTACAAAAAGATTTTTAATTTTTTTAAGAAAATAAAACAAACTTGGTCAAATTTAGTCCAAATTCTACAACAAATAACTTTCGCCGCCACTAATTCTACCATTTTTTTTACAAAAAGACAACAAACTTGGTTGATTTTAATCCAAATTCTTCGCCAAATAACTTTTCCCGCCACTAATTTCACTATTTTTAGTCTAACTAAACGAAATGTGTAAAATTCTTATTTTTTTATATTTAAACTCAATTTATTTTTTTTTTTTTGCTAAGTTCTTAATAATTAGAGGAAAAATCTTTAACTTAATTTAAAAAAATATGAACTAAAAAATATATATTTTCTCTTATAAAATAAACAGTCTCAAAACAAGAATTTATACATTGATTTTTATCTTGAAGCAAATACAAAAAAATATATGTAGATATATAAAAAGTTAAAAAAAACTTTTTCTTAAAAGTTTACAATTAAATAAAAATTCTTGTTTAAAAAAAAAAAAGATATACAATCTGAATAGTAAGAACTTTTTTAAAAATAGGAAAACTTTTGGAAAATATATATGGGATACTTTAAACACACTATTTATAAAAGAAATCACACGATTTGTGAATTTTCAAAAATCTTAAAAACCACAGTCGATGCTTATTGAACTGGCTGTTAAGATTTCATATAAGATCTAGACAAAACTGTATTGATTATCTACAGCGCGAGGTGTAGTATTTTGCGTCGTTGCAGTTGAATCTGTAAATTGTAAATGTTGTTGCTGTTGACGACTAGTTGCAACGTTACTGCTGCCACCACCAATCGCAGCTTGTGATTGTAGCGATACACTTGAAGCTCTTAGGTATTGTGTTGAATCGTTAACGGACGTTGAAATGGGCGATGAGGCCCTAATCATTTCCAAAGCGTTCTGTACAGATGTTGCATGCTGATCAACTGCTACTGTTGGCATTTGATGTTGATCAAATAAATTAAAATTTTGTGTTGTTTGAACTGGCAGCGGCTGAGTAGTGCTGTGATTTTGGTTGTTGCTTGATTCTGTTGGTGTTGAGTGGGATATTGTTGCGGATGTTATTGTCGTTGTATTGGTTTGTTGTAGATGTTGATGCTGCTGGTAATTATTGTGACGTGTTGCAACACCGGCTGCCAATAATAATGCTAAATCCATTTCATTTGTTTTTAAACGTACACTACAATTCATCGATATCACATCCTGTGACTAAAATTATACAGTAAATAATAATAATAAAATTAATTTCTTTTTGAGGAAAACTAAAAAAATTTTTTGTATTTTATGAAAATGGCTTATGAATGTATGCGTATGTTATCAAGTCATACTACAGGCTATAACATGCCTTTAAAGTTACAAGAAAAAATCAGTTAAAGGAAGGAAACTACAGGGGAAAAACTATAAATTTAAATAAAGAAATTTACGAAATGCAATAAATTTAATAATAAAGAGAATAATATTTAATTTGATTACAAAGTCTACAATTATTTGCTGAAAGAAATCGTCCTTTAGTTTAAAAAACATCTTATTTGATTAGATAAAAAATCTAAAAGAATATTCAGAAGCATTTTGGAAAAAAAACATTTTCGTTTCAAAAGACATTTTTAAAACTTTTAGATTCTAAACAATACTTTTCAAAAGCTTATTTTGAGCTTCCGAATATTTTTCTTCAATGAATTTCCTTCGATATAAAATAAAGTATGATTTTCGAATACAAAATTCTAAACAAAAAACTATTATATTTCCTTTAAGAACTTTTTTTCCAAACAAAGAAATTCTCTAATCTACGTATAATCAAAAAAAAAAACAATATTTAAACTTAAAATACAAAAAAATAAAATTATCACTGACACTGAATGGACTCCAAAATTTAGGCTATCTCACATGTCTCGGTGATGGATCTTGTTGTTGTTGATGCTGATGCTGCTGTTGCTGTGGTTGTGATGTACCATTAACACTGGCTGTTGAAGCTGCCGTCGCTGACGCTGTAGCATTATTATCTACCACCGTTGTGCTTGTACCATCATCATTCGTTTGATTAGTGTTGTAAGGAACTCCTTGATTGTGTATGTACTCTGTCAGAGTAACATCTGATGTACCGCCCGATTCGAGCGGTATAGGATTGTGTCTAAAGTGTTCCAACATTTCCTGTATGGATGGGAACCACAAGTGCTGTACTCGACATTGACCCTTATCAGAGAGGGTCATGCGCAAATGTTTGGCACGTCCATTGAAATTAAACGTGAGTACAAATTCACCCTTGCGAGTTTCGCTCTGACGTACTAGGAAGAAACCATGACCTTGTGCCTCATTCTGTAAAACCATACGAGCAGCATCGGATCGCGGCAGTGTACCGTGAAACCAAGGATACTGGCGCATTTCACTCGTAATGTCTATGACATTTAGATCAGATTCAGGATCGAGAGCATCACATGGCTCTATGTTACTAGAAGCAGATAAACGCTGTTCGCCGCGTCGTGTTGTTCCATCGTGACCTGTTGCTGTACATTGTGTATCTGTGACAGCATTGTCTGCGGCCCCAGCTTGTAGTGTGGAGAGAGCATTTTCGGATAGAGAGCTGCTAGGTGCAACATTACCATTTGAGCCCATGGTATTCTGTTGATACTGGGGGTTTTGTACAGCATTTGAATTCATTATAACTGGAGAGGTTTGCATGGCTGCCGCCATAAATTCTGAATCCGTTGAGGGTTGCTGTGTGGGCGGTGTACGCATGCAATAACGTATAGTGGCCAACCAACTTCGCATATCATCGGCATCCTGAGCCTCTATAACATATTCCATATTATTGTCGGCCTTCAAGACGAACGTATTTTCACGATCTGGCATTTCCAAAGCTGTCGTTTCACGCGCCTCCGAAATTAGGAAACAAAATACACCGCAGCGCGGCTAAAATTATCAAAAACTTTTATTTAATGTCTGTTTAATCAAGTCCTCATCAAATGCCTACCTTCGCTGCCTTCGGTGGCATATAGAATTCCAACATGTAACCACCTACTGACTTGACCAATGCCAAACGACATTTTTCCCATTTTTGTGTACCTGTGGGCTGATCTAAACTTTCTGGTGTCAGATTATTAACGATGCCATCTTTGCGGCATTCCACTACAATTTTGGCAAATTTCTTATTGCTCTTACTGCTGCCATCCTCATCGGAACTTTTGTGAAATAGTGTCTGTAAAAATAGAAAATTCTAATGATATTACGTTTTTCAATTACTGTTCTAATAGAAAATGATTATGAGTGAATAGTTTTATACGATTTTCAATTTACAAACCTTTCCTTTGCGCAATCCCTTAAAGGAGAGGCGTCGAAAGAATGCTTTATGGAAGATTTTTGGCGATTCTTCGGTATAATCACTTTCTTCAATAGTTCCATTGCCGACCTGCAGAAATGGAAACATTTGATAAGAATAATTGAAATTCTAAATATTATTATTTAATAATTTTTTTTTTTTTTTTTTTAATTTTGCATATATTGAGCATGTAGCAGGTATTTGTCTGCATTATCCATACAATAATAATTTTATATAAAAAAATTAATTGCTAGAGATTGACTATGTTCAAGTGAGCAAAAATTCGTATTAAGTAATAAGGAATCCATCCCGGTATCGACACAAGGAACTTCAACTTGCTAAAGAACTGTAACTTCCTTAACACGGAAAAAAGCGACAACAAACAGAGAGTTCTTTTATTATATTAATAACACCAGGAGAATAATTAAATAATGGAGATGATTACAACTGAACAAAAAAACAGATTAATAGCATTTTACTTTTCAAATCACCAATCAATTATTTTAAAGCAAAAAGCATATCGATGACATTTTAACGTTAAAATTGCGCCCTCTGAACCAATGATTCGTTGCTTAGTTCATCGCTTCGGAATGGCTCGAAACGGTAGACCAAGAAAAAAATTTTACGTGTAGAGTAAGATGTTAATGAAACACCATAAACATTTTCTAGAAAGCGTTCTGCTCACTAAGGAATGGCTCATACGTTACAATAGCACTTAAAAAAAGATTTACTGCTATTTCCATATAAGAGGCAATTGGTGCAAGAATTAAAATTCGCCAAACATCGGCAACGTCTAATTTTTGCAGTTGAATTTTAACAGTTGGCCAGAAATTAAATCAACTTTATTTAAAATCTGATTATGAGTGATGAAGGATAATTTTATTTTAATGGCCTTGTTACAAACAGCAGAACTGTAGGTCCTGGAGTTCTGAAAATCTAATAGACATTTCTCAAAACCTATTGCACTCCATTAGGTGTACAGTTTGGTATGGCATTACATTTGAAAATATCATTGGGTCTTAAATACTTCTTCAAAAAGGGAGAGTGAAAAGAAAGTGCTGTAACCGTTAATGGAGAGCGGTATCGATTTATGGTACAAAATTTGTTACGTTCTGCTCGTATAAACCGTCTTGAGATGTTATTTCAACAGGATGAAGTCACTGCCCCACATTACCAAGACACAATGGCACATTTAAGTAACATTTTTAGAGAACGAATAATTTCCTGTAATTGGCCAGCACGTTCACCAGACTCACTCACGTTCACTCGATTATTTTCTTTGGGGTTATTTGAAGGAGTATATATATTTATATATAATATCCTTTATTATTATATTCAATTCTTTATAGTTAAAACCCGCGGCTTGTCTGCGGGACAAGCAAGCACGAGACAATTATTGAACTCAAAGCACCACAAATTTTGAATGTTATTGAAAATGCTCTAAAACGAGCCCATCTCTGCGAAGCTGAAAATGGGAGTCATTTAACTGACATTATTTTTTATTTTTAGTGTAAAATTTCTATTTTATATATTTAATAAATAAAAAAAAATTTTAAAAAATAAATGAATGATAAAGTTATAAAAAATTTTTAACACACAGTGACTTTTTGCTCACCCTGTATAAACAATTATTGGCCGTTTTGTTTAATTCAGTAATCATTTTTTTTTTAATTTTTCTAAATAAAAATCTTTTTGACAAAGTTATACAGAAATTTTTACAAAAAACTAAAAAGAGAATTTATTCAAAATTTCTTAGAGCACAAAAAAAAATTTTAGATAAAAATTTAAAAAATAAATACATATAGGCAATTTATTATAAAAAAAAAACAAGTATAACTTACTTTTTAATTAATTTTATTAATAAAAAGTTTTTCAAAAAAAAAAAAAAAAGAACGATATGCAGCATTAAACGACTACTCACTAACCTTTAAATTGTTGCGCCTGCGAAAAAATTCTTTTTCATAGTGTTCGGCGAATGATTCCAAAAACTTTTGACCAAAATTTCGATGCGAAAGATTGCGCGCCTCTTCGGGCGTTAAGCTACCATTTATGTAATTAATGCAAGCTTTGGCAAAGTCAGCGGCTGCAAATCGAGCATGACGTTCGGAAAACTCTTCCCAAGTGGTGCCACAGGAATATTGTACACCGGAATTTGTTGAATTTAACATACTCGTACTGGGTATTAAATCAGAAGCTGCAGCACCGCCTACGGCTCCAGCAGAACTGCCAACTAAACTATTGCCACCAGTGCCACCAATGTAACCGCCAATGCTAAAAGCTGCCGTACTATTGCCACCCATTCTAGCCGTTGTTGTTTTTGTTGTTGCTCTTCTCCACTCCAATTTAAACGACAACAAATTACAACAGTAGAAGTAAAAAAAAGAGAGAATGTGACTCTTTTGTTTTGTTTTATTTTATATTTTTTTTTTTTAAGATTTGATCCTCTTTTATTATTTTGTTGTTTTTTATTAAATATTTTTTTTTTTGTTTTGTCTTTTTGCCTGTCTGGGCTTTTAATTTTATAGTTGTTGCTTCAGTTTCTATAGGAATCTTCCACGATGTTTGTACATATGTGGGGTATGATGCTTGGCTAGTAGTTGGTGTTGACGTTACACCTACACATAAATTCTTTAGGAAGATTGACACAGTTCAGCCAGCACAGTCTGTTGTGTTTTTTTTTTAATTTTTAATTTATTTAATTTCTTACACTTTTGTTTTTTTTTTTAAGTTGATCGTTGTTTTTATTTGAGTTTATTGTTGTTTATCTCCCAAATAATCTCTAGCATTATCTGTTTTTGAGTTCGATTTGATTTAAAGGAATGATGTTTCTGTTGCGATATATAAATTGTCTGAAAATAAATAAAAACAAAATCGTGATGAAATGTTAAATGTAGTTAGAAGTGGAAGGGAAAGACATCACCGTACACAATAGTGCATTAACAGTGTTAAGACAAAAACAAGAGAACACACACTCATGTGACATAAATTTTATTTGGTTACGTTAGATTTAATTACAATTTTACAACAAATAACACGTTTGTACAAATTCATTCATAATTTAATGCACTATAAAAAAATTTTCATTATTTTTCTCTCATTTGGTAAGTTTTTCCGCATGCCATTTCTTCATGCATATAAATATCGCTCTTGTTCTCTCACGATTTTTTCTGAAATAAATAAATAGCCACACTGAAATATGTAAATATTATTTTTCTATTAGAAGAAAAAACGTGTGGTTATAATAGCACCACAAATAAATATGAGTAATTTATCCTGGAAGCAAATTACAACATACAAGCGCAATCGTAATTTTAGAATTCTTATTAGAATATCTATACCAAAAGCAAGGAAAGCTCGAGCTTTCAAGTTAAGTTATGATCGTGTTCGTATGTCACTATTTCTCACTCGGTATTTTTTAATTTATATACTACTAGAAAAGCCCGGCGCGCGTTGCTACGCCCCTTAATGAATAAAAATGCATTCTGAATTTAAATTGAATATCAAGTTCAAAAAGCTAAAAATTAAAATTTTTTTTTAATGGGCGTGGCACTGCCAACTTTTCTAATCAAGAAATTGTACAGTCATGACAACTTAATATGTGTGCAAAGTTTAAGAAAAATCGGTAAGTGTAAGTAGCTGAAAAAGATAACTTTTTTATGGGCGTGGCCCTGTCCACTTTTTTAATCACGAAATTATAAAGTCATGACAGCTCCATATGTGTGCAAAGTTTCAGAAAAATCGGTCCAGTGCAAGTAACTCAAAATTAAAACTTTTTTAGGGGCGTGGCCCCGCCATCTTTTCTTATCACGAAATTATTTAGTAATGACAGCTCGATATGTGTGCAAAGTTTCAGGAAAATCGGTCAAGTGCAAGTAGCTAAAACTGATAACTAATTTTGTATGGGCATGGCCCCGCCCACTTTTTGACACCCATAAATGTGTTTCGGAGTCTATAGCTAACACACACAGAGTTTCATTTTTATATATATAGATTAGCTTGTTCCCGCGACTTCGTCTGCGTAGTTATCGGGATAAAAGGTAGACTTAGTATTAACAAAGATAAAAATATTTACAACACAAACAACCCGTTTAGGATGTGGGATGGTGAGTTTGCTAACGACTTCACGTTATTATAAAAAGTAGCCTATGTGTTAATCTAGGTTGTTATGATTGAGTAACAAATATCCAAACATACAAACATTCACATTTATTATATTTTAGTAGGATAATTTCCATAAGCCTATAAAAACCAAAAAATTATTTCCTTCGAAGTATGAAGAAGATTAATAAGATATTTATGGTAAATAAAACAGGATAAGGTATTCTGGAGAGTTAAGATCGAACCCATCGCAAGGGTCAAGAATGTAATTTTACAAATTCAGATTGTATTTAGACAGTTCAGCGTTTGGATTTTTGACCGAACTATTTGGACCTTTGACTCTTGATAAGGAGTAACGTAAGAAGCACTCTTATTTACGTCCTCTAGGATAGTCAAGCGATCTTAAGGACCCTTATGGCTTGTGATATCAATTCGGCTCTAGTGATGAAACTCATTGATGTCATTTAACGTCTTGGTATTCTCAACAACACAGTTTGCTTTGGATTAAGTTTCATGAGGTACATGTTTGCAATTAACATAATAACCTCCTGGACGCTGAGTTTACTTCTTATAGGAGTACATCTCGGAGACAACGTAAAGCTAAAAGTTTCCTAAGCTTGTCAAAAACAAATTTGAGGGAGAATTTTTAAATGTAGTAATCTGTAGTTTGTGTGACATGAAGGACCTTTAGCCTTAACCTAAAGGCAACCTCTTGACTGCACAAAAAAAACCTATTTTTAGTAGCGATGTTTTGGGCCAATTATCTACATCACAAGGCCCGAACTGAGAAGTAGTAACGAAGTGGATGGAAGTTTGCTGACCTTGTAAGCGAATTACCGTACTGCACAATTATTATCATTCTGGTGTGGGGAAATGCGAGTTGTTAAGATTGATGGCGAGTTGATATTCTTAGATTAAATTGCACACTTTCAGTCACAGCAGTCACGTTGTCATCTTACGATGACGGTTACCATGAGTGTTGTTCTGTAGCATTCCAGTCTCAAGAAATTTTTGCTCCAACTTCTGAACACAGCAATTGCTGCGGAAACATTAAACATTAAAGGGACTTAAGTATTTTGCTACGCGGAGATATAATGCTAACTAAAAGTCAATTATTTTATTAAATATAGGGTATCTATCAACGATATGGAGAAACTACAAGTTTGTATAGTTACTAAATTAATAACAAATTTTGTACTGTCAGACAGTCTAGGCTAGTCTAGATTCAATTACAAAACTAACTTGCCCATAATATGAAGGCTGTCGTATAGATGCATTAATGCTACTACTGTCTTACTTCCAACCACTTTACGTGATTTGTGTTTCAAACAGTCAACGTGTTATAGGAACGCGTATTGCAAACTAAATATCGTATTAAACGACTACTGCAGAAGATATCAGAATAAGGATAAGAATGAGAGCTATCAACACCTTTAGCTTAAATTAGGCTATCGCATCTAAAGGAGAGATTAAATTAAAAACAAGCATTCTATAAGCTTATAAACCCAAGACGGATATACAAGTATGCTACAAAAAATTAGTCAAAAATGTACATTTGTTTATGAATACAGAGATTAATGTGCTCTGTAATTGACACACTCCCATAATTCTACATAATTTATAACATCTGGCAATATTTTTTTTAAGATTATTATTGCAAAAACAAACAAAAAGTAAATAAGAAAATAACTCAATAAAAAATTGAGAGCTGCCGACTATGTTTATTATTAATGTGAATTTATACGCCTGCCTTTATTATTGCACACTACATACAAACATATGTACATGCATACATTTGGACTAAAAAAACAAATTATTTATGGCCCACATGTGTCAATCGTTTAGCAAAAAAAAAAAAACAAGAAAAAACGGAAATCCGACACTTCCAAAAACATAATATAAATAAACAACCAAAATTCATATCTAGCGAAATGAAAACACATACAAATAAGATGTTATTGTTTAGTGAGTTTAGGGTGTTTTTTATAGAGGTAGAATTTTAAACTGAAACAAAAAAGAGTTAAATTTATGGCATTATTGTTTAAATATGTGACATGTGGCTGTTGTGTTTAGTACAAGGCATGATCTGGAGGTTCAATTTGCACACTCCGTTTACAATAAATCAGGCTTTATTTTGACACCAAATATTCGCCTCCAAGTACTTGATAATTTCTAGTTTATCTGCATAAATAGAATAGGGATTTTATAATTCCCTATAATCAAAAAAGATAACAAATTAACAGGTATATTTTCTAAAATTATTCGTTTATTCAAAGTTTCTCTCAGTAAATTAATTATATCGTACGCTGTGTGGCATTACACTGGTCAATAAAACGCGCATCACAATGAGTTTTTCTGAATGTAATATTGTTTGATAACACTGGTCTACAGCCAAAATCGCCTTTGAATAAAAATATGTGGTCTATAGAGATTTTGACGCGCTAAATTCAAATCTGTTTTCAGTTTTTTCTATCGGGCTTATTTTTTTCTTGTTAGCATGCCTAATATTTCGCCCAAAGGGAAGGGAGCGGAAATTAAAATTAAATTTCATATAAAAGTACTCATGATGTATAGGAAGAAAAGTTTTACGCTTTAAGAAATTTAACTTAACATTTTTTATTATAATAGAATTATAGATAGACAATTATGTGTAAAACAAAATATCGGTCAAATGCTTGCCGCGGCTTCGGTGGTTTATTTCTATAGGATGGTACATATATTTAATGGCAATGTTGATATTCAATTGTTTGGCATGACAACGAGTCGAGTTTGACGGCTCTTCTGCCACACTATCGTAAACAATTATAACACAGATCTTTTCACATTTCCTACAGACCCGGTTTGCTGATATTTGCGCACAATTCTGGCGATTGTGGAAACACTTGGTCGATTTTGCTGACCAATAAAATCACGAAGTGCACGAAATGCATTTTGATTTGAACGCTAATTTCCGCAAAAGGCTTTAATAATCTTAACGATCTGTGTATCTAATCATGGTTGAATTTTTCAAACACTAAAACAAAGAAATCTCAAATTAAGTTGGTCAAAAAACTTGGCTATGATATTATTGACAATTAACATAGAGCATTATGGTTACTGGAAAGATAAGTTTAGGACCCAAAAACACACAAATTATTGAGTTTTTTGCACTCAAATCTCTTTTAATTCATCGTTTGTGTAAGTTTTTGAAAGCTTTAGTTTTTGCAATCGCTCAAAGTGTCGATTTTACACAAACTTGCACATTTTCATTTATTTTTTATTTCCATACCATTTGTGGGCGCTCTCTCTTTCTCTCTATTGGAATATGGAATAAGGTCATAGCTTATAATAGCCTTTTCTTTGAATAAATATATATTTTAAAAATATTTCAAGATAAAAACTAAACATTAGAAAAAATTCCGATTAACACCCAAAACAATTGTAACAACTTTACCATCCCTGGTATCTTAGCAGACAAAAAAAATTAAGCAACAGAAGAAAAGCAATATTGAATAAAACTTGTTTGCATTCAATTTTTGTTTAATAGACAAGCATTTAAAGCTCAATGAATAAATAACAAAAAACACTTGTTTTATTTCATTATTTTTCTCTTTCTTTTTTCTCTGGTTAACTTTACTGAAGTTTATTTAATTGACATTTTTTAAATTCTTCACTATAGATTATAATCATGTTGACTTTTAATTAATTGAAAGAGATACTTTTAAATATTTTAACCAAAATTAAATCATATATAAGGTAAAATAAATAGGGAAAAACCTTAGATAGAAAATCGCAAAACCAAGCCAATAATTGACAATGAAATATAGCACACAATCTACTTTTAAAATCTTCAAATCGGAACTAATTCATATCTTTCAAGATTTTTTAACACTCCACATAACAGATTTCTAGCTGCATATTTTCTTTTATTGACCGTCAAAAGCAGTTCGACAAAAAATCGTTTGTTTAAATTTGTTGTTTGTTTTTTTTAATCTCTATTTATACCTAGCAGGTGTTTCATTAAAAATTAAATTTAAAAAAGGTCATAAATATTCTGCGCAGTCTGATCCTATGCATTGCTGTTGTTATTGGAATAAAATACATTGTCAAAAATTTAAGAGTTTCATTTTGAAAAAACCTGTAATTTCTTAATGGAAAACAACTGGTGTTAATTACTGAATTCAAAAAATAGGACGAGTAAGAAAAATAGGCCCTTCTAGAGATAAGTGAACAAAATATAACCTTTTTTATTTTAGCAAAAATTGCGAAATTTCTATGCTAACAAGTAAGAGTGCTATATTCGGCCGTGCCAAATCTGATAATACCCTTCACCATCATGTACATAGGTATAATCCCACATCGTAGCTTAACCTATATTTCATGTTATACGCAATTTTTCTTTATTATTTCTGACACCATCCTTGATTTTGACGTAGTTAACTGTAATCTACTAGTCAAGGCCTTTTATTTTATATCCATATTGATGGGGTTAATAAAATTTGTTCCGCCATTTTGTTTTAGACGCCATCTTGGATTTTACATTTTTTAATAATTTACTGTATTCTACTGGTCAAGCCCTTTCATTTGATACTAATATTGAGGGGGTTCAAGAAGTTACATTTAAAAATAGCAGATTTTACCCATATTTAAATTTATTGTCCGCCATTTTGTAGTGGCGGCCAACATGAATTTTAATTTTTTATATTGCGCTAGTCAAGTTCTTTTAGATGATACGAATATCTCTAGAGCCATATTATATCTACAAAAAGTAGCAAAAGTGCCTATAAATTATGGTGTCTGAAAAATTTTAATTTTGGTGGTAAAAAATATGGGAAAAAACAAGGGCAGTCTTGTTTATTTGCTCATACTTTGGAAAGTTGTGAGGCGATTGTGCTAAATTTCAATGGCGATTCATTCCCGGATATTTTCAAAAGATTAATACCATACAGATCTGAGGAACATATGTTTTTTTCAACCAACACACGAAAAGACGGACATGGCTTAATCGACTCCTCTATTCATAAGCTTTCAGAAAATACATATATACTTTATGGGGTCGGAAATGAAAATTTTAAATATTACAAACGGAATGACAAAGCTATATATACCCTTGTGCACCACAGGTAAAGGGTATAAAAATATACTTGACAAGTATGAGCTTTCACAATCAATCAAATAAATGCAATGTAATTTTTTGGTTTAAAAGGACAAAAAAAATAGTCAAAAAAAGTACCTTTAAAAAAATGTTGTTGCTACCAAAAATAAAATCTCATATTCCATCTCTGGTATGCAGTTGTGTTAAATTTCAGGTTGCCATATGAATTATGTGAAAAACACAAGCTAAAATTCTATGGGCGAAATAATATATACGAACGCGATCCTAACTTTTCTTATTAGAGTCTCAATAACAAAAGCTCCGAAAACTCAGAGGTTCGAGTAAAATTACAAACGCATTCGTTTGTCGCAATTGTTTCCAAGGTTTGAAAAATCTTCAAGCAACTTTTGTTTAAACAATTATTTGTTCTAGGATTTTTTTTAAATTTCAAGGATATTAATTACACTGTGCTAGTTGAAAAAACAGACAAGCCGGGCACCTAGCGTTTTAACATAATTCGGGTACGCTAAATCCAGTGGTGCCCTCGGTTTTTTAAGATTGGCTCTGGTTTTCGAGATATACCGTTATATCGAAAATGGAGGAGGTTGCACCACATATAATCGCGTAACTCAAAAACGCTTTAGCTTATTCCAAAAACTTAAAAACCGAAATTCCGCAATAAAATTTCCTTTAAGAAAAGTAAAACTTCTTTCTAATATCCGTAGTCGTTTTAGAATTAAAATTAATTTAAAATTAATTTTTTTATCAAAATTTCGAAATTTTTGTTCTTTAAAAATTCATAAAAAATTAAAAAATGCAGCTAGGCTTCTAATTTTTTGCAAACATATAAAAAACAAAGCTGCTAACAAAACAAGCCATAAATGATTAAAATTTGTTAGCAACTTTTGATTTTATTCACAAAAGTCGACAAATTTTAATTAATTTAAGAATTTCATAAAACGCAATATTTGTATGGGAGCCCCCCTAAGGGATGGTGATAAAGGGAAAGTATAATTTAAGAAAATGTTAAGAACAAAAAACAATGAAGGTCGGTCATACATTTTATCCCCCTAGGAGTGAATCCTAGGCCTTAGAAACAAATGTTGGGAATGAAAAATAAAGTTGCGCTGGTCATACATTTGGCCCGTTTAGGGGTATCTCAGGCGCTGCAGGTGCAAAATTTAAGGCTAGGGTTCTACGCGTATAAAAAAATTTTAAATTAGTGACATGTAGCAAAACTGCTTTTAAGCTACTTTTGGAAGAATCAATGAATAAGCGCCAATCTCCAGGATTACATTCATTTTGCATTGTACAACGGTATTTGGCATGGTTCTTGGAATTAAAAATTAAAACATAGTATTTTTGAATTACCTGTGATTTCAAGTTATTGGCAATAAAATCTACACCTGGAAACGGTAGAAATATTATTCGTCCTTGCTTTTTTTTTTACAAAACATGCGACTAGTACTTTGATTAAAACAATTACAGTATAAATAAGAGTTCCTCAACCCCTTCACTGTCATATGGAAAGTGCTTGCGAAAGTGATTAGTGAATTTTAAAGCCTCTGACAGTCTTGTATCTAAACAGTTATATTGAAATATCTAAGATGGGGCCGTGTAAAAAGTTTAATTACTTTTGTTATGTGTGTGGGAAATATAAAAATATACCAAGTCGCCGTAAAATCACTACTGAAACAAGTACCTTGTATGAATCACATTTTTCTTTAAGTGTTATATATGGTAAGAGTTGGACATCATCAAAAGTGTGTACACACTGCATTTACCATTTAAATAAGTAGGGAAAAAATGGAGACACCATGCCATTTGGTGTTCCAATGATTTCGAGAGATCCCATAGTTCATGTTGAAGATGAGTGTTATGCGTGCATAAATTATACAGCGGGTATGAACAGAAGAAAAATTACTTATATATCTTATACATTCTGATGAAATTCCTGTTCCGAATAGCCATATACCAACAGAATATATTTCCTCAATACTTCATTCTGTTGAAGCGGGTGGACAAGCTACTTCAATGTATCAACCGTCATGCATCACGGTTCCATGCAGTCACAATGAAATCACGCAAGATCGTCTGGATATAATGGTACGGCGTCTAAAATTATCGCAAATTCAGAGCATTCTCTTGACAAAAGAGTTAAAACGAGCTAATATTTTAGCACCAGGTGTACAAACATACGGGCCTATCAGTCGCCATAGACGATTTACGACTTTTTTTAAATCTATTGAGAATAATTCTATTGCGTATTGTACTGACATCCGCGGATTGGTTTTAACAATGCAAAATGAATATAATCCTGGAGATTGGCGCTTATTTATTGATTCTTCCAAAAGTAGCTTAAAAGCAGTTTTGCTACATGTCACTAATTTAAAAAGCCCTATTCCGATATCACTTAGCACAAATACTAAAGAGACATACGCATCAATGAAAAAAATAATGCATTTAATTAAATATAAAGACCACAAGTGAAAAAAATGCGCAGATTTAAAAGTGGTAGCTCTTTTAAGAGGCATGCAATTGGGCTAAAAATATGTGCTTCATGTGCTTATGGAATACGCTTTTCGATGGCGACCAGTACAATACACGGGATTGGGCTTTTCGTGAGGAAAGCAGATTGCATAGAAACAATGTTATTGAATTACCAATTGTGCCCATGGAAAAGATTTTGCTTCCTCCACTCCACATCAAACTGGGTATTGTAAAAAATTTTATAAAAGCATTGAGCCCAGATGGTGTTGCTTTTACCGAATTGCACCGAATTTTTCCACGATTAAGCGGCATGAAAGTAAAAGAAGGTATGAACTCTAACTACTTTATTAAATTAGATTTATATTTCATTTCATAATGTTTCTATTTTACAGGAATTCTTAATGGACCGGACATTCGCCGTCTTATGAAGGACCATCAATTTGAGGTTGCATTGAATGATATCGAGCTATTGGCCTGGAATTGTGTGAAATCAGTAATAGAAAATGTATTAGGAAATCATCGGTCTGAAAACTGACGAATTTTAATCAAAAATATGCTAACCGCATTTAAAAGCTTAAACGTTAGAATGTCATTGAAAATACATTTTTTGCATTCCCATGCCGAAAAATTTAATGAACCAGCCGAGTCTGATGAACATGGCGAGAGATTTCACCAAGTAACAGCCAGGCTCGAACACTGGTATAGCAGCAAACAACTTGATTCGCTATTAGGGGATATTTGTTGGAATCTGCAGGAGGAAGAAAAATAAATTTCTAAATAAAAACTACTTAACAACAAAAAATTTTTGTTTGGTTATATAAAAAATTCAAAAATTTCATATTTTCTGAAAAAATCAAAAGTTGTAGACAGACTTTAATCACAAATAGCTTATTTTGCACATTGCGCAACTTTATTTTTCATTCCCATCATTTGTTTCTAAGGCCTAGGATTCACTCCTAGGGGGATAAAATGTATGACCGACCTTCATTGTTTTTTGTTCTTAACATTTTCTTAAATTATACTTTCCCTTTATCACCATCCCTTAGGGGGGCTCCCATACAAATATTGCGTTTTATGAAATTCTTAAATTAATTAAAATTTGTCGACTTTTGTGAATAAAATCAAAAGTTGCTAACAGATTTTAATCATTTATGGCTTGTTTTGTTAGCAGCTTTTTTATATGTTTGCAAAAAATTAGAAGCCTAGCTGCATTTTTTAATTTTTTATGAATTTTTAAAGAACAAAAATTTCGAAATTTTGATAAAAAAATTATTTTTCTAAAACGACTACGGATATTAGAAAGAAGTTTTACTTTTCTTAAAGGAAATTTTATTGCGGAATTTCGGTTTTTTGGAATAAGCTAAAGCGTTTTTGAGTTACGCGATTATATGTGGTGCAACCTCCTCCATTTTCGATATAACGGTATATCTCGAAAACCAGAGCCAATCTTAAAAAACCGAGGGCACCACTGGATTTAGCGTACCCGAATTATGTTAAAACGCTAGGTGCCCGGCTTGTCACGAAAAAAAAGTGTCAATTTCATGCACAGTGTTATTTACACATTTTTACATATGCATGTGTTCTGTATTCCAAATGGAATTAATTCACTCGGAATTATCATTGCAGTGTTGTTGTTTATAACACGTGTCAATTTCATGCACAGTGTTATTTACACATTTTTACATATGCATGTGTTCTGTATTCCAAATGGAATTAATTCACTCGGAATTATCATTGCAGTGTTGTTGTTTATAACACGGAAATTTTCATGAAAAGAGCAACGGCCTGTCATCAGAGCAGTGGGGGCCATTTGACGCATATTTATTTCATACTTAATCGGAACATGTCTTCTTTATAATCCAATAAAAAAAAACCTCAACTACATATCTAAAAAATACCTTTTCATATTTTAAAATGAAAATGTGAATTCTTACTAAGACATCCTTTATATGACCATATGTTTGTGCAAATATATAAAATTGTGCACTTGTAAGTAAGTTCAAAATCATTTATGCAATTATTTCGTATTGATAATGGGTGAAGGTCTTACTTAAAAACTTGCTATACGAAATTTTCAAATTTCAAAAGCTTAAAATTTACAGCTTTCAAAAGGAACGTAAATTTCGATACTTAGTATTAAGGCGCAAAGAAAAAATAAAAAAAAATACTTAATGTAGACACTATATAATCAAAAAAATAAATAAATAAATGCAATTTAAACCTTTATCAATCAATTTTAAAATATTTAAACTAATCTTAATAAATTATTCACCAGTGTTCTGCATTTCGAGTGATATTAAAACACTCGGAATTGCCATGAAATTGTTGTTATAAACAATAACACTACAATGGCAATTCCGAGTGATTTAATTTCACTCGCAATGCAGGCCACAGGCGATTATGTATGTATGTTTCAAATTAAGCAAGTGCATTTTTTATACATTATTATGACAATCATTCATCAGTTTTGTAATAACATTTACAAAAATTAATTTAACACGTTGAGTGTGAAATTATATTATAAATAATATCAGCAGTATATAAATAAACATAAAAAAACAGCAACAATCTGTTATTTTATATAAACAATGGAAAAAAACAATAATAAAATTAAAATTTTTTTTTTTTAAAGAAGCGTTAGAAAAATGTATGTGTTATAATAAAAAATATATAAAGGGTATTTTAATAAGGGCGGGTAGAATTGTTATGTTAGGTGGCCATCAAGATTGTACGATTTAACGCTGCTCTTGATGTCAATTTTCGTTCTGTTAAACTGTAAAATGAATGATATTTTTACAATCAAAGGGATAGGCTGACTTCACAAATGCAGTTTGCATTGCAACATTGTAAAGAAAATTGTTTACAAGGCAAAGTAATATTGTATTAAAAGTTTACAAAGAATCACAAGTAAAAACCATGCAAGAAATTGACACATAATGCGCAGTGAAAAGTATTGCCATGAAATAATGAACATGAGGCATTGTCAAAATAAATTTTAATGTTTTTATAAACACAATGCATTGTAGGGTTACATTACAAACTGCATTTATGAAGTCAGCCATAATGATAATACAACAAGTAAGAGTGCTATATTCGGCCGTGCCGAATCTTATATACCCTTCACAACGTGTAGTCATGCAATAACAATTGTTTGTATCACCATTCATCCCATATAAAATACGTGCATACGTACACGTTAGAATAAATGTGGCATCGAATCCCAGCTGAGCCAAAAAAAATTTTATTTTATTTTATTTAATATATTATTTATATTTTATTATTTTTTTTTATATTTTTTTTAAATTTTTTTTAAATTTTTTTAAAAAATTTTTTTAGAAAAATTTTTAAAAATTTTTTTTTGTAGTTTTTTTATTATTTTTTTCTTATTTTTAATATTTTTTTTTGTAATTTTTTTTGTTTGGTATGTTTTTTACATGTATGTATGTATGTATGTTGTTGTTGTAATTGTGAAAAAAAACGAGGTGGTCGTGGTTTTTTGCTCATATCTCAGAAAGTTATGGGGCGATTGTGCTTAATTTCAATAGCGATTCATTCCTGGATATTTCCAAGAGATTGATACTATATACAGATCTGAGGAACATATAGTTGCTTCTAAAAGTTGATTTCAACCAACACACGGACAGACGGGCAGACGGTCAGGGCTTAATCGACTTCTCTATTCATAAGCTTTCAGAAAATACTTTATGGGGTCGGAAATGAAAATTGTAGAAATTACAAACGGAATGACAAAGCTATATATACTCTTGTGCACCACAGGTGAGGGGTATAATTATATGCCAAAAAAAAAACTTTTCATGACACCGTGCGAAGACGCCACGGATCTTTGAACGTTATCTTAATTAGTTTAAAATTCGTACATGAATATTTAAAATTAAAAAAGATTTTGCTTAAACCTCGCAAACTGCTTGTTATATACCAAGTTTTTTTTTTCTTTATTTTTACATTGACACGTCCTTATAGTAAACTTCTTTATAATAATACTTAAACATGTGTAAAATAAAATTTGTTTATTTTCTTGCTTAATCTCTAACATGCGACTTTTTTCTCTGCATCAATTAGTAGAAAAGCATTATGGATTTAAAGTACTTAAGAATCGTAGTCGTTGTTTTTACAAAAAAATATCAAAATCGTTTGCAGTTGTGCTTTTGACAATCGAAATATCAAACACGTGATCTTGGTAATGTTCAAGTAAAATTCCGACGTATTCTTGTTTTTATACAAATTGGCAGAATTAAATCGCTAGATTCTCAACAGCTTATGATTAGGAGAGTCGAGTGTGCTTGTCTATGGGTTAGTTGAAATCAACTTTAAGAATACCCCATATGTTGCACTGACCTTCGTTTAGTATTAATAATTTGAAAATATTTGTTAACGAATCGCTATTGAAATACAGCACAATTGCCTCATAACTTTCTGAGATATAAGCAAAAAAGCACGAGTGTCTCTGTTTTTATACCCTTTACACTAGAGTAAATAGGGGTGCATACAAGTTTGTTATTCCGTTTGTAATTTCTGCAATTTACGCTTTTGAGAATTTTGCTATTAAAAACCAGTAATGTGGGCGTATTATGAGCTATGTAAGATATGAGCAATAGATCACGATTGCCTATGTTTTTAACCCAAACGATTGTTACGCATATAAAGGATGTTGATTTTGAATAAAACACAAATTATTTAGGAAATTATTGTAATTTTTTTTTATTATGATAATATTGGTATGGTACAATTATGTATGGAACAAAATATCGGCCAAATTTCCGCCGCGACCTCGGCGGCACACCAACATCCCATAGTCCAAATTTTTGATGACGCTAAGGCATAATTGAGGTTCTATGCCGTTAATGTGCGGTATTATCTTATCAATTAGCTTTAGTTCTTGAGTTAATTGCACTTTGTAAGATTGTAAATGCAAGTCTTTATGCATTATGTTCATCAACGACGAGCGTTAGAGGTGCAATTGTTGGGCCTTTTAATTTGAACGCCCATTTTCATTATAAGTCTGAATAAATTTAACGCGTTGCTCGATTGTGCATCTTTCCATGGTTCAAATTGAGTTGGTCTGAAATTGAAACCTTTGGTAACATTTAACGAAATTTTTAAAATAAAGGGTTAATTACCGACAATGATTTTGGCAAAAGAAATTTTTGGAAAAAGATGTAAAAATTCATGAAAATAAACCCTTGACAAGTACCTCAATATTGGTATCCAATGAAAGGGAATGACCAATAGAATATAATAAACTATGATAAAGTGTAAAGTTCGAGATTTCATACGAAACAAAATGGCGGATAATAAGAACACAGTTAACTATATAAAAGTTCAAAATTAAATATTAGAAATAAATAAAAATATCTTAAAATATCTTACAAAAGGAGAATATTTAAATATAAGTGAAAACTATAATTTTCCATCAAACAGCTTTAGTATCAGCAGCTTACAAAGTTGCAGTCGTTTCCAAAATAACTGAAAAGCTGGCTACACTGCATTGTTGGCAAAAGTGGCACAATCGTGCCATTTTTGGCACTATTGATTGTTTAATGGCACTATGGCACGCTCAATAAAATTTTGGAACTTTTTCAAACAATTAAAAATATATAATTTTACTTAGTTTTTTTAAAATATATTTTTTAATAAGAAATAAATGCTTTTTATCCCTGTTGTAAATAATAAAATGCGAAACTACAGACTGTACAGTATCAAAAATTTGACCAGTACCTGATGGTTCCGCTCAATCGATTTGTGATGCCATTGTGAACGTTTTACAGGATAATGAAATTCTTAGAAAAAATTTAATCGGATAATTGTTCGGTTATGATGGGAAAGAATAATTGTTTGCAGGCTCTGCTTAAAGAAGTTCAATTTGAATTTAGTGTTTGGCTTCAGGTAAACACTTTATCATCATTAATTTAATCTCAGAATTTATTAAAATCCAACTCAAAATGTTGTTATGACAGTGATGTCTTAAAAATAATTACCTAAACAAATGTTACAAATACAATTTTTGTAAACGAGGTTTTACTAGAATTTAAAACTACATATGTATATTTAATGTTATTTAACAATATTTATTTAATGTATCCCTATTTTGGAATAATTATTTAACATTTTATATAAAATACATATGTGTATCCTACTAATATAATAAATGTGAATGTTTGTATGTTTGGATATTTGTTACTCAATCACGCAAAAACGGCTGAACGGAACTAAATTTAATTCGGCACATAGATAGATAACAACAGATTAACACATAAATGTTTGTATTTTTGTTGTTAATACTAAGTTTACCTTTTATCCCGATAACTACGCAGACGAAGTCGCGGGTACAAGCTAGTATTTAATCTATATATATAAAAATCAATGTGTGTTTGTATGTTTGTTTGTGCTTTATAGACGGCTAAACGGCTGGACCGATTTCCTTGAAATTTTCACAGAATCTTTCTGTATGTCTGGAAGGAACTATAGGCTATACTTTCGTTTGAAATTGTAAGTGGGCGGGGTGCCACGCCCTATTAAAGAATAAGTATTAAATATTATATATCACGAAAGTTAATGCAGGTAGAGTCTTCAAATTAAGTACGGTAAGCTTTGACATCCACACGAACATTTGGGTAAAAAATGGGCGGACTTGGAATAGTAGGCGTGGCCACATGAATTGAATACTAAAATTCGTATATTTGGAAAACGAAATCGATTAGAGTAGTAAAATTTTACAAGAGCAACTTTGACATCCAAATAAACATTTCTGGAAAAAATTGGTACATTGGCAATAGTGGGCGTGGCACCTGCCATATGAATTAAATACTAAAATTTGTATATCTGGAAAACAATATCGATTAGAGTACTAAAATTTTGCAAGAGGAACTTTGACATCCAAATAAACATTTCTGGAAAAAATGGGTACATTGGCAATAGTGGGCGTGGCACCTGCCATATGAATTAAATACTAAAATTTGTATATCTGGAAAACGATATCGATTAGAGTACCAATATTCTACAAGAGCAACATTGACACCCAAATGAACATTTTTGGAAAAAAAGGGTACATTAGATATAGTGGGCGTGGCACCTGCCATATGAATTAAATACTAAAATTTTTATATCTGGAAAACGATATCGATTAGAGTACTAAAATTTTGCAAAAGTAATTTTGACATCCAAATAAACATTTTTAGAAAAAATGGGTGCATTATCAGTAGTGGGCGTGGCACCCACCATATGAATTAAATACTAAAATTCGTATATCTGGAAAACGATATCGATTAGAGTACTAAAATTTTGCAAGGGCAACTTTGACATCCAAATAAACATTTTTGGAAAAAATGGGTACATTACCAATAGTGGGCGTGGCACCAACATATGAATTAAATACTAAAATTTGTATATCTGGAAAACGATATCGATTAGAGTACTAAAATTGTGCAAGGGCAACTTTGACATACAAATAAACATTTTTGTAAAAAATGGGTACATTAGCAATAGTGGGCGTGGCACCTGCCATATGAATTAAATACTAAAATTTGTATATCTGGAAAACGAAATCGATTAGAGTACTAAAATTCTACAAATGCAACTTTGACACCCAAGTGAACATTTTTGGAAAAAATGGGTACATTAGATATAGTGGGCGTGGCACCTGCAATATGAATTAAATACTAAAATTTTTATATCTGGAAAACGATATCGATTAGAGTACTAAAATTTGCCAGTGCAACTTTGACACCTAAATAAACATTTCTGGAATAAAATGGGTACATTAGAAATAGTGGGCGTGGCAGCTCTCATAGCAATTGAATACTAAAATTCGTATATTCGGGAAGCGATAATAGTTAGAGTACCCAAATTTTTGCACGAAAAGCTTTGACATCTATATGACTATTTTGTTAAGAAACGAATGCTTTAGTGATAGTGGGCGTGGCACTTTTCATATGAATTAAATACAAGAAATCGTATATAAAGGAAGCGATAATAGTTAAAGTACCCAAATTTTTCAAGAGACAATTTTATGTCTATATGATTATTTGAATAAGAAATGTTTGATTTAGTAATAGTAGGCGTGACACTTGCCAGATCTGTGATCCCCGCAAACGTTTTTAAATTTTATCACCTGTAATTTTTTCGGTATAAGAAATTGTTTGACCTGAAAAAAAATTTGTTACCTAATATTCCAAAAATATAAATTTGTAACCCATTAAATTTTGCAACGTAGGTGATTAATTTTTTTACCTGTGATCGGTTCCAAAAATCATTTTTAAAGATTTATTATCTGTAATTACCAAATCTGTGATTCCCGGAAACGTTTTTACATTTTATTACCTGTAATTTTTTCGGTATAAGAAATTGTTTGACCTGAAAAAAAATTTGTTACCTAATATTCCAAAAATATAAATTTGTAACCCATTAAATTTTGCAACGCAGGTGAATAATTTTTTTACCTGTGATCGGTCCAAAAAATCATTTTTAAAGATTTATTATCTGTAATTACCAAATCTGTGATTCCCGGAAACGTTTTAACATTTTATTACCTGTAATTTTTTCGGTATAAGAAATTGTTTGACCTGAAATAAAATTTGTTACCCAATATTCCAAAAATATAAATTTGTAACCCATTAAATTTTGCAACGCAGGTGAATAATTTTTTAACCTGTGATCGGTTCAAAAAATCATTTTTAAAGATTTATTATCCGTAATTACCAAATCTGTGATTCCCTGAAACGTTTTTACATTTTATTACCTGTAATTTTTTCGGTATAAGAAATTGCTTGACCTGAAATAAAATTTGTTACCCAATATTCCAAAAATATAAATTTGTAACCCATTAAATTTTGCAACGCAGGTGAATAATTTTTTAACCTGTGATCGGTTCAAAAAATCATTTTTAAAGATTTATTATCCGTAATTACCAAATCTGTGATGCCCGCAAACGTTTTTACATTTTATTACCTGTAATTTTTCCGGTATAAGAAATTGTTTGACCTGAAATAAAATTTGTTACCCAATATTCCAAAAATATAAATTTGTAACCCATTAAATTTTGCAACGCAGGTGAATAATTTTTTGACCCGTGATCGGTTCAAAAAATCATTTTTAAAGATTTATTATCCGTAATTACCAAATCTGTGATTCCCGGAAACGTTTTTACATTTTATTACCTGTAATTTTTTCGGTATAAGAAATTGTTTGACCTGAAATAAAATTTGTTACCCAATATTCCAAACATATAAATTTGTAACCCATTAAATTTTGCAACGCAGGTGAATAATTTTTTGACCTGTGATCGGTTCAAAAAATCATTTTTAAAGATTTATTATCCGTAATTACCAAATCTGTGATCCCCGCAAACGTTTTTACATTTTATTACCTGTAATTTTTTCGGTATAAGAAATTATTTGACCTGAAATAAAATTTGTTACCTAATATTCCAAAAATATAAATTTGTAACCCATTAAATTTTGCAACGCAAGTGAATAATTTTTTTACCTGTGATCGGTTCAAAAAATCATTTTTAAACATTTATTATCCGTAATTTTTTGTTAAAGAAAATTTTCTGACCTGGTAAGAAATTTCTTACCTAAGATTTAAAAAATTATAAATTTGACGTACATTCAATTTTATAATTTAATTGAATCTTTGATTCTGAACAAGTTACAAGTTTTTTTTTTTTGTGAATATATACTGTAAAAAATTACAAGTAAAATGCCTCCAAAAAAAACATCCCTTTCTAAACGCACCAAATCTGCAGAATCATTGCAATCGCAAAGAGAAAATGAAACTTCAGAAGAGCGTGAAGATCGCCTTAGAACTGAAAGAAGTCGAGCTTCAACCTCTAGAGCTGCCGAAACATATGAACAGCATAACGAACGTCTTCAAAGAGAAAGATCACGATCATCAACATCAAGAGCTTCTGAAACACGATCTGAACGCGAAACACGCTTGGAAGGTCTTCGACATCATGCTGTAACAGCACGAGCTAACGAGACACCGTCACAACGGGAAGGGCGTCTTCAAAGTCAGCAAAGTCGTACCTCAATATCACGAGCTACAGAAACATTGTTAGGACGCGTAGAACGCCTAGAAGGTATTCGACATCATGCTGAAACAGTACGAGCTAACGAGACACCGTCACAACGGGAAGGGCGTCTTCAAAGTCAGCAAAGTCGTACCTCAACATCACGAGCTACAGAAACATTCTTAGAACGCGTAGAACGCCTAGAACGTATTCGACATCATGCTGAAGCAGTACGAGCTAATGAGACACCGTCACAACGGGAAGGGCGTCTTCAAAGTCAACAAAGTCATACCACAACATCCCGAGCCACTGAAACACCTTTACAACACGAAGAACGCCTTGAAGGTCTTCGACATCATGCTGTAGCAGTTCGATCTAACGAGACATCGTTGGAACGTGAAGTACGTATTCAAACTCAGCGAAATCTTACAAGATCATCACGAGCCACAGAAACAGAAACAGAAATTTCACAAGAGCAACTTTGATATTCAAATAAACATTTATGGAAAAACTGGGTGCATTAACAATAGTGGGCGTGGCATCCACCATATGAATTAAATACTAAAATTTGGGGTGGCGAAGCACACCGGGTATTAGCTAGTAAATAATAATAATTATGTATAATTTATCTGTATAAATTTTTTAAATATTGAAGTTCGAAAAATTTTTTATATAAAATAATAAAACTGAATGAGTGGATTTAATTTTTTTTTAAATATGTAGATATGACATCTTTGTTATGGCACTTTTTAAGATGTTTTGGCACTTTTTAGCTAAAATTTTAGCACAAGACTGAAATTCTCATATACCATCACTGCTACACTGTGACGACACTACGTCTTTCGTAAATAATTGTGTTGCATATGTATAGGTTTTATACGTCACATACAAGACAATAATTGACGAACGACGACTAGCCAAAGAAATTTGTAGTCGGTGGCCTGCTGTCGTCTATGTGTTTAAGTATTAAAATTTTTTAAATTTTGTTAACCAACCTATTATGTTTTTGTCGTTTTAGTGCAATTAAAAATGACAACAAAAGAAATTTAAGCAATAGAAAATTATGGACGTATTCATTTACACAACTTTTATAACGTTTGGTCGACTTTGATGAATTTGCATTGCCATTCTCAGCGCTAAAATTTTTTTCTGCTACATATTTTCTTAAATTTTCACTACGTTTTTCTGCTAAGGATGGTAATGTCATGGAAAACTCAACTTAAACCGATTTTGTTTCACAATACTAAATAACATATTGATTGTGCGAAAGTTCAGTTGACATTTAGACGACCAAACTTGGTTGAGTTGACAACGAAAATAAGGGCAGCAATTTTAGTGATTCCAGTTTATGAATAGACATAAGCATTTTACATTTAATTTATAAAATTTTCACAAATTTTCTGCATTTCAGAATTTGTGAAATAAATTTTTGTAATTTTTATTTATTTATATAAAAAATTAATAATTCAATAGTTGTATTTGATGGTTTCGCCATTACACGAGTATTGTTTTTTATATATAAAAAAATCGTTAAGTCTTCGTAAAAATTTAAGATATTTAAACAAACTGTCACACATTCAAAAATATTTCTATATTATGTATAGACAGACATTTAAAAGGAATTTGATCTTTTATGATCCCCATAATTTAAAAAAATGACACACATACACACAAAAAACAATTCAAAATGTGGTGTGAATCATTTATATGTATGTATAAACATTTAAAACAATTAAAAAAAAACATAAACTAAAAATAAATCACAATTTTTAAAAATAAATAAAATTTTTAACATAAACACACATAAGTACAAACATATGTGCATTCAGACACAAAGCAACTAAACGAAAGCTAATGATCAAGAATCATCTAAGAAAAACCCTAAAGAATTATTAATAAAATAATAAATTACAATAAACAAAAAAATCATCACTGTTGGCACTATAATAAATTTCGTGGGCTTATTTAGCTAAACGAAGAAAAACATAAAAAAAGCATACAGACATTAAAGACATGCAAAGACACCTTTCAAAGATCACATTCAACTTTAACAATATGTACTGCATTTCAGTGCAGCTTGATTACTAAACCAATTATTATTATAATAACTAAAATCAAAATTAAACGTAAAAAATTGTCGGTTAAATTTGTCGGTTATCGAAATCGTTTTCTTATAAAATGTTATCCCCGTAAATGATTGCACAGGTTTAGTTTAGTGCGCGGTGCTGATTTAGCATGATATAATCTAAAGTTTTTCGTGAAAAATGTCACAAAAACTACCAAAATTATAAACTTAAATTTCTTGTGATTGGAAAGGCAAAAAACCCTCGCTCTTTTAGAAATTTTGAATCTCTTGTGGACTACAATTGATACAAAACGTAATGGATGACAGCTGCCATTTTTGAAAATTAGTTTGACTTATAATGAACGCTATTGTTTATTTAAATTTATTTTGGCAACGTCTTCAAAAGAAAACAATAACAAAATACTGGCTGAACATTTTTAGTGAAGAGGATATCCCGTTAGCTTTTTTGAGAGAAAAAATTAAAAGATAATCCAAAAAAAGGTAAAACGTTTTTATACCCTTCACCTGTGGTGCACAAGGGTATATATAGCTTTGTCATTCCGTTTGTAATTTCTACAATTTTCATTTTCGACCTCATAAAGTATATATTTTCTGAAAGCTTATGAATAGAAGAGTCGATTAAGCAACAACAACATACATATATGTACATATACTGGTTAAAGTAAACCTGGCATCGAATCCCAGCTGAGCCAAAAAAAAAATTTATTTTATTTTTTTATTTTATATATTATTCATATTTTTATTCTTATTGCTCTTATTTGACCTTTATTTTATAAAAATTTTTTTTTTTAATTGATTTTTCAAGCTCGAGGTCTTTATAAATATTTGTTGATTTTTTTATTATTCAATATTTAGCTACTCCTTTGTGTAGCATCTTCAGGAAAGAAATTGTGTGTTTTTACAAAATTTTTATATAATTTTCTAACATAAAAATATTTTATAAACATTTCAAAAAATTTAAAAAAAAGTAGTATTACAAAAATTAACATTAAAATTATTATACTAAAAATGTAACATAACAAAATATTAACACAAAATATTTATTACTAAATTTAAAGCTTGTGGAAATGTTATTTTTTGTGTATTAAATGCCTATAGTTCTGAGCAACATTATCTGTGTCTGCTTTAAAGTTAATTCTTTCTTTAATTTAATTTAATTTTTAATTTTTTTATTGTTTTTTTGTTTTTAATACAATTTTTTATTTTTTTTGGAAACATACATACATACATAAACTCAATTTATTATTCTGCAATGGGATGTTTTGTATATGTATGTATATATGTACGTATTTCATATGAGATGAATGGTGATACAAACAATTGTTATTGCATGACTACACGTTGTGCAGGGCATATAAGATTCGGCACGGCCGAATATAGCTCTTTTACTTGTTTTAAATTGTGACTATTGGAAAAAAATTACCGATATGTATCTGCTATCACTTAAATCAGGAATTCTATAAAATTTTAGGTATAAAAATTATTGTTTTTTTCTTAATTAAACGACTGCCATTGGTTTTTTTTATTATTAATTCGTTTTCATGTTTTCTTTAGAACATACAATTTAATTTATCAAATACTCAACAACGTGTGCACTCATAATATATACAGTGCTGTCTGGATAGAGTGAACACCCGATGCTATGAATACCTCGTTAGAGTGAACACCAGAATGTTTACATTGACTACTCTGTAGAGTGAACACTCATAGTGAACCTCTATAGAGTGAACATACTTATTAGTGAGTTTTTAGGTTTGGCAAAGGAGAAAAACAATGAAAAAGGGTATAAAAATTAAAGAGAACATAAAATAACGGTAAAGTAACGATTCTTTTAGAGTAAGTTGACAAATTACTCTCACAAATACGCATTCTATGAATTGTTAAATTATTTGAGTCTGTGCACATGTTAAGGTCGTATCTCAAAGTTAATTTTTCATTTTTTCCAGTCATAAATTTAAACTTTAGTATTACGTGGAAATAAACACTGTTGCCATTTCAGCTATTTTCTCGTCAAATCTAGCGATTTTTAAAAACTTTTTCCGGGAAAAAATATGATTTAGCTATTAGCGGGAAATCTAGCGATTTTTGCGATGTTGGATTTAACGTGTTTTAAATACATTTGATGTTAATATTCTTAAAGAGTAGCTACCAATTCATTTGTAAGGTGAATGCTATTTTCAATACACTTTTTTTTACAGATTTCGGCATCAGAAAGCTAAAAAAACATACATTAAAATTCAAAAACCAATTTTATCTTGCAAAGTTTATAGCTCAAAAATTTTTTTGTAAAAAGATGTTAAAAAAACGTTGCTTTCTTTCTTTAGAAACAAATTATACAAAAAAAAACTATTTAAAAATTTCTTGCAAGATATTCGAAATATTGCAAAAAAGAACAAATATAATCCAAAATTTGTGCTTTGTTAAGCCATTAAAAGTTTAAGTCCTGGGAAATGCAAGATTAAAAAGACGATACAAAAGGATATTGATGCAGGTACTCCCTGTCTGCAAAATTTTACAAATAAAAATACAAGTCATCTGCATCGGTGAGAGGGTTATATTGGAGATAATTTTATTTTAAAGAAGGCTTCATTAATAACTCAACATACGTCAATCAATTCAATTGATCATCTTAGTGATTTATGTAAAGAAGATTTCGATAGAACGAATGAAAAGCGTATTTATATAACCAAATGCTTAGCAATAAATAAAAATGTTTTAGTGACCCATCTCTTAATGGAACTTAGAAACGATGTATCAGGTTTTAGGTACAGTGTATTACGAGATGAATCAATAGACGTTTGTATCATCAAGTTACTAGGTTGTTTTTTAAAAACTAAAAACCTACGTGGTACATAAATCTAAAATAAATATATTTTTTTCAGTACGGAAAAACAACAAATTGTGTTAACATTTCTAAGCTTGGCTGAAGTGGCCGATGCGTCAATCTAGAGAATTGGCTTTAGACTTTTAGTGAATAAGTCCCAAAATGTTTTTAAATAGGAGTTAAGTATGCATATTATAAATATAGCGTAATTAGCAACACTAAAAACGTTTTTTTTTTTTAAATTGATATATAACGTATATATGTGTACGTACATTTCTTTAATTTTTTCACATACCGTCATACATACATATGTAAATTATGTATTAAAATGTAACTAATAAAAGCTGCATTCTTAATAAAAACGACTGTACTTTTCTTTTTTTCTTTCATTGTTTAAGAAAAACTGAGCTATAAAACGCTAAATTTTCCGCGCAATAAAAAAATCGACGAAAACTTGGCTATTTTTTGTTTAATTTATGCCAGAATTTAAAAAAAAAATTAATATTAGCGATTTATCGCTAAAATTTTGGCAATTATTAATTTTTAGCTATTTTCTAGCTATTTTCCTACTTATTTTAGCGATATTTTTTGGGAAAAAGTTGGCAACAGTGGAAATAAATAAAATTTATAACCTATAAATGCATTTAAAATAAAAAAATTATTTCTTTAAATAAATAAAAATTCAACATTGATTTAGTGAACAACCTGGGTATAGTGAAATTGCTCTGCAAAAATTAGTTCACTCTACTCAGACAGCACTGCATATACATGAGGAAGAAAAAAATAACTTTAAGTGATATACAACTACACACATACTAGTATAATTTACTTAATCAGCAACAACAATAGGTAAAACGCCAACATTGTAGAACAATATTTTGTAAACAAATAAATGAAAAGGAAAAAACAGTAAAAGTGCAAAATTCGGCAGTGCGGAATCAAATATATCATTCACCAACGTGTTGATATGTATTATGTGATAATTGTCCTGAGACTGTAGTTAATAACTACGATCTATCTGCAAATATGTCTGAAAGTTGAATAAAGACTTTAAAAAATGGTTTTATATACATTTTTCGCCTACTATTTTGTTGTTTGGAACGATTTAATCAATATTATTGATATCAATGTTTATTTTTTTCGTATAAGCATATGTATGTACATAAGTATGTACATGTGTGTATATATAAGAAATAATTATATTTATTAGTTGTCTTAAAACTAAAAGAAAAAATTAAAAAAATGCAGTTGTATTAAAAATACATATACCTTTTTACATATATCGTTTAGTTTTACTAATCGTTAATATCTTTTTCCCTTATATCCCATAGATCACTGGTTTGACTTAACATAACTAAAACTTAATATTTCTGAAAGTATAATATCATACGGGTCTTTACCTCATTTAAGGAGCTAATACACGACATGTTTTTTACATCTGACTTGTCAAATTCTCCACTGCTAATACATACAAACATGTCGTGTGTTACCTTTAAAACATTACTTCTGTAAAAACACATGTGTTGAGACATCTGACAAAATTTTAATTAGAGTGCGCTCTATTTTCTTCTGTAAAAACATGTGACATCGTTCGTTGGCAGAAATCTCTGCTGCTGCAAAGCAGTCAGCGTAAAAGTACAATTTTGACAGACATGTAGATTTACACATGTCTCACAAATTTTAAAGTGAGATGTAAAAAACATGCCGTGTATTATAGCCTTTAGACGCTTTAAAAAGTTAATTTTAATCGACCTAAGTATCTAACAACCTATTAAGGTTTCAGAAAATATATGTATACCTAATGAAATCATAAACGAATATTAAAAAAATTATAAACAGAATTACAAAACGATGTGTAATTTTGCCACCCGTCACTCATTCTCTGACTGACGAAACAATTTTTAACTGGAAAACTAATAATAACAAAATGATAATTTTTAGTGTAAACAAAGATAATCAAAATATAGTTGTTGTGTCGAATGGCGCCATGGTGCATTTATGTACACGTAGTAGATATAATGTGGTGTTAATAGCGCTGTTGATTATTTTTCCTTTTAAGTTGCGACTGTCAAATTACATACATACATACACATACATATGTATGTACCTGTACTACATTTACCTTTATAAAAAAACTGATATCACGGTGTATGTACATAAAATATGACGTTTAAACAAGAAACAACTTGGAATAATTGTAATAATACAAATATGTATACCACTTTCTTTAAAAAACACAACAACATTATCATAAAAATTTTACCAGCCCACACATTTACATATTTTTTTTATTAGATGTTATTTTCTTCTAGTATGTTGCATTATTCATGCTGACAGAAAAACAAGAGTTTGATGTTAAGAAGCATTCACATACATACATATGTAGGAATATATAAGTTTTTTCCTATTCTACCTCTCATTTTTAAAGTAAATAACTTTAACGTAATATATGTATTTATGTAGGTACTACCTTTAGTCATTGACGTAGCTACAAATTTTTTCTTGGGATAGCAAAAGCTTAATAAAAATTTACCTTGCAAAATATTAAACCGAGTTAATTTTACATGTATGTACATAAGTACTTCAGTTTTATTATAGATAATTTTTTAAATTCTGTGTGAGGAAAAAACAATTCTATTATGGTGTGTTAAATAGTCTTCTTTTTTAGGATTTTAAATAGTTATCAAAGATACCTGACATCTATTATTATTAAAAATCGTAGCTTATCCTAGATTTAGGATTTCATATAATACGTCATTTTTTTCTATTTCTGATGCCATTTTTTATTTTTAATTTTTACATAGTGAACTATTCCACTAGTCAACTCATTTCATACTAATATCGATGTTGTTAAAAAAAATCCTCCATTTCTTTTCACGCGCCATCTTGGGCGCAAAGAGACAAAGCCGTAACTACTATATTTAACTTAAATATATATTCGCCATTTAATCTAGTAAGCCATCTTGGATTTTAAATTTTTTATAGTTAACGGCATTTAACTAGTCAAACCTCTGATACAGATAGAGTCATGTTTACTTGCTCAAATTTCTGAAAGTCATCGGTCGATTATGCTGATTTTTTATACCGATCCGCTTCTGAATATTGCTGATACCACATAATGCTTTTGCAGGGGTCTGAAAAAACTGATTTCGATACACGAACAGACCGGCAGTGCTCAGTAGACTTCATTATTCATATACTTTGTGGGTCGGTAATGAATATTGTAGAAATTTCACATGAAGTGTTAAATCTATATGTACCCTTACACTCTCTGTAAATTATATAACAAGCCCATTATGTAAGCAAATTTGTTTAAAAATATCAATATAAGAACCACAAAAAAATTACAGCAAAACAAACACACACTTTGCAAAAAAAAAATTTGTGCATAAAAATACAGAGAAGTGGCATAAGAAAATAACATAATGATAACTAGGACAATTAGAATGATAATGTAAAAGAAACTGTTATTAAAAAAAGCAAAGAACATGTGAAAGCAAAAGTAAATTAAATAAAAATTATAAAACAACAAAGTTAAAGAAATAACTCAGAATATTGTTATGAAATTAGAAAGACGAAGTACATATGTACATACACTTAGGCACACATACATACATTTGTATATTTTGTACTTATAATATACTTATGTATGTATTTATAGATGCATATACATACATAGATATCTATCTTACAGCATGAAAGTGTGACAATAGGAGTGTGTAAGCAATATTATCTAAACCAACAGCCTTGAAATGGATACAAACAAATACGAAGATGTAAGTTATGCATATCGTTGCTGTCAATTAGAAAGGCGCCTTACTCAAACAATTGTAATTTCACAGAAAAGATAAAACGTAACAGAAAATGTATTGTAATGTAACTTCCATTGAAAAATTGCTGGTAAAACTGTAAAACTATTGCATTAAATTGTTGTGTCAAGATGTATTTGCGTGAATTGTATTGAAATCACTGAAAAATTCAAATTCGTAAAAAATTGTTTACATAAAAATGTTAATTTATCAGTACCTTATTGATTCTTATCTTGCGTTTATTTCTTCAGTTTATTGATTTAAAATGCAGCCATACAATCTTTACAGTTAGCGCAAATTCAAGAATTAAATCTTTTTTTAATCTCCCACTGCATTATAGTACCATCGATTTAATCAAAAAAAATATATAAAAACTATACTACAAATCAGAGGTATTTATAAATAACAAAACTCTTGTAATATATGTATATATATTTAAATTTATAAACAATATTGAAACTCAATCCATACAATTAAATCAAGTTATAGCAAATACGCAAAAGAAAAGTAAACATGTATGGCATTTAAAAGTCGTATGATGCCGACTTGAAGTCTATAAACATCGGATTTTATATGCTGGTCCTAATGAATATAACCCCTTTCCAGACCGTTTCAAAAACATTTAGTATCATCTACTTCTTAAAGCAATTTGAAAACTTTTTATTGCAAAATGTTGAACTGCTCCTGGCAAATTAAGTTAATTTTATAAATATTATAAATTATGCTGAGCGCTGAGGCTTAATTTTACTTCATAAACAATATAGGTAAAATAAAATCGCAGAAAAAGAATAACAAAACCTTTTTTGTACTGACGCAATACGTTTGCTAAAAAAAGTTAGAATTTGTATTTATTGCAATAGGAAAACATGAATAATTTTGTTGACTTATTTTTGCTATATAGAAATATTACAAAAATTTGCATAAAAATAAATATAAAAATAGAACCCATGACAAATTATCTACATTAATAGCTTTTTAAACATTTTTGTGCAGGTAGGTATAACTTTTTATTAATTTATTAAAATGAAAGTAATATATATAAAAGCCTATTTTAAGACCAATAAAAATAGGTATATTACAGAAGCAATGTTCCCTATACTATTGTACAACGATAATGTAGGTACCTATAATATAAAAATAAAAAATATGTAAAAATATCTCTAAATACAGGTAATTAGGTACTTAGGTATGATATTAAAAAAATTGTTTGTATGTATGTATGTTTGTTAAAAAATATAAAAAAAAAATTTAATTAAAGTAGGTACAGAAAAAATCTTAAATACCTATTGATTTTTAAATTTTAGTTAGGTAATTTACTAATTTTTGTAAGAAGTTAGGACACAAACATTTTTTGTTATGGCAACACTGATTAAATGCATATTTTTTGTGAATTCGTTTTGTGTTTTTCTTTTAAATTATTTTGTTTTTTTTGAATTGCGCTGTTTTAAGAATCTAGACCAGGCGAAAAACAAGGTACCCATCTACACATATCGATGTTTACCGGTAGAAAGACACTAACTCAAATAATTGTAACTTTAACATAAAACAAAAAAACACATTACCTACCTACCTAGAAACTGTATTATAATTACTTTTTTTGCATGTAACTCTTATTTTTGATTATATTGCGTTAAATTTTTGTGACGAGGTGAAATGTATTTAAATAATTTAAAAAAGTAAATTTCGTAAAAAAAATACGACTTAGGACATTTTCACCTGCGACCATCGATATATGTATTAATAATTTAACAAAAGCACATACTTAATCATACATAATACTTATACCTATATAGTTTATCTTTACAATATGCATATGATTATTGGCTAAATTACCTTGCATATGCTTTAGCTTTTTTTATTATTGTTATTTATGCTATTTTATTTTTAGTGCATAGGTATAAGTACTACAGCAATTATTTGTTTTATTTTTATTTTTATTATTTTTTTTTTTTTTTGTTATTGTTATTGTCAGTTGTTATTTTTGTTTAACACACATATTTATATAATTGATATAAGTATGATTGCATGTATTCATTTACCATCACTGTACGTACATTTATACAAAGGATGTTTTGTTTTGTGTAGGTACACCTTATCTTAACCAACCTCAAAAATTAAAAATATTAACACTTACTGTTGATTCTGATTTAATGTTAAAAAAATTATAGAAAAAATAAACATTAAAAGCACGAATTTTAAACAAATATTAGGCATATACCTTTTCCAAATTTAAATATTTCATTCAATGAATTTTAAATGAAAAAACAACTATACAATTTTTTTGTAGTCGTCCCCGGTTGGGCTTTTTTATTCACTTTATTTTTTGTCACTGACAAATTTTTTTTCACTTTATGGGATGTTATGTTGTTGCATTACAATATTTTCTCATCACGTAATCTTGATTTACTTTGAAACAATTATTTTAATTTCACATTAATTTATAACAAATAAATTGATTTTATAATTTTAGTACATTTATTAAATATTATATAGAATTTTATTTAATATATCTGTTGAAATTTCACATTTTACGCAGCCCGATTTTTTCTCATCAAGATATGGCAGAAAAACACAAAAGCATGAAAAAAGTGTTGCCCAATCTTGTATGCAGTGTAGCCAGAGGTTTGGTTTTTTGTTAATGTCAATATTATTGCCAACTTAAACTCAGTATCCATGCGGCAAAAATATATGTACGACAACACGTCATTAAAAGTCGGAATAACCACTCTACCCAACAATCATTTTGGTTGGTAATCAATTTAAGAACAAAATTGAAAACACGAGGTATATTATCGTTGTGTGAAATTAAAAGCTTTTGTACAGTCTAAATAATGATATTACACAATTTAACAGAAGGAGATCCTAAGTTGTTGGATATTGTAATTATACATTACATATGCTAATATTACTATTTTGCTTAGTTAATTTTATTTGAAATTAACTGTGTTTTAAATTCAAAACTTGTAAAATAACAAAAAAAATAACAAACTGTGGTATATCAAAAACACATTTTAAGGACAGTTTTTACTTGAAAAGCAATAACAAGTTTTTTGAACTTTTGTGAAATCCAAGGCGAATTTATACATGGTGGAGAAAATTCTTGTCAAAATTGGTTAAATATGCCTTGATTTTTTTTATTAATGCAGAGAAGGAAAATGTGATTTTGGCTTCGGTATTAAACAATTAACTTACGTGTACTTATTTGATGATAAATGTGCAAAATTTATGTATATTTGTTGCTTTTGCGTCATTGATAATGTGTTTAAAAACTGTATATCCTTTTTTTAAACAAATTTTATTATATTAATATGTCATAACAACTTTTCCATCCCTGATATACGAATTGGCCTTAACATAAAACATCCCCTCAAAAGTTGCTTTGTTGTATCAATTCGCCGATGCATATACCTGTATGAATATGCCCAAGGCATATACAGTAGACTCGCGGTAACAAAAACACTGCCTTACGTGAACACCGGATAAGATGAACATTATTTTTTTACACTGACTACTCTGTAGCGTGAACACAGTGAGAAAGCCTTAAAACGTGAACAAATTTGGCGGTTATCCAAATCGTTTTTATAAAAAGGGGTATCCGCGTAAATGATTGCACAGGTTTAGTTTAGTGCGCGCTGCTGATTTAGCATGATCTAATCTAAAGCTTTTTGTTAAAAATGTCACAAAAACTACAAAAATTCTAAAGTTAAACTCCTTGTGATTGGAAAGGCAAAAAATCCTTGCTCTTTTAGAAATTTATAATCTCCTGTGGACTACAATTGCTCCAAATTGTAATGGATGACAGCTGCTATTTTTGAAAATTGGTTTAACTATTAATGGACGCCATTGGCTATTTCAACTTGGCAACGTCTGAAAAAGAAAACAATAGCAAAATGCTGGCTGAACATTTGTAGCTCTTTAGGAGATGAAGAAAAAAAAGTAACACATTTTTTAATTAATTTTAACGTACTTATTTTTTTTTTTAAACATATGTTGAATAAATAAATAAATAAATAAATATGTACATAACAATCCGAAATACCAAAAAATAAATGAATTTGATTTAAATCACATGTCTAATTTGTTTGGAAATTTAAAAGAGTTACACCATCGACAACATGAACAACTTCGCAAACGTGAACACGCTCGGTTTTTAATAGTTCACATTACCGCGAGTCTACTGTATATTCATCAGGTACTCTTGTTTCGTCAGCTGATTATTTTTTTCTTTACTTATTTTAAGTTTCAGCTGTCAAAGTCTATATATAAAAAACACTTTTCTCTTCTCTCTCATTAATTTCAAATGTCAAACTTCATATATAAAAAATATAAACAAAAAAATTTTCTTCGTACTGCAATTACCTGATGAATAAATATGCCTTGGAATATGCCTTGGTGAAAGCCTATAACATTATGACAATATGACATGTTAGGAATTTGAATACAGTAATGTTATATATATTTCCTGCTATACTTTTAGCTTTTTATTTAGTAGCTTAACTGGTATAACTAATGCAGTTATGAAAATCATCAATGCCATACCTTTTAAATAATTGTTTGCATTGTTTTAAGGTCGCCAGCGTTAGCAATACGTTGTAGTATACAAATGCTGTTGTCAGTGATACATTTAAAAAATTAACCAATATGGACTTCGAGAACAAAACAGTATATATATTTACAGGACAAACGGTATTATAATTAACCTGCATTACCAATATTAATGCAGTGCTTAATCTTATATTTCGCGTTAGACCAATTTATCTGCATTGCTAGGCATATTGTCAAAACAAAGTTGAGATTTATTGAAATACATATAGGTATGTATTTTTTTAGTTTTTATTTACAATTAAACCATTTCCATTTATATTCATTAAATTAAATTTTATTTAAAAATTTTTTTAACTCTGCTTACGTTCTAAAATTTTTTTTCTGTTTCATTTTTGTTATTAATAATTAATTTTACGTTCTTTTATAATATAATAATACATAATTGAAATATTTGTATATTTCTAAAATGGGTTTTTATATTTTTGTTATTGTTAAGCTGTATTTCTTATGTTAAGAAAATAATATAAATACTCAAATATTTATTTCTTAATAATTTATTTAAAATATATTAAAATTAACAAACGAACACATTGATTTTAAAAATCTCGATTTTAATGATAAATTTACGAAGATCTTTTACAGATGTTCGCAAAAGAATACGAAATAAATAATAATTTAAAAAAAATAATTTTTATCAGGAATTTGATATTAAAAATTTTAATGTCATCTTTGAAAGTTCCCTGTTAAGCAAAACGTAAAGAACAATTATTTCAGTAGTACTATTTAAAAATTAAATACCTAAAATTTAAACTAAGTTATACTAAATATAATATTTAATATTCAAACATTTTTTTGTTTACTTCTAATGAGAATATGTACAAAATATATAAAAAGTTCTGGCGAATTTTATATGTGTATGTTATTTTTGTCTATTAAATTGCTAAAAAAAATATATATTCAAAAATTAAATATGTCATTTATAACAAGAAATTTTGTGTTAACTAACTAGCTGCTAACTGTGTATGCGTAAATTCCCATAAGAGAAAAATAGCTGCTCGTTAATTAACACACAATTTCTTGTTATGAATAATGACAAAAATATGTATGTATGTATGTATGTATAAATAAATTATTAAAATCAAAGTATTTAACAGGTATTGAAATAAATATAATAAAAATCTAGCAGTTTTATTTAATTATTAAGAAAACGGTTTTTTTGTTGCATAAAAATCAAATTTAAACAAATGTTAGTGATTTTTAAATAAAATAAAACTAGTCTTTTCTCATATAAGAAAATTTGTGTTAACGTGTGTTTACACTGAAGTATTTTTTCTCGGTTTACAGAATAGATAAAAAGAAATTAGAAATTTCTGTAACAAGAAAAATTGTCTGAAGGAAACAATTGTTAAAACTCACATTATTATTACATTCCAACCCTTGTTCTGTATTCCGAACGAAAAGGAAATTGTCACTGCAGTGTTGTTTCATAATTAATTTATTTATTTAAAAAAAAAAGAAGAAAATTAATTCTCAATTTTGAGAGCATTTACAATAAACAGAATTTTCTATAAATTCTTTCTTTTCAGATAATTTCCAAAAAATACTTTTTTCACGGAATTTACAATAAATTCTTCCTTATTGCAGAATATTTGATATCTTTTTTTAAAGGAATTTACAACAAATTTTCTCATCTCAGAAAATTTATCATAAATTCTTTATTTTTAGATAATACTCAACAATTTTTCGGTGTATGAATAATTTATTAAAAATTCTCTCTCGAACAATTTATGAAAATCCTTCTTTAAAGCCATTTAGATGATTTTCCTAAAAAAAAAAATTAGTTCATTTTCTGTTTAAATAGAATTTTTGCTTAATTATTTTTTTAGAGATTTTTAAAAACGTAATGTCTCTATTTAGAGAATACGCAATTATTTTTCTATTTTAAAAATATTTCAGACAGTATTTTTTAAAGACAATTAACATAATAAATTAGATAAATTGTATTTAAAAATCATATTCGTTCTCAATGTTATACCGGAGAAAAACATTTAAAAATCTATAAATATATTATCATTTAAACAAAATCAACTACATTAAGTTTTTTTTTTCTATACAAAATATATAAATGTTTGCTAAAAATTTGCAATCATTTTTATTTATTTATTTTTTTTTTAATTAAACTTTATTTTATGTTGTTTCCTTTATCTGTGGTTAATTTGTAAAAGTTTTCAATATATATTATTAATTTTTTTAGTTTCTTTTTTTAAATACTATTTCATTGTTGTTTTTTATGTGTTTTTATATGTAGAGATATTTATAATTGCTAAATTTGGGTTTTTTCACTTCTGTTTTTATTATTATTTCATTTTGTAGTAAGTAATATGTATGCAAGAGAGTAATGTGACAGAATTTGTTATTTTTTTTTTAGATTTGTTTTCCTATTTATAATGACATGTTTTATAAACCATCAAAAGAATAAAAAAGGCAAATAGACCTTAGAATCTTAAAAACAATTGCCAAGAGTAGAGTATTAAAAATTACTAAAAGATTAAAAATAAATAAGAAATTGAAAAATAAAGAAAATTTGTTGGAATAACTTTTGACAATTTTTCACTAGACTCAAGGTGCTTTCTTTACATTGTTGTGCAACCATACTAGTTCATTTTATAGATTTTAACTAGATTTAAAATCTACTAAATTATTAAAAAAAACTGTTGCAATTTTATTGAATTCGTCTTAAAACTTAAACAAAAATATATTTTTAAATTTCTTTAAGTTCTAACTAGTTGGCCACAAAAATTTTTATATTTTTTTTTACTGAATACACAAATTTATAAAATAAGCTTATGACAGCAATTTTTCAATCAGCCCAAAGGACATTTTAATTTATTTCAATTCAAATTCATAATTAAATTTGTGTTTGTGTGTGTGTGTGTGTGTGTGTTTTTATGCTAGAAAATTAATTAAATTAAAAAAACTTAAACTAAACTTATGGAGTGAAAACATTTTTAGAAAAATTTGTATAAAAATACTACTTAAAAAAACAAAAAACTTATTATAATTTACACTAAGAGATAATAGTTAAGATAAAATGTATTTGAAGAAAACACTCAGACTTCCAGTTGTTTTGAAGGTTGTTGGTTAATGAAAGGTTCGCTCCACATACGACGTAAGTCTCCCTGCAAATTAAAAAAAATAAAATATTATTTAAGTAATGGAAAGTTTTATACAACATTAAACAGAGAAAACTTGTTAACACTGCACAGAGGGAGATTTTCGTGAAAAGTAGTTAAAATTAAAAGAACATATTTTATAGAGGGCATATACTTAAAATTCCCCACTTAAGGTCTTTTTATACCCTTCACCTGTGGTGCACAAGGGTATATAAAGCTTTGTCATTCCGTTTGTAATTTCTACAATTTTCATTTCCGACCCCATAAAGTATATATTTTCTGAAAGCTTATGAAAAGAGGAGTCGATGACCGTCTGTCCGTGTGTTGGTTGAAATCAACTTTTAGAACCAACTATATGTTCCCCAGATCTGTGTATGGTATTAATCTCTTGGAAATATCCGGGAATGAATCGCTATTGAAATTCAGCACAATCGCCCTATAACTTTCTAAGATATGAGCAAAAAACCACGACCACCTCGTTTTTTCACAATTACAACAACAACATACATATATACTGGTTAGAGTAAACGTGGCATCGAATCCCAGCTGAGCCAAAAAATTTTTTTTTTATTTTATTTTTTTATTTATATTTTTATTATTTTTATACCCTTCACACAGTGAAAAAGGGTATATATAGCTTTGTCATTCCGTTTGTAATTTCTACAATTTTCATTTCCGACCCCATAAAGTATATATTTTCTGAAAGCTTATGAATAGAGGAGTCGATTAAGCCCTGACCGTCTGTCCGTCTGCCCGTCTGTCCGTGTGTTGGTTGAAATCAACTTTTAGAAGCAACTATATGTTCCTCAGATCTGTATATGGTATCAATCTCTTGGAAATATCCAGGAATGAATCGCTATTGAAATTCGGCACAATCGCCCCATAACTTTCTGAGATATGAGCAAAAAACCACGACCACCTCGTTTTTTTCACAATTACAACAACAACATACATACATAGATACATGTAAAAAACATACCAAACAAAAAAAATTACAAAAAAAAAATATTTAAAATAAGAAAAAAATAATAAAAAAAACTACAAAAAAAAAAATTTTAAAAAAATGTAAAAAAAAATTTTAAAAATTTTTCTAAAAAAAATATTTTAAAAAATTTAAAAAAAATATAAAAAAAAATAATAAAATATAAATAATATATTAAATAAAATAAAATAAAATTTTTTTGGCTCAGCTGGGATTCGATGCCACATTTATTCTAACGTGTACGTGATACAAACAATTGTTATTGCATGACTACACGTTGTGAAGGGTATATAAGATTCGGCACGGCCGAATATAGCACTGTTACTTGTTTTAATATATATTTTTTTAAATTTAAAAAAAAAATTTTTTTTAAATTTTTTTTTTAATTTTTTTTTTGTAATTTTTTATTGCTTTTTTTTGTTTTTAATATTTTTGTTTTATTATTTTTTTTTTTGTAATTTTTTTTTAGAAACATATGTATGGTATGTTTTTTATACCCTTCACACAGTGAAAAAGGGTATATATAGGTTTGTCATTCCGTGTGAAATTTCTACAATTTTCATTTCCGACCCCATAAAGTATATATTTTCTGAAAGCTTATGAATAGGGGAGTCGATTAAGCTCTGTCAGTCTGTCCGTCTGACCGTCTGTCCGTGTGTATGTTGAAATCAACTTTTTGAAGCCCCCCGACATAGGTTGGACCCGGGTTAGGTATTAAAATATCAGAAATATTCGGGAGTAGATCGGTATTGAAAATCAGAAACATCGGTACATAAACAACTGAGATATGAGCAAAAACCCACGACCACCTCGATTTTTTTTTTCACAAAAACAACATTACAACAACAACATACATACATACAAACATGTATACTGGTTAGAGAAAACGTGGCATCGAATCCCAGCTGAGCCAAAAAATTTTTTTTTCAAGTTTTTAAAATTTTTTTTTATTTTTTTTTATTTTTTATTTAATATATTATTTATATTTTTATTATTTTTTTTTTTAATATTTTTTTTAAATTTTTTTTTATTTTTTATTTTTTTTTTTATTTTTTTATTGTTTTATATATATTATATATATAATTATGTTTTTTTTTAATTTTTTTTTTAAATTTTTTTTTTAAATTTTTTTTTAAAATTTTTTTTTTTAAATTTTTTTTAATATTTTTTTTTTTTGTTTTTTTAACATACATACGTGAATTTATAATTTTACAATGGGATGTTTTTATATATTTCATATGGGATGAATGGTGACACAAACTACTGTTATTGCATGACTGCACGTTGTGAAGGGTATATAAGATTCGGCACGGCCGAATATAGCGCTCTTACTTGTTATATGTATGGTTTTAACATGTATGTACGTATTTTATATGAGATGAATGGTGATACAATCACTAGCACTGTTACTTGTTTAATTAATCATTAAAACCGGACATTTTATATATGTATTTTTTCCTTTGGGAGAAAAACTTCGAAAAAAGTTCGAATACTTATTGAATTAGACAAATAACAAAGAAATTCACAATCTCTAGCAATCTAAAAATATTGTACAAACACACTACACTGTGGGATATTTTTTGTTATCGATGCGGTACTGTTCGCAAAAAAAAATCTTTAAAACAAACAAATCAATCAAATAAATATATGTTAATACAATTTCCAAATTTACCTTTAAATAAGCCATTGTCAACAAAGGCAATAATGTAAATGGTACCAAGTACAATAAAGCTGGCTGAGCAGCTTTAAAAACTTCCGAACTTACTGTAGCCGTTAGCAAACCAAGGAAATAACTGAAAAAACAAAAAACAGAAATATAATTGAAATGTTTTAATTTACATTTTAAATTTTAACTCACCCCAATAAGGAACAATGAAAATATGTCAACCTCGAGCCGACACCTTTTGGCGGCGATAGAGATGGATCATTTGTTACGCCCTGCGACTTTTTGTAAGCATCATAGCGTAGTACAAAGCACAGCAACAGACCCGGCATCACGATATCACCCAGACCCAACATAGAAAAATGTCCTGTATTGTGTATGCTTGGAAAAACCAGTTTTCCAGGTAAATTTAATTTCGGTGGTTCTCTGACAATATTACCCAAATTCAGTTTGCGCGCCACAATGCCAACTGGATTTTCAGCTGGTCGTGTCGCCACCTTTACCATAACATTCGTGCTAAAGATGTACGAGGAGAAGAAAACCCAAAACACATCGTAAATGAGAAGACCGGTTAGTAGAAGGGTTGAGACTTTAAGACTTGGCAAGCGTACGAAGGCAATAAATGCAACACAAAGGCCCATGCCCATGGCTAGAAGTGGAAAAAAAATAAAGTTTTTGTGTAAATTTATAAATTAAACCAAAAGGCAAATTTGTTAAGATTTTTTTTTATTTTTTTGTTTTAAATTAATTTCTTAAAAAAATGTTGATTTAAAATTGTGATTAAAGACGTGATTTAGGCTATTAGTTATACCTTTTCTTCACTATGGATTTTCATATAGATTAATTAATAATATTTAATAGAGTGTTACTTATTTCGTCCATATATTTGTTTTAAATTTTGTTTTAGAAAATTTTTTACTTACCATCCATTAAAAGCCAATGACCGGTAAGCACCCATATGCAAACAATTGACACAGACAGAGTAAAACTGAAAAGTTCAGCGGCAGTAAATCGTCCACAAATGCCAAATGAAATGCGATTGCCATCAGTACAGGGGCGTATAATATACTGACACATGGGCAAGAGTAAAAAGGCTAAAGCCACTGTAGCAATTACTAAAAAAGGAAAGAGAGAACGCAAAAAAACAATAAAACAAAATCTTGCAAAACAAAAAGATATTAATTAAGTTGATTAAACATACTTGCGGTACAGACAGCAAACAGCAATTGCATTGAATCGAAAAAGAAAAACATAATCAACAATGATATAGAAGCTCCCAAAGGTAAACACAAAGCGTGCATCGTATCCAAGGTGGCAAATTTGTCTAAAAAGTTTCATAAAAACAATAACCAAAAAAAAAAAAAAATAAAATAGAAAAACCAAATAATGTTTTCAAATAATTGTATTTTGAAACCAGGTAGAAAAGGCCTAAAATGTTACGATTACTAACACATACTTGTATCCTGTTGTACAGGTTCACCGGTCAACAAATTTGTCATCGATTCATTGCGTTTCTTCTGTTCACGTTCTCGAGCCTCCTGTTCAATATTTAAACTACGAAAACTACCATAAACGATTAACAGCATTGATATAAGGCATGTCGAGACTCTCGATGAATCCATAATGCTAGTGACCTGAAAGCTGCTTGTTGTTGTACTACTGCTGTCAATAAGTAAACCAGCGCCTGCTGCTGCTCCTGCTCCACCATTTAATGAACTGTGCGACATTGCTTAGTGCAGCCTTCAAAAAGGCAGCACCCGTCTTTTTTACCTTTCGTCTTCTACCAAATTGTAAGAATTTAACTGTTATTGCTGACTTTGCTTAAGATGGAATGGGAATAGAGCTTTTTTGCAAAGTGAAAAAAAAATAAATAATTTAAAATCAAATTTTCTTTCAATTTCCGCTTCCGTTAACAGATTTAAATCGTAGTTGTAAAGAAGAAACTTATTATTAAGTTCTGTTTAATTTGCTTAGGTTGTATAGGCTGTTATTGCCGACAATAATGTTGATTATGACGATGAAAGGTGAATGCGGGCTGGTTTAACTTCTAACTGTTAATACTGTACTGATGACATTTACTGGTATCTCATTTATGACATAAAGTGCACAGTTCTTGTGTTAAATATTTTTATTTTCTTATTCAATTTAAGGTTGTTGCACTTTTCTTTATTTTCCTTGTCTTTTTGGGTGATATGATTTACTTTCTTCGAACACACTTTAAGTGCACTTACTACACTCTTGTTGTTCGTTTACTCTTTGCAAGGTGTTTTCATTTCATATCAGGACATCTAAATCTACAACTACAATTCAGTGATACATACATTGTTTATGTTTTTGATTTATCAGTTCCAGTTTTTTGTTGTTGTTGTTGATTTATTCTATACTGCATCTATAAGTATGTTTATAAAATGAAACATTAAATTATTTGTTAATAAATACATATTACTTAAAGATAATAAAGTTTGTCTAGATAAGTAAAAGCATAAGCACGTTTATCGCAACCACTATCAAGGAAACAGATTTTAAGTAAATAATTAAAGAAGATATAACAAAAAAAAAAAAAAAACTTTAAAGAATAAATAATAGACATACACTCCTGCTAAATTGAGTAAAATCACACGATTTTCTTTATTTGGTAATCCAGCAAAAATTTGTATTGTTAGTGAAAAGTGACTTAAATTTTCGTGACTTTTAAGTCCATAGTGCAAAAGAATTTTTTGAAGACCTGGACCCGCGTAAAGTATTAAAATATTGGAAATATTCGGGAGCAGATCAGTATTGAAAATCAGAAAAATCTGTACATAAACAACTGAGATATGAGCAAAAAACTACGACCACCTCGTTTTTTTTTTACAACAACAACAACAACATACAACACATACATACAAACATGGTGTACTGGTTAGAATGAACGTGGCATCGAAATCCAGCTGAGCCAAAAAAAAAAATTTTCATATACATATTTTATTTTATACATTATTTATTTTTTATTGTTATTTTTTTATTTTTAATTTCTTTTATTTTTTGATTTTTTTTATATTTTTTTTTTATTTTTTTTTATTATTTTTTTTTATTATTTTTTTTTTAACAAATATACGTAAACTTAATTTGTAATTTTACAATGGGATGTTTAAATCAAATCATTTAATCATCCCTTGACCCCGTATTTTTACTTTATTTGTTTAAAACTTTAGCTGTCAAAGTCCATATATAAAAAACAATTCTCTCTGTTCTCTCATTTATTTCAAATGTTAAACCTCATATATTTACATATAAAATATACATATAAATAAAAAATTTCTCTCCGAACTCCAATTAACTTATAAATAAATATGCCTTGCTCAACTTTATTAATTTTTGGTATAAAAATTAACTTTTAAAAGCATTTCAGATAGTAACTTTGATTTTCCGAGCAAATTTTTCAAAGCGAACAAATCGTGCTGCAAAAAGCTCTTAGTGAAAAAGTTTTCTCCTGACAAAAAATTTTGTCCGAAACAAATGGGTGAATTCATCCTTAGGTTACTCTTTTTACTTTCACAATTTTGGGTAAACATAAATATACCCAGCAAAACAAATTTAGAAGTAGTGCAAAGTACTTCACATTTGCAGGACTTTAAAATCAATAGTGCGAAAGTAATCATTCTAAAAAAACTTTCGAATTGCGAAATAATTTAAAATAAATTGTGTGCTTCAAAATTAATGAAAAATCATGCTAAATTTCCTAAACAACTCATGTAAACAAACAGCATTAACTAATGAAACGTATGCATTAAAGATGTAACGAATATTAATTTTTAAATATTCGCAAATGCAAATATTATCCGAATGAGTTGTAACTTACCTAAAGTTAGTTGACTGGTATGGCCAAATATACCACTTTTGTTTTTGTCTCCGTTTTGCTACTAACAAAAAACAAAAACTTGTTTTTAATAAAAATTTCAAAAATTGTATTACCCAGCATTTACACATGAAAGTAAATGCCTGATATTCGCAATACACTCACACTTCTTCACTAACACACTCAAATTTTCACAATAATTTTTTTACGTTTTCAAGAGAGTAAAGTGACAAATAGGTAAACACTGTTGACTGCTAATAAGACTTATACAAATTTACAGAATTGTAACAATTGTAAATATAACTTATTTATGACTATATATGAAAAGATTCATAATATTTATTCTTCAACTATACATAAAGAAACAATTGATGTCTTTTTAAAACAATAATTTTATTAAAAATTAACAAAAATATTTTTTTTTCTTTAAAACCCTTTAAATTTCTGCATGAAATATTCTTGGTAACTCTAAAGGTAATAAAAACAAGTAAGAGTGATATATTAAACCGTGCCGAATCTTATATACCCTTCACAACGCATAGTCATGCAATAACAATAGTTTGTATCACCATTTATCTCATATAAAATAAAAAACATACATATATAAAAACATTCCGTTGCAAAATTATAAATTGAGTTGTATGGTTTTCCAAAAAAAAAAAAAATATAAAAAAAAAATTTTTTAAAAACAAAAACAACAATAAAAAAAATTACAAATAAAACAAAAAAAATTAAAAAAAATAAATAAATAAAAAAAAAATACAAAAATAATAATAATAATATAAATAATATATAAAATAAAAAAAAAATTTTTGGCTCAGCTGGGATTCGATACTACGTTTACTTTAACCAGGGTATCAATTCTCGTTCTATGAAACTATGAAATGAAAAGTTTTTGTGTGTAATACCATATGGTGCCACCATACCCTTTGCTATACAAAAACTTTTTCATTTCACAGTTTCACAGAACGAGAATTGAGCCCCAGTATATATGTATGTATGTCGTTGTTGTAATTGTGAAAAAAACGAGGTGGTCGCGGTTTTTTGCTTAGAAAGTTATGAGGCGATTGTGCTGAATTTCAATAGCGATTCATTCCCGGATATTTCCAAAAGATTGATACCATACACAGATCTGAGAAACATAGAGTTGCTTCTAAAAGTTGATTTCAACCAACACACGGACAGACGGGCAGACGGCCAGGGCTTAATCGACTCCTCTATTCATAAGCTTTCAGAAAATATATACTTTATGGGGTCGGAAATAAAAATTAAAGCAATTACAAACGGAATGACAAAGCTATATATACCCTTGTGCACCACAGGTGAAGGGTATAAAAATGGAGGCAAATTAAGCTCATCAATGTACAATGTATAGCGTATTTACGCTTCCACGACATTTTTAAAGTGAAATTTACTTTCCTGTGTAAACGAACAAGAAATTTTCAGCAAAGTGGTCTATTTCATTTATTTTTATGTGTAAATGTAGGATAAGGTGTATTTATTTACTTTCCAGTAAACACGAAAACGAAAAAGTACCTACAAGGGAATTGTGAAAAATTACTCTAAAAAAATTTTCAAGCATAAGTAGGGTTGTAATATGTATATAGGTACATACATAAAAATGAGTATTTAATAACTTATCATTAAATTAAGAAAATTATTGACCAATTCAAAAACCATCCGGTTATCATAATAGAAATGCATATAATGTATATACAACTCGTTTATTTCCATTGACCACAAACACGAGTAAATCACAAATCATACGTGTATGACCGGCTTAAAACAAATTATTGTTTAATTTCAGATGGAATTGACATTACATCTGGCAACTTTTTTAATGTTCTTATCGTTGCTAATTTTAAAAATTTTATTTTTAAACAATTGTGAACAAATTTAAAAATTTTGAAAAAAAACACCCAACAAATTTTCAAAAATTTATTAAAATTCAAATAATTACCAGCTTTAGTACTTTGACTTAAATCTGCATGTATTAGAAATAAAACAGATCTTATTGCATGAAAATTCATCTATAAATTCGAGTTATATTTCTGATAAAGTAAAAATACCTAGTTTAGTACTTTAAAATTTTAAAAGTATTTAAAATACATGACAAAAAAAACATCACAAATATGATAACCTTCATTTCTACAAAATTCTCTGACACAGCTGTTTTACAGAATGTTACCCACATGCCTTGTTAGGAAAAAATTAGTTGAAATGAACACAATCATTTCAAAGTCTTCATCTACCATCCCCAACATAGTTACCGTAAAAGCTTCTTTCAAAACTTAGGCTGCAATTCTTAACTTTTATAGATGAATATTAAAATCTTCATTAGATATTCACTAGATCATACCGAAAACTCGAGCCGCGATGTTCGCTCGCTACCATATCTTCCCAATATTTTTCCTAAAGTTTTGCTTTAAACCTACAAAATAATAATGTTCTGAAATGGAATCAGTCTACCAAATTATAACGTTAACGAAATTGTGACACTCTAAAAGAATTGTTATTTCTTGACGACAAACTGTTTAATGGCTAACTCTTAACTGTAAATAAATTTGACATCAGGAGAAGGGTACAATACTAACCCCACCATCTTCATTTTATTTTTTTTTTAAATTAAACGTCAATAAAAAATCTGTTTTAAAAGCCCTTTATTGGTAATAAAGTATTTGGCATACAAGAAAAACCGGTTTTTATTGTAACAATTCGAACTCCCAATTAAAAAAAAATAAAACGGGTTTAGATTTTTTACACATAAAACCGGTTCGAATAATCTTTTTTTTATGTTTATATAAAAATTAAAAAAAAATCATTTTTTGTTAAGTTTATTTGTATTGAAAATTGAGAAGAATTAAAAAAAATCCGTTTCAAAATTTAAATTAATTTATAAAATAATCTTTTTAATTTAGTATAACTCAATGTCAACAAGTAAGAGTGCTATATTCGGCCGTGCCGACATATAAACGTTTAATTATTTTTATGAATAACAAGTTCGATATACCAAAATAACCGTATTATATTTATTAATAATGAAGCGGTTGTTTTTATTTTTTTAATATGATTCCAAATTTTATTCTAATTTAATTCCCCGAGCTGAGTACCGCAGACCGTTTTGTGTAATAGACCAGCCTCTAGCGAGAATCGAGCCCGCAACCTCAAGACTGGCAGACTAGCACACTATTGACTAGTTGGCCGGGGCACCCGAGAACCGTACCATTAGCGATGATAGTTTTAAATAATAGTTAAATAGTTAAAAAAATATCGCCATTAAAATAAGTGCTTGTAGCCAATAAAGGTTGGAAAAGTTATTCTGTACATAAATATGTAATATGTACCTACTAGAAGATGATAGTTAACATTAAGTGATGCTAACTTAGAACTTTTCAGGTTATATATGGGCCGCTTTTTTAACAACTTAAAACACTTTTCATTTCATATGAATGTATTTTTTTAAAATGATTCGAATATGTTTGTTCAAGGCGAATTCATACAGGTGAAATTATCAGCCCAGCTGATGGGGAGACTTTATGTCAAAATTGGTTGAATTTGCCTAATTAATGCAGGGAAGGGAAGTGTGATTTTAAATTATGTATTAAACAATTAACTTACGTGTACTTTTTTGATAATAAATGTGCTAAATTTATGTATATTTGTTGCTTTTGCGTCATTAATAATGTGTTTCAAACAATTATATCCTTTTTTTAATCAAATTTTATTATATTTAATATGTAAAAACAACTTTTCCATCCCTGATATACAAATTGGTTTTGACATAAAACATCTCATGAAAAGTGGCTTTGTTGTATCAATTCGCCGTTGCATATACCTTATGGATATGCCTTGTGTTTGTTTAATCAAAAACTGTACAGGGTGGTGAAAATTAAACTTACTTAACATGACTGGCTTTCGTCTTAGCAGAAGTTAAAAAAGTACACTACGGTTACCAATAAACAAAGTTTAACAAATGAAATTATTCTAGTGGATAATATTGAACGTTTTTTTAGAGGAAATCGTGATCTAGCTATTACCGTAATTTTAAATTATAATTGCCGTGATAACGAAATTTCATCAAATGACAAAAAATAATTAAAAGTAAATGATCTGCATATTCTTACCTAAAACGAAAATCGCCCTAACAAGCATTTCAATACTTTTACCGTAAAAGTTAAATAACATAATTGAATAAGAAACATACTGCCTGTTCAACAATGTCGAAAGAAAATCCAAGCGAAATTTCATTCGTACAAATATATTCAAAACAACAACAAAAACTAAAAATTTGTTTTTGTTTTCAACGTATTTGTACGAATGAAATTTCGCTTGGGTTTTCTTTCGACATCGTTGAACAGGCAGTTAATGTCTAAGCATTGGGCATTGCATTGAACGTAAAATAGACGTAAGCGCACGGCTAAACCAAATAAATTTAAATTATGTAAAATAAATGTACATAAATTTATAATAATAAATTAAAATAGGTACTTGTAACTTTTAATTGTTAACTAAAAAAATAAATCATGAAGTTTGTCTTTTAACGCCCTTATTCTGAACTTTGTTACGGTAACTAAAATTGTAACAACATTGACTTAAGTGCGGGTTCTGATATTAAAATTTTTAATATTCAGTCAAGGCGAATTCACATCAGGTGATGTTAAAGACCCAGCTAATTGTTTTTTTGTTTGTTTTAGTTTAAACGGCACAATGTCAAATTTTGTTTGTTTTTTAATCCCATAATTAAAACGCGCATTGCTTAAGGGTATAAATATATAATACACGACAGTTGTTTTATTCATCTGACTTTAAAATTTGTTAAACATATATAGATCTTCATGACTGTCAAAATTGTACTTTACAGGCAGATGTAAAAAACATGCCGTGTATTAGCTCCTTTCCAGAATTTGGAAAGTCGATCTTAAAGTTAAAATTTGTGGAAAAAAGTGTTTGGGCCGTAATTCGGCCCCTGTCGTGTTTTTTTAAATTAATTTTTATTTGGGGATTTTTTTGAAAACTAAATAAATATCTAAGATATAGTTATAAGATATGCATACATATTTCTTCAACAATTTTTTATTTTTTTTTTTTTTTGTTTTTTGACGTTTTAGAGTTTTGCTTAAAAATCAAAATGCCTGCAATGCAATTGATTATTATGGGTGAAAACTTGTGAAGTTTGCCTTAAAAATCCAAAATTTTTTAAATTTATGTAATAAATGAAAATACTAATCTTATGAACATTTTATTTGTAAATAAATATACATATAGAAATAAATTTTGAACTAAAATTAAGCATACAATTTGTTTTTTCTGTTTTGACATTCTATCTTTCTATTTACAAGTAAGAGCGCTATAATCGGCCGTGACGAATCTGAAAATACCCTTCACCGTCATCTACATACATAGGTATAATAACCATATCATAGCTAAATTTCGTATTTATATTTCATGTAATACGACATTTTCTTTATTCACACAGTGAAAAAGGGTATATATAGGTTTGTCATTCCGTGTGAAATTTCCACAATTTTCATTTCCGACCCCATAGAGTATATATTTTCTGAAAGCTTATGAATAGGGGAGTCGATTAAGCTCTATCAGTCTTTTTTATTTTTTATTTTATATATTAATTATATTTTTATTATTTTTTTTTTATTATTTTTTTTTTTTAATTTTTTTAAATTGTTTTTTATATTATATTTATTATTTATATTATTATTATTTTTTTTAATTTTTTTTTAATATCTTTTATTTTATTTGTTTTTTAATTTTTTTTTTTATATATTTTTTTAACACACATACGTAAATTTAAATTTTACAATGGGATGTTTTTATATATTTATGTTTTTTATATGTACGTACGTATTTCATATGAGATGAATGGTGATACAAACTATTGTTATTGCGTGACTACACGATGTGAAGGGTATATAAGATTCGGTATGGCCGAATATAGCACTCTTACTGGTTTTTACATAGTAACTGTATTCTACTAGTCAAGACCTTTCATTGATACCCATATTGTTGGGGTTAAAAAAATTTTTTTCGCCATTTCGTTTCAGACGCCATCTTGGATTTTACACTTTTTTAATAGCTTAATACATTAGCGGAAATCACCCTTCGTTGCAAACAGATCATGAAAATGTTGCAGATCTTGCAAGTCTAGTATATATTCTTAAGTTTGCAACACCACAAAAAACAATACACATTAAAATTACATTTACTACAAAATCACTTATTTCCAATACTAAAAACAGTTGGAAATTTTCAAAAGCAACGTTTGCAATAGAATATATACTAGACTTGCAAGCGAAAAAAACAGAGTAACTCCTTTTTATTTGCTCATATCTCAGAAAGTTATGGGGCAATTATGCTGATTTCCAATACAGATCTGCTCCTGAGTATTACTGATATTTTGACGGACAGACGGATAACGCTTAATCGATTTCGCTCTTCATACGTTTTCGGAAAATATATACTTTATGGGGTCGGATATGAATATTGTAGAAAATTCACACGGAATGTCAAACCTATATATACCCTTTACACCACAAGTGAAGTGTAAAAAAAATTAATAATTGTATGACGTAAAGTGTCGCTTTAACTATAGAAAAAAACTTAGTTTTTTTGCATTTCAATACCATACTATTTAAAATATTTTAATACTTAAATTTTTGTCTTTTATTATGAAATTGTTTAACATAAACATTTGTATTTCCCATTGAAACCAGTTTTGTGAGAATAAGTTTTTGTTTACTCGTAAGACAATAGACAAATTTTTGGGTTATCTGAAAGTTATGGTGTTATACAAATTTTCACCATAATTTAAATGAGCGTAAGTTCTTTATTTTAATATTAAAAAAATTGTTCTTAAATATTGTAAATGTAGTCAACTTACAATTGTTTTCATAGCCACAACAATAGGGGTAATCACCCTTCGTTGCTAACAGATCATGCAAATGTTGCAGATCTTGCAATGCAAATGTTGCAGATCTTGCAAGTCTAGTATATTTATACCCTTCACCTGTGGTGTACAAGGGTATATATAGCTTTGTCATTCCGTTTGTAATTTCTACAATTTTAATTTCCGACCCTATAAAGTATATATTTTCTGAAAGCTTATGAATAGAGGAGTCTATTAAGCCCTGACCGTCTGTCCGTCTGTCCGTGTATCCGTCTGTCCGTCTGCCCGTCTGTCCGTGTGTTGGTTGAAATCAACTTTTAGAAGCAACTATATGTTCCTCAGATCTGTATATGGTATCAATCTCTTGGAAATATCCAGGAATGAATCGCTATTGAAATTCAGCACAATCGCCCAATAACTTTCTGAGATATGAGCAAAAAACCACGACCACCTCGTTTTTTTCACAATTACAACAACAACATACATACATAAATACATGTAAAAAACATACCAAACAAAAAAAATTACAAAAAAAAAATATTAAAATTAAGAAAAAAATAATAAAAAAAACTACAAAAAAAAATTTTAAAAAAATTTAAAAAAAAATTTAAAAAAAAATATAAAAAAAAATAATAAAATATAAATAATATATTAAATAAAAAAAATAAAATAAAATTTTTTTGGCTCAGCTGGGATTCGATGCCACATTTATTCTAACGTGTACGTATGCACGTATTTTATATGGGATGAATGGTGATACAAACAATTGTTATTGCATGACTACACGTTGTGAAGGGTATATAAGATTCGGCACGGCCGAATATAGCACTGTTACTTGTTATTCTTAAGTTTGCAACAACACAAAAACAATATACACTAAAATTACATTTCCCACACAAGCACTTATTTCCAATACTAAAAACAGTTGGAAATTTTCAAAAGCAACGTTTGCAATAGAATATATAAAAAACTTGCAAGATCTGCAACATTTGCATCATGTTTGCAACGAAGGGTGATTTCCGCTATTAAGATTAATTTGTAATTTACTACGGTGTTCTTAAAGTTGTAGTAAAAATTGTGAAAAATTCAATGTAACTAAATTTCAGATAAAGGAAAAACTCAAGTAGTTACCGAATTCAATTAACTTAAGTCCCGGGAGTTAAATAGATGATATTTACAACCAAAATGTAACCACCGATCAGAGAGTGCTGATGATGAAATCGTAGCTGGTTTCGAAAATGCATTCCACTCGGCTAGTGTCGGTAAAAACATAATTTTTTCAGATTTATTCTTTCATTTATCACAATTAAAAAATTCTTTGTAAAAAAAATAAAGAATATTAAATATGAACTCAAGCCTGATTAAAAATTTAAATATTAGTTTAAATTTCAGATATTTTTATTTCAGACTTGTTATGGCATTCGCATTCACAAATTTCGAACTTACAATCACATCCGTGAATACCTAAAACTCGATATTCTTACATCTATAATGTACTTTTCGATGGTCACAAGTAGAAAGGCCCTAACTCAAATTAGTTTTTTTTTGGTGATTTCAATATATTTCACAAAAATAAAGTTCGACACAAAAATCTGATGCAATAGTATCAAAAATAACAGTTTTATAAACATTTTTACCAAAAAATAGTTACATTATGATTATTATTGAATCAGGGCCTTTCTACTTGTGGCCAATGATATGTATGTATATCTAAATAGGTTAAGGCAAAACAGTTATGAACAGTTTTCTTCTCTTTTTATACCCTTCACCTGTGGTGCACAAGGGTATATATAGCTTTGTCATTCCGTTTGTAATTTCTACAATTTTCATTTCCGACCCCATAAAGTATATATTTTCTGAAAGCTTATAAATAGAGGAGTCGATTAAGCCCTGACCGTCTGTCCGTCTGTCCGTGTGTTGGTTGAAATCAACTTTTAGAAGCAACTATATGTTCCTCAGATCTGTATATGGTATCAATCTCTTGCAAATATCCAGGAATGAATCGCTATTGAAATTCAGCACAATTGCCCACCACGACCACCTCGTTTTTTTCACAATTACAACAACAACATACATACATAGATACATGTAAAAAACATACCAAACAAAAAAAAATACAAAAAAAAAAAAAAATATTAAAAATAAGAAAAAAATAATAAAAAAAAACTACAAAAAAAAATTTAAAAAAAATTTAAAAAAAAATTTAAAAAAAATATAAAAAAAAATAATAAAATATAAATAATATATTAAATAAAATAAAATAAAATTTTTTGGCTCAGCTGGGATTCGATGCCACATTTATTCTAACCAGTATATACATATGTACGTATTTGATATGAGATGAATGGTGATACAAACAATTGTTATTGCATGACTACACGTTGTGAAGGGTATATAAGATTCGGCACGGCCGAATATAGCACTGTTACTTGTTTAAACCGATTTTAACAAATATGTATACAATTTAAAAGGTATTTTCCTAAAGCAGTGTAGTAGATTGTGAAATTTGGTTTAGTAAATTGTAAATTTTAAGCGTTATAATATTTTACTATCTCATACGCACATACATACATACATACACATATGGGCATTTCCATGTCATCGTTCGTGACATCGTACGAGTAATTTTTGCAAAAGTAAGAGTAACTGAAATAAAATTAGATCTTTGTGTTCCAATTAAATAGTACTTTATTTAGTAAAAATTAATTATATTCGAATGATTGTTGTCCAAAATATCCAGCAAAATGAGAATATAACGTACTTGACATAAAAAAGAAGTGATTTTGAGGTATATATGGAAATATAAAAAAATCTGCGAATCTTGGGAGATATTTTTTCTGTTTTTTTAAATTCTTACACCAAACCAAATATTTTTCATTTAAAATCCATTCTTCTTAATTGAAAACAATCTTTAAATGATTTTATAATAAATATAATTTAATATCGTACGTGACATATCGTAGGTGACAGATTTTTCTCTAATAGTATTCTTAGGTAATAAAATTTATATTATGTTAAGAAAAAAAAAGGTTAAATTCTAAATTAGGTGCTCTTGCGACTGTTCAAATACGATTGACGGAGACAAATAATGTTTTTGCACTACGTACGTGACATTAAAATAACATCTAAGAGAAATCAAAAAAAAAATACCGCTAATTGGACGCTATATTTTCTTTTTTCTTATGGATCTTGTTAATTGTTTTTATTACCTAATTTTTAAGGAATATTTACAATTACAATTTATTTTTATAATTTAGTCGCTAAAAAAATATTTGATTGCAATTCTTTAAAATAAGTCAAAGAGATAATCAGATGAAACTCTTATTATTGCTCTTAAAATAATTTAATAAGCTTATAATACCTGCACATAGTAAAATTTTAGGGTTTTTTTTTTTATATTGGAAAACTTTCAAAGAGTTTTTATTTATACAGTCGTGGTTGACATATTCATGGAAATGTCCATATGCAAAAAACAAACAAAACAGCGGGTGCGTGTACAAGTTTTTTGTAAAATAAATAAAAAAAGACCAGATCAAAAAATAAAATGTGCTTCTTTATAAAAAGGAAAACAAACAATTATTTCTGGTACCTAATTTTCCTTATAAGAGTATGAGAATTAAAAACCACGTAATTAAGCAGTGCTTCAAAACTAAATTGGCGATAGAGTTAATTAGATTGAAAGGGTATCACTTGGAGAAACCCAAAGCACAATGCTCCTGAGGTATAACAAGACGACTCCGAAACCTCGGTTAGCCGACCGAAAGCCGATGTATCTACCTCGTTAAAGGTAGCAACTTCAAAAAGCACCAAAACCAAGAAAAAATCTCGTAATTTTCAAAAAAGGCACTGTATATAAAATTTGACACTTTTAATTCTATTTATTTCATAAAATTATAAATTGCCATATAGAAACATAATACATTCTCCTAGATCCTTTTTTTAATGCGAACAAACTTTAATTAACTTTAAATATTTTAATGTAATCTTTTATATATTCAAAATGTTTGATCAACTTGAAACTTTACTTAAATATTAAGTTCTATGTCTATCGCTGCTAAAAATAGTGCTAAAATCATCGAGTTGACAACGCTGATTATAGTAGATATAGACCGTAAATATTTATTACACTAGCTAGCCGACCGAGTGCCGAAGCATTTGTATCTTCGGATTGTAGATAACTCGTGGCTAATCGGCTGATAGCCGAAGAATTTATCTTGTCTAACCGTAGATATTTCCGTACTTAACCGACCGAAGGCCTGAAGGGGGTACATTTTTAAGGTAATTTAAAATTTCACCCATATTTTAATTAATTGTACGCCATTTAATAGTAGCTTTTCTTTCACTTGATACCTAAATTGACTTTCTCGGTTGTCTAGAAGATGAAAAAATCATTTCTGTTTGTATATTTTAGGAAAAATTCCAAATCAGTTTTTGTCCCCTTCAAACACAACAATATTGTTATTGTTAACTAGTAAATCACAGTTAACTATAAGGTAATTTAAAATCAAAGATGCCGTGGGAAATAATAACGATGCGATAACTCTACCTATGTACATGACGGTGAAGGTTATTATCAGATTTGACACGACCGAATATAGCACTCTTACTTATTTATTTTTTTTTTTATAATCATGTAGAGCTTTTGTGATATAAAGTTTAAAACACATTTTTTGTTGATTAGCGCACAACATACCAATTGGGCATACATGTACATATATCTATCATGGGTTTAGGCTTTTAGTGCCCTTCTTTTTCAACTTAATCTAACCTACATATTCAATTATATCTATACTTATAAGATAAAAAAAACTGTATCAGTACATGAAGTATTTTTTAAAAATTATAATGGTGTATAACACTGCTCTGCAAAAAATAATTTTTTGTCTTCCCATTTAATAAAAATATGTGGACTATATGGATTTTGAAGCGCTGAACTCAAATCCGTTGTCGGTTTTTTTCCATCAGATCGGGATTTTTTTTATGGGCGTGGCAAATTTTTCCCCCTAAATTAGTCAGGTGCGGAGACTTATTTCCTCCTAACTCGAGAACCAGTCATCCGATTTTCAAAAATAAAACACCAAAAAATGTGTAACAAAATTTATTTTATTTCAATGGAATAAAATTTTTCTCTATCTCTTATCGTTTTGGAAGTATTTAGAAATTAATAGAGAAAAAAAAATTTTTTCGTGCAAAATTCGTAATATTTTTCAATTTAAAAATGGAATTAAAAAAAATATAAGGCATATATTCAACATTTTAAACTTTTTTCTGAGATCTACTTATCTTGAAAATAAAAAAAGCCATAAACCATAAAAAGCGGTTAAAAAATGTAGATTTTATTATCAATTTACCGCAGGTACCCAATATTGACCAAATATGTGTAATGCAGCAAACAACGTCAGAGTGGGCGCACTAAAGCGACTTGTAGCAACAATGAATGGCAACTTTTTACTTCTATCTACTTTCGTACAACAAAAACAAATACAAGCAAAAAAAATTTGCTAGATTGTAATTTTGTAGCATCGCCTCGCTTAAAGCACCCACCCTGTCGTCACCCGTAGATAACTTCAAATAACAATAAAGAATTAAAATATTTACAGGCTATTTTACTTAAAATAACACAAAACTTTTGTTAATAATTATTAATTTTTATTTAGGAAACATTGTTAAAATAAAAAAGTAGCTTAAGCTCCCATGCCCTTTTGTCCACATCATTCAATTTCGTTCTGAAGACCTCGTCCTTCATAATTTGTCGTATTTGTGGACCTACAAATATGCTTTCTTTTACTGTAGCATCTCTGATTCTAGGAAATTTGCTCTTAATGTATAGAAAGGCTTCACCATCCTTGTTCATTGCTTTGACAAAATTTTTCATTAGGCCTAGCTTTATATGAATAGAAGAGTTTGTTCCTTTTGTTTAAAGGCTCTTCTGCTACATTCTTTTTTCTGGAATAAAATTTACACTTTTCGGTCAAATTTTAACATTGTAGTCTTTTTTTTGCGCGGCTATCCCATTTACATAAGAAGCAATAAAACTTAGTATATCCACTTTGCAATCCATTTAACATTGCTACGACTTTAAAATCTGCAGATTCCATGAGTAATGTGAATATTTAATTTTTTGTATTATCATCTTCATGCTACAATAGTTTTCTTTCATATTTCTTGCATACGCGAGTGGGACCAATGGAAATTTGTTGCCATTGTGAAGTAAAACGGCTTTCAAACTTGTCTTGGATGAATTAATAACAAGCCGCCAATCCTGAGATTTATGACTGAAACACAGTTGTCGCAAAAGTCCATCAGCATTATCGCAAAATATCAAACCTTCCTCTTTGCTGAAATATCTCAAAAAAGGTTGTTCTTTATTTCGAAAGTAAGAGACGTTAACGTCCGTTTGCACCAAACTCCATTCTTTTCATTGGGATGCAAGAAGCTCAGACTTGGTTTTTTTAAAGCCTTGATTTACAAAATAAGTTATTCATATCAGTTTAATTCGGAAAATAAGGTGTACTCATTGGACTTCCAAATGAATGCGAAGAAACACCCATGCTGGCGTAAGTGAATTTAGTTGCAGCAAAAAGCCCATCTTCTTCAACGTCTGTAGGAGGCAATGGAGGTAAAAATTTACTTGTAAACTGGAAAACTGGTCGTTTGACGCATGAAGTATTTGGATATGTAACTTTATTTTTGGTTTTTTGGTAAGCCCACGTGTTTTAGTATGGCAAAAGTAGCAATCATTTTGATAATTTTGTGGTTCACTCCAAATCGCTGGCTTCATAAACGGCAAAGACTTATGACTTCCTTTTAACCAACCTCTTAAAGACTTACCACAGCTACTACAACATATTTTATCTCTATCATCGATAGGAAACCCAAAATAACGGCGATAAGCATTTTCAATCTTGGAAGATATTGTCTCCCGTTGAGAACTTAAAGTTAGATCGCCACATACGTAACAAAATAAATTTGGAGATTTGTTACAAATCCTTGACATTTTGTAATATGAAAGCGTTTGTGGATTCTTTAATTGCTTTATTTCATTACACAATAACAAAGTACACTATAAGATCTATTGACTGTTGCCGATTTTAACCGCACGATATTCAAATTAAAAGTGACTAACTTATTGCCCATTAGCTTCTATATATACAATAAATACCAGAATCTACCCTAATGTTCTTAATTTGAAATCACAGATAATTGAAAAATACTCTTATAAATATTAATTCCAAGAACTATGTAAAATACCGTTGTACTTTAGTTCCATTACCTGCTACCTAACGAAATGTTACATGTATCATATGCAAGGCTGGTTGCATTACAATATTGAGTACCTGCGGTAAATTGACAATAAAATCTACATTTTTTAACCGACTTTTACAGTTTATGACTTTTTTTATTTCCAAGATAAGTAGCTCTCAAAAAAAAGTTTAAAATGTTGAATATTTGCCTTATATTTTTTTTAATTCCATTTTTAAATTGAAAAATATTACGAATTTTGCACGAAAAAAAATTTTTTCTCCATTAATTTTTAAATAACTCCAAAACGATAATAGATAGAGAAAAATTGTATTCCACTGAAATAAAATAAATTTTGTTACACATTTTTTGATGTTTTACTTTTGAAAATCGGATGACTGGTTCTCGAGTTAGGATTAAATATGTGTCCGTACCTGACTAATTTAGGGGGAAAAATTTGCCACGCCCATAAAAAAAAATCCCGATCTGATGGAAAAAAACCGACAACGGATTTGAGTTTAGCGCGTCAAAATCCATATAGTCCACATAGTTTTATAAAATGGAGGATTTTGTTGCAGAGCAGTGTAATCAACGATCTAGAATAGAAAAGAAAACAGTTTCTAGAAATTTTGTCTACTACCTAACATCCAAAACTTAACAGGCTTAAAAACTACTACATTTTTGGATAAAATTTGATGTGGAGGTACCTCATCATCTGGGTTAAAATATAGGTTGTGTCGAGATACATATATGTATATGTATATAAATATATATATCGTTTCTAATAGAAAATAAAAAAAAATAGCAAATTAAATTTCTCAGATACCTTCTTCTGACTGTTTTATTTTTTTTTTTAATTCAAAAATAATAATGCTCGTCACAGCTTCGGTGGCATACCTCTATCCTGTGGTCTATATTTTCAATGACACTAAAACATAATTGAGGTTCAATGTCGTTAATGGACCGAATTATCTCATCCTTAAGCTCTTGAATTCTTCTTAGCTAATTGACGTACACTTTTTCTTTTGAATATCCGTAAAGAAAAATGTTCAAAGATTTCAAATTACATGATCGTGGCGAACAAATAACATCACCACGACGTGAGATAACGCGGCCATTGAATTTATCGCACAAAAGAGCCATTGATTCGTTGGCTGTGCGGAAAGTGGAAGCACATATCGTCCAGATCAATATACTCAATTTCTGGACACACAAAGTCTGTTATCATCTCGCGATAGCGAACACTATTTAACTGCAACTTCTTAGCCTGCACATAAACCTCACTAAGCAGTCGCTCTTTGTAGATGCATCGGATTTTAAACAATCTACTCGTGTCAAGTCTTCTCATGTCAAATTAAGTTGGGCAAAAAAACCTTACGTTAATTAACATCGTGAATTTTAGTTGGACCACCCTTTAGATATTAAAATATTTGTAATTTAAAAGGATTTTAAAATCATTTCCAGATTTAAGAACTATGTATTTTAGAATAATATTTGATATTGATTTGCAAAGATCTTTACTTTTCAAACTTATTTTCATAATTTTAATCGTATGAATTTGTGCTTCAGGGGTAACATAAAATAATTTAATAGCCAAAAAAAATATTTAAACAATTTTATGTATGTATTTTATGTGCATAGTTAGGGTTTGATTAAACCGAGTCTTTTCACTGCAATATGTTAGTGTTGTTTAAAAATGGGTGCAGACAAAATAAAAACAAACCAACAAACAACAATTAATTAGATTGAAGTGTGCAGTAGTTGTGCTTTTTCTGCTTCTTTCTTTCACCACAAAGGTGAAATACATAAATTTTTTGTTGGCGTAAAAAAAGCAACAATAAATAAATAAATAAAAAATATTTCAAGCTGTTGTAATGAATGAGAAACAAGAAATAAATACTTTCTTTTTCAATTGGTTTGTAAGTTTTTTTTTCTATACCTACTCGTCTTTGTATCATTGATAAAGTCATGCTTTTAAACAAACACACACAAATAAATGTACTTATATATTTAAATACATACTCATACATATATTAATGTGCTGTTTTTAGAAACCGAACGATCACTTTGAGTTAAAATTTTACATTTATTTTATTATTGTAACAAATACAAATCATAGGCAAAAGGTCCACTTAAAGCGTAAAACGAGATGCAAAACGAACACATGAGTACTTATGTATACGATCAAGTGAAGGTTGGTGGAAAAAAATGTTAAAAAAAGGTTATAGAAAAGTTTATTTTTTTTAATAGCGAAGCATGAACCAAACTGTTAATATGACAAAAAATCCACCTGTTAAAAAAATCCAAATATTAAAATTAAAAGTATTCAGTTTATTAAAAAAAAAAAACGAAAAACATTTACAATTAATTAAAATTTCTTAAAGAAGCTTAAAAACGAAAAAAGTTTGGCTTTGAATTAAAAAATCTATTAGACATTTGGGATATGCTGGGTATCAATTCTCGTTCTATGAAATGAAAAGTTTTTGTGTGTAATATCATATGGTGCCACCATACCCTTTGCTATACAAAAACTTTTTTATTTCACAGTTTCACAGAACGAGAATTGAGCCCCTGTTTTCAGTACATTTTTACTTCGGTGAAAAGTGTAACTGTGTTTCGAATAAAAATTTTAAGTTGTATTAAGTTAAATAAAACTCAAATCGTGCAATAAATATTTTTTCTTTTTATCACTTTAGCTTTTATATTTGTACTATATGTCTGATACTATTATTTTTAAACTCATTATTTTTCAATTGGTATTACGATCAAAATGGGCTGCGAAAAAAAAGTACGTGAAAATATAATTAAAACTTTACAAAAACATACGTCATGGAACTTGTAAAAAAAATAGCAAAAAAATTGAAAGTTGACCCTCGAACTGTTTCAAAAGCCATTAAACGGTATAAGGAAGACCTGAGCATTGAACGAAAACTTGGATCAGAAAATAAAAAAGGTCCAAAGGATATTGGTAAGGTTAAAAGAAGTCTAGCAACTGTTTCGAAATGCACCTAACACTTCTTTCAGAAAAGCAGCGCTTAGGGTGAAATGCTCTAAAAGTTTTGTCTAAAGGGCCAAAGCTTATGATTGGCTGAAGACATACAAAGTTCAGAAAGTTACAGATCGCAATTCGGTAAAGCAAAAAAATTGAAGGCAGATTTTATACAAAAATACACCTGTTGTGTGATGGATGACGAAACGTACATACTGGCAGACTTTTCTCAACTTCCCGGCCAATATTTTATGTTGCTGATGAAAGAGGTAATGTTCAGTAAGAGTTCCGGACAAAAAAACAAACAAAATTCCCTAAGAAATTTCGCGTGAGGCGAGCTTTTTTGCAGTCGTGGCAAACGAAGCCAAGCATTTGTGGTATCAGGCACGGTAAACACAGAAATTTATATCACGGAGTGCCCACAAAATCCACTTTTACCTTTTTTGAGACAGCACCGAGTGCCTACATATTTTGACCTGATTTGGCACCATGACACGTTCGATTTTAAGTGTAGATGCCCCACCGCCTCCAAAAAGGTAACAGAAGTAACTTTAAATTTTTAATGGAGGACTTCCGAAAAAAGTCGATTATTTTATAAATACGAAAAAAAAATAAGAAACTATGCCAAAACAGTTGCTTAAATTTGAAATAGCTATTGAAGGAGCTAATTATGATTTTTTTATAAACTGTTGCAGAATAGAATTAAAGTTCTGTTATTACATTTATAACAAGAATTAAATTGTAATCTATATATATAAAAGTGAAACTCTGTGTGTGTGTGTGTGTGTGTGTGTGTTAGCTATAGACTCCGAAACTGTAAAACCGATCGGACTCAAACTTTGGCAAGTTGTTGGACACATACCAGGGAGTGTTTATGGGTGAAAAAAAGTGGGCGGGGCCACGCCCATAAAAATTAGTTATCAGTTTTAGCTACTTGCGCTTGACCGATTTTTCTGAAACTTTGCACACATATCGAGCTGTCATGACTTAATAATTTCGTGATAAGAAATGTGGGCGGGGCCACGCCCCTAAAAAAGTTTTAATTTTTATTTACTTGCACTGGACCGATTTTTCTGAAACTTTGCACACATAATAAGCTTTCATAACCATATAATTTCGTGATTAGAAAAGTGGGCAGGGCCACGCCCATAAAAAAAGGCTGTAATTTTGAGGTACTTGCACCAGACCGATTTTTCTGAAGCCTTGCACACGTCTCGAGCTGTCATGACTAAATAATTTCGTGATTAGAAAAGTGGGCAGTGCCACGCCCATATAAAAAAGGTATCATTTTGAGGTACTTGCACTGGACCGATTATCCTGAAACTTTGCACACATATTGAGCTGTTATGACTTTACAATTTCGTGATTAGAAAAGTGGGCAATGCCACGCCCATAAAAAAAATATAATTTTTAGGTTTTTGCACTTGATATTTAATTAAAATTCAGAATGCATTTCGATTCATTAAGGGGCGTAGCAACGCGCGCCGGGTTTGGCTAGTGTTAAATATGTATATAAATATTTAAAAGTAAAATGTAATATGCATAAAATTTGCTGAAAATGAAAAGCCGTTAAGATGGGAATCTATGCAAAATTATGATTCCAAACACTCCGCCAATAGTGTGAAATCATGGTTTGAGCTAAATGATGTACCTGCGGCCGAATTACGTCGTTCGAACGTAATCGAAATTTAAAAATTCTTATTAGAATCTCTATACCTAAAGCACAGCGAACTCGTTCGTTCGAGTAAAAATTTCGATTGTGATCGAATGCCGTAAATTGGCCCCTGTTTTAAAAAATCAAATGGGAAAGTTTAAATTTAAATATAATCTGTATTCATATGTGGGATAAAGTTCAAAAAATCAAATTAGAACGTTTAAATTTTAAAACATTCTGGGGGCAAATTCCGGCATTCGATATCGTAATCGAAATTTAAAAATTCTTATTAGAATCTCTATACCTAAAGCACAGCGAACTCGTTCGTTCGAGTAAAAATTTCGATTGTGATCGAATGCCGTAAATTGGCCCCTGTTTTAAAAAATCAAATGGGAAAGTTTAAATTTAAATATAATCTGTATTCATATGTGGGATAAAGTTCAAAAAATCAAATTAGAACGTTTAAATTTTAAAACATTCTGGGGGCAAATTCCGGCATTCGATATCGATCGAAATTTTACTCGAACGATCGAGTTCGCTGTGCTTTAGGTATAGAATTTTCAAATTTCGATTACGATATCGATTGAAAACAATAGAATTATTATTAGAATCTAATACAAAATGTAAGGAAAATTTTAAAGTTCGATTGCAATTTTGATCGATATCGAATGCCGTAATTCGGCCCGTGTTATTACATTTCTCCTAACATATGTATGTGACAATCTTTTTTATTCAATTAACCGACGAGATCATGAGGTAATCAAAATGAAAGGAGCTTGTACTTAAATTAAAACAATATTAAGATTCGATAATAAATTTTAAAATATACCATTTCTTTTTTATTAACGAGCCTTTAGGTCATAATGGTTCACAAATTTGAGAAAATAGTGAAATGGTGAATGGTGTTTTCCTATTATTTTTCAAAATTAAATAAGCTACTTAATACACTTTAATAACTAGTAACAATAATAAAATATACACTATATACATAAATCTTTACCATAAGAATTATATATACTTTTTCATATTAATAATCACTAAGCAAAAATAAAAAAAAATAAAAAATAAACAGATTTTTTATTGAAAAAACTAAACAAAAATTCAAACAAATTCATCAAAACTTAAAAAAATTTAAATAAAATTTAACATACATACATATATTTCTACAAATTGTTATATGTATGCTTGAGGGATTTCACTATTTCAGTCCACTACAAAAGATATGATAGGTCAAGGGTTAATCAAATAAAACTCTCTTATTATTATTTAAAAAAAAAAAAAAAAAACAAAGGCACAAATATGTTTATTTCTTTTTTGTTGTATATGTAGCCATATGGCTAATAAAAAATATATTAATTTTTCGAAAAGAGCAATATGCAAGTAAACCAAACCCTATATTATCAGTATCAAGGCAAATTCTTATTCTTATTCTTATTTTAAGTTGTATTTTACTTATTTCCCAATAAGTTATTGCACAAATATTAGTATTTTTATAATTTCTTTGACAAACTTTATCAATTTTATAAAATTTTTTTAAGCAATGCACATAAAAATAAATTTAAATGTAAACAAACTTTGACATTGTGCCACAAAAATAAAACGAGCAAAAAAACAATCGGCTGGCTTTATAACATCACCTGATATGAGTTCGCAAGTCACTAGGCAAGTCACTTGCGCAAGTCTTGTGTTTATAGACAAAAGGGGTAAGGTCGGGTTAAGAGGAAGAAACTTGCTCATATTTGAGTACACACTTGCCTGTACTCGGCAAGTACGAGCAAGTTTTTGTTGAGAAACCAAAAAGAAATAAAAACAAACAAGAGTGCTTTATTCGGCCATGCCGAATCTTATATACCCTTCACAACGTGTAGTCATGCAACAACAATTGTTTATATCACCATTTATCTCATATGAAACACGTACATACATATAAAAAACATACATATATAAAAACATCCCATTGTAATATTATAAATTTAGTTTACTTGTGTGTTTAAAAAAAAATAATTTAGAAGAAAAATTAAAAGTAAAAATATAAAAATTTGAATAATATATAAAATAAAAAAAATTTTTGGCTCACTCTAACCAGTATACCACGTTTGTATGTATGTGTAGATAATTGTAGAAATTTCAAACGAAATGACAAGCCTATATATACCCTTATTCACTGTGTGAAGAGTATAATAAGTAAAAGAGAACGAAACTTGGGCAAGTCAATTGCTGAGTGTGAACGTGAAAGCAAGTTCAAAGAAAAATAAAAGAAAATAAAAAACTAACTTGCGCAAGTGACTTGCCTAGTCAGAAAGGGATGATAGTGTAATTATTAATAAATAATCCTAATACAATATATATAAATGTTTGTATGTTTGAATATTTCTTACTCAATCTCGCAAAAACGATTGAACGCAACTAAATGAAATTTGGCACACAGATAGACTGCAACCCATATTAACACATAGGCTACCATTTACATATCCTGTTAATTAAACAAATTCGCGAAAATATGCAATATATATATTTTATGTATTTTGGTAGTCCGTTGTTCAAGGATACCGACTGTTCATCGAAAATCGTCTATAGAAGTATTATGTCTTTAATATTAACATTAAATCCTATTACACCAATATAATAAATACCGGGTGTTTTTTTCAGTGGTATAGAACTTCGAATTGAAATAAAACACAAGAAAATCGTTTTAATGACCATCAATTTGGCTTTATTGGAAGGATAATTTTATGCCATTAATGTTTAAATATGATTTCAGGCATGTGGCCGCCGCGGCTGGTTCGAATAAAGCCAACTCTACAGGTCCAATTTTTAACCACTTTTTCGAGCATATGGGGCCGTATATCGGCAATAACGCCACGAATGTTGGCTTCCAATTCCCCTAACGTTTCTGGTTTGTTGGCGTAGACGAGCGACTTCAAATATCCCCAAAGAAAATAATCCAATGGTGTCAAATCACACGATCTTGGTGGCCAATTGACAGGTCCATTCCGCGAAATTATGCGCTCATCGAATGTTTCCTTCAATAAATCGATTGTGGCGTGCGCTGTGTGGCATGTAGCGCCGTCTTGTTGGAACCACAACTCATCAACATTCATGCCATCCAATTCGGGAACAAAATAGTCGGTTATCATGGCTCTATACCGGTCTCCATTAACGGTAACTGCCTCTCCAGCATTATTTCGGAAGAAGTATGGCCCAATGACTCCACCAGCCCATAGAGCACACCAAACAGTCAGTTTTTGTGGATGTAATGGCGTCTCAAGGGTCGCATGTGGATTCTCTTCACTCCAAATGCGGCAATTTTGCTTGTTGACGTAGCCATTCAACCAAAAATGAGCCTCTTCACTGAACAAAATTTTGCGATGAAAATCAGCGTCGTTATTTTCGAAATAAATTTGCACGATTTGCAAGCGTTGTTCTTTAGTCAACCTGTTCATGATGAAATGGCAAACCAAACTGATCATAAATGACATTAGAGTTGCCAGATTTGACCACAAAATGCCAGTTTTATCTCTATTCGAAAACAAACCTGTAAAAAAAACACCCGGTATAAATGTTTGTGTTGTAAATGTGTTGGTATTTTAACCCAATTACGTTTAAAATTACTGAGCAGATTAAAAAATTAATTTTTGCACAGATAGTGAAAAATAAATGTTATAAAATGTACCTATCTCCCTTTTAAAAAAAAATATTAAAAATAAAAGTCCTTTTGGAAAATATTAAAACTATATAATAATTTCTACATCTCACTGCAATCGGCAACACTTATACACATAAAAAACACCTTCCCCTACATTATTGCGAATGATTGGCTAACAAAAAACTATAACACGAAAAATTACAAAACAATTAAGAAAAATGTTAACAGCAGCAATTACTAAACTTTAAAATGATATAATTGTGGAAAATCAAGTTTAAATAAAATAACCAAATAGGAAAGAATAGGAGCATTACATTTACAATGCAAAAGCACAAGAGAAAAATGCTTATATATGTACATATGTAATATAATGGACGGCGGTGACGGTTGGTTAACTAAAAAAATAACGTAATCCTATAATGGTTTGTACAACTACACACAAGTTTGTTAAACTCCAACACATATTACAATAAATGTTTCTTTTTCTATATGTAAATTTCTATTTTTTTCTTGAATAATTTTACCTTTTTCAAAAATTAACTTTCTTAGTTGTTATTGTTGTCTGTCTTTGTTTGCCGCTCTATTAGTAAAAAAAATACACTTTTAAACACTAATAAATCATCCAACAAAATAAAAACTTTTGTATGTTATTTTTACACACTGTTATATTTTTATGTTTGTTTCTCTTATTTTTTAATTGGCCTATACACTTTTTTCAATTTCTTTCATTTTAGTTTTTTTTTTAATTTTCTGTATTTGCTTTTGTTGTCTTTCTCTTAAATTTTTTCTTATAAGAAAATTTTCAAACCATTTTAATTGATCTTTTTATATTAAATTTAATGGAATTTTAGTTTAATCTATAGCGGATTTGATTCAAAATCTTACTCGATCATGCATCTATCACATTTTTTTATTTCTAAAACGTGTAACATATTTAAACAATTTATATATATTTTAAATGAAAGGACAACTAACTTTTGATGTTTATTTGATGGTGTATGAAAATTCAATGATATATAGGTGTGATATGGCAATGCTGTTGAAAGAAGATATAATAAAAGAATAATAAACAGAAATGAAAAAATAACAACAATAGTGTTGCATTTATGATATCTGTATTAAACATAAAATGGAACGATTAAAATTATTCGTTCCTGATCTGTGTTTCGATTTATTCAATCCCTTCAATGTTGAAATACTTAAAAATTAGTGTTTTAATTGTTATAAAATGTACATTTTTTTCAGACTTAATTATTTAGCATAACACCAATAGTATAATAAAAGATTTTCTCTTGATATTGTTAATAACATGCGTTGCCTTGGGGTTATAATAGATAGATTAAACTAATAGAATGAGGGTTATATGTGACTAATAGAATGAGGATTTAATATATTGTGTATCAAATTTTACGGTTTGTTTATGGGCTTAGATTAAGAGCTGACGTTTCTTAACATTTAAAAAATTATTTGAATCTTATAGCCTTTTTACACTTGCTCACATTTTAACGGAATGCGTGGAAGATGTTGAACATGAAACATTTGCAACATCTTTTATCCTGCATCTTTCATCTGTCACAATATTTATTTTACATGTTTGCGCAAATAAAAATTAAAAAATAAATGGAATTTAAGAATTCTGAATTAATTGTATTAATTATTGCCCTTGGAAAGCAATTATTATTACAATGTGCAGATTACGTTAAATTTTGTAAGCGGATGAAAATAATTTAAATATCTTTTTTTATACGACATATTTTTATTTTTTGCGTTTGTAAATTTTTTCTAGTGATATGTATTTTTTTACAGCAATTTCTAGTGAAGACACTAAATAATCGAAAGATGTTGAGTGGAACAAAATGAGTTAGGAATATCTTTAAAAGATGTTGAGAAATGTTGACACACAAACACGTACAATTTATATGGGAAGATGTTAACATCTTGTTGATTTGATGAAAGATCTGAGCAAGTGTAAAAAGACTATTACTTTTGATGACTACCTAACATTTTGTTTGTTAATAGAAATATCTTTTTAAAATTATTAAGCGTCAAAACCCACATAGTATTAGCTCTGTTCCACATGCATAACGAAACAGTCCGAACTTGCCCAAAGTTACCCAAAAGCGTTCCACATAACAATTTTTGTTCAATTATGAGAGTAATTGAGAGAGTAATTTTTTTCATTTCCTGTACAAATTTGCACGAACTTTTTCTTTGGGTGAGTTCCAAGGTCTATTAAATTAATTAGACCTTGGTAAATTCGGACAAGAATTTAACAATCAGCTGTTTTTTGTTTACATATGAAACTGAAAATTAATCAAAAAATTTGCAAGCAAAAGAAAAAGTTTAGTTTTTGTTAAAAAAATATATTAAGAAGCAAAATGGAAGGTTTTAATGAAAAAGTTAAAGTGGTAAATACATTAGTGAATTCATATCTCCCTTGTTCTTTAAAATAAATACTTTTAAAAAATTTACACTGGCTCAGCTTTTCTTTCAGTTCTTTTTAAATTATTTTTAACACCTGTTGGCAATGATGCAAATGTTTTGTTTTTATAATGTTATTGCTTTTAAGCGTCTAAAATCACTTAAATAGATTTTAATTTAAAAAGTAAGCACCATTAGTATTACAAGAAGTGCAAAAATGGTTTTTTGCGTTCCAGCAAATTTGGGTAGTTTTGGCAAATTTAGAGAGTAATTTTCATTTTACTCTCATTAGTCTGAACTTGTCCGAGATCTTGTGGAACACACCTATTGTATGTAAAAGTTCTCTTCGGAATCCTCATATAGTCATTTTGCGTATTTATACTTTATTTATAAACAATCTGTTTGTGGTTAGGTGTTCTCATAGTTTAGTCACTTGCGCAAGTGACTTGCCTAATGAGAAAGGGGTGTTAGATAGATAACAACCTAGATTAACACATAGGCTACTTTTTATCGCGATAATAACGCGAAGTCGTTGGCAAACTCATCATAACACATCCCAAACGAGTTGTTTGTGTTGTAAATACTAAGTCTACCTTTTATCCCGATAACAACGCAGACGAAGTCGCGGGCACAAGCTAGTTATTATATACATATAAAAATGATGTTGAATAATTTTTCACACTTTTGTTGCAAAAATATGGGTTTTTTTTGTATTCCGAATGAAATTTTTTCACTCGGAACTGGCATTGTTGTTTTTAACAATAATGCTATGCCTATTCTGCTAATTAAATACCACTTGAAATATAGAACAGACTGGAATGTACATAAGTATATTCATTAACTTGAAATTCTTTCCAAATTTTAATAATTGTATGTATAAGTATATGTACTTACTTTGAAAGCAATTTAAATTTATTATCAAAATAGTTATAACTTTTTTTTATTGGTGTATTCATATACATATGTAAATAATATATATTTTTAACCTAATCCAAATCGAATTGAATTATTATTGTATTTTTTTTTTCTTGTATAAATTACAATTTCAAATACATATGTACCAAGGCATATTTATTCATCAATTCTCGTTCTATGAAACTATGAAATGAAAAGTTTTTGTGTGTAATATCATATGGTGCCACCATACCCTTTGCTATACAAAAACTTTTTCATTTCACAGTTTCACAGAACGAGAATGAGCCCCAGGTAATTGCAGTTCGGAGAAAACTTTTGTTTTTTATATATGAAGTTTGACATTTGAAATTAATGAGAGAGAAGAGAAAATTGTTTTTTATCTATAGACTTTGAAAGCTGAAACTTAAAATAAGTGAAGAAAAAAATAATCAGCTAACGAAACAAGAGTAAATGATGAATATATATGCCTTGATATGTACATACATATTTGATTTTAAAATTGAAATATAAAACCATTTTTTTTTGAACACATGTGATTGCAGTTTATGTAAATATCAGGTCTCAGGTTAATCATAAATAAAACATTAAATAATTAATTAAGGTCATTACATTTATAATTATTTAAATTTTTTTTAAAATACAAAATGTTAAATAGTTTGTGTAAAATAAATGCACATATAAAATATACATCTGTATGTATGTAAAATCATAAATTACATTTTTAAAATATGTAGGTATTGTAGAAAATAAATTTTATATTTCATATAAGTTCTGATAACTTTATCCACTTAATTCCTTGAGAACAGAGCCAGCTATTACTAAACGTTGAATTTCAGAAGTGCCTTCATAAATCTCTGTAATTCGGGCATCTCTGTAAAAACGCTCGGCCGGCATATCACTTACGTAACCCATACCACCCAAAACCTGTATGCACTGATGACTGCACCACGTTGCCGTCTCTGAAGAGACCAACTTGGCCATGGCAGCCTCCTTTGTATAAGGTTTGTCGTTATCCTTTAGCCAAGCTGCACGCCAGGTTAAAAGCCGTGCCGATTCCACTTTAACCGCCATGTCTGCAATTTTCTCTTGTATAGCTTGTAATTTTGAAATTGGTTTACCAAAAGCAATACGCTTTTGGGCATAATCAACAGCTAGTTCTAATGAGGCTTGTGCAATACCCAACGCCTGACTAGCAATACCAATGCGGCCTGCATCTAAAGTTTTCATGGCAATTTTAAAGCCATGACCCGACTGGCCTAAAATGTTCTCTTTAGGTATAATACAGTCTTCAAAGATCAGTTGACAAGTCGATGAACCGCGAATACCTAACTTGTCCTCCTTTTTTCCTAAAGAAAATCCCATTGTGTCAGTGGGAACGATAAATGCGGAAATTCCTTTGTGTTTTAAAGATTTGTCTGTGGTGGCGAATACTACTGCAGCTTTAGCTTCATAGCCATTCGTAATCCAAGCCTTAGTGCCATTTAGCAGATAATGATCACCCTTATCTGTAGCAGTCGTTGAGGCGGCACCAGCATCTGAACCATTACCAGCTTCGGACAGAGCAAAACAACCCACAATATCACCTGTTGTAAAGGGTGTAATAAACTTTTGCTTTTGCGTATTGTTACCGAAACCTAAAATAGGGCCCAAATAGAGGGAATTGTTTACCGACATTATAACACCAGCAGAGGCACAACCCCTAGAAATTTCCTCCATCGCAATGGCGTAAGCCAAATAATCCAAACCAGTACCGCCTAAAAGAAAATAGTTGGAACAGTTGTAGGTATAACAATACCTTATTGTTGTATATTGGTGTAAGCAAATAGGTATATAACTTAACCTAAACCCTGGAATACTAATGTTTGTCGATTTTACAAATACGTACCTAGTTTAACTTTGATATTAATATAATAAAAAAATCGTTGATATTGCAGGGTTAAAAAACTACATTTAAATTAATTAAATTTGTTTGTAAGCATATACTTACATTCATACATACATACATATATTCACATACAGTTGAACTTTAGTACTTTTTAGCTACTTTTTTTACAATTAAAATAAAAATATATTACCTAATTCTTCTGGTACTGTCACAGCCATAAGACCCAATTCTCCCATTTTCTTAATCTGTTGTTCAGGATAAAGGTGTTCACGATCACACTTGATAGCATTAGGCACTAATTCAGCATTGGCGAAATCTCGGCATGTTTTCTGCAACATTTGATGGGTTTCAGGTAAAGCAGTCAAAGACGCAATGTTACGTGTGGCCGCCTGTTGCATTATCCGGATCGTTTGAACTTGTAGATAAGAAACCAAAATCACAAAGCAATATTTTATTTCTTTTGTAAAAAATATACACAAAATATGTATATATATTTGCCCAGACATATTTATTTACCCAATTTTAATGAACTTTTTAAAACTTTAAACATTTTCAAAAACTGCTGCCAAAATTAAAAAATACTGAAAACTAAAATATACAAAAAAATTTAAATGTATATAATTGATAAATTTCCACCGACCCCTTCAAACGAATAAAGAAAACAATGAACACTGCAATCAAAATTGCAATCACAACCAGGGCTGCTATTATTCGGATGTGACCCAGATTCGGAGATTTTTCGCCAGTGCCGGGTAAAAAATTTACCTGGAGGTCATAACATTTGCTTCCGGATTATAAAAGATATTATGGGTAATAAATATTATTTATTCAAGTTTGTAATAAAAAAGCCTAAAAAGGCCAAACCAATTTATTTCATAGTTATTACAACTTTACTATAATGATAATAATACTAATAATATAAATTTTTCTTTTACAGACTCTTTATTGCTAGGATGTTGTCCAGATTATAAAACATTTGCAATTATTTTATCACTTACAAAATGCCTCTGAAGCAATATATATGTAAATATATTAATAGTTTTTAATTTTTCATTCAGCATTTTTAGTTCTCTAATAATAATAAACATAATGCTTAATGAGTTTTATGATAGTGTATATCGATCTTAAAAATACATAATTAAAAACATTACTTATGCTAGCAGCAAAAGGGTTAGGTATATATTTATCTATTTTGTGATAAGGTATTATTATCTGCTTTTAGGTCTGGTAACGCTTTTTATCTCATCACAAAGCAAGTGTCAAAATTATTTCATGTTTTTTTTATCGAACTACGTCGTTTTTTAATTCTTCTCTAAAACGCTTGTTGGCTAAAATATTAAAAATTTCATAAAAATAACTGCAATTATTTACGAATTAAGCCTTAAAAATTTATACTAATTAAAAAAAAGGGGTTACCTCAATAATAAAAAAGAAAACATATAACACAAAATTCCAATAAGAAAGTGTCCAACAAACCCTCAAAATCGTAGAATAATGAAAAGGGGTGTGAGTGAAAAGGCAATAGAACAAAATAAAGATTTAAAATAAAAATATAAAATCCAGTTAGTATTTTCCTATATCTAAAAAATATAATAAAAGAAAATACACTTAGTGAATAAATAAAAAAATCGGCGAATTCAAGGATTGTCGTTATTTTTTGGCAAAATAAAAAATAACAGAAAAAAACAGACGAATAAAATATCTTTTAACTAATGGATGCTAAAATTCATTTAATGTTTTCGTAAAAAAATAACAATATTAGTTATTGTACCTACAATAATTACTTAAAGAAATTTTGTGTTTATTGCTATTTCTGTACAATTTACTTTGGTTTGCACAAAATAGGTAGGTAAGGTTGCGAAAAAATTGGTAATAATAATGATTAAGTGATGGGTAGTAGATTTGTTTTAATTTTTGTAACCACGTACATAAGTATGTAAGTGTGTGTGGGTTCATAAAAGCCAAGTATCTATGTATGTATATAGCCTACAATAACTTGCTAGTATACTAACAAAAACAACATTAACGACTATTTAATGAAATCAGTATTAAATTTATACAATAGTTGCTCCCCCACACAGAGAAACACCTACCATTCACCTATGGTACCCAAGGGTATATATAGCTTTGTCATTTCGTTTGTGATTTGTAAATAGTAATTTCTAACCCCATAAAGTAAATATATTCTGGAAGCTTTTGTCTTGGGGAGTCGATTGAGCCATGCCTGTTTGTCCGTGTGTTGGTTAAAGAAAACTTTTACAAGCCTCCACATGTTATTCAGATCTGTATGTGAAATCAATCGTTTGCAAATATCCGGGAATGAATCGCGTTTGAAATCCAGCACGATTGCCCCATTACTTTTTGAGATATGAGCAAATGATTACGACTGCCAATGTTTTTCCCATGTTTATGCCACAAAAATCAACACTTTAAGTTTAATTATAGAGACTTCTGTTACTATTTACGGGTACGATATGCCTTTAGAGATATTCTTAAAAAATTTTGATAAAGTGATAACAACCGATAAAGTAATAGACAAAAATAATTTTGTAAATTACATATTTTTTTTGAACCTATATCCAGTTATTAAATAAATAATTTATTTATTCAATTTAAGAATGAAATTAAGTATTTAAATGTAATTCTTTGCGAAAAAAAACAAACTTTTATTCAATCTGTAGGTTAAATTACATTTGTTGGAAGGGATTTAAGAGGAGCCCTGCCCTATACCTGTAAAGCTGAAGATCTTAACTTAATATAAAGAACAAGGCACTTATTTACATAATGTGTAATTATCCGATTATGACCTATGGTTGTCAAGTCTGGTCCCAAAAGGCGGCCAAAAAACATATAAAAAATTAAAAATTATTCAAAATAAATATTTAAAAATAATATACAATCTTCCTTTTAGATATTACATTTATCTTCTACATAAAAACGTTAACTTCAAAATTTGTTATTTCAACAAAATGCAGAACGCCAAATTTTGAAACCAAATGCTGAACAATCACTGAGGCTGTTTTGTTAAAAATACACATTTTAGTGATTGTTATAAAATTTCTTTAAAAGTTGATACGAGACTTTTTATGAACAACTTCCTTAAAACTGTGATATTAGAAATTTCTTTATTTAATTAACCGGAAGTTAATTGTTGTAATACTATTTGTAAATTCTAACAACTCAATAATATTGATAAAAATAATAACTTTTAATCTATAACTTTTATTCTATTTTTTACGCTATTTATTTCCTCTATTCAACCTGTCTTTGGGCACTGTTTTTCTGATTAATCTATTAGGTTTTTTCTTCTCTTAAAGGGAACAAAATGGACCATATTGGTACCCGAGTGTGCACCCTTCTTTCCTACCTACCTAGTTAGCACACGGTTTGTTATGCATAACGCAGATGATTATAATGATCTCTAATGGCACGCTAATGTTAAAATCATACTAAACAAGTAACAGTGCTATATTCGGCCGTGCCGAATCTTATGTACCCTTCACAACGTGTAGTCATGCAAAAACAATTGTTTGTATCACCATTCATGTCATATAAAACACGTACATTCATGTAAAAAAAAATTACAAAAAAAAATATATTAAAAATAAAAAAATTACAAAAAAAGTTAAAAAAAATTTAAAAAAAAAATATAAAAAAAAATAATAAAATATAAATAATATATTAAATAAAATAAAATAAAACTTTTTTGACTCAGCTGGAGTTCGATGCCACGTTTACTTTAACAAGTATGTATATAGGTTGTTGTTGTAATTGTGAAAAAAACGAGGTGGTCGTGGTTTTTTGCTCATATCTTAGAAAGTTATAGGGCGATTGTGCTGAATTTCAATAGCGATTCATTCCTGGATATTTCCAAGAGATTGATACCATATAGAGATCTGAGGAACATATATGTAGTTGCTTCTAAAAGTTGATTTCAATCAACACACGGGCAGACGGACAGACGGTCAGGGCTTAATCGATCCTCTACTCATAAGCTTTCAGAAAATATATACTTTATGGGGTCGGAAACGAAAATTGTAGAAATTACAAACGGAATGACAAAGCTATATATACCCTTGTGCACCACAGGTAAAGGGTATAATAATAGGTTAAACAAACCGATGCTTTATAAATTGATAATCTTTTTATACATGAGTTGTTTAAGATATTTTGCATAAACTTTGAAGCTTTTAAGAGGCATTTAAAATTCATCCCTTTGAACTATTAATTCAGGATCCTGAAAATGTAATTTAAATTGCACTACTTTAATGTTTTTATGCTGGGAAAGGGATTTTAATTAACATACTAAACTTTTTTCATTTTACATACATTCACAATAAAACACGTAAACACACACATCATTAAATTAAAATCAGACAATTTTGTTGAATGTTTGCAATTAGTGGGTGTATTATGTTTATAATCTATTAAAGGTATAAAGAAATTACTTTAAATTTGACTTAACCTAAAATGTTTATTTATTTTTTTTTAAAGTTAACGATGGCAACATCACCGCGTTCTGTGGACACAATATCACTTTGCTCCACAGTATCCAGTTGCCCAGATCGTAATGGCTTTTATGGTGGTTTTCAGCGCACTGATAAGCCAAAGGAGCCCTTATCGAAAGCACAAATCATTGCTAGAGAAAAGAAATGGTTGTATATGATAGATAATTGGTCTTTATACATGTCAAAGAATTATAAAAAGGTAAAGGGTTGCATTTTTTTATTACAAATTTTAAAATACATGAACTATTTTTACTTACTAGTCTCGGTTTTATGGTTTTTTAGATTCGTGATCGTTGTCGCAAAGGTATACCAAAATCGATTAGACCACGTGCTTGGTTTTTTTTATCTGGTGCCTATTTGCTAAAGAAAAAACATCCAAATCTGTATAGGGAACTTTTGGAGAAACCGGGAAATCCTCATGTCATCGAAGAGATTAAAAAGGATAAACATCGTCAGTTTCCATTTCATGAAATGTTTTTGGACGAAGATAAAGTTGGCCAAATTGAATTGTTTAATGTATTGAAGGCCTATTCGATATATAATCCGAAAGTGGGATTTTGCCAAGCTCAAGCACCGATAGCAGCTTTTCTCCTAATGCATTTGCCGGCGGAAGACGCATTTTGGGTTTTTGTCAGCGTATGTGATGTGTAAGTTAAATTTTCAACTAATCAAACGTTTTCAGTACAAAGGATTTTTTTCTTATATTTTTTTATAAAATTATTCAGGGGCCGAATTACGGCATTCGAACGTGATCGAAATTGTAAACTTCTTATTAGAATCTCTATACCTAAAGCACAGCGAACTCGATCATTCGAGTAAAATTTCGATCGGATCGAATGTAGTAAAAAACCAAAAAAATACATTTTTTAAGATTATTTTCAGAAAAATTTTTTTTATCAAAAAAATATAATTAGAAAAAAAATTTTAATATGTTATGCCCACAGATACTTGGAAGACTACTTCATTAGTGGCTTAGAAGTTCTACAGAACGATGCTGGTATCTTAGAAGGCCTTTTGAAAAAAACCTGTCCACCTGTATATCGCCATTTACAAAAGCATAAAGTCGAACCCCTGCTTTATATGACCGATTGGTTTCTGTGTGCCATGACCCGTACTCTGCCCTGGGAAACATTGTTACGCGTATGGGATTGTTTTCTTGCCGAGGGTATACGTGTCATTTTCAAGGTAGCTTTAGTAATACTGGGAGCCTCGCTCAATAGTCACAAAGTACGCAAACAATGTAATGGTCTTTGCGAAACCCTGGAGGTATTGCGAAGTCCGCCTGATAATATTCTCGACGAAGATTTCATCATAAATCATATGCAACGCTTAAACTTACGAGTCGAAGACTTTCAGCTCGAACACACACGCCAAAAGACTCGACGAGCCAAACAGAAGGCTTTACAGGAGGCAGCTGCTACACAACATTCAAATACTAGCACATTTACACGCAGTCGTACGACTAGTCCAACCAATATGTCCGCTACAAATATATCAATGACGTCGACGATAGCAACAGCAACAACTACAACAACGGCCCAAAAAGCAAGTGGTAATGTGACAGTAGTAAATATTTCAAGTGATCATTTGTATGCCTCATCAAATGGTGGAGCTAGTGGTGGTGGTAGCATTGGTACTTCTAGCAATGGTGGTGCTGAAGGGGCTGTTAGTTGTAGTAATGGTAATGGCATTGTGAGTGTTACGACAAATAATCATCATTCATAATTGTTATAAATACGTTACATATTTTATAATTACAACTTATGTATGCACCCGATTTATCCGTTTTAAATGCTGAGCGTTCAAAAATATTTTCTTAAGTTCATTTAACCTTTTGTTTTTTTTTTTAGTCGTTCATTTTTTAACGTAGAGTTCTAGCGATTTTTTTTTTGCTAGAGAATATTAAGGGTTTAATGAAGCAAAAATATTTAATTTTTATGAACTGTTAATAAGATTAATTAAACAAAAATGGTACCATGAAAAGTAACCATAAATGCAATTTTTTGTAAAGCTACTTTTTTATAAAGAAATATTTGTTATTTTTTTTTACAATTATCTTAACTTTACGAGCACTTCGCTAAACCCTTAAAAATTTAAATCACATTTGAACTTTATATACTTACTAACATTTTTATTTATATATTTACAATATCTAACCAATTTCCTACTTAATAAATAAAAAATACAACAACAATCATGCACTTTTAGTATAGAAATTTAACAATTAATTTTTTTGTATATAAGTCGAATATTAAACAAACAACTAAACGATATACTATAACTTAAATAAAAACAAGCAATTAACAAATACCTTGCAAACAAGTGCACAATTTTTAAAAGAAATAATTTCTACTTAAACAAAAAATACACATTAAATAAGAAACTTTTTAATTAATTTATTTAAAATGCTTTAAAAGAATTATTTTCTTTAATTTATTTATTTAAAATGCTTCAAAAAAATTATTTTTATTTCATTCCATTTAAATGAAGCGAAGTAAATAAGAATGCAATCATTAAAAAGAATTATAAATACTATTGTGCAATTATCTCTTTTTCATTAAAAAAAATATTAAGAGTTTAAACTACTTTTCTGTATAATTTATTTGTTAATTATACGTAAACAGTTAAACAGAAAGCATTTACAAAGTTTTTGTTTTTGTTTTTCATTATATTGTAGATGGCACAAATAAAATTAATAAAAAAATAGAAATAGTATTTTGTTTATAACCACTACAACACAACAACATATCGTATATTTAATATATTTAAAAACATTTTTAATATACAAATTATTTATATAAACGAAATTATTTACTGTTATATATATTTATTTTTTATTATTTAATTTTAAATTGTATTATTACCATTATTATTAATTTTTAATATTGCAATATTCAAATAAACTTGAAAAAAAAATAATGAAATGAAATTGAAAAAGTAAAAAAATATTATTTATACAAAACAATATACTTATTAATATTTATTATTTTTGTCTAAAAAGTTTATGGTTGATAAATAACTGTGAATTTTTAAATTAGAGAATTATGGTACTTGTTTGCGTCAAAAAAACAAACAAAAATATAAATAAAAAAATGAAATTAATAAAATTTATAGTTAAAAGTATTATAAACAATCATTGATTTTTTTTATATTCTGAAATGGTAAGTTTTTCAACGTGTATTTTTCTTATCCAATTAAAATTTTTTAAATTAGTCGAAAATCGAAGATTGCTGAAAAATCGAAATTTGCTATAAAAAAAACAAGTAAAAGTGCTATATTTATTTATTTATTTATTTATTTCATTTGAAGTAATATTAAAAGCCCTTAAATATTATATATTATATTATATTCGGCCGTGCCGAATCTTATATACCCTTCACAACGTGTAGTCATGCAATAACTATCATTCAATCATCTCATATAAAATACGTACATATGTACATGTAAAAAACATACATATAAAAAACATACCATTGTAAAATTATAAATTGAGTTTACGTACGTGTTTCTAAAAAAAAAATGAAAAAAAATATATTAAAAACAAAAAAAAAAAAATTTGAAAAAAATATATCAAAAAAAAATAATAAAAATATAAATAATATATAAAATAAAAAAAAAATTTTTCGATGCCACGTTTACTCTAACCAGTATATGTGACAGCGCATAGAGAAAGGGACCTTAGGGTAAAAACAGGTTTTGTTCAGGAGAGCTATTTTAAAGATTAACTGATTTTTCTATTTTTTTAAATTGTTCATAAGGAAAAAAATAAATTTTTTGTAGTTTCGTAAAATCAAGTTATTTTGGTAATTTAGTAGGGGAAAACATGAAAATAAAGAAGTTTTACCGTTAGGTTCCTTTCTATTTGCGCTTAGAATCGTCGACTTCACTTTTATAAAACGCGCATACATATCTCTGGGAGGGAACACTTTTGGGGCATGGGATCGGTTTTATTCGATGCTCAGATGTTGTCCACATCAAAAAAAAAAGTGAAAATTGTTTTTTTACCCTTAGGTCCTTTTCTTTATGCGCTGTCACATATATGTATGTTGTTGTTGTAATTGTGAAAAAAACGAGGTGGTCGCGGTTTTTCGCTCATATCTCAGAAAGTTAAAGGGCGATTGTGCTGAATTTCAATAGCGATTCATTCCCGGATTTTTCCAAGAGATTGATACCATACACAGATTTGAGGAACATATAGTTGCTTCTAAAAGTTGATTTCAACCAACACATGGACAGACGGTCAACACATGGTTAATCGACTTCTCTATTCATAAGCTTTTAGAAAATATATACTTTACGAGGTCAGAAATGAAAATTGTAGAAATTACAAGCGGAATGACAAAGCTATATATACCCTTGTGCACCACAGGTGTAGGGTATAATAATTTTTTTAAGGTTTTTCTAAAAAAAAAAAAATTTCATAAAAAGATAAAACCTCTATACCATTTTAATAAAATTATTTAGTTTTTATTGCTTAAATCTATAAACTTATTTTATATACATATGAATATCATTCCACAATTCTTTCAATGTACATAGTTTTTTAAATTGGTTAGCAAAACAATAAACAAAGTAGAATAAATAATACATAATTCATTCTTCATCACCGCTACCCTTTGCTAAATCAGAAAAAAAATCTGAGGTATTAGAAAACTTCGAAGATGGTAAATTATGACGTTTTTCTTTATAGCTATTGTGTTTTTCATTGTACTTGATGTCGCCAAATTCCTCAAAATATTTTACATTCCAGAAACATACATCATTGTTGTGCGACGAAGAAGCTATTAACTCTCCTGAGTGATTTATATCCATTGATTCGATTGGCATACTGTGTTGACCTACCACGCCCAGATTACGAAAAGGCGCTATGTGTACCGCACGTATAACGCCCTCTTCGCCAGCAACACAAGCTATGCGATCCGTTATTGGTAACATTTCCGATAGTGGTGTTTTGACGCCGGGAAACTTGTCACAATGATAACCAAACTGTCCCCAGTTAAATGTATACAAATTGCCCTTCGAGGTACCCACCACTAATTTTGAGTCGCCACGATAGACACCCATGCATGTTAGTTCTTCTTCGTATGGTTCAGATTGTACATATAGTTTCCGGGCGGCCATATTAAGAGTTGTTAAATAACCGTCGCCACTTGTTACTAGTAGAAGTTTCCCCGTATCATTGGTAAGTATTTGAGTTATATAATCTTCAACTTCTTTTAGTGCAAAAATTTCATTTTTCGTCCTTAAGTCCCAAAGTTTAACGGTGCCACTGTCATCCCCTGTAGCAAAAATATTTTCATCTATAACATGCAACTTATTAATGGCTTCATCATGGGCATTTTCGTAAAATTTTTTCAACTTTTCTGTTTCCATATCTGTGACCATTATTGATTTGTCTTTGGAACAGGTCAAAATATTGCGACCATCTAGGGTAAATTCTACATCTCTGCAGGCTTTTGCATGCACTTCAATGTTTCTTAAAAGTTTATTACCCTCGTTGGAATACTCGTATAGGGCCACATCTCCAGTTATAGTAGCCAACGCAATAATGTCACGCTCGGTATGAAAGCAGATGTCGGTGACAAAATCTTCTAGGTTAATATCTGGTGGAGAGCTTTTAGGTTTGTTAATGGCAGCTATAATGGCTTTAACTGTTTCATCATCTTCTTCGTTTTCATCCATTACTAAAACCGATCTAGCTTCTCTCTCATTATCGCCGTTGCCGCCACCTCCACCTTCATCATCTTTATTGTTAGACGAAGATGCCTGTGAATTACTACTTGTCATTTTAGATTTAACATTTTCTAGAGTCTCATTTTCTTTGCCAATCATGGATTCATCCGTATCTGTGGCCATTTCATCAAACTCAGAACTGTCATCATCCTCATCATCACCAATATCATAATCTGCATCGTTTCCTTCGGGCTCGTCTTCAATATCGTCATCACTCCATGGCTCTACTAGAAGCGCATTGCCAATAATTTCTTCATCCTCTTCTAGATCTGCGTCTGCTAAATCGTCGATATCATCTGAATCGGAAGGTTCTTCAGGATTTTTAAAATGTTGACGCCTTAAAATTACCACATAGTAAATATTTTTTACTTAAATTTTCTAATTAATGGTTTATTTCATAACTTACATATGCATTTTCAATATTTTATAAATTTCTACTGAAACACGCTATTCTTCTACACTCACACCAATAAGAACACAATTTTATACCTTCAAGAGGAATCAAAACAAAAAATGTGACAAGAAAGAAAATACAGATCTGCTTCTTCTTGTTATATAACAAAATCACAAGTATCTGATAGCATAAAGAAACGGTAAGACGAACACGATAACGTTTGATTTAAGCTAGGTCTCCGCGTAGCAATTTTTATTGCTGAGCACAAAGCTAATTTGATTGACAGACGATATTTGGTAGTATCAAAAACGAATCTATGAAAAATTAAAGATATGTAAAGAACTTAAAAAATTTCTGGCTGTATTGATTTTTCAAATGTAAAAGCCTTAGGCAAGTTCAAAAGAGAATTGAAAATATGTCTGGCCTTTACTTTACGTCTAGACTTTGTTAAATTGAATAAACAAATAACTAAGCAATTGAAAAAATACATTATGATAATAGTTTCTATTACGTTTTTGCCTTCTTTTGTAAATTTGCAATTATTGGAGTTAGGGCTTTTCGACCTGTAACTTACGATATAAAAAGCGTTTCAAAACATTAACCCAGACTAATTTTGTTTTATTTATACATATTAAAGATCAATATCTGCCAAAGGTGTTATAAAAAATATTATGTACACTTCAGCTTCTGAAGGATCAACCATCATGAAATGCATCTCTAAAAGTCCACTTAAATCTGTTTTTAATGCCACTTTCGAAGCTACGCCCTGAGCTTTTTGTGTCGTACGTATAAGAGACGTTTTATAACGAGCCTTAGTAGTCTCCCGGCAATTAAATAGAAGAATCATATCGCTAGTTTTGGCAACTTCTACACTAGACTCAGACTGCATAACACCTAATGTATCAATTTTAAAATGAGGCTTACGAGGTGAAATTGTTATTTCTAATTCTTCAGCAGATTTATCACATTCTTGAAATATATTTGCCAAATCTGGACCACGTATAAAAATTCTATTAAGACTTGTACTCTCATCATTTAAATTGAAATCCATTGGTTCTTCGTGGTGTGTAGTTTTTATCGAGCATTCTGTACTAATGTCCTGTTCATCATTTGGCTCCAATACCAACACTAATGGAGCTTCTGGTCCTTTGTAATACATTTTCATGCCACAATCGATGCCAGCAAATATACTTAAACATTCAGCTAAAATATTCATATTTATACTAAACTTTATTATGCCGTCCACATGGAATTCTGAAAAGCATCGAGGCATTATAAAAAGTGAAGCTTGTATGCATTTTCCCTGTTCGACCACACACTTAAACCCGTCTTCGGTAATCATGAAGGAGCCATTTTCGCCAAAACACAGGGCTTTTATGCCAGCCGTAAATGTTTTAATTTGATTTAATCTACCCACAAATTTAAAATTTGAATACTGAGACTGAGTCAACATCTTCCAATTGTGTAAAATACCCTTTCCAAACAACAGTTTAGAATGTTGCATGAGAACGCGTCCAGCGAAAAAAGGTTTTTTAATTTCTTACTCTTCGGATAAGAAATTGGTTAATAACAAATCTAATTTATCGTTTGCAACCTCCTTGAATTCCAAACATTTATGTTTCAAAACAACAGCTAAACGTAAAGTCAGCACGTGTTGGCAAGTGTACGGTCCAAAGGCAGGATTCTGCTGGTTTAAAACATTTTCTTTGAAATATTCACATGTACAGTAATTTAAATTTAAAAGAAGTCGCACCAAATTGTGAATCGAACCTTCCTTGAATATTTCCGCAATTTCTATTGTTTTCTGTTGGTTAGTGTAAATTATAATATTGCGATTATCAAGTAAATGCAAGGCAGCATGTACTAAGCGTCTGCCCAATAGTTTGTGCAAGTCCAGTAAAAGATTTTCTATTTAATTAAAACTATATTATTTCGAGGTATTTTTTATATATGTATATAGGTATATAAATGTCAATAAGAGGTAATACCTATGTTTTCTTGGTCATCTGGAGTAGAAACGCGAAATTTTTCCAAGATTTCTTGTAAAAGCTTAGGAAGTATTATTGATGAAATTGACTCTTTTTGCATACCAACTTCAAGGTGACCAGTTACTAGAATTATTAAAATTTAAATACATTTAAAGAACAATTATATTATATAGATTTTCATTTATTACTTAAATGTTAAAAAATTCACTTATTTACTAACTTCTTCTTTTTCTTAAATAAAAGCATTCTTTATTTATAATAGCCTTAAAATAACGCCGTTATTTTGTTATTTAAAAACGACTTTGAGATAAAAAGAAAAACCAAAACAAGTATGTACACAAAAAAAATTATTCAATACTTTTTTTTAAGTTTATTTTTCAGTAAAAAGTGGTAAAAATTTATAAAAGCTAGACTTAAATTGGTGTTTAAACTATTTATATAAAATATGGATTTGGGAGAATCTGTGGATGACGATCAAAAATTTGTTATTTATAAACATGAAGATTTATTTAGCGAAAGTTTTCCTTTAATGAAGGAAATCCGACGTATGGGCAAGTTGTGTGATGTGACCTTAAAGGTAATAATTAAGTTACAAGTAATATATGAGCATACATCTTAAATGGAAAATTACCTGACAGGTAGAAGATCAAACATTTTCAGCCCATCGAATTGTATTGGCTGCTACTATACCTTATTTTTATGCCATGTTTACCAATAACATGGCGGAGAGTCGCATCAAAGAGATTACGATGAAAGAAATTGAACCCACAGCTTTGGAAAGTTTGATCAACTTTGCATACAGCGGACAAGTACGTATTGATAATCAAAATGTCCAAAGTCTAATGATGGGTGCTTCTTTCCTTCAATTGCTAAGAGTACGTAATGCCTGTGCTGATTTCCTAATATCACGATTTCATCCACATAATGTATTGGGTATTCGCCATTTCGCCGATTCCATGAGTTGTACTCATTTAATACGCGCGGCGGACAAATATATAGATTCAAATTTCACTAAAGTTTCTCAGTCCGAGGAGTTTTTAGGCCTAGACTTCGAGGAATTAATTGAATTAATTAAAAGTGATTTTTTAAATGTTAAATCTGAAGAGGTTGTTTTTGAAGCTTGTATGAAGTGGGTTAAATTCGCAGAAGACAAACGTTCGTCTATGTTTCCTCAAGTTCTGGCTCAAGTCCGTTTGCCACTTTTATCGCCACAATTTTTAGCCGATCGTGTGGCCCGCGAAGAAATGATTCGATCATCACATCAATGTCGTGATTTATTAGATGAAGCTAAAGACTTTCATTTAATGCCAGAACGCAGAGGTCTTTTGCAAAGTTTTAGGTAAGTTGTTAATATCTTTGTAGGCATTTGTAAAAGGAATACCTAAGTGTACTTAATGATTATCTGCCGTATGCATAAATCTTTTGAAAGGTTTATTTAACTAATTTTCTATGAAAATTTGATTAATAAACCTATATATATTTTAATTTATACCCAGCAAAAAAAGATGTCAAAGATGTGATTTAGCAGGGTTTCAACAGATTATCAATTTTGTTGAAAACATTATATATTGAAAACAAATACATATATTTAAATTTTTTCGCTAAAATTTAATTTTCAATTCATAAAGGACTCGTCAAAGGGGAGAATTTATATCGGGTCAAATTTATGCAGTTGGTGGTTTGGCTAGTAATGGTGAATCAGTTAGCACAGTTGAAATCTATGATCCTCTTACGCAAAAATGGCGCATGGGTGAACAAATGTCAATGATGAGGTAAAATTTATAGTTGAGTTTGCGCCAAACTGGTTGTTGTTAAATTAATTGGTAGTTTGTTAATACTTTTTATCGTGAACATCTTAAAATAATTTCAATTTATTTACGTTCTTTTTTAATTTCATTTTAAATTTATTGTAATAACAATAAATAATATTAAAAAAAAACTAAAAGGCCAATAAAACAGTGAGTTTGTATGTTTCCTAAAAGTTTTTACTAATTTTTACTGGACTTTACTGGATTGTTTACGTTTTATATGGAATTTTGTATAAACGATAGAAATCCAGTAAAGCTCAATAAAAAAAGTAAATACTTTTGAGTAAACGAACAAACATAATACTACAATGAAGTATTCCTGAATAAAAGTAAAATAAAAAAAAAATAAAAAAAATATATGCAAATGAATTTAAGTACATATGTATGTATATCATTAAATTCGAATTTTAAAATTTCGGTTTTGTGTATATATGTATAACTGTGTTGTTATTACTAACTAACTAAACTACTGCATAAACACAGAAAAACCACGTTTGAAAATGCTTACTTTTGTGGTTATTACTGACAAGTATGAGCAATTAAAACTAGCAAACAAGTATGATCTAATATTACCGATTATTTATGTTTATAATCATTAAAATACTTTAACACAGTAAAAATAGTTACAAAGAGGTCAAACAAGATCAGCGTATTTAACTTCAATTTATTAAGTACAGTAATTTAAAGCCCCAAGGGCCAAAATAACAATATCTCAAGATAATGGGTTCGTTCGTTTACTAAAAGTTTTTACTTTTTTTACTGGACTTTATTGAATTGGTTATTTAAACGATTGCAATAGAGTAAAGTTCAGTAACAAAACACTTTTAAGTAAAATAACGAACATAATGAAACTGAGTTAAAAAAAAAAAAAACAATAAATGTAAATAAAATGTTGAATCTAAATAAGATTTATAGTAAGTGGTTCCCCAGCCGCAAAATAAGTAAATATGAAATAAAAATTTTATTTCGGACCAATCCGTAATAAATTTAAAAAAGTATAAATAAACTACAAAATAAATCAATAATACAAAATAAATCAATAATAATGCTGCGTTAAAAATTTGTTTTCGAATAGCTACGGGCATTCTGAGAGTAACTCCTCTACCATCTCTTAGAATTAAATCGAGATCATCAGATTTTTCTACATTACTTTACAAAAGATCTATTAATTTGTCGCCAAAAAAGTCGAAAGATCGGAAAAAAGTTTTTGTACTCTACATAATGTTATGATTTTATTTAAAAAATTCCAAAAACGAAGATTAGTAAAGAATCATATGATCAAAATTGATTTAGTTTGGCTACACACAACAATTTTGACACAGAAAAAATAACAAGTTTCTTAGCCAAAGTTGAACTTTTTACAATTTTTTTTTTTTTACGGAATAATATCATACTTGCTGGTTCAACATCAACCCAGCTCAATCAGAGTCAATTACCTTCATATTCTAGTATTTTTTGCAACTGAACTCGCTTCAATTGTTGCAGAAGACAAAAAAAAGCTCAGACAACCTAACTGCAATTAAAAAGCAAAAACAACATTTACGACGGCATTTTTAAGAATCCTAATTTATAACAGATATAACTGGTAACGAACAAGCAGACAAGGCAGCAAATTAAGCGGTCATATTGCGATTAGCAATGGTGATGCCATGTTTCAACTAAGAAAAGGATGGAAAATATCCAATTCCAATTCGGAATTGTCTACAATTATCAGATATCATGATGAATATTCCAGGTTTCAAAACTTGAATAATTTTATTGAACAACAAACAGAATTCATTGTTATTAAAACCTAAACAAGCATTCGCTTACAGGAGATCAATTCTTGCCCTGTGAAATGAAAAGTTTTTGTACAGTGCTACGGCAAATAAAAAGTTTTCATTTAACAGTCACAGAACGAAAATTGAGCCCCTGGTGTTGAATTCGATCAAGCATGTACATACTCAGTAAGGTAGTTTGTTTTCGAAATAGGGTGTTTATTCATTGACAAATGAACATGATCGTGGGATAAGGTTGTTTATGCAGAAGTTTGTTATAAAAATACCAAAATTTTTTATGTGATATTATTAACAAGTTAAAACTACCGAATGCGGTGTGAACTCCACTAATGTAAATTTTTTTCCCCTAGCAAATAAAATAAAAAGTTAATCAATATTTGAAATATAGATCTAGAGTTGGCGTAGCTGTTATGGATGGTAAATTATATGCATTTGGTGGTTTTAATGGTTCCGAACGTTTATCTACAGTGGAAGTGTATGATCCCAAGAAGAATCTATGGTCTCAGGGTAGTGCAATGAACTGTAAAAGAAGGTAAAGAAAATATATTTTTTCCTGTAAAAGTGTTATTGGTACATATGTATTCACATTTTTACGTTAAAAACAAATAGTGCTGTAGGCGTGGCGGCTTTAAATGACTGCATTTATGTTTGTGGCGGCTATGATGGTGTTACCTCACTTAACACCGTTGAATGTTACTGTCCAAATACAGATATATGGAAAACTGTATGTTTTAAATTAATAATTTGCTGAGGATGTTTGAAATATTTTTGTTTTCAATTTTAGGTAGCACCTATGATGAAATATCGTTCGGCTGGCGGGGTGGCAGCTTTAGACAGTTTCGTGTATGCCTTGGGGGGCCATGACGGCTTGTCCATTTTTGATTCAGTGGAACGTTATGATCCCAGTAACGATGTTTGGCAAAAAATGAAACCCATGTTAAATCGTCGTTGTCGCCTGGGTGTAGCTGCCCTAAATTGCAAACTATATGCTTGTGGTGGTTACGATGGCAATTCGTTTCTACGTTCTGTGGAAGTTTACGACCCCATTAAAGATTCTTGGTCTTTAGTAACGCCAATGAATTGCAAACGAAGTCGTGTGGCTTTGGCGGCCAATATGGGTAAGTTATGGGCCATTGGTGGTTATGACGGTGAATCAAACCTGTCCACAGTAGAGGTTTATGATCCTGAAACTGACACTTGGACGTTTGTTCCCTCAATGTGTGCTCATAGTGGAGGCGTTGGAGCCGGTGTTATACGTAATGAATAATTTTTTTAAAAAAATATATATTTTCAGGTTAGTTTTAATTAGTAATTATTTAGTTTTAAGCAGGCTACTATCTATTTTTATGACTTTTAAAAATTTTGTGTGTGATGATTCATGCATGTTTTAAAAGTACAACTCAGCACTTAAATTTAAAATTGTGAACTAGTTTCATTTCCGTTTTTAAAATCATTCCAAATTTTAAAAATATTTTTTGCAAACTTGATTATCTTCTATTAACTGAAGTAAAAATTAAATGTATTTAGTTAGTTTTTAAAAATTTCAACGTTTTAAGTATACCTACCCAAATATACATTCATAAATTGATTTTAATTAAATAAAAAAAAATAAGAGATCGGTTTTTAATTTAAAATGTATAACGATGAAAAAAATGTTGTGCAATAAGGTTAGAGTTTTTTTTAAATAAATAAATGGGTTATCTAAAAGCAAACTAACAAATTTTATTGTCATAACTCATTAAATAGTTTAACGAAAATAATAAATTTACGTTTATGAAGCTAGAATATTGAAATATGTGACCATTGATTCGCCGTGTGACTGAAAACGTTATGGGCAACCGAACAGTTATTTTAATGGTACTTTCTACGTTTATGAAGATAAAATGTTGGAATTAAGGAATATTGATGGAAGTTGAAAATAAAAATGATATCGGCAGATATCATTTTTATTACATATTTTATATTTTATACGTTTGTGAACATATGTACATCCTGTAAATTAGTGACTATTGATCTGGGATAAGACTAAAAATGTTTTGGGCGGCCAAAAACTTATTTTCATATTTTTATGACACTTTTTTGTGTTTTTTTGTTCTTGGAGTATACATAGAATTCGTAAAATAGGAACTATTAATCAGAAATTGACTTAAAGTTATATAAAGTTTGCATATTCTGAAATTACAAATTTAAAAACCCAGAAGCACAGATCTTGCCTGAAATAGAAGATATGTATATAAAGGATATATTCCTACAGTACTTTTTATTTTTCTAAATAAAATTAATCAGAAAAACAAGTTTACATATGTATATTTAACGAAAAAATATTTAGAAATTAAAAAAATTATTAAACAATCAATGAGAGCTAAAGAGAATTAAGCAAGTAAAAACACAAGAGCGAATAATCCTGTAGTAACAGAATGGGGTGCCATAGAGTCTAAACTAGCAGAGCTCGTTATGGATTACGTGCTCACTAGTAAGACTGGACAGGCTCCCTGTTTTGACTCCGGTGAGATACACCGGGGCTACAGGGTAATCAAGTGCTTGGACGGGTTCTCAAAGAACTTTCTCAGCAAGTGCATCGCTCAGATTAGCGGTGACTGGGAAGGCTTAAGTCTTAAGCTCATCCCTGCTGAAGAGATTCCAATGAGACCTCGGGCAAGGATTTGGTTACCAAAAATGAAGGCCGATGCTCAAAAGATGCTGGAGTGTCTGAAGATTCAGAACCCTAGCATCCCAATGGATGATTGGTTGATCATCCGCACCGAGCAGGGTGATAAACACACTTGCCTCACCCTCGCCATCACCGAATCGGCAACAATGAAGCTCGAAAAGACGGGCTTCAAACTGTTTTTCGGTGTGCGGGAAGCAAAGGTGAAGGTATTCCGACCAACAGGTTCAGGTGAAGCGGATGTCGTTGAAGCCGCCAACGCTCTGCTGTCTGGGATGAACCTCTCGGAACCATCCAATAAATAACATAATGGCACTTAAAATAGTCCAAATTAATCTGCAGCACTCGAAATGCGCTACAGATAATCTTCGGATGCTCTTAGCTGAGGAGGATCTGGACATTGGACTATTGCAGGAACCCTGGGTAGTCAACTCGGTGGTAAAAGAGTTCCCGTCCTCATTATACAAAGTACTCTACGCAAAAGATTGTGGTAAGCCTAGGTCATGTCTTATTGCCAAAAGGAATATTAACATTTTTCTTTGTACGCAGCTTAGCTCAGCGGACCTTACAGTTGCAAGGGTCGAACTGCCAAACAGAGAAAGCTTCATAATTGCCTCGAGCTACATGGCGCATGAGAAGCCTGCTCCGCCAGTGGAAGTGAGTAATCTCCTAGCCTCAATCGGGGTATCTGACGATATAGTCCTGGGCTGCGATGCCAATGCAAGGCACACGATCTGGGGCAGCACTGAGATTAATGAACGTGGTGAGTATACCCTTGATTTCATTAATACTAACAAGTTAAGTATATGTAACTCTGGTAACACCCCAACATTTATTTTTCCAAGTTCGGTTAATTACAATGGATGGGAGGAGGTACTGGACATTACACTCATGAATAGTAAGTCTAGGATATCAGTTGATAGGTGGAGGGTATCCAGTAAGAGGTCTTTTTCCGATCATAACTGGATTCTCTTCGAGATTAGACTTCGTGACGAGATTACGACACCGCGTTTTCGGAACCCAAGAAGAACTGATTGGTTTAAGTTCAATGGGGTCGTAAAGCGTAAATTGGGTAAACTGCCAGTTATCGAAGATTCGATAACTGGTCTTGAGGAAATGGAGAAGTGTTTCAGCAACGTTATGGTGAAAGCCTTCGAAATTTCCTGCCCTATGACGAAGGTTAGGAAAACCTTCCCTCCATGGTGGAGCTCGGAGCTCTCTGGCCTTCGGAGGGAGGCACGTAGGGCCTTTAATAAATGTTATGAAAGCAAATCGTGGCAGCCGTACCGCGATAAGCTGAAAGCTTATAAGAAGGCTATAGCGGCCGCAAAAAGAAGTTCATGGAGAGACTTCTGCGGGTCTATAGACAGCACTAGGGACACAGCGCGACTTAGTAAGATTCTAGCCAGGGATCAGTCAACTCCGACCTATATAAAAAGGGAAGATGACTCCTGGTCTGAATCTTCGGCTGAATCCCTTGATATCCTTATGAACACTCACTTTCCGGGATGCAGGGAGGTTGATACGGGAATCGTGAGTGCGGATAGGACCCATTCCGTGGTCGATGGGAACATATTTTCTTACGAGAGAATCTCGTGGGCGATTGATAGTTTCTCCCCATATAAATCACCTGGACCTGATGGAATTCTGCCACGTATGTTGCAGAGTGCCAAGGGATATGTTATTCCCTGGCTCCAGAGGATTTTCATGCTCTGCCTATCTCTAAATTATATTCCTGGGAATTGGAGAAGGGTCAGGGTCGTTTTTATTCCGAAGATCGGAAGGAGAAGTCATGATAGTGCGAAAGACTTTCGTCCGATTAGCCTTTCATCTTTTCAGCTTAAAACACTGGAACGACTCATCGACACTCATATCAGGCAGCGACTGGAGGGAACGACGCGTTTGTCGGGCAGTCAGCATGCCTATCTTAAGGGACGCTCTACGGAGACGGCTCTACATGAGGTCGTGGGGACTATAGAGAGGTCTCTCGAATTCGGGCAGTATACTATGGCAGCCTTCTTGGATATAGAAGGGGCCTTCAATAACGTAACCACCCTTGCGATTCAGCATGCCCTCACTGGTCTAGATGTTGAGGAGTACATCAGCAACTGGCTAGTGTCCATGCTGAGCACAAGGGTGGTTATTGCTAATCTTGGTAACACCACTATGTCAAGGCTAGTGGAGAGAGGTACACCTCAGGGCGGTGTGATCTCTCCACTGCTTTGGCTTATTGTTGTTAACAAGATTCTTATTGAACTGGACAATAGCTTGATAAAGGTCGTGGCTTATGCGGACGATGTTGTGATACTGTTATCGGGACTGTTTCCGGACGTGATTAGTGATATCATGTCCGACGCCTTGAGATTACTAAGAAACTGGGCCACGGACAGCGGTCTAGTAGTAAATCCAAGCAAAACGGAACTGGTACTGTTCACGACAAAGACCAGGATTCCAAGCTTCAGACCACCGAGGTTGGGGAACTGCGAAATTCCCCTATCGGATAGGGCGAAATATCTGGGTATTATCCTGGACTCTAAATTGTCATGGAAGCTGAACGTCCAGCACAGGGTGAAGAAGGCTACGGTGGCCTACTACACGTGTCGTGGGATGTTTGGTAGGAAATGGGGACTTACCCCCAACATGATTAAATGGATGTATACGGCCGTAGTACGTCCGATTCTCACTTATGGATCTCTGGTATGGTGGACTGCAACAGGGCGTAAGTATGTTGTGGACCAGTTGTATAGAGTACAGAGATCGGCGTGCATTGGGATAACGGGAGCGATGCGAACTAGTCCTTCGGAGGCGCTGAACACTATGTTGCATCTCGTTCCCATAGATATTCATATATTGGCCACATCCGCAAGTAGTGCGGTGAGGCTTAATACGACTGGATGTTGGAGGTCGAGGACGTATGGCCATGCGAGTATATTGGCCACGCTGCCTTCGAGCGTGAATCAACCCTCTGACTACATTACGCCCTACATGGATTTTGATGGGGCGTTCAGGGTTCTTATTCCCTCCAGGAGAGAGTGGAATGGGGGTCGCCTTTTGGGGAGTTTTGACACCAGGATCTATACTGACGGTTCGAGGATGGAATGTGGTGTTGGATCTGGTGTCTTCTCTGATGGACCGGAGATTGAACTCTCCTTCCGTCTTCCGGATGATTGCAGCGTTTTTCAGGCGGAAGTACTCGCTATCAGGGAAGCATGTAGGATACTGAATGACGGGAATATCCACGGGGGCATTGGTATATTTGTCGACAGTCAGGCGGCACTCTTGTCACTCAGGTCATACATTATTACGTTATTATAAATTAGTTGGCCAATGTAGAAAGGAACTGTCAAGGCTTGGTCAGCGGGCTGACGTTACTCTAGTTTGGATTCCTGCGCATAAGGGCCACTATGGTAACGAGCGTGCTGATGAGCTAGCCAGGGGAGGATCTGCTCTGGATATCTCTAATGCAATTGCAGTTGCAATCCCGTTGGGGACTATTAAGAGCAGAATCTCCAGACACTTTCTCCGGAAGGCTGATAACAGGTGGCGTGGGCTGAGCACGTGTAAGGTGGCACGGCTTACGTGGCCCTCTTTTGATGCACGACGTACATTGCAACTTACCAGTCGGAGTCGGAGGGATATATCGAGGTTGCTGGCGGTATTGACGGGTCACTGGATGTTAGGCAAACATGCAAGTCGGCTCGGACTCCCATCGAACGACCATTGTCGCAGTTGTCTGGATAGAGAGAAGGAGGAATCGGTTTTCCACTTTCTCTGCGAATGTCCTGCACTGGCGGCTAAGAGACACAGATTTCTGGGCGAACATATACTAGATGGCCTCTCTGCGATATCTGAAGTTGGACTGAATTATCTACTGAGATATCTCAGGGCCACGGGGTGGATCTAGTACCCTTACTCTTGGATTTTATTCTGAGATACACTAGAAGCTGACGAGTGATGTGGTCCTGTCAAAACGGAGTCATACAGACTCTACTTGACTGTTGGCGTGCAGCGAACTACCACGATAACCAACCAACCAGTGTATAATGCTTAACGATACAAATACCATACATTTAAAATTAATTTGATAGCAAAAACAGCAATGTTTGATAACTATTAAGCATATATTTAAACCACTTAAATATTATTTGAGTTAATGAATAGGTATATACCCACATATTTGAGACGAAATTGTGTTTAATTAAAAAAACTACATATGTTGTAAAAATAAGTGGTTATACCTATGCATATAAGTATACTTAAATGAAACAAAACTAACGACAAAATTGCCAAAAAAAAAAAAAAAGGATGGATGCAATAATTTTTAATAGTTATTTAAATACACTGAATTAAGTGTTAAAAATTGTATACTGAAACCATATTAGAATATTATGTAGTACTTTTCGATTAAATTCATTCATTTAGATTACTTAGTAAAAATGAAAAACATTGCTTATGTATTTACATAAATGGCTACAAATGTTACAGCCATGCAGACGTTTTTTATTTACAGCAAAAACAATTTATTTAACAATGTTTAAAAAATTAAACTAATAAAAATCCATAGTTAAGAATAAAAAACAAGTAGGTATATATTAAATTAAAAAATAAATACGCCTTGATATAAATTTTAATCATCACCAAAATGAAATATACCCATGGACCAGATCAAAGGGCTATTGGTTTCAATTTCCACTGCACATCGTGCATAAGTATTTGAAGTACTAACCATGCCGCCAAATTTTAAGCAGTGATTGGCTAAAAATAAAATAAAAAATATAATAAATTCTAAATTATTTACACATTGGAAAACATACTTAAATTCCATTTTAAGCCTTGAGTAGTTACATTTGTAGCCTCTTTACCAATAGGTATGAGAGCACACCATCGCTGCTCTTCCACCAATTCGGAAGGTATTGTTATGGAATGTTTGCCTGGCGTAAGTAACCAAGTGAGAGAATTGCCGCTTAATAAGTAGATATTTATAAAATCATGTTCATATTTAAATATGGTATTAATATTTGCCATTATTTGGTCAAAACGTCCTGAAGTATCATGGTAAACAATAATGTCTTGAATATGCTTTTCTTCTAAAATTGGCTTGACCAAATTGACAGCCTTGCTGAAATCTGTGGCATTTTGATCGGGTGTGTGAATGTATCGAGTGTAATCGCTATTAAAATATTGTTTAGTATCTTCGGTTATAGAATCAAAATCTCCCGATATCATATCTGGAGGTTTTAATTGGCTCTCGATTTGTTTGTGTTTATTGAGAAACTGGCGCCATCGATTAGCTCCTCCATCTATGCAGCAACGAATACTAGCTGTTAAAAAAAGTTAAAAACACATGCCCTATTATTGTTACGTATATTTTGGCCTTATAGGCTTTGTATTACTATTTGAATTAATAAATAAAAATATAACAATTTTATTTGTCTTACCATTTTGCCATAACTCCGTTACCACATGCACTGGTATTTGTATTGCTCGATTAAGTACTAAACATACATAACCATTACCGACTTTATGTGGTTGCTCTATAATGTCCGCTGGTTTCCATTGGTATTTCTTAATAAATCCATCATTACCTTTCGTCCCTGAATTATTTGTCATTTATCACGTTCTTATATTTATATAAAACATCACGACAAATTTAACAAGGTACACGGAACTGATCGTTTTGCATTAACTATCAATGTCAAACTCTACATAAAATATAATATCCCTTAAATAATTTTTTTATGTGTTTGACATTGATATGAGACTACATTTGTGTTTTTTTTTACCATTCACACGACAGTGTAAAGGGGTATATATAGGTTTGTCATTCCTTGTGAAATTTCTAAAATTTTTATTACTGACCCCATAAGGTATATATTTCTGAAAGCTAGTGAATAGGGGAGTTGATTAAGCTCTGTCAGTCTGACCTTCTGTCCGTGCGTATGTCGAATTCAACTTTTTGAAGCCCTCCGACATCGTGAGGTATTAAAATATCAGATATATTCGGGAGGAGATCAGTGTTGAAAATCAGAAAAATCGGTATATAAGCATCAGAGATATGAGAAAAGAAACTACAACAACCTCGTATTTTTTCACAACAACAACAAACAATACATACACACATACAAACGTTGTATGTGGTTAAATTGGACGTGGCACCGAATCCCATCTGAGCCCAAAAAAAAATTTGTTTTTATATATTAACTAGCCAAACCCGGCGCGCTTTGCTACGCCCCTTAATGAATCGAAATGCATTCTAAATTTTAATTGAATATCAAGTGCAAAAACCTAAAATCTATAATTTTTTTTATGGGCGTGGCATTACCAACTTTTCTAGTCACGAAATTGTAAAGTCATAATAGCTCAATATGTGTGTAAAGTTTCAGAATAATCGGTCCAGTGCAAGTAGCTAAAACTGATAACTAATTTTTTATGGGCGTGGCCCCGCCCACTTTTTTTCATCCATAAACACTCCCCGGTATGTGTACAACAACTTACCAAAGTTTGAGCCCGATCGGTTTTACAGTTTCAGAGTCTATAGCTAACACACACACACACAGAGTTTCACTTTTATATATATAGATGTTTGTATGGTTATTTTTTTGTTTTTTTAATTTTTTTTTTTATTTTATAAATTTTATTTTTTTTGTATTAATTTTTTTATTTTTGAAACATGCAATCTCAATTTATAATTTTACAATGGAATGTTTTTAATATGTGTGTTTTTTACGTGTGTACGTATTTTATATGAGATGAATGGTGATACAAACAATTGTTATTGCATGACTACACGTTGTGAAGGGTATATAAGATTCGGCACAGAAAGTTAAAAAAACGGTAATCAAAAGTTTTTTATTAATATTGTTTATAAAATAACAAGCTCTATATAAAAAGTACAGATTCGCCTTATAATATCTGTATATATAAATAATGTAAATATGCATAGTAATTCATAAAATGAGAACGGCTGGGCCGATTTCTGTTGTTCATATTTTCAAGGAAAAGGTTTTTACGGAAGAAAATTTTGGAAAAGCCCTCCGGAAAAATCGAAAATAGAGTTTTTGCATGAAATTTTGTGTAAAATTATTCCTAATTGGCTTTTCAAATGAAAAAATAGAAAGTTCTCAGCCAAAATCCACACTTTGCGCAATCTGACAGGTGTCATTTTGGCATTGCAATCAATAAATCGCAAGGCTAATCACTAGAAGTCTCTAGTTTATTATATACATTTTGCACTTCGTATCATGATGTTCTCATATAAGGTGATAGTGCAGACGGACAGTATTTTTTAACTCTCATTTATATTTATTTATTTATATTTATGGGACAGAAATCTCTCTTTTATATATAGAGTTTAACAAATATTGGGACACAAAAAATTAATCAGCTGGGCTGGCAACGCCACCTTATAAAATTAAGCAATAATTTTATATACATGGAATTTGACAGTAGTATTCGCCATCTGCTGGGCTAATAATTTCACCTGTATGAATTCGTCTAACATATTTGATTATACCATAGTTGGACTTTTGGTGCAATTGTACCAAATTTGATACAATCGAAACTTTAATGGTACACTCAGGTTTTTAGGTACAATTTTCTACAGTATTTTAGTGTGGTAGAAGTAAATTTTAAATTTCATATAAAAAATTAAAATTTTTTCTTTTTATTAATTGGTTATTCACTGTATTTTTAACTAGTTGCAAGTGCAGAAAGTATTTTACAAGACCTATATTGCTATACCATCTTGAATTCAATTTTTATTATTATTGAAATCAAACTCCAGAATATACAATGATTTCAATTAATGTAATAAAAAAAAACAAGTAAGAGCGCTATATTCGGCCGTGCCGAATCTTATATACCCTTCACAACGTGTAGTCATGCAATAACAGTAGTTTCACCCCTTTCTGACTAGGCAAGTCACTTGCTCAAGTTAGTTTTTTATTTTTTTTTATTTTTCTTTGAACTTGCTTTCATGTTCAGACTCAGCAACTGACTTGCCCAAGTTTCGTTCTCTTTTACTTATTATACTCTTCACACAGTGAAAAAGGGTATATATAGGTTTGTCATTCCGTTTGAAATTTCTACAATTATCAATTATCTACACATACATACAAACGTGGTATACTGGTTAGAGTGAGCCAAAAAATTTTTTTTATTTTATATTTTATTCAAATTTTTATTGTTTCATTTTTAATTTTTCTTTTAATTTATTTTTTTTTTAAGCACATAAGTAAACTAAATGTATAATATTACAATGGGATGTTTTTATATGTGTATGTTTTGTATGTACGTATTTCATATGAGATAAATGGTGACATAAACAATTGTTGTTGCATGACAACACGCTGTGAAGGGTTTATAAGATTCGGCATGGCCGAATATAGCACTCTTGTTTGTTTTTATTACTCTTTTGTTTTTGGTTTCTCAACAAAAACTTGCTCGTACTTGCCGAGTACAGGCAAGTGTGTACTTAAAAATGAGCAAGTTTCTTCCTCTTAACCCGACCTTACCCCTTTTGCCTATAAACACAACACTTGCGCAAGTCACTTGCGCAAGTGACTTGCCTAGCACAAACTATTAGTTTGTGTTGCCTAGTCTGAAAGCCGTGTTTGTATTACCATTAATCCCATATGAAATACGTACATACATATAAAAAACATACATATATAAAAAACATCCCGTTGTAAAATTATAAATTTATGTATGTATGTTAAAAAAAAAATAAAAAAAAAATTTAAAAAAAAAAAATTTTTTTTAAAAATTATTAAAATATATATAATAAATATAAAACAAAACAAAAAATAAAAAAAAAAAAATTAAAAAAAAATAATAAAAATATAAATAATATATTAAATAAAAAATAAAAAAAAAATAAGAAAAAAATTAAAAAAAAAAAATTTTTTTAAAAATAAAAAAAATTTTTTTTTGGCTCAGCTGGGATTCGATGCGTTTACTTTAACCAGTATGTATGTAGGTTGTTGTTGTAATTTTGAAAAAGAACGAGGTGGTCGTGGTTTTTGCTCATATGTTTCATATGTTTCTGCCACATCGGAATTTATATTCAATAAGTTGAAACTTATTGTAAATATGATTGTTAGATTTGTCTATAATGTTAGGCGTTGGGATCATATTTCGTCTTATGTTCATAAATTTCTTGGCTGTACTTTTATGAATTTAGTGAATTTTCGTAATCTGAGTTTGTTTCATAATGTGATGAGGAATGGTTTTCCTTCTCCTTTACGTAATAAATTTGTTTTTTTGCGATCTTCTCGTAATCCTCAACTTTATATTCCTAGGATTTTTAGACTGATTTTTGAGAGATCTTTTGTGGTGAGAATTGCACGTTGCTGGAATTGTTTGCCCCTTGAATTACGTATTTTTTCCCAATCTAACAATGTATTTCGCCTTAAAGTTATGAAATATTTTGCTAATTTTACTTGATTATTTATTATTTTCTCGGTTTTTTGTTATTAACTCATCTTATTACCCTACTGATTGGTGTTTTCCTTATTTTTATTTTCATATGTATGCTACATAAGTTAATAAATTTATTTGAATTGCTACTAATTTGGACTTTTTTACCTATTTTTTTCTGCTTAATTGTTATTTCTTTTTACTGTGGCTGGGGAGCTAATTTGTACTTTTGTGATTAGTAATCTGACATTTATTTTTTATTTTTTTTTTCCAATATAATTAAATTTTTATAATCATTGTTGGTATTTTATATATATTTTTGTTTTTTTATATGAATTTATGTACAAATTAAGTCTAATAACTTAGGTTCTTTATTACTAAGTAATACATATTTATATTTTGGCCTGGAAGGCTTTGTATTGCTGTGTTGAATAAATAAATAAATAAATAAATATCTCAAAAAGTTATGGAGCGATTGTGCTAAATTTTAATAGTGATTCATTTCTGGATATTTTCAAGAGATTGATACCATACACGGATCTGAGGAACATATAGTTGCTTCTAAAAGTTGATTTCAACCAACACACGGACAGACGGTCAGGGCTTAATCGACTCCTCTATTCATAAGTTTTCAGAAAATATATACTTTATGGGATCGGAAATAAAAATTGTAGAAATTACAAACGGAATGACAAAGCTTGTGCACCACAGGTGAAGGGTATAATAACAAATAGAAATAATGACAATTTAATGTAAGCTTTATAAATAAGTCAGTTACTCGTTTGTCGTGCTAAAATTTAAGAACCGCTAGATAGATTTGGCTAATTTTGATCTTGAAATATTTGTGGAAGTTCAGGGAAAGTTACATAAATAATAAGTAACGGCAAATTAAAAAATTTAATTTTGCACTACAAAATGTTCCTAGCTTTAAATTATCACTTGTTTGTCAAATATTTAGGAAGTGCGTTCAGAAATTTGTGTTTCTTAGCTGTAGTAATAATTTTGGTCTGTTTTGTTTCAATACATAACACAATTATTTCAGAAATCAAAAAAAGTATAAAAGCGGCAGTTGGTCTCGAAAAAAGAAAATACATAAATTTCAAGATAATTTTTCAATTCTATCTTCAACTTGTCAGATCGTGAGAACTATATTTATTGTTATTGTTTTAACTTGCCCTAAAGACGACCTGACTGAAGTCATCGAAATCAATCATATGTACAACGAGCTACTTAACATACAGCGAGACAGAAAATGATAAGATTTGTATTGGTATGGCATGATTTCGTTCCACAGTTAATAAAATTAATTATGTTTCCTGATGATAAACATAAGCATACATAGCTTAGAATGAAACAAGTTCGTGCACACTAAACACTACAACAACGAGTACATACAATGAAATACAGCATTTCCGTAGTGTTCCTGTAAACCTAGATATCCGTAACAATTATGGAAATGGCAATCATTTGTTAAAATATAGTAGGTATTTCAGAAAGTGTATAAGTGTGTATAATTGTACTGCATTTAACGTTTATAAAAATTTTGTATTAAGTTTTGACCATATTTTTTACAAATATACGTAGGAGACTGGTGATTAAAATTTCTTTAAAAACATATTTTTTTAAATATCCAAAATATTAGTGAAGATTCCTGTTAACTTCTTATTGGTACTGTTTCTGCTACTTTAGTTTTTAATGTGATTAATTTTTATCTGCAAAATTTTAGTACAGTTAGTGTGTATTTGATAAATTTTTTCTATTATCACGGTACAATATTAAAATTATAAATGAATATTTATTCGAACTTTTTATTTTTAAATTTATTGGAAATCTTATTCTTGCGTAAGCTCAATTTTCTCTTGTTAACCTTTCTAAAAACATTTTTAATATTAAATCTTTTTTAAAATATTGAAAAACTATTCCAATATTAGCCGAGTGGAACGTATTTTGCAAACCAGCTATGGTTATAACAAACACACATGCGGAGAAATTTGGCATCTCGAAAAAAATATTTTTGCTATAGTGGTTTTGTTAATCATTTTAAAATTTGTTTTTAAACCGTTTGATAAGTTTCGTTTTACAATTTTATTACATTCCTTGTTTTTTATTATTTGATATTCTTTTTAGAAGTCAATAGTTTGGTTTAAAAATAATACTCAAATACTATCGGAATTCATCTCACCTTTTGAAAACGATCGTTTTTCATCACACACCTGAATACCTACATATATTGTTGATTTTTGTATTTTAAACATTTTATCCGATTATTTTTGGATCGTTAGAAAAGAAAACATTTCCGATTATGGTTTTAAATCACTGTATGTAGGTAAATATATGTTTACTCGTAAAAATAAATTATTTGGTATTCCCAAAAAAAAAAAAAAAAAATACACTTTTATTCGCCTTTATATACAGGTTTACGCTTTTCAGCAAAAGCTTGTAAGCCTTCCAATCTATCCCTTGTGGGTATGACTTGAGCATAACATACCTCTTCTATAGAATACCCAGTGTTAAGATCAACCTGCATACCCTTATCTATAGCTAATTTTGCCATACGAACTCCCACCGGTCCATTTGGCAATATTTCTTCAGCCAAGGCTAATGCTTTTTGATAAGCTGCATCTCTCGTTTCGTTTTGTGGCACTACATGATTAACAATTCCCATTTCTTTGGCTTCCTTCCCAGTAAAGATACGGGCAGTAAATATAAGTTCTTTAGCTAAGGATGGAGATAAAATTCTAGGCAAACGCTGAGTACCACCTGCGCCGGGTATAATAGCCAATTTAGTCTCTACCAAACCCATTTTAGTGCTGTCTGCCGCTGTACGCATATCACAGGCCAAAGCCATTTCTAGGCCACCTCCCAAAGCTGTACCATCTAAAGCCGCTATAACCGGCATGGGTAACTGCTCAATTGTAACCAAAAGCTCACGCAAACTGCTGACAAAAGCACTGACGTCTTCCTGTTTCATAGATTTGCGTTCTTTTAAATCTGCACCAGCACAAAATATGCCCGGAGTTAAGCTTCTTAATATAACCACGCGGGATTCATTGTCACGTTTAAGTTCGGCCAGTATATCGGAAAAAGTATCTACCAAACTGCGACTAAAAGAATTTTTAGCTTCTGGACGGTTAAGACCCAAAATAGTTATACCGGTTTGATTGCCTTCCAAACGTTGGAAAACAACTTCATTATTTGCTTGCACAGAATACTGACATCTTGTAATGCTAGGTGTTAAAATGCGTAATGCTGAACGGGCGATTTTAATCAAATTTGGAATAAAAATTGTCATGGTCCCGAAGAACTGTAGATAAAATTAAAAATATTTTTTATTTAAGTTAAAAACAATAGAGATTAAAGGTATGGTATAAAACATGGTACAATCATCAGGTAGCCTCAGTTCTGCAACAACAAAATCCTAAATGTATTTTGTTGCTGGAAAACGACGACTTAAATGTCAAAAAGCAAATGTGTGTGCGTGTTTTTTTGGCGGTAGAACATATACGTACACAATATATACACATGCATAAACAAAATTTGACATCTTAGTTAAACCTTAACCTACCGTTGCCACATGCAAGTGCAAGTGAAAAAAAACCAATACACTAACACTTTTTTACTAACACAACTACACTTTGGCAACCTGCGACTCAGCTTGCGAAGAAATTTTTAAGCAAGTAAAATTTTTACAGTTACGGCAAGTAAAGTGACAAGCCGAAAAACAGTGTTGTCTAATACTGAGTTTTTTGTTAACTCAATAATATATCATACAATTGTGGTAAATAATTCAGCTAATTTTTTTAATAAATATGTATATATGTATATGAAGAATATTGAGAAAAAATATAAATATTCATTTAAAATGTAAGTTTTAATATAAATATCAAAATTTAATAAAAAAAATTATATTAAAAAGTTACATATCTAAAGGTAACGTTCAATAGTGGCTATTGACAACACTTAACTACCAATTGAAGCAGCGCCATTTGTTTTAAATTTGTTTGAAGTTTATTTGTTGACGACATTTTAAAAATGAACTTGCACTGTGCTGTGTAGCCACTCAAAAAATTTTTGTGTTTTTTTTGGCATTTCTCCTGATTTTCGTTAGTAATACGTATACACTACTTGCAAGTAAATACTTGCCTGTGGCAACGTAGGGTAAGGTAGAGAAAAAAATAATCAGCTGTTTTAGTGAGGCTACCTGATAATTGTACCATGGTATAAAACAAGGTACACTAAAAAACAAAAATCCGAATTTTTGGGGAAAAAAAAAATATTTGAAACTATCCACTACGAATTTATACAGGTGAAATTATTAGCGCATCTGATAACGACTGCTACCACAGAGTTATATAGTCTGTGACTGCTACTGTCAATCTCCATGTATCCATGGTGTAATTAAAGCATATTTGTTCCAATTTGTTCTTCAAGTAACCGCAGTTCCAAGGCGAAGTAACGTTGTTGTCTTCATAAGGTGATAGCGTAAAGGAGAGTACTTTCTGCCTCATTTTATATAAATATATAGAGTTTGACAATTCTTGGTACTGAAATTTCCTTTTTTTATATGGAGTTCGACAAACATTGGCACACAAAAAAATAATCAGCTGGGCTGGCACCGCCACCTGTATAAGTGCATCCTGATTACACCATGATATGTATCAGTGATGGTATATGAGAATTTCGGTCTTGTGCCAAAATTTTAGCTAGAAAGTGCCAAATTATATTAAAAAGTGTCATAACATATCTATTTAAAAAAATTAAATCCATTTATTCAGTTTTTTTTATATTAATACATTTTATTAAAATGAATTGATTACATACAAAAAAAAATTCAGACTAATATTTAAAAAATGTATACAGGTAAATTATTTTTAAATATTATTATTTATTAAATACATACATATGTACTTAATATGTAAGTTTTTGAAAATGAGAAACAAACGGACAGACGGACGGACATAGCTAGATCGTCATAAAATGAAACCCCGATTCAGAATATATATACTTTATGGGGTCTAAAATAGATATATCGATGTGTTACAAACGGAATGATGAAATGAATACAGCCCACCATTATTTTTAGTGGTTGATATAAAAAAGAGAGTTAAAAATTATCTTTCCTATCCAGTCATCTGATTAAATCCACTCTGAACATGTAGGATGTCATTCATTTTTAACTAATACTTTCAGAAAGGGGATTTACAACAGTGAGAAAAATCATTTATTTCCTTTTAATTAAAAATATATATCTTCAAAAGTAAGTAAAATTATACATTTATAATTTTTTTAAAAAGTGGCAAAATTTTATTGAGCATGCCATTAAACAACTAATAGTGCCAAAAATGGCACGATTGTGCCACTTTTACCAACAGTGATATGTATTACATTTAAAATAAATGAGAGTAAAGAGAGAATTTTTTATGTATGGAATTTGACAGCTGAAGTTTAAAGTAAGTAAAAACAAAATAATCAGCTGACAAATAAATACTACCTGATAGGGTACATCCCAATGTTAGTCAAACTCCATATATAACAAGATATTATAAAAACAGATTTCAGTGCCAGAAATGTTAAACTCCATATATAAAAAAGAGAGACAAAAAATGCTCTCCCTTACGCTATCACTATTTTATTTGACAATTTCTGGCACTAAAATCTCTTTTTGATATATGGAGTTTGGCAAACATTGGGACACAAATAATCAGCTTAAGGAATGTTTTTACATCTGACTTGTCAAATTCTCCACTGCCGTTGGCAGAAATCTTTGCTGCTGCAAAGCAGTCAGCGTAAAAGTACAATTTTGACAGACATGTAGATTAACATATGTCTCACAAATTTTAAAGTCAGATGTAAAAAACATGCCGTTTATTATAGCCTTTAGCTGGCACCTCTACCTGTGTAAGTGTTCCCTGCAAGGCGAATTCATTATCGCCTTGGTTCCCTGCTCTGTATTTATAAAACAGGTCTAGTGGCAACATCTTAATGTTGTTTTTTTTTTTTGCGCGAATTTTTACAATTTTGTGTTGATTTTAACAAAAAATCCAAATAAAATATATAATAATAAAAAAAAACATTTAAAACAGATGAAAAACTAGTATTAAGAATATTTTTGTTTTGTTCAAAAATAAATAAATTTAATATTTTAATTTAATAGTTCTCTCGATCATTAAAGTTTTTAACTTAAAGTAATTTCTTACTGGATTTAAAAATGTCTAAAAAAATATCAGCAGCACAAAAAATTGGAACCAAAACAAAACAAATGTCTTTAAGCTCATTTTTGGGCTGTTCACAAAGAAAAAAAGGTATATATTAAATGATTTATCTTATAGCTATAAAAAAAATATTTTTTAGGTTTATTACTATCGCAAAAACCTACAAATCCAATATATTTGGATTCCGATACAGATGATGATCAAGAAGAACCAACTATCAAAAAAGATAATAGAAATAATGTTGTAATTAAAAAGTACCTATATGAAGATGTAAATAAATCGCCCTTAGCTCCCGTTAATAACAATGAAACAAATACGGTTAAGGATTTAATACAAGATAATCTCTCCACATCCGTATTAACATCACCATTGAAAATAAATTTCGATTATATAGAGAATACATATCAATCGTCCATGAAAACACTTAATGAAAGTGTTGATAAGATTACTAATGAACGCAACAAATTTAATTTAACGCCAGTCAAAAAGTCTTCATCCTCTTCAAAAGTAGTTTCAACAGCTTATATAAAATCACCATCAGTAAATGATAGTTTTGATGATCTAGTTAATCAAACTAATCGATACATAAATGATAAAAATTGCTCTATAGTCGATAGTGAAACTGATGTAAATTCTGTAAAAATCAAAGTTGACCTTAATCGTAAACTTGATGGTTTAGAACAAGCTCAAAATAATGACTGTTCAATAAAAACGGCAAAGCTGGAAAATAAATCGAAAAAGTCAACAATAAATATAAATATTGAAAACGATCCTAAACCTCAAACAATGTCAAGTGATAAGAACGAAGGAAAGGCTAATATAAACATCGTTTTTGAGCATGGACTCAATGATTACTTGTGTGATTTAATGAAAAGTCATCATTTTAAAACGGGAGTCCATGAAGTAAGTTTAGATATTTTTTAAATTTAAGTAAACATACTTGTGATAACGAATATCATTATTTAATTTGCAAATGTGACTGTAGAAAAATGCGGATGCAAATATTGCAAACAATTAAATTAATTAATTTTTGCCAGCAACTGGTTAATTTTTTTTTTCGAACCACAATAGAGTTGGGTGCACTTTAATTTTTGCCAACAACCTATTCAAAACAATTCATTAGATAGTAATTACAACTTTTTATACTGTAAATATTTTTGTTAACATTACATTATTTGTAGGCAGTATATACATTTATTCCTTTATTTTTAGTTTTTGATCTCTCATCTCATATCGTTTTCCATCAGATTCCCATCGGCAAAACACACTCCATAGCACGTTTTTTCCTAAAATTAAATTATATTTGTTAGATTTTGTTTTTAAAACTCTAGCAAGCATTTTATATTCTTTTTTGAAACAAAGGGTTTTCTTTGTGCGATGCATCCACGAAAAGAAACTTTATTAAGCCTTCGTGTTATTGCTTTAGATAAAACTTTAATCCGTGCGATGATTGTACTTTAACCTATGTATATCAGGTGACTATTTTTAGAATTCGGTCTTCCCTTTTGTTTTTTTTAGTAGTTCTTGGAACACTTTTTTGTTCCAAATGTATTTAAACGTTTGTTGGCGTTATATACTTTTACTTTGGAGTAATTAATTTTATTAAACAATTTTGTATTACTATCTTACCGTAGTTTTTTGGTTATAAATAAGTCTTTATTTCTTTTTAAAAACAAGTAGGTGCTTTACCCATATCTAACAATTAAAAAATGTGTAATTTAACGTTGAAAGATCTTTTAATACTTATAATTTTGTAAGATAATTAAAACCTGTGTTAATACATTTTTTTTGTCTACTTTGCGAAGCGCATTACAAAATAACGAGTTATTTTATGAGGTAAAACTTAATAATTAAGAAATTTTATTGATAAGCTATAAAACATAGAACTCCAGGCATCAAGTTTTATTTATAATAATGTATTACAGAACTAAAAAATTAAATAAAACTAAAAAATTAAGGTACATATTAATTGATCATCGATTACATACACAGTTTTTTTTTATTTTAGCAGCATTAAAGTAAGACTATTTTTATAAAACATATCTTAATTAAATTTGTTTCTTATTAACCGAACCCAACAGGGCAACAATGTGTTTAAAAAAATAATTTAAAAAATCCATAAACGTTAAAGAGGTAATAATAAAAATGAATTAAATAAAATTATTCATTAAGTATAATTTATACCGATTATTAAGCAAAAAGTATATGTAAGGAACATTTACATAAAGAAGGTAAGTAATAAAAATAAAAAAAAGATTTAGCACAAGACAAAAAAAAATATTTAAAGATGAATGAATTTGGTTGAAACTCTTTACTAATAGCAAAAAATATAAGAAAAACATTTTATAAATTGAATTTTTATTTTGTCGAACTTTTCTGTTTAAAGTATTATTTAAATTTTTAATCAGGCTTAAGTTCATATTAATATTCTTTATTTTTACAAAGAATTTTTTTTTTTTTCTTTGTAAAAATAAAGAATATTAATATGAACTCAAGCCTGATTAAAAATTTAAATAATACTTTAAAAACATTTTATTTTATAATAAAACGAGATGTAAAAGCCAAAAGTTGTCATTCGTCCAAATTAAAATTATCAGTAGCTAATGTCTAAATCTTAAAGATTGTGCCTAATTATATTGCACAAAAAAGTTATTGCTAATCGAAACTGATAAGTCCAAGAAATATATGTATGAGAAAAAAATAAATATGTAGCTACGGTTAAATTAAATTAATAATTAACTACCGAAATTACTATATAAATATTATTTTATTTAAAAATAGTTTTATATAGTTTTAATGTATGTATTACAATAATTATATCACAGGTTAGGCATACAAAATTAATAATAATATTCCCTTTCTGCACTTCGTAATAACTTACAGCTAATTTGTTTTCTTTAAAGGATAATACTAATACTCTTAAATCTAGTTTGAATTTTTTCAAATCCAAATACTCAGAATTAATGGAAAAGTATTGCAATATCATCGATCAAATACCAGCTGATTATTTTAATGGAGTTGTTGGCTTTGAAGCGGGCACATTTTTAAAATTGAAAATAATACGGCAAAAATTCAAAGCTAAAACAAAATTACTAAGTACAGCATTAGAAAAACATGAGAAAATTAAAGAAAATTTTAATATCGATGATATAACAACAGATGAGGAGAACAATCAAACAAAACCTGACAACAAAACAAATCAACTGAAATTTAAAGAAAAAAGTAATAAACAATTACAACCTGAACCTTATTTTAAAATTGATGATCTGGAGGAGGAGGAACGACAAATGAAAGATGAACATAATAAAATGAATAAGTGTGAGGCAATGAATGAAATAAGGCAACAAAAGCCCACGTTGCAATTACAACCCGAGCCAGATTTCGATATTGATGAACTGGAGGAGGAGGAGAGGCAAATAAAAGCGGAGCAAAAGGAAATGAACAAACGGAAAAGGTCTTGTACTGAAACTACTTATTTTAATGGAGCACCTGAAGATGAAAATGATTTGCTAGAAATAAAACAAGCATCTACAATTAATGTAGAAAAATTAGCCGAACTAACACGTTTTAGGGAAGAGCTAGTACATGATTTATGCGAAGATGATGATAGTGATGAACCTTTAGAAGAAGTTGAAAAAACTTATTTAAAACAAACAATTTGTTTGGATGATAACGATGATGAAAGTTTTTACAACTGCAGCTCCTATTTTAAAACTAGTAGTGTCAAAAATACCAATAATAATTCTGATAAAGATGACTGTGAGTTGGATGATCTATTAAATGACATAAGAGAACAAGATAAAGAGTTAAAAGGTCGCATGTCAGTGTTCAATAATTATGCTTATAAAGATTTTGATGAAGAAAAGAAACCTATTAAAGATCATCCAACGGCGCAACGTATCACATTTCCGGTAGAAGCAAAACAAAAAGATACAACGATCGAACTTGACGAAGATGGTTTTCCTGTAAGTTTTATTTTTCATTTTAATTACAAAATAAAAGTTTGTTAATCAAAATTTTGTTTTCTAAGATTTATGATCCTAAACAATTTGAATTGATCTTCTCGCAAGCGGCTGCCAAAAACTCGTCCAGTAATAATTATAATGCTACTAGATTCTCTACTGCCACAACTACTATCACTATTGGTGATGATGATGACGATCGACCTAGTACTAGTAATCGCTCTTCTGTTGCAAATAATTTGCTAAAAACACCTACAATAAGTACGGTAAATGCTAAGCCACTTTTAACTAATTCTGCCCAAAAAGTGGCTGGTAATTTTCATTCAAATGTTCACAATGATGGAATAACCGGCGAATTTGATAGTTACAATTATCCGCATTCGGAACGTATGATGCAAGCTTTACGTTTCAATTTTGGTCTCAAAAGTTTTCGTCCCAATCAACTGCAGGTAATAAATGCTGCTCTTCTGGGTAACGATTGTTTTGTACTTATGCCGACTGGTGGCGGCAAATCATTGTGTTATCAGTTGCCCGCCATACTAACAGAGGGAGTTACGATTGTTATAAGCCCTTTAAAATCACTTATTTGTGATCAAGTTAATAAGTTATCTTCGCTGGATGTAAGTTGGAATACAATTACTGGTGTAATTATTATTTTAATATATTTTTCTTCTCCGTAGATATACGCAAAAAGCTTCTCAGGTGATCAATCTCTGCAAGAACAACGGGCTATATACTGTGATTTAGAGACCACACCGCCACGTATTAAAATTTTATATGTTACTCCCGAAAAAATATCTAGTTCGACTAAATTTCAAGACTTACTAGATGCTCTTTATGCCAATAATAGTATCAGTCGTTTTGTAATCGATGAAGCTCATTGTGTATCACAGTGGGGTCATGATTTTCGCCCCGACTACAAACGCTTGGGCATATTGAGAAAACGTTTCCCCAAAGTCAATACCATGGCTCTGACAGCCACTGCCACTCCCCGTGTTAGGCTGGACATATTGAAACAGTTGAATCTAACAAAACCCAAATGGTTTTTATCTAGTTTTAATCGTAGTAATCTCAAGTACACAGTATTACCTAAAAAGGGTGCCGCCACATTGGAAGATGTTAAAATGTTTATACGTTCGCGACCTTTAACGGATAGTGGCATTATCTATTGCCTATCGCGTAAGGAATGTGATGATGTGGCAAAAAGCATGTGTTCAGCGGGCGTAAAAGCTTGCGCCTATCATGCTGGGCTTAGTGATAGTGTAAGAGAGTCTAGGCAAAAAGACTGGATTACAAACAAGGTTCGCATCATATGTGCTACCATAGCTTTTGGTATGGGCATAGATAAACCTGATGTACGATTTGTTTTACATTATTCCATGTCCAAGTCAATAGAGGGCTATTATCAGGAGGCGGGTCGCGCTGGACGCGATGGTGAATTTGCCCATTGTATTTTGTATTATAACTATGGTGATATGTTGCGTTATCGCAAAATGATGGACAGTAAGTTTAAATTTAAAGCACACCTACATATTTGTGTAATTAATTGCTTTTCACAGTGGATAAGTCTGTAACGTATGATGTTAAAAGAATTCATGTTGAAAATTTAAATCGCATAGTGGGCTATTGTGAGAATGTCACCGACTGTCGTCGTGCACAGCAGCTGGATTATTTTGGTGAACACTTTACCAGGGAGGAATGTCTACAAGTTAAGGAAAGTGCATGCGATAATTGTTTAAAGCAGAAGCGTTATCAGGTAAAATTAAAATATTAAAAAAACTAGCTTTACTTAAAGGATACAAATCATTATCTTCCGAAAAATGCTTACATGCTCAGAAAATAGATGCTTTGGAACATTCTCGCAAAGTTATTCGTTGTATAAAGGATTTATGCGGTGGACGCTCTCGATTTACTCTACTACATATTGGTAACATAATTTTATATAAAAAAAATGTTCACTATTTAATTAAATTTTTATAACTAAAACATTTCTAGCCGATGTTCTCAAAGGTTCAAATATTAAGAAAATCGTAGATAATGGTCATAATAAAACGCCTTATCATGGTATGTTAAAGGATTGGGAAAAATCCGACATACAAAGACTGTTACGCATTATGGTAACGCAAGAATATCTTCGCGAAGATCTTATATTTGCAAATGATATACCACAGGCGTATATCTATTTAGGACCCAAAGTCGAAATAATCATGAAAGAAAAAATTAATATGCAATTTGCATTGACACGCAAAGAAGGTAAAGCGCAAGCGTCCAGTCTTAACAAAGATACATTGAACAGTGCTACTAAAATATCAAAAAGCAGCCAAAAGCTTAAAGATATTTACGAACGTTGCTACTCCGATTTACTTGATCTTTGTCGAACAATTGCGGCTGCTCGTAATGTTACTATGGCCAGTATTATGAACATTCAGGCCATTAAGGCCATGGCAGAACAATTGCCTGAATCTGAAGCCGATATGTGTTCCATACCACATGTAACAAAAGCTAATTTTGATAAATATGGTGAAAAATTATTGGAGGTTACGAGAAATTATGCAGCTGAGAAGTTATGCCTTTTAATGGATATGGAAGAGATGGAAGAGGCGGAAAAAGAAAAATCATCATCGAAAACCACATCTACACTAAAACGCTTATGTGGGGATAGTAGCGAAGATGATATGGATAATCATAATAATGATGAGGAAGATTGGGTTAAAGCGGCGGCTTCACAAGGCAATAATAACATTGGTAGCAGTTCTACTTATCGTGGTGGTAAACGAAAACGTAGCTGGCGAGCTGGCGGCGCTAAGAAATACCGTAAATCTGGAGGAGCGGCCGCTTCAGCAAGTTGGGGTGGTGTTTCTAGTTCTGGTAATTCTCCGCGAAAAAAATTCACTAATAAAAAAACTTTTAATTCGCCGAAACGTAAAAAATCAACAGCTCGTGGTGGCCGGGGAGGTTCAGGTGCTGGTGCTGGCGGTGGCGGTACATGGATAGCAAAAAGAACGGGTGTGTAAATTAATATTGTTTTTAATATGTTATATAATTAATAAGTTTCATGGTTTATTCATATTTTAGGTACAAGTGGTGGTTTTCAATTGATGCCTTTACCTACCTCAAAATAGTTATTTGTTAACGTTTCCATTCAAACATTTATATATATTGTTTGTTACTCTATACATAAGTATGTTTTATCATTTTCATTAAGTAGATTTCTCAATAAGCATTTATCAAAAATTCTTAATTTAATAAATAAAACAATGTTTTTTATATGTATGCTGTTCAATTTTTATTTGAGTCATATAAAATTAGAATTTTAGTGGCTTGTAACAACAGAAGCTTATCGCTTTATTTAAAATATGTAAGCTTTGTCAAAAATACAAACATTATTATTAATTCACAACAAGTTAAAATGCTCTATTCGGCTTTTTCAATTATTATACATCCTAATAAAAAGACATGTCAAAGAACTAGAAAATACTAAGTTCCACAGACGTCATTAAAATAAAAGCTTAAAACCAATAACAGTTCTATGATTGAACTTAATTTTTTTAATTAAATAAATAAAATAAAAACAATTGCAAATAATTCTCAAATATTTTTTTAAATAATAATAATTAGATTTGAATTTCATTATTTTTTTTTTTGCTTGTGTAATAATATTTTTTTAAATGTGTCTACAACGAGAAAATAAAAGTTTGCTGATGTTTTTTTTATTAAAATAATGAATGCAAATGCGGGGGAAGTACGATTTGCACCGATATTTTTTAGAATTTAATAAATTAAAAAAAAACATGTCAAGAAGTGAAGTCGTGGTGGGAAATAATTTTTATTAATATTTACTATTTTTAAATATAATTTATTAATTTTTGATCCTTTCGATTAGCGATGTAACGAATATTCGCATGTTTTTTGATATCGATATTCCCATTCGTAAAATGTATGCGAATATTAAGGCAAACATTTTATAATGTAAAAAACATTAGATAAATAAATCTAAATATTTATTTATTTATTGTTTATTAACAGAGTTATGCGAATTAACAAACAGTATTACAACAATTAACATCTGATTAATTAAAAAAAGAAACTTCTAATGTCACAGTTTTAAGAAAAAGTTGTTTATAAAAAGCCTCGTATCAACTAACTAAATGTAAGAAATTTTGTTCAGCCAATTTCTTATCTCAAAATTTGACGTTCCGCATTTTTCATTGCTAATAATTTGAATATTAGAGAGAAGTATGTAAGCATAATTCATATAATATTGAATTCTGTTTCTAAATTTCGCAAAACCTTTCATTATGGATTAATACATTGCCTGCTTTTATACATATTATCACTACAATCATTAGCAAAAATTATTCATTGCATTTTTGCCAGTAGATTGGTAATTTCAAATATGTACATATGTATATATAAAAAACATACATAGCTATATAAAAACTTTGTAAAAAATAAATATATTTATATAAAAAAAAAATTGGCTCAGCTGGAATTCGATGCCACGCTCACTCTAACCCGTATACCACATTTGTAATTATGTATGTTTTCTATGTTGTTGTTGTGAAAAAGGCGAAGTGGTCGTGGTTTTTTCCTCATATCTCGGTTGTTTATGTACCGATTTGACTGATTTTAAATACCGATCTGATCCCGAATATATCTGATATTTTAATACATCAACAGACTGGCAATGCTTAATCGACTCCTCTATTCATATACTTTCAAAATATATTTCCTTTATGGGGTCGGAAATGAAAATTGTAGAAATTTCCACTTTTGTGTGAAGGGTATAAAAAGCAAATTCTTACAATAATGTAGTTATTATACTTAAAATAACTGATATTAAAATTTGCTTTCGTACATATGAAATTCGTAAAGAATTATATTTCATACTACTGTACGTTCATTATATTAACAATTTTTAGGGTAATACAGTATAATTATAAGCTATTTATTTTACACCAAACAAAAAAAATCGGTAAAAATGTTTGTAAAATAATTGAGAGATATGGCACCATTAAAGTCGATAAAACTGCTTTGGCTTGTACGAAAATAAAGGCGGAAGCAAAAGTTAAGAAATAATTGCAAAAGGTACTCTTATTATAGAACTCCTTAAAAATGCCGTAAACAAAAATACTGCAAAATATTGTTTAATAAATAATAGTTATATTATTATTAGTCAAAAAAAAAAAAAAAAAATACTGAAAGTTTTTAAAGCAATACTAAAAATACATTATTACTGAAAACTTGAAAAGTGGAACAATCTAAAAAAAGACAAAAAAAAACAGTAGTCAGACAAGTAAGACGAAAAACTGAACAAAACCCAAATGTAAAATAAAAGAAAGGTAAGAATTTAACTGAAAAAAATCTGGATTTTAAAAGCCATAAGATGGGGAAAATATAATGCCTTAGAATTATTCCTACAGTATTTGAGGAAATTGTGCAAAATATGGATAACTTAGAACCTTGGAATATGTTTACCAATGACTTTGTGCCAGATGAGGGCAATATGGATGATGGCGATGCTGAAGCAGCTGAAGATGTTGAGGGAAGTGGTGATATGTCGTTTAATATACCCTCACCAGTGCAAAATATGCATGTCAAAGAGGAACCGAAAGATGTTGCAGAAGAAATATTAGATGATGATACAGACATTCCAGCATTTAATTTTCTATCAGGTAGCGGCGAAAATCATAATGACAATAATAATGATACTCGAATTCGCAACGCTGACGATGATAATGCTCTATTTGATTTTGGATTAGAATCGTCAAATTCCCAAAATCGTTCTATATGTAGTAAATCCGCTGTGACGGAAAAGGATAATCCCAATTTATCGACAGAAGAACAATATTTTAATGCTCTAATTAAATTTGAAGATGCAATAATATATATTTGTCCTGCATGCGGTCATGAATTTAGTTCCCAAGATGCCTGGAAAAATCACCTTAATGTTATACATCTTTATAATACACGTCGTGGCCTAAATTTTATTCAGCTCGATAAGCTATATCATGAATGTATGGAATGTCATAAACGCATCGCTATGCACAGTATGGAAAACTTACTCAAGCATAAATTTACACATCTACCGTATCGATGCAGCAAATGTATGGTATGTAAGCGGCAATATAAATATCGTCAGGATCTAATGGTACATTTGCGTATGACACATCGCGATGACTTGATAGCTCTTCTAAAGGAGGAACATAAAAACAAGAAAAATGTTCACTCGAAGCCACAGACTATACGATCAATTCTTAGTAGGCCAGATGGTAGCGGTGGTCCTCAAAATGTTGGAGCATCTAATATTTCTATTGGAACGGTTAAGGAAAATGCTAAGGATCTCTATGATAACATCGAGGTGAAAAATGAACTATTGAACGAAGATGAAGAAGATACAATGGGCGAAGATAGTTTACCAATACCAGTCAAACGGTCAGTTAGGGACTTTTTGGAAGACGGTTCTACAAACGGTTCAGCAGGAGACCAGCCGATATCGATGAGTCGAGCTCATAAATCTTCATCAGTGGTGGATGAAATTGATGGTTCACTCGAAGAATATGTACTTTTTACGTGTCCGCAATGTGGTACAGAGTGTGAAACAAAAGCCCAATGGAAACAACATATAGAATTTGTGCATGAGTTTGGCACCAGGAAAGGTCTAAATTTTCGACAGCTCATTAATCAACGAGTTCAATGCATGACTTGCAATGTGGTAAGCTGTTAAAATAAACTATAATCTCCAAATTCATCTATTAATTCAGTAACTTTATGCAATTTGTATATATGTATCTATGTACGTATTAAAAAACGACATTTATATTTTTTAGATCCCCTTAAATTCTTCGATATATACTCTTCAAGTACATAAATTCAGTCATCTACCATACAAACAATGGATGAGTTGTAAACTTTGTTTTAGCACCTTCGATTCAAATCGCGATATTATTAAACATTTATCCGCTAAACATTATTTGGTTTCAGAAAATAATACACATTCAACTGCTACGACTCAAATTAACGATGAGGATAGTCAAGAAACCTTTGGTTTTGGTGAACAGAGTGGCTTTGGTGAAGATTATGACGACGGTGGTGGTTATGGGGCGTCAGATAGTAAAAATGTTATATCGGGTCAGGATTCCTACACAGTGAAACATGACGAACGTGACGTATTCGAGCAGCATATAACATACATTTGTCCAGCGTGCGGCAAGGAATATAACGATAAGAAGGTGTGGCGTAAGCACATTGTAGAAGTGCACAAGTTAGGTGAATTGGAAAACTTAAATTTTGAAAATCTCAATGATCGTCAGTTGAGATGTAGGGAATGTGATAAGATCATAACAAATGCGTATGGTATACAAAATGCTCAACAGCATCGCATGACTCACATGCAGTATAAGTCTTTTGCCAAGTGTCGTTTATGTCGTAAAACCTACACTGATCGTAAGGGATTAATTAAACATTTGAGGAACTCACATAAACTGGGAACTCGGAGTGGGCTTGGGCATATAAATACAGTCCCAGTATCAACGTCTAGCTTTGGTGGCGGCAGTAGCAGTGGCGGTGGTGGTGGTGGTAATACTTTTAAACCTTTCGTTAAAAAACCATATAAGATCGCTCACTATCCTCCTAAAGAAATTGTGAGGCTCTCTAATTACACGTACGAAATTGTTCATTTAATCGAAGACGACGACGATGACGATGATGTTACGGTTACGGGTGGCTATGATTTTGCTAAAGGCGATGCTCATTTATATGAAAAAAATGCGCCATATAATAATAGTACACCTCTAAAAAGAAGTAATAACATGGAACAAATTACTCGTCACAAATGTGTAGACTGTGGTTCCATATTTCCAACACCGCAGTCTTTACAGCATCATATTAGACAAGAACATGAATTTGTCGATTATCAAAATTTGCCCCTGAAAAAAGGAGCGCAAAATGAAGAAAAACCGAATGATACAGATGACTTGCTAGTGCCCGGTCGAGGAGTGGATGTACAGCCTGATGACCACATCACCATGGAGTGCAATTTTATTTATTTGTGTCCTCAGTGTGGTGTAGAGTTTCGTTCACAGGTCCAATGGCGACGTCACATTAATGTTGAACACAATTTTGACAAACGTGACTATTTAGGTTTTCGTGCTCTTGATAAATTTCGTTATCAATGTAAGCAGTGTAAAGATACGGTAACGAGTTCGAAGTTAAAAGGATTACAGGATCATAAATTTAGACATTGTCCATACAAACTTTACTTGAAATGTTTACTGTGTGGTCAATCGTACAATCATAAACCCAATATGATAGCCCATTTACGACAAAGACACAATATAGTAGAACTTATGGATGGCGGCGGCGGGATATCTACGGAACAGAGACATTCAACAAATTCAGGGCAAAGTAGCTCTATTTCAAAAGATTTCAATGATGCTCCGGCCAGGCCAATACGAAACGCTGATCCTTCCAATAATAGTGCAAATCGACCACCTGGTTTAAAAACAGTCGAAGACGTTATATCCTTTCACAATGCAGTCGATCATGAAACTATTACGTACCACTGTCCCTCGTGCAATGAAAGTTTCGATTCGCATGTATTTTGGCGCAAACACATTGTGGACGCACACAATCTAAATAGCAGAGAAGGATTAAATTTCCGTCAGCTGGATGAACACCACTATATTTGCTTGCAATGCTATAAGCGAGTTACGGTAACCCACACCAAGGGCGCTATTGGTCAATTGCAGTCGCATAAATTTCGACATTTGCCATACAAGTCATTCAGTTGTACCGCCTGTAAGGGGGAATTTGTGCGCAAACAAATGTTTTTCAAACATTTGGATCGAAATACCAACAAGTGTTCTGGCATAAATCCTGATGCCAGCTACACAAATGCTTCCGATACTAACACAGCGCCAAATAACGACGATGCTCACTTCACCGCTTCCATAGTCGAGCCATCGTCTAGTTCATCATCAGCAAAATTGTCTTGGCCTACACGTCCTTTACTAACAGCTCCTTCATCTACTGCAGCAGCTGCAGCTAATAACGAATCAATTTCTGAAAATCAGGGTTGTTTTACTTTAAATTGTCCCCAATGTGGTGCAGATTTCGAAACAACTCGTGGTTGGCGCGAACACATTAATATTGAACACAATCTTAACAATAGAACTGTATTAAATTTTAAAAAAATTAACTCCAAATTGCATGTGTGCTTAGAATGTAACGAGCACGTCAATGGACGTAAGCTAAGAGATCTGCAAGTGCACAAATTTAAACACTTGCCTTATGGGGCCTATCTGCACTGTCGTTTTTGTTCTATGAAATATTTCCACATTAGCAATATGCAAGAGCATTTAAAGAACAAGCATCCCAACATGGTGCAAAAAATGAGAAACTATGAAGACGACTGTGTCACACTAGACGAGGACGGTGGTGATGGCGGCAATGAGGATGTCAACAACGAAGGAGATGATGCTGAAGACAGTAATGCCGACTTAGAAGATATAGTCGATATGGACTTGTTGGAGGCAGAGGCAGAAATTGAAGAAGTTGATCCCGATAATGTTGAATCTGATGAACAATATTTGTTAGGCTAATTTTCGCCACAAATTAATTTATAAAATGAATACAACAAAAACATAAGAAAATTATAAGTAACATAAACTACTACATATATAGTTCTCTATGTCTTCATCAATCATCACATACAATGGACAATTTTAAAAAACAGTTAAATTCCTTTTGACTTAATTCTTAAAAAGTTTATAAAATATTTTTAATAATAACATACATACATATGTATGTATGTATGCATGTATTTTTATTATATCAATTTTATTTATATTTATTTTTTTCATACCTTTTCATTTTCATACTTTGACTTTTCATTATGCAACTAAAGTTTTTGCTTCCATTATACTTATTTTTTAACTCTACATATACAATACGTAAAAATGCATTTGATTTATGTTTTCTTCAACAACCAATTAATTCTACTCCTAGTTTTGTTTTTATTTTATTAATTTAATACACACATAATTTTTAGTTTAACACGCTCTACGATTAAGAAAAAAAAGCATCAGTAACAAAAAATCTAATAAAGATTCATATAATTAGGAAATAAATAAAAAACAAATTTTGCAGTGCGTTTTTGTTTGATTTTACGTACTTCTTTTTTTTTCACTATCAATAATTTTATAATAAATTATCAATAAATGCATTATTTCGAAATACATTTTTTTTATTAATTTTTTTTGATTAATTTTTTTTTAAATAATTTTTTTTAATTAATTTATTTTAAATTATTTTTTTAATTAATTTTTTTAAAATTATTTTATTTTTGCATTTATTAATATATACCTATGTATGGTATCAATCGTTTGGAAATATTCGGGAATGAATCGCTATTGAAATTCAGCAAAATTGCCCTATAACTTTCTGAGATATAAGCAAATAAACGCGATTGCCTCTGTTTTTTTCCCATATATTTACCACCAAAATTAATTATAATATGGCTAGAGAAATTCGTGAAAAATTTTAGATAAATCGGGCTTTAATCGGTAAAGTTATAGGCAAAATTTCTTTTAAAAAATATATATTTAATTATTTATTCATATTCCAAAAATTTACAAACAAAAATAAAATTTTTTCAGCTTCTAGACAACCGAAAGCGTCAATATTGGTATCAAATGAAAGGACTTGACCAGTAGAAAACAGTAAATTATTAAAAATGTAAAATTCAAGATGGCGTCTAAAACAAAATGGGGTATCAAATTGTTTTAACCCCATCAATATGGGTATCAAATTAAAGGACTTGACTAGTAGAATACAATTCACTACGTAAAACTTCAAAATCAAGGATGGCGTTGGAAATAATAAGAAAAAATTGCGTATAACATGAAATATAGGTTAAGCTACGATGTGGGATTATACCTACATATGTACATGATGGTGAACGGTATTATCAGATTCGGCACGGCCGAATATAGCACTTTTTTTTACATTTTCACCAATATAACTCAATTTTTCCATTAAAACTGTTCAAGCACAACCTTATTTGAAAATGTGCGTTTTCGATTTTTTCTCCAATTGCTCTCATAAATGTACGATTGGATTTAAGTCTGCAGACTGTGGAGGTGTTGTAATATGTGTAAATTTTACAAGAGAACAACATCTTTACGTCATGGGCTGTATGCTTTGGATCACCCTCGTGCTAAAATGTTAATAACCCAGAACAGTTCAACTTTTCTCGACATTTTCTTTTAAAATATTAAGGTAATATGTCTTATACATTAACTTGTTAATAAAAACAAGCTCTCCCACACGCGCAGAAGACACCGCCTCATATCAATATATTTTGCCAAACTCTCCCTTTACCTCTGCAAAAACCTGTGAAGAATTTATTTTTCGGTCACGTTTCCGTACGACCTGAGCACGTCCTCCAACTTGAACTTACAAAGTTTTCTTCACCTTTGAAGCTGTGTTCCATTTATTCCTCCATCTTAGCAAACGATTTGCTTTGGTTATGCAAATGTGAAATGATTTTACGCTTAGAAATAGTGAAGCAGTTGGATAAATAAAACATCATTAATTTTTGTAATTAAAATTTCGATCGATATCGAATGCCGTAATTCGGCCCCTGCATTCCTTCTCTGTTTGCTGACTCTCTTACTTTTATACCTCGTGTTGTTTTTTAACTACATTTTTGGTTTTTGAACAAATTCAAGCAACATTTAATCTTTAGGCTTTATTTTTTTTTTTTTTAATTTTTATAAATTAAGAATAACACAAGCCAACAAAATTTAAAAAAATTTTAGAGGCTTCAAAAACCACTATGCAATTTCGATGTATTGTGGTTCCAGTAGTACAAATAACGTCCAAATTTTAAATTCTGTGAAGAGCTTTTTTTTTAATTTTTAAATAAAATCCACATAATCAATGATAACTCAAAAACGGTTAGTCTAATATTATTAAAATGAGCTAAGAAAATTTTATATTTAAGTAGCCTTTAATCCGTTTATATATTGCGTTTTAATCGGCTTAGTAGTTTCGGAGTTGTAATTAAAAAATAAAGCAAAAAATAATTTTTTTACGTGAAAATAGCAATTTTTTGTTTTTAAAAAATCTTAAAAATTTGAAAATGGCAAAAAATTTATTACTTTATCGCAAAGCCACGTGTAATAGCAACAAAATAAGATATCGAAGATAAAAATCGAATGATTCCTTTCGGAATTTATTCACAATTAAGTGATCTCGCTCATTTTCACAAAGTTTTAGTTTTTTTGTTTGATATACAAAAAATTGAGTCAAATAGTTTTGTAATGTGAATTCGCATCACAGCAAAGAATCTATCTATATTTTTTCTTTTTTGTGAGATTCCTTAAGTTTTCCCAAATGTTTGAATATCGGAGAGTACACTGAGTTGACAACCAATACATTCTCCAACTCAGACCTTTTTTGTGCCAACCGCTTCCTTTCCAGCAATACCAGAGTGACCTGCTATTCTGCGAATAGAGTTATTTCTTAAGCAAATAGCAGAGCAATACTGCAAATGAATGCGTTTATAATGCACAGCAATACATGCTTCAAGGCAACACTGCCTTGTCCAATAATAATAGGTTCGTTCGAGTACTTTTACTGCACTTTGTAGTAAATGAGTAATTATTTAGTAAATTGAAAATTTTACTCTCAAAAAGAGAATTTGTCCAAAAAAGTACTCGAACAGACATTTGTAAAAATTCGTAAGATTGAAGCAACAGCTGATGGCAAATAAATAAATTTTAATGGGAACTATGTACATACATACATATGTGCAAATATGTATTTAAGTATGTATACCTGCGCCAGATTCAGGCAGTTCCATTCTTTCATCTGTAGACATTGTTAACTAACTTTATTTCACAAACAATTTAAATTTAATAATATTTTGCACTTTTGTTTGGATTTTCCTTTTTTTTTTAATACTTTTTTCACAAATTGTATACTTTTTGTTTGCTTACTTTTGTTTGTTTACCTTTTGAATCATATGTTTTTTGGTTTTGCTAAATTTTACAGCAAGAAATTTCTGTTGTAAAAATTTGCAAATACTCAGTCAAGAACTGTCACTTTTCGCTCTCTATTTGTGCTCTCATTTACTACAAATTTGTGTAAACGAACGCAATTTCGTAAAATGCAGTAAAAATTTGTACAAATTCGTACAAATTTGTGAGTTCTCGAACGAACCTAATAAAATATTTTTAAACGTTTTCGAACTCGTAAATGTGTTGTCGTGCGTTTTTTTTTCGTTACCCTACGTTGCCACAAGCAAGTATTTACTTGCAGGTAGTGTATACGTATTACTAACGAAAATCAGGAGAAATGCCAAAAAAAACACAAAAATTTTTTGAGTGGCTACACAGCACAGTGCAAGTTCATTTTTAAAATGTCGTCAACAAATAAACTTCAAACAAATTTAAAACAAATGGCGCTGCTTCAATTGGTAATTAAGTGTTGTCAATAGCCACTATTGAACGTTACCTTTACCCTACGTTGCCACAGGCAAGTATTTACTTGCAAGTAGTGTATACGTATTACTAACGAAAATCAGGAGAAATGCCAAAATAAACACAAAAATTTTTTGAGTGGCTACACAGCACAGTGCAAGTTCATTTTTAAAATGTCGTCAACAAATAAACTTCAAACAAATCTAAAACAAATGGCGCTGCTTCAATTGGTAATTAAGTGTTGTCAATAGCCACTATTGAACGTTACCTTTAGACATGTAACTTTTAAATATAATTTTTTTTTATTAAATTTTGATATTTATATTAAAACTTACATTTTAAATGAATATTAATATTTTTTCTTAATATTCTTCATATACATATATGCATATTTATTAAAAAAATTAGATGAATTATTTACCACAATTGTATGATATATTATTGAGTTAACAAAAAACTCAGTATTAGACAACACTGTTTTTCGGTTTGTTACTTTACTTGCCGTAACTGTAAAAATTTTACTTGCTTAAAAATTTCTTCGCAAGCTGAGTCGCAGGTTGCCAAAGTGTAGTTGTGTTAGTAAAAAAGTGTTAGTGTATTGGTTTTTTTTCACTTGCACTTGCATGTGGCAACGGTAGGTTAGACATATAACTTTTTAAAAATTTTTTTTATTAAAAATTGATATTTATATTAAAACTTACATTTAAAATTAATATTTATAATTTTTCTTAATATTCTTCATATACATATATACATATTTATTAAGAAAATTAGCTGAATTATTTACCACAATTGTATGATGTATTAGTGAGTTAACAGAAAACTCAGTGTTAAACAACACTGTTTTTCGGCTTGTCACTTTACTTGCCGTAACTGTAAAAATTTTACTTGCTTAAAAAATTCTTCGCAAGCTGAGTCGCAGGTTGTCAAAGTGTAGTTGTGTTAGTAAAAAAGTGTTAGTGTATTGGTTTTTTTTCACTTGCACTTGCATGTGGCAACGGTAGGTTACTCATTGAAACTTGCTTTAAAATTGGCTGATAAAAAAAGAAAGCAACACCACGTTGCAAATTTTTTGAATGCAATTAAAAACTTCATAAAAAAACACCTGCAAAAATTTTAAGATCGCATTGAAATTGGGACAAATAAATTATGGCCTTAAAAGTTTATCGAAATTTGAAAATTCTTATTAGCTCTATAACAATAGGGCCTGTTCGTAAACGCATCACTGCGCTGCACAATATGATTACTTTGCGCTGCCACTGCAAATCATATGTTGCTGATGCTTCTTTTTTCTTATTTTATTGCTGCATTTACGAACGAGCGAACACTGCGGAAAAATGGAAAAAATTATTATAAATTTAATTTGTGAATTTGATAATACAATATCTGACATATATTTCACATTCAAGGCTAAAAATGTTTAAAAAGTTAGGCCCATACCTAAACAAGAGCGTTGAGCGTCAAGCGTTGCAATTTTGCATGTGTTTTGTTATTGTAACAAAAACAAAACACATGTAAAACTCCAACGCTTGACGCTCAACGCTCTTGTTTAGGTATGGGGGTAAAATAATCAAAAACAAGTAAGAGCGCTATATTCGGCCGTGCCGAATCTTATATACCCTTCACAACGTGTAGTCATGAAATAACAGTAGTTTGTGTCACCATTAATCCCATATGAAATACGTACATACATATATAAAAACATCCCATTGTAAAATTATAAATTCACGTATGTATGTTAAAAAAACGAAAAAAAAAATTAAAAAAAAAATTTTTTAAAAAATAAAAAAAAAAATTTTAAAAAAAAATTAAAAAAAAAATATTATATATAATTATTATATATAAAACAAAAAAAAAATAAAAAAAAAAATAAAAAAAAAATTAAAAAAAAAAATAATAAAAATATAAATAATATATTAAATAAAAAATAAAAAAAAAATTTTAAAAAAATTTAAAAAAAATTTTTTTTGGCTCAGCTGGGATTCGATGCCACGTTTTCTCTAACCAGTATACACGTTTGTATGTATGTATGTTGTTGTTGTAATGTTGTTTTTGTGAAAAAAAATCGAGGTGGTCGTGGGTTTTTGCTCATATCTCAGTTGTTTATGTACCGATGTTTCTGATTTTCAATACCGATCTACTCCCGAATATTTCTGATATTTTAATACCTTACCCGGGTCCAACCTATGTCAAAAAGTTGTTTTCAACATACACACGGACAGACTGACAGGGCTTAATCGACTCCCCTATTCATAAGCTTTCAGAAAATATATACTTTATGGGGTCGCAAATCAAAATTGTAGAAATTTCACACGGAATGACAAACCTATATATACCCTTTTTCACTGTGTGAAGGGTATAATAAATCATAAAAAACCACATTCTTTATACTTACATTTATTGCATCAGCAATTTTTGTGATTAGTTTTTTGTATTTATTTGCGCATAATAGACTTCAATGTTGCATTTACGAACAGATGACAGCTGCAGTGTTGCCAACGTTTGAATTTACGAACATTGTGCGCATAATATGCACAGCTGTGATGCATTTACGAACAGGCCCAAAACACTGCGAACTCGATCGTTCGAGTAAAATTTCAATTGTGATCGAATGCCATAATTTGCCCCCAGGTTAGACTGAAACAATGAAAACTCGGCATTTCAAAAGCAAGACATGAACTCAATGCATTTCTGCGTTGATTTGCAAACTGTATTTTTGAAATCAGCAAATTTACTTTATAGATTTCAGCTAGAAATACACTGCACTGTTCGCTTAATCTCAATGACAGCTCGATCCCTAGATTCGCTTAAAAAATGCCGGCTCTAATAACGAACCCATATTTACCCTTGTCACCTCTTGAAAAAAAAAATACAAAAACAATCGGATTTTTTATATTTATTAAATGAATCGTTTTTTTTATATCGTTTTCTCTGTTGCTGTTTTTTCACATCTCAGTTTAAATAAATCACGGAGTAAACAATTATGAAGAATTATGAACAATTATGAAGACTTACAGATTTGCGTCCAAAATATATTAGTTTGTTTCCTATATAATTTACATTACAGTTAAATTATAACATTTTTTATTTAATATAATATCGAATACATAACGAACGCGCTAAAACAAAGACGTACATAATTGAATTGACTTGTTAACAAAAAAAGTAATAAATTTTTTTTATTATAATGTTTCGAAAAAAGAACTTCCTTTTGTATATTGCCAAAAAGAAATCGTTAAATAGAAAGAAAACGTATTTGTTATTTTAAGGACAAGACGTTTTTTTTTTCTAATTGTAGTAATAAGATCGTTAAACATGCATACATATAATATATTTTATGTATGTGTTTGGTGTGATTATTTCTTACTAAGATTATTTCTTTTGTTTTGATTAATATGTATCATTAAGTATATTGCATATACTATAATATATATAATTATTTTATACAATAATGCAATTTAGAGAAAGAAAGCAATATTCTTTTTTTTTTTTCGTCGTATGTGTTGTGTTTGTTATTGGTTGTTGTGGTATATTGTTTTAAGTGTTCAATTTAAACTTTAACCTTGGGCACAATTAGCAGTGGCCAATTCCCTATAGGCTTCTTGTAAGGCATGCTGCATTTCAGGCGATAGTTGGCTAGCACAGACTTGGAAGACTTCGGGATTCGACTCCACTTGTTTAACAATGGCCAACATACGCGAACCAATTTCACTAATTGCGGCCACCACTTTATTAACAAAAGCTTGAGCGATTATAGAAACAATTCGTGGTAGATTAGAATTGCTGGCACCCAAAATGATCGGATGATTGGCCTGTATTAAATCGCATAAATAACCATAAATATGTGGAGCCTCATCGCTATCTTCGGTAACGGGCAACCAGGAGAACCTACAATACAATAATTATTCGTATAGAATATTTTTATAACCGTTTTTTATTTGTTTATTTTCTGGCTTTTTCTTACCAAACGCTAATTATTTCATCTACATTTTGTACAGCAGATTTGTTGTACATCAATATTTTCGATACTGCTGAAATTGCATTCTCTGTGGGATTTATGTTTTCGGGTTCACGACTCTTAGGATTGTTAACAACTTGTATCAGCAATGGAATGATTTGTGCACAGGTAACAGCGAATTGTTCGCCACCATATTGTCCCAAAACACCGCAACCATAAGCGGCAGCTTGACGCACTTCTGGCGACTTATCGGTAACGTATTGCAACAATGCAGGTGTGAAGAACTGTTGATAAGGAGCACAGGCTGGGCCACAGAATTCTAAAAATCAAACAGATAGTCATAATATGGGTGTACTCTCATGTAAATTCATCTACACTTATAGATTGTATTAAGGATATAAGAGATTCAATAGAACATTAGAACAATAGAACAACGAGTCAACTGCAAATATGCAACCTGCAGATTAAGATTCAGTGTAAAAACAATGTTAAAACTTTAGAAACAAGTGACTAGCACGATTATTGGAAAGTAACGACATAGATTATTATTGGCAAATGGCATTTGACGGGCGAGGCTCTATCAAAAAAAAAAAAAAAAAATGGAAAAAAATTATAAATAATTGATAATACGGCACCTATTGACAAGGTAGCAAAAGCAAAAAACAAAAATTAAAGAATACAAAATATTAAAGAAATTAAAGAAAAAAACAATTTGAGAAATACGTATCTATGTATATGGAAACAAACAACCTATTATCAAAATATTTATCAGAAAAAAGTTTCCACACAGGTTAACCTCATTTTGAATTCAGGTCAACAACTTTATATACATACATGCTTTAATGATACAGAATTAGAACGATAACCAAACTATATACATATTATTTTGAAATGCAACAGGTATACCAATATTAAAGTATTGTTTAAATCACTTAGATGATTAAGCAAAACATTAAGGCCGAGTTAAAAACTTCTTTGAACTTTAAACATAAAATTAAATATCTACACGTCCCTGAGTACCTGCGTGAACAGATACAATATGTAGGAAAAGTACAGCCCTACCGGCTACGATATGACTGACTACAACGGCAATGCAGAAATCACTTTTTTACAAGGGGCTTAAATTGTTCAACACACTTTAAAATTATGTAAAAACCAAAAGAAATAATAATATTTTTAGAGGTTAATGTGTTTTTGTTTAGAAACTATGAAATTTTATGAATGAATGATAATTTTAATGTATAATAATACCAATAAAAAATGAAGAATAATAATAAAAATATTACCAATAACATCATCAAAAGCACATAATCCCCACTGTCTATCCGACCATGAACGTGATGGATCTAAAAGTTTGACAAAGTTCTGAGCGACTTGTTCAAAATGAGGCAAGAACTGTGCCTTATTTGTCATGAATAGCGCATGTAAAATGTCAATAACTTTGGACAGTATATAAGTATCGGTATCATCTTGTTCGGCTAATTCCTCCTCAACTCCATCGTCGTAGTCCTCTTCGTTGCGGGCAGCCAAACGTTTGTCGGCGCGATCAAAATGTTCTTCCATGTATTTCGTAATGATTTCTAAAACCTGTTTCATCGAATCATCGTTGAGGCAGTTGGGCCCCAAAGTTTCAATACACTTGGCTAAGGAATTTAAAAGTTCAGCTTGGACATCAGCTTCCGGTTCAGTAACAATGACTTTCAAGAGTTCAGGGCAAATATAAAGCCACATGCCTTCCAAATATTGGGGTCCTTTGATCTTAGCACAATCTAACAGGTATGGCAAAGATTCAGCCGCAGCTGTGCGCACACCATCGTGAAAATAGAATTTTAACATGGGCACCATTAGACGGACAACTTCTTCAGCATAGTCGGCAAAACCATCCTTAAGTTCACGAGCATAGCATACTAACATTTCGCAGGCTGAATTCTTATCTTCCATACCGGCTGTCCGTATGGCAAAGTTCTGCTGTTCGCCCAAATTAATAAAGGACCAGTCGACATCGCCCTCTATATCCTCTACTTCATCATTATCCAAGAGAGCAACCTCAGGTTTCATAGCTGCCGTACGCATAACGGGGCCCATGACCAAGGGCAAATATTGTTCGAATTGTTTTCCCAAAATCTTGCACATACGAGCCCAGGCGGTAATCAAGTATGAAGTTTGGGGATCATGGTCGGGCAAATCGCCTTCCGTGTAAGTCTTTAACAACATATCCATTACTTCGCCGGCATCTGTGATAAATTTGTCACGTCCCACGGCCAAACCAATTAGACTGACACACTCAATGGTCTTGCCACGTAACATGCGCAAATCTTCGGAGTTGGCATTTTGAATGATGAACTTTAAGCAGGGCATCAAACGATCATAGTAAGTCACAAATTCCTTTTCGCAGGTATCAGCCACCGAAGCAATTGTGGTGACGATCTGTTCCAACACCAATTTATTGCCCTTTTCAACCAATTCTTTAAATTTGGAATTGAGCACTGCTTCTAATTTTGCCATTATTCCATCCAAATAACGGGTCAAAATATTTTTGGGACAATCCTCAGAGAAGTTGACTAGGGCAGCACCAGCATGAGCCTGTACGCGTGGATTTTGCACATCATCCAACAGCGATAAAAGGCCGGGCACAACTTGGGCATGGAATTTCTTTTCAAATGTTGGTGCGAAATCAGTGGACATTTGACCGATGGCATTACATGCTGCATAACGCACACGTGGATGGGGATCGCTTAAGAAGTTCAATACACCCGACATCACTTGCTCCAACATGGCTTCCATTTGTTTGTGACAGCCTTCCCCAATGGCTGAAATGGCCATAAGGGCCGCATAACGTTGCTTCCAATCAGTGTGACCCAGCATACCAGGCAAGGAGCTCATGACGTGGGGTAAAACCGATTTACCACCCAAACCGCAAGCCAAGCGATCCAAAGAGGACTCCGCAATGACATTGTTATCGCTATTATCATCATCTACGACGACATCAGAAGTGGCCCAGTCATCATCATCATCCATGTCGGTCATCATTTGCAGGACCAGTGGAATCAAAGTATTAACATATTTCTTAGCGTGCTTACGCACCATTGCAGAAGCATTTTCGGACAGTGAAACCATTATTTCAAGCACTAAATGGCGCCAGCTATCTTCAACATCTTGAGAGCTGAAAACCTAATGAAAACACGTTATGAAAAAATAAATGTCATATTTAAATCATACTGTAGACAAGTTAGCTTTCACTAACCTTTATGCAAATTTCAAAAATAACTTCCAATTGTGGACGCAAAAATTTCGGGCATGTTTCTGTCATGTCAATTAACAATTTAACTAAGGACTGATCATCTTGGGCCTCAATACTTTCAGCTGTGATCATAATCATGCGTGGTAATAGATCTCCAAATTGCTTATAGATAACAGCCTCCTTTTCCTTGTCGTGCTTCAAAATAAAAGCCCCAACAGCGCGTACAGCTTGAAAACGAACTTCAATATCAGCTGTGGGTTCCATGCTCTTGGCCAACATCTGTTTAATCAAATCTAAATATTGTGCCTCTTGGTTACCAAAAATTGATGGCACACTTGCAAAAATACGCAAAGCGGATTCTTGTAATTGCGGTGATGGTGAGTTGGCGCATTGGAACAGGAATTGCAAGAAATCGGGCCATTGATTGTTGCCATCATCATCAATTAGGTTGCGTGCGACTTCGGCTACTACTTCACAAATTTTACGACGTAAATTGGGTGTTACCTCTTGTTGGACGGCGAGTAAAATTTGTTGTAATAATTGGCCTTGAGCTTCTTGCGGCAACTAAGCAAAGAATGTACAAAACAAAACTAGCAATATAGCAAAAATAAATATTGCATACAAAGTACATCTTTTCATACGTTTAAATACACAATTGTTTGAATACAACTATAGGGTCAGCTAATGCCAAACTCATACATATTTAATTTATTGCATTGAATATTGTAACTAGTGTCAATAGATAATTACAATTATGATTAAAAATTTAAGAAATAGATGAGAACAGAAATCTATATTATATATAAGAGAAACGAGCCTGACTGGCTGATTCATCATCGCAGAGCAGAAACGCCAAGAGCTAGTGACATGAAAACTGGACAATGGGTTTCTCTTTCGATGTATACCTGCTCTAAGAAGGGAGTTGGGAAATTCAAACTCTAAGGGATACCGCATATAACTTCCCAACATATACAGCCAGACAAAAAAAAATTCAAATTGTATTAGTTAATCAGCGGAAAAATCGTAATAGGATTTCGGCACTTTTTTCAAGTTCGCATAAAAAGGGTGATTTAATTTTAAGGGCCGATGTTGATTTTGAATAAAACATAATTTATTAAGGAAATTATTGTAATTTCTTTTTATTATAATAATGTTATAGTTTAATTATGTATGAAACAAAAACCAAACGGACGCCGCGACCTATATCCCATGGTCCAAATTTTTAATGACAATGTTGATTTTAATTGTTGGGCACGATGATGAATGAGTCGAGGTTGACTGCTCTTTTGCCACACTATCGCGAAAAACAGCAATGTATTCCGTTGAACGAAATAAGAAGGCATTCACAAATGTTTTCACATTTCATACAGACCTATTTTGCTGAAATTTAAATATTTTTTACAATTCTTCCGATTGTGAACGAATTTTAACGATTATGTTAACCAAGAATCACGAAGTGCACGAAACACATTAACCTAAAATGGTATTGCAATATGTTCAATAAATAAGCCGACAGGTGTCTGGCCCTTTTAAATTTTCAACATTTAGGGGAAAAAACTATAATTTTGTACTTTTTGGGTATACTTTATACTTCCAAACACATAAAGCTAACAACTGTATTTAAATTGTATTAGTTAATCCGCAAAAAAAAAATATTAATTGGAATTTGGAACTTTTTTCGAATTTGCATGTTAAAGGGGTAAACATTTTTCTTATTTTTGGTACTTTTTTTTTAAATTTTTCAACTGTTTTCAATAAGACTTAATTTGATAATTATTATCGTCTAATAGAATATGAAAAGTTATTTAGGTGAAATTCTTGGAAACTTTTAGGTGTTAAAAAATAGTACCAAAGGGGAAAAGTAGGAAAAATATTAATTATTCCCATTACTGGACCAGTTATAAAAGAAAATGTAATAGAGATTTAACCAGACATTACAAAATATGTAATTTAGTAAAAAAAATCAAAACACATTCATAACCGGGTAAAAAGGGAAAAAGAGTATATTATTGTCACATAGATATTAAAAAATTTTAAACTTGGAATTTGTACATTGATATGGAACACACAAAAAAAATACTTTAAAGTCATATAATTTTATATTAATTGTGATCAAAATCTATATTTTCTTATAAAACTGGCTTTTTTTCTAACTTAAAATATACGCTAACAAACTAGCGGGTAATATGCTAGTATTTATAGAAAATTAGCCAAGCGAGCGTAAAAGAAAATTGAACAAAAAACAAGAGCGCTATATTCGGCCGTGCCGAATCCTTTATACCCTTCACAACGTGTAGTCATGCAATAACAGTAGTTTGTATCACCATTCATCCCATATGAAATACGTACATACATATAAAAAACATACATATATAATAAACATCCCGTTGTAAAATTATAAATTTACGTATGTATGTTAAAAAAAAAAAAATAAAAAAAAAAAATTAAAAAAAAATTAAAAAAAAAAAATAAAAAAAAATTAAAAAAAAAAAAAAAAAAATTTAAAAAAAAAAAAAAAAAAAAAAAAAAAAAAAAAAAAAAAAAAAAATTAAAAAAAAAAAATTAAAAAAAAAAAATTAAAATATATATAATAAATATAAAAAAAAAAAAAATAAAAAAAAAAATAATAAAAATATAAATAATATATTAAATAAAAAATAAAAAAAAAATAAAAAAAAAAATTAAAAAAAATTTTTAAAAAATAAAAATTTTTTGGCTCAGCTGGGATTCGATGCCACGTTTTCTCTAACCAGTATACACGTTTGTATGTATGTATGTTGTTGTTGTAATGTTGTTTTTGTGAAAAAAAAATCGAGGTGGTCGTGGGTTTTTGCTCATATCTCAGTTGTTTATGTACCGATGTTTCTGATTTTCAATACCGATCTACTCCCGAATATTTCTGATATTTTAATACCTTACCCGGGTCCAACCTATGTCGGGGGGCTTCAAAAAGTTGATTTCAACATACACACGGACAGACTGACAGAGCTTAATCGACTTCCCTATTCATAAGCTTTCAGAAAATATATACTTTATGGGGTCGGAAATGAAAATTGTAGAAATTTCACACGGAATGACAAACCTATATATACCCTTTTTCACTGTGTGAAGGGTATAAAAATAACGAAAAACACAAAAAGGGTGTTTCTTACTACCCTGCCAACTTGTGAATAATCATCATGTAAAATTCCTGTTTTATTCTTTATGATTTCTTCCAGTATCATTTTACAATCATTAGGCTCATTTAGTTTTAATGTAAAGCGATAAATTGCAGACAAAGTTTTTATCGTTTAAAGACTAAAAAAACAAGTTTGACGAAACAGTATAATGTTTGGCAATGGCACTCGATCAGTCATGTACTCAGTAAGGTGATTTAAGTTCGATGATGGATGTTTATTTATTGATCATTGTATACACTGTTTATGCAGTAGTTTATTATTTATGCATAATTTCAATGTTTACTTTATAAGAATAAAAATTTATTTCAATAAAAAAAATACAATTTTTACTCGGTTAAAAATTCATTCTCTCAAACTTGAGAAGTTGTTGTTGTAGTGGAAACTTTAATGATAGTCCGATAAACCTGCTTGATTTTTTTGCATACTTTGTTTGTATTTATTTTAACAAAAAAAAAAAAAGCACGATAAGAAAAAAAAAAGTTTATAAAATTTTATTTCTATTATACATATTTATTACTCTATATTTATTTGAATTCTTTCTATTTTTTATGATGTTAAGTAGTTATTTTTTAATAGAAGAGATTTGTAACTGATTATGGCCCATAGGCTAGGTTACTATTATCGTAATAAATAAATTGAAATTGAAAATGGTAATGGCCATGAAGGCTTTCTTTGTATTGAAATTAATAAATAAATAAATAAATAATGTCATAATATAACGGGTATTTTTTATAGAGGTAGTATTTTAAATTGGAAACAATTTTTACTGGCACCCATTTTGTCAAGTGATTTGTTTAGTTTGGCATTTTAACATGAATAAACTGACGCATGAATAGCAAGTCAAGCCAAAAACAAAATTGCCGTTGATCACGATTTCCCTAAGTCGAGGTCACACCCAAGGCGAATTCATTATCAGGTGGTGTTGACAACGCAGTTGATCTACTTTTTTTATTTGCATAAATGATGGTTGAGTTGTCAAATAATAGCGGAAATCACCCTTCGTTGCAAACATGATGCAAATGTTGCAGATCTTGCAAGTCCTTTATATATTCTATTGCAAACGTTGCTTTTTAAAATGTCCAACTGTTTTTAGTATTGGAAATAAGCGCTCGTGCGGGAAATGTAATTTTAGTGTATATTGTTTTTGTGTTGTTGCAAACTTAAGAATATATATACTAGACCTGCAAGATCTGCAACATTTGCATTATCTGTTTGCAACGAAGGGTGATTTCCCCTATTATTATGTTTACATACATAGATTACTCTTTACTGCTCGAAAAAACACAAACAAAAACCATGTAGTTTTTGGCAAATCACGGTCGAAAGCAACAATAAAAAACCGTGTTGTTTTTTTAATGTTGTAGAATTACCACCACATTATTATTATGACATTATTATTGCCGTAAATAGCTATAAAAATAATAAAAACATACATAAATTATAATTGATTTTAATTACCGCTTTTAAATTAAACGTTTTCACTAAAATACTTTTTTTTGTTTTTTTTTATTTTTAAAAATTTTAAACACCGAATGAAAAGAAATGTCAAATATTCAACAAAAAAAAAAATGCTTCAAATAGACGAGTACCGGCAATTATTTTTCCCGTTTTTTCTCCTCACCTAAAACTGGAAAAACATCTATAAACTCAAGAATTGCCCAAATATAATCGTCGTGTGTCACCATAGACTAAGCGAAAATTATTTAGCGATGGTGCTCACTTTTGTTTGAATGAATACTTTAATAAACATGTATTGGATTTCTACTTTGATATATGTATCTGTGGCAATAAAGAAAAACTGCTCGTGTTTTTTATAGTTTTTCAGAAATCGTTTTAATTTTTGAATTAATTTTTATAAATTGACCGTTGTTTTGCGTTTAACCCTTTGTTTTGTACTCTTTAAAACAAAATTTCCACTATTAGAGACTTAATGTCATTAGTAAATTAAAAAATTAATAATAATTTGCTTAAAATTACCGTTATAAAGCCTTTAGTACACGAAAAGTAAAAATTCATATGCACATGCGAGTCTGACGTCACTAAAATGTTCAGCACTTGGTTACAGTTTTTAAACTAGTCGTGTGGCTGCATGAATTAAGATTTTGATATAACACGAAATGTATTTTAGTCCAAAAATGCAAATGAAACACATGTGGCCGAAGCGCATATATTTATGCTTTATGTCGTCAAAATTACGTCACAGCCAGATTCGTATGTATCTTTTTACATTTCATGAACTACAGGCTTAACACCATTGAAAACAATAACATACCTACGATACAATGCAGGTGTATAGCAAGTCAAAAATCGAATAGTCAGCGCACCGGTTTTTGTATATTTAGTTATAAGTTGGAGTAACCTATTATTCCAAACGAATTTTGCTGCAATTTGCAAAAAAGTTGTCTAAAATAGTTGGGTACTTTTGAATTCCGGGATTGCAGTTTTAGCTTATGTCGACTTAAGCAGTTTTTCCTTTTTGGCACAGATATATTATATTTTACTTAAGTTAATATTTAAGAATTTTCTTTTTACTATGTTATACGTATTTTTTGGTCTTATATGCTTTGCATTACATTTGAATTAATAAATAAAAAAATTGCTGTATTTGAAGTAACGATAATAATTAATTAGGTACGTCTATTATACAAGAAATTTAAATCAAAAAAGATGATTAAGAATACAATATATGGGTATGTGGTTGTCAGTGTACATTAAAATGTATTGCATAGATTTTAACTCACCTCTTTATAAAATTCTAAAAATTCCGACGTAAACAGGCGACGCAATAAAACGGCAGCCATCTGGCGGGCCTCCTCTGATTGTTGGCCATTGTGAATAGTAGCCAAAAGATGAGTAACCTTAAGTTCCCGGGACACATTATTATAAGCCTCCTACAAATAAGAACAGATTATTACATTTATTAAGAATCCATTTATATCTACAGATAAAAATAAATAATTATATGCCTTTGCAAGGTCATTTAGAAAAATTGCATTGATTTTAAATGATCGATGTGGGTGTGGAAGGGTTTTGTAAAAAGTTTGGGAATTTATGTATAAGTTAATTGGCTTTAAATAAAATATTCACCAACTAGTGGTAGAAATAAATCAATATAACATTAGTACATGTTACAAGACAAAATTCTATTAGACTAACCTTTGCAAATTTTTTCCTTTTTTATCTTATATACACGTAGTATGTATGCATGTATGTACATATGTATATAATGTACTACAAAATGCGTCATTTTATTAAAGAATATATTTCAACAGCATATAATATAATAAACACCCGCCAGCCCAATAAAAAAAAACTGACATTTGTTGATGCCTGTCAGTTAATTTTTTTTTCTCATTTTTGCTATTGTGAACTTTGTTTTGCTTCCGTTCCATGAATCATTTTTTGACGAAATTAATATATGTATACACTTTGATTTAAATAACATCTAAATAAGTTTCGTATTCAGTATTAAATAATGTTTCAGTATATAAATCAAACCAAAGTACTTAATATATAAGAAAAATGTATTTGTGCCTTTCCTAAGTTTTACTTTTAGACTCATTTTTAGCCAATTCGTCAGAAAAAAGTAAGAGAAGCACGTTTCGCGCTATAAAAGATATTCACCACAGACATTTTCCCCCTTGGCTTTAGGCGAGGACATTTAACACTTGATATGAGGAAGGATAGTCTTTAATATCAAGCTAACGAAAATGCAGACACCCTGTTTATATTGTTACCAATAAAAAGTAATTTTTCTAAATCACAAATGGAAAAAAAATACACACCTCAGCTTGTTGTCGCACTTCGTTATCGCTGGATAACAAAGATGTTAAAATTTGTTGGAATTGATCAGCTGCCATTGCGCTTATGTTATAAATATTTCTTTTACACAATATACTTTTAGTTTCCTTGAGAAATTTTTTTTTATTATTTAATTGAACCTTTTTTCTTTATTTTTGAATAATTTATCCGTCTGACGAACAACACGATGCAAATAAGAACCAACAAAACTCGTTGCTAGTGATGATTTAAGTTAACGAGTAAAGTGTGTTGAGTTGTAGATAAGTAGTTGGTACTATGTGTGGTGTTGCCATACTGCTCCCAAGCAGCTAAAATTACCTCAGCAAACCCCACACTATAATTAAATTTATGATAGAAATATTTTCATTTCACATTTTAGCGATCATTTTCACCTCATTAATATGAAATACGTACAAGCATTCATATATGTTTCATTATCTTGACTTTATTGACTTAAAAACATCCCATTGTAAAATAAAATGTATGTATGTTAAAAAAAAATTAAAAAAATATATATATAAGAAATTTTTTTTTTGTAGTCTTAACTGGTATTCGAACCTACGTTCATCCGATTTGTATTGGTGTGAAAAGACGTCGTGGTCTAGGATTTTTCATCATATCTCACACCAATACCGATCTGCTCCCGAATATTTCTGAAATTTTGGTTCCTATAACGAGTCTTGGAAATGTCTGAAGGCTACAAAAAGTTAACTTCAACATACACACGGAGACTGACAATACTTTATTTATTTATTTCAAAAAGATTGCCGCAAGCCCAAAGGGCCAAATCGGTTAGTCTACAATACAATATGTATTAAAATTAATTGGTATAACACTATAAATATAAACAATTTAGTTTACAATATATGTAAATATCAAATAAATGGTATGAGAGAATAAAAACTAAAACCTACCTGAATTTTGCACACACAAAAGAAACAATTTTTCAATTAAACTGATACCTATATGAGGCGAAAAAAATATAGCCAGTGAAACTGAGCTTCAGACAAAAATTTCAATAATTATAAACGTGTATAAGTATAACGTGTATGTTCCCCACAAGAATAAGCCATTTTACGAAATTTTATTTGTAGATATATATGAAAGGTAAAATAAAGAAAAATATGGGGTCGGAAATGAAATTGTAGAAATTCGAATTGAAGGATATAATAAAAAAGGTTAAATTTCAAAACTTTTTAAGGTGAATTAATAAAGTACTAGTATCCAATCAGCTTATTGTCTTGTTTTACTTTGCGTGCAGTTGTAAAACTTTGTTTATATTATTATTTTTTGTAGACATCGTAGTTGACAATTGAAATTGTTTAAAATTTAAGCAAATAACGTTTTTTTAAAACTTTTTATAATAATTTAAAAAACGGGAAAAAGTGAAAATAAGATTTATATTTAAGCTTTTTAAACTTTATCAAAAGAAAAAAAAACACACTTGTTAAAAAAGTGATATTCAAAGAATTTTACGCTTATAAGTTTTAATTTAAGAAAATTTTAATTAAATGTCAACAAATGATCAGCAGTACAAAAATACATTTATATTCAGGCATTGGTATTGCATTGTGGCAAAAAACAAAATTAAAAAACACATGCATTTTGCTTTTGTATATATGTCTGCATATGTCACACAATTTCTTTTTTTAATTTTAATAATTAAAAAAAAAAAAAACTTTCAAGCACAAACTTTTATGTCACGGGTTTGTATTTTTAAAAACATTATAAACCAACTGATGAAACTGCGAATTATTGTTAAATATTTTTAAAAAATGTTGGAAACGCTGTATATAAAAATACCTTATCAATCTACCTTCGACTTTACTACACAAAAACAATTTTAATAGAACTAGGTACATGCTTATGTACAGACATATTTAGGTATTAAAAATAAAATGTATTTAAAATATAATAAAACAGTAATTATAATAACACATAAAACATAATAATAATATTACATAAATTTTAAATACAAATATATACATTTAATACAAATTTTAAAATAAATAAATTTTCACATATTTTTTAGCTTTTATGAAAAATGAAAAAAAAAACAAAAAAAAAAAACGGTTATGTTTCACAATAGAAAAAAAAATTTTGGTTATGTGTAAGGTAACTCCGATACGATCAAACTGTGTTGAGTTAACGACATTTATAGCATAAATAAATGTATGCTTAAATTCAATAAACATTTTTAGCCATGCCTAACATTAGAAAATCACAAAATAAAAACTTGTAGATATTAAAATACAAATAATAAAAATGTACCAAATAATTATTTTACTTATAACATTTGTGTCATATTTGACCATAATCGTAAAGAAAAATGATACATCATCTCTACTAAACTTAATATAGAAAATCCCATAAATAAACCAAAAATACCACCACAATTGGCTAAAAAATCAGTTACGCCATATAATTCTGAACGTTTAGAGGTAATAAATTGATTTTCCTTAAAATATATAGCCAAACGTGTCATTTGAGAACCTGGATAATCTTTGAAAAACTGTGTATCACCTGCTGCTTTAAGCATATCTTCCAAATCGAAATTAGCTTGTGATATTTCAGTGTTATAGACAAGAGATGTACAAGCTGGCATACAGTTGCACTCCGTTTCGCCTCTGTAATTAAATTCTGTATTTTTTAAACCTTCATTAAATTCTTTAAATAATAGATCATCTTCTGCTCGATCATAACAGTGTATTTTATCTTCGCCACACACCGGCATATCGAGGGTACGAGGCATTGAAAATTTAACGCAGCCACACTTTGAATACGTGTAGTTTGTTAAACACTCTAATTCGCAATTATTTTGTGTGTAAACTTTAAAAAACATTAATCGGCGTTCACTATTTAAGTAGCATTGTCGTCGGTGTGGATTATACTCGGATATACCGGCCGATGTTGTAATCATATTTGGTTTGACTGCTATTGAAACTTCCTTGCTCATGGGTATGCGAACAAACTGTTTCGACACCAATGGAACATCATCTGGTGAATGAAGGAGTACTTTAAAACCTTGAATAGGTCCACGACAAGCGTAATCCACTTCCTGTTTAAAACTTTGTAAGGCTACAAAGAGACCAGCCCTTGTTCCAGCAGCCAAAACTCTGGCGGGATATGTGCGTACAGAAGAACCTTTGACATAACCACTTTGCAAAGACCAGCTCAGTGTGCGATTAAGAGAAATACTGTTCTTGATTTTACTTCCTAGGCCAGTTTTATGATATTGATACGTGTTTTCGCGGTATAAGTCTGTACTATTTAAACCATTGAAGGTAAAACAAATGCCCTCTTCAGTAATAGTCTGTGTAAAAAGTTCATCACACTCCCCAAAATGACTAAACCACTTACAATAAAAGAAATATCTCTTGAAGCTTGGTAGCATTTTACTCAGCACTTTAAAGTAATCAATTGGTTCCGAAACTATTCGAGGTATACCCTCATCAATGGTTTCTGTTCTACAAATTTGTAACAATGTTAGAAATTCATGCAGTTCTTCGGTTGTATTTAAATTGGGTTTAAAGGCGTTTCTGTCCTGAACACTTAACTTTAGCATGTCTAACATTTCACCAAAGTTAAGTCCTGTAAATATAACGTGTACTTTTTATTGTTATTTGAAATCGTTAATTACTATATATGTATAATACCATCAGTTTTTAAGACCCTTTTAGTTTCTGAGCATATAGTTACCGCTGGAAATGGTATACTCCATACCGGGGTAGATTTTTCCGAAAAACTTACAATCACCGGAGTTTCATTCCATTTAATATAGGTATTTGCGATAAGATTTGAACAACAGTATATAGATATAAAGAAAACGCACAACCAAAAGAATTTTTCTTTCCATGGCCGTTGCTGTCCGAAATATTGCACACCATGTATAGAGGTATTGGCACAATACTCAAAATATATTTGTTTAATAGCCTGCCAAAAAGAGATGTTTTTGGATTCATGTATCATGTCATTATTTGTACAATCAAGTTGAATAATTTTAATTTCCCTATTAATGTTAGTATTTGCTCTGATATTATATTTTTTAGATTGCATTTTCACTATTAAAATTAATGTTTATAAATATAAAATCATCAAAGGGTAAACGTAAAAACTCTGTATTAAGCCACGGTGGTTTAGTACATGGTACCGTTATAATGATTACAGTTGAATTTTTTAGGAGTTTCATAATAGACTAGCTGACCCGGTCCGCGTTGCTGGCCCTAAGCAGGCATTAGTGTTGTATTACCACACGATTTAAATTGAGCTTTTAACGAAATTTACGGCTTTTAAATAAAAATCCACGGAATACCTATCATAAAGTTTTTTTACAGGATTAACTTACATACATATGGTGTAGATATGGTAAAATGGGCTCAATCAAAAAAGAAACGCATGTATTTAAGGCAAATTGGAAATTATATTTATTTATTATTGTTGAGTTATTTAATATTTTTTGAATGCAACATTTCGAAAGTTTAAAAATTTTGATGTTGGATCATTATTAACATAGGTTTTTTGTAAATATCTTCGGAACTACATAGCCGATTTAAGAGTCTGTTATCACGTTTTGAAAAACATGACAAGGGCTTTCAAGAAAAATAAAATTAAATAAAAACAAAAAAAAAAATATATGTATGTATATGTCATTGGTGGTGCAATATAAAATTGGATTTTTCCACGCCCCTCCGCCTGCAGACCGAAAATCAATTTGACAAATCTTGGCACTGAAATCTCTTTTTTATATATGGAGTTTGACAAGCATTAGGACACAAAAAAATAATCAGTTGGGCTGGCACCTGTATAAGTGTATTATTGCCACAATGGCAATAATTAATGGCCGTTTAAACACAAGAACTATTTTAAAGGGAACAAATTCTTACGTACGATCTACACCAGCCTTCGATTTGTTCGAACAACGAACAAATTTTTGTGCACACATGAATTTGCCTAGTGTGGACCACTGTTTTCGATGCGGTTACAATTAAAACAAAGATGTAAAAACATAAAACAAGGTGAATTCACATCAGGTAGTCCCAATTCTACATAAAAAATTGACATCTTATGGAATACGGAACAAATTCTCACTTTGGCTCTGACCGAAAAAAAATTAACAGCTTCTGGTTGTTGAAATACGCTAAATCTAGCGATAAAATAGCTAAATTTACATCGTTGATGGTATGAATCAAGGCATATCCATAAGGTATATGCAACGGCGGGATTGATACAACAAAGCAACTTTTCAGGGGATGTTTTATGTCAAGGCCAATTCGTATATCAGGGATGGAAAAGTTGTTTTTACATATTAAATATAATAAAATTTCATTAAAATAAGGATATAAATTTTTTAAACACATTATTAATGACGCAAAGCAACATATATACATAAATTTAGCACATTTATTATCAAAAAAGTACAATCAAGTTAATTGTTTAACACCGAAACCAAAATCACATTTCTTATCCCTGCAATAATAAATGAAATCAAGGCGAATTCAATCAATTTTGACAAAAAATTTCTCCATCAGCTGGGCTGATAATTTCACCTGTATGAATTCGCCTTGGTATGAATGCTAGAACAAGGCGAATTCATACAGGTGATTTTTATCATCCCAGATGATGGGGAACGCTTCTGTTAAACATCATGTATAAAAATGTTATGGTTTTTTATAAGTGGTATTAGACAGCGAATAACGTAAATTCGCCGCTTTTATATGAATATGCCAAGGCGAATGAATATACCTAATGCTTGACAGGGCTATCAGGCTTACTTTGACCTTTTTTTTTGCCAAATTCAATGTTAAAAATCACAACAATCCTTTAAACTATTTTTTTCTTAGTTTGTGACAATGAAATTATATAGTTTTATAATTATTAAAAATATTTTATATACATCCAAAAAATAAATTCTATCACTAAATCACTAAAATACGCCAAAAATTAAAAAATTTACCACGATATATCTAATTCACGCCCCCTCAAGTAGGCCATACTGTTGGATAGATCTTCTAAAAATTTTTACATAATATAACTAAGACCCTGGTATGATTAATGGAATATCTTACATATCTTGTAAAGGTGCAGAAACTGCCTCATGTTCTATTTACTTTCATATAATTTACAACTCGTAATAACGCGTTAAGAATTTTGTATTGTATTCTGATGCAAAGGCGAGTTTAGTGGAGTTTATTATAAATTCTCTTTAATTTTTGACATGTACATATAGAAATACATACATTTTTGTGATTTTACAACAAACAAAAAATTACAACATATACATACATTTTGTTGGTAGAATTTGATATCTAAATGTCAAAAGAAATCTGTTTTTTGTTTACAAAAATAACGCGGCAAATTAATTTTTATGTTATTTTAGAGAAAATTTTCTGGGATATTTTTGTACAGGTAAGAAGAAATTTTGCAACATCTTAAATGTTTGATATATAATATAATATTAAATTTCTATCGAGGTCACACCTATCGCATATAAGTGTATGCTGATCTAATACGAACAGGCTTTACAATTTCTGGTAATGTGGTTGCGTTAGAGAAGTTCTCCCTGGACTAACGCTTTGTGTTTGTTTTCATAATTTTGAGGTGAATAATGAAATACAATTTGAAGGACACAACTTTTAAACCACAAAGACGTATTTTTGTTTTTACAGATTTTTAGTGAAGACAATGAGGGCAACGAAGACCTACGACTTTTGGCATCTTTCCAAGTTCAAACCCAAGAAATTTTCTCGCACATCCGGTTGTAATTGTAGCACTGACTAGTGACAAACACATTAAACCAATGATACAACGTATGTGTTCAGAGGTAATACGTATAGAAATGCCCACCAAGGACCAAGGATTGAATTCGCCTTGCATACATTTATGTATGTGCATATACTTTAAGTTGTCAACAAATAAAAAATTAAAGCGGAAGGGTGATAAATTATAATATTTACATAAGAAAAGACGATAACACAATTTCTAAACAAGCCACCAATTTGTTCGCTAACAAATTTTATACATAAAAATACCAGTATAAAATTATTTTTTTTTCGTACTGAATTTAACGATTTTCAAAACAAATTGATGGCTCATGAAAAAAGCCAACAAAAGCGCCAGCTAATTTCTATATTGTCAAATCAAAAATTATGACGCCAAGCCCGTTTTAATATCGTCATGTTTGGCGAAAAATAGCGAGATCTGACAACCCTTGTGGTAGATAGTAAATATGAATTCGCCTTGACAGCATTTAAAGATATTGATCAAGGCATATTCATACAGGTATATGCAACGGCGAATTCGCTGTGATGTTCTCTGTCAAATACCACTTAAAAAAAAAGCAATAATTTTTTATACATGGAGTTTGACAGTAGCGTTCCTTATCAGCTGGGCTGATAATTTCACCTGTATAAATTCGCCTTGATATTGATGATAAGCAATTGTATTCAGTGCCAGGAATTTAAGTTTTTAATATTTTAAACTTTTTTGCAATAATAACGAATGAAATATGGAATCGCTGCAACCAGGTATAAACAATGTATTATATTTAAATCGGGAATACAGTAGTAATATGCGTTTGGAAGAACATATGACGTTCATATGCCCTGAATGCGGTAAGGAAAACAACACGCAACATGAGTGGCGTAAACATTTAAATATCCAGCACGATTATGTTAATAAAACTGTAGAAGATTTTGACTTTAAAGAAGTCGACGATAAGTATCATGAGTGTCAGATTTGCATGAAGTGGGTAGCAAATGCCCATCAGGCCATTGCATTACTTCAGTATCATCGCTTTCTGCATTTACCTTATGCTAGAACATATCGATGCAGACATTGTCCAGGTTCTTTCACACGTAAAAAAGCATTATGTGAGCACTTGTTTAGGTTTCACAATGGTCTAATAACCAAGTTGGATAAGGAACGAAAAATGCAAGAACTTAAAAGATCTTACGATGAGCAATGTCATAAGAATAACCATGAGTTTTACATACGATATTTGTGTCCTTTGTGTGGTAAACTGTTTAATCGTTTTAATATTTGGCAGCAGCATGTAGATGCAGCGCACAGTTCCACTTCGGTGGATTTACGTCTGTTTCGTTTACAAAATACAAAAAACTATTATTGTGCTCAATGTTGTCAAACACTATATGACAGTCCCAGCAAGACGCAATTGCAGCGTCACAGTTTTAGTCATCTTCCCTATCCGCAGTATTTTCAATGTGTCTATTGTATGACTAGAAAAAGTTTTAAAACTGAATTGCTTCTGCATCTGATAAAGACGCATAAAGCGGAATATGAAAAATACAAGTCATATATTAGGAAACCCATAGAATGGGGTGGACTAGCTGATACAAGTGTTTCTAGGGAACTGGATGCATTATTGAAAGAGCCCCCTGCCCAGCAAACAGATCTTTTACAAAAAGCTATACAGGTAAGATGCAAATTTTATACAAATTTTAGCATTTTTATAGTTTTTTGCATTATAGAATAGTTGTATTAATTTGGAAGATGAGGTAGATAAGTCTTTAAAAATCAATCATGAGTTTGCCTTAGATGAAAGTCTTAAGGAATTGGATGATATTCTGAACTCTAAAATTGATCCAAATCTCCAATTAAAAGCAAAAAAAGCGACAGAACATCATATTGATGACGAGGACTTGAACATAATATGCAATGAAATGTTTGAAGAAATTATAGAACCCTGCATTAATAATAATATGCAAGAAATACTAGAAAAGCCTAGCAAAAAACGCCTTAAATTAGACCTGACTTTACCGGAAAATTGTCTAAAACTAAACGATTCCCTGCAGAAAGAAATGCAAAAATATATTATTTATTTGTGTCCAGAATGTGGCAATGAATTCGACTCCCAGACTGTTTGGCGTACACATGTCTTTGATCAACATAACTTGGCAAATGCGGTGGACACAAAGTTTCGTCCATTTAATTCTAACAAAACCGCATTTCTTTGTTTGGTTTGTTATCAAGTGCAGCGGACAGAAAAACCTTCTGAACTAAGACGACATCATTTTCAGCACATGCCGTACCAGGCATATCTTAAATGCAGTATTTGCACTAAAACAAAATCAAGTAAACCAAAAATGTTACAACACTTACAATATGCTCACTTAGAAGAAATACAGAAAATTACTAATGCCACGGCGATTACAACAAAAACGATGATAAAGAATTTGCGCTGTTTGGACTGTGACAAACTGTATGCCCATCAGTCAAGATATGAGACACATTGTCGCCAGTGTCCACAGCGTTTACAGCCGTTAGCCGTAGGCGTTTATGATATAGAAAAAAATATGAAATTACTAGAACATTTACATAACGCCAGTAGACGTATTGGTAAACTACTGGAGGAAGAAGGTATAGACCTGAATAGCATTAAGTTGCCCGACAAGTAGAAATTATTCATTCACTGTATTTAAAATGTAAATTAAAACAAAAAAAGAAATACATAGTAATAAAAAAATTAAAATTCATTTTTTTATAAAAATACTAGCTAGCTGACCCGGCAAACGTTGTTTTGCCATAAAAATTATTTCTAGCAATTATTTTTTACATTTAAAAAAACGTAAACCATATGTGCTCTATAGTATGCAGATCTTCTTATTTATTTATTTATTTATTCAACTTCATAGTAATATAAAAAGCCTACAAGGCCAAATAACTTATATTACAGATAAAACAAATGCCTTTAAGTTCTATTACAAACTAAAAAAGAAATACAATAAAAAATTAATAAGAACTTAATACTACAAAAAAAAAATGAATTATAAAAATTTATCGAAGTCGTTACGTTATTAAGCAGTATGAAAAATAGATGTTGACCGATTCTTAAACGTTTATTTTTGCATTGGCTATTGGACTATAAATTGTGTACAATTTGAAAAGAAAACAAGTAAGAGCGCTATATTCGGCCGTGCCGAATCTTATATACCCTTCACAACGTGTAGTCATGCAATAACAGTAGTTTGTATCACCATTCATCCCATATGAAATACGTATGTATGTACAAACATATAAAAAACACACATATATAAAAACATCCCATTGTAAAATTATAAGTTTACGTATGTATGTAAAAAAAAAAAAATTTAAAAAAAAAATTTTTTTAAAAAATTAAAAAAAATAATTAAATAAATAATAAATATAAAACAAAAAAAAAATAAAAAAAAAATTAAAAAAAAATATAAAAAAAAATTTAAAAAAAAATAATAAAAATATAAATAATATATTAAATAAAAAATAAACAAAAATAAAAAAAAAATTTTTAAAAAATATAAAAAAATTTTTTTTTGGCTCAGCTGGGATTCAATGCCACGGTTACTCTAACCAGTATACACGTTTGTATGTATGTATGTTGTTGTTGTAATGTTGTTTTTGTGAAAAAAATTGAGGTGGTCGTGGGTTTTTGCTCATATCTCAGGTGTTTATGTACCGATGTTTCTGATTTTCAATACCGATCTACTCCCGAATATTGATCTGATATATTAATACCTCACCCGGGTCCAAGCGATGTCTGGGGGCTTCAAAAAGTTGATTTCAACATACACACGGACAGACTGACAGAGCTTAATCGACTCCCCTATTCATAAGCTTTTAGAAAATATATACTTTATGGGGTCGGAAATGAAAATTGTAGAAATTTCACACGGAATGACAAACCTATATATACCCTTTTTCACTGTGTGAAGGGTATAAAAAAAAAATACTTAAAACTATATCGATGCAAGTACATAATTAAAAAAGTAGGCGTTAAAGTGGGCATGCTAAAAACAGTATCCTATTGATCATATCAGAGTCTAAGTTATATTATATGAAAATTTCAAGAAGATCGGTCCAGCAGTCTGAGGAGTATGAAAAATAGATGTTGACCGATTCTCAGACCTACCTGATATACACACAAAATTTCATGAAAATCGGTCGAGCCATTTGGGAGGAGTTAAATTACAAGCACCGCGACACGACAATTTTTAATATACATATATATTTTTATACCCACCACCAAAAAATGATGTGAGTCCTGGTTTAATTTGTAACGCCCACCTCGCACATAATATACTTTCAATGAAATTTAAATCTCTAAAAACCAGAATTTAAAAAGAATTAAAAGTATGATGATAAAATTTCGCATACATGTAGCTTTTACTCCAATCTACTAAAACAATTATATTGCATTTAAATTAAAATTTCTTTTACCAAAAAAAAAAATCAATACAAATAAGCGTTTATTAGCTGCCACTAGATCTACCCTCTAGCTAAATATTTAACTAGTAACGTTTTGAACCAGTCATATAACTAGTTGTAACGAAGTATATAAGTGGCTTCCCAGCCATATGAACATTGGAAAACTATTAACAATTAAAAAAAAGCGGCAAAACATGAGTACCCATAACAAGAGAATAATATATTTAACCTATATTTCAAGGCAAAGTACCGCTAAAATAAGAAAGAAGCTTGAATTTATATGTACGTTAAAAATGAATACGAAAAAAGTTTAAGGCTACTTGTCAGAAAGTTTCAAACTTGATATACACGCACTTAAACAGAACGATCAAAGATAGAAAGATGTCTTAAAGGCACCTCAATTTGAATATTACGCGTGGAATTAATAAAAGAAAATTCATTTACCAGAATTACCGGTTGTTGTGCTTTAATAATTTTATAAAAGTGAAGCAATATACGAAATTTTAAATAATTATTAAATTAACATTTTAAAGGTAAATTTTTAATTTTTTTTAAAGATTATTAACTGCTGTTTAGTACTGATAAATATGGCCTTATTTTGCTATTATTAAATTGTTATTTTTTTTCTCTTGTATATTTCATATATTTACTTCATTTGTCTATATATACATATTTTTATTTCATTGCATAATTATAACATTTATATCAATCATATATGGCCCACAAGGGCTCGATTTATTATTAAATAAATAAATAAAAATGTTGAAACAAATTCTCTACACGTTCATGTTCGATAATTTTTATATTCAAAATGTAACGAACCACTTTTATTTATTTATTTATTTATTTATTTATTTATTTATTTATTTATTTATTCAACTCCATAGTAATATAAAAAGCCTACAAGGCCAAATAACTTTTATTATAATTCTGCTAAGAATATCCAAATTATATGCTCGAGAACCAGAAAAAACCTCAAGACCGTAGTTAAACTGAGACATAATCGGGGAATGAGTTAGTCGATATTTAACAAGTCACGATCGAAATTTTACTCGAACGATCGAGTTCGACCAACAAATAATGAAACAACAATTACGTTTTATGTTTTTTCATATATGTTTTATATATATTTTGTTTAATTTAAGTTATTTTGTTTTAAGTTTTATTTCAATTGTTGTTTATTTATGTTTTACTGAAATATGTATTTATTTTCTTGTTTAAAATAATATTGACAGTAATGTGTTTTATACCGATTAATACCTATTTAAATAATGTATATATTTATATATAGATTTTAGATAATTAAAAATGTACAAAATTTCGTTTAAGGGTTCAATAATTTTTCTTTGTTTTAGTTGGAATTATATAATTAGCCTTATTGTGTGTGAGTGGCGTTGTCGTCCTATCGAAAACGACAGAAATACCATAAGGTCTTATTTATTTTACCCTGTCCTTAATAATACATGGTACAAAAAATACAACAACAACACTCACAATAAAGCTAATTTTTTTCTATTTCGAAAAACCTTTAATTTCAAGAATAGAGCTGTTTTAAACGCTAGTTTTAGTTATTATTTTGTTTGTTTTATATAAAATTATCTTTCGGAAAGTTTTATACAACCATTTTTATATAACATTACATTAGGAGTTTTGGAATTTAAAAAACGTATTGTTTTAGGGTTGGGCAAAAAACTACGATAAGTTGATATCTTTCATAACTTAAGATATATTATATCGTTAACAATTTTTATTAATATTGATTATTGATTTTATAAAATTTTATTAATATTTTCAACTCTGGTTTCGTATTTTGTATTACTAGTTTGTAAAATACCCTGTTACGATTCTGTGTAAAGAAAAAATTTATTATTTGTGTATTTTTTGAACTATGTATATGTTCTAGTAGCAAGAATAAAAAAGATATAATATGTGTTTCGTGATTTTTTTCTTTTACCACCCAGTTAAAAAAAAAAATATGACAAAAAAAGTGATTTTGCAGAGGTTAAAAAATTATTGAAAGTGTATTGAGAGGAAAGGGGGATTATTGTAATAATAGTAGTTTATTTATTTTATTAATCAGATGTTAATTGTTGTAATGCTATGTGTAAAACCTCATAATTCTTTTAATACAAGTGGTAGACAAAATAAGTTTTAATATGTAAAAAAAAGTATTATTTATATGGGAAATAAACTTGTATGCTATTTAAGATAAAATTAACATAAGTTGTTCCTCACGATTGCTTTTCGAGCCATAACTGCAAAAAAAGCTCAAGCGACACGTTTTTCAGATGTCGTTTTTCTTTATAAATGGTCTTGTTGGCATCATTGGAATCATGTGTAAAAATTTTAGGGTCATTATATGTACAGTTATAAATTTATAACAAAAACAATTTTAGCTTAAGTGCGCTCAAGGTATTAAAATTTTTTTTTTGGGACAGCGACTTGTCGGTTAAGCTACAATTTTCTTTATAAAAAAAACTAATAAATACCTATATTGTTTTGAAAGTTATAATATAATAATACTAAAATATTATATTAATATTCGTATGTACGTGCGTTGTATATGTGAAAAATTTATAAAAAATGACAAAGGTAATAAATATAGTTCGTGGAAATGTAAAAGTTTGTGTTAAATAGACATTTTTTTTAGAAGTTTAATTAGCACTAAAAGGCTGGAAAATCTAAAAGTTCGCAACACAAGTGTTCTGCCTGATCCCTATAAGAACAAAAAGTAAGGTAATTGAATTCTTATTATTCGTACTATTGGACATTTACTGTATTGATTACAAAAATATTTATTTTATAGTACAAATGAAAATCTTTGTATATGTTTTTAAACGAAATAAATTACAAAAAATATGGTTTTGTAAATGAAGAAAAAAAATCCTTGATCATAAAAATATTTTATCTTAACCGACACAATTTTTTTCAGTAGTTCATCAGAATGACAGTCAAAAAAAAATAACCGCCAAAAATTACTGTTATTCTGCTGATATGAGAAAGCAATTAGATTCATTTTATGCATTGTAACGAAATGTGTCTTCAAACAAAATTTTGTGTTCCTAACTCAATTTAAACAAGAAATACATAAACAAAAAAAACCTTCTGTAAAATTTCATTTTTGTCGCTTGAGCTTTTTGTGCGGTTATGGCGCGATATCAAGTAAATACATTTTTAAACTATTTCTACTTAATCGATTCTTAAAAAAACTGTGAACACATACATATTTAGTTTATCTGAATACACAATATTGTGGTTGGAAAAGTAGACAATATGTTTGGTCGGTTTCTCAATAGTATTTGCTATTTTTTGCAGAACTTTACTGTAAATCGTTCGTTTACAAAAAAAAAAAAAAATAAATAAAAAAAAAAAATAAAGTTCAGTAAAAAATGGTACAAACTTTTAGTTAAGGAACTAACTTAATAAAACGCCTATACAAGGACTGTTTTTTTCAATTAAATATGTATAAACTTCTGGGGCTCAATTCTCGTTCTGTGAAATGAAAAAATGTTTGTATAGCAAAGGGTATGGTGACACCATATGATATAACACACAAAAACTTTTCATTTCACAGTTTCACAGAAAGAGAATTGAGCCCCTGGAAAACAAATTTTTAGAAAACTTTGCACACTTACAGAGTGCTGTGACAATGCAATGTAGTAGTTAGAAGAGCCATGAGCAACGCCATGCCCTTGCAAATTTAATATTGTTTTGAAACTACTTGTAATTGACAAATTTTAATCAAACTTGGCACATAGACAGAGTTACCGTCACCGAAAAAGGAGTGTTAGACAAGTTTATTGTATTTGCTTTAACGAATCTTTGAAAATTGAATTCAGAATAACTTCTATCGTATAAAAGAATTCTAGATTAGATGCATTCGAAGGGACAGCTAAAGCTTTTGTTACCCACCAAAAAAATCTATGACAAAGAAGAGAATTTGCAGGCTCAACTGGTGACGAAGTGATTAAATTTAGGTAAAAACACTAATGATTTTAACATTAGCGTGTCATTGGAGATCATGTAATTACATGAATATTTTAATGAACTGTACTGTATTTTAAAAAGTACACAGAACTCATGCATAAATGGTGAAAAGCATACGCTGTTACCAGAGTTGATTTTGTTTGTTTACATGAATTGTATAAGATATTTTGCATGGTGTTGCATTCATTTTTAAGCACATCATTAATGAGAAATTGCTTCGAATTTAGAGAGTCATTTTTAATAAATGTTTTTACACAAATAATTTAGAAGTCTTTAAAATGTAATTCGCTTTGCACGACTTCTAATTTTTTTTGCTGGGTATATTTGAAAATGGACTAGCGCATTCAACTCTAAAGTTATAACTAAGCATCAAAAATACTGAGACACCACCACACAATGTTAGCAAAAAATTCTGGGCGTGGGCGTAACTAAACCATTCTATTAACTAAAAGGTTTTACAATAAGAGTAATATGATTTCTTAAAAAAAAAACACACTTATTGTTAAGGAAATTCAAAAGTTTTTTATTCAATGTGAATGTACAATCGATACAATTAAGTTTTAAATAAAATGTCATTCAAATGGCCTCCACAACATTTTCTGCAGGAACGAATTTGATGAACCCAATTTTCGAGCGCTTTTTCCACTAAATTTTAAACAAATTAACCGTTTCCAATGCTGTAAAAATTACTACACTTTTTTAATCTTAACATTTTTTAAAGTATACTCTTGCTATTACGAGTTCTTGATATCTAAGTAGTTGCTTTGTTGTAATGTAGAAATTCAACTAAGTATTATAAAATTCTTGAAATTTGTTCTATTAGAATAGTTAAAGAAAAATCATTTAAAAAGATCTTAGAAAATTAATTTTCTTAAAATTCTATATTTTTAAAATATTAAATGTTATATAATATATTTTGTAGCTAATAATATTAACTTCGTGGATTAATATTTTTTTTTCTTTAATTTTATATATGTATGTATAATTACTTATAGATAATGGATTTGTGGTAATTGAATTATGTTGTCGAATATTAGTTTTTCTTTTAAGATATTTTAATAATTATAATAATATTTTAAATGATTTTGTTTATATATAATACATTTTAATAATTAATTTTTTTATATGGTTTTATTTGTTTTTGTTTTGTTTATTATAATATGTATGTATATGAGTTAATTTGTTTTTATATATGTATATATTTTTATTAAAGGCTTTTAACAAATTTAAATAACCCATGTTAGGCTTTTTTCTTTATAAAATACAAAAGCCTAGTTTTTCGTACCTGTTATATTAATCTTGCTTTAAACCTTTTCATTTTTATGACATATTTTGATAAATTGCTTTAATATTTTAATTTTCTAATAGCACATGTTGTTTACATTTTTACTTTTTATAATATATATTTTACGTATATTGTGTTTTTAAATTATGTTTTTTTTTAATTTTTTTTTATTTTTAAAATTTTATTTATAAAAAAGTTGTGCTTTTTTTTAAAACAAAATTACCTGATTTGTATTATTTGCTTTTAAGTAAAGTATTTGTTGTTGTTGTTGTAATTTTTGTATTTTATAAAATGAAAAATCTATGGAAATTTTTTTTTTAATTATTCGCTGAGGTGGAAAAATTCTTTTGAATTCTCAAAACGTATTTTGTATTGTATTTATTTATTTATATTTATCTGTTACTCAAATACTGTTTTGGTGTTGTTATTTTTATAATTATTTTTTATGTTCATAAAAAAAAATATTTAAATTTAAAATTTTGTCCATTTTTCACATTAAAAATTTAGCTAAGTTTTATCATTTATTTACATTTTATTTATAAAATAATATTAAAAATTTTAAATAATGTTGCATAAAACTAAAAAAAAAAACAAAAAGGAAATTTAATTAAAATTAGAGCAAAATAACGGCAGTAGCTTTTTGTTATAAAATGTTTTTTTTTTGTTTGTTTTTCAATTGCTATAAATGTTTGGCACACTTCAAAGGCATTTTTTATACTTATTTATGTTTATTATTTATAAGTTTCCTATGTTCGATAATATTTTAATTATTGATTATACGGCTGACATTTTGTGTATATTTTGGTCCCGGTTAACATAAAAAGGGCTTTAAAAGTCTATTCGGTGAAATAATTTTTAAAATTTTGAAATATATATTTTTTCCTATATAATTTGTCAACATTTTTTATTTGCTTGTTGGGTATAAGCTGGCTTATATGCATTTCACTGGTGCTCATGCTAGATCATCAGTAAACGTTTACCCAAAAATTCTTGAAAAAGTTAAAAATGTTATTTCAAAAAAAACTTAAAAAAAACACCACCAACATTTTTTCAAATTTCATTTATTTTATTTTTCTAATCTCTTTTTAACATTTGGCTAACACATGTGGTTAACCCTAAGGGCCATTATTACAACTTGCCGTTAGTTAAAGGCAGGATTTTGTCGGGCCGATTAGTGGCTTAGCATTATATGCTTTCATTTATTATATTTTTATCCATCAAATGTTATCATTATTAATATTAATAACAATAAAAAATTTGTGTTATATATTTAAGAATATTCTTTGTAATATAGTTTTTTTGGCATTTGGGGCTTTTTATATTACTTTTGTTGAAAATAAAATAAAATAATGCAAAAGCTATTTATCGGGCAAAAAAATTCTACCTTTAACTAACGGCAAGTTGTTAAAATGGTCCTAAGGGCCGCTAACAATAAAAAAATTAACCTACAGTTAACACTAAACTCAAAATTTAAACCTTGGTTAGCCAAAACCCATTAACACAAAGTTCAGTTATCTTATAACTTTTAGATTATTTTGCCAAATTTCAGTTAAATTTAACCGAGTACTATTTGGCGTTTAAGTTCTTAACTGGAAGAAATGATTTGATGTTTGAATATAAATATGTATGTATATTATATTTTTGCTATTTTAAAACAATTGAAAGATGCCTCTACGATTAAAAACATTTACAAATTTGTATATTTTATATAAAGTAAATATTTCTGATGGTATGAAAAGGAAATATAACCACAGAAGTCGAATGGATAATTTTAATTTACCTGGGGCTCAATTCTCGTTCTGTGAAACTGTGAAATGAAAAAGTTTTTGTATAGCAAAGGGTATGGTGGCACCATATGATATAACACACAAAAACTTTTCATTTCATAGTTTCATAGAACGAGAATTGAGATATCTTTTTTCTAAGAGAATTGTTAAATTTATAGCAAATATTATTTTAAAGTACATTAAATTTTTAATAAATTTATTAGCAGATGGGTGCACATTAGGAATTTATATTTATGTATACATTTCTTCTTCTATTTGAAATTCATTCATAATAATTGATAACTACAAGTTAACTAACTCTTGACTATTGTTAACGAACATTTTTAATTTATAGTTAAAACTTCAGTTTAAGCTTACTGAAAGTTAGTAAACTTTTACGTTAAATTTATTTAAATGAATATTATGTTAATAGGCCTAAATGTTTTTAAGGGCAACCGAAAAATAAAATCTTTGATGTTAAATAATTTTCTTCGTTCTTTTTTTTATACTAAAAAAGAAAAATATTATAATCTTTGTTTTACAATTTTTGTTAATTTGTATTTCCTAAAGATGCTCTACACGAAGGAGTAGCGAAATATTGAAGAACAAAAAAATATTGTTTAAGTTTTTGTTTGTTAACTTTTTTATAAATAAAACTGTTGCATATCCTTAGGCTCGAATAATTTCTTTTAGCAATATTCTGAGCTTCTTGAACTTGTAGTCGTTTAAAACAGTAGTTAGAGGTTATAGTAAATAAGCCTACTTTTATATATGTCGTTCTTTCTTAATATAATACTACGTATATACTTAATATATTACTATGTATAATACTACGTTACGAGTATTTTACAAAAATACGATATTTTCAAGGTAGTATTTTTTTAAACTTTTCATAAAGAATAATGACAAATAGGTAAACACTGCTGCCTACTATAAAACGACAAATTTAGAGGATTGTGTTTAAAAAAATTTTGTAAATATTGTATAATCATAGTTATCATGAATTTAACAATGTGAAAATTTCGGATTACAATTTTTTGCTCACATGGATTTTGTATTGTGTATTGCAATGATATATCTAGTGAATAATTTACTTTACAAATTTTCATCATATGTCATATGTGAGCTCTTCTAAATAGTCACAAGTAATTTTTTCGAAGCTATTAAACTCGGAAATTTTTTAAAGGGTTTTTGATCATGATACTATGTTGTTCACAAGTTCGAAAATTTTCATTTGGATATATCAAGGCATATCCATAAGGTACTCATATCCAAACAGCAAACTGTTTTTTGTTATGTACAATTTATAAGCGTTTGTCAAACTAATTTTTTTTAATTTTATTATAAAATAAATAATTGTCAGTTTCAGTTGGTTTAAAACGTCTTAAAAAAATACAAAACCATGAATAAAAAGTTTTCGCTCTAAAGTTTTTTAAAAATAAATTATTGAGGATTGGTCTTTTAGAGAAAGGGAAAACTTTTCGTGGGGAAAAATATTCATGGTAGGCTAGAACAATTTGAATATGTACCATGTAAAATTTACGACACCCCTAGATAAACTTAATGGCAACTTTGTTGTATTCAAAATGATTTTATGTTAGAATGTGGGGGGTTGCTTAGGACAGTACTGGATTTCAAAACGAATTTTGCATGAACATATTGCTTAATAAATTTTTACTTAACTGTAACATTCGGTATTAATTCAGTATTAATATGGGGGTACATATTTAATACAGCTGTGAAAGATAAATAAATTTTGTTTTCTATAACATACACTGAATGCAAATCGTTTTTGATGACAGCACAATTAGTAAAAATTCTACTAGTCTTCGATATGGCAACGACACGCAATTACGCTGGTCGTTTTTAGTTTTCTTTTAAGAATCTTGAATATTAAAACTTTGATGTCTCTCAATTTTGCATTAGCAGCGAAGTACAAATTTGTATTGAAAATTTTACGTGAAATATTGCGAACAAAACTATTTCTCACTCAGTAACATTTCGATGGACCAGCACTTTTTATTAAATTTTATAATAAAAATTTTGTAAAAATCTGTCGTAAAAATATCATTTACGATTGAAATATCAGAGGGGGCAAATAGCCACGATAGAGATAATTATATCGAAAAATCAAGTTAAGAACTTTGTCGCGTTACGTTGTCGAAGTCGACAGAAATTACGACAACGACACTCACAATTTGTTTTCGTCTTTAAGCAACTATTTTAATATTGTTTATAAAAAAAATCGCAATTTTTTTTAATGAAATTCTAAGTTTTATTAACAACATTTTTAAAAAAATGTACGGCAAAATTGAAAAAAAAAAATTCTACTTGTTTAAATTAATTCTGTGTAGTGCGTATGTGAAAATAAAAAAATGTGTGTGTCTGTTCATAAATTCACTACTGTACTGCATCATGAGCCAATGCAACTAAAATTGCAGAATTTTCTTTAAATTGGCTTTTAAAATGCATTCGTATTTATTTATTTTGTTTTGCAATTGTGTACCGCTTTCTATTCCGTTACTCCGTAAATCGATTTGAAACTAAAATTTTAGTTAATACATTGTACTTCGAAAATGATTTCTTTCAAATCGAATTACAGAGTTACCCCACCGTCTTTCTCTCAAACCAATTCATTTGTGCAATTTTACTAGCAAGTGTTAGTACTGAGTGACGTCAAACTTTACAGAAAAAAATGTTTAAGGTAAAACAGTGCATGTCCTGATGCAGTGCAGTTTTGAATTTACTTTCATGCCACGTTTCTTAAGATGCTGGTGTTCTTAATTTGACACTACCTTCTGATAAAAAAAAATGATAATTCGAAAATGTTTTCTTTCAAATCGAATTACACAGTTACCCCTTCGTCATTCTCTCAAGCCAATTCAAGAATTTTTGCAATTTTAATTGCAAGTGTTAATACAACAAACTTTACGGAAAAAAATGTTTAAGGTATGCATGTGCATGCAGATGCTGGTGTGCTTAATTTAACATTACTTTTTGATAAAAAAAAATTATAATTTGGGCCAGTCCAAACAGAAATGTTAAACAAATAACTTGCAGGTATATAAGTAGGCATTAAACTTTGAAAATTAAAAATTTTAAAATCATTTTACCGAATAATTGTTGGGAAAATAAATAAACAGTTTAAAAATTTAATTTAATTCGTTTGAAATTTGCACGTTATTGATATGAAGTGATAAAATTGTTAAATTTAGCAAATATTTGTTAAAAATAAATAGAAATCAAATTAATTTTTTTTTCAATTCTCTTAATTCCTAATTATTTAAAAACATTTACTTTTTACTACCATTTTTCTAATATTGTTTTTGTGACAAAATGTATATACCAAACAAAATGAAAAAATTGCATTAAAGAAAACAAAATTTATTTATTTTTTTGTATTAAAAAATTACTAAAATTTATTTATGTGTGTGTGTGTGTTTTTTTCAATTAACTTAAAATATAAAGGAAAAAAATTTCAAAGAATTAAAACGAACAAAAAAAATTAAACTAACAGCATCTTTTTTAACAAAAAAAAATGTATTTTTTAAACTAAAAACTTTGTTTTTAAATTGTAACAGGAAAACAGAAAAAAAATAAATTATTTATAGGTATATGCAATATAACAAAATTATATAAGAATTAATAAAAAATAAATTCAGTAAAACGTGTTTTAAATAATTTCAAATATCAAGTATAAATATGTAAACAATTTTGTTAAAGAGAAGAAACTAAAACATGTTAAAATTAATTTAATTTAGTGTTACACATGATATTTCGAATATCAATTTTATTGTGGTATAGTTGTTGTTGCTGCAACAGAATTGTTGTCCGCCGTTGTATTTAGGTCGCATTTGGCCTTTTGGCTGCTACTGCTATTACTATCCAGGGACCAATCCCAATCTTTACCTTTTGGTCGAAATTTCGATGATTTATGATGGGCATAATGCTGTTGTTGTTGCTGCTGCTGCTGCTGTAGGTGATGATGATGATGATGAATTTGCTGCTTTTGTTGTTGTTCCAGCGTTGAACTTAAACAATCCAACTCTTTGTTGCCACCATCTATTTGATCGGTAGCACTGCCCGCTGCATCGGCAGCCGTATTTGAAGATGAATTTGAATAGGCCAACAGTTCATCGCAATCATATTCCCAATTACGTTCACAAAACTTCTTCTTATAATGCTTCTCTGAAGATGTTTTTGACTTGCGTTGATATTTCAAGGGAATTTTCAAATTATTTGATGAATTGTCCAAACTATTATTGTTGGTATTTAGTAGTAGAGAAGGTGGTGGAGTATTAACTGCCACATTGGGACTGGGCGTTCTAGGCAAACCCATATCCGATAAGGGTGGACTATCGATTGCAGTTGGATCTTGTGGCGAGGGACAATTTTTCAAAGCCAGCGGTATAGAGTTGACATCCGAATGTGAAGATTTCATGCTGCTATCACTTAAATGTTCATGACTGCCGCCAAGATGATTGTGGTGGTGGTGATGGCCATGATGACCCATAAAACTGCTATTGCCACTAGACGTACTACTGCCACTACTAATAGGCAAATCTAATTGTGACGATGTTGAAGAAGTGGATAGGAATGTTCTTGCTGTATCTGAATTGCTGCTGCTGTGTGTTATACCCGAATCGGGGGAGGTATTACAGCTTATTGAAGATGGCACCGTATCGGTATCAATCGATCGTCTTGTCTTATCTAGTTCAGTAGAGGCAAATGCTACTAAACGATCAAAGCCAGAACTAACACGATGCTGCCAGTGGGTCTCATCATCTGCTATAACATCATCTAACAAAAGTGCGTAAATGTGTGGAAAGTTTGGTAGTTTGTTGTTGTTGTTGTTGATGGTAGGTAGTAAGGACGAGAAAAAGAAAAAGAGGATATAGAAAGAGTTCAAATTATTTTTTGGCTGTTTTTGTATGAATTTAATTATATTTTTTATTAGTATGTTAATATTTTCTAACAACTATATGTTATTGTTTGTTAATTAATTTTAATTAATTGTTGAGGTGAGTTAATATAATTAAGTATAAGGCAAAAAGTGGAGGTAGAGTGATTTTTGTTTTTATACAGAGGAAATGTGTTTTTCATCAAAGCCTTTAGGTTTAATTTTAATGTTTTTTTTTATAAAAAAATTCTTTTGCAAACACAAACTGTTTTCAATTGTAATATTTATTGAATTTGCTGTTTTTTTTACATAAATTAGTACAATAAATTGCTGACAAATTAAACAAATTAAAAAAAAATAAAGTCGGTCGGAGGTTGACAACTCTTAACTCGCAAAAAACTCTAATAGGGTTTTTGATGCCAAAAGACTGTGTTTGTCTTTCTGCATGTTAGTACGTTTCATTTATATTAATAAATCATCTTACAATAAATATGTATCTCCTAATAATTTTTCTGTTTTTATTTACTTCCAACACGGTCTAGTAACGATGTAATAACGTTTTTTTGTATCCTGCATAATACAAAAAAAAACTTAAGAGTTGTCAACCTGTGACCGACGTTAAACAAAAAAACTTTCTCATGTTATGTTCGAAAAGAAGGGAATAATTTCAAAATTAGAAAGCAAATTTCACACTATTCGACAAGTAATCATATTTTGTTTAACATTTTTCGAAATCTCTAGAAGCTCTAAAAGGGCAATAGAACCCAAGAAAATTTTAAAAAGGCCATCCCTACGTTAGGCAACAAAAAATTAACAAAGTTATTGCACCATCTTCTTAGCAAGTTTTTGTAAAATTTAATTTTTGATTTTTGATAATGGGGTGGTAGGAACTGATATATAGTTGGTCAATCAGAGACAAGAACATAGGCATTTCACATGTTTGTCAAAAAATTTTTTTTAAATTGCCTTTAAAAAATACTTTATATTCAACGTTGTGTATGACTGACTTTGTTTTCCTTAGTTGTTGTTAACCGTTTTATAAATTAAAAATTGATTATGAGTATGGTTGCATATTAATTAAAGTCTAAAAGTCATCATATCGACCCCTGTGCGCGAAATTATCGTATGTTAGGTTAGGTTGAAAAGGAGGAGCACTAAAAGTCCAAACCCATGACAGGTATACACTTATGCCCAGTTGGCATGTTGTGCACTCCCTGTGGAAAACGGAATGTCCAAACAAAAACCATAAACATAAATCCCCATAAATAACGGACTAGTCCAAGAACCCAGTCCCCTCAATGTAACTCCTTATGGATCTTCCGTTCGAGTTCTCCAGGTATTCCAAGTTCGTATGTTACGTTTTTTAAAAAAATCTACTTTTTATGCAAATTTGCTCTAAATTCATTAGTCTATCTGCTGATAAAATGTTAAAGCGATAACTGTTTTAGTTATGGAGATAACACTGGGTACATTTTATCGTATATAGCAGTGTTATTTACATTGTTTTTATTTAAAAGTAATAAAAACGCTCTTCTGTAAAATGTAACATACTATAGTTTCGCGCACAGGGGTCGATATGGATGGTAAATTGTAATTTTTCTATTTTATTAGAAAAAAAAACTTCTAAATTTTTTTATATAAAATTTTTGTTTAAAGACAAATTTATTTTTTTCTTTCTTGAGTTCATTTATTACAATAAGTTTTGACAACAACAAAGCTTTCTTCATTACTATCAGACTGATGGTTAAAAGCAAAAACAAATTATAAATGAAAATAAAAGTGATAATAAAAAGGTGAAGAATAAAAAAAAACGAATTTCGTTATTGCTCACTATGACAGTATATATGAATAGAAATGCTATGTTTGATTGAAGTTTTCTATTTCATTAACTGCCTGTTCAACGATGTCGAAAGAAAACCCAAGCGAAATTTCATTCGTACAAATACGTTGAAAACAAAAACAAATTTTTAGTTTTTGTTGTTGTTTTCAATATATTTGTACGAATGAAATTTCGCTTGGGTTTTCTTTCGACATCGTTGAACAGGCAGTAAAATTTGTGAGTTAAATGTAAATATCATCTACATCCAGCACTAAACAGTCCGATCAAAGAGTGCTGATGATGAAACCGTAGCTGGTTTCGAAAATGCATTCCACTCGGCTGGTGTCGGGATTAAACTAATCTTTTCAGTTTATTCTGTCATTATCACAAATAGAAAATTAAATCTCTTCGTATAGAAGAATTACAAATAAACGAACTCAAGCCAGAAATAAATAAATATTGTCTTTAGAACATAAAAAAGTTCGTATAAAAATTAATTTATATTTTTGTTTAATTTTGTATTTTGAAAAATCATTTCACTCAGTTAAAGTTAAGTGTAAATTTACTTAACTCTTTCCGGCGCGGTGGTATAAAAACTATACTACTTATTTAATTAACTTTCATAGATACTGTGCCAATTCAAAGTAGACTCTCATATTGTACTATGTCATATAATTCATATTAATATGACTACTAGTGACTTTGAACACCTTTTGTTAACAAATTATGTATTTAATACAAGAAAGAAGACAAAAAGATGACGCTGTTAATAATTGTATGTATACAAGAAAGAAGAAAATAGAAAATATTCTCTCTGAGAGGTGAGAAGCGAAGAAATTCTTTCTGAGAGACAGTATGGTTAAAAATATGATATAAACAATTTCTTACACAAAGGAAACAAATGTGTAAAGTCATATTATTTTTTTTTTGTATGGAAATTACTCACAAAAATTTTATGCATGCATAAAATAATATGAAATAGTACAAATATGACTGATATGCAACCACTTTGAATTGGCCCACTGTGTTCAATGGTACAACCTTATTACCACTTTTCTATGTAGATTCAAGTTTATATTTAACAAAAAAATACAAGTGTTTAAAGGAGATAGATATTTATTTTTTTTTTTTTACTAAAATTGAGTACCATCAGTTAAACGATAACAGATAATATCGAATTCCTCAAGGATAATCTTTGTTGAGATTTTTTAAATACATATTTTTAACAAATAAAATCAAATAAAAATCGATTTTAATTTTTGTCGATTTCATATAGTGCGCCGGAAAGAGTTGAAATAGTTTAAATCTAAAATTTCACAAATGGCTGATTGTATTATAACCCCTTACTTTTAACATTAAGAACAAAAAAAAAATGGTTAAAGCAAAAACTAATGTAAAATAAATAAAAAAAATTTTATAAATTAAACAAATGAATGGTTAAAACAAAAATTATTATAAAATAAAAAATAATTAGTAAATATTATAGTTAAATATTATTAGTATAAAATAATAAAAATTCTAACATTATTTTTACCCATAAATTAATAATTCAGTGATTTCATTTTCTATATTTAATTTTAAATTAGGCTCCTAAAAGTATGCTACAGTTTTCAGTTACAGTAATCAAAAGTCATATAGCACACAGTGAGTATAAATCATAGATGCCCAAAAATGTTTTGTAGCCGTATTGGTGAGAGAATTTTGAAGTACAGTGACAAGAAAAAGTAAATCTACAGATTTTTTATTAAAATTTAGTCACGAAAAGTTGTTTTGGTTGTAAAAAAATTTATAATATTGCAGTTCACACTGAATTTGATAATCGATTGAACGAAAAAGTCAGCGTAGAGATTTGTAACAATAAGAATGTTAATATGAACTCAAGCCTGATTAAAATTTAAAATATTAGTTTGTTAAGATTTCTTTTAAACATTAAACGCCAGAATTTTTTTGCGTGTAAAAAATGGGTAATAATGCAGTAAACACTGAATTTATTACACTTTTTTACTTTGTAAAATGGAAAAACTTCTAATTTACTAATTTTAAATTAAAAATTTTACTTTGAAAAAATAAAATATTCTCTTAGTTGCATCATAATTTTTTTACGCACTGTATTTGAAAAAATATCAATACAGCCGCTAAGCATGTGTCGGGGTACACTTATACAGGTAGCGGTGCTAGGTCAGCTGATTGTTCTTTTGTGTCCCAATGTTTGTCAAATTCTATATATAAAAAAAAGAGATTTCAGTCCCAAGAATTGTCAAACTCCATAAATACAAAAAAAAGACAAAAAAAAACTATCTCTTTACGCTATAACCATGGCATGTGCACTTGTCACTGTCTCATGAACGACCAAATTAAAGAGCATAAAAATAAAGGAGGTGGGGCTTACAAACAACTGTTTGGTGAAATGGGCACCTATGGTATAAATGTTAAATTAATACCCATTAAAAAGGAAATTGTCGATATATTTTTGCAATAAAAAGTTTTTGTCGTTTAGTCGTAATAAAAAATAAAGTCCTTAAAAAATCATATTTTGACACTTAATTTAAACAAACGTGAGAAATTTTAACAATGCATTGTTAAATTGAAAATTGTTTTTTATCTATACACTTTGACAGCTGAAATTTAAAATTAGCGAAGAAAAAATAAACAGCTGACAAACAAAAACTGCCTAATAAATAAATGTGCCTGGAACAGACGTTGAAAAAATAAATTGAATTATGTGTTGTCTCTTTTAACGTGACATTTTTGAAAGTAGTTTATTTATAAAGATTCGATTAGAGCAAACAAAACGTCTTAAATAAATAATGAAGCCTTTTAATTTTCTTAACTCAACTTAAAACGTTTTTCTAAAAGTTCGATTTTGCACTACAAACTGCCAGTGTTTTTTTTGTATGCAATAAAGTAAATCAGTAGTCGATTTTCTTATATATTTTTTATGTTTATTTAAATTATTTTAATAATTATTACATAAAAAGACCTAAATGAGTACAACAGTCCATAGTCAAAATGTTAATGTAAAATATGGGTGCATTCCTAAGTACATGTTGCTTTGCAGTAAAAAATTTAAACTTCCTTCAAAACGCAACCCCTAAAACTGTTAAAAAATATTCTAATGCCAAAGCATTGACGTTGTTGTTGATACTCATATAACACATCGTAAAAAACTTAAGAGTTGTGCCCTGGAAGAAGTTGAAATTTCTGACTGCATAGCAACATGCATTTGGGTATACAATCTATGTATTAGGAAAAATATCAATATGTATATACACATGGCATTTATTATATTTTGAAAAATGTTTATTTTTTTATTATCATTTTAATTTTTTTAAATAGTTTAATTTTTTACGGCCTTATTCATAACAAAAAGTTGGCATAAAGTTAGCATAAGGTTTATTCATAACACACATGCCAAACTCTGGCTAACGATTTGCTAAACTTTTGTTAATGAGCTGCCAAGCGTTTGCCGACTTGTGACAAAAAATTTTATAAAGAAAAGAATAAAAAATTTTGTGCACGAAAAGTTTATTCTAGTTAGCAGCTTGTTGTACGTAGTGTATAAACTGTGGCTAACTTTTTGTTATGAATAAGACCGTTAAAGATTAACGGCCGTATGCAAAAAAACTTAATAGTTTAACAAAGGGAGTGCCACATAATTTCCAAAATCAAAATCTCCAAACACAAAATCCCCAAGAAAAGAACAAAAAACCAAATCAAAATCCACAAATACAAAATCCTCAAATACAAAATCCCCACATTTTTTTGAGATAGTGCCACAAAATCCCCAAATACAAAATTCCCAAACTTTTACGATATTACCTAATTTTAATGTATTTTACACAGAAAATGAGGATTTTGTGTTTGGCATTATTTCTGAAATTAAAAATCAAAACAAATTGTACCATAAATTCACAAATATTTAATAGGTATGTCATGAATAGCACTAAACTAAAATATATAACAATATAACAATATAACAATAAAGAAAAAAAAAATATTTCGTTATAAAAGTAGTTCAGTTCGAAATTAATTTAAAAAAAAAATATATGATATATTCACAAGTATATTCATGACATACCTATTAAATATTTGTGAATTTATCGTACTACTTGTTTTGATTTTTAATTTCAGATATAATGGGGATTTTGTGTTTGGGGATTTTGATTTTGGAAATTATGTGATACACCCTTTAACAAACCATTGTTAAACAAAAACATGATCTTTAATAACACGCTAAAGCTAAAATCATTAGATTTTTCACCTTAATTAAATCACTTCCGTCACCATTTGAAACCCTTCAATTTCTGTTATCCCTCTTTTCTCTCTTTGCTATCATTTTTTTACTACCGAAAACTGTCGTAACATAAAGTCATGACAAAAATCATCGTGAAAATGAAAGGTTTAGCACCTTTTCTTCACCTTTTTTATTATAATTTTTTTTTCGAAATTTGTATATCATTGTTATGAAAACCAACACTGCATTAATACAGAATAAAATATTCTTTTTACTAAAGGGCCGATGATGAATGTAAACCACACCTTAACGTCAAGTTTTTCTTCTACATTTCATTTGACATTTTTCAATGTCAGACTAACTCAATTTGAACCATGAAAAGATACACAATCGAGAGCAACGCGTTTAAGTTATTCAGGCTTATTATTAAAATGAACATCCAAATCAAAATGCATTTCGTGCACTTCATGATGCTTTTGGTCAACATAATCGTTCGAATTCGTCCACAATCGGGAGAATTGTGAAAAATATTTTAATTTCATTAAAGCAGGTCTGTATGAAATGTAAAAACATCTGTGAATGCCTTTTTAATTCGTTGAACGGAAAACATTGCTGTTTTTCGCGATAGTGTGGCAAAAGTGCAGTCAACCTCCACTCATAATCGTGCCCAACAATTGAACATCAACATTGTCATTGAAAATTTGGACCATCGGATGGAGGTGTGCGGCCATTTGGCCGATATTTTCTTCCATACATAATTGTACCAACGCAATATTATCATAATAAAAAGCAATGACAATAATTTCCTAAATAATTTGTGTTTTATTCAAAATCAACATCCCTTAGAATTAAACCACCCTTTATAATCGATTATGCTTCGGATGGACTTGGTAATTGATAATAAATAAATTCGTTCGGCATAAAATTGTAACATATTTATGCAATATTTGCAATATTAAAAAGTTGATTTCATAAAAACATATTGTTTTGAAATGCATCTTGAACATTAATTTTAATCATTTTTATTAGAAAATAACATCAAGATCGTACGCTAGTGGGACCTTTAAAGAAGTGATTACAACAGCTGAACATTTTGTTAAAGGATATTGTTTTTATTTTTAAACATATAATCTATTTCTCTTTTTTTTAATAAATAAATAAATAAATCATAAACCTAATTAATCATTAAAATTAAATAAATTAAAGAAAAACAAAACATGCCCATATTAAAATAATGTTTATTTAAAATATTTCTTACATGTATTAGTCATAAAAACAAAATAAATAACACTAACAAATCAAATAAAGAAAGAAAAAAAAAAACAGAAAACTTACCTTAAAAATTAACAAATAAAAAAAAATTAATTAAATTGTATAACAAAATAAAAATCTTATTTTCTTTCTTTTATATAAAATATAAATTAATTTACTTGCTTTCACTCTCTTCTTTCGATTTTGTACTAATTTATGTCTTTTTTTTATAACTAATAATTTTTAAAATTTTTCTTTTTTTTTCAAAAAATTTTGGTCTTATTTTCGGTTGGCAATACTAATTCCAATTGTAATTGATTTAATAAGACTTGGGGTAGTGGTTGGTTGGTTGGTTGGTGGTGGTGCTGGTAGTAGTAGTAGTAGTTGTTATGGTAGGAGAGATGGTATTTTGTGATGAAGCTAAATTTTGTTTGATTTTTTTTTCTAGTTTGTTTTTTGTAGAGGTAGTAGTAGTAGTAGTTGAGTTTATGTTCTAGTACGTCCTAAATCAAAATTTTGTTTTGTTGTAGTAGAAGAATCCAATTTAAAAACTGTTTAGAAAGACAATTGAGAAAGGAATAGTAAAAAAAATAAAGACACGATATTAAGAATAACGAAAGATGGTAAAACAATTTTAATTGCATTTTTATTGTTCTTTGTAAGAAGAAATATATTATGGTTTTTTGTTTTAAAATTCTTTTGAGTTAGTGTTTTAGAAATGAGAAAAGAATTATGATTTTTTTTATATGCATGAGAAAATGAATTCGAATTAAAGGGGAGCGGGGGTTTGTTTTTTTTTTTTTGTTTTTTGGAGAGGGCAGAGAAAAAATTTATAAACCAATTATGTTCTTGCAATAAGTTGGAAATTGTGAAATTAAGTTTGTAAAAACGATCGTTAAAATTTATTCGCTTTTGTCCAAAAATTAAATAAAAATACTTCAAACAGAAAATGAACATTAAATCGATTTTTGCGGCGAAATTTTAAAACTTTACACTGTTATCTGGGAATTATATTTAAAAATCTTTTGAAAAATAAGGCATTTTATTACAATTTCAGAGTTGTAAAAATCGAAAAAGAGGTGTTTAAATACTTGATAAAATATTCATTATATTTTTAATCTGAAATTTTAGAATTTAAATTATTTTCATATATATAAAAAAAATTATAACATTAAACATATATACACATGTATATATGTTTTTAATAATTACAACATTAACAAGACAATTACTTTACAAACAAACAAAAAACATAAAATTAAAACAAATTGTGTTCAAAAAATTTTCATTGTTTTTTTTTTAATAATTCACAAATGATGAACTATAAAGAAAGTAAATATTTATGTGTTACAAAGAAAATAAAAGAATTGTAATTTATAAGTAAAATATATAACAAATGTACATGGTGTAGGTATGTCAAAAAGGATTAAAAAAAAAACAAAATATTTCATAATAATTTTTTATTTATAGCCCTATTCCTGTAACATGCTTAATAACGTTAATTTATTAACAAATAGTAAATTTAACTAATAAAATTACTTGTATTTATAATAAGTCAACACTTTTAATCGAACTGCTATTTTTTCGTTTTCGTTTAAAAATACATCATTTTCTATATAAATTGTGAATAATAGGAAGTAAACTTTTCGATATTAATCGATAACCAAAAATCTATAATTCGTTTTTTATATGTTTCGAAACAATCATCGGACAGCCCTATCTCATTAGAGTAGATATGCACAACATTGTTTAAATATCCCATACAATATTTTAACCTCAACTGCAACTGCGAGAGGAGCCATTTTGTTAAGGTTTGAAAATCTGGTAACTTAAAATAAATTTTATAATTGTAAAGAACGTTTACATAAGAGTAATTCGTCTTGGGAAATTGCAAAAAAAGCCAAAGGTTTTTTTTAAGCATAACAACTTTGTGCTAGGCGCACAATTGGGACGTACGACGTTTTTTTCGTCGCAAATATTCGTCATCAAAAATAAAACACATTTGTGTATATGAGAATGCATACAATTGTGGCGCCAGTAGAAATTCTCTATACGCGGCGAACTCTGCAATAGATTTATTTTTATTTCTTACGCCGGCGAACGACGAATAAATTGGTACAAGGTGACCATTTTTTTATATTTCGTTTAACTTTTAAATTGTTTAAGAAAACAAAGTTAATTTTACTCTACTTTAATTAAATTTGGATTTACTTCTCAACTTTTTAAGAAAATAAAGTTAGTTTTTACTTTTTTATTTTAAAACATTTAAAATAAATATAAAAAAGTTAACTAGAAAATTTTTTTTTCTATTTGTGTTTTTGCAAATGTTTAAATTTATTAAATTATTTTTTTCATATGGTCACACTATTAGCTGTTATACAAAAACAAACTTTTTATTATTGTTTACTGCACGTAGGTACCCATAATATTCTTTGCAAACGCTTACTTATACGTAAAAAAGCTTTCACGATGACAGAAATTATATTTATTGTTTGGTTGAGTTTCACAAAAATGTTAATTTTTCGATTATTTTTCTTTTTTCTTTGCACAAACAGTAAACAATTTTCTCAACTATAAAAGGTGTTAGTTTTTCGTCGTTATTGTGCTTCGCACGACGAATTTACACAGCGTATTTACGAATTCGTCGTGTTGGGCGAAATTTGTCGTTCGTCCCATTTGTGCGCCGAGCTTTAAAGATATTAACGTCTCAGATTTTAACTCTTGCGAAAATGCAAAGCCTTTTTCAAATACCACAACAACTGTACATAAAATAAATTCACACTAGCTTTTACTTTAGCACTACCTCTTATCTAGTGCGTAAATATCGAGCCACACACAACGGTTATTGTCTTGCCGAATGTAAGCGCAAAGCAACGGCTTTTGGTCTATCGGCTTCGTTTTCTGAATGTTTCATACATTTTTGTGAAAAATGGTATTCACTTCAACAAGAGCAAATTTACGCCATTTTTGTATAAATTTAATTTTGTTTTTAAAAGTAACGGTTTTTTAGCGTTAACGGTATTGTGGATATCGGTAATGGTATTAATAGTAGTTTCGGATCAGCCGAATTTGTTTAAAGGAAATTACCAAAAATGTGTTTTTCGGTTTTTCGGATAGCCAGACCAGCCTCGTAAATTCTTTCTTTTTTTTTGGAATTTGAAAATTTTTATTATAAATTTTGAATTGGGGTTTTGTTTAATTCATTGAACAGCTGTTTTAAAATAAACTATTCATGCACACTGAATGCAAAAAAAAATGAAACGAAAACAATTTTGGGGTTTTGTTCATGATTGGTAATTTCGGGAAAAGAGAAAATATTTTAAGGGGAAAATATTCACTCACGGCATGGAAGATTTATTCAGTATTTTTACGAAATTGTTTTATAAACTCTCTCCCACAGATAGTTTTATAATGTATCAAAGGTTTTAAAAAAAACAAATTTGCTTAAGCATTCTGTTTAATTAAAAACTGGCATTTAAACATTTTAAACAAGTTTGTTAAAATTTAAATTAATAGTTAATGCACCTATGGAGGTTCACAACTTTTCTAGCCAATCGGGAGACATGAACAAATTTGCATTGCTATTCTCGGTTCAACTGCAACTTTTCTTAAATTTTTCTGCTTTAATTTTTTAAAACCATACAAATTGTAACTAAAAAAGAATTTGATTGTGCGGAAGTTGAATCAGCTCCCAAACGACCAAATTGGGTTGAGTTGACAGCACCAATAGGGGTATATACATATTTTGGATTGTATAGAATCCTACTTCCTACTAATATAATAAAAATGTTTGTATGTATAGATGTTTGGATCATTATTACTTAATCACGCAAAAACGGCTGAACTGAACTAAATTGAATTTGGCACACAAATAGACAACAGATTAACATATAGGCTAGCTTTCATCCCGACAACTACGCAGACGAACTCGCGAGCTCACGATAGTCTTTAAAAAAAACTCTATATACAAAATACAAATACTTTGTGTCCCTAAATATTTTTAAACATTATTTGAGGTTATGTCAAGTTATTTATTAATGGGTCGATTATGGATAGCAACCGAACTTCAGTTGCGTTACCAGCTGGCAACTACAATTTCTCGGTGACTAAATTTTCATATAAAATTGACAGCTGGTAGTTGCCAGTTGCAATATATAATGCCTTTTTTGGCAACTGGCAACGTAATTGAGGTTCAGTTGCTATCCATAATCGACCCATAAACTATTAAATTTCTAAACAAATTCTTGACTTAAAGATTAAAAAAAAAGAAATCAAGAATAAATAATTGTAAATACATAATTTACATACTTCGAAATTATTCTATGAAATTACTTTTACAAACCTAAATTGAGGTTATGTGATGATATTTTTCATTTAGTTTTGTAAATGTTGCAGTTGAGGTTATATTATTGTTTGGAGACAAAAACAAGTCTAATCGTTTGCTAAAAAAACAATATTGAAATACTTTTCTTTTTTGACTATACAAATCGTAATTGTTGATTTAAATATTTAACCATAGATATACTCTAATTTTACTCTCACGTTCTTAAATTAAAATCTTAAAATTTCTATTACAATTAATAAAAATCCATAAATAACGCTGATTGTCGTATAAAAATTAATCCCATGTAAATATTTTTACAACTTTTTTTAACAGAGTCATTATTAGCATCATCATCGAAAACGTCTGATCAAGACAATTTATCAAAATTTTTAATATTTGAAGGGATGGAGGAGATAGGAGATAGAAATGTAAGTAAATAATTATTATATTGTGCAATAGAAGTAGTAGTGGTAGCAGTAGTGATAGTTTTAGTTGTATTAGCGTTACAGATTTGTATGTTATTAAGGTCTAGATGTAGGTAATGAGTAGGATAGTTTTGGTGATGTAGCTTTTGATGAAAGTGGACATCGTCTTTTTCCATTCGTTAAGTGGAATATGATGAAGAAAGGGATGGTTGTGATGGTGGTGTGATAGAGGATGTTGTGTTATTATCATAGTTTTCTTGTTGTTGTTGTTGATCATGGTGGTGAATAGATTTGTTAATTGAATAAATAGAAAATTCAAGCTTACCATCATCTGCATTACGATTTCCTACGATGGGATTAGAATTCGTAAGAACGTTGGAAGTAGAGGAAGATGATGATAATGTGGCAGAATTACTGATGTTGTTGTTGTTATTGTTGTTTGAGTTACGATTATTCAAATGCAGGGCATGATGATGCGATTGATGATGATTGCTGTTGTGATGATGGACTTGCTGTTGCTGTAGGTGGTGATTTTGGTAATTGTTATTATAATGACCATGATGTTGATGACTGTTGTCGTTATTGTGCAAGGACTGTCTATTATTAGCAGAATTATGTTGTTGTTGTTGTTGCTGCACTGATCTTAGATCTTCGCCTCCCATTATTGAATTTATTTCAGGACTCATAAGTAAAGGTTCCAAACTTAATTTATTGCCCCGTTTATTGGAAGAACTAACGGCGCCACTATTTGAGGAGGTGGGTGAATGTGCGGGTATATTAGAATTATGATGGCCATGATTATGGCTGCTGCTATTGATACTTCCGCCATTCGTATTGGCATATGAGTTTGGCAACTGTCCACCGGCTCCGCCATGCGTCAGAGAGTTTGGTTCATTGGAATAGTGTGCCACTTTGGCACTTCTGGTATGATTATTCGTCATGGGCGATGACCGTTTTACACCAACTGCAAATAAAAGTTATTTTTTTCGTTAAGTTTACGTAGAGAATTTTCTTAAAATTTCTAGAACTTACGTTCCACCTTCATTGGAGATCCATTGTGATGATTATTATTATGCTGTTGCGTAGATGTTGCCTGCTGACTGTACGAATTGTTATAATGTTCCGCATTATGATGTTGGCGATTCTGTTGATGAGACTGATGTTGTTGTCCATGACTACCACCAGCCTGATATTCGTTATTATGATGGCCCATGGTGCTGGAAGCAGCTGCAGCTCTTTTTTGTCGTTCCTCATGTTCTTCACGAAATTTACGTGAAGCCATTAAGGAAGCGGCCAAACCTTAAGGAAAAAAAAATAACTTTATCAAAATACAAACATCAATGGTCAATTTATATTTTCAGACTCAAAAACTTAATAAAAAAAATTAGACGAGGCAAGGATTGTTAGTTTTTTTTTTTTCAGATAAAAATAGTTAGGCGCAACAGTAGTAGTTCTTTTAATTTATAATAATAATCTGTACAAATTAAATGGATACTTTTGGATATTTTGAGAAAAAAAGAAATTTCAAAAATTAAATATATTCAAATATGTATTGAATAAAAACTTAAAAAATGTTTGTTTCCCATTCTACCAATACCAATACTTACCTTCAAGAGGCGGATTTGTGCCATTCAGGCGATTATTGCGTGATGAATGTCTTTCTTTGTTCGATTTGTGGCTGTGGGATGAGGATAAATGTTGTTGGGAATGGGATTGATGATGATCTTGATCTTGAAAGTAGGCTTCGATACATGGCTTCATTTCAGCCCTTGGCAAAGCAACAGGTTGATAATCTCGATTTGCTGTGGCGGAGGTAATATTTGTGGCATTAGAATTATTTGTAGAATTTTTAACAGCACTTGTCATTGATGACATATGATGATATGGTAAATTATTTAAATCTCTTTCACGCTGACTACTATTCTGACTGCTGCCGCTGTTGTAATTACGCGACGAGGATGCTGAAGGCGGGAGGGCATTATGATGCTGCTGCTGATGGTGGTTATTTGTGGTTGAATTTATTGCTGGTATTGTTTTGTGTTGATATGCTACATTTGCCAATGTCGCTAAGTTATGAGCGTAAGGAGATTTACGTCCAGACTGTGATTGAGACGTTGATCTTGGTGAAATATCTGTATAGTTAGCAGCTGACGTTAGCTGTGGAGTTACATCATCCACCACCTTCACATGAACTCTTTCGGGTCTTTGGGCATGGTTGTTAATAATCAAACGTTCTCTTTCTCTCTCACGATCACGCTCTTTTTCTCTTTCTCTTTCCCTTTCACGATCTCTATCATTGGTTCTTTCACGCTCACGCTCACGCTCACGTTCATTATTGTAAAGACTACGTTCCAGTAAATAAGGATTGCGTTCGCCTGAAGCTGTTCCCACTGTAGACATATTGACAGCAGCATTTATTATTGATTGATGGGTAATTTCCAGAGTTCTTTCAATCTCTCCATTAACCAAGTCGCCTATAGTTTTTGTGGAGGACATAGGCGGTAAAGAATTGCTCGCTCCGGAACTAGGTAGCACCTGATTTAGTTTTTCCTGTGACAGATGACGCCTTAGAGCCATTTTTGCAGGCGATACCTGGGTATAATCAGGCTGCGAGGAGTTGGAACTTGGTCGGCTGGGTGGCTGCTGTTGTGGATTGATAAGATGTCCCGATTCTCGACTGCTACTTTTTTCCAAAGACATTAAACGATCTCGAGTGGGTGGATAATATTGCAATGCCGAATCTGAATTGGCCGATGAAGAGCGAACAGGCGTTTCCTCCATTAACATTTCACGACTGCTGGAACGTTGCTGCAAATGATTTTCAACATTAAGAGGCGGCTGTTTGAATTCCAATGACAGATTGTGGACATTATGTTGGCTCATACTCATTAAATGTTGCTGCTGTTGCAGTTGATGCTCCCGTTCTCTTTCTCTTTGTTGGTTGGCTACAAATTGCTCATAATTTGCCGCCGATACTGAACTGCGCCGCCGTATCAAATTGTGTTCGGCTGACGTTGCACCGTAAATGTTATTCAAATGTTGATTGTGAGGATTAAGAGATTGATGATAACTTGAGGTTTTCGTTGATGTAGAACTTGCGGCCGCTGAGGAAGACATTGCTGTGTTGAGCGACTGCATTAATAAGCCCTTATTGGAGCCATATTTACCACTAGCACTAGCATTGGAAGCATGTGAAGCATGTGGTGCTGGTGGCTGTGGAGGTGGTAAAACTGGTGTTATGGGTGATATAGTGGTAGTAGCATTTAGATGGGTCATACCATGAGTCGCAACATTAATAATACTACTTAAAGAATTATGAGTAGTAGAACTTCCAGATGTGTTAATGTGCGAGTGTTTGCTGCGTTTGGGTACAGGCGACTGTTGCGGAGACTGAGAAACCTCGACTTGCACTTGGTTTACTACCTGTTGGGCTTTGCGCTGCTCTTGATCTTCATTGAGAGCAGATGTTATGATACTCTTAAGCCTATCCTCGAAATTTGCCACTTTGGGAGACTCTTGTATACTTACAACGGGCACAATATTATTGTTCGGTTTTCGCATGCCTGGTAATTCGCATTTGGGTAAAATGCTATTACTTATCGAATTGGAGTTGTTAATAGGCCGTATTGAACTGCCGCTGGAATTTGAGGGCATTAACATATTGTTATCTCTTTGTTTGGGGGCTGGCATCAAAGTACAGGGATCTGCTTGTTGCTGCATACCACCAGAAAATGTACCTATAGAAGATAAATGTTCATTACTACTGGAACGTTGCTGCTGCTGATGGTGTGTTGTATGATGATGTTTACTTCTATAGGGCTTATCTTCGGGATGATGTGCTAGATGATGATGATGTTGATGCTGTTGTTGCAAATGATGATGGTTTTGGTTCAATAGATGATTTTGTTGCTGATAATGTTGATGATTATTAGCAATGCTTTGATGTTGTTGTTGATGTTTAGACGCACTAGCGGCCGTAGTAGAAGTCAACTTTCCAGCTTCTATTTTACGTCCAGTTTCCAAAATCTTTTGTGCCAATACCTCCGGATTGCTTTCTTCAATCTTACCCACATCGGGAACATCAGGCCATTCCTGCGAACGCGTTCGATGATCTCGACCGCGTCGAGAAGTTTTACTAGATGTTTTCGTTACAGTTATAGACGGCTGTATAGTAGCAATATTATTAGTGGGAGTAGTATTTGAATTATTTGACACTAAAGAGGTAGTAGAACAGCTATTGGTGGCCGAAGAGGATGATAAAGTAGTTGCAGATGGGTTGACATGATTTATTGTAACAGCGGAATTTAAATGGTGACTATGGTTGTTGGTAGTAAGTTGCAAAGGCTGAGACGTATTACTAATGCTATTGGAAGTTACCGAACCAGCATTAGAGGGATTAGTCAATATGATATTAGTGCCTTGAGCTAATAGAGCAGCAGCGGTTCTTCTTTCTTCCACTGCCTTCTCCAAGCTATTTGCCTCATTTTCGATATTAGATACTTGGGCCACTAGCTTTTTGCGTTGAGATAACGTATTGGCGATTTCCCTCAGCACCAATTCATGCGCCGAGGCTTCGGATAGTTCGGACCCCGACAGATCATGCAACTTTGTTTTGCCATTCATTCCATAAAGTCGCTGGTATTCAGGCAAATGTTGCAGATGTTTTTTCAACAATCGTTTCTGTTCCAATTCACAGATGGTCACTTGTGATTGTATCTTCTTGGCTATACCCTGCAGTTCCTTATGTCTTCCTACAATTTCCTTAGCTTTGGCTATAAGATCATTTGGTGATGAAACATTAATACCCAATTCGTTCATACGCACTTTCAGTAGGGCCACACTATCATCAATTAACACTTTAATTTGTTTATCCAATTGGGAAGCTCGATTTTTAATGCGTTGTTTGCGTTCCTGTTCTAGTTGTATTTGCCTCTTGATATTGGGTATATAGGCCTTGCATTTCATATGCTCAATCATTGCCATATACTGAGAACGAAAGACATCAAGCAGAATTTCCAAAGCATACGGTGTGTCTTGTGGCGAAGCGGGTATTTCCAATTCAGTGTGATCCATATTTTCTGTTAACAAAGATGTCAACTGTTGATCTACCGTTCCCGGTGCGGGCGGTAATTTTTTACTCATCGCCTCCACAGAGGTGGAAAGCAAAGTTTCTTTATGCAATACATCCAAGCCGGCAATTTTAATATTTTTCCTGCCTCGGGCACCCTTTTTCAAACGTCCCTTACGACCCTTGACTCCTACCGAACCACCACCTGTTGAATTACCTCCGAAATCTTCTTTCGAAGAGTTATCTTTAGATGCATGCGCAGTCTCAGCTCTTTCTTTAGCCGCTGCCTCTCGTTGAGCAGCTGCCGCCGCACTTTTACTAGCTATGGCTGCTTTGCGTGTCAGTTTTTTGCGTTTTTTCTGCGTAGCAGTCCGAGCAGTGCGTGAACTAGTGATTATGAAGTTGTTATTCTCCTCCTCGTCGGATTGAGAAGTTTTGCCACCCTTAGAACTGGCCCAATCAGACCAAACTTTGCGCGTGACAGGAGGTCCACCGCTGCAATTGCTATTGCCATTGGTAGTATTGGCATCACCCTCACTCTCCGTTGAAGTATCCACTTCCATACTGCGATGTTGTTGTTGTTGTTTTTGTTGTTCTTGTTGCTGTTGCCTAGTTTTGGTAGTCGTTGTATTGTTAACATGTGCAGCCGGTGAATTTGTACGCATTATATTCGAGTTGGAATTTTGTGAATTCGATAAAGCCTGATTGTTAGCTTCACGCTTGGCACGGTCACGAGTAGTGCGCGTATTGCCACCTAGCATAAAAAAAAGCACAAAACAAAATAAGTTTTATAAAAGAATATTTAAAAAGTATTCAAATAAGTTGAATATATTCCTAAAAATTAAAGAAAAAAATAATAATAATAATAAAGAATAACAAACAAATCTATGAATTACGAAAACAAACCAAATAAATAAAATAAATTTACTAATGAATGAGTATGAAAATGATGAAGAAGAGAGCGTTTTGTTTTATACATATTTAAAAAAAAATTGTTTTATTTGATTTCTTTTTTTTTTTTATCAGAGAAGTCAGCTCTTTAAGATTTGGTTTTTACTCTTTCTATTCGATAGAGTTGTATTAATCCTGCAAATATTGTTTGATAAGACTGTTTTATCTGATGTTAGTGCTTTCTTTTTTTATTACAGACGCTCTACAACCCACATTTTTTGTTTTAATAACGAATTATATTTAAATATATTTACATTGCGGTGTTTTGCTTGGAGTTGTTTGGTTTTTTTTGCAGGTCAACTTACCCGCATGATGATCGTTTTCAGCACCTTTTTGAGTTTTGAGACGTTGAAAATAACGTTCTAAAATCGTTCGATCGATAACATGCAGATAATACGAAACTGGTTTACAGGTCCATGACACTGAACCTTTCAACGGCGGTATTTCGCTTACATGCATAATCGTACCAATATCACTTAAATTTCTGCAAAAATGTAAACAAAGTTATAAAATCAAAATTAAATTATTTAATGAATAAAGCTTAACTCACCTATCAGTTATTCTAAAGTTTAAAGGACAAAATGATTTTGAGGACACAACACGAGCGCCATCTCGTAAATCGGCGAAACGCTCCTTTAACTGGTGATCCACATTAGGACCGAAGGCGAAATTATTTACAAATACTAACGATGAGCTGGTGATCTTCTCACGATGTTCATCGACCAGAAAATCTCCCTTCAACAGCTTGTATTCACAATATCGTTTGCCAAACCAGGCCATAAACTGGCGAAAAAATGTGTCCATACGTTCGGCATAGCGTGCTGGGGTGTCGGCTTTTTCAATGCCTAAACACGACTTCAGTGGGAACGAACCAGCCATTTGAAGCACAACTTGTCCTACACCCGAACCCAAATCAATGAATGTGTCATCGTTGGTCACATTCACATGTTTGATCATTTGTTGCACCAGCTCGTAGGAGGTTTCACCATATACTTCCGGCGAAAATGGCTCATAGTTGTTGAGTTTATCCGGATCGAGTACGGCAGCATTGTAAACTAATTGTAAAATATGTCTTAAAAGACTGGGATGAGCGAATTTATTTAAACGCTCAGCGGGCAGTGAGGTTCCTTTTTCCTAAAATAAAACAGTAAAACAATTTCGCAATTAATTTGAGTTTAGGCAAAATTCTTTTTGAAAGCATATTTATAGTGAATTTTCGCAAAATTCCATTTGTATACAAAATCTGTGATAATTGTTATTTCAAGTTTTAAGAGTCTTCGAAAACAAATTACGTTTACAGAATTTATGAATCAACAAAATTTAAATATATTTTTTTTTTTAGTTTTTAAAGACTTTGAAGTTTTACTGGATTGAAGAAAGTTTTCGTGAATGGTTTTGTACGTGTAAATCTATATTAAGAAAAACTCTTGCCAAATTCACTATTTCAAGCTGAATTTCGATAACTTACAAATCGTTTAAATAAAAAATTATTTTAAAATTAATAAGTTGTTCACTTACCAATGCAACAATACTATCCACGGCTTTATTGAAACGATCGACAAGATTTGTCATAGTCTTATAACAGGCAGTGTCTATATGATTAAGATTAATCTCTTCGAAAGCCGATGAGATGCTTGGCAGTTCATCACAAACAAATTTAATGGTATCGATGATGTCAATGCCATTATCGTGTCTATCTTGGCCGGTACCAACTTGTAGGGGCCACGGGAATGTTAAGACCTCTGATGAACCAGCTGGCGAACGCAACACCAAGTCTTTGACTTGAGGTGTTGCCATATTTTGAAAAGAAAATACCCTCTCTCTCTCTCTCTTGAAGTGGGTTTTAAAATTTTAGATGTTTGTTTTTCAAATATTTAAGTTAGAGAAACACACACGCACACATACACACACACCCACAACAGCTAGTTAACTCGAGGAGGGCCGTTGCTCAACTAGCACACAAGATTTATACCGTTGAAACTAAACGCTGACGATTGAAGTAGGATTACTTTCCAGGTGTTCAAACGGCTTAAGGTAATTGATGGCAGGCAGGTATAGAAAAAAAAAAAAGATTTATAATGATGCTAATGTTTCTATCTCTTTGTTTCTTTTGTTGTGCCTTAAAATGTTTGTTGATGTGATCGTCGTGGTAGTTTCTCAGATGTAACGACTACTTAAACAATGTTGCCAGATTTTTATTCGGTGGGTTTTTGTAGAGATTTTTCCTTTGTTATTATTATGATTATTTTGGGTTGTAAAGGCAGTTGTTTTTTTTTATTATTATTTGTTTTTAGTAGATTTTGTAGATGATTTTTGTTTATGATTAATGTTTTAAACAAAATTTAAATAAAGGTAGCAAACGTAACACAATAAAGTAGTGTATAAATAAATTAAAAAAATAAATAAAATTCAGTTTTAACGTAATGGCAGGACAAGGAGAATTTTATTTGTTTTCCGTTTTTTCTTCTTTATTTGCGTACTTTTATTTAATTAAAATCGATTTAGATTTTTAAATTTTTGCTAATTATGACGAAAGCGTGTGCTGTGTGTAGAGTAGATTATTAGTGAGTGTGTTAGTGTTTGTTTTTTTTTTTGTTACTTCAATATTTAACGTTATAATTTAAACAGCGTTTGGGAATTAAAAAATCCGTAACAGAAATGTAATTGTAATGCTAAACTCTCCGATTTTGTTACGTTTAAACTTGGCTTCAATACGTTATGCGGCTGCTTTTGACTGTTCGAACTTACGTAAAGAATTTTAACAAAATATAACAATAACTGATGAAAATTGCGCAATTTTGTTTTTTTTAATTGTATGTTAAGATAACGATACATTTTCGTAAAAATACAACATTTTCATAGTTTTGATAAGACTTAAGATATACTATGTTTACTGCTTGTTTTTGCTTCAACGCTCTTTAATATTACGTCACGTAAGCACTTTACGTTATTCTATTCGATTTCTGGATTTCTTTATTCCGCTTTAAAATGTATAAAATATCTTGGTTCTTGAGATGAAATTTATTGTTACTTTTTATGTTTTTTGTATTTTTACGTAAGAGCACAAGTGTCTGTAAAAGAAAAAGAATAAGAAAAAGTTAAACTTAAAGTTTAGAAAAAAAATATTTAAAAAAAATTTAAAATCAAAGAATGACTTTGAAAATCAAAATAAAATAATACAGAAGTGAAATAAATTTGAAAGAACAAATTGAAATTCTTATAAAATATGAAATTATAGTTGCTAGTCTATCAATTGTATATGGCCTTAAAGGTTCGATTGATTATTTTGTTACCAAAAAAAAAAAGTTTATAAAAAAATGTTCTTAATTTCAATTTTGAAATAAATACTTAAATCTAGCTTTTAGCTGGTTTTTAATAATTTTTAAAAATATTATAATACAATTATTTAATTTTTGTTTTTGTAAAATTGCTTTATGTAAATTGAAAAAAAAAATAAAAAAAAATAATTGATAAGTTTTTAATTAATGGAAAAATTAATAACTTTTTATTCAAAAATTTAATTTTGCCTGTTTTACTTTAAATTAGCCACAAGTAAGTGTTTGCCTTAAATAAAATACAAAAATCCGACAATGGTTTAAGCTCAAACATGCATGTACGTAAAAAGATTATTAAGTTTTTTTTAGTTTTTTAGTTAAATTTGTTTTAATCAAATTCAAAAAAAATTATAAATTTTATTTTTCTATTTTAAATATTTATGATAAGATAAGAATCAATAAAATCAAACCCGTTTAAAATATTTGATTAAATATATTCATCAACACATATCTCACCCATACAACTAAGGAATACGCTACGATTGGGCAACCCGATATTAAAACGCAGCCGCTTACTGCAATTTCAAGCGAAAATACTTACAAAGAAACATGACCCATAAATCTACGACAGTAACGTGAAATACTTTGATTTTATTGTTTGATTTTCTTTTGTTATTTTTTGTGGCAAAAAATATTAGTTTGTTTACAAATGTATACAATTTTTTTTAAAACATGGCAATACTATTGTTGAGAGTGAATTTCTTAAGATGAGCTCTCTCAAAATGAAATACATAGTTTCTATATTACGTTGTGCTGCACATCTTTTAGTAGCGTTTAACTCTATATGTTAGTAAAGAAAAACGCAATTTTGTACGTCACAGTTTCATTTGTATAAGCAGCAACATCACATAATAGAAAGATATAAAACCAAATACTCTTTCTCATCATATGACAGTTAAAGTTTTATGTATACTGTGTTATAACACGAGCTATTCCTTAAGTATTGGCATACTTTAGAGAAGAGTAATCAAAATTTTAAAATTTTATATGCCGAATATATAAAACAAAATGGTTTTCGAATAATTAAAAAAAAACTCTTTTAAAAAAACCGGTTTTCGTAAAACCGGTTTGCATAACCGGTTTTTTATTTTTTGTTTATATTAATATAAAATTTAAAAAAAACACGCAAAGACTATTTAGTTCATTTTTTTTATTCAAAATTGAGAAAAGGTTAAAAACATCATTTCTTAAATTTGAAATTAATTCATAAAATAAACTTTTTAGTTAATTACAGAATAACTCAACAATATAACCAAGTAGCTAATACCCGGTGTACTTCGTCACCCCCATCGTAATGAAATAAAAATTTTATAGTTCAAAAATATATTTATTTTGCAAGTGTCACGCCTACTATTACTAAATCAACAGTTTCTTATTCAATTAATCATATAGACGTCAAAGTGTCTCTTGCAAAATTTGGGTACTCTAACTATTATCGCTTCCCAGATATACGAATTTTTGTATTTAATTCATATGACAGGTGCCACGCCCACTATTACTAAAGCATCAATTTCTTATCATATAGTCATATAGATGTCAAAGTGTCTCTTGCAAAATTTGGGTACTCTAACTGTTATCGCTTTCCGAATATACGAATTTTAGTATTTTAGTATATAAACCAAAGTATAGCCTATAGTTCCTTCCAGGGGGCAAATTACGGCATTCGAACGTGATCGAAATTTATAAATTCTTATTAGAATCTTTATACCTAAAGCACAGCGAACTCGATCGTTCGAGTAAAATTTCGATCGTGATCGAATGTCGTAATTTGCCCCCGAACCGGTCCCGGTTTAGCCGTTTAACCGTTTATAAAGCACAAACAAACATACAAACACACATTGATTTTTATATATATAGATATGAGCTTAGGAATAATTTTTTTAACTTCAGACTAGTTACCTAACAGTCCTTTGTTCATATAACAAACTGTCGATTTCGACAATAGGTTGCCATATGAGCCCAACTTGTTCAGTTTTATGTAGTTAAATACTATTTTTTGCACTAGTTATTGTAAACTAGAGCAATCACTATTTTATTTATTTATAAAAGGGTTTTCCACTAAGGACTTGACAACTTTTTTTTTCAAAACTTTATGATAGACTTGAAATGCAATCAAAACATTTACGAATGGAACTCGACTTCGTTCATATGGCCACCGCGGGCACATCGGCAGCAGTCGACTCGTTAGACCCAATTTTCGATAAGTCGAATGTAACTTGTTAAAAATTTAACTGCACTTTATATGCAAAACAAATACTTTAAAATTAAAAAAAAAAAATAAATAAAAACGCTGTAAAGAAAAATTGGCGTAATTCTCGAATGTGTTGGCGACGAAAGTAATTTCTAGTGTAAATTGTTTATATGGACAAAGACATACTGTGTATTAAAACGAACCAAAGTATTCGAGACCTAAGAAACGGTTTGTCAAATAATAAAAAAAACCGATAAATATAAAAAAATGGTTTAAAAAACCGGTAAAATAAACAAAAACCGGTTTTTCGAAATATTTGGAAATCTGTTTTGACAACTCTTCGTTACGGTATGAATTATAATATGCGATTTCCCTATTATTTATTTATTTTATTTACTTTAAGCTTCACGAAAAAGCTTAACGTATAAGTTAAAACTTACAACGACAATCCCTATTTTAGTATTGTAACAAAAAATCTATGAAAAATCGAATAAAAAAATAAATTAATAGACAACTGTATATCAAATTACTATTAAATGATTTGTAATGTTTGTGATTTCTAAAAGTTAACATTGTATTTATTTATATTTTTTTTTTGTAATTTTTAATTACTTTTAAAATTAAGCAATATTAGTTTGTTGTCAAAACATTTGTTTTGCTTCAAATATAATTTATTACAAACAAGTAATGTGCGATTTGTTCATGGTCACTTTTTATTATTATTATTACAGCCGTTTTATTTAAGCACAAACAGTGAAAAACAGAAAATAATATAGTAAAGGTGTTCGTGTGACAAGCGTTACTCACATGAAATAGCAAAAGTTGAAAGTTTTTTTTTTTTCTTTAAATATATTCTAAAGTGCAAGCATTTTGTGGAAAATTTTTAATAAACCATAAAGGTATCAAGGACACCAATTTTTTTCTTGAAAAAAATTAAATTTTCTTCAAACAACAACTTTTTATAAAATATTTTGATGAAAATATGTTTTTGAATACAAAATTTTATAAAAACTGAATTAATTAACAATGAAATTAGTGTAATAGCATGTTTCCACGGCAACGATATTCGTAATTCGATGTCTTATTTATAATTCAAAGCCTAATTACGAACCGAATTACATAATTTGCCATGCAAAATTTTCAATGCGAATTACTATTTTTGTGCGTAATTCATTAAGAATTACCATGCGAATTATAATAAAATCAGTGTCTTCTCAAATTTTTATCGGTAGTTTACCATCTCCAGCTGTCAAAGCGAAAAGGAAAAAGAAAAAAGTTCAATTTCATATATAAAAAAATAAACTAGAAGCAAAAAACGAAAATGTTAAAGAAAGTTGTTATGTCTAGAAGAGTATTGGCCACATAAAAATTATTGAATGAGACAAAATTGTGTTTAAAGGATTTGCTGGCTCACTGGTCCTATTTTCTTGCATTTTTTCTTATAAATTTACAATATTATTACTATTATTACTTACTTTTTGCCTCCATTGATAAAATAATGATAATTTTCTATATAAAATTTTATATTTCTTAATGTTCATCGCCAAAAAACAAAACGATAATTTAAATAAAAAAGACACGAAGAAGAATTGTCAAATCAAATTAACAATATGTCGTGGAAACAGGGTAATTCACTTAAGTAATTTAAAGAGCGAATTAAGTAATTGAATGTGTCGTGGAAACATGCTATAAGAACAAGTTAGTGAAATGCACACACTACAGTATACAGTGTTTGGCCTGAATTTCAAATTACCAAAAGAAATAAAGGATTTTCAAATTTGAATTATCAACGGTTAATGGAAATCGGTACAGGGAGATGATCCAAAGCTTTTTGTGGCGGATAATTGATAATTTAGACGCAGAAAATATTTGGCATCAACAGGATGTCGCCACTTGCCACACACTAAGAGAATCAATGGATCTTTTGAAAGAAAAGTTCGAAAATCGCATTATTTCTCGTAGAGGACAAGTGAAGATCGTGCGAGGACCTCAAGATCGTGGGATTTGATACCTTTAGATTATTTTCTGTAGGGTTTTAGGAAATCTTAAGCGTACAGCAGTAATCCCACAACAGTTCAAGAACTTAAAAACATTATCTAACAGATATCAATCACTGACAACAGTTTATTGAAAAACGTAATGGAGAATTTTGGCAAAAGATTGGGAGCATGTCAAACCAGTAGGGAGGGGACAGTTGACCGAGATAATTTTTCATTTTTAACCAGAACCTATTTGCAAAAAACTAAAAAAAAAATACTTTTAATCGCCTTTGTTCTGCAAAATAAATAAAAATAAATAAAATCACTCGGAATTGCTATGAAATTGTTGTTATAAACAATAACACTACAATGCCAATTCAGAGTGATTTAATTTCACTCGGAATACGGAAAACAGACGAATATCTCAAAAAAAAAAAGAAGAAAATAACTGTTTAAAATTAAAATGATACCTCCAGTTTAGACATCCTTTGTGACAACTTTCCGTTTTTCTAAGTATCCGGCTAAAAAAAAATATATACGAAATTTTGAAATTTTTTTATTCGACACAGGATTGTCATTACTTCAAGTGGAGATTTTTTTCCGTCCACTGAATAAATTTTTAGACAATTGGTGGTTCAACAAATTTTGTGACATTTCGTATATTTTTTTGCTCATTTGTGTATTTTATATAGAATTTTTTTTTTAAAATTTTGTTTTAAATTAACAACTCCATTGCAATGTTGTATCAGCACTATTATTCTTGTCGTTGGTAATTAAAAATTTTTGTTTAATGATACAATTACATGCGAAATGGGAAAGACTTTTTAAATAATAAAAATTTAAAAGTATTTTGTCGTTATCCAGGTGAAAAATTTGTATATATTTTACCTAAAAGGCTTTAGTAAAATTTGTTTGTAACTCTGCAAAAGTAACAGCCCAACCTAAATAACACCGCTGAATGTCAAGCGTTGGAGTTTATGTGTTTTGTTTTTGTTACAATAATGAAACACATTCAAAATTTAAACGCCCTACGTCTAACGCTTTAATTTAGGTTTGGTTGTACGATTTTATCAACTCTTCCATTCCTGATTTTTTTTTTTGGCTTCATTTTAATATTATTTAGCGTCGAATAATAATAAAAAAATTAGATCGCTATATTCGCCTGTGCCGAATCTTATATACCCTTCCCACAGTTTGTACAATCATGTAATAATCAAATATGTTTGGAGTGAATCAAAAAAGGGAATACATATATTCCCCCTTCTAACATAAGCCGATAATAGAAACATTTAATTAAAATATTTTTCGATTCCATTTGTATTTTTTTCGCCGATATCTTTCTTTATCGGTAAATGACCCATTGAACCAAGATTTTTTGTAAATGTTTTCAACAACATATATTTTATATACATATGTACGTAACAAACGTCAGAAAAAGTTCCATAGCAGCTGCAAAATTAGACTTTGTTTGAGTAAACAACAATCGTGTTCTTTTGCTAATATCTCAGCTCGCAATGTGCCCACATAAACTGATTTTCAATAGCAGAATTCTCGAAATCATATCTGATAAATTGTTATCACATAAGACTCGTAAAGAATATGTGGGGGCCTCAAAAAGTTGATTTCAACATACACACGGACAAAAGGCCTTATCTAAATTAATTTCTCTTTCTATAAGGATTCAGAATATCCATATATACTTTATAGCGTAGAAACGGAATAACAAAGTTATATATCGTTGGTTACAAGTAGAAAAGTCCATACTCGAATAAGTGTAACTTTACAGGAGAAGGTAAAAACGTAGCAAAAACTGTATTATAATAACGTAACTTCTTTTGTTAAAATCTTTTTAAAACTATTATTTTTGATAATATTGCGTTAAAATTATGTGTCGAGGTGTGTTTGTGTATAAAGTATTGAAATCACTAAATAACTTAATTTCGTAAAAAATATGAGTTAGGTCCTTTCTACTTCTGACCATCGATATACCCTTTTACACACATAAAATAGAATTTGTGTCCACAAAACAATAAACCAAAACTGTATTTCAATAGACGATACAATATACAAAGGGGGTTGTAAATTAATTGATTGTTTTTTTTGACATTACAAAAACAATTTTACGCCATAGTTTTTCCGTATAAATGAAAAATTTTGCACCTGAAATTCAGGTAGAACTGCCAACTGGCCTTAACATCTTAAAAAAAAAGTTTGCTTTACAACAACCAAACCATTAAACGAGAGAATTTTATTAAAATAAGGGACGTAATTAAGTAATTAAACGAAACCAAAATAAAAAAGTAACACTTTTGAAAAGATTTCGATTAATATAGATGGGAAAGAGAAACAAAAATTTAACTATTAGCAACAAAAGGGCTCATTTGAGTTCGTATTGTAACGTGATACCGTGAATATCTTTATTGTTAATATGTGTTTGCAGTTAATAATAAAGAGCTGCATGAAATATTCCAAAATTTATGTGTTCAATTTCACACTACTTCAATTACTATATTTTACTGAAAACACTACAAAAAAACAATTCATAATTCAAATAAGTTTTTCTCAACAGCTTTGTTAGTGTAGTGAGTTTTAAAAAAAAGAAGTAGATATAAAAAACAAAAAAGCGACAATGAAATAAAGAAACGGTAAATTACAGCAAAAACATCGAGTACAATAGAACACATTAAAAAAAAACCTTAAAATATTAAACAGCAGTGTTACTAAATAATTACATTTGAACGGTTTATAGAAAACCCACTTTGTTATAATCGAAATTCTCTTGAGGGTCAAATTTAGGGGTCTTCTCCCCCTGAACAGGAAGCACCAGAGTGTTATCAGGTTTTTTGACTGGACATTGTAATCTTAGATACCATTTAACTAAAACCGGCAGGTCAAATGTAGTGATGTGCCGGTTTTGCAAAATAGATGATCAGATCGCGAAGCACGTTCTCTGCGATTGCCCGTCACTCTGCACAAAGAGATTGCATTTTCTAGAGTGAAGTTATATTACGCCAATGGACATTTCGGATTCTTTGCCTCGTAGGGTATTGGACTTCATTAAAAGCCTTGACCTATAGGCACAAAATACATATTTTTGGTGCTTATGGGCCAATTTATTACTACCACTATAATCGTTTTTTTATACTAGTGAACTCATCTCATTACAAAGCACTGAAAGTTAAAGTCTCAATGCAAATTTTTCTTTGATCAATTGTAGGTCTTTTACTCGTATTAAAGCATTCAAACATGTTTTAAATCTTCTTTTTCAGTTTTAATGTTCTATTTCATCGTTGTTCTGGCTCAGCTTAATTTGTTTCTATTTCAGTTTTATGCTATCCTTTAATTTTTTGATCGTACAGCAAAACACATATTTTTTGATGAGAGGTGATATACACACACACTCTTTAAAATTTAATAAGATTGCTTATAAGCTATTTTTCTTATGCCTGTGCAGCTCTTTAGTTTATACTTAACAATTTTATTGTGTCTATATGCTTAAATATATAAAAAAACTTTAGACAAGGTCAAGTTCTAGTGTGTTTGGTTGTGAAAAAGCTTATAAACACTCAAGAATATTTTTAATATTTACAATTTTTGTTAAGGAAATAATTTTATGTAATTAATTAAATTGTATTTTTGTTATTAATTTCAAAATTACAAAATTTGGAGGACGTAAGAAATTTATATTTGAAAATAAACTACGTACGTATGTATTTTCAACAAATTAAAAGTAGATAAATTTGTACAACACTGGACTTTGTAACTTCAACAGTATGAATTTTTCATGATAATTTTTTTTTTTAAATTTATTAAAGGTTTACTAATCCAATTTTGCATGGAAATGTTGTTTAAGAAACTTTTGATAAACTTAAAAAAAATAATGAATATGGGGGGATAATTGTGCCCCTAATTATGAATTATAACATTGTTTTAAAAAATAAAAGAAATTGTAACATTCTCCACACTGTTGCCATATAGGCAGCCAGAATGAATTAGTATTTTTGAAATAATTATTTATGTTTATTATATATTAAGATTTTGTTCGAAATTTTTCTATATATATTAAATTTTAATGTGAGTCATTTTTATTCTGGCTTAAGTTCATTAAATTAAATTTAATTTGAATTATAAAATTAAATAATAGAATAAATGAACTTAAGTCAGAATAAAAATGATTCAAATTTATGTTTATTATTATAATTATTATTATTTAAGAAAAAATACATGAAAAAGATTTATCTTATTTATGCATATGCAGGTCTATGTATTTTAATTAAAAATACAGTAGACTCGCGGTACCATAAACACTGCCTTACGTCAACACCGGATAAGATGAACATAATTTTTTTTACATTGACTACTCTGTAGCGTGAACACAGTGAGAAAGCCTTATAACGTGAACAAATTTGTCGGTTATCCAAATCGTTTTCATAAAATGGGAATCCCCGTAAATGATTGCACAGGTTTAGTTTAGTGCGCGCTGCTGATTTAGCATGATCTAAACTAAAGTTTTTCGTGAAAAAGGGCACAAGAAACTACCAAAATTCTTAAGTTAAACTTCTTGTAATTGGAAAGGCAAAAAATACTCGCACTTTTAGAAATTGTGAACCTTCATTGGACTGCAATTGCTCCAAATCGTAATGAATGACAGCTGCCATTTTTGAAAATTGGTTTAACTATGAATGGACGCTATAGGCTATTTAAATTCAACTTGGCAACGTCTTGAAATGAAACCAATAGCAAAATGCTGGCTAAACATTTTTAGCTCTTTAGGAGATAAAGAAGACTGTGAAGACGATATCCCGTTAGCTTTTTTGAGAGAAAAAATTTGTTCAGCAATTAAAATTTTAAAATTAAAAGATAATCCAAAACAAAGGTAACACATTTTTTAATTAATTTTAACGTACTTTTTTTCTTAACAAAACATATGAACATAACAATCCGAAATACAAAAAAATATATGAATTTGAGTTAAATCACATGCCTAATTTATTTGGAAATTTTAAAGAGTTACACCTTCGTCAACATGAACAACTTCGCAAACGTGAGCACGCTCGGTTTTTAATAGTTCAAGTTACCGCGAGTCTACTGTATATGAATTTACGGCTTAAGTTTAGTTTATTGATCTGGCAACACTAACCCAAGCAGACATTGAGATTTGTTTAAATTGAAAAAGATACATTATGATTGTAGCTATTTGTTTGTTTTTCTATGAACGGTTGAATGTATGCATTCATTATGACAATCAGTTGCAAAAAATGTATGTTTATATATAAGCATGTGCATATGTATGTACCTATGTGATAAATGTTTGTACGATTTGTAGGTTTTGTATTTAAAGTCGCTATATATTGTACTAATTTTTATTGTTGGCAATTGTTAATACATATGTACGTATGAGTTAGTATATTTATACAAAACTTGCGTGTGATTGTTGATTTGTGCTAGTTTTATATTTCTACAACTTATGCTAAATAAACACATAAAGGGTATTTTTTTAAGGTGTAAAATTTTTATATTAAATAATATTTATACAAACTGAAATAATATAATTCATATGTATCAATAAAAATAACCGATTTTATAGTTTAAATATTTTCCATTAGAGTAAGGATATAATAACGGATATTTGGGTGTCGCGACTAGCAGTTGCTTTTTCTTTAAGTATTTCAGGTTATACATAATTCTTTCATGTTGAATTTTAAAGTCGTTAATTCGTTTACATAAAACGAAAACTTCAGGCAACTCTATAAAAATTAATACTATTAAGGTGACCATGTGATCGCAAATTGTTTTAGTAGAAGTTTGTAGCCAATTATGGCCTAGAGGCTTGGTTGCCGAAATTTAAATAAATAAATAAAATAAAATAAATAATTGAGTCGATTTTTTTGATGCACTACACTATAAATATTCCAACCGATAGGTGTCTCAAGTCATTAGTAATCATGACTTAATATAGCCTGCAGTCGCAGGCATAATTTTTAGAAAATGAATCAATGATTCGACCGACCCATAAACGCATCAAACAGTGATCTTCTGTGAATAAACAATATGCTGTTGATTTTCTTCAACCATAGAGCCCATTTATCGAACTGAACCACTATTTTAGAAATAATTTTGCACGTGTTGTTATGGCATTAGCAAGGTATGTGTATGTATTTGTTCATCAGTTAATATCAGTTCGAAGAAAATTTAATTGTTTATAAGTATATGACATTTGATATAAATAAGAGAAGAGTGAGAATTTGTGTTTAACTAGAGAATCTGACAGCTGAAGTTAAAAGTGAGTGAAAAAAATCGTTGACGAGTCGTACATAAATATGCCTTGGGCAGCAAACGAAATTGAGCTCAAGTTAAAAGAGATGCCAGATCTGACATGAGTATTCTGTCGGAAAATGGAACCACTGAAAAAACACCATGTTTAAATATATGTATGTATGTATGTATATTTATGTTTATACTATAAATTTTTTTAATTTATTGAATTTATTTTTACAATGTTTTTGTTTTCCTTATTATGTTTTTAAGTATGAACATATTTATTTTTTATTTAAATGTTTTTTATTTTCAATTTATATTCATTTTTTCTATTCAGCTTAAACTGGCCTTGACATGAAAAAAGCCAACATGAAATAAATTCTTGCTTTCCAAATAGCAACAAATTAATAAAAAAATATATATAAAAAATAATTTTTAGTATTGGAGAACTAAATAAAAAATAAATTAATTAATTAAGAGTTGCCAATCCAAACTTAGAAGAGATTTATTTACACAACAACAATTACCTAATAAGTTATGTAAAAAGAAAACATGACGACCTACTAATTAACATAAAAAACATGCATATAAATATATGTAAATGTTTATATGTATGTATGTATGTGCATGGTATATACTAACATATAGACGTAGGTAGATGCGTTCGTTAAGTACGAGTGACATTGAAGAAGTAAGAGAAGAAAAATATTTAAGTGTGTGGGTTGCTGCTAGTTTTTGTAAATCATGTTTACAAAAAAAGAAGAAGACAAAAACACCAATTAAAAAGAAAACAAAGAAAGTAAAACCAATATAAGTATAAATAAATAAAAAAACTTATATCACAACTACTGAATAAAGGTCAATGACATTCATGACACGTACTATAAAGAGGTGATTGCTGTTCGAAGAGATTTAATTCTTAAAGTTTAACATTTAAGATTAGAAAAAGTTGAAAGAAAAATATTTCTTATTTATGGATTTTGAAAAATTTTGTAACTTTTTTAAATTTTGTAAATTTTTGGTTCTAACTGAAATTATAACTTAATGCAGTAGACTCGCGGTAACGTGAACTATTAAAAACCGAGCGTGTTCACGTTTGCGAAGTTGTTCATGTTAACGAAGGTGTAACTTTTTAAAATTTCCAAATAAATTAGACATGTGATTTAACTCAAATTCATATATTTTTTGTATTTCGGATTGTTATGTACATTTTTCTCAAAAAAGCTAATGGGATGTCCTCTTCACAGTCTTCTTCATCTCCTAAAGAGCTTAAAATGTTCAGGCAGCATTTTGCTATTGTCTTATTTTGAAGACGTTGCCAAGTTGAATTTTAATAGCCTATAGCGTCCATTAATAGTTCAACCCATTTTAAAAAATGGCAGATGTCATTCATTACGATTTGGAGCAATTGCAGTCCAATGAAGGTTCACGATTTCTAAAAGTGTGAGTATTTTTTGCCTTTCCAATTACAAGAAGTTTAACTTAAGAATTTTGGTTTTTTTTGTGCCATTTTTCACGAAAAACTTTAGTTTAGATCATGCTAAATCAGCAGCGCGCACTAAACTAAACCTGTGCAATCATTTACTGGGACACCCGTTTTTATGAAAACGATTTGGATAACCGACAAATTTGTTCACGTTATAAGGCTTTCTCACTGTGTTCACGCTGCAGAGTAGTCAATGTAAAAAAAAAATTATGTTCAGTTTATCCGGCGTTCTCGTAAGGCAGTGTTTTTGTTACCGTGAGTCTACTGTAATAATTTTAAGAATAAAACACATTTGTGGTGCTGAGACTGGCTCAGATGTACTGCATTCACAGAAAAAATTATCACTATACTATTTTCAAACAGACGTTTGCCTAAATTTAATTTCAATTTCTGTTATTTTTTTAATTGTTTCAAATAATTTTTTGTTTAATTATTTTCTTGGAGTAATAAATGGGCTAAAACAACATATTTTGGTGGTTTTTTTGGTGCTACCTTTTTCAGCATTGCTAACGAGTGATGCATAATTTGTTTCTAATTGTGTGACCAAACTGAAATTGCTGTTTTCTTGTGTTTCGTTAATTTTCTTAAAAATATTATTTATGAAGTGAAATTTTTTTAATTTTAACTTAATGATGATTTGTCATTCTCTCATAGTTCTAGTTATATTAGTTTGAACTTTGTTGAACCATATTTTTTTTTAAATATATTAATAAATATGTATGTTCCGAAGTCGTTTCTAATTATAAGGTCACCACTGTATGTAGTTGGGCCTTAACTGTTCGTTTGCATTTTCATTCACCTCATTCTCACAGCAGACAAAGATTGCAGAGTTGCACAGTTTATACATACATATGTAAGTATTAATTATATGATGCATTTGTATTGGTTCCTATGTTTATTTCCTTATTTCTCGTTGTTTGGTTTATTTTTACACCGATGATGCATAACATTTTTTTAGTTTTTAGATGAAGCTGTTTCAAAAAAAAAGGTGGGGCAAACATACTTTTCATATGTATGTACAGTGTCGGACAAAATATATCGGACTGAAATAATATTTAAATATTTTGTTTTTTTTTTTTTTTTTTGGTTTAAACAGGCTTCCTGAAAAGGTTTATACTATAAACAAACAAAAAAAAAAAATTTGAAAAAAATTATATTTGTATTGCATGTTTAACATTTATAATAAAAAAGATTGCGGCAAAACATATTGTACTTTGAACAGTGTAATCGCAGTAAAGCTGTAAATGTCCCGCTATTATTCTAAAGAGAAAATAATAAAACAACAAAATAATATTGAAGCATGTGGTGTTACATTATTCATTCTGTAGTCGTTTAATTACTTTCTTTAGAAAATCGGAGGTGCTTAAGGAATATAGAGTAAAATCTTACAAATTTTTAATATCAGATCTGAAGTGGATGAAAACAAATACAACGTTCAGTTTAAAAGTAATAATTAAAGATTTAAATGACGGCCTATATCAAAAAAACATTGGCCAAAAATACGCACTACAAAAATACTCTTGTCAGCTTTATTATAAAGAAGTTTACGACGCACAGTGTTCGATTCTTAAATCTAGCTGGCCAAAATTAATAACTTTTGTAATAAAACGTGTATAAAGTTGATTTTTGGCACAAAAACTTTAAATTCTCTATTTAAAACAACTGCAAAAAAATGGATAAATCCGCCTACAGACACGCCCACTTTTCTTATGTGAAAATACGAGATTTTTAAAGAATTTCTTTTTTGTTGGTATCTTTGGATATTAGAGGCATATAACGCAAATTTCTTAAATGGGGACTGGAAGCATATTACTTAAAACTATTGCATTAATATTAATTTTGACAGTGGATAACCATATTTGAAAAAGATCTTTGCGAGAAATTGTACTAGACTCCATGTCGTTTTTGAAAAATTTTGTTCGGCATGGGCACTTTCGGGCAAAAAAATTTTTTTATTTTCTATTAGTCCAAAGTCCAAATTTTACTAAACAAGTAATAAGATCATGGAAGTATATAGAAGAAAAAAATATTTGTCTACAAAGTTTTATTTTCGTTTTAAAAAATGTTACTTTCAACCTTCCTGATATAATTGCTAATAAAAACTACGTCCTTTATTCTGATAACTGAAAGATACACCGCGTTTACTCTAATGATAATACCAGTCTCAGTAAAAAAAAAAACTAATAAACTAAATTGCATAGACAACTTGTAATTGACCTCTAAACATAAGCAATTTTTCAAGCGAAATAAACAAAATTTTTTTTCTTCATTTTACATGATATTCGTAGTACCGTTATAGTCGTACATATTTAAATTCCAGGAAAAAATCATGAGTAATATCTTAGTTGGTATGTTCAAGAACATTAATTTAATATTAAAAAAATATCCAGATAAGTCAGCTGCTGCAGTTATTGAAACTCTGTTCTTACAAGTAAATAGTCGATGTGAAGCAGCACTTAATAGTTATCGGGCTGCAAAAATGACATTTCGGAAAAGAACCGAAAAGCTCGCATACATTTATCAAAGCAGCACATCGACTGGTTTGTTTAGAAATTGAATACGGTTTTGTTTTCAGATGAATCAAAAAAACTCTGATGGGATGAAGAGAATACGCATTCTAAGTATTGTCAAGGTACTGTAAAACACGGAGGTGGCAATGTAATTGCTGGGGGTTGTTTTTAATAATAAAGCTTATATTTATGGTATTTAATTTGAAATTATTATATGATTTGTCCGTCACTGTATATGTATGCTTATAAAATAAACATTTGAAAAAACCTACATTTTATGTCTAGTGTTGTCAACTTTTTTAATAAAAAAAAAAAATGCTAAATGAATCAATCTTTTAATAAAAATAATTTTGTTTTATATAAAATTTTAAAACATTTGACCCACATACACTTAATTCTAGGTACAGGGTGTCCGGTGGCAGGTTCAAATTTAAAAACTAAAATAAAAAACGTAAAACACAAAGTTTTATTAAGAGCATTGAACGATAGAATGGAAATGCGGATTTTTTTTTAAAGAGTATGTCATCAGATGTCTTCCGTCGAGTTAAACACCCTGTTCAAAACGAAGCCTTGTGTTCTGCGCTACACGCTGCAGTAAGCTTGGTTCAATTGAGAAATATTTTTCTTTAAAGCCACAAGAGATTGGGGATTTGTCATTATAAACCCTTTCTTTGAGGTAGCCCTATAAAAAAATTCATGGGAGTTAGATCGGTTGGTCTCGGTGGCCATGGGATGGATGTCCCCAAAGCGACTGATCAGTTTTTGGGGAAAATTTTCCCCAAGGAAATTCTTTAAAGCTCTGGCTGTGTGTGCAATCGCCCCATCCTGTTGAAACCACGTGTGTAAGGAGTACAGGTTTGGCAAGAAAAAATTCCGTAATCATGCGTCGATAATTTTCACTCTTAACATTCGTCGCCTGGCCTCGAGAATTTTTGAAAAAAAAATTTTTCCAACTATCTCATGGCACACCAAACAGTTACCCTGGGGCAATGCAATGGTTTTTGATGTCTCAATCGAGGATTGCGGGTTCTTGGAGACCAGTAATGGCAGTTATGCTTGTTGACGTTTCCGTTTAAGTGAAAATGAGCCTCGTCGCTCCAAAAAATGGGATTTACAGTGCGAAAACGCTCCAGAAATTTTTGCGTAAATCAAAGTCTATTTCTTTCAGTTCATAAACGATTTAAATTTTAAAAGAATGGAACTTCAGATCCTTTTTTTTAAATTTCATTTATAATTGCTCTTGTAAGTGCTAGTGAGGCTGTTCTTTTATGTATTGAAAGTCGCGGGTTTTCAAGTAATCTGCTTTCAACCAGTTCAATGTTTTCGGGAGCCCTTGAAGATCGACTGGGCCCTGGCCGTGGGACATTCATAGCCGAAGCAGTTGCACGGAATATCAGCACCCACGAATGAATTAAATTTAGAAAAATGTCGACGAGCAATTACGTAAAAATCATTACTTTTAAAAAATATCTCCACAGCGAACGAGCGATGTTCAATCGACCACTGCGACATCGTGACTGACAAATCCGCTTAATCGACAAGTACAACGGCGCCACTCTCCTTCCGCACCGTTTTTTTTTTTTTTTTTTTTAAATAATGTTATTTAAAAATATAGATTTGCCATCAGACACCCTGTATTATGTGTTTTGTTTTGAGTTTTACTTCTTCTTCTTCTTCTTTTTTGTTTGTTATTTGTTATTGCTATGATTTCATATTTACTTTTTGCAATTATTACAACGTGTGTGCTCTACTTTCGTAATGTGAGGAAAAATATTGTTTGTTGTTGTTGTTTTTTTTTTTAATTAAAATAAAAACGGTTACAATAATATTTCCTTAATATAAACTGAAATTATCGGCAATTTTAATAAAAAAAAAGAATTTTTTTCAACGAGAGCATTAGATATTTTTTACTATAAAATATATTTGTAATTTTAAAGAGAAATTTAAAATTTTTGAAATATTCTTTAACTTCAAATTCTTATCTACATAATATTGTTGTACATATTTCTTATCAATATCATTAAAGTAGGCATTAATCATTTTAATATCAGTTATTAAAATCAAATATTAATAAATTAAAAAGAGCTGCGCAAAAAAAAAACTATTCTGTATTCTTAACTTTTGAAATAACAAAAATAACTGTGTTTGCATGAAGCTTTGATAATACAGGTGTTAATGGCCAATTGCGACCTAGTTTTATTGTGATGAATGCTATTTTTAGATTTGCTGTGTTTTTTCTTCTTCTTTCATTTCTGAATTTATTCTCGCTTCTTTTCTCATATCAAATGAATGCATAAAAAAAAATTATTGTATTATAGTTTAAATAATAAATTAAATAGTCTTATCTCTCTCGAGGCCAGGTAGAATTTATGTGATGTGTAAAAACAACTAAAAAAAGAATAGAAAAAAAAATCCATTTAGGTGAGCCCAGTGGGGAAACTAAGTTGTATTGTCATTTAAAATAGTTTTGTTTTTAAAGGGTGGTTAATTTTTAAGGACCGATGTTGAATGTGAACCACACCTAAACGTAAATTTTTTTTCTGCCTTTCATTTGACATTTCTAATTTCAGGCTAACTCAATTTGAACCATGAAAAGATACACAATTGAGCAACGCGTTAAAGTTATTCAGGCTTATTATGAAAATGGGCGTTTAGTGCACTTCGTGATTCTTTTGGTTCACAATCGGGGAAATTGCGAAACATATTTAAATTTCAGCAAAACAGGTCTGTATGAAATGCGAAAACATCTGTGAATGCCTTCTTAGTTCGTTGAACAGAAAACATTGTTGTTTTTCGCTATAGTGTGGCAAAAGAGTAGTCACCTCGACTCATCATCGTGCCGCCAACAATTGAAGATCTACATTGTCATTGAAAGCACTGTTTACTCGTACTATTTTGTTAACACTATACATCGTGGCAAAGCGATAATAAACAAGTAAGAGCACTATATTCGGCTGTGCCGAATCTTTTATACCCACCACCAATTTGATGTACTTTTATAGCACAGGATATTATTAGAATAATTTCTTTATATTAAAATATGTATCACTTTCTTTGTATAACTGCGATATGCTAGTAAAATGTTTGCGTAAACTTAGTCTTTCAATGAAAGTGGGCGTTAAAGTAGGCGTGTCAATATAGTTTCTGCTAATAAATAAAACTGAGATATTTTAATATAGTCATTTATTCTTCCACAAAAAAATTATATGAACTTAGGGTAAAGCGTTATATGGGAGGTAGACGTTAAAGTGGGCATGTCACATTAATTTTCTGGCTTAACAATGACCAGAAGGATATCTGTAGCGAATTTCATCATTATACCTCTAATTTTGTAAGTTTTATGAGCTTTTCAAATTCATTAACTGTTGATAACGTGAAAAGTGGGCTATAACGCCCGTCGAAGTTGTTTCTGCTAATGAATAAAACTTAAGATATTTCAATATAGTCCATAATTATTCCAAAATCTTAATTCATAGAGAAATTATATGAATTTGAGATAAAACGTTGTATGGGAGGTGGGTGTAAAAGTGGGCGTGACATATTTATTTTTCGTTAGATCAAAGCCTTTTACCAAAAAGCAATGTTTGCGAAATTTCAGAATCGTACATCTAATTTTGTCCGTTTTATTAGGTTTTAAATTTTAAATATACTGAAAAATACACTGCGCGGTATAAATTTTCGTATATTTTGATCTATAACTCCTTTCCTAATGCATAGATTTAAGCAATTTTCAGGGAGAAATATTGTTTTTGCTCAGGAAATATATATTCGAAATTTCATGACTCTACGTTAATGCGTTTGGGCACAATTCCATTTTATTCGATGTTGAAAAGACACGGTTTTTTACTCTTGCATTACGAGCTATAACTCTCTCCATAATATTCCAATTTAGCCCATTTTCAATACCTAACAGACCTTGTGTATAAGAAATATTCTGGCAAAATTTTAGCACCCTAGATTTTTCGGTCCGACCTCTATCGTGCTTTCAACAGACGGACGGACATAGCTAGATCGTCATAAAATGAAACCCTGATTCAGAATATATATACTTAATGGGGTCTAAAATGGATATTTCGATGTGTTACAAGCATCATTTTTTTCGTGGTGGGTATGAAAAGGCACATATATTCTGTCACTGTACGGCATTTTGGGAGTATGAACCGCTAATGATCTGGGTAATATCAACACCTTTACAAATAGGATAGAAAGGGTAAGGGATGTTGGAACCCAAGAGATTAAATGGTGCAGTCGTTAACACAACAAGACTCACGAAAAACCCAAGTTAGCGAAGTCTGATAATTTTATCGAAAGCGCTTCAGTCAGGGCTGCCAGATTGTTTTAAAGACTTAATGCATATTTTTTTGATTTTTAATATAAGATCTTTGTATATAAATAACAGATAAAATAATATAAAGAAGACCAACATTGATATTTAAAAATTATTTATTTTATATTTTTATTACTTTGAAAATAGTTGTAATGCTTTAAACACATAGACGACAGCAGACAGCAAGCAGCAATATGTCAAAAATAAAATCCATGTGTTTAAATGAAAACGATTATTTTGACGGCAGCACAGCAGCACGACTGCACAACAGCATTTGCTGCTGCTGCCAACTTAGGCTATTTTCTATTTTGACGGGCAGCAAGAACATATATAGTGTTGCCATTACATATATTAAATTGGAAAAAAATAACAAAAACTTATTTTTGATATTAAACATAAAAGAACATTACAAAAATACAATAAAGAAACAAATGTATGTGTTTTTATAGTTTTTCGTGATATAATTACATTTTTTTTATCAATAACTTTAATTTTATTCATAATAAAATATATATGCGGCATCCCTGAAATTTGTATTGCTAAAATGCACATCAGCTGATTATTATGTTGTTGCTGTCTTCAAAATAATTATGAAGCTGACTTCAGAGCAGCATTTGAAGTTGGCAGCATTTGAAGCCATGAAGTTGTGAAGTCTGCTGGCGTCTATGTGTTTAGAGCTTAAGTAATAAAAATGACTGAATATTATAAAATTGTTAAGATTATAGGTATGTACATCAATTCTATATTTTAACAAAATTCTTTTATATATTTATTTACATATGTATTTATGTCAGTGTGTATGTAAAATTACCGATTATTTATACTTTTAGATACAAAAAACTATTTATACTTTAAACCGACATTATAAACAAAAAACACTTGTCAATCAAGCATATGTTTTAGTAAGCTTATCTTAAAATATACTACTTGCGTTACATGAATTAAATATTTGAATAAATATTTTATCATTCTTCTCAACAAACAGTCATGAATTTAAACTTAATAAAGAAGAAGAAGATAAAGACAGATGGTTTTAACCACAACAAACGTAAAACATATTTAAAATTATAGACAATTCTCGTTTTTTTATGAGAACGCAAAAAAAAACACGATTTATAAATGAAAAGTAAAAAATAAATAAAAAAAGTGATAAAAAAAACCAGAATAACAATAAAGAAAAAACATAAAAACATCTTTAAGACGACGACCTTTACTAAAGACTCAAAGAAAGAATGACTAACCTTTGGAGCTGGTTTTTTGCATTAATTTTTTATTTAGGCACGTACTACTACAAGATGCATACAAAGCAATAAAAAAAATTGAATGTATGTATGTATAACATTAGGCTACAGTGTAAATGTACATATGTATATAAATGTACTAACTTAAAAAAAAAAATGTAGCTCGTGTTGTTACAAGGGAGGAAATTCAATAATAAAAAGGTATTTCCCCTTTTTGGTCTTAATCATAAACAAGATTGTTAAACTGTAGCTGCAAGTTAAATAATAAATACAGACAGGTGTTTTTGTTTCTTCTTTTTTTTTCAAGTACAATTGTAATTGAGAGGAGTTGCAAGTTATAAAATATGGTAGCCCCCTTTTTGTACAATAAATTAAATGCCATTTCTTACAATACTGTTATACTATGTAAGTATATGCATGTAGTACAATAAATATGCCATTTGTAATTTCCTTTTTAGGGGGGCGACTACGTAAAAATAAAAAAAAAATCAAAATAACTGATCTTTTAAAAAAACTGTAATATTTAATTGATGATTATGATTTCTTTTTCATGGTTAAGTTAATTTTTTTCTAAATACAAACGATAACAACTGAAAATTCATTTAGTGTGGATGTGACATGATTTAGACTTAGAGTACTAACCCTATTTTACATCTGTTGCAACTAACCATCCTTAATTGGACGTCGACTTTTTCTTTAACTTTTTTAAAAATTAAAATATTTTTTTTTTTACAAAATCGATCTTAATGCTATAAACACAATCAAGTCCACCGACCATCGACTACAAGATGTCAAAAATAGAATACCTGAGTGCTTATGAGAATAATTCTTTTAGCCGCTACACGACTACCGACTACACGGCTACTTTTGTAGCCCGTAGCCAACTTAGGCTAGTTTCTATTTTTCTTGGCTACAAAAAACAGATTAGTGCTGCCAATACAATAAATGCATGAATTGGTGGTTTTAAAAACGCAATACATTAAATATCGCTATTAAAAACGCGAAAAACTATTATAGTGGCACCATTAATTAAGTTTGTTTTGTTTTGGTTAACTTTAATACATATGTCAAAACAGATGTTTATTTTTTGTAGTTAGTGGTCGGTAGTCGTTAAAAGAATTAAGTAGCTGGCGACTTGGCTATTTTTGTAGTCGATGGTCGGTAGCCTTTGATTGTGTTTATAGCTTAAACTCTAAACACATAGACGACAGCCGACAGCAAGCAGCAATATGTCAAATAAAATCCATGTGTTTAAATGAAAAAGATTATTTTAACGGCAGCACAGCAGCACGACTGCACAACAGCATTTGCTGCTGCTGGCAACTTAGGCTATTTTGACGGGCAGCAATAAACAAATATAGTGTTGCCATTATATTTATTAAATTGGAAATATAAGAACAAAAACTTATTTTTAATATTAAACATAAAAGAACGTTACAAAAATACAATAAAGAAATAAATTTATGGGTTTTGATAGTTTTTCGTGATATTATTACATTTTTTTTATTAATAACTTTAATTTTATTCATTATAAAATATATATGCGGCATCCCTGAAATTAGTATTGCTAAAATACACATCAGCTGATTATTATGTTGTTGCTGTCTTCAAAATAATTATAAAGCTGACTTCAGAGCAGCATTTGAAGTTGGCAGCATTTGAAGCCGTGAAGTTGTGAAGTCTGCTTTATAGGAATCTTCAATCCCATATAAGTATGTATATTAAAATTGCTCATAACAAAAACAACTCAGCAACTAACGCTATACAAAATGTAATGCATGCAATAGGGAAAAAATAGTAATAGTAACTCTAGGGTTAATTATGCAATAAATATGTACTTATGTTTTATAGTTAGGGATGCCAGACGTACTATTTTTAGCAGTACATGTACTGTTTTTCTTAAAATTATTAGTTTTATGCACAACACCCAAAACAGTACGTAAAACATTAAAAAAAAACAAACCAAGTAATCCGTACTTCAATCAATCCGTAGCGGTGTCAGAAGTACGGATTTTTTTAAACCAAGTACAAAATGCTTGATTTAAAAACGAATGTGTCTAGTACGAATTTCTTAATTTTAGGAATAGTTAAGCCGAAAAAAGTTTGACTTTAGGAATTATTAGCGTGATTTAAGCCCGAAACCGTACTTGACGTAAGCTTAGAAAAAGATTCATTCAAGTATAAATGGGATTGAATTAAAAAAAAAAAGATGCGCTTGTTGCAAGAATTTGTAACTTGGTTTGATCGTTGCATAGTACAGTATCACTTCACTACTGTACTAACGGGCAAAGCATGAAACGTAAGTTAACACGGAAACTGCTACAGCTTTAATGTCGTAAACATTATTACTTATAGCTATAGTATGATAAACGAAATGTGAATTATAAAAACATACCTGAGGTTGTATTAAGAGTGTTTATCTAAGCAAGAGTCTAAAAAAAATATAAGATTTTTTAAGCTTAAGCGAATGAAGACTTCATTTAAAAAGTTAATTCTAAATTAAAATAATTGTACTTGATTTTGTTAAACAATCCTGTTTTGTACTTGTTTTAAGAAAATCAGAAATAAATCGTACTTTAATTTTCAAGCACGATTTTAGCTTAAATTAAGAATTTAATTCTTGGTTTTCGAACTTCATTTTGCTTTCTGTGAATGTACTGATTTTTACTCTTTGTACTGTTTTTTGTATATTGTTTTATATTGGAATTCCGCCTCATCTAGAATTCACCCCAAGCTGGTCTCATTATCCACGATTGAGTGTATGAGAGAGAGTTAGTGAAAAAATTGTTCTCTTGCACGAAACATATCAGGCCAAGGTGAATTGACTACTGTTTGCCACTATTTTGTTAATACTAGTCATAAGTTGGTTTTTTTACGTACAGACCACGCTTTTTAAGAATATGGAGAAGTATTTAAACGAACAACATTAATTTACTGTAAAAATACATAACAAAAATGTAGAAAGATTTGTCAAAAAAAGTTAAAGATTTTGATCGCAATTATGAGCGAAAGTAAACGAGGCGTTAAAATACAAAATTTGAGAAAAAAATTGTTTGTCCTCGTCAATCACAGTCAGTCGAAAAAATTAGCCGATGTTACTGCAGACCAAGTTACCAGATGTCATTTCTTGATTTGGCGATCAACATTGGCCACAAAGATTATGGGATCTAATGCCGATGAACTTTTTTCTAGGGAGCGTTTTTGGTGAAATACAGCCATATTTATGTGGCAGTTTTATTAGAAATTTCAATAAAATAATAACCATGTGCCAGGGGTTTTATTGTGCCGATTTCTCTGATGTTGATGCTGTCGTATTTTTTCTAAACTCAAGAAATAAATGTTTTTTTCTTTAAAGTTAAATCTGGAATACGCGATATAAGAAAATCAATAACTATGACTCAGTGTCGACACCTGTAACTAAAATGTCCAAAATTCTCGAGTTTGTGTTACACTGTGTTTTAGGGTGCCCCGGTGAAATAGTCAGTAGTGTGCTGGTCTGCTAGTCTGGGGGTTGCGGTTTAGATTGCCGCCTGAGACTCTGAACTGGTCTGCTTCTCTTTCTCTTCTTGTCTATTCTTTATATTCTATTCAGGTATCACAAAGGGATCAATATAATGGACCCAAGTGAGCTGCACAACAGCTGCCTGTTCTACCATCCTACCTGCACTGTGTTTAATTTAAAATTATTCTAGTTGTAGAAAGAAATGCTTTACATGGAGTTTCCGGTAGAACGGGTATTTTATTCCCTTAAAAATTCCGGGAATCCCAATTAAATCAAATTTTCTTAAATTTATATTTTATTACAAGTTTTGGTTTACAAGTTTGTATGTACACGTTTCATTTAGTTTCTTAAATTTATTCTTACTGCCCTTTTTCTAAGATTTCAATGTTGGCATTAAAATTTTATTTTCAAATTGTTTTTTATTCATACTAATAATATTTGTTTTTTTATTTTAACTACTAGTTTTTCATTTTGCGGTCAATGTATTCATGTGGCATTTGCATAAAAGCATGACCGACAGACACTATGTAGGCAAGACCGGTCCGTAAGCCTGTTCGTCTGTCCGCTTATTCCGTCAGTATGCACGCATTCTGTCTTTAAACGAATTTATGGCAAATTTTCATTTTTATGACACATATACATAAATTTAATACAATATTTAAGAAAAAGAATAAATGAAAAGAATGAATAAAAATTTGTAATGGCATGTGGTTTAAGAAAAAGGAAACACACAAAAACTTTTTTCTTTTAAATGTATGTCACTTGAAATGTGTTCGATTTATATTGCAAGAATCAAGAAGTATGTATGTATGTATGTATGTAGCAATATATAAAATAGGCATGCAATAACAAATTGCATGAAAAGAAGATGTAAAATTAGGAAAATTTAACAAAGTGAACAATTATTATGTTGAATTGTAAAAGATTTATTCAAATGAAATTTAAGTGTACAATGTTATTAGGGTTGCCAGATACGAAAAGTCAAACAAGTGGACAATGGGAAAAAGTCACATGGATTTTAAAAAAATAACTGGACAACTTAATAATGCACTTATAGTTAAAAAAAACAAACTTTAATTAATTTTTTTTTACAAAAATTAAAAAAAATTATAATCAAAACAAGAAAACGTAACAATTAAAATTCAGTCTTATGTCAAATAACATATGTACATACATATGTTTGTTTATATTTATTAAAAATTTACATATGTATCTAATTTTGATGCCACATATGGACAATTCCATAATATCGTACGTGACATTTGTACTCCTATAAAATTAAGTAATATTTGCAAAAGTAAGAGTAACTGAAACAAAATAAGATCTATCTTTATGTTCCATTCAGAGGGTACTTTTTAAAAAAAAAATAATTATATTCGAATATTTGTTGTCTAAAATATGTTTTCTTTATTATTAAACCTTTATTGAGAGTTTTTGTTTTTACAGTCGTGGTTGACATATTCATGGAATTGCCCATATATGCCCCATATTTTATTAATTAAAATATCTTTCGTCAAATAATTAAAGGCTACTCGCAGACAGCAGAAGTCAGTGTACAACATGTTGTCAATTACATTTAATTTTTCTTAAATATTTTTTTTTGTTACAAATAGTCAGTGATGTACAAAGTTTTAGAGGAAAATTCAACTGATTATATTTTCACAAGCACAATTGTATAAGCAAACAACATATTATTTTCTTTCTTTTTGGTAAAAAATGTTTTTTTTTGTAGAAAATATTAATTTAATTAATAAAAAAATGTAAATCACAAAATTTCAATTTTTAAATTAAACAGATTTTTTTTAAATGGACAAATTGCATTTTAGCTTGTCACTGGACAAGACCAAAAAAACTAGACAATCCAGGCCATTCCAGGCCGTCTGGCAACTCTAAATGTTATACAACTCTTTGTCAAGAGGCAAATTTTCAACATATAAGAAAAACCGGTTTTAAAATAATTCGAAAAAAAAAATTTAAATGGTTTTCTGCACGTTATAACGTTCCAATAATCGCTTTTTTATGTTATGTTTTTACTAAAATAAAAATAAAAAAGAAAACCACAAATTTTATTTCATTTAGTTTTTATTCAAAACTGAAAAGAATTCAAATAAAAACGGTCTTCAAAACTGCAATAAATTCATATAATAAAAAGTATACCTTTGATGTCAACAAGTAAAGAAGCTATATTCAGCTGAGCCGAATGTAATAATACCCTTCGCCATTACAATGGTAAAATGACCTCATGTAGCATAGCCTAGGTTCTAGATTAACTGTTTTACGCTATTTTCCTTTATTATTTCCGGCGCCATCTTTAATGTTTACTTAGTTAATTGTTTTACTTGAAAAAAAAGATCTGCTAATTTGTTTCGCACGTATTCTGTAGTCAAACTCTTGCAATAAATACCAATATTGAGTGGCTTAAAAGGGATGAAAAGTGAAAGCTCTCCTAACGGACAACTCTCTTAGGCGGCCATTTCCTATCTCAGACAGACAAATTTTTAAGTCCCATGCTTTTCGGGTTAGTTTTCGAATAAATAAACCACCGTTAAACGAAAGCTCGACGGACGAAAATTGTTGCGAAATCGTTTTCTTTAGGTAAGTTTTAATAAATATGTTTGTATGTGAGTGTATGTACATATGTAAATGAAGTAAAAGAAAGCAGCACTATTAGTTGTGTGATTCCCCTTTTCATATCACTGACAACGAAAATAAGTATTTGTTTGATTATTATGGTATGCGCGTAACTAGTATTTTTGTAAGGTTTATAACACTAGTTTATTCGATTAAATTTCGGTTGAATAGGGTCGTTTTTATCTAAACTGTTTCCGTGAAACTTACTTTCATAAAAAAAAATGAAGAAATTAATGTTCAAGAAAGGGATTAGGTCTCAGTTCGTGGTAAAGGAAAAAGGTATGCACATAAGAAGAAGTTCTTAAGAAAATATGTCGTTTAAAATCCTTAAATTTAAATAACTTTTTGGATTATAAAAAATAAAGCAATTTGGAACAGCATTTCAGTGAAGTGGGAAGTAAATAGAAGTAACTCACCAACCACCAAGCTTATTTTTATTGTGAAATATTTTTTCCTTTTTATGTTATTTAAAATTGAAATGAACTCCAGTAATAAAATATAAAGTTGATACATACTATCTCCTAGGCAGACAAAAACGCTGTCACGGTAAATGTCCGACTGCGTGAGCTTTCACTGTTAATATAAGATTTGACCCACATATAAATTTAATGTATGCCTTTTAATAATGAATTTTATTTATTTTTATTATACTGCTAGTAAAGCTAGTAAAAGTTGATTCCAATCCATAGATTATAACATTTCTCAATCGACTCTCCCATTCATAAGATTTCAGAAAATATATACTTTATGAGGCATAAAAACAATATACACACTCTTTCTTTGAAGTTAGAGTTGCATAATTGTCAAGAGTGTTAGAGATGAAAGTAAATTCTAAAGAGTTTAAAAAATTGTAATACAAAAGTTGTCTTTATGGACAAGGAAGGACTAACGTATTTAGGTGAACCAAACTTTTCGATATTGTCGAATAATTCAAGACATAAAAAATGGTTTCTCGAACAATTCGAAAACTGACAAATAAAAAGAAACACGGAAAAAAATATATAGTTTTTTTAAATTATTCGGAAACCGGGTTTTTAATTATTCGGAAACCGGGTTTTCAGTTATTCGGAAACCGGTTTTTTAATTATTCGGAAACTGGTTTTTTTAATTATTCGGAAACTGGTTTTTTAATTATTCGGAAACCGGTTGTGGCAATTCGGTTACTTTAAAGCTGCCAAATGAAATTAGAAAAGATAATTTATACGCAATAATGATAACCATTATTTTTTTTAACAAATAAGTGATAAAATTTCAATAAACATACATACATACATACTTATGTACACACATACATACATACACTGTAGGAAATGTCACTAGTGAATCAGTACTGATTCACTATTGACACTGTCACCAGTATTACTTATTATACCCCTGACAATGCTTTTTTACTATAGACATTTACCATGTGCGTGTCATTGGAAATCTACTACTGACACTGGTACTACTGAGTAGGTAGTTCTTTTGGGACCATATGTATACATTGTCACCAGAGATTTAATATTGCATTTAAGTAATTCTAGTCTACACTTTTGATACTTTTCTGAAATAGACGTCGTTATTGAAACTTTTGTTAGAATATGATGTTTTATTAAAAAAAATTAAGAAATTCATTAAATATCAAATAGTAAAAGTAAATTATATACATTTCATTTAATTAGAATTCTTATTTATTGTGTATACATTTTTTTACTCATCAAAGAAAATGAAAAAAATGTGGACACTTTGTTGACAATGTCGCCAAGAAGTCACCACAATAGTCGACAAAACTGGTGACTTGGAGACACTTGCCCCCAGGTTTCCTTCAGGGTAGATACACATATGTATGAAAAATTTATCGAACACATCGCTCAATTTAAGAAAATATTCTATCAACATTAAAAAAAAATTAAACGGAAAAATATATATTTTTTTTTACAAATTTATTACAAATTAATCAGTCAACTTGTCTCTCCCCAAATCCTTATTCTTATAAAAACACTCACTAACGAACCAATTTCACAAATGACTTTAAAAAAAGGATTAGTATTTTTGTATTATTCATGTAAAAAAATGTTTAAGCTTTCATTTGTATTTTATCTCTAATTCTTTGCCATTAATGAACACTTCTGTTAAAATTAAATCCAGTCAACCATAAATACCAAAGAGAGAAAGCAACAAAAAAAATTGTCTTTTATAATATTGTTAGTTATTACTTTTTAGAATTAAACGAAACGGCCAACCTCCATAACACCACCCATAACCCGGTTAAAGACAAAATGTTGTTGTTGTTGTTGTGTGCATATCATCTGTTCCAAATTTATGCACAAACATACATACATACATATATATTATTACGAAAAGGATTAAAAAAAATAATATTAAAAAAATTGCAAGAAAAACTATTTTTATAGATTTTTTTTCTGTGTTTTTTGGTCTTTACTGTACTTAAAATACGTGACAGTATAATCTATAGTTTTGCTCCTTGACATAAACCAAAAAAAAAAGAAAAAAATAGAGTAAAAAATTTATACGCAGAGGACAAAAACAGAATAATAAAAATACACGTTTTTTTTTCGCAAAAAACAATGACTAGATAAATATATGTAGAAGTTTGAATAAATGAACCCCCCTGGCTCCTATTTCCTATTTCATATATCATTAATACGAAAAAAAAGTACAGAGGAGCATCATCGTTGAGGCAACAGTAAAACGAATAAACTTGAGCTTTTAGGTTATTTTGAGGGAAAATTAAAAATGTAGAAGACAGTACTTTAACTATACATTTTACCACTACCCCAGCCACCACAATACTATCGGGTGATTCATCGTGAGGTGTGATTTGTGATTTAAAATAAAACATACAATTTTTGATTTGAACTTAAAATTTGTATTATCGGTTCAAAGAATAATTTATGGCATTAACTGTCTAAAAACAATATTATTTAAATGTTGGCCATGACTAAGTCTGAGGTGGTCCATTCGGAAGTTTAAATTTTGGGCGATTCGTTGGAGCATAGCGACTCGCGAATAACACGAGGAAAGTTGGCTTCCAAAGCATCAATTGTAGCTGGTTTATTCCTGAAGATTTCAAACTTTACTTATTCCCAGTTAAAATTGTCCAAAACAATAAAAATCGGCTTAAAATCCAGTCGAATTAAGTACGAAGAAAACTATAAAATCTAAAAATTTTGTAAAAAAAAATTAGATTGTAGAGTGTGTTTCACAAACAGATGGGCCACTTGTTTTGGGCGAAGTAGGAAGTGGATATAAGGCAGGACTTAGAAGGCGTAAAAGCCAGAAGGGAGTGTAGTGTCAAGAGATTTATGGCCAAAGGTAAACTTGGCGGACTCTGCGGGTCATTATTAATGTTATATAACAAGAACTAGTATCAGTAGATGGTATTGTGGCACTCCGGATTACTGTAGAATGTGTGAGGATGAGAAGGAGATAGAAATAGTGGAGCATGTTATCATATCAGTTACTGCCCGAAACTATTTAATCATAGAGTTAGAACAGTTAAGTAATGTCTCGAAAATGCACACTAGAAAATATTGTTACAGATTTATTTTAAATAACTTAATTTACATTATACTTTTATTTTAGTTATATTTACAGTAGCTTTAGTTACAGTAGTTTTGTTTGTATTAGTTCGCTGGTTGTTTGAACATAATGTTAAGTTGTATGCAGCCGAGATGAGTTATTATGTGCAGCATACTCTTAGGCACTTTTATTATTCCTGCATTAACATTACGTCTAAATTTAAATGTAACGGTTTTCGAATGAACTAGTGTGTACATACGAGAACTTTGTCGAATGTTACAGAACACCACAATGTTACTATAAATATCCGAACAACACAGCTAACATGATCAGTATTACAGTAGAGCTTATAAAGAGCGTATCAAAGTGAGTTTGATAATAAAAGTGTATAACCATAAGTGGAATAAGAAAATCGACATAAAAGCAATATCTGAGTATGTTTAAATAAATAAAGTGCTCCTAATTTTATAACTAATTTCAACTGTTTTATTTGCAATACGAAAAGAACTCACTGTTTTTTTTAAAGGAAATAAGCCAACATTTATAAAAGGTATAAACGTAACAATATCGTTAGATTTAGCATGGGGGTAGGGTGGTTAGTAGACAGACAATGAAGGCTTGTTAGGACTGTTTTTTATTGCAGTTGTTTTTATTAATTCTATATTTTCTTAATTTAAACCATTTCTAAATCTTGATTTTCTTTCTAAATCTTTTTTTTCCTTTTATCAAAGTGAACACAATGGACCAAATGGGCCTTCGAAAGTGGATGTTGGAAGAATGTTTTGCTTCCGGAACCCCGCTTTCCTAAATTCTTACAGAAATATTTAAAGCTGTCTTGTGCAGGTTAAAAACTAAAAATGCTTTTCTATAATAAAAGTATTTTATTTACAAACCGTCGGTCTCATGTAGAAAGGCCCTAACTCGTACTTTTTACGAAATTGAGTTTTTCAGATGATTTCAATACATTTCACACAAATACACCTTGACACAAAAATTAAACGCAATAGTATCAAAAATAACAGTGTTACAAGCGATTTTACAACAAAAAAATTCCATTACGATAATACAGTTTCTGTTACGTTTTTACCTTCTCTTGTTAAATTATAATTATTTGAGTTATGGCCTTTCTACATGAGACCGACGAAACACAACAGGAAGTTTTCTTTTTTTAAGCGATAAAAAATTCGAAATGAATTTGAATTTTATCTTCAAAATGAAACAATTCAAAAATCATTGGTAAACTTGGCAAAAAATCTATAAAAAAATCTATATATATAAAAGTGAAACTCTGTGTGTGTGTTAGCTATAGACTCCGAAACTGTAAAACCGATCGGGCTCAAACTTTGGTAAGCTGTTGTATACAGAACAGGGAGTGTTTATGGGTGGAAAAAAGTGGGCGGGGCTACGCCCATAAACAATTAGTTATCATTTTAAGCTACTTGCACATGACCGATTTTTCTAAAACTTTGCACACATATCGAGCTCTCATGACTAAATAATTTCGTGATTAGAAAAGTGGGCGGGCCACGCCCATAAAAAAAGTTATAATTTTGAGGTACTTGCTCCGGATCGATTTTGGTGATTACTATACAGTTTCGTGATTAGAAAAGTGGGCAGTGCCACGCCTACTTGATATTTAATTTAAATTCAGAATGGATTTTTATTCAATAAGGGGCGTAGCAACGCGCGCCGGGCTTTTCTAGTTGATTATAAAAAAAGATGTTTATAAAACATTATTATCGTCAATTTTAATTAGCCAGGGGACAATTTGCGGCATTCAATCACCATCGAGTTCGCTGTGCTTTCAGTATGAAGATTCGAATAAGAATTTTAAAATATCGATCACGTTCGAATGCCGTAATTTGCCTCAGAAGTTGTACCTATTAAGGTAACATTTATATACGACAATTTAGCTCCAATGGGCAACTCTACTAATATTACCCCATCTGTAAAATAAAATGTGATGCCAGAAAAAAAAACATTTGTACAAAATAAAAGCGATAGAAGACCACATTAAAATATTTTACTAGAAGTAGAGTTTATGGATTTTCTTTTATCTTATCTTATTTTGCTAAAATGTTAATTTTAAAATTAGCAAAAAATCTTCCATCAAAATAATAATTAAAATTAAAATGATTGTAAAAATTTTGACAGCTCTGAGAGCCGGTTTCAATTTTTCTTTAAAAAATTGTATTTTTAGTGGTTTTAATAAAAGTATGTCTATTTTTTAAATTCACATTATTTTGTCTAAACTATGTTCGACAACAGTTTCAAATGTATTCAAACATTTTCTACAACTCAGGAAGAACAAAGTGGGTTAATTGGTGGCCGTTCCTCTAAATATACTTCATGCTAAATGAACAGAGTTCAATTTAATTTTATATTTTATTCTTTATACCGTTTTCTTCCTTACTTCTATGCGAAATTATCTTATTGATGTTTCTTCGTTCTTGTGTTTTCAACATGAAGCTTTTTCTTTTCATTTAATTTCTTGTCTATATGGATTTTTCCCACGTTTCTCGTTTTATGCAAAAGAAAACAAAAATACACACACACAACAATACCGACAACATTTCAGTTAACATTATCCCCGATGTAACAATGTTTGGCTTTGAGTATAAAAAAAAAAACACATAAATCCCCATCCACCTACTTACTGCATCCCATCCCTGCAAATATTTTATAACATTCTTATTTTATATCAGTATGGAATTCTTTGGGAGTGATGAGAAAAAAAAACATGTTTCTTTTACTTTTCAATTTTTTTCCAGTGAAATATTTATGAGGACACCGAAGCTTAAAGTTTAGGGTAAAATTTATAAAAGTACCTTTGTCATTTTTGGTACTTTTTGTTAATGGAGTACATTTTTCACTAAGAATTTGTATTACGTATTTTAATGTTCACATTATTAATGGATACATTTTAAAAGTTTAAAATTTGTTTGTAATTTAAATGGCGAAATTAATCTGCCAAGCCACCAAGTGCTAATACCAATAGATACTAACTTTGTAATACATATTATTATTGCAAATATGGCAACATCAAAATGTTACAGATATTGCATTAGTAGCTATTTATTAAATTAAATTATTGTGAAAATATTTACAGGTAATTTTTTTCTATTAAACTAATTTATTGGTAACGTTGTGCATTAATTCTTTTTTCGGTTTTTTTTTTCAGTTTTTTATACCCTTCACACAGTGAAAAAGGGTATATAAAGGTTTGTCATTTCGTGTGAAATTTATACAATTTTCATTTCCGATCCCATAAAGTATATATTTTCTGAAAGCTTATGAATAGAGGAGTCGATTTAGCTCTGTCAGTCTGTCCGTGTGTATGTTGAAATCAACTTTTTGAAGCCCCCCGACATCGCTTGGACATGGATGAGGTATTAAAATATCAGAAATATTTGGGAGTAGATCGGTATTGAAATTCAGAAACATCGGTACATAAACAACTGAGATATGAGCAAAAACCACGGCCACATAATTTTTTTTAACACAACAACAACATACATACATACAAACGTGGTATACTGGTTAGAGTAAACATGGCATCAAATCTCAGCTGAGCCAAAAAAAATTTTTTTTTTTTTTTATATCTTCTATCTATATATATAAAAGTGAAACTCTGTGTGTGTGTGTGTGTGTGTTAGCTATAGACTCCGAAACTGTAAAACCGATCGGACTCAAACTTTAACAAGTTGTTGTACACATACCAGGGAGTGTTTATGGGTGGAAAAAAGTAGGCGGGGCCACGCCCATAAAAATTAGTTATCAGTTTTAGCTACTTGCACTTGACCGATTTTTCTGAAACTTTGCATACATATCGAGCTGTCATGACTAAATAATTTCGTGATAAGAAAAGTGGGCGGGGCCACGCCCCTAAAAAAGTTTTAATTTTGAGGTACTTGCGCTGAACCGATTTTTCTGAAACTTTGCACACATATTGAGCTGTGATGACTTTAAAATTTCGTAATTAGAAAAGTGGGCAATGCCACGCCCATAAAAACGATTATAATTTTGAGGTACTTGCGCTGGTCCAATTCTTCTGAAACTTTGCACACATATTGAGCTGTTATGACTTTAAAATTTCGTGATTAGAAAAGTGGGCAATGCCACGCCCATAAAAAAGGTTATAATTTTGAGGTACTTGCACTAGACCGATTTTTCTGAAACTTTGCATACATATCGAGCTGTCATGACTAAATAATTTCGTGATAAAAGTTGGCGGGGCCACGCCCCTAAAAAAGTTTTAATTTTGAGGTACTTGCGCTGAACCGATTTTTCTTAAACTTTGCACACATACTAAGCTGTCATAACCATATAATTTCGTGATTAGAAAAGTGGGCAGGGCCACGCCCATAAAAAACTTTATAATTTTGAGGTACTTGCACCAGACCGATTTTTCTGAAACTTTGCATACATATCGAGCTGTCATGACTAAATAATTTCGTGATAAGAAAAGTGGGCGGGGCCACGCCCCTAAAAAAGTTTTAATTTTGAGGTACTTGCGCTGAACCGATTTTTCTGAAACTTTGCACACATACTAAGCTGTCATAACCATATAATTTCGTGATTAGAAAAGTGGGCAGGCCCACGCCCATAAAAAAGGTTATAATTTTGAGGTACTTGCACTGGACCGATTATTCTGAAACTATGCACACATATTGACCTGTTATGGCTTTACAATTTTGTGATTAGAAAAGTGGGCAGGGCCACGCCCATAAAAACGATTATAATTTTGAGGTACTTGCGCTGGTCCAATTCCTCTGAAACTTTGCACACATATTGAGCTGTTATGACTTTAAAATTTCGTGATTAGAAAAGTGGGCAATGCCACGCCCATAAAAAAAATTTTAGGTTTTTGCACTTGATATTCAATTAAAATTCAGAATGCATTTCGATTCATTAAGGGGCGTAGCAACGCGCGCCGGGTTTGGCTAGTATTACATATTTATATTTTATTATTTTTTTCAATATTTTTATTTTTTTTATTTTATATTTATTTTTATATTTTTATACTTTTATTTTTTTTTTTTAATTTTTTTTTTATTTTATTTTATTTTTTTTTTTAAATTTTTTTTTTAACATAAATACGCAATTTTATAATTTTACAATAGGATGTTTTTATATACAGTGCACTCGCGAAAACGTGAACACTCGAAAGTGTGAACGTCTCAGAAACGTGAACAAATTTATTTTTCCACAGAGTACTCTAAAACGTGAACAAAATCTTAATGCTCTAAAACGTGAATACTTTTTATTTATTGTTTTTTAATCTGTTTTTAAATTGGGAAATCACAGAATTACATGTTACTTGTTTGTTTACATACGATTAAACGATTTTTTTTTCATTTATGTATGCGTTGACCTGTTAGTTGCTCTTTGACATTGCTACGTAGATGGGCTGAAAACGAGATGGTAGACCAAAGTGACATTAGAGTGCTGAGAAACCTTAAAGAAAAAGCTCTTTTAAAGATGGCAAAACAAAAAACTTACCAAAAAAAAATTACTGATTTCTTCCTTTAAACTTTATTTAACAGATTCTTAATTATCCAATCAAAAAAATTTACCTGTTAGTTTTAGTTTATTTTTTTGTTGTTTTTGTTAATTAAACTTGAATTTCTTGTATCCTTTATTTTTATTTTTTTTGCAAAGTGAACGAATATACATATTGCATTTTATGTTTTGTTATTAAAAATTAATAAAATAATTAATTTAAAATAGTGCATTTTTTCTTATTAATATATAATTTTTTATACTAAATAGGGTAACTTTTTGTTTTAAATTTAGGTACTCGATAACGTGAACAAACTCGTAAATGTGAACTGCCTTTTACTTTTACTTGTTTTTTTTTTATTTTTTTTAATATATTTTAATATTTCTAAGTCCAAAAATTTAGCTAAAATTATTTACAGTGGGTGTGGCACTGCTTACTTTTCATATTCTAAAATCGCTATTTAACGTAAACTTAAGGTGTGTACAAAGTTGTTATAGCCCCTGCAGGAAATGTCTATAGTGAAACAGTACTGATTCACTATTGTCTCTGTCACCAGTACTACTGACCAATTATACCCCTGACAATGTTCTTTGCTATAGACATTTAAAATGTGCTTGTAATTGAAAATCTACTAGTGACGTTAGAGCTACTGACTAGGAAGTTCTCATGGGACCATATGGCAATATTGGTACCATATATTTACCAGTTAATTTTAGTAATTCTAATCTTCACTTTTGGAACTATTTGCCTCATTAAATTAAATTTTTATTTTTAAATGTTAAACTAAACTACAGTTTATCATTTAAAATAATTATACAGAACATTTTTTGCGTTTTTTCTGTTTCGCATTTCAAAATGTGAAAAGTGTAGACATTTTGTTGACAATAGCACCATAAATTTACCAAACTAGTCGACAAAAATTGGGGACCTTGAAGACACTTGACCCCAGGCTTCCTGCAGGGAAGAAACGCTTTAGTGGTAGACGCTTAAAAGAAAGTTACTTTTCTAAGGGAGTGGTTCCGCCCACTTTGATACAAAAATCTTTAATAAAAAAATTCAAAGCCCAAACTCTCGCATTAAGTTTCACTTGCACTATGGCATCTTTTGAAAAGAACATACAAGAAGAGGTTTGCTGCACACTGTAGCGCCATTTTATATTTAAGCTTGGATAAGGCCATTTTGTCAGCAGCCTTAGAAAAACAAATTTCTTACTTTGATTTACTCAGTAGGAAGAACATATTCGATAAATTTACTTGATTATAAAAAATTTTTTTATAAAATTTAATTTAAAAAATGTTTCATTTGATTGTCGATTTCAAACCTTATATTTAGTTGAACCTTACCATTGGCAAACTACTACATAAGTATGTATGTATGTATGTATGTATGTATGTATGTGCCTACATAAAATAAATTTTCTCAATTTAAGTGGAAAATAGTAAATTTTATAAAGTACAAAAAGGCAAAAAAAAACTAAGTCGACCTAAAATGTTGTAAAGTAAATCTAGAAAAAAAAAATTAAGAACAAAATTCCAATTTCATTTAAGCGTAACGCATTCATGCCGTTTTTTACCCAAATCATATAAAAAAAAACCCTCATTCCCCAGTTGAAAAAGTCATAAAACATAAACACAAAAACTGTTTTATCATCATTCTACCACCACCCTACCAGACCCATTATGGCTGAAGCAAGCAGAGAATTAGTGGCAGCATTAGTTGCCGGGCAGAAAGCAGAGCAGCAAAAAAAAAAGTAATAAACAAAACATTCTCTACTATCAACAGCACAACACATTCAAGCGCACACAAATCTATACCAACACAAATGCAAAGCAGTTTCATAACATTAATTTTTTTTTTGTTTTGCTTTCAACTAGAGCAAAGTGCGGGGGATGAGGGTGGTTTTTAATACCCCCATTATATGGGTTGATTTTTAGGTTGATGATGACGATGTTGTTTTCCGTACCGTCTACAATGATGACGTTGATAATAATGACGTTTTATGTATTATTATTATTATGATGATGTTTAATCGTTAATGATAATTCCGAATGAAATGGAACAGAGTTCTGAAATAATGGTTTTGTGCCTAAAGAACACAATTTTGTAAAGAGAAATAAAATGAAATATTTTTTTTGTTAAATTTTTAATGAAAATTGTAAAATAGTGCTTAAATAAAATTATTGTGGGAAATTTTTTTTTATTGTTTTTCCATTTCGCAATTTTATTTGAATAAAACAAAAAATTAAGAATTAATGATTTTTTTTTATAAATGAATATTGACTTTTTTTATCATATATGCAACGGCGAATTTTCGTTTTCGGTCATCGCCAATTTCTATATCAGGGTTGGAAAACTTGTTATGGAATTTTTAATCTACATATATAAAAGTGAAACTCTGTGTGTGTGTGTTATACATATATAACTCCGAAACCGTAAAGCCGATCGGACTCGAAACTTTGGCAAGTTGTTGTGCACATCCCAGGTACTGTTTATGGGTGTTAAAAAGTCGGTAGGTCCACGCCCATAAAAAAAAATTAGCATTTTAAGCCACTTGCACTTGGCAGATTCTTTTGAAACTGCACACATATTGAGCTCCCATGATTATACAATTTCGTGATTAGAAAAAAGAGCAGTGCCACGCCCATAAAAAATAAGTTATAATTTTTAGCTACTTGCACTTGACCGATTTTTCTGAAACTTTGCACACATTTTGAGCTGTCATGACTATACAGTTTTGTGATTAGAAAAGTGGTTAGTGCCACGCCCATAAAAAATAAGTTACAATTTTTAGCTACTTGCACTAGATCGATTTTTCTGAAACTTTGCACACATTTTGAACTGTCAGGACTATATAGTTTGGTGATTTGAAAAGTGGGCAGTTCCACCCCCATTAAAAATAAGCTATTGTTTTCAGCCATTTCCACGAACTCCATGGTTCCCACCGATTTGCCTTTCAATTTCAAGCGACTACAGTTTCCAGTTCGCCTTGCCTTCGCTATTACCATCAACAAAGTACAACAACAATCCCTGCGTGTTGCAGGATTGAATTTGGAAAATCCATGCTTTTCACATGGCCAGCTGTACGTCGCATGGTCCAGAGTGGGAACACCAACAAATTTTTTCATTTTTACAGCAAATGGAAAAACCAATACAATACAATAGACCCACTTGCATCAATAAAATATTATTTTTAATATATTCAATAAAAAATTCAGAATGCATTTTTATTTATTAAGGGGCGTAGCAACGCGCGCCGGGCTTGGCTAGTTTAATATACATTTGATTTAGAAAAGATGTATGTATACTTGTGAAACAATATTATAAATGGTACAAGAGCAACAAATATACATGAATTTGGTAAATTTATTATTAAAAATGTATTCTTAAGTGAATTGTTTAAAACCGAAATCAAAGCGAATTCAAAAAATTTTGACAAAATGCTGCCCCATCAGCTGGGCTTATAATATCACCTGCATGAATTCGCCTTGCTTGTGTTGAACAATTTTTATGACTGAAGATTAAAAAAAGTATCTATCCATGAAAAATATAATAAAACCTATACAATTAATCGCTGTGCAATTTAATGGAGAATTGAAAATGAGGAAGTAGATCACAGACAACATCCAGAAATTATAAAAAAATTTAGTAGCACGTTATCAGTAAAGCTTTGGAAATGGTAGTTGGTGATTTTCCCATTAAAACTAAATCAATTCTTATCTTAACGATATTTACCCATAGAAGCTGAAGAGTTAGAGAAAGGAATAAGAAGGATTATGGAGGATATTGAAACTAGTATGCCTCACGAGCAAATGGCTTAATTCTTAGTGCAAAAAAAAAAAAAACAATTAAAATAAAATAAATCAATAAAATTTTAGAAAATTTTTTTTTTTTTATTTCATAATCAAAAAACATAAACAAAGTTTGACAGTAGTGTTTTCCATCAGCCTAGCTGTTTATAAATTAGAGCATTCGAAATTTTACTCGAACGCTCGTGTTAGCATACTTTTGATATAGAGATTCTAACAAGAAATTTAAATTTTCGTTCACGTTCGATTGTTGCAATTTTGCCCTTGAACTTTTTCACTTTGTTCAGTATTTTTATACTCTTCACCTATGGTGATTTGTGATTTCGTTTGTAATTTCTACAATATGCATTTCCGACCCCATAAAGTATATATTTTCTGAAAGCTGATGACCAGGGGAATCGTCCGTGTCCATGTTGGTTGAAATCATGTTTTAAAGGCCTCTAATATTACTCAGATCTGTCAATATTTTGCAAATACAGAATACAGGCCGTAGTATCGAAAATTACTGCTGAGAAAAACTGACAAATCGGTTTGAAACTAAATGAAACTAAATGAAACAAAAATACAAAAGTTTCGGTGTGTTTCCCAAAATTTACAAGGGAATATCGTTTTTTTTAGCCTTTGGCCAACATAGACGATTGATGTGAGTCTTAAAAGAATTGGCTTGATTAGCAGAATATAATACTCTATAAAAATTTAAAAATCTAAGATGATGGCGGTAAAAATGTTTATATCGGGTGTCCCAACTAGAACGCAATTTTTAAATTTTAAATAAAACACAGATATTAAAAAAAAACGTGAAACTTTATTATATCGTAAAGGGTGCCCCGATGGACTAGTCAGCAGTGTGCTGTTCTGCTAGTTTGGGGGTTGCGGGTTCGATTCCCGCCGGAGACTCTGGACTTGTCTGCTTCCTTTCTATTCAGGTATCACAAAGGGATCAATATAATGGACCCAAGTGAGCTGCACAACAGCTGCCTGTTCTACCTAACCTCACCTATTATATCGTAAAGTAGACAGAATGAGGTTATGTATGGAACAATATATCGTGCAGATGGCCGCCGCGGCTTTGCTGGCACACACGCGATCTTTTAATGAATTTTTCAATGACCTTTTTGCATAAATGCTGCGGTATTTCATTAATGCAGCGTCCAATTTCCTCTTTTAAGGCTTGAGTCGTCGTCGGCTTATTGCCGTAAACCATCGACTTCAAAAAACCCCAAAGAAAAAAATCTAAAGGTGTTAAATCACACGGCCAATTCTGGTCTCTAAAACGCGAAATAACACGACCGGGAAATGACTGATGCAACAATTAAATTGTTTCTCTGGCTGTATGACATGTGGCGCCATCTTGTTGAAACCACATGCCCTCCACATTAATTTCTTCAATTCTATGCAAGAAAAAACTGGTTATCATTTCACGATACCGAACACCATTGACTGTTTGCGCTTGATCTGCCTCATTTTCATAAAAAAAGGTCCAATGATTCCTCTAGCCCTAAAACCACACCACACAGTGACACGTTGACACAATTTGCGAACTGTAGCCGTAAAACTTTTACCATTTTGGTAAAACAATTTCACAATGAGAATGCGTTGTTCATTCGCGTAGCGCTCCATTTTTACTAACCTCGTACCTTCTACTAGCAAACAATAACAATTGTTCAAATGTCAAACAATGACACTTCGAATGGCGCCAAATTTAAAAATTGCGTTCTAGTTGGGACAAATCTAATAATTAGTCTAGTTGGGTTAAATCTAATAATTAAAACTGTACCCACTTAAACCCCCAGAATTGGCCAGTAGAATACAGCAAACAATGAAAAAGGTAAAAACCAAGATGGCGTCCGAAATAAAATGGCGGATTTATGGGTTAAAAATAGTAATTACGGCTTTGCCCTCTTCAATCACCACAATATGAGTACCAAAGAAAGGGCTTGACTAGAAGAATACAGTGAACTATGGAAAAGTTAAAATGCAAGATGACATCCTCAACAAAATGGCGGATACTTTTTCTCTCAATCCTATCAATATGAATGATGAAATGAAAGAGCCTGAGTAGTAATATACAGCTGACTATGTAAAAAAAAAATTTCAAATTTAAGATGGCATTGGAAAAAATAAAGGAAAATGGCGTATAACATTAAATCTGGGTTTAAATATGAGCTTAATTTAATAATCTCATAATTCAGCTACATTTCTTGAAATTCAGCTAATACTTATTATATAACATTAAATCTGGAATCTAGGTTGAGCTATAATGTAGCCACTATACCGATGTATATGATGGTGAAGGGTATTATCAGATAACATTCGTACTTGTTTTTTATATCGCTGCTACAAAATCAAATCAATAATTTACGACTTGTATTATATGTTAAGCCTAGCTTTATCATGAGTTGAACTATCGAAAAATGTCCATTAGGTACAGATTTTTGACAAATAGAAAAAAATAATTAAAATATTTTAATGCCGAGTAAAGACGTTTTATTTTATTGAATTTTTACTTTAAAAATTATTTGAGGCTTTAAAAATATGTTGCTGTAAAAAGTATTTATGTATGCATGTGTGTATATATGGATGTATGTCGTATGCATGTGAATTTGAATGAATGAAATAAATGTACACATATTAAGCTCTGCCTGGCTGTGAAGGGTGCTTTTCGCATTAATTGCTTTTATCGATTTTTTTTAAGGTTGTTGTTTGGCTCTCTCACATTTATTCATTTGGGGTGTGTGTGTGTGTTTGTGTGTAATTCAACTCTATACAGGCTTAAAAGAAGAAGAAAATATTTTCAGTTGGATTTTTCTTTTTTTAGCACAAGGCCGAAAATGAAATGTTTTGAATTCTTTCTTTTTTTCTTTTCATAAAATGAAAATATTTTTGTTCGTGTACGTGCGTACATACATATGCGAGCATAACTGTAGATTTTATTTGTTAAGATTAAATAAAAAAGAAAGACTTGCAATTTTCATCTATTTTTTTCGTTTTTGTTGTTGGGGGTATAAAACCCACCAAGTAAGTATTGTATGTTTAGCTTAGTTGGTTCCATTTGCGTACAAATGAATCTAGAGTGTTAAATTCAAATGAGAAAAAATATAAAATGATAATATAATGCCGTATACTGTATCCGCTAATGATTATGTTTTGGAGGATAATTTTTATAGAAATGTGGGCGTTGTTACTTTGTTTTTATTTATTACTAGCCAAACCCGGCGCGCGTTGCTACGCCCCTTAATGAATCGAAATGCATTCTGAACTTTAAGTGAATATCAAGTGCAAAAGCCTAAATATTATAATTTTTTTTATGGGCGTGGCATTGCCCACTTTTCTAATCACGAAATTGTAAAGTCATAACAGCTCAATATGTGTGTTAAGTTTCAGAAGAATCGGACCAGTGCAAAAATTATCAAAATTATAATTGTTTTTATGAGCGTGTCCCTGCCCATTTTTCTAATCACGAAATTGTAAAGTTATAACAGCTCAATATGTTTTATTCATTTCTTTTTATATGTGTGCAAAGTTTCAGAATAATCGGTCCAGTACCTCAAAATGATACCTATTTCTTATGGGCGTGGCACTGCCCACTTTTCTAATCACGAAATTATTAAGTCATGACAGCTCGATATGTGTGCAAAGTTTTAGAAAATTCGGTCCAGTGCAAGTAGCTAAAACTGATAACTAATTTTTTATGGGCGTGGCCCCGCCCACTTTTTTTCACCCATAAACACTCCCTGGTATGTGTACAACAACTTACCAAAGTTTGAGCCCTATCGGTTTTACAGTTTCGGAGTCTATAGCTAACACACACACACACACACACACACACACACACACACACACAGAGTTTCACTTTTATATATATAGATTAAGAAAAAAAATAAATTATAAATCGCTCCTATGATGTATAATGATGGCTGGTTGTGAGAAAGGAGTAAAACAAATGTTGTTTATGTGTTAACTATTTTAAATGATTTGCAAAGGACAAAAATAAATATATTTTTCCATCTTGTGTATTTGAAATGATGGCTTTAAAATTTTAATAAATCCAAAGAATAATTAATTAATAATTTCAATCCCTAAAAAAATATTCTAAAGCAGCCTGAAATGTGATTCTTCCTGCAGGGAAATATCACATTAACAGCCTGTTCTTGTCAAACATAAAACGTTTTACACGAAAATTTCGTTTCAATACGAATTCGTTTTAATTTTGGTTTTCATAAACCGTTTGAAAGTTTTCATTTATTTCTTTTTTACATAAAAAGAGTTTTTTTTCTATCGTGAAAGAACATTATTACCATCGCATTTGTTTTCGTATATTTGTTTCTTTTTCTTTTACATGTAAATGTATTATATTCGGTGTTAACCCTACAAATCAGCTGTTTTGTGTTTACTAAAAATAAATATTCAATTGTTTGAAAATAACATAAAAGATATATTGTTTGCAAGAAACTAAAAATGTTTGAAACAATAGCTATTGATATAAGGATTAAGAGGAGAAGAAATGGCAGTGCACGTCAATGGATAAACAGGAGATATCTGCGTGATGCTACTAACTTTCTTAATGTTCCAGAAGAGCGGTAAGTTAGTATAAGAGAATACATTTGTTATAAACTTTCAGAAGTGAATGGAGAAAACCACTTGTAGACAGGCTCGTATGGACGCTTTTGGCAGGGTACAGGACGCATTTTGCAGAATTCAATAAGGTACTCCGTTATAATTGGAGTACGATGAGCTGGATTACCGCATTGATTACATGTCATAGAAACTTTAAATATCATCTGAGTAGTGATATTTTTGGAACGTACCTAGAGCATGCTGAGACAGCAACGCATGCAGTATGCGAACGTCTAAACCAGGCAAGCGGAAGTTTAAGGATCATAGGCAAGCACACATTAAGTTTGAATGCTATAGAGAAATTCAGTTTGATGAAGATGCTGGCGATTACAAAGAACTGCGCGATTAGGACTGTCGACAATCACCAGTCGGCAGTGTTAAATCGTTCTCTAGCCTAGTGTCGTGAGACTCAGTGAAAAAAAAACATACCGAGCAGTAGCCTCAAAATCACTAAGGAGCGAAGGGCGTCGAAAAAGGATCGGAGAGTGTAGTGGTCTGCTTCGATACACTCCCCCTACGTATGTATGTATAAGTTCCTGTGAGTTTCTATTTAATATTTTTTTTTTACCTCATTTTCTGTGAGGTTTTGTCAAGGTCAGTTCTGTACAATAAAGTGTATTAGCTTCCTATCAGCGTCTCTATGATTAAGATGAAAATAGCATATTTCCGTTTTCGTGAGGCTTAGTTAAAGTTTACATTTGCTGCAGTATGAGGAGATTGTTAACAGCCCAGCAAAAATTTATTTTGTACCGGTAAGCAGTAAAAAAAATCATGCCTTCTTATAGCGCAATATTAGAGCGCATTCGAGGGTGCTATAAATGTAAGTCAGAAATTTCTATTAAATATATTTCATTTCTTATAAAATAACTTACTGCAACTTCTCTCGCTTACGAGGATGCAGGAATGTAAGCGAATGATTACCTCTCTTTACTGCAGTTCTTAAAAAATTTATTGAAAACACATAAAAGAGACATGATATTAGTGCATTAACCATGTGTGCAAATAGCAAATAATTAGAGCATCAAAGAGCCCTACCAAGTGGGACATCTCATATAAAAATCATGCCTTCCTGAAGCAGGTTGGGAAAGGAGAGTACATTTGTATCTCCCTTACAAACCTGCTTCCGGGACGCAGTAATTTTTGCTGGGAGGTAAGTTTGTTGTACCCTTTCTATTTAGTTGCGAAATGTTGGCATTTTGATCAGCAAAAGCCATGTATCAGCATAATATAATAATAAATTTGCGTGATATAGTAGCGGGGATTATTTATGTAGAGATTCAAGAGCTCCCGTGCAATAATTAAACCCTGTGGAATACCATTGACAAACTTTCGGTAGCAACTCCCCAGCAAAAATTACTGCATACCCGCATGATTTTCTTTTACTGCTTACCGGTACAAAATAAATTTTTGCTGGGTCTGAAGGTCGTTTTAGGAATACATGAAAAAGGCAATCAATGCGCATTGACATAATAATGTTACAAACTCTAATGTATGAGATAACTTTGGTCCAATTAAAGATGAGGCGTTTTTTTCATGCGAGATTATAGGCAGCTGATACATTCACAAAGAAAACCTAAGGTTTTACCTCTGACCGAAAACATTTTGATTGGAATTTGCGAGGGCTAGTATTTGTTCAGTACAACTACGACATTTTCTAAAGACCTATTCAAGTGGGATGACGCTTTCAATGTGCTCTTTTATGAAGTCACTCGGAGGAAAGAAAATTTTGCAGGTTTAATAAAATGCTAAATTTTTAAGTCAAAATATTGGTTTTGCTTTTAATTTTAATCTTTTTATACCCTTCACACAGTAAAAAAGGGTATATATGTATAGGTTTGTCATTCCGTGTGAAATTTCTACAATTTTCATTTCCGACCCCATAAAGTATATATTTTCTGAAAGCTTATGAATAGGGGAGTCTGTCAGTCTGTCCGTCTAACCGTGTGTATGTTGAAATTAACTTTTTGAAGCCCCCCGAAATTGCTTGGATTCGGGTGAGGTATTAAAATATCAGAAATATTCGGGAGTAGATCGGTATTGAAAATCAGAAACATCGGTTCATAAACAACTGAGATATGAGCAAAAACCCACGACCACCTCGATTTTTTTTCACAAAAACAACATTACAACAACAACATACATACATACATACAAACTTGTATATTGGTTAAAGTAAACGTGGGATCGAATCCCAGCTGAGCCAAACAATTTTTTTTTTTTATTTAATATATTATTTATATTTTTATTATTTTTTTATTTTTTTTTTATTTTTTTTGTTTTATATTTATTATTTATACAATAATATTTATTTGGTTGTTGGGTTTAAGCTGGTTTATATGCATTTCACTGGTGCTTATGCCAGATCATCAGTAAACCTTTACCCAAATTCTTGAATTCTTTATTATTTATACTTTAATTATTTTTTATTAAATTTTTTTTTTATTTTTTTTTTTTGGATTTTTTTTTAATTTTTTTTTTTTTTTTTAACATATGTACATGCGTTAATTTATAATTTTACAATGGGATGTTTTTATATATGTACGTATTTCATATGAGATGAATGGTGATACAAGCAATTGTTATTGCATGACTACACATTGTGAAGGGTATAAAAGATTCGGCACGGCCGAATATAGCACTCTACTTGTTTTTTTCTAACAAATTTAAATTGTTTAACTTTTTTTAATTTTTTTTTGCGGTAAAAATTTTGACGTTGGATGTTTTTTTTTAGTTGAAAACAGTTTTTGTATGAGAATATGTGTCTATTATGACCAAGCCCCATTTGCAATTGACCTAATTCTTTTTATTTTTTTTTTTCATTTTTTTCTAGTTTTTTTTTTTTGTTAAAGCTTTAACAAATACATATATATTACACATAGATTTTCATAACATGAACATTAGTTGTATATACCTATATTTTTGTCTATTACAAAAAAAAAAAAAAATAATAATAATGGATATTGTATGTACAGAAGTATGTACATATGTCTGTCTGTATGTGTATACATACATTTTATATAGGCAAAACGACAAAAACAATGAAAAAAAAAAATATGTATGTATGTACGTGTATTAGTATAGATTTCATTTACAATAAAAACATTAACAAAATTTTTACTTTTTATTGAATTAAAATCGTATGCAACATCAAGTCAAATAAATAATAAACAATAATGAAATGCAGAGATATTTAATATACACAGAAAAAATTATTGATTAAAAAATTTTTTAGTTAAGAGACTAACTGATTTGGTTTTTATATATTTGAATTTTTTATTTAAAATTTATTTAAAAAAATTAAATTAACAATAAACTTTTTCTAAACTGCTGTCATTTGAAAGAAGTATATTGAAAAATAAAATTAAGAAAATTTATTTTTTGTCAAGATTTTGAAAGAAAGTTGTAATAAAAATTTGATTAATCATGTTAAACGGGAAGAGTAGTATTTACAAAATAGTGGCCAATCAGCAGTTTAAAATTTTAGTACATTTTTCAATTAAAGGTGTGATTAAATTAATTAAAACCATTTTTAAAAATTATAGGAATTTTAATATTTTTTGAATTAAAATTTTAAATTTTCATTTAATTAAAAGTATAAATTTCGTAATTGAAATTTATATTTATTTTTTTTTGCTGTGTACATTTATGTATTATAGCTATTTTATGAAATCGTTTTTTTCTTTTTTATAAGAATATATTTCAAATTATTTTTTTAATTATTAAATCAATACAACTCTTTTATTAGTTTATAAAGATATAAATAAATATATCTGTGGCTTGGAGCTAAAAGGGCCAAAGTCAAAATTTTTACTTTTAAGAAAATGAGCAACTTGTGCCATTCGTATTCATTCAGCCATAGACCAAGCCTTTTTGAGATCCATGCTATGCGGCGAAACATGAATAGGACGCTGAATCAGGATCTGATGAACATCTACGAATGGGGTTGTGCGAATAGAGTGGATTTTAATCTCAGTGTTGTCTACTAACACACACACACACGCACGCCGGATATTGTTGCCTCATCTGTACTATTAGATGGTATAAGTATCAAGGGATCGGAAACTCTTGATGTTCTGGGCATGAAACTTCAGTGCGACGTCCGCTGGACTGAACATATTTTTCTCGTGTCGAAGGAAGCATTCAAGTGTCTCGGTTTTTTAAGACGGTGTAGAAAATACTTCACCCTATCCGTTCTCCTTGTTATTTATACCACCTACATACATCCGACTGAAAATGGAATACAACTCTCACGTATTGGCCGGTACTTCAAAGTCTATTTTGGAGTTACTCGACCGCGTACAGGAGAGGGCGAAGGTGCTTATTAACGACAGTAGGGTAACCAGCTCTATTGACTCTCTCGAACACCGTCGCAATGTGGGTTGTGTTTCACTGTTCTATCGATATTGCAATGAAATATGCTTTGATGAGATAAGGGAACTTGTTCTCGAAAACTGCAATTTTGCACGTGATACTCGTTTTTCCAGAAGAGCACACCCATATGTGATCGATTGGCCAGTGGATCGAACTAGACACTACAGGAAAAATTCGTTCTTTATTCGTACTGTTCGTATGTAAAACAGATTCCCCGCTGAAGTTTTTCCAGCCACTTACAATCTGGAAAAGTTTTTAATCAAATGTCCACAAGCACTACTCCCTTTCTCCTCCTACCCATAACCTATTTTCCTGATACCAACACAATGCATGCATGAATAGGGGACGTCCCCTGAGTGTTGTATATTGAAAAAAAAAAATTGGAATTTCATAGTTACATTGGCCAGCATTTTATTTATGAAGCTGTTCTGGGTTAAGTATGACTTTAGCTGTTTTACCATAATGAAATAGAGTAAGAAAACAAATCTAATGCAATGATTACCTTAAAAGAGCAAGAAAGTGACATTGGCCCTTTTAGCTCCAAGCCACAGATATATGTATATGAAATAGTCATAAATTCCCAAAACTTCTTAAATTAATAAAAAAAAAATATATATTTTATTGTAAACTTTTTAATCCTTTTAAGAATTTTGAAATATTTTTATTTGATGTCAATACGACACTTAGGGACATTTTGCAAATTTATCAAATATATCTGTGGCAATAAGGAAAAACTGCTTATGTCTGATTTTATAGTTTTTCAGGAAAGTCCCTTTAAATTTTTAAGTTAATTTTAAAAATATATTCCTTTTAATATAAAGACTATTATATGAATTCTGCGCTATAGAAATTTAACAGCATATTGATTTTATATATTTAACTAAATTGTAAGTTATTAATCCAAATAATATTGTTCTTTTAAAATACATATATAGGCAACAAGTTTTTACGCTAAAACTTCCCGTAAAATTGTCGAAAATAGTTGAAAGTTTAGTTTTGATTTTCGGGATTGCAATGATGTGAAATGTAAATTTTAGCTTAAAACGACTTGACCAGTTTTTCCTATTTGCCACAGATATCTAGTTACTCTCAGTCTTAAGAATAACCTAAAATTATTTTATTTTTTTGTAATTCTAAAAAATTCTTAATTAAACCTTAAATATAAAATTGTTAAAGTAATGTATCGACTTACCCAATAACGTAACTAATTTTAATTGTTTAATAAAAAATGTTTTAATCCAATAAGTGTATAAATAATCCAAATAATTTAAGGCGTGCTGTGGGGGTTATTTTCCTACAACGAAAGATAGAATTTAAAAGACATTAATATCAGCAAATATGTTTAACGAAATATGTAAGTATGGGGAAAAAATCAATTCAATCAAGTTAAATTGAATAATATATTCAATAAGACAAACAAATAAAGAAGATACAGAACATTTAATGACAAGTCACGTATTGCAATAAACTTTGCAATAAAATAAACACAAACTAATGTTTTTTCTTTTCTTTTTTAGTTCATCTTTATTTTTAAATACGAAAAACTGTAGCACTATTAAACAAAATAAATATTAAAAAATAAAAAATGGGTATAATAAATTCAAATAAAAAACAACTAGAAAACTTTAGTATCTATGTACCTACCATTACTATAAATATTGGTTAAAAGGAAAAACATACAGATGTATAGGTATACATATGTACATACATATCTTCAATATTGCTAAAAACAATATAATATCTACATTTGCAGATAATTTAGCACGTTGTAGGTACCTATGTATACCAAATATAAATAAAAAGAATATCGAAAAAATACCAGCATCACTTTTTTACAGTGTTACAGAATGGCAACACTATTTACAACACAATACGGCAGCTTAGCACAAGCAACATTGCCAAGTTTCACTTTGGGATATAAAACTCCCAAATTGTATACAATAATAACAATAACAATCTACAGACACATTTCACACAACAAAATAATATAAACAAACAAACCAACGAAAACAAAACAAGGCACCAAACAAAAAATATAAACAAACTGCAAATAGGTATTATTATTATACAACAACCACTTCTACTACTACAACTTCTACTATTATTATACCCTTCACACAGTGAAAAAGGGTATATATAGGTTTGTCATTCCGTGTGAAATTTCTACAATTTTCATTTCCGACCCCATAAAGTATATATTTTCTGAAAGCTTATGAATAAGGGAGTCGATTAAGCTCTGTCTGTCCGTCTGTCCGTGTGTATGTTGAAATCAACTTTTTGAAGCCCCCCGACATCGCTTGGACCCGGGTGAGGTATTAAAATATCAGATATATTCGGGAGTAGATCGGTATTGAAAATCAGAAACATCGGTACATAAACAACTCAGATGAGCAAAAACCCACGACCACCTCGATTTTTTTTCACAAAAATAACATTACAACAACAACATACATACATACAAACGTGTATACTGGTTAGAGAAAACGTGGCATCGAATCCCAGCTGAGCCAAAACAAAATTTTTTTTGTAATTTTTTTTTTTTTATTTAATATATTATTTATATATGTATTTATTATTTTTTTTTTTATTTTTTTTTTGTTTTATATTTATTATATATATTTTAATTATTTTTAAAAAAATTTTTTTTTTAATTTTTTTTTTAATTTTTTTTTTTAATTTTTTTTTTATTTTTTTGTTTTTAACATATGATTTTACAATGGGATGTTTTTATATATGTATGTTTTTTAAATGTATGTACGTATTCATATGCGATGAATGGTGATACAAACTACTGTTATTGCATGACTACACGTTGTGAAGGGTATATAAGATTCGGCACGGCCGAATATAGCGCTGTTACTTGTTTATTATTACAATTCTACTCTACTAATACAGCATACCAGTTCTACGTACACTACTATTTTTGTGGTAACTCCATACTTCGTATACACATAACATAGCACAGCTTTTAGCTGTGCAGCGCTGTTCTGGCCCATTAAACGGCTACACTCAGTTCTACTACAACTAGTTTTCTTCCTGGATAAAAGCAAATCCTGTCTAGGTTTTTTTTTATTTCATTAGTTTGTACAAATTGTACGTTATTATGTAAGTAACGGGTGATTTTTAGGTGTCACATATTTCAACAAGGAGGTGTAAAACATTCATAACGATCGGTACAATTATGAGTTCTTCCTTTTTTTTTTGGGATTAGAGACCACAAATAAATATTTATCATCGAAAATGACTTTAATGCTTTTAGAAATATTTTGCACTAAGATCAAAACGCTTTTGCATGCATGATTGAGGTAACTTTAAAACATGCATTTCGAATGCATCAATCTCTTCATCGAGTGTTGGAACAAAAAATGTTAAAATGTTAAAATGGCTCATAAAATCTACTTTTTTAAAGCTCAAAAAGTCCCTTGCCTGAGCCGATGTGTGCGAGCTCGTGGTTGTTTTTTATTATGTTGTAAATGTTTCTGCCAAACAAATGGTTGTGTAAAATTCTGAAGTCACTGTTCTACTTTGCACCAATGGTGCGATTGAGACAGTTCCAGTTTTTCCGAAAAACCAAGCGCCTATTTGCTTCGAAGTACTTTGAGCCCGAATGACTTTTGTAGGATTTTGCTTATTTTGAAAGACTCATACAGTCGTCGACTGCTGTTTATTTTTCGACTCATACGCGTAAAAGAATCAAGATTCGTCACGTCATACACGTGTTTTAATCGATCGATTGGATTCTGTAAACCATCGATAAACACTGGTCCTTGATGGTGCTTCATTGCTAAAAATCGAATTGAGTTTATTGATGTACTGTATTTGATTTAATCCACGTCGAACGAAAGAAAAAAGCAACACAAATAGCGTTCGACGTCAAAACGATCTAAGTACGTATATTGTCAAAAATGTCAAACTTTACTAGAGGAACGTCAGTTGAGACAGATTGGGATTGCCCAATCATGAAATACAAAACGCAACATAATTAGATGTTTACTAAAAACTTTGAACTTCCAAAAGGTGTAATATACGAGTCAGCCGTAGCGCCCAAATAACGGAAATCATATATAAACACAAGTGGTATAAAGTAATCTTTTATACCTTAAAAAAGCACCATATATGTACACGTAACATGACATAACATGTTACATGCATACTTGACTGTCAGCAATAGAATACCATACATTCATACATACATATGTATGCACATATGTATATGCAGCAATCTGTGTATAATCTAACACAATCAATGTAATGTTTGGTATGTAGAATTCCAGAACACGCAAAGAATTTGTTGTTTTTTAAAACGTTATTGGGGTTATTTTTTTTCTTAAATTAGTGTCAAATATTGAATTAATGTCAAGTTTCACGTTTAAAATATCTTAAATTGTAGATATTTATTAAAATGATTTAAATCAAATTTTTTCGATTTAAAAACTTGTTGAAAGTTATAGGAAAAGTGTATTACATTTCTTCTCCATGTAAATTTCAATCAATTTTTCTTTAATTTTTATAAACAAAATTTTTAAAAAATTCTTAATTAAAAAAATTACACACAATTTTGATGAAAACTACATATATTGATTTTAAGAAAAATTAAGTATAAAAATTGCAAAATATTTTTCGTATATATTTACGTAAAAAATAAAAATTCAAAACAAAACTTTTCTAGATATAAAATAAAATGCCAAAACATAAAAAACAAGATACAGGGTGCACTTAAATAGGCAGTTTTAATTGAACAACTGATCATTTGCTGTCCCCTTCCAAGTGTCAAAATTTCAACTTCATATAAAAAACAATTGAAAAATGACCTTTCCGAATTGCGATCTCTTACATCCTACGACAAGAAATTTATCAAAAGTAATTGCGTTCGCGTTCGCACCAGTGAAACAAGTCGACCGGCTCAGAGCCGAAGGCGCGCCGCCGCCGGGTCTTTTTTCAATGTCCACGCCGCCGCCATTTTTGTCGGCTTAAAACGGCTCAAGAAAGCCGCCGTTTTGATCAACTTCAGTCGACTCAAGAAGAAATTTTCTTCGAAAAAGTGATGAAAAATTTAGCAATATTTTACCGTTAGAATTAAAAAAAAAATTTTAGTGACGTCATTTTGAAATTTTGAGCCGCTGATTTTAATTTGTTATAGCCGCCGCCGCTTAAAAACTGCTCAGCCGCCGCCGCCGAAAATTTTGCCTCGGCTTGTTTCACTGGTTCGCACAGAGGAACATGTTGCTGCAAACATTCTATTATTGTTGTTGTATACTTTTATATATTTTTTTTGTCAACAAAGCGTGTCACGAGTACCGAACACAAAAACTATACACTCTTCCCCAGCCGTAATTTGCTTACAAAATAAATGTTTCTTTTTTAAATATGCGTCCGTCTAAACACAGACTAAACACTTAACATTTTTTAAAAATTTTTGGGTACACTTTTTAGTTGTCATAATAAGAATCTATGACATCATCGGGTTCGCCTTCATTTTTATGTTTGCTTAAGATTCTTTGCAGAAATTCCTCCATTTTCTCATGGAGAAGTTTTTTAAATCATTCATGAAAAAGTGGTGGTATATCGTAAAGAAGATCGTAGAGGTTCTGGACTTTTTCGACTTTTATTAATTTCACGCTCTTTTTAGGAGGAAGTAGTAAGAGAAACTGCACGGCTCCACCAGAATTTTGAGGTTTCATATTTACTTTGTTAAGGTTTTCTTGCTCATTCATAAGATCAGTTTTGTATGACGGGTATACAATTTCTTAAAGATCTTAAATTATAAAGTCCTCATTTTGCACTGATGTTACAGTAAATTTTTTACTTGAATTTGCCACACACTTCTTCCAATCTTTAGGCAAATAAATTTTGCAGATTTTTTATTTTTCTTTTTTTTTTGTAATATTGGATAAACTCCACGAATAAGCCACGAAAGGATTTTGAAACCGGTGCTTTGATTCTAAGTGCTACTCAGTTCATTTGAACAAGGAATTTTAATATTTGCTTGAGCACAAAGGGGATATAAGTGCTCATATACGACTTGTGCTCCAAACAAAACAGGTATTTTAACGACAAGTGCTAGAATTGGTCGCCATTTTTTGCAACCGGATGAAAATGCCATATGCACCTCTTGTGCTCTATAACTTTCTGAACTCTATCTACTAATTCCATATGTATTTTGAAAAGAAGAAAAAGGAGCTTGTGTTTTAAGCCCCTCATATTAAACATGTGAATTAATTTTCTTAAAATTAACTTTAATTTAACTAATATCCGCATCTAGTAATTCCATATGCTAATTTAATTTAAGAAGAAAAAAAGGGAACTTGTGTTTTGAGCCTCTCATATTAAACATGCAAAGGAATTTTCTTTAAATTAACTTTGATTTTTCATATAACCGCGAATTTATTGAACATTTTTTCTAAATCGTTAATGTTTCGAACGTTCCTTTCAGAAGATTGAATTTACTTCCTGGCGTACTATCTTTCAGCCGGACATCTGGCAGCTCTGCTAATCAGCTATCATTTAACAGATTGAATGAAATGAAAATTTAAAGCCTTAATAATTTTAAAATGAATAACTAAAAAATTCACTTATTTAAATTGCTGACTAAAAGTCCATGTCTGTACAAAAATCATACGTAATAATTTTATTTAAGGAAAAAATGAAGAAGAACCTGCCATCAACATCTGTATGTGTGATGGCTAAACAAGTAATAATGCATTGAATGCAACAACACAAAACACAACAAGAAATAAAAATAAATAAATAAAACCGATAAAATACACACACATTCTGTACTATAAAAAAATTGTAAAACTACACACCCAGTATTAAAGATGCAACAACCGATGAAACTAGAAAACAGGATAAATATTGAAAAATCGAGTTGAAGAAGAAAAAAATTTTATTTAATATTATTTTTTGGGTTTGTTGCTATTTAATGCGACTGCTGCTGTTGTTAGATATAAAGTTCAGTTTGGTATTGTGGATGCTACAACAAAATATAAAAAAAAACATACTTTTCTCAAGAATAATTTCCGGGTTTTTTTCGTAAGATATAGCAGAGTTATAAAGACAGAGACAAATCTCATTTAGTTTGTTTATATTTAATGTTGTTGTTTTATATAAGAATTATATGGTGGCTGAAAAAAAAAAGAAAAAAAAAACTATTGCAGAATAAATCTGTAGGAAAAGTAATCAACGCCAGTAGTAAGTAGAAGTATTTATAGTAAAAACAAGAACAACTTGCTACTGGCAGGAATTAGAGAAGAAAAATTAAGTATGACAAGTAATTATTTTTTAATTTAAATTTTTTAATGAGAAATGCATTTAAAGTACAGACTTTTAATGTTGAAGTTATTTATTAAAACATTTTGGGAATTTAACGTTTGTATAGTGAAGGGAATATATTTTTCTTATAAATGTGTGGCAACTTGAATTTTCATTTTCGTTTAACTTTTCTGTTCAAACCAATATTCCTACATTTCCTAATCAGGCTTGAGTTCATATTTAATATCCTTTATTTTCACAAAGAATTTTTTAAATTGTGATAAATGAAAGAATAAATCTTGAAAAACTTTATAGAAGTTTAACATTTAAATATGTTAGTAAGAATGCTATATTCGGCCGAGCCGAATCTGATAATACCCTTCACAATTATGTGCATAAGTATAGTGACCACATCGTAGCTTAGCCTAGATTTCAGATTAAATTTAGGTTGAAAAAGAGGGACACTCCCGTTATACAGCCCAAACCCATTACAGGTATACGCGTATGCCTGATTGGCATGTTGTGCGTTCTTTGTGGAAACAAAATTGTTTCCTTATATAAAAATAAAAAAAATCGACTAGTTCAGTAACTCAGTTCCCTCAATGTAATTTCTTATGGATCTCCAGTTCATGTTCCTTAGGTATTCCAAGTTCTGCATAGTATCCATGTCAAAATTTTCGGGTCTTATCCGTCCAAACACAGGACAATGACAAAGGTAGTGTTCCAAGGTCTCGTACTATTCCTTGCATGCTCTACATGTCGTTTCCTCTGACAATCTCATGCGAGCTAGATAAGTTCTCAACTTCGTGTGATATACTGTTATACGCCATTTTGCTTTATAATTTCCAATGCCATCTTTGATTTTAGATTTTTACAAAATTATTTGCCATTTTGTTTAGGGCGCTATCTTGGCTTTTACCCTTTTAGTTTACTTGATTCTACTGAGCTACAAGTTTGTTAATAAAAGCTAGAGGCGGATTACCAGATCTCAATGCTAGGTGCTTCAGATAATCATCAGTTGGACTGTGCACACTTTGTAACCTAGATGCAACTGAAAATACTTTTCACTCTGTCGGGGCCTGTCCAATTTATAATGAGATCAGGCTAAAATACTTTAATAAAATCTCACTAACGTTATTCTACTGAGCAAGTTCTTCTATTTGGCTATATTTGACCCATATATCCGACAATTTATTTTGTACGCCATCTCTTAACTTTAACTTAACTTTTGAATGGTTTAGTGTATTCTTCTGGTCAAGTCAGCATTGAAAGCAATATTGAGGGGTGTTTACCTCGCAAGCTGGTGTGATTTGTTGAGAGCTGGGAACTGTTGGGAATAACACCTTGTGGCTCTGTTGACCTTTTCTCCTTCACCTTCTTCACTTTCACTGTTTTTCTTCTTTAATAAAAAATCTCTTTATTTTCTCTTTGTCTTTTATTTATTTTGTAATTTCTAATTTCTTTATTTTAATTTTAACTTATAATTTAAATTTTAATTTTAAGTCACACAGGGGGTTGTTGGCGTCAGATGTTTGCGAATGTTGACGAAAGAGTGAAAAACTGAGTCGGTTGACTTTTCAACGGCGCTTTCATAGCGCCGACTCACCGCACTACAAAGTGGTATTGCCATATAGAGCAACCATAAAAGTACCATCCACACGAGCAACATTAACTATGAAGGTGTTGACACCTGACAGACGCAAACATACAGCCCACCTTGCAACTATGTTGCAACATAAGATGAACAAATTTTAAGTTTTTATAAACTTAGGTACTAATTTAATATACTTAATTGAGTAATGATAAGTAGTTAATTTTTTTTTTTACAATTCATTTTCATTAATGTTTTTATTTTTAAAATTAAATAACGTGTTTCAATTAATCATTAAAATTAAATAACATACTTCAGTTAAACATGATAAGGAAGATAATTGAAAGATTAAATAAAGAGAAAACGAAATAAACAAGGGGAAAATTCTTATGTAAATTCAAAAAGGGCAACAAATTAAATTCAATAGATACTAATGATTATTCTTTTAGAGCTACAACAAAGAAGATAAAATTTATAGTTTTTTATCCACTTCACCAAAATACGCCAAACCAAAACAAGTCTCTTGTACGTAAATGTGACCTGGGTACCCCTTCGCCGGGCCCTTCAAAATCTTGCTGGTCACATCAGCTCCTAGGATAAGAAAATATTCCATGCTCCGGTACCAGCGGCGATTCGCTGACAAATCGCTTCGTTCGTATTTGCCCTTAGGGTCAAGATCCATGTCTGGACTCTTACCATACGTCTTGTTTTCCACGACACATTCCACCTCGACCTGACGGAACTTATCTTCATGGCCGTGGAGAACAGTTATAACGGTTCGACCTCGGTTAATGACGCAGCGCATCTCCTCAGCCTCACTGAGCATAATTGAGGACCTTGCTGTTGTGGGGTCGAGCACTGCACGGGTCCATGAAGCGTCTCTACCGGGACGAGTGATAACGCGTACATGGGCAGTCATCTTTACCCACACACGGCCAGTAGGAATTGGATGAAGCCAGGAATTATGATCCTGCATGCAGCGGCGACAACGATCGATGCTTTTACAGTCTACCCTGCTGTGTGACTGGGCCAAGCAATTGTAACACAACGAATGCTGAGCCACGATACGGAGCTTCTGTTCCACATCCATTACAATAAAACGCGAACATTGCCGAATTGCGTGGAAACGGTGACATAATGGGCAACAAAAATTAGGATTAAAGAATCCATCACACATTTTGAGCTGAAAGAGGTAAAGGTTTGAGGAGTATAAAAAAACGTGATGTAAAAAAGCATGAGTGTCATTCATTTTGCAGATTTGGTAAAAGTATTAATTTGTGTATCGGTCGTGTAATAAGGCCATTTTGAGTTTTTAGTTCTACAACCCGAACCTTTCCATCAGAACCAGGGCAAATTTTAACAATACGACCTAGACGCCATTCAGCAGGACAACAGGGTTCGTTTTTGAGCACAACGAGATCATTTTCTTTTAAGTTAGCTTGGGGGCACTTCCATTTGTTACGTTTGTGTAGCTCTTTCAGGTATTCATCCTTCCAACGCCGACAGAGTTCTTGTTGTAGGGCCTTAAGTTTTCGCCACCGATTAATGATGCTTACAGATGAGTTAAGCTCCTCAGGTTCAGCAGGGGTGAGCAGAGCGGAACCAATCAAAAAGTGCCCTGGGGTAAGAGCCGATAAATCCCCAACGTTTCCTGACATGGAGCTAAGAGGACGAGAGTTAAGACACGCTTCTATTTTTGACAGAAGTGTTGAGAACTCTTCAAAAGTATATTTTAATTGACCGGCCGATTTTTTAAGTAAAGTTTTAAAACTTTTTACTCCTGCTTCCCACAATCCTCCCATGTGAGGAGCTGCTGCAGGAATGAAGTGCCAGTCCAGCTGTTGATGACCATATTTTTCGACCGCCATATCTTTCAATTCTTTAACGTGCTTTTCAAAATTCATTTTAATTTCTCTCGCAGCGCCAATAAAGTTTCTACCATTGTCTGAAAAGACTTTATTCGGGCAACCCCGACGAGCAATAAAGCGGTCCAAAGCGGCAAGAAACGCAGGGGTTGATAAGTCGCTAACAGCTTCAAGGTGTATCGCCTTAGTAGAGAGACAAATAAAGAGACACACATAACCTTTAGTGATGCGACAGTAACGACCAGTGAAACTTTTAATTTCAAATGGACCAGCAAAATCAACGCCTGTATTTGAAAAGGGGCGACTCAACGTAGTTCTTTCTTGCGGTAATGCTGCCATTATCTGAGTTTGAAGTTTTTTACGATGCAGAACACAGGTTTTACAATTGTGAGCAACTGTTTTGATCAAATTTTTAACCTTTAGTATCCAACACTCCTGACGGACAACATTCAAGACTAAACGAGTACCACCATGATAAACTAATTTATGAACGAATTCTACATAAAGACGTGATAATCTACTGCCATACGCTAATATTATAGGATGTCTTTCATTGTAGGACAGACAAGTGGTTGAACCAAGGCGACCGTTAGCACGAATGATTTTATTTTTGTCCAGAAATGGAGAAAGGGTTAATAGGGGGCTACGAGAATCAAGTTTCTTCTTCGACGACAAGCAATTGAATTCTTGTAGAAAGTGTTGTTGTTGAGACAAGAAAAACAGTCGGTTACGCACAAAGGCTAATTCTGTCGCCGTAATTCTCGTTGTATCATACTTAGCATCTTTATAAAGGCTTTTACGGGTGAGATGATAGAATCGAAACAAGTATGAAATCACATGAAGAGCTCTGGGTAAACTCGAAAACCGGTTAAGTACATCTTCTATTTCTGACGATCGAGCAACATTAACTTGGACTCTTTTTGAATCTTCTGAAGTGTGAACATCTAACTGAGTTTGGGGCCACAAAGATTTGTCTAACCTGAGCCAATCAGGTCCTTGCCACCAAAGTTTGTTTTCTCGTAGTTCAGAAGGAGTCAGCCCCCGGGTTGCTAGATCGGCAGGGTTGTAAATTGTAGGTACATGAAACCAATTTTTGTTACCAACTTTTTCTAAAATAGTAGCGATTCTGTTTGCCACAAACGTTTTCCAATTACAAGGTGGCTTTCGAAGCCAAGCTAACACAATTGTAGAATCGGACCACAGATATAAAATATAAGAATTAAGATTTAAGTTGGGAACTACACTATTAAACAAATTTGCCAAAAGTACTGCTCCACATAATTCCAAACGTGGCAATGATGGTTTTTTCACTGGAGCCACTTTCGTTTTGCAAGTGAGCAAATTTGTGTAAACTTTATCACCAAAACTAATTCTAACATATATTGTGGCTGCATAAGCTAACTCTGATGCGTCGCAAAAACCATGAAACTCAATGTGACAGTCTGGGGTATATTCAATCCATCGGGGAAGTTTAATTGAGTCAATATCATTATATTTCGTAACAAAAGATTGCCATTTAGTAAGAGCCAGAGGTTTTATCGGGTCATCCCAATCTATTTTATCGAGCCACATTTGTTGCATTAAAATTTTGGCTTTGATAACTACTGGGCCTAACCAGCCTGCTGGATCAAAAAGTCGAGCAATAATTGAAAGAACTTCCCGCTTTGTGTACGACTGTTTAAGTTTTATTTTCTCAGTCGTAAAATAAAAAACATCTTCTGCTGCATTCCAGCGTACGCCAAGCGTTTTAGTTGTGCTCTTATCATCGAGCGACAAAAAATTTGAATTTAATAAATGCTCTTGGGGCAAATTTTTTAAAATTTGTTTTGAGTTTGACGTCCATTTTCGTAACTCAAACCCTGCAGTCTCTAATATACCAATTAATTGTTCTCGTGCCACCAAAGCATCAGAAATACAATGAGCCCCTACAAGAGCATCATCAACATACATACACTCTCGCAATATTCGAGCGCCGAGTGGAAAACGTAGTTCTTCGTCATCAGCTAATTGAAGTATCGTTCTTAGGGCCAAATAAGGAGCACAATTAACGCCAAAAGTGACCGTTTTCAGTTGAAAATCTTCAATCTCACTATCTGCCGAACTACGAAACACAACTTTTTGAAAAGGTCTGTGTTCAGGATTTACTAAAATCTGGCGATACATTTTCGCAATATCCGCATTAAATACAAACTGATAAAATCGCCATTTCAAAATCAAAGATACCAAATCAGCTTGCAAACTCTTACCACTAGAAGACGCACTAGAGGCATTAAAAACTATTCTCAATTTTGTTGTTGTACTTTCAGGTTTAAATACTCCGTGATGAGGTAAATAATAACATGGACCACTTTCAGCTCCTATTGGCTTCTCCATATGGCCTAATGTTAAATATTCTTTAAGGACCTCATCGTATTGAGCCTTTAATTCAGGTTTACGCAATAATGCTCTTTCATTTCTAAAATATTGACTGAGAGCAATATGCCTATTTGGACCAAGTGAAGCAATATTATTCTTAAAGGGTAGACTAACAATATATCTCCCTTCGGAATTTCTTGTGGTAGTAGAACGATAGATCTCCTCACATTTCCTATCCTCTTCTGATAGAACCTTTTTACGAGAAACTTCTTCTAACTCCCAAAACTTTGTCAATTGGTCATCGATTGAAACTCTTGTCATATGAGACATTCTAACACATCGTGTGGAAACATTACTGGGTGTTGGGCCAGTCACAATCCAACCAAAAATCGTTTCTTGAGCCACTAGGGATTCAAAAATACTCCATCACGAAGAATGAAGGGATACAAATCACCTCCTAATAATAAATCTACTTCACTGCTTTCGTAAAACTTCGGATCAGCATAATTCAAATCTGGCAGTTTATTGCTAGTTAATGGGCTAAACGAATGTGTTGGGACACTGCCAGTTACACGAGGCACGACTAGAGCTTGAACATTAAGAGACACATCCTGATTGAAAAGTGATACAATAACAAACGTTGCCAACTTAGATCTGCTTATTATATCTCCTCCTAGACCCGTAACTTCAGCTGATACTGGACTAGTGGGCAACCTCAGAAGTCTTTGTATTCTTTCAGAAATAAAACTCTCATCAGAACATGGATCAATTAGAGCTCGCACCTTGTAATAAGAACCAAAACTAACAATATGAACCCAAGCTGTCGCCAACATAACCTTCTTCGAAACAGACGTGTGATGTGATTGAACAACTCCTGATGGACCTGGAGTATTAGTGGACTGTATTGCTTGAACTAAATTACTTTGCCTTTCGCCATGAGAAAAATTGTTAAATTGTGTTTGACTCGTATTATTTGCCCTTACAAAATCTCTATGCATCAATGTATGATGTTTTTTCTTGCACTTGGAGCAACCATTTGCGCTATTACAGTCACCATACATATGGCCAATAGAGAGACAATTGAAACAAAATCGGAATCTTTTTAAAGTTGAAACACGATTTTTGTAGTTCATACTTAAAAATTTTTCGCAAAAACTAATTTTGTGATTTTCCTTACATAATACACATTTCTGTGCATCAACTTTAGTATGATGGGCCTTAAATTGCTTGACTTTCGATGCCTGATTGTTGTTATTCGAAAAAGATTGGGAACCACTTACAGATGTACTATTCGATGCAATAATGTCTGAGACACTTTCAAGCGCATGATATCTATCAGTGAGAAAACTATTTAATTCCTCCCATTTGGGGACCTCTGCTTTATTTTTCACTGATTGTTCCCAAAGATTTAATGTACATTCTGAGAGACGTGACGAGCATTGAAACACAAAAATAGGATCCCATGAACCAATATCAACTTTGTATAACTTTAAAATAGACATACAATTATTTATTTCTCTTTGCAGTCTTTTTATTTCAGATGCAGTCTCTTGTATGCAAGGGGCTAAATTAAAAAGAGATTTAAGTTGACTATTGATTAAAACTCTTTTATTTTCATATTGGGATCTTAAATTGTTCCACGCAATGTCAAAGTTTTCTCCCGTCAAGGCCACATTTCTATTAATGTCTCTGGCTTCACCATTAGTTTTTTGAAACAAATAAAACAATTTTTCCACAGGGCTCAGTTTGGTATTATTTATGTAAATCGCAGTAAACATATCCCTAAATGTAGGCCACGACACGTAATCCCCATGAAAAATACCAGTATCACACGGAGGGACAGATATGGAACTACAAAGGTTGGGAACTACTGCACTTACATTTTCTTTAACAATTTCTTGTATGTTCTGTTCGGCCTTCGATATTATATTTATACACCGTATATAAGTTTTACGCACCTGTGGGTGTTTCGTTTGTACTACTAATAATTCTTTTTTCTTCTCAACCTTCTCATCGAAAGACTCTTCATATATTTTCTTATAATTGTCCCATATTTTTCCCAACTCGTCTCTCTCAAAATCAAAGGCTTCCTGTGTATAGCCTGAAAGGTCTTGATCCTTTAAAGCAGCCTCAAAATTAATTATTTGATCTGCTGCGCGGATATATTTGTCAAACGTTGACATTTTTTATTTTATTTAATAACAATTAGAGAGAACCAAAACGGAAAAGTTTGGGAAACACTTATCGTAAAAATGAAAGGCAAGAACAACAAAGTAAAACGAATAAAAAGGCGCCAACAAAAAAATTCTAAAAATTCCAATGTATTTCCAGATCAAATTCTTTTGAACAACAACAAATTTAAAAGGCGACAAAATATGTGCAAATTTTGTGAAACAACAAAAACTCAGGAATAGTGGTTTTTACAGTAAAATGTACCGTTGCTCTTTATTAATAATAAATTCCAACCGAGACACAAATTTTATGCCGCACTGAGACACTTTTTGTAATTTCAAAAATATATTTACTGTACGCACCTTTTTATTTCAAATTGCCGGGAGAAGGACCAAATGTTTACCTCGCAAGCTGGTGTGATTTGTTGAGAGCTGGGAACTGTTGGGAATAACACCTTGTGGCTCTGTTGACCTTTTCTCCTTCACCTTCTTCACTTTCACTGTTTTTCTTCTTTAATAAAAAATCTCTTTATTTTCTCTTTGTCTTTTATTTATTTTGTAATTTCTAATTTCTTTATTTTAATTTTAACTTATAATTTAAATTTTAATTTTAAGTCACACAGGGGGTTGTTGGCGTCAGATGTTTGCGAATGTTGACGAAAGAGTGAAAAACTGAGTCGGTTGACTTTTCAACGGCGCTTTCATAGCGCCGACTCACCGCACTACAAAGTGGTATTGCCATATAGAGCAACCATAAAAGTACCATCCACACGAGCAACATTAACTATGAAGGTGTTGACACCTGACAGACGCAAACAAGGGGGATGAAATGAGTAAATTTTTTCTTACTAGATATGACCTTGATAAAAATTTATACGCCATTTTGTAGTGACGGCTATTTTGGATTTACAATTTTTTTTAGTGTATTATTATTTTGCTAGTCAAGAACGATACCAATATCGATTCTTTCTGTTGATCAGTAGCTAAAAAATCAAATTCAATTTTAGTTTGTAAATTTTAGTAAAAACACAGAAGTAGTTGTTTTTATATCTCAGTTAGTTTCAAACCGGTTTATCAGTTTTTTTCAGCCGTAATTTTCGAGCCCACGGTTTATATTTTGGAGTCTATAGCATGACCAAAAATTTATTAGAAGCTTTAGTTACTTGATTTTTTTAAAAAAAGCTGTTATTTGTAAAATTTATTTTTGCCTATAACTTTGCCGATTTGTTACCGATTTACCACTATTTATTTGCTCATGTCTCAGAAAGTTATTGGGCCTTTGTTCGGGATTTCAATACCAATTCATTCTTGGTTTTTTGCATAACATTGATAACACATACAGCTGTGTATAACATGTGAATTTCAACCAACACTTGTACAGACGGGTATTGCTCAAACGACTTCCCTATTGACAAACTTTCACAAAATTATATACTTAATGGGGTCGGCAATGCATATTGCAGAAATTACAAACGGAATGACCAAGCTATATTACCCTTGGCACCACTGGTGAAGGGTATAAAAAAAGTAATTCTGGAATATATTTTCAATATATTAAGAAAAACCGCAATAGTAAATGTCAAAGATGATTTTGGGGAAAGAAATGCTTACGTTTCTGGCATCTTTAAGTTTCAGAGTTGATTTTAAAAAAATTAATAAAGAGACATATCAAATTTGTTATGCATAAAGTTGATGATAACAATCTGTTAAGCTTAACTGGCATTATAATTTTAGCAACTCATGCTAACTTTGGCTAAGGTAACGAGTATTTCACTAAGCGCTTGTACATTTAAATTTAAATAAAGTATGTGTCAGGTATTGTTGGTATAATTTTTCCAACGCTATTTTCTCTCTTTCTATTCTCATTATCTAACCCCCATACCTAAACAAGAGCGTTGAGCGTCAAGCGTTGGAGTTTTACATGTGTTTTGCTTTTGTTACAATAACAAAATACATGCAAAATTGCAACGCTTGACGCTCAACGCTCTTGTTTAGGTATGGGCCTTACAGGTGTCACAGAGTGATCAATACGATGGACCCAAGTGGGCTGACAACAGCTGCCATCGGTCGAGCAAATGTCTTCCGCAGCTACACTTGTTGGCGCGCATTTGATAAGATAAATTTTGACTGATCAGACCAAAGGACTGACTTATATTGGCTTGGAGGGCGGCTGTGGTTTGACGTGCGACTTAAGCAAACCTTTGGGAAAAAAAACGTCAAAAGTGGTCGAATCTCACAATCTGGGTGAGCCGTTCAACTCACCTCCACGTAAGATGACCATGGCCTCGAATCGTACGTGGAGATGTGTTGTATCCAATGTATCATAAGCTGTGCGGCCCGTAGCGACGTTCTGTTAAAACCACAAGTCGTTGATGTTTATTTCGCCCAATTCAGGCCAAAAGTAGTTCATAATCATCAACCTACAGTGCTCGCCGTGGAAGGTGATGACCTAGTCAATAGCGACCAATGACGCCGCTAGTCCTTAATTCACATCAAACAGACTTTTTTGGAATGCATTGGACGCTTTTAGATTTCATGAGGGTTGGTATAGTCTTAAATTACAAAAATTTTGTTTATTGACGTGTCTATTCACTATTTATATTTTCTATTTACTGATGTAACGTTGCGAAAAACGTTGATCGAGTCGGACAGCTATTTTGTTAAAAAAAATGTATTATTTACATCAATCGTTAAACGCTATATCTTTCCGTAATTGTGATTATAAAATAAATAACGGCCAATTCGATAGATGTAAATAAACTTAAAACTTTATTTACCTCCACATGAATAAATTAAGTGTCGTTTGTCAAATAGTGCTAAAAAGTTGAAAGACATCATCAGTAATTAAAATTTCAAGATGGACCGTAATATAAAAATTTACGGCCAACACTTAAAGGAAAAAATCATTTATTTTATATGCATAAACTAATGCTGAAAAAATCACCCTATATGAGAAATTAAAAACCATTTCCAAGTTAATATGACACGGTCTCTTGTTCGCTAATGTAAACTTTAGAAATTTATTGTTGTTCAAAAACTTCTCAAATTTTTTTTATTTAAAAAACAAAAACCCTTAATTAATTTTCAATAACCTCATATAACGGGTAGTTATACTGAAAACAGCAAACAAATTCTTAAACATAAAAATCGAATTTCACATTAGCGTTTTTGTACAAATAAAAAATGCAAACGTTGCAAAATATGTAAGACTCCCTGTAAATAACTTTAAAGCGCCAAACATAAATATTGTTTTTATACTCCACCGGGTTTGTTTTACTATGTGGATGGAAACCTGGTTGACTGAATTTACACTATACTTTTATTTTTATTGCATAATTTCGTTCTTTATACTTGGTTGCAACATTAAAAATAATGTCTTAATATAGATAAACTATTATACACAAATTAAAAGGGTGTTTTTTTTGGCTATTTGGGTTTTCAGAGTAAATTTTTTTAATGTATAACAAAGGTAAGAATCGCCATTACACCATCAATAGACTAACAAACGAACAACGCTTGCAAGTTATTAAATTATTAAAATTCTTGCTTTGTGAGAAATGTGTTAATTTTACTCATTTTATGGTCGTCATAATCGAACCACCAAACAAGCCATTTAAGCTTAGTGATGAAATTTCACACCTGTTTTACGTTCTTGTACCTAACCCATATTGCGAAGAGTGCGTACTGAGAAAAATAGTGCTGCTGCGACCAGTACAAATAAAGACCACGATATGTCAATTCCTTACCAACAATTAGGCTTGAGTTATTCGACCACCTAAAAGATTTTACGTAAGGACTTTGGTGTGAAACCACACAAAATACACTCGCTGCAAGTCAGTTGACATACCACAAAGTCGTTTGTTTGGGCCGAACGAAGATCCATATTGCTATCGAAAAGTTGGCTTAAGCGGCGCAGTTAATTTTTGCCCCAAACAGAATTGCAGAATTTACTGTAAAGAGCAAGCTGAGGCAGTTTAAGAGCTACCTCTGTACCCTTTAAGATTCACTGTTTAATGCAGTTTTTTCGCCGGCGGCATAAGCCAAACTACCGTGTGATGATTATCGGTTTTTTTTTTTTTTTGTTAAAAATGGAAGAATTGAATTTAATTGACATGTGGATTTAAAAAGAAGATGCTAAGTACCGCACAGCACGCGAAACCATTTGAAGCTATTGAGAGACATGTTTGGGGAGAAATAAATGTTACAATAGTAAAAATAAATTTTTTGCGCGATAAGTAGTCTCTAGCCACAATTCCAGCCGTGAAAGACAACATTACAGCCACCATTGGTAAGATACTGACCGATATGCTGGAAAAGTATGCCGAATGTACATTCAGGGATGGAACATGATGGAAAACATTTACATGGAATAATCCTAAAAAAGTAAATGGCAGCTATTCCATAGAAAATTTCGAAAAAAGTTCAATAAAAATGCAAATACAGAAATTATTTAAAATTACTATAAAATAATTTAATGCTTAAATTATGTCTACCCTTAAGCTATGTTCACATTAGACAAATATTTGCTTAAAGATGGGCAACCACTATTTTTGATAAATACTAGTTTAATTTTACAACAAATACGAATAATCAAAACATATTACAACATATTGTAATTGGCTTAAATTAAGCAGATTTTTAAATAAATTAACATTTATTGATCAGCAAAAATTAACACATTTACATTATTAATACAATGGTAACTCACTCAAAGGTTGTATAAAATTATCTTTTGGCTGGAAGAAATACGTAATGTTTGAAGATAAGACAGTTGAACAGCTGTTAAAAATAAGCAGATGCCAGATCAAATAAATGTTATAGAGAAACTTATGATGTAAAATAAGTGATTAAAAAAAGAAAAATACTTTTTTGAATATACACACCTTTTTAGAAAAAAATAGCATTTAAATGCAACAGCATTTAATTTTTTATTATTTTAAAATTATTCTTTAAAGAAATTTTTCCCAAAAGTTAAATACTTTTTTCAAAGAATTTCTAAAAACAATTTAAACCCGTATTTTATAGAACAAAAAGTTTCTTTATTAGGCAATTGGACTTTAACATCTTTAAAATCTGTTTTAACCTTTTTCCTGTTTTTTTTTTTTTTGCAAACTCTTAGAATTTATTTGAATCTTCTACCTAATTACTGTCGTCATTCTTTGTAACTTTGCAATAAACAAAAATTAAATTTTATGTGCATATATTATTTTACTTTACTTTCAGTAAATTTACATTTCACATATGTAGGCTATAACTGATAGTGTTCGTTGAGCTCAAATTCTTTCGACTGTAAATGAAAAACAAAGAAAGGCTTTTAAATAATTTTTGCCATTTTTTATATCCTACACGTGTGGTGCCAAGGTTAATATAGCTTAGTCGCCGCTTGTAATTTCTACAATATCCGTTTAAGATCCCATAAAGAATATTTTCTAAATGCTGAATGACTAGGGAAGTCAATTGAGCTGAGCCATGTCTGTCTGTTCGTAGGTTGGTTGAAATCAACTTTTAAAAGTCACCACACGTTACACAGATTTGTATGTTTGTCAATCTTTTGTAAATATCCGGGAATGAGTCGTTATTGAAATGCAGCACAATAGCCCCATAACTTTCTGAGATATGAATATATTAACACCACTGCCTTTTATCCCTATTTTTTTTAAAAAGTTTTTTCTCAACTTCATCAGTATGGGTATCAAATAAAAAAGGTCATGACTAATAGAATACAGCTAAAAATATATAAAAATCAAAGCTGGTGTCGGAAATAATAGAGAAAAATGGCGAATAACGTTAAAACTGAAATCTAGGCTATGATGCTACGATGAGGTCATTATACCTATGCACATGTTGGTTATTATCAGATTCGGTACGGCAGAATATAGCATTCTTACTTCATAAACTTATCTTTTTCTTAGCGATGGGAAAAGACTAAAAAAAAGGTTTCCTTTTAATAATATTTCCTAAGAAAAATTCTTAATTTTTTATTTAATACTTTAGCAATATTTTACATTTTGTTTTGTGTACTCTAAAGAAAAATTTAATTCAATATCTTTGTGTATATAGATGAACGGGATACGAGGGTTGCCTTTAATATTTCGGGATTGGACAACCAAAGTGCAGCAATCTGGAAAAATAACGTTTTTATAGTGAGTCTAACATTATTGACAATACAACGTACACAGAACGTTTTAATGTAGGAACGCTACTTGTAGAATTCAAGTCGGTCAAATAATATTAAAAAAAAAAATGCGTGAAAATTTTTGTGCGATTATTTTGTACAACTTTCGACGTGGATTAAATCAATAATTGTGCATCGATGAACTGAAATTGATTTTAAGGGATGAAGCATCATCAATGACCAGTATTTGTTGATGGTTATTTAGCTTAACGACGAGTTTCGTGAAGGTCGTACAAAATATGTTGTTGTTGCGAAAAAACTGATGCTTTGCGTGAAATGACTCTGGTATATGCAACTTATCGTGAGATTGAGGCAACTTTAAATATAAGTGGGGCATGAACGAGATTCGTTCGCGTTCGATCAATTTTTGGAGAATATTTTGAAAAGCAATAAAGCCTTCTTCGAATTTTTTTCCGATGACTTGTTTTCTCTAATCCCAAAATATAAAAACCAACCCTCGTATATATTAATGTCAAACATACATAAATTTTCTAAGCTCAATTACTATTCCAATGGTCTATATGTATGTTCACATGTATGTATGTATTCATGTTTAAATGTCTGCCATTCTGACTGCTGGCACATTCCTTTACCAGGGTAATTTTTTACTTTTATGCTGATTTAGCATAAATTGTAGAAAAACAGAAAAAAACAAAAAGTACTGTTTTTGACTTAAATTTTTTTCTGCTACTGTGGCAATGTTATTCTTTCTCTCTCTCTCTCTCTCTCTCTCTCTATTCATCTCACATCATATTTCAATCACATATTTTGGCAAAATAAGAAGAAGAAAAAAAGACTTGAAAATGCAAATAAATAAATGGCATGTATGCATGCAATCAAAAGAAAAATAAGAAGAAACTAGTGATAACAATCTTGACACGTGTTTGCTGTTGGAATTTTTAATAAAAAGTTTTTAAATGTGTATGTACACTGATTTGATTGCTTCTGTTTTGCGTGTATGTATGTACATACTTATGTACTTATGTATGTTTGTATATTAGAAAAGTATTGAAAAATTAAAGACAAACATTTGAATGTCATGGAAAAGAAAAAGAAAACTATTTTCATAAGATATTAATTGTAGGTTATGTATTTGTTTTAAAGATTGAATAAAATTAAAAATTTAAGTTTTTTATTAAAAGTCCTAAGGGAAACTGTAAAACAGACATCTTTTGTAGGTATTTTAAGCCTTTAGCCTTGAAAACTATTATTAAAGGCTTTATTATAATAAACGAGTTAAAAAATATTATTTAATTCTATAGGTTTGGTCGGAGAGAGGGGCATTTTCATGCGTTTTGCGGCATGTTGTGCACTATCTAAGTATATAGGAAATAAGTTTCCATGAATCTGTCCATAAGACTTATTCAATATCAGCTAGGTCAAACATATGTAAGTATATGTAGTTTCGCTAACGCAATTTTTTAGTAATTTCCATACTGAAGCCATACTAAGGCATTCCAAATTTTTTTTATTATTGACATCTATGTATGTATATACAAGGTGGGCCAAAAGAAACCAAGGGGTGTACAAGTTTAATAACTTTTTCGTTTATTAATTTTTTATTTTATTTTTTCTTTCAGATTATATAGACAACACTTGGAGAATTTATAATGGAACGATAGAATTTTATTATTTAATCCAGAGATGAATTATTTTAACGCAAAGAGCATATTGTCGACATTTTAACGTCAGAATTTCGCCCTCTGAAGCAATGATTCGTTGCTTAGTTGATCGTCATCACCAACATGGCAGCGTAACAGATTTGCCTCGAACCGGTAGACCACGTTTAAGTCGCACTGCGGAAAATATTGAACGAGTACAGCAAAGTGTTAACGAAGCACCAGAAACATCTGCCAGAAGGCGTTCTGCTCAGCTAGGAATGTCTCGTACGTCACTACGGCGCATTTTATACCCATATAAGGTGCAATTGGTGCAAGAATTAAAACCCGCAGATCATCGGCAACGTCTAAATTTTGCAGTTAAATTTCAAGAGTTGGCCAGAAAAATTTGATTATGAGTGATGAAGCTCATTTTCATTTGAATGGCTTTGTTAATAAGCAGAACTGTAGGTTCTGCGGCTCTCGAAATCCAAGAGCCATTCATCAACGCCAATTGCACCCCATCAGGTGTACAGTATGGTGTGGGATCACATCTGAAAATGTCATTGGGCCTTACTTCTTCGAGGATGAAGATGGAAGTGCTGTAACCGTAAATGGAGAGCGGTATCGGTTTATAATAGAAAATTTTTTACGCCCTGCTCTTGAAAACAGACCTGGTATGTGGTTTCAGCAGGACGAAGCCACTGCCCGAGACACAATGGCACTTTTAAGTCAAATTTTTGGAGGGCGAATTATTTCCAGAAATTCGGAAATTATTTGGCCAGCGCGATCGCCAGATTTGACAGCACCCGACTATTTTCTTTGGGGTTATTTGAAGGAGCGCGTGTATGTGAACAAGCCACAGACAATCCTTGAACTCAAGGCAAACATTGTTGCAGAAATTCGAACGCTACAGCCACAAGTTTTTAAAGATGTTATGGAAAATGCTCCAAAAAGAGCCCATCAGTGCGAAGCTGAAAACGGTGGTCATTTAAGAGACATCATTTTTCATACTTAGTGTAAAAAAATTTCCCTTTTGTATATTATATAATCTGAAAGAAAAAATAAAAAAAAAATAATAAACGAAAAAGTTATTAAATTTTTACACCCCTTGGTTTCTTTTGGCCCACCCTGTACATATATAGAAGATAAACTCTGTCTGTGTGTGTGTGTTAGCTATAGACTCCGAAACCGTAAGCCGATTGGACTCAAACTTTAGCAAATTGTTGTACACATACCTGGGAGTGTTTATGGGTGGTAAAAAGTGGGCGGGGGTAACGCCTATAAAAAATAAGTTATAATTTTTAGCTACTTGCACTTGACTCATTTTTCTGAAACTTTGCACACACATTTAACTTTCATGATTATACAATTTCGTGATTAGAAAAGTGGGCAGAGTCACGCGCATAAGAAACGTTATAATTTTCACCTACTTGAACTTCTCCGATTTTTTGGAAACTTTGCACACATATTGAGCTGTCATGACTATACAATTTGGTGATTAGAATGCATTTTTATTCATTAAGGGGCGTAGCAACGCGAGCCGGGCTTGGCTAGTTTTAAGCTGTAAATGTCAATTTTAGGCTAAAAATGTGTATATCTTTTTGGGCAAAATGCGCTTTTTTATCGATAACTTACATACAAATTTGACGTTTTAAGATGCTTCTGACAGAACTTTTTGCTCTCATTAAAATTTCCTATGAAATTTCTTCTTCTAAAATATCAAGAAGCTAAAGTTAAAAGATGGAAAAAAATAAAATTTGTGAATCAATATACATATATCTAAAGAACATACATTTATACATCTATGTTGCCTTTTAAAAGAATTAAATTGTTTTATTAAATTTTTTAATGGATTTTTAAAATATTTTAAGAAAAACAAGCATACAATATTTTTTAAATATAGCAAACAAATTTCCTTAAATTCATTAGATTCGGAGTTTTAACAAAAGTGCATTTTACAAAATTTCCCTATTTACCTTGGAAAAAAAAAACACCCAACACAGTTTGCATACCAAAAATAGTAAATCGCATCCGTAACAAACAACAGCATCTACCAACACATTTTATTTTTTGTATTTTAATATTAATTTTAATTAATATCTTTACACAATAAATAAAATATACGTAGTTTTTAAAATAAATTTTTAATTAATCTCATCAAATCTGCGGAATTAATTAAAGCCTTTTTGCGAAAAAAAAAAGAATTTCTATGGAAAATATTTCCCATTAAATGCAAACAAGAAAATATGAATAATAAATTAATGCAAATTATAACATTGTATAGAAATTAAATAAAAGCAAATTAAATGCAAATTGTTCAAGCGAAAAAACAAAACTTAAAACTGGGCGTCAAGCAACCTGTGAATTCAACCACATGTGACAGTTTATAATTTTTATCATTATAAATAAAAAAGTAGTTATAAGCAAAAGTTTGCATAACAATTACATACTAAAAGCATATTTAAATAGTATATTAAAAAAGGAAAACATTACTGGATTTGGAAATACATAATGTACAGGGTGTTTTAATACTACCCAGCAAAAAAAAAATGTTTGCACTAGTTTAATGTGAATAACATTTTTCATGACTTCTAATTCATAAGTGCAAATGGAGGCATGAATAATGCCTTCTCCAAATACAAAATAATTAGCCAAATACTTACTTGCAAATGCCTGCAACATATCTTAAACAATTCATGTAAACAAACATTATCTATATATATAAAAATCAATGTGTGTTTGTATGTTTGTTTGTGCTTTATAGACGGTTAAACGGCTGAACCGATTTCCTTGAAATTTTCACAGAATCTTTTTGTATGTCTGGATAGGCTATACTTTGGTTTGAAATTGTAAGTGGGCGGGGTGCCACGCCCTATTAAAGAATAAGTATCAAATATTATATATCACGAAAGTTAATGCAGCTAGAGTCTTAAAATTAAGTACGGTAAACTTTGACATCCACACGAACATTTGGGTAAAAAATGGGCGGACTTGCAATAGTAGGCGCGGCCACATGAATTAAATACTAAAATTCGTATATTTGGAAAACGATATCGATTAGAGTAGTGAAATTTTGCAAAAGCAACTTTGATATTCAAATAAACATTTAGGCAAGAAATGGATGCATTATCAATAGTGGGCGTGGCACCTACCATATGAATTAAATACTAAAATTCGTATATTTGGAAAACGATATCGATTAGAGTAGTGAAATTTTGCAAAAGCAACTTTGATATTCAAATAAACATTTAGGCAAGAAATGGGTGCATTATCAATAGTGGGCGTGGCACCTACCATATGAATTAAATACTAAAATTCGTATATTTGGAAAACGATATCGATTAGAGTAGTAAAATTTGGCAAAAGCAACTTTGATATTCAAATAAACATTTATGGAAAAAATGGGTGCATTAACAATAGTGGGCGTGGCACCTGCCATATGAATTAAATACTAAAATTTGGGGTGGCGAAGCACACCGGGTATTAGCTAGTTCATTTATAAAACATGGGTTCCGTTTCATCTACTATACATGCGTTCTATACACTTATAAGAATGAAGTGCATTTTATACATATATCCATAATGCTCTCAAAGACACGATAATATTAAAATCATGCATGTTTCGCCTAAATTGAACCACTTCATCATGGGTCGAACTTATGCCTTTACCATTTCTTTTTTGTATGTCTTTTTTTTTGCTGGGAACTGATTTTTTTTCTTTTCGTTAAGTTCGGAATATCATTTCAAGATGTGTAAATAACATTTTTTTTGTTGAAATTTTACGAATGTCATCCGGTAAATATTTTTGAAAGTTAATATCGATTACTTTACTTATTTCTTCTTTAGATTTGATATTTTTAAACTTTGGCATAGTTGCGGATTTGAGAACTCATTGTGAGAAAGAGTATTTAATTTCGGTATATTTTCCCCTAAACTCGTTATAATTCATTTTTTTTTGTAAAACATTCGGCAACCCTAAGCTATATAAATATATTTCTATAAATCTGTCAAATTTTTTTATTAAATAGTTGCCAGAGACTGTTGATTTTTTTTCCAGTGATGCCACAATTAGTTTTAAGTTTAAGACTTTCAGCAGTTAAGTTTTGTTTTTAAAGCTCTTCTAACAACTTTCGCTGCAATACCCATTAAAATAAAAACAACAACAAATAAATTTAGTTGATTATATGGGCATCTATCTGCTAAACAAACACATAAACACACAATGTTAAGTAAATAAGACGATGTAAATATTATTGAGTTTCTGATGATGATGGCCCTGGCTTATTATTAAGTAGCAGTTGTATTTAAAGGCAGTCAGTAGTAGTACATTATACATTTTAAAATTTAGTATTCAATTTAATATGCAAGTCTGTCATATTCCTGTGCAAATATTGATGTATTTTCTAGCTACAATTTGAATGATTATTATGTAAAATATGTGTAAATATATAATTTACGTCATACATCTGTATGTAGTTAGTTAGATAGACATTATCATCACAGTAATGGAAGAAAAAATTTAAATACAGTCGTGTCTGGATATAGTGAACATCCGATATAGTGAACACCTCCATATAGTGAACACCAACATTTTTGCATGGAGTACTCTAAATAGTGAAAAACTCTAATAGTGAACAAAATTTTGAAAACAACTTCAACAACAATTCTTTTATTAAACCTAAATACATATGTACATATATTTTCTTTTTTGTACAAATTGTTTCTAATCAGCTATTGCATTTACATGTATGTATTTTAAGTAAATAAAACGAGTTTTTTAACAAAAATTTCAACCTTGATATAGAGAACAACCTGGATACTATGAACAAGCCTTGCAAAAATTAATTCACTATATCCAGACACGACTGTATAACTAAAAACGAGGGCTTGTAGTTATTTTTTGTCAGTGAACTTTACTATATCTTGGTGCCTCAAACGTACATATTTGAGTCACAATCATTTTGCCATAATAGTATTGTTTTTTTCGAGGTTCAACTTCGGATATCCTGTTCTGAAATTAGGCGTAAAGAGCAAATAGTAGTCAGACGTAGCAAGGTCTGGACTAAAAGACAGATAAAGCAAAAATCACATGGTTCTAAAAAATATTATCTAGCGTTATAATCTTATATTGTCTAGCGTTATAATTAAATTTAACAGTTTTATGTCTGGCCGCATATTCTGGGCGTTTTTGAGCCAATATTATCTTCAAAAGAACCTGTTGCAATCGGTACAGTTTCCCTGTGATGTTCTGGGCAGATTTCAGCAGCTCATAACAGAAAGTACCCTTTTGGAATCACCAAATACAGAGCATTACTTTTGTGGCATAAAAATTTGGCTTTGGTGTCGGCTCAGTGGGTTGGCCGAGCTTTACATACGATCTCTTACCGCAATAAATTCTTTTTTTATTTGCAAGTAATGATTACGTGCAAAAATGATTTTCTTTTGCAGCATTTCGAACATACAAAATTTTCTTTTAAGGTCTCTTGGCTTCAATTCATATGACATCCAAATTTGCCTGCTTTTGTATTAACTGTTGCTCGCAAGTGTTTTAAATTTGCTGCTTGGGTAGCTCCAAATAAATTTTCTAAGAACTTTTTGAGTTTGAAAACAATCTTCATGGGGCAATGCCTCCAATTCTTGGTCATCAAAATTGTTTGGCTCTTCTATCTTTGATCTTTGTCTTCCGTGACAAACGAATACTACAATAACAAAGTGAGCATAAATGACAGATATGTAGGCTTCAAATGACATAAGTAAAGTTGTGAATATCGCATCCAACCAGTAACAATACTAATTGTATTCTATTGGTTGGTGATTTTAAATTGGATCCTGAACCCAAAGATAAAGAGTGAGCCAGAGAAAACTTATATTTGTATTAAGTTAAATAAAACTTAATCCGCCCAAACAAAATTCTCAAAAATACTTAAATTTATTCAGATATTCTACAGGTTCATTAAACATTAAAATATTGGCATATTACTCGGTATTAAAAAACTTATAAAGATGTTATAGTTGCTTTCGTTGTCCTTTCGGACAAGGTGGTTCACTTACTTTTTAAACTAGACATGTGCTGGGATACCTTTCCCGTTTCCTTTAATTTTTTTTACAAAAGTCCAATACCTTTCAGAGGTCAAAGTTCCCTTGCAGCAAAAGAAGTGATTTAATTTAGATAAAAGCACTAATGATTTTAACATAAGCTTGTCAGTGAAGATCATGTGTTTACATGAATATATTAGCGGAATCACTCTTGGTAACATTTTTGCAATTAGTGCAAATATGCACTAATTTTTTGCTACCAAGCGTGAGTGCATTTTTCACGTGTGTTGCAAACTTATGACAACGAGCTGATTTTTTAGGTATTTAAGAAACAACAAATCTTTTTTTAAATTATTAAGTAAGATTCTGTGTTTTAATATTTTCCGAAAAGAAAATTAATTCATTTTAAATAAATTACAATGCCTAAATCAACGGAAAAATATAATATCAGAATTTTTTTGTTAAAAAATGCCATGTATAAAATTGGATTTGTGAAGATTTTAAATCCTGAAAGTAAAAAAATTGTGTATCTGTTGTGCAAATTTGTGTGACGTTTGTTTGCACTGATTTTTAGTTGTGCATATTTGCTCAAGTGATCCAATTTGCAATTTAATAGAATTTGTTTTTGTAGTCGTGCACAAGTTAAATTGTTTGCTAGACTTGCACGGTCTGCACGACTTGCAAGGGTAGTTTGCATCAAAGAGTGAGTTCCGCTGTTATTGAACTGCACTTGCACTGCGTTCTAATAAGTACCCATGCTTATTTGGTAAAAAGCAAGTGCTATTTCATGAGTTGATTTTGTTTGTTTACATGATTTGTTTAAGATATTTTACATGATGTGCATTAATTTTAAAGCACATCGTTTACAACGAATTGTTTTACATTTAGAAATTATGCTTTTGCACTTTTGATTAAGAAATCTTAAATTGTGATTCACTTTGAACTACATCCAATTTTTTTTGAGGGGTTTGAACAGTCGGGTTAATTTATCTCCCTTATAGTGTCATATGATGCCATATCAGACCAGAAATAGAAGCCATTCTGACCTGCTTTAAGAAAGATTTTGTAGATACTCTGTAATACATATTTCTGTGTTTGTCGTGCTTGACATTACATATAATTGACTTCTTTTTAAAACAACAAAAAATGACTTGTTACACATGAAACTTTTTGGAGACTTTTTTTAGCTGTTACTGTTCTTGAACAAAATCTCGTCCATCAGCCACATAAAAATCTTGACTTCGAAATTGTGAAAAGTCCGCCAGTACATAAATTTTTCCTCGTCTTTTTTGCTTCCAAGTTCTTTATCGATTTGAAATTATCTGAACCTTATATAAACTTTAACCCATCATTAGATTAGGCTTAGCGCATCAAAGAAGAAGATCACTTAACTTTGAGCTGCTTTTCGGATCGATGTGTCCGGTGATCTTCGCAAGACTTGTTTGACTTCTTTTACCTTTATCAATATCTGTTAAGATATGTTCTTGCTTCCTGATCCAATTTTTTTTTTTCAATATTCAAGTCTTCCTTATACTGGCTTTTGAAACAGTGTTGCGATGAACTTTAGATCTTTTCCTAATTTTTTTTTAATTTTTTTTTTATTCTGAAATTTAATTTAATTTAAATAAAAAAAAACGGGAAGTCACTTCCTTAAAATAAATTTTTGTGTAACCCACACACTTTTTTAATAATAGGTTGCCAGAAGGAAAGCAAAAAAAATATATCCCACAAAAACAACCGTTATGATGCAAATATCTATTTAAAATTATTAAAATTAAATGTATTACACAAAACAATATTTACATTATAAATTTTAAAATAATGGCTTTATTCAAACTGATTTTATTTAAAAAAAACCTTCCCCTGTAAAATTTCGAGTTTGTGGGATACATTTTTTCGGCGGTTATGGCTCGATATGTACATACATAAGTATGTAGGACAAAAGTCCGTAGAGCAGGAAACAAATGATTTAAAATTTTCTTGGAATTGATCTGAGTTTTCGGAATAGAAAATCAAATTCTCCATAACCTAAGCTGTTGTGAATTGAACATTTGTTAATGATTTAATACTTTTAATTCATTTATTCATCCTATAGTACAGCGATTATTTTTGTTAGTCTATTATTGTATTATTTTTTGTACCGATTTTACACATTTGTTTCTAAGACTTTCATAGCCTTTTGAACGATAAACACATGTGATGTGAAATTTAAGTACCATAGACAAAAACAAATTTATATCTGTATAGGTACATATAATGCACGTACAAACATACTTATGTACGTACATATGCAGGTAATAATACTCGTATGTATCTCACTAACCCATAGTTTGTATATACATACATATGTATGTATGTATAGACGTGCATAAATACAATTTTCAAATGTACTCACAGACATAAATTCATTTTAGAGAGTTTCAAATAATGTCTATAACTTTGTTTGTAGATAAGTGTGTATGATTGTATAGCAAACACACGTGTGTGTCTGTGCTAAGTTTGTGCAAGTGAAATGAAGTTTGGCAACATTGCAAATAATAATTTTTTGTTTTGTTTTGTTTTTTTTTTGCTCAAAAGGTCATAAAACTCGCTCTCAATATTATACATACAACAATTATAACAGCAACAACATTGGAGCAACATGAAAACGACAATGTGGTGTCTGTTATTTTATTTTTTTTGGCGTATGGCGGCCCATTGTATCTGGCGGTTGCCAGTTGTAGCTGCATATACATAATTGTTTTTTTTCGCCTTCTTTTGTTGTTGTGTAGTTTGTTTTCTTTTTTCTGTTTTAAATCTAAGTTCTGATAGTTTACACAAATAGCAACAAAAACGAAGAATTTTTTTTGTTGTTTTTGGTCATGTAGTTTGAAGAAACAAAATACCTATCGTCCAACTGACAAAACTTTATAATAATCCAGTTTGTGCCTATTTATGGATTTGGTTTTATTTTTAAATATGCGCTTTGTTATTGCTGTGTTTAGAGGATTTTTAAATTTTTAGCATAGAAATTTGCGGAAATGATACCCATCTTGCATATTCTTTTGGCATTTAGACATGTGTTTTGCTTTAAAGGGGGACAAAGGACACATTTTTTTATTTTTGTACTTTTAGAAGTTTTTCACATAATGGTATTTAGATATCTAAGAGAGACGACAAAGAAGAGAATTTATAAAAAAAAATGTTTAGAAATTTAGAATATTATTTATTAAAATATTCTGTATTTTTCCCCTTTTATGAACTTGGTAGCATTGAACATTTTTATTTTTTTTAAAGGACTTGGGTTTGAAAATAAATATTAATTCAACTAACTTTTTATTATAATTAACATACTTTTTAAAAAATTTTATTAGAAAACATGGTAACAGTACCTGTGTTTGCTTGAACAAAAAACGATGTTATCGAAAAACAAAAATAAATTTTAGATACAATTGTTGATGATCACGGAAAAACGTTGATGATGATGGAAAAAATTATACCTATAGGTACATACATATATTTATATACCTTTGTCATTACGCTTGTTATTCCTAAAATATTCATTTCCGACACCATAAAGTATTAACATTATTTTCTGAAAGTTTATGACAAGGGGAGTCGATTGATTTTATATCCGAATGTGACATCAACCTTTTTAAAATATCCGGGAATGATTCGCTATTTAAATCTGGCATAGTCGCCCCTTTCCGAGATTTAAGCAAATAAACGCAACTGCCTCTCGTTTTCCTCATATGTGTTCCATGAAAATCAAAAATTTTCCGTCCAAAGATAATTTAAAGACACTGTTGCTCATATTTGTAGATATGATGTGCCTCTAGGACTATTTGTAAATTTCGGGCAAATCGTTTAGCAATCAGCAAAGTTATAAATTCTATATCTATATATATAAAAGTGAAACTCTGTGTGTGTGTGTGTGTGTGTGTGTGTGTGTGTTAGCTATAGACTCTGAAACTGTAAAACCGATCGGGCTCAAACTTTGGTAGGCTGTTGTACACATACCGGGGAGTGTTTATGGATGAAAAAAAGTGGGCGGGCCACGCCCATAAAAAATTAGTTATCAGTTTTAGCTACTTGCACTTGACTGATTTTTCTGAAACTTTGCATACATATCGAGCTGTCATGACTAAATAATTTCGTGATAAGAAAAGTGGGCGGGGCCACGCCCCTAAAATAGTTTTAATTTTGAGGTACTTGCACTAGACCGATTTTTCTGAAACTTTGCACACATACTAAGCTGTCATAACCATATATTTTCGTGATTAGAAAAGTGGGCAGGGCCACGCCCATAAAAAAAGGTTATAAATTTGAGGTACTTGCACCAGACCGATTTTTCTGAAACTTTAAACACATATTGAGCTGTCATGACTAAATCATTTCGTGATTAAAAAAGTGGGCAGTGCCACGCCCATAAAAAAAAGGTATGATTTTGAGGTACTTGCACTGGACCGATTATTCTGAAACTTTGCACACATATTGAGCTGTTATGACTTTACAATTTCGTGATTAGAAAAGTGGGCAGGGCCACGCCCATTAAAACAATTATAATTTTAAGGTACTTGCACTGGTCCGATTCTTCTGAAACTTTGCACACATATTGAGCTGTTATGACTTTACAATTTCGTGATTAGAAAAGTGGGCAATGCCACGCCTATAAAAAAAATTATAATTTTTAGGTTTTTGTACTTAATATTCAATTAAAATTCAGAATGCATTTCGATTCATTAAGGGGCGTAGCAACGCGCGCCGGGTTTGGCTAGTAATATATATTTTTAAAATTGTTCAAGTTCCCTAAGAATTTTTTGACACGCTAGAGACATCGAATTACAAGGTGTAATCTCGAAAATTATTCCTGAGGCAAACAAATCATTTTGAAACTAGCTGAGATAAACATAAGCTTAAAAATACAACAGCTTCGGTGTTTTTCCTTAAAATCTCAAACAAAAATCACTTCTCTCAGCTTCTGGATATAAAATGAATAGGTTTGACTATCGGAATGTAATCTGTATATAAAAAAATCCATGCCACTTTTCGTTGTAATTTCAAAACTCAAGAACGGGCTCACCTATCCGACCCAAATGCTTAGGCTTTGTTCGGACTATTTGGTAGATAGTTTATGTGAAGTTTGCATAAAATCCGTTGAGCGGTTTACGGCTAAAAAAGTGCTAAATCGGTATCTCAGTATCTGCGGACTTTACAAGGATACCACAAAAACTCAGAGAGGAACAAAGAGCCTTTTAAAAATAATTGGATAGGTGGTGTTGGGTACTTTTTTGAACAGAATTTATCTTTGAGAGGGATAGCAATAGGAAAAAATTAAAAACGTAGTTGTACTCTCCTTAAAACATTCTATAATGAATTTTTTGTACTTTTTCGAAATTTTGAAAAAGGGCTAAAAACCGGTAAAATCGGTAATATTGTATCTTCGGACCTAATGAATGTAGCACAAAAATTCAAAAAGATTCTAGAAGGCTAAGGGCATTTTTTTGAAATTTGGTGTTACGTAGCGAAGCACGTACCGGGCGCCTAGTACACTATTAAAACAAATTTAAGAACCATGATGGCATCCAATACAAAATGGCGTAAAATAAATTTATAAATGTGTTAAATTTAGTAATTAAAAATGTACCCAATTTAACTCCGCAATGTGGTATTAAATAAAAGAGCTTGACCAGTAAAATACAGTCAACTAGGAAAAAGTGTAAGGTGCCGTCTAAAAAAATGGCGGACATTTTTTTCTTAATCCCCTCAATATGACAGAATAATACAGTTAACTAAGTAAAAATCAAAGATGATGTCCGAAATATTTTATTAACAGATTCGGCACGACGGCACTGTTACTTGGTTTTAATTAACAATTACTGGATGACTGATTCTTCACAATGACTCGAAAGAACATTTTCTTAACATTTACTTTTTTTTCATATTAATACCGACAGCCGCAACGCTATATAGTTGGTTAATTCGGAAGGTTTTCGAGATCATGACTTACAATTCTGTGGCTTGGAGCTAAAAGGGCCAATGTCAAAATATTTACTTTTAAGAAAATTTTAATTAGAATTTGATTTAGCTGTTCTGGGTAAAGTATGACTTTAAATGTTTTACCATAATGAAATAGAGCAAGAAAACAAATCTAATGCAATGATTAACTGAAAAGAGCAAAAAAGTGACATTGGCCCTTTTAGCTCCAAGCCACAGAATTTTTTGAGAAATTATTTTGTTGAACAGCTAATTCTGTGTTATAGGAGCATTATAAATGTTATACGTATACGTTTCGTATGGGAATGACAATAAATATTGCTAAAGATTTTTGATAATTTGAATCTTGGCCTAAACAATTTTTCAGATACTGAAGGATTTAAAAATTCAAGTCAATAATTCTGATCAACAGAATTTTTTCGGCGCACTTTCAGGCAGTTAAAATAATAAGCAATTTAATTTGGTCACTCTGTTTGTTAATACGACAGAAAATAAAACAAGTGTGCGAGATTATAAATAAACTTTGATTATTCGAAAAAAAACCTTTTTTGTGTTTCCTTGAAAATGTAATTAAAATGAATGTTCTAATTTCCCATTAACACTATTTATATACAAAGTAAGTAAAATGTAATTAATAACAAGGGTGTTACAATGACATGCTTGTGAATAATATTAGAATAAAAAAAAACTATTAACAAATCAATAATTATTATAAAACGAGCAAACATTTGGGAGGGAGAGAGCGAAAACTACTGAGAACGCAAATAAAAATAAACAATACAAAATGTATTGTACAATGACCTTAAAGCCATTTCAGTATATCGTTTAATATTGTATTTAAGCTGAAAAAATAGCAATAACAAAATCACATAAAAATGAAAAAAGTATTAAAATTAAAGGAAGAGAAAAAAACATAGAAATGAAAAGAAAATCATATTAAATTCAAAGGTTGTGCAAAAAAGGTTTCTTGAAGAGAAAGAAAAAATAATTAATTTAATATAATTAAAAATGTCTTAAAGATAATTGTTCAATAACGTGCCCAAATGAATAAGGTTAGTAAACTTATCAAAAATTGTCTATAAAAAGCGCTATAATTGGCTGTGAAAATGTTCATCCATCTTTAATATTGTGTGGTTTTCGGCTTCATGAATGATATAAAAAAAAAAATAAGAAACGCTTTTAAGAAATCCGCCGGGTGTTTTCTATAAAGATATAAAACTTTAAGTTGGCAACACTTTTCACCTGGCGGCCATTTTGTCAGCTGTCAAGTTAATTACGTTTAGGATGGTTTGGCATTTCAACACAAATAGACTAACGCATGAATAGCAAGGCGAAGATTCGATGAATGGGATCAAAACAAAATCGCCTTTGTCCTCGATTTTCATTTCATAAGCGAATTTTGTTTGAATGGATACGCCAATAAACAAAACTACCGTATTTGCAGTGATGATAATTCCCAAGTGTATGTAGAGACCCCGTTACATCCAGAAAAACAGACTATTTGGTGTGCTTTATGGGCTAGTGGAATCATTGATCCGTACTTCTTAGAAACGCTGCTGTTCAGAAAGTTACAGCTAATGGTCACCGCTATAGGGCTATGGTTACTGAATTTTTCGTTCATCAATTGAACAACCATGATGTGCAGTAGCTGTGGTTTAAAGAAGACGTGTTACAATTGATTGATTGAAGAAAACGTTTGGTAATTGCACAGTTTCACGTTTCGGACTCGTGAAGGGCTGGTGGAATCATTGATCTGTACTTCGATGCTGGTCAGAATGTTACAGTCAACAACAACAGCTATAGAGCCACGGTAACTGAATTTTTCATTTATCGATTTAACAACCATAACGTGCAGTAGCTGTGGTTTCGACAAGACGTGTTATAATTGATTGATTGAAGGAAACGTTTGGTAATTGCATAGTTTCACGTTTCGGATTCGTGAATTGGCCTCCAAGATCGCGCGATTTAATGCCGCAAGACTTTTTTTGTGGGGATATGTGAAGTCGCAAGTCTATGCCGATACGATTGATCTCTTGGGGGGACAACTCTCGCCGCATTTTCACCTCAAGCTGAAAATGTTCTCGTATATTTTACCTCCAGATTAGACTATGTCCGTGGCGTTCATATGCCAAAAGTGATATTTAAATTATAATGCCAAAAGATTATCTTTCGAATAAAATAACATTTATTTCAATTTAATAAATTCGTCGTTGTTTTATTTCATTTTAATGTTCTCTAAAGCTACTTAGTAGTCGCGTCATACTTATTCTTTGCCTATTTAATTCAAGTTAAATTGAAGTATGTAAGTGTGTCACACTTTTTTCCACTGACAAATTTTTTGCTCATATAGAAAATACGAAATTTGAATAACCCTGATGTGGAAGCCGAGCATAAAAGTAGGCGTGTAAAACTGTTTTTTTACTTATGAATAATTTAAATATTGAATCATTTCATTTAAATATTGGTGTATTTCCTTTAAATAAACTGGGATTAATAATAAGCACTCTTGAAATTTACGTTGTAAGTTTATTTAAACACACTCACATATTACAAGAGTTTATTAAAATATTTCACTGTTTTTAACTTTATCTCACTATGCACTTATAGTACTGTGCATAACAAAAGCAACAACATGGTTGGAAACTTAAATATTTATTTCTTTAACACATTGTATTTTGTTTACTATCAAAATTTAAATTATAAATGTACACAACTGGATATACATAAATAATTATTAGTAAGAATTAGTTAGTTAGATTAGCTCAGTTTAGAACGATAGGTGTGCTTAACTAAAATTACATATCAATACTTTGTAATAAGAGTCCTTGTTAACATCTGCACATCTACAAGACATAATAAACGTTATTATTTGTAGATTTTGGAATTCGTTCTTACTTAGATTTTAAGGTTTGATATAATTTTGTTTTATTCTAAAACTGTTAACCGGTTATGCTTTTCTTTAGAATCTAAAACATATTTTTAATGAGATTTAAGTCGAGAGAATGTGCCGGCTAATTAAGGACTTGAATCCCATTATTTCTCATGAAGTCCTTTGCCAACTCCGATGTGTGTTCCGGATGATTGTCATTTGAAACACCCATCGAAATGGTATATTCCACTCGGTATGTGGCAGCATTTGGGCTTTTTCTTTTTTGAAGTCCTTATAACAAAGAATAGTTTAATTATTTGTAAAAACCTTTAAATAAAAAGTTAATCTAATTATTTAAATGTGTTACTGAATTTTTTTTTTTTTTGCTTTTGGCGATTGGTGCCATGCATTTCGGACGATGTATGTATGTTTGTACAAACTAGCTTTCGGAATGCATGAAATTTGTATGGCGAGTACCCGCTTTAAAGCATTACTTTTGTAGCATAAAATGCGCTTTCTTTAAAGCGTATGATTTTATGTAAATGAAAGGCCTGCAAATATAGAGTTTAAGATTTTCTCGCTTAAGAACCTGCTTTAAGGGAAGGACGGAATCACTTGTAATTGGTTAAGTTGTAACATTTTTCATTTATTTAGTTACTTCCACAACTTTATCAAAGCGAAGCTTCTTTTGAAGCGCATATAAATGTGCTGCCATTTTAAATCCTAATGTTAGTGCTTTGCAAAATTCAACTTGTTTTATTAGGATGTATTTTGTAGCTTTACATTCATGTAATACACGTACAGGGTTGCATTTATCAGTTTTACTTTAGCTTTTAAATGTTTGCTTCAATTAATTTTAAAAATACAGTTCTCTGAGTATCAAGTAACCACTTTAAGAGTATTGGAGTAATTAAAGAAAGGGCAATTACTCGATACTCAGTACCCAATTACACAATACTTTGACAGCACTAGTTAACTAACCTGGGGCCGAATTACGGCATTCGAACGTGATCGAAATTTGAAAATTCTTATTACAATCTCTATACCTAAAGCACAGAGAACTCTAATCTACTTTTACAACACAATACAGGACTTTTTTGCTTGGATCGAACTCATCTGTTTTGTAAAGGTCAACTCGAGATACTGATAGGTTTAGCCGGCCACAGAGTATCCGTTCTGTTGAGAACATCGCAGCCTTTTATTTAGAGACCTAATGAAGTTCCCTTAGTGCAAGCATTGCATTAGTTTGTAGCTTTTGTACATGTATTTATAGTAGAAATTTCCTTATACTACGGAAGCCCAACATTAAATGAATCATAACATTTTATTTAAAATAATCTAAAAATCGATTTTAACAAAATAGTTTGTTTAACTACTTTGATAAGAAGCATGCAATTGCTTTTAATTTTCTCGTTCCCACCTTGCTGATACTAACTGACTTCACATCACGAACCAGTAACACCTTTTTTTGCCACCGACTGCAAGTATTACAGAATGTAACGTGACAAGCACGTTTAAACAAAATGTTATAACATCATGCAACCTCAACACATTTTTCAAAATAAGCAGTAAAAAAACGATTTTTCTACAATTTAACACTAGATATTTTCTTTGATATTTCATGTCATTGTTTTTGTTGTTAAGAATTTTAGGTGGAGTTCTATTTATTCTACTTCTATGATATCTTCTTCTTGATGTTGGGTTTTCTTTTACTATTTTTAAATTGTTATAAAACTACCAGACTTTTTGCAGTGCAAATATATAAAAAAAAGAAGAAAAACTACAACAAATTGAGTTCTTTGTGAAACAGACTCGTCGTTTAGTTAACATTTTTGGCTAGTGCTGGCATGAGTCGCGTGTCACTGTGACATAAATTATATAAAAAAAAAATACAGTTTTTGTATTAAACAAAGAGAAGAAAAACAATAAATAAAACACGTCATAAAGTTTCGGTCAACGAGTGAGTGAGTTATGGGAAAGTAAATAATAACAAACAAAAACAATAACAAGAGCATACATCAGTCAGTAGTGACGACATTTTTAATGCGGCATACATATATGGCAACGTTTAAAACAGCAAGACCTTAAACTTGTTGAGGTAGTTGCTGTCATTTTACAAATTTTTTAATATTTCAGACATTTTGTGTGTGTGTTTTTTTTTTGTAAAGCCTTTAGAAACCCAAACAATTTAAATTTTTGACTTATTTGGAGATACAAAATTTGAAAACTTTTAAATTTCGTTTGGGAAGATTCTAGCATTTTTGCATAGTTTTTTTTTTAATTTATTATTGTCAGAACCCCTGATAATTAGCAAAATTTGAAAGCTTAACTACTTGAACTAGGGCATGACAAGTTTTCCCATGCAAAATGACAATTAAAACGATTATTTCAGCGATTATTCTTGTGCTTTCATTTTAAGGCAATCAAATCACTCGTTCATAAAATTTTATACATTTTTTGAACGAAAGTATAGTATAGTTGAATCTCGTTTTAGGTTATGTTGAGCGGATTATCTATATATATAAAAATGGTGTAAAAAATGTCAAAATGAGAACGGCTGGTCCGATTTCTGTAAAAATTTTTGTTAGTTGTTTGCATTTTCGAGGAGAAAAATTTTAAGGAAAATCCCTCCGGAAAATTTTAAAAATCGAAAATCAAGTTTTTGTATGAAAATTTGGGTAAAATTATTTTTAATGGCTTAATGTCGTTATACGATGACTTAGACTTTGCGCAATCTGGCAGGTGTCATTTTGGCATTGCAATTTTCTACAGTAAATGTGCTATGTTTCTAGCTGCAATTTATACGAGTTTTGTTTATTGTTAAATCACGCATTCACGTAAAAGCATTACAATCAATTGAAATACAGTGCAATATTTATCAAAACATTCATTCTCAAAGAAAATAAGTTTGTGCGAAAAAAGTGAAATCGATCATAATCATGTTGCGGAATCTTAATCCTCCAAAATTGTGCAACGGTATGCGGTTGTACGTCAAAAACCTAACGAACAATGTGATTCAGGCGACAATTATCAACGGCAAACAAATCGAAAAACATTGTTCATCAAATCGCTCTCTACTGATTTCATTCAAATTAATCACATTGAAAATTTAAATATTTGTGTTGTATTATTACACTAACGTTTGTCTGAAGGCTTAAATTTGTGGCGAGGCGAAGTTCGCCGGGTCCGCTAGTTTATTATATTGTTTTGGAAATAATTTTTTTGTAAAAATTTTATCAGTTCGGGAACACAGAAACCACCCGTCAATGACAAGCAATATATTTCGATAAAAAACCAACTTATACTGACTGGAGTTGGATAATATGAACAGAAACAACCAGAACGCTTCTAGAAGGCATGATGATTCGTAGGAAAGAGGTATAACGCAAAAGTTACTATTGAAATATTGTCTTATTTTTTCTAGAGCAGAAATAATAAACAGTACAGAATACATACTTTGTTGTGCTTTTGCATGCAAGCAATTTAAGCAAATACGGTGGGGAATGAAGCCTGTACTGCTTACAAAATTCGAAAAATTGTTTTGGTGGTATTAATACCCGCAGAGGTAGACTTTATGCCATGTAGAGGTCATTAGAAAGTATGTTATTCCGTAATAGCAAGTCATTAGCAAGTTTATGCTGGGATACTTCTATATTTTTATTATTATGCAGATTTAATGCCGTACGAAATTATTATAATAACATAGTTAGGTTAGGTTAGATCCGGCAGCCGCCCGAAGGCATAGCTCACTTGGGTCCTCCGAGGGTCCCGTTGTGATACCGTAGGCACCATCGCCCGTTTGTCTATGTCCTCTGGCCGTCTAATAACATAGTTACCGCTTTAGAATTTGTATCGAAAATATCCAATATTTACCTGTAAATAAAGAAAATTTTATATTAAATTTAAAATACAAAATAAATTTATTCTTAAAGTTTATAAGCTTAAAATCGATAAACTTATCACTGCATTTTTATTTTTTTAATATTTTTTAATTTTATCTTAAAAGTTTGTCCTCTTTTTGAATACAAACAAAAAGTGCTTTAAAACTCGATTAAGATGTACAGCGAGATTATTTATTTCAAATAAAAATATTTCCCGAGAAAACTACAACATTCATTATTTTAGCTGTTTCCTTCCTTCCTTCCACACCATTAATTTCCCCTAAAAGAGATCAAAACAATGAAGGCACGTAACTCATTTTAATCGTTATTAAAAAAAACCTCCCGTTAAGACACGTGAACTCAAAATAATAAAAAAAAATTAATAATAAAATAAAACCTTTGTCTAGAAAAGTTATCATGTTGACACTATTTAATGGATGAATAAATGTTTAAAGAACAGTTTCTTCCACCCCCTTTAACTTCCTTAAAAAAACAAACCGACGACACATCATAATTTATGGCCACATGACAACGCTATTACACTCGTTTTAAAGTTTGTTTTTAATACAAAAGACGAAGACAACAACAAAAAACAAATTAAGTTGCCTGACGAAACGAGTTGTTGGCGTGAGGAAAAAATGCAGTCAGTGTTGCAGAATAAGAAAAAAGTAATAATAAACAGTAGTATGTATGTATGTAGTTGTAACACAAGGAGTATGTATGTGTAGGTATGTAGGAATAGAGTTTTTATACATTTTTTTTAAATACTAAATTATCAAAAATAATGGCATTGTGATACCCTCCTACAAAAATCTCATTATATGATTTATTTCAAGAACAACAAATGATAGTAGTTTGCAATCCTCACATTAGACAATTTAATGAAAATTGCACAATTCATTCCGTGGTACTTCCCATACAAAGAAAATATATCTAATGGTATAAACAGGCAGAAATAAAAATGTTATAAGCTTTAAATTGTAAATAATTGGCTGTCATCTCGGTTTAATTTTTCGGTAAAAAATCGATAGGATCAAAATAAAGGACGTGGTACACTGTCCCTTCAAAAAAATGAGTACATTTGATGTTATTTCTAGAAAGCTTCAATCCATATTTGGTTTAAACTTAGTACGAGCTACCTTTGATAACAGTTTCCTTATTAAAACAAAAAAAAAATAAAATAAGGATCGGAGAAGGGGGAGTGATATCCCCATACGAATTAAATACTATTTATGACGATAATTGCATTAAAAAATGGTGGCAGATAATATTAAAATCTATCTCCTACTGAATACAATGCAAAAAAATTTTAGTTAAGGGTTAACAAAGCGATCATGTTAGTTTTTAGTCAATAAAAAAAAATTTTGTATTTTTGAACACTAGATTGGGAAGCTCTGCCTAAAAACAATATTTCGAGACAGGTTTATTGAAGAGTATAAAGAACTTTCAGCTTGTTTTTTTAAAAACAACAACAACAACAAAACAGTTGTAACGAATGGCCAACGACCTTACCAATATATAGGCAAATTCCATACAGTTGTATTTTTTTTTAAAAGGTAGCTGCTGTTACTCATGCGTATGTATTTGTATGTATGACGGCATAATGAATGGGTCTTTATTTTATTATAAAACTTTTGGCTTTTTTTTAATTTTTGCCATCAATAAAATTTGTAAAAATAAAAAAAACACGTTGTTAAGGCCTTAACATATAATTGTTTTGGTTTTCATTGTGAATAATTGATTGTTAACAGACTGATATATGTATGTATGTATGCACAAATGTACTTATTCATACTCAAACCCATTAAATACAGAATTGTTAATTAAAAATGGCAAGAAAGTGGTTGTTTTTGTTAGGCTGATAGTAATCTTAAAATAAAAGAATAAATTCGATTTCTATTTAAGGCAAATATTCTAATCTAATACAAATACAGACAAACTTACCTGGCACAGCAAGTAAAAATCTGATGAACAAGTGAATGCTTTTTTTATACCCGCCACCAAAAAAATGGTGGGGGTATATTCATTTTGTCATTCCGTTTGTAACACATCGAAATATCCATTTTGGACCCCATAAAGTATATATATTCTAAATCAGGGTTTGATTTGATGACGATCTAGCTATGTCCGTCCGTCTGTCCGTCTGTTGAAAGCACGATAGAGGTCGCACCGAAAAAGCTAGGGGGCTCAAATTTTGCCAGAATCTTTCTGGTATTGAAAATGGGCTAAATCGGAATATTAGGAAGGGAGTTATAGCTCGAAAAGCAAGAGTAGGTCGAAAAAACCGTGTCCTTCGAACATCGAATAAAATGGAATTGTGCCCAAACGCATTAACGCAGACTCATGAAACTTCGAATATATATTTCCTGAGTAAAAACAATATTTTTCCCCAAAAATTGTCTAAATCTATGCATTAGGAGAGGAGTTATCGATCAAAATGTACGAAAATTTATACCGCACAGTGTATTTTTCCGTATATTTAAAAACAAAAACGTCATAAAAGCAACAAAATTGGATGTACGACTCTGAAATTTTGCACACTCTGCTTTTTGGTGAGTGGCTTATTTGTAACGGAAAATCAATGTGCCACGCCCACTTTTACGCCCACCTCCCATATAACGTTTTAACTAAAATTCATATAATTTCTCTATTAATATAGATTTTGGAATAATAAAGGGCTATATTGAAACACCTAGGTGATACTTATTCGCAAAAATAACTTTGACACGCCTACTATTACGCCCACTTTTCACGTTATCTACCGTTAATGAAATTTAAAAGCTCATAAAACCGGCAAAATTAGAGGTATGATGATAAAATTTGCCACGTATATCCCCCTAGGCAGTGTCATAACTGTGCCAGAAAATTAAGGTGCCACGCCCACTTTTACGCCCAACTCCCATATAACGTTTTACTCAAAATTCATATAATTTCTCTATTAATAAAGATTTTGGAATAATGAAGGGCTATATTGAAACACCTAAGTTGTACTCATTCGCAAAAATAACTTTGACACGCCTACTATAACGCCCACTTTTCACGTTATCTACCGTTAATGTAATTTAAAAGCTCATAAAACCGCCAAAATTAGAGCTATGATGATAAAATTTGCCACGTATATCCCCCTAGGCAGTGTCATAACTGTGCCAGAAAATTAAGGTGCCACGCCCACTTTTACGCCCACCTCCCATATAACGTTTTACCTACAATTCATATAATTTCTCTATTAATAAAGATTTTGGAATAATAAAGGGCTAAATTGAAACACATAAGTTGTACTCATTCGCAAAAACAACTTTGACACACCCACTTTTCACGTTATCTACCGTTAATGAAATTAAAATGCTCATAAAACCGCCAAAATTAGAGGTATGATGATCAAATTTGCTACATATATCCTTCTAATCAATGTAATTGTTGTGCCAAAAAGTTTAAGTGAGACGCCCACTTTAACGCCTACCTCCCATATAACGGCTTATCTTAAATTCATGTAATTTCTCTATTGACAAAGTTTTTGGGAAAATAAAGGACTATATTGAAATATCTAAGTTGTATTTATTAGCAGAAACTTTATTGACACACCTACTTTAGCTCCCACTTTCATTGAAAGACTACATTTACAAAAGCATTTTAGTAGCCTATCGAAGTTATAAAGAGTGGTTAAATTTTAAGGACCGATGTTGAATTTAAATAAAACACAAATTATTTAGGATATTATTATTATTTCTTTTTGTAATTTTAATATTTGTATGGTTCAATTATGTATGGAACAAAATATCGACCAAATGCCCCCCCCCCATCCTTGGCGCCCCTCCTCTATCTGATGGTCCAAATTTTCAATGACAATGTTGATGCTCAATGATACTCTATCGCAAAAACCATCAGTGGTTCCCATTCAACGCACTAAAAAGGCATTCACAGATTTTCTAACATTTTTTACAGACCTGTTTTGCAGAAATTTAAATAATTTTTACAATTCTCCCGATTGTGGACGAATTTGAACGATTATGTTGACCAAAAGAATTACGAAGTCCAGAAAATGAATTTTGATTTGAACGCCCATTTTCATAAAAAACCTGAATAACTTTAAAGCGTTGCTCATTTGCGTATCTTTCCACGGATCAAATTGAGTAAGTTTGAGATTGAGAAATGTCAAGTGAAATGCAGAAAACAAATTTAAAGACTAGGTGTAGTTCACCTTCAACATGTGCCCTTAAAATTTAACCACCCTATACAAAGAAAGTGATACATATTTTATTATAAAGAGATTATTCCATAGCGATTAACAAAATAATAAATAGTGTGCTTTAAATATACACCAAATTATTGGTGGGTATAAAAGATTCGGCACAGCCGAATATAGTGCTCTTACTTGTTTTAAATGAGAGTGAGGAATGCCAGATTGATATTAAAAAAAAGCTGGTTTTTAGCTAAGATCGGAATAAATTTTCAATACTCTTAATATTATTACAGTTGAATTTAATTTAAAAATGTTTTTAGGACGTTTAATGATAAGAAAAATGAACTTAACACGGAATAAATATGATCTACAATTAATTGGAAAATATAAAGTCCGAATAAATAATAATTTATAATTCTAACAAACTCGCATGACATTCAGGAATTTATAGTTTGGTGTCTATCAACTTGATTGATTTATAAATGAAAAACAAAAATACAAATACTGCCAGCCAAAGGATGGATATAGAAATGTCATTTGATAAGAAAAAGTAAGACAAATTTAGAAATAAATGTAAGCTTCCAAATTTTTTCATTATTGTAACATAAATAGTAGTTTTAAATTACAAATCGTCTGGCAACTCTTAAAACCATTGTAAGAACTGTGATCATTACATAGAATAAATAAATTATCGTTGTCTAAATAAATATGTATATACTTACATAGATTTATATTTTTTGTCGAAAAAACAAAAAAAAAAATAAATAAATAAAAACGCATTTTGTATATGTGTACACAAGTGTGAAACATTTTTTATTTAATTAAAAAAAGTGGTCTAACAGATATTTATTTATAGATTGTTTTATGAACAAAAGACATGTAAATGTCTATTTCAGACGTCATTCCATTAGCATGATATTCTCACACAGAATGGCCTTTCAAACAGTTACCGATATACTTACATATTGTGTTGAAACATGTTTTAAGGTTATTTAAATAAAAACACAATCATACTCACATGTGTATGAGTGTTATGTATTCGTAGATCAGGTGTCTTGTCAAAATATCATTTCGATTTCTGAAATTCTTAAAACGAGAGATAATCTTTTTCTATGAAAAGGGGTTTTTTAAATGTTTTTTTTTTAAGGTTTATATTATGGAATCAAAATATCGAATTAAAAAAGATAGATTGTTATTAATAAAGGGTCCGCCAAATGACTTTTTTTTTTGAAAATGCTATAAAAAAATATTGAATATTTTCTGTGTTACACGTAGCGCCGTTGTGTTGAAGCCGAATGTTGCCAATATCCTCCTCTTCAATTTTTGTGAACAAAAATTCGTTCAACATGGCCCGATAACGATCGCCATTGACTGTAACGGCCACTCCTTGCTAATGGCCCAATTATGCCTCTGGATCAAAATCCGCACCAAACAGTGACTCGTTTTGGGTGTATCGCCTTTTTATATTCGTTCAGCGGAAGTATAAAACTAATTATCTGTCAAATCAGACATGAGCTAAGTGTTACCATTCACGAAATAAGCACTAGTTAAAAAAAAAAAAACGTTAGATGGCGGACCCTTTATAAAAAACATTACCAAAAGGTTAAAGCATTTAATTAAAATTTTAAATGTAATAGAGTTTTAAATAAAATCGAAATACCGTTAAAGTAAAATCATTAAACAGATTGTGTATATGAGGTCTTAACAATTTAATTTGTTTTAATTTTAAAGACCAAGATATGAATTTGGTATGAAGTATGACATCGTTAAAATGACTGCCGTAGCTTGTCAAGGCGACATGAATTCGAAAATTTGTAATCGATTCGATTAAATATTGGTTTACTTTAAGACAATAAAATAACTGCAGCTTATTGGTATAATTCTGCGACTTTTATAAAGACAAACCCAAAAAGTACTTGCAGGGTTAAATCGCACAATTTTGATGCAGATGGCCAGCAACTCAAGAATAAACTTAAACACATAAATTAATTTAAATCATTTGTACGTTTTGCTCAATCGTATATAAAGTTGTCAAAACCAACTTCCAACTAATTCGAAAAACCGGTTTTTTTAATATTTTCACGGTTTTTTTAACCGGTTTTTTATTTTTTTCCCTTTTTTAAATTATTCGAGAAACCGGTTTTTACGTTTCGAATTATTCGACAATATTGAACAGTTTGCTTTACTTAAATACATATGTCTTTGCCCATTAAAAAAATTTTTTTTTTACATTTTTAAACTCTGCTTAACGCAACTTTTCCTTCGTAGTGTGTGCAGAGTGTATCTTGTTTTTAAATTCCATAAAGTATATATTTTTGAGAGCTTATGTTGTATCAGTCTTTTTTCTTTGGGAATGAATCGCCATTTAAATCCAGTACAATAGCACTACAGCTTTCTGAGATATCAGCAAATAAACACTGATTCTGTTTTTTCCTATAAAAATTTATATTTTAAGTCCTACGATATTTATAATTACAATAATGATTATTGTCTCTAGGCGTTTTCGTAAAAAATATTGCTCATCTAGAATTGGCAAAGTTATTGGCAAATATTGTGTGGAAAAAAATATAAATTTATTAAATATATTAAGTTTTTGAAGCTTCTTTTTAATTTTTGTACAAGCTAAAGACACCGAAATACAAGACGAAGTCTCAAAAGTAATAGCTCATAAAAACTGTCAAATCGTTGGGAAATTTACTGAGATATAAGCACAAAAATACAACTAATTCGGTGTTTTTCCTAAAATTTACAAACGAAACCGATTTTGTTCAGCTTCTCTACAATCGAAAGAGTAGATATTGGCTTGACTAGTAGAATACTAACACACAAAAATGATGGCCTCGACTATAAAATGGCGCCTAAAAAATTTATATATGGATCAAACTAGTATTCAAAAATGTACCCCCTTCAATCGCCTCAACAGTGTTGGTATAAGATAAAAGAGTTTTACTAATTAGTAGAATACCGAAAACTATTAAAAACTGTAAGATCCGAGATAGCGTCCGAAAAAAAAAGCTGGTAAGTTTAGGTATCAAATGAATTCACTGGACAAGTTGAACACGGTGGACTATGTAAAAAATTCAAAATGAAAGATGGCGTCGGAAATAATAAATAAATTAAGGCTATGCTACGATGAGGTCATTTTACCTATGTACATATGTAAATATGAAGTGTTTCATATTAATTATATAGCACTAGCCAAACCCGGCGCGCGTTGCTACGCCCCTTAATGAATCGAAATGCATTCTGAATTTTAATTGAATATCAAGTGCAAAAACCTAAAAATTATAATTTTTTTATGGGCGTGGCATTGCCCACTTTTCTAGTCACGAAATTGTAAAGTCATAACAGCTCAATATGTGTGCAAAGTTTCAGAAGAATCGGACCAGTGCAAGTACCTCAAAATTAAAATTTTTTTATGGGCGTGGCCCTGCCCACTTTTCTAATCACGAAATTGTAAAGTCATAACAGTTCAATATGTGTGCAAAATTTCAGAATAATCGGTCAAGTGCAAGTACCTCAAAATTACACCTTTTTTTTATAGGCGTGGCACTGCCCACTTTTCTAATCACAAAATTATTAAGTCACGAAAGCTTAATATGTGTGCAAATTTTCAGAAAAATCGGTCCAGTGCAAGTACCTCAAAATTAAAACTTTTTTAGGGGCGTGGCCCCGCCCACTTTTCTTATCACGAAATTATTTAGTCATGACAGCTCGATATGTGTGCAAAGTTTCAGAAAAATCGGTCAAGTGCAAGTAGCTAAAACTGATAACTAATTTTTTATGGGCGTGGCCCCGCCCACTTTTTTTCATCCATAAACACTCCCCGGTATGTGTACAACAACTTACCAAAGTTTGAGCCCGATCGGTTTTGCAGTTTCAGAGTCTATAGCTAACACACACACACACAGAGTTTCACTTTTATATATATAGATTCATACTTCTTAATATTTAAGCTATACTGTTTAATGTGTTAAAAAGTTTATTTTACGAATTAATTTTAATTTTAAAGGCCAATTTTTTTTAAATTTTTAACAAAAAAATAAACTAAATAAAATGTGTTTTTTTACTTCTACATTAAAAAAATATAACAAAAAAACCGGTTACTCGAACCGGTTTTACGTAAAACCCGAAAATCGATTTCAAAAATAAGTTTAGTTTTTCGAATTATTTGAAAACAAGATTTTCTTATGTTTCGAATATTTGTTTCCTCTAATCTTGGCTATGGTTAATTGGCATCAGTGACTTTATAAAAAACAACAGTTAAAAAAATATAGCATCTATCCGTTTTTTTCTAAAAACACTTTATTGAAAATAAATTTTAGAATTTTGTTTTTAATATTTTTGTTAACACTTGACTTCTTTACTTAAAAAACTTTGCCTTAAAAAGTATAGATTAGTATGGCACCTTTTAATAAAAAATTAAGCAGTTGACATTTTTTAAGTGCTGCCACTAACAATAAGTTTTTTACACCAATTGAATTTGTCTTTTTAAAATGATAATTTATTTACAAAAAAACTGCATTTTTTTTTTTTGAGGCAAAAACCGTAACTTGATTAACCTTAATTGGTTTTTATTTTAAAAGAAAAAAAAAATAAAACAAAAGAAACTATCGGCAACAAATAGCTTTTAGCAAATTTAGGTTAATCAAACATGAAATAAACAAACAGATTTGTCAACAAAGCCTAAAAAAAATACATACATATATACAATTAAGGACTTTTTTTTATATAAAAATGACCTGATTTTAATGTTGATTGTGTTGTTGTGGTCGGCGGAAGTGTTCTTGTTTATAAATATGTTTAGTTTCAATATACATATTTACTTACAGGCATACATTTGTATGTAGTTATTTACATATGTATGTGTGGTATGTACTACTAGTCTAACCCTTGTCCACTCTACATTTATTTAGGTCAAATTACCAGGAGTTTCCTATGGAAAAATAAAACCAAACCTTAATGTTAAAAGGTTATAGCCTAATGATTCATTAACTAGTTGGTTATTTATAGCAGTTTAAAGCGCAATTTTTTTATACTTAACAGTACAATAACCAATATTTATACAAACATGTAAGTATACAATTTGCTGGTATCAAGTTCAAATTAAATCTTAAAATTGCGTGTAAAAATGTGATTAAAATCAACAGCACTTGCAAGAAGTGTGACTGTTTTCAAAACGATGCCGACCGAACAAGCGTTTTTATGGCCCAGTCAGACGATTAAAAGAAACCATGAATTTTTATTTTTCTTACAGTAAAATATTCTTTACAGACTATATGTGTGTATACATACATACATGTATACATAACTACATTCATAAATAAAAAATGGCACAAGAACGCACCTGTAGCTTTTTTTCGCGTTTTTTTTTAACAAAAATTAAAGGACAGACGAAATAAAATGACAAAAATGACTGTGGTCACACTGTAAATAAAGCCTTCCGATCAGAAATAACATATACATACATCATATGGCAACCAGGTTTGTTTACAGTTAATCGTATGAAGTAATGTTTGTTAAGCTCACCGTTCATTATAAAGAAATTCCTCTTAGAATATAACGGTATTTTTATTATTATTATATTGTTGTTGTTATTTTAATGAAAATATTGTTTAAATATTCATGTTGTTTTATAATGAAAGTTGATAAATTATAAAAAAAATGTTATTGAACAGGAGAATGGGAAAAAAACGTCCGTTAACCAGTTAAAGGCTAACAGTAGGGTAGCCAGATTTGAAATTCGAAAAAACAGTACACTCACGATAAAAAGCAGTCAATAAAGAAAAAAACAGTAATTTTTTTTAAGAAATCATGATTATGGTTTTTCCAAATATCTTTAAATTTATTTTTACGTCGATTATAAATTGGCTTCCTTTGTTTGGAATACGGCGTGCAAGCTATTTCTTCTACATCTGCAGTTGAATTATCTGATAGATTTGTCGGAAATGATTTTTTGAATATACCGAAAAATACACTGTGCGGTACAAATTTTCGTACATTTTGATCTATAACTCTTTTCCTAATGCATAGATTTAAGCAATTTTAAGCGAAAAATATTTTTTCTTACTCAGGAAATATATGTATATTCGAAGTTCCATGACTCTACGTTAATGCGTTTGGACACAATTGCATTTTATTCGATGTTCGAAGGACACGGGTTTTTCGACCTACTCTTGCTTTACGAGCTATAACTCTCTTCCTAATATTCCGATTTAGCCCATTTTCAATACCAAACAAACCTTGTGTATAAGAAATATTCTGGCAAAGTTTGAGCCCCCTCGCTTTTTCGGTCCGACCTCTATCGTTGTTTCAACAGACGGACAGGCGGACGGACATAGCTAGATCGTCATCAAATCAAACCCCGATTCAGAATATATATACTTTATGGGGTCTAAAATGAATATTTCGATGTGTTACAAACGGAATAACAAAATAAATATGCTTTGACAATCGACTCCCCTAGTCATAAGCTTGCAGAAAATATATACTTTATATGGGGTCGGAAATTAATATTGCAGAAATTACAAACGGAATGACAAAGCACCACAAGTGAGGGTATAAAAAATTATGTGAAATTTAAAATAAGTTAAATAATCGCAAATTATTAGCAGAACGCGAACCGCTCTGCTGGCCTCAAAAAATTTTTTGCATTGTATTCATTATTACATATGAGGGTACCACTCACCCTTTTCTCCCTTTCCAGTTCCAATTAGAAATACCAAATGTGATTGTACTCATAAAGACATAACGATACATGATTTGGTACATTTACAAGTGGAAATAAAAAAATTTAAATATGAAAAATGGAGGGCAATTTGTTGATATTTGTATGGGAATATATAGGAAAATCGTAATGCCATATTTCCGGAACCACTGGAACGATTTTGTGCAAAACCATCTACAGACCATTCTTAACGTACCCTGAAATTTTGGTTCTAATCGGTCTATACGTTTCCAAAGTAAGTGGTGACCAGTTAACCAGTGTAATTACAGGTCATACTGAGTTGAGAACCCATCTAGCTCGTATGAAATTATCTGAGAAAATAACATGTAGAGCATGCGAGGAAGAGGATGAGACTTTGGTACTTTACATCTGTCACTGTCCTGCGTTTAGGCATATTAGGCGCGAAAATTTTACAGTGGATACTATACCGATCTTGGAATACCTGGGGAACTCGAACTGGAGATCCATAAGGAGTTACATTGAGGGGACTGGAATCGTGGACTAGTCCGTTATTTATGGAGATTTATGTTTATGATTTTTGTTTGGGAATTCCGTTTTCCATATGGAGTGCACAACATGCCAACTGGGCATAAGTGTATACCTGTCATGGGTTTGGACTTTTAGTGCCACTCCTTTTCAACCTAACCTAAGTGGTGACCTCAAAGTGTACACTTCTATATATTTTGTAATAACATACAGTTTTATTAAAACAGAACATTTTGTGAAAACGAAAAAATTGTTCGATATTACATTTGATTACGAAATTAAACAGAAAAATCAATAATTTATCATTTCAATTCTGTATACTTTAGCCATTTTAAATCTCAATTTCAATATAATACTTTAATCTTGCCTCCACCACTTTTTTAATGCTTTTTTGTTCATTCATTTATTGTAATTTCGTAAACTTTGCCATAAAAACTCTTAAAGCAGACATTAATATTTATTTAACTTAGAAAATCTACACAACTACATGCACACACACACACACACACCCGTATTACACAAGTAAATACACGTACAAGAGAAATACAAGAAGGAGACTTATTTTTATAGACTTTTATTGTTTTTGTTTTCTGCTTCAAATAACATTAAATTTTCATTTAAAGCGAACAATTTAATACTTATATATTTGAAAATTATGAAAGCAAAACATAAATGAAAAAAAAAAAAAGAAAAGGAGGGAAAGAGTAGAAAAAAGAAATGTAATAACAACAAATGGAATGAAAAGAAAAAAAAACTAAAAGAAAATTTATTAAAATATATGCAGAGTATGTAAAGAAAACTTTTTATATGAATGTATGTATACCCCATAAGAGTATATAACGTTGTATGTTAGTGAGTATGTATGTATGTACATGTAAGTAATGAGTAGCATAATGTTGGGTATGTAATATTAAGCGCGGAGATGTTAAAGTAAATACCAGCAAAGTAGAACACAGTATTTATACTACATAAACACAAATACATACATATAGAATAAAGGACTTACAGCAACAATATTAAAGAATTCCTTAGCAAAGGATACAAAAAAAAAACCATCATCATCATCATTATGTTATAAATATAGTAGCAGAGTAAACAGAAAATGGAAAAAAGGATCCTTAACGACAGCATAAATCCTTATGAGTTGTCATTCGCCATCCTCTGTACAATAACACTAACACATACACACTTTATTGCCTCCCTCCACACCCCCAACAAATTACAGCAGCAAAAAAAATCGTACTAAATTACAAAACTTTCAAAACCCATGAAAGGAAGAAATAAAAAAAAAACTAAAAAATAATCCAACTAAACACAAACACATTTTATAATATCGAGCAAAAATTGTAGAATAAAAAATACATCAGGATATTTATGTATATACAAGGTGGGCCAAAATAAATCACCCTATTGGAAGATGCTCTTATTTTAGCAAATGACAAATCTGTTTTGACATTTGTGCACTAGACAGATGTAGAATACAAGTGAACAAGCCATGGAGTGATACACTCCCCAAGAACGCGGAATAATTGTCTCGGGGCCGCAGTGGACGATTTTTCGACCAAAATCATAATGAACGATTAGGATCATTTCCACCTCAGCGGGTACGTGAACAAGCAAAACTATAGCTTCTGGGGCACCAAAAATCCACGAAGAACCATTAAACCCGCTCAAAGTGACTGCATGGTGCGCTGTTCACGCTGGAGAAGTCAGCGGGCCATTTTTTTCGAGGACGTCGCTGGTCAAACGACAACAGTGGACGGTGCGCGCTATAGGGCCATGTTAGCCGAGTTTTTTCTGCCGCAATTTAACGAATTAGGACTGGAGGACATGTGGTTCCAACAGGACGGATCAACGGCACACACTGCGCGAACCACAGCCGATATTCTGAAGGCAGCGTTCCCGGGTCGCCTCATCTCTCGTTTTGGCGATTTACATTAAACCGCAAAATCGCCCGATTTAACCGTTCCAAACTTTTTTGTGGGGTTTTTTTGAAGTCTCGTGTTCGCATGTACAAGCCCGAGACCTTGGAAGCCCACAAGGACAACATTCGACAAGAATGCGAGAATCTGTCGCCCAAGTTCTCGCCGAAGTGATGAAAAATTTCATAAAACGAGCCCGCATGACAATCAATTGTGACGGCGCCCATTTGGCCGATATCATCTTCTCGACCAATAAAATTCCAAAGGTTCAAATAAACATAATCAAAAAACAGAATCGAAGTTTTTCATTTCGAAAAAAATGAGAGCCAAACAACATCGGATGACTTCTTGTGGCCCACCTTGTACATACTTGTATAAAAGCCCTAAGAGACAAAAAAGAAAACTCAAATCGACTTTTGATTGATTATGATGCACCGTATTAAAATACATGTTCCAGCGAAATTTTACACTTCTAGAAATAAAAAAATAACGTTCTTATCAACAAACTGCTAAAAGCTCTAAGTGCAAGAGAAAAAATTCCTAAAAAAAATCTAAAATTTTTGAAAAAAGAAGTGGGAACATCTAATGACTTTTGCTCTTATTAAACAACATACTTTTCAATGACTATTACATATTGTTTGCCTTACTAAGAAGTGTTTAAATAATGACTTGATTTATAATGTGATACGTAAGCACTTATTGTTCAGACATTTGCTTAAGCAACTAATACACGGCATTTTTTATACACCTGACGTGGTAAATTGGTATCCATATGTAATTGTTTATGTCTGTCGAAATTGTTACTTAACACTCAACCGCCGGTGACCGTTTTATGGCATCAAAGATTTCTGCTAACAGCTGATGTCAGAACAAATTAGAGCACGCTTTAATTTAAATGTTGTTAGATGACTTATGACACATGTGTTTACGTGTACGTCTTTAGCAGTGGGGAATTCTTCTAGTCAGATGTAAACAACATACCGTGTATTAGCTGCTTTAGATGCACACACAATACAATTTCTTGTTGCGAAATTTGTTAGAAGCCATTCAAATAAATAACATCTTATAATTCTCATTTAGTTTAACACGCCCAGGGAAAAAGTAATATTGTTTTTGACAATAGATGCAAAGAAGTTCATAAGCAAAGTGATGACTTATAGATTTACACTGATTTATAGATTTAAACTAAACCGAACGACTTCTGTAGGTCCATAATATTAATGGGTTATTATTTAGGTTATTTAAATCAACAAAAAACTTTTCCCAGAGTGATATAATTTCTTTAAAAAAAAACATACTTATTTATTTATTTATTTATTTAATTCAATCAAATTAAAAATATACAGTTGAGCCATATTTTTTTAAAGAAAGACAAAACATCACCAGACATAAGCATTTGAATTTAGAAACCTTATCAGAGTTTCTCTAGTTAGTTACATCAACATTATCGGAAAAGTTGATGTGTGCATAGAAATTATTTACCTCAGCACAAATTCTTCTAAAAGGAAATTCAAAAGTTTTTTATTTAATGTGAAGTACAATCAAAATAATTAAGTTCTAACTAAAACGTCATTCAAATGGCCCTCACGACTTCTTCTGCAGGAACGAATTCGATGAACGCAATTTTCGAGCATTTTTTCCACTAAATCAAATCGTATGTCATGAATAGCACGCTCAATATTGACTTGTAAATCTTGAACAGAGTCTGGTTTATTTCGAAACTCCAATGACTTAAAATAATCGCACAAGAAATAGTCTTACGGTGTTAAATTAACTCTAATGAAAATTAAGAGTAAATTGAAAAAAATTTAGACAACTTTTGGATCATTTTTTATATTAGAAAGTTTTTTGCTTCTCCCGAAAAATGTGTGCAATGTAACTTAGGGCTTTATTGAAATCATACATGACGATATACATACAAACATGCATACATACATAAAAGGAATAAAAAATACAAGATTTTCTCTAAAACTAATTTCAGATACAGAATAGAGCGTGTGTCAGTAATAACAACACACAGTGTGAACGATGGAAAAATAAGTTTAAAACAAGTAAAAGCGCTATATTCGGCCGTGCCGAATCTTATATACCCTTCACAACGTGTAGTCATGCAATAACAGTAAATTCACGTATGTATGTTAAAAAAAAACAAAAAAAAAAATAAAAGATAAAAAAAAAATTTAAAAAAAAAAAAATTTAAAAAAAAAATTTAAAAAAAAAATTAAAAAAAAAAAAATTATTATATACATATATAATATATATAAAACAAAAAAAAAATAAAAAAAAATTAAAAAAAAAAAAATAAAAAAAAATAATAATAAAAATATATATAATATATTAAATAAAAAATAAAAAAAAAAATAAAAAAAAAATTAAAAAAAAAAATTTTTAAAAAATTTAAAAAAAAATTTTTTTGCCTCAGCTGGGATTCGATGCCACGTTTTCTCTAACCAGTATACACGTTTGTATGTATGTATGTTGTTGTTGTAATGTTGTTTTTATGAAAAGAAAATCGAGGTGGTCGTGGGTTTTTGCTCATATCTCAGTTGTTTATGTACCGATGTTTCTGATTTTCAATACCGATCTACTCCCGAATATTTCTGATATTTTAATACCTTACCCGGGTCCAACCTATGTCGGGGGGCTTCAAAAAGTTGATTTCAACATACACACGGACAGACGGTCAGACGGACAGACGGTCAGGGCTTAATCGACTCCTCTAATCATAAGCTTTCAGAAAATATATACTTTATGGGGTCGGAAATGAAAATTGTAGAAATTTCACACGGAATGACAAACCTATATATACCCTTTTTCACTGTGTGAAGGGTATAATAATCTTCCAAGCTACTGATCAAATCGTACATCAATATACAGGGTTGCCCATATTCGACGGACCCATCTGGCAACGCCATAACTTTTGACAGAGATGTCAGATCGCTTAATGACATACCGCGTTTGAAGCGTCAGTCCAAGCAGATTTTTACCATGCAACAATACACGAGACGCGAGCGCTCTGAAATAGTTGAAATTTACATTCAACAGAACAAGTCAATTGTGAAAACTCAACGTGCTTTTAAAATATTAAAAAATGTGAGAAGTGCGCCTTCTAAGAACACCATTAAGCGTTTATACGAAAAATTTTTGACTGGTGAGGCTCTTTCTAATCCGAAGAGGCCAAATAAAAGTCGACCAAGGCGATCGGCCGAGAATATCGCTGCCGTACGAGCCAGTGTTGAGAGGTCCCCAAGAACATCCCAAAAACGCCGTTCTCAGCAGTTGGGCATGGCTCGGTCCACTTTACAACGGATTATTCGCGTTGATTTGCATTTGTTCCCGTACAAAATTCAATTGACGCAAAGATTGTTGCCTGTGGACAAGCCTCGTCGATTGGAATGGGCCCAAAGAGTCATCGAAATGGCCGAAGATGACGAGCAATTTTGGAACAAAATTATCATGTCCGATGAAGCCCATTTCACATTGAATGGGACCGTAAATAAGCAAAATTGCCGTATTTACGCCACTGAAAATCTTCAGGAGATTCAAGAAGTGCCTCTTCATGACGAAAAAGTCACAGTTTGGTGCGGCGTTAGTGCGAAAACGGTCATTGGGCCGTTTTTCTTCCAAAATGAAAATGGCCATGCTGTTACCATCAACCAGGAGCGTTATCGCGACATGATGACCAATTTTGTGATGCCAATTATTCGTCGAAAGTGTATGAGGCAGTTCTGGTTTCAACAAGACGGCGCTCCACCGCACACAAGTCGCATAACAATCGATTTTCTGAAGAATTTGTTTCCGGGCCGTTTGATGTCGAAAAGTGGTGATTTGGACTGGCCACCGCGTTCGCCCGATTTGACGCCGCCTGACTTCTTCTTGTGGGGATATTTGAAGTCAAAGGTTTACGTTAACAAGCCAAGGACCTTAGAAGAGCCCAAGGACAACATTCGTGAACAAATAGCCGCTATTCCGGCCGAAATGTTGGCGAAAACGATGGAAAATGCTGCAAAAAGGGCACAATACGCCATCAACGCCAGAGGCGGCCATTTGAGAGATATCATATTCAAAAATTGATGTAAACAAATCTACTTGGAAAAAATTAAATGATTAAGATTGTCAACCGCCAAATTTTTATTTTTTTCTTTGATTTTTTAAAAAAAAACATGGGTCCGTCGAATATGGGCAACCCTGTATAAGAGAATTATTAAGAATAAGAAATACCGCAGTGGCAACGCTCCATATTCTGGCAAGGCGTTATGTGTGGAAGTCGGCTACAGTACAACTGTTGTTGTTTTTTACTTTTGTAGTTGTTGAAAAGTAATGTCATTTTAGCTATTTTCAGGTTTACCAACGATTTTATTTCTATTTAGTGAGTTGTATTTAAAAAAAAAATAGTGAACTCTACTGTTCATTACACAACGTTAACGCTCTTGTTTAGGTTTGTCACCTCAGCGTTGCCGCTCAGCGGAATATTAAGCATCGCCGGCCGCTCTTGTTTAGGTTGGTCTGTAAGGCTTAGTTTTATTTTCCAAAAAATCGTTGTTCGCTTCTAGTATTATTCCAGTCGTAACTCTGCTCTGTTATTATTAAAATTTATATTTTAATTTTGCAACATTACAATCATATTCCCAGTTAAGCAAACTTCAAGCATTGAAATAGAATTATTAATACCAAAAAAAAAATAAAAATCATAAAAAATTAATTCTGTTTGCTGCTAAACAAGGTCTATTAAAAAAAAAACTAAGAAGTAAAGAAAAAAAATATATAAATCTTTGTTTTTAATTTATTGTCTGACAAGCAGACTGTAATAAATTTTGTGTATTAAAAAAAAACCTTTTTATAAATGCTGTTGATTTAACTGTCTGCATGAATTCATACAACTTTGATTTTTATTCTATTATGTTTAATTGAAAATTATTCCCACAACAGCAATTTTTGTTGAATCATATTTTTTAAAATCCTAATGAAAGTGAATTTTTGTCTCGATGGGATTAGTATGTAATGGGAACTGACCTGCCTTAAAATTATGAAATTAAATAAATGTTTTTTAAAGGTTGGTGGTTCTAAAAAAAAATTTTTTACATAAAAAAATAGGAAAAATATCTTTGTATAAAATATGTGCATTTACATTTACAGAAAATTCGATTTTTAAGTGTCTGAATGATTTCTGATGATGACCAATAAAGCAAAAGCTTTCACTTGTTTTTGTATCCTTTACAAAGACCTTATGTCATTCCGTGTAAAATTTCTACAATATGCGTTTGCGACCCCATGAAGTTTATATTTTCTGAAAGCTTATGAATAGTTGAGTCGATTAAGCATTATCCGTCTTTCCATGTGTATGTTGAAATCAGAAGACCTCCGACCTCGCCAAGACTCATGTGTGGTATGAAAATATAAGACATATTCGGGAGCTGATTGGTGATGAAAATCAGCATAAACGCCTCTGAGATATTAGCAAATAATTACGACTTCCTCTGTTTTTTGTTTTAGTTTTTTTTAGCCCTATGATAATTTATATACATGCTTGTAACTATCAATTGATATGGTTTGACTCTAGAAATACTTATTCGTGAAAACATTTCAAACAAATCGTTCACTAATCGACAAAGTTATAGGCAAAAATCATTTGGAAATATATATTTTTTTAATATAGTACTACGTTTATGGCTTTTATAAATGTTGGTTTATTTCCTTTAAATAAACCGGGGATTCTTTTTATTGCAAATAATAACACATGAAATCTATATATATAAAAGTGAAACTCTGTGTGTGTGTGTGGCAAAAATCATTTGGAAATATATATTTTTTTAATATAGTATTACGTTTATAGCTTTTATAAATGTTGGTTTATTTCCTTTAAATACACCGGGAATTCTTTTGTATTGCAAATAATAACACATGAAATCTATATATATAAAAGTGAAACTCTGTGTGTGTGTGTGTGTTAGATATAGACTCCGAAAATGTAAAACCGATCGGGCTCAAACTATGGTAAGTTTTTGTACACATACCAGGGAGTGTTTATGGGTGGAAAAAAGTGGGCGGGTCCACGCCTATAAAAATTAGTTATCATTTTAAGCTACTTGCACATGACCGATTTTACTGAAACTTTGCACAAATATCGAGCTCTCATGACTATATAATTTCGTGATTAGAAAAGTGGGCAGGGCCACGCCCATAAAAAAGTTATAATTTTGAGGTACTTGCTCTCGACTGATTTTCGTGAAACTTTGCACACATATTGAGTTGTCATAACTATACAATTTCTTGATTAGAAAAGTGGGCAGTGCCACGTCCATTTAAAAAAAGTTATAATTTTTAGCTTTTTGCACTTGATATTCAATTTGCATTCAGAATGCATTTTGATTCATTAAGGGGCGTAGCAACGTGCGCCGGGCTTTTCTAGTAGCTTTTATAAACGTTGGTTTATTTCCTTTAAATAAACCGGGGATTCTTTTGTATTGCAAATAATAACACATGAAATATAATATAAAATTTAGAGCACTTCATTTATTTAAGCACACTCAAATATTGTTTTTATGTCGCTTTAGTAAAATACGTCACTTATGGTTAAACACTTTTATTATCAAACACACCTTACAAGCTTTATTGTTGTACTGATCATGTTAGCTATGTTCGACTGTTTATAGTAACATAGTGGTGTACTGTAGCATTCAATTAAGTTCTCGCTAGTACATTCTGGTTAATTAATAGAAGACCGTTACATTTAAATTAAGACGTTATGTTAATGTCAAGTTATAAGCAGGGAAAATAAATATGCCTAAAAGTATGCTGCACATAATAACACACTTTGACTGTATATTAGTTAGTTAGTTAGTTAGTTAACTTTATTGAGACTTCATTTTTTTCCATTGTACAAGAGACTGTATATTACTTAACATGATATTCGAACAACCAGCTAACCAACCAAGTGTACAGAAACTACTGCAACAAAACTACTGTAACTTGAACTACTGTAAATTAAACTAATAAAATGATCATGTAAATTAAGCTGTTTAAATTAAAATCTGTAACAATATATTAACTTGTTTCAGCTTCTTAAAAATTATTTCTGATATATAAATAATTTTGAAACTGAGATATTAGCATCAAAATACAACTGCTTCGGTGTTTATAAAAGAAAATCGATATTTTTCAGTTTCTATATAACCGAGAGAGCCAATATGGGAATCAAATGAAAGGGCTTTACCAGCAAAATACAGTTAAGTGTTAAAAAGTAAAAATCCAAGATGGCATCGCAGATTAAATAGCGAATATATGAGTCAATATCGGTATGGAATGATGGGGCATGACCAAAAGAATACAGTAAACTATTAAAAACAAAAATGGCGGAAATTTTGTTTAATCCTATCAATATGGGTATCATATTGTAGTATAAAGTAAACTATATAAAAAATTCAAAACCATAGATGGTGTGGAAAATAATAAAGAAAATGGCGTAAAACATGAAATCTGAAATCTGGGCTAAGCTTTGATGCGGTCATTATGGTGAAGGGTACAATCAAACTCAGCATTGTTGAAAATAGCACTCTAACTTGTTTATCATTCAGGAAATGATGATGGAACTTATGTACTGGTAGACTTTTCACAAGTTTCAAGTGAAGGTTTTTATGTGGCTGATGGACGAGGTGATGTTCAAAAACAATACCGAACAAAAAAAAACACAACAAAATTCACCTAAAAAAATACACGAAAAATATATATATTTAGTATATATAAGTTGCTTTTGCTCCTATAAGGAGCATAGGACCTCAACAAATGCATTCCATTCCAATATATTTATAGCTGGTATGATGGTATTTTGATGGTACCTAAAGCTTCAAACTCGGTTTGAATTTCACGTCACCATGTATGTGATGAGAGCCCTCTTCTTTGATTTCCTTGAGGGTTTCAGTCTGGTAACATCTTCTGGGGGGTCTGCGCAAGGCGTAACCAATCCACCGGCACTTAAGTCTTTTGACCTCGAGTGCGAGTGTATATTGACGATGGTTTTAGGCCAGAAAATCTCTAAAATTCTGCTAAGGCAAAGATTTGAAAATACTGGGAAGACATTAATATCTTGTGAAGCTGCGTTGAGCTTTATTTAATACCAGTATAAGTTTTTTCTGTTTTTTTTTCCTTTTAGTAAATTTTAAAGCTTTGCAACCGAATTTAAAATGAACAGGGCTTTAAGAAATTATAATTTTAATATTATTTCCACAGATTTCATTGTTTGTTTAAAAAAAAATGTTCAATAAATTGTCAAACAAAAAAACTTTGTTTTTTCTTTTCTTTAAAATAGTTTTATGGTCTCCTACATTTCTAAGAAACACTCCCTGTAATTCTTTCTTTTAATGTTTAAACATTTTTTTTTGTTTTTATCTACAGCCTAGAGTTTAGCTACTAACGCCTATTTTTTTTCTCTGCTAACTTTTTTGAAAAAAGGACTATTTCTATTCTTTTATTTTCCATCCGTAAAAGTCTATCTTGAAAAAGCTGCTTTGTAACTGTATCACGAAATGGGAGGAAGAAAAACCTAAAAATAAATAATAATGGCTTGTACTTTTTCCTTTTCCCCAGTTGATTTTGAATTTTGCCTTTTCTCTTCTTTTTAAAGCGAAAAATTTTGTAAAAACAAAGAATTTCATTTTAACGAAACTGTAACCAAATTTCTATTTAAGTAAATTGCTTTAAAGGAACATATTTTAAGGCTTATGCTCTCCGTTGATTTTGCTCTTCTCTAATGAAAATTTCTTCCTGGTACAAAGATACCAACGATACCAAAACAAACAATGCTTTTACTCTCTTGCTCCTTTTATCTTTCCTTTGTTGACTAGTGGCTTTCTTTATGGCTCTACAACAACACTTTTGTATTATACATATACAAAGTTTTTGGGAGAATGTACGTGTGTATGTGTGTTTTCATTTAAAAAGCATATTGAGTATGTATACATGTATCTATACATTAGGGGGTTTCAGTGCAAGTTCATATTTCTTTTAGATTTTTTTTACAACTTTTAAAACAGAATTTGATTGCTTTTATTTAAAAATATTATTTAAATTATAACCTACAATAGCATTAACACCGTGACAAACGCCTACAATATTAAGTCAACGATTATAAATTCTGATGCTTCTTTGGCGTCATATGTAAGTTTAAACCTTTATATATGATCAAAGTTGATTTTATCACCTAGGAGTCCATGTATTAATGAGTTCTAATAGACATTTTCATCGAGATTCATTGGCGCATTCTTATGTTATGTTTAGGTTAGCAGAAGTTGTCGCTAAATTTTAAATTTCTTAAGATCACCCACACTACAATATTCAATAGTCAATAGAATAGTCAATACAATTGACGCCATCCTTGATTTTGAATTTTTACGTAGTTATCTGTATTCTGCTAGTCAACACCTTTAATTTGATACTTATATTGATGGGGTTAAAAAAATTTGATCCGGCATTTTGTTTTAGACGCCATCTTGGATTTTAAATTTTTTAATAATTTACTGTATTCTACTAGTCCTGCCCTTTTAATTTGATACCGATATTGTTGGGGTTAAAAAAATTCGCTCCACCATTTTGTTTCAGACGCCATCTTGGATTTTACACTTTTATAGTTGACTACATTGCATTGGTCGAGAGCTTATTTTTATACTAATATTGTGGGGGTTAAAGGGCACAAAGTCGTAACTACTACTGACTCATGTATTCACCATTTAATCTGGGACACCATCTTGAATTTTTTTTCTATTCATATCCATCTATATTTTAATACTCGAGCTCATTTGATCGCCATATTGGCTCTCTTGGTTGTAAAAAAACTGAAAAGAATTTTTTTTTGTTTGTAAATTTTAGAAAAAACACCGAACCTGTGCTTATATCTGTTGGTTTCAAACCGATTTGTGAGTTTTTCTTAGAAATAATTTCTGAGATCACGGCTTTTAATTAGGTATCTTAAGGGTGTTGAAAAATTATTTTAAAAAAATTTTGATATATTTAAAAAAATATATATTTGTTCCAATAGTTGCTGCCTATAACTTTGCCGATTAGTGACCAATTTATCCAAAAATTTTTATGGGTATATCCAGAGGCATACTAAATTTATAACTAGTAACAACTGTGACTGTAAATTATCCTAGGGCTGGCAAATTTTAACTTTCTTTTTTAACAGAGGCAATCGTATTTATTTGCTCATATCTTTGATAGTTGTGGCACGAATATGCTGATTTCCAATACCAATCTGCTCCCGAATATTTCTGATATTTTAATACCTTACACGGGTATTGGCTATGTCGTGCGGCTTTAAAAAGTTGATTTCAACATACGCACGGACAGACGGTTAATACTTAATCGACTTCCCTATTCATAAGCTTTCAGAAACATATACTTTATGGAGTTGCCAATGAATATTGTAGAAATTTCACACAGAATGACAAACTTATATATCTGTGGCTTGGAGCTAAAAGGGCCAATGTCAAAATATTTACTTTTGAAAAAATTTGAATTGAACTTTAACTTTTGCATATGCTTTGACAGTGTCATTGGCCAGCATTTTATTTATGAAGCTGTTCTGGGTTAAGTATGACTTTGGCTGTTTTACCATAATGACATAGAGCAAGAAAACAAATCTAATGCAAAAGAGCAAAAAAGTGACACTGACCCTTTTAGCTCCAAGCCACAGATATACTCTTTTATACTGTCGTATGTAAACATTTTTTATGACTCCTAATTCGCAAGTGCAAGAGGCATGAAAATGCTATCTTCAAATCCAAAATAGTTAGCCTTTAATGATGTGCTTCAAAATACATGCAAATGCGTGCAAAATATCAAAATATAATAATTATTCATGTAAACAAACATTATTAACTTATGAGACATGGGTTTCTTTTGATCTACACATGCGTTCTATGCACTTATTAGAATGAAATGAATTTTATTAATATCTTCATATAACCACAAGCTCTCCAATGACACGTTAATTTTAAAATCATGCATGTTTCACCTAAATTGAACCACTCCACTCATGCATTTAATATTTCTTTTGTATGTCTTTTTTTGCTGGGTATGTAAAAGTATTCACTAGAAGCTGTCATATCAACATAAATTGTTTCACGCCTGCCGAACGTGGTAAATATGATTATTGATACTTTGGCATATAATTTTCTCGTAAAGTGGTGAACAAAGATCCCAAAGAATTGTTCATCATAATATGGGATCAAAATGTCGTATTCAAATGCCATTAAAGTTTTACTCAATCATGCATGCAACCTAATCCAATGTAAGACATATTTTTCTCTTCTTTAACAAGTTGCAAAAATTAGAGAAAACTCTTTTTTTTTTGCTGAAACGCCCTAATGTATGTGTGTACAAATGTGCATACATACATATACTTTCTGTTTTGTATATTGTTTTGATTTGCAATCCCACGTGGTGTGTTTACTTGCCGCTGTTTTAACATTTTTGTATTTTTGTACATTGTCTGCCCTTGATATTATCGATTGTTTTTCCTATGCTGCTCTTTTACATTACATAGAAATATATTTGTGTGTATATGTGTATGTAGCCATGTAACGATGGTCACACACCGCCCCATCATCATGAAATAACCAAAAAGAAGAAGAAGAAGAAAAAAAAACACCCAAACCAACCCTTGCTTGATAAGTACTTTAGTACTTTACACTAGTTATATTATGTATATCCAATCATTTGTTTGCTTCTGCTCTTAGAGCTGCTCGTTGTCATTTCATAACATCTGTTACTTGTAGTAGTACAGATACAGAAGATGTAGCTAGTCCCTTTTTACTCCCACACCGGCCGGCCGTAGTGTTCGGTCGTTTGGTTTGTATCTACACGTTGTTCTTGTTCTTTGTTAATAGAATTTTATTTTCAGTTTGGATGCTTTTACATGAACAGTTTTTATTTTTTTTATTGCAATTTTATTGTACATACATGCATACATACATGCAAACATAGTATGTTTGTTTGTATCTATGTACAGTATATAAACAAAAAAATTGTAAATATTTATTGTTATTATCGTCATAGACTCCCAACCACCCTCATATTTGATGTGTCCCACCCAGTTTTCTCTAATGGACTTTTATGTATGTATTCATGTATGTATGTGTGTGTATTCAGTATATTTTCGTGTATACATACAAATATAAAATTTTGTATATAATGGAAATAGCTTAAATTTGTTGGAAAAATACTTTAAAAGTTTAATTTTTACCTAATTTTTCGTTTCTTTTAAATGGATGTGTGTGTGCATGAGTGAGTGTCATTTGTGTTTCTTTCATTTTCATTGGAAAATACTTGTAAGTTAAATTAAATGAATATAAATTGAAATTATATTAAGAGAATTTTAAAGCCTTAATATTACAACAAAAATAACACAAACTTTTAGGATTTTAAATTTAATTAAATAAAATGGTCTTGCAACTTAAGCAGAAGCTAAAATTTTACTAAATTTAGAAAATTTTATTATTCATATCATTGATGTCTGATATTAAAAAAATTGATTTCTTTGAAGAAAATTTTAGGAATAACAAGTAAGAATACCCTTTACCATCATGTATTAACTCAAGTATAAACTCAGATCGTAGCTTAACCTATATTTCATGTTACACGTCATTTTTTTAATCTACTAATCTTCAAGCCCTTTCATTTGATACCCATATTGATGGGATTAAAAAAATTTGATCCGCCATTTTGTTTTAGACGCCATATTGGATAATTTACTGTATTCTACTGGTCAAGCCCTTTCATTCGATACCAATATTGGGGAGGTTGAAGGAGCTACAATTTGAAATACTAGATTTGGCTCATATATAAATTTATTGCCTGCCATTTTGTAGTGGCGGCCAACATGAATTTGAATTTGAATCATAGTGCTTATATTGCGATAGTCAAGTCCTTACAATTTTTAATCTCTCGGTTGTCTAGAAACTGAAAAAATTGACTTTCGTTTGTAAATTTTTGGAATACATAATTTTCAAACAAATTTTTGCCTATAACTTTACCGATAAGAGCCTGCTTAATCCAAAATTTTTCACGAATACCTCTAGAGGCATATTATATCTACAAATAGTAGCAAAGGTACCTATTAATTATTCGATGACTGAAAATTTTTAAAAAACTAACAGAGGCAGTCGCGTTTAGTTGCTCATATCTCAGAAAGTTATTGGGCGATTTCGCTGAATTTTAATAGCGATTCATTCACGGATATTTCCAAAATATTGATACCACACACAGATTTAAGGAACATATGGTTGCTTCTAAAAGTTGATTTCAACCAACACACGGACAGACGGACATGGTCGGATATGAAAATTGTAGAAATTACAAACGGAATGACAAAGCTATATATACCCTTGTGCACCACAGGTGAAGGGTATAAAAATTAACATGGAGTACCTTTTAAACGGCTTTTGTCTTGTATTCTATCGTTTTTAACGAGTGAAAGATGGTTTTTACGGTTTAAAAGTGATGATTTTAACACGGACAACAAAAAATTTTATGACTAAGAGTTGGAAGCATAACTCCATTTCAATTGTTGTCAAACTTAACAAGAGCGTGGAAATTCATTGGGAGCTACTTAGGAAGCAATAATAACGTAACCCATGACTAAGCCCTGATTAACCTGCTCAATCGACACCAATATCAAATATCCATGTCATTACGGTAATGCTGTGTAATTCGTGGGAGCAAAAGGGTCCTATCTATTAGGGTTTATTAAAACAGCAAAAATTATCACAGGAAATCTAAACGGAATGCAACTGATTCAAGCATTGGGCGAAAGACGCACAGAAAATGCGGCCAAATATTAAACCACAAAATTCCAACGCGACAACGCTCGGTGACATGTTGCAATACCTTTTAAAAACTAACTAATAGGCCGGTTACTATTTGTTTCGATCGATGCAGAACGCTTTCTCTGGGTAACGCTTTACTTCAGAACAGGGTATCCGAAATTGGTTTGATTTGTTCTTGGCCTCAAAAGATGAACGGTGCTTTTAGCGTGAAATGCATACTTAGGTTGACAGAAAGATGGAAAAATGTCATAGCTGACAATGGCTAGGACTTTAACTGCCTGTTCAACGATGTCGAAAGAAAACCCAAGCGAAATTTCATTCGTACAAATTCGTTAAAAACAAAAACAAATTTTTAGTTTTTGTTGTTGTTTTTAATATATTTGTACGAATGAAATATCGCTTTGGTTTTCTTTCGACATCGTTGAACAGGCAGTAGTAAATAAATGTATATTGTACAAATGTTTCAAAATAAAAGCTAAACATTTTAAAAATAAGTTATACACCCAATAGAAGTTCTAATTTTGACCACTTTTTAAACCATTTGACATCTCAGCTATTGTCCGAACATCATTGTCTTTTAAACTTTATCCCGGGTGAATGTAACCTTAGCGGACTCCCACGTCATGGTATTATTGCCAGCTCGGCATGTAGAGGTTTTAACAACAGATGGGGGTGGCGTTACCTCAGGCAGAGATTTCTCAAGGATGAGCAGACACCTATCTGGTACCATGGGATCCAGTTAGCCCCTGTAACTTGTTTTAGACTGGTTATTAGTGAGGCCTCTTTGGAAATCAGATGGTAACTATGGTTATTCCCTAGCGAGGATGTTGATTTAATGACTAATGCTCGACCTAGTGTATTTGACGTTGCTGGGTGCTGTTGCCTTCACAATAGAAATAAAGAGCGCTGGTTGTTCGTCTCCTTTCAAATTGTAGGCTGGGAGTTTACTTTGTATGTACCAAAATACTAAATCCGATTCTTTCGCTGATCAACATTATTTACCTCGTAATGAAACACTAGGATAATTATACGGATGAATTATGGTTGATCATTATAAGCTTAAGCCAGTGGTAAGACTTATCCGTCTTTTAAAATGCTTAAACTAATGAAAGTATTCAAAAAAACATCAAATCGCGCTATATGGTGGCCAATTGTCTACACTACTTCTTCTTCTTTAGCAATACGACGGCAGTGGTGCCGCAATGTAAGATAAACATATTTTCCGTAAATATCCCAAACAAATTGGGTCCAAAATCATTAGTAATCATGGCTTAATACCATACGACGCTCGTCAGACTCATTGTTAAAGAAGTAAGGACAACTAATTCTAGCGCAAAAGTGTAGTTTTTTTTTTTGGTTTTTCTTGACCCCACATACGAGTATGGGCTTATTGCTCTGCCCATTAATACAAAAATTAATCTCATCACTAAACAAAATATTGCGCAGGGTTCAATTCAAAGTTTAATCAAGATTTTCGAAATAATTTTGCACAATTTGTAAATGTTTTTCTATCGCTAGCCTGTCCATGTGAAAATTCCAATCAAAACTAAATAGATTTTATAATAGAGTTGCCAGATCAGACAGCTGTATGAAATTGTAAACATGATACGAGGGGTAATATACATTTAAAAAACTCTTAGCGGTAAATAAGTCTGGTCGTTGTCACTTTGTCACAGTCGAGTTATGACTTCTGGTTTATTGTCGTATATTTCGTATATTTCTTACATTTCCTTTCCATATTTACATCCAAACGAACAAATGACAATATACATGCGCCATTTGATTTATAGGTATTAAGCCCATGAATTATAAAAGAATTATTAAAATTGTAAATACTGAGGTTTTAATTGTTCCCCCGTACGTTACAAAAACAGTTCGAAATGGCAGCTGTTCTTCATGCAAAGTGTTTGAGTTGGTCCATAACACTAGTAATTCATTCACGAGACCGCTAAAGGAACTGAATAGTTGAGTTGTTTGAATGCCGTCCACTATTAAGCTGTGAAAAACAGTTCATGCCAGATAAATATCTTCGAATTGAGACATGTGACCAGTGCCATTTTTAAAGATTTTCGAGATGCAATGATGTTTGATAATGTCTGGTATAAATACCCTCCACATCCACAATACTCTTAGAAAATTTAAAAAGGCAAATCTAATAATTTGACTTAACTCTGCTATCGTCAAAATTTTGTGCGCCTACGGGAAATGCTTAAGAGAATTTACATACAGTGTAAGTGGCAGTATCTGTACATGTTAATCTTTGAAATCATTCGACAATAAACACTGAAAAGCAACGGAAAAGAAGTTTTTTCACAAGCGTAAGGGTGAAGAAAATTTTCATCTGGCATCATTGGTCCCTCAAATAGCCAGTAAATATTTGAAATTTTAAATGAGGACATTTTAAATACAGTTACCTTTTTATTACAGATTATTTCCTTCACAGTATAGTCAAGTATTTACCTGAAATGGAAAAAAATAAATTGATAAGAGAACTTATATAAAAAGTAATCAGAGTTCTAAAACTAGTTTATGTTGAAAAATTCAAAAAACAAATAAAAACATAAACAATTTTCCATTTATAAACATAATTTGCACAAATTTGAATTGTTGTAATAGCAAAACAAAATCAATAAAAAAGCAAAACTTTATGCTGCAGCCAGCATAAGATGAAATACAGTTATCGATTGAAGATAATAAAATAATTTTTCTTTATAGCTTCGACAACTGCCTGTTTATCTAATGCGAAAATATTTTGGTTCGTTTACATATATATATATAAAAGTGAAACTTTGTGTGTGTGTGTTAGCTATAGACTCTGAAACTGTAAAACCGATCGGACTCAAACTTTGGCAAGTTGTTGTACACATTCCAGGAAATGTTTATGGGTGGAAAAAAGTGGGCGGGGCCACGTCCATAAAAAATTAGTTATTAGTTTCAGTTACTTGCACTTGACCGATTTTTCTGAAACTTTGCACACATATCGAGCTGTCATGACTAAATAATTTCGTGATAAGAAAAGTGGGAGGGGCCACGCCCCTAAAAAAGTTTTAATTTTGAGGTACTTTTACCGGACCGATTTTTGTGAAACTTTGCACACATATTGAGCTGTTATGACTTTATAATTTCGTGATTAAAAAAGTGGCAGGGCCACGCACATAAAAAAAGTTATAATTTTGAGGTACTTGCTCTGGACCGAATTTTGTGAAACTTTGCACACATATTGAGTTGTCATGACTATACAATTTCTTGATTAGAAAAGTGGGCAGGGCCACGCCCATTAAAAAATTTTAAATTTTCACCTTTTTGCACTTGATATTAAATTTAAATTTAGAATGCATTTTTATTCATTAAGGGGCGTAGCAACGCTCGCCGGACTTTTCTAGTATATTTATAAGAAAGAAAATTTCGTACGCATTTAGATAAACAGGCTGCTACAGTCGGATCTTCAAGCATAATAATTTTTTGATTTTTTGTTCCAAGAAGACCAATGTTTCCTTTGTTCCCCAAAGTTCATTGAGAAACTCATGACCGAACTGAGTTTACCGTCATTGGTAAACACAGCAGCAAATCAGGAAGGAGTATTAAAAACATATCAGGTCCCAGTAGACTAAAAAAATTGTGCAACATTTAATGGCTCTCATTAGACTCCTGCACAATTCAACATTTTCTGTAAAAATGTAATTTTTAAAGATTTCATGCTTTGCTATGCCATGCGAATTTAAACAAGGTGTTATAACATGTTATGCCAACTCAAACATACTGTCTTAGCATGTCATTGCAACTTAGGCAAGCTGTTGTACGCTGTTGTGTTTTATATCATGTCTTTCTTTACTGTAACGGTACTTCAATGCAGCTTTGTTTTTGGTTTCGTTTTTCGTATTTTTAATTCTAGCAATGTTTTTTGTTGAATTGTTAGTTTAGATTGGTTTTAAACCATTTAAAAAATGACCACTCACAGAGTGAAATGGTTAACATGAATTCTTCTACAGTCCAAAAAATCATTGATCGTTTTATACATGAAAATCGGGTTTATAACAAAGGCAGGAAGGCACCGAATAAAATAATTAATGAGCAGGACGAGCGTAATATTTTGCGGAAAATAAAGGCAAACCCAAAACCCAAAAAAAAACAGCCAAACCCGACACAAAACAAATTGACTTTATGTAAATATTTTCTAAATAAATCCGTAAAAGAAATTTCCTTAAAGTATGTAACTACAATTATATTAAATAAATTTCTGATTTTATTGCATATAATGTTCTATTGCAATGATTAAAATGCACTATAAAAAACATGTGCTGCATATGTCACACGTGTCGCATGTGTTGACTTTCTCATTTTCTATGCTCATGTATGCAATATCACTGTAAGAACTATGTACAGATTTAATTAAACAAATTATACACTGCCTTTATATGTCTTTGTCAAACATGCATTTTCGGCATTGCATGAATTAGAAGTTGCATTATGTGACACATGTTGCTATGTTGTGTAGTGCAACAGTTGCAGTCCTTTAGCTCTCATTAAAAGAAATCACGATATTTTGTACAAGACAATAAAATTTAACATTAAATAAATGAGTATTTATTTGAAATTCAGTTATTTAAATAATTTTTTTGTTTCTTAAAATAATAAAGCCGGATTTCAAGTGAACTCTGATCTATTGCAAAATTTCCATACAATAACTTTTTTTTGAAACTTAATTGTGTAAAGTTAATGACTTTTAAAATTAAGCTTTAAATTGTGTTGTTTATGTTGACGTTACTGTTACACAATTCAATTTCATTCTAATGCCAAATAAATTTAACTTTAAAATGTAAGATTTATTTTTAAAGTGGCAGCAGTAGTAGTGGCGGCAACAACAACAAAAATTACATTAACAAAATTTGCAAACGAAAAAGAAAAAATGTTAAAACATTAATTCTGTTTTTGTGTTACACATACACATACACAAGACGAAATATCGATTTTTTATCAAGAGATTTAAATGAGTTTTTTTTTTATTCTTCTTCTCTACCGTTATTTTTTCAAATGTAAACACACAAACACAACGTATAATAAAGATATCTGCATACATGTATGCATACATACACAAACACAATAAAAAAAAAAGTTACTTAGTCATATTGTTGCCAGAGTGGAAAAAGCTGCAGGATATTAAAATTTCAAAATGTTGCCGCTGATGTCTGTGTGTAAAATAAATTGTGTTTGGATGTACAAATACATACACACATATATATTAATGGAATGCTTATAAATTTGTATGTATGGATGTATGCTTTAGCAATTTATAATATGGTCTTATATACACATTCATACATAAATCTTTATACATACATACATATAAAAGTAATTGTATGTATGTATGTATGTATATCATCGGTATTTACATAAATAACGTTTTAAACTATTTATTATATACAAAAAATATCTACTCTACACATATGTATGTCTGTATATATTTGCCGAAAAGTACGTTCGTACATAGTTTTCATATAAAACAAGAGTGAAAAGATATAAAAGAATTAAATTGTTGTTAAAATTTTAACGCACAGAAACAACACGAAATATCCTTGTATACAAAATTAAAATGAAATATTCTTTAAATAAAACTTTTTGAATCATAAAAATAGTTTTTAAACAAACTTATTGTTGGCAGCATATCCATTTAATAATATATTCCGTAATTGCTTAAATCGCAGCCTGGGCAACAGTATTGCGATCTGGTAGACGGAATTATTTACCTCGGTTTCGGCTTACGTCATATAAATCCATTTTCAGTTCGATCACCAATCTTCGAACGTCCGTATAAATATCGATGCCTTGGGAACTTCTTACCCTAAGTAACTTTATCTCATTCTCTCTCCTCTGGTTTGAGGTGATGCAGTTAACACTCTCATATCTCATTAGAATTTTGTCCCATGTTACCTCTGTAATGTTCATATCGGTAAGACACCGATTATTCTTTGGTATCTGGTTTTATGGTCTCTCACCAGCCATTCACCTATTGCCACGGCTGCTTTATATTTCACCTGTATCGCAATCGGCAATGCAGTTTCAAAAGTAAACACATATAAAATATTTTTTTTTCATGATATTTCTTTTTTATTATAAAGTTTGAACGTTGACATTATGTGTGAAACACTACATTATTTAAATGACCACCACGCGAAGTGTTGCAAGCATTGATTTTTTTGAGGTAATTTTCGACCACTTTTTGACACATATTGGGCGGTATCTCAGCCATAACTTGGCGAATGTTGGCTTTTAAGTGCTCCAGAGTTAAAGATTTATCTGCATAAAGACGGTCTTTCGCGTAGCCCCACAAAAAAGTCTAATGGTCTCAAATAGCATGATCTTGGTGGCCAGTTGCTATCGCCACGACGAGAAATTACGCGGCCAGGAAATGTCTCTTGCAATAAAGCCGTATTCTACAAAGCTTCAGTTGTTGTGTGAGCTGGACTTTATATGGATGTAGGTGTAGATCCAAATGCAAAATACGCCATAATGTAACGTAAGACAGTCCTAATTCCTTCCGGAAGACACTTTCACTTACAGCAGCAATACAATGATGCACAGGCCTTACAATATCTGTAACCGCTTCAGTCTCTTTAAATTTCTTCACAATTTTTCCAATTGCTTGCATAGTTGGACGATTATGTAAATCATAATCTCCTCTTAAAGCACGGTATGTGGCTGTGCCAGAATCACCATTTTTGTAGTAGGTTTTGATAATTTGTATGCGTTGTGTGATAGTTAAGCGATCCATTTTCGTTAATGTCAGACTTTCAACTAAAAAGAAAAAAATTGGTTTAACAACTTAGTTTGACAGATGTCGAATTCCAGTCCTATACTTTTAAAACCACGACATGGATAACCCTTTATATCCTCTAAAACCATTGTTAGTGTCTAACGCAGCACTATCTTTGGATATTTTTAAAAGGTCTTAACCTTGTTTCTTTGTCCACCACATTATAGGGACTTAAGTTAGGATCAGTCGTAGTACGCTCGATTATAGCCAGTGTGTTAGCTTTGCGCGTATGGCCAATTTAGAGCCTTTAGCTCTTCTACAAAAGGCCAAAATTATTTGAGCTTTTCCACTCTACTCTCGATGTGGTTTCTCCAGTATAGCCTTCAATCAAGTTCTACTCCTAGATATTTGATTTTGCTATTAATCTGAGTTGTCTTATCTCGTAAGCAAACAGATTTCCGTCTTGTCCGGAGTCCTCGCTAACAGTTGTAAGTTAGTGCTAACATGCACAACATGCCAATGGGGCATACGTGTATACCCGTTATGGGTTTGGGCTTTTAGTACCCCTAGTTTTAAACCTAACCTTACCTAATCTACCTGATTCCAAGAGCGCTTGTAGAATGCATAAGTTTTATATGCGATTAAACAACACGTGCAGAAAATAAAATTGATTTAAAATCGGTGTTCTGTTTGGGCAACGTTCCGCTCAACTTTTTACCAAAAAAAAATCATCTTTATTGATGAGGCTCATTTTCGAGTTGAATGGGTTCAATGCATACAACAACAGTCATTGTTTAGTGTGGATTTTAGACTAGCAACGTCATTGGTTCATTTATTTTTTTTTTAAAGAACAACGTTGACCAAGTGATTAAAATTTTTTTCGGTTGAATTGAACGATCTGGACATTAACGACATATGGTTCTATTGGAAAGGTAACACTGCTCGCTTATGCCACATTGGACATTCTGCACGACCGATTTGAGAGCCTGGTGATTTCACATGGTGAAGTCAACTGGTCATCGACATCTTGTGATTTCATCTTGTTCGACTTTTTTTACTGGATATTCTCAAGTCGCAGGCGTTTTTTTGGTTGAATTGAATGATATGGACAATAACGATATATGGTTATATAGTACGACGGCAACACCACTTATCCAACATTGGACATTTTGCATGCGCGATTTGTGAGCCTGGTAATTTCACATGGAGGGAAGTGAAGTGAACTGCTCATCAACATCACGTAATTTAACTTTGCTTGACTTTTTTGCTAGATTTTGCTCAAGCCGCATATCTATGTGAAACAATCACCACATCGTGCGATTAGATCTTGTTTGACTTTTCTTGTTGGTTTTTCTCAACTCGCAGGTCTATGCGAATAGACCACAAACCATAGCGGCGCCAGTAATAACACTTCAGAACATTTTGGAGGCGCAATGAACCAATGAACCAAAAAATTTCGATGACATGTCATACACACTTGCCGGATTCACAAGGTATCCTAAGTGTCGTATTGTCATAATGTAATAATTTTTAGAAATTTTAAAACGTTTCAAAAATTTTACAATAAGCAATACAAAACCTTTCAATAATTTTAAAGTTTTTGGGATATAATGACTTTATGACTTGACTTTATGACTTTATGACCTTGTGAATTAGCCAACTGTATTTATGTATTTAATTTAAATTTAAGGACGGGAAACCACTAATAAAAAATTCGTTGAATTCATGTTGAAAAAAGCCTTTATATAAATATTTTTACTATTTAACGTCGGTCAAATTTATAAATATTTTCTTTAAAAAAGATGACCAGTAGTATTTTATTTACATTTTACAAATTAAAGAATATAAAATACAAAAAGTAGGAGTCGTCAACATTAACACATAACTTGCACAACTTCTATTACAAACCAATTTTTGCACACAACAAATGATTTACTAATTTCAATCTCTTTCCAACAAAACTAGCATTTAGTAGCTCCGTTTAAGCCTTAAGTGATAGTTTATTTCTTTGCTTTCTTTTCTCGGCACTTGTTTCCATTTTCTGTCTTTATGTGTTTGGGTTACAACTATTGCTGTTGTCTCCACATTCGTTCTGCAGGAAATAAAGCAATAATAAAAAATGTAAACTAAAACCCGAGCCACTATTAACGACTGTCTGCCTGGTTGGTTGGCTGACTGACTGACACTTATCTTTGTCAGCCATCTGTGCACATAATGTATATCACAGGAGTTGTTGTATGTGAACCAAAACATAGCATATATATTTCCATTTATTTTTATAATACAACCCCCCGCCGACCACCCAACATCAAGATATTTTGATGGTAATTCAACAATGGTGGCTTTCACTACACCCACTTCGTTTACTGGACTGGTTTACTAGTAAAGTGCATTTGGGCGGCATGTTTATTGTCAAAGTCTATGCAGCAGTGAGCCAAATCTTCAAGAATTACTTAAGTAAGTTTTGAAAATATGTATAACCGTTAGTAGAGTTGGCTAAAATTAAATTTCCGTTAGTAAGTTTTGCAATAAATTTTTATGTAAAACATTGAAAATTTAAAAATCCTGTGTAAAAAGGGTGAGTCAGGGAAAACTTATACACACTATTCCAGTCGAAACTTATCCTTGGTCGAGTTACTAATTTGGGTGTATTAGGGCGCACAGAGGAGTATTTGGCCTGAAAAGCTGGCCAAAATTATTAAACGTGTTTTTTGTATTAAAAGTTTTAGTTTTTTTAAAGTTTTAGCTGTAGTATGATATAAAAAGTCTAGTGGCAGATTTTGAAAAAATTACACTACGCAACAAAAAAAAATTTTGTCTACCCTAGAAATAAAAGTATGTGGACTATATGGATTTTGATGCCCTTAATTCAAATCTGTTTTCCGTTTTTCTCTAGAATGTAAGGATTTTCTTTTAAAGGCGAGGCATATTTCACCCCCTAAATCGTTGGGTTGCCTAAAATATTTTGTCAGAACTTGAAAACGGGTTCTCCGATTTTAATAGCAGGAGTATCGAAAGATGCACCGGAAAATTCTGCTTAAAATAACTACACACATTTCTTTTCTATCTATTACTATTTCGGAGTTATTAAAAATTAAATAGCGAAAAAAAAATTTTTTCCTGCAAAATTTGTCAAATTTTTTGTTTTCTAAATGCAATAAAAAAAAAATTACACATACATATAGTGAGATAAAGGCATCCATTAGTTCCACTACAATACATTCGATGAACACTTAGGTGTTTAAAAAAAATTGTTCACGTTGGATATCCCATAATTTATTAATCGCTCTAAAAAAGGTTCACATTAAGTGGTGTTAGCAAATGATTAAAAACGTCAACCGTGGTGCTTCAAAAGACGTGTATAAATCGTAAAAGGTAATAAATCGTGGATATCTTATGCTAATGAGCCAAACAAAGTTGTTCGTGGAAGAAGTACAACAAAGCAAATGGTGGCCTGTTTATTCGGCCTACTGGGAGAACTTTTAATTCTGAGTGCTACACGATCATTTATTTACTGTAAGTCTTTGGAAAAACTAGCCCGCGAAGACGAATCATTATTGTGAAGTGAATTTTTGAACAGTCAAAATATCGAATTGATGACTCATCCTCCGTACAGTCCTGACTTGACACCCAACGATTTCCTCTTGTTTCCGAATATCAAAGGTAAACTGCGTGGTCAACGTTCTACGAGCGCCGAAGAAGCAGTTGAAGCGTTAAAAACCGTGTTTTAAAGGTGTCTCAAGAGTAATGGAAAAAACTGCTTTGACAAATAGTTTGAACGAATGCAAAAGTATACTGATTATCAAGGGGAATATTCGGAAAAAAACAATAAAGTCATTTTCATTTGAAAATGTTTGTTATAATTTGCCGTTCCCAAAATATAAAAAAAGTTGCCCTCGTATCAAATTACTAAATATCCTAATTAATTTTTAGACACCCTAAAGACAACAAATTGCAAGCTGTAAGCTCGAAAATTATTGCTTATAGAAATTAATAAATCGATTCGAAACAAACTGAGATATAAACTCTAAAACACAATGGACCATATTGGTCTCCGAGTGTGGGTGTTAGAGGTGGCTCTTGCTTCCTGCATCCCCCTTTCCTAACTACCTAAGCACTAAAGCAAAATTGCTTTTATGTGGATATCAAACGAAAATGCTTGACTAGTTAACTATGTAAGAATTGAAAAATCAAAGATGGCGTCAGAAATAATAAAGCAAAATGACGTATAACTTTAAATTTAAAATCTAGGCTACGCTACGATGTGGTTATTTTAGCGACATATGTACATGATAGTGAAGGGTATTATCAGATTCGGCACGGTCGAATATGGCCGTCTAACTTGTTTTGTTATGTAATCGTTCACTAGAAGATGTCAGAGTGAGATCAGGTTATGTACAGGTTGTAGCTTCGCTTTAAGGAGGCATTTCGCCATCAGTCTAATAGATTATACTTTCAAAACAAATTAAAGTGCAAAAACATCTTTTTGAAGAAACTACTGTCTTTAAGACTTTTTAAGTTTTTTTTTTTGAGAAAACCTTTTGAAAATATAAGCCGATATTTTCTCAAAAATTTGGCATTAAATTTCGTTGAAAATTACTTAAGAGCGTTTTTTTTTGTAATTCTGCTATAATTCTTTAATTTTTTTTAATTAAAGCATTTTCACTTTAAATTTAAGTAAAACATTTTTTGTTTGCTTCTTTAGTGTCTATGCTTGGTTGAATTGGTTGGCAACACTGCGTTTGCGTTCATCGCGTTAGTATGAGAGTGTGTATGTATGGTTGTGTCGGTGATATCGGTCTAAGTCGGTCTCTGTTAACGTCAGGTCATTGGGTGGCAATGTGGGAGAATGTGAATGCTAGTCTATGCTGTGTAACTGTGTGTGTGTGTTTTTATTATTTATCCACAAAACATAAAAAACCTGAAGTATAAATTATTTGCAGCCGCACCAACAAAGGCAGAGACGGATGAAGCTGATTCGCAGTTAACTGTTATGGTTGTTGTTACATGAACAGTACAAAGTACGTGTGTGCCTGTGTGTGTGTGTTTATGTTTGAATAGTGTGTATGTTGGTTAATGTTTTTTATTTATTTTTTTCGATTTTTTTTTTGTACCCTGTTTTTGGCTCTATTATTCTCTATTATATAAAATGGGGTCGTTGGGGTTCGGGAGGGTTTAAATGAGAGAATATGCTTAAACAAGCACACGTACTAACACACACATACCTTTTCCATTATTTCTCTATACAATTTTCCCTGTGAATACGAATATGTATGAAATGAAAAACAGCTTGACTGCTATAACTACTATGGAAAAATGGCTTGTCAGTTTGCCTGCATACTTTGGTGTGTTGTTGTTGTTGCTCTAATATATTTTAATATCCATTTAGTTGATAAATTGAAGACGAAATTGCAAAACGAAAAAGTAAAAAATTCACACATAGTAGGTACCTACCAAAGATTCACTGCTGCTGAAAGAAACAACATCAGTTTTGTACGTGCTTTGCACTTAAAATTTGGCATTTATTTTGCTGCCGCTATGAGTGAATATGTGTATGTATGTATGAGCACTGCTATAAGCTAGTCCTGTGTTCTCAATATTTTTTTTTTATTAAAATTCTCTTTGCCATGATATGTAAGTAATTCTGGGAAATATTTCTGTTTTTTTTTTGCTGCAAAAAATATGTCCGCAATTTTAATAGATTTTGTTAAATTTAAAGTAGGAACGATTTATTGTAATAAATACAAGTTTTCTGCGAATCCTAGTTAAATAGTTAAAATACATATTTGTAAGGAATGCTTTAAGATTAAAAAAAATTTATGAATTGAAAAGTATTTCTATTAAACTCTTAAGAAATTTTCAAAACTAATTTTTATACTTTGCATCTGTGGTGCCAAGGGTATTCAGTGGAAGGAACCATTGAAATGTGTCTGTACAAGGGAACAGTCCGGTCAAGAGAAAAATAACAATTCAAATTATCATCTTTTCTCCATTTCGGCTAGTAGGTTCAATGGCAAATCATCCTCAGTCTTAAAATTAACATCAAATGCTTTCGGTCACTCCTGGCTTTAATATGCAAACCTTATGTTATGTGATAAACCGTGCCTTTTTGTGAAAAATCTCACAAATTAGGAGTCTTGGCAAGCTTGTTTCTTTATTGTGACATAAAAAATTGGAAAAAAATAAACGAAATGTCCATCCAAGCGAAAGTTTTTTTTATCAAGCTGGTGTCCGCGTCCGCTCATGAGAAGCGTTCGTTCAAGGCAAAGCGACCGCAGTGTTATTCTTATAGAGCGATGCCGATATCTGGCAACAATGTCCGTCTAAAGGGAGTGCCCACTTATGGGATGTGTTCATTAAGGGAGATTCCACTGTATATAGCTACAACAATCATTTATTTATTTATTTAACGCAGCAATACAAAGCCTTCCAGGCCATAAACTATAAATTTTCCAAAAACTTATGACCAATGTCCATCTGTCCGTGTCTTGGTTGGAATCGACTTTTAAAGATCCTTTTGGATATTAATCGCTGCAGATATAGAGCATAATCGCCCAATAACGTTTTATACATATAGACACGTTTACCCATCACCATCATGTACTATATTGAATACATCACAGCTTAGCTTAGATTAAATGTTATATGCCATTTTGCCTTATTATTTCCGATGCCGCCTTGATATTGAATTTTTACAAAGTGTTAACTGTATTCTAGTAGTCAAGCCCTTTCATTTGATAACCATAATCATAAGTTGAGAAAAAAATTATCCGCCATTTTGTTAGGAAGCCGCACAAAGAGGTAATTTGCCAATCTAGCCGGACATTTGGTCAAAAGTGAAATTTAAGAAATGTGTAAACTTTAAGTACGCAGCTCAACAGACAACAAAGTTTTGCATCGTTTAGTAAATTTTCAAAACTTTTGCTTGAGATTTGTCGCTTTGGGACTCAAAAGTCAAAGTCAAGAAAATTGGGTAAATTGTAGAGGTACTTATTGACTTTTTAGGGTTTTGAGAGATTTACAATATTTTTTTTTTGTGGTAAACGAAAAAAGATTTTACATTGATTTATTTTTTCTGTTTAAGACTAGATTAACAGCTGCTTATACAAATTTTTAGAAAAAATTTGTTTTAAATTTTTATTGCAAAAATTTTTTTCTAAATTCACAGAACGTTTTTTTTTTTTTTTACTTTTTGAGAAAAATAACATTAAAAGGTTTTCGAAAGTGAAGCACGTCGCCATGCTCAACATGTTATACATCACGATATATAATATATGAGGTAACGGGGGGATCCTCCCTTTACCCATATACTTGTGCTGACGATAAAGGAAGCATTTGCTAAACAAAATTATAGGAAATCTTAATAGAAGTAGAATTTTCCAGAATTAGGATTAGTTCTTCTTAGAAAAACTTTTTTCCCCTTAATCCGATTTTTCTTATTTTCAAGCTTTACCAGCCTATGACTAAAACACAAAATATCCCTATGTGCGCCATTTTGTATTTTTACTTGGTCATACACTAAAAAAAATTAAAAATCTATGCTGGCCCCTACTGCAAAACATAAATAAAATAAAGGTTTACATGGAAAAAATCTAGTAATTAAAAATGTTTCCAAGGCAACCCCCTCAAAATGGGGTTTAACATTAAGTTTATAAAACTGATTACGCAACGATGCCTATGTACATTATCGTGAACGATATCATTTGATTCGACAAGGACAAATTCAACACTCTAACTTGTTTATATTGCGGATAGATTTTTTGTCTGTTCAATTGTCTTTATTACTCCTTTTATTTTAATCATGCTGCATCTGTCTGTCATAAAGTTTTTTTTTCCTTAAGGAATGACTCTGCATTTAAAGGAAACACTTTTGTGTTTCTGTCTTCTTTCTTTTTTTCATTTTATAGAAGAGTTTCCTTCTATTAAATTTTGGGTGTGTTTGGGAGTGTGCTTTAATAAAAGGTTCTTTAATAATAGAAATAATAAAATTTATTGTGCTGTATAACAAGTCTAATTGAAGACTGGCTTAAAAACAAAACAAAAAAAAATCTTTAGAAAAATTGCTTTAAGGTTCTGTTTTTTTAAACTTGTAATGAAATAAAGTTAATTTTTCTATAGAAAATTTATTATAAAATTAAGCAAATTTTCTATAGAAACCTGGTTAGAAATATAATGCAAAATTTCTAAAAAAAAATTTATTTTAAAGTTATGCAAATTTTATGCATAGAATTAGTTTAAATTAGAAAAATTTTTTTTAATATGCCATGTTCAAAAACTCGGCTAAACTTATATTCCAAAAAAAAAAAAAACTTTCTAAAGAAAATTTATTCTATTGTAAAACAAATTAAATAAACATTTTTATCAGAAATCTAACTCATTTTATATTGTTCTACACTTTTTTAGGTACCAGAATCCACTCTCAACTCCAAACCCGTTTTTCGACACACTAGATCACTTTTCTCGGAAAAGGTCAGATATTAAGAAAAAAAATTTGTAAATTATATAATACTAGCCGCTCGATACTTGCTTCGCTACGTATCAAGTGAAATAATAAAAATATTTAATTGGAACATCAAATCCATTTATTCAACAAAAAAATATTTTATTAATTACCAGATATCTGAAATTGAAAAAAACGTACCAAAATTATTTTTCCCCGTTTTTTGGTCCTTTTTCAATTTTTGTAATATTTTAATTTAGTCCGGGGATACTGAGTTGCGATTTTACAATTTTTAACCCGCTTTTATCCCTTAACACCGCCTAAAACACCATATTAAACAAAGAACTCTAACCTGCATTTAAGAGCATTTTAGGGGAAGAAAAATGTCGTTTAAATATTTTTGTACCGCTCATCCTTTTTACAGATAACTGAAATTAAAAAAAAAGTACCAAAATCATTTTTTTACCCATTTTATCACCTTGGAACACCAAATTTCCAAAAAGTGCCATTAGCCTTCTAGGATTTTTTTGAATTTTTGTGCTACATGCATTAGGTGCGAAGATACAATATTACTGATTTTACCGGTTTTTAGCCCACTCCCCCCTTTATTACAAAATTTTGAAAAAGTAAAAAAATTTATTATAGATTGTTTTAAAGAGAGTAAAACTACGTTTTTACTTTTTTCCTAACGCTATCCCTCTAAAAGATTAATGCTGTTCAAAAAAGTACCAAAATGTAGTTTTTACCCGTTTTATCCCCTCTAAACTTAAAATTTCCAAAAAGTACCAGACACCTATTTAATAATTTTTAACAGGCTCTTTGGTTCTTTAGGAATTCTTGTGATATCTTTATTAAGCTCGGCGATACGAGTTAACGATTTTACAATTTTTTTACCCTTAAACCGCTCGACGGATTTTGTGCAAACTTTATAAAAACCGTCTACTAAATAGTCCGAACAAAGCCTAAACATTCGGTTCGGATAGGTGAGCTCGTTCTTGAGTTATAAAATAACAACGAAAAGTGGCATTGATTTTTTTTATATATAGATTTAATGAAATTTTGTAGAACTTTAAAAATTGTAATACGAATGTTCAAATTATAGAATGTTTAAAAATATTTTTAATATTAATTTTTATTACAAAAAATAAAAAAAAAAAAAAAAAAAAAAATAAAAAAAAAAAACCTTCCAAAAGTACATAGATTTTTTCAAACATGTTTTCAATTTTAAATTAAACACGTACATTGTATGTCAGTCATTAATTCAAAAATAAATAACACACATTTGAACAAAGTAAACGTTTATTTTCAAATTGAAACAAAGAAACATTTTAATCTAAAATTAACTTATCACACACACACAGACACACTCATTGCTACTACTTGCAATAAGAACAAATTAAGCAAAACAATAAAGAAGACAAACAAACAAACAATTCATAATTTAAAATATTTTTAACTCAAACAAAACACTGTTCACATAAGAAAAATTTAATTTTGCAAAGAAATTATTTTTGTTTGATTTCAACACACATTATTTTTGCAAGTATTTTGACGTTCTTTTGCTGTTTCTTCTTTGTCAGTTTAACGAACTTTATTATTAAAAGAAATAAAAAATAAAACACACAGACGCATTATTTAAAAAAAAAAAGTTATAAACATGCATGTTTAAAGTTAAATTCCCTAAAATTAAAGAAATTCAAACTCATTCAGTTAAACCAACGCACACCGATACATTCATTACTCAACTGATTGTTAAAAAATGACAGACAAATAGATAAACAGACCTAAAGAAATAATGTTTTCTTAAGAAAAACAAAACAAAAACTGAACTAGACAAGAATATATTTATTTATATTGAAAAAAATAAATAAATTAACCAGACAATATTGGGAGCTCCAGTAGTGAACTTAAGAGATTTTCAATTACATGCACAAGTTTAGGAGCATTTGGAAGCAAATAGAAACATTTTAAACATTTATTACCCCCATATTAATCATCAATTGTTGTATTGAAAATATAATAGTTTGAAGAAACATTTTCATATAATTTTTGTTTTCATAAATATTTAGTTTAATATTTAAAATTTATGGTTAAATTTTACAATAAAACTAGCTGACCCGGCAAACGTTGTTTTGTCATATAAATTATTTCTATGAAATATTTTTTTTTATTAAAAAAAAAAACGTAAACCATATGGGTTCTATGTTATGCAGATCTATCTTAGTTTAAAATTTCATCATAATCGTTACATTATTTGGGTGAAGCATAAATTGTCCCTTGTGGTGAGTCACCCTAAATATTTACGAATATGAAAAATTGATGTTGACGTTTATTTCTATACTATAGATTGTGTACAATTTGAAGAAAAATCATAAAAAACTATATCGATGTAAGCACATAATTTAAAAAAGTGGGCGTTATAGTAGGCGTGTCGAAGTAGTTTCTGCTAATAAATACAATTAAGATATTTCAATATAGTCTTTTATTCTTCCAAAATCTTTATTCATAGAAAAATTATATTTGAGATAAAGCGTTATATGGAAGGTGGGCGTAAAAGTGGGCATGTCACATTTATTTTCCGTTAGTACAAAGCCTTTGACAATGTTTGCAAAATTTCAGAATCATACAAATAATTTTGCCAGTTTTATTACGTTTTTGATTTTGAATATACTGAAAAATACACTGTACGGTAAAAATTTTCGTACATTTTGATCCATAACTTTTTTTCTAATGCATAGATTTCAGCAATTTTCAGCGAAAAATATTTTTTTTACTCAAAAAATATACATCGAAATTTCATGAAACTACGTCAATGCGTTCAGACACAATGGCATTTTATTCGATGTTGGAAGGACATGGTTTTTTATTTTTACCAACTCTTGCATTACAAGCTATAACTTTCTTCCTAATATTCCGATTTAGTCCATTTGCAATACCAAACAAACCTTGTGTATAAGAAATATCCTGGCAAAATTTAAGCCCCCTAGCATTTTTGGTCAGACCACTATCGTGCTTTCAACAGGAGGACGGACATAGCTAGATCTTCATAAAATTATACTCCTATTCAAAATATATATACTTTATGGGGTCTTAAAAGGATATTTCGATGTGTTAGAAAGGGAATGACAAAACGAATATAACCCCAGGGTATATTCACGACGCCCCTTTTTCACCATTTTTTTAAGATTTTTTGAAAATATCACCTTTTTTTGGTTTTGCTAATTTTGCATGCATTGGTACGTACAAGTGAGTAATAATAAACCTTTTTGTCAGTCATGAAATATTTATTTATATTACACCTGTCGTATAAACACAAAGTGAAAAAATCTGACGCGGACAAAGAAAGCCATTGTTTAAGAGAGGAAAAAACTGTACAAGAAAAATTTAAAAATGAATTAGATCTAATAGTGAATGTACCGAAAACTGGATTTGGTAACAGCAATGATGGTAACACCAGCAAAAGATTTTTTTTCTAATCATGAATTAGTTGAACAAATAACTGGAATTGAGTTTTGCTTACATTTACCGAATCGAAAGTTATTATTGTTTTGCCGATTATTGCTTAGACACAGCAAAACTTTACATTACGCTATATCCCTGGCATCCTATGACACCTACAATGCACAAGATTTTAATGTATGGCGCAACTGTTATAAATGAGGAATAGTTGCATATTTGGCTCTTATCAGAAGGAGTGGCTGAGGCGTGAAACAAACATTTGCGTCTTTGTAGACAGAATTTCGCTGGAAAGTTTTCAGGGGTTAAGAGCAACATAGATATTTCTAATAGAGTTTTGCTCAGTTTTGACCCACTGTTTATTAGCATAAGACCAACATCAAAAAAAGGAATTGCCCTTAACGAAAGAAGCAATTACTTTCATGCTTTCATTTGAACTTGGCACTAAAGAGGATTCAGATTTGGAAGAGGTCTTTGAAGAAACAGACGAAGAAGAACCGTGGCAATCATCCCATCTTAGTGCAAAAAAGAAGTTAATTGGCAGGGTTGTAGTGTCAGGGGGATACCTCCATTTACCCATAAACTTGTGATGAGGGGCTAGATTTGCAAAATATCCCTGCTGATAGTGTGGCAGAAGAGCCGTCAACATTGAATTGTCGCCGTGCCCAACAATTGAACATGAACATTGTCATTGAAAATATGGGCCACTGTTTTTGTGGCGAGTATTTGGCCGATATTTTATTTAACACATAATTGCTATTGATTCTTCTTTCATAATAAAAAAATATAAAGACAATTCTCTAAAAACTTTTTGTTTTATTTACAATTAACATCGTGCGTTTTGTTTCAACCACCCTTTAGAATGTGGCTTACTTTTAAGAAATTTTTCTTTGGAAAGTTTTATTTTAGCTTTTAAAAAGAATTATAAAATTTTTACATTAAAAATGTTCACATTTAATATGTTAAATTAAAGCAACAGTTTTGAGAGAAATTTTTTGAAAAAAAAAAAAAAAAAACGAGAAATCATTCATTATAAATATTTTATATTTATAATCTACACGTGAAACCATAAGATACATAATTAAAAAAAAAAAAAAATACTTTTAAAGAAAACAAAATGATTTCTTTTTGTCTGAAGAAGAAAACATAAAATTTATGTGGAGAAGAAAATGAAAATAAAAAGTAATGAGACAAATATAACGTTAGACAGCAAATTGGATTGTTGGTTGCAGAAAGAAAAAAAATAAAACAAAATATTTACAACATAAAATATGAATAAATAAATGATGGCAAGAAATTGTTTTTTTCTTTTTTTTTTAATAAAAATGAAAAGTAACGCACGAATGCGCAAGTGCTGCCAGTTGCTGCTACAGTTTCAAATGTTGTTGTCTTTTAAAGCTGGCTAACGATAAAATTACAAAAGAAATGTAAAATAAAAATAAAAAAACAACAACAACAAAGTTAAATCTGCAGCAGCAATAGCAAGAAATAACAATAGAATTTGTAGAAGGCAATGGGAAAAAAAATATTTAAAAAAATTTCTTATTGCATGAGTTTTAGAGATACAAAGGCAACAAAAAAACAAGATAGAGGTATTTAACTCGGTAACTGCAAATGGCTGTAATATTAGAGATACACACAACAACAAATAGAAAGAAAAAAAAAACTACAACAACGAGTGAATATTTACACAACGAAAAACTACAGTATAAAACCATGGCAAAACTTCAAAACAACAAAACTTCCACATAAAAAAATAATGTACAGATTAACTTAAACTCCAAGAAACTTGTGCAACCTCAACAGAATAAGAAGAAAAAAAGCTCTGCAGCGAAAGAAGCAGAAAAACTAAATAAAAAATTTGTTCGTGTTACAATGTAAGGCAATCAAATGGGCAAAAGGCGGTGCTGAGAAATACCGATGGTGGCTAAAGAAAATTTAAGCACATTTTAATATTAGGTAGGGGAAAAAGTCTGAATAGGTTTAATAGATTATTTTATAATGGAAGTTTTTTTTATATGAATAGATTTTGATTCTTGGGCTGATGAAGTCAGAGTAAGCGTTTAAAGCCAAAACATAACACCAGGCTGCAAGCAACTGAATGTATTTTTTCTATGTGTTTAAGAGGTCAATGTGAGATTCAAGCTTCGTTTAATTATCCTCAAGGCTTTGTTTTAAAAATAAAGGTGAACCATCTCCACTCATTGAGCTGCTTTGCATTTATTTCCGACTAACTACAAGAATCGCTTTGCGGAACGACGTAAGAAAACGAGGTCATATGAGGCATTTTTTCCCTATAGGCAATTGATTTAGTTAAAAATTGTATAGTTTTCAAAAAAAAAAAAATACAAAATTTAAGGAAAACTTGCTTAATTTCAATGACCCATATAGATCACTGAAGCTAATGGTTAATGTATTTCATTGGTTTCAATGTGCGATTTTGACACGGATTAAAAGTATCAATTCATGAATACTGTCGTCAATTTAATTAAGATCTACAAAAGCAGCGATTTCAAATTGATTACGAGTAGTAGGATTCATTTAAAAGCAGGGAATTTGGAAACCATACAAATTATTTGCCGAAAGACCTTAAGACAATTTTTCACATCCACACTCGGAGATGCAAGTGGTCCATTGTGTTTCCATTTAGAGAAATATTGAACATAAAGAATAAGTAAGAGGTTTTTATGGGCGTGACACTGCCCACTTTTCTATTGACAAAATTATTTAGTCATGATAGCTTAAAATGTGTGCAAAAATCAGAAAAATCGGTCAAATGCAAGAAGATAAAAATAATAACTTTCTTTTTGTGGGCGTGGCACTGCCTACTTTTCTAACCACGAAATTGTATAGTGATGACAGCTCAATATGTGTGCAAAGTTTCGGAAAAATCGGTCCAGTGCAAGTACTTTAAAATTACAACTTTTTTATGGGCGTGGCCCCGCCCACTTTTCTAATCACGAAATTATATAGTCATGACAGCTCAATATGTGTGTGCAAAGATTCAGAAAAATCGGTCAAGTGCACGAAGATAAAAATTATAACTTATTTTTTATGGGCGTGGCCCTGTCCACATTTTGCCACCCATAAACACTCCCTGGTATGTGTACAACAACTTGCCAAAGTTTGAGTCTGATCGGTTTTACAGTTTCGGAGTCTATAGCTAACACACACACAGACACACAGGCAAATTTAATGTGTCGCCATATAAAGTATTTAATGAGAAGTTTTTATTTTAAAGCCGTTCCTAAGAAAAGCAAACTTTAGTTAAAGATCATTTATTAGTAATTGAAATTTCCTTAAAAAAAATATTTAATTTTTCTTGATTATGTTCGCTGGTTAAACAGATCTGTTTATGGCGTTTTTTTGAAACCCGCTGGCAGGGACATTACACTTTTAACTACTTGAACGAGACACCCATAGAGCTTTGCTTAACTTTTTCTTAATCTTTTACAAAATAATGTCTGTAAATGTTTGCAATTGTATGCATAAATGTTGTGATCTATACGTTCACTCAAGCAGTCATTAATAATATTTTTGTAGCGTGTTTAATATTGTTGCATGCACATATTGTTCCACACTAAGGGATTATCCGAAAAGAAGTCAAAATAAGAAAAGAAAGAAGAAGAAAAACAAAGAGCCAAATTCCAACAATAAACAAAAGTTTTCATGGTGTGTATGTTGCATACAAAGTGAAGTGAGGCAAAGAAAGAGAATCAGAGATATGAACCGAAATACGAAAATGGAATAGACGTAATAAAACCCTCAACTGACAATCACACAGCCACAATGGTTAGATACACACACTCCAAAACGGGCTAACAGACAGTCAGACAGAGGTATGGACCTATTAATGAAACAAACATTCAGTTGTTTTTTAGTCATGTTAAAAGCAAAAAATTTTAGTTTTTTTTTTTGTTGTACTTCTACTTCTTTTGGCTTGACTCTGACTCTGTCGGTGTCGAAAATTGTTGGCCGTTTTGTGGGGTCGCAGTTACGACGACTAATGCAGCAAAGGAAATGGCAATAAACTGCTGTTGTTTTTTATCTTTTTTTTTTTCTTGTGGTTTAATAGTTTTTGGCTTAGATTATGCGTTTATTGGCGTTTTGTGTTGTTTGTCTGTTTTAGCTTTTATGCTGCTATTTTGTGTTGTTGACTCTGTGTATTATGATTTAATGTGTGCAGCAGTATTTTTAAGTTTTTTTTTCTCTATTCACTAATTTCACAAACTTTTGTGTTGTGATGTTTTTAATTTTATGTTCTTTACTACATTTTTGTTTTGTTTTGTTTGCTCTTGCCTCTTGTGTGTCGGTCTTTTGGATTTCAATAGTTTTGCTGTTGACTTTTAATAAATTTTGTGTAAAAATAAAAGGAAATTGTACAAAAAAAAAAAAAGATCTGTGTGTGTATATACTTTCTGTTAGCTTTGGAAGATTAAGTAAAAAATACAACTTTAGTAGACAAGTAAAACTATGAAGAAATATTGTTCAATTTATATTTAAATGACAGAGACAAATGTAATGGTATTTATATTTATAATTGTAAATTTATATTATAATTTATATTTAAATGCAACAAAAATTACAAGAAATTTGGTTTGCATAAAATGGTTTTAAAGTAAAGAATTATTGTAGAGGAAACTTGTTAAATCGTAAAATATTTCACAAAACAACGAAATTTTTGTTAAAAAATACGCTTTTAAATCTAAACATTTTCTGTCTAACAATTATTTGATAGTTAGTCATTTAGACGATTTTTAACATATACATAATTATACGCTGTTATTCATGTGTGTGAAGATAAATACGCCGAGTTAAATACGTTTTTAGTGATAGAAAAAAAAATATCGCATGCGATAAAAAAGTTTTTAATACGTAAAATTAACAAATTTGCACTAATTTTTAAATTTTCTGTGTGTGTAAACATTAAAAACTAATATTCGTAGTGCAAATGAACAATACAATAAACTTTTAGTAAAATTATTCTTTTTTTTGTATTTTTTTGTTCTCAAGCAAATTGTTCATACATGAGTCCTTTTAGGGATTTAGTTAGTACAATCATATATTACCATCTCAATAAACTAAACCTAGTGGAAATTGAAGGTAACTACCTATGCTATCAAACCACATTTATACTTTTTCCCAATTGTATTTGTGAATATTTTTATAAAATTTTTAAAATTTGACTTAGTGCAAATTTTCTAATATATGTATGAGCTCTTGGAGGGATGTGGTCAGTATGACCATATCTTAACATCTCAATAAATTAAACCTAGTGGAAATTAAAGGCAGCTACCTATGCTATCAAACCACATATATACTTTTTCCCAATTGTATTTGTGAATATTTTTATAAAGTTTTTAAAATTTGACTTAGTGCAAATTTTCTACTATATGAGGTCTTGGAGGGATGTGGTCAGTATGACCATATCTTAACATCTCAATAAATTAAACCTAGTGGAAGTTGAAGGTAACTACCTATGCTATCAAACCACATTTATACTTTTTCCCAATTGTATTTGTGAATATTTTTATAAAATTTTTAAAATTTGACTTAGTGCAAATTTTCTAATATATGTATGAGCTCTTGGAGGGATGTGGTCAGTATGACCATATCTTAACATCTCAATAAATTAAACCTAGTGGAAATTAAAGGCAGCTACCTATGCTATCAAACCACATTTATACTTTTTCCCAATTGTATTTGTGAATATTTTTATAAAGTTTTTAAAATTTGACTTAGTGCAAATTTTCTACTATATGAGGTCTTGGAGGGATGTGGTCAGTATGACCATATCTTAACATCTCAATGAATTAAACCTAGTGGAAATTGAAGGTAACTACCTGTGCTATTAAACCACATTTATACTTTTTCCCAATTGTATTTGTGAATATTTTTATATAATTTTTAAAATTTGACTTAGTGCAAATTGTCTACTATATGAGGTCTTGGAGGGATGTGGTCAGTATGACCATATCTTAACATCTCAATGAATTAAACCTAGTGGAAATTGAAGGTAACTACCTGTGCTATTAAACCACATTTATACTTTTTCCCAAATGTATTTGTGAATATTTTTATAGAGTTTTTAAAATTTGACTTAGTGCAAATTTTCTACTATATGAGGTCTTGGAGGGATGTGGTCAGTATGACCATATCTTACCATCTCAATAAATTAAACCTAGTGGAAATTAAAGGCAGCTACCTATGCTATCAAACCACATTTATACTTTTTCCCAATTGTATTTGTGAATATTTTTATAAAATTTTTAAAATTTGACTTAGTGCAAATTTTCTAATATATGAGCTCTTGGAGGGATGTGGTCAGTATGACCATATCTTAACATCTCAATAAATTAAACCTAGTGGAAATTGAAGGTATCTACCTATGCTATTAAACCACATTTATACTTTTTCCCAATTGTATTTGTGAATATTTTTATAAAATTTTTTAAATTTGACTTAGTGCAAATTTTCTAATATATGAGCTCTTGGAGGGATGTGGTCAGTATGACCATATCTTAACATCTCAATAAATTAAACCTAGTGGAAATTGAAGGTATCTACCTATGCTATTAAACCACATTTATACTTTTTCCCAATTGTATTTGTGAATATTTTTATAAAATTTTTTAAATTTGACTTAGTGCAAATTTTCTAATATATGAGCTCTTGGAGGGATGTGGTCAGTATGACCATATCTTAACATCTCAATGAATTAAACCTAGTGGAAATTGAAGGTAACTACCTATGCTATTAAGCCACATTTATACTTTTTCCCAATTGTATTTGTGAATATTTTTATAAAGTTTTTAAAATTTGACTTAGTGCAAATTTTCTACTATATGAGGTCTTGGAGGGATGTGGTCAGTATGACCATATCTTAACATCTCAATGAATTAAACCTAGTGGAAATTGAAGGTAACTACCTGTGCTATTAAACCGCATTTATACTTTTTCCCAATTGTATTTGTGAATATTTTTATATAATTTTTAAAATTTGACTTAGTGCAAATTGTCTACTATATGAGGTCTTGGAGGGATGTGGTCAGTATGACCATATCTTAACATCTCAATAAATTAAACCTAGTGGAAATTAAAGGCAGCTACCTATGCTATCAAACCACATTTATACTTTTTCCCAATTGTATTTGTGAATATTTTTATAAAATTTTTAAAATTTGACTTAGTGCAAATTTTCTAATATATGAGCTCTTGGAGGGATGTGGTCAGTATGACCATATCTTAACATCTCAATAAATTAAACCTAGTGGAAATTGAAGGTATCTACCTATGCTATTAAACCACATTTATACTTTTTCCCAATTGTATTTGTGAATATTTTTATAAAATTTTTTAAATTTGACTTAGTGCAAATTTTCTAATATATGAGCTCTTGGAGGGATGTGGTCAGTATGACCATATCTCCAAGACCTCATATAGTAGACAATTTGCACTAAGTCAAATTTTAAAAATTCTATAAAAATATTCACAAATACAATTGGGAAAAAGTATAAATGTGGTTTAATAGCACAGGTAGTTACCTTCAATTTCCACTAGGTTTAATTCATTGAGATGTTAAGATATGGTCATACTGACCACATCCCTCCAAGACCTCATATAGTAGAAAATTTGCACTAAGTCAAATTTTAAAAACTTTATAAAAATATTCACAAATACAATTGGGAAAAAGTATAAATGTGGCTTAATAGCATAGGTAGTTACCTTCAATTTTCACTAGGTTTAATTCATTGAGATGTTAAGATATGGTCATACTGACCACATCCCTCCAAGAGCTCATATATTAGAAAATTTGCACTAAGTCAAATTTTAAAAATTTTATAAAAATATTCACAAATACAATTGGGAAAAAGTATAAATGTGGTTTGATAGCATAGGTAGCTGCCTTTAATTTCCACTAGGTTTAATTTATTGAGATGGTAAGATATGGTCATACTGACCACATCCCTCCAAGACCTCATATAGTAGAAAATTTGCACTAAGTCAAATTTTAAAAACTCTATAAAAATATTCACAAATACATTTGGGAAAAAGTATAAATGTGGTTTAATAGCACAGGTAGTTACCTTCAATTTCCACTAGGTTTAATTCATTGAGATGTTAAGATATGGTCATACTGACCACATCCCTCCAAGACCTCATATAGTAGACAATTTGCACTAAGTCAAATTTTAAAAATTATATAAAAATATTCACAAATACAATTGGGAAAAAGTATAAATGTGGTTTAATAGCACAGGTAGTTACCTTCAATTTCCACTAGGTTTAATTCATTGAGATGTTAAGATATGGTCATACTGACCACATCCCTCCAAGACCTCATATAGTAGAAAATTTGCACTAAGTCAAATTTTAAAAACTTTATAAAAATATTCACAAATACAATTGGTAAAAAGTATAAATGTGGTTTAATAGCACAGGTAGTTACCTTCAATTTCCACTATGTTTAATTCATTGAGATGTTAAGATATGGTCATACTGACCACATCCCTCCAAGACCTCATATAGTAGAAAATTTGCACTAAGTCAAATTTTAAAAACTTTATAAAAATATTCACAAATACAATTGGGAAAAAGTATAAATGCGGTTTAATAGCATAGGTAGTTACCTTCAATTTCCACTAGGTTTAATTCATTGAGATGTTAAGATATGGTCATACTGACCACATCCCTCCAAGAGCTCATACATATATTAGAAAATTTGCACTAAGTCAAATTTTAAAAACTTTATAAAAATATTCACAAATACAATTGGGAAAAAGTATAAATGTGGTTTAATAGCACAGGTAGTTACCTTCAATTTCCACTATGTTTAATTCATTGAGATGTTAAGATATGGTCATACTGACCACATCCCTCCAAGACCTCATATAGTAGACAATTTGCACTAAGTCAAATTTTAAAAATTCGATAAAAATATTCACAAATACAATTGGGAAAAAGTATAAATGTGGTTTAATAGCACAGGTAGTTATCTTCAATTTCCACTAGGTTTAATTCATTGAGATGTTAAGATATGGTCATACTGACCACACCCCTCCAAGACCTCATATAGTAGACAATTTGCACTAAGTCAAATTTTAAAAATTCGATAAAAATATTCACAAATACAATTGGGAAAAAGTATAAATGTGGTTTAATAGCACAGGTAGTTACCTTCAATTTCCACTAGGTTTAATTCATTGAGATGTTAAGATATGGTCATACTGACCACATCCCTCCAAGACCTCATAAAGTAGAAAATTTGCACTAAGTCAAATTTTAAAAATTCTATAAAAATATTCACAAATACAATTGGGAAGAAGTATAAATGTGGTTTAATAGCACAGGTAGTTACCTTCAATTTCCACTAGGTATAATTCATTGAGATGTTAAGATATGGTCATACTGACCACATCCCTCCAAGACCTCATATAGTAGACAATTTGCACTAAGTCAAATTTTAAAAATTCTATAAAAATATTCACAAATACAATTGGGAAAAAGTATAAATGTGGTTTAATAGCACGGGTAGTTACCTTCAATTTCCACTAGGTTTAATTCATTGAGATGTTAAGATATGGTCATACTGACCACATCCCTCCAAGACCTCATATAGTAGACAATTTGCACTAAGTCAAATTTTAAAAATTATATAAAAATATTCACAAATACAATTGGGAAAAAGTTTAAATGTGGTTTAATAGCACAGGTAGTTACCTTCAATTTCCACTAGGTTTAATTCATTGAGATGTTAAGATATGGTCATACTGACCACATCCCTCCAAGACCTCATATAGTAGACAATTTGCACTAAGTCAAATTTTAAAAATTATATAAAAATATTCACAAATACAATTGGGAAAAATTATAAATGTGGTTTAATAGCGCAGGTAGTTACCTTCAATTTCCACTAGGTTTAATTTATTGAGATGTTAAGATATGGTCATACTGACCACATCCCTCCAAGACCTCATATAGTAGACAATTTGCACTAAGTCAAATTTTAAAAATTCTATAAAAATATTCACAAATACAATTGGGAAAAAGTATAAATGTGGTTTAATAGCACAGGTAGTTACCTTCAATTTCCACTAGGTTTAATTCATTGAGATGTTAAGATATGGTCATACTGACCACATCCCTCCAAGACCTCATATAGTAGAAAATTTGCACTAAGTCAAATTTTAAAAACTTTATAAAAATATTCACAAATACAATTGGGAAAAAGTATAAATGTGGTTTAATAGCATAGGAAGTTACCTTCAATTTCCACTAGGTTTAATTTATTGAGATGGTAATATATGATTGTACTAATTAAATCCCTAAAAGGACTCATGTATGAACAATTTGCTTGAGGACAAAAAAAATACAAAAAAAAAAGAATAATTTTACTAAAAGTTTATTGTATTATTCATTTGCACTACGAATATTAATTTTTAATGTTTAAACACACAGAAAATTTAAAAATTAGTGCAAAATTGTTAATTTTACGTATTAAAAAGTTTTTTATCGCATGCGATATTTTTTTTTCTATCACTAAAAACGTATTTAACTAGGCGTATTTATCTTCACACACATCTGTTATTCTATACATCTGCTGAAATCATGCCAATTTATTCCTTTTTTCGAAATAACCAAAATTTGATGTTCACATAAAAACAAAGATTTAAAGAATAATTTTGCACCACCACTAACAATGTGCAAAATTCTAAGCCACATGCAAAATTATTATTTTTTATTTTTTTAAATCACTACTAAACTTGCGGGACTTAGTACAAAAAACGTACGACTATTGGGAGATCGTCTTCATTCCTTGAATGCTGAAACACATTTTTATACCCTTCACACAGTGAAAAAGGGTATATATAGGTTTGTAATTCCGTTTGTAATTTCTACAATTTACATTTCCCATCCCATAAAGTATATATTTTCTAAAAGCTTATGAATAGAGGAGTCGACTAAGACATGTCCGTCTGTCCTTCTGTCCGTGTGTTGGTTGAAATAAATGTCCGGGAATGAATCGCTATTGAAATTCAGCACAATCGCCTCATAACCTTCTGAGATTTGAGCAAAAAAAAACACGGCCACCTCGTTTTATTCCCAATTACAACAACAACATACATAAATACTGGTTAAAGTAAACATGGCAACAAATTTTTTTATTTTATATATTACTAGAAAAGCCCGGCGCGCGTTTCTACGCCCCTTAATGAATAAAAATGCATTCTGAATTTTAATAGAATATCAAGTGCAAAAAGCTAAGAATTATAACTTTTGTTAATAGGCATGGCACCGCCCACTTTTCTAATCACGAAACTGTATAGTAATGACAGCTCAATATGTGTGGAAAGTTTCAGAAAAATGGGTGATGTTCAAGTAGCTGAAAATGATATTTTTTTTTATGGGCGTGGTAGGTAGGTAGGTTGTGACGCCTTAATAGAGAGAAGAATAGAAATATTTAGAATAGAAGAGAAAGAGAAGCAGACAATTCCAAAGTCTCCGGCGGGAATCGAACCCGCAACCCCCAAACAACTAACTTGTCCTTTACCGACTAGTTCACAGGGGCACTCTATGGGCGTGACACTGCCCACTTTTCTAATCAAGAATTGTTTATGTCAACACAACTCAATATGTGTGCAAAGTTTCCCAAAAATCGGTCCAGGGCAAGTACCTCAAAATTATAACTTTTTTATAGGCGTGGCCCCGCTCACTTTTCTAATCACGAAATTATACTTTCAACGCAGCGCGAAGCTTAAAGATAGGCAACTCTCATCTTTTTGCGTGCTTTGACAATCTGATGGAAAATTAAAACTTTTTATTTTTAAACTCAAATTTAATTTGTTTGTTTGTTTTAAAACTATTATAAAATAAAATTTTTAGCTTTTATTTTAAAAATATATTATTTGATAATGAAATAATAGTGAAAAAATAAGAAAAGTAATTGCCAACTTTATAGGTAAACAAACAATGCTTCAGTGTTGTCAAAGTTTTCATTGTGACATAGACCTTTTGCCCTCGTGCTTTTCTGTCAAAGTTAGAAATGTTAGGAAAAGCGACGAAGTTTTATGGCCTTCAGATTTGATACACAACATGCAAGATGTTCAAAAAAGAAAACTATTACTGTTTCCACTCTAGCATATATTCTTAAAATAGAACATAAGCCTCCTCGAATGGTAGAATTTTTGTAAAATTGTTGTCAGAAAGCCAAGCACCATAAAACTAGTGATGTGAATACCTTTAATATTTGCTTAAATTTGGTTTAATTTGCTATTATTTGGCAATAATTAGTTGCTACATTGCTACGTTCTATATAAAATCATGTATTTTATATGACAGAAAGTATTTTTTAAATGGGCGTGGCATGTTTGACAATTCTTTTATCGTTTATTTTTACATGGCCTTAATGACAGTTTAATAAAAATCGTTAAGATGAAGAATTTTGAATGACTGTTAAAAGTACTGTTCAAACTTGTCATAAAATTGTATTGTAAGGGGATCATAATAGCTTTGTGGCAAAGTTTAAAATTGCTCGGATATACATATAAGAATTTATGAAATTCTTAGAAAAAATATAACTTTTAGAAAACTACAATACATATACTATGTACCTACCTACCCCTTTTTGAATTGAAGCTTCAATAATGATCAGTTTTTTTTTACAAATGATTGTTTAATTTTAAAGCAATTTAAAAAAAATTATTTAAAATTAGTGCAAATGTTATGCAATATTAGATTTTTGAAAATATTATTTAAAAAATTCTTACAGAGAAATTGCTTTACACATCTTTATGAATTTAGTATGGCTTTGTAGTTTCATATAGAAAAATTCCTTTCAATCTAAATTATTTTAAATGTGGAAAATTTATTATAAATCTATACCTACAAATTTTTATTAATAAAATTTTTTAGAATCAAGCGCGTTTTGATTAAAACAAATACCTATCCTTTATGTAAATTATATTAATGCTAAAAATTTTTTTTTATAAGATATTCTTTTCACTAATGGAATATGAGAAATTTTTTACAGGTAAGTGGGTTAAATAGGCTGATGATATTAAGGCCATTACACTTGGGTCCATGATTGATTCCTTTGTGACAGCCGATACATGGGATGTCACGTGTAGGTAGAAACTGGGTATTTGTTGTTTGTTTATAGAAAGCAATTAGCAATTTGATTAACGCAAAAAATACCTTTTTCCATACAAAGCAATTTGCTTTATAAAAATTTCCCTTTACTGTGGGAAATTTTTTTACGTGTTTTACGTGTGTTTAAATAATTTTTTAAATTCAAAATTTTTAAACTGTATCCATTTTGTTGTTGTTTTTTTTAACAGATATGCATTGAATCTCTAATTTATAAATTTCTAAGATCTTAATATCGACGTTTTTTTATGAACGTGATACTGAGAATCTCATTAATTTCCTTTTTTTTACTGTGAGCTGCCAAACAAAAAACATAAAACTACATATGTATGTAATAAGTATGCATGAATGTAAATCTAACCTTTTATATTTGTTGTTATTTTTGAAGAATCTAACTTCAATATTTCCCTACGATTTTTAATAAAAAAAACGTAACGTTTTTACTTAGAACACTGCACTTAAACAATTTACAAATTTGGTTGCACTGTAACTTTTATTATTTTTTTTTACAAAATTATTATTTGAATTTTTATTTTGCTGTGTGTAAGAAATATTTGCACAATTTCTATTTTATTTGTTGTTGAAATTTTTGGTTATTTTTTTGCTTATTAAAGCAATAAACTTTGATTATTTTATTATTATTATTAATTTTAAAGTTTCTTTTAATGGCTAAATACTATTTTGTTATGGTGGCTTTTGTTGCCCTTAATATTTTTCTACTTTTGGTTAGAATTATATATTTATACAAAAAATTTGGTTTAAAGAATTTTTTATTTTGTTTTACTTATTTTCTAGTAGATACATTCGCTCTACAAATGCTCACAACTACAAACACACACCTCTATTTCATTTTATCTTTATTTACAAATTGCATTTGTTGTTGTATGCCTAATGACATTTTTCTGTTGTTTGTGTAGTTGTTTTTACATAAAAATCACGTAGACAATTTTGTCTGCTTCTTTTACTTCTATATTTTTTTTTTAATTCTAGGTTATACTCATAAATTTTCTTATTATTTAGTTAAATTTTATTAGTTTTTAGTTTAATTATTTTAACCTTCTTTTTTTTATCTAAAATTAGTTACTTTTATATAAAAATTTAAGTTTTATTTTTAACTTTATTCTTGCTATTATGGTTTCTATGCCCTCTTCACTTTAATCTTGATCACTTGTTCTCACACTCGTATTTGTATACCTTGTCAAACTTTTTTCTTTATCTTACTTTTTTTTTATTTTTGCTTTTGTTATTTATCTTTTACACTATTTCTAATTATATTTTGTTTCTTGTCTTTTCATCAAATCTTCCGTTATTACCACATACACTGTACTTTTTTCTCTTTAGTAATAAATTTTCATCTTGCAGTTTATATTTCATTATTTTGTTTAAAAAAAACGAAATTAACTGTTTCGTGTTCCTTTTTTGTTGTTTGCTCTACGTAAATTTTTTCTAACACACTCATTAATTATTTCGGTGTTTTATTTAATACATTTTTCTTTTTTGTTTAATTAAATGTTGATTAAACACACATTGAATTCAATTAAACCACACAGCGCCATTATTGCCACCTACTTCTTCCGTCTAACTCGTTCGCCGTTAAAAAAGGAACTGAAATTAAAAGAAAAATTCGCTGTCTTCCACTTCTTTAAGAAAAGCGGCCATTTTGGATTTAGTGTGAAGGAGATAGCTTATGTGTACTTTACAAAAACAGAGTTGGTGTATAATAACGAATAGTGGTAAAATTACTACGTAGTGAATATAAAAAGACACCACCTTGTTGTTTATTCATATACTACCCTGTTTAAAAAGCAAATTACCATTTGTAGAGTTGCCATATTTATCAGAAAGTTAAAATCTTTTTTAAGAGTTCTTTATATTATATCTATTAAGGCAAGTCGATTTTTTGTAACTTAGCTTACGCCCATATTACACAAGCGATTTTAATAAAAAAATTACCTTTTGTAAAATGTGTACAATCCTAATCTTATTAAACTTGATTCGGAAGCTATAAGCATTTAAAGTTGCTACTGACAAAACAGAAACAAACATAATAAATTTCGTTTTACAAAGAATGTTCTTTGTGTTAAAAAAAGAAAAAGAGTGTATTGTAATAATTAAAACTTACGTTCAAGGCGAATTCAATTATTAGCTGGTGGTAATTTTACAACAAATACAACATTTAAAAAAACCAAATGGTTTTTTATTGTTGCTTTAGTTTGCCTATGTATCAAAAACAACATGGTTTTTGGTTTTTTTAAAAATCCTGTGTTTAAAAAAAGCAAGCAATGTAAATATAAGCACCTTTTGATAATTAAGTTAGCATTTATGCAAAGAAAAAGTATATTAGCTGTGTTGTCAGTAACACCTGATAATTGAATTCATCTTGCCCCAGGTTAAAACATGTTTTGTTTTTTATTTTCTTTTTTAGATTTTGCGTTCATAATTTATTGGAATTAATTTTAAAAAGGATATTCAAGTCAAAAATAACGTTATACTCTTAGGGCCGTATTCATAAAAAATATTTTAGGTTTATTGAAGGCTTATTTGACAATTTTCTCTACAACATCTGTCAAATAAGCCTTAAATAAACCCAAAAAATTTTTTATGAATATGGCCCTTAGTTTTAAACATCATTTTAAACTATATTACTCTAGAATATGTCAACAACAGTACATAGAAGTATTTATAATTGAACGTTTTATATAAATACCATTAAGTTTTCAATCGCAGGATTTTTATGAAAAATTTTCTGTTGCTACAAAATACTTATATAAAAAGATATTGATTATTTAAACCAGAATTTAAATAAATCATAAAAAACTTCTATGATAATACCTACTTTTTAACTGAAGATAAACAAAGTTTTGAAAAAAAATTTAACACAACGCAAGCGTAGGATGTATTTCAGACTTTTATTATTTGTTTATAATGTAGTTTTTATAAAAATAAAAACATTATGGATATTAAAAAATAATTTAAAATTTAAAATGAAAACATTATTATAAGAAAAAAAGTGGAAATGACACCATGGTTTTGATAAAAAGACATAATTGGGATATAAAAATTATAGTATCAAAAGTTTAATAACATAAATTTGTTATGTCATTTGTAACTCTTATAATATTTATTTGCGACATTAGCTTGGATCCACAACAGAATAATTTATCATAAGACATGTTGCACTTCAAACATACAAAAGCTAATATAAATGTTATTTTATTCTATTATTATTTTTTTTTTTGTAATGGTACCAACTTGCAAGATGTTGGCATATATGTTTGAATTTCCCTTATATTTTACTGGTTGATATCTAAATAAAAAATCAAACCTGCTTGTTTTTTTGTTTAAATACTTATAATTTGTTTAGCTCTGCAAAGATGAATACAAAAATCCCTATGGGATATTTTGTATTAAAATCAATTTTTAAAACTGCTAAATAACTTTTGGAATTGCCATTTTTTTAATGTGTCTTCCTATTCAATTATATTTTTATTTCCTGTTTTTTTTTATAAGTTCCTACACCACCTAGGTTTCATTCTTGATAAACGTAAGATTCTTTAAAAAAAATTTATAGTATTCTTTATTGTATACAATTTAACGTTATGTTTAATTAAAATCAGTTAAAAAACATTAAAGCAGAAAAACCCATTAAAATTTGTTTAAAGTTCATACACAAATAAAATATACATGTGATGCTTATAGTTTTGAACATGAAGCGTTTATTATAAAGAATTTGTTTTATTAGTTCAACAGCTAATTACATTTTCTTTACCTGTTCCGAAATTGAGCAGCTAATTTCCATATAAAAAAAATATCTCATATATAATATTTTGTACTTTATTTCTATTTTTTATTTATTTTTTTACAGTTTTATAATCTAGCCTCTAGGAAATAATCGGTCACAAAATTACACAAAAAAATTACTATGCTTTTTACTTAAAATATAAAAATATAATGCAATAATTTTAAATATAATAATACAGGAATTAAAAATATAATAAATATAACCAAACCAAATTTAAGATTAATATTAGTACATTCACATGAATCGAAAATAATCATTCAAAATATCCGAGCAAGCAAATCAATGCAAGAAGAATCATTTAAAGCAAAAAAAAAAAAAAGTTAGTTAAGGTTCAGAAGTAAGTCCTTTTTTCAGACAACTTATTAAAAAGTTGATTCCTTAAGGAATCAATATTAACATCCAATGCATATTTTATAATTATATAATAATTTAACCCATCATAAAATTGGATAAGAGAGAAATAAATGATACAATTTTCTTGAATTATTTACTTTTTATTCACGCATATATTTAACAGAGACATTTTCTTTCTCCTGTTCTTCAACTTTAATTCCTTCGGTGTTCATATTATACATTTTTATGGCAAATAAAATAATTGGGTAATATATTTTACCAACGGCGGCTTGAACAACTTTAATTGTTAATACATAAAAGCAAAACCTTTTAACTTGCTAATAACATTAGAAAAAAAAATATTTAACTGTATTATCTATATGGCTCTTAATGAAATACAAAAATGTTTACTTCGAGAAAAGTGGTCTCATATATACACTTAGGTCGAGGTTAAATTAGTAATAATAATTAATCATAAGTTTAACATTTTTTTTTTTTTTTTGATTTGCAACTAATCGAAATAAAAACTTTTAAAGTCTACTTATTAAGTGATAACAAACTTTACTTTTTAATAAATTTTTTTGTGATATTAATATATTGTCGAACTTTCAGTTATTTAAATATACTCAAATCTGAATCGAATTCAAATATTGTTCCTAAAATAATTTAAAACACAAGAGTTCCTATTATACTTTATACTTAATTTTTGTACCAATAACTAGAACATAAAATTGCCATTACATTGAATTTATTTATTTATCTATTAATTCAAATAGCAATACAAAGCCTACAAAATATACGGATTACATTGTGAGAAAAAATATTAACTAAGCAAAATATAAAAAAAAATAAAAATAATAATATAAATAAAAATAATAGATATACATTCATATATAATGAAATTCTAAGCACATTCACACATAACTTTGATGTAGTACTAGCGTGGGCCCACAACTTCTCGGAATAAAAGTTAACCTATGCTTTAACCCCCATACCTAAACAAGAGCGTTGAGCGTCAAGCGTTGGAGTTTTACATGTGTTTTGTTTTTGTTACAATAACAAAATACATGCAAAATTGCAACGCTTGACGCTCAACGCTCTTGTTTAGGTATGGGCCTAAGTTGGTATATATCTGGTTGAAAAAACAATAACAATAACTTGTACCCGAGTATTAAACCCCCTAAAAATCACTCGGCGGCACTGTTATTTTTCTAAAACTCAACTCTGTCTTTTTTTTTTTTTGTTTTCATTTCCTTCTTCGCAATATTGCCATCCGTTTAATCTTTTATATATATTTTTTTCATATACTCTACATCTTTTCTCCTATAACATAATAATCAGTTTGTCTTTTCGTGCGCAGCCAATTTGATATGATTTACGCCAGCATTTAGAAATAAAATTTTTTATTTTCGAGCTGTGTGTTTAATAAATCTTAAATTTTTTAACGAAGCCCTAAAGAAAAAGTGGAAAAGTTTAATAATTTATTAAAAGAAACAGTGTGTGTTTATGTAGTATGTGTTCTATTCTCCCTTGCGATATTACAACATAAAGTGTAGTTGTGTGATTATTGTTATTTAACAAAACATTTGAACGTTTTTCTGTTTGGTTAATTTGTTGTTAAAGCCTTGTTAGCAATTAATAATAAAAATTTTTAGGGAAAAAGTGCAGGCCAATAAGAAATATTTGCATCACAAAAAATAAAAATTAGAAAAGGAAAATAAAAAGAAAACGAAAGGTGTGTATGAGTGTGAAAAGAGAAAATAAGAAAAAATTGTGGAGAAAAAAACACAGCATTATTAGAAAATTTTTGTAAATTTTCATTTTATTTAATTATTCCTTATTTGCTGCGGTATCTTAATAATATTTGTTATTTTCTGTTTTGTTTATAAAAAGTGTGTGCATTAGTTGAGTTGTTAAAATATTTATATTAGGTACCTATGTACATACATATATATAAACAAATTTATTTTAATTAATAAAAACGGAAAAAAGTAAATCATATACTTACCTAAATGGGGTGGATAAATTAAAAAGAAAATTAAAACAAGTTCAAAAATAATATTAATCAAGTAGGTAGGTACCTACTTTCAAAAGCATTTTGTACAACATTAAATTTGTGTGTTTTAACATATAAAGTTTGTTAAATACCTATTCTAATAAAAAATTTCGTTTTGTTTATTTTTACTAGAAATTCGGTAATTGGACTACCTATAAAACAATTTTTGCAGGAAAATTTTGAGGTAAGTGTATTAAAATTTTTGAAACTTGATTTACTAGTTGCCAGAAAAATACATATGTATGTATACATACATATGTACCTACATACATATGTATGCTGTAGGTAAGGTATCTATTATGGAATTTTTTCTAAGGTATCTAAAAGATTATGTCTTAAATAAATACTCTTAATTTCGTTTAAAATTTTTTAACTAAGTAGGTACAAAATACCTTTACCTGCATTGAATATTATCTTAATAGGCACCTAAAAGAAATCATATTCTAAATATTTTTGATTTTTTCTTTAAAAAAATCTCTAATACGCGACCTATATGTAGTTACCTAAATAGCTATACATTTTTTATGCAAAATATAGGTACATGTTTAAAAATGAAGAATATACAATATTACGATACGCCTAAATATAAAAAATCTAGATTTTATTTTAAAGACATTACAAATAATATCTACATAACTACCAATAGAAAATATAAGTACTGTATTCACAAGGTGTCCTAACATGTCATATTGCCAAAATAAACAAAATGTTGTTGCTATATCGTATTTTTTTACGTATATTTTGGCCTTATAGGCTTTGTATTACTATTGAATTAATAAATAAATAAATAATAAATAAATATCGGAGATTACTACTGTGATATCTTTATTGTGCCGTCATAACGTAGTTATGACGATTGGTTAAGAATCTGCTAAGCCGAGCCGTCTATAGTATTCGTAAGTTGCCCCTCCAAATATCGGTAAAAAGATCTATTATAAAAATTTTTGCAAAATTGGCAAATTAAATTCGATTTATCACTTAGTTATGAATGATCGTTCACAACCAGTGTTGGGAATCGGCGATTTATCACAGTTATTAAGGGTCGTTCACAACCAGTAATTGGAATTTTTTTTAAAAAAAATCTCGCTAAATGTGGTCTAAGAATTGCTAGAAAATAGCTTTTTTTTAAACGTCAAATCACTAACTTTCCTCATAAATTATTTTTTTTTTTAATTTTAAGCATAAGTTAACATGTAGTATAACCTGCTTATATACATACTTGAGAAAATAAAGAACATGACAATTGGGTTCTACATCTTTTTATACCCTTCACACAGTGAAAAAGGTTATATATTGGTTTGTCATTCCGTGTGAAATTTCTACAATTTTCATTTCCGACCCCTTAAAGTATATATTTTCTGAAAGCTTATGAATAGGGGAGTCGACTAAGCTCTGTTAGTCTGACCGTCTTACCGTGTGTATGTTGAAATCCACTTTTTGAAGCCCCCCGACATCGCTTGGACCCGGGTGAGGTATTAAAATATCAGAAATATTCGGAAGTAGATCGGTATTAAAAATCAGAAACATCGGTACATAAACAACTGAGATATGAGCAAAAACCCACGAGCACCTCGATTTTTTTTTCACAAAAACAACAATACAACAATAACATACATATGTACATACAAACGTGTATACTGGTTAGAGAAAACGTGGCATCGAATCCCAGCTGGCCAAAAAAAAATTTTTTTATTTGTTTTTGAATTTTTTTTATATATTTTTTTATATATTATTTATATTTTTATTATTTTTTTTAATTTTTTTTAATTTTTTTTTGTTTTATATATATTATTTATATTTTCATTATTTAAAAAAAAAAAATTTTTTTAATATTTTTTAAAATTTTTTTTTATTTTTTTTTATTTCTTTTTAACATACATACGTAAATTTATAATTTTACAATGGAATGTTTTATATATGTATGTTTTTTATATGTTTGTACGCATTTCATATGAGATGAATGGTGATACAAACTACTGTTGTTGCATGACTACACGTTGTGAAGGGAATATAAGATTCGGCACGGCCGAATATAGCACTCTTACTTGATTTGCTTCATTTTCGACTTATTGAAATTTTTCTCAGGCTTCACACTTTTTTTTAATTTTTCAAAAAGAATTTAAATATTTTTTTTTTAATTTTTTTAGAAATATAGAACGATAAAAGTCCCCTTATTTTTTTTTGCGAGCGTATATGCAAATATGTTCCGAACAAAAAGATCCATATATCTTTCTAATCGATCTACATCTTTTGATTTAATTTATTTTTTTTTAAGAAACTACAGTGCAACGGCACTGAATGTATGTATATATAGCTGAAGTTTATTAAGTTGATGTATATTTAGCGATTTGTAACACTAAATTAACGTTTTTTTTCCTTCATTTCAAAATGAGATACCTTTACTTAATTGTGAATAAAAGCGAAACTCGTTCTTCGATTTTTATGATCGATGTCTCATTTTGTTTACAATTTATGTGGTTTAACATAAAAGTATTAAAATTTTAAACTTTTTTACATTTTAAAGTTTTCATGATTTTTTTTTTTAAATAAAGAATTTAAATAAAAAATATTTTTTTTGCATTGTGTTTCGGACGGCATCTTAATTTTAAACTCAATTTTCTGGTCAAGGCCTCTTCTTTGATACCCTTATTGTGGGCTTTTAAGGGTTGTTGCCATAACTCATATATTTGACTCATATATCCGCCACTTAATCTAATGCCACATTTTGGATTTTCTACTTTTTTAAAGTTAACTGTATTTTACTGGTCATACCCTTTTATTTGATACCAATATTGGCTCTCTACATAGTATAGAAAAATTACCGATGAAGTTGTATTTTGTTGCTTATATCTCAGTTAGTTTTAAACCCATTTGTTTATTGATATTTTTAATACCACTGCTTGTAACATGACCAATAATTATTTAGGAACTTGTAAAATATGATTATTAAAAAATATATATAAATAATTTACTTAATTATTCAGGATATGCTCCCAACTAATTTTTCTATATTTTATTTGGTTGTTGGGTTTAAGCTGGTCTATATGCATTTCACTGGTGCCTTTACCAGATCGTCAGTAGACCTTTTACCCAAATTCTTGAAATATATTTTTTTGCCTATAACTTTGTCGATTAGTGACCGATTTGTACAAAGTCTTCTCTCAAAAATCTATGGCTGCAAGAAGCCACAAACGTGTCTAGAAATGATCCTATGGCTGAACATACTTTAATTTTATGGTTTAACTAGCCAAGCCCGGCGCGCGTTGCTACGAACCTTAATGAATAAAAATGCACACTGAATTTTAATTGAATATCAAGTGCAAGAAGCTAAAAATTAAAAATTTTTTTATGGGCATGACACTACCCACTTTTCTTATCACGAAACTGTATAGTCATGACAGCTCAATATGTGTGCAAAATTTTAGAAAAATCGGTGAAGTCAAGTAGCTGAGAAATATAACTTTTTTTTATGGGCGTGGCCCTGCCCACTTTTCCAATCACGAAATTGTAAAGTCATGACAGCTCAAAATGTGTGCAAAGTTTCAGAAAAATCGATCCAGTGCAAGTAGCTAAAAATTATAATTAATTTTTTATGGGCGTGGCACTGTCCACTTTTCACGAAATTGTATAATCATAAGAGTTCAATATGTGTGCAAAGTTTCTGTAAAATCTGTCAAGTTCAAGTAGCTAAAAATTATAAGTTATTTTTTATGGGCGTAGTCACGCCCACTTTTTACCACCCATAAACACTCCCTGGAATGTGTACAACAAATTGCCACACACAGAGAGATTTTCACTTTTATATATGTAGAAGATTAAAAGAAAAATTGAAGCCTGTCGAGTTTGATTTGAACTGATTTCCACATTCACACGTACGGACGGGCACTGCTCAATCGACTTCTCTATTCACATGCTTACAGAAAATCTATACTTCATAAGTCGGAAATGAATATTGTAGAAATTTCATTTGGAACGACAAACCCATATACACCTTTTAACTCTCTGTAAAGGGTATACAGGTTGTTTGACATCTGCAGGCAAATATACAATAACAAAATGCAATTTTGGAATATTGACAAATTTTTTGCAATTCTACAAATTTTTGCCAAAATTATTTTAAAACATTAACGATATTAAAATATTATTAAATGTATTGTTCAATGTAATGTAATGAATGTTAAATGTTTGAATTGAGAAATTTAACAATAAATTTTACAAAACACATGTGTTTAGAATTGACCACTGTATACACAAATTTGTTCCTTTAATCTCAAATGTCTGTCAATTATTTTATTAATTAAGTACATAAATAAAATAATTTCTATATAATTATGTCTGAATTAATTGTGATATTTTGATAATAACATGCACTGCAAGCCACAAACAAACCATTGTCAAGCTACTCAAATGACAGTTGCCAGTATGTTATTGCGTACTTACTTACAATCATTGCAACCGTCATAAATCTTTAAAAAATTTAAATATAAATTTTCCAGCTGAGTTTGAATGGTGAAACACAGTGTCATGACATAAAATTTGTATTTGGTTGTATGTCAGACTGTCTGTCGCTCTATCACTGTGTCTATGAATTGATGAAGATGATGATGTGCTACACTTGGTGGTACATCAAGTGAAAAAGTCAAGAAACTTAGTTAAACCACTTGTGGAAAGAAATGTTCATAAATTTATTGCTTATGGTATACACACTTTTGTTGTTGTTGTTATTATTTTTATTTTTATTATATTATCATAAATTTAACAATAGTTGTTGCTATTGTTGTGGGCTTTTGTGTACATGATTTAATGGTCATTTAAAGAAATCATTTATATGTATATCCGTATATTATAGTCGCCAGTATTGTAATGCATTGTGTTTCTTTCATTTTTCTCATCTTTACAATTTTTTTAATAACAAACTGAGCTACTGGTACAGAAAAGACTTCCACTTAAAAAATGAAAAAAAATAAGAGTTTTTTTATTACTTTTTTTTTGTATATCATATACCAGCAATTTTATGAAATTTGTAATAGAGATGGTGAAGTAGGTCTGTTATACATATCCAGGCTTCCGGGGAAAATAAAGGAAATTTTTAATAATTTGTTAAAAAACGCAAGATAAAATATTTAAATATTTCTTAAAGCCTTCAGATACAACTTAAATTATTCACTTGAATTTAAAAACTCCACAGAATTTAATAAACTATTTAAAAACAAGTAAGAGTGCTATATTCGGCCGTGCAGAATCTCATATACCCTTCACAGCGTGTAGTCATGCAATAACAGTAGTTTGTATCACCATTCATCTCATATGAAATACGTTCATACATATATAAAAAACATACATATATAAAAAACATACATATATAAAAACATCCCATTGTAAAGTTAAAAATTAACGTATGTATGTAAAAAAAAAATTAAAAAAAAAATAAAAAAAAAATAAAAAAAAAATTAAAAAAAAATAATTAAAATATAAATAATAAATATAAAACAAAAAAAAATTAAAAAAAAAAATAATAAAAATATCAATAATATATTAAATAAAAAATTAAAAAAAGATAAAAAAAAATTTTTAAAAAAATTAAAAAAAAAATTAAAAAAAAAATTAAAAAAAAATTTTAAAAAAAATAAAAAAAATTTTTTTGGGGCTCAGCTGGGATTCGATGCCCCATTTACTCTAACCAATATACACGTTTGTATGTATGTATGTTGTTGTTGTAATGTTGTTTTTGTGAAAAAAAATCGAGGTGGTCGTGGGTTTTTGCTCATATCTCAGTTGTTTATGTACCGCTGTCTCTGATTTTCAATACCGATCTACTCCCGAATATTTCTAATATTTTAATACCTTACCCGGGTCCAAGCGATTTCGGGGGGCTTCAAAAAGTTGATTTCAACATACACACGGACAGACTGACAGAGCTAAATCGACTCCCCTATTCATAAGCTTTCAGAAAATATATACTTTATGGGGTCGGAAATGAAAATTGTAGAAATTTCACACGGAATGACAAACCTATATACATATACCCCTTTTCACCGTGTGAAGGGTATAAAAATTGCTGAAAAAAGTTTTATTTACTGCATGTCTTAAAACAAAACTTTAATTTTTTTTAACTTTAAGACGTTTAATGTAATCTCTTTAAAAAAACAATTCATTTGTAAAACTATTTCTTGCTTAAGTAAAAAATGTTTTCTTTTTTCGCTCACTGCACCATCACTTGCATAAGAAAAAAACTTTCTTAAACTTATTTAAATTCTTGACTTAATTTATGCCCCAGTATTGTTGATAAATTATTGTATCTCTAAGAATAGAATTTAACTTAAATTGCCTTTAATTCAATTTATGTTTTTCTCTAAGAAGTGTATACAATGCAAATAAAATTATATGCAATATATTTATGGTTATTGAAAACGATTTAATGGTTATTCTGAGAGCGAGGAGAATTGTAGGAAATTAAAAAAAAATATATTAAATAAAATTCTAACAGAACCTGAAGAGAAATATAATTTTGTGATTCTTCAAACTTAGTGCTAGTGATACATTCTTCTATAGAACATTTTACGATATCAAAAAAAAATTTTTTCTATAAAAGGTTTGGCAACCTTTGCAATTTTTTAATAGAAAATTTTATTGAAAAGCAAACAATTTCTTAAAAAAACTTTAGGATGCAACAAATGATCACTAGGAAATTTTAAGATACCCCCAATTTTCAATAAAAAAAATTTTAGAATTTACAAAAAATTTCAATAGAAAGTTTTACGACAGAAAAAAAATTTCAATTCGAAATTTTACGATGTTAAACAATTTAATAGATAATTTTACGACACAAAAATTTTCAATAATATGCTTTACGATATAAAAAAATATAATACATAATTTCAATGAAAATAGATAACAAAAATTTTTTTCTATAGAAAATTTTACGAGTTAAAAAAATTTCCAATAGAAAATTTTACGATATAAAAAATTTTCAATACGAAATTTTACTATACACAAACTGATTATTAGATTATTTTACGACACAATTTTTTTATTTTACTTAAAAAAAATGCAATAGAAAATTTCAACGCACAAAGATACAAATTTTTACGATACAAAAAAACGTTTAATAGAAAATTTTACAACAAAAAAATTTTTAATAGAATATAACGATATAACAAATTGTCAGTGAAAAATTTAAAAAAGAAATACTCAACATAAAATTTTACAATACAAAAAAAAAATGTAATAGAAATGCGATACAAAAATTTTTGAATAAGAAATCTAAAAAATGAAAAATTTTACTGCCAAAAAAAAAAAAATCTAAAATTAAAAAGTAAAATTAAAAATTTACAAAATTTCCAATAAAAAATTTTATCCTTTCAAAAAAAATTGAATAAAAAAATTTTACGATAAAAGAAATTTTCGATGGAAATTTTTACGATATAAAAACATTTTTTAATGGTAAATTTTACGTTGCAAAAAAATGTTTAATAGAAAATTATACGAAATAAAAATTTTTACAATTTAAATAAAATTTACTTGAAAATTTACGAAAAAAAAAAATTAATAGCAATATCATTGATATATAAAAAAGTTTATAATAGCAGGTTTATAGATAAGAAAAATTTACGATTTAAAACATATTTACTAGAAAATTAAAGACATAAAATATTTTTCAATCGAAAATTTAATTAATAAAATAATAAATTTTACGACACAAAATTTGTTCGATAGAAAATGATAATTGGGTAAGATATAATAATTTTTTCAATTTAAAATTTTACGTTCCAAAAAAATTTTCAAAGCAAATTTTTACGATACAAAAAATTTTAAATGGAAAAATGTATACAATAGTTGATTGCAAATTTTACGATAAAGAAAGAAGTTCAGTAGAATTGTTAGGATATAATAAATTTTTCACTTCAAAATTATACGATATATAAAAACTTTAATGCAAAATTTTACGATAAAAAAAATTCAAGAAAAATTTATACAAAAATTAAAAGCAAATTTGACTATATAAAAATAAAAAAAATTTACGATAAAAAAAAATTTCAAGAAGAATGCATACAAAAATTAATAGCAAGTTTTACGATATAAAAATAATTTTAAATAGAAAATTTTACGATACATAAAAACAAATTTTCAATGGAAAATTTATACAAAAATTAATAGCAAATTTTACGATATAAAAAGAAAAAAAATTTACAAAAAAAAAATTCAAGAAAAATGTATACAAAAATTAAAAGCAAATTTTACGATATAAAAATAATTTTAAAAAGATAACTTTACGATACATAAAAACAAATTTTTAATGGAAAATTTATACAAAAAATTAAAAGCAAATTTTACGATATAAAATGAAAAAATTTTACGATAAAAAAAATTCAAGAAAAATTTATACAAAAATTAAAAGCAAATCTTACGATATACAAATAATTTTAAAAAGATAACTTTACGATACATAAAAACAAATTTTCAATGAAAAATTTATATAAAAATTAAAAGCAAATTTTACGATATAAAAATAATTTAAAATAGAAAATTTTACGATACATAAAAACAAAATTTTAATAAAAAATTTATACAAAAATAGCAAATTTTTAGATATAAAAAAATTAACATAAACTTTAATCTTATAAAAAATGTTCAATAGATAGATAATGTTAGGATATAATAAATTGTTCAATTAAAAATTTTACGATACCCAAAAACTCTAAATGCAAATTTTTACGTTACAAAAAAATTTTCAACAAAAAAAAAACATTACTACCAAATTTTATGACATCAAAATAGTTTATAATAGAAATTTTTACGTTGCAAAAAAAACCAAGGGAAAATTCTACAATTAAAAAAAAATTCCGATAAAAAATTTTACGATACAAAAAATTTTCAAAGGTAGGTTTTATGATACAAAAAAATATTCAATGGTAGGTTTTATGATACAGCAACATTTATGAAGAAAAAAATCTACAATAGAAAATTTTACGATATAAAAAATTTTACGATATAAAAAATTTTACGATATGGAAATTTTACGATCAAAAAAAATTTCACAGCAAAATTTAAGTTACATAAACAAATTTCGAATAGTGAGTTTCACGATATAAACCAATTTTCAATAAACAATTATACGATTTAAAAATTGTTAAGAGATAATTTTACTACATATAAATTTTATCATATATTTTACGATCTTTTTAACCGTCTTTACCTTAATATACATACATAACATTTTATTTTACCTAAATTTTTCTAAAAATATAAATGAAATTTTTGTTAAAAATTTTACATCAAAAATGTTCTATTAAAAAATTTTACATCAAAAATGTTCTATTAAAAAAATTTACATTAAAAATTGTTTCTTACAAAATTGAACAATATAGAAAGTTTTTAAAGCTAGTATTTATAAAAAATTGTACAAAATTCGATTGTTGGTTATTTAAATACATGTGTTTGTTTTAAAAATTTCACGAAGTTACGAGTATAAAAAATTTGTCATAAATGAATTTATAAATTTATCTTAACTTTAACTTTATTGAGAACAATTAAATTTTATTTAAAGCATTAAACTTGAATATTTAAGATTGTGAATAGCTAGTACAAAATTAAGCAATTGCTTTTATAAAGTACCTACAAATATATGTACCCAGCAAAAATTCTCATCGCAAAATAATGAGTTGAAAGTACTAAAAACAGTTCTTTACTACATACATCATTTTGCCATCTAAAACCATTTATTTTAACACGGCGATATCATAGGAAACAAGTACTTACCACACTCGCCTGCAAATAGGAACTCAAATAAGTACTAACACCACCCTCGCTTACAACTAAGTACTTATTACAATCTCTTTTAAGTAGGGACTTAAATAAGTACTTACTTTAATAGCAATAAATAAGTACTTGTTTATAATAATCTAAATAACCCATTACTATTATGGAATTACAGAAGTCGTTCGGTTCGATTATTCTGCGATACGTTAATTTGAAATTTAAAAATCTGTGAAAATTTACAAGTTTGCTAATGAACTGCTTTGCTGCTATTGTCAAAAACATTATTACTTAAAACCAATCGATCAGTATTCTTTGCTTATTCAATCAGCATTAAAACCATTCATACCATTCGCTCAGTATTCGTTGCTTTTGCGACTGTTAGTTTACTTTTGTAGAAGACAAGCAATGCATGATTCGTTACACTCCCTTATTGTGAGTCATATCGTGCATTGGTTTACTAAATTGATGTGTATTGTCAACAAAAGACTTATTTTTTGAGATTGTATTTAAAAAAGACATAAAATGGACCAACCAAACCGTTCTCTGGTGTGTGTCTAAGCAAATGTCTGAAAATATGTATTTACGCATCACATTACAAATAAAGTCATTATTAAATCATTTCTTAGTAAGACAGACGATATGTAATAGTCGTTGAAGAGTATGTTGTTTAGTAAGAGTAAGTTGTTACCTAGTTTTTGCTGGGTATGTATGCATGTATCTATAAAATACATAATGACGCCACTTAATCTATAATTGTAATCTTTATTAGGTCTGACGGCTTCTGTTCCAACAAAATCAAAAAAATACCAGGCGGTAACAGCGTGTTTTTTGTTTCTTTTAAAAAAAACGTTTAATTTGCAAAATTGTTGCTGTTGTTGCCAGCGGTTTTTCCTTTTATATTTGTACTTTTGTTAATGTTAATTTGATTAGACAGTTATACTAAATCTGTTTAATATATATTAATAACAATTCTGGAACTTATTCAGAAAAATTATCTTGTATTTTCTTGCTGTTACAAATAATTGTAAATACAATTTATACAAATTTCATTCTAAAATACGTCGCAGAATACTGTCGCGAGATAAAATCTATTTAATGTTCAGCACATTTTTTCTAATTTTAAGACACTCACCCTCGAAATAATTGTGCCACAATTTCATAAAAATTACTGACTTGTGCACCCTAATTCAAACGCCAATTTGTTTGTGGGTCGTTTTTTGGCTGTCTTTTGCAGTCATAATTTTGTTGGAACAAGAATTCGGAAGTAATCGTATTGTTATAAAAGAAATGCTACTTTCATTACACCTAGAGTTGCCAGCATTGGCGTAACAAGACCAATCTGGGAGGTGCAATGGCATCACCAGTTTTGTTTTCTAGAGAATTTGAAAAAATAACTTTTAAACATATCAAATTAAAACAGCAAGAAATTTTTCCATGTAAATTTTTTTAAAGCTTTTGCCACCCCCAAAAAAATGTGTAGCTACGCCAATGGGTGCCAGACTTAGTGCTTAATGCACAGCACCCAAAACAGTACGCAATTTGGTTTTTACTCTTTGTCAAATTATCAATTGGTCAAATTCCAATTTTGCCCCAAATTGTCCTCATTCTTTACGTTGATTTGATGACTTATTTCACACTATGTATTTTATTACATTGCACGAATGCAACCTTATTATAAATAATTTTACTTACTGAGGGGCACTGGAGCGGGGCTCTACAATGTAAATCTAAATATTAGAAAATCATAAAGACTTCCTGACAACTGCAGTGTATTTCAGTAGGAGATTCTAAGAATCTTGAGGGCCGTGGAATTGATTAAGGGCAACATCGCTAGGGGTTCGGACAGCCAAGCGGCTCTTAAGGCCAGAATGGGATGTTACGTGAACTCAAAGCTAGTCGATGATAGCAGAAGGGCTCTGGGAGGGATCTTGGAGGAGTGTAGAGTTATTTTGGGTGCCAAGCCACTGCAACTTCAACAACAATGAGATGGCTGATGAGTTTGCTAGACTCGGCGCGGAAATGGTGGATCCCGATAGTCTGGAGGAGGTTAGGCCTCCAATGAGCTTCTCTTTTGAAAGGATCAGGGAGTGTTCGTCAAACTCTTGAGTACTTGGTCAATATGAGCGGGACTAACCGGGTCTGGAGTAACCGAACGGACTGCAGAGTACCTCGTGCGTTGTAGCCGATGCTTAGAAAGTCCAATTCGGATTCGCTTCTAGACAGGGGTAGGGTCTGCGTTAGGACCATGATAGGTATTATTACGAGCCACTGTATGTTAGGCAGGATTATCAGTTTCAAGTACTGCCAAGTCTGTATTCGCTTTCTTTCTTAATTTTCTTTTTTTTAAACTAGAGACTTGCGTAACTAACTTTCCTTATGTAAACAGGGTCCAACGTAAATTTTTTTGAACTTATATTTTCATACAAAATTGCTTTGCCATTGCATTCAAATTAACCACATGTTTATAAATAAAATTAGAATCATGAAAGCGGTCTCCAAAAGCAAAAATAAATAAATGTGTACGTTTGCACTACTTAGTCCTCATCCATATTATGAAATATTTGTTGCAAAACTTTTTCAAATTCTCTTTTGAAATTACATTCGTGTCCACTCGGTAAGACTCGGTTTACGAAACATTTATTTTTTTTACATCCTTCTTATAGCCAACTTCTTAGAAAATGAGGAGAATAAAAAAGAAATGCATGTACCTCAAACATTGCTCCCTTTTTCATTCCTTTTTCCTTCTTTGTCAACAAACTTAAAAGTTTGTGGACGTCAACTTAGTAACCACCAACTTTGTTTGCAATTTTAGTATGTATCACTTCTGTGGACAGAAAAAGTTGTGCAAAATTTTGTTGCGTCTTTTCTTGTTTCATTAAGTCTAAAACAATATTATTTTATCCATCTACATCTATATATATAAAAGTGAAACTCTGTCTGTCTGTGTTTGTGTTAGCTTTAGACTCCGAAACTGTAAAACCGATCGTACTCAAACTTTAGCAAGTTGTTGTACACATTCCAGGGAATGCACTTGACCGATTTTTCTAAAACTTTGCACACATATTGAGCTGTCATGACTATATAATTTCGTGGTTAGAAAAGTGGGCGGGGCCACGCCCATAAAAAAAATATAATTTTGAGGTACCTGGACTGGTCCGTTTTTTCAAAAACTTTGCACACATATTGACCTGTCATGACTTTACAATTTCGTGATTAGAAAAGTGGGCAGTGCCACGCCCATAAACAAAAGATATAATTTTCAGCTACTTGAACTTCACCGATTTTTCTGAAACTTTTCACACACATATTGAGCTGTCATGACTTTTTAATTTTGTGATTAAAAAAGTGGGCAAGGCTACGCCCATAAAAAAGTTATAATTTTGAGGGACTTGCTCTAGACCGATTTTTGTGACACTTTGCACACATATTGAGTTGTCATGACTAAACAATTTCTGGATTAAAAAAGTGGGCAGTGCCACGCCCATTAAAAAAATTATAATTTTTAGCTTTTTGCACTTGATATTCAATTTAAATTCAGAATTCATTTTTACTCATTTAGGGGCGTAGCAAAGCGCGCCGGGCTTTTCTAGTTAAGTTATAAAGTTAATAACAAAGGATGTTGTATCAAATTCAGGTATTCTTCGATAAAGGAATTCTCGCCACAGTCTCTTAGGTGAGAAAATCTTAATATAAAAACAATAAAATTAAAAAAACCATATAAAAATGCAACAAATTTTACCCCCCAGCTCAACTATTACAATTGTTCGAATACGTCCAGATTTTGTATGGGCCATACTTTATATATATTGCATTTACAAGTGCATTTACATATTTTGTTGCTCAACAGCTTAACTTTTTTTAATTAATATAAATTGTATTTCTTTGTTCGGTCAGATTTTAATTTTCAACAGCAACAAATTTTGTTATCAAAAAAATTAAAAAAAAAACAAAAACAAAAAATTATAAATTATAATGTGTTTGTGTATGGTGTATTAAAAGTAGTGTTTTGTGGTAAATTTTTAGATTTACATCCCTTATTAAGTGTTGGATTAACACAGCACTTGCATGTGAATAGAAAGAAAATTTAAAATCTTGACAAGCTGTCTTTTTTAATCTCTTTTTAAATATGTTTGTAATTATATGGATTAAGTTAAACGTAAATTATATTTTATTTAGGGTTGGCTCTAAAGCTTTTAGGAATCTGTTAATTATTTTCTCTCTGTACATTTGAGAAAGAGCTGGTAAATAGCAGAGCTGTAAATGAATGATTCGTTTTTGATTTCAATTCATTTCGAATTTGTCAAATTTTGAATTAATTCTTTTTACAACAAACAAGTATTGAATGAAATTTGAATCAATTCAAACGAATTAGACAAAAATGAATTTCAGTTCGTTTCCAATTCAAATGAATTTGTCAAAGTGAATTGCAATTCATTTCAATTAAAATGAATTTGTTGAAGTGAATTGCAAACAATTTCCAATTCAAATGAATTTTTTAAAGTGAATTGCAATTCATTTTCTATTCGTTGCAATTGAATTGATTTTGAATTCATTCAAATGAATGAGAACAATGAATCGCAATTCAAATGATTGAAATTAAAAATGAGTTGCAATCAATCAAATTCAAGAGCAGATCTAGGGGGAATGAAAAATGAAAATTTCTCATACCGAAATGAAATTACATGATGGAAGTGGATGTGGTATCTTTTCGACTCAGTTGGGTTTGGAATTTTCCCTAAGACTACCGGATTACAGGCTGAATTAATGGCTATTAAAGCAGCCGCGGAACAGTTTCAGTATTTTGGAATATCTGGCAGGGATCTTGATATTTTTACTGACAGCAAGGCGGCTATAAGGTCCCTGGAGAGTGTGTACATCACATCGAGAATTGTCCAGTAATACCGGGTGTCTCTTGAGAAGATAGCGAGACATTCGACGGTTACCCTTGTATGGGTTCCAGAACATGGGGTTATTGATGGTAATAATAGTGCTGATGTACTTGAAAAAGCCGGTACCACCTTAGATTCGGTTGAATCCAGTTGTACCTTAGGTATTTCCTTGTCAAAGGGTAAGCAGCTAAACTCCCATCGATTCTATCTGAATGCCAAGGAAAGATGGATGAGAGAACCCACTTGCTTAAGAACGAGAAAGATTTGGCCCGACATGGATGCGCATAGGACGCAATATGCGGTAAATATGCCCCGAATCCACCATAGGAACCTCATAGCGGTCATTACCGGACACAGGCCTATAGGTACACATGCGAAAAGGTTAAGTATCCCTTACGACGACTTTTACAGAAGTTGCGACAACGAGGAAGAGAAATAGACAACTAAACATCTTCTCTGTAATTGTCCAGTATTCGGGGATCTGAGACACCAGATTCTAGGTCAGCGAATACGTGTTGGTAATGAATTGAACTTATTTCAATTAATTTTGAATCAGTTCATTTCAAATGAATTGGGAATGTAATTCTATTCACAACGAATTGTAAATCATTCTACAAATTCATTTAAATTTTAAACGTAGTGCAATTCACTTGACAAATTTATTTGAATTGGAAATGAATTGCAATTCTTTTTAACCAAATTTTACTAAAATTTAATTCAATTATTTTTTTTGCGTGAAAAGAATTAATTTAACATTTGCCAACATTTTAATGCAGGAATGATTCGGGAATTATTTAAAAAATTAATATGGTTCATTTACAGCTCTGCTAAATGGGAAATTAATTTTTGTTATATCTCGACATGTCATTGCACTAATTACAAGTTGTAAATTATCGCCATTTGACTTTTATTGGATTGCTAACTGACAGGTACTTTTCTCAAATTCGAGTGGTTTGAAACTTTAGCCTTGTCTTAATCAGTTATTATACGACATTTTATTATGGATAGACTTTGACTGCAATCGCAATAGAATTTATTTAGTTGTATTCGTGGAGTACAACGCAAAGAGGTTAAACGGCTGTATTTACATCCAAGGTTTTGTGTAGTTTCGTAATTTCAAATATATATGAGTAGAAAATTCAGAGGATGCCACGCCCATGTTATATTATTATACCCTTCACATAGTGAAAAAGGGTATATATCGGTTTGTCATTCCGTGGAAGTTTCTACAATTTTCATTTTCGACCTCAATAAGTATTAATTTTCTGAAAGCTTATGATGAACAGGGGAGTCGATTAAGCTCTGTCAGTCTGTCCATCTGTCCGTGTGCATGTTGAAATCAACTTTTTGAAGCTCTGCGACATCGCCTGGACGCGGGTGAGGTATTAAAATATCAGAAATATTCGGGAGTAGATCGGTATTGAAAATCATAAACATCGGTACAAAAACAACTGAGATATGAGCAAAAAACACGGCCACCATGTTTTTTTAACACAAAAACAACATACAACAACAACACACATACATACGAACGTGGTATACTGTTTAGAGAAAACGTGGAATCGAATCCCAGCTGAGCCAAAAAAAAAAAATTTTCTATAATTTTTTTTTTATTTATTTTTTATTTTATATATTATTTATATTTTTATTTTTTTTTATAATTATTTATATTTTTATTTTTTTTTATAATTGTTTTTTAATTTTATTTCTTATTTTTTTTATTTCTATATATTTTTTTAATTATTTTTTTAATATTTTTTTTGATTTTGTATTTATTATTTATATTTTAAATTTTTTGTTTTTTTGTTTTTTTACTTTTTATTTTTTATTTATTTTAAATATTTTCATATTAAATTTTTTTTATTTTTTTTTAAATAAATACGTAAATTTTAATATTACAATGGGATGTTTTTATATATGTATGTTTTTTATATGTTTGTACGTATTTTATATGAGGTGAATGGTGATACAAACTTTTGTTATTGAATGACTGCACGTTGTGAAGGGTATATAAGATTCGGCACGGCCGAATATAGCAATCTTACTTCTTTTTTAATTGCTTCTACTTCATCTTTTTTGATTCATTTATTTTTTCTAACAATATCATTTATTGATAAAAAAGTGGGCTGTGTCACGCCCATACGATAACGCCCATTTTTAGCCACTTCTACTGAACCGATCTTAATAAAACTGTGAATACACATTGACTTTCTTTTAACCCCCCAACAAAAAATTAAGAAAATAAATTATAAATCGTTGAGTTTTAATGTTAATAATCCAATAAAAATATTTATATTGTTCATGACTGTAATGACTGTAGAACAAACTTTCTTTCCATTCACTTAATTTTCTCCTTTTTGTGCTTAATTCCCTACGAAATCGTGTTTGTTTGCGTTCAACACATATTTTACTACAGATATTGTAGTTACATATTTCTATTGCAAAACAAATTATATTTTGTTTAGTTTGAGGTCTTTGTGTTTCCATGAGGTTATTTCATTGCGTGACACCGGCATTTTTTTATTATTATTTATAAATAAATGTTGTAATCATATTATTAGCTATATTATGTATATGTAATATACATACATACATACATACATATAATACAATTAAGTCTATACACATGTATGAGTATATATATTTGTATGTTTATGTTTATTGTATATTTAGTTTAAATTTACACAAATAAACACCCTCGTTTCATTCACGCAATAAATAATAATAATATCAAATAAATCCGTCAACTGTACATATAGTTGTAAGAATATTTGGAAAGGAATTTTATCATGTCGCTTGGTAACTATCCAGTTTTCCCTTAGAAACTTCTCAACTTAATTTAAAAAAAACACACACACAAACCGCTTGAGACATTTCAAAATATTTGCTTTAGCGTCAGTCTAAAAAAAAATATGTATGCAAGGTATACGACTTCGTTCATAACTCAATCACGGCCACGTTTGTAGCTATTAATTTGTTGAACCTAATATTTGATGATTTGGCTAAACATAGAAACGGCAGCTGTCTCGTTATACTGGGTGGCTGATGAATTTCGCTACATTAAGAATCTCAACTAACTTTTTGTAAAGCTTATGTAATTTATTTATTATTAATTCATGAAGTTTTGAAAAGAATTGAATTCAAATACCTCCACCCTCGGTGACACATGTGCGTAAATTTATCAAAAAGTTATTCGTGGCTATGTGACAAGTAGCCCAATCTTGTTGAAACCACGCAGAGTTGAAAGGGATTCTATTTCGAAGTTTGGTTGGTTGGTTGGTTATCGTGGTAGTTCGCTGCACGCCAACAGTCAAGTAGAGTCTGTATGACTCCGTTTTGACAGGACCACATCACTCGTCAGCTTCTAGTGTATCTCAGAATAAAATCCAAGAGTAAGGGTACTAGATCCACCCCGTGGCCCTGAGATATCTCAGTAGATAATTCAGTCCAACTTCAGATATCGCAGAGAGGCCATCTAGTATATGTTCGCCCAGAAATCTGTGTCTCTTAGCCGCCAGTGCAGGACATTCGCAGAGAAAGCGGAAAACCGATTCCTCCTTCTCTCTATCCAGACAACTGCGACAATGGTCGTTCGATGGGAGTCCGAGCCGACTTGCATGTTTGCCTAACATCCAGTGACCCGTCAATACCGCCACCAACCTCGATATGTCCCTCCGACTCCGACTGGTAAGTTGCAATGTACGTCGTGCATCAAAAGAGGGCCACGTAAGCCGTGCCACCTTACACGTGCTCAGCCCACGCCACCTGTTATCAGCCTTCCGGAGAAAGTGTCTGGAGATTCTGCTCTTAATAGTCCCCAACGGGATTGCAACTGCAATTGCATTAGAGATATCCAGAGCAGATCCTCCCCTGGCTAGCTCATCAGCACGCTCGTTACCATAGTGGCCCTTATGCGCAGGAATCCAAACTAGAGTAACGTCAGCCCGCTGACCAAGCCTTGACAGTTCCTTTCTACATTGGCCAACTAATTTAGACGTAATAATGTATGACCTGAGTGACAAGAGTGCCGCCTGACTGTCGACAAATATTCCAATGCTCCCGTGGATATTCCCGTCATTCATTATCCTACATGCTTCCCTGATAGCGAGTACTTCCGCCTGAAAAACGCTGCAATCATCCGGAAGACGGAAGGAGAGTTCAATCTCCGGTCCATCAGAGAAGACACCAGATCCAACACCACATTCCATCCTCGAACCGTCAGTATAGATCCTGGTGTCAAAACTCCCCAAAAGGCGACCCCCATTCCACTCTCTCCTGGAGGGAATAAGAACCCTGAACGCCCCATCAAAATCCATGTAGGGCGTAATGTAGTCAGAGGGTTGATTCACGCTCGAAGGCAGCGTGGCCAATATACTCGCATGGCCATACGTCCTCGACCTCCAACATCCAGTCGCATTAAGCCTCACCGCACTACTTGCGGATGTGGCCAATATATGAATATCTATGGGAACGAGATGCAACATAGTGTTCAGCGCCTCCGAAGGACTAGTTCGCATCGCTCCCGTCATCCCAATGCACGCCGATCTCTGTACTCTATACAACTGGTCCACAACATACTTACGCCCTGTTGCAGTCCACCATACCAGAGATCCATAAGTGAGAATTGGACGTACTACGGCCGTATACATCCATTTAATCATGTTGGGGGTAAGTCCCCATTTCCTACCAAACATCCCACGACACGTGTAGTAGGCCACCGTAGCCTTCTTCACCCTGTGCTGGACGTTCAGCTTCCATGACAATTTAGAGTCCAGGATAATATCCAGATATTTCGCCCTATCCGATAGGGGAATTTCGCAGTTCCCCAACCTCGGTGGTCTGAAGCTTGGAATCTTGGTCTTTGTTGTGAACAGTACCAGTTCCGTTTTGCTTGGATTTACTACTAGACCGCTGTCCGCGGCCCAGTTTCTTAGTAATCTCAAGGCGTCGGACATGATATCACTAATCACGTCCGGAAACAGTCCCGATACCAGTATCACAACATCGTCCGCATAAGCCACGACCTTTATCAAGCTATTGTCCAGTTCAATAAGAATCTTGTTAACAACAATAAGCCAAAGCAGTGGAGAGATCACACCGCCCTGAGGTGTACCTCTCTCCACTAGCCTTGACATAGTGGTGTTACCAAGATTAGCAATAACCACCCTTGTGCTCAGCATGGTCACTAGCCAGTTGCTGATGTACTCCTCAACATCTAGACCAGTGAGGGCATGCTGAATCGCAAGGGTGGTTACGTTATTGAAGGCCCCTTCTATATCTAAGAAGGCTGCCATAGTATACTGCCCGAATTCGAGAGACCTCTCTATAGTCCCCACGACCTCATGTAGAGCCGTCTCCGTAGAGCGTCCCTTAAGATAGGCATGCTGACTGCCCGACAAACGCGTCGTTCCCTCCAGTCGCTGCCTGATATGAGAGTCGATGAGTCGTTCCAGTGTTTTAAGCTGAAAAGATGAAAGGCTAATCGGACGAAAGTCTTTCGCACTATCATGACTTCTCCTTCCGATCTTCGGAATAAAAACGACCCTGACCCTTCTCCAATTCCCAGGAATATAATTTAGAGATAGGCAGAGCATGAAAATCCTCTGGAGCCAGGGAATAACATATCCCTTGGCACTCTGCAACATACGTGGCAGAATTCCATCAGGTCCAGGTGATTTATATGGGGAGAAACTATCAATCGCCCACGAGATTCTCTCGTAAGAAAATATGTTCCCATCGACCACGGAATGGGTCCTATCCGCACTCACGATTCCCGTATCAACCTCCCTGCATCCCGGAAAGTGAGTGTTCGTAAGGATATCAAGGGATTCAGCCGAAGATTCAGACCAGGAGTCATCTTCCCTTTTTATATAGGTCGGAGTTGACTGATCCCTGGCTAGAATCTTACTAAGTCGCGCTGTGTCCCTAGTGCTGTCTATAGATCCGCAGAAGTCTCTCCATGAACTTCTTTTTGCGGCCGCTATAGCCTTCTTATAAGCTTTCAGCTTATCGCGGTACGGCTGCCACGATTTGCTTTCATAACATTTATTAAAGGCCCTACGTGCCTCCCTCCGAAGGCCAGAAAGCTCCGAGCTCCACCATGGAGGGAAGGTTTTCCTAACCTTCGTCATAGGGCAGGAAATTTCGAAGGCTTTCACCATAACGTTGCTGAAACACTTCTCCATTTCCTCAAGACCAGTTATCGAATCTTCGATAACTGGCAGTTTACCCAATTTACGCTTTACGACCCCATTGAACTTAAACCAATCAGTTCTTCTTGGGTTCCGAAAAAGCGGTGTCGTAATCTCGTCACGAAGTCTAATCTCGAAGAGAATCCAGTTATGATCGGAAAAAGACCCCTTACTGGATACCCTCCACCTATCAACTGATATCCTAGACTTACTATTCATGAGTGTAATGTCCAGTACCTCCTCCCATCCATTGTAATTAACCGAACTCGGAAAAATAAATGTTGGGGTGTTACCAGAGTTACATATACTTAACTTGTTAGTATTAATGAAATCAAGGGTATACTCACCACGTTCATTAATCTCAGTGCTGCCCCAGATCGTGTGCCTTGCATTGGCATCGCAGCCCAGGACTATATCGTCAGATATCCCGATTGAGGCTAGGAGATTACTCACTTCCACTGGCGGAGCAGGCTTCTCATGCGCCATGTAGCTCGAGGCAATTATGAAGCTTTCTCTGTTTGGCAGTTCGACCCTTGCAACTGTAAGGTCCGCTGAGCTAAGCTGCGTACAAAGAAAAATGTTAATATTCCTTTTGGCAATAAGACATGACCTAGGCTTACCACAATCTTTTGCGTAGAGTACTTTGTATAATGAGGACGGGAACCCTTTTACCACCGAGTTGACTACCCAGGGTTCCTGCAATAGTCCAATGTCCAGATCCTCCTCAGCTAAGAGCATCCGAAGATTATCTGTAGCGCATTTCGAGTGCTGCAGATTAATTTGGACTATTTTAAGTGCCATTCTGTTATTTATTGGATGGTTCCGAGAGGTTCATCCCAGACAGCAGAGCGTTGGCGGCTTCAACGACATCCGCTTCACCTGAACCTGTTGGTCGGAATACCTTCACCTTTGCTTCCCGCACACCGAAAAACAGTTTGAAGCCCGTCTTTTCGAGCTTCATTGTTGCCGATTCGGTGATGGCGAGGGTGAGGCAAGTGTGTTTATCACCCTGCTCGGTGCGGATGATCAACCAATCATCCATTGGGATACTAGGGTTCTGAATCTTCAGACACTCCAGCATCTTTTGAGCATCGGCCTTCATCTTTGGTAACCAAATCCTTGCCCGAGGTCTCATTGGAATCTCTTCAGCAGGGATGAGCTTAAGACTTAAGCCTTCCCAGTCACCGCTAATCTGAGCGATACACTTGCTGAGAAAGTCCTTTGAGAACCCGTCCAAGCACTTGATTACCCTGTAGCCCCGGTGTATCTCACCGGAGTCAAAACAGGGAGCCTGTCCAGTCTTACTAGTGAGCACGTAATCCATAACGAGCTCTGCTAGTTTAGACTCTATGGCACCCCATTCTGTTACTACAGGACTGATGGCACCATCCTTTTCGTTTGCCAGGGCCAGAATGAGATGGTCTTTTACCACTTCATTAAAGGGGCGCCTGGCAGATGTCGACGTAGCGTTCGTGGCTAGTCCCGGAGTGGTCTTTTTATCGGCGACCTTTCTCCTTTTGGGCGATTTACCTCCCTCTGTCTGAGATCGGTTTCGCTTGGACCTCACCTCAGTAGTTGCCTCTTTAGATGTGCTGGGTAAGGAATCCTTAATCTTAAGGTACTCATCTACCACAGCCTGGTATTTGACGCGATCTTCCTCGTCGCGTTCATGGGGAATACCATTGGCGGTGTTCTTGGCTATCTTGTCAAGAATAAAAACCGCCTTATTGTATTTAGCTTTGAGGATGTCATTCTGACTCCTCTTTCTTTGTTTCCTCCTCTTCAATTTGTCGTCAGCCTTGACGTCGAGTTGAAGGGTATTAGAAGGGGTATTGGAGGGCAGCAGGGTGCTATGACTGGCTCCCTCTCTGCCTAATAAGTCGACCAACGTCTCTTGGCTAGAGGCCAGAAGGTCGTCTTCAGATGAGATACCCAACTCATCCGATTTAATTTTTCTCAGTTTCTGTGTGTTTTTTTCATTATTTGTTTCATTCATATTTTGGTCCCACGAGTGAGCACGTAAGGGGATGGACCATCCACACAGTGACGGCGTACGTGGACTGGACGAGTAATACAACCGGCCCATGTCATAGGCACCGGAGGGGAGCTGTTAACGACTAGTCCTCTTTATCCACTAACTAGCCATTCAGGTTCTCGGCACTGCTTCCTACCACCTTAACCTTACAAGTGGGGGAGAGGGAGGAGGAGTAAGAGGAGGTTAAGGAAAAGGGAGAATAGGATGGGATTGGATAACCTTTTGTTATGACCGCTTTTAGCACATGCCTCATTGACCGACTTCGAGTAGCGAGATACGAGTATCTCGTCTACTAAAAATCAGCCCCTGAGATAGGTACCACAGCTGTCACTTAAGCCACCACATCGCGGCAAGATCGTTATCCAGGTGGTGGTCTATTTCGAAGTAGTTCTGGTAAGAAAAACTCTTTCAACATCTTTAAGTAACGGTCTCCATTGACCATAACAGTAAGACCGATTTCTTCAATAAAGTAAGGAACGACAATGAACCTTGATGAAACTGCACACCACACTGTGACGCAAAGTGGATGCAATTTCATCTAATAGAGTATCTGTGGGTTAGAATTACTCCATTGCCGTTTAAATGTGCCTCGTCAGTCATGAAAGCAGTTCAAGATGTTTTCATTCTCTGCCGTCATTTTAAAGATCTTCTCGAAAAATTCCACGCGAATCGGAAAATCTGTTGTGTTCAGTTTGCTTGTTAGTTGAATCTTATATGGAAATAAGTTTAAATCTTGCTACAAAATTGTCTGTCTGGCCAATTTGAGCAGATAAGCTTCTTTTCGAAACTCTAGGATCGGATTGTATGGCAGCAGCTACAGCATCGATAGTTTCCTGCGCTGAACTGAGGGATCTCGATGATTATACCTTCTTGCGATTGTGCCACGTTCGGCAAAATTATTCATGAGCCTCATTATAGACCATCTGCTAGGAGAAGTGTCGCCAAACTACGAACTCTAAAGCGTGAAAACGGCGCATTATCGAAATTCTTGTTTCATTGTCCCAATTCTCCATTTTCTTAAAATCTAAAGATCAATCTATAAAATAAAAATGGAACAGGATGGTTACACAGGAAAAAGGTTATTACGTTTTTTTTTGGTAGCAGCTTTCATCAGCTACCCTGTATATTGGCTCTGAGCTGCTCCAATGAGACCAATATTTCAACGTTGCTCCATAAAAATAGTCTAGAGTTGGTAAATCACTTGATTTAGGCGGTATTACTCCATACAACACGACTACCGAATATTCAATTCTTTTACACGCTTTGTGGCTTAAGACAGAGTTTTGTTGAAACTACATACCACTAATGTCTACCTCATGCAGTTGACCAAATAATGACGCTGAAACATGTCTCTGCAGCGATCTTCATTGACTTTAAGGTCAAAGTTTTTATTATCAATGGCAACACAACCTCACCATACAGTTATTATTATTCCCTTTACCTGTAGGGTCATTCCCTTTGCAATTTCTACAATATTAATTTCCTACCCTTTATTTTCTTGAAGCCGTAGCCGGGGAGTCGAATGAGTAGTGTTGCTCTCACTTCATTAGTTTCTGACATATGAGCAAATAAACCTAACTACCTCTGTTTTTCGCCATAGTTTTACCACAAAAAATTACCACGAGCCCTGGTTAAATTTTTCGACACGTTTTAACTATTTATAAATATTATATGTCTCAAGGGATATGCGAAAAAAATTTCACACAAATCTGTTACTAATCGGCAAAGTTATAGGCAAACATTTTTTTTAAAAGTTTATATTTTTCTCAATGTAACAAGCTTATCAAGCTTTTAAATAAATTTTGAAAATGCTAGTGATACCAAATTAAAAACCCATTTTCTCGAAAATTGCTCCTGAGAAAAACTAACAAATCGCTTAGAACCTAACTGAGATATAAGCAACAAAATAAAACGACTTGTATTTTTTTCTAACATTTAGAAACGAAAATTGATGTTTTCAGCTTTTCGACAACTGAAAGAGTCAATAGTGGTGTCAAATGAAAGAGCTGGACTAACGAAGTAAAAAAATCATTTGAATTCTATGATGGCCGCCACTATAAAATGGCGTAGAATAAATTAATAAATGGGTTAAACCCAGTATTTAAAAATGTACCCACTTTAATCAGCTCAATATTGGTGGACCAGACATTGATATTGAACTATGAAAATGTTAAAATCTATGATGATAAAACGGTCGATATATGTCACATGTTGTAATTATGGCTTTCTCCCCTTCAACCCCCACAATATGGATATCAAATAAAAGGGTTTTACCAAGACATATTCATAAAGAAATATGCAACAGCGAATTCGCTGTGATGTTCCCTGTCTAACAATAATTTTATTTACATGGACTTTCGCCTTGGGCTTGACCAGTAAAAAATGTAGAAATTCAAAATCAAAGATGGCGTCGAGAATAATAAACCAAAACGGCGTATAACCTTAGATTTGAAATCTGGGCTATGCTATGATGATACTATAACACCTTTGCACCTAATAATGAAGGGTATTATCAGATTCGGCCTGACCGAATATATGTATACCTCTTGTAACGAAAGAAGGTGTGTTTCTTAAAGCATATTATGGTTTTCACTTCACAAATAACTCACATTCTTTTGTTTATTGAAAAAGACGTTCAGTAAAAAATACTGGGTTGAGAAAAACAACAACAACAAATTGGCATTACCGCTTAAGTTGACCGTAATGGAAATGTTTTGGTATTGACTGGACTGTTAATGGTTAAAGAGTGCGTCACAGTTAAAGTTAAAAGTTGTCAAGTCCCTAATGGAAACCAAAATAGAAAGAACAAACCTGTAGTTTATCTTAAAGAGACCAACTTAACGGACCTCTATCTCATCTGCGAAATGAGCTTCAAAACATATTAAGAGACCATCGGATCTATTTAGAAAGTAGCACGCTCATTATTTCTATCTCTTTTGGCTGGTATATGAGCATGTTACAACTGTCACTGTTTTAGCTCTTTTGGTATGCGATAATAATTACATCTGTATATATAAAAATCAATGTGTGTTTGTATGTTTTTTTGTGCTTTATAGACGGTTAAACGGCTGAAACAATTTGCTTGAAATTTTCACAGAATCTTTTTGTATGTCTGGAAGGAACTATAGGCTATACTTTAGTTTAAAATTTTAAGTGGGCGGGGTGCCACGCCTTATTAATGAATAAGTATTAAATATTATATATCACGAAAGTTCATGCAGCTAGAGTCTTCAAATTAAGTACCTAAAACTTTGACATCCACACGAACATTTGGGTAAAAAATGGGCGGACTTTCAATAGTAGGCGTGGCCACATGAATTAAATACTAAATTTCGTATATTTGGAAATCGATATCGATTAGAGTACTAAAATTTTGCAAGAGCAACTTTGACACCCAAAAAAACATTTCTGGAAAAAATTGATACATTAGAAATAGTGGGCGTGGCAGTTCTCATAGCAATTGAATACTAAAATTCGTATATTCGGGAAGCGATAACAGTTAAAGTACCCAAATTTTGCACGAGAAGCTTTGACATCTATATGACTATTTTGATAAAAAATGGATGCTTTAGTAACAGTGGGCGTGGCACCTCTCATATGAATTAAATACAAAAATTCGTATATCTGGGAAGCGATAATAGTTAGAGTACCCAAATTTTGCAAGAGACACTTTGACGTCTATATGATTATTTGAATAAGAAATGGTTAATTTAGTAATAGTAGGCGTGTCACTTGCAAAATAAATATATTTTTGAACTATAAAATTTTTATTTCATTACGATGGGGGTGGCGAAGCACACCGGGTATTAGCTAGTATTTTTCATAAACTATAGGCTTCAGGCCCACTTCAATTGTTATATCAACCATAAGGACTTTTTTCTATAAAAGCATATCAAATAAAGTTTGAAGTATCTTGCTATTTATATTATACTGCTCCAATTATAAAATTCAAAATATTAAGCAGTTGGGTGTGGCAGCTGATATTTCAAAATGTGTAACATATTGTTTCTTTACAATAAATAGTGCCTTCACACATCATTGTTAAAGCAAAAAGTAATTAAATTAATTATTCAAAAATTCAAGAACATCCAATAAAATAACATTTAAAAAACATTAATACATAATTAAATACAAATTAAAGAAAAAAATAAAATACAACTTTTTCAAAACAGAAATCTGTAATAAATTATAAATCATCATCTTATGAAGGATGACTAACACAATAGTGACAGCAGCAAAGTACAACAAAAGCAAAACCTTTTAATAGTGGCTTGTGTTTTATGTCAGTTAACAACATAAAATTTTACACGAAACTTGAAGAAAAAAAGAAAAGAAAATAACAAAACAAAACAAAACAAAACATACAACACAAAATCTATGAGTAACAATAATAAATAACAACAGCAACAACAATTTTACCGGAGCAAATTAAATATACAAAAAAAAAACTAAACAACAAGTTAGGATTTTATATTGGGTCATGTAGAAGTTTCAATACCCTTCACTGAATACAAAATATGTACTTATGTATATACTCGCACAGAACGCACACGTAAGGCGTAAATTTTTGCGGTTTTATTAGCATAAACTAATGACTAAACGTGACACCACATGAATTAATCGAGAGATTTCGAATTGCTGGAGGACAGGTGACACTTTTTTAGGCCAAATTTTCATTTCAATAAATCGATGGTTGTTGTTACCGTACAGCCATCCTGTTGAAAACACAACTCTCCCTGATCAATGTCATCCATATTATCAAACAAAAGTCATTGACCATGATGCTATAAAGATCGTCATTAACCGTAATGTAAGCTCCGGCTACATTTTTGTAGATATAAAAAAATCTGCAGAGTCTGTTGTGGTTTGAACTTAGTTTATGTGTGGCAATTTTGTTGTTTAACAAAACCGTTAGACAAAAATTGGCCTCTTCGCTGAACACAATATGGCGGATTTTCAAAATAAATTTGTATATTTTGGTTTAGTTGTTTAAGCTACATCTATTCGTTATATTTTGCCAGAGTATACACATCATAAATGTCAAAAAGTGACAGTTTATTTGACAGTTAACCCTTTCGTAAGTTCTGTAGGACTTAAAAAAACCTATACATACATGTGTTTTTGAAAAGAGGCACTTTAAATTTTTTGCTTATATCCTAGAAACGTGTGAGACTATTTTGCTAAATAGGGAATTTAGGAAGAATATATTAAAATATAGAGACGGGCCAGCAAAACAACAGTCATCGTTACATCGACTTCTCTATCTACAAGTATTTAGATTATACATATATATAAAGGGTGGGTCACAAATCACCATGGGATTTAATTTTTTTTTATATTTAAAACGCATTGGCGACTTTTGTCCCACCATTTACTGGTTGTTTTTTTTTTAAGTAAAGAGCTTTATGTTGGCAACACTTCTTTAACTGGCAGCCATTTTGTTAGCTGTCAAGTGATTTATGTTTAGTTTGGTTTGGCATTTCAACATGACTAGAATGGCGCATTAATAGCAATACGCAGATTCGGTGAATCGGCCCAAAACAACATTGCCGTTTGTATCGATTTTCATAAGCGAATTTTGTTTTGCGATAAAGCACACTTTCAATAATCAAAACTGTCGTATTTGGAGTAATGATAATCCTTAAGTGTATGTTGAGACATTCAGAAAACTAACTGTTTGGTAGTGTGCTTTATGGACTAGTGAATCATTGGTTCGTACTTCTTTAAAAACGATGCTGGTGAAAACGTTACAGTCGATAGTGACCGCCATGATGTGCAGGAGCTGTGGTTTCAACAAGACGGCGCAACATGTCACAACTGTCAAAAAAAGTCAACGAAAATTTAACCTCCAGATTAGATTACGTCCGAGCCAGCCGTGGCGGTCAGAAGTTATATTTTTTTAATTAAAGTAAAGTTTATGTAATTTAAAAAAAAAAAATCATCTTTATTTTATTCCATTTCAAAATTTTATGCCTCTATAAAAAACACCCTTTACTTAATGTGATCGCAAATGAATATTTTTAAAATTTCAAATGGTGTGACAAATTTATTTGCATATAACTTTGCCGCTCATGATGAAGGGTATAAAAAACAAAACAGCAAAAACAAATCATGTACAAGAAAGAGCACGAGAGTGCATTTAACACAGCAGTTGTGTTTGTTGTACTTTTTGTCTGGCTGTGAACTTTATTGTTATTTTTTACTTTAATTATTTGTTCCGGTTTTTATTTTTGTATTTTATAGAGTTGTTATGACACAGAGCAACTAACAACACTCGGGCATTTAAACTTGTATTGAGCAGGGTTGGATAATTTAGTTGTAGGATGTGTTTTAGTTGTCTTCTGTGTATAATATAATCATTAATTTATTAATGTTTCAAAATCAAATTAATATGTAATTTGTTTTCCTATAAATTTCCATATTCGTAATAGTAAAATATTAAAATTTGTTAAATAAAAAATATAAAATAAAACTTATCAAAGTTATTTACATGTTTAAAAACAAAATTTCTATGGAAATTTATCCTGTATTTATACCTGGGCGAATTCTGATAGATTTAAAATGAAATCTTAATTCAAAATTAAACCGTTTACACAAAATTTGATTTCCATCAATTTGATTTCAACCTTAACTTTTAACCTTTTAAGGTGATATTGAAAGCTCGAAACATCAAAATATAAAGAGATGTAAACAATGAAATACTCCCAATTGCCATCACCCATGGTGTAATTACATAAGATGATATCGGAGAGAGAGAGAGAGAGTATTTTTTTTTTCTTTTTTTATATATGGAGTTTGACAATTCTTGGGACTTGAAATCTCTTTTTTTATATAGAGTTTGACAAACATTGGGACACAAAAAAAAATAATCAGCTGGGCTGGTACCGCTACCTGCATAAGTATACGCTGCCATGACCTTATAAATGATGGTAAAATTTTCCTTTGTTTACTGCAGTATTCAGTGATGAAAATTTAGCTATTTTCTAGTCAAATCTAGCGATTTTAAATCCAGTTAAGGGGCAATTGTAACCCCTTGTAGCGGTATTTTGCGAAAAGACGGTGCAAGTCAATAGTAAACTGAACAAATCTTGAAACTCTTCAACTATAATTTTCTCAATCTCTTTGTGTTTTTCATTTCAAAATAATATTATTCAATTTTAATGTTAAATCTACATTACTTTATGCATTGAAATATGGATTGCTGCTCCTCGAGATATACTTAAACATTGCCTTAAATAGAATAATCCTTCAGGTTTTTGGCCACAGACGGTAGTTTATGTTAAAAAACAAAACAATTTTCATCAAATATTGAAATACAAGGATAAAAAATGAACTGAATAAACCAAGTAGCCAAACACGCGGGCGGCCACAAAAGAGAACGACCAACTCATACATGTCCCAGGCAGAAGAGATAAAAATTAAAACAGTTTGGGCTGCAAGGGGTCTATTGAAAGCTTGTATTAAGATCCTATGATCTTTAGATGAATAACGGGAATATAAATAAAGGGTTTTAAAAGTGAGCCTTATTATGTAAGCTTCAAAATAAATTTTTGATGCAACAATCATGCTGTAAAAAGATATTTATTTCTTGTTCTCGTTAACTATAAGAAAAAAAATATAACAAAAAAGTTTTTTTTAGAAATAATATCAATCGCATCTAAAATAATTTATAACATATTTTTTTAATGCTAATTTTAAAATTCAGAAAACTATGTCACGTACTACACACTAGGTCTCTTTGTTTCGATGCCCAAGATTTCAAACAAATTTTGTATAGTTTGCGATTTATAGCTAAAATTGTAATTTAGTAAAAATCTATCTATTTTCTAGCGATTTAAGGCTACATTAAGCGCAATTTGCAAAAAAAAAGTTTCCATCACTGGTACTATTGTTTAGAACAATATGATAAAACCACAGTTGTATAACTGAGTACTTGCTAGATTTCGTGGGATTTTGCCAAAATCTAGCAACTTTTGCTTTATTATCTTCATCCTATTTATTCATCCTTATCGTAAATATTTTTTAATTTTCAATCGAAATATATTCTCGTTTCCTGAAATGCTAATCATGAATAGAGTTCTTAAGATCTGTCACTAACGTTATCGTTACCGAATTTTTTCCTTAAAATATTTTTACTTCTCATTTTTAATTTGACCTGAGAAACTGTATAAATAATAAAGGCATTTAGTTCTTCTTATTTAACATTATTATTTTTTATTACTTACCTCAAGACTAGTTACTAAAGTACAAAGTGATATTTTATTATAAAGGGTCCGCCAAATAACTTTTTTTTTTTGAAAATGCTATAAAAAAAGTGTAGCTTCGGCTGTGTGGCACGTAGCGCCGTCCTGTTGAAAGCAAATATTGCCAATATCCTCGTCTTCAATTTTTGTGAACAACAATTCGTTCAACATGGCCCTATAACGATCGCCATTGACTACGGCCACTCCTTGCTAATTTTCGAAGAAAAATGGCCCAATTATGCCTCTGAACCAAAATCCGCACCAAACAGTGATTCGTTTTGGGTGTATCGGCTTTTCAATGTATGTGTGCGGGTTTTCTGTGCCCCAAATGCGACAATTTTGCTTGTTTACATACCCGCCAAGATCAAAATAAGTTTCATCTGAAAAGATGATTTTTTTTTTGCAAAATCGGCCAAAGTAATGTCGCATTATTTCCCAGCTTTGTTCAAGCGTATACACAACCATATTCGTTCAGCGGAAGGATAGAATTAATTATCTGTCAAATCAGACATGAGCTAAGTGTTACCATTCACGAAATAAGCACTAGTTGAAAAAAAAACGTTAGATGGCGGACCCTTTATTAATTAATTATTATAGTACAAGGGGATATTATTCTAAACAGAATGAAAAACAACAGATCCATTGGCTGTGGGTTTTTTTGAAATTTTGTTAAAGACGTTTTGACAGTTCTAGCCCTTCTATTCAAAATGTTTGTAATTGCGGAATGCCATACATACCATGTTGTCCATGCATTTAACAAAAAATATCTTAAAGGTTTATTGTTTTTTTGTGTAGAATGGTTGTCATTCTCTGTTATTGTTTAAATGAATATTTGTTTTTATACCCTTCACACAGTGAAAAAGGGTATATATAGCTTTGTCATTCCGTGTGAAATTTCTACAATTTTCATTTCCGACCCCATAAAGTATATATTTTCTGAAAGCTTATGAATAGAGGAGTCGATTAAGCCCTGACCGTCTGTCCGTCTGTCCGTCTGACCGTCTGTCCGTGTGTATGTTGAAATCAACTTTTTGAAGCCCCCCGACATAGGTTGGACCCGGGTAAGGTATTAAAATATCAGAAATATTCGGGAGTAGATCGGTATTGAAAATCAGAAACATCGGTACATAAACAACTGAGATATGAGCAAAAACCCACGACCACCTCGATTTTCTTTTCATAAAAACAACATTACAACAACAACATACATACATACAAACGTGTATACTGGTTAGAGAAAACGTGGCATCGAATCCCAGCTGAGGCAAAAAAATTTTTTTTTAAATTTTTTTAAAATTTTTTTTTTTAATTTTTTTTTTATTTTTTATTTAATATATTATATATATTTTTATTATTATTTTTTTTTATTTTTTTTTTTTAATTTTTTTTTTATTTTTTTTTGTTTTATATATATTATATATGTATATAATAATTTTTTTTTTTTATTTTTTTTTTAAATTTTTTTTTTTTAAATTTTTTTTTTATTTTTTTTTTGTTTTTTTTAACATACATACGTGAATTTACTGTTATTGCATGACTACACGTTGTGAAGGGTATATAAGATTCGGCACGGCCGAATATAGCGCTTTTACTTGTTTATGATTTATTTTAATTTAGCATTCATTTACATTTTGTGTTTTGTTTATTTAAGTGTGTATGTGTTTTGGTGGGTATTTGTTTACATACAATTTTTTTGTTTATATCTTTTAAATTACAAACAAAAAAATCCTTTGTTTATGTTTGCTTTTGCTGCTCTTTTTTTATTTTTATTTATACACAAGTGTTATGCAAAATGTTTAAATATTTTGCAAGTTTAGACTTGGCAAGTTTTCTATCAGTCATTTTCATTTATTTTTCATAAGCAAGTTGAAAATTTACTTGTGGTCATAGAAAAAAAATTTCTTTTTAATGCTTTGATTGTCATGTGTGTTTACGAACAAGCAAATTAAAACGAATTTTAGAATATCTAATTATTTTGCTTAGTTTTCGTGTGAGTTCACTCTTAAGACAACAAAATTTGTTTAATTCAAATACAGGCTATTTCGATCAGTAATGCCAAGTAGTTTTTTATCTTCCCACTAAAAATTGTAAAACCCGCAAATTCATCGTTTAAAAAGTCCCTAAATAACTTGGTTTAATTTTAATTGATATCAATATCGCCTGGCTTTATATTTTAACGAGTTGTAGCATTTTTTATTATATTATATAGGAGCCAAGTTTTCCACAAATATCAAGTGTTGAAAAATTATTCTCGCTAACTTTGTTCATCATATATCATATACTTATGTATGTATATTACCACTGGTCTAAAGCGAAAAACGCCTTTGAAGAAACGTATTTGGATTTTGATGCGCTAAATTCAAATCCTTTCAGTTAAATTTTTTCAGATTTTTTTCTATGAGCCTGCCTAATATTTCGCACAAAATAAGGCGGTTATGCTGATACTTTTCATCATAACTTGAGAACGATAAAGTCGCTTTTGATGAAAATTTCAGCAAATGGTTAACAATAAAATTTCCTTAACATTGTGGCACTTGTTATTCAATGAATACAATGAATGAATTATTAAAACGGTTTCAAAAGTTGAAACATGCGTTTCATTTTGTAGCTAATTATACGTAACGTTTAACAAGAAGTTGGCCAATTTAACTGATGCATTTGAATAAGGAAATACTTATGAAAGATAATGCTAATTTACCCTGAAGTGTCATGTATATCCCTTTTTTTGTCCTATTTAAGTAGAAAAATGTCCAACATTTTCTAAAATTACCAAATAGTCAAACTCCCTAAAAAAGTCCCTTAATGCAAAGTTTTGCCTATAATTTCCTCTTAAGAACTAGTACTCATTAAAATCGTTCACAAATGAAACAAGTAAGAGTGCTATATTCGGCCGTGCCGAATCTTATATACCCTTCACCACGTGTAGTCATGCAATAACAATGGTTTGTTTCACCATTCATCTCATATGAAATACGTACAAAAAAATACGTACGTAAAATTATAAATTGAGTTTACGTATGTATGTTAAAAAAAAAAATAAAAAAAAAATAAAAAAAAATTAAAAAAAAATTAAAAACGAAATAAAAAAAAATTAAAAACCAAAATAAAAAAATAATAAAAATATATGAAATAAAAAAAAATTAAAAACGAAATAAAAAAATAATAAAAATATATAAAAAAAAATTAAAAAAATTAAGAAAAAAATTAAAAAAAAATTTACAAAAAAAATAAAAAAAAAATTTAAAAAAATTTAAAAAAAATATAAAGAAAAAGCTGGGATTCAACAGACAGACAGACTGACAAAGCTTAATCGACTCACCTATTCATAAGCTTTCAGAAAATATATACTTTATGAGGTCGGAAATTTCACACGGTGTGACAAACTTATATATACCCTTTTTCACTGTGTAAAGGGTATAAAAAAGACTCTAGGGGGAACCCCCTAAACTGGTAACACTGTTTTTTGTTTGAAACAATTTTTATAAATTTTATTTTTAATATTATTCTTAATAGGTATAGAACATTTTAATCCAATGTTTTAACATATTCTCTATTTATACAAATCCCATAAAATCTTTTTTCTTTGCAATTGGTTGTTCTTTGTATTTTATATTCTTGTTGCTACTGTGTAAACATTTTGCCTGAACTACATAATTTTATACAAATATATGTATGTTTGTGTTATTGAATGAAATTTAATTGTTTTATATGCTTATATTTTTTTATTATTGCTTTTTGGGTTTCACATTCAGCGAATTTAATTTATTATCGTGTGATTCCTCTGAATATTATGATCAATTTAATTCTTTACATTGGTGTTTCTGTTGTGGATTGTTTTTTTTATTCTTTTTTTTTTGCAAATCACACGTTTAATCACAAAGAAAAAAAAAAAAGAAACAATAAACGTGTTATAAAAAATACAACAACTGCAAACTCATCACTTAGTTAATTGTCTTTAAATGAATCATCAACAGGCAAAATTTTTTGAATGTTTGAATACCCCCTACATTCTGGCAAATTGTCTAGCTTAAGTTAATGTTAAAAAATTAAATTAAATTAAACCAAGCGTTCGTATCAGAGAAATGCCAGATTATTTTAATGAAAATTTAGCAATAAGAAATAACCCAGCAAAAACTAGGTAATGACTTGCTCTTACTAAACAACATACTTTTCAATTACTATTACATATTATCTGTCTTACTAAGAAGTATTTTAGTAATGACTTGCTTAATAATGTGATACGCAAGTACTTTGCTTAGTAAATTAATGTATCGAAGAATAATCTTAACCGAATTTTCGTCCTTAAAAGAACCGATCGACTTCTGTAAGTCCATACTATTAATGGGTTATTTAGATTATTTAAATCAAGTACTTATTTATTGCTATAAAAGTAAGTGCTTATTTAAGTACCTATTTATAAGCGTCCGTAATAAGTACTTATACGAGTCCCTATTTGTAAGCGAGCGTGTTAAGTACTTGCCTGCAATGACAAGTAGTGAAGAACTGTTTTTTAGTACATTCAACTCATTATTTTGTAATGAGAGTTTTTGCTGGGAAATCAAAATATTTTTTTTTTAAATTTCATTAAATAAAAAAATTATTAAAATTTGTATCGCATTTATCGATTTTTTACTTCTATATAATATCTTGAAAAAATTTAATAAAAATCTTGTCAACAAAAACAACGCCTAATGATCAGCAAAAAAATCGCAAATTTCATAGCAAATGACCTACAAACACAGTGAACTAATTTTAGAAATATGCGTTTTGGATTAAATATATTTTAAAACATTTTCAATCAAAAGGAAAATAACTTAATACATTTTCAAACGATCTACAATATATTTTATAAAGGGTTGTCCCACCACATACTGCACGTTATTGATTGTAAGTCACACCTTAACGTCAAGTTTTTCGCCCAACTTTATTTGACATGCTTTGTTTTAGTTTGTGAAAAACTCAATCATGGAGAATTGCACGATTGAGCAGCGTGTTAAGATTGTTAAAGCATTAAAATGTTAATGCATTTCGTGCTCTTTGTAATATTTTTGGTCAGCATAATCGACCAAATGTGACCATAATCGGGAAAATAGTGCAAATTGCGCGAATTTCTTTAAAACAGGTCTGTAGGAAATGTGAAAACACCTGTGCATGCTCGCCTAGTTCTTTCTGCAGAAAACATTGCTGTTGTTCGCGACATTGTGGCAGAAGAGCCGTCAACATCGACCTGTCGTTGTGTCCAACAATTGAACATCTCACGGACATCACTGATGCGAGTTTTGAGTAAAGATTTGAATTTACATGTTTATAGATTTAATTGACTCAAGAGCTGAAGCCTACTGACCACTTTAAGAGACGTTAATACGCCGAATGGTTGATTGAACAGACACAAGTGAATGCTGACTTTAAATTAAACCTCAGTTACGAAGCACACTTTACCTTTCAGTGGATTCGTTAACAAGTAGAATTGCCGCATTTGGGCAATTGAAAATCCACGAGTAATTGTTGAAGAGCCGATGCATCCACAAAGAGGGACTAGTGTGGGTGCTAATTTAGCCGCTGGTTATTAAGGAGGATGTATGCAGATGAGGTTTTTCTTTGCATTGTTGTCAACATTTGACAATTTGATATGATAATAACCCATTATCAAGATCCGTGAAAATCGTTTAGGTCGTTTAGAATCGTTTGCATAACAAACCTGGGTCCTTCTTTAGATCATTAACACAAGTGGGTCTAAATAGTCTGGTTAAAAATCTTGTAAAATATCTTAATTCATGGAAATTCATCCCCGATCTTACATTCAAAGTTGCTGGGAGCATTCTGAGTAGCGTAAAAAAAAAACAAATTTATTCTTCGGTCACCAAGCAAGAGCTTTGCACCTAATTATCAGGGGTGCAAAATCGATCGAAAATGATAGAATTCTTATTAGAATCCAAAACAAATGTAAGGAAAACTTTCACGTTCGATTGCAATTTCGATCGATATCGAATGCCGTAATTCGGCCCAAGTTTTAAGATACTGTAAAAAAACAGTAAACCATTTACCTTTAGAGACACCATGTCCTTTCAGAAAGCTTATTTCAGGCATAGAAAACCCTAATATTCCTCTTTAGTGCTCTCTCACTATTTAGGTTAGGTTAGGTTGAAAAGGAGGGGCACTAAAAGCGCAAACCCATGACAGGTATACACTTATGCCCAGTTGGCATGTTGTGCGCTCCATGTGGGAACCGGAATTCCGAATTTAAAACCATAATCATAATTTCCCATAAATAAATATCGGACTAGTTCAAGAACTCAGTCCCCTCAATGTAATTCCTTATGGATCTAAAGTTTGAGTTCCCCAGGAACTCCAAATTCGGCATAGTATCTATCTAATATGCCCAAACGCAGGACAATGACAGAGATAGTGTATCAAAGTCTCATCCTCTTCCTCGCATGCTCTGCATGTTGTCTCTTTAGACAGTCTCATGCGAGCTAGATGAGTTCTCAACTCCGTATGACCTGTAATCACACTGGTAAGTCTTATAAGTGTTGGTCTATTCAGTCTTAGAATTTCCTTTGATTTCTCAAGATTTGGGTCACCCCATAGTATTCTTGTCACCTTACCGACATCAGTGCTTTGCCATTTTCTGACATGTTCCTCCATCGCCCAACGTTTAAGTTCATCCTTAAATCGTTTAAGGGGTTTGGCGTTCTCCAAAGTTATAGTACTCAGAAGAGCTCCCATTTTGGATAATTTGTCGGCTTTCTCGTTTCCGATCAGGCCGTGATGGCTTGGTATCCATATTATCTCCAGATGTTCACAATTTGCATATGAGTTTATCTCGCTCTTACATTGCAAAACGTTCCGGGATTTAACTTTCTCCTTTCTCAATGTCTTAATCACTGATTGGCTATCCGTAAAGATGCGAATCGGGGCTACATTCTTCTAATAACACGCAAGATTGAAGACTACAGCCTGTTGCTTGAGTTGAGATGTTATTTTTAATCCTCATAAAGTTAAAGATGCTCCAATACGCAATCAGAAAATTCACTCGCCTGCGCATGATCCCTTTGCTTGGTTTCCAGCGCTAATTGAATCTTGTACGCATACAAATGCAGACCTTTTACCAAAACTCGTTGCATAATGCTTCTGTAAATGTTTTATTCTTGATCACAATTCCGAGTAAAAGTTCCTGGATTCGCGACAACACTTTTCCTAACTGTGGACTTAGTTTTATTTAAGCAACCAATAAGAACAAGGACGAACAATGATCTTCTGATCCATCAGCTAAAATTTGGTCTAACATTAACATTTTGTAAAGAAGAAGAAGCCTTACTGTCTATTCATTTTGCGCATTATTGATATCGAAAGTTTGATTTAATTGGCGAATCGTTTAGCAAAATTTTTACCATTTTGATTATGTGTTTTTAAGGTTGTTCGTTTGCATACTTCTACAACAAAAAAATCACCATAAAATTGTTGTAAATACAGTGGTTTAAATTTCATTCCGCCGCTCTTGTTGTATCACCCGATATTAAAAAAAGCCGTTCAAATCAGCAGTCGAATTGTTTTTAAAGAGTTTTTAACACTTTACTACACAAATGGCGACAAATTAAAATCTTGCTTTAATTTTGGGACACCCTTTACAAGATGTGTATGTGTAGAAGTTACTGTCATTTAATACTTAATTGTTTATAAACTATTTTCTATTTTTATTATCTCAAACGGAGTGACAAAAATTCGTTCTGGCTACCTTGATAAAAAGACTCAGGAAGCACATGTTTATGTTTATGTTAATGTTTCTCAGAAATGAATTAAATGTAAATACCACAAATACCATTACAACAACCAGTAGCTTTCCTATAATTATCTCAAGTATGTTGGCAATTAGTTTTGTTTGTGTCCATTTTCCTTTAATCTCTAATTATTTCATTTGACTTGTTTGTTTTTTCTGTTTCTATTGGATTTCCATTTATATTTGATTTGTTTAGGTTATGTTTACCTTTGTCATAGCTTTTCATTAGTTTATTACCTAAATATCCGCAATATGACACTCAAATTGCTGATCCAGGCCAACACCCTACCGTGAAATAGCAGGTATGATTTTAGGTTAGAAGCTAAGCATCAAAGAAACATTCTTTTTTAATGCTAATAGAAGTAAATTTTGTTTACTTCAAACAAAAATTTGTTATTGTCAATTGACTGTAAACTAAATTAAGCTGTATACATCTATCTATATATATAAAAATCAATGTGTGTTTGTATGTTTGTTTGTGCTTTATAGACGGTTAAACGGCTGGACCGATTTCCTTGAAATTTTCACAGAATCTTTCTGTATGTCTGGAAGGAACTATAGGCTATACTTCGGTTTGAACTTGTAAGTGGGCGGGGTGCCACGCCCTACATTTGGGTAACACGAACATTTGGGTAAAAAATGGGCGGACTTTCAATAGTAGGCGTGGCCACATGAATTAAATACTAAATTTCGTATATTTGGTAAACAATATCGATTAGAGTACTAAAATTTTGCAAGAGGAACTTTGACACCCAAATAAAAATTTTTGGAAAAAATGGGTACATTAGAAATAGTGGGCGTGGTAGCTCTCATAGCAATTGAATACTAAAATTCGTATATTCGGGAAGCGATAACAGTTAGAGTACCCAAATTTTGCACGAGAAGCTTTGACATCTATATGACTATTTTGATAAGAAATGGATGCTTTAGTAATAGTGGGCGTGGCACCTGCAATATGAATTAAATACAAAAATTCGTATATCTGGGAAGCGATAATAGTTAGAGTACCCAAATTTTGCACGAGAAGCTTTGACATCTATATGACTATTTTGATAAGAAATTGATTCTTTATTAATAGTGGGTGTGGCACCTGTCATATGAATTAAATACAAAAATTCGTATATCTGGGAAGCGATAATAGTTAGAGTACCCAAATTTTGCAAGAGACACTTTGACGTCTATATGATTATTTGAATAAGAAATGGTTAATTTAGTAATAGTAGGCGTGGCACTTGCAAAATAAATATATTTTTGAACTATAAAATTTTTATTTCATTACGATGGGTGTGGCGAAGCACACCGGGTATTAGTTAGTACTTTATAAAAATTTAGAAATACTTGTTTAAGTTAAATCAAAATTAAATTTGATCGTTTATAAGAAACTTAAGTGAACTAATGGCTGAAAAAGAAACATAAGATAATAGAAAAATGTTTTCTCTAAAGCAATTTCTTTGTTTTTTATTTAATAAAAAATTTCTAATGTTATTTTAAAATTAGTTTTAATTCTTACAGACCAACCGTTGCGTTGCGTAATATTCCGCTGAGCGATAACGCTGAGGTGAGAAACCTGAACAACAGCGTCAACGTTCTATAATGAACAGTAATGTTCACTTATGTTTTTTAATACAACTCACTAAATAGAAATAAAATCGCTGGATTAACCTGAAAATATCTAAAACGGCATTAAAGGCTGTGGCACAATGAATCCGTCGTCCGTCAAACTTCAACTTTTTTAACTGACTTCAACGTATTGACGGAGAGGGGTTGGCACAATCAGTACTTTGTGTTGACTGAACTAAAGTCAAGTTAAATTGTCGACTGCTACGACTAATCAAAAACAAACAGCGGCGGCTGAAGCCCGATAATATTTATATAATTTTTTTTTTTTATTTATCTTCACAATAACAAAAAATTTAGTAAAACAAAATAATATTTTTTTAAGAAAATGTCAATTTAGCTTCAAATTCATACAATCTATGTATATATAAAACAAGTAAGAGCGCTATATTCTGCCGTGCCGAATCTTATATACCCTTCACAACGTGTAGTCATGCAATAACAGTAGTTTGTGTCACCATTCATCCCATATGAAATACGTACATACATATAAAAACATACATATATAAAAACATCCCATTGTAAAATTATGAATTCAATAAAAAAAAAAAATTAAAAAAAAAAATTATATATATAATATATATAAAACAAAACAAAAAATAAAAAAAAAATTAAAAAAAAAAATTTTTTAAATAATAATAAAAATATAAATAATATATTAAATAAAAAATAAAAAAAAAATTAAAAAAAAAATTTTAAAAAAATTTAAAAAAAAAATTTTTTTGGCTCAGCTGGGATTCGATGCCACTTTTTCTCTAACCAGTATACATGTAATGTTGTTTTTGTGAAAAAAAAAATCGAGGTGGTCGTGGGTTTTTGCTCATATCTCAGTTGTTAATGTACCGATGTTTCTGGTTTTCAATACCGATCTACTCCCGAATATTTCTGATATTTTAATACCACACTCGGGTCCAACCTATGTCGGGGGGCTTCAAAAAGTTGATTTCAACATACACACGGACAGACGGTCAGACTGACAGGGCTTAATCGACTCCCCTATTCATAAGCTTTCAGAAAATATATACTTTATGGGGTCGGAAATGAAAATTGTAGAAATTTCACACGGAATGACAAACCTATATATACCCTTTTTCACTGTGTGAAGGGTATAAAAAGAGTTTTGAACCGAAAAAAACTGCATGCTTCTGTGGCGGCTCATGCATCACACAAAAGTACGGCGGCTGCTGTAAAGCCGGTTGACTTCGCTTTTTGCGCACAACCATATGGTAGTTGTCAAAGTACTTGACGTACGTCAAAAGTTAAAAGTTGGTCAACTTTCGTACTTTGCGTTGACGGAGACGTACTGAATGTGACAATACTAATAAGAAAACATGTATTTTAACTTAGTTGTCAGTTGAAAAAGTTGAAGTTTCACGGACGACGGATTCATTGTGCCACAGCCTTAAGTACTTTTCAACAATTACAAAAGTAAAAAAAAACAACAACAACAGTTGTACTCTAGCTAACTTCCATAACAAACGCCTTGTCATAATTGTATTTTCCATTAACAAAGCGTTGCCGCCGCAGTATTTCGGATTGTTTCATACAAATTGTATGAACAAGAGAATTTTTGACAGGTAAAAAACGCTTGCCGCTCTTGTTTAGGTTTGGTTGTTAGGCCATTTTTATTGACCTCAAAAGTCATGGCAATTGTGATTGAACTAGTTTATAGTTACTCTTAAGTATAGGGCTTTAGTTCGCCGCTCTTGACCGTCCTTAATTTTATTAATATTTTTTAATTTTTTTCTCTATTCTTTACTAATGCCATTTGCAAATGTTTGTAACGGATTTATCTATCATGTAATTTTTGTTATGTTTCTATTGTAGTACTTGGTTTTGGCAGGAAGATTTCAAATTTGGTTTTATGCCAAAAAAAAAAAAAATAATAATAATAAATAAACATATGTTTACTACTATGCATACATACAGTGAAACAAAAAAGTTGAAGTACACTTTTTATTTAAGTAATATTTTATATAATATCTTTTCATAATTTTATCAATAAACCTAGTCTACTTCGCTATCACAGTTCTTACTATATATTGAACACTCAAGTAACTTAATAATTTTTCATTAAATTTATGAAAGTTTTTTTTTTTTATTTATGAAAAAATTTAAATTAATGCGAGGACATAGCGGGTAATATTAACTTGTTTTTAAAAATGTATTTAATATTTTAATTAAAGTATTTTATAATCCCCCCCCATCATCTTCTATCCCAGTAAAGATCAACGTTTTTTACTTTATATTTTTTTTTTTATTTATAAACTCAGAAAATGCAATGAGTGACTATAAGTAAAATAATAAAACTTATTACGATTTGGAAATCATTTTTAGGGTTTGTTTTAGAAATATATGTTGTAGTTCTTGTTTGTTATATGAGTTTAATTTGTTTTGTGGTGTGGAATAAATGCAGTTTTTAATTGTAGTTAATTTTTTGTTCCCTTTATAGTTTTCAAACTCATCTTGGTTTAATATTATCTAATTTTAGAATATTATGCACATTTAAAGACATAAACAACTTTTAATGTACCTAAAAAATAAGAAAAAATATCTTTTGTGACGTTCATAACATTAACAGTATCATTTCGGACCAATAGTCTGTAACAGTGAAACAAGCCGAGGCAAAAATTTCGGCGGCGGCGGCTGAGCAGTTTTGAAGCGGCGGCTATAGCTAATTGAAATCGGTGGCTCAAAATTTCAAAGTGACGTCACTAATAAAATTTTAAAAAAATCTAACGGTAATATTTTACCAAATTTTACATCTTTGTTTCGAAGAAAATTTCTCCTTGAGTCGACTGAAGCTGATCAAAACGGCGGCTTTCTTGAGCCGTTTTAAGCCGACAAAACCGTCGGTGGCGTGGACATTGAAAAAATCTCGGCGGCGGCGCGCCATCGGCTCTGAGCCGGTCGACTTGTTTCACCGGTCTGTAATATAATAATTTATAATCACAAATGGAGAAAATAGAAAAAATATCATAAAAATGGGAAAAAAGTACCTTTTTTGGTTGCCGTTAATATTTCAAGTCCCATCTATTACACCGGTCGACACGTTTTTTGAGTCCGACTTCAGTATGTCAAATTTTGGTCTCTGTTTTTCTTTTTTTTTAGGAAAAAATATTTTTCCTTGACAAAGTTTGTTTTTATAGAAATAAGCGATAAGTAAAATGGCTGTTTTCCTTAAAATTTTATTGGACTTAAAAAAATGTTTATTTTTAAGTGTCGGAAATATAAAATAATAAAAAAAAATATTTTTGTAAATTTTCTATATTTGTATGGACTTTCTCGTATTAATGCCCAAATGTAGACTCTCATCATATTCTCGTTGTACTGCCCTTGGTGACGTTGTTCAAAATCCATCACATCGAGATGAAAATACTCTCGTTGCTGTTCAGTGTAGGCACCTCTACATTATCCCTAAATTGGTTCAGATAAGTATGTAGCATACGAAATTTATGGGACTTCGGCAGCACATGATTTCAAAGCTTTCAAACATAGCTTCAATTAAACTTTTCATCACTTTTCATTATTATTTTTTATTTGTGGTTCCACGAAGGTTCCTGATCTTATCTCGCTTCGGATAATTTGGAAAAAAATGCATTCAAATATTCGAAACCATCAGAATTTTGATCCATAGCTTTTACAAATTGTTTTATAAGGCCTAGATTTATAAGCAGCGGATACAGTAATATACTTTAACTGCCGTATTCATAAAAAATATTTAAAGTTTATTAAATTCTTATTTGACAAATTTCTGTCAAATATGAAATATTCTATCAAACCATGTACGCTGCTGATAGTGTTTGGAATCTACTCTATGCACATTATACATTTTTAATGTGAGTAACTAGTAATCGTTAAACAGATTCAAATCATTAACAATTTTTTTTCGATGTAAAACAAACAAAAACACTTAGTATCGATATTTAGATGTTTTTCGATGTTTAGCATCAGGATCTATGCATTAAAATAGAAACACAAAAAATTTTTTGGTTTTTGTCGACCGGTGTTATCAATAGTCTTTAATAACAAAATTCAAGCTGCATAAGCGTAGAATATAGAAAAGGTACCATTCAAATAGAGAAAAGTACGTTCTGGTTTGAACATAAATATTATTTCAATCTCAACTTGCATCAATAGTAACACAATTTCAAAAATCTTAATTCATAACTGTAAAAAATACAAAAAGTACCTTTTAGGTCAACCATATCATTTCCTATCACAACTTGGAACAATAGTCCCTAATTTCAAAGATCAATACCCGTAAATGTAGAAAAGAGAAAAATTACCTTAAAAGTGGAAAAAATTAACCTTTACGTTGGCATTATCATTTTCAACCTCAACTTGAGTCAATAGGTTCAAATTGCAAAAATTTATAAAAAGTACCATAAATGCAAAAAAGTACCTTTTTGGATTTGTCATATTAATGTACAAATTCCAAGATTAAAATGTTTAAATTTATATTAAAATATCAAATATTTTATTAGACATAATTTAAAGTGAATTGTATATAAAAAGTACCAAACTGTTGTACCGAATTTTCCCCTCTCTACCCGGTTATGAAATTTAATAAATCATATAATTATTTATGTCTGGTGAAATCCTTATTATAAATTTCATTCGAATTGACCTAGTAATTAGAAATTACATATTTATATTTTCCCCTTTTTGAGTACCATTTTTATCCCCCAAGAAGTTTCCAAAATTTTCTTAAACATTATTTTCCATATATGTACTATGAATTCATATGCTATTTTAAATACCTAACAGAGGTACAAAATGATACTAAACAAGTAATAAAATATAGTTTTTAGGCGTCTTTGCCCCCTAAGGGCAAGAGGTTAAGGTTACCGATTTTACACTTTTTTACGAATTCTAAAAATCCATTGTTAGTGGAGCTATTTATCAGCGGAGGAAGTGATAATTAATCAGTCACTCATGATACTATTTTATATATCTTCATACATAGATAACAATATTGAAGTAAAATAAATTATTTGTTTTAAAAATACAGCATTACTTAGGTTTCTTTTTCAAGTGTTGGGTTTATAAAAACTTTTTTGATTCACTGTACATTTATTTCGTACACCTGCACTCAAACTACTGCTATTACAGCTACTTTTTATACCCTTCACACAGTGAAAAAGGGTATATATAGGTTTGTCATTGCGTGTGAAATTTCTACAATTTTCATTTCCGACCCCATAAAGTATATATTTTCTGAAAGCTTATGAATAGGGGAGTCGATTAAGCCCTGTCAGTCTGTCCGTCTGACCGTCTGTCCGTGTGTATGTTGAAATCAACTTTTTGAAGCCCCCCGACATAGGTTGGACCCGGGTAAGGTAAATAAAATAAAGAAATATAAAGAAATATTCGGGAGTAGATCGGTATTGAAAATCAGAAACATCGGTACATAAACAACTGAGATATGAGCAAAAACCCACGACCACCTCGATTTTTTTTTCACAACAACAACATACATACATACAAACGTGTATACTGGTTAGAGAAAACGTGGCATCGAATCCCAGCTGAGCCAAAAAAATTTTTTTTTTAATTTTTTCAAAAATTTTTTTTTAATTTTTTTTTTTTATTTTTTATTTAATATATTATTTATATTTTTATTATTATTTTTTTTTATTTTTTTTTATTTTTTTTTATATATAATAATTATAATTATATATAATAATTATAATTATATATAATAATTTTTTTTTTAATTTTTTTTTTAAATTTTTTTTTTAAATTTTTTTTAAAATTTTTTTTTAATTTTTTTTTTTTCGTTTTTTTATCATACAGACGTGAATTTATAATTTTACAATGGGATGTTTTTATATATGTATGTACGTATTTCATATGGGATGAATGGTGACACAAACTACTGTTATTTCATGACTACACGTTGTGAAGGGTATATAAGATTCGGCTCGGCCGAATATAGCGCTCTTACTTGTTGTAAGAGGATTAAAACAAAGGAAAAACAAACATGTTTTCTTTGCGAATAATATATGTAGATGCAAGATTAATAGATAAGATTTTAAATTTGATTTATTATAATTTGTAACAAAAAAATAAGTCTTTAAAACATTTTATTTCTAATTCATCAAAAAAAAATACTGTTTTGACATAAAATGCCTTTGAAAAGAACATTTATTTATTTTTATTTAAAACAAAAGTGATAGTTAAAATACAAAAATATTTTTAATTAAATTTTTTTGTCGTGCTTATTTTATAGAAAATAATTTGTTAAACATCTTCTTTATTACGTTGTAAAAATAAATTTAATGCAGTTTAAAATGCAAATATTTGATTAATTTTTGTCTAGAAAATAAGTGAAAATTAAATTTTTTTTAATAAAAATTTTTCTTTTTAAACAAAAATAGTATGGTTGCCAAAAAAAAAAAAAAAAAAACGATTTACTTTCTTTCTTAAGGGTTCAATAAGCAACTAGTGGCAACATTTTAACATTTTTTAAATATTTTTCTTTGATTCTATCTGCCCTTATTCTGTCAGATTCTATCAGCTGTTGTCCATAAAAGAGTGCTGCAGAAACAGAGGCTGTTGATTTCTCGCTGTTAACAAGAACTCTGACTTTCACACATTTGAACTTGTCGACTCATGAAGCCCAAGGTCAAAGGCCTTAAAGGGTCGTCCAAGAAAATATTTTATAATGTAAAAAAACGACTATTTTTAAGCGATATCATCGAATGTTTATTGTGGGGTTTGTTTAGAGAAGGGCTTGCCATTAATAGTGAAAAAAATGCTTGCAGAACCTTATTCTTTTCAGTTATTCTTTTTTGCGGTGGTATGTCTTTAAAAAGTTTATAAAAACGGTCGGGGGCGAAGTGCCGCCTTTTTTAAAATAAATGTTATCTACATCAATATCTTTCAATTATTAAACATCATTTAATTAACCGCTGCTCGCCAATGACCTTGCAACTACAAACAGTTACACGTGAAAAATGGAGAGACTTTTGGATAATAATTCTTGGGTTTTCTGAATCTCAATTGCGATAATTGCTCAAGATAATTTTTTATAAAATTTCGAATCAGTTTGATGTATTTTGAGGACCGAATTAGCAACGGCACGTTGATTCCGGTTCCAAAAAGCTTTAAGGATCCAATCTCTATACCCTTACTTTTCCACGTGAAGAGCATAGTTTTCGACTTGCCAGCATTTTGTTTTGGTCAGTTTCTGTTCACAACACCATTTTTCGGTTACCCTGAACGCTTCTCTCATGCAACCTAAAAAGGTTTTCATGAACTTGCCACTAACCTCTGCATACCATATGGTTTGTATGCTCATTGCCTCCAGTCTTCTAAATGGGCTTTGTACAGTTACAGTCCACAACAGAGGTCATAAGACCCCTCGTCGAGGACAACCCTTGACCAACCTACCCCGAATCTTGGCTCGCCATTTCATAAAATTCGTTAGGTCTTAGTTTTTGTCTTAACTGAAGCATTAAAACTTAAGTCAAAATACGCTGTAATGTCGTTTGTGGAATGCCGAATTCTAAATAAATAAATCCAGCAGAGAAGGTGCTTCACGATCGCCACATTTTCACCATTTTTCAAAGCGAATCCCGTTCCATTTTTATAAATGGCGTAGTTTTTACTTGTCATCTGTTAGAGGTTGACATTTGTTAAAATGGCTGCATATTGGAAATGAAACGTCTTATTGGAACACCCTGTACAAAAACGTTGGTTCTAAACCTTTAGAGCATTTGGAAAAAAACTAAAATTTTCGACTAAAAAACCTCGTAAGTATCGAGAAATATTTTTGTTTAAATAACCGTCTTGATAAGAAATATTGTCGTATAAGGGGGACATGAGGCTGACCAGTTATTAATGGATATAAAAGTTACTTTTTGTTTCAGATTTGGATTCAGTGGCATCATGCCTTTTGACAACAAAGATTTTAGTAAGTGCGTTAACATCAAGAGCCTCATATTACTTATAACCATTTCCCACAATATAAATTCAGGTTATCACTTTATTGTGAGTTTTTTTTTTTAATTTGCTGAATTATGCCAACTAGCTACAATCCTCGATCTGCTAGGTTCTATGCCATAGGCGACATCCAAAATAGTTAAATTGTTAGTTTAAAAATGTCTAATTTGCCACCTGTTCAACTACAAATAATTTCGGGTAATTGTATATTAGGGTTTCTATCGAAAGGTATGCTACCTTTTATTGTATGTTACCGGATTTAAAGTGAACAACAATTCATATCTATTCACGGTTAATAGAAAATAACTACCGTTTAATAACTGTTTCATAATATTGAATAGATCCTTAGTTTAACAAAACAACTTGGTTAAACTGATTTCAACATGTGAGCATTGTTACTTAAATTGAAATTTGATAAATAGATATTTAATTATTTCTTTAAAAATTTATAATACGATATGTAACCTATTTATGTAATAACCTTAAATAAATTACATTTTAATACTCTTTCTTTGTGCTGTCAATTTTTGCAGGCGATAACCAATTTTTAAGGTCAAAATAATTTTGAAATTATCAGTTTAATATTACATAAGAAAAATATGAAAAAAAAAACTATCAAGACAAAATGAGATTTTTTACACATACATGTAAAGGGTGATTTATTATGAGTACACTTTTTTCAGAAGCAACTTCTTTTGTCTTAAAGCGTGATTTATGGGAAGCCGAGGTCGGGTAAAGTGTCTATTTAGTGGTAAACATAAATCAATGTTATACCCTGTTTAGACAGATATTTTCAATTTAGTGTTGATTGAGCAATTAAATTAAGTGTTCACATATATTTAATTTACCTTACTCCATTAGCATTTGCTAGCTGTAAAAATACGTTGTTTTTATACCAAATCAAATAATGCCTTCACTGGCCTCAGTCCATGCCAGCCTCTTTCTCTTCTCTCTTTACCTGCCATTTTCTTACTTTTTGTTTTTTGTATATTTATTTGTTTGACATTAGGAATGCCACCTATAGAAATTTCTTCTCACTGAACATACTTCTCAAGGGTTGTATTTCGAGTTTTGGACAATAAGTAAAATAAAAAAGTATATATTGCTCAATTTATAAGTAATTTTTTGTATAATAAATTGAGGCCTTTAGTTGTTAGAATATTATAAATTGACAATTAAGGCGCGTGCGCCAGCAAAGTATTAGTGCGTTAACATGGTTATGGCAATAATTCAAATTGAAATTTAAATTAAACATCATTTTGAAGAGATGTACCAGCTAGACAAAATCGGGAGTGGTCTGAAGTTGTAATCATTGGTACATATTTTTTGAAAAGCTGAAACGTCCCCAACTTAACTTTCAATAGCACCATAATAACAGTTTGACTACAACCAGATGTCGTTAATTGCCACAACTGCCTATTAAATTCTAAGAGAACCTTACAGCATTCGATCACGATCAAAATTTTACTCGGAGATTTGAAACCTAATAGCGTTTTCACACTTAAAGTTTAAATAAAATTAATTTCTCGTAGAAATTGGTGTATGTCTTGGAGTACTTTTTAATACTTTTGTTAAAATATTTGTCACACACACTGTATATCAGCTGTTTTTGTTTGTATGTAAAACTTAGACATTTTTACAATGCGCTCCAAAATAGAAATTATTTTATTTTCTGTAAATTAATTGCTGAAAAGTGGTTGAAAATTATGGAGATATTTTTTTTTACTGTTGTCGTTGCTGCATTCATTTTGCTTTTGTATTGTTTGTTTTATTTCACTTGTTAAATATTTTTTTTTATTTAGCGCCATCTAACATTATCAGCTATTTTTAATATTTCTAACTTGGTAGCACTGAATTTAAGTGCACCGAAAACATGGTGGTATTTCATAAAATCTACTTAAAACGAAAACAAAAAAGGTTTCAAGATGGTTTCAACGAAATAACTTTGTATGGTAAAACCAGGTTTTAACGTTAAAACCGAATTAAGTCTTAAAACCTTAAGCGTCAAAAAGATTTCAATCACATTTGAATATTGTAATTTGACCTCTTGATTTATAACTAATAAAACAGAACTTTCCCTAAGTATAAACTTTTGTTTTTTTGTTTAATTTAAAATGTAGTACCTTAACATGAATCACCCTATACATATCGATGAACATGAAATAAAAGCTATAAGAGCTTTTTGTTTTAAATTTGAACATTGAACATATGACTTAAATGGTTGTCGGTGTGAGGGGCGGTGCGGACAGAAAAGATAAAGTTATAATTATGGCAAGAACACGTTTATTATTACTTTTCAAAGTACACTAATTAACGAAACCATAATTAATGAATGAAGTGAAATAATTAAAAAAGAAACAAATCAGTACATTAAACCACTAGCAATTTATATAGAAAAAATCATATTACAAATGAGTACAGCAGGCGCCGTACATGTGCACACTTTTTATGTATATTTTTTTTTTGCATATTTTAATGATTATGGCAGTGATTTCAAATATATATTTTAATAACATTTTTACATGTCTTTTAAATCGCTTTATATGTAAAAAAGATAAATGGAAATTTGTTTTTCGTTACACGTATTTTCTCGATCGCCAGCCAATTAAATTTAAGAGGTTATCCGTTTGTATTACTATTACAATTGGGAAAAAAGTATTAATGTGATTTCGTAGCATAGGTAGTTACCTTCAATTTCCACTAGGTTTAATTTATTGAGATAGTAATATGTCGTTGTACTAACTAAATCCTTAAAAGGACTCATGTATGAATAATTTGCTTGAGGAAAAAAAAATACAAAATAAAGAATAATTTACAAAAAAGTTTATTGTATTGTTCATTTGTACTACGAATATTAATTTTTAATGTTTAAACACACAGAAAATTTAAAAATTAGTGCAAATTTGTTAATTTTACATATTTATTTAAAACTTTTTTATCGCATGCGATATTTTTCTTCTTCTATCTCCTAAAAACGTATTTAACTCGGCATATTTATCTTCACACTCATTGGATCATGAGCATCAATTGCTTGTGTATAGCGCAGCAGTTAAAAAATCCAAATGAGTTGATTCGTCATCGTACCTAGTAACTGGAACTGTGTCTTTGCATTTTTTAGAACATTTTACTACTACCTTATATTGCAATAACTAAATCACGATATTGACCTTCGCTCGCGCCGTAACAAGATAAAAATAAACTACTAGTTAACCCTGTGCTTTATTACAATGTTCTGTTGCTCAATAGAAATGTCATGAAAGAAAAATTGCTGCAATTGGAATAAGGAAAATTTATATGAGATCTTCGGCAATATCTACAAACATATTAGTACGCTTTATGGGATTCTTAGAGCTACAACTAAAAATTTTAGCCCAGGGAAAACATAACCATCGGTATAGAACAACCTATTTTGGATCTCAATATAATGGGATGCCACATGGCATATAGAGCGTCAAACAATTAACTTACTGAGGGAAAGAAGTTAAGACGAATTTAAAAGAGAATGAGAAAAATTTCTCTTCTGGTTTGTAATAAAAACTCTCTTTTACTTAACGAAGACTTTTTTAAATATTTCATTTACTGCCTCCTCCTGGATAACTGCTTTGGTCACAGGGCATGGCAATTTCAAATATCATCTGCACAGAATCGGGGTTGTTTAGGATGAGGTTTGCAGAATGTGCCTTGAGACTGCTGAGACAGCGGTGCATGAGGTATGCGAATGTCCGGCAATGGCTGGCAAATAGACTTAGTACAACTGGCAGGCACATGTTGGATGTGAGTGCTATGGGAGGAATAAGTCTAGGGCAGATGCTGGCGATTACAAAGGACTCTCTGATGAGGATTGTAGATAATCAATTAAGTCACGAAAGTCTAGAGCAAATGCCGGGGACGGCACGGGACCCAGTAAGGTCGGGACAACCTTTTTATTTCTGGGTAGCGGAGAAGGTCGAAAAGGGACCCTTTTATGGAAGAGGTCTGCTACGATATCCCCCTACATTTATATAAACTGCCTCCTTTTATTTTTCTTTTACAGTTCTCAGGCAACTAGCAAAAGCTTTCAACATTGTTAAAGAGTTGCAGCGAAAGCTGAGGTCAAATTAACACATACGATTGCTGTAACAACTGTCTTTCTATTCGAATGTTCGAGTTTTCTTTGCTTTTGGTATAAAGAGAATATTAAAATTACAATTGCATACATGCATGTCGTTTGTTTGATGAATTTATGCGCTTTGGCTTAGTTTTCGGCTTTAGACTGCATGCATGAAAAGCGACTGAAAAGAAGTCAGAAGTCATCTGAATGATAATAAATACAAACTTGCTCTACCTATTTCATTAAATAAGCTTAAATTAAGTTGGAAATCACTGTCTAAAAAATTTTTTTCTTTGTTTTTTATAAAACATTTTTTTAATATGTCAAAAATTTTGACAAGGGTCGTTGACACTGTCAGAAAATAATTTCAGTAATTTGTAATGGCATTTGTGCATTGTGGCTAACTGTGAGTAAAGAGAGTGCACGAAATTAAGTGGACGATTGTTAGATTTTATTCTTATATTTTTATATAACGAAAATTTAATATTTTAAAAATTTTATAGTTATTTTTTTAATTCCTGGCATTTTTAATATTAATATTTTCTTTTTGATATCCTTATTCTGAATTTTGAAATTTTATAATTTAAGCTGTAAGAGAAATGTAATGAAACTCAAGGCATGCATTTCGTTATGTCATATGTATATGTACATATATGTCTGCATATGTCACAAAATTTGTATACCCTTCACAGTGGGTGTAAGGGTATATAAAGGTTTGTCATTACGTGTGAAATTTTCTAAAATTTTTCATTTCCGACCCCATAAAGTATATATTTTCTGAAAGCTTATGAATTAGGGAGTCAATTAAACACTCTACGTCTGTCTGTCTGTCTGTCCGTCTGTCCGTGTGTATGTTGAAATCAACTTTTTGAGCCCCCAGACATTTTCAAGACCTAGAAGAATATCAGAAATATTCGGGAGCTGATCGATATTGAAAATCAAAAAAATCGCTTTGTAAGCAACTGAGATGTAATAAAAAAACCTTGACCACCTCGTCTTTTCACACCAATACAAGTGGATGAACGTAGGTTCAAATCCCAGTTGACAAAAAAATTTTTTTTTTAATTTTTAATTAATTTTTTTTATTTTTAATTTAATTTTTTTTATTTTTAATTTAATTTTTTTTTATTTTATTTTTAATTACAAATTTTTTTTTTAATCTAAATTTTTTTTTTAATCTAAATTTTTTTTTTATTTTTTTTGATTTATTTTTTTTTTTCTTTCTTTTTTCATATTTTTTTCTTCTTTTATTTTTTTTAACATCATACATAAACTTCATTTATAATTTATTTTATATTTTTTATTAATATTTTTACTTTTCTTTTTTTTTATTTTTCTTTCTTTTTCTTTTTTTTATTTTTATTTTTTTTTTATTATTTTTGTTTTATTTTTTTATATTTTTTTTTTATTTTTTATTTTTTTTTTATTATTTTTGTTTTATTTTTTATATTTTTTTTATTTTTTATTTATTTTTTGTTTTTCTTTCTATTTTTTTTTTATTTTTATTTTATATTATTATTTTTTTTTTTTTTGATTATCTACATAAACTCAGTTTATAATTTTACAATGGGATGTTTTTAAGCGGATAAAGTCATTATAAAGATAATGAAAATTGTACGTATTTCATATTAATAAGATGAATGGTGATACAAACAATTGTCATTACATGACTTCACGTTGTGAAGGCACTTTTAATTGTTTTCTTTAATTTAAAAAATTTTTAAGAAACTTTAAAGTCAAAACTTTCTTATTCTCGGTTTTGTATTTTTAAAAACGTTTTAAAGCAAAGAAAAAAAAATAACATTGACAGATGCAGACAAATTTTTATAAAAAAGTCGGTACCACTGGTATTTAAAACAACAATCAGTTAATTGGATACGAGTACCTTAAAATTCTGCCTTGATAAAACTGAAAATTTAATATTTTTATATGAGAAATGACACTTAAGTCAAATTAACAATTCTCGTTACAGTAATAAAGCTAAGAATAAGGGTGTGAATGTGTTTTTCGTGTTTATACTTTATTACTTTTGTTTATAACTTTTTCAAACAATTAATAGTAATTTGGCCTGCATGATTTCAATTTGACATTTGACTCCCTCTACAGGCAGGGATTTTTCATGTTAAGTGACTTTTTACATGTATGATAATTTACAGCTACAAAAAATTCGTAATATTTTTTATTAAATAATTTTTTATTTTAAGTATTAAATTTACTATGTGTGAATATCTAAAATTTTTATTATTTTTTTTTTAATAAGATTTTTTTAAATTTTTTAAAAATATTTCTTAATGAACATTTTTTTCTCATCTACTTTATATACAATCTATCCATTAGAGGATAATAAGCAAATTTGATATTATAATACATTTAATTCGTTGTTGGTCTCCAGTGAGGGCAACAACATATAAACAATAAGATTTTGTTAAAATAAAATTTAAATGTAATTTTTAAACTGAACAAATTTTTTTGTTTATAAATTTTTCAAGAAACATTACAACTACATTAACTGACAAAATGATTACTCGTATTGTATTTCACTTAAATAAAAGTGAAATTTTATGCTTTTGAATTTATCGTTCTGGGTTGCTGCACCTCTTCCAAATATAAGAGTCTTTAAGTATGATTATGATTTTAAAGCGGCGGAATGTACAAACTTAAGTAAGTTTATACATGAAAGTTGCCTAATATTTTAGTATACATACATACATACACACATTTAACCTAATTTCTATTTAAATTGTTTTTGTAATCATTGTTAATTATTAACCCTTTGACTGCGAAGGCTAACTAAAGTATACACACCGCAAACATATTTTTGTTTATAATTTTTTTCTCAAAACAAATATAAAAAATTCTTTAAATTAGTGAGTCGAAAAAAATATAAAATTGTATTTTTTTTATAACCCGATATTTCAGGGTGTTTAAAAAAATAATTTTGAAAGGCCCCAAAAATCTGTGGTCCTTTTTGGTATCCATAAGAAGGTTGGAAAAAATGGTCATAATAGAAAAACGTATCGAAAATATTTCTTAAATGAGAAAACAAACGTTGCATTATTAAAACATTATTCGTGATTTTTTATTTGAAATACAAAAGTTCTATAAATATTTATAAGCAAAACTACTTTTCTAATTTTCTTTAAGTTTTCGATTCCCACTTTCATGATAATCTGCCAGAGATTGACATTATTCAAGCAAGTTAAACATTAAATTAATGAAATCCGTCCGCAATAGTATTTTTTCAACACTCTGTTCATTCAGTTCAGTAAAACGTTCAAAAGACAGTCAACATTTTTGCTATCCCTGCAAAAAAAGAAATGCAAAAGAAATAGTGAATGCATGAGTTCAACCCATGATGAAGCGATTCATTTTAGGTGAAACATGCATGATTTTAACAATTATGTGTCATGTGCATAAGCATGTGTTTATATGAATACATTAATAAAATTCACATCATTCTAATAAGTGCATAAAACGCATGCACAGTCGATGAAAATAAACCCAGTTATATGAGTTAATAATGTTTGATTGATTACATGAATTGTTTAAGATTTTTGCATGCACTTGCATGTATTTTGGAGCACGGCTAAATATTTTTGATTTGGGGAAGGCATTCTTCATGCCTCCTTTTGCAATTATGAATTAGAAGTCAAGAAAAATGCTATTTACGTTGAACTAATGAAAGAGGGAGATTTAGGGAATAAAAAATAAGTAAGAATGATATATTCGGCAGTGCCAAAGCTAATAATACTCTTTACGATCATGTACATAGCTACAGCGACCACATCGTAGTTTAGCCTCGATTTCAGATTTAATGTTATACGCCATTTTGCTTTTTTAATACCGACGCTAACGACAAAGTTAGCTGTACCCTACTAGTCAAGCGCTCCATTTGATATCCATATTGATGGGGTTGAGAAAAAATATTATCCGACATATTGGATTTAAACTTTTTCATAGTTTACTGTATTCTACTGGTCAAGCCCTTTCATTTGATACCAATATTAAGGGGGTTAAATTGGGTACCTTTTTAGTTAGTAGATATGACCGATATATAAATTTGTTTTACGCCATTTTGTAGTGGCGGCCATTATGGAAATATTTAGACGCTTTAGTAACTTAAAATATTTTTAAAAATATATATTTTTCCAAATAGTAGTCCAATAGTTTATCAAACATTTTTTACAAATAGTCTTCGAGGCATATCATATCCATAAATAGTAACAAAAATGTATATCGCCTGTGTTCTGCATTCCGAGTGAAATTAAATCACTCGGAATTGCCATGAAATTGTTGTAATAAACAATAACACTACAATGGCGATTTCGAGTGATTTAATTTCACTCGGAATACAGAACACAGGCGTATAAATTGTTCTCGTCCTAAAAAATTTAAATTTTTTGGTAAAAATATTGGGAAAACCGAGGCTGTCGTGTGGACTTGCTTATATCTCAGAAAGTTATGGGGCGATCGTCCTTTATTGCAATAGCGATTTATTACCGAATATTTTCAAAAGATTGATGCCACATGCAAATCTGTGCAGCAAAAGGTTGCTTCGAAAAGTAGATTTTAACCAACACATAGACAGACGGACATTGCTAAATCGACTTCCAGTCATGGGCTTTCATAAAATATATACTTTTTATGGTCGTAAATGAATATTGCGAAAATTACTTCCGGAATGAAAAAGCCATTATTATTTTTTTGTAAGGCTGGTGCAAAGTTACCCTCTCACCCTCACCCGGAGACCATTACGGTCCATTGTGACGCCTTAGTATAGAAATAAAGAGAAGAATAGAATAAGAATAGAGATATTTAGAATAGAAGAGAAAGAGAAGCAGACCAGTCCAGAGTCTCTGGCGGGAATCGAACCCGCAACCTCCAAACTAGCAGACCAGCACACTACTGACTAGTCCAAGAAAAAACTACAATGCAAGCAACCGAACTCTATCTGCGTTTCCACATAGAGAAAAGACTATTATCGGCTGTGAGTACCAGAATCTTTGCCAATCATGTAGTCTAGTTGTGAATTTTATGGTTGTATCTACAAAATTTGTTTTCAGATTATCATTGTATAGTCAGCACACAGAAAAAATTAAATTTCTGATTCAATAAAGAAATTTAAAGAACAAAATAAAATATTTGCTTGAATAAGGACCTTTTACTTCATTTGTAAATTCAAACAAAGAAAACATTTAATTTTCAATACAATTTTATGTTTGAATCTGTAAAATTTATAAATAAAATTTAAAATATTATAAAAAGTTTATTGAAACAATTTTCAAATTAACAAACAAATTGTTAACAGAAACAAATAAAATCACAAACATTTTTTAGATATTAGTTAAAGAATATTTAAAAAAATACTTTTTTAATTTAGACAAAAATTTCAGAGAATGAATCAATGACACGCTTTTTAAAAAATCAGTTAAAAACTCAAACAAATTCTTAATCAAAGAGAATAATTCAATTAATTAAAATAGACATATGACAGGTAAGACAAAAAGAAAGCTTCTTTAAAGTCTTGTATGAAACTAAAATATTTAAGTCTACAGCATCTTTAACTAAATGAGAATTATAAAATTATTTATAAAATAACAGACAGTGAAAACGCACTCTAATTGCAAATAAAAAAAACTAAATTTGTTGTTTCAGCCCATGTGTTAATCTAAGGAAATAATAAAAAAAAAAATTATTTGAAACAATTAAAATATTAATAGAAATTGAAATTACATTAAGGCAAACGTTTGTTTGAAAATATTTTAACGATAATTTTTTCTGTGCACTAAGATATTATGATTCTTTCAGTTTTATAACCACAAAATAAAAATTCGATTCTTAGAAGTAAATGATTCGATAAGCAATGAATTTGATTGTCTGTTTTCTGGGTGCAGTTAGTAACAACTTCATGGTTGCAAAAATAATTCAATTTTTCAAATGAAATTGACAGCCATCCGTGATACAATTTTTATCACTGGCAACACAACTAAAGTTATGTTGTCATCGATTAAATTTGTTTACATTTCACTCAGACGACTAGAAATTGGCTGTTTGTCAGAACATTGATTGTTTTGTTCTACATCGCAACTTTTTTTTGAAACATGATTTATTCTACACAATTTAGGTATATGCCGTTCTCTGCTATTACGTATGTACGTAGTGTTTTTTTTTAGATAAAATTTTTATATATATTTTTCTTTTACCATTTGAAAATATTTTTTAATCGTAGTGGTTAAGAAATAAAAATAATTAAGTATAGCAATTACAGTACAATATCCCCACCGCCATCACATTTTTAAATATGCTTTTTTATAGGGTTATTGATTTAGAGGTACTTTCTTATAGCCGGCATTAAGCATTTATAATTGTTAGTTAAACCCGGACTGATTTGCTCGTCCCCACAAAGTTTGATGTTATTCCTAAAAATTGCTGGATCAAGAATAAGAATCCTCAATTTGGAAGTAAATCCGATAAATTGTGAACATCGAATTTAAAACAGGAAAAATAAAACATCAAACATGTTTTAAACAGGAGTTTAAATTGTTACACTCTCACTGTTTTGTTTTTAATACCATACTAAGGAACATTTACAAATCCTGTAGTATTTATTCGTTCATTAAAAAAACAATATTCTCTCTTTCTTTCAATCATTTCAAATCTCAAACTTCATATAAAAAAAAAACATAAACAGCGAAATTTACTCCGAACAGTGATAACCTGATGAATAAAAATGTCTTGATTAAACTCATAAAACACTCTTTACAACAACAATTTTATATCGACACACATCACTTTGTTTATTTTTTATTCTTTTACAAACATGTTGTTTGCTAATGTGTTGGTAGTAATTTTGAACGCTTGTATCTCCTTAAATACTACAGCAATTTCAACAGGATTTTGACATCTACTAGGAAATTCCTTTGAAATGGTATTTTTTTTTTCTTTATTAAAATCGGTTGTTTAATGTGTTAACTCTCATAATTTTATTTTATTTTATTTTTGTCCAGTTAAACTGAGTTGTTTTAAAATTATCCAGGTAAAATTGTAATGTTTTTTTTTTACAGAATATTAAATAAATTAAAAGGTACACATTGTGGGAAACATTTTTAAATGGGCTCTAGGAATCGTTTGAACAAAGCTTATTTTAGAAATGAGAAACTGTTAAATGTAACTTAAATATTTAGAAACTTTTCAAGATTTATGTAAAAAAAAATACTCATAATTAATCACCCTATTAAAATATATCCTATAGCTCAAATACTTGGTTCTCGTTTCTTTTTTCTTTTGTACTTAGTAGTTAAAGTAGTTGCTACAAGTTTTTAATCTATGGAAATTATTACACTTGTGTCTTTTTTGTTTTGTGTGTCATTATCGATCCCATTGGTTGACATATAAAATATGTAGCACAAAGGTTTAGTATTGAAAAGAAAGGACTATTCTGTGATGTCAGATTCGTTTCTTTCAGTCATTTTAAGTTGAAAATAAAAATTTCATTTACATGTGTATTTATGTGTAATATTCTTTTTTTTATTTCCATATAAAAGTGTTTGTCTTTTTGTTGGTCTTCTATGGGCTTCTAAACTATTTATCAGATTGTGATGAAACTTTGAGGATGCCCGCGATGGTTTCTGGCTAAATAATTTGGTAGTGTTGCGCCCACACAAAGTATATAATTTTATAATTATAAATATATAAAAAAACGATTTGTATTAAAATTAAAATACATATAGGGCACATGTATAATTTATTGAATAGAAAAATGGGCAGTACCACACCTAATAACAAGTAACAATTTTTTTTGCAACTCCTTTTACTAAAGCGATAAAACTTTGCATACAAATTGCGATTCTGTGGCAATACATTTAAATTGGAAAGTGGGCTGTTCTATGTTATAATTTAACTCTTTCTACAAAACTGATTTCTATTAAAATTCGCACACACATAGCGTTCTTGTGAAAGTAAAATATCACGATTCAAGCCTATAGTACGCGAAATGTAAAAACCCACATGCACATGTTGATCTGACGTCACTAAAATGTTCGTCACTTGGGTTAAATTTTTTAACATAGTTGTAGTGGCTGCATGCGGTAAGTTTTTGATATTACACGAAATGTATTTAATTCCAAAAATGTAAATTAAACACATGCGACCGAAGCGCATACATTTATGCTTTATGATGACATCAAAATTACGTCACAGCCACATGCGTATTTGGCTATTTACATTTCGTGTACTACAGGCTTAAAATATTTGCAAAGCCACACCTTTCATTTTTTTTTCAAAGCGAAAAATGTTACCATTGACAGCATGCAAAGTGGAAATGACATTGCGATGATTTTAACAGTTTGACTCAACAGATGGTCTAGGGCTTTTATACCGATTATTATGCGTGCAACGTTATGAGTAGTTAGTACGAAATAAATTCGTATACGGACACGACAGAGTGAGGAATATAAAAGAAATTGCACTTAAAATATTGTTGGGGTCAGCAGTGCGACCCGGGTTCTGCTTGTACACACAGAGAAAACAATATTTGGTTATCGAAAACAAGTAAAATTATTTTTATTTTGTTTTATTATTTATTTCGGCACAATAATCAAGCATTTGTTTGAATTGTATCATTTAATGTTTACTTTTTATGAAATCTTTGATATGGTTGTCCTTTAAAAATAGTATTATATAAAAAAAAAACCAAAAAACCATTAAATGTTAGATGAAACTACAGTATGGTTACAAAGCAATCAAGCTATGATTTTTTATACCCTTCTCAGAGAGTATAAGCGTATATATAGGTTTGTCAATCCTTGTGAAATTTCTATAATATTTATTTACGGCCCAAGTATATATCTGCTGAATGCTGTGCGTCTGTTGAAAGCACAATAGAGGTCGCACCGAAAAAGCTAGGGGACTCAAATTTTGCCAGAATCTTTCTTATACACAAGGTTTATTTGGTATTGAAAATGGGCTAAATCGAAATATTAGGACGAGAGTTACAGCCCGTAATGCAAGAGTAGATCAAAAAAACCATGTCTCTCCAACATCGAATAAAATGAAAATGTGTCCAAACGCAATAACATAGGCTCATTAAACTTCAAATGTATATTTCCTGAGTAAAAAATATTTTTCCCTGAAAATTGCATAAATCTATACAAGGAGTTGTATATCAAAATTTATTTTCCGGTATATTTAAAATTTAAAACCTAATAAGACTGACAAAATTAGATGTATGATTCTGATATTTTGCAAACATAGCTTTTTGGTCAAAGGTTTACCGAAAATAAATGTGACACGCCCACCTCCCATATAACGTTTTATCTCATATTCATATAATTTCTCTATGAATATTGAAATATCTAAGTTGTATTCATTAGCAGAAACAACTTCGACACGCCTACTATAACTCCCAATTTTGACGTAATCTACCGCTAATGAAATTTAAAAGCTCATAAAACCGACAAAATTAGAGGTATGATGATGAAATTTCGTACATATATTTTTCTAGTCAATGTCATTATTATGCCAGAAAATGAAGGTGACACGCCCACTTTAACGCCTACCTCCCATATAACGATTTACTTTAAATTCATATAATTTCTCTATGGACAAAGTTGTGGAAGAATAAAGGACTTGATTGAAATATCTAAGTTTTATTTAAAGGCAGAAACTATATTGACACACCTACTTTAAAGCCCACCTTTATTGAAAGACTGAATATACGAAAATATTTTAATAGCATATCGAAGTTATACAAAGAAAGTGATACATATTTTAGTATAAAGATATTATTCTATACTGATTACTGTTATTAACAAAATACTTAATACACTTTGTGCTATAAAAGTACACGAAATTGGTGGTGGGTATAAAAGATTCGGCACAGCCGGACATAGTGCTCTTACTTGTTAAAGTTAAAAAGAAATAAGTGATTGTTTTTCTTGTCAAAAAAATTGTGCCGACGACTGTAGATATCAATTTCTATTTTTAAAGACTTTAAATCACTGTTCTTTTGATTACAAGTTATCGAATCTTCCAAATCATTGTTTAATTAAATTTTTTAAATCAATTTCTCAATCAAATGTAATTTTAAATTAAAATTTCATTTCCTACATAAATGCAGCTTATAGCTGAACACAAATACTTGGTGCATTCCTCATCTTTAAATGATTCATAAAACTATTTGCAAGTCCATCTTTTTTTACTCAACTTTGTAACCATAAAAAATATAAAATTATATTTTATTTAAAACTATAAGTGAATACATAAATAACATCGTCTAATGCATTTAAAATGTATTATCGTTTTAACTTTTTCTTACAAATGCTATGAATAATTTATCATAGAACAGAATACTACAAATATATTTTAAATAAAGTGACTTTATTTGTTGAATTGTGTATAGATGAGTGTTAATTAAACAAAATAGCTGTGATTTGCATATAAATTATTGAAAATTATTTAATTATAAAAATCACAATATTTGAACATTTAAAAAAAAGTTAAAGAATTTATTTATGCGCTTTTCCTCCTCTCCAATTGAAATTGTATACTTTTTGTTAAAAAAAAAATTATTTTATACAAATTTTTGTTACAAGAAAACAAAAATCCCTTTAATCCTTTAGTGCTCGCAAAAAGGGAAGACATAAGCAAAACTTTATGCTACAAAGCAGCATTGTAGCTGTTCTTTTAATGCGCACTCTGACATTAGCCTTAAGTACATGTCATAAACAGAATTTGGCACACCCTCAGCAAAAAAAAATATTAAAGACCGAAATGTAGCCCTTACAGAGCCATGAACACCGGCATAAAAAAAATGTTATGATCGGCCAGTGGAATATTACGGTTTCATGTCTGGTATATGTTTGTGAAATAATTTCACAGCAACACTAGGGGAAAATATTTCTTGCATTGCAAATATTCAATTTCAATTTGAGCATCATTTCATTTTTTTTATTGTTAGATACTGTATTATGACATTTTGTTATAAATCATACGTTTTAAAAGCGTTTTATTGTTTAATTTTTATGCCAATTAGCTGCAGTTTACCAAGGGCCTCGCAGTCAACATATTCTCAAATTATATCGCTCAAATTTAGAGCGATATAAGCGTCAAAGAGCGTTATTTAAATGGGTGAATGACTGTGTATTTCTTTGTTGTTAATTTTTAGCTTTTATTTGTAAAATAAATATTTATTTAAAGTCCTGGCTATTGCTATCTATGACCTTTTCCCATCTTTTTGCAAACATAGATTCCGCGTAAAAAACTGTTCATCTTTTGAGACTAAAACAAATAATAGTCCGACGGGGCAATGTCTGGACTAACAGATCGTTGAGAAAAAAAGTAACCACCTCTTTGCAGTTTTTAACAAGTATTGAAGCATGCGGCCTAGAGTGGTTCGAAACAAAAAATTGTGCCAGTCACATCCTAGGATTAAATATAATGTAAAAATAATACCAAAACTAATTTTTTTATTTTTTTTGCCACGCCTACAAATACCGCCCTATTAGTATTTTGTTCACTGTGTCGCCATTTTTAGTCCAATCATAAATAACATTGTGTATACCGGTGTTCATGGCTCTGTAAGGGCTACATTTTTGTCTTAAATAGTTTTTTACTACAATGTCAAATTCGGGTTATTTTCGTTGAAAAATATTCAGCATTAGGGTGTTACGAATTGAGTTTTTTATTGTCATAACCAGAATTTGGCACACCCTCAGCAAAAAATATTAAAGACAGAAATGTAGCCCTTACAGAGCCATGAACACCGACATAAAAAAGGTAATGATCGGCCAGTGGAATATTACGGTTTCATGTCTGGCCGCATACTTTATTAATTTTATTAAACAAGTCATGACATTTTATTAACATTCATGACAAGCGTTGACACCTTTATTTAAGTATGCATTTTTAGCATAAAAGCGTAAAAGCTATGACTTATATAATATAACTATATATAAAAGTGAATCTGTGTGTGTGTGTGTGTGTTAGCTATAGACTCCGAAACTGTAAAACCGATCGGACTCAAACTTTGGCAAGTTGTTGGACACATACCAGGGAGTGTTTATGGGTGGAAAAAAGTGGGCCCATAAAAATTAGTTATCATTTTTAGCTACTTGCACTTGACCGATTTTTCTGAAATTTTGCACACATATCGAGCTGTCATGACTAAATAATTTTGTGATAAGAAAAGTGGGCGGGGCCACGCCCCTAAAAAAGTTTTAATTTTGAGGTACTTGCACTGGACCGATTTTTCTGAAACTTTGCACACATACTAAGCTGTCATAACGATATAATTTTATGATTAGAAAAGTGGGCGGGGCCATGCCCATAAAAAATTAGTTATCAGTTTTAGCTACTTGCACTGGACCGAATTTTCTGAAACTTTGCAAACATACTGAGCTGTCATGACTTTACACTTTTGTCATTAGAAAAGTGGGCAGTGCCACGCCCATTAAAAAAAAGGTATCGTTTTGAGGTACTTGCACTGGCCCGATTTTTCTGAAACTTTGCACACATATTGAGTTATCATGACTATACAGTTTCGTATTTAGAAAAGTGGGCAGTGCCACGCCCATAAAAAAAGGTATCATTTTGAGGTACTTACACTGGACCGATTTTTCTGAAACTTTGCACACTTATTGAGCTGTCATGACTATACAGTTTCGTAATTAGAAAAGTGGGCAGTGCCACGCTCATAAAGAAAAGGTTATAGTTTTTAGCCTTGCACTTGATATTCGATTAAAATTTAGAATGCGATTAAAATTCATGAAGGGGCGTAGCAACGCGCGCCGGGATTGGCTAGTATAACTATACGCTTGACACGCTAATTAATGCTTTTCTATTATATATACATAGGAAGAATAAAAGTGAATTTCAATTACAAAATTAATACTATTAATTAAAATTTTTGTTTGATTTTGCTCCAATCATCAAAATGATACTAATCATTTAATGAAAATTAACAATTTTAATTGAAAAAATATTTCAAAAAATATCAATTAAAACGGTATTAAAAAAGTAACTAAAATTTCTATAATTTTTAGAAACGATTTAAACTAATTTAATCACGCCTATAACTGAAATTTGGGATTAAATTAGATAAAGTGTTTATTGTACCAGTAATATAAATTATTGTGAACATATTTTAAATAAAAGTATTAAAAAATAAAAAAAAAACATTTTTTATATATTTATAGTTAAATAAATATGTACTTGTATTATTACTTCAATTAAGCATATAATTTAGCATTAGAATGTTTACACTATAACATATTAGGAACATATTAGGCAAAAAGAAATTTAAATTTTTAGAAAATCTTGATCAAACTTAAGGAAGGTATTTAAATAATTACTTACTTATTAAGTTGTACATTAACTTACTAAATCTATAATCTGATGATTGCTCACTATTATTTTAATATTCACTTGAATTTTTTAAACGATCAATCAAAATTTTATTACACTATTTCTGGAAAATCAATTCTTGAAAAAAATATTTTTTTGTATTTTTTTTTTTATTTTGTTTAAAACATTTTTGTTTCAACTGACAGAAATTTCAAAGTTAAAAAAAAAAAAAATAATATTTTAATTAATTAAAAATATAAATTAAATTTACAAATAAAACAGTTAAAAACATGAATCAAATTTAAAAATATATCAATTAATCATTTATCTAAAATTTTTAAGCGTTAATTTTTTTCTGTGTACACAACTTGTTTTATTTGATTAATGCAATCAATCTACAAACAATATTAATTGTTAAAATGTAGTATAATAATTATACTAATTAATTGAAAATTGAACAAATCTTACATTAAGAAAACAAACTTTTTAATTGAATTTTTATTTATAGATAATAGATGGATGAAATGAAAATGTTGTGCATTTCCAGTAAAATTTAATTATACGGAATTCTCATAGCACTGTTGTTTTAAACAACAACACTGCAATGTCAATTCCGAATGATATAATTTCACTCGGAGTGTAGAACACGAGTGATAGAGTGAATTTACAAATTATTTCTTTGTGTATTACTTTATTATAATTTCTCTGACTGTAAAAAACATTCCAATTGAAACAATAACTTGTTAATTACAAACATTTGTCACTACAAAAATACATTTCTACAACATATACAAACACATTTAGATGTAAACAATGGGTTGACTCATGTCTTATTTACTAATAATAATGATAAACTATCACATATAAAAAAAAAAAAAGAAACAACAACACCTGAAACAAAGAGCTGTTTGATTATAAGACCTGAAAATAAAATAATAACTTCCAATTACTAAAAACATACATACATATTTCAATTTTACAAATTTCATTAACAAATTAAAAAAATTAATAACATTTTTCCTCAAAAAAATCAACAGCAAACAATGTAATCTACACATAATAAAGTTTAAATTTCAAGTTTTTTTTTGTTTTTTAAAAATTACAAAAATTACAAAAATTACAACAAAAAAAATCTATGCCAAGTTCAATGAACAAAAAAGAGTCGTGCACAAAAGTGTATAAATATGTTTATACACCTGGTATTTGTTATTGTTTTTAATTTTCTCAACTCTGACGTACTTATTTATTTTAACAACTTATTTCCTCGTAAACATATTTACAAACATTTTGTGTATAAAACAAATTTATTGTAGCTTTTCATCATAATATTTTTGGGTGTTGTTTGCGGTTTTATTTGATCAAAGAAAATAAAAAATAAAAGTGTAATTTTGATTTTGAATGTAATTTGAAGGAATGATTTCTTTGTGGAGTTTATGAAAAAAAGAAAATAAATCCGCAATACGATTAAATAAACAAGTAAGTGTGCTATATTCGGCCGTGCCGAATCTGATAATACCCTTCACATTCATGTACTTCAGTTTAATGACCACATCGTAGCTTAACCTTTACTTCATGTTATACGCCATATTTCTTTATTATTTCCGACGCCATTCCTAATTTGAATTTTAACGTAGTAAACTGTATTCTACTAGCCAAGCCCTTTCATTTGATACCCATATTGATGGGGTTAAAAAAATTTTACCTGCCATTTTGTTTTAGACGTCATCTTGGATTTTACATTTTTTTTAATAATTTACTGTATTCTACTGGTCAAGCCCTTTCATTTGATACCAATATTGAGGGGGTTCAAGGAGTTACATTTTATTATACCAGTTTCGACCCATATACAAATTTATTGTCCGTCATTTTGGGAGTGGCGACCAACATGAATTTTAATTTTTTAGAGTGCTTTTATTTCGCTAATCAAGTCGTTGCAGATGATACCAATATTGACTCTCGGTTGTCTAGAAGCAGAAAAAATTGATTTTAGTTTGTAAATTTTTGGAATATATATTTTTAAAAAAGAAAATGTTTGCCTTTAACTTTACAGATTGTGCTGAATTTTAATGGCGATTCATTTCCGGATATTTCCAAAAGATTGATACCACACACAGATCTGGGGAACATATGGTTGCTTCTAAAAGTTGATTTCAACCAACACACGGATAGAGCTTAATCGACTCCCCTATTCATAAGCTTTGAGAAAATATATACTTTATGGGGTCGGAAATGAAAATTGTAGAAATTACAAAGCTATATATACCCTTGTGCACCACAGGTGAAGGGTACAAAAATGAAAATAAATCCGCAGTGCGATGAAAAAAAACAATAAAATGGTTTCAATTCAAATTTTACCCGTTTTAACCCCTTAAAATTCCAAAAAGTACCAGACACCTATCCAATTATTTTTAACAGGCTCTTTGGTCCTTTCTGAATTTTTGTGATAACTTTATTAAGCCCGGCGATACTGAATTACCGATTTTACCCTTTTTTACCCGTAATCCGCTCGACGGATTTTGTGAAAACTTCACATAAACCATCTACTGAATAGTTCGAACAAAGCCTTTGGCTCGGATAGGTGAGCCCGTTCTTGAGCTATAAAATTACAACGAAAAGTGCCATTGATTTTTGTATATAGATTTTAAGCCATTGTTCTTTTGACTAGAATATTGTATATTTTAGTTTAGCTTAATATACTGCCGGCCATTATTACAAATTGGCGCTTTTAAAGTGAGGGTTTTTCCGAAACAAAAACAATTTGTGATTATTATTACCCTAACTTTGGCCCAAAAAACACAAACACTCAACTAAAACAAAAGAACAAAACCATGGTGTAATAAGGATACTTGCCTGTTCTGTCTGTATTCTGAGTGGAATCAAATTGTTCGAAATGGCCATTGCAGTGTTGTTAATGTTTACACCAACAATGCAATAATAATTCCGAATAATTTAAGTTCCAAAAAGGGAAAAACACCGGAAAATGTGTATAATTCCTAAATATACTTCCAATTTTTATTGATTTTGTAATAGGGATTTTAATTACATTTGCTATAATGTTCTTTGGTTTAAATTTAAAAGGGTAAAAAGGGGGAAAATTCGGGAAAACAGGTTGGTAGTTTTTAGAACATAATTACTTATTTGCAAAAAATTGTAGATTTACTCACATTAAAACATGTCTATGAAAATTTTTTGTTGTTGTTTAAATAATTAGGGCCGTATTCATAAAAAATATTTTCGGTTTATTAAGGGCTTATTTGACAGATGTTGTAGAGAAATTTGTCAAATGAGCCTGCAATAAGCCTAAAATATTTTTGGAATTTACACATTGATCTGAAAAAAAAAAACAAAATAGGTACTTTTCTGTTTTTTGGGTAATTTTTGTATTTTCTACGTTTGCGAAGCTAGAATTTCGAAATAAGTGACTATTGATACGAGGTGAAACAAAAAATGTTATGGGCGGCCAAAAAGGTTCTTTTTGAATTTTTATTGTACTTTTTGTGTTATAAGTTAATGAAGATCGAATTTTGAAATGAGGGACTATTGGTTCAAATTGAGAATAAAAATAATAAAGGGCAAAACAAAAGGTGCATCTTCAAATGTTTATTGTACTTTTTGCCTTTTCGCATTTTTATTGCACTTTTTGTATTATTACGTTTGTAAACATAGATTCTTAAAATTAGTGATTTTTATTCCGAATTCTAACTCTAAGCGTTATTTGAAGATTAGAGTGACGGTCAAAGTGTTATTTTTGTCATTTTTGCATATTGTGAATATACAATATATCCCCGATATATCCTTACGGTACTTTTTTTCTAACTAAAATGAATCAGAGAAAAAAATTTGCATAATTTTAACCATAAAACGTTTAGCAATTAAATAAAGACTTGAGTATTTAGTAAGTAGTAAGAACTGCGCTATCGAAGTAGCGGGTAATATGCTAGTAAATATATATATGGATGATTCACAAGGTGTCTTATCATGTTATATTGTCATATTGTTCTAAAATTTTACAATGGTTTAAAAATGTTGTTGTTGCTTTTCAAACAAAAAGTGTCTTTTAAAAATAAAACTTTGTACGCTATGTTTATTGTGCTGTCGTATTTAATAAGCAGAGACCTGTGCTAAACGGCTAAGCGTAGCCGCAATAGTTTTTGTAAGCCGTCGCCGTTCATTGTATAATTTAATCGAGCCGACATCCAAATTTAAGCGCAGTTGCTAATTTTTGATAACAAATCACTGGCGGCGTCAAATAAGATCGGCTAAGGACTCTGCTGTTTTTGTATATCAAATTTATTTATTTTTGATTTGCGGCAAAACTGGAAAATGGAAAATGTTGTTTATTTACTTGAGTCTGCCATTACAACATCTTTCACACAAACTGGCTATTATTTTCTTTTTTCACTTGTTTTTTGGCGTTATGAAAGAAAATATTTATTTTCATAATTGTTTTACATCAGCTGATTTAAATTCCAAATAGCACACTTAATTATGAGAGGTTGTTCACAATAATCTTAATTTTTCATGCTATAATTATAGGACATATGATTTTATGACACTATTGTGAATCCCCCAATAGTGTTTGGGTATCCATCCCATCATCAACTTAGAGCCTGAGGAAAATAAAATTTGGTTGAAAAATTTGTTTTTTTACCATTTAAACCACATTTTAGCTATTTATCAATCGATTCTCAAAAAAATTCGAAAAACAATTATAATTAGGTATTTTGTAGATTATGGACCGTAATTTTTTTTTTTTTACAAAAGAGTTTATTATGACGCAAAAACTTATTTAAATGAAAAATAAATATTCCTTGTTTGCTTACCTAAAATCTTAATGATTTAGTTGTATTACAACCCTGACCTTTAGGTTCATTAAACGTATTTTAATTTATGTACACTCAGTACTTAACACGCAAGTATGAAAAGCTTTAATATCTTCTTTTTTTTTAAATAGACAATAAAAAATATCAACAAAAAAAGTGAGAAAAAATTAAAACGACCTTCACCATTACAAAAACATAAAAGCAACAATTGCAGTTATAATAAAAAAAAACTATAAACAACAAATTACGCGAGTATCAAATGTGTGTTGTGATTTTGACTGTGATATTTCACTTTAAACTTTTGATGTTCTTTTGCTTTGTTTCCTTAAAATTTTGATTTATTTTCACTTTTATGTTAATAAAAAGCGAAAATTGTAGAAATTTTAATTAAAATAAAAAATATACTCAAAAGAAAAACAGAAAACTAAGGATTAATTTCGATGACATTCGAGTTGTTGATTGGTAAAAGCATACATGCAGTAAAAAAAAGGGTGTATTAAGATTTAGCGCATCCGAACAAAGCGCTTTTACTTGTTGTAGCTGTCCACTATAGAGAGTTCTCACTGTATTTATTATATTGACTCCATTTTTTCATATTCGACATTATTTACATTAATGGTAGTATGACACACCCACTTTTACCCCACCTCCCATATTGTGATATTTCCTTAATTAAAAGTATCTCGTTTTTACATAAAAATACTGTATTATACAATAATAGTGGTGGATATGAAAAATTCAATACAACTGAACATAGAACTTTTACGTCTTTTTGTAATCATAGTTTTCGACGCCTTATTAATAATTCAACAAGTGTTATGATATGTCCTACTGACATATACATGTGTCAATAAACATTTTATTTATATATATATTTTTTTTATAAGAAGACTTCTTATCTCCTGCAAATGTAGATTAAAACACAAATTTATCACTCCTTAAGGTGACACGCATACCGTTTAATATACTCTAAATATGTACAAATTATTTGTATACACATTTCTATTATCACACAAATTACTTCCTCAGTTTAAAAATTTGTATTTGTGATAAATATTTATAACTAGCCAAACCCGGCGCGCGTTGCTACGCCCCTTAATGAATCGAAATGCATTCTGAATTTTAATTGAATATCAAGTGCAAAAACCTAAAAATTATAATTTTTTTATGGGCGTGGCATTGCCCACTTTTCTAGTCACGAAATTGTAAAGTCATAACAGCTCAATATGTGTGCAAAGTTTCAGAAGAATCGGACCAGTGCAAGTACCTCAAAATTAAAATTTGTTTTATGGGCGTGGCCCTGCCCACTTTTCTAATCACGAAATTGTAAAGTCATAACAGTTCAATATGTGTGCAAAGTTTCAGAATAATCGGTCAAGTGCAAGTACCTCAAAATTACACCTTTTTTTTATAGGCGTGGCACTGCCCACTTTTCTAATCACAAAATTATTTAGTCATGACAGCTCAATATGTGTGCAAAGTTTCAGAAAAATCGGTCTGGTGCAAGTACCTCAAAATTGTACCCTTTTTTTATGGGCGTGGCCCCGCCCACTTTTTTAATCACAAAATTATAAAGTCACGACAGCTCAATATGTGTGCAAAGTTTAAAAAAAATCGGTCCAGTGCAAGTACCTCAAAATTAAAACTTTTTTAGGGGCGTGGCCCCGCCCACTTTTCTTATCACGAAATTATTTAGTCATGACAGCTCGATATGTGTGCAAAGTTTCAGAAAAATCGGTCAAGTGCAAGTAGCTAAAACTGATAACTAATTTTTTATGGGCGTGGCCCCGCCCACTTTTTTTCATCCATAAACACTCCCCGGTATGTGTACAACAACTTACCAAAGTTTGAGCCCGATCAGTTTTGCAGTTTCAGAGTCTATAGCTAACACACACACACACACACACACAGATTTTCACTTTTATATATATAGACTACACATAGTACATTTGTACATACATACATACATACATATAAAAGTATGTGCATTGTAATTGAAATACTATTTTAATGTCTAACGCAAAATTACTCTTTGTAACGGGTCTTTCATTGTGTGCTTTAATAATAAATATAACAATGAATTTGTGTGAGATACCAACGGAATTGCTTATAAATTGTAAAGGCTTTTCGATGTCATTATGTACGGAATATAACATCGGGCAAATTTTCCTCACGGCTTCGCTGGATTATGCGCGTCCCGATTCTCAAAATTACCAAGACTGGCACATCAATTAGGTTAAGGTTTGCATAAACCTGCAATATATATTAAAACCCAACAAGAAAAAATTAAAAAGGGTTAAATCGTAGCAGTTATTCGCGAGTATTGCAAAGTCAACTTCTCTTTTATTTAAGAAATGTTAAAAACACACTAACTGCAAATAAAAAAAAACTTAATTTGTTGTTTTAGCCCATGTGTTAATCTAAGGAAATAATCAAACAAAAAATTATTCGAAACAATTAAAATATTAATAGAAATTGAAATTACGTTGAGGCAAACGTTTGTTTGAAAATATTTTAGCGATAATTTTTTCTATGCAGATGTGTAGTTGTTTCGTAGCTCAAAGTTCGAAGAATTCACAAGGTCGTATTGTCATAATTTTAAATTTTTTATAATATTTTTAAAAAGGTGCAAAAATTTTACTATTAGCAATACAATACTCTTTTTTCCATTTTAAAATATTTCGAAAAATTATATTATATTACATTATGACAATATGACACTTAGGACTTCTTGTGAAGACAGCAAATATGTTTTGAAGTTGATCAATTTTGGACTTTGTTCTTCCTAAAGCCTAAGGCTACATAAAGACAGACAACTAATCGCTGGCAAATGTTTTTAAATCTCTTTGATGCTTCTCTATTTGTTATTAATATTGTTGCGTTTGTTTTGCTACAGATAAACAATTTAAATAAAAAAATAAATAAAATAAACAAAACAAAACAAAACAAAACAAAACATGGCCTCATCACCCTCTGTCCCTGATTTAATTCATAATCTCGGGGTTTTTTTTTTGTAAATGTTTTTATTAAAGTAAAAAAAAGTTTATTCAATTTGTACTGATTAAATTTGTTTTGTACAGAAATTAAACCGATTCTGATTTTTTTATTTACTACAATAAAAAAAAAACAAAAAACAAAATAAAATAAAAAATAATAAAATAATTTTTCGTCTTCATTTCAGATTTAAATTAAAAAAAGAAATACTACAAATTCTTATCATTCATACATTATTTCATACAAATATTGGAAAAGCGGCATAATGGAAATATAGCAACATTAAAAATCTACTACTTTAAAATGCTTTAAAGCAGCTCAAGCCGTCAAAAACTAATATTTAATGTAAATAATAAATAAAATGTTTTATTTGAAGTTTGTTAAGAATTGCTTTGAATAACTCAATTGATCACTCTCTCACTTAAATGCTGACCTGCTGCTAAGAGAGTGTGTCAGCTAGAGAGAAAGAGTGAGAGTGTGTGCTCTAGTGAAGGAAAGTGCTGCTAAATCGTAGAAAACAGTTTTTTTTTTACAAAATTATGGATGGTTTACATCTGGGCAGTCAATTATCTAAAGATCAATTGTTGCCTTTGCAACCATCATCATTGTCATCAGTAGCAGTCTCATCGCCATCATTATTATTACAACAACAACAACAACAACAACATCAGCAACAATATTTACTACTTAAAACAAGAACGGGAAGTCAGTCACTATTGCGCACAAGCAGATCACCATCCGCTACTCGCAGTACCGAACAAAGTAAGTGTGAATTCAATTAATTTATTCGTTTATTTAACAACTATTTGTTTGATATGTTTATAATTGTTGTTGTTAATAAATGTTTGTTTTTATTGCACATTTGTATGTACAAATGTATACACATTTAATAAATCATACATACATTTGACTTATCTATGGCACCGAGAATTTTTATTGTTTAATTTTGATTTCATTTACTTTTTTAAATTATTTTTGTTGTTGTTGTTGTTGTTCATTTCCAAAAATATGTTGTCCAAAGAACAAGTTTTTATACTAAAATACTGTTTTGATAGATTTTAAAATTGATTATGAAAATTGGGTTGAATGTTTTATATTCATTATCACTTTTGTTTTTCATTTAATTTTCATGTGTTTTGTTTTATTTATTTTTTCTTTATAAAAATCCCTTGTACATCAAGGTTACTTCTAATGATTAGGAGGTATTGTAAACATTTATGGCCTTTATAAAGTATAAAAAAAGCGTACATACTAACACACATACACATGTTAATGTTTAACTTCGAGAAGTAAATTTCTAGAGGGGTTTTTTTTTTGGACCAAAAGAACTTCAAATTGTCAAAAATATCACAAGAAACTCTATTCTTATTAAAGCAGCACTTTAAATAGGTTTTTTATTCAAAAGATTAATACATGGCCTTAATATTTAAAAATGATTTCGGACACTACAACAGCTCATGGCAAAGCACATTCGTGATTACAACTATTCGTGCATTGCTGGCCGTTGCTGCGATTAAAAAAATGGTTCTCAAAGCGTCAATTGTTGCTGGCTTATCAGCATAAACCTGCGACTTTATGTGGCCTTAAAGGAAATAATCGAGATGTGTTGAATCTCACAACCTTGAATGCAAATTGATAGGACCATTTGTCGAAATCAATTTTTCTTCAAATTTTGATTACAAATTAGCTCAAATTATTGTTGTTCATATTTTCAAACAAAAAAATCATTTATCATAGTTCGGTAACGATTTCCATTGACCTAAAACTAAACGGTGAATTTTTCTTGATACATTGACCTGGTCGCAAAAAGATAATTCTAGGGTGAAATTAACCAGCATAGGTTTTGCCGAATTTGAACAAAAAAACTATTGACTTTATATTTACATATAAAATTTACTCAGTTAATCCTATGTACAACAAAATTATAAATTAAAATAAGTTATTATATCAAATGATATTGTTTTTTGAAGAAATATATAGTTAATACGTTTTCACGCTATAACTTCCTGTAAAGTAGTGCAAAATCGTTGATAATTTTCCTGAGGATAATTTTGAATTCCAAGATTGCAATGACGTGAATATCACAATTTTAGCTTATGTCGACTTAAGTGGTTTTTCCTTTTTGGCACAATAATTTTTCAAACACGCTGGCGAATTCATTTTTGAATTTTTGGAAATTATTTTCTCTTCAAATATTTGACTTTAAAACTAATTGGGTCTCAGGTAGTGGCAGTCGCTTTATCCTGCTGAAACCACATCTCAGGTCTATTTTCAAGAGCAGGGCGTAAAAAATGTTCTATCATAAAGCGATGTCGCTTTACAACTTTGAGAACCCCAGAACCTATAGTTCGGTTTATTAATAATGCCATTCAAATTGAAATATCACTTATAATTATATTTTCCATAAAGTTGATTCAATTTCTTGCCTTCTGTCTGCACTTCGAAATGTAGACGTTGCCGATAATTTGCGGGTTTTAATTCTTGTTTTAATTACACATTATATGGGAATAACATTAAACCACTTATTTTTTAATGCGCCATAGTGTCGAACAAGCCATTTATAACTGTGCAGAACGCCTTCTGGCAAAAGTTTCTGGTGTTTCGTTAACACTTTTCTCTACACGTTCCAAGGAAACGACAGGTAGAGCAGGCGAGGAAGAGGATGAGACTTTGCTACACTACCTCTGTCATTTTCCTGCGTTTTACAGTGGAAACTATGCCGAACTTGGAAATCCTGGGGAATTCGAACTGGAGACCCATAAAGAATTACATTGAGGGGACTGGGTTCTTGGACTAGTCCGTTACCTTTGAGAAACTATGATTATTGTTTTTGTTTAGAAATTCCATTTTCCATATTGAGCGCACAACATGCCAACTAAGCACAAGTGTATACCTGTCATGGGTTTTGGCTCCTAGTGTCCCTCCTTTTCAACTTAACCTAAAACCTACACGTTCCACATATTTTCCTTATTGCGAATTTAACACGGTCTACCGGTTCGAGGCATATCTCAAATAGTGCCAAGTTGATGGTGACCATGATGTGTTATCTCTTAGTTGTTACATACGATGCTTTCTACATGCTGATAGCGTTAAGAAAGAGAATTTTTTGTGTCTCAGTTTTTTATATATGGAGTTTGACAATTCTTGGCACTGAAATCTATTTTTTATATATATCGAGTTTGACAAACATTGGCACACGAAAAAATAATCAGCTGGCTGACACCGCCACCTGTATAAGTGCACCCTGATGTCAGCTGATTAACTGTCAAAACGTATACAACTTGTTAGAAAGTTGAATGTAGCTTTTTGCGTCGCGTTCATTTCAAACTTGTTTGTGTACCTTGCCTAATGTTAATGCGTTAAAGCCTATTATGTACATACCATGAACTTTATATCGGACTTTATTCTTATTGTACACCTACATTTATTTCTCATTTTTTTTTTTATTATTTCACATCATTTTTTTTTATTTTATGCACGTTTTATCTATACATAGTGGGCCAATTCAAAGTAGACGCTCATATTGTACTATGTCATATAATTCATATTAATATGACTAGTGACTTTGAACACCTTTTGTTAACAAATTATGTATTTAATACAAGAAAGAAGACAAAGAGATGACGCTGTTAAAAATTGTATGTATACAGGAAAGAAGAAAATAGAAAATATTCTCTCTGAGAGGTGAGAAGCGAAGAAATTCTCTCTGAGAGACAGTATGGTTAAAAGTATAACATAAACAATTTCTTATACATAGGAAACAAATGTGTAAAGTCTTATTATTTTCTTTGTATGGAAATTACTAACAAAAATTTTATGCATGCATAAAATAATATGAAATAGTACAAATATGACTGATATGCAACCACTTTGAATTGGCCCAGTATATATGCTTTTTGTTATAAAACTTCTTATATAAAAATTTTTTATTATTTGTTTATTCGTATTTATAACAATTTCATGAATTCTTTTTATCACACAGCTTAATAAAATCTAAATAAAAGATCTATAAACAAAACATAACAAAGAAGGAAACAAACAAAAAAAAAAAATTATTAAAAAATAAACACAAATTCAAAAAAAGGACATACAATTAATTCTGCTTTAACACTATTGTGTTTTAATTTATTTGAAATCAACTTAAATATCAAGTTAATAATGTATACTATATTGCATACATACATACAAATATACATTCATTTATAAAGTAAATTTATATTAAAACATTAAATATATAAAATAAATAAACAAATCAGCTCTCTTCTATTTCACCTTTTGAAACAAAAAAAACACGCTCTTCTATTAAAATATCACATTGCTCTTAAATTGTAACTCACATTTATATGCGAAGCCTAAAAGTATGCTGTAGAAAAATACACACTCAAACACGAGTACTGTTGTATTTGTATAGTATGTGATACTTATTGTTTGCTTATGTTATATGTACCACCATACATTTCTGTAAATGTGCTTATTTTTCTTCTGCTACTACACATCCGCATACACGTTAAAAAGCTTTAACGATTTTTTAAGTTTTAAAAATTTTTAATTATTAAAAAAAAGAAAAACAATAACAATACAACAATATAATTATTAATTAATGGATTTCATTCCTCGACAACAAACTGTTACACTTAAAACTTGTGTAATTTGTCTTAAATAAAAAATAAAATAAATAAAACTTACACAAACAATACGCATGAATACAACAACAGTGTCTAAAGAGCGTGATCAACATACTCATCACCAGCGTGGTGAAAGTGCTGAGTCAACAACTTCGGCTGCATTCCCATCTAGCACAATAGCAACGCCGGCCAATATAGCTGGCATAACAGCGGCTCCGGCAACGAGTGCTACTAGCAGTAGTGGCACAATGACCGGTAGTGTGGGCAGTGGTGGCACAGTGGGTGTAGTAGGCGTGACTGCTTTTCGCGGTTTTCGCAGTCATTCACCCTCGAATCGACGCAGTCGTGAACGCAATCGTACACATGCACGCACCCATGGCTCGGATCAAGGTGGCCTTTTGGCCTATCACGGCACTATGGGCGGTGGTGTTGGCGTAATGCCTCTGGGCGGTGTTGGTGATTTAACTACTATGGACATAGGTTTAAGTAGTGCTGGCGGTTCGGGTGGTATCTTAGAAGATTCACGGTTATCAGGTAAATTTCTTTGTGAATTAAGAAACAATTTTATTAATACGCTTTTTTAAATTTTTTTTATTGGCAAATTAAAAATTAAGTTTTTATTTCATCTCTTTTTTTTCTTTCTTCAAGGCAATGAAGATCTATGTTATCAATCGTTTGTCTCCGATGACCTAGATGCTAATCCTCAAGGTTCTATAGGCGATAATAGTAAAAAACATCATCGTCGTCATGAGCGCACTTTAAGTTTACAAGCTTTAGATCGTTTAAATACAAAAATTCAATGTACAAAAGAGTCCATACGTAAAGAACAAACTGCCAGAGATGGTAAGCAAACGAGTTGTTGTTGTTTTCATGAGTTTTTAATATTAAACTGCTGTCTTTATTTTTACAGATAATGTTAATGAATATTTAAAATTAGCCGCCAGTGCAGATAAACAGCAATTGCAACGAATAAAGGTAAGAGTTGCATGTTTAACATATTTTTTTTTAACAATAAATGAAATTAAAGTATGACCGCATTTAGACTATGCAATTAACGCCGAGTTTTTTTTCGTTATGCTCTTTTAAAGTTGCTTCGAAAATCTTTTCACATTTACATTAAAATTTTTTTCTCGAGAATTTATTGTGACAGTTTTCGATTTATGCTTTTCTGTGTTCTCTTGCTAACAAAATGTTGCTCGCAAAAGTTGCGGCGTTAATTGCATAGTCTAAATACGGTCTATATGTATATACTTAAAAACATTGTGGAATACATTTGAATATAAACATGTATATTTTTCTGAATAAACAAAACGTTTTTTTTTTGTTTTTCAATTAAGAAAATCAATTTTAAGTTTGTTGTAATTACATAGATTCAAAATATATAAGATATGTATGTGTTAAAATGAATGTAATATGTTTCTTAATTATATTTAAATTTACACCATTTTCGAATTCCATAAAGAAATTTTTAAATAAATTTTGGAAAATTTGTTTGTTTTTTCTTATAATTTCAAATAAGAATAAAAACTAAGTAGATTTGTAATGTTCGAAAATTCGAAATTAATTTCGAAAAATTTCGAAATTTAATAAAATACTATTTGGACTATAAAAATTAAAAAAATATAAAGATTTTACACAATGTTTCAAAATTTCTTAACTTTTCGCACTTAACAGTTTGAGATTTAAAGATAATTAAAAAAAAAATTATTCAAAATTCGAACACAAATTTGAAAATTGCAAATATAAAAAATCAATATTCGGTTTAAGTATGAGATTCACTGCCTGTTTATCTAAATAAAAACAAAAATTAATTTTTGTTGTTGTTGATTTTTTTTAATTAGAAAATTTTTTTTGTATGCAGATTAAAAACATACATTTTTTAAGAATATTTATGTACTTATGTAGATAGAAACTACATTGTAAGTTCAATTTTAAACTAATTATTTTTATTTTCTTAATTTCATTCAGGCGGTTTTCGAAAAGAAAAATCAAAAAAGCGCACACACTATTTCCCAACTACAAAAGAAACTAGACAGTTATACGAAACGTGTAAAAGATTTACAAAATCAACAATATCAAAATAAATCACAGCACCGACAACCGCGCGAAGTTCTAAGAGACGTGGGCCAGGGTTTAAGGTAAATTCAAATAAAACAAAAATAAAAATCAGAATTTTTTAATTTTTCAAAAATAATTTTTATTACTACAGAAATGTGGGCGGCAATATACGTGATGGTATTACAGGTTTCTCAGGGTCTGTTATGTCGAAACCTAGGGAATTTGCACATTTAATTAAGAACAAATTTGGCAGTGCTGACAATATTAATCAAATGTCGGGTAAGTGTTTTAAAAGCTTTTAAAAATTATTCACGTTTAAAAAAATTAATTTTGTATGATTTTAGAATCTGAATTAAATAGTTTAAATATGCCTGTCAATCAAAATGATATGTTAGGCAGCACTACGCCAAACAATGTCATACCCACCGCCTCAACGGGTTCGGGTGGCGGAGGTATTAATACCGGTAGTGGTAAATTTAATAGTGAAAATGGCAGCGAATGCAGTAGCGTCACAAGTGAGAGTATACCAGCCGGGTAAGTAAAATAAAAAAACTTACACCAACTTCCTCCATATCATGCAAAATAATAAAAAAAATGGTCAAAATAAATGTTTTTCACTGTTCTGTGTTATGTGTGCCATTTCTCAATTAAAAAATGACCGAAGAAGGGATTATACATTCCAAGTATAAAAATTTTAATTAATCTTATACTTTTTTATTTTATTTCCAGCTCTGGCAAAAGTCAATCGGGTGCCAGCCAGTATCATATTGTTTTAAAATCCCTTTTAACCGAATTGGCCGAACGAAAAGCAGAAAATGAAAAACTTTCCGAGCGTGTAGAACGTTTAGAGGTTTGTTTTGCTTAATTACAAACAAATCAATGGTTTTTACAATCATTATTATTATTTTTTTTTTATTTCTAATTTATTGACAGAATGCTCAAAAGGAAATAAACAATTTGACTGCAACACTAGAAAGTGAACGTTATCGTGCCGAAAGTTTAGAGGAACAAATAAACGATTTGACGGAACTGCATCAGGTGAGAAAAAAATTCCATAAATTCTAATCTGTTTAAACAAAATTTTATCTTTAAATACATAGTTGCTTTTGGGGGGTTACATTTTCAGAATATGACTTCAGTTCTTATATTTGTTTAAGAATCACAGCTGATTTCGGTGGCTTCAGAAAGACAAAAGACTTATTCAAAATCAGTCGATACAAGTTTTTTTTTAATTTCTTGTATAAAAACCCTTCAGTTCAGATATCGATAAATTCTCTTACAGGGAATATTTTAAATACATTTTTTTATTTTAGGAAAATCTTTTTATATTTTAAAATGAATTTTTGTCTATATGTCCTTTAGAGAATCATAAACTATTCATTTGATCATTTGATGATCTTAAGCAAAGTTGTTATGCATGAGCCCACGCAGAATTCTACATTGGTACGACAGATGGCGCTACACAGTGTTTTTCTTTTTTTGGCAAATAATTCTGTAATTTGTGAACCATTAAATATAAATTTCCAGAGTAAGAGCTGAGGTTTAATTTTTCATCGGCATTAAAAATAGTTTCACATTAGGATAACTGTTCAAAGTATCTTTAAAAAAATCCGCTACATATGAAGGTTACCTCCTATAGTTAAAGAGATATTTCGGTTGGAAAAAACGTTAATTTCTTTCGTCTTAATTGATCTTTTTTAATTGATTCATTTAAGCCAAACAGTTCTTTACAATAAATTTTCCAAAAAAAAATTAATTTGCCAAAGAAAACTAAATAAAAATGCATGTAAAATGAACACCGGGTCCCCCACCATTGCGGTTGCAGATGTAAGCAAACAAAATAACAAATGCAAAGCTGTTTGATGCAATTTTTGGGAGAACTCAAATCGTGACTAGCGTTGCAGAAATCAATATGCTATTTTTCATTAATTTTTATGTTAAATTAAGTTTATATCTTATATTGATTTGAGTTCGTGGAACTTTACCTCGATTTCGTTACAATAAACCCTTCAGATAAGCATGTTGAGCTCCACTGAAGATGTGGGGATCGAAAAAACCCTCAGATATTGATAGACCAGTCTCTCTTACGTTTTGTGCAGAAAAGACGAAAGACTGATCGGTCTAAAATCCTTTGACTTCTAGTGTCTTGCCTTACCAGCTTTAGGTATAAAAATAATCCTAGCCTCTCTCCACCTCTTAGGTATGTATCTCCCCAGGAGACACGCCCTAGACACTCTCGTCAACAGTAAAAGAAAATGTTCTGAGACGTTTTGCAGCATGGTAGGGATAATCCTATGCGAACCCGGGGATTTATAGGCCCCAAACGTAACAACCGCCCTTTATCCGTTGTTACCATCTCCTCAACTAACTCCCGTTCACTATCGATCAATCCTAAGTCGACATCTGTTCCATGTGTATCCCTCACATTCACACAGCCGGGAAAGTGTGTCTCCATAAGTAATCTCAGGGTCTCCGAGCACGACTCTGTCCATTAGCCATCCGCTCTCTGAATATATCCAGGTACCGTAGGGTCTTTGGATAATATTTTCCTGAACCTTGATAGTTCATTAACGACTCAATGAACTCGCAAAACCTCGTCCACGATGCCCTTTTGGCCCTATTGAGTTCCCATTTATACTTATTGAAGCACACTTTTTAGCTGTCCCAATCGTCAGCCTTCCTTCGCCCTATTAAATTTCTTCCTAACCATAGACCTCTGAACACTCAGATACTAACCCAAGTATATATCAAAATTTATCCAGTAGTTTTTAAAGCAATTGAGTTCAGGACAAAAAGGCGGTCGGACGAAAAATTTTAAAAGTAATATTTTGTCGTCAAAATTTTCAAAAATTTTCAAATTTTATTTAAGAAAATTGTTCAAATTACAAAACTTTCTGAAAAATGCTCTCCTTTGCACTCTTTTACAGAATGAAATCGAAAATCTTAAACAAGCTATAGCCGATATGGAAGAGAAGGTGCAATATCAAAGTGATGAACGTCTGCAAGATGTCAATGAAGTGTTAGAAAATTGTCAAACAAGAGTAAGTTTTAACAACAGACATTAAAAATAAATAATTTTTTATTAAATTTTATAAAAAAAACTTTAATTGTAGATTTCCAAAATGGAGCACTTATCCCAACAACAATACGTAACAGTCGAGGGCATAGACAATTCAAATGCTCGAGCTTTGGTTGTTAAACTAATAAATGTGGTATTGACCATACTGCAAGTAGTGCTGTTACTAGTGGCCACAGCAGCCGGTATTATAATGCCTTTTCTGAAAACAAGGTTAGTTTGCTACACAGTGGGCCAATTCAAAGTGGTTGCATATCAGTCATATTTGTACTATTTCATATTATTTTATGCATGCATAAAATTTTTGTTTGTAATTTCCATAAAAAAAAATAATATGACTTTACACATTTGTTTCCTATGTATAAGAAATTGTTTATGTTATACTTTTAACCATACTGTCTCTCAGAGAGAATTTCTTCGCTTCTCACCTCTCAGAGAGAATACTTTCTATTTTCTTCTTTCCTGTATACATACAATTTTTAACAGCGTCATCTCTTTGTCTTCTTTCTTGTATTAAATACATAAGTTGTTAACAAAAGGTGTTCAAAGTCACTAGTCATATTAATATGAATTATATGACATAGTACAATATGAGAGTCTACTTTGAATTGGCCCAGTGTATTGTGTATTGTATACTAGTTCTGTCTCATTTTATAAATACTTTAAAATACATTTGCAGAGTCCGCGTTTTAACTACGTTCTTTTCGATATTTCTTATAATTTGTGTGATACGCCAATGGCCTGATGTTCAGGATATTGGCGCTGGTTTATTGCGTCATTTAAAACAGTCGTTGGTTGTTAAATAGATTTAACACAGTGTGCTGGTGTTAATATATATAAATAAGACGAAACAATAAAACTCTTTACTTTTGTATGCAGCAAAAAATTGACTACGAAATATGAAAGAGCTTTAAACTAAATGATGATGGTGTATAAACTTTATTAAGCACAGTCCATTTATATACAGACAGACATACAGACAGACAGACATATTTATCATTAGGCATAAGTTAGTGAAAAATACATAACATAACTTTACTCATTATATATACAAACATACATCTACATACAAACATATTTATGCATATTACAATAAAAACAAATATTCCTAAACATCACTTCTATAAAAAATAAAAAACAACACCACCACATCAGATCAAAAACATTTTTCTAAGAAAATATTTTTTTTTTAAGAAAATGGAATATTTCAAAAACACCTCATCATTTGTTCATCCTTTAGTTTTTAGTGTAACGTTAAAAAAATAAATTAAAATAAAAAGTTAATGTAGTTATGATTAGTGCAACAAAAACTGTGTAATTGTTTAAAACTATTTTAATTTTTTTTATATCTATGTTTATGTGTATTATAGAAAACCTATTGAAAAAATGTTTATAGTTGTAATCAAATTAGTTTAAGATTGTTTAACAAAGTTAGATAAATTTATTTACATCTGTATGTAATTTATATATTTTTTTTGTCAATGATCTACACCTCTACTTTTAATATTTGTTGTATGCAGAAGAGTATTTTTCGTTTCGTTGTAAGATTCCTTAATTATCGAAAAGTAAAGCAAAAATTTATTATTTATAGAAAACTGGAGATACATCCCGGTTTCACACGGATGAAGTTTACTAAATATACTTGGCTTAGCAAATATCCTTTTAAATGAAAATGCCATATAAGAAATTTAAAAATCTTGTTCATTATTCATTCATTATAGTTAATCTATTTCCTTTGTACTTGGAATATCATAACCTAGTTTCAATAAACTAGTAACGTAACGTAAACAATCAACGAAAACGTTTTTGCATTAATGCAGCAATTTTATATTAAGTCTCTTTTTTGTATTCGATATACCACGTCCACTGTTAATTAATTTGCATACAAACATTGTCCTGGTAATAATAAATGCATCATAAAAAGATTAAGGGCCATTATTACAACTTGCCGTTAGTTAAAGGTAGGATTTTTTATGCTCGATAAATAACTTTGCATTATTACAACTTAAATTTTTTATAGTTCTTATTATTAATAACTAGCTAATACCCGGTGTGCTTCGCCACCCCCATCGTAAAGAAATAAAAATTTTATAGTTCAAAAATATATTTATTTTGCAAGTGCCACGCCTACTATTACTAAATCAACCATTTCTTATTCAAATAATCATATAGACGTCAAAGTGTCTCTTGAAAAATTTGGGTACTCTAACTATTATCGCTTCCCAGATATACGAATTTTTGTATTTAATTCATATGACAGGTGCCACGCCCACTATTACTAAAGCATCCATTTCTTATCAAAATAGTCATATTGATGTCAAAGCTTCTCGTGCAAAAATTGGGTACTCTAACTGTTATCGCTTCATGAATATACGAATTTTAGTATTCAATTGCTATGAGAGCTGCCACGCCCACTATTTCTAATGTACCCATTTTTCCAGAAATGTAATGGGTAAAAAAATAATAAATGAAAACTTTATAAGCAAAGCCAGGGGCCAAATTACGGCATTCGATCACGATCGAAATTTTACTCGATCGAGTTCGCTGTGCTTTAAGTATAGAGATTTAAATAAGAATTTTCAAATTTCGATCATGTTCGAATGCCGTACTTTGTTTGCCCCCAGTTATCTGTCCGACAAAATCCTGCTTTTAACGAACGGCAAGTTGTAAAAATGGCCCTTAGCCAAACAAATCGGGTCGTTCTTAAGAAATGCTTTTACATACCTGCGGCAATAGTATTTTATATAGTTAAGCAGAAAAATGTATTTTCTTCTTGATTGGGAGAAGCCATAAACAGATTCTTAAATTTTTTTATACCAACAATGTCCTGGTAATTCTCAAGATATGCTCTTACAATAATGCGGAAATTGTAAAAATTTTTTACTTTTTTTTTTTTTTTGACATACCACGCCCACTTTAAAAATGTTTGTTTTTTTCTATGTGAACGTTGTCCTAGTAATTACGAATACAATAAGAAAAGAAAAAGTAAGATCAGCGAAATCCGCGCAGTCGTTCTAAAGTGTTGTTTTTACACATACGTGGCCACTCCCACTTTTCTTATTAATTAATACTCTTTCTACAGAAATTTCGAAACAAATTGAATAAACTTAAAAAACATTTTTCCAGAAAAATTGTGCATTAATTGCCTTATTAAACGTTTTCTTATTTGTAGACAATTGGGAATAAAATTTTTAACTTTAAAAACCATTGTGATATCGCGATTTGTAAACTATTTTAATAAAATATTTCTTTTTATAAAAATTTTTTGATTATAGAACAGGACGACTAGATTCTTCTGAACAACCATCTTAAATAAATTCAGGTTTTTCTAGTTCTTTATTGAAAGTCTAAAGAGAACAGCACTGAGAAATAAACAAATAAAACAACATCAACATAAACATCCCACCCAATTAATTACCCACAATAAATATTTTTGTCCAACCTTGTTAAACAATCGGTTTTACAAAAATAAATTTTTTAACTGCTAAACATTTTCAAACTAACAAGTATTTATTTTGTCCAAAAATAGAAAGAAAACATTTTTGAAAATAATTTTAAAAGTCCAAGTCTTGTCTTGTAAACAAAATAAGTTTGTTTTTTCCTAAAAAAAAACTATTTATTATATTGTTAAATTATAAATTTAGATATTTTTATTCAAAAATATAACGAAACCAAAATTGTGTTAAAAAAATTAATTTAAAAACAAAAAATAAACTTTTCCTATATGCTAAATTCAAAAAAATAAATTAGAAAAATAAAACATAAAAAATAAAATGACTGTAACCTACCAATATGTAAAAATACAAAATAAAAACGTAAATAAAATAATAAAAACAGGTGCTAAAAGCATGTTTACACGGTCAGCAAAATTCGTGGTTCGTTGTTACGGCATTAAAAAAATCGGAATGGATCCATCTTATTTCAGAAATTTTTTAAACCAAGTTAAGGGCGTTTAAACCAAGCGCGGTTGCCCATAAAAAAACCACAGAATTATTTATCAGAGTTTAAAAAAAAGCACTGAAATCTGTAGACTAACTAACAAGCTGCCAACTATTTTATGTGTACATTCGTATACGTTCAAAATAACAGCTCATTAGTTAGCAAGCAGTTGCTTGTTATGAATAACTACTTTGATGAATAACTAACACAAAGTTAAAATGTAGAAAACCAATTCCTTATTAAACTATTCATGGCAACTGTTGGTCAGGCCGTTTTTAAAAATTATTCTGGTTTTGTTGACACCAGATAAAAGATTTGTTTGTTTTGTTTCATATTATTTTTGTTTCATTTTTGTGTTTACCATTTTCCGCTGGTGGCAAAATTAAAATAAACTACTATATTATAACCTACAACAATAATTTGTTCGCTTAACCAACTAAATAAAAATAAAATAATTACTCAATACTACTTAAAGCTTATAAAACTTATACGACGAATTTAGTTTTTAATTATACATCAAATACTTTTTTTCTAAAATTCTATTGTAAATTTCTCTATTTTAACTGACTCTCTACCTTAAACTCTTTGGTTTGTGTTGACCATAATTAAATAAATGTTTAATTAATTATTTAATTGATACAATAATAAAAGTAATAAAAATAATATACAAAGTGTTTATATTAATTAAAAAATCTTTTGCTGATAATTATTGTTTTAGTGCAAACTAAAAAAAAGTGATTGAATTGTAATAATAGTTATAATTTTATAACAAAAAAAAAAACAAAGCTTAATTCTAATTGTAAAATTGCTGTAATATTTTTTTTTTGTTTTTTTTTTTAATACGTGTAATTGTTTGTTTTTTTTTTATTGAAAAAGGCTCATTTATGTTTTTATATTTATAAATTATTCTTTTAAATATTTTTACATATTTAAATGTATATTGGAAAAAGTAAGTTTTTTTTATTATTATTATCCTTATTAATATGTATGAATAGCAAAAAAACAGAAAAAAATTAAAAATAAAAGAAAAATATTAAAGAAAATTTTTGAAAATAATAAAGTTGTAATGCACATTCTTTAAATTTTGGGTAAAGATGTTAATTAAATCGTTTTTCGACTTAAGTCCAATTTGTGGCCGATTTATTATTAATTTTTATGGTACTACGTAAGTTTTTTGACTGTAAAGGCCTCGTAACGATTACGTAAACGTACACGTTCCGAGTCAGCTGATTCGTTTTGCTTAACGAACTTGTGTGTAAATAGTTACTATGTCGTAAACGTAAAGTTGCGTTGCGTACGAACCAGGGTACACTTATACAGGTGGCGGTAACAGCCAAGCTGATTATTATTTTTTGTGTCCCATTGTTTGTCAAACTCTATATATAAAAAAAAGAGATTTCAACGCCAAGAATTGTCAAACTCCATATATCGGGTGTCCCAACTAGAACGTAATTTTTAAATTTGGCGCCAGTCGAAGTGTCATTGTTTGACATTTGAACAATTGTTATTGTTTGCTAGTAGAAGGTACGAGGTTTGTAAAAATGGAGCTCTACACGAATGAACAACGCATTCTCATTGTGAAATTGTTTTACCAAAATGGTGAAAGTTTTGCGGCTACAGTTCGCAAGTTGCGATCATCCCATTTCCATCTTGATGGATTCGTCAATAGGCAGAATTGTCGCATTTGGGGTGAGGAAAATCCTCGAGTGATTCACGAGAAGCAAATGCATCCTCAACGTGTCACTGTGTGGTGTGGTTTTTGGGCTGGAGGAATCATTGGACCTATTTTTATGAAAATGAGGCAGGTCAAGCGCAAACAGTTAATGGTTTTCGGTATAGTGAAATGATAACCAGTTTTTTCTTGCCTAGAATTGAAGAAATGAATGTGGAGGGCATGTGGTTTCAACAAGATGGCGCCACATGTCATACAGCCAGAGAAACAATTCAATTGCTGCATCAGTCATTTCCCGGTCGTGTTATTTCGCGTTTTAGAGACCAGAATTGGCCGTGTGATTTAACACCTTTAGATTTTTTTCTTTGTGGTTTTTTGAAGTTGATGGTTTACGCGAATAAGCCGACGACGACTCAAGCCTTAAAAGAGGAAATTGGACGCTGCATTAATGAAATACCGCAGCATTTATGCAAAAAGGTCATTGAAAATGTCATTAAAAGATCGCGCGTGTGCCAGCAAAGCCGCGGCGGCCATCTGCACGATATATTGTTCCATACATAACCTCATTCTGTCTACTTTACGATATAATAGTTTCACGATTTTTTTTTTTTAATATCTGTGTTTTATTTAAAATTTAAAAATTGCGTTCTAGTTGGGACACCCGATATAAAAAAAGAGAGCCAAGAAATGCTCTCCTTTCCGCTATCACCCTATGTAATTACACCATGGTACGAACCGGATAAAATTTCAGATTCTCTCCGTTTGAACGTATAAGCAGTGCTGTCAACAATATTTTTAAGGTAGCTTTTTTATTTTGCTTTTTATTCTTACTTATATATCATTTATAAAGTTTAAAAAGTTTCTTATTTTAAAAAAAATTGTCATAATAGAAAAATAAAATAGTAATTTGTTATAAATGAGTTTTAAAAATACAAACCGCTTTAAAGTTATGAAAATAATTTGCAAGCGGTTTTTATACCCGCCATCAAAAAAAAAAAAATGGCGGGGGTATATTCACTTTGTCAATCCGTTTATAACACATCGAAATATCCATTTTAGACCCCAGAAAGTATATTTTCTGAATCGGGGTTTCATTTTATGACGATCTAGCTATGTCCGTCCGTCTGTTGAAAGCACGATGGAGGTCGCACCGAAAAAGCTAGGGGTGTACAATTTTGCCAGAGTATTTTTTATACACAAGGTTTGGCTAAATCGGAATATTAGGAAGAGAGTTATAGCTCGTAATGCAAGAGTAGGTCGAAAAAAACCATGTCCTTCCAACACCGAATAAAATGCAATTGTGTCCAAACGCATTAACGTAGAGTCAGGAAATTTCGAATGTATATTTTCTGAGAAAACAAAAATATTTTTCCCCGAAAATAGCACAAATCTATGAATTAGGAAAGGAGTTAAAGATCGAAATGTACGAAAATTTATACCGCACACTGCAAACGTAATATAACTGACAAAATTAGATGTACGATTCCGAAATTTTGCAACCATTGCTTTTTGGTCAAACGCTTTCTTTTAACAGAAAATAAATGTGACAAGCCCAATTTTACGCCCACCTCCCATTTAACGCTTTATTTCAAATTCATATAATTTCTCAATGAATAAAGATTTTGGAATAATAATGGACTATATTGAAATATTTAAGTTGTATTCATTAGCACAAAAACCTTCGACACGCCTACTATAACGCCCACTTTTCACGTTATCTACTGTTAATGAAATATAAAAGCTCAAAAAAAACGACAGAATTGGGGGTATGCTTGTTTAAGTATTATTATAAAAAAATTCGTTTTCGCTTTTTGTTGTTAACTTTTTAAGAAAAACAAAAAAAAAAAAAAAAAGTGAGGGCAGTCGCGATCTTCAAAATGTTATGCATCACGATAAAATATGAAATCTCTACTATTAAAGGCCTCATTAGTCTTTACTTTCTGTTGTCGTTCTCTCTTTACCCATGAACTTATGCTGACGATAACAAAAGTATAGGAAGACTTGATAAAAGTAGAATTTTTCAGAAGTAGGATTAGTTCTTCTTAGGCAAGTTTGTTTTCCCTTGATCCGATTTTTCTTATTTTGAAGCTTTACCAGCCTATGACTATAACACATATTTCTGCCAAGTTTCATTGATCTAAGAGCACTCGATACTCTACATTACGGTAGGGATGCAGCAACGCTCGGCTAACGAGGCCTTAAAACATTTTTGTTTACTGGGGATCACTACTCGCAATAAGCTTAAAAATAATTTTCGAAATATACTTAGGTTAGGTTGAAAAGGAGGGGCAATAAAAGCCCAAACCCATGACAGGTATACACTAATGCCCAGTTGGCATGTTGTGCGCTCCATATGGAAAACGGAATTCCCAAACAAGAACCATAAACATAAAATTCCATAAATAACGGACTAGTCCAAGAACCCAGTCCCCTCAATGTAATTATTTATGGATCTCTAGTTTGAGTTCCCCAGGTACTCCAAATTCGGCATAGTATCCACTGTAAAGTTTTCGCGCCTAATAGGCCCAAACGCAGGACAATGACAGAGGTAGTGTACCAAAGTATCATCCTCTTCCTCGCATGCTCTACATGTTGTCTCCTCAGATAATCTCATGCGAGCTAGATGGGTTCTCAACTCCGTATGACCTGTAATTACACTGTTTAGTTTCCTAAGTGTTGGTTTCCCAAGATTAGGGTCACCCCATAGTGTTCTTGTCACCTTACAGACATCAGTACTTTGCCATTTTCTGACATGTTCCTCCATCGCCCAACATTTAAGTTCATCCTTAAATCGTTTGAAGGGTTTAGCATTCTCCAAAGTTATAGTACTCAGAAGAGCTCCCATTTTGGATAATTTGTCGGCTTTCTTACTTACGTTTAATGTTTAAGCTCTTTTAAAATTGTTGTTTTTATAATAATATTGTGAGTTATTATATCCAGTTGTTGAATTGAAAGGCCGTCATTCCTTTTAAATAACAACTCATTTTATACTTAATATTTTGAGAAATTTTATTTATATCTTTATTGATTTTCTTAAATAATTTTTATTTATTTTTTTTTTGCGTTTTTAAATATTTATTGTACATCAAACTAAGCTTTGGTTTATTTTTGTATTTCTGCTATAATTTTTTTTATATATAACTTCAATTAAGCAGTTTAAGGTAAATAATTTTTTTTTTCAATTTTTAATAGATTTTCTTTCATGTTTTTATATATAAATATTATTTTTGTTTGTTTTTGTTTTTACAGTTAAAGTTTTAAATGCGTTAAATATTCTTTTTTTTTATACTTTTTTTAAATACTTTGTTTTTTATACATACAAATTTTTATTAAATATTTTTTATATAAAACTTTTGTTTTAAATGCGAGGGTAAGAAAAACGAAATGAAAATGAAATTAAATAAATTATGTTTTGGAAAAAACTATTTATATAACAGCTTAAAAACAATAATGAAAGAAAAATTAAATTAAATAGTACTTACAAATTTGACTATCAACCACAGAAATTAAAACCATGTGTTACACTTGAAGAAGTTTGAAATTTTCAATACAATACTTTTTTTGATATTTATATTTTTGTTAAATATGTAGTAGAACTGTCGCTTTAAAACTTTTGCTAAATAATAATAAAAAAATTATAAATGATGGCTTTATAATGCAAAGTCATTAATCGGTCCGACAAAATCCTGCCTTTAACTAACGACTACGGATCTTTGCATAAAGCGTAACTAATAATCGATTGATCCTTTTCAATGTAATCGCCAAGTAGCTTTTTAATTATATTTTCAAAGTTAATTCCCCTATTTAACGACTAAGACATATTAACATAATATTCAGTTAAATAAATTTAACGTAAAAGTTTACTAACTTTCAGTAAGCTTAAACTAAAGTTTTAACTATAAATTAAAAATGTTCGTTAACAATTGGGAAGAGTTAGTTAACTTGTAGTTATCTATTATTATGAATGAATTTCAAAAAGAAGAAGAAATGTATATATAAATATAAATTCTTAATGTGCACCCATCTGCAAATAAATTTATTAAAAATTGAATGTATTTTGAAATAATATTTGCTATAAATTTAACAATTCTCTTAGATAAAAGATATCTCATGAAAAGATCTGCATCAGGTAAATTAAAATGATCCATTCGACTTCTGTGGTTATATTTTCTTTTCATACCATCAGAAATATTTACTTTATATAAATCATACACTTGTGTAAATCTTTTTAATAGTAGAGGCATCTTTCAATTCTTCAAAAATAGCAAAAAAATAATATATTTATATTCAAACATCAAATATTTTCTTCCAGTTAAGAACTTGAACGCCAAATAGTACTCGGTTAAATTTAACTGAAATTTGGCAAAATAATCTAAAAGTTATAAGATAACTGAACTTTGTGTTAATGGGTTTTGGCTAACCAAAGTTTAAATTTTGAGTTTAGTGTAGGTTAATTTTTTTATTGTTAAAATGTTTTATGTTTAAAAACACTGATCAATCAGATGCGTATTTATAAGCTAATTTAAACGCATTTTAATTAAATTTTAAATGTTGTTGATGTTATTTGAATAATTCAGTAAATGATGGATAAATGAAAAATTTTGTTTTTCGGTTGCCATTTTACACATTCAGTGTTAACCAACGGTTAGCCAAATGTAAAATGAATTAGAAAAACAAAATCTATATAAAAAAAATATATAAAATAAAAAGCAGGCGGGCCCACGCCCATAAAAAAATAATTTTCATTTTTAGCTACTTGCACTGGACCGATTTTTCTGAAACTTTGCACACATATCGAGCTGTCATGACTAAATAATTTCGTGGTTGGAAAAGTGGGCGGGGCCACGCCTCTAAAAAACTTTTAATTTTGAGGCACTTGCACTGGACCGATTTTTCTGAAACTTTGCACACATATTGAGCTGTCATGACTTTATTATTTCGTGATTAAAAAAGTGGGCAGGGCCACGCCCATAAAAAAAAGTTATAATTTTGAGGTACTTGCACTGCACCGATTTTTCTGAAACTTTGAAAACATATTGAGCTGTCATGACTAAATAATTTTTTGATTAGAAAAGTGGGCAGTGCCACGGCCATAAGAAATAAGTGATAGTTTTTAGCTCCTTGCACTAGATCGATTTGTCTGATACTTTGCACACCCATATTGAGTTGTCATGACTATATAATTTCGTGATTAAAAAAGTGGGCAGGACCACGCCCATAAAAAAAGTTATAATTTTGAGGTACTTGCTCTGGACCGATTTTCGTGAAACTTTGCACACATATTGAGTTGTCATGATTATACAACTTCGTGATTAGAAAAGTTGGCAGTGCCACGCCCATTAAAAAAAATTATAATTTTTAGCTTTTTGCACTTGATATTCAATTAAAAATCAGAATGCATTTTTATTCATTAAGGGGCGTAGCAACGCGCGCCGGGCTTTTCTAGTCTATATATATAAAAGTGAAACTCTGTGTGTGTGTGTTAGCTATAGACTTTGAAACTGTAAAACCGATCGGACTCAAACTTTGGCAACTTAATGTACACATTCCAGGGAGTGTTTATGGGTGGTAAAAAGTGGGCAGTGCCACGCCCATACAAATTAGTGATAAGTTATAATTTTGAGGTACTTGCACTGGACCGATTTTTCTGAAACTTTGAGCTGTCATGACTTTATAGTTTCGTGATCAGAAAAGTGGGCAGTGCCACGCCCATAAGAAATATGTTATCATTTTTAGCTACTTGTACTAGATCGATTTTTCTGAAACTGTGCACACATATTGAGTTGTCATGAGTATACATTGTTTTGATTAGAAAAGTGGGCAGTGCCACGCCCATAAGAAAAGTTATAATTTTCAGCTACTTGAACTTCACTGATTTTTCTGAAACTTTGCACACATATTGAGCTGTCATAACTATACATTTTCTTGATTAAAAAAGTGGTCAGTGCCACGCCCATTAAAAAAATTATAATTTTAAGCTTTTTGCACTTGATACTCAATTTAAATTCAGTATGCATATTTATTCATTAAGGGGCGTAGCAACGCGCGCCGGGCTTTTCTAGTCCTTAATAATTCAGTAAATAATTGAAAAATATTAACAAAAAAAAATCTTAAATCTTAACCATTAAAACATAAAAAAAAACATTTAGTAATAACATCGTGTTTTAACAACAATTCATGTCTGTTGTGAACGGGGTGTAAAGAATATGTTTGATAAATTCCATTGTCGTAGCTACAAATCTTTTACGGGGGTGGCAAAAGCTTAAAACAATTTTTTTTGGGTGGGGTTGGTGTTGCATTGTACGCTTCAGAATAATCTAGTTACGCTCATGATGAATTCCGTGTTAAATTTAACTTAAACCTTATAAAAATTAAGCAAAAACATTAAAAAATTAATCACAAAATATTTTATTTTTTTTTATTATTTTTTTTAATAAATTTGTAAAACTTTTTTACTTGGCTTTAACAAAAAATCTTAAAAGATAAATATTTAAAACTAACATATTAATCAAAATTAAAATAAATTTATAACAAAAAAAAAACTTAAATTTAATATAAAAATTAAACAAAAAAAAAAACAAACGGAATTAATAACAAAAATAAGAGCATACAATTATTGATTTTTTAATTAAAAATTATTTTAAGCTCCATTTCTTTGCAAATAACACGTCCAACAGATATTTTCAGAAATTGGGTTCCATAATAGCATTTTAGGCACTGGAAAGACCTACAATTGCTTTATGCAAAATAATATTTTCTGCAAAAATTATTACTGTTGAAATTAAATAATTTGGCTGTATTTATTTTTTTCTAAATAACTGCATTCAAAATAGAAATTTGGATAGAAATTTGAATGGATATTGAATGTCGAGATTGGCAAACATGCATTCCCTACAAACTGATAGCACACACAATTCAATAAATTGTTTAAAAATCATATGAAATAATATTGTATAGTTGTATCACAACTATAGAAAAATATTGTATAGAAAATCACCAACAACTAGTACGAGAGTATACACTAGTATAAAGCATTACAATAATACAATCAGTACATATTTATGAGGGGTTGTGAACTGAATTAGAGTTTCGGTACTTTCGTATATAATGACTACAAAGAATCTCTTCCTCTGAATAAGCAAATCATTGAATAAAAAAAAAACTATAAGAAAAATTTACAAAGAGTTTAGAAATTTTCATTTTAGAATTTCAGATAAATAGTCAGTGTCCACACAAGCAACAAAAATTTTACGAAATTCTTAAGTTTATGTTAGAAAGAAAGGCAAACTACTACATCTACTGGCAATTATCTCTTGTTTTTCAAATTCTTATGGTTAATGGTTGGCTGTATAAAAATATGCCCAACAAAATTAAAATAAAACTGCATAAACGGTGTCCCACGTGTAGACAAGAATGCAATTTTTAAATAGAGATTAAAAAATTTGCTGCAAATTAAATTGCATCAAGTTTAATGTGGGTCCAGATTTACATACATACTCGAAAAATATTATCAATAAAATTGTGTGGAACTATAAATGTTTAAAAGTTAAAATTTTTTTTTACAAAATTGTCAAATAAGTTTAACGTGTCTATGGTTAGAACAGATTTGTTTTTTCCTGCTTAAAAACTAATTAAAATTATATTTATTTTAATAACTTTGTATATCTTTCAATCATTTAAATTATAGTTCTTAATAAGTTTACGACAAATACTTAAAAATAATATTCATTTAAGTATAGCTTAAGTATAATTTTAATATTTAATAAATTTAATTAATTTCATAATCATATTGTGACAACACTAAATTGAAGACTACGTTTTTTTTGTTGGAAATTTTTATTTGATTATATTTGAACGAGGCATATTTACAAGATAATCTCGTCGCAACAGCTGATCGGTAAGCATAAGGTCAAGATTTGTTGAATTCGCTTTGATTTTTTTTTTAATGGCAGGGATGGGAAATAAGATATTTCATTTAGTTCATTGCAAAATTTATGTAGTGTAAATTTTTTTTTTAATGTATACATATGTTTTACACATTAAATTATATTTGTTGTTTTTATACCCCATATCATGGGTTTCACAAATATATTTATCCTTATTTGGAATCAAATAGTATTAAAATAAACTGCTCATAAAAGCTTTGCCATCTCTGTTATAAGAATTTGCCTGTACAGAAAACAGCTTTAAGAAAGTTGCTCTATTATAGCAATTCGCCGTTACATATACCTGCATACACAAGGCGTATTCATACAGGTAAAATTTCCAGATCATCTGATTGGGAATTATTTGGTCAGAATTTGTTGAATTCGCCTCAAATTCATATATTAGTGCAGGGATGAAAAATGAGATTTTGATTTCTTTATTAAACAATTAACTTGAGTGTACTTTTTTGATAATAAATGTATAAAAAATTTATGTATCTTTGTTGCTTTTGCACAATTTGTAACGCTTTTTAAAAAGATATATCCTTCTTTTCATCAAATTTTATTAAATTAAACATATTATAACAACCTTTCCATCCCTGACATACGAATTAGCCTTGACAGAAAACATCCCCTAAAAAGTTGCTTTATTGTATCAATTCGCCGTTATATATAACTGTATGAATATGCCTTGTGCATAATTATGCCGTAGATTTGAAATGTTCTCTAAGAAGAGGAAAAAGAAATAACAAAAGAGACGAAAGACTCGTGAGAACGATTTTTATACCCTTCACCTGTGGTGCACAAGGGTATATATAGCTTTGTCATTCCGTTTGTAATTTCTACAATTTTCATTTCCGACCCCATAAAGTATATATTTTCTGAAAGCTTATGAATAGAGGAGTCGATTAAGCCCTGACCGTCTGTCCGTCTGCCCGTCTGTCCGTGTGTTGGTTGAAATCAACTTTTAGAAGCAACTATATGTTCCTCAGATCTGTATATGGTATCAATCTCTTGGAAATATCCAGGAATGAATCGCTATTGAAATTCAGCACAATCGCCCCATAACTTTCTGAGATATGAGCAAAAAACCACGACCACCTCGTTTTTTTTCACAATTACAACAACAACATACATACATACATACATGTAAAAAACATACCAAACAAAAAAAATTACAAAAAAAAAATATTAAAAATAAGAAAAAAATAATAAAAAAAACTACAAAAAAAAAATTTTAAAAAAATTTAAAAAAAATTTTTAAAAAAATGTTTTAAAAATTTTTCTAAAAAAACTTTTTAAAAAAATTTTAAAAAAATTTAAAAAAAATATAAAAAAAATAATAAAATATAAATAATATATTAAATAAAATAAAATAAATTTTTTTTGGCTCAGCTGGGATTCGATGCCACATTTATTCTAACGTGTACGTATGCACGTATTTTATATGAGATGAATGGTGATACAAACAATTATTATTGCATGACTACACGTTGTGAAGGGTATATAAGATTCGGCACGGCCGAATATAGCACTGTTACTTGTTTATTATTGTTCTCAAATTAAAGGAAATAAACAAATATATGTAAATTCTTTCCATTTTTATAATTCTTATTAAAAGGACAATTGATTTCTGTGTTAAAACAAAATTTTTAATATATTCCTCCCTATTCTGTATTTAGAATGAAATTAATTCATTCGGAGTTGCCAAAGCATTGTTGTTATGAACAACGACAACACTTCAATAACAATTCCAATTCACGCGGAATATATAGTCCATTATCTTTAAAATATTGTTAAACATTTTTCTTGTTTATGGAATTCTGAAAAACTCTTTGGTTTTGATCAGCTTGCATTTACAGCTATCAATGTTTATGTATTAGTTGTCAAAACGTATACCCATGACAGGTACACACTTATTAAAGACTAGTTCAAGGCCACTTAAGACTTTGAACCTAACCTAACGTTACTGCCCTAGATTAAAATATGGATCGTGCGTTTTCCGAATTAGACCGAAATACTCATGTTGACTAACAAAGATTTTCTCCCCATCATCTTCAAATACAATATAAACGACAAATGCTGTCAAAGACAAAATTTAAAAATATCTTATAGACATGTATAAAAACAATATCGTCTACGACAATTTAGCCAAATACTTAGGCGCTCATAATTATCTCTTTGGCATGGGTGTTTTGATAATAATTATAGGAATTCCTAATTTAAATGTCTAAAAAGCAATATGGCAATATTGCGACGGATCTCGACAGCTTTAATAAAAAATAAAAAAGACACTAAATGGCGAAAATTTGTTTTCTTGTGAATTTTTATAATAAAAATTAATTTAAAGCACGATGGCCACGTATCAAACTGATTTGTCAAACTCAGTTTTTTTGGTTGTGTTAGTGAAAAAAATCTCACACGTATATGTCCATGTGAGTTTGACGAAAATCAAAACAATTTAGATTTTCACTGCCGCCGCTACTATGATTTGAAGCGAGTTTGATGTGTTGCTGCGAAAAACGTCAAATGGCATTTTTATTCATTTTTCGCAGCGACAACATCGTACGGTAACAATTTTGTGGTTAAATAAAATATGGAGGAAAAAAACTTATACTTGAATTTATTGAAGTATATCGTGGTTTGCCTGCTTTATGGCAGGTTAAATCCAAGGAATACAGCAATAGAGATGAGAAAAATTCATATTTCTAAAAAAAAAATAATTTGTAAACATTAAAAATATTTTGCGACCAAATTAATCACACGTTCTTTCGTTTTAAAAACAGTTTTGAAATGAAATTTGATGGTTTGAGTTTGATACGTTGCTGTGTTAAGCAAAACCAAATATTACCAATACATACATATTATTTGTCAAATCAGTTTGAACGTGGCCATCGTGCTTAAGGGAAAACTAATCATAATTGCAGATTTTTTCGAACTTAAAGATGTTGCAATGCTGCCATATTAAAAATTTATTTTATTTTCAAATTTTTTAAAATACTTTTTAGCGGTAATGATGATTTTAATGGCATACGAGTATTTTTCTTACGTGACAGGTATTTCTCACACGAATAGTTACATAAACAGTACAGTGAGAAAAAACAGCTGTTTGTCTCGATTTTTTGTATTTCTGTATCAATTTACATGTTTTCAAGTTTACAAGTTACAAGTTAGTTTACAAGAGTTACAGAACATGGACACTGGATTACCTTTCATCTAAATGGTTTAAGACAATAATTCAGATAATTGAAAAAGGGTGCCTATATTGCTCTTATCAAAGCAGCATTAGCAGGTGTAAACGCAGGTAAATTTTAAGTTTAAAGGCAAATTTTAAATTGATAGTTATTTTTTTACTTTCGCCCTTATTTTCCCTATTTTTAGAAAACATTATTAATCAAAATAATTTCCACATTTATATATAAAAATTTTTTTTTTTGATTAATGAACCTTTGATTTTGAATATCGATGGTTAACGATTGAAAACAATTAAAGCTGACAATTTTTATTTGACATTCAATAACAATGGCAAACTGGCATCAGCGCAATGGATAAATGGGTTGCCATCTTTATTTATTTTATTGAGGATGAAATGCCAGTTACTTGTTATCAACCAGCGATTTAAAGATTATTTTGTTGTTGTTGTTATTTCGAGTGTCTTAATTTAGTTTCTTTTAACTAATCATAATTTAATACATATTATAAGTAATCATAGGACATAATTGTAATAATAATAATAATTGTAATGTTAATAATTAGATTAAGTACATACTTGTATCCTTTTTTTAAATATATTTTCTTAAATATACAATTTTAAGCGGGGGGTTTGTTTTTTTGGTTTATTTTATATTGTTTTTTGTTTGTCTATATGGCGAAAAAAAAACAATTTTTTTTGTGCGAAGTTTGTTCTATTAGCCTTTTTGCTTTCAGTGTTGATTTCCCTTACAAAATGGCTGCATGTAAAGGATAATTTGTAGTAGAGAACACAAAAACTTTTAAGCTAAATTTCTTTGTCTTTGTCTTTTTTTTTTTGAATCATTTTTTATTGTGTTTAACGTTAAGCTCTGCGGGGTATTTTCTTTACCATTAACTTAGGCTTAAATGTAGCATTAAATAGTTAAGCTTAAATGTTTTCTCAAAATATTTTTCTGTGATTTTAACTAATTTCCATTATGCTAATAAAAGCTTCTTAGAAATTTGGTTATAAATCAAAACCGTTAGCTGTTGCCAGCGGCAGCAGTTTGAGCCATATCATTGTTAGGGTTTTTAGCAGCTAAAGCATCATTAGCATTTGTAGTTTTAGAATTTTTGTTGGTATTTGTGGAAACTGTTTGATTGGTTTCGGTTTCTGTTAGTGTTGGATTAAGTACTGTATTACTGGGTATAGATAAAGATTTTAAATAGTGCGACGGCCGAATGGATTTTAATTGAGTGGTACCATTAAATTTAACATTCACCTCACCCACCATACTTAAGGGGTGCATGGCTGTGGTCCCTTTGGAATCCTCTTTATCCTTTAATTTCATTTCGGTGTCTAAATCTGGTGATGTTGCCGCTGACAGAATGGTTGGTGTGGTAGTGAACGTTTGACGATTAGCTAGTGGAGAAGAAAATACAGCCGGTGTATTTTTATAACCAATACGACTAAATAGACTACCAGTACTTAAGGAACTACTTTGACTGCTATTGCTACTGGTGCTGGGTGGACTAAGGGGAGTACCCATTCCGCTGTCCACCTCCAAGGGACTCTTTATATTGGCCATAAAACGATCCACATGCTCGGGCAATTTCAAGTCATCTAAACGTGTTTGCATGTCCTGCATATTGGGTACCTTGTCATCGTACAAGCGATTAGGTCTTTGTTGTTGTTGTACCGCAATCGCTTTTGGTTTTATTTGACGTATGGGCGAAGTGGAGTCTTCACCACTACTAGTGGCCGCCTCATAACGATTTTGTCGCTGTTGTCTCAACTGTTCGTAGGTGTTCTCAAAAAAGGGTGTCTTCTTGATTTTTTGGGGCGAACCATGTTCGTCTTTTTCGTTCAGCTCTTCGAGGACTTTCAGTGGAAACCCCAAGTGACTATTAACCGATACTGATTTACCTATTTTACGATCAGCAAATAAAGGTTTGCGCCTTTGTTTCTCCAAATCGTCTAACTGCTGGAGGACTCTACGTATTTCTTGGGGTATTTCCAAATCGATATTACGTTCGGCTAAATGTGAGACATAACGTCCTAGTGTTTGTATGGTTAACTCTAGGGATTGTACTTGACTTTGGAGATTTGTTATTTGAGATTGTTGCGATGATCGCGTCTTTTCCAATTGAGCTATAGATGATTGGGCAAACTGGTAGACAGAAAGAATAAAAGATTAAATTGCCTGACTTCTTGAAAATATTTATGCATGGGATTTAAAGGGAGGAACAGAGATATTTATAACTTCAAATTTGTTTTTGTTTGAAAATGAATCAACAAAATATCTGACTGATGTGGATAATAAATGGAATATACACTGTTAACTTTACTGCCTCTCCCATAGTCACATATATCTTTCAAACATGATGGAGCTTTTCAAAATTTTAAATTGACTTACTTGTAATTGTTGTTCCAAGTGTGAGTTTTTCGATTTTTCTTGATTTAGCATTTCCAAATGATGATTAGTTGTGGTGATTTCCTCCTGCAACACATTGTATTCCACATTATATTCCATTAATTGTTTGTTAACGTCCATATTAAAGACCTTTCATTCATTAAAAAATAAAAAAAAAAGAGTTAAAATATATAACTTCCCCAGCTAAAGTCTTTTAAAACTTACCATTTTCATAACCTTTTCCATGGTCTTGGCATCGATTTTGGGTACCACTGTCTTTAAATAATCCATAATTTCTTCGAAATTATCGCGTGCCAGCAATTCATCCTGATGTACCGTAAGTAGAGCAATGGCAAATTTGAAAATGACTTCTGAGGATTCCAAAAACATTAAATCGAATACACGAGCCACAAAACCCAAGGGGAATTGTGAACTAAAGACAGTCAAGATCCAAGGAGCCGCATAGAGCGTAGGAGAGACATCGTTTTGATCGAGCCAAACATAAAGATCGGGTAAATGATCTTTGACCAGACGTGATAGCTGATACAGTTGTAACTGGAACTTTTTCATGTCAGGCAAGTATTTAGTGCGCATTTGTCGATGGAACATTAGATGTTTAAGTAGTTGGAAAGCATCAGCTTCTTCACACTTTTAAAGATACAAAACGTTATCGAACGTTTCAAAAATATTTGCCAATAAATCTTTAACTTACGTGCAATAACAATATGCCGCAAATAAAGCCCAATCCCTGACAATAACCCAATTCTGGATCCAAAATCGAATAGGCCTTTAATAGATTAAACAATGATAGTTGACCCAGACCTAAAGGATCTTTGTAGAATTTATGATTCGGGAAAGTTCTACCCAAATCAATGAAAATGGCATGCTGATGTTCAGTGAGATTTTTCAGAAGCACATCATAAGGCGTGTTGAAGTTGGGGAATTTGTTGGTATCGACAGGTGCCGTATTCATGGAATGCTGTTCGGCCAAAAAACTCCAGACATCACCCCGCTTAGAGCGCGGCACTCCCGTCTTAATAGCTTGGGCCAATACTTTGGGATCCTTTTTGTTGCCAATTTTAATGGAATCTCTTTCGATAAACATTTCCCAGCGATCGATTAATTGCTTGTCGCAAGGTACTATTTCCTCATAGTCCAATTTAATGCGTTTCAATTCGTTTTCATTTTGTCTGGCCTGTAGCATGGCATTCTCGGTTTCCATGCGATTGAGTAAAATTATTTGACGTATTGCTGTTTTCCAGAGTTCTCGCAGCTCTTCGCGCGAGCGTTTTCCTCTTTTGGGTTCTGTTACAAATTAGTCAGTAAAATATGAAAGAATTTGAAATATATTGAGACCGGGTAACTTACGTGTTATTCGCATGGGTGATAGAAATTCTGATTGGACATCTTGTTCCATGCCTTTGGAGGGTGTAACCACACTGTTAAGTATAGCCTGTCGCCAAGAGCCCAGATGAGTTTCAGATTCTTTAGGGCTATTGCCTACTTTGATAAAGCTACATAAAACAAATCGCGGTTTAGGTAAAACTATAATTTAAATTTAAAGAAAATATAAGAAAAACTTACATGTCCATCATGGGGCTCTTTAATTGCTCCGCTGTGGGTTTACTTGGACTAGCATTTATCGAACCTAGAGTATTTGATCTAGATCTAAAATGTTCGGGTGGCGATTCAGCATCATCTTTGCCAGCCTCTAGTTTGGGTTCAGCCGAACTTTCCCGAACTTTATGCTCTTTAACTGTTAAAGTGTTCGAGCCCATATCATCCTTAGAAGCCTTACGCTTTAACAAATGATCAAAAGAATTCGTTAATGACCTCTTAGCCTTCATAAAGATGGTACTGCCACCCAAGTACTGATTTAAAAACTCTGATCTATTTTCGGCCGTGTCGTGCACATGTCTTTGTTGCCTCGACTCACAGTGTGCCCTCAACAGCATCATGAGGAACTGATTTTGCTCCACTAGAGGAGCATTCGTTTTCTCAGAACCATAAAATTTTGCCCATATAGTATCTTGTTCGTCATCGGTCAAAGTCTCTATACGTCTAAAGATCATAGCTTGCGTTTTCTTCTCACTCAAACCCTCGACATCGGTACACAGCTTGTGATACCACAACATGGGACAGTGATCACACGAAAAGATTTGTGTAGCCTCTTTACGTTTCTGTTCGGCACATGTTACGAACGCTTGTGAAATGGCGGCCACTATATCATCACAGACATGATCCGACTGACACTTAAATACGTAACCGATGTAGCCATCGTTTTGGGCTTCGCGACAAATAATACCAAAATGATCGGCATTCTTTTGACCTTGTGCACAGCTGGCCACATCTTTGAAATCCTTATAGAGTAAGACCTGTTTGCGATCAGGTGAGATCAAACGTAAATCCGAGCGACCGACTAAAAAGACCATAGTACGATTCTGTTCTACGTAGGGAGGTATACAGCCATAAGAAGCAGAACGATCGCGTTGTTTGGGTACACTAAGGGTAAAGGGAAGATACAAATTATTAATAATTTATTTTTTATAACATTTGAATATGAAGAGTGTAGTGGTTGATGAAGTGGTTTTTAAACGCCAGCAAAAAAAGCTCTTTCTATAAACGTTAAATTTTTGATGGTTTTATGGACTTTTTGTTAAATACTAGATTTGTCTTTCTGTAAAATTACGCAGTGAAATGCTGTTGTGTGTGTTGTGGCCTTCTACTAATATTTTCTTTGCGTTTGAAAATTAAAAGATTTTTTTCAATAAAGTTTTTATTACCTCTTTGAAAGGCTTGGGTTAGTTACGGTCTGGATTTTATGCAGTTTTTGCTACAAATCGTGATTGTTCCGAATAACTGAGTCACTATGTTTCACTAGATTATATAATAGATCAACATTGCTTGCAGATATGTGTATTGGTTCCGTTTTTAGACTCCCTTCTCTTCCCAGTAATTTTAAAGGGAACCAGTTGGCATCACTTCCTTCACTGAGTCCCATGCCGAATTTACATTGCCAACAATTTCAATTGAACAGTTCTTCTTTATATTCAGCTTCTTCGTTAGGCACCTAATGTGTGTCTCCTATAATTCCTACTTTAACACGATCTGAGTCATTTTAATCTGTTTAAGTACGAGGTTCAATATTGTTTTATGACCTATCAGTAACTACACTGATGTCTCTATCCATCCGATAGTACAGTGCACCTCCTCGATCACATTTTGGAATACTATTTAGTGGTCGTTTTTTCTATAATTTGTTTTTGTTACACTTTGTACATAATACATGTAAAATTCTAACTCAAAGCAATCGTTCGGTTTCAAAAAACAGCACATTATTTTATAAAATGATAGATCATTGACTTGATGTTCTAATTTTCCAAAAAGTATAAAGATGAATCGGCTTGAAGTTTTCCTTAAAATTCTTCTCATTGTTATGTTTAACAACATGTTTGATTTTAGGACCGTAACGATCTTAACGACCCTGAATACTAAAAATTGTTCGATGTTAAAATGTTTCTTTGCTTAATTGAAATATGTCTTCACTATTTAAACCACTTCAGCAAAATATTCTAAAAATCTTAAAAATATTTAAATAAAAATTGCAAAATGTGTGACATGCTTGGATTCGAGTGTAAAGCAGAAGTGTATTGGGGGAAAAATAAACGCTTTAAGATATTGTAAGAAAAAACTGTTTATGAAAAGTAATAAAGAAATAGTACAACTCAAAATATAAAAAAAAAATATAAATAAAAACTCAAGAAATTTTGAAACACTGAGAATAAGAATCAATACTTTGTATGGTACTAGTATTGTGGCTTGTGACTAAATATTTTATCTTCAAATAGACAGACTTCGTCTTATCATAGAAATGGCCGCATATCGCTTAGATAAGCTTGGTAATTCCCTCTGTGTATGAACGCCATATTCAAATCTATGGTCTCATTCATATAAAATCAACTGAATAAAAATAAAATAAATCAAAAAATAAAATAAATCAAAAAATAAAATTTTGAAATAAAATCTGAAAGTCCTTATAAACAAAAAAAAAGAGGAATTACTTTTTACCAATAGCAAAAACAAAAAACCACTAGAGTGCTATATACGGCCGAGCCGAATCTGATACTACCCTCCACCAACATGTAGGCATAATGATCACATCGTAATGTAGCCAAGATTTCTGATTTTATGTTATACGTATAAATATTGGCTTATTATTTCCGACGCCATCTTTGATTTAATATTATTACATAGTTAACTGTATTCTACCAGTCAAGCAAGTTGCTAAAAATGATAACTCATTTCTTATGGGCATGGCACTGCCCACTTTTATACCACGAAATTGTATAATCATCAGAGTTCAATATGTGTGCAAAGTTTCAGAAAAATCAATCTAGCACAAGTAGCTAAAAATTATAACTTATTTCTTATGGGCGTGGCACTGCCCACTTTTATAACCACGAAGTTATGAAGTCATGACAGCTCAATATTTGTGCAAAGTTTTAGAAAAATCGATCTAGTGCAAGTAGCTAAAAATTATAATTAATTTTTTATGGGCGTGGCACTGCCCACTTTTATAATCACGAAACTGACATTAGAACCTTCTCCTAATAATAACAAATACAACAACAAAGGAATTAGTGAAATCGGTCCAGCCATTCACGCGTGATGCCGTGACCAAGGACAAAAGGGATTCATTTTTATATCAAAACGATTTGTTAGTTTTTCTCTGGAATATTTTTCCAGCCATTGGTTTGTAATTTGGTCTCACTAACGTGTTTCGAAATTGTTAAGGAGCTTTAGAAATTTGATATATTTTTATGAAATACATATTTTTCTTAATAATTTTTGTCTATAGCTTTGCCGATTAGTGGCAAATTTGTGCTAAACTTACGAATATCCCCAGAGGCATATTAATCAATAAATGTGTCTATAAATAATTCTATTGCTGAAAAGTTATAATTTTTGTGTTAAATATATGGGACAAAACAGCGGCAGTCATGCTTATTTTTTATGTCTCAGAAACTTATAAGGCGACTTGGCTTGATTTCGAAAGCAAGTCATTTTCAAATATTTCCAAAAGATTGATGTATTTGGAAGCTTCAAAAGTTGATTTTAACCAACACATGGACAGACGGACATTACATAATCGACTCTACTATTCATAAGCTTTCAGAAAATATATACCTAATGGGGTCTGAAATCAATATTGTAGAAACTACAAATGGAATGACAAAACTATATACACCCTTACACTCACTGTAATAATAAATGTTGTTTGCAGCCAACTTCACTTACTAACGCTCGTTACCAATCGGATTTTCAAATTTTAGAACGTTTACGCTGCTGCACTAGTTGGGTTTGCTGCAAACAATTTGTATGATAATTAAAATTTTTGACTGATAGACAACTCTTGATTTTAAAGGAAAAGTAGATTTGATTTCCATGTTGATAATAACGTTTGCAAACGGATCAAAAGCCATATGAAAAGATCTGTAGAAATATGACTTTCGAAATAAAAAGTAGAATATATGAGTAAAATATAGAAATTACGGCCTTGCCCATTTTAACTTTTATAATATTGGTATTAAATAAAAGGGCTTGACAAGTAGAATATGAAAAAGTTTAAATCTAAGATGGCGTCCTCAACCACATCAATATGAGTCAGGGTTGCAAAATGAGAACATCAAAATTGTTTTTTTTTCGACCCCAATTGTACCAAAAATTTTATTTTAACAATTTTTTTAATTTTTTTTATTTTAAATAAAAGCCAGAAAAAAACATAAACATAACATAAAATTGTACATAAAAATTCATTTTTGTAATATTAAATTAATATTTGTACTTAAAAATTCATTTATACTTTAAAAGTATTTCTTTAAAAAAAAAGAAACTGGACTAAGATATATGTATACAGGTGAATGCAAACAATTAATCACAAAGAAATGATAGCAACAATGAGTTACCATCGTAAATCAATCAAGACGATAAACCAAGGCATATTCATACAGGTATATGCAACGGCGAATTCGCTGTGATGTTCGCTGTCAGACGCCACATATAAAAAATACACAATAATTTTTTATACATGGAGTTTTACTGTAGCATTCCCCTTTAGCTGGGCTAAAAATTTCACCTGTATGACTTCGCCTTGCGATAAACTAGAGAAATTCTATAAAAAAAAACATAAACTGCGAAAGTTAGTAAATTGTACTAAATGGGTAATTAATGTACCATTGTACTTTTGAGGTTTAAATTGTACCACAAATAGTACAATTGTACCAACTTTTGCAACCCTGATATGAGTATCAAATAAAAGAGAGAATAGTAAAATACATAAAATTATGTAAGAATTTAAAATCAAATATGGTGTCAGAAACAATAAAATGGCGTCTAATATCAAATCTGAAATCTAAACTAAGCTCTGTTCACTTTGCCTTTATACATGATGGTAAAGGGTATTAACAGATTCGGCGCGGCCTAACAGCATTTTTTTTTTCAATTTTATTACTAAAGTTGCAAACAAATTGTGTTAAGTTTTCGTGAACGCTAAAAGATGTATATTGGTGTGAAAAACTCCAATAAATAAAATTCACAATAGCGTCGAATGTATGTATGTACATCATAATACCAAATAAAAAACCATTCTATCAGCTATTGCAACCGAACTTGTAAATCGAATAGCGCTCTTAATAAAAGCCTTAAAAAATCAGAAATTTTTTAGTTAAAAAATTTCGAAATGATGTTCAAATTTATCTTGATAAATTCAGTGGTAAATCATGCTTGGAATAAGGGATAAAGCAGGCTTGGTATACCTAATATAAATTTATAATTGTGATTTAAAAAAAAAAAAACTCAAAGAAAAACAACCAATTTTTTTTTAAATAAAAGCAAAAAATCAAAAGTGCTTTTTGGTGGACAAACTTAAAAATGGTGTTTGTTAAACTCAAAGGGGAATAAAAAAAATATGAATTTAAAAGTTTTAGGGCAACCTCTGTGGAATGGGACTACTACTCACTTATCCAAACCGTAATTAGGATTAATTTGTTGTTGTTGCTGTTGTTGTTGATTTTGATCTATTGACATTGGGGGCTGTACAGATGTTTGATTTTCCTCTTCTTGCTGGGATGGCGAAGGATTTTTATTTAAAATAACATTGGGTGGCAAATTCTCAGATTCGTAAATGTTTTGCAAATCATTTGTAGTTAATGCATCACTATTCAAAGGATGTGCAATAATAAATGGAAGTAAAAAAGTCTTGTCATTTGCTTTCTTTTAAGAAACCTTGCAACTTAAAATTAACTTACAAAACTGGATTCAAAATGTTCGCATTCGATTACGTAAACAAAATTTCAAACGCAATCGAATGTAGTAATTTACCACCAGTTTTAAGCATCTTCTATAAACGATATATCTCAATAATCACTAATTTCAAAAATACTTACTCTTTTTTGACATTTATTTCCAATTGACTCATGCCTCGTATTAGTCTGCTGGTGGGTGTTTTATTTTCTTTATTGAAATCCACCGATTTGATTTCGTCCTCATTGCTGCTAGTGCTTGCCGAGTTATCTTCATCTTTGCTTTTCTTTGTCAGTTTTATTTTTGTTCCTGCAAATACTTCATTTGGTGGCTCTTTTTGATCTTGCTCTTGTTCGGTATCCTCGTCTTCTTCATCCTCTTCCTTGACATCGTTGTGTTTGAGCGAACATGACTTCAATTCGATCGATCCGGTACCCACAAAGGTACCATCACTATTAATCGACATTTTACGATTTGAAGACAATTGCATGAGTCGCTGTCGTTGGGCATCGTATGCCTTGAATCTGGGCAGAGCATCGTCGATAAAAGAGAATGGCACACGTTTGTTGGAGACACGTATTTTACCAACGTACATAACCTCAAAAAAGTGAGTGTGATTGGGCGAGATATCGGCCAAAAGCGAGAGATTACTTTGAGCTGAGGTAGAAGTTGGAATGTTAACCTGAATAAATAGAAATAAAAGAGAGAAGGAGAGATAACGATAAAAAAAATTATGAGTTTATAAAGGGTTTCATAATGAAGACAGATCAATGTTGACAGACTATTGCGAACGTGTTGTTTTGTAAACGTCTATCATTACTATTTTACCTGCGTTTCTGATAAAATGTTAAATTAAAAATCTGCAGTACGTTTGGAAATAACTTTAATAATATTTTCAATTTTGTATATATTTTTCGGTAGAATGTTAAATTGAGAAAACCTATTTCATATTAATCAGTTTCACATTAGTATTGTTTAGCAGTTAGCTAATAGAACTATATATCAATTGTCCCAACAAAAGCACCGAATTCAAATTAGCCATAATTTTGTCAGTACGAGTTGTACGGTGATGGTGAAAGTTTTTCGAAAAGAGTAAAAGTTTTCGGACGCAATTATGAGCCAAACGAATCGTTTAATAACAAAATTTAAGAATAAAATAGTTCATCCTCCGAGTTGCCAGGCAGTGTTACTTCTTGATTCGACGATCCACATTGGCCATTAAGATCGTGCGATGTAACGCAAATGGAATTTTTTCTTTTAAGCTTTGTAAATGAAAAGGTGTTTGCGAATAAGTCTTAAATAGTTAAACATTTTAAAGAGAAAGCAGGACGCGTAATTATTAAAATGCAGCTTTGTTTATGTGGCAACCTTATTCAGAATTTCAACAAAAGAATTAACCTGTGTCAGAGCATTTATAGAAGCAATATCTCTGATGTTGACGGAACTATTTCTCTTAATTCAAAACGTATTTACTTTTTATTTTTAACCAAATCCGGGACACCAGATATAAGAAAAAACCAATAACTCATTGTCCACACATGCAACTGAAATTTTCGAGTTTGTGTTGTTCACACCGAAAGCAAAATTCGAGTTTTACTCTCTCAATTACCTAGCGGTTACACATGCCACTAACAGTTTGAATAACTCAATACACTTACAATCTTTTACTAATACACCCACATTTTTCGCAATGACAGCTAAATTTGCATGCGAGCAGAAATTTGATAATTGCATGCCATTAAATGACAAAACGATAAACAATGTTACCCTTTTAAAATTTAATGCAAATTTACTGGATTATTATTAATTTGTAATTTAACTTGCATGCCACTATTGGCATGTGTAAATGCAAGGTTAAGGTTCGCGCCAGTGATGCCAACATTTTTTGTGGAAAAATCTTAATATGTCAAAATAAAAATCTAATTACAATTTTTTTAATTTGCAATAAGTGTGTGTTAAACAAAAATAGTTAATGTTTATTACTAATCTTGTTAAAAAAAATATTTACACTACTTACATGTAAATATAAGTTTAACATTTATGAGATTAAACCATTGGGGAAAAAATTATGACATTTTATTCTATAAACTAGCCAAACCCGGCGCGCGTTGCTACGCCCCTTAATGAATCAAAGTTCATTCTGAATTTTAATTGAATATCAAGTGCAAAAACCTAAAAATTATAATTTTTTTTTATGGGCGTGGCACTGCCCACTTTTCTAATCACGAAATTGTAAAGTCATGACAGCTCAGTATGTGTGCAAAGTTTTAGAAAAATCGGTCCAGTGCAAGTACCTCAAAATTAGAACTTTTTTTATGGGCGTGGCACTGCCCACTTTTCTAGTCACAAAGTTATAAAGTCATTACAGCTCAATATGTGTGCAAAGTTTCAGAATAATCAGTCCAGTGCAAGTACCTCAAAATCATACCTGTTTTTTATGGGCGTGGCACTGCCCACTTTTCTAATCACGAAATTATTTAGTCATGGCAGCTCGATATGTGTGCAAAGTTTCAGAAAATTCGGTCCAGTGCAAGTAGCTAAAACTGATAACTAATTTTTTGTGGGCGTGGCTCCGCCCACTTTTTAATCACGAAATTATAAAGTCATGACAGCTTAATATGTGTGCAAAGTTTCAGAAAAATCGGTCCAGTGCAAGTACCTCAAAATTTAATTTTTTTTAGGGGCGTGGCCCCGCCCACTTTTCTTATCACAAAATTTTTTAGTCATGACAGCTCGATATGTGTGCAAAGTTTCAGAAAAATCGGTCAAGTGCAAGTAGCTAAAACTGATAACTAATTTTTTATGGGCGTGGCCCCGCCCACTTTTGTCCACCCATAAACACTCCCTGGTATGTGTACAACAACTTACCAAAGTTTGAGCCCGATCGGTTTTACAGTTTCGGAGTCTATAGCTAACACACACACACACAGAGTTTCACTTTTATATATATAGATATAGATATAGATTAGTCAAAATAATTCTTACACTTTTAACTATAATACTGTTAAGGTTTCAGATTTTTTGAAGCATTACAACAAATTTTGAAATTAAAGCAGAGCATTGAAAAAACTAGCTCACAATATGGTCTAGTAATTTTTGGAATTGTGTGCCAAAGGCATTCTACAAAAATAATTTATAAATTTGGAAAATCTTTAATAAAGTCAAAATTAGTCATCGAAATTTTAAACCTCATCAATTAAAGTCAGAAAAAGCTTTTTAATTTTCCGGCTTTGTACAGTTTAGGTCAAAATCTACCAATTCTTTTTCTTGAAAAAATTTTCGATTTAGTTTTTAGTGTAAAGAGAGTTTTCGATAAGTTCTAACTTACCGTTCCTGCGGAATTACTGAGACCATGTGTATAGGATTTGGATGATTTCATCTTTGACGATGACATTAAATTAGGACTAGCATCATGTTGGGCCTGACGTAACGCCTCGTTAAGCTTAAGATTTGTGGCTGGTGTGCTATGGATACCATTGCCAGATAAAGCTTTCTGCAGAGATCCATCCGCGCCCGTTGTACTATTGGCCACTAATGTTTGAGGTATGCTGCCGACAGAACCGCCCAATGTGTGGGCGGGGTCGCGCATTTGATGCATTAATTCGGCCATCTAAAAAAGTAAACAAAACAATTATTAAAAAAAAGTTCAATAATTTCCAATTAAAAATTAAACATTAATCTCTTAATTGTTTAGTATAATTTGTATTAAAAGATAGGAAAAGGGTAACCAAACAAAAAAAAAACTGTACAAAAACTCAAATACATAATACAAATGTGTATATTGCGTGGCTATTTATTATTAATACGTCCTCAGAGATGCTATAAAATACAATTAATTTTAATTGTTGTAGGTAAATATGACATACATATTCCCTACCTTAATTTTCATATCTGCATGTACATACATGTTTTACACTTTAAACCTTACATTATCCCTGTTATTTTTTTTTTTTTTTGATTAAATTGTCCTCCACCTACTTCTATCAAATGCAAATTAAGCCATCTGAGATTGTGTGACAAAAAATAGAAATTGTTTTGTTGTTGGCGAGTATTTCTTCTTATTTTGTTGTAAACATAAATACAAATGTACATTAAAACAGTACGGCAACATTATTGTTGCCTGGTTAAAAATGTTGTTACGGTTTTGAATAATTAATTTTGCAAAATGTTTAATTTTGATCTCATACTTGCAGTAAGCAAATATGTATGTATACGATTCTTTGATGTTTCAATTTACCTTGTACAAGGAACGTTTAATAGCATGTTTCGTGGGCAGACACATGTATGTATGTACATGAGGACAATATTGGCAGCTTCATAAACATTATCATCATTATCATTATCATGCATCTGTTTTAGTGTTTACCTGAAGTAAAAGTTCATAAATATACAGAGATGTGTACGTTTGGTTCATTAAATAATGTTTAAATATCAACTATTAACCTTTAAAGTATACATTCGTACTTATAATCAACCAACTGGCATTGGAATATTGTTTAAGGAGCGCGATTATTTTTCGAGTCGTTTTTTAATCGCATAGACGATTTTTGTAATATAATTATATTTTGCATTCCAAATGATGTTTTTCCGATTTATTTTGACGATAACGTATTTTAACTTTTAAAGATTGTTAGTAGTCAACTATCGTATTTGAATCTTCTAAATGATACTTTTGCGAGTCGTTGTTGGTCGAGTGTTTTTATGCCAATCCATAATCGCCATTCACATATTCTGGTGATAGTAAGGCGAATTTCACCTTTATGTTGGTAAGAGTAGAGCAAAAATAAGTTGTTTTTTTTTCAAGTAGACGTGTCGCGACTTATTTTTTATGTTTCTAAATAAAATTGTCTATAAAGTTTTTAACCAGAGTAAAAGAAAGCAAATGCAGCTCTTTAAAAAAAGTTAAAGTCAGGAAATCATTATATGATTGTGAAATAATTGAAGCTTATATTTGTGTTGTTTTACTTTACAGCTTTCAGTATCGTTTAAATGTCTATGTTGGTTAGTTAATACATAGGGTTGTCTCTTTTTCTCTTTTAACAATATGTCAATGTATCACGTTACGTTACATATTTAATAAACAGTAATACGTTTCGTTTATGTGACAGATTTTGTCAGCTGATTCATAACATTATAATTCAAAGCTACTAACTCCACCATAAATGGTTCCTTTTAAACAATCGACATTTAATGCCTGCAGGGTCACCTAAGCTACTGAAAGTTTAAAAAACTTCTCTACGCATGACAAGTACTTTAGAAATTATCAGCTCTAATCTGTAACAGCATACATGGGAATTATACATACATACATTCATATGTGCATACTTTTTATATACATAAATACATGTGTACATAAATTCATACATAATTTATAAAAAAAATTAAGTGAAAGAAGGAGAATTTTAAATGGCAGCGTAATGCGGTTGTTATGTTTAATAGGCTTTTAAAAAAGTTTATAACAATTAAATAAAAAAACAAGTAACAGTGCTATATTCGGCCGTGCCGAATCTTATATACCCTTCACAACGTGTAGTCATGCAATAACAATTGTTTGTATCACCATTCATCTCATATAAAATACGTACATATGTATATAATGGTTAGACTATATGTGGCATCGAATCCCCGCTGAGCCAAAAAAATTTTATCTTATTTTATTTAAGATATTATTTATATTTTATTATTTTTTTTAATTTTTTTAAAAAATTTTTTTACAAAAATTTTTAAAAAATTTTTTGAAATTTTCTTTTTAAATTTTTTTTTAATTTTTTTTTTTGTAATTTTTTTTATTATTTTTTTTTATTTTTAATATATTTTTTTTTGTAATTTTTTTTTTTTGGCATGTTTTTTGCATGTATGTATGTATATATGTTGTTGTTGTAATTGTGTAAAAAAACGAGGTGGTCGTGTTTTTTTGCTCATATCTCAGAAAGTTATGGGGCGATTGTGCTGAATTTCAATAGCGATTCATTCCTGGATATTTCCAAGAGATTGATACCATATACAGATCTGAGGAACATATAGTTGCTTCTAAAAGTTGATTTCAACCAACACACGGACAGACGGGCAGACGGACAGACGGTCAGACGGACAGACGGTCAGGGCTTAATCGACTCCTCTATTCATAAGCTTTCAGAAAATATATACTTTATGGGGTCGGAAATGAAAATTGTAGAAATTACAAACGGAATGCCAAAGCTATATATACCCTTGTGCACCACAGGTGAAGGGTATAAAAACACTATTAGCAAGATAAAGAGGATATTTTGTAAATACAGGGAATTAAATAAAATCAAATAATGTAACAGTAGTAACAAAGAAGTTACTTAGAAGCCTTCCCAGTGAATCAAATGTAAATCTAAAATATTTTATACGCCAAAAAATAGCTGTATTTATAAAAAAAACTCGTTTAGATGTTTTAAATAAAGTTTTTTTTTATAAATTTATTTTTTTAAGTTTTTTTTTTCAATTATTGTTTTTTAATTGTAAATTCATATTTAATTGCATAGTATTTTTTGTATATTTAGTACTAGCTTACCCGGTGCGCTTCGCATCGTATATAAAGTACTTCGATTCCCAACAGGAAATTTGTATTATTTTTTTATATTTATATGTATATATTGATATTTTTTGTACTATTATACATTTCATTTATTTTATTAATATTCGCCTGTGTTTTGTATTCGGAGTGAAATTAAATCGCTCGGAATTTCCATTGTATGTTATTGCTTATAACAACAATTTCATGGCAATTCCGAGTGATTTAATGCAGAACACAGGCGATTAAATCTATTTAACCAAATTTAAAATTTTTTATATCATCATTCGTTAGATATAATTGTGAAATAGTATAGTTCTTCCGTGGGTGATAACCTACCTCTCATCCAATCATAACCATTTCTGATTGTAATAAGAAAACTCTAGTCAAAATTACTCGTACAAAGTTTCAATCAAATTTCGTTTATAGTTTCCTATATATGACATCAAATGTTTTTTTTTTTGTATGGGGGATACTATGCCCCCTGCTCTGATCCTAACCATGTTTTTCTCAAATAAGGAAATTGTTATCAAATTAAATTGTACCAAGTTTGAAGGGAATAGCTGCTATAGTTCTCAAAATATATAAAATATATAAAATATAAAACAATAATATAGCCTACGTCCGTTCGGAGGATAGACCTAGAGTGTTGGTAAAAAAATTTTTAGAAATGGAATTAGTAGTTTCGAAGACAACTCTTAACATACAAACCAATTAAGCGGGAAAATCAATTAACCGGGTTCAATTATCCGAGGAAATTTACATGATTTTCGTATGCAATATTTTTGCCCGATCATGTGGTTCAATTAAGCGTGGAAACCAATTAACCGTAGGGTCAATTAACCGAAAAATACTGTAGTATAGATTTTGAAAACAGTGCTAACATACATACATACATACATACAAACATATATGTTTATTATGTGTTAGTATCATAGTTGAGATTTGTGGTACAATTGTACCAAACTTGATATAATCGCAAGTCTAGTGGTACACTGGTAGACTCAATATATTTTTTGGTTTCAATTTTCTTATTTCAAATTCATTTTTTTCTATTTGCAATTTTGCTTAAATCAATATTTATTGATTTAGTCCTGCCAAAGAAAATTTTAAAATTTCTTATGAAAATATTAAATTTATTTGGGATAAAAAGATCATTTCTTCATAAAAAATTAGAGTGGACTTTAGCTAGAAAAAACAAAAAATTATAATTAAAAAATGTTCAGCTGATTTTAGTAATCCTAACTGCCTAAAAACAGCTCAAGTTTGTGTTGAACTATTAAGTTAAAGTGCATTTTTTTCTGAGTGTAAATTTTTATTGGTCTTAAACTAAGAGTTAACTTTTAAGAAAAGTTAACTTTATAGTTTTAAAAAATGTACTTTAGTTTTGAATATGAGTAAGGGCCATACTTTTTAACATCGAGAATATTAATGAGAATTTCTTATTTTTTATTTCCTATTAGTTTTGTTTCTTCTGAAAAAAATATGATTAATTCTTATTTTCATATTTTTATTTCTAGTTATTTGCAAAATTTTGGTACAATTAATGTTCATTTGATACAATTTTACTATTTATATGGTACAATTTTATAATTTCTAGATCCCAACAGTGATAAATATACAAACATTAATATTCTTTTAAGTAAACAATGCACTTACACACATAAATGTTTGCATAGTTGACATGTAAATAATGTTGGTATATGAAACTATGTATGTACATGTGTACATATGTATGTATGTATGTATGTATGTATGTATGTATGTATGTATGTATGTATGTATGTATGTATGTATGTATGTATGTATGTATGTATGTATGTATGTATGTATGTATGTATGTATGTATATATGTATGTATGTATGTATGTATGTATGTATGTTTGTAGGTACTCGTTTATGTGTAAAGTAAACTAACTGTTGCATATTATTTTATGTTTATTTAAATTATTTTTATTTATAACTTTTATGTTTTTTCAATTCTGCCTCAAAGTTTATGCAGTTGAGTAAATGTAAATAAACTATGAAATTTTAAACATTGTATTTTTGCTATTTTTTTTAAAGTAACAATTTAGTTAGTGTCAACATATAAATAAAAGATTATTCATAAAATCACATACATCATTGTTTATGAATTATGCATGTTTGGATTGGAAAGCTAATAGGCATTTAGTTAAAAAAATTAAAACTAAATAGATTACCAAACTATTCAAACTTAAATGGATATTTAATGCATATTAGAATAAAAATGATTTCCCCACAAAAAATGAATGAATGAAACTAACACATACAAAATGCTTGTACTAACACATTTGCAACAATTTTATATTAAATTGCTGCTACCGGCAAAAAAATTGCATAAGCAAGAGCGGGACAGCTAATGTGTGTTAAATTCTTGACGCTTAAAACTCTAAATTTTTGTAAAAATATATTAAATTTTTTACATTAAAATAATAAATTTTTTTTAAATTATTTTTTAAATAATTAAGATTTTTTTGACAAGTATTTGCAGGAAATGCAAAAAAGTAAGTAAACAAAAAGAAGGCGTAACACAAAGTAAGTCTATAACATGCACAGGCATTAAAAGGATTCATTCGGAATCGTCGACGATATTATTATTATTATTAAATTGTATTTAATTTAACTGATCATAACAACTAGTCCATCTCTGATGTTTGAAGTCATCTTGACAGAAAACATCTAAAAGAATGCTTTGTTTTAGTAAAACTAAAAATTAAATCGGTTTAAACGTACGGCTTACACCAGCCATCGATTTGTTCAAATAGCGAAAAATTTTTTGTGCGCACATGAATTTGTTGGTGTGGACTGCTGTTGTCGATGTTTTATTCTTGTTCAAACAGCTTTGTCAGAACATTTGTTCGAACAACGATGTCTGATATTAAAAGGTATTTTGAATATGAAAGAAAGAGACAACACAAAAAATAGCAACAAAATACACTTTATACTTTTTCTCTATATCAAAGAACATGAAAAATTTTTTGACAGTTGCTCTGTCAACTTTTTATTCTAGTCTGAACAAATCGATGGCTCGTATAGAAGTAGAGTAAGTTCAGATAAATTATGTGTGCATGTTTGTATAGTGGTTTTGTTTTTAATCCCTTTAGCATTTGAAATTGCAAAAAACAACAACACAAAAGAGGGAATTTTAATCAAAAATTTTCTTTTATCATAAAGATCAATACATTGCATTTACAATAGAAAATGATTTCAGGCAAATGACTATCGCGGTGGTAGCTGACGAAGCGCATTTTAGACGTCCAATTTTTGGACCAATTTTTCGAGCTTTGCTGGCTTCATTTGTTGCTAGTGTAAAGGAATTAATGATTTTACAGGACCCTAAAGCAAATACTCGAGAGATGCAAAATTGCATTTCCATGGAGGCTAATTGACAGGTTCATTTCTCGAAATCAACTTATCGTGAAATTTTGATTAAAATAAATTTATGGTTGCGGTGTCTGTATGGTACGTATCGTTGCACCCCACCTCGCTCGCTTAATTGTCATTCATATTTTCAAATAAAAAATCATTGATCATAGAACTACGAACTATGGCTACACTAAGATGACACAAGCTACCACGCAGCAAACGCTAAATTTTCGAAATGTAATGGAGTCTGTAGGGCCTGTTGTAAATAAGTCTCATTCCAAATTGCAATCACAAACCCGTTAAAACAAAAATTGCGATCATCGGTGAACACAGTTTTGCGATGAAACTTCAGTCGAGTCAATGACTGATTATTGTGACTGTTATTTGACTATTAGCCCTTTTGTAGGTTATATCGAGGTTAAAAAACACGTTAAATTAATACACATGTCAGTATGAAAAAGGCGATTGAACTATATTTGAAAGTGACTCATGTGTTTGAATTACATCTATTATTTCTGTTGGTATATTTTATGGTCGTGCTTACATTTAAATTGACTTAAGAATTTATAAGAAATTATTGCAAGATTTTCAGAAAGTAAAAAATAATCTCAACAAGCATTGTTCACATAAAATCCGGTTATATTCTACTAGATAAATATTTTATCAATTAAAATCTTTAATCAGAGAAAAATTCTTATACGCGTGTGCAGCATTTAATTGTGTCTATTATTGCAAAGACGCGAAATTCAACAAGAAATTCAAAAGTAAAACCAAGTATAAATTTGTGATTTAAATTTATTTAATTGCTGTATTCTTTGCTTCAATATATACATAAAATTGTAGGCGACCGGATTTTGTGGGAACAGCGTTTTGCATATTATTTTGATTTATTTAAGTTATTTCGTATACAAATTTTACAATTACAAAAATTTAATATTTAAATATAAAAATAAATATTTTCAGTTTGTTATTTCCTTGTGGTGTAAAAATAAACATTTATTTCCCTATTTAACAAAAAAAAAAAAATAAAAAATAAAAAAATAAAATTAAATAAATTTTAAATCATTTAAACAAATTGTAAAAGCGACAAGAATTAGAAAGTGTAGAGAACTAAAAATAGATTTGGCGTAATTACCGAAATTTTAAAAGTCTATTAGAAAATTTTAAACACTTTAAGGTTTGAATTGCAACTTTGTATGTGTTTAATTATAGCAAAGAGAATGATATCAGTCTTAAATCATACAATTATATTATGATCAGTGCAAAAAAAAAAGTAAAAAAAGATTTGTCAACAGGGTTCTACAAAAAAAAAACATGTTTAATGATGAAATTAAAAATTGCCAGACTTGTCTATTTAATTTAAATTTGCCATAAGTTCTATGTTAAGAGAAAATTTTTGTTTAATTGGCTGCTTTTAGAAAATAAAAAATTAATCTGGTACGCTTTTTTTTTGGGACACTTTTTCATTTTGCGTTGATTTTGGAACACCTGTTATATGCTCCCACATAATATAAAATCCTATGTCTACATATTTTTTTTATAGAATTTTTTATTAACTAAAATTTTTTTTTATTTGAAATTGTTTAAATTATTGTCAAATTGACCAGGACTTTGTCAGAATATTTTCAAAAAAATGTAACTAGAATATTTTTTTTTACTTTAAATCTTTAAACCTAAATGATTTTTTTATACCCTTCACCTGTGTTGCAATCTGCATGTATAGCCTTGTCATTTCGTTTGTAATTTCTACAATATTAATTTTCGACCCCATGTCAGCTATGTCCATATTGGTTGAAATCAACTTGTAAAAATAACCACATGTTGCACTGATTGAAATCTAGCACAATCACCTCATAAGTTACGGATATATGAGCACGACTGCCTCTGTTTTTTTATACCCTCCACACAAAAGTGTAAAAGAGTCAGTTATGTGGGCATATTACGAGGTGAGTTATGTGCAAGAAAAAAAAACACGACTGAATTTGTTACGTTTATATAAAGTATGTACCTTTGGCGGGATTTGCGGAAAATCTTAGTTAAATGGGTCAATTATCGTCAAAGTTATCGGCGAAAAAATAAAAATGTCAATTATTGTGTAAATTTGTAATGAAAAAAGACACAGCATTCAAGTATGAACAAATTTTAATTTAAAATAAAAAGTTCGACTATAAAATTTTAACTACAGAAAACCATTTAGATTTAGAAAAATTATGCGTCGAGAAGCGACACTGATTGATCGACACTGTTGTATTGTCAATGGATGGAAGGGCAAGAGCCGGGGTCCATTCAATTGAGTTGAACCTCTCCTGTCTGGGGGAGTATGTGTTCGTTTGTCAGGCAGAGATGCTTGGATTGTTGCACGCGTTGGGCCACTTGCTGGAAGATCGAGTGCATGGGAGGAGCATTATCATAGTAGTTGATAACCAATCTGTGGTTGAATGCGTGCAGCGTACGGATATGAACTCGAAACTGGTGCTCGAATGTGTTCTGAAACTCAATGAAGTGTCTCTGTAAACGAGGTAACGCTAATGTGAGTTAAGGGACATGGTGGCATTGATGGAAATGAGGCGGCGGACGAACCTGTGAAAAGGGGAGCTGCGGACCGGAACCTAGAGTTGTTTTTGGGGATGGGATGGTGTGGGTGAAGCTCCTACAATGGTGGGAAGGTAGATGGAAATGACTACATGTAGACAGGCACGTATGGTGCTTGAATATATTATATTCTGAGGACCCTCAGCTGCTTTGGTCACAGGGCATATCAACTTCAAATATCATCTGCACAGGATCGAGGTTGTGGAGGATGATGTTTAAAGAATGTGCCTTGAGACTGCTGAGAGAGCGGCGCATGTGATATGCGAATGTCCGGCAATGGCTGGCAATAGACTTAGCACCACTGGCAGGCACACGTTAAATGATGCTGGCGATTACAAAGGACTCTGTGAAGAGGATTGTAGATAATCATTAGTCTGAAATATGAAGTCACAAAAGTCTAGAGCAAACGCCGGGGATTACACGGAACTTAGTGATATCGGGGTAACCTTGTAATCTCCGGGTAACGAAGGGAGTCAAAAATTGACCCGTTTATGCTTCGATATCCCCCCTACATGTATATTGTTTAGAGAAAATCCTATTTTTGGGCTAGTTTTTAAGCTTAGTGTTATATTGGAATTGGAATTATAATATTACTGTAATTAATAGTGGTGTTATCGAATGATATATATAGATGTTAACAGATGTAAGAGATGTTTTCAAGCTTTCTGAGTAGCTTAATGTTATAAAAAAAGGTGTATTCATTTTTCAGATTTTTATATTTTATATATTTATATTATATATTTTTTAGTTGATTTTTTAATTTAGCGACAACAAATTTATTAAATCTTTAAAGACAATTTTTTTAAACATCTCATATGGAAAGCACATGTCTGTGCAATATATATAAAATTAAATTGAATACCTTATTATCATGAACTAAATTTTAAAAATTCTTCGCAAAAAAAAAAAAAAAGTCAACGTCACAAAGCATGAGGTCTTAAAAGAGATTTTATTTCGCACGCTCTTGTCAAAACCTAATGAGTGAAAAGAGCAAGAAATCACCAAATCAAAACGTGATATCATAATTTTTTAAGATATTTTTTTTTATTTTCTTGAGATTTTGCCACAATTTACAATTTATTTCTTTATATACAAATAACTAGAAACAAGGCCATTTAATGGTTTAAAAGAAAATAAAGGAAGACGCTGTTTTGTCTGCAAGTGTAACAAAAAAAGCAAAAAAAAATAATTTCATGCAAAAAAAATTTTTTTTTTTTTTAAATCTATTAAAGATTTGTTATATTTTTGTATTTTTTACTAAAAGTCGAAATTTTGCTTAAAAAAAAACAAAATAAAAGGTCGTGCTGCCATTTTGGCAAATTATTTGCTTAAACCATTATTTTGTAACAATGCGACAACCCTCCTCCCACTACCAGCAAATAGAAAAACAAAAAATCACCAGAAATGTGTCACCTATAAATTAATTGCTATTTATTAGAAAAATATATATTTTCTTAAGAATTTTTCTAAGCAAACATTTAAATTGTTTAAACGTTCTTTTTTTATATTTTAAATTTAGGTTTGCACTTGGAGGTGGTGGTGGTGGTGGAACGTGTTTGTGTATTTAAAAATAAAATGAATAAAAAAAAGATAAAAACAAAGAACAAAATAGCGATACAGGGCCACAGAAAACTAAGAAACCACAATTTGCAATTGTTTCTATAATAAATAAAAAATAGAAAAAATTTATTTTTTTTAAATATCATCTCTTTAATGAGTGATCAATGATGAAATGGAATTTTTTTTTATAATTTCCTAACATTAATAAGTTTTGGGATTTTTTTTCCTTTTTGCGCATAGAAGATTAGTAGACAATAAAAGAAAACAAAAAATAAATAAAAAAAAAGTTAATCATATTAAACTAAAATAATAAAATTTAATGTTTAATTTTGTCTCAATTATCACAAGTCATTTTCATATAGTAATTTTTATTTATTCAATAATTTATTACGCTTTTAATGTTGTAGTTATAAGTCCAAAAATTTAAAAAAATTATAAACAAAACGCATTATTTTAAGTACGAACACTCATAAGTATGTCGTATTGCGTTCAACGTGCGTTAATGGGTTTTGTTTTTTTATAAATATGTATCAGCTATTTCGCTAGCGCAGTTCTTTCTATTTAATATATTCTAAAAAGAAAGCACACAAAGTTCCATAAAAAAGCGAAAAAGTACTTTTTTCCCTAATAACATTTTCAGTTTCACCACGGAATATTTGTCTCTTATTACAAAAGTCTGATTTCAGAAACGTTACAATTACAGGAGTACTATATAAAGCCAAAAAGTACCTTTTTTCTCGCCCAATATATTTTTATCCTTTCCTTAAGGCTATAATACACGGCATGTTTTTTACATCTGACTTTAAAATTTGTGAGACATATGTAAATCTACATGTCTGTCAAAATTTTACTTTTACGCTGCCTGCTTTGCAGCAGCAGAGATTTCTGCCAACGACTGATGTCACATGTTTTTACAGAAGAAAATAGAGCGCACTCTAATTAAAATTTTGTCAGATGTCTCAACACATGTTTTTACAGATGTAATGTTTTAAAGGTAACACACGACATGTTTGTATTAGCAGTGGAGAATTTGACAAGTCAGATGTAAAAAACATGCCGTGTACTAGCTCCTTTAGAATCAATAAACACCAATTTTAACTCAATCTCATCTCGGATCAATAGACTCTAATTTTAAAATTTTAACTTTATAAACACGTAGAAAATACAAAAAGTACCATAAAAAGCGAACAAGTAACTTTTGCATCGCCTAACTTATTATCAATTTCAACTTGCAATAATAGTCCGTGATTTCAAGAAACTAGTTTTATAAACGTTAAAACACAAAACGTACCATAAAAATGCGAAAAAGTACCTTTTGCATCACCCAATGTGTTTTCAATCTCAACTTGGATTAATTGTCCACAATTTAAAAAATCTAGACTCATTAACGTGGAAAATACAAAAAGTATCATACAAATGGGAAAAAGTACTTTTTAGGGTTTCCAAAAATCAAACAATTTAACCCCCATATTCATAAAATTAAAAATGAGTTTGAAATGTATTTTTTTGTAATAATCAACAAAGCAACTTTTTAGGGGATTTTTTCTGTCAAGGCCAATTCGTATAACAGAGATGGAACAGTTGTTTTTATATGTTTAAATCAATAAAATTTTATTTAAAAAAGGATATGTGTTTGTAAAGCACATTATAAATGGTGCAAGAACAACAAATAGACATAAAGTTGGTAAATTTATCATCAAAAAAGCACAATTAAGTTAAATGTTGAATTCGAAATCTAAAATCTAATTTTCCATTCCTGCATTAATAAATGGAATCAAGGAGAATTCAACAAATTGAGACATTGTGTTTCCCTATCATCATGTGCTGATAATTTCACCTGTATGAATTCGCTTTGAGCGTTACCAACTTTTTTAAAAGTCTTGTCTGCATTTGTCAAACTTAATTTTTTTAATTTTATTATACAATAAATAATTTGCAATTTCAGTTGGTTTAAAACGTTTTAAAAAATACAAAACCATGAATAAAAAGTTTTCGTTATAAAGTTTTTTAAAAATTATTCAAATTAAAGAAGAAAATAAAAAAATTGTGTGACATATGCCGGAATATATACAAAAACAAAATACATGTGTTTTGATACGAAATTTCCTTAAACTAGTTTTTTATTTTTTTTTTATCAATATAAGCCTAAATGTTTGAATATCTATTGAATAAGGAAATATTTAAAAAATAATTAATTTAAAATGAAAAAATCTACTATTTTTTTTTGTATAAAAACAAATACATTCTAAAATGTGTCAAACTGTTTTCCAGAATTCCTCGTTCAACCCCGTTATGAATGTGATTTAAGTTTCACTTAATTACGTAATTTTGTATGTCTAGTGAAACGACTATTACACATTTCATCTGAATTGATGCAATAAATTGGATTTACAAATATTATTCTGTATGTTCCCCTTTTGGGTACTTTTTGTTGACCCCCTAAAATTTTCCAAAAGAGGGACAATTTTTACCTCTTATAATTAAGAATTTGTTAAAAGTGTCAGAATCTTCTTAATATTTTTTTGCAAAGTAACTAATGCAATTAAAATTTTTTACCTAGATTTATGTGCTTGGAGGGGTAACCAGAAAAGTACCAAACTATAGTTTATGCCCCTTTTTTGACCCTTAGGGGTAGAAAATAGGAAAAAAGACTATACACATGTCAGCTTATTTTTTGAGTTGATTACAATACATTTCAAGTTACCGATTTTACTATTTTTTGCCCCCTTAAAATTTAAATTTCTAAAAATCCCTTTTTAGTAATCTTTACATCAGAAGAGGAACTTACTGCCCAAATTTCATGTCTCTAGCTTTTTGCGTTTGCACAATGATTAATCAGTCCGACAGTTAGTCACGTTAATCTGTTATATATACTACTAGTATCTTCAGTGGTTTAACCATTTAACCGTAATCTAGTTACAAATGATTTCTTTAGGTACAAATATAACTTAATTCTAACAAATAATTTTTTTTTTCTTTTTATTAATTTTGACTTGAATTATTGTCTTTAATTAAACCCAATAAACTGTTAACACTAGATCTAGAAACACATCCAAACTCTCGTTTAAAAGAAAAAAATTGTTGCACGTCAGTTGTAGTAGTGACTACAATATCTTTGTTTTATGGCATACACAAAAAAATACTCTGCTAAAATAATTTGTAAAACACATACACAGAAAAATAATATTCATTTCAATTACGAAATTAATACCATTAAATAAAATTTTTGTTTGAAAATTGACAATTAATATTTTAAACTGAAAATATTTTGTAAAAAATATCAATTGAAACAGTATTTAAAAATTATTTTAAAATTAAAATTCCTAGAATTTTTAAAAATTATTTTAATTAATTTAATCACTCCTGATTACTAAATTGTGATTAATTTAAATAAACTATTTATTGTATTATACTATGTTCACACAGGCGCCTTAATTGTCAATTTATAATATTCTTGCAGTTAAAGCCATTTATTGAGCTCAATTTACCATACTAAAAATTATTTTTAAATTGAGCAATATATACTTAATTGTTTCACTTATTGTCTTAAACTCGAAATACAACTCTTGAGAAGTATGTTCAGTGAGAAGAAAATTCTATAGGTGGCATTTCTAATGTCAAACAAATAAATATACAAAAAATAAAAATTAAAAAAATGAAAAATTTTTCAAGAAAATTTAAAAAAAATGTTTGAATAAATTCAAATACATACATATAAGTATATATGTGTATAAATATAATTGTAAATGTATTTTATCAACAGGAAAAACACTGAAGAGAAGGCATTATTTGATTTGGTATAAATACATCGTATTTTACAGCTATCAAATGCTAATGGAGTAAGATAAATTGAGTATGTGTGAACACTTATTTTAATTGCTCAATCAACACTAAATTGAAATAATTAAAATATCTGTCTGAACAGGGTATTAGTAATATAAATTAATGGACCTGTTTTAAATAAAAGAAGGCGAAAAGAAAACATTTTTTTTATATATTTATTTTTAACATACATATATCAATTAAAAGGTACATACATTTTTAATTACATTTTAGGTATACGCAAAATACATAGCATAAGAATATGTGCATACAATATTAAAATTTTTAGGATCTGATGGCATAACCAAACGTTATATTTTCAAAAGTAAGAGTTTTTATCCTAGACCTAAATGCCCAGAAATATTACCCTTAAAAAATCTTGATCAAACCAAGTGAAGAAATGTTAAGGTTACAATCCAACACATTATATTTATCAGGCTGCAAGATACATAAGTACATATATTAACTTCAGTCCCATCTGCAATAAAGTTCAAGCTCTCTATGATATTTATTAGAAACAAAATATATTTTTCAGCTATGCAAATATGTGCTTACTTTAATTTTAATCTGCTGATTGGCCATTTTTTGTACATATTTACTCAAAATTTTGTAAAGCCTTTCCTACAAAATGAATTCTTGACAAAAAAATTTTTTTTTAATTTTATTTTTCAATATATTTTATTTAACTGACAGAAATCTCTAAGTTTTTTTTTTTAATTTAATACCATTAAAAAAATTATTTAAATTAATTCAAAATATAATTCAAATCTAAGAATAAATCAATTCGTCAATTAATTAAATAATTTCAAGCAATAATTTTTTTCTGTGTACACAACTTAATGCCAATAATATATTGCAATTTGAAGGATTTTTGTAACATACGGAAGATTCTGGTCATTTAAGAAGATAAATCAACCGACAACAAATGAAATTTCTTCCTTTTTGATTAATGCACTGGATTTTTATTTCAAAATATTTCTAAATTTTTTTTGTCGCCTCTCACAAGTCAATGAAAATCTGACATGTAAAACTAAAAAATAAAATATGTTTGTATTACGTGTATAAGTAAAAAATTTAATTGTAAATCATATTCTAATTAATTTTTAAATATATATATTTTTTAATAAAATATCACGTTCACATTTCAGGCACAAATGTTTTGTAATTTTGCAAAAAATTTATAAATTTCTTAAAAATGAAATTGTCACTCGTACTTTGTAACTCTAAACTGTATAATATAATTTTATTTATTTTCTTTTTTTGATCATATATTTTTTATACAGTATTTAGACATAACTTCTACTTCTTAGTATGCAAAATGCATAACAAATAAATAAGTTTTAATTAAATATGGGGGAGAATAATCTGATTGTAAATATAAAGTTTTGTTTAGCTCACTGTTGCAACGTGAACTTCGCCTTAAGTTAAATGAAGTTTATTTTTTTTTCAAATAGCGAGAGAAATTGTGGAAATTATTTTTGCGGTCTGTTATGTCATAGACACTTTGGTATTTAAAAGTAATTGCGACGAAATGATTGTAAATCATGTCTTTGGTGTATGGAAGAGCATAACAGTTTAGGACACTCACTGCCTGTCTTTGATACTCATGTATATGTTTGTTAATATTTAAATTTGTAGAAAATTATCTATATAAACAGAATTAAATAACTACATATCTTCTTTAAATAAAAAATTACAAAAAATTTCTGTGAATAAAACCAAAGACTTTCCTCAGTTATAGTTTACCAAAACATTAAATAAACTCTATTACAATACGAAACCTCCGAACAGTTTTTACATATCCCCACACAAAAAAAAAATCATGGTTACGACATGATCACGACGGTCATATTATGTGCTCTATAACAATATTTTGTTGTCGAAGACAAGTAATAATTATTTTTATTTAATCACCTATTTTGTTACGATAATCAAGCGTTTGTTTGAATTTTATCTCTAAATGTTTACTGTTCGTAAACATTTCGATATGGTTGTCCTTTAAAAATAGTATGTTTTACAAAATTATTATGACAAAGAGAGTATGATGCCTTCGCAAAAACAATCTTATATTCAAAAGCATTTGAAGTTACAAATAATCATTAAATAATCGGTGAGACAATAGTATGGTTACAAAGCAATGAAGATATAATTTTTTTTTTAATAATTAATTTTTTTCTTCTTGCTGAATAAATTTTTATTATTTAAAAATATTATTTCATTATCACATTATTAAAAAATTCGTTGTAGAAATAAGAATTATTTAAAAAGTTTGTGATGCAAAATAAAATACACAAGAATTTTGAAAAAATTAAAGAAATTTAAAAATAATCTTAAAAATGTAGAAAAATATTAGTGTAAAAATTTAAATTTAAAAAGATAATTAAAATCAATATAACTAACAGCAAAAGACAATAATTTGCCTTAGAGAAAAGCAAATATTGTCGATTTCAACTGTAGTCATAAATATAATTAATGCATAATACCTTAATTAAACATAATAATGATAACTGGCAACCATTATATGTTTTAACCACAATCATACAACTCAATCATAGTATGTATGTTGCTCTTAGATTGTGATTACCACAATCATGTGTTTTCTTTGCGTTCATATACATATGCTCTACGGTAAGCGAATAAAATAAACACTGCAATTTTTATTGCTAAGCATAGGCAAAGACGTCGGCATTCATTTAGTTTTGAAATTTTTCTTATTTTTGCTGTCCTATGGTGTTTAACACGTATAGCAAACAAAATATAACAAAAAGTTAAAGAGAAGTGAATTTGTACTACAACACTTTACCTTTTTAACCCCTTGCTACTGAATTTCGACTGTCTACTTTTAAGTTTCGGTATTGTAAAAGGGGCTGAGTTTTCATGTAAATGAAAAAAGCCACAATTAAACAATAAAGTATAACTCAAGGCATATTTATATATCAGGTAATTGCAGTTTGGAGAGAATTTTTTTGTTTATATTTTTTATATATGAAGTTTGACATTTGAAATAAATAAGAAAAGAGAGAAAATTGTTTTTTATTTATGCATTTTGCCAACTGAAATTTAAAATAAGTTTTGAAAAAAATAATCAGCTGACGAATCAAGAGTACCTGATGATTAAATATGCCTTGGTATAACTATAACATAAAGCTCTAAACACATAGACGACAGCAGACTTCACAACTTCACGGCTTCAAATGCTGCTCTGAAGTCAGCTTCATAATTATTATGGAGACAGCAACAACATAATAATCAGCTGATGTGTATTTTAGCAATAAAAATTTCATGGATGCCGCATATACATTTTATAATAAATAAAATTAAAATTATTTATAATTGATTTTTCCAATTTAATATATATAATGGCAACACTATATTTGTTTATTGCTGCCCGTTAAAATAGAAAATAGCAGCAAATGCTGTTGTGCAGTCGTGCTGCCGTCAAAATAATCAATTTCATTTAAACACAAGGATTTTATTTTTGACATATTGCTGCTTAGAACGAGAATTGAAATCCTGAATTTTTATTTATTTATAAATATCAATGTCTATAGATAATTATCCTTACAGTCAATTTAAGAACAACAAATCTAGAAAGCAAAATAATTGATTATTTATAAACAGAACAATTTTACATTTAACAATATTCGAATTCAAAGAAAAATTAATTAATTTATATAGCTTCCTAAATTCGTAACACATCTTTGTCAATGGGTCAGCATTCACATAATTTCACCTGAAGTATTTGATAGACAAGAAATCAGAGTAAGGAGTTGGGCGGTGTGAAATGTTTATTAAAATATTGGACAGCTGAAAACTAGCATTAATATCAACATTAAATGAATTCAATAAAAACGACACATTCAACATAATTCGTCGGCTCTTAAGAATTCTGTGAAAAGTTAGATTTTCATCACTTATTTTATTAAATTTAATATGAAAAGAACGAATTAAAAATTAAAAAAATTTTTTGCTTGTATTAAATAAATAAAAAACTGTTAAAGACACTTATTTTCTGCTTTTTTTATTATAATATTGGCCTAAACCGGTTCTTATCTGCCGCCGGTAATTTTTGCATTCAGCCGCCACCTCGCCGTTTTTTTTTGCCAACGACTTGGACCTCTGTTGTTGTTTAAAAAAACTGTTCAACAACTTTTTGTTTTTAAGTTTAATTTCTGTTGAGTAAAGTCCGAACAAACACTAATTTGAAATGGATATGCCTTTTTATTTATTAAAATGATTTAAATAACAAAATTTCTATTAATATTTTCCGACATATACACCCAACTCTTTTTACACGGTTTCTTTTTACACGGATTTGAAGTTACACGGTAGAAAAAAAATTTTTTTTGTAAAAATTTTTTAATCTAGTACGGTTTCAACATCAATGTCTTTTAATTATGTTTGTTTTTACCAGACTTGGCACCATTGCTGAAATGAACATACATAGTAGTAACTGGGAAATCCCCTTATTCGATAACATTTCTGACCTTAATAAGTGAAAAAAGGTATTTTATCTATAAATTTTTAGTTAAGCTTTAAAAATAAAATGTTTGCTCTTACTAACAGTTAACAAAATGTTTATAATTTCAAAGATTCGTAAAAGGCAAGCCATTTCTTTGGAAGTAAAATTAAAAATCTTGGACTGTCAAATTGAAGATGTCGACGAATTAATGATAAATAAGCCTCTAGATGATGATTGTCTCATTAAATTAACAACAGATGACGGCAAAACTGAGAACCATAATAACGATAACGACGAGGAGACCGAAATATGTCAACTAACTGCTAGTTTAATTGATGACGGTCTAACATTTAGTATAAGTATGGTGAATCACTTCTTAAAAAATGACCCTAACGTGCCCTGAAATTCGAACGAGATATTAATAATTTTATTGCTGGGTATAAAAAGTTGTACATACATATAAAGAACTTAAAAAACCAAAAGTTCAACTTTCTATAAAAGATTTTTGAATAAAAAAGTCGACGGCATATCTGAAATTTTGTAGCTTTCAACATTTTTTACACGGTTTTTCGAAATATATATAGTTCTTTATTTCATATTACACGGTTTTCAGATGACATGCCACGTATCCCCCATTTTACTATAGGAAACGCCTCTTTTTTACACGGTTTTTTTACACGGATTTTTGAGGAATGTAAAAAAAGAGTTGGGTGTACTTCATTGTTTACAAAAATAAAATAAAAATATTTTCAACCTTTATTTTATTTTTACAAATTAAAAACAGCTGATTTTGTGATTTGATAGTTTATTTATTTTATGCACAAAAAAGTACGAGAAAAGACTGGTTAAAAGAAGAACAAAAATTACTCTCTTATGAACGTTCTCATTTACCGAATTTACCCAATTTTCAACGCAAGAAACGCTATTCGGTAAAATTGGGAGCACTCGGGTTCCAGCGATAAATATCAATTATTAATAGTTGAATAAAGAGATTAGACAAATTTAGTGTTAAATAAATACAAATAAAAAAGATAGATATTTATTCAATTAAAATTGACCTTATTTTGAAACACTTCAATTCAAATTTAAAATATTTTCACATAAATTATTTGTGCTTAGATTTTAATTTCTACAAATATATATTTATGTTTAGAAGTAAAGTGTTTAACACAATAAGGAAGTTAAATATGTAAATAAAAAAAATAAGTTCCGCAAAACTTATAAGTCTAATAAAATGTATATTAGGGCGGGTCGGCCTCCATAAAAAAAAAAGTTGTGCCAGTCACACCCTAGAATCAAAATTATGTCACTAAAGTTTCTAAAAAAGGCCCTCAGTGACTTTCTAATCTAACGTCAAATTATAGATGTCAAAAAAGATGCAACAAATTTTACTTTAGGGGGGAAGGATCCGAGATATCATAAACGATCAAACAAATTAGCATCATTCAATAATTTTACTTACTCACACATCATATAAAACTAAAATAGCTAATTTATCAACAAATAAATATTTACCAGGTTCTAGCCAATAAGTCGGGTTATTCTTCTTGTGGATAAAACAACAACAAAAACAAAAATAAACAAATGAAATAATAAACAATTCACTTACAGTGAACTCGCGATAATATGAAATAATTAAAATAAAGACAGTTCAGTTCTGCAGATTGTTCATCTATATGAATGACATCTAATTTTATTCTTTAAAAATTCTAATCTTTAAAAACGTTTTTCCCATAAAAAAATATTTTTTTATATTAAATATTTTTATTTATTGTTGATTGGATTTAAGTACAATCTATTTTTAAAAATATTTTGACAATTCGACCTTAACCTTTTTTTGACAGCTACAGACAATTTTAAAGCAAACAGCTAAGGAAAACCTAATTAAGCACCATTACCCTGTTAATTTCATTTATCAATACTGTGTAGATAAAGTCCGTTAAAAAAAATACGAAATCAGCTGTTCATATTTTAAATGTTTTGCACTAATTTTATATTAAAGAAAAGTCAGTACAAGAAAAAAGTGTTCACCTTTTGGGGTGTTCATATTATTGGGAGTGCACTGTATATTGAAATTCAAACTGTTGAAACAAATTAACAATTTAAAATAGTTTTACCGAGAAAAAAAGGACACAATTTTTAATTTCCGTTGGATGTTGTATTGAATCATTTTGCCGCCGCTGCTGCTGCATTATTGGCTGTCATTTATTGGGAATTATCTGGTTTTTGGCAAGAGTTTTTCAAATGTGTTTTACACGGAATACCAAAGAACGGAAATCAATTTTTAATTGTTTAAATAGCAAAAGCAAATAAAGAACAAGCAAAAACATTTAAGGTCAAACTTTTTGTTTTGCAATCAAATAAATACTGAAACTGATGCTGCTTCAGGTACTAAGTAATTGTTCAAGTAAATTAAGAGTTTGTAATATGTGTATTAATTATTGCAGAGCAATTTTGTAAAACCAATCATTTGTATGATTGTATACAATTATTGTTTATATTACTCATTAACTATTATTTATTTTCTCTTTTATTCAATTGTCTTAATTTGAAAACCGGTTTCGCTATCAAACGTTATTAATTATTTGAAAAGAAATTCCATACTCTTTATAATTTAATTAGTGAATTACATATTTTTTTAATGTTTTGTTTATAATTAAAATAAGCAAAAATTGTATGCATGACCCTCTCATATTTTTTTTTATTTTTTATTTTTGTAAAATATGAGCCGGGTGTAGTCTATTTTTAAGTAAATAATGGGTTTGAAGTACAAATGTTAATTGTTAGAACTCTAATATCAAATTACTATATTTACAATTGTCTATATTTAGAGAACTTAAGCGAAAAATGTAAAATTAATAAAAACAAGTAAGAGTGATATATTCGGCCGTGCCGAATTTGATAATACCCTTCACCATCATGTACTTCGGTATAATGACCACATCGTAGGTAGGTAGGTAAGGCTGGTGCAAAGTTACCCTCACACCCTCACTCGGAGACCATTACGGTCCATTGTGACGTAGCTTAGTCTAGATTTTAGATTTCATATAATACGCCAATTCTTTATTCATTCTGACGCCATATTTGTTTTTTTGCATAGTTAACTGTATTCTAGTCAAGCCCTTTAATTTTATACCCCTAAACTTGGAGTTGAAAAAAATTTGTTCCGCCATTTTGTTTCATACGCCATCTTAAATTTTACCCTTTTTTTTGAGAAATAATTTTAGAGAAAATGACTTATAATTTTGTATCGTAAGGATGTTCAAAAATTATTTAAAACTTTAAAAAATTTTGTTGAAATAACTTTTGCCTATAACTTTGGCGATTAGTGACCAATTTGTCCAAAATTTTCACGAATACTTCCAGAGACATACCAAATCTACGAATGGTAACAACTGCGTATATAAGTTATTGTAAAAAAGCCAAAAAACGGAAGCAAACGTGTTTATCTGCTCATAGCTCAGAAAATTATTTAGCGATTATGCTGGTTTCTAATACCAATCTGTTCCCGAATATTTCTGAAATTTTGTTACCTTACACGGGTCTTGGAGATTTTGAGAGGCTATAAAAAGTTGATTTCAACATACACTAGGGCAAACGGTCAGATGAACAGACGGATAATGCTCAAAAAACTCCGCTCTTCATAAGCTTATGCATGTGGCTGTGACGTAATTTTGACGTCATCATAAAGCATAAATGTATTCGCTTCGGCCACATGTGTTTCATTTGCATTTTTTGGACTAAAATACATCCCGTGTAATATCAAAATCTTACCGCATGCAGCCACTACAACTATTTTAAGAAATGTAACCCAAGTGCTGAACATTTTGAGACGTCAGACCCGCATGTTTATGTGGCTTTTTTACATTTCCTGTACTATAGGCTTAACAGATTTACACGGCTGTAGCTATAGAATTTTTATCCGCAATACTTTTTGTGTACTGGGGAACTCTTGGAGACATTTTTAATGGACGATCTAGGCTTCCCTGCTTCGTTTTAGAAAAAATTTTCAGAACTATTTGGACTGTCGGCTTTGCACACCTTAAATAATTTCCAGCTTGTCTTAAGTGTATTTCTTTTTCTCGCATTTCAATACAAATATCCTTTGATTTCCAACTCGTGCTCGATAAAAATATTATATTTTATTAACCGAAGGACAAAAAAAAAACTTCTTAAGCCAGAATAATGCAGAAATTCTTTTGTAAAAGTAAAAAGATTTTGTTTCTTTTCACGTCGCACGTAAATTCTAAAAAAGGATACTTACAATTAGCTCATGGTAAAAATGATATTTTGTAGTTCCTTTAAAGTCATGCGCCATTGTCTTTTTAAATGAATAGGCAACTTCGACTAGAAACGTAAAGCTTATTTAAAGCAACATTTTTATTGAGGGTACGTATTATTCTGTGTAACTGTATGTACCCTACAGTTAACGCGACTAGTCCATACACTCATGTAAAGTATACTCCGTAATGGACTAGGACTAATTCAAAGATCACCCAAATGTTTGCATTACGATGTCCTAGGGCTGGACCATATCACCCATCGGAATAGTATTAAAACTACTCTTTATCACTACTCGATGGAGCACCTACACAACCATTATACACGTCTTGAAAACAATTTATGTAATCGTTATACGGCGAACACTTGCCGTTTAACTACAATTTTTTGTTTAAAAATTATATGGTCCATGACTTCATTACGTAGGACCATGTTGTAAATAGTCCATTTAGCTAAAGTGGACCACGTAATCCAATATTATCGGCTGGGTTTATGGGCAAATTGGTATTTGTAGTAGACATTTCGATATCTTAAAATTTATGTACGTTTTAAAAACCTGTCACATTCTTTTTATACCCTTCACACAGTGAAAAAGGGTATATTTAGGTTTATCATTCCGTGTGAAATTTCTAAAATTTTGATTTCCGACCCCATAAAGTATATATTTTCTGAAAGCTTATGAATACACAGAAAAAAATATTCCTTAAATTTTTTTTATTAATTGACTTTTTGACTTGTTTTTAAATTCTAATTAAAATTGTATTTAATTTAATTAATTTTTTTAATTGATAAAAAATTTTTTCAAAAAACATAGAGATTTCTGTCAGTTGAAAAAATAAAAATTTTTATTTTAAATGACATTTTTTGAAAATTTGCTTTTGAAGGATAAATTTAATATTATATAATATACCCAAGGAGCAGAATAATAAAAAATAGTGGACAATCAACAAGAGATAGTTGTGGTAGGTGGGTAGGCGCAAACATATAATAAATGTATATTGTTTTAAATATAATAAATTGTTTCAGTTTCATTCTAGATGTGTCCAAAGCTAATATTTCTTTTATTCTGGTATATTGCTCAAGATTCTAATTTTAATAGGTAAGTCAGTAGTAGTCTAAACTCTGATCGAGCTTTTTTGCTAGTAAATATTTCATTATGTCTAGGTTATTGATGCTACCAATTATTTGTTTGAATTCCAACCAATCGAACGATGTAAATGTGGACGAAATTTCCCTATTACATGTTACATAGTGAACGTTAAAGTGAAAGTTCTGTATAAACAATTTAAGTGTTCAATTATCTATTCTACAGATGACGGAGAATTGTTAATCAAATACGTGCAATTTGATTTGGCTAAAATTTCTCTTGTGGGGTTTTTAATGTAGGTCTATGGAAATACGCTACAATCGACGAATGAATTTAAAACCACTCCGGTGCTTGACATGGCATAGTATGTGTACTTGTGTAACCCTACATCTTATATTAAATTATTAGTATAAGTAATGAAATGTAATTAAAATTCATGTTAAGAAAATATATTAAAAAAATGAATTTTTTCTTTTTGGGTAATTTTATTAAAAACAGTTTTAATAATATAAATTACTAATACAATAAATTCTGTATTTATATAAATCGCGAATTTCAATTATAGGCATGATTCAATTAATTAAAATAATTTTTAAAAATTAGGAAAATTTTAATTAATATTTTAATACTGTTTTAATTGATATTTTTCGCAATATTTTTCCAATTACAACTAATAATTTTTATTTAATTAATAGTATCATTTTGATGATTGGAGCAATATTAAACATTTTTTTAATTTATAGTATTAATTTCGTAATTGAAATTCATATTTATTTTTTTCTGTGTAGGGGAGTCGATTAAGCCCTGTAAGTCTGTTCGTCTGTCCGTGTGTATGTTGAAATCAACTTTTTGAAGCCCCCCGACATCGCTTGGACTCGGGTGAGGTATTAAAATATCAGAAATATTCGGGAGTAGATCGGTAAAAAAAATCAGAAACATCGGTGCATAAACAACTGAGATATGAGCAAAAACCCACGACCACCTCGATTTTTTTTTCACAAAAACAACAACAACATACATACATACAAACGTGTATACTGGTTAGAGAAAACGTGGCATCGAATCCCAGCTGAGGCAAAAAAAATTTTTTTTATTTTTTTTATATTATTTTTTTTTTATTTATTTATTTTTTTTATTTAATATATTATTTATATTTTTATTATTTTTTTTTTATTTTTTTTTTTTTAATATTTTTTTTGTTTTATATTTATTATATATATTTTAATTATTTAAAAAAAAATTTTTTTTTTTAATTTTTTTTTTTTAAATTTTTTTTTTTATTTTTTTTTAATTTTTTTTTTAACATACATACGTAAATTTATAATTTTACAATGGGATATTTTTATATATGTATGTTTTTTATATGCATGTACGTATATCATATGGAATGGTGATACAAACTACTGTTATTGCATGATTACACGTTGTGAAGGGTATATAAGATTCGGCACGGCCGAATATAGCGCTTTTACTTGTTTTTTTTTTGCGTGATTTTTTTTTTTTTAGCAAAAATCTGTTCTAAGCAAATCTAGTTTCATAGAACTTTATTCAAGTTATAGTTTGAAAAAATATCGTTAGTGAAAGGGTTAAAAAATCTTTAATCATCTCCATTAGTTTGAGCAATCAATCAATCAATACCCAGCAAAAAGATCTATGACAAAAAAGCGAATTTGCAAGGGTTCAGCTGGCGACGAAGTGATTAAATTTAGGTGAAAACACTAATGATTTTAACATTAGCGTGTCATTGGAGATCATGTGTTTACATGAATATTTTTTAATGAACTGTACTCTATTTTAACGTGAGCACAGAACTCATGCATAAATGGTGAAAAGCATCAGCTGTTAAATGAGTTAATTTTGTTTGTGTTACAATTTAATGGAACACCACAGTTGCATCACGAAGTAGTACTAGATTTGAAGTAGATTCTGCCAAAATCTAGTGGCGAAGTAGATTTCGTTTTGTATGGGAAATCTGGTAGATTTCGCTCAAAATCCCTTAAGTGCTAGATTTTGTGTAGGTGTAAATGTAGTATAAGGCACATCATTTATGACAAATTGTTTCGCATTTAGGGAGTCATTTATAATTATTGCTTTTACACAAATAATTTAGAAGTCTTTAAAATGTAATTCGCTTTGCACTACTTCCAATTTTTTTTTGCTGGGATACATGCATATGTATGTAATTAAATTATAAGGATTAGGTAATTTATTTTTAATTATAATTATAACTTAAATATTAGAAATTAAAAGGCACTAATGCTTAAACAAATTTAGTAATTCTATATATAAAGTAAGAGCTAGAGATTTTTGCAAAAACAACAATATCACGTTTGCTTCATTTAATATGCGAAAAAAAAGTTTAAATAAAATATTTTATAACTTTTTTGTTTGCTTGTAAATAATTTTTATTTTCAAATGTTACACGTTTCAACATTTTTTCAGTTTCTGATGTCATATTACGATGACAGGTTACATAATTGAACAGCTCGTCCAAAAGTTTAAATTTTGTATAAAAACAAGTGTTCGAGTGTTCGAAATTTGAATTGGTCAGTTATATCGTACAGATTGATCGCTTTATATAATGATAGGGTTTATCGAAGTAATGGGTGTATTGCAATAAGCCGATAGTGACGGCTATTTACCCTTAAAATTAACATGATGTGGGTAACAGCTTTGAGCCAGTGGTATCTCTATGGCAGAGTGCGAATTCGAGACATGTAAAAAGGTCTTAAAAATATTTTAATTACCCGTCAATAATTTTGTTTAAAACACCGCTGTGTTTAATGCCACTCTTCGTTGTAATTTTATAACTCAAGAACGGGCTCACCTATCTGAACCAAATGTTTAGGCTTTGTTCGGAATGTTTGGTAGATGGTTTATGTGAACATATGTGGGCTTGTTTTAGGTGATCTAAACTGCGCTCTATTGCGTATGGATAAACTTTTATGTCCTCTAAAAATTGAATTTTACCTTTCGCATTTATTTGCCAAGCGGTTGCTATACTATTTTCAACTATAGTCATATTACCACCGATGATTTTAGACTCTAATCTGCCATCTTTTAGTCTAATGCCATTATTTATCGTCTTTAGGTTATCAAATCTGATAGAATTCCGCTTGTTAAGAATTAGCTCTTTTAATTTTTCAACAGAGCAACAAAATCCGTTGAGTGGTTTACGGGTAAAAAAAAGGGTTAAATCGCTACCTCAGTATCTCCGGGCTTAATAAAGATATCACAAAAATTCAGAAAGGTTTTGGTACTTTTTTTTTAACAGCATTTATCTTTGAGAGGGATAGCATTAGGAAAAAAGTAAAAACGTAGTTTTACTCTCCTTAAAACAATCTATAATGAATTTTTGTACTTTTTCGAAATTTTGGAATTTAGGGGGAAAAGGGCTAAGAAGCGGGTAAAATCGGTAATATTGTATCTTCGAACCTAATGCATGTAGTTTTTTTTTATTATTTCACTTTATACGTAGCGAAGCACGTACCGGGCGGCTAGTTTTTTGTATAATAAATGATTGCAATTTAACAAGTTTGATCAATCTTATCGTAGTATCGTTGTTAACACTTGTACATTATAAACTCATTCAAAGTGATGGCCATTGTTAGCTAGGACCTATGAATTAAGCGCCAAATGAACTGCTAAACTTTTGAGGTCAAGAACGAATCAAGCCGATTTCGGATACCCTGTTATGAAGTGAAGCGTATCCCAGAGAAAGCATTCTATATCAATCTTAGCAAATAGTAGTTGGACGGTACAGGGTCTTCAATATAAGATGGGCAAGGCAAGACTCCTTGATCACTTCTTTCTAAATTATTTTTAACAGGCATTAAAACAGTTTCATGTCCGAACGTTAATTCTGAGAGTTTTTCGTTTATTACTCGATTCAAACAAACTAGTACAGTTTTCCTGTCTGGACAGATTTCAGTAGTTCATAACAGATCCAATACTAAACATTACCTTAGAGCCATGGATATTAAGTTTTTGTATCAATTCACCTGGTTAGCCAGGCTTCTCCTACTCCTCGAGTTATAATAATGACTATTAATTATTAATTATTATTATTTTCTGCCACAGAAAGCTTAGGTTCATCTACCTGTAGAGACTTCCTTTGAGCAATGATAGGTACATCAAATTAGAACACCCTTCAGTTTGGCAAAAGCATTTCGATGCCTTACTTCCTCAACCTCGTATCTTAAAAAATACGGTTTTGACTTTTTCATATCAAACGATTGTTTTATGCTTTAACTAAAAAAGATTAGTATATTATTACTACTAATATACTTACATAAATACAATCAATTCCTTAATAATTGCATTTAAACTTTTAACCAGACACCAAAGTATAAAAAGATGAACCGTTTCTTTTGGCTCTCCTGAAAATTTTTATTTTTTAAGATACGAGGTTGAGGAAGTAAGGCATCGATTTGTAATAAACCTGACGCATACAATTCCCAATTCAAATCAATTTTGTATTATAAAACATTGTTAATAATATTAGTGGAAAGGAGAAAACAAGCAACATGCAAAAACAAAATTAAACATGCCACCGAAAAGAACAGTTTAACGATAATAAAACAAAGACAAAGCGAAAGTATGGCGAAACGATCAATTATACGTACGGTACGACTTTTCGATAAAACGGATGCATCGCTAAGCGATGTCGTTAAAATTGTATCACGATGACAGGGAATAGTAAACATTTTGTTTATTTGATTTGATTAAAACTTACTTCAGTAGTTCAATAGTTTAATAAAAAAAATAGTTTAAAGAAAATTGTCCTTAAAGAAGAAAACTTGGACTCACTTTTCGTTGTTTGAAACTTTTAAAAATTATTAACAAAAAGATTTTTGCTTTAATATCACACGAAACACATAATCACTTTGTTATATAATGCATATATTGAGACAGATGAGAATTTAACACTTTTAATTTTATTTTACTTAAATTTTTATACCCTTCACACAGTGAAAAAGGGTATATATAGCTTTGTCATTCCGTTTGTAATTTCTACAATTTTCATTTCCGACCCCATAAAGTATATATTTTCTGAAAGCTTATGAATAGAGGAGTCGATTAAGCCCTGACCGTCTGTCCGTCTGTCCGTCTGTCCGTCTATCCGTCTGTCCGTCTGTCCGTCTGCCCGTCTGTCCGTGTGTTGGTTGAAATCAACTTTTAGAAGCAACTATATGTTCCTCAGATCTGTATATGGTATCAATCTCTTGGAAATATCCAGGAATGAATCGCTATTGAAATTCAGCACAATCGCCCCATAACTTTCTGAGATATGAGCAAAAAACCACGACCACCTCGTTTTTTTTCACAATTACAACAACAACATACATACATACATACATGTAAAAAACATACCAAACAAAAAAAATTACAAAAAAAAAATATTAAAAATAAAAAAAAAATAATAAAAAAAACTACAAAAAAAAATTTTAAAAAAATTTAAAAAAAAATTTAAAAAAATTTTTTAAAAATTTTTCTAAAAAAATTTTTTAAAAAAATTTAAAAAAAAATTAAAAAAAAAAATAAAAAAAAATAATAAAATATAAATAATATATTAAATAAAATAAAATAAAATTTTTTTGGCTCAGCTGGGATTCGATGCCACATTTATTCTAACGTGTACGTATGTATGCACGTATTTTATATGGGATGAATGGTGATACAAACAATTGTTATTGCATGACTACACGTTGTGAAGGGTATATAAGATTCGGCACGGCCGAATATAGCACTGTTACTTGTTTTGAATATAAAACATTTTTTACAATTTCATTATTTAGCATTTGCAACATTGTTTTATATTGTTTTTCTATTTATTTACTGTAATAAAATGGTGTTTTTTTATTTTTTTTAATTAAAAGTTTTTGTTGTTTAGATTTATTGTTGTTGATTTATTTAAATTTAAATTAAAAAAAAATTTTTTTTGTTAGTTTAAGCACACGATTGCCACTTTAAATTTTATGTAAAAAACTATTAAAATTGATGATTAAACGTTTGAATGTTTATTTTTTTAATGATTTTGTTTTTTTAGCCGCCTCTTTTTTTTTTTTTGTTTGGAAAGTATAAACTTGTTTCTTTGGTATTTTTTAATTGTTTAGTTTATGTTATTTTCTATCACATTTATTAATTTTTTTGGTTTTTTATAAAATACTTCTTTCTAAACAATTTTATTTCTCTTTTTTTCACCGTTGCATGTTTAACGTTAATTAGAACGTTTTCAACTGAATGCTGGCGAATTTGTGTGATTTTTTTCCTTTACAATTTGTAATGATTTTCTATTTTGTTCGTATTTTAATAAAAGTATTGAGGGTAAAAAAAAAACTAAAAGATACAAATTAAAATGCATATACCATAGTATATAATGATCATCTAGGAACTAAATGCTCACAAATACGTTTACAAGTGAAACAAATAAAATACAAACGCTAAGACGAGGGTTGTTACAACAGCAACAGAGAAGATCGTGTAAAGAAGTGAGATTTGAACTTTTTCTATTTGAGAGAAAATTTTTCGATAAATTCTTATAAAAAAATCTTTTAATAATATTCTTAATCTTATAAAGGGTCCGCCATCTAACGTTTTTTTTTTCAACTAGTGCTTATTTCGTAAATGGTAACACTTGGCTCATGTCTGATTTGACAGATAATTAGTTTTATCCTTCCGCTTAACGAATATGGTTGTGTATACGCTTGAACAACGCTGGAAAATATTGCGACATTACTTTGGCCGATTTTGCCAAAAAAATCATCTTTTCAGATGAAGCTCATTTTGATCTTGGCGGGTATGCAAACAAGCAAAATTGTCCCATTTGGGACACAGAAAACCCGCACGCATACATTGAAAAGCCGATACACCCAAAACGAGTCACTGTTTGGTGCGGATTTTGGTCCAGAGGCATAATTGGGCCATTTTTCTTCGAAAATAAGCAAGGAGTGGTCGTAGTCAATGGCGATCATTATCGGGCCATGTTGAACAAATTTTTGTTCACAAAAATTGAAGAGGAGGATATTGGCAACATTTGGTTTCAACAGGACGGCGCTACGTGATACAAAGCCGAAGCTGCACTTTTTTTATAGCATTTTCTAAAAAAAAAAAGTTATTTGGCGGACCCTTTACAATTGTTGTGATATTATTTGAAGTTAAAGTTCCATTTTGTCAAGATCAATTCAACGTTGAATCAAAAACATTTATGCGAAAATGCCTTGGAAAATCTCTATCGTATATTCCGTTAGCCTGTGCACTATATGAGTCAACGAACTGATATAACAATTTATAAAAATGTGTTTTCAATAACATTTGAATTTATCGTTCATGTAATTAATTTCTAAATTAATTACGGCCTTATTCATAACAAAAAGTTAGCCACAGTTTATACACTACGTACAACGAGCTGCTAACTAGAATACCGATTAAGCTTGGCAACTGGTTGGCACAGAGTTTATTCATAAGAAACTTTTATCCGTCTGCCAACTTTTCATAAATCAACTCTGAAATCGCAAGAAACTCCTCAAAAATGCAACCAATTTTTGGATTTTGAAATTATTTGTTTTTCTATCCATATTAACAATTTTCAAAATTGAAAAATAAATTAAAAAAAAATAAACGAACAATACAATTTTTATAAAAATGGAAAAGCAAGTCAAACGATCTGTAAACTAACAACAGGATGAACAGATAGGTAAAAAATTATTGGTAATATAAAACAACAACACAGAACAGCTGTTTTTCACAAGTTGGCAGACGTTTGGCAGCTCGTTAACAAGAGTTTAGCAAATCGATAGCCAGAGATTGGCATGTGTGTTATGAATAAACTTTATGCTAATTTTATGTTATGTTTGTTATGAATAAGGCCGTTAATTTCCACTTTTATTTTAACAAAAATCTTTTTAAATTTTTTTTTATTTCGGCCAGTCTGCGTTTTGAGTGCTAAATTCGTAATACGTTTTTTATTTTTAGATTTTTACTTATATATTGTAGTTTTTAGCAATGTTTTAATAAATTTTAGTTTTTAACAACCCTCGCACATACATAAATTGAAAAATAAAATTTAAATATTGCTCGTCTATATATTGAAACTTATTTTCAAATGTGGTTGACGGGTATTAATTTATTGAGTCAACGTTAATATTGTTGTTTCTTATTTTATTTTATTTCATTTCATTTTATCTTGCAAATGAAACACAACAAAAAGAAAACATTTGTATTTTTTACGACACTCTTGCAAAAAGACACACACAAAATATTTTGGCAAATTTCTCATTTATTTATTAGTTTTTATACCCTTCACACAGTGAAAAAGGGTATATATAGGTTTGTCATTCCGTGTGAAATTTCTACAATTTTCATTTCCGACCCCATAAAGTATATATTTCCTGAAAGCTTATGAATAGGGAAGTCGATTAAGCCCTGTCCGTCTGTCCGTCTGTCCGTCTGTCCGTCTGTCCGTCTGTCCGTCTGTCCGTCTGTCCGTCTGTCCGTGTGTATGTTGAAATCAACTTTTTGAAGCCCCCCGACATCGCCCGGACCCGCATGAGGTATTAAAATGTTGGAAATATTCGGGAGTAGATCGCTATTGAAATTCAGAAAAATCGGTACATAAATAACTGAGATATGAGCAAAAAACCACGACCACCTCGGTTTTTTTTTAACAATAGACACTAGATGAGCTTATGTTCGAATCCCAGTTGAGACAAAAAATTTTTTTTTTTTTTATTTTTTTCATTTTTTTTTGTGTTATTTTATTTTTTATACGTACTTACATTCAAAAACTCAATTTATAATTTTTTACAATGGTACGTTTTTGAGCGGATAAAATACTTTATTATAAAGAATAATAATGAAACATATAGTAGGTATGTATGTATGTATGTACGCATTTATTTAAAGAAAACAAAATGTCACCGCGGCTTTCGCTGCTAGAGATAACAAAGTAACAACAGCTATAACCTTGATCAACGTAGCATGTGTGCGTGTGTAAAAAACCTACATACGAATATTCATTCAAACATATTGCTAATACTTAAATGTATGTATGTATGTATGTATATGATTTTTATTTTGTATGAACCTCATATAGGTTGCAAGCACTTTTGTATATTTAAGTTATATAAATATTTATAGGATGGTAGTGCAGTGGGTACACCACTGAACTATGAAGCTGGTGGTACGCAGTTCGATACCATTAAGTGTTTGCTTAATTTTTTTTTTTTACATTTCAATGTTTCATGGTCAATATGAGTAGAATATGAAATATCATGACTAGCAAAATACGATGCACTATGAAAAAAAAACTAAACTAAATACATATCTATTTTTATGTATTTTTCCCATTGAGTACGTAGTATACGTTAATACATATTATATATTTTAAATTTCAATAATGTATGCTCTATTACTCTTTACTTTTTCCTTTTTTTAATTATTTTTTTAATTATTTTAATTAAACTATATATGTACGTAAATTTATTTTTTTTTTACAATGGGATGTTATTTTTATATATGTATGTTTTTTAAGTATGTACGTATTTTATATGAGATGAATGAATTTGCCATTGGGAGATTAGTAGCAAAATACGATGCACTATGAAAAAAAAAACTAAACTAAATACATATCTATTTTTATGTATTTTTCCCATTGAGTACGTAGTATACGTTAACACATATTATATATTTTAAATTTCAATAATGTATGCTCTATTACTCTTTACTTTTTCCTTTTTTTTAATTATTTTAATTAAACTATATATGTACGTAAATTTATTTTTTTACAATGGGATGTTATTTTCATATATGTATGTTTTTTAAGTATGTACGTATTTTATATGAGATGAATGGTGTTACAAACTATTGTTATTGCATGACTACACCTTTACTTCTTCTTAATTTTTTTAATTAAACTTGCAAACAAGTGCAAGAAATTACATGCCGTTGGGAGATTAGCGGTTACATCAATAAACTTCAAATTCGTTGTAGTGTAAAAATTAATTTTTTTCACATAAATACCTAGATACATTCATACAAATGTCCATATAAATTACATTTATTTATTTCCATTAAGAAATAATTTTAAATGCAATACCTTACTACACCTTTACTTCTTCTTAATTTTTTTAATTAAACTTGCAAACAAATGCAAGAAATTACCTACATGCCGTTGGGAGAATAGCGGTTACATCAATGAACTTCAACTTCGTTGTTGTGTAAAAATTAATTTTTTTCACATAAATACCTAGATACATTCATACAAATGTCCATATAAATTACATTTATTTATTTGCATTAAAAAATATTTTTAAATGTAATACCTTATGCTAAATGTAACAACTCTTAAGGAAAATAATAGATTTTTTCAATCTTCCTCTGGTAACTCTGCTCACAATATTTTTCAATCTTCCTCTGGTAACTCTGCTCACAATATTTAAAGAAAACAAAATGTCACCGCGGCTTTCGCTGCTAGAGATAACAAAGTAACAACAGCTATAACCTTGATTCAACGTAGCATGTGTGTGCGTGTAAAAAACCTACATACGAATATTCATTCAAACATATTGCTAATACTTAAATGTATGTATGTATGTATATGATTTTTATTTTGTATGAACCTCATATAGGTTGCAAGTACTTTTGTATATTTAAGTTATATAAATATTTATAGGATGGTAGTGCAGTGGGTACACCACTGAACTATGAAGCTGGTGGTACGCAGTTCGATACCATTAAGTGTTTGCTTAATTTTTTTTTTTTACATTTCAATGTTTCATGGTCAATATGAGTAGAATATGAAATATCATGACTAGCAAAATACGATGCACTATGAAAAAAAAAACTAAACTAAATACATATCTATTTTTATGTATTTTTCCCATTGAGTACGTAGTATACGTTAATACATATTATATATTTTAAATTTCAATAATGTATGCTCTATTACTCTTTACTTTTTCCTTTTTTTAATTATTTTAATTAAACTATATATGTACGTAAATTTATTTTTTTACAATGGGATGTTATTTTTATATATGTATGTTTTTTAAGTATGTACGTATTTTATATGAGATGAATGAATTTGCCATTGGGAGATTAGTAGCAAAATACGATGCACTATGAAAAAAAAAACTAAACTAAATACATATCTATTTTTATGTATTTTTCCCATTGAGTACGTAGTATACGTTAATACATATTATATATTTTAAATTTCAATAATGTATGCTCTATTACTCTTTACTTATATATGTACGTAAATTTATTTTTTTTTTACAATGGGATGTTATTTTTATATATTTTTAATTAAACTTGCAAACAAGTGCAAGAAATTACATGCCGTTGGGAGATTAGCGGTTACATCAATAAACTTCAAATTCGTTGTAGTGTAAAAATTAATTTTTTTCACATAAATACCTAGATACATTCATACAAATGTCCATATAAATTACATTTATTTATTTCCATTAAGAAATAATTTTAAATGCAATACCTTACTACACCTTTACTTCTTCTTAATTTTTTTAATTAAACTTGCAAACAAATGCAAGAAATTACCTACATGCCGTTGGGAGAATAGCGGTTACATCAATGAACTTCAACTTCGTTGTTGTGTAAAAATTAATTTTTTTCACATAAATACCTAGATACATTCATACAAATGTCCATATAAATTACATTTATTTATTTGCATTAAAAAATATTTTTAAATGTAATACCTTATGCTAAATGTAACAACTCTTAAGGAAAATAATAGATTTTTTCAATCTTCCTCTGGTAACTCTGCTCACAATATTTTTCAATCTTCCTCTGGTAACTCTGCTCACAATATTTAAAGAAAACAAAATGTCACCGCGGCTTTCGCTGCTAGAGATAACAAAGTAACAACAGCTATAACCTTGATTCAACGTAGCATGTGTGTGCGTGTAAAAAACCTACATACGAATATTCATTCAAACATATTGCTAATACTTAAATGTATGTATGTATGTATATGATTTTTATTTTGTATGAACCTCATATAGGTTGCAAGTACTTTTGTATATTTAAGTTATATAAATATTTATAGGATGGTAGTGCAGTGGGTACACCACTGAACTATGAAGCTGGTGGTACGCAGTTCGATACCATTAAGTGTTTGCTTAATTTTTTTTTTTTACATTTCAATGTTTCATGGTCAATATGAGTAGAATATGAAATATCATGACTAGCAAAATACGATGCACTATGAAAAAAAAAACTAAACTAAATACATATCTATTTTTATGTATTTTTCCCATTGAGTACGTAGTATACGTTAATACATATTATATATTTTAAATTTCAATAATGTATGCTCTATTACTCTTTACTTTTTCCTTTTTTTAATTATTTTAATTAAACTATATATGTACGTAAATTTATTTTTTTACAATGGGATGTTATTTTTATATATGTATGTTTTTTAAGTATGTACGTATTTTATATGAGATGAATGAATTTGCCATTGGGAGATTAGTAGCAAAATACGATGCACTATGAAAAAAAAAACTAAACTAAATACATATCTATTTTTATGTATTTTTCCCATTGAGTACGTAGTATACGTTAATACATATTATATATTTTAAATTTCAATAATGTATGCTCTATTACTCTTTACTTATATATGTACGTAAATTTATTTTTTTTTTACAATGGGATGTTATTTTTATATATTTTTAATTAAACTTGCAAACAAGTGCAAGAAATTACATGCCGTTGGGAGATTAGCGGTTACATCAATAAACTTCAAATTCGTTGTAGTGTAAAAATTAATTTTTTTCACATAAATACCTAGATACATTCATACAAATGTCCATATAAATTACATTTATTTATTTCCATTAAGAAATAATTTTAAATGCAATACCTTACTACACCTTTACTTCTTCTTAATTTTTTTAATTAAACTTGCAAACAAATGCAAGAAATTACCTACATGCCGTTGGGAGAATAGCGGTTACATCAATGAACTTCAACTTCGTTGTTGTGTAAAAATTAATTTTTTTCACATAAATACCTAGATACATTCATACAAATGTCCATATAAATTACATTTATTTATTTGCATTAAAAAATATTTTTAAATGTAATACCTTATGCTAAATGTAACAACTCTTAAGGAAAATAATAGATTTTTTCAATCTTCCTCTGGTAACTCTGCTCACAATATTTTTCAATCTTCCTCTGGTAACTCTGCTCACAATATTTAAAGAAAACAAAATGTCACCGCGGCTTTCGCTGCTAGAGATAACAAAGTAACAACAGCTATAACCTTGATTCAACGTAGCATGTGTGTGCGTGTAAAAAACCTACATACGAATATTCATTCAAACATATTGCTAATACTTAAATGTATGTATGTATGTATATGATTTTTATTTTGTATGAACCTCATATAGGTTGCAAGTACTTTTGTATATTTAAGTTATATAAATATTTATAGGATGGTAGTGCAGTGGGTACACCACTGAACTATGAAGCTGGTGGTACGCAGTTCGATACCATTAAGTGTTTGCTTAATTTTTTTTTTTTACATTTCAATGTTTCATGGTCAATATGAGTAGAATATGAAATATCATGACTAGCAAAATACGATGCACTATGAAAAAAAAAACTAAACTAAATACATATCTATTTTTATGTATTTTTCCCATTGAGTACGTAGTATACGTTAATACATATTATATATTTTAAATTTCAATAATGTATGCTCTATTACTCTTTACTTTTTCCTTTTTTTAATTATTTTAATTAAACTATATATGTACGTAAATTTATTTTTTTACAATGGGATGTTATTTTTATATATGTATGTTTTTTAAGTATGTACGTATTTTATATGAGATGAATGAATTTGCCATTGGGAGATTAGTAGCAAAATACGATGCACTATGAAAAAAAAAACTAAACTAAATACATATCTATTTTTATGTATTTTTCCCATTGAGTACGTAGTATACGTTAATACATATTATATATTTTAAATTTCAATAATGTATGCTCTATTACTCTTTACTTATATATGTACGTAAATTTATTTTTTTTTTACAATGGGATGTTATTTTTATATATTTTTAATTAAACTTGCAAACAAGTGCAAGAAATTACATGCCGTTGGGAGATTAGCGGTTACATCAATAAACTTCAAATTCGTTGTAGTGTAAAAATTAATTTTTTTCACATAAATACCTAGATACATTCATACAAATGTCCATATAAATTACATTTATTTATTTCCATTAAGAAATAATTTTAAATGCAATACCTTACTACACCTTTACTTCTTCTTAATTTTTTTAATTAAACTTGCAAACAAATGCAAGAAATTACCTACATGCCGTTGGGAGAATAGCGGTTACATCAATGAACTTCAACTTCGTTGTTGTGTAAAAATTAATTTTTTTCACATAAATACCTAGATACATTCATACAAATGTCCATATAAATTACATTTATTTATTTGCATTAAAAAATATTTTTAAATGTAATACCTTATGCTAAATGTAACAACTCTTAAGGAAAATAATAGATTTTTTCAATCTTCCTCTGGTAACTCTGCTCACAATATTTTTCAATCTTCCTCTGGTAACTCTGCTCACAATATTTAAAGAAAACAAAATGTCACCGCGGCTTTCGCTGCTAGAGATAACAAAGTAACAACAGCTATAACCTTGATTCAACGTAGCATGTGTGTGCGTGTAAAAAACCTACATACGAATATTCATTCAAACATATTGCTAATACTTAAATGTATGTATGTATGTATATGATTTTTATTTTGTATGAACCTCATATAGGTTGCAAGTACTTTTGTATATTTAAGTTATATAAATATTTATAGGATGGTAGTGCAGTGGGTACACCACTGAACTATGAAGCTGGTGGTACGCAGTTCGATACCATTAAGTGTTTGCTTAATTTTTTTTTTTTACATTTCAATGTTTCATGGTCAATATGAGTAGAATATGAAATATCATGACTAGCAAAATACGATGCACTATGAAAAAAAAAACTAAACTAAATACATATCTATTTTTATGTATTTTTCCCATTGAGTACGTAGTATACGTTAATACATATTATATATTTTAAATTTCAATAATGTATGCTCTATTACTCTTTACTTTTTCCTTTTTTTAATTATTTTAATTAAACTATATATGTACGTAAATTTATTTTTTTACAATGGGATGTTATTTTTATATATGTATGTTTTTTATTTTTATATATGTATGTTTTTTAAGTATGTACGTATTTTATATGAGATGAATGAATTTGCCATTGGGAGATTAGTAGCAAAATACGATGCACTATGAAAAAAAAAACTAAACTAAATACATATCTATTTTTATGTATTTTTCCCATTGAGTACGTAGTATACGTTAATACATATTATATATTTTAAATTTCAATAATGTATGCTCTATTACTCTTTACTTATATATGTACGTAAATTTATTTTTTTTTTACAATGGGATGTTATTTTTATATATGTATGTTTTTTAAGTATGTACGTATTTTATATGAGATGAATGAATTTGCCATTGGGAGATTAGTAGCAAAATACGATGCACTATGAAAAAAAAAACTAAACTAAATACATATCTATTTTTATGTATTTTTCCCATTGAGTACGTAGTATACGTTAACACATATTATATATTTTAAATTTCAATAATGTATGCTCTATTACTCTTTACTTTTTCCTTTTTTTAATTATTTTAATTAAACTATATATGTACGTAAATTTATTTTTTTACAATGGGATGTTATTTTCATATATGTATGTTTTTTAAGTATGTACGTATTTTATATGAGATGAATGGTGTTACAAACTATTGTTATTGCATGACTACACCTTTAAGGTGGAGTTACATACCATCCGTTCATGCGTTGTTGCGTTTGATACTTTTTCACCTTTTTATACGTTTCTAAACTCAAGTTACACACAATGCGTTTTATGCATCAACTCTTATGTTTTAATCAGCTGTTGTGTTAGGGTTGCCATTCGTACTGTTTTAAACAGTACATGTACTGTTTTTTGTAATGTGTACTGTTATATTCACAATACCTAAAACAGTACGAAAAAGTACTGTTTTTTATATTTGTACTGTTTTTGGATACACATGTATTGAATTTTGTAATTTTTTTTAGAATGAAATAGGAAAAAATTGTATTGTTAAATGTGTACAAAAAAGGGATAAATATTTATAATTTATTTTTTGAATTAACTTTTTTTGTAAGCATAAATTATTTTCTTTTATATAACTATACCACCTCTATTTGTGTTGTATAATTATTTATTGAATTTTAAAAATTATCAAATGTATTCATTTTAAAAATTCAATTGACTTTTTTTAGAATTTTTTTTAACAATATTTAATTAGTACTTTTGGATTACTATATATAATTTAAAAAATATCAATTTTAAATGACAAATTATCAATTTTAAAGTAGACTTTACTTTATTGTTCATAAAAATTGTTATTGTCTTTAAAATAAACTTCAAAAAAATTATTAAAAGTAATATTATAGTCGACTTTAACAAGAAATGTTTTCTTTTTGTTGAGCCTAAATATTATTTTCTTAAATATTGATTTTAAGTTCAATAACAATTTCTATTCGTGATAGATTAAGTGTCATTATTACAACTTTTCTTTAGTTAAAGGTAGGATTTTGTCTGTTCGATAAATAGCTTTGCATTATTACATCTTCCATTTTTTATTGTTATTATTATTAAATTTAATAATATTTAATGAATAAAAAATAATAAATTAAGGGTTTATAATGCAAAGCCATTTATCTGCCAAACAAAATTCTGCCTTTAGCTAACGGCAAGTTGTAATAATGGCCCTAAGTCTACTTAAGAATTGATAATTTGTCAATTACAAGTGATATTTTTTACGTTATAAATAGTATTCCAAAAGTATTAATGGAATATTATTGTAATTTTAAGAAACAAATTAATTGAATTTGCATATTATAGATAATTTCAAAATTCAACTCGTAGTTTTTGAAATTCAATTACCAATTTCGAAATTCTATTTACTATTTTTTAAATATAATTAATAACTTTTGAAATACATTAGATCATTTTCAAAATAAAGTTTGAAAATATAGTGCATAATTCTGAAATATAGTCAAAAATGTTAAAGCATTGGTATTTCGTTTATTCAAACTAGTATCAATATTAAAATTGAAAAAAGACGTTAAATTTGTGTTTTTGACCACGTGTTTACATGTTTTTATGTTTCTTCTTAACTATTTTTAAATAAAAATGTGATGTATTGAAGTAAAAGTTATGTTATCAAAATCAAAATGTACTGTTTTTCTTTTTTTTTTAAATTACTGTTTTTCCCCCTCAATGTACTTTTTTCACTTTTAAAATATGGCAACCCTATGTTGTGTTTATATTTTTATTAACTAAAAACAATTTTGCCAAAATGGAAAGTAAAATTGACAATTTAAGGGCATTTTTGGAATTAATTTAGTTTATGTACATGATATTTTGTGCTACAAAAAGTTCAAAAATAACACAAGCATCAATAAGCATCTCCTCCATTGCACTTGTTTTCTTTTAATAATAAACAGAGATGACACTCAGCACATAATAGTTATCGATAAGTGGAATAAAAATTTTGGCAATGAAAAAATTGTGTTTAAAATTAGTTTTTATGAATGTTTTTCTTAAAAGTAATTGTAAACTTTATTTCGAATGCTTTTTCTTTTATTAAAAACATTTTTTAATACAAAAAAATTAAAAAAATAAATCCACCACACAATCAGATTTATCGATAACATCGACAAAAAAATATTATTTGTCATCCATGGCTACCAACAACAGCTGACATTTATTCACCTTTTATGCGACGGATACAAAAGTAGAAAGTAAACCTACTTTGCTGCGTTGATACGTTTATGCATTCTATGCGTTTTGCCGTGTAACTTGTCACATACAATTACACTGATTCTACTTTTTGACTGATGCATAAAACGGAACAACGGATAGAACGCATGGTATGTAACTCCAGCTTTACTTCTTCTTAATTTTTTTAATTAAACTTGCAAACAAGTGCAAGAAATTACCTACATGCCGTTGGGAGATTAGCGGTTACATCAATAAACTTCAACTTCGTTGTTGTGTAAAAATTAATTTTTTTCACATAAATACCTAGATACATTCATACAAATGTCCATATAAATTACATTTATTTATTTGCATTAAAAAATATTTTTAAATGTAATACCTTATGCTAAATGTAACAACTCTTAAGGAAAATAATAGATTTTTTCAATCTTCCTCTGGTAACTCTGCTCACAATATTTTTCAATCTTCCTCTGGTAACTCTGCTCACAATATTTAAAGAAAACAAAATGTCACCGCGGCTTTCGCTGCTAGAGATAACAAAGTAACAACAGCTATAACCTTGATTCAACGTAGCATGTGTGTGCGTGTAAAAAACCTACATACGAATATTCATTCAAACATATTGCTAATACTTAAATGTATGTATGTATGTATATGATTTTTATTTTGTATGAACCTCATATAGGTTGCAAGTACTTTTGTATATTTAAGTTATATAAATATTTATAGGATGGTAGTGCAGTGGGTACACCACTGAACTATGAAGCTGGTGGTACGCAGTTCGATACCATTAAGTGTTTGCTTAATTTTTTTTTTTTACATTTCAATGTTTCATGGTCAATATGAGTAGAATATGAAATATCATGACTAGCAAAATACGATGCACTATGAAAAAAAAAACTAAACTAAATACATATCTATTTTTATGTATTTTTCCCATTGAGTACGTAGTATACGTTAATACATATTATATATTTTAAATTTCAATAATGTATGCTCTATTACTCTTTACTTTTTCCTTTTTTTAATTATTTTAATTAAACTATATATGTACGTAAATTTATTTTTTTACAATGGGATGTTATTTTTATATATGTATGTTTTTTAAGTATGTACGTATTTTATATGAGATGAATGAATTTGCCATTGGGAGATTAGTAGCAAAATACGATGCACTATGAAAAAAAAACTACACTAAATACATATCTATTTTTATGTATTTTTCCCATTGAGTACGTAGTATACGTTAATACATATTATATATTTTAAATTTCAATAATGTATGCTCTATTACTCTTTACTTTTTCCTTTTTTTAATTATTTTAATTAAACTATATATGTACGTAAATTTATTTTTATACCCTTCACACAGTGAAAAAGGGTATATATAGGTTTGTCATTCCGTGTGAAATTTTACAATTTTTATTTTCGATAAGTATAAAGTATATTTTTTCTGAAAGCTTATGAATAGGGGAGTCGATTAAGCTCTGTCAGTCTGTCCGTGTGTATGTTGAAATCATTTTTTTGAAGCCCCCCGACATCGCTTGGACCCGGGTGAGGTATTTAAATATCAGAAATATTCGGGAGTAGATCGGTATTGAAAATCAGAAACATTGGTACATAAACAACTGCGATATGAGCAAAAACCCACGACAACCTCGTTTTTTTTTTTACAAAAACAACATTACAACAACAACATACATACATACAAACGTGTATACTGGTTAGAGAAAACGTAGATCCCAGCTGAGCCAAACAATTTTTTTTTTTATTTTTTTTATATTTTTTTTTTAATTTTTTTTATAATTTTTTTATTTTTTATTTAATGTCTTATATATATTTTTATTATTATTTTTTTTTTCATTTTTTTTTTATATATTTTTTTTTAATTTTTTTTTTATTTATTTATTTTTGTTTTATATTCAAAATATATATTTTAATTATTTTTTTTTTAAATTTTTTTTAAAATTTTTTTTTTAAATTTTTTTTTAAATTTTTTTACATTTTTTTTTTTTTATTTTTTTTTAACATACATACGTAAATTTATAATTTTACAATGGGATGTTTTTTATATGTATGTACGTATTTCATATGGGATGAATGGTGATAAAAACTACTGTTATTGCATGACTACACGTTGTGAAGGGTATATAAGATTCGGCACGGCCGAATATAGCGCTCTTACTTGTTTTTTGTTTGTTTCGTTTTGTCAAAAAAAGATTAGACAACAATTGCGTTTGTTGTTTCAAACGAAAAACACATTTTAGAAGATGATTTTAAGCTGCGTAAGTCAATAATAAAAAATAAAAATAAAACATTATGTAAACAATGAATACCACATTAATAAACAATTAATGTTCAAATGTTTACGCTAATTTGACGTCTAATATCTATCATTTAAGAAATTCAATTGCGGCTAAAGTAATTAAACTTTAAAATATAGTTTTTAAATAGAAATAGATTTAAATATCACCTTTTGTGTGTCCTTCAAAAAGTGTAGTACAAACATGCATGCATACATAGTTGATTTGTAATTAAAATGTGAATTTTTTTTGTCACTGTCAATATTGTCTCTCTTTTTATAGAGCGATATGTTGGCGATATATTTTGTAGGGAAAATACATACATACACACATATTTTACAATTATTTAATTCACAACGCCTTTGTAATGTTGTATCGACACGATTTTCATATTGGTTTACAGTATTTTTGTTGTTGCAATTTTCCTCAATATATACATTTTTGGAAAACAATACAATTGCTTAATCTGCAATCTGTTGAACGTCATAGTAGTTGTACACATTTTGTCGATAATGTCTCCCATCAATTTTGTATACAACATCTACAACAATTTTACCTGTGTTTTATGTTTTAGAATGTCATATAAATATATTATGATTGAAGACAGTAAGCATATTCGCAGTTTTTCTTCAATTACTGTATTCACAAGGTATCCGAAAATGCCATATTGTCTTAATGATTTCAAAATAGTTTAAAAAAAATTGTTGGGGCTTTTCAGCTAAAAACTGTTCTACAATAATATTACTGTGTATGGTATGTTTATTGTGCTGTCATAACAATTCAGCTGATTCTTACGGTCTTATTCATAACAAAAAGTTAGCCACAGTTTATACACTACGTACAACGAGCTGTTAACTAGAATGCTGTGTAAGCTTGGCACAGAGTTTAAGGTGAATTCACCCATTCGTTCTGAACAAAATTTTTTCCGGAGAATAACATTTTTTACTGAGAGTTTTCTGCAGAACGATTCACCCATTTAAGAAAATTTGTCCGAAAAAACAAAGCTGCCATATAATATAAAATGCAAACAGTTGTACAAAGTGGAAGCACCGCTAGCAAACTATGTAAATAAATACAAACGTAAATTATTTCATTAAAATATATGTGAAGAAAATGTCGGATAGAAGAAAACTAAAATTATTATTTTTAATTGAAGTGCATAAAGTCAATTTGTTTGCAAAAGAAATTTATAAAAAAAAATCGAAAATAAAAAGAGTCGCTTCTATTTCATTCCATAAACCCTGTTTTAAATAATTATTTTTGTATGCACTATTGCTCATGTCATACAAACATTTTCTTCCTGGTTTTTTAATTCTTCTATTAATTTTTGAGCAATATTTTCATTAAATTCCATTTTAATTGTTAATTTTCGGCAAAAACAATTTTTGTATAATAAATGTACTGACACTGTGTGATGTGGCAACCAAATTCAATTTTCATGTAAATATTGAAAAATAGTTTCTTCTGAACAAGAATTAAAATTAAACCAATTCAAGAAAAATCTTTCTGAACAAAATAATCTCTCTCTCTCTCTCTCAAAAGTAAAACATCAAACTCAATACAAAAAAAATTTGTTCTGAACTAAAATTTTATGGGTGAATCCAGCTTTATTCATAATAAACTTTTATCCGTTTGCCAACTTTTCATAAATCAACTCTGAAATTGCAAGAAACTCCTCAATAATGCAACCATTTTTTGTATATCATCCATGATTTTGAAATTATTTGTTTTTCTATCCATATTAACAATTTTCAAAATTTAAAAATAAATTTAAAAAAAATAAACGAACAATATAATTTTTATAAAAATGGAAAAGCAAGTCAAACGATCTGTAAACTAACAACAGGATGAACAGGTAGGTAAAAAATTATTGGTAATATAAAACAACAACACAGAACAGCTGTTTTTCACAAGTTGGCAAACGTTTGGCAGCTCGTTAACAAGAGTTAAGCAAATCGTTAGCCAGAGTTTGGCATGTGTGTTATGAATAAACTTTATGCTAACTTTATGCCAACTTTTTGTTATGAGTAAGGCCGTTAGTGACCAGCTAAATATTTGCTAAGCCGAGCCGTCCGCCTGTCATATTATTAAGCCGCCCTTCCGTTCTCCGATCTGTTATTACAAATTTAGCAAAATCGGCGATTTAAGTTTTACATTTAGTTATGAAGGGACGTTCACAACAATCATATTTTTGTAAGTTATTATTTAAGGACTTTTGAATTAAGAATATCTTGTGAATACAGTAAATATGTAGAAGTGAAGAGCTGTTGTCATTAGAAATATTTTTGAAATATTTTCAGCAACGGGTAAATGATACAACAAAAAAACTTTTTAGGAGATTTTTTCTGTCAAGACCTATTCGTATATCAGGGTAGGAAAAGTTCTTATGATATGTTTTATTAAAGGAAGGATATATATTTTTAAAAGACTTTACAAATTGTGCAAAAGCAACAAATATACATACATACATAAATTTGGTACATTTATTATCAAAAAAGTACAAAAAAACATCGGTATGAATTCGCCTTGCTTTACTTGATTCGTACAGAGATGGAAATGTAATTTTTTCCCATGACTTTAAATTATATAATGTTGAACAATACAACAGTACAACGATTTAAGATCAAGTGGTTTCTAAAAAAGCTGACTTTACACTATTCTATAAGTTATTGGATATCATCGATAAATGGCAATATTGCCAACAAGAATACGGATTTTAAACAACGTCTTGTATTGCTGTCGCCAAACAGAATAATGATGATTGGTTGTTTACCTATAAAAGCGGTTATAAAATTGTTCACAAAAAAATATTTGCTGTTCTTAGATTTATTAAAATTAACTAAAAGTTTAATAAATTTTGTTTATCACATACGAACTTGTACACGAAATTAATGAAAATTAAACCAACTGATTGTCAAAAGCGCACAAAAATATGAATTGCCAACGATGCATTAAAAGTACTTAATGTGACATGTTTCGTAAAAGTACGTACATTTCAACTTTAATGTTAAAGCGTAAAGTTTTATCTAACATGACCTAAATTGATCAAAAATGAATAGTGAATTCGCTATCTAACTTTGCCTTAATAATAATAAATATTTTTTTTTTTTTTTGTACTTGAAGTTTTACAGTAGAATATTCCATGAATTCGCCTTAAGCTCTAAACACATAGACGCCAGCAGACTTCACAACTTCAAGGCTTCAAATGCTGCCAACTTCAAATGCTGCTCTGAAGTCAGCTTCATAATTATTTTGAAGACAGCAACAACATAATAATCAGCTGATGTGTATTTTAGCAATACAAATTTCAGGGATGCCGCATATATATTTTATAATAAATAAAATTAAAGTTATTGATAAAAAAATGTAATAATATCACGAAAAACTATAAAAACACACAAATTTATTTCTTTATTGTATTTTTGTAATGTTCTTTTATGTTTAATATCAAAAATAAGTTTCTGTTATTTTTTTTCCAATTTAATATATATAATGGCAACACTATATTTGTTTCTTGCTGCCCGTCAAAATAGAAAATAGCCTAAGTTGGCAGCAGCAGCAAATGCTGTTGTGCAGTCGTGCTGCTGTGCTGCCCTCAAAATAATCGTTTTCATTTAAACACATGGATTTTATTTTTGACATATTGCTGCTTGCTGTCTGCTGTCGTCTATGTGTTTAGAGCATTACTCTTGACAATAAAAAGGGACATTTAACTACCCGGCAAATATTATTTATTGCCTAGAAGTAATTTTGCTTGCTTTTTAATACAAGTAAAACTAATAAGACATTTTTGGAAGTTTCAATATGAAAATAAGCCGTCTATTGCTTCCACATATTCTTATTGCTTCAAAAAGTATTTTTTTTTATTTTGTTGGGTAACTCTATGTAACTTTAAAAATTAATAGAAATCTTATTGTTGTGTATGTATGTCTAATTGTTAAATTTTTTTAAATAAATATATATTTTTTCTATTGGTTTTAAAACGTAACTTTCGCTTTAATAATCCTCATGAATTGTTCATTGAAAAGAACAAGTTTTCCGATTTGTTGAAAAAATTCAATACATTAATTTTTCTTTCAAATTTACTATATCTTGCTTAACAGCTGCAAAACAAATTATTTTCTTTCAATGTCTTAGAAAAAAAAAGAAACCAATTGAAATCTGATATAATAATTTTTACAATTGATCTTTTGTTTTTTTTTTTTGTTGGTTTTTATTTAATTGCTGCAAGAAAAAACTGGCCAATAAATATGGCTTTGTTTATTGTGTTCATTGACATCTAATTATGATGATGATAATAATGATTATAAAATGTAATTGTAAAAAAATAATTACAACGAACAACTACCCAGTTCACAAGAACATATGTATGTAGCTACCATGCAACAATGATAATAAGCTATTACGCCAAACGTTTGACTCTACGTTATATGACGTATTTGACCCACAGTTAGGGCTGGCATGTAAACATTATCCCACTGAAACACAGACGAACAAATTTTTAATATCAACAAATCAAATGAATTAAACTCAAAATCATTGCAAAATATATATAAATCTTTATTTAAGCTCCAACAAATTTAAATTTTAAAATGCTTCATAAGTGGCAAATATAATATTGTGCGAAATAATGTTTGTATTTGATTAAAAAAATATATATATAAATATATACATATTGTCGTTCGTAAATTATTGTGTTCTATGTGACATATAAAACCTATACACATAAGTAGAACACAATAATTTACGAACGACGATATATATAATTCCCATCATTCTAGGTATTCGGTATGTATTGTGTGAGAGCTGGCAACACTGTAATTAAAGTATCTATGGCTCTTTAAAATTACAGTCGTCGGCACAATTATTATGACAAGAAAAAAATCACTTATTTCTTTTTAACTTTAAAAAAAAGCTTAATTAAAATTTTGTTGTGAAAGTGTAACATAAATCTTCTTTTTCGATGAATTGTATTGGAATGAGCTTTCATCAATCCGAAGAACTTTTCTTCAAAACTTTATTGACTTTTGAACATGTGCATTAGCAAAAGCTAAGCGCTTGAGATTGTTTTGTTATTTATGGAATATCTCCTGCTATGTAAGTCTTAAAAAATGCTTCTCTCAAGCGGCGCAAAATTGTCCGCTCACTTATAGGGCCCATACACAACACCATAATTATTGTGCAATCAAGTGACTGCGCCAGCTGATTGACCGTGTATGAGGTTGTGGTGTGATTGTACTAGCTGATGGTGCTTTATCAAAAATAGTTTGATAATTTTTTGATTGTACCGGCATGATTTAGTCGTGTGTGGCGAAAAATAAGCTCATAAAAGTTAAATCGTCAAGGCATAAACATAAAAAAAATACAAAATTTTAAATATAAATGCCAATTCATAGCCATTTCTTTATTCAAACACGTTTTTTGTTGCTCCTAATTCGTTTTCGTTTTAGGATAATAGTAATAATAAGTGCAGCACAAATTTTTTCGTTATTCATTACAAACTTTTCCACACAATTTTTGGGTAAAAAATGAATTTTGTACCACCATGCTGGTGTAGTGTGTGCTTAAAGCTTAATTGCACAAACACTTGATTGCACAATTTTATGGTGTTGTGTATGGGCCCTATTATTGAAGTACTGCATGACTTATTCAATTCGTCTGCGGCATCTTTAGCTTTTAACTGAACTTTTTTTTTTAATTTTCGCAAGACGATTCGGTCTTCACTTAAAGTTGTTTTGCATTTCGTGTCGAATTGCGTTAAAGTTTGTTTATCGTTTTTGTTTTTAAATGTTTTTATTTAATAATAAACAGTTTGACGCGACAAATTAAACTCGTTAGCTACTATGTCTATTACCTTAAAGCCGGCATTGAACTTTAATACTATTGAGGCTGTAACGATATTAGTTAACTCAGTCGTTTTTCTTATATTTTCAAATCACTGATTAATCGAAATTATAAGTAAAGACACAAAAATTAATTAGAACAATTTTAGATGACCTTCAATTACAAAGATCACGCAAGTGCATGTCAAAATACTTATGCCGAAGCGAAAGTCACTGTCTATTACGATACTTATCGGCAATTTGAGAATGCACAAAACAATTGACAAAATATTTAACATAAATGTTGTTGTTGCTGTGCACTATGTTTTGAGCAAAGCTGAGGTAACGCACTTGAGCGAAAAAAACGCCAATAGACAAGAGAACAATTTGTCAAGATAATTGTGCCGACGACTGTATTAGTTAATAGTGACTGCATAAAATTTGAGTAACAACATGGGTTGCCAGTTTGTTTTTTTATGTGAAATTTACAATTCGCAATAATTCATTGTAAAGGGTCCGCCATCTAACGTTTTTTTTTTCAACTAGTGCTTATTTCGTAAATGGTAACACTTGGCTCATGTCTGATTTGACAGATAATTAGTTTTATTCTTCCGCTGAACGAATATGGTTGTGTATACGCATGAAAAACGCTGGGAAAGTGGGTCTGCGATCGACTTACAGAAGATGCCGATTTTGCCAAAAAAATCATCATTTCATATGAAGCTCATTTTGATCTTGGCGGGTTTGTAAACAAGCAAAATTGTCGCATGTGGGGCACAGAAAACCCGCACGCATACGTTGAAAAGCCCATACACCCAAAACGAGTCACTGTTTGGTGCGGATTTTGGTCCAGAGGCATAATTGGGCCATTTTTCTTCGAAAATGAGCAAGGAGTGGCCGTTAATAAGCACTAGTTGAAAAAAAAAAACGTTAGATGGCGGACCCTTAGAAAAAGGATTTTATAATTCCACAAAAAAAGTTCATTTTTCAATCCCGTATAAATCCAATACAATACTTCAAAAATATGTATATGCAATAAAATTGTTTGTCTGAATCCAGTTAAGGTTTTTACGGAAACAAAAAATTCACCACGCCCACTTCTTTAATGTATCTAAAGTGAGCCCTAATGAAACGAATTGCAATTTTTTTAAATATTTATAATTCGTGTTGGATGTTATAATAAGGCTTTGAATAGTTAAGCTAAAAATGAGCTTGAAAGGAATACTGGGCGTGGCCCTTTAATCAATTGTTAGCCAATCAATTTTTTTCCACAGAGAAATTTAAAAAAAAACTCCCTATAAACAGTGTAATATATAACTGATTGTGTAAAATATATCTTCCTCTTAACAAAAACATTTAATTGATTCAATGAAATATTTTAATTGCAATGTTTGATGGGTTAATCACGTGTTACCTTAACAACAACAATAAATGCATGCATGATGTTTCAATAGGTATTAATTGAAATTCATGATATTATTGCATATTTATATTTCACTGAACAAACTAAGACCTGAAACTATTTGTTTTTGCATTTTATCCAATAATTTAAAAATATTTTTATTTGTTTTCATATGAATCTGTTTTTTTTTCTTCTTTTTTTCTTAACATTAATTTAAATTCGTATAAACAAGTTGTTGACAATTATAGAAAAAATTACGTAGAAAATTAAAAACAAACACACACACACACACACACAACTAACAAATTGTAAAGAAATATTTTTGCATTAAATACAAACTATATTTAATATTATTACCGTTAGCAGAAAAGTTTCGGAAAAAAATGATTATAGTTTAACGGGTTCTTTTGTGTATTTTTTTAAAAAAAAAAGCTGCTAAAATAACATAAACACGCAGTTAATGAAATGAACGTTTTTTTATGTGTGCGATTTATACCTACATATGTATTTGCATTAAAAAAATCTATTTTCAAATAATTTTTGATTAATATTTCTTTGCCACAATAAATAATTGTCATATACTCATTTGCATTTGCGGTCTTTTAAAACATGGCGCTTTTTAGTTTTTAACACGTACATTTACTACATAGTTTACGTTAGTTATTTATTAATTTGTATGATTTTATTTTTGTTTAAACAAATATTTCGCTTTTTTTCTCTGTTTAACAACCGTTTGTTTATAATGCCTCATAACAACTGATTGATCTTTAATTAAAATGTGGCTTTCGCTTCGGTGGCTATTAGCCAAATATATGTATGCTTATTTGCGGCGATGCCAATTTAGCGCTTTTCACGACACTTTTAGCGCATTTATGTTGGTCAGCGTCTGTTTTATGCTAGACGCACAATTGGGATGAACGATGAATTTTTCGTTGCGAATATTCGTCATCAAAAATAAAACACATTTGTGTATAGGAGAATGCATACAATTGTGGCGTCAGTTGAAATTCACTATACGCGGCGAACTGTGCAATAGATTTATTTCTAATTCTAATGCCGGCGAACGACAAGCAAATTGGTACAGGGTGACCATTTTTCATTATATTTGGTTTTACTTTTCAACTCTTTAAGAAAATAAAGTTAGTTTTTACTTTAATTATTGTTTTTTATTTTAAAACATCGATATATATAAAAGTGAAACTTTGTGTGTGTATGTGTTAGCTATAGACTCCGAAACTGTAAAACCGATCAAGCTCAAACTTTGGCAAGTTGTTGTACACATTCCAGAGAGTGTTCACGGGTGGCAAAAAGTGGGCGGGGCCACGCCCTTAAAAAATTAGTTATAATTTTTAGCTACTTGCACTTGACCGATTTTTCTGAAACTTTACACACATATTGAGCTTTCATGATTACACAATTTCGTGACACACATATTGAGCTGTCATGACTATATAATTTTGTGATTAGAAAAGTGGGCAGGGCCACGCCCATAGAAAAAGTTATAATTTTGAGGTACTTGCGCTGGACCGATTTTTGTGAAGCTTTGCACAAATATTGAGTTGTCATGACTATACAATTTCTTGATTAGAAAAGTGGGCAGTGTCACGCCCATAAAAAAAAATTATCATTTTCAGCTACTTGAACTTCACCGATTTTCTGAAACTTTGCCCACATATTGAGCTGTCATGACTATAGAGTTTCGTGTAGAATTTTCGTTAGAAAAGTGGGCAGTGCCACGCCCATTAAAAAAACTTATAATTTTTAGCTTTTTGCACTTGATATTTAATTTAAATTCAGAATGAATTTTTATTTATTAAGAGGCGTAGCAACGCGCGCAAATGTATTTTCAAATGTTTAAGTTTATAAGGAGATCTTTTTTTTCATATGGACACGCTATTAGCTGTTATGCAAAAACAAAATTTTTATTATTGTTTACTGCGCGTACCCACGACATTCTTTGCAAACGTTTACTTATACGTAAAAAAAGTTTTTACTATGACAGAAATTATATTTATTATTTTGTTGAGTTTCTCAAATATTTAAATTCTTCTATTATTTTTGTTCTTTCTTTGTACAAACAGTAAACAAATTTATAAACTACTAGCTAATACCCGGTGTGCTTCGCCACCCCAAATTTTAGTATATAATTCATATGGCAGGTGCCACGCCCACTATTGTTAATGCACCTATTCCTTGCCTAAATGTTGCTCTTGCAAAATTTTACTACTCTAATCGACATCGTTTTCCAATTATATGAGAATTTTAGTATTTAATTCATATGTTGGTGCCACGCCCACTATTGGTACTGTACCCATTTTTTCCATAAATGTTTATTTGAATATCAAAGTTGCTTTTGCAAAATTTTAGTACTCTAATCGATATCGTTTTCCAAATATACGAATTTTAGTATGTAATTCATGTGGCCACGCCTACTATTGCAAGTCCGCCTATTTTTTACCCAAATGTTTGTGTGGATGTCAAAGTTTACCGTACTTAATTTGAAGACTCTAGCTGCATTAACTTTCGTGATATATAATATTTAATACTTATTCTTTAATAGGGCGAGGCACTCCGCCCACTTATAATTTCAAACCAAAGTATAGCCTATAGTTCCTTCCAGACATACATAACACACATTGATTTTTATATATATAGATAAAAGATGTTACTTTTTCGTCGTTATTGTGCTTCACAAAACGAATTTTCACAGCGAATTTTTACTGACGAACTAGTCGTGTTGGGCGAAATTCGTCGTTCGTCCCAATTGTGCGCCGAGCAATTAAAATGCGCTAAATTAGCGCGATTTACTTTAAAAGTAAAATTATCAAAATGATGTTATATTTTTACCAACATTTACGGTCTTATGCAAAAACAAAAAAAACAAAAAAACACTTATGTACAATAGATTTAAAATATGTATTAGTTACTTGACATTTTAAGGCTAATATAAGAAAACAGTATTTAAGCCTACATTAATTTTAACAAATACATAATTTTAATACTGGCAATACCATCAACTTCTTTCACCAAATCGTTGTTAACGATCCATTAAAAGGACTATAAATTTCATGTAATTGTCCTTAACAATTTTTTTAATTAGCATGTGAAGTAATTTATTTAATTTTTGTTGCGCTTTTTATTTAAAAAATAGTTGACATCAATGTATATTTGTGTTTTTGTTTTATTTCATTTGAAAGAGAATTGAGAAATCGCACATATTCTCAAAAGCACCCGCTGCCAATGTCAGCTGTTTCACAAGGTGCGCAAATTTTTGCAGCGAATTCATTAGCCACACATACTTACACACACACTTGAGGCGCAAAACAAAAGATCGTTTGTATGGATTAGTCTGTCGATATTTAAACAAGAGTGAAATTTATACAATTCATATTTTGTATCTTGTAAATATGTATGTATGTACATACATTTTGATTTCATTGTTCATTGTACACGCAAAACTTAAGAAAATACAAAAATGAATGCGCATGCGATTATTAACTGAAACTGCTTATAGATAATTAACATTACGTTAGTGTGTTTACTAAAAGAGCAAAAATATTTAAAAATTTTTAAGATTTTTTTTCCCGAAATTATTATGGAGTGTGTGAATATTTCGTTTGTAAAAAAGTGAAATTGTGGTTAAAGAAATTGGAATTGTTAAAGAAATGCTTTAAATTGTTAATTTATAGCGAAATGTTTGTGCACAGTGGTTTTGAAAACAAAATAAATTGTACAAATAAATTGCTCGCTAAATCTTTTATAAATAGAATTTTTTCAATAAATTATTACTTAACAGAAAATGGATTTGCAGAACTAATAACTTTTATTCTATTAGAGACTAGCGGGAAAGATAGCAGCTCTCGTTAGTTAAGCAGCTAATACACGGCATGTTTTTTACATCTGACTTGACAAATTCCACACTGATAAATACGAACATGTCTTGTGTTACCTTTTAAACATTACTTCTGTAAAAAACATGTGTTGAGGCATCTGACAAAATTTCAATTAGAGCGCGCTCTATTTTCTTCTGTCAAAACATGTGACATCAGCCGTTGGCAGAAATCTCTGCTGCTGAACAGTCATTGACGGTTGCTTTTAAAGGTACAATTTTGACAGACATGTAGATTTCCATATGTCTCACAAATTTTAAAGTCAGATGTAAAAAACATGCCGTGTATTATAGCCTTTAGCACACAGCTTGTTATTATGCATTACACACAATATTTATTATTTAGAGCTCTCTATGAAATACAGTGTATACTTTTAAGAGTCTGGTCTATACCAAATAATTATTATCATTGCTTTTTAATTGAAATTAAAAATTACTGATAAGTTTCGCTTAAAAACTTAACTAAAACTTTAATATAAAATTAAAGTTTAACAAGAATTGTTTAGCTTCACTTTAAAATAAAGTATATCCATGAACGGTCAACATTTTGTATCTTGTTACCAACGTGACCAAACCTCTTCTAATAGAGACGAAGCATATAAATTGCAGCAGTAAATTAAATAAAATTTTAAGAATCCTCAATTAACAAAAAAAAAAAAGCAACTCACTAAATCAACCAGCCATAAAAGCATAAAATTAAAAAAAATGGTCCACACATGCACACAAATGCCAAATATTTGTTTGGAAACCCAAAAAAAAAGTCATGGTTGTTTAGAAAACTAAATGAAGTTTAGTGGTCAAAATACCATCATACCGGGATACATCGAAAAATGCTAGCGATTATTCACATTTAGTGGGTTGGATATGGAGGGTGAGAGTGGGTGAGTAAATAGTAAAATTGCGTACAGATGGGTATGTGAAAAATAACAGCAAATATTGGAAAATTAAAATGGCTTAGAAAACATTTGTTGCTTGCGTTTATAACAACAGCACAAACAACAAACAAATACAAAAAAAACTGTGAAATAAAATTTAAAACTAGTGTTCGGTATTAAACATATAACAGGTGGTCCAATACAACCGAGAATATAAAATTTTCATTTGGAAGTTTAAAAAAAAATTATAAAAATTAAATAAAAACAAATAAAAGTGGTATATTATGCCATGTCGAATCCGAAAACATCATAGGTTTAATGTTAAACAATATTTTGCTGTATGATTTGCGATACAATCTTTGGTTTTAATTTTTTACACAGTCAACAAGCCCCTTTCACATGATACCCCAAATGATGGGGTTAACAACAAAATTGTTCGTTATTTTGTATTACCTTGCCATCTTGGATTTTACCTTTTAAATAAAGTATACTAAAAACTTTATTCTAATGGTCAAGACATTTTATTTGATATCAATACTGGGATGTTGTAGAGGACAAGGCTGCGACTATTATATTTGTCGCATACATTCGCCATTTTATTTGGGTTGTCATCTTGGATTGTTACGTTTTCATAGTTAACTTTACTGTATTGCTGAAGCCTTTTCATTTGATACAAATGTTGATGGGGTACATTTTTAATACTCGATTTAAAAGTCATATATACAAATTTATTGTACGCCATTTTGTAATGTAATCGGGTTATATATCTATTTTTGCTAGTTAAGCCATTTTATTAGAAACCAAATAAGCTATATAGTTTGTCTAGAAGCTTAAGAAAGTCCATTCTTGGTTTGTAAATTTTAGGAAAAACTCCGAATCAGTTGTAGTTGGTATTTTATATCTCACTTAGTTTCAAACCGATTTGTAAGTTTTTCTTAGGAATAAATTTCGAGGCTACAGTTTGTTATTAGATGTACTAAGTGTATTCAAAGATTATTCAGAAGGTCGAGAAAATTGATATATTTTAAAAATATATCTATAAGTTTTCAATTTATTAATGATTTTTTTATGAATATCCCTACAGGCATACTATAGCTATAAATAGTGTTACGTTAATACCTTTTTTAAACGCTGGTTTATTTGCTTGTAATAAACCGTGGATTCTTTTGTATTGCAGATAGTAACACTTGAAACTTATTATAAAAGTTATAGTGTTTTCACACTTAAAGTGTCCCTCCTTAGAGGGAATAAATTCTTGACTTAGACGATATTTAACTAGACTTATAAACAGATTTGGAGGAATTTCCTGATTTCAAACGCCCTGCATTCCACAATAGTTACACCTGTAACTTAAGCTAAGCTTTCAAGTGCTGGACTTTTTTAAATGGTTGTAAGTAACTAAGAAATGGTCTCTACTCCATTGCGTACCGCATACTATTACATGTGCTAGAAAGTGTGAGTAAATAAACCCCTCTATTTCATTACAGTTTTAAACACATACAATATGTTTGCACGTTTGTATGTGTTGTACAAATAGTTTGTTTCATAAAACAACAATCAATGAGGTCAGAATGAGATTTATTTTTTTTATTTTTATTATTTTAGCACAAATAACGAGTTTGCATGTATTAACTTGTATGTTTTTCATATTTATTTATAAAATCGAAAAATATTTAAAATAAAACATATTTTATCGATGTATTATCTAGGGGATTAATATGACGACAAAACATATTTTTTTCAACTTAATCTGTTTTTCAATACAATGAGTTTTAAGTGGAATTAAAATCGAAAAATATGTGAATATTTGATATACATAGATTGGCCAACATCAAGAAAAAATCAAAAAAAAAAATAAATAGTCCACTGTCATACACTTCTTATGTGGATAAGTTTTTATACACTTTACCTGCGGTACCATGGGTATTTTAGCTTTATAATTCCCTTTGTAATTTCTACAATATTTATTTTTGATCTCATAAAGTATATATTTTCTAAAAGTTTATAAATAGGGGAGTTGATTGAGTCCGCGTGTTCGTTGAAATCAACTTCTAGAAGCCCCGACATATTACACAGATCTGTATATGGTATCAATCTTTTGAAAATATTCGGCAATAAATTGCTATTGAAATTCAGCACAGTGCCTCCATAATTTTTTGATATACTACATATAAGCAAATAAACATGACTGCCACTATTTTTTCCCCATATTTTTCCCCCAAAAATTAACAGTTTTCTGTCTTAAGATAATTTATCGAAACGTTTGGTACCATTAAAAGATATTGGTTTCCTCGTTAGAAATAATGAACAAATAGGTCACGAATCGGCAAAGTTATAGGCAAAAGTTGTTGGGAAAAAAATATAAATATTTTTTTAATAAACAGTTTAGGTTTTTGATTCTCCTAAATAATTTTCGAACATTTTAGTAACACAAAATTACAAGCCGTGGTCTTTAAAATTATTCATGAGAAAAACTTATAAACCAGTTTGACAACTGTTTCGGTGTTGTAATTTCTAATTTACGAAAAAAAGGCGATTTATTCAGCTTTTAGAAATAGTCAATTTGGGTAATAAATGAAAGGACCTGACTAAGCATGATGGCCGCCACTTCAAAATGGCGTTTAATAAGCTTGAATATGGTCAAATCTAAAAACGTACCTTGAATAGGATGCATATTGGTGACTCATGAAAGGGCTTGTTTAGTATAATACAGTGAAATATTAACAAATTAAAATCCAATATGGCGTCCTTAATAAAATGGTGGATATAAAATATTAGTTAAAAATAGCAATTACGAATGAAATGAAAGGGTTGGACCAGTAGAACAGTGTCAACTATGAGGAAATGGAAAATCCAAGATGGCGTCGGAAACAAAATGGCGAATATTTTATTTTCTTAACCCTTCAATGTAGACATCCAATGAAAGCGCTTGACAAGTACAATACAGTAAACTATTGAAAAAGCTTAAAATCAAAGCTGGCGTCTGAAATAATAAAGTGAAATGAAGCATAACGTTTAATCTGGAATCAAGGCTATGCTACGATGAGATCAATTTATATATATGCATGATAGTGATAGTGAAGAGTATTATCAGAATATAGCACTCTTACTTGTTTAAATTTCTGGACTTAGTGTTCGTATAAATAGTTATTAACATTTATAATATGTGTTATTAATTTAGGCTTAAACTAAAAATTATTTTAAAATAAATGAAAAAAAATTCTTAAGAAATTTCTTTCCTAAACCTGTTTAAAAATGCTAAAACTTAAATAAAATTATGTAAATGAGGGTTAAAGTTTTATTTACAAAATTCAAAATGCTGTCATGACAAGTCTGGTATGCGAATGTATTGTTTGTGTACTGCTTTTATTCACTACATACTATGTAAAAAATAAACTCTGACATAATTATAATATCATTTAGAAAACAACAATCTCCATAAAATAAAATCAAAAAAGATAAAAACAACTTAAACAGATAGGAAGTAGGGGGAGTTAAGTAAAAGGAAAAAAGGAAATTAAATAGACAGTACATAACTCTTGCAAGATTGTCGTATTTGCTGGTACGATATACCCAACCACCCAACTTAGAAGCGAAAAGTAACCGAACTGGAGAACCACCTTTTTTAATAACTATCTAAAACCTTTTATTATCCTTGAAATTGGTTTTCTGCACAACAATTTTTAAAGTGTTTGTGAAGTAACGGTATTTGTTAAAGACGCCATTTCTTTTGTGTTTATCTTAATGAGTGCAGTCTTGCAAAGATTACTCTATGCAACAAATTGGAAGTTTTTGTTTTTTCCTAAATAGTCACTATTTTAATCCAATAAAATTGGATTCAGTAGTATCAAAAATAACAGTTTTGCTAGGAATTTTACAAAATAGTTTACATTATGATAATGCAGTGTCTAATACGTTTTTACCATCTCCTGCAAAGTTTCATTAATTTGACTTAGGACATTTCTACTTGTGACCAACGATAAACTCTTGGATATATATTTGGAAAATTATATATATTTTTTTAAATTATCTAAGTCTTCAAACTCCTACTTAATTTTTGGATACTCTAGTTATAACCAATTGCTGACCGTAGTCTTGAAAATTATTTTTGCGATATCTTACAAACCGGTTTGAAACTAACTGAGATCTAAGCACCAAAATGTAACTGCTTCAGTGGTTACAAACCAAAATTTAAAAACGATTATTTTAGCTTCAATAGAACTGAGAGACTCAATATGGCTTGAAAAGCAGAATACAGTAAATTAAATAAAAAAATTAAAAATCCACGATGGCGGCCACTACACAATGGTGTGCAATAAGTTTATATTTTTATGGGTCAAAACTTGTAATTTAAAATTTAATTACTTCAAGTCTCTTAATATTAGTATCCAATGAAGGGGATTGACTAGTAAAATGCAGCGCATAAAAAACAAAAATGGCTTCCGCAGCAAGATGCCGTATAACCTTAAATCAGAAATCTAGGCGATGAGAAAATCATACCTGTATGCATACATACATACATGATAAGATTTGCATGGCCCAATATAACATTTTACTTGTGAATGTTTACCTTGCCTGGAAAATACCATTTGTCTAAAACCCTTTAATGTTTAATCCTGTTTAATCATTTCATAAATTTAATTTTTTTATGAACCGATCTTTGAAACGAAATATAATAGAAATTTTTGTGTATTAAACAGGCACTAAAATATTTGGAACACGCAGAAGTTGTCGTTATATTCATTAATGTCATTTTAACTTTTCACTTCGGTCTGAAGAGTTTTTACACCAAAACTCTGAAAAATTTAATGATACTAGACTAGTTATATGGAGGAGCAAAGAATGTATGTATTTCAACCAACAGACGGTTTCAGTTTTCAAATGCATTATATGTGAAATGACAAACTGATATACTAGTTTAAAAAAACATATCTTGCATTGTCACTTCGTTTACTAACACATACTAACATGTTTATTTTAAAAGGAATAAAGATCCTTATTTATATTGTCGCCTTCTAACTTAAAGTGTTGTGCTCTAAAAAGGACATGATTAAGTATGTATGTGCATATTAAAGGAAAACTCTATCAACAGAAAAATAGCTGCCATTATTGTAATATATATTTGTAAATAAAAACACTATGGCCAAAACATATACATTAACAACAAAGCAGGGAAACATTTATTGCTATTGCATAATTTACATGTATGTATGTATGTATGTATGTAAGTACGTGTTTTAGGTAGCGTAAACATCAAAGAGTTTTTTCCTAACAGGATTCTGAGAAAATTAAACCAATGGCAAGTCGCAGAAAAGGGTTTATACAGGGTGGGCCAAAAGGTCACAATGGGATTTAAAATTTTAATAATTTCGTCGTTTATAAACTTTTTGTTTCAGATTAACACAAGTGGAAAATTAATAATGGACAAATGAACAAATATCAGAATAATAGGATTTTCTTATTTTAAAACAGCGATAAATTTTTCTAATGCAAAGAGCGTATAGTCGAAATTTTAACGTAAACATTTTGCCTCTTAAAGCAATGATTCGTTGGTTAATTCATCGTCACCAGCAACTTGGCACCGTAAGAGATTGCCCTCGAACCGGTAGACCACGTTTAATTTGCACTGCGGAAACTTATAGAGCAAAGTGTTAACGTAATACCAGAAATATCTATCAATCATCGAAAATGATAACAGTTATACAGTGCACATACGAAAACAACAAAAGTCGTATTTGGGATGGAAGTACTTTTTCTGAACCTTTCCCTGTCGAGCTGGGCGTCAAGCAAGGTTGCATTTTAAGCACTTTACTGTTTTCCTTGTACGTTAATGACCTAGCTGATGAATTACCACATGCTGTAAATGTTGCAGATACAAATGTAAAAATACTTCTTTATGCTGATGATATAGTCATTATTTCTGATTCTCAAGCTAAATTACAACAAATGATTGATGCTCTGTACAATTACTGTAAGACGTGGTGCTTAAAAGCTAATATGAATAAATCAAAAATTGTGATATTTCGCTCTGATACTAGAATATCATCAAATCTTAACTGGCACTTTGGTGATGAAAACATCGAGATCGTGACAGCTACAAATATCTGGGCGTTGAAATAACGTATAACTTGTCCTTTAACAAACATCTTAATAGTAAATTGGCCGCCTCAAAACTTGCTATAAATTCCACTTGGCCTAAATATATAAATCATCCAAAAATGTCTAAAGACAACAAACTAAAAATATTTCATGCCGCTTCAAGATCGATTATGTTATACGCCGCTCAAGTATGGGGTTATCAAAGATATGATGTAGTAGAGAAGTTATTTAGATTTTTTTATTAAAAAGATGCTATATCTATACCTTGAAACGGGCTTTGACTCCCTGTTCGTATCCACTCTGAGACTACACTTTTCATATATAAACAAAGTTTTAAATATGGGTCGCACTCGATTACCACGTATTTTAGCAGAAACAATAATAGCCAAAAACGAATTCTGGGCAAAGGAATGGTCTAATTTACAACAAGTTCTTCAATTTATTCCAGCAAATTCAAACCTCCCACTTTGCACTAACTGAAAAGCAATAATAAGTCTACTCATTGTAAAGGAACGTGAAGATAATTTACTACGGGCAATAAACTCACAGCACCACGACCTTCATTGTCGACTAAATCACACCGTATCACCTCTTCTTGCAAAAAACTACTCATCTCGTACCACTAGCTTAATAGTCAGAGCGAGAGGAGGTTTGTTTAACATAAACGAAAGGTCCTTCACAAACAACTCTGCGTCCGTGTGCACAATATGCAATCATGGGGTAGAGGAAAATACTTTCCACTTCTTAGGAGTCTGTCCAATATATAATGGATTTAGACTTAAATTTTTTGGAAAATCTCAACTTGAGCTATCAGAAGTAATAGACATTTTAAATGGTTCCAACTTTTACAACTTGTATAAATACTTGGAAATTTGTTCAAATTATAGAAAATTAATTATCAATGAATTTAACTTGTAATCTTTTTCCAATCTTTTTTATACCCTTCACCTGTGGTGCACAAGGGTATATATAGCTTTGTCATTCCGTTTGTAATCTCTACAATTTTCATTTCCGACCCCATGAAGTATATATTTTCTGAAAGCTTATGAATAGAGGAGTCGATTAAGCCCTGACCGTCTGTCCGTCTGTCCGTCTATCCGTCTGTCCGTCTGTCCGTCTGCCCGTCTGTCCGTGTGTTGGTTGAAATCAACTTTTAGAAGCAACTATATGTTTCTCAGATCTGTATATGGTATCAATCTCTTGGAAATATCCAGGAATGAATCGCTATTGAAATTCAGCACAATCGCCCTATAACTTTCTGAGATATGAGCAAAAAACCACGACCACCTCGTTTTTTTTCACAATTACAACAACAACATACATAAATACATACATGTGAAAAACATACCAAACAAAAAAAATTACAAAAAAAAAATAATAAAAATAAGAAAAAAATAATAAAAAAAACTACAAAAAAAAAATTAAAAAAAAAATTTAAAAAAAAATTTTAAAAAATTTTTTAAAAATTTTTCTAAAAAAATTTTTTAAAAAAATTTAAAAAAAATATAAAAAAAAAAATAATAAAATATAAATAATATATTAAATAAAATAAAACAAAATTTTTTTGGCTCACTTGGGATTCGATGCCACATTTATTCTAACGAGTACGTATGCACGTATTTTATATGGGATGAATGGTGATACAAACAATTGCTATTGCATGACTACACGTTGTGAAGGGTATATAAGATTCGGCACGGCCGAATATAGCACTGTCACTTGTTTTCAAATATTTTTATAAATCGTAATATTTTTCAATTATAATCACATAAACTTGTACATAAATCTTAAAATCAACAAAATGAAATGTATTAAAAATTCTAGCAATCTGCCAATCTGGCTCACAACTAATATGTTATGCCAAAATTGTGATAAATATTATAATACTAGCCAATCCCGGCGCGCGTTGCTACGCCCCTTCATGAATTTTAATCGCATTCTAAATTTTAATCGAATATCAAGTGCAAGGCTAAAAACTATAACTTTTTCTTTATGAGCATGGCACTGCCCACTTTTCTAATTACGAAACTGTATAGTCATGACAGCTCAATAAGTGTGCAAAGTTTCAGGAAAATCGGTCCAGTTTAAGTACCTCAAAATGATACCTTTTTTTATGGGCGTGGCACTGCCCACTTTTCTAAATACGAAACTGTATAGTCATGACAACTCAATATGTGTGCAAAGTTTCAGAAAAATCGGTCCAGTGCAAGTACCTCAAAATGATACCTTTTTTTTTAATGGGCGTGGCACTGCCCACTTTTCTAATGACGAAAATGTAAAGTCATGACAGCTCAGTATGTTTGCAAAGTTTCAGAAAATTCGGTCCAGTGCAAGTAGCTAAAACTGATAACTAATTTTTTATGGGCGTGGCCCCGCCCACTTTTTCAATCGCGAAATTATAAAGCCATGACAGCTCAATATGTGTGCAAAGTTTCACAAAAATCGGTCCAGTGCAAGTACCTCAAAATTAAAACTTTTTTAGGGGCGTGGCCCCGCCCACTTTTCTTATCACAAAATTATTTAGTCATGACAGCTCGATATGTGTGCAAAGTTTCAGAAAAATCGGTCAAGTGCAAGTAGCTAAAACTGATAACTAATTTTTTATGGGCGTGGCTCCGCCCACTTTTTTTCACCCATAAACACTCCCTGGTATGTGTACATCAACTTACCAAAGTTTGAGCCCGATCGGTTTTACAGTTTCGGAGTCTATAGCTAACACACACACACACACACACAGAGTTTCACTTTTATATATATAGATTATAATACTTATTACAATAATCAAAAGATGAATATGTAAATACACTGAAATATATCTATTAATAAATAAAAAAAATCTATCAAAAATCGTTCTGCTCAGAAAGGAATTACTTGCACGTCACAAAGGCACATTCAAAACAGATTCACTGTCCCATATAAGGTGCAATTGGCGCAAGATCATCGGTGCCTTTTAAATTCTGTAGTCTAATCTCAACAGTTAGTCAGAAATTAAATCAATTTTATTAAAAATCTGATTATAAGTGATGAATCTCACTTTCATTTGAATTGTTTTGTTAATAAGCAGAACGGTAGGTTCTTAATCGATTTATAAACGCCAATTGCATCACATTCGGTGTACAGTATGGAAAAATTGATTTTTTCTAACTTTTTCAAAGATGAAACGGCTGTGCTGCAACCGTAAATGGAGAGCGATATCGCTTTACGATAGGACATTTTGTATGTCCTGCTCTAGAAAAAAGACCTGAGATGTGGTTTCAGTAAGATGGAGCCACTGCTCAAGACAAAATGGCATTTTTAAGTCAAGTTTTTTGCAAAGCAATTTTTAAAAATTCGGAGGATAATCGTTAGATTAGTCAGCAGCCGACTATTTTCTTTGAGATTATTTAAAGGAGCAGGTATATGTGAACAAGCCGGAAACAATCCCTGAACCGAAGGCCAATATCGTTGCAGAAATTTGAGCGCTACAGTTACAAATTTCGAAAGATATTATGGAAATAAAATAATATCTCTAGAGGCGAACTAAATCTACAAATAGTAACAACCGTGTCTATAATTATCCCAGGGCTGGAAAAATTTAACTTTTTATAATAAAAATAAGCGAAAAAACAGAGACAGTCGTGTTTATTTGCTTATATCTCAGATAGTTATGGGGCGATTATGCTGATTTCCAATGCCAATCTGCTCCCAAATATTTCTGATATTTTGAAACCTTATAGGTATCTTGTCGATGTCGGAGGGCTTTACATGGACAGACAGACATATTCTTTATGGGGTCGGAAATTTATATTGTACAAATTTAACACGAAATGACAAACCTTTAGATACCCTTACACTCACTGTGAAGGGTATAAAAGTGCAATAATAAATTTTATTTTTTATAAAAGGCTGCCAAATATTTGTATGTATATGGCAATTTCTCTTCTGTAATAAAAACATTTTTTTTATTGTACAAATTTTACATAAAAATGGCATAAAGGAATCTGCTGAAGGCTGCCTAAATGAGTTTAACTTTTATTGGATAAGCGTAGAATATTTTCGTGACCCAGTATTGTATGTACAAGCATATGCACTTGTATTTGTAAACAATAAACATTGATGTCAACATTTTATATAGTTTTTATAGTCATGTATGTACATAGTTGTAGTTTAAGTTATTGTTTGCTGTTGTTTTTGTACTTATACACACACATACTATAGAAAAACATGATTTTTGCTGTTGCATTATTACTGGTCGCCATTGTTGTTTCTGTTGCTATTAAGTATTATGTGTATGCAACTGGGTGTGTGTGTAGTGTGTGCGAGTGTGTTTGTGCATGTATCGGTGCTTTAAACTTGTTAGTGTTCAATGGCATGTCACATATTTTGAAATTCTTCTGACACTCGATTAGTTTTTTGCTTTCTCTTCTTCTTGTTGCCTGTCAGCAACAGACGTTACTTGCTCATTCCCCTCTCTCGTCTCTTTGTTTGTTGGGAAAATTTACAATTCAGTGGTATTTTTTGTTTGTTAATAAATTAAAAAGGAATTTTGAATTTTCCCTATAATTTTGAGGGGGGGTGTTTGCGTTTTCTGCTGCTGCCGTTTTTCACATGAATTGCCAGTAATATAAACAGCAATCACATTTTTAGTTCTTTTGAAAATGGCGACACTAAAACTTAAGCTAGTCCAAGAAGGAAAAAATTTTTTCTGGAAAACAGGTAAGCAAAGAGGAAAATAAACAGTGAATATTGCTGGTTGAGGGAATAAAAGCTGTTTTAATATTCCACAAATAGAGAAATTATTGGAAATTTTGTACAAAATTTATGTAAAAAGATATTAAGAAATTGTCTTCATAAGACAAATAATAATTTATGAAGTAATGATCATGGTTAGAAGAATGTATCATCCGAATACGTCAAGTAAGTATACATTTCTTATTGTTATGCTGGCGACAGAATCAGCATATTTTAAAATAAAATGTCTTAAAGACAAAAAAATAAAGCATTAACGCAGCTTCCCGGAAATATGATGTAATTGGTGCAAGTGAAATATAAGATATTAGTAAATTTTTTATGTAAAGGTGTTGAATTTTAAGGTATAGTTTTAAGTTTAATAAAAAAAAAGAGTAGCGCCATGCTGTTGAAACCACATTATGGTAACGTTTAAGCCATACATTTTCCAGCACAAAAAGCTTCAGATAACACAGGCCAAGACTCAATTTGCTTCTTTGAATTTATCAACTGATTCTAGTTCATTTGGGTGCGCTGAATTCAAATCTGTAATCAGTTTGTCTCTATCAGCTCTAGTTTTTCATGAAATAGCTTTTTTTAGGGAATTTAAAAAGTAAAACTTTTCCATAAGAAGAAATCTGGAATGAACAGCCGGATTAGAGTCTCTTTGCAAATTCCAACAGTAGTCTGCCATCATATGTGTATTCCACCTTCCCTACCCTACCGATTCACCATAATTTTGATATTTTGGTGAAACCTTTCTCCTTGTTCTTCGCTTAAATAAATTCAAAGAAGCAAAAAAAATTTTTTAATTTTGTCGGGCTGTGTAATCTCTCTGTAGTGATTTGTAGTAACCATTGGTATCTCAAACTTGTATACCCTTTATCTATAAACGAATGATTGGATGAGGTTATCAAAAATCGCTTAAAAAATCACTCACTCTATCTTTGCGTACGAAAACTGCAATCCCTAATGCGTTTATAAAATCTACCCTTCTGTATAACTGCAAAACCCGGAACACTGCCACTTATTCGTGACATATACGGAAAATACAAGTATTAATGAAGCGCTGTCTTAACAAGACACTACGTGTATTCTGGCCGAAAACCCAAATCTAATCATACGCTCTGGCGGATAACCGGCCAACAAGCACTATGCCTTGAAATAAGGAAATATAATTGGTGTTGAATCGGCCATACATTTAGAAGCCACAGTATAGCCATCTCTTTAACTAGCATAGACTGTATTTTTCTCGAAATATTTTTAGAAAATATACAACATGAGAAAGTTATTTTTTCTAATACCAAAATTCGGGGATATTGTTGTTTCGTAAAAATGTCGTCTTGGATATACCAATTATCGCGGGATTTTTACAAGAAGAATAAATAAAATAATAGCAATAATAAACAAAAAAGAGCCTTCAGTAGATACATACAAAATATATCAATCAATTTAATGAAAATTGTGTAATGACGCCACTAGTGGGTGCTACCTTTGCGCGTAAACAGACTGGAATCCGCAAAGGAACAGAAGAAGGGGACGTTCAGGTTATATAGGGAGAAGGCAGCCTAAGGCCGGAGTAAGTAGCAGTGGTAATAAGTAGTGAAGGCATTAGCACAAAACAGGGATATATTTAGCAATTTTTTGAAGCTCTATTGCTCCTTTTAGTAATAACGGGAAATTCTATAAATATATTTGGATTCTTCTCAAGACTTTCGACATAAAACTAAGCTCTTAAAATAATTAAAACTTTGCTGATCTTTGCTACTAAATTGCTCTAATTTTACGTAGCAATTTTTTGTATAAATTTTAGCTTTTGATGTCCGTCTTTAACTCCTTATAAGCTAGAGAAATTCTTTTCCTTTTAAAACATTTTTCTCTCACTAATTTAAAATACAATTGACTGATATACAAAATGTCCTGCCTTTCGCAAAGAGTAAGTTAGAAAAAACTTATATACACTACTCCAGCCAAAACTTATTCTTGTACCACAATTTATTATTTTGTTTAATCACTTTAGTTTTTTACAATATACCAGATATCAGCTATTTTAAATCATTCATTTTCAACTTTAATTTCAGTCAAAATGGACAGCGAAAAAAAGGACATGGAAAAATCCAATATGAACTTTCCAAAAAACAGCAAAAGATCTGAAGATTTTACAACAGTGTGGTGATTAGACAGTGTGATGATTTAACATTGAAAGAGAACCAAAATCAGGAAGAAAAAAGGTCTAACAGATATTGGTGGGGCAAAAGAAGTCGAACAATTCCTTTAAAAAGCAGCGAAACTTCTATTAGAAAACCAGCTCTTATAGTTAAATGCTCTGATTTTTTTGTGCCAAGATCCAAAGTCAATGTTGTTTTGAAGTCTTGTAAAGTTCAGAAAGTTTCAGATTGCAATGTGATATAGAACCTAGAAGCAAAAGAACGAGTAACAAAATTGAAATAAAGGTCTGAGTGGAAAGAACGAGCGAAAAAATTTTTGTCAAATTTTGTTTAAAAAAAAACTGCTGTATGCTGGAACTTAGCATGTGCTTAAGACTTTTCACAACTTCAGGTACAAGATTTTTATGTAGCTGATGGACAAGGTAATTTTCAAGAAAGCAAACAAAATTCCCTAAGAAGTTACTTGTGTAGCAAGCAATTTACGGATGTAACCAAATAAGCCTTTCACTTGTGACATCAGGCACAATAAACGCAGAAAAATATATTACCGAGTGTCTATAGAAAGGCCTTTTACCTTTACCCAAAACAGCACAGAGTTCCTTTATATTTCTGACTCGCTTTGGAATCATGTCACTATGGAAAAAAAGCACATGAATGATATTCAAACAATAATGTCTCTTTTGTACCATGGATGGACTATCCACCCAACTGACTAGAAATTCGAACAGTTGAAAGGTTTTAGGATCTTGTACAAAAATAATTAAATTATATAGGAAAGGTATCCCAGGACATATCCAATTTAAGGCGTAAGTGGACCACGGCGAGCAAAAGGTTAACAAAATCAGCTATGAAACCTTTAAAGGGAGAATTTCCGGAAAAAGTGGATAAATTTATAAATATCGAATAAAATGTTAATATTTTAATGTTCAATTAATTTGTGCAATATTTAAATAAATTTCGGTATTTTTTAGAATTTTGACGTTGAACCGTTTAAGTTTTATTCGACTTAATAAAGTCATATTTTTTTTTTTTAATTCTTAAAAGGTGTAAAATTTTTACTTTAAACAATTCTATACTGTTCAGTCATTTTAATTTTTTTTTTAATATAGATTATGTTAATACGACACAAAGAACCTCTTGTGAATATATCAAATGTACCTTCACACACAGATATATTTAGCTTGTTTTTGCTTTCCTTATTTTGTTTATCACTTGAAAATCTAATTAAAATATTTCCTAGAAATTCAAAACTACCTGAGCTGTGTAAACATGTTTTACAAAAATCATATATTTTAATTATTTATCAAATTTTTTCATTTTTCCCCTTATTTCGTTTGTTCATTTTACAATTGTGTTGATGATAATTTGTTTAACCCTAGTGAATACGTTTTTTGTACCACATGTGGCGTATGATGAACATTTAAGTGGTTTATAATTGAAGTGCACCACACGACGTATGATTTATATTATTTATTTATGTTAATGATGAGCGTTTAAGAAAAACCATAAATATAATGTGAATTTATTAAAATTTTAAAAGTGGTGGGTAGCAATATGATTTTTATGGTTTAGTCAAGCTATTTCTATTTATGTAGGCGCAAAGAAATGTTTTTGTTACTAGAATTACTGGAAAAACTTTAAAGAAGAGTAGTCAAGTTAAATATTTACGGGAAAAGGTTTTTTAACGTCTTATGGTGTTAAAATGTTGCAATAAGTATTTATAATATTTTTATCAGTCTACACACACCCCTATAAAGTTGTTAATTTTTTCGTTTCAATGGAACAGAAAAATTTCTTGATTTTACACTGGACGTTAATGTATATGTTGCGTTTTAAAATTATTAACATAATACCGCTGTAAAAACGTTAATTTGTTACACTAAAATAGAATGGGGGCTAAGATTTGATACACTCTTGCCAGTTATTTGTGCAACATGTTCAGAAAATAAAGCATCACTCTTGCATGTAAAGAGTCCGCCATCTAACGTTTTTTTTTTCAACTAGTGCTTATTTCGTGAATGGTAACACTTAGCTCGTGTCTGATTTGACAGATAATTAGTTTTATTTTGATCTTGGCGGGTATGTAAACAAGCAAAATTGTCGCATTTGGGGCATAGAAAACCCGCACGCATAAATTGAAAAGCCGATACACCCAAAACGAGTCCCTGTTTGGTGCGGATTTTGGTGCAGAGGCATAATTGGGCCATTTTTTTTCTTCACAAAAATTGAAGAGGAGGATATTGGCAACATTTGGTTTCAACAGGACGGCGCTAAGTGCCACACAGCCAAAGCTACACTTTTTAATAGCACTTTCAAAAAAAAGAAGAGGTTATTTGGCGGACCCTTTATAAAAAAAACACGATCGAATGGTAGCATTATTGCAACCTTTTTGTAAGGCCTTAAATTATTTAATTTTAAGTGCTGATAATGACTTTTAAAGTAAGAAATGTCTATAAATTTTATAAAAATTTAAACAGGAAAAGTTTCAAATAAAATCTTTACATATAAAAATCAATGCCACTTTTCGTTGTAATTTTATAACTCAAGAACGGGTTCACCTATCCGAACCAAATGTTTAGGCTTTGTTCGAACTATTTAGTAGGTGGTTTATGTGAAGTATGCAAAAAATCCGTTGAGGGGTTTACGGATAAAAAAAGAGTAAAATCGGTAACTCAGTATCTCCGGGCTTAATAAAGATATCACAAAAATTCAGAAAGGACCAAAGGGCCTGTTAAAAATAATTGAATTGGTGTCTGGTTCTTTTTGAAAATTTTGAGTTTTAAGTGTATAAAACGGGTAAAAACTGAATTTTGGTACTTTTTTAAACAGCATTTATCTTAGAGAGGGATAGCAATAGGAAAAAAGTAAAAACGTAGTTTTGCTTCCCTTAAAACAATCTATAATTATACGTAGCGGAGCACGTACCGGGCGGCCAGTAGATAATAAATGTTTGTACCGGCTGTTTTTTTTAAGAGGTATTGAACTTTTAGTTGGCAACACTTTAGTTTAGTTTTTTTTATTTATCTTTAGTTTTTTTTGGCATTTCAACTGTCGCCTGAACAACGCACTATTACGCACTACCGTCCATTTGACGGTCCACAATTTCGCTTAGCAATGAAGCTTACTTTTATTTGGTTATGGTATATCCATTTACAAAACTGCCGTATTTGGGGTGATGATAATCTATAAGTGTATGTTGAGACACCGCTACATCCAGAAACACTGACTGTTTGGTTGTGTGCTTTATAGGCTGGTGGAATCATTGCTTCGTACTTCTTTAAAAACGTTGCTGGTTTGAACGTTATTGTCAACGGTAACTCCTTTAGAGCCATGATTACTGACTCTTTCGTTCATCAATTGAACAACCATAATGTGCAAAAGCTGGGGTTTCAACAATACAGTGCAACATGTAATAAGTTCTTAGTAGAAGTTTGCGACCGATTATGTTATTAAGGCTTAAGACTTAAAATAAAAATAATATGTCACACGGCTCGTGCTATACTTGATTTCGTAAAGGAAACATTTGTTTACCGCTTAGTTTAACATTTTAAGCCCGTGAATTGGGTTCCAAGGTCGTGTGATTTAATGACGCTGGACTATTTTCTGTGGGATACGAGAAGTCGCTAGTATACGCCGATGAGCCCAAAACGATTGATCTCTTTAAGGGAAATATTCGCCGTTTTATTGCCAATATATGGCCACAAATGTTGAAAAAAAGTCTTCGAAATTTTAACCTTCTGATTACTTTACGTCCGAACCTACCGTGGCAGTCATAAGCCCGAAGTCGAATTTAAATTATAATGCCAGTAGATTGTAATTCGAATAAAGTAAATTCCATGTCAATTAAAGAAATTCATCTTTGTAGTATTTCACTCAAAATGTATACCTTTATAAAAAAACACCCTTTACATATCCTTAAATAAAATATACATTTCAAATTTTTGAAAACATTTCACTTAGTATCTTTAAGTTTCTGCTTAAAAAAATATCTGCATACTTTTTATTGACGTTTATGTATGTATGTATGTATGTATGTATGTATGTATGTATGTATGTATGTATGTATGTATGTATGTATGTATGTTTGTATGCACATTTTGTATTTTGTGAGCTCTTTTGTGGGTGATCGATTTTAGGGTCAGCCTTAAGGAAGCACTTAAGGTCTTCTCCTAAGGCTTAAGTTCTTATTTATTTTCAAACACATTTTTGTTTAATCCTTTATAGGACAACTTAATTGTATCTTAAGACATCCTTACACATACATACTTGCAAAATAAAATTGCTTTACACAGTCTCCGGAGAAATTTGTTTTTTTTTTTAATGTTTAAACAAATATTTAAAAATATTTTGAATATATTTTATTGTTTAAAATAAGTTTTTTTTCTATTACAAATTTCGTTTCACTGATTTTAGGAATGCGTTAACACTTTACCACGAAATATTAAAGTTGCACTGCACGCACTTGAGCACCAAAACAATTTCTACATTTGGAATTCTGCTTACTAACGGTGGTAATTAATGATTAATTAAAGCCAAATTAATTTTTGTTGATTTAAAATGCTTTTAATTTAATTTATATGTCGGAATTAATATGAGAAACTACAATATGACAAAATTACTTTTAATTTAGATAAATTAGTTTTTGTTCCATCGTACACTGAGAAGAAAAAGTACTAAGATCTGGTTTTTAATTCTCAACAATTTTCCAAATTGATTTTTAGAAATGTTCTATTGGGTGTATAATTTAGAAAAGGTATTTACAACATATGGCGTATCTTTTGAAAGCGATTTCTGTTTATAAGAAGTTTTATATTAGTTGGAAGGATACATATCTGTCAGTTACTCTCTTGAAGATTAAAGTGTAAAATACAATGCGTCAATAAAGCGTCATAAACAGGATGTTTTGCTTTACTTTTATAATTTAAAAAGAAAAAATCGATTGAAGCACACTGAAGCTTTTGATGATTATGTTCCATCGCTTTTAACGTAAGAAAGATGATGTGTGCGGTTCAGAAGTGACGATGTTAACATGGAAGGTAAAGATCGCTTAGGCCCGCCAAACAAACTTTGAAGATCCATAATTGGAGGCATTACTCCATGAATATTGTTGTCAATCTCAACGAGAGTTTGAAATTATTTAGGAGCTACTTAAGCAACATTTTCAAAACGTTTGCGAGAAGCAGAAGTCACCTAAAAGTTGAGAATTTGATTTTATATAAATTAAAACCGACAGACCTTAACGTCGCAACATTTCTACAAGTCCGCAATATTGCTTAAACGCTATGAAAAAAAAAAAAAATTATGCACCAAATCGTATCTTGCGATGAAAAATGAATCCATTATGAATAACCGAAGCATAAGAGGTCGTATATGGTCGTATAACTAGTCAAATATCCATGGCTCTAAGGAAATGTTCAGTATTTAGATCTATTATGAGCTGCTAGAATCGGGCCAGACCATCATAGGGAACCTGTAGCGAACGTAACTAATTAGTTTGAAGCAATAATTGGGCACAAAATGCCAAGAATATGCGGCCACATGTAAAACCGCTATATTTAATCATGGAAACGCTCGGCCGCATGTTGCAATATGTTTTTAAAACCATTTTAAAAGAAGTGGATGGGAAGTTTTGTGGTCCATAACTTTGCGTCTGTGTTGTTAAAAACATGAAAAAATATGATGACCGGCAATGTCCAATACCTTGAAACAAGAGTATAAAAGTCAAAAACTATAAAATGATCTAATTTTTAAATTAAACGTTGTAATCAGCTAATACCATCTTGTTAAAAAACATGTGACATAATGCAACTATGTAAAGTTGGAAATTACTTAAGCGACATCTTAAGCTAAAGGCAAGCATTAAACTTGCAATACAGGAATACAATAAAAACAGATGTTGGTAAATTTCAATGATATATTGAAGACATGAAATCAATTGGTATAAATAATTCTTTCTTACCATTTGCAATATAATACTGAGTTAAATAGTGAATATTTACACACAACACTTGTAGTTCTGATCAAAAAAGTGCTAATAATGGAACCATAGATGGTTTGGAAAATTCACTCCACTCAGCTAGTATCGGATAACTATCTTTTCCTAGTTATTCTGACAGTATAGTATTAAACTTGTTGCCAAATTAAATTTTATTAAAAATAATATAAAGCGATAGTTAAAATGTAATATTAAAACAAGTAAGAGCATTTTATAGCACAAAATTTATTATTTTGCTATTAACTGTTATCGCAAATATGTATAACTTTCTTTTCGATATGCTAGTAAAATATTTTTGTAAACTTAGTCTTTCAATGAAGGTGGGCGTTTAAATAGGCGTGTCAATAAAGTTTTTGCTATTAAATACAAATGAGATTTTTCAATATAGTCCTTTATTCTTCCAAAAACTTTATCCATAAAGAAAATTATATGAATTAAACATTATCCGTTATATGTAAGGTAGGCGTTAAAGTGGGCGTGTCACCTAAATTTTCTGGCATGACAATTACATTGAGCAGAAGGATATCTGTAGCAAATTTCATCATCATACTTCTAATTTTGGCGGTTTTGAAAGCTTTTAAATTTCATTAACAGTAGATAACGTGAAAAGTGGGCGTTATAGTAGGCGTGTCGAAGTTGTTTCTGCTAATAAATACATGTTAGATATTTCAATATAGTTCTTTAATTTTCCAAAACCTTTATTCATAGAGAAATCATATGAATTTGAGATAAAGCGTTATATGGGAGGTGGGCGTAAAAGTGGGAGTGTCACATTTATTTTCCGTTAGAACAAAGCCTTTGACCAAAAAGCAATGTTTGCAAAATTTCAGAATCGTACATGTAATTTTGTTAGTTTTATTACGTTTTAAATTTTAAATATACCAAAAAATACACGTTTAACAGACGGACGGACACGGCTAGATCGTCATCAAATCAAACCTCGATTCAAAATATATATACTTTATGGGGTCTAAAGTGGATATTTCGATGTGTTACAAGCCGAATGGCAAAATTAATATACCCCCACCATTTTTTTGGTGGCGGGTATAAAAATACAAAAAAGTTATATTTTTTAAAAGAAAGTTTTTGAAAATTTGTCACATTCTCTTCTTTGAAAAATGGCTTAATAGAGACATTTTATAAAACTTAATATTTAATAAAATATGTAATATAAGCAATTTTCCGAAAAACTTTTATTTTTCTTTTCTTGTGAACAATATATTTTTTAAAAATTATAGAATTTCTTATAAACATTGTAAAGCTCAGCTACAAGATATTTTTTTACCTTGGAAATGGTGTTGCTTTCTAACGGTTGCCTTTTGCAGCCTCTGCAAACTGTACGTCTTAATACATATGTCTAACACCTAAAGCCTACATATTTTATTTATTCCTTTTATTATTATTCTTTTTTGAAGGAAGTTTTTGAACAAAAAATGTTTTTTTTAATAAATCAGGGACAAGTCATATTTTGCAAAACGTGACTTAGCATACAATTTAAGTATGTACATACATACATACACATATTCAAATGTTAAAATATATATAAAACAAATAACTGTAAAATGAGATTTGCAAAACACTTACCTCCTCTACCGCCTCACATTCGAAGAGATAAATATGCAATAGAGGGTCTTTGGGTTCTTTCATCAAGTAGACCAAACCCGTTAAGGGGCCAGTAAATTCCATAAAATTATTGGGCACAGCATTTTGATCATCACTGTGACCAGTTTGCTGTTGTTGTTGTTGTTGCTGTTGATATGAAGCCGCTGCACTTGAAGACAATGAACCATATGATGTGGAAGTTTTCAGGGTAGACTTAATGCCACCACCCAAACTTAAGCCACCACCACTGCTCGTACTCGTAGTAGAATTATTGCTGTTGCTGCCACTTGACTGCTGTTGTTGTTGTTGCTGGTAAGATGGTTTTAATTGCATAAAACCATTGCCAACTTGTTTGCCACCTTGCTTGTGCACAATGCGACACATGCCAACAATATTCTTCAGAGGATGACTAAATTGTAGTTCAAAGTCAGAATTATAAGATTCCAAGTTGCCATTTTCAATGCCAACAGAAAGCTGCAATGGAAATAAAAAGCAAAAACGAATTTTATTTATTTATTTTTATTTTCAATTATTATTTTCTTTGCAATACGTTTGAAAATTGAAAAGTTGACAGAGCGAAAATTTTCCTAGAAAAATAACAAAAAGCCAAAGCTTGCTTTGTTTACAGTCTCGTAGGAAATGAACAGCTTTATGAGATTGTTTTCAATACATTACATGGTTACAAGTAAAAGTTTAAAAGCAATTGAGATTACTTTCTGCAACAGTGCAAGGGAATAATAGAATAGACAAATAGTATCCGCAGTAGACATAACTAATTATATTTGTGATTATTAAAACGATGTTTATGCCATAAATTGAGGTAAAAACAAAACAAATACAAATTTAACTCTCTCTTAAACTCTCAGTCGAGACAACTTAAGTCACAAACAAAAACTTCTGGACTTTAAGTCATCTGCCTAAAATTACACATCACACATTTTACTTAAGTTTTGTACAAGTTTTAATGTTCCAAACGCTTAGTTGAAACGGCTAAAGTTTATATTTTGTTACACTTTGTAACCTCTTTGAGTTTTCGAAATTTGAACATTAGACAAATTAATTTGCAAATTGTTGATGGTAATTATTTATTATCAAATGAGCACCTCGTACTTTTTATTTGTATAAAAATCTAACTACACTACACGATGGTTAAAGGTTTTCTCTATTTTTCTACTACTGAGTCAAGCATTGGAAAATTTTACGCAAGCAAAAGCTAATTGCCGTTCAATAAACGTCAAATCTATTATTTTTCTTCTCATTGCCACCTAAATTCTAGGGTCTTGTTTCGACTTTATTTTGGGGTATACTCAGCCCCTTCCTGGTTTCATAACAAGCAAATATGAAATACGATGTTCTGCTTTTAAATTCAGATTATTTATTGTTGAAATTCTTATATTTAACAATATATAAATAAAATTTTATATACCAAATTGTAACTTAACTCTTCCTGATCGCTGCTGTACGGTGAAAGGCCCTAGTCGTTTGCTTCTTCAAGTTTATCAAAGTTTATCACTATGCTTCCGTTCACAACTGCAAACGTACTTGTTGCCTTTCTGTTTCGTGTTAGCCAACTACTAGCAGGAAGCCAACAAGTATTCAATGTCTTAACCTCTAAGACAGTATACACTACTAGAGGTTTTTGTGTTTGTAAAATTATTAGTTTTTTTTCTCTAAGTAATAAGTTTTCACTCTCTATTACCGAGATTCCCGTTCGTGATCGGTAAACACTACCGGGATTACTCACACACACACACACACTAAACTACTCTCCACTAAACACTAAGGAGAGTATGTATGTATACTATACTGTATTTTTTATACCCTGTTCAGACAGATATTTTTAATTGTTTCAATTTAGTGTTAATTGAGCAATTAAAATAAGTGTTCACACATACTCAATTTATCTTACTCCATTATCATTTGATAGCTATAAAAAGACGATGTATTTATAACAAATCAAATAATGCCTTCTCTTCAGTGTTTTTCCTGTTGATAACATATATTTACAATTGTAGTTATACATATATATACTTATATGTATGTATTTGAATTTATTAAAACATTTTTTTTAAATTTTCTTCAAACATTTTCCATTTTTTTAATTTTTATTTTTTGTATATTTATTTGTTTGACATTATAAATGCCACCTATAGAATTTTCTTCTCACTGAACATACTTCACAAGAGTTGTATTTCGAGTTTTAAGCTAGGATCACACGATTGTCGCAAATACAGCAATCATACCCAATTTCTATTGTGATGAATTGACGCACAATAATAAAATTGTCCCCATCAAATTCTCTGCGGTTACATGATTGACTCATTTTACAAAAATTTAATTGTCGCGAATTGACGCAAAACGATTAAGTGTCAATAATTGTCGCACTACAATCACACGATTGTTCTAATGTCGGCAACTCTGAGAAACAGCTGTTGTGGTAGATGCCAAATTTTGTTTTGTTTATATTAGCTTAAATTTTAAAACATTCTGCATTCAATCTTTTTCTTACGTAAAGATGATTTGTTCTCTAAAGAAGAAACAAATTGCATCAGCTTTAATTATCGTGTGTGTACTTGAAGATATAAAAACTGAAAAAATGAATAAAAGAAAAGTTAAAAGAAGTACGTGGGTCAGAGAGTGGCTCACAAAAAGAAGCACTGATGAAAAAACATTGATGGAGTTTGTGAAATAAAAAACCAAAACTTTTTGTTCAAACATTTTATTCGGATGAATGATGAAACGTTTAAGGTATTGTTGCAAATAGTGTCACCATATATTAAAAGAAGCAAGACATATTAAAACTGCAATTAAAATATTCATATTTAATTAAAGCACGTACAACAATTAAAATTCATTTTACTTACGAAATGTTGACCGTAGAATTATACGAAAAAAACTAAACTATTGGCGCGAATTGTCTTATTTGATTGACGCACGAGAACACAATAAATATTGGTGCATTTTTGACATTTTTATTGACGTATGGTTACCAATCAACCGTTCACACGATTGCCGCACCAGAGTTGCATTTGATTGTGGCAAGTCAGCACAATATTGTCCTCGATTGGCGTATGGGGCAATAAATTGTGAAATCACACGATTGGCACATAAAATATACCAATAATTGGTGCATTGCGGCATTCGCGTGATCCTACCTTTAGACAATAAGTGAAACAATTAAGTATATATTGCTCAATTTAAAAATAATTTTTAGTATGGTAAATTGAGCTCAATAAGGCCTTTAATTTCGATAATATTATAAATTGACAATTAAGGAGCGTGTGTAAACATAGTATTAGGTTCTAAGTTTACATACACTATTAAGCTATTCCCCCACTCGTGATCGTGAAACACTTTACTACGTTTTCTACAATTACTACGTAGTCCAGTTTCGTCTTCGATAACCACTAGCGGAACTGGTCTAATACTTCTACTACTTGACTTAAGCTAATAAGCATGTACGCAGAAAGTAATTCTCAGCTCGTGATCCAGAAACACAAATGAAAATACTTTCAAAGATTATTACACAGTCCAGTTTCGTGTTCGCTAACCACTAGTTGGAGCTGGCATAATTATCACTACAAAACTGTATTAAAAAACCACTTTGTGTTCGAAAACCACTAACGGATTCATAGATCTAATTATCTACCACAAATATTTACCTTGCACTGACTTTAAATGTTCCTCGTCTAGACTATGAAACCAAAAGCAATCAATAATATTTTAAACTGCCCTTTTTACACTAAATTTCCTCATTATATTCTACCAACAACAACAACAACAACAAGTTTATGTGTACTGGAAAGAAAACTCAACGAAGCCTTAAGTGGAAGAGAGATAGTTGTTCCGTTAACCTTTGAAGGCCACTGTAATATGGATGTTTTAATGGATGGTTTGAGCAATTTTTGATAACGATTAGGTTAATTTAAAAGGAATTGTTAATTTCTTACTTGTATTAATGCCTGAGAATTTTTGTTATTGCCCTGCAGATAACGCGACTAGTCCATACACACATGTAAAGTATACTCCGGACTAAACTAAATATCACCCAAAAGTATGAAAAAAACTTAGTCGATTTAACATTACGATGTCCTAGGGCTGGACGATTTAACCCGTCGGAGTAGTCTCAAAACTACTCTTTGTCGCCATCGATGTGCTACCTACATGACCATTATACACGTCTTGACAACAATTTATGTAATCGTTAAAACACGAACACTAGTCGTTTAACTACAATCTCTTGTTTAAAAATGATATGGTCCATGACTGCATGACATAGGATCATGTTGTAAGTAGTCCATTTAGCTGAAATAGACCACGTAGTACAATATTATCTGCAGGGTGCTTGATATTTGCGAGCAAAAATGTTAACCGTTATCTACAGTGTGGCACAAAAGTTTTCGTATAAGTAAAATTTAACCCTGCTTAACAAATATTTATATGAAACCAAGGCATATTTATTCATCAGGTTCGGAGAAAATTTTTTTATTTATATTTTTTATTTATGAAGTTTGACATTTGAAATTAATGAGAGAGAAGAGAAATTTGTTTTTTATTTATGGACTTTGACAGCTGAAACTTAAAATAAGTAAAGAACAAGTAAGAGCACTATATTCGGCTGTGCCGAATCTTTTATACCCACCACCAATTTTGTGTACATTTAAAGCAAAATATTTATTATTTTGTTAATCGCTACGGAATAATCTCTTTATAATAAAATATGTATCACTTTCTTTGTAGAGGGTGGTTAAATTTTAAGGGCCCATGTTGAAGGTGAACTACACCTAGACTTTAAATTTGTTTTCTGCATTTCACTTGACATTTCTCAATCTCAAACTTACTCAATTTGATCCGTGGAAAGATACGCAAATGAGCAACGCTTTAAAGTTATTCAGGTTTTTTTTATAAAAATGGGCGTTCAAATCAAAATGCATTTTGTGCACTTCGTAATTCTTTTCAACAACATAATCGTTCAAATTCGTCCACAATCTGGAGAATTGTAAAAAATATTTAAATTTCTGCAAAACAGGTCTGTATAAAATGTTAGAAAATCTGTGAATGCCTTCTTAGTGCGTTGAATGGGAACTACTGGTGGTTTTTGCGATAGCGTGGCAAAAGAGCAGTCAACCTCGACTCATCATCATGCCCAACAATTGAGCATTGTCATTGAAAATTTGGACCATTTGATAGTGGAGTGGCGCCAAGGATGGGGGGGGGGGCCATTTGGCCGATATTTTGTTAAATACATAATTGAACCGTACAAATATTATAATTACAAAAAGAAATAATAATAATAATATCCTAAATAATTTGTGTTTTATTTAAATTGAACATCGGTCCTTACAATTTAACCACCCTTTTAACTTCGATATGCTACTAAAATGCTTTTGTAAATGTAGTCTTTCAATGAAAGTGGGCGTTAAAGTAGGCGTGTTAATAAAGTTTGTGCTAATAAATACAACTTAGATATTTCAATATAGTCCTTTATTTTCCCAAAAACTTTGTCAATAGAGAAATTACATGAATTTAAGATAAACCGTTATATAGGAGGTAGGCGTTAAAGTGGGCGTGACACCTAAACTTTTTAGCACAACAATTACATTGAGTAGAAGGATATACGTAGCAAATATACCTCTAATTTTGGCGGTTTTATGAGCTTTTAAATTTCATTAACGGTAGATAACGTGAAAAGTGGGCGTTATAGTAGGCGTGTTTATGAGCTTTTAAATTTCATTAACGGTAGATAACGTGAAAAGTGGGCGATATAGTAGGCGTGTCAAAGTTGTTTTTGCGAATGAGTACAACTTAGGTGTTTCAAGATAGCCCTTTATTATTCCAAAATTTTTATTAATAGAGAAATTATATGAATTTTAGGTAAAACGTTATATGGGAGGTGGGCGTAAAAGTGGGCGTGGCACCTTAATTTTCGGGTACAGTAATGATATTGCCTAGGGGGATGTACGTAGCAAATTTTATCATCATACCTCTAATTTTGGCGGTTTTATGAGCTTTTAAATTTCATTAACGGTAGATAACGTGAAAAGTGGGCGTTATAGTAGGCGTGTCAAAGTTGTTTTTGCGAATGAGTACAACTTAGGTGTTTCAAGATAGCCCTTTATTATTCCAAAATTTTTATTAATAGAGAAATTATATGAATTTTAGGTAAAACGTTATATGGGAGGTGGGCGTAAAAGTGGGCGTGGCACCTTAATTTTCTGGTACAGTAATGATATTGCCTAGGGGGATGTACGTAGCAAATTTTATCATCATACCTCTAATTTTGTCGGTTTTATGAGCTTTTAAATTTCATTAACGGTAGATAACGTGAAAAGTGGGCGTTATAGTAGGCGTGTCGAAGTTGTTTTTGCGAATGAGTACAACTTAGGTGTTTCAATATAGCCCTTTATTATTCCAAAATCTTTATTTATAGAGAAATTATATGAATTTTAGGTAAAACGTTATATGGGAGGTGGGCGTAAAAGTAGGCGTGGCACATTGATTTTCCGTCACAAAAAAGCGTCTCGCCAAAAAGCAAAGTGTGCAAAATTTCAGAGTCGTGCATTCAATTTTGTTGCTTTTATGACGTTTTTGTTTTTAAATATACCGAAAAATACACTGTGCGGTATAAATTTTCGTACATTTTGATGGATAACTCTTTTCCTAATTCATAGATTTAAGCGATTTTCAGGGAAAAACATTCTTTTGACTCGATAAATACATATTCGAAGTTTCATGACTCTACGTTTATGCGTCTGGACACAATTCCATTTTATTCGATGTGCGAAGGACACCATTTTTTCGACCTACTCTTGCTTTCCGAGCTATAACTCTCTTCCTAATATTCCGATATAGCCCATTTTCAATACCAAACAAACCTTGTCTATAAGAAAGATTCTGGCAAAATTTGAGCCCCCTAGCTTTTTCGGTGCGACCTCTATCGTGCTTTCAACAGACGGACAGACGGACAGACGGACAGACGGACGGACATAGCTAGATCGTCATCAAATCAAACACTGATTCAGAATATATATACTTTATGGGGTCTAAAATGGATATTTCGATGTGTTACAAACGGAATGACAAAATGAATATACCCCCACCATTTTTTTGGTGGCGGGTATAAAAAAATAATCAGCTGACGAAACAAGAGTACCTGATATATAAATATGACTTGATATGAAACCATAAAAATTACAGTGTGTGACAAGACTGTACACGTACAGCGTGTAGCAAAAATATTTGAACAGAGTTTATTAACTGTATCAAAGGGTGTGACAAAAGTTTGTCCAACAAGACTTACCGTCACAGTCTTAACATGATATACAATCATTCTTAAATACCTTTACTTAAATAACAGAGTAAAATGAGCTTTTAAAGAAGCTACACTAAGGAGAGATAAATCTTATTAAATATTTTGATACTTTCTTACTTAAACAAAAATAGATTGATTTACCTACATCTACTTGTCATATTCTATACGAATATCATGTCATAAATCATATTCCCACATGGAAAACAATTTAAGTTTTATAAACAGGGCAGACTTGATTCGCTACCGTAGTATTGCAAGCAAAGAAATGCTAAAATTTTCTGCATAAAACAGCGCAACTAAGTGTGTGTACTGTATTGCTAATTATTTCAGCATTAGAAAAAAGGTACAACTTGTATTTTAATTGTATTTTTTTTTATTTCTTCCCTACTTGCTGTTACGCTACATTTTTCAGCAGCTCCTAAGGGGAATGCATAATAAAGTTATTCCTGGTAGGGAAGAAATTACCATTTATTAACTGCAAAAAAGAGAATTACGAAGTGGAACATCGCATATAAAATTGATGTCTTCTAGGAGCGCTCTTGGAAGCAGGTAAGTACTGAAAAAGCGATTCAAATAGCGCTTTTTGGTAAAAAAGTTTACATCTGGCTTTTATAACTCAAGCCTGCTTTTGCTTAAAGAAGTAATTTATATGTTAGTACTTTTTATACCCGCCACCAAAAAAATGGTGGGGGTATATTCATTTTGTCATTCCGTTTGTAACACATCGAAATATCCATTTTAGACCCCATAAAGTATATATATTCTGAATCAGTGTTTGATTTGATGACGATCTAGCTATGTCCGTCCGTCTGTCCGTCTGTCCGTCTGTCCGTCTGTCCGTCTGTCCGTCTGTTGAAAGCACGATAGAGGTCGCACCGAAAAAGCTAGGGGGCTCAAATTTTGCCAGAATCTTTCTTATAGACAAGGTTTGTTTGGTATTGAAAATGGGCTATATCGGAATATTAGGAAGAGAGTTATAGCTCGGAAAGCAAGAGTAGGTCGAAAAAATGGTGTCCTTCGCACATCGAATAAAATGGAATTGTGTCCAGACGCATAAACGTAGAGTCATGAAACTTCGAATATGTATTTATCGAGTCAAAAGAATGTTTTTCCCTGAAAATCGCTTAAATCTATGAATTAGGAAAAGAGTTATCCATCAAAATGTACGAAAATTTATACCGCACAGTGTATTTTTCGGTATATTTAAAAACAAAAACGTCATAAAAGCAACAAAATTGAATGCACGACTCTGAAATTTTGCACACTTTGCTTTTTGGCGAGACGCTTTTTTGTGACGGAAAATCAATGTGCCACGCCTACTTTTACGCCCACCTCCCATATAACGTTTTACCTAAAATTCATATAATTTCTCTATAAATAAAGATTTTGGAATAATAAAGGGCTATATTGAAACACCTAAGTTGTACTCATTCGCAAAAACAACTTCGACACGCCTACTATAACGCCCACTTTTCACGTTATCTACCGTTAATGAAATTTAAAAGCTCATAAAACCGACAAAATTAGAGGTATGATGATAAAATTTGCTACGTACATCCCCCTAGGCAATATCATTACTGTACCAGAAAATTAAGGTGCCACACCCACTTTTACGCCCACCTCCCATATAACGTTTTACCTAAAATTCATATAATTTCTCTATTAATAAAAATTTTGGAATAATAAAGGGCTATCTTGAAACACCTAAGTTGTACTCATTCGCAAAAACAACTTTGACACGCCTACTATAACGCCCACTTTTCACGTTATCTACCGTTAATGAAATTTAAAAGCTCATAAAACCGCCAAAATTAGAGGTATGATGATAAAATTTGCTACGTACATCCCCCTAGGCAATATCATTACTGTACCCGAAAATTAAGGTGCCACGCCCACTTTTACGCCCACCTCCCATATAACGTTTTACCTAAAATTCATATAATTTCTCTATTAATAAAAATTTTGGAATAATAAAGGGCTATCTTGAAACACCTAAGTTGTACTCATTCGCAAAAACAACTTTGACACGCCTACTATATCGCCCACTTTTCACGTTATCTACCGTTAATGAAATTTAAAAGCTCATAAACACGCCTACTATAACGCCCACTTTTCACGTTATCTACCGTTAATGAAATTTAAAAGCTCATAAAACCGCCAAAATTAGAGGTATATTTGCTACGTATATCCTTCTACTCAATGTAATTGTTGTGCTAAAAAGTTTAGGTGTCACGCCCACTTTAACGCCTACCTCCTATATAACGGTTTATCTTAAATTCATGTAATTTCTCTATTGACAAAGTTTTTGGGAAAATAAAGGACTATATTGAAATATCTAAGTTGTATTTATTAGCACAAACTTTATTAACACGCCTACTTTAACGCCCACTTTCATTGAAAGACTACATTTACAAAAGCATTTTAGTAGCATATCGAAGTTAAAAGGTTGGTTAAATTGTAAGGACCGATGTTCAATTTAAATAAAACACAAATTATTTAGGATATTATTATTATTATTTCTTTTTGTAATTATAATATTTGTACGGTTCAATTATGTATTTAACAAAATATCGGCCAAATGGCCCCCCCCCATCCTTGGCGCCACTCCACTATCAAATGGTCCAAATTTTCAATGACAATGCTCAATTGTTGGGCATGATGATGAGTCGAGGTTGACTGCTCTTTTGCCACGCTATCGCAAAAACCACCAGTAGTTCCCATTCAACGCACTAAGAAGGCATTCACAGATTTTCTAACATTTTATACAGACCTGTTTTGCAGAAATTTAAATATTTTTTACAATTCTCCAGATTGTGGACGAATTTGAACGATTATGTTGTTGAAAAGAATTACGAAGTGCACAAAATGCATTTTGATTTGAACGCCCATTTTTATAAAAAAAACCTGAATAACTTTAAAGCGTTGCTCATTTGCGTATCTTTCCACGGATCAAATTGAGTAAGTTTGAGATTGAGAAATGTCAAGTGAAATGCAGAAAACAAATTTAAAGTCTAGGTGTAGTTCACCTTCAACATGGGCCCTTAAAATTTAACCACCCTCTACAAAGAAAGTGATACATATTTTATTATAAAGAGATTATTCCGTAGCGATTAACAAAATAATAAATATTTTGCTTTAAATGTACACAAAATTGGTGGTGGGTATAAAAGATTCGGCACAGCCGAATATAGTGCTCTTACTTGTTGTATTTTCCATCAGTAAACTAAATTCGATAACTCAACATTTTGAAAGTTTAGGGGACTATACACGACCAAAATAGGTTTTAGGCCGTTTAGTGGTATTTGTTAAAATGTTTTTGTAAAAATTAAAGTTTAAGTAAAAATGCTCTATTCGCCCGTGTCGAATCTGATAACACCCTTCAACATCATGTACGTAGGTATAATGACTGAACTATTTCCGGCATTAATTATCTGTATTTTACTAGTCAAGCCCTTTCATTTGCTACACAGAGAAAACAGGCAAATAAAAAAAGAACACATTTTTTAATTATTTCTTAATATTTTTATTTAATAATATAAAAACATATTATACATACATATGTACATATGTATAAATATCTACATACACACACATGTGTATATGAATACATTTAACTTCTAAAATAAAACTAAAAATATTATTTTGATCTTCGTTTTGGTTGTGGTTTTTATGTACATATATTGAGTGGATTCAAAGCATTTTGCATCCCGGTGGAGCACCACTAAGTATGTTATTGTGTACCTCGAACATTTCCGCATTTAATTCAGCGTTTCTTCGGTTTCTTACCTTCATTAAAGAGTTTTCCAGCATGTAGATTTCATCTTGCATCACAAAATAATAATTGACACGTTTTTCTTATATTTGTTTATTTAAAAATTTTTTTTTTCTCAATAAAATATATTAATTTTGGTTTTAACTTTTGTAAATTTTTCACAATTGACAGAAAAATTAATTTTTTTTGAAAGATAATATTTGTATTTATTGTTTGTAACAAATATTTATTACATGCAACAGTTTTTCGTTTGTAAACACCAAATACAGCTTAACATTAAGTATTTGTTTACTGTAATCGAATTGTAATGATACAAGTAACTATTAATTACTTGCGATAACTAAAATTGCATTTTGGTTTAAAATAAAAGATTGGCATAAATGATTTTTTATTACATGGATTAATATTTAGTTGTGAACCCTAATACAGATGATTAAATTCGGTTGAGATAAAAGTGATTTGAATAAAAATCTTATTAATAAGGGTATTTAGTTGGGAGAACTAATATTAATGTTCTGAGCAAAAAATTTCTAACACTGTTATGTTTTTTCGTTTATAAATGTGTAATATCTGTTCTCTTTACAAATTTTTAATGTTTGCAACACTATTTTTGTTGTTTTAACTGTTTTCCAACCAATCTTTTTCCTGTGTGTACCTATATTGATGGTGCTAAGAAAAAAAAAATGTATCCACCATCTTATTTCGGACACCATCCTGGATTTTACACATTACATTGTTTACTCTATTCTACTGATCAAAACCCTTCATTTAATATCAATATTTTCGGGGTTGAAGGGGACAAAACCATAGTAATTTAATAATTTACTGTATTCAACTCGTCAACCCCTCACATTAAAAACCAATATTTTGGGTTTGGTGGGGGTTAATCTTTAAATACTAGTTTTGATCCATATTTATTTTATAAAATTTTATTATGACAATAATCATAAATTTAATTTCTTTTCATAGTGGAATTTATTTTTGTAGTCAAGCCCCTTCATTTGATTTCAATATTGATGCTGTCGGTTGTTTAGAAATTGAAAAAATTTGATTCTCATTTGTAAATTTAGAAAAAAAAAGTACCGAAACAGTTGAATTTTTGTTCAAATGTCTACAAATTATCTTAGGACAGAACAATTTTAGTTTTTATGATAAAAATATGGAATAAAACAGCAACACTCATATTTATTTGTTCATATCTCAGGAAGTTATAAGGCAATTGTGATGAACTTTAATAACGTGACATGCCCGAATACTCTTATAAGACTGATTTCATACACAGATCTATGCAACATGTAAGGGAGCCTAGAAATTGATTTCAACGAACTTAGGGATAGACGGTCATCCCTTAATCGTCTACCCTATTCACAAGCCCTTAGAAAATATATACGAAAATTGAAAGTGTAGAAATTACAAATGAAATGATAAAGCATTGTATACACTTGGCACCACAGGCGAGGCGTATAATAATGAGTAATTTTTACAATTGATACTCGTATTTTTAAATCCTTTCCTACAAATACTTGCGAGCTCAGGGTATGAATTGCTGTTTATTTTGTAGGGTGATCTATAATTTATATTGAGAAAGCATAAGTCGTCCTCTATAATTCTTTCTCAATTGTAGCAGTTTTATAACACTTACGAATAAGTTACTAAAATGTTTGCCATCAGTCCCATTGTGCAATATGTTACCAGTCACTTTAGTTTTATGAATAATTAAATAGATTTTGCTTCTTTTTTTTCATTTGTCTCATAATGATTTGCGTCACAAATTTCTTTATTTAACAACAAAACTGTTTAAAATAACTATTATGAATACAATGTTAAAATTCCCATTAAATGTTATTGAAAACTTGCTGTCTTTACTACAGATAAACAGTATTTAAAAAACTTTTAATAAAACATTATATTAAACAGTATATTTATTTATTTATTAACATACTTAATGAATGTATGTGTTTAGTTTTGTACATATCGCCTACTTAATGCAATAATGTCACAACTCAAATTTTCAGGAGAGGCAAAAAACTGTTGATCGTTTACAAAGACATAACGGTATTTTTCTGGGGTCAAAAAATATGTGATGAGAAAGAATTTTTTAGAGTAGTTAGAGATGTTTTTTATGAATCACGTAATAGAAAAAAATTAATTTTGTAAAATTTTGAGTTGTGACATTATTGTATTAAGTATGCGTTATGTAAGCATACTTCTCAGACTTTTAAAGATAGATAGACCTTTTCTTGGGTCAATTTCAGTTAACAACAGTAAAGTAATTACTAGACAAATGTGTTTTAATAAATTTTTCATTCAACAAAAAACTACAACACATTTCCCATACTGATTGTTAAATTGCAATACGAAACTTGTCAAGTGTTAAATTACAGACAACAAAAAAAAAACAAAAAATTTGCAAAATATAAAAGAAAATAAATAAGTTTCACATTCAACTTCGCATTAGGAAATAAAGAAAGAATTAATTTTTTTTCTTGTGGGAATATCTAAAATTTATTCAAAAAGTCATTGAGATGTGGATGATTTGGATACTTTTTTAAGATAAATATGTTTGACTAAAAAGTAAAGAATCAGGCAACCTTTCGGTTCAAAACATTTAAAGAAACTGAGTCGGTTATAAACAGTAAGACTTCTGTGCGTCTTGAAAACATTGCTATTGTAAACGAGAGTGTCGCCGAAAACCTGAACTTATTTTTTTTTATCGTCTCAATTTCGATAAGCTCTATGCAGGGAATTTTTACAAAAGACCTTCACCTTCGTGAGTACAAAATTCAGCTTACTCAGGAGCTCAAACCAGCAGACCGTGAAAAGCTCTGGCTTTTTGTGCAATGGATAATGGCAAAGTGAAGTCAATGCTAATTTTTTGAAAAAAAAAAATCATTTTCATTTGATAAAGCCAATATCCATCTGAATAGCTTCGTGAATACATATGTAAAAGTGTTGAATTTTCGACTCAGAAAATATTCATACAATCCATGAAAAACAAATGCATCCACAACGAGCATTTTTCTGTTGTCTTGATTGCGCCATTTTTTTTAAGATGAGGCCAAAATTACAGTGATTGTGAAGCTCTTGTGGCCTTAACTGAAATGTTCCCGCATAAAGTAATCCATTTGTTACAGCAACTAATTCCAGACAAATAATCTCAAGAAATTCTGTTGTCAACTGACCACCAAGATCTTGCTATTCAATGCCACACGATTTTTCGCTATGGGGTTTTGTAAGATCAAAGGCTTATGCGAATAAACCAAAAACTATTCCAGAGCTCAAATCCGAGATCCAACGCGCATCGGTGCGGTACAGCCTCATATATGTTATCAGAGCCTGTGAGCCATTTGATAGTTATTTTTATCGTTCTTTTAATAAAAACATGTCTTCTACGCTTTTTCGCGTCGTACGCTTCTCTCAAAAAGTTGACTCAATGTAATCATGTGTTTTAAATTACAGAGCAGAAAGTATAGGACGCTCTATCGCATACAACGCAAAAAGTAGATTTACTTTCTCTTCAACGAAAATCAACGAAAAATTGAATAATGATTCAAGTTGACTTACTTCATGATGATGCATTCGTTGCAGATCTCTGGCATAAACTTTAAAATACTCAGTAAAACTCTTTCAATTTACCTACTCGTTAACTGGATTTTGTGTAAACGAACGCAATCCAGAAAATTCCAGTAAAAAATTTTGATAAATTGTCACAATTTCGAGTAACCAAACAAACCTAACGCCCCGTCCACAACAGACATGAAATGCTTAACATTAACACTAATATGATGTTAGAAGTGTAGACTGCTCATGTTAGAGTTTTCCTCATGTTTTAACACGACTGTTAAAAAATTTGTTTTAACAACGCTTTTATAACGTTTAGGCTTGAAGTCAGTAATTTTGTTATTTTTTTTTTTTTTTTACAACACAATTTTTCTTTCGAAAAGTTAAAAGTTTGTAAAAAATGTTAAAAGTTGAAATAAACTTAAAATAAAATGGATATATGTATGTAGATAGATATGGATAGATTTATCTGCATTTGTTTCCCCGACAATAAAAAAATGAAAAATCTTAACATTAACATAAGTATGTGTACTCCACCATTATAATATACAAAATTAATTTTAATTTTTAGTTTTCTTCTGCCTAAAAATATAAAAATATCTTAAACTTATCACATTTTTTAATTCGTGTCAACACAAAAACTCTTTGGCTTCTAAATATGCTAGAGAAAGAATAAAATAGCATTTCAAAACTCTATTTAAAAAGTCACCTTTGCAAGCATATATTTCTGTACACACCACACATACACGTAAGCATGTGTATGTTTTAAAGATTTTTCGTTCACTACTTTTAGTTGTTTTTTTTTTTCTTTTACATACAGATGTATGACCAAAGTAAGTTTATATATCGAGGTAAAAATGTAAGAAACCTATACTACTTAGACATAGATCCTTAAGTAGATTTTTCTAATACTCAAGTAACTTGGAATTTTTAGCCTTTAGTGTTGATGAATGAGTACTTCACACCCTTATTCCTTTCCTTGTAGCAACTTTGGCCAACGTGGCATAACAACAATTTCGTTCAAATTTCTGATTTTATTTTCAGACGCCATACATTTCTTTTTGTTGAAAACTTAACTTAGTTTTTGTGCTAGGCTAAGCACATTAACCATGTTAAAATATTAATAATCCCTGCTGCAACTACTCGTTATAATGTCACAACACACATTTATACACACATACTTAATAAAATTTTAACTAGTGATTTCCAAACTTTGTATACCCTTCACCTGTGGTGCTCAAGGGTATTTATAAATTTAGACTTGTGATTCCGTTTGTAATTTTTACAACATTAATTTTTGATCCTACAAAGTGTATATTTTCTGAAACCTTATGACTAAGGGAGTCCGTTTGTTGGCCGTCTGTCCGTGTTGGTTAAAGTCAACTTTTAGAAGTCCTACCCCCTTGTTACTCAGATCTGTATGGGGTGTCAATCTTTTGCAAATATTCGGGAATGAATCGCTATTGAAATCAAGCCCGATCACTCTAAAACTTTCTGAGATATGAGCAAACAAAGACAACTGACTCTGTGTTTTTCCTATATTTTTTGCAAAAATTAAAAATGTTCAGGGCCAGGTTGATTAATAGAGAAGTTTGTTACTATTCTTGCGAAATTTTAAATAAATTGGTTAATAACCGACCAAGTTATAGGCAAAAATAATTTTTAAAAATATATATTTTTTTAAATATATCAAATTATTGAAGCTCCTACTTAATTTTTGAACATGCTTACGACACCAGATTACAAACTGCTCCTCGAAAATTATCGCCGAGAAAAACTGACAAATTGGTTTAGAAACTAACTGAGATATAGGGTGCCTCGATGGACTAGTCAGCAGTGTGCTGTTCTGCTAGCTTAGGGGTTGCGGGTTCTATTCCCGCCGGAGACTCTGGACTTGTCTGCTTGTTTTCTATTCTATTCTTACTTTTCTATTCAGGTATCACAAAGGGATCAATATAATGGACCCAAGTGAGCTGTACAACAGCTGCCTGTTCTACCTAACCTAACTGAGATATAAGTACATAAATACAAATGGTTCGGTGTTTCTCCTAAGATTTACAAACAAAAATCGATTTTTTCACCTTTTGTACAACATAGAGGAACGTTATGGGTACGAAAAGAAAGGACTTAACTACTAAAATATAGGACACTAAAACAAATTAAAATTTAAGATTGCCGCCACTGCAAAATGGGTAAAATCTAGTAATTAATAATGTACCCACTTTAACCCACTCATTATTGATATCAAACAAAAAGACTTGGCCAGTGGAATACGGTAAATCATAACAAAGTTAAAATCCAAGATGACGTATGAAATAAAATGGCGGATATATGGGTCAAAAATAGTAATTCAACCCCACAATATGGGTATCAAATGAAAGGAATTGAGCAATATAATGCAATAAACTATGGAAAAAATTAAAATCAAAGATGGCGCTCTAAACACAAAATGGCGGATATTTTATTTATTTTAACCCCATCAATATGGGTATCAAATGAAAGGGCTTGACTAGTAGAATACAACCAACAAAAAAAATTCAAATTAAAAATGGAAATTATAAAACAAAATGAAGTCTAGGCTAAGCTACGATGTGGTCACTTTACCTACGTACATGATGGTGAAGGACATTATCAGATTCGGCACGGCCAAATATAGCTTAGGTTAGGTTAGGTAGTACAGTCAGCTGTTGTGCAGCTCACTTGGGTCCATTATATTAATCCCTTTGTGATACCTGAATAGATAAGTAAGAATAGAATAGACAAGAGAAAAAAGAAGCAGACAAGTCCAGAGTCTCTGGAGGGAATCGAACCCGCAATTCCCAAAACTAGCACACTACTGACTAGCCCACCGGGGCACCCTAGCATAGCATTCTTACTTATTTTGATATCAATCTATCAGATTGTGTTGATACTGACGTTGTACAAACATATAATTGCTTTATTAACATCTAAGAAATGGAATAATAATGGAACCAGAATAATTTGAGATTAAGACAGTATTTTTGTATTGAAAGTTTTTATTAAAAAATATGAAACATTTTCACCTTAACAGCCTAACTAACCTAAACAAGAGTGGCAGCCGTTGCGTAATATTCCGCTGAGCGGTAACGCTGAGGTGACAAACCTAAACAAGAGCGTCAACGATGCGCAATAAACAGTAGAGTTCACTTATGTGTTTTTGAATAAAACTCACTAAATAGAAATAAAATCGCTAGATTAACCTGAAAATAGCCAAAATGGCATTACTTTTCAACAATTACAAAAGTAAAAAAAAAACAACAACAGTTGTACTGCAGCCAACTTCCATACCTAACGCCTTTTCAAAATTGTATTTTCCATTTACAAAGCGTTGCTGCCGCAGTATTTCGGTTTGTTTCATACAAATTGTATGAACATGAGAATTCTTTACAGCAAAAATTATATGAAATATGTTTTCAATATATTATAAGTGTAAATGGGCGTGACACTTCACTTCCCTCCTGGGTTATTTTAAAAAACCATGTGCACAGCTAGGCTCAATAACACGAACAAAAAAAGTGGGCGTTTTATCCTTCACTAAAATGCTTTTAATGGCAATTTTAAGACACTGTCACCCATTTGTTCTGAACAAAATTTTTTCCGGAGAATAACATTTTTTACTGAGAGTTTTCTGCAGAACGATTCACCCATTTCAGAAAATTTGTCCGAAAAAACAAAGCTGCCATATAATATAAAAATGCAAATAGTTGTACAAAGTGGCAGCACCGCTAGCAAACTATGTAAATAAATACAAACGTAAATTATTTCATTAAAATATACATATGTGAAGAAAATGTCGGATAGAAGAAAACTAAAATTATTATTTTTAATTGAAGTGCATAAAGTCAATTTTGGAAATAATCCATTTCTGTCATTAGTATCCTGGAGAAGCCTTTTACATAAACACGTTCACTTCCACTTTTTCCAATATTTTTGTTAAGGGCTGATTTATAGCGTCTGCGCAGAGTTTTCCACAGCACTTGACATTCGTTTCCTACAACAATTATAAATAAATATAAATTGTATTATTGCGACCGATTATGACCCTATGGCTAGGTTTTTGTAAATAAATGAATGTATAAATAAACTAAAATGTCCTTACGACCGATTCCAGTGGCGGCTCCTATTTCATTCCATAAACCCTGTTTTAAATAATTATTTTTGTATGCACTATTGGTCATGTCATACAAACATTCTCTTCCTGGTTTTTTTAATTCTTCTATTAATTTTTGAGCAATATTTTCATTAAATTCCATTTTAATTGTTAATTTTCGGCAAAAACAATTTTTGTATAATAAATGTACTGACACTGTTTGATGTGGCAACCAAATTCAATTTTCATGTAAATATTGAAAAAAAGTGACATCCCAATTCAGTTTCTTCTGAACAAGAATTAAAATTAAACCAATTTAAGAAAAAAACTTTCTGAACAAAATAATCTCTCTCTCTCAAAAGTAAAACGTCAAACTCAATATAAAAAAAATTTGTTCTGAACTAAAATTTTTTGGGTGAATCCAGCTTTAAGGTTATGTTTATGTCAAGCACATTGGCTTATTTGTGTCGAAAAATAATATGATTAGATAAGTCCGGGTAAAAATTTTAATATATGAAAAAATTTTATAATTATTTATTAGAATTTATAAAATGCTAGTATGACTTCTATGGCCCAGTCGATACATGTACTCTTCTTCCAACAATTTCCATGACTAAATATTTTCATATATCTTTAACGTTAGTCAAAAAGCGCTGAAGTCAAGAAATTTCCAGTTGTGAGTTTTGATTGAGTTTCACTCTATCTGGCTTTAGAGCTTTTTGCCCAACAACAAAGAGGCTGTAAATTTTAATTTAAAAATATTGAAAAAATATGGAAAAGGTTTTAAAATGAAAATCAAGTTTTGCAATGACCAAAACTGTGTCAAAAAATATCTGTAAAATGAAATTTTATGGAAACAATAGAAAGATAAACTAAAATTGTCTATAAAATGCAAATTTGTAAAAGGGCTCTAAAACTATGAAAATTTCTTTTAATTATTCTACCAAGTAAAAATATTTAAAATATTTTTTACACGATATTTTTATTACTCATTTACAACCTGTTGAAAATCACTGTCATAAACACTTGTAACCCAACAACTGAATTCAACTTGCGAGGGAAAAAACGTATAAAATCTTATTCTATATTTAAAGTTGTTCAGTTTAATTTTTTTCAATTCCACCTTTTTACTACAAGTAGTTTTTTATGGAAATGTGTCCCTAGAGTTGTAGAGTTCGCAAAAAAAACTACAAAAGCAATTGTATTCAACAAAAATTCTACCCTCAAAAAAACATTGCAACACATTTTACTGCAGTGGCCCTTTTTATATTTATGTATGTATTATGTAGAGAGCCGTCAAGTTTTGAAGAGTTAAAACAACTGCAACAACTATTTTTTTTTCCTTCGCGAATTTCGAGAGAAAAAGAAATGAAATAAAACAATTATGTTTATTACAACTACAAAAACAAAAATCATCGTCATGATAACGAATGCAAATTAGAAAAACAACAACAAAAGTGCCAGTTATAAAGGACAATTATCGTCCGACAAACAAAAACAGTGTTGATGACTTGAATAAACATCACAAGTTGGAAAGTGGATATTTTTTCAACGCGCTACAATTGACTTTCTTTTTTGTTTTATGTTCGCGTCCATTGTTGTTCTTTCCTTCAGTTAATGGTCAATTAGGATTACTTAACGAACCATAACAAAAAGAGAATGGAAAATATTTTCAGAACAAACTTTGAAAAGTTGCATAATACAAGAAAAGTTGCAATATTGACAGACAAGGGATAACGTTTGAATTTATAAATTAATTTTTTTTGTTTGTTAATGTTAATAGCTACAGAAAAACTAAGTGTAAAGATAAATGTTTATTTAACTAATAGAGAGAAAAATACATTTCATAACATGGTACTGTTAGAAAACAGTGCACTGCTAGATATTTTAAAGTAATAAGCTTTAGTTGTGATGACTGTTAGGTTATCCTGTTAGTTCACTGCGCCCGAACTGTCAAGTAAAATCTGTATAACACCGTTTTGACAAAACTACATCACTCGCCAAATTTGTAGTCTCCTAGAACTAGTCCTAAAGGCTGACGGGGCTTTTCACTAGATCCACCCAGTAGTCATGAGGTTTGACCTTAAATATCCCAGGAAGTTTATCCAGTATATGTTTGCTTATGATTCTATGTCTCTTGACAGCCACGTCAGGACTTTAGCAGAGTAGGTGGGTAACTGATTCCTGCTTCTTCAAAATCTATACAGCTGCGACAATGATCGTTTGAGGAAAGACCTAGTCAGAAAACATCCTTTACTAACATCCAGTGACCCTTTAATATTGCCAGCTACCTCGATATGTCCATTCAACCCCGACTCGTAACTTTTAATGTGCATTTGATATCAAAATAGGGCCAAGTAAGCCTGGTCTTGAATCTAGTCCTCGTCACCTCTACTCGGCTTTCCCTCCTGGCTAGCTCATCAGCTTGCTCGTTACCATATTCTTCTCTATGGGACCCAAAGTCAATCAGCTGACTAATCCTAGACAACTTTATTTTGCATTGACCGACTAATTTAAGCGTGGTGGTCTAAAAGACCTCTGCAACAAGAGTGCCGCCTAACTGTCGACAAAAATAATAATATTGCCGTAAATATTCTTGTCATTCAGTATCCTACTTGCCTTTCAGTTAGCGAATATTTCAGTTTGAAATATGCTATGTTCGTTTGGTAGGCGGAAAATAAGATTTATCTCTAGTTCGCTAAAAAATAGATGCCGGATCAAACCCCACAGAACTTCTAAGCACCATCTGTATATATTCTGCTGCTGAAGTTCCCTTTAAGGACATCAATTGTGATATATTAACTACATTAAGCTGCTTATAGCTTTGAATTCATAATCGATACTTCTAAAAGATGTTACATTTTTAGGGAAGTTACCCTCACTCTCCACACTGACTGCTTTAAGACCGATAACGGATACATGCTCAGCAGATAATATTAGTTTATGTGGTCCATTGTAGTTGAGACATACTAAGATCGAAAATTATCTATTCTTTATATTCCTATATACTAGGGTGATCGACTCGGTTTTACAACCGGTGGAAAACTCGGTTTTTTACCCTTTCAGCTGGCGGTTTTTCCAAATGTTATTTTTTCGAATGTCGAATACACCGGTTTTTTTACTCACAGAAGCCGAATTTTTAATTTTTAGTTTTATGTTCATTTATCTTTGTAACCAAACGTACCATATTATATTTATTACTCAAAAAATTTCCAAAGATCAGAAAATTTATTATATACTCTTCTGTAATATTGTAAGAAATTTATTTGTTGTTTCAAAAACAAATGTTAAATAAAAAAAATAATTAGGCTTAAATATTATTTGTTTTAAATGAAGAGCAGGTATTTTATACGTTGTTGCGCTTATAATTTGCTGTGATAATCAGCTGTTCAGTTAAGTTTTTAAATCAAATTTTTGTACTTTGCAAACTTTTTGATCTCATTTTCGAATTTCATAATATTTTGCTTCGACGAAATCTAGCGACTTGTACTAAAGACTACCCATAGCTTAACTAATATCTCTGATAACATATGACTTGTATACTAAAAAAGATTGGCACACAAAGGGTCATTATTACAACTTGCCTATAAGTTAATGCAACTTTGACTACCTTGAGCAGTGAAGTGCCTTTTTAATATTTTTTTTCATTATTACAACCTCCTTGTAACAACGTTTTTTTTAATATGGCAGTACCAGAGCAAATACCGATTACTTTTTACAAATTAATTTAGTTCTTAAAACATGTAGTGGCAACAATATAAATTTATACATTTTATTTACAAAACAAAATAACATATTTGATGATTTATTCACTGTTTTGAGTCACTAATATTAGAAAATTAAAACTTAATATAAAAAAAAATATATAAATCACAATTTAGTTGCCATATTTTGTTTCATGTAGAGAAACAATGGCATTTTTAAATTTATAAAACTAACCTTAAAAGTTAAAGGTAATTGAAGCATAAACCTAACTTTTCAGTCACTTTAAGGTAAAAAGTGTCTGTCCTTTATTCTAAAAATAATTTTCTATAATTTTTCTTTTTTTATAAATTTTGTTTTGTTTTTAAAAACTAATACTTTTATGCTTCCTACCATTTAAAGAGTAAGTACAGTAGACTCGCGGTAGGAAAAACTCTGCCTTACGTGAACACCGGATAAAATGAACATATTTTTTTTTACATTGACTACTCTGTAGCGTGAACACAGTGAGAAAGCCTTATAACGTGAACAAAATTGTCGGTTATGCAAATCGTTTTCATAAAAATGAGTATCCCCGTAAATGATTGCACAGGTTTAGTTTAGTTCGCGCTGCTAATTTAGCATGATCTAATCTAAAGTTTTTCGTGAAAAATGTCACAAAAATATTCTGTGGACTACAATTGCTCCAAATCGTAATGGATGACAGCTGCTATTTTTGAAAATTGGTTTAACTAATAATGGACGCTATTGGCTATTTAAATTCAACTTGGCAACGTCTTGAAAAGAAAACAATAGCAAAATTCTGGTTGAAAATTTTTAGCTCTTTCGGCGATGAAGAATACTTTGAAGAGGATATCCCGATAGCTTTGCTTTTGTTCAGCAATTAAAACTTGAAACTTAAAAGATAATCTAAAAAAAGGTAACACATTTTTTTAATTAGTTTTAACGTACTTTTTTTCTTAACAAAACGTATGTTCATAACAATCCGAAATACAAAAAAAATATATGAATTTGAGTTAAATCACATGTCCAAATTATTTGAAAATTTTAAAGAGTTACACCTTCATTAACATGAACAACTTCGCAAACGTGAACACGCTTGGTTTTTAATAGTTCACGTTACCGCGAGTCTACTGTATTTTACTTCGTATATGACGAATTAAAAAAATTTATTAAATTTACATGTGATTTCCATTAGCGACATACATATGATTTTGTTTAGTTATTAAAAAAAAACCTTAATAATATTTTATGCCTGGAAACTGGCAAAAAAGGTTTTTAATTGACAGAAACAAACAACAAATGTTATCAAAAATATAAATTAAACAAAAAATTCTGTATAAAAATTTTCACTAATGTAGCATCTGTGACTGATTGTCAAAGCAAATTAATTAATGGCATTTATTCACACACACGCATACATATACACTGTGGCATAATAAAAGCTTAATTACCTACATACCTACACACAGCTATATACAAGTGTTGTGTTTTTGTTGAAAGTCACAAAGCGGAAACTGTATCAAATCTACACAATTTCAAAAAGTTACATCCTTGACAATTAGAATTTGTAGTTTTCTTCTTTTAGTATTGTACTAAATATGATACATCTGTATGTATATCAAGGTTGTTGCAGTTTCCTAAACAAAACCTATTTAGAGTCTGCCATCCCACCTTCCTGTTTACCTAGAAAAAAACTATACTTTGAAGGAATTTTCGTATAGAGAGAATCATGGGAGGGAAAACAGGTGCAATACTGGTCTTAATTTTCACGGCAACTTTGCTTGGAATAATGAAAAAGTAAAACATTTAAAACTATAAAAAATATTGTTGTACAATGAATTTGTTTCTTAATTCTGCAAAAGTTATGAAGAATGAACGGTGTTTACGTTTAGTCAGCAGTTAACTTTAGAACTAACTTTTATATTTAAAGAGATTTAAAATTGTGTAATACCTTGAGTATTCGATAAAATGTTTCCAAAAATGTTTGTTACTAACGATATCCTTATTTAAAAAATATTTTAAAATTTGCAAGAACTTGAGATGTACCTTAAAACTGAGTTTTCTAAATTTGTCTGTGGCCGAAATTTTAGAATTTTTAAAAATTTGTAAAATTATTTTTTTACCCAACGTAGAAGTTTTACTTTTCTATGGACGTAATCCGACGTAATACGAACGCAATTGTAGTTTTACTCGAATGTTCGCGTTTGCTGTGTTTTAAATAAAGAGATTCTTAAATTACAATAGCGTTCGTATGTTGTAATTTGCCCCAGGCTTGTAGAAATTTTTAAAAATATATTATAAATCATTTTTCTTCTGGGTTGAGTTCACTTTTCTATTATGTATTAAACTTCCTAAACTATTAATTAAATTAAATTGTAATTATTAAAGAATATTAAAAAACTATTCCGTATTAGCGGAGTAAAGTGCATTTTTGAAACCAGCTAAGATTTCATCATCAGCACTCTATCGGTATTTAATGAAATTTTAATTAGCGAAGCATAGCATTGATTTTAAATTTATTTTTTTTTTTATCTTAATAAATGTTATTATTATTCTTATTTATATTCTTAATACATTTTTGTTATGCTTTCTATATCCATCAACACTTTCTTTTGCTTGGGTTTTCTTTCGACATCCCTAGACAGGCTATAAATTTGTAATTTTATACGTTACCAAAACTTGTTGCATAAAATAAAATTAAATGATTTTTTAATTTTCTCAAAACCTTTTTGTTCGAAACTTAAAAAAAGTTGAAAAATTTAAAAACAATTGGGAAATAGTTATTTATTCAATATTAACAGTCTTAAAAGAAAACTTTTTCGACTTAAAAAAAAATTTCGAACATAAGTTCGAATTTTCGAACTTAGCAAGAAAACCTTGTATTTTGATTTCAAGATATGAATTGACAATTAAAATATATTTTTTTTGTATTAGTGTTAAAAATTTTTAATTTTGAAAACGCAGAATTGTAGAAAACGTTTAAAATTGCTATGAATTTTATGTAAATTGTTTGAGTTTATTGCTTCTAAAAAGACTTTTTTATTTTTATAATTTTATTCAATTAAATTCAAATTAAGAAATTAAAAAAAAAACTAGATTTTCAAACTCTTAAGGAAATGCTGCCTGTGTTTTGTTTTTGTTGCAAAAACACTAGCTTGTGCTCTAACATAGCACGCGACGTTTTCAGTGTTTTCCTCAAAAAAGTTATAATTGCAAATCCTTTTATTTATTATATTTATAGAAACCAAATGATATTTTTACCCTTTAAATTAAAAAAAAACAAATTATCGAACTTGTTATATTTTTCTAAATTATACGTATTATTCTATATAAAAAAAACTTTAAGTACTTTCCTATCTTTGAAATTTAAATAATTTGTAATTAGCTTTTGAGGTTTTTTTAAGTTTTCTCCAACTACATAATCCTTTTTCCAAGTTTCCTTTCTACAAAAGTTTTTACGTTTTTTTTTCGACAAACAGCAGAAAATAACTTTTAAAACTTTTCCTTTTTACTAAAATATATTAACTTTTCTTTATACTCGTATACACCAACTAAGTAATTAAGTTCTTTAAAGATTTTTTCCCTCGCAACTCAACAAAAATAATTATTGAAGAATAGAAAAGTTAAAGAACAATAAATGCTGACATCAGCAAAATAAAAAGTATTTGTTTTAAGAAAATATTTAAAATATTTTGTCTATTGTGTTTTCTTGTTCAGGATTTTTTCCTTGTGTCTTGCAATTCATTCATGTATGCAAATTGTTATCGAAGTAATGAAATTTCATACGAGGAAAATTTCTTAACAATGACAACACACTGATATTAATACATGCACACATATACAATACATACAAATGTTCGATTATACGTGTGCTAGAAAAGTGCTTAAATGAATTGTAATTTACAATTTGTTGCTGGCAAACACATATTGTAGTTGCTAGCGGAGATGGGAGAAAAGTCCATAACTTAATTAAATGTGAAAAATCATAATAGCATTAAGAGCTTTTTTATATTTTTAAAAATAAATTTAAATCAACGTTTGTTCTCGGATGAAGTAAAATTGAAATAAAGTATACAAATTGCAAAATGTCTACAAATTCTCTATGTGAAGTTTTCGATAAATGTTTTGTTTTTAATTTTGGTTTTTTTTTAATTAAAAAAATTTTACAAATCTTTTATTTAAAAAAATTTCTGATGTAAACCTTAAAACATAAATTTTTAAATAAATATTCTTTTGTTAAAAAATTTTGATATACCTATTTTGTTTTTTTTTAAATCAATTTCATTATGATTCTTTGACGCACCTTGTGTGTACTGATATGGACTCATAAAGTTGCTACGCCCCTTAATGAATCGAAATGCATTCTGATTTTTAATTGAATATCAAGTGCAAAAACCTAAATATTATAATTTTTTATGGGCGTGGCATTGCCCACTTTTCTAATCACAAAATTGTAAAGTCATAACAGCTCAATATGTGTGCAAAGTTTCAGAAGAATCGGACCAGTGCAAGTACCTCAAAATTATAATTGTTTTTATGGGCGTGGCCACGCCTACTTTTCTTATCACGAAATTGTAAAGTCATAACAGCTTAATATGTGTGCAAAGTTTCAGAATAATCGGTCTAGTGCAAGTACCTCAAAATAATAAATATTTTTTATGGGCGTGGCACTGCCCACTTTTCTAATCACGAAATCATTTAGTCATGAGAGCTCGATATGTGTGCAACGTTTCAAAAAAATCGGTCTGGTGCAAGTACCTCAAAATTATAACCTTTTTTTATGGGCATGGCCCTGCCCACTTTTCTTATCACAAAATTATATGGTTATGTCAGCTTAGTATGTGTGCAAAGTTTCAGAAAAATCGATCCAGTGCAAGTACCTCAAAATTAAAACTTTTTTAGGGGCGTGGCCCCGCCCACTTTTCTTATCTTAAATTATTTAGTCATGACAGCTCGATATGTGTGCAAAGTTTCAGAAAAATCGGTCAAATGCAAGTAGCTAAAACTGATAACTAATGTTTATGGGCGTGGCCCCGCCCACTTTTTTGAACCCATAAGCACTCCCTGGTATGTGTACAACAACTTTCCAAAGTTTGAGTCCGATCGGTTTTACAGTTTCGGAGTCTATAGCTAACACTCACACACAGAGTTTCACTTTTATATATATAGATGGTGACCCTTTAATTATGTTGTCATGCATACCTCCATTTGTTTGTGTCATTTTCACGTGGATTCATCAATAAGATTTTCATTTACAATAATTTCGTGCAAATTTCGACTTGATACTGATTCTGTGACAATAATTCATTGATGAAAATGTCATTGTGACGATGTCGGAATTAAGGTTGTGCATAAAGTATAGAAAAGTTGTCATTTCTGCCGGGGAATGCGCCATTTTTTTTTAACAAGCATTCTAATTCCCTTTTAACCCGGCAATTCCCAGTTTCACCTGCAGGTGACAAAGATTAACGGAATTTTTAAACATAAATACAGACACCAATGAATAATAAAAATATCAATAATATACAGACAACACCCTGTATTGTATCTGATTTTATTTTGGCATCGCTGCCATTATTTAAAATAGGGGATTTTTGAGCATTTTTAAGCAGTGATTTTGATTTTTACATACTAGTGTGTCTTGTGATAAAAAAAATGTATAAAAATGCCAAAAGGGTAAGAATTCAAAATTTTTTTATTCTTTATTATTTCGAAATATTCACTTCAATTATTTATTATGAAGTTATTAAAAAAAATTAATTGGTTCTCATAAAAAATAACAATCTGTACCAAGTGTCACTTGTAGGTGACACTGGGTATTATTAGTACTTAATTTATTTGCACTAGAAATATATTTTGTATGGACATATGCAAAATAGGTTGACATTAGATTAGATTGGCAATATCTTTAATGCCGGTGAAGACGTAGATGATGATATTATTTTATTTCCACCTGATGATTGCGAAGTGACTGATGAAGACAGTGGTGATGAAAATGAAGCTAGTATTAGTCATCTTCCTGGTCGCATGCTTCGGTCTATAGTAGAACTGCAAAATGCGTCTATATGCACAGGAAACAGTGTACATAATGTAGATAAAGAAGATGAAATTATCAAAACTTTGCCCAAAAAGAAAAAGAAGAACAACAGCACTATCAAAAACTGGGAAAGCACTATCTTTTCACTTGCTTCTTGTGGCAAAGGAAACTGTGACGAAGAAACTTTTACTAACTTGCAGGAAGAGAAGACTGCCGTGGAATTTTTGAATTACTCTATAGCAAAAATCTTGTTGAGTTCATAGTTTGTATAAGTAATTTGTATGCTTTACAAAGAAATCATACACTGAATGTGACTGTTGATAAAATTATAGTTTACACGGCAATACTGTTGCTTACAGGATATTTGACGCCAAAGTATATGAAAATGTTTTAGGAAGTAAAGAGTGACACGTACAATGACCTAGTAATGAAATTCAATAAGACAGTACGTCCTTGCCGCCCAACTGCAGCTACTCGCTATGGATAATTGTGAACTATATCAGGGTGCGTCAGGACCAAGTCTAAAGATGCAGCCGGAATTAGTCCTAGGAGCTGCTGTCATTTCAGAGCTCCACTTCCGATTGCCTCAAGATATGAGACCTTACAATTTGTACTTCAATAATTTTTTTACCGGTTTACCATTACTTAAATATTTACGCGAGCAGAATGTTTGGGCAACTGGCACTATAAGGGAAACCCGTACGGAGAATTGCAATATGCCAAGCTCAAAAGAAATGAAAAAAGAACCAAGGGGTAATCTATGTTATAAATTTTCCTAAGAAATTATTGCTGCTAAGTGGCATGATAATAGTATTGTCAATATTGTATCAAACTGTCATGCATTGGATCCTATCACTAGGAAAATGTGTGAAAAAAGTGCAATATCGGTTTGCATATAAAATGATGGTAAGCTTCCGCAATAAATAAATTTTAATCTTTTCTTTAAAATAAATATATATTATTAAAAAATTCATGTTTTATATCTATGAAAAGATAAAAAAACGGGTATTTTAAACCATTAACTTTTTTCAGTGCCCAGTGTCACCTGTAGGTGACCGCCCTTTAACAAAAAATTGGGCGGTTTTATTTAGCAATTATATTTTTCTATTTTTTTAAACATATCTTAACTACCTATTTTAACCAAAAATAAAATAAAAATTCTTCTTATTTTCACTATGGGAATTGAAGAGTTAAAGGAAAAATAAAATCCTGATCATATATGTTTTTTGTGTTATATAGTTTCCCTTTTATACTAAATTTTCTAGAAATTCCCTTTTCACAAAATGATTTCCACAAAATCTCTTTTTACAGAAAAACTGAAATTTTTGTTTCGGTTAGATCTTCGTTTGATCAATAAAAAAATCCCAATTTAGGTATAAAGTTTTAATTATTTTTAAATTGTTTTTAAGACAATTGTAATTAAGTTGTATGTAAAATAAATATTTTGTTAAAAGAAAAACAACAACTTATTATAATGTTTATAAATCCTCTTTAATTAAACATTTGTAATCACGTTTAAACAAATATTTTTCTTTCATTAATTTAAATTACTTACAAACACACATACATATGTATGTAAATATGTATGTATGTAAGTACATATATAATTAAAGCATTATTTACATTACTAAAGATATCTCTGCCTAAATAAGCGTTTATTTATTTATGAACCTGTAATTCACGTGCCATTTAAATGGACAACAATAAGACAAAGGAACACAAAATAAAAAAAATCAAGAAAATAAAAATAATATGTAAAAAACCTCGGACAAAATAAAACAATGAAAATAAGTATCCTTCATTGACGTCACTTGCACTATATGTATGTACATACTTATATGTATACATACATATAAGTACACATATGGTGTGTGTATGTATGAATACCTACTATTTTTTTCCTTTTGCAATAGGAGCAGGAGTCTACCGTACTCGTAAGTAAAATCAATATTTTTCTTTTTATTATGCAAAAAAAACCAAGGAAAAGAAGAAAACAACAATCAAAAAGTAATTTCTCTCGCTCTCCTTAAAAAATGGTAAATACTCACTCACTCAAATATCCCACTTGGCAAGTAAATCAGGGTTGGTAAATTAATACCTAACATTTTATCAAATTGAGATAGACATCCATACATACTTACATTTAAAATGTTCATACAAGTATCTAATCTACCAGACTTTATAGAAACTATTTTATATCTTCTTTGTGTTCGTATGATTTTACTTTTAAATTTTATAAGAAAAAAACAATGCATCTATGGGTCAGTTTACATTTGGAAACATAAAAAAATATCACAATAAAATTTAATAATTTTTTTAAAAATAATATAACCGTAGATGATTTCGAATAACTTATTTCCCAGATATTCTGTCATTATCACATTGAAACTATAGCATAATATAAAGTTAATAAAATTTAAAAAATAAAAATGCAACAGTATTTGCATGTATTGCGGTATAGACCAAACTACTATAATTATTATAGTTTTAATACTTTTCCTTTTCGCTTGAAATTATTTACCAAATAGCACAAGTTTGATGACATGCAGTCGAGAACGACAGAAATGGAATCCTTAGGAGCACTTTACGGTCTTAAGATAAATATAATCAAGGCCATGAGAATTACCACGACAGATAGACAACTTTCAGCTTAGAAGACAGTACTCGGCAAGTACAAGCAAGTTTTTGATTGAAAAATCGAAAACAAATAAGAAATGTCAAAAAAATTAAAAAAAAAATAAGCAAAAGAAAACGAAACTTGGGCAAGCTAATTGCTGTGTCTGAACGTGAAAGCAACTTCAAAAGAAAACAAGTAAGAGTGTTCTGTGTGTTGAGTGAATCTGATAATACCATTCACCATCACGTACATAAGTATAATCCCACAGCGTTGCTTAACTTATATTTCATGTTATACGCCATTTTTCCTTATTATTTCCGAAGCCATCCTTGATTATGAATTTTTACGTAGTTAATTGTATTCTAATAGTCGAGCCCTTTAATTTGATACCCATATTTATGGAGTTAAAAAAATTTTATTCGCCATTTTGAATTAGACGCCATCTTGGATTTTACATTTTAGAATATTTTATTGTATTCTACTGATCAAGCCCTTTAATTTGATACAAATATTGAGGGGGTTCAAGAAGTTACATTTTAAAATACCAGATTTGACCCATATATAAATTTATTGTCCGCCATTTTGTAGTGGCGGCCAACATGAGTTTTAATTTTTTATAGTACTTTTATTGTGCTAATCAAGTCCTTTCAAATAATACCAATATTAACTATCTCAGCTGCTGAATAAAATTGATTTTAGTTTGTAAATTTTTGGAAAATATATTTTAAAAATAATTAATTTTTCTATAACTTTACCGATTAGAGCCTGCTTTATCCAAAAATTTTCATATTGTATCTAAAAGAAGTAGCAAATGTACCTATAAATTATTCTATGACTTAAAAATTTTAATTTTGGTGATAAAAATATGGAAAACAACAGAGGCATTGGTGTTTATTTGCTAATATCTCAAAAAGTTATGGGGCGATTATGCTGAATCTTAATAGCGATTCATTTCCGAATATTTCCGAGAGATTGATACCATACACAGATCTGAGAAACATATAGTTGCTTCTAAAAGTTGATTTCAACCAACACACGGGCAGAAGGGCTGACGGACAGACGATAAGGGCTTAATCGCCTCCTCTATTCATAAGCTTTCAGAAAATATATACTTTATGGGGTCGGAAATGAAAATTGTGGAAAGTACAAACGAAATGACAAAGCTATCAGATGTTGTATCAGACAATCTTACGGAAGTTGTGTTAGAGTTGAGTGCACATGGAATATTAGCGGAAGTTGCAGAGGTAAAAACATCGGTGGTCAAAGCGGAGGTTAAAGCGAAAGTTGATATACCCTTGTGCACCACAGGTGAAGGGTATAAACAATTAACTTGTGCAAGAGACTTGCTTAATCAGAAAGGGGACATGCAAATAACTTTTTACTGCTACAACGGCTGTTATTGACAGTAGACAGTCACTAAAGAAATATGTTTAAAATTTATAAAAACTATGCCAAATTTAATCTTCAAGCTGATTTCCAAGAATTGCGACCCAAATTGCTACTGATTTATAAATAATTTCAAGTTTAAATAGTGCGGCTAAAATATCGCACCACTCTGAAATTAAATAAATTGGTATAACGGTAAAAACAAGTGAATAAATAATAAATTTTGGTGCTTTAGTTAATAATTTTTAATGTTCTTTAAGATATAAACAAGATATTTTCTGATCTTAGTGTTAATATAAAAAATACCTTAAATTTTGCGTGCAGATATAATAATGTACCGCAGTGTATTACTTTAAGAGCAGAAAATGCAAAATGTACCGTTCATTGGACTGCCGATTTATGTAAATAAATATAATTTACAAAAACAAATATTATTATTGTAAAAACCGGAAATTCCCCGGAAAACATTTTGTTATTCCCCTTGCTTAGGAGTTTAAAAAGTTCGGAAAATCCTAAAACATATTTCTGAGCAATAAATTCAATTCAGAAAATAATTATTAAAGTTGAAACCAAGGCATATCCATAAGGTATATGCAACGGCGAATTAATACAACAAAGCAACATTTCAGGGGATGTCCAATTCGTATATCAGGGATGGAAAAGTTGATTTTACATATTAAATATAATAAAATTTGATTAAAAAAAGGATATAAAATTTTTTAAACACATTATTAATGACGCAAAAGCAACAGATATACATAAATTTAACACATTTTTTATCAAAAAAGTACATTCAAGTTAAATGTTTAACACCAAAACAAAAATTACATTTCCTATCCCTGCATTAATAAATGAAATCAAAGCGAATTCAACCAATTTTGACAAAAAGTTTCCCCATCAGCTGGGCTGATAATTTCACCTGTATGAATTCGCCTTGGTTGAAACTTTTTATTTAGTCCACCTAGCAAGGATTATAGTTAGTGTGTTGGTGTAATTCATAAGCACGTAGAATTTGCCTTTCAATTGACTTAAGTTGCTTTTGCTAAAACTTAAAAAATAAAACATTATTTGCGGCCCCTGATTTTGAGATTTAGACATTGATATTGTGTTGATTTTTTTATGTGCGTTAAACGTAATGGTTTTTGTTATTATTATTTATTTAGCTTTAAGCAGTTGATTAATTTTTAAGTAAAACGTAAATAAATAACATATTGAAGAGGAACTAGTTAATATTTATAAGGAACAGGTTTAAGTGATTATGTAAATGCATTTAAATTTAATTAAATTCAAATAAGTTGGTATAATTAGATTTAGGAAAAATTTAAATAAATGGGTATATTGTTTTAAGTTCTATATTAGATAATAATTTCCATTGCCTCAGTGTATTGTTTTTATTGAAACCAGTTTTCACATAAAACTCGTTTGTTTTCACCTCACAGTATGTCGTCATGATTAACAATTGAGCTGAACATTATATTAACTTGTTTGTAAAATTAAGAAATTCCTGATATCCGCATATAAAGTTTTTTTCTAATTCTAAACTATTATTAGAAAATTTATAGCCACCTTCTTCTTAAACATGGCTATGAAACTGACTCTTGTATAACATGTTCCTGCAAATTTAACTCGTCGTAATCTTTTTAATTTAACCATTTGTATTGGCATCCTTAGGGTGTTATATTAGCCAGTGTCTTTGTTGTATTTGTTGAAATTAACTGTATTGCTTTATTTTCTGTAGGCATATGTACTATACTTTAATTTGAAATCCCTTATTTATCCCTGTGCTTAAGTGCTCCACTAAAATGTAACGATTCTTTTGGGATTTCAGCTTTATTATTGTTGGTCACATTCTTGCAAAAATATTGGTTTTAAGCTCCTAAATTTCTATACAACATAAATATTAATTTATTTGAGTGACCCACACACAACTGCTAAGGGTGTAACCGTTTTTTTTATTTTTTTTTTTTTTATTAATTCATAGCATTTGTTAAATTAATTAAATTGCCACCCTAAAATGTCTATACAAATCTAAGTTTTGATCGCAAACAGAATACAATTTCTAAAGAAAGATTTAGTTAGACACAACAACATTAGACTTAAAGCATTTTCAATTTGGCATTTTATGTTCTTTCAAGATTTCAAATTTCACTTTCATTAGGCAACTCTAAATGTAACAAGTAACAGTGCTATATTCGGCCGTGCCGAATCTTATATACCCTTCACAACGTGTAGTCATGCAATAACAATTGTTTGTATCACCATTCATCTCATATATAATACGTGCATATGTACACGTTAGAATAAATGTGGCATCGAATCCCAGCTGAGCCAAAAAAATTTTATTTTATTTTATTTAATATATTATTTATATTTTATTATTTTTTTTATATTTTTTTAAAATTTTTTTAAATTTTAAAAAAATTTTTTTAAATTTTTTTTTTAAATTTTTTTAAATTTTTTTTTATTATTTTTTTTGTAGTTTTTTTTATTATTTTTTTCTTATTTTTAATATTTTTTTTTTTGTAATTTTTTTTGTTTGGTATGTTTTTTACATGTATGTATGTATGTATGTTGTTGTTGTAATTGTGAAAAAAAAGAGGTGGTCGTGGTTTTTTGCTCATATCTCAGAAAGTTATTGGGCGATTGTGCTGAATTTCAATAGCGATTCATTCCTGGATATTTCCAAGAGATTGATACCATATACAGATCTGAGGAACATATAGTTGCTTCTAAAAGTTGATTTCAACCAACACACGGACAGACGGGCAGACGGACAGACGGTCAGGGCTTAATCGACTCCTCTATTCATAAGCTTTCAGAAAATATATACTTTATGGGGTCGGAAATGAAAATTGTAGAAATTACAAACGGAATGACAAAGCTATATATACCCTTGTGCACCACAGGTGAAGGGTATAAAAATAACAAAATTTAAGCACATCTGAAACACTAAACACTAAAGAAAATATTTCCTTTCGTGAAATTTGAGTCATTCAATTGCTTTTCAGTCTGACCTTCTCTTTGAAACTGTTTTACACACTCGTACATTAATAAACGTTAATAAAAAAACACAACCAAACAAAAACCTTTAATAAAAAACAAGAAACTAAAGCAATTTACATACAAATTTGTGTAAATTCAAAAGCCAGCACAACAAGCAAACGATAAAATGTTTCAAATTAATTTCGTCCTTTTAGTTTTCGGTTCCTTTTGTGCTTGTGTATGCGTATGACGGAAAATCAATGCAAACAGTGGGTAACTGTAGGGATTTGGTGTATGTGTCCCAAAAATTATGCATCTTTGCCAGCAATTGAAATTCTATAGAACAGGAGGAGAGCATAAACAGCACACTAGGGTGCAATAATATAGAGTTTCAATCACAGTCCAACAAACAAACAGACAAACGTCTTCCAATTAAGCTTCTAGCCAATATAATATTCAATATCTACTCGTATTATATAGTGGTAGGACTTATTTGACAGTCTTATGAGTAAATATTTTGTATGGAGAATTTTTTAATTAAGTCCTTAGACGTAATTGTTCCAAACTTTATTGATTAATTAATTATTTTCGTATTTGTTCAGTAATATTAAACGATTTGTAATTACTGTTTCATTGATTTTGGCAAAAGAAAAGTAATTGTTGATGTAATTGAAAGTTAATAGATTTTGTTTATATTTAGTTTTTGTTAAATAGGAAAAAATAATTTCCTTACTTGATTAAATAATGGCATTGCGAAGAGTGATGGCTTCAGTTTCCACACTTAATTATAGCTTTCACAGTTAGTAGCAGTTGTAAACAGTTGTATGTGTATAAGTTTCTAATTCAATTTGTAATTCATTTAATATTAATTTGCTAAACCATAAAGTACCTCAAATTATTTTCTTAATTTATTTAGATGGGTTAATCAATTTAGTCGTATCCGTCCGTCTGTATGCCAAAATTTATGCGAAATTCTCATTTGCTTTCTAAAATAGCTTGTAAATTTAAAATACTAAATACATTGTGGTGCACTTTATAAGAAATACTAAAATTTTCAGGAATTTTTCTTAAATTAATATTGACATAAAGATCTAACAGCCAAACCTAAACAAGAGCGTCAGGCGTTTTTCGGCTGTCTAAAAACTGTCATGTTCATACAATTTGTATGAAATAAACCGAAAGACTGCGTCTTGCAATTGGAAAATCATATCTTGACAAGGCGTTAGGTATGGAAGGAAGTTGGCTGCAGTACAACTGTTGTTGTTTTTATACCCTTCACACAGTAAAAAGGGTATATATAGGTTTGTCATTCCGTTTGTAATTTCTACAATTTTCATTTCCAACCCCATAAAGTGTATATTTTCTGAAAGCTTATGAATAGAGGAGTCGATTAAGCCCTGACCGTCTGCTGATTGAAATCAACTTTTAGAAGCAACCACATGCTCCTCAGACCTGAGTATGATATCAATCTTTTGGATATATCCGGAAATATAACGCTATTAAAATTCAGCATAATCGCCCCATAACTTTTTGAGATATGAGCAAATAAACACGACTGCCTCTGTTTTTTCCCATATTTTTACCACCAAAATCAAATTTTTTCAGTCATAGAATAGTTTATAGGTACCTTTGTTACTATTTGTAGATATAATATGCCTCGGAAAATATTCGAAAAAATTTTATATAAATCGGGCTCTAATCGGTAAAGTTATAGGCAAACATTTTTTTTTTAAAAATATATATTCCAAAAATTTACAAACGAACATCAATTTTTTTTAGCTTCTAGACAACCGAGAGAGTCAATATTGGTATCATCTGAAAGGACTTCACTAGCGCAATATAAGCACTATAAAAATAGTTAAAACTCATGTTGGCGGCCACTACAAAATGTGGACAATAAATTTATAAATGGGTCAAATCTGGTATTTCAAAATGTAACTTCTTGAACCCCCTCAATATTGGTATCAAATGAAAGGGCTTGACCAGTAGAATACAGTAAATTATTAAAAATGTTAAATCCAAAATAGCGTCTAAAACAAAATGGCGGATCAAATTTTTTCAACCCCATCAATATGTGTGTCAAATTAAAGGGCTTGACTAGTAGAATATAATTAACTACCTAAAAACTCAAAATCAAGAATGGCGACGGAAATAATAAGGAAAAATGACGTATAACATGAAAAATAGATTAAGCTCAAAGGTAGGGACTTGATAAACCTAATGCCACTATTCGAAAATCTCTCGAGGTGGGCATTCAAACATTATCAGTTCGTCCTTCCATATTTCCTCCCTAAGCTTATAGTATCTCATGGAGGGTATCACGACAGTGTTCATCGGGTTCTTCTTTTGTAACACTACGCGAGATTAAAGCTTAAGACCTATTGAATACGTTTCGGAATGGTGTTGTTATCCTAGCCAACAACTGAGATAACTAAATCTTCCGCGCCTTCAGAGGTCATGAAATTTAGTCTATTCAATTTCTAGAGAAATTTACCAATAACGAGAGTCGACAAGAGAATTGACAACAAACCCCTTTAGTGGGTATCGCGATTGACCCAGATAGTGTTTTACGAATTACCGATATCCAGTCCAGTCAAGGACTGCTGTCCTTTATGTATACTTAAATCACACTATGAACGACGACTATGAACGACGACTATGAACGACGAAATTTATGAAAACCAAGAAATCAACAAGCTTCAACGAATACCCAGATTGTAGTAAAAATACACATGACACACGAACAATTTTAATTACTCACCCATTATGAATTCACCCAGTTCACATTATCTAATAGAATATTATGGCAAATTGGAGGCAACAACTAATTGCTGTCACTTCCTTTTTTTTCTTATTTTATACAAATTTGGCAATTCTTACCTTTGAATAACTTTCCGTCGATCTTATATCATTAATAGTCCATGGCAACATGGCAGCCGAATAGCGCGGATCAACCGACGCACTGCCGCGATAAGTTAACGAAACCAAGCGAGTTTTCATCTTAACGAAATAGATTTATTTACGATAATTTACGTTAAACAGAATTTCAGGTGACAATTAATTTTAATACTTTCTTCTTTAGTACAATTAATTAAATTGAACAATACAATTTAGCACTAAAACATGATGGACAAATATGATAAACATTTGTAGACTGCTTTGAATTGAAATTAATCGTTAAAGGAGGCGTCTAAAGGACGCGCTTCGTTAGCGTTTTGAAAATTGTTTTTCTTTTAATGATTATTATTATTTTTATTTTTTTGTCGTTTCTAGATAAAAGCATGAAACTCTTTTTAGGATTTTTTTGTGTTTGTTTGTTTGTTTTGTTGTTCGTACGTAAATACGGTGTAAATGAAGTTTTATGAGTCAGAAGGGACACTAATACTGGAGTATGGAAACATATACGTAAAGGAGCCAATGGAGGTCATTTAAATTGTTGTTTTATAGTATTTTTTTTTGTTCTCTCCCCTCAATATGTAGGGGGTGTTTGCAATGTTGGATTTAAAAAAAACACTGTTAAGGAATTTAGCACGAACGGCGACCACGACGACGACGACAAGTATTACGAAAACGGCGACAACGATGTTGACGGTGACGGCGATAACGATAAATAAATATAAGAATGGTGGGATGATTACGGTATTTATTTGTTATTAATTAAAGACACGCAACTTAAAGGATAACACTATTTTTTATGATTTTTTTCTCTACTTAGTTGCTTCTTTGTAGGATTTTGTTTAAACAATCGATTTGATTTTAAATTTTCTTAGATTTCTATTGTAAATTTATTGATTTTTCTGCAGTTTTTTTCTGGCACAGTACGAACTTTTTACATTTTTCTTTTGCCTTTTATTATGAATGAATGGTGGGGTATTAAACAGAGATGTATGTTTTTATTTTTATTATTATTATTTTTTTTTTTGTTTTATTAGTTAATTTTTTTACACTTTTTATTGTTCTAGTTGTTAAGTGAGTTTGTCGTTCTCACTAAAGGACAAACAGGACGAGAAACATTTTTTTAACTGTCTGTGCCACTTAAATCATCCCTTAAAACTGTTTAAACACCGTGTACGAAACTATTTTAAAATATACTTTTATTCAATGGAATTTTTTTCTAAACAACTGCCTCCAGTTTGAATGAACATTTTGAGCATTTGAACAAAATCGATTTTCTATTTTCAAAATATTTATTATTTTACTTTAAAATGTTTCCTTTAATAAGTAAATGTTAATACTTTTTCATTAGTTAAAATATGACCGTCAAACGTTTTAAGCGACCATCTTCACCGAACAACCAAAAATTACTAAAGGATTTCTATTTTGCACTTAACTAAACGCAAATATTTTTACAATCTCTTTAATTGTTTTAATACTCTCTTTACATTAAACACTCTTTTATTGACAGCAAAAACTCTTATTGGAATTTTTTAACTTTTGTTCTTGTTTACAGCGATTACTACAACTTAATTTCGTACTTTGTTTTTTAATAATTTATTCACAATTTTTATTTATTTCTTAACAAATATTTAATTTGTTTTTTACTATATTTTTTCATATACTTGTTTGGTTTTGTTTAGATGACGCGCAAACTCAATAACAATAAAATTAATATCAGTGTTACCAGGGTTGTAGCTTGGAAAAAGTTAAAACTTTTTGCAAAAAAGTTTAATATGTTCATGAAATGTTACTAATGAATACATAATTGAATTTTTATCAAACTTTTAACGCAAACTAATAAAATAACACATTGAATAAAAATATTTAAAAAGAAACATATATAAAAGTTAGTCATATTATACGGAGTTGTTTAAAATATAGATGTTTAAAATATAAACTATTTGTTCTGGTAATTAGGAAAACAATAAAACTGAATCAGTGATATTCTTAACAGAATTTTCCACCTCGCAATTACACATACAGCCAAAATTAATCAGCGAAAATTGTCAAGTTGTGCTCAAATGATATTCTAACATACCACATGAGGCCATTGTAATTAAGTTTGTCTGTGGACTTTTGTAAAAACATCTTAAGTCAAGATAAATATTTTTTTATATAATCGTAAAAGTAAACTCTTTACGAAGCTTTTTGTACACAAATTGGCGTTTTTTTATAATTTTTATAACACTTTAAGAGATGCCACAAAAACAGTAAGCGTGCTATATTTGACTGTGCCCACTATCAATTTTGAATAGTATAGGGTGAGCCATTTAGAATTTTAAATTTGAACTACCAATTACTTTGAAAGGTAGAATAACATTAATTTTTATATTCAGGTTTATATTTGACATTTGCAAAATTGGCCGTTTTTTTGCAAAACTTACTTCCAACGTAGTCCTAAACGAAAACTTTAAGAATTTTTCGTGGAAAATTATCGAGAAGATATCGGCCTTCAGTTCAGTTTATGTGTCAATTTGTGAAACGAGTTCATGAAAATGGACCGTTATTGAACAAATCAACCCTCTTACGTCCTCGTCCAGTGTGCTCAATCGAAAAGATTGCTGCTGTGACTGATAATATGCAAGAACATCCATCAACATCAACTCATCATCGTTCTTAGAAACTGAACATTTCTCGCTATTCTTTGAGAAAAAATATTTGGTTAATGGCGTACTGCTAAGCCAGTCGTGGTAGTCATATGAGTTATATTTTGTTCCATTTTAAATGACAATGCTCAACCTTTTCAATAAAACTAGAAATTAAAAAAAAATCAGTACTCTTTTTTAAAGCCGATTCAAATTGAAAATTTTAAATGGCCCGACTTTTTTTTATTATATATTAATTTAGAACCTACAGGAATCATAGGAACCATAACAAACTGCTTCCATCTAGATCTTTTTGAAGCTATAACTTTAAGCTGGTTCCAACTTTGGCCTTTCGTGGCAGCTTCTTTCCCAACTTGTCGTCGCCTTGTAAATATGTGCCGGTCGGTCTTATCGTCTGCTTTATTATAAACTCAGGCCTTCAATCCAGTTCCATGTTCTTCTTTGAATCTCGTCCTTGATCGGGTGTTGATTAGTTCTTTGTCATAAGTTAGAGTTTAAAATTGTGGCTGGCTAAAATACTTTTTACTATAGATATATGTATCTATTTTTACTTAAATGTGGATTATTTTCTTGGTTTAAAATTTGAATCGCTATTAAAGAGTGTTTGTTTAGTTTTTCTTTAACTATAATGTATTTCCTAATATTAAGTCGCAGCAGAGAACCAAAAGTACAATTTTTCTACAATTTGATTTAAAATCTAAAGTATTTTTACAATTTGAGTCATTATATCCATTACTTTACCACAATGTTATATTTTGCACGGAAACTTAATGTTTCATAAGTTTTGCTTAGCTAGAGGTAATGAAAAAATATTTACTCTGTATGGGCGTGGCACTGCAAATATATAAACTATATAACAACTTTACCTACTAAATAGAACCACAGATCCATATAATAATTTAAAATATTAAAAAAATAATCTATGTTTGTAGTAAAGTATATAGGTGGTGGGCGCTTTAAGTATAGATATTCTAATAAGAATTTTAAAATTTCGATCACGTTCGAATGCCGTAATTTTTCCCAGAATTCCTAACAAGATTTCTGTATCGCACATCTCTTTCTATCGGTTTTATTAGATTTTTAACATTAAATAGATCAAGAAATATATTCGTAAAATTGTATCGCTCTTAGTTGTTGAATTTAAGTACTATCGCAGTTTGTTGGAAGCCAAAAGCACATGCAGAACAGAGAAATTATGTATTAAAAAAAAACACAAAAATATACATGTTGAACTGCTTAAGGTTTAGTGTAGCTAATGTTACCAAACGGCATCACTGGCTTACACAGTGAACCTCAGTGTTGCCGCCGACCAACTTTTTTTCGCAGTGAAATCGACAAAAAAAAACGCAGTGAAGCGCAGTTACGAGAAATAAAAAAATGTCGTTTTCGTTTGGACAAAAAAAAGGACATTTTTTTCACTTTTTTTAACACTTTTTTGCCCTTTTTTAAGAATCACTTGTTTTTTTTTAATTTTTTTTAGTTAATTTTATCTCAACTACTCAACTGAAATAGAAAAAAAAAATTATTATTTTTGATTGTCAATAACAGTGCAATACATATTTTTAACTTTAGTTTTTCAATTTTATTTTTTAGAACTAAAAGTTTTAATAAGAAAAGTAACTCATTTATCAGTCATATATCTCTTTGTATGACCCTCGGTATTTGAATGACGTTCAAAATGTGTGTAATTATTGTCCAAGTATTTGCAGCATAACTTACAGAAAGCTTTTTTGTCTTTGCAATCCAGCCAATTATATTTTTCTTTCGAAGATGGTAGGAATAGTTGTCGAATTAGCTTGATTAGAAGAGGATGATGATGGCTCGTTGTCATCTAAAATTTCAATTCACTCTGTACTAGTACAAGCTGTATCATCTGCTTCTTTTTCACAATTAGGATTGATAATTCTTTCGCCTTGTTTTTCCAAAACATGTCTTTGAGGTAAATCATGTTAAGGCGTTGTTGATCAAAAAAAGAGGAAAACTACCAAAAACTGAAAAACGCAGTGATATTAAAAAAACGCAGTTACGCAGTGACGACGGGCAAATCGTAGTGAAAAACTGCGATCGTAGTGAAAACGGCAACACTGGTGAACCTTTTTAATATGTGTGTTTGTTTATTTTCTTCATACATATTTCAAAGTGGTGTTAGTTGAGTAACAAACAGACAATACCATAACAAGATGTACATATTTATGTATAAAGTGGTGTTGATATCCCAGCTGATTTCGTTAGAGCACCAGTTATCAAACTTAATACAATATGCAAAAAAATAAAAAATCTCTGCCAAAGAGAGTTGTACTAGAAGTCAAAGTTTTACACAATTTAAATTGTTTTTTTAGTCAATTTGTCATAACTACAATTGACGATACTTTGTTTACATTACATTTATCTTCACTATGTTTGGCTTAACAAAGGGTCTACAAAAATTTAGTTACCATAAACAATATAATTATTAAAAACCTACGTTTATAAATAAAAAAAATACAGTCTGTCACAGATGAGATCTGCGATTTAAGTTAAAAATTACAATATTCTTCCTTTAGTGTCCAAATCATGTCTATAAAGACAAATATCAGTTAAAACAAGTTAGATCGCTACATTCGGCCGTGTAGAATCTGAAAATACCCTTCACCGTAATATACATAGGCATAAGGACCATATTCTAGCTTAGCCTAGATTTTACATTTCATGTAATAAGCCATTTTCTTAATTATTTCCGATTGTGTTCTACTAGTCAAAATCTTTTATTTGATACCCATATTGTTGGAGTTAAAAAAATTTGCTCCGACATTTTGTTTTCGACGCCATCTTGGAGTATACACTTTTTATAGTTACTATATTGTACTAATCGAGCGCTCTTATTTAATACTAATATTGTGGGAGTTAAAGGGGATAAACGGCTTTATCTACTATACTACTATATTTGACTCATATATTCGCTATTTAATCTAGGATGCCATTTTGGATTTTTTTCTTTTCATAGCTAACTATATTTTAATTACTCATGCCCTTTTATTTGATTCCCATATTGGCGCTTTCGGTTCTATAGAAACTGAAAATATCGATTGCCGTTTGTAAATTTTAAGTAAAACACCGAAGCAGTTGTACTCTGGTACTGATATCTCAGTTGGTTTTAACCCGATTTGTTAGTTTTTTTTTAGAAATAATTTCTGAGATCACGGCTTTTTATTTTGTATGTTAAGTGTGTTTAAATGAGTTTATTAATGAGTTTGAAAAAATTTGGTATATTTTAAAAAGAATATATATTTTTTTCAAATCATTTTTCCCTATAATATTTTCGATTAGTGACTACATTTCTAATATTTTAATACCTTACACGGGTCTTGGTGATGTCGGGGGACTTCAAAAAGTACACACGGACAATCGGCAATGAATATTGTCGGCAATGATTATTGTAGAAATTTAACACAGAATGACATACTGTCATATGAAGGGCTTAAAAAAAATAAGAAAAAACAAATAAAATTTATTAGAATGTTCTTCGTCAACTAAAACGTCATAACTAATATTTTAGTAATTTTATAGAAGTATTTAACAAGAAATAAAATTGCTTAAAAAAGCACCCATGTCTGACAAATTGTTTAGTGGTACATGTTTGCATGTAGACTTTCAGAAAATGTTAAAAACGCGATTTCCTTCAAAATCGAGATACGCCCTTTTTATATTATAGAATTTATTGGTTTTGGGTTTCAAATTTAAAACATTTAAAATAGAAAAATTTAAGTGTTGCAAAATGATGCATTTATTTGTTATTTAAATTGAAAAATTTTAAATTTTAAAAATAAACATACAGTTTTTCCCGTGTCGTAGTTTTAGGTTGCTTACTTTTAGTTATTACTTTTGTAGCAATTTATTTGGTGGTTAATGTCTTGAATACTCTATTAAAAATGTTGAATCGTGGTACAGAATATTTATAAATTATTTGTTGTGGAAAAATAGTGCAGATGAAAAAAATAAACTTAAAATTTGCCCTGTGTCGTTATTTTACCTAATTATAACTTTTCAACATCTGTTTTTGCTAGTGATTATTTAAAAAATACAATTTTATAAGTGTTGAGTCACCTTGTCTTTTAGCTTGTTGTTTATTTAATTTTCAGCGAATACACAAACCTTACTGAACAATCACAATAGATGCTACACAACCTTAAACGAATCAGTAACAGCGCTGCCAGACGCCAGATGTGGATAAAAATAAATCGCCATTAGCGGCACTTTCATATAAAAAAATTTTAAAAAATGGAAAATTTAAATTTATATTAAATAACAACATAACATCTTTTTACTAACAAAAAATAATAAGACAGCAGAATTTGACATTATTTAATATTAAAACATATGAAATTAAATAAACGTCAATGAAACTAACAGTTTTATCAAAACGCATTTATTTATCAGGTAACCGCAGCTCGGAGAGAATTTTTTTGTCTATATTTTTTATATATGAAGTATGACATTTGAGAGAAGAAAGAAAATTGTTTTCTATGTATGAAATTTGACAGCTGAAGTTAAAAAATAAGTAAAGAAAAAATTAATCAGCTGACGAATAAACACTACCTGATTAATAAATATGCCTTGAGTTTTACAAATAAGTTTTAGTTGATTTGAATATAAATTGTTGTTAAAGTTGAAAAAAATAACTTTTTTTGCAAACAAATCTACTTTATATGTGCTTGAGTTTGATATTTCAAATAATCATTAGAAAAAATAATTGTTTAAAAATTTTGTACTGAATATCAAAACTATGTTTTATTTAGGTTGATTCCATTCAAAGTTATTTACACATTTGTGGAGGAATGTAAAAGAAAAATAATATATTTTACAAACTTCTATAGCATTGAAGATACACCTTTAGAATTTTGATAGAAGTGATGGTTAATAATAATCAAAGATTTATGTTTAAAATCAAAACATTCTATTAGTTGATCTGCATTTGCTAAGTTTTAAATTTCGCTTTTGTTAGGTTTTATTTCTAATATTAACTCTTTAACCATCAAGCCTCAATACACCTTATTAAATTAAAAAAAAAAAATTATTTCTGCTTATAAATTATACAAACACTGCATATAATATATGTAAATAACCTCTTTAGTATATATGCTGACTTATTGACAGTTGTCTCTTTAATTATTGTTTTTAATATTGTTGGTAAAATTACCAAAACAAAAAAAGTAAGTATCGCAAAATTGTTTTGGATTAAAAATCGACGAATCGGCACATTAGTAATTTTGAGGCAATTTATCCGATAAATCGGCAAGTATGGCAGACCTAATCATTAAGCATGAGAAATGCAATATTTATAGCATACATTTAGGTGTTTATTTTAAATAATCCACAACACAAAACGTCCGTCATTTATTTCTGAATTGGCTGGACTATAAATTGTGTACAATTTGAAGAAAAATACTAAAAACTATATCGATGCAAGTACATAATTAAAAACAGTGGGCGTTAAAGTGGGCATGGTAAAAAAAGTATCCTATTGATCATGCCAGAGTGTTAGTTATATTAAGTGAAAATTTCAAGAAGATCGGTCCAGCAGTCTGGCCTACCTGAGGGGGCGTGAAAAAAGGCGTGGTGTTCAGAGGTATGAAAAATAGATGTTGACCGATTCTCAGACATACCCAATATGCACACAGAATTTCAAGAAAATCGGTCGAGCCATTTAGGAGGAGTTAAATCACAAACACCACGACACGAGAATTTTATATATTAAGATAAAAACAAAAAAAATATAAAAATTAACTTGTTAAAATTTCTTAACATATAATTTTATATATTTTTTTAACATACAAATTTTTTTTATAAAAAAATACTTTAAGAATTAAGAAAAAATAATATTTTATTTAAATAAAAAATAAATTTTTTTACAAATTGATTTTGCCAATAATTAACAATTTTTTTTAAGTAATCATGAGAATTTTTTAAAAATTAATTTTGACGACACATATGTATGTAACAGATTTTAGTTTCTAAACCACCTGCAAAAAAGTCCTTCCCACACATGTTAGAAATGAAGATTTCTTTGAGAAAAAAAAAACTCAAAATATCCCGACAACAACAATTATTATTTTGGACATGTAATAAGTTCGTTTACTTTGAAACCCACCCTTGAGATACTCTATAGTCAAGTACTAGTTTGCCCAAAAAACAATGTTCTCGAAAGCAAAGTACTCATAATAATTTAAAACTAAATACTGGTCTTATTACATGTTGCAACAATAACAAAATCCTCCTCTTAAGAAAAGATACTTCAATAAACAACAATTCAAGTTCCCTTTTTTTGAAAAAAATACCATTTCAAGAAGAAAAATATCTTTGGATCAAATGTGTTTGTGTAAGTATGTATGTATTTATTTTTGTGTGGAAATGAAAGTGAAAACTATTTTTATCTTCCTACTACTTCCTTTGTAGCCAACCTGCTGTTGTTGTTCCTGCTACTGATGTGAACAACATGACACAGCCAGGCCCTTGTTGGATAATATTAATGGTCTGGGGGAATGTATGATTATAAATACATACTACAGCCAGTCATACACTACGTATTCTTCCTAATAAATGTCGCAATGCCTCATTTGTTTTACTCGTTTTTTCGTTGCTGATTAAAAGAAATAAAAAAAAAAACAAAAACAAACATTGTGTATGCATAGACATCATCACTGTTTCCTTTTTCTCTGCCAAAGTCATCGCCATCATTATTATCAAAGTCATATAAGATTTTTATTTTAATAATGACAATTATACAAAAAAATATAAAAAAATATAAAAAATAATAACAAATAAATGCCTGACTGGCTGTATTTGGCATATGCAGCCACATTTGGTTAAAAGCGTTTAATTTGCTATGCATTACACATTTTTCAATATCGCCAGAGTACCATAAACTACAAATCCATTGATGTCTCTAAATGACTAGCTAAAAGTAGCAGCAGCGTTTCGAATAATACTGACTCGGTTCGTTCACTTTAACGCCCTAGTCGTAATACTAGATTTTTCGTTTGTGTTACTTTTCAGATGTACATACACACATACATACATGCAAACATACACTGATTTCTGCATCTTTTCTTTAAAAACTTTATTATCTGGTTTCAAAACCGACCACGCATTTTTGGACTTTAAATTCTTCTCTCCAAACTAGGACAAATTGAAAAGAGAGAGAAAAAAACTGGTTGAATAGTTAAGAAAAACAACAATAATAATACAACTTTAATGCCGACTAGCGTCATTTGTCAATATGAAACCATTAAATTTTTATTTAATATTTCTATTTCTATGAATTAAAATTTATTGCAAATTAGCAAAAAAAAAAAAAAAAAAGATAAACAAGCATTAAATTCGAAATCATCAAACCTGAATTTTTTATACCCTACACCACACTATATAAAATATAAAATTTTCTCTTTTCAAAATAAAATTATTCTACACGGCACTTCAACAATACCACTTCAGGATAATAATGATAAAAAAAAATATAAAACACTTAAAAGTACGTACAAAAGTTGTATCAATTTCATTTTCAGGACAAACGTAATTTTCTACTTTAATAAATTAGTGTTATCAATCATTAATCGAAATTAAATCTTGAAGCATCTACAGTGCATTCTTACATCTCACAACTACCGATTTCTGAAAGAAACCGGAAGCACACATACTAATTATGGATAACCATCAACTCCACCTCTCCTTCTCAAACAAACTATAAAACCAATCGGAAAATCACTAATAGTGTTGTGTTTGGCTGTTTTGTGTTTGGCATGACTATTATTTTAGGCTAGTGATTTTTCACGTGTTAAGGTGTGAGTAGTACGAAACTATAAAGTAAATAAATTACTAAAACAGAAAATAATTAAAATGAAACTGTAATTAAGATGCTATGTAGTACTTAAACTATATAATAATTTGTTATAAAGTTTCAGTAGATATTTCTTACAAATATTTATTTTTAAGTACATATGTAGATACAGATATGTATGTACAGTGAACCAAAAAAGTTTAAGTGCATCGAATATTTAAAGAACAGAACTAACGCATACTGTACAGTTGAGCATCGATTATCCGTGATGTAATTAACCGGGAATATCAATTATCCGGGATCGATAACGGATTACCTCAATTATTCTGGATTGAAAAATAGTAAAATTAGTAAAATAAAGGGTCCGCAAAATAACTTTTTTTTTTTGAAAATGCTATAAAAAAAGTGTAGCTTCGGCTGTGTTCGTAGTGCCTTCAATTCTTCAATTTTTGTGAACAAAAATTCGTTCAACATGGCCCGATAATGATCGCCATTGACTACGGCCACTCCTTGCTTATTTTCGAAGAAAAATGGCCCAATTATGCCTCTGGACCAAAATCCGCACCAAACAGTGACTCGTTTTGGGTGTATCGGCTTTTCAATGTATGCGTGCGGGTTTTCTGTGTCCCAAACGGGACAATTTTGCTTGTTTGCATACCCGCCAAGATCAAAATGAGCTTCATCTGAAAAGATGATGTTTTTGGCAAAATCGGCCAAAGTAATGTCGAAATATTTCCCAGCGTTGTTCACGCGTATACACAACCATATTCGGTCAGCGGAAGGATAAAAGTAATTATCTGTCAAATCAAACATGAGCTAAGTGTTACCATTCACGAAATAAGCACTAGTTGAAAAAAAAAAAAACGTTAAATGGCGGACCCTTTAGTAAGTATATCGGACACCTTAAGCATTGAGGATGTCGAAACTTGACTTAACTGCTATAAGCTGCACCCTCATTTCTGATTTTTTCAGATGAAGAACTTAAAGGCTTGACAAATCACTTTGATGAACCTGATACCGAAATAAGCACGTATGATTCTGATGAAAATAATATAATTTTTCCAAAAACATCACTGCAAGATGCTATAAACGCATCCAACACACTGCTAAACTTTTTTACCTCTATTAATTGGTAAAATCGATTAGCCAGAACGCTTCCGGTCCCAACCATGCCGGATAATGGATATTTAACTTTATTTATAAAACAAATAATAATAAGTGCTACAATATTTTTTTTTATATTCCATCAGACAAAGTGTAGTGGTATGTGGTTAGAAATAAGCTAGTTGCTTTTAACTTCAGACTAGTTACCTAAGTATTTATTATTTGTTTATATATCAAACTATCGATTTCAACATTAGGTTGTCATAGGATCCCAAATAGTTCATTAAATAGTTCATAGATAGTTGTGTAAGTACTAGTTTTAATACTAGTAACTTTTATAGAAAAACAAAAATTACTTTTTCTTACCTCAATATTCTCAATGAGAGAGTATGGCATACAATTTAGGAAGAGCGCCACTTACAAAACAGTGCAGTCCATATTTAATTACCAATTTTTTTTATTATTATACATAAATTGACTAGTACGAATCTATCTCATTTGCGACAGTGAATGTTCCAAAACGTTTCTAGTTAAAAATATAGCTGCACGGATATTTATTAAGGAACACTAAATTATGAAAAATAATAAAAATCTGTTGAACTGATTTGATAAGGAGAAATATTTTAACTATATGTTGTATTACTTAAATAAAAGGTATGCTCTTACTTTCATTGTTCACTGTAGGTATTAACGTATGTGTGCTAAAGGCACTATATACTTGACCTTGATGTCATTAACACTCTTTTAGATGATTCTCAACAAAACAACACATGACCAAATGAAATATGACTAAAACGACAAAAAAATTAGTTCCCAATGTTCTATGGGGGGCACCAAAAGATATTATAAGAGTTGCAAAGAATACATAAAGTGAATTTCTTATGCTTGTAGTCAAACAAATTTACAATTAATTAAATATATGGTTGATATTGCAGTATAGAATTATAGTATAAAAGATTTTTGATAAGTTCTTCTTTATTATGGACATTTACATAAAATCAAGTTGTTTGTAAAACACTGGCCTTAAAAATATTCTGGGATTTTTTTTTTCGCTAGAAAGGAAGCAAAAATACATTTCTGCATTCATGGTATATGGTTACCATTTGTGGAATGTCGGGCTTCTTTACTCGGTATACCGACTAAAAAACCCCCCTTTTATACCCTTCCGAAATCTGAATCTACCCGGGAGCTACTGTAATGCATTACTTCGGGTTGGCCGATGTCTTCCTCTTCATATAAGTAATATTTTGTGCAGCACTTGCCTATGTTATACAAATATTTCCTGAAATATCCATGACCAAATATCATCTGGGTCAGGTAGTAGTTTATTTCCCCGCTTCCTCTTTTCAACCAGACATTTATGTAGAGAAGAAGTTTTTTCATCCATCTAAATATCGTTTCCTTAATCCATTTTTCCTGCCAGCTTTGAAGAGTCCCTTATCTAATGATCTCTGTATTACCTTTGTCGAAACTATTGGTATGTTTTCTTCCATATCTTCCCTTTTTTCCTCTATTGGAAAATTTATCGAAATCGTTCCCGCTAAAACAAGGATGGTTGACGTGGATACTGTACGATAAGCAGTAGCTATCCGCGTCTGCGATTAATTATAACAATTTTTTATATCTGCGTTTTTTTTATTCTATTGCATGAAAAACGCAGCTCTGCTCTTTTATTTTAGACAATGTACAAATATTTGTTCGAATAGCTGGTTGGTTAGAACATAAACGCAAAAAATAACAAAATATTATGACGTCATTATTTAATATCAGTAAACAATAAAGTAACCCAGCAAACATTTAAGTGTATCAAGCACTTACTTAATAACTAAGTTTAATTACCAAAATTTTACATAAGATGCCCAGCAAAAGATTTAGTTACATAAACAACAACAACAAAAAAAGGTTTTTGTTTGCTTTTGTGATAAAAAAATGTTTAAACTAATTCGTCACAATTTATGCTTAAAAAAATCAATAAGAAATAAAAATGTTAAAAATTATTCTGTTGTAGAAAAACGTTGTTTGCAAATTTATACGTGTGGGTACTACTGTACTACTACATTAAAAATCAACCAAATAGTTCACTTTTGTACCTTCGAAAAATGGACTGACTTTTTTCGCGCTAAATATACATTGGGACTTTGGGCGAATGATTTATATTTATTCCAACTTCACCGTGAATTAAAATAATTTAAATGATTTTGCCCAAAATATAATTTGAATTAGTATAAGAATGCATTCATTTAAACAACGAAATTACTGAATTAAAATTAAAACGAATTTATTATTTAAGAATATTATATCGAAAATACAATTCATTTTACGATTGATTCTCAATTATAATAATTATTTAACAGCTCTGAAGACATAGATTCGGGTTTCTTAACAACATTTTTTTATTTATTGGGTTTTATCGTAATTACGATTTATTTGTGTTAACAATATTTATGGATTTCTAAAAAGTGTTTTTTTTTTAATTTCATACCTTAAATCAATATAGATTAGAATAGTACGCGTATTTAAAACCAAACAAAATTGTTGTTGAGTTTCTTTATAAGGAGGACTTTGCGTTAGAACGAACGTGTGCAAAATGTTTACGTTTTAACGGTTTATTACAAATATCCGCTGTTTGACAATTCAAATGCTATATTCTTTTTAACTATTCGGGCTATACTACCACTGTAAATGTTAAACAAATATAAATAAATAAATAATAATTATGCTATGTACATACATTTGAATATGTACATAAATATGTATGTACATATTTTGTTAAGTGTATGTAAAGGGGAAATTAAGTAGAGACTTAGAGCACATTATTATTTTTAAATCATTTTTTGCACATAAAAACTTTTTAAGTAGTAAACTTATTAAAGATTGTACGTATAAACAAGAACCAAAAAAACTATTTGTTAATTAAAACACATTTTCTATACAAAAATTTTGATAAATAAAATATTCATGTAAAATGTTATAAAATTTTTTTGCTATTAAGAGTAATCGCTATGGAATAATCTCTTTATACTTAAATATGTTTAATTTTCTTTTCATAACTTCGATATCCTATTCAAATATTTTCGTAAACTTAGTCATTAAATGAAAGTACGCGTGTCAGTATAGTTTCTGCTAATAAATTCAACTCAGATATTTTAATATAGAGCCCTTTATTCTTCCAAAATCTTTGTTCATAGAAAAATTATATGAAGTTGATATAAAGTGTTATATGGGAGGTGGGCATAAATTTGGGTGTAAAAGTGGGCGTGTCACATTTATTTTCCATTAGTATATAAAGCCTTTGACCAAAAAGCAATGTTTGCAAAATTTCAGAATCATACATCTAATCTTGTCAGTTTTATTACGTTTAAGATTTTTAATATACCGAAAAATACACTGCGTGGAATAAATTTTCGTACATTTTGATATTTAACTCCTTTCCTAATTCATAGATTTCGACAATTTTCGGGGAAAAATATTTTTTTTTACTCAGGAAATATACATTTGAAATTTCATGGCTCTACGTTAATGCGTTTGGAAACAATTGAATTTTATTCGATATTTAAAGGACATTATATTTTTTCCTACTCTGGAATTTCGAGCTAGAACTCTATTCCTAATATTTCGATTTAGCCTATTTTTAATACCAAATAAACCTTGTATATAAGAAATATTCTGGCAAAATCTCAGCCCCTAGTTTTTTCGTTCCGACCTCTACCGTGCTGTTAACAGACGGACGGGCATAGCTAGATCGTCATAAAATTAAGCCCCGATTCAAAAAATATATACTTTATGGGGTGTAAAATGTATATTTCGATGTGTTACAAACGGAATGACAAAATGAATATACCCCCACCATTTTTTTGGTGGCGGGTATAAAAATTGCTACGTGGAGACCCGGCGTAAAGAAAACGTTTTGAAATGCTAAAAAATATGTCTGTAAAAGTAAATAGATAAAAATATGCTTCAATAATTAACAATTCGGTATTTAGTTTCCAAAAATTCTCTTGTTATTATAAAATGTTTACGCATATTTTTACTTATTCTTCAAGAATTGAAAAAAAAAACACAAGTTCATTAGATCATTTTGTTTATTATTTTAAATTATTGACCTTATTAATTTCTCAAAAAAAATACTACAACTTTTTAAAAAAAAATTCTTTAACATCATAATTTTTTATGCATGTCATTCACAAATTAAAGAGACTTTGAATTATGACACTTTATAGACTTACATGTTTGGTCGTAAATGCTTAGTACATTAATTACAAACATTTTAACTTTCTGAGTATAAACTTCTACCCTGTCAACAAATCAAAGTTTAAGCTTAAAACAACAAAGACTAAAGAGTAAATAGTTTACATTTGTGGAATTTCATGAAAAATATTTAAAAGACTTTGATTATTTTCCGTTACATGTTATTAAGAAGCAGTAAAGTATGAGGATATAAGTAATTGGGCATTTTTTTATATAAAAGTCTTTTCTCTTGTATGCAGTTTTGTAAGGGGCAGTTAACTTTTCTGCTTTTAGATAAGCATCAACTTTTGCTGAATTCTTATGTACTTGATAACTTCCCGATATTGTATATCATTAATAATTATATACTAGGGTGATCGACTCGGTTTTAAAACCGGTGGAAACCCCGGTTTTTTTACTGTTTCAGCTGGCGGTTTTTTCCAAATGTTAATTTTTCGAATGTCGAATACACCGGTTTTTTTACTCACAGAAGCCGGTTTTTTTCATTTTTAATTTTATGTTATTTTTTCTTTGTAACCAAACGTACCATAATATATTTATTACTCAAAAAATTTCCAAAACTCAGAAAATTTATTAAATACTCTTCCATAATGTTGTAAGACATTTATTTGTTGCTTCAAAAACAAATGTAAAATAAGAAAAATAAGAAGGCTTAAATATTATTTGTTTTAAATGAAGAGCAGGTATTTTATACGTTGTTGCGCTTATAATTAGCTGTGATAATCAGCTGTTCAGTTAAGTTTTTTAACCAAATTATTGTACTGTGCAATACTTTTTGATCTCATTTTCGAATTTCATAATATTTTGCTTCTACGAAATCTAGCGACTTGTACTAAAGACTACCCATAGCTTAACTAATATTTCTGATAACATATGACCTGTATACTAAAATAGTTTGGCACGCAAAGGGTCATTATTACAACTTGCCTATAAAGTTAATGTTAATAAAAGTTAAATTTGACTACCGTGAGCAGTGCAGTGACTTTTTAATATTTTTCATTATTACAACCTCTTTATTACAAAGTTTTTTTTTATTTCAAATAACGGCATTTTATAATAATGCATTTAATTTGTTTCAACTTAAAATGCAATTAAATCATAATACAAACTAGTTTATGCCTATATATGTATCCCTGTCATGGGTAAAAGAAAGAATTATATTTTATGTATTCGACCGGTTAACCGGTTTTTTCTTTTATTCTAAATTTCAAATTATTTGAAAACCGGTTTCTTAAGAATGTCGAATAATGGATCACCCTATTATATACCCTCCATTTTAAAATCAATAAACCTTGAATTATTTTACTAAAAAATACTATATTTAAAATAAAACTCCTTATTGGAAGGCTCTTTATTTAGGGCCTTATTAAATTTCAATACAAAAATTTTAATAAACAAACATACAAAGAAAAAATTATTATCAAAATATGTTTAATCAAACACTTGCCTGAAATTTATTTCATTTCCTATTAATTCTTTTATTGTTTTAATAAATATTTTGTAAAAAATATTTGGTTAAAAAAATTATATTAAAAACTTATTATTTCTCACATTTTTTTGTTTAAATTTATAATTTAAGTGATAGTTCCCAAATCAAATAAATTTTTAATTAATTTTGTGAATTTCGTTATTGAATCTGAAATTTAATTTTAATCATAAAAAACTAAAATATTACCAATTTAATTAAATAATTTAATAAAATTGGAAATCTTGTGCTAGAGACAATCCTTAGTAAAAATATTGGTTTAGTTAGAAGTACATTCGAACGCGCAACACCCAACATCTTAAAAAACTAACTTTGGGGTACCCAGAAACGAAATAGCTTAATCGAGTAATTATATTTTTTACAGACGTACTCGTATATGGATTAATAAAAATATAAGTTTTATTTCATTACGTTTTAGTGTTTTTTTTTTTAGCAGGGTATATAAATAGCAGATTAAATTCTACTGTTTTTGATAAAGAATCGTGAATGCAGTTAATATAAAAATACACATGTGTATCATGACATATAAATATGTATATTCATAATAAAATACATATGTATGTATGTTTGTCGTACAATTGCATGATTGCATAACTCAATTATAAAAACCATTATTAATTATGTTCAATAGATTTTTCTATACTCCGTTTAAATATATGTATAATGTATTGTCATATTAAAGCAAATGTAGAGGAAAAAACTTTAGCTTATTTAATTAACAAACATGTAAAGTTCAAAAGTGTTAATAGTATAAAAACCATAAAGGCGGTAAAATGTGTTAGTAAGAATCAAGGGTTCCCTTTTAAAATAAAGATAAAAAATATGTATATATGTAGATATTACTGACATTTTTGTGGTTCATAAAGTTTATTAAAATAATTACTGCATAACGTTATTATATTTTTAAAAATTGTAAAGTTGCTGTTTGCCTTATAAAGACACGTTACAACGCTACTCTTAACAATTTAAAATTTATTAACTATAATGTTATTAATAAAAAATTTTCATAATCACAAAATTTTTTCTCTGGGAGTTCTGCTTCTTAATACTTATCGCTGAAACATGCATGCATACTTCTCATAAAGTCACTATCTTATCTGAAAAAAAGTAAAATAACTCTTGTACATACATACATACATACATACATATATAGATACATATGTAGGTATATATGTATATTATTATTTAAAATTTTTCTAATCTATGGACGTTACACGAGTACATTTGGTAAATGTTCTAAAAAAATCAATCCTACTCAGCAAATTAATTTTTAACAACTATTCTGCAACCGTGTTTTGGCATACACATATGTGAAATACATAAACACTCAGTCTCACATACATCCACCGCCACCTAAACAGTATTGGATAACTATAATGAAAACAATTTTTATCAAATACATACCATGAACATACATACATATGTATGTATGTATGTATATACATATTAAAACTTTATCATAATAGACATTTATCTCCAAAACAACAAATAAAAAAATAAATTACCAACACTTTATAAACAATAAAACAAATTAAATAATAAGACTTATCAACGTAAAATTAAAAAAAATACTGGTAATAAAACAACAACAAAAACACAACAACTGATAGTGGTAAAACGGAAAAATTGCACACAAAATATATTTACAAGAAATAAAATTACAAAAGAGTAAATTAAAATGAATTGATAGATAAGAGGCAATAAGATCATATCATATGTATAAGTAATAAAGTTGCCAGATATGTTCATCAGATTACTAAATTGATATATAGGTAGCTTGAAAAATTAAGATCACTAGTAGTGATTCACTACTGATTAGTAAGTTGCTGAAGCATAATATAACACATAATATACATACGTATATTATTACAATATTTTTTTTTTAAATTTTACAATAAACAACATAATATTTTCATCCATGTGAAAATTCTTTTTGTGATTTAACTGCCTTTAGTAAAAAAAAATAAAGAAAAAAAATTTTGAATATTAAATTCAGGGACCATTTTAGTTATCACTAAAAAATTAAATGTAAGATGAATGTAAAGAATGTGACTTGTATACTTATATTTTCGCTTGTAAGTTTGGTCCATCTATCTTAACTTTTTTGCTACATATTTATTTATTTTAACAAAAGCATTTGCATTCTTTTAAAGCTTTTGAAAGAAGTAATATATATATATATATATATATATATATATATATATATATATATATATATATATATATATATATATATATATATATATATATATATATATATATATATATATATATATATAGATTTTGAAATAATATTGTTAAAATAGTTCAGATAAAATACCAAGTTAAGCATTTTCGAAAGCCATTAGACCCAAGCTGTTTTTATCAATAAAATTTTTATCTGGCAACCTCTCTATGCAACTGCGAGAAAAGAGAGAGTATGATAAAGAGCAGTTAAAAATTTGAATGAGATACTTAAAGTATCCAAGAGATACAAGTATGTATAGATTGGTTTATAAGTATTATATTTATTTACAAATGTTCAATTCACACCACTAAGAGCACACTTAACATATGAGTATGATGACCAAATCTTGGTCACTGCCTAGGGAGTTGTTAACTAACTGCGTCAGTGATCGGTACGTTTTCATAAAATAGCTGCGGTAATTTTGCTAAGATCTACAAGACGTAAACGAAAAAAAAAACTGAAAAAATTAAATTCGATATTGTGGCGAGATAATTCATTTTAAACACTTACATTTTTCTTTAAAACAAAAGGAAAAATAAAACAACAAAAACGTTTAAAACAAATTTAAACGAAAAAATTCTTGGTTGAAAATTAATTGTATGTTTTTTTTTATTATTTTTATTTTGTAATTAAAATCTATGTTGTAAAAAACTATAATTAAGTGTAAATATGTATTTAATCGCTATTTGTTTTCAAGTGTTTGAGTTTTAAAAAGAAAATTTTTGTTAAAAAAAATCATTGCAAATTTTTAAAATTATTTCAACATCTATACGTAATTGCAATTGAATAAAATAATTAAAAACTAAGAGAGTGACCTTGTGTTTTTTGTTGTTTATTTAAAAGCAACTACACAACTGCGAAAAACAAATTTATTGATAAAAAGTTTATTTTAGACAAGAAAAGTGTTTGTAAGTACGTTTGTGTGTATTATTGACAGAAAAAAACTCTCTCATATTTATTTGTGAGCTTGTTTTACCTGTTGATTAGCGCTGTGGCCAAAAAAAAAACACAACAACAATTAAAACGAGTATAAAAGTTGCTACATATTTAACCAAAAACATGATTTTGTTATTATAAAATAGTTTATTTTTTTTTCTTATTTATAATAAAATAGAAAAAGTGTTGTTGCCGTGAAATTTAAATTTTGTAACGTTTATTTGTTAAACATAATCATACATTATTTATCTTTTAGCTCTGCTAAATTAGAAAACACTTTGAATTCGTCAAACACTTTGCAACATAACTAAAACTCACCAGTTAATTTATGATACGGGATACCTTAAATATGCGCATCTAATGCTTATTGATCAATACAAGCCTAAACCAGTTTATGTGTACAACATATAATAATTGATTAATATTTCAATTTACTTTAATTAATACAATTATGTACAAAGTCAGAGGATAAATAAATATCATTTATTGAACGAATAAATTTTTTCAAGAATTTGCAGTTTTAGCTTTTATTAGCTTGACCTTTTTGTGTTAATCTGTTTAGCGAAATAATGCAAAAAAAATTTTTTCACCCACTTTACGACGTCACATTAACTTAAAACCAGTCCCCTGACTTTTACTCAACAGATTCTAATCGAATTTTGCAAACGTGTTAACTTAACGTGAAAAGAAAAATTGCGATAAGAAAAGTCCATTGTAACTAGTTACAACATGATTCTATGTAATACAGTCATGTACCATACCATTTTCAAACAAGTTTATAGTTAAACGACAAGTGTTCGTATTTGAACGATTATAGTGTTGTCACAAGGTGTATAAAGGTCGTAGTGACAAATAGTAGTTTTGAGACTACTTCGTTGGGTTATATGGTCCAGCCGTAGGGTATCATAATGGTTAATCGACTATATTTTCTCCATACATTTCGGTGACCTAGTCCATTATGGAGTTCACTTAAGATGCGTGTATGTACTAGTCGAATTATCTGCAGGGAGTTAAAGTAAAACAAACTTAAGGCTATAATACACGGCATGTTTTTTACATCTGACTTTATAATTTGTGAGACATATGTAAATCCACATGTCTGTCAAAATTGTACTTTTACGCAGACTGCTTTGCAGCAGCAGAGATTTCTGCCAACGACTGATGTCACATGTTTTTACAGAAGAAAATAGAGCGCACTCTAATTAAAATTTTGTCAGATGTCTAAACAGATGTTTTTTTACAGAAGTAATGTTTTAAAGGTAACACACGACATGTTTGTATTAGCAGTGGAGAATTTGACAAGTCAGACGTAAAAAACATGACGTGTATTAGCTCCTTTATTAAACACATTCACAAAACAAGTTATCAGCAATATATGTAATTCATTTTATGATTAAAATCGTAGACTACATTGTCCTATATTTTCATAATAATTTAGCATTTTAAAATGTCTGCTATATATCAAACGGCCACTGTAGATCCAACAATTTCTACTTAATTCTTAACTTCTCTTAAGTTCGAGTTTGTTTAGTTTTTTTAATATTTTTTTTATTATATTTTGTTATTCGGTAATATTTAGTATTAAAAATTAAAGAACTATATTAAAGATATTTTAAAGTTATTTGTTCACGTTATGATGCTGTGTTCCTAAATACCGACCAGTCCCAATAGAACATTTCCATTTTTACCTTTTTCTTTACTCTTTGATTTTTTGCATAAATAACAATTAAAAAAAATACACACACAAAGAAAATTAAAATAAAATTATTATATTCAACTAAATTTAAACATATTTTTGAGATGGCATTAATAATTTAATTTTTCCCCACTCATTGAGCGAAGTATTTATGTAGTTGATTTGTATCTCCCTGCAGATAATGGACTACTTACAACATGGTCCTATGTAATGCAGTCATGGACCATATCATTTTTAAACAGGAGATTGTAGTTAAACGACAACGATTACATGATTTGTTGTCAAGACGTGTATAATGGTCATGTAGATGCTCCATCGAGTAGTGACAAAGAGTAGTTTTGAGACTACTACGATGGGTTATATGGTCTAGCCCTAGGACATCGTAATGTTAAATCGACCACGTTTTCTTCATACATTTGGGTGATCTTTGGATTAGTCCTAGTCCATTACAGAGTATACTTTACATGCGTGTGTGGACTAGTCGCGTTATCTGCAGGGCTTCAGTCAGTCAGTTTTATATTTCATTTAATTAATATTACACTCACACATCATATGTTTTATATGCCTTTGGAATGTCTAATGAATCGCTGTACTTAATAGTTAAAACATTTATGTATCTGTTTCTTCATCATCTTATCCAGTGGTTAAATATTTTATTACTTTAATTCTTATGTGTGTGTGAGTAAGAAAGATTCGACTGTATGTGAGCGATTTTTTTTAAAACTAATTTAATGTTTATTTATTATAAATATTTTATGGTTCCATTAAGAAAAAAAAGGAGATATTTACTAATAGATTATAAACTAGAAATAGATATAAATAAATAAATAGATTTAAAACGAAAATGTTTAATTTGCGGTTACGTCAATAAGTAACGTGAGGATCTTAGCACATATACTAATATCACGTAAATTCTCTACATACAAGTTCATATAAAAGATATTCTAAAAAAACTCAGATTCCGATAAATTTATACACATAAAATTTATTTTTATAATAAAGTTAAATTTACGTGTATTTAAGTTTTAAAGATAAGTTTGCAAAAATTCTGTTTATCAAAACGGAAATGTTGTTTATGCAAAAGCACGACCATTTATTAGTTATAAACTACTTTAATTTTTTTTTTTAATTTTCTTATCTACTGATATATATTTTGATAAATTTTCAAATATTTTAAATTTCTAGTTTTTGGTTGGATTACATTTGTAATGTATTTTTCAAGCTATTAAAAAGAAGTTTTTCAAATGTTTAAATGTTTTAGAAGCAAGGGCAGCTTGCTTATATTAAAATATATTAATTGCTTGTTTTATGGTTGTCAAAAAAACTACTTATCAAAGGAACAAATTTGATGGGAAAGGATATTAAAGAATCCAAGCTTGATTAGAAGAAGATGTTATTGTTTTGTTATCAACTTAATAAAGGGAAATACATATATGTTCTAATTTCAAAATTTCTAATATCTCTTTAAAGTACCATCTCGTTCAACACGTTATTTTTATTCACTATCTGTCAAAGTTTTCAGAAGAAGTTATGCCAACTCTGATCCGGTTTTAAGAATTTGTACTGAATTTAACTTTATCAATATGTTGATTTTTCTTTAATCGTTAATAATGTAAAATCTAAAATAATTTTTATCTTGAATAACCAAAAGTATTATAACCAATTTGTACTGTATAAAAGTCTGTAAGGATCTCGAATCCATTGAATTAAATAAATAAATCACTAAAATAAATTTTTGTTGCTTTTCAAGTAAAAGCCGTCCTAAAATACTGTGTTGTGTATGATTATTGTGTATGATTATTGTGCTGTCATAACTATTCAGATACCTGCGGCGATCTGCTAAGCTGAGCCGTCTGTAATATTCTGATATATTGATATTCGTTATAAAGATCTGTTATCAAAAATTTAACAAAATCGCCAATTTAAATTTAATATCTTACTTAAGCAGCTTAATAAATGGCATGTTTTATACATTTTACTTGGTAAATTTATATCCATATGTTTATGTTTGTCAAAATTGTTGTTTAACACTTAACGGCCGCTGCCTTTTTTTAGGCTACAGCGATTTTTGCCAACAGCTGATGTCAGGTGGCTTGTCAAATCAAATTAGAGCACAATCTATTTGAAATGCTGTCAGACTACTTATCACATTATTTTAAAGATATAACGTTTTAACGCTAACACACGACATGTACGTCTTTAACAGTGGGGTTTTTTACAAGCCAAATGTAAACAAGTAAGAGTGTTATATTCGGCCGTGCCGAATCTGATAATACCCTTCACCATCATGTACATAGGTATAATCTCACATCGTAGCTTAACCTATATTTCATGTTATTCCCCTTTTTTCTTTATTATTTCCGACGCCATCCTCGATTTTGAATTTTTTAGGTAAGTGTATTCAACTAGTCAAACCCTTTAATTTGATACCCATATTGATGGGGTTAAAAAAATTTTATCAGCCATTTTGTTTTAGATACCATCTTGGATTTTACATTTTAGAATAAATTACTGTATTCTACTGGTCAAGCCCTTTAATTTGATACAAATATTGAGGGGGTTCAAGAAGTTACATTTTAAAATACCAGATTTGGCTCATATATAAATTTATTGCCCGCCATTTTGTAGTGGCGGCTAACATAAATTCAAAGTTTTTTATGGTGCTTTTATTGTTCTAGTCAAGTCCTTTCAGATGATACCAATATTGACTCTCTCGGTTGTCTAAAAGCTAAAAAAAATTGATTTTCGTTTGTAAATTTTTAGAATATATGTTTCAAAAAAAAAAATTTTTTGCCTATAACTTTACCGATAAGAACCCGATTTATCCAAAGTTTTACACAAATATCTCTAGAGGCATGTTATATCTACAAATAGTAGCAAAGGAACCTATAAATTATTCTATGGCTGAACAATTTTAGTTTTGGTGGTAAAAATTTAGAAAAAAACATAGGCAGTCGTGTTTTTTTGCTCATATCTTAGAAAGTTATCGGGCGATTGTGCTGAATTTCAATAGCGATTCATTCCCGGATATTTCCAAAAGATTGATACCATACACAAATCTGAGGAACATATGGTTGCTTCTAAAAGTTGATTTCAACCAGCACACGGACAGACGGTCAGGGCTTAATCGACTCCTCTATTCATAAGCTTTCAGAAAATATATACTTTATGGGGTCGGAAATAAAAATTGTAGAAATTACAAACGGAATGACAAAGCTATATATACCCTTGTGCACCACAGGTGAAGGATATAAAAACATACCGTATATTAGCTGCTTTAGTTATGAAGGGTCGTTCACAACAGTCATATTTTTGTGTTATTATTTTACAACATATGAATTTACGACACCTTGTGATTAAATTAATAGATTTTAAAAAGATTTTCTATTTATCGAAAATAATTAAAAGCAAAAAAAAATATATTTCTTTCTTTAGATATGTGCGGCTTTAGATAACTTTAAAAAATTAAAATATTAATACAGGATAACCTTTATAAATTTTTTAATCCATTTTAACATATAAATATCCTTTTTTATTAAAGAAATTACTTAATGCTTCATAAAATTAACTATACTTTAGTTCGATGTAATATTTTATTCATCTATCGATTTATGTTCTTTGTTAATTTTAACTTTAAATTACATTATTTGTTCTACTTAATACAAATGAACAAATGTATATTTTTTTACTAATAATATTTATTAATTCTAACCAAGATAAGATTATTTATTGTTAATTTACCGGTATATAAAATAATAAGAATGTACTACATATATACATATTTAAAAAAAATAAAAAAAACTAGAACGTTCTGTTTAAACACATTTGTGTTTATTTTATTCTTACACTGCGAATTAAAATTTTCCAAATCATCTTTTTAACAAAACATTTTTTAATTTGACGTCATGTTTTTAATGTTCTTCAAACTGTGTTTATCTAGCATGCATGTATGTATGTATGTGCCTCTCAACAAGATTAACTAACTGCAGTGTGAGCATTTAATTTAACAACTGATAATACGAGCGATTTTATTTTATAATTTTTAGACAAAAAAAAAAATTATATAAAAAAGTATATCTAAAATTAGCTTTTTAGAAAGTTAAATTATTTTTTTTGCTTTTCAAAGTAATATAAATAGGTATGTTGTGTGAGTTTTAACTCTCACTCTCTTTTTTAATGAAAATTATATAAATATGTACAATATATAAACATTAAAAACGGAAGTACTTTATCATGTTTATTTTTTCTCCTTCTGTAATAGTTGTTTCTTATAATGACTTTATTTTGTAATTAATACTTTTTTACAGAAACAAAAATGTAAATAAAGCCCGGTTAACACATTGAGTTCCACGTCGTACGTTTTCGTACGACACCTATCCCGTCGTGGGGTGCCATGTCGTACGTTTCTGTACGACAGTGATTGTTTTTACTTAGAGCCTTAGTTCATTGATATACCTACGACACTGAGTGGAATTTGCTGCGATTTTTAAATAAAGAATCCTTTACTGAACTTTTTTGCAAAAGCATGCATGGGTCTAGGATGATTTTTTTAATGTTTTATAAAGTGAAAAATGCATGAAATGTATTTTTTTTTAAATTTACATTTATTACAAGTAATTTAATATTATATTCATTTTTGAAAGGATAAAATTAAGTATATGTACATGTTATTGTTTTAGATGGGTGTATTTTGGGAAACACTGCAGACAAAAGTGGGGCGTATTAAGGCTTTTTGGACAATAGGTACTCGTTTTTTTCAGGTGATTCCCTGCTGTTTTCCGGTCCAGCTGTTTTTTTTTCAGGTTGCGTAACACAAAACACAAGCACGTCGAATTGCTTTATTGTTCGCATCTACCCTTTTAGTTATAATGTGTTTGGCGGGGTTTACTGGTTGCGGAGATGTTAGATCCAAAAGGCCATTGGCTACACGTTGACGGGATTTGCGTATGTTGATGTTCTTCTTTGTAGCTTCCTTATAAACAATATACGCGTTTACTATTGAGAGGCCAAGTAATAATTCAATTGCCAATTTCCTATACCACTTCAATCCTTTGCGTAGGGTGCTGCCATACGAGACCATTTGGTCTGATAAATCTATACCAGCTTTTCCTTTGTTATATTCAAGGATAGCTATAACTATACTTTTGCGTCTTTTTGCTCTAGTTGTTTATGGCATATTTGGATCATCTTCTTGATTTGAATCGGATATCATCACTGGAGAATGCTTTGTAGAAAGCATTCTGACATCTCGCTTATCCTTCCACTTTAGTACTACTATACCGTTTTCATCTTCTTTGGCCACCATTTTACCTTTTTAAAATAATGTTTCTTTTTATCGTTTATAGTCTTGAGTTGAAAAATTGGAGAACAATTCCTAAAAAAGATGTTAAAGAGAGCAAAATCAATGAAGTAAATATAAGTTTTATAAATCTAGTATTAAACGGGTACGAGTACACTCGAATAGTTTTAGAATCATTGAACAGATATTTTAGAGCATATATGTAAGTAGGTATAAGTAAATCCATAGCAGTCAAGGTCAACTATCTGTTTGATTTAATATTCTTAAAGAAAAACTTACTTGATTATAATTTTTTTAAACCCTACACTACCATAAGTGACAAGGGCATGTGTTTGTCCGAATATTTGTAATTTAAACGAAAAAAGTTATTAAAAAAATTCATATTTAAGTTGCCATTTTGATTAAAATAAAATGCTTTTATGTCAAAAAAAAATAAAAACAATGTCTGTCAGCCTGTTTGTCCACTACTATAATCCTTGTAATTAAAGCAAAGACAGCCAATATTAACAATATAACTTTTTATATTTAGATACCTTATCAAACGCGGATCCATTGGAAGAAAAAAAAACAGAAAACAATTTTTTTTTATAAATAATGGTTTTGTCAGCCATTTAACAGGCAATTTATATGTTTTAATAAAAACATATGCACACACACACAAACTCTTAAACTGGGTTCGCGCCTGTACCCTATACAAATAACCTCTAAAAATAGGACTTTAACATTTAAAACTAATTTAAAAATTTTCCTAAAAATAAAATTTTTGTGATAATTGATTTATAGTTAATAGTACAGAAAAATCATCTAAACGCTATTAAAACTGTTAACAGTGTTAACTTGACGAACTATTTAACCTTCAATGTACCTACATTTGTATTGAAAATCAAACAAAATATTGAATACGTTCACATACATACATATGTATATACTACATTACACATACATTAGTTTTTAGGTTATAATATGGTCGAACTTGAACGACTTTAATCTGTTCCCTTTATAATAATTACAATAATTCATTATTTATTATTATGTTTTAAAAACTTCTTACTTTAGGTGGCCTTTTTAAAGGGTGTGGACTTAATAAATATAATAAATATTAACACTATTTGTATATAAATATCTGTCATACATTTGTATCATGTTACTATTCTACAATGTCGTATAAAGCAATACAAGTTTAACTAAATGCGTAATACGTTCATTAAACTTTAGTTAATTTCTTTAAAAAAATTTTTTTTTTTTTAACAGAACTATAAAATAATTAAAACACTTAAGACATTGGCAGTATAATAGGGTATGTAGCATATTTACGACTTCATGCATAATAAATTCTTAAATTTATAAAAGATTTATAAAATAAAAAATTTATTTTATAGACTTATGATATATTTAATAATTTACTATGAATAAGGTTGTGAGTTTCTTACTTATTTTTACAAAAAATGTTACATATTTAAGAAGTGTATATTTGCTACAAATATTATCTCTGTCGTTTAAGGAGCTATTTGTACGATTTTTCACAACAAAAAATTCTCATAAATTTCCAACATTTTTGAACCTCACAAAATACCCAATTTAACGAAAAAGAATATAAAATTCCATTTATTTACATTTTAATATGTACATTCTTAAAGATAATTAAAATTAAAAAATTCTATAATAATAAAACATATTTTTGACTCTTCTTTTAACATACTATCGTTAAAGCTTAATATATGAATTGTATATTTAAACCGATATAAATATTATATTTAATTATACAAATACTGAAAAAGAAATTGCTTGTCGTATAAATATAAATTATTTTATAAAGAAAATCACTTAACGATGATAAACCATATAAATATAAACCAAATGAACTAACAAAAGATTTTAAAAGAACTTAAGAGGAACTCATAAAAAATATTGAAATTTACTATGTATATAAATAGTAAGTAAATAAATTATAAGGGAAAATAATATGCGGCTGCCTCAAAAAAAAAAATAAAAAAAATAAAAAGAAATAAAAAAATTAATTGATAAGAACTACTTAAAGAAATTATTGAAATAAATTCAGTAGCTGCTCTATAAAATAACAAATGATTAAAGTGTCAGAAGTCGTTATAAAAAAACATTACATTAAAGAAAATAAAATTGAAGTAATGAAAAGAAATAAAGTAAAAGTTCAAAACATTTGACATTTGGAGATCATAATAGCATAAAATAATGTAACAATAATCAATTTATTATACTTCATACATATCGTATATGTAGTTCAACAATTGCTTTTTAAATAAATTTATAAAAATTATAATAAACAACAATTGAGTGTTTATGATTTATTTCTTTATCCAACTTGAAAAATCCTTTAATACACTTAAAAAAATTGTTTAATTTTAAATTTATAAACTAAAAGATTGCTGTTTGAAAATTGAAAAGAAATTTTAAATGAGATAAATACCGAGTTTCAAGTAATGAAAGGAAAAAATTAACTATTAAAATGTTTTGTTTTGAGTAGGTAGGAACTTTAAATTGACAACATTGTTTTTTATAACAGCAAATTAAATACTTCTTGTTTGTTTTTATACCCTTCACCTGTGGTGCACAAGGGTATATATAGCTTTGTCATTCCGTTTGTAATTTCTACAATTTTCATTTCCGACCCCATAAAGTATATATTTTCTGAAAGCTTATGAATAGAGGAGTCGATTAAGCCCTGACCGTCTGTCCGTCTGTCCGTCTGTCCGTCTGTCCGTCTGTCCGTCTATCCGTCTGTCCGTCTGCCCGTCTGTCCGTGTGTTGGTTGAAATCAACTTTTAGAAGCAACTATATGTTCCTCAGATCTGTATATGGTATCAATCTCTTGGAAATATCCAGGAATGAATCGCTATTGAAATTCAGCAGAATCGTCCCATAACTTTCTGAGATATGAGCAAAAAACCACGACCACCTCGTTTTTTTTCACAATTACAACAACAACATACATACATACATACATGTAAAAAACATACCAAACAAAAAAAATTACAAAAAAAAAAATATTAAAAATAAGAAAAAAATAATAAAAAAAAACTACAAAAAAAAAATTTTAAAAAAATTTTAAAAAATTTTTTAAAAATTTTTCTAAAAAAATTTTTTAAAAAAAATTTAAAAAAAATATAAAAAAAATAATAAAATATAAATAATATATTAAATAAAATAAAATTTTTTTGGCTCAGCTGGGATTCGATGCCACATTTATTCTAACGTGTACGTATGCACGTATTTTATATGGGATGAATGGTGATACAAACAATTGTTATTTCATGACTACACATTGTGAAGGGTATATAAGATTCGGCACGGCCGAATATAGCACTGTTACTTGTTGAGGTTAGTTTGGTTTGACAAAAATATGTTTAATCAAAAAAATAGTTTAGTTAATAATTGAAAATCTGAAAATTTTGTAATTGGCGAGTTTGGAGCAACATTTATTTACAAGCTCTTATCCACGCAGTATTAAGTCTATCTATATATATAAAAGTGAAACTCTGTGTGTGTGTGCGTGTGTGTGTGTGTGTGTTAGCTATAGACTCCGAAACTGTAAAACCGATCGGACTCAAACTTTGGCAAGTTGTTGTACACGTACCAGGGAGTGTTTATGGGTAAAAAAAGTGGGCGGGGCCATGCCCATAAAAATTAGTTATCAGTTTTAGCTACTTGCACTTGACCGATTCTTCTGAAACTTTGCACACATGTCGAGCTGTCATGACTAAATAATTTCGTGATAAGAAAAGTGGGCGGGGCCACGCCCCTAAAAAAGTTATAATAAAAGTTATAATAATCCCAGCTGAGCCAAAAAATTTTTTTTTAATTTTTTTTTATATATGTTATTTTTTTTTTTGTATATTTTATTATTATACCCTTCACCTGTGGTGCTTTGTCATTCCGTTTGTAATTTCTACAATTTTCATTTCCGACCCCATAAAGTATATATTTTCTGAAAGCTTATGAATAGAGGAGTCGATTAAGCCCTGACCGTCTGTCCGTCTGCCCGTCTGTCCGTGTGTTGGTTGAAATCAACTTTTAGAAGCAACTATATGTTCCTCAGATCTGTATATGGTATCAATCTCTTGGAAATATCCAGGAATGAATCGCTATTGAAATTTAGCACAATCGCCCCATAACTTTCTGAGATATGAGCAAAAAACCGCGACCACCTCGTTTTTTTTCACAATTACAACAACAACATACATATACATATACATACACATACATGTAAAAAACATACCAAACAAAAAAAATTACAAAAAAAAAAATATCAAAAATAAGAAAAAAATAATAAAAAAAAACTACAAAAAAAAATTTTAAAAAAATTTAAAAAAAAAATTATAAAAAATTTTTCTAAAAAAATTTTTTAAAAAAATTTAAAAAAAATTAAAAAAAAATATAAAAAAAAATAATAAAATATAAATAATATATTAAATAAAATTTTTTTGGCTCAGCTGGGATTCGATGCCACATTTATTCTAACGTGTACGTATGCACGTATTTTATATGGGATGAATGGTGATACAAACAATTGTTATTGCATTACTACACGTTGTGAAGGGTATATAAGATTCGGCACGGCCGAATATAGCACTGTTACTTGTTTAATACCTATCTATTAAAGAAAACAACAAAAATAATAATAAACCGGTTGCATTCCAACAGTTGTTTTGATTTTGTTGATAGAATTTTTAACTGTATATTATTCGTACTCGGTACTCTTGTACTCATTTGTGTTGTTTTAATTTTTATACCTTCATAAATATGGTGTTGGTTTTACATTATTTTGGTTTTGTTCAGATCAACAACATTGTTTATTGTTTATGGTGTTTGTGGCCATTATATGGTCACGTTTAACATGCAACATCATTCATGACAAACAAAAGTGTGTGTGTTTGTTTTATTATTTCTACAAAAATTTATTAAAATTCCAAGAAAACTGGGGTATTTCTCTTCATGTTTAATTATTACTAACTTTAAAATTCGAATAACGAAAAAACAAAGCTCACGAGAGAATGATTCATTCAGTAAATAACTAATACGCGTTTTTTTAAATTGTATGTTAAAGTGATGCTAAATAGGTACCTATACCTATTCACAAAAAGAAAGGCAAGTCTATTTTATTAACAAATAAAATACTTAACGAAATGACTTACTTTCTTAACTAAATACCGTACCTACTGTTTTAGTTTTAATAGAACTTACATGTGTATACCTACATAGGGAGGTACATACATACATATGTATGTATGTATGTACATATGTATACCTATAAAGAGTCATCAGCTTTTTATTTTCTTTATTTATTTAATATTTTTTGAATGATTCATCGGTTATACAAGTTTAAAACTTATTCTACATACATATACATATGTACATACAATAAATAGTGTACATATGTATGTACCTATGTATGTATATGCATGTAATAATATAAAATATGTAAAGGCATTAAACAATACCAATTTGTATGAAAGCGCGATCAGTTTTAAAACAATTAATTAGAAATATGTAAGTATGTATGTAGGTATGTAGGTAGATACATAAGTTCATATGAAGAATTACAAATACAATATCTACATTTGTATGTAAGTAAAATCTATAGATGATCATAAGTTGACAAAACGTAACTTTAAAATTTTTACGTGTTTTTTTTTACACTCAGTTACGTGTTGTCAACCTAAACTGACGCTTTGAATTTTTTCTAATTATTATTTACTGTGCCTGTTCATTATTGTGTCTGTTTTTAAGATGAATTTTGGAAATATTTTCAAACTGTTTTATTTTACAAATATTTACAAGTGCGAACTATTTACATTTTAGTGGTTTATTTGTAACACTTGAAATATGTATGTATGTATGTATGTATGTAGCTATGCACATACATAGGTCGTCGAAGTGTCTGCAGCACATTTAACCTATGTACATATATACATAGATATGTATGTATGTGTAAACGTTCTACTTCAATTAAACAATGTTTAAAACATAACATTAGTTAAATTTGTTTTACACCATAATATACGATACGAGAATGCATGCATGAACATACATACATATGTAGGTATGTAAAACATATTTTCGATTATTATATTAAAAACCGGGTTTTGAATAGTTTAAATCGTTGAACCTTGAATCAAATCGATGGCGTCTTGAAAGGGAATAAGAAAAAAGCAGTTTACCGGTTTTACTAATTAAATAACTATTACCACAAAATATGTTTTTAATATATTTTGTTTAATAAAAAAAATAATAATAATTCATTTTACATTTAAAAAAAAATACATTAAAATATGAAATTCTTATAATATCGGAAAAAGAAAAAAACATAATTAGGAAAACTTATTAAAAGGATTTCAAAAGGATTTTTTTTCTGCATATATGGCAACTAAGTTGCCGTTTCAGCAATAAAAAAAAATGTGTTAAAGGGATAGATTTTTGTTTGTTGTTAGACTTGTATAAGAAGGTCATTATTAAAGTTTTAAATAAAACTACATTAATGAAAGGATTGTGTAATCTAGTCAATTGATTAGACCCAGATGATTTTCGCTATTTAGCTGGCATTATCTTTTTTAATTTTATATGAAGATAACATATTTAATTAACGGATAGAGAATTCCATTGCGCCAATAAACATAACAAAAAGTCAAAAGCAACGGTATATTTAGATAAATTTTAAAAAAAAAGTATTTTTGTTTTTTTTTTTAATTTGATTACGTTCACTCTGCAAATTGAAACGTTTTTGCAAATATTTAACGTTAATTTGTACATTAAACTAGTTACGAGGTGATAAAATTGCTTAAAATAAAATTTTTCACTTCCACTACTGAGTCAAAGTAAAGTTTTTTTAAGCGCATATAACCGTGCCCCTATTTTAAAATGTAATATTAGTGCTTCCGAAAAACTTGACTTCTTTTACTGGTTTCTTACAACATACAATAGACAAATTAGTTTGGTGTACGTAATAATATAAAAATGATGGATATTTAAGATTCGGTCCAGACGACTAAGTTACAATACACATTACGACAGTTACAACACACATTTGTCAACTTAGTAAATACTTTGTTTGTTTTATTATACCCTTCACAATGAGTGTAAGGGTATATATAGGTTTGTCATTCTGTGTGAAATTTTTACAATATTCAAATCGTAAAGCTTATGAATACGGGAGTCAATTAAGTATTGTCCGTGTGTATGTTTAAATCAACTTTTTGAAGCCCCTGAAATCAGCAAGACCCATGTAAGGTATCAAAATATCAGAAATATACGGAAGCAGATCAATGTTGAAAATCAGCATAATTGCCTTATAACTTTCTTAGATATGAGCAAATAAACACGACTGCCTCCGTTTCTCCAACCCTATGATAATTTATAGACACGGTTGTTACCATTTGTAAATTTGGTATGTCTCTGGAAATATTTATGAAAATTTTTGGATTTATTGGTCACTAATCGGCAAAGTTATAGGCAAAAATTATTTGAAAAATAAAATATATATTTTTTGAAATATATATACATACATATATATTGTTTAATCCCTAAATAATTCATGAACACGCTTAAGATACAAAATTATAAGCCGTAATATCAGAAATTATTTCTAAGAAAAACTAACAAATCGGTTAGAAGCCAATTGATATACATATAAGCACCAGAGTACAACTTACAACCGAGAGAGCCAATTTGGGGATCAAATGAAAGGCTTTAAGTATTAAAATATAGTTACCAATCCAAGATGGCGTCCTAGATTAAATATCAAATATATGAGTCAAATTAGTAGTTACGGCTTTGTCCCCTTTAACCCCATAATATTAGTAACAAATAAAAGGGCTAGACCATTACAATGTAGTAAACTATTAAAAAAGTGTAAAATCCACGATGGCGCTTAAAACAAAATGGCAGAACAAATTTTTTAACCCCAACAATATGGGTATCAGATCACAGAGCTTAACCAGTAGAATACAGTTAACTTTAAAAAATTTCTAAATAAAAGATGGCTAAGGAAATAATATAAAAAATGTCGTATTTCATGAAATCTAAAATCGAGGCTTAGCTATGACAGTGAAGGGTATTATCAGATTCGGCACGACCGAATATAGCGATGTTACTTGTTTTTTTATTTCAATCGATTGACAGATTTGCGGTTTTGAAATTCACTTATACTCGTACAAAAAGACTAATATAAACTTTATGGTTTTGTAATTAAATGAAAAGTAAAATAGCCATACTGGGTTTTTTTATTATTTCAAAATTCAGTTTTTAAATCATATTTTATCAGTACTTGGAATTCATTTAAATATGTGTTATTTATTTTAAGTTTTGTTTTATATATAAAGATACAAAATAATTCTCACCCCAATTTTTTTTTTTTTATTAAGCAAAATTATTACATATAAGACTGTAAGTAAAATTATTAAAATTCATTGGAATAACAGCAATACTTGTACACAAACTACAATTAGCAATTTGATAATTATTGTATGTATATGTATTCAATTTTGAATTTACCACATTAATATGCATCTATGTATGTAAAAGTATGTATTTATGTAAATGAATAAAAAACTTGCTCGGCAATATGTTGAAAGATTTTCAATACAAATCTAAATTAAAGAGAAACTAAGAAAATAAAAAAAGACCTGAAGGTTAATAATCTTCAAGTTGCAACATTCAAAAATTTTAAAATATTTAAAAGTTTTTAAAGTTAAAAAAAAACATATTTAAATGAATTTACTTTCGTTTAAGGGAAAAAAACAGCAAAATACTTACACACAATGTTTTGTTTAATGACATGTGTTTTGTAAATATTTATTATTTTTTTCGCTTACGTTTTCTTACAGATTTTTTTCTTGCTTTAGTCACAAATTATGTCAAATAGTGTACGTCCTTTGAAGATCACCATAGTTGGTGATGGTATGGTGGGAAAGACTTGTCTACTTATAACCTACACACAAAATGAATTTCCTGAAGAATACATACCCACAGTTTTTGATAATCACGCCTGCACCATAAGTGTTGACGACAAGGAATACAGTTTGACCTTATGGGACACAGCTGGCCAAGAAGATTACGAGCGTTTAAGACCCTTAAGTTATCCAAATGTAAGTAAATTATATACATATGTATGTATGTAATTGCAAAAATTTGCGTTTAAGTTTAAAACGAATAATAATAATATATTCGGCTGTGACGAATCTTTATACCCTTTACCATAAATATGTATACAACAATTTCAATAATAGTTTAATCGTATCGATGTAATATATCATTATGTTCCGTTTTGTTTTGTGTTTTTTTTATAGTAGTCAGGCCCTTATTTCTTATACCGATAGTGATCGGGTTCAGAAAAAAACTATTGTCCATTTTGTTGCAATCCTGAATTTTAAATTTGTTTATAGCTTACTGTATTTTACTGGTAAAGCGCGATTTATTTAATATTAAAATTGTGGGAGTTGAAGTGGATAAATGTTTGTACTATATTTGACCCATAGATATATCGTCATTGTATTTCCATCTCCATTTTATATATTTTTTTTCATTATTTACTGTAGTCAAGTCGTAGTTTGATATCTATATTAAATGGTTTTAAGTTGATAAGATTGTAATTACTATATTGGGCTCATATGCTTGACATTTTTTCCGGACAACATCTTAAATTTTTATTATTTCATGATTTACTGACCCATATGTTAGACGATAAAAAAAACAATTTTTGTTTGTAAAATTAAACGTTTATACTATATGCATATACATATATTAACATTTTACTTATTATGCCATTTTTTATTTTTCATTTTTACATTTTAGACTAGTTGCTTTCTCTTGTGTTATTCCATCAGCAGTCGAACTTCCTTTGAAAATATCAAAACTAAATGGTGGCCTGAAATACGTCACTTTTCCAACAATGTACCTGTAGTGCTAGTGGGCACAAAATTAGATTTGCGCATAGCGAACTCCGAGAAATTTGTGACCGCAGCCGAAGGCCGCCGTTTGAAAAAAGAAATTCATGCTCATTCTTTGGTAGAATGTTCGGCCAAGAAAAAAATCGGCCTACAAAACGTCTTCGAAGAAGCCGTGAGAGCGGTAGAAAAGAAACCCAAGAGTAAGCCTCAATGTAGAATTCTATAGTTCAAAGAATCATCGATATATTCTGGTACTATGTTTTTTTATAGCATACATAATATATATGTATCTATATGTAGTATATACATATGTATCTGTTGTATGTATTGTTAAAAGTATTTATTTAAATACTTTAGTTTAAATCTAATATAATTATAATAAAGTTTATAATTTTTTTTTATTTAATTATTCTAACAACGCAAATTAAATAAACAAACTGTATATAAAAGAAACTTTAAAAAGTTTCTTTTAATTTGTTTATTTAATAATGATACAATTCCTTTTTGAATTTATTTAAGTGTTATAAATTATTCATATAAAGATTTCATTTCTTATTAATATATTGAACAATTTTTAGTGCATTATTTATACAAATTTACAAAGGTTTATAAAGGATTTATAAGACTGATTTTCTATTAAAATTTGATTTATTGTCTCGTTATAAACCTTTTACAATTTGTATAAATAAGGCCGTTAATTTAAATATTAATCTATTGAGATTTGTACACATACTTCTTTATTTTCTTTTTTAACATAATTTGACCAAAGTTTGTTTTTACATGTTTATGTTATAAAATAGATTTCTGTAGTTTTTTTTTATAAATAATTTATATGTATATTAATTTGTATTAAATTAATAATAAAAAGAAACATAAATATTAAATAAGTGATTTATTTGTATTTATGTATATTTAAAAATATACAAAAAATTGTATGTACTATATAATATATTTAATAATTATGTATAATAAACTAGTCATATAAATATAAAATAACAATAGAAATATTGTCTTGGTATTATAAAAATTATAACAGGCTTATTGAGCATTAATAAATCATATTTCCGTAGAAAATCAGTGTAATAAACCCTTTACAAACCTTTGATAATGGCTATAATTACGGCAGTGTAATTAAAACCCATATGGCAGTGATATTAAAAATTAAAAAATTAAAAATATCAACATTCTGGCAACGCTAGTCGTACACAGGAACAGTGATGGGAGTTAAGCTCTTTCCCTTAGCGGGCAAAAATACGTTTTCGATATAAGCGGGATATATAGGGATTTTTTCTGATTTATTCTTTGTACCACTAAGGCCATACTCTATGTTAGTGCAACTAAAACTTCATACATATAATATCAAAATAAAAATTACGATATACATATTCTATGAAGTTTCTATATCATTTATTACGTAAGACTAGATCATGTTCAAAAACGAAGCATTTACAATAAATATTTGAATAGAAAAGTAAAAAATGGAACTAAATAGATCACTAAAAAGATAACCACGCAGCCAAACACGAGTCTAAGTTTTCGACAAAAATTTTATATAATTGTGAAAAGTTACAATGTGTCGCTTAAAAAATAAATCAGCATATTAATTTTTGGTCATATTTAGCGGAATTTGTTGGAAAAACGTTACCATCACTGTGTCATAACAAGAAGCTTTTATATATATCATCATATAGCAGTTTGAAAGGCATTGTATTTTTTTAATAATTAGTAAGAGAAAGAACAAGCATCACAATTTTAATTGCTTTTGTTTACGCTACACAACATTCATTAAAATAACACAAAGATAATGCAAACATGTCTACGGAAAAAGAAAAATTAGAAAAAACTAAAATAAATACACAAGTTAAGCATGTGCCTAAAGATGCTCAGGTTATAATGTCCATACTTAAAGATTTAGGCATACAAGAGTATGAACCCAGGGTAATCAATCAGCTGCTGGAGTTTACCTACCGTAAGTTAAAATTATTTTGGTTAATTTTTTTTATTTATTAAGTTTTTCTTTTATTAAACAAGGTTACGTGACCTGCATATTAGATGATGCAAAAGTGTTTGCAAACCATGCGCGGAAGAAAACTATAGATTTGGATGATGTGAAGCTAGCTACTGAAGTGGTATTAGATAAGTCTTTTACCTGTCCACCACCTAGACATGTAAGTTTTAATAAATATTTTATTTTTTAAATATAATTTAACACCTTATTCCGGTAAAGATTATATCAAAGTTGGCAGAAGTACGTAATGCTATGCCATTGCCACCCATTAAGCCCCACTGTGGTTTGCGTCTTCCCCCAGATCGATATTGCTTGTCGGCCTGTAATTACAAATTACGTGCCGCTACACAACCTAAAAAAATGACCAAATCAGCTTTGGATTCCAGGTCTACAATAAAAACACAAATTAAAACGGCGGTCATTGCTGGTGCAACCAGTGCTAAACGCCAAACTGTTTTAACACCTAAAACTCAAATTGTTACTATACCCAAACCTGTCATTAAATTTACCACCACCACCAAAACTGTTGCGGTTGATAGCAAACAAGGCATTACAAGCATAGGTGGTAGTCAGGATTCTTGCGACGATGTTAAGATGGAAGTTGATTCCGATACTGCTGCTATAGGTATTACATCAACTGGTTCGTCGGGGTCTACTGGTGGAAACGGTGGTGGAGTTAAGAGGGAACGTGATGAGGAAGAATTTGAAGTAATACCCTAAGCATTAGGTTTTATTTTTTGTCAAAAATTTTTATTTTTATAATAAAAGAAATGTAACAATATTCTTTTATATATTTTTAATATTTATTCATATGTACATTGCTTTGTAAACTTTTACTGAATAAAAAAGTTGGGAAAAAAATTAATACAAATATGGACTCTATTATATCTAATGCTTCACAAAAAATTTTAACGTTTCGGTTCCGTAACTAAATGTTGACTTCTTTCATTGCGATTTTATGTCTAACGAAACGTGACTTTTTTTTAATTTAAAAGAAATCTAGACCAGAAAAAGAAGTATCCCAACAAATGTCATCTAAAAGACTAAGGCCCATACCTAAACAAGAGCGTTGAGCGTCAAGCGTTGCAATTTTGCGTGTATTTTGTTATTGTAACAAAAACAAAACACATGTAAAACTACAACGCTTGACACTCAACGCTCTTGTTTAGGTATGGGGGTAAAGCTAATAGGTATAGCAAAATTTTATCTCTGTTAAATTAAGACAGTCGACACATATTTTTTATATTTTGTTTAAAACATTATACTTTTTTAAACTCATCAGAAAAATTTACGAATGCATTCAATAAAGTTAAAAATTTAGATACAAGAGCCCTTCTAGAATTAAAAATTTAATTGTTTCCAAAAAATATGACTCGATGTTTGTTAAAAAAAAACTGCAATATGTATTCAGAAAATTTCCGACAAATTTTATATACGTATTTTCGATAAAATGAAGGCAAGTTGTTTAATAATTGAGCAGTAGTATTTTTGTAGACCTATGTATGTTAGGCTTTTACTAGTAAAACAAAATTTTACTGTTTATATTTTTATTTCTTTTCTATTTTCCCTGTAAAGTCAGTATAATGGTACAACCCAAATCCATAATTTGTAAGTACTCAGATCCGCCATCTTGTAAACGAAAAGAGCATTCCTATAAAATAAAATGTAAAATGTTTTCCAATTAAAAAAAAATAGTACCTATACATTACAAAAACTTTACTTACTCCCAATTTATCACAAATACGAGCCTTCTGCATATCCGTTAACGAATCACATTTCAAAACATAATCATTAAATTGTTCCAACATTTGGCCAATACTGTACGCCTCATAAGCAATATTACGCACATAATCTTCCAATTTTGTGTAATTACCTGAACGGCACACTTGCAAATATTCTTGTAGATAAGATTCTGGTATGATGCCAGACATTTCCATCAAATCAGAGGATTGTATCTTATGTTGAGCACCTTTTAAGCGGTAGCAAGACTGTAGTGTGGTTATAGCACGTCTCATGTCACCACCTGAAATATCAACTATAGACTTGTAAGCATCATCTTCAATACTAACACCCTCCAACTGGCAAATGTAACGAAGGCGTTCAATTATACGTGCTTCTCCCAAAGATTTAAAACGAAATTTCGTGCATCTTGAGGTAATAGGCTCAATAATGCGTGAAACATAGTTGCAGACTAAACAAAATCTAGTGCTTCGACTTTCTTTTTCCATGGTCCTCCTCAAGGCCGCCTGAGCTGCATGTGTCATAGAGTCAGCTTCATCGAGAATGATAATTTTAAAGGGTGGACAAGGACGGCCGTCAGGTCTTGTTGCACTAGCCGTAAGTTGAGCAAAATTTTTAATTTTAGTTCTTACCACATTAATACCTCTTTCGTCAGAAGCATTAAGCTCCAATATTCTTTCACGGAACATATCGCCGAAAATTTGACGGGCAGCCGCTAGAATGGTACTTGTTTTGCCAGTACCAGGTGGGCCATACAATAACAAATTTGGTAAATCGGCACCCTCTATACATTTACGTAGCACAGCTACGACTTCACCTTGTTCCACAACGTCATCAACATTTTTAGGACGGCTAGATACATACAAATATTTTTCAATATATATAAAGGCAACTGATGTGTTTACCACTTACTATTTTTCTACCCAGGGTGCTGGTGGTTTTCTACGTTCACCTGAATTTTGGCCACTGGAAGTACTTGCTTGACTTTTTTCGGTTCCGGTAGTTTTGCCGGTTTTAAGAAAAGCTTGCATGGCGTATTAAATGTATTTAATTTTAATTAAAAAACAAATTGTTATAGTAAATTTTATTAAATTGTTTACAAACTACTAAAGGCGGGTTTTGTAGTATGGGATAATAAACAAAGTGAGTGTTAAAAGAGAAGAAGAAGCTATTTAACATAATTGCTTTTATCAATTTGAACTCTTTCCAACACTATTAATTGCTCAGCTGTTAACACAGCTGTATAAAAACATTTTTTTAGTGATGTGTCAACATTTCAACAAAAAGTTGTTAAAAATTCCTTTATATTAAAGGTTTTTTTGCATTTTCCAACCGCATTTAAAATTTTAAAGTTAAGGTAGTGCCTAAGTTTGACATAATGGATATTACACATTTGTTTAAGGCCGGGGTAATGACGGTTAAGCTGCAGCGCAAAAGCGAGCTCGATCCGAAACGAATATTGCCAAAATCTTCCAAAACCCGGAATGGTCAACGGGATGAGTTTGCAAAACAGGCCAAAGAGGTGTGTAATAAAATTACTACTTTGCGAAATGTTCTTATAGAGAATCGCTCGGCATATATGAAAATTGGTCAACACTTGAAAAGTGCTGTCCAAATGACTGACGAACAAAGGGATCTTATTGATCGGGAATCGGAAAAGTTTGTTACTTTCTACACTCAATATCTAGGACAAATGCGTAACGATTGGAAAAAATCGAAAAGAAAGCCCCAACAGCGCCAGCACATAGAAGCAGTCTTAGAGCTGTTGTCCACATATTTAAAAGCTGTGCAAAATATTTACCTCGAACAGAAAAAGTATCGCGTACAACATGAATTGGAAACATATCGTTTGCTTAAACTTGCCTCTGATAAAAAGAAAATACCTGTTAGACCAGTAGGTGAAGAAAAGCCAAGAAAGACTTCAACTGTCTCTAACAGCTCCAGTAGTCGAGACTTACAAATGGATCAAGAAAACTTATCAAATATTGATTTAGCAGAAGGATGGGATTTAGATGATGATGATATAACAGCGCCTAGCGCAAGCAATTCAAAATTAGAAGAATTTGAAACTTTTCGCAATACATCCTCCTCTGCAGATTCGAAAGCTCAAGTGGCCCTAGATGAAGATATGCAAAAATCACAACAACTGGTAGATGAAGCGGAGAAATCTTTAAGTCCCGAAGATGTGCAAATGTTTGAAGAGGAAAATGTACAATTGTATCATGAACTGCAGGGTTTGTCTGAGGAAGTAGAGGCAATAGAAAAGAATGTGGTGGACATTGCAACATTACAAGATATCTTTACGGAAAAGGTAAGGTTTCAGTATCATACAAGTTGTAAAACTTTTTTTTAATTTTTTAATACTTATACCTATATTTTTTTTTTTTACCAGGTCACTTTGCAGCAACACAATATTGATCGTATTGTTAATGCTGTTGTGGGCGCAACTGAAAATGTAAAAGACGCAAATGAACAAATTAAACAGGCCATACAACGTAATGCCGGTCTACGTGTGTGGTCATTATTTTTCCTGTTGGTAATGTCATTTGCCTTGCTATTTTTGGACTGGTACTATGATTAGAGAAAATCACGCCTAATGTCGTATGGTTATGTTTTAGTAAAAATAATAACTTTTTCGTTTTTGATACTGCTTTATCTGTTTAAGTAAAAAAAAAGAAATAATAATAATGCTCTAATATTTTGAAACTATTAATTTTATATAAGTATGTAGATATAAAAAATATACAAAAAATATTAGCCGGAATGCAATAAAATTGTTTGCGTAATACCTAATATGTTATGAAAACTTAAAAATTTAAAAGAATTAATGTATTATTTTTATATTTTGTTGTCGTTATTTGAAATGGTGAAACTTTTAAACTTTATATATGTATGTATGTTCCCCTGAAAAAGACGGGTGTGGCCTATTTAAAAATTACTCCAATTCTCTGGGCCATACTAAGCTACTATGTCACTACACAATGGAGCCACATTGGGGACCCTTGTCGCTTAATTATAAACTGTTGTTTGAAAATGTCATAATCTACGACTACATTATAAAGGACAATGTTACAACTTGGTTGATTAAGTATTAAGCAGAGGGTTACTCTGTAATTCGATTCGAAGAAAAATATTTTTGAACTTAAATGTGTGGGTGCCCCGGTGGACTAGTCAGTAGTGTGCTAGTTTGGGGGTTGTGGGTTCGATTCCCGCCAGAGAATGGACTTGTCTGCTTCTCTTCTTTTTTTTCTATTCTATTCAGGTATCACAAAGGGATCAATATAATGGACCTAAGTGAGCTGCACAACAGCTGCCTGTTCTAACCTAAATCGATTCACGGAATAACACCCCAGGGTTGCATGAGTCATCCTGAAAGACCATTTTCGTTCTGTGAAACTAAAATGAATTCTTTTTTTCACTTCACATCAATATGGTATCATTACACCTTCAACTGAGCAGAAACTATAAATTTAACAGATTAGAAATCGATACCATACTGAAAGTTACAACGACACTAGCCGAGCAGAATAAATTTTTGAAACCACAGGCCAAATTACGGCATTCGAACGTGATCGAAATTTGAAAATTCTTATTAGAATCTCTATACCTAAAGCACAGTGAACTCGATCGTTCGATTAAAATTTCGATCGATATCGAATGCCGTAATTCGGCCCCTGATGCCAAATTATGGCATTCAATCTCGATTAAAATTTTACTCAAACTTTCGAGTTAGCGCTATGCTTTTAGTAAAAAAACGTTAATAATAAATGAAAGAAATGGTGTAATTTGCCCTCAGCTATGGTTTTATCCATTTTGGATCGGTAATTATGCGTTGGAAGTAAATATCATCTATTATACTTCCAGATTTTTAGGTAATAGAATACGGTGACAATTACGTTGTGATCTTATTTAGTTTTTAATGTATGTTATTTATTTATTTTTCATATTATAAATAGGTTTTTTCTGCTTTAGCCATCGGTTTAGATAGCGATGAGAATTATTTGATGCATCGAAATCTCTGTTTCGAACTGTTTTTTTTTCCTCGACGTTAAATTAGTTTTTTATTAAATTCTTTTGTTTTTGTCGGTATTAAATTTAATCTTTTATAAAATATTTAAGAAAGACTTAAGTTTTTTTCTTCCGATTTCTAATCAATTTGATTTTTCAAAAGTTTAAAAAAAAATATATAAAATTGTTTGGAAAATAAAATAAACATGATACAAACCAACTTTTCTGAACTTAATAATTTGTGGTAAAATTTGCTTTTTAATATATTTATATAATTTAATCATTTATTAATTTTTATATTCATTTATGTTATTAAAAAACTATACTTTTTTTACAATTTTCTTTAGTAAAGATAAATTTATTACAACAGTATGATGTATTTACATTTTTATAAAAAACTTATTCTTAAAAAAAAAGTTTTTTTTAGCACTAACTATTCTTGTATAAAAGTATTATTGGATTACAAAAAATAAAATAAAAAAAACTGAAAGGAACTAGATTTGCTGGGTCTGTTTCATAATTTTTTCTTTAACAGTTTAACAGAAATTATAGCAAGTAGTTTATAAATAAATATTTTGTGTTAAATTGTTGTTGAAATTTCTATGAAATATAATATTAAATATATTTAACAATTTGTTCATATATTTTTAGTTTTTTGTTTAAGCTTTGTTCCTTACAATTTAAATTAAAAATAAAAAAAAATAATAATAAATAAAAATTATAACTTTTTAAGTATAATTTGCACACATTTCTAAAATAAAATTGAATTCATAATTAATATTTTTTTTTTAATTTCTAGCATTTTTAATACATAACAAAACGATTTAAAAAAAATTAATATTTATTTATAATATTTAAAAATTAAAATAACGACTAAAAGCCGTTTATATTATTAATAAAATTCATATATTTTGATTATTGTTGACCTTTATTACTTTATACAATACGTTGTTTATTTTGGCATAAGATCTAAATAAAATAAATTCTTTTATTTGTATTTATTATTAATTCAATATTTCTAATATTTCAACTAACGTAGTTATTGGGCATATCGAAAAAGTCGTTAAATAAATATCACACAGTATACACATCTAAAGTTTTTATAAGTAAGTATAAGTAGTTATCACAACGGGACCCTCGAAGGACCCAAGTGAGCTGTGCCTTCGGGCGGCTGCCGGATCTAACCTAAGTATAAGTAGTTATGTTGAAAACATTAGCCTTGGTATTGATAAAATTTATTTTAGGTTTATTGAAGGTTTATTCGTCAAATTTCTGCCAACATCTATCAAATAAGCCTTTTATAAACCATACATTTTGTTTTATTTATATGGCAGTAGATGTATAAGAATGATATTTCAAAACTTTTTTTTCTTAGTCCCCCTAACATTAGTCGAAACATTGAACAAAAGTATGTAAATAACTATAAAAGAATTTATTTACGCCTTAAAGAAAAATAAATAACGTCTTATATAATTAATTAAAAATAATTAATAACTTGAATTTAATTTAAAAAATTGTAGAAAAATAAATCCTCACGCATTAAAAAAAAAAATTAAATTGAGCACATAATTTTTAATGAAATTATGGCCCTTATCATGATTAAAAGAACTAATCGAATGAATTTTCATTTGGTATTACAAGTTTAATTCATTTTATTTATTCATTACATTTTTCTATCAGCTAGTACTTCAATTTAACACAATTTACTTGCAAATTGATAAAATAGAAAATCCATCGAATCCTGCTACTCATAATATACATTTAACATTCAATTGTTAAAGAAAAATTCGATAGCCAGCAAAGATCAAATGTCTCACTATAAAGGCCCATGTTTCAATTATGAATTGCAGCCGAATATCAGTTGCATTGCCAGTTGGAAACTACAACTTCACGGTCGCTAATATAATTTTATTTTTCTGTATTATTGTATTAATCATAAGGGGTGGATTAATTGAATATAGAAGTGAATTAAAAAATATTTTTCAAATAAAATTTACCTCGCTTTGTTGACATTTGTAATACAATTTTTGACAATTGGCAACGCAACTAAGGTTCTGTTGCTGTCAAGGCGAAATCATACAGGTCAAGGCATATCCATAAGGTATATGCATCGCGGCAACAAACACAACAATTAAAAAACACTTGTGCTTTGTTTTTGTATATCTGCCGGCATATGTCACACAATTTTTTTATTTTCTTCTTAAATTTGAATAATTTTTAAAAAAAACTTTATAGCAAAAACTTTTTATTCATATTTTTGTATATTTTAAAAAGTTTTAAATTAACTGAAACTGCAAATCATTTATTTTATAATAAAAATAAAAAACTTAGTTTGAAAAATGCAGGCAGACTTTTTTAAAAAGTTGGTAACGCTCAAGGCGAATTCATAAGGTGAAATTATCAGCACATGATAATGGGGAAACACAATGTCTAATTTGTTAAATTCTCCTTGATTCCATTTATTAATGCAGGAATGGAAAATTAGATTTTGGGTTCCGAACTGAACTTTTAATTTAATTGTGCTTATTTGATAATAAATTTACAAAATTTATTTATATTTGTTGTTGTGTTTGCTTCACAAACACATATTCTTTTTTTAAATTTTTTTTATTGATTTAAACATCTAAAAACAACTTTTCCATCCCTGTTATACGAATAGGCCTTGACGGAAAATATCCCCTAAATAGTTGCTTTGTTGTATCAATTCGCCGTTGCATATACCTGTATGAATATGCCTTGGTAACGCTAATAAAATGTATATAAAAGAAAGTCAGCTGATTGGATACAAGTACCTTATGGATATACAGGTGAGACCAGCTGATGGCGAATGCTACTGGCAAACTTTGTTTATGTTCTTTATTTTATAAAAAATAAACAAATAAATTAAAAAATAAAAATATTCTTAATTTGATTGAAAAAAGTTCAATTTAATTTTCCAAGCCGCACTAACGTGCATTCTTGAATTTCTGTTTTGTCTGCATAACATCTCCATTGATTTGCACAGCAATTTTGCCTTAACTGGCTAAATATCACTAAATTAATAGGATTTGTTATAGTTTTTACAAAAAAATAATTTTTTTTTTTTTTGTTAATCACAAAAATTTTTCTCCGCAAGGCCTTGATCAAGGCGAATTCATGCAGGTGAAATTATCAGCCCAGCTGATGGGGAAACTTTTTGTCAAAATTGGTTGAATTTGCCTTGTTTCAATTTAGTGATGCAGGGAAGGAAGATGTGTGATTTTGGCTCCGGTATTAAACAATTAACTTAAGTGTATTTTTTTGATAAGAAGTTTACCAAATGTATGTATATTTGTTGCTTCTGCATAATTTATAATCTGTTTCACAAATATATATTCCTTTTTTAATTAAATTTTATTGAATATATATATTTTATTGAATATATATTGAACATAGCAACTTTTCCATCTCTGACATACGAATTGGCCTTGACGGAAAACACCCCTTGAAAAGTTGCTTTGTTGTATTAATTCGCCGTTGCATATACCTGTATGCATATGCCTTGGCCTTGATTTGTTTATATTTTTAAAGCGAATTCAAATTTTTGACAGAAAACGTCTACTAAAAAGTTGCTTTGTTGCAGCAATTCGCCGTTGCATATAAATACTTGTATTAAGGCATATTCATACAGGTCACTTTTTAGGGCATGCTTTCTGTCTAGGACAATTCGTATATCAGGGATGGAAAAGTTGTTGATATGTTAAATTTAATAAAATTTGTTACTTATTTGTGAAACACATTATAAATGATGCAAAAGCAAGCAACATATATACAAAAATTTGGTACAATTTTTTCAACAAAAAAGTACATTCAAGTTACTTGTTTAATAACGAAATCAAAATTAAATTTTCCATCCCTGAATAAATGTGAATGAAATCAAGGCGAATTCAACATATTTGGACAAAATGCTTCTCCATCGGCGGGGCTGATAATTTCACCTGTATAAATTCGCCTTGACTTGTATGAATATGTCTTGGTTGCTATCGATAACCGACCATTTGATATATATTTTAATCTATGGGCTCTGTTTTTACACGTGTGTGTATGTGTGTATATTAACCTTTCTTAACTAAAATTAAGAATTTTCCACTTACATGTTACTTTAAATACACGTCTCTTTTCGTAAAATTTCAAAAGAAATTTTCGCAAAAAAGTTGCGAAATTTCCTTATATGTACGATGTAGAAAATAAAAAATAGATAAAACTTTAAATAATAAGTATCCATAAATTCTATGTATTAAGTTCTGAGACTATAGTATTTTGTAAAACAGCAGCAGTATAGTTGTTATTGTTAGTGGTAGGTAATGAGGGGGCTGCTGTTGGAGAGGGAGTGCTTTCGCTTTCACCGGATGTTGTAGATTGTATTTGTAGATTTTGTTCATTTGCTATTGTTGTAGATGTTGATATCGACGTTGGTGGTGGTGCTGTTGTTGTTGCTGCTGCTGTTGTCATTGTATTTAAATATATGCGGGAAGGCAATTGTGGTGGTAATGACGATGATGCTGATGCTTCTGATATTGTAGTTGTTGTACTGGCAGCTAAAGAAAAAAAAAACACGATTAATTTCTTGTTCGTTCTGTGTTTGTATATTCATATCTTAAATGCTATTTATATACAATACAGGGCTATCAATTCACTCTTATCGGTTCCTATACTAGTCAACATTTGTGGTCTTAATAGTCTGGAGCCCCTAGAAAATTACCCTGCAAATATTTTCATAATAAGGAGTAAACAAGATCTCTAAAATCTAATGGTGATTTATTACATCGAGAGAAATTTATAATTTTTAGACCTTTTTTTTTGCAAAAAGTTTTGTATTAAATTCTTTTCTAAAAATAGAGTCTATTGCTTCAGATAGTGGCGTGTAGTTACTAGGGTGATCGATTATTCGACTTTTTTAAGAAGCCGGTTTTAAAATAGTTTGAAATTTGTAATTTAAAAAAAACCGGTTGCTTTTTTGAGAAAAAACGGTTAACCGGTTCGAATATACAAAATATAAAATTTTTAAAAACAAATTAAAAAATATTGCAAAAAAAGATTATAATAAAAATTATATCTAAATGTGAAATTTTTAAAACTTTTCGCGTACTAAATATACATATGTATGTACTATGGTACGATTGATTACAAAGATATATGAAAATAAACTTAAAAAAATAAAAAAACCGGCTTTTTTGGATAAAAAAACCGGTGTATTCGATATTCGAAAAATTAACATTTGGAAAAAACCACCAGCTGAAAGAGGAAAAAACCGGGGTTTCCACCGATTGTAAGACCGAGTCGATCATCCTAGTAGTAACCTAAGGTGATAGCGTAAAGGAGAGTATTTTTTGTCTCCCTTTTTTAACATATGAAGTTTGATAATTCTTGACACTGAAACCTCTTTTTTATATATGGACTCCGACAAACATTGGCTCCACAAAAAAAAAAAAAAAAAATAATCATCTAGGCTGGCACCGCCACCTAATAGTAGGTACACTTTACAATCTGTCATTTTGTTATTGATTACAAAGTGTGTAATCATGTTTATGCTTTAATTGCTTGTTCCATTTGTTGCTTGCATAGTATGAATCGTTGAGTTTTGTATTTTTTGATTAAGTCCATTGAAAACCCAAGAATGATAGAAATAAAGTTATCGTAATGTACATGATGTCCCGTTAAATGGCGTAATTGGCTCATAGTAAGGGTTGCCAATTAAAAGTCTTCTAATTAAAACACAGTCAAATAAATGTTTAATACAACAAAACAAATATATTAAACGCGAAATCATTGCTATTTATATTTTACTAGCCAAGCCCAGCGCGCTTTGCTACGCCCCTTAATGAATAAAAATGCATTCTGAATTTTAATTGAATATCAAGTGCAAGAAGCTAAAAATTATAACTTTTTTTATGGGCGTGACACTGCCCACTTTTCTAATTACAAAATTGTATAGTCATGAGAGTCCAACATGTGTGCAAAGTTTCAGAAAAATCGGTCCAGTGCAAGTACCTTAAAATTAAAATTTTTTATTATAGGCGTGGCCCTTCCCACTTTTCTAATCACGAAATAAGATAGTCATGACAGTTCAATATGTGTGCAGAGTTTCAGAAAAATCGGTCAAGTCGAAGTAGTTAAAAGTGATAACTTATTTTTTATGGGCGTGGCACTGCCCACTTTTCTAATCACGAAATTATATAGTCATGACAGCTCAAGTGTTTGCAAAGTTTCAGAAAAATCGGTCGAGTCCAAGTAGCTAAAAACGATAACTTATTTTTTATGGGCGTAACCCCGCCTATAGCTAACACCACACACACACAGACAGACAGAGTTTTACTTTTATATTTTATACATTGTTTTTTTTTTATTTATTTAAAATTTGTAAATACAAAAATTACTTTTAATGTGAAAAAATATAATTTGTGCGAAATAAAGTTTGTTGTACTGGGTTAAGAAAACGTAAATAATTTCCATAATTCTAGGTACTCGGTTTGTATTATGTGAGAGCTGGCAGCACTGTAATTAAAAGAACTTTCGCTCTTAAAAATTACCCGGGTCTGCAAAAACAAAATATTTTCCCCGCCTTTAAACAAAAATGTGTGGACTATAGAGATTTTGGCGCGCTAAATTCAAATTCGTTTTCAGTTTTTTTCTATCGGTATTTATCGAAATTGGACTAATTATTCCCAAGTTAAAATGAAATGTATCAGCATGACCACCTTGTTACAAAAATAAATTTTTAGGAATGTAGACTAAATGGTTTGAAATTTAGGAGTATAATTTTATTTTTGGAATTAAGATAAATGGGGATAAATGTAGAAGCTTTTCTGTTATATTTTAGCCTAAATGTTGAAAATGATAAAAGAAAAGAAAACATCATTAGTTAGCTTCCACATTTATCCCCATTTATTTTAATCGAAAAAAAGAAAAATAATAATACTTCTACTAAAACTCCTAAATTTTAAAAAACATTTAGACTACATTCCTAAAAATTAATTTTTGAAATTCTTTTTTCACGAGAGGAAAAAATCATCAATTTGCGTACATTATAGGTGTGTTCCACAAGATCTCGGACAAGTTCGGACTAATGAGAGTAAAATGAAAATTACTCTCTAAATTTGCCAAAACTACCAAAAATTGCTGGAACGCAAAAAACCATTTTTGCACTTCTTGTAATACTAATGGTGCTTACTTTTTAAATTAAAATCTATTTAAGTGATTTTAGACGCTTAAAAGCAATAACATTATAAAAACAAAACATTTGCATCATTGCCAACAGATGTTAAAAATAATTTAAAAAGAACTGAAAGAGAAGTTGAGCCAGTGTAAATTTTTTAAAAGTATTTATTTTAAAGAACAAGGGAGATATGAATTCACTAATGTATTTACCACTTTAACTTTTTCATTAAAACCTTCCATTTTGCTTTTTAATATATTTTTTAACAAAAACTAAACTTTTTCTTTTGCAAATTTTTTGATTAATTTTCAGTTTCATATGTAAACAAAAAACAGCTGATTGTTAAATTCTTGTCCGAACTTACCCAAAGAAAAAGTTCGGGCAAATTTGTACAGGAAATGAAAAAAATTACTCTCTCAATTACTCTCATAATTGAACAAAAATTGTTATGTGGAACGCTTTTGGGTAACTTTGGGCAAGTTCGGACTGTTTCGTTATGCATGTGGAACACACCTTATATATGTTTGTATGTAGTTTTGTTTTATAAAAATCTATTGCACATTTAAATTAGAAAAGAAAATTTTAATCGTACATTGTTTGTGCTTCCCCTTACCTTTTTCGTGTTCTTTGGCATGAGCCTTCATTGCAGTTTCGGTGCCAAACTGTTTGCCGCACTCCTCACACGAATTGGGCTTTTCGAATTTGTGCACGGTCAATTTGTGTAACGTCAACTGGGAGGGTCTCGGAAAACGCACTTGACATATGGTGCACTCATAGGGCCGACCCTCTGCATCATGCGTTTCCATGTGCCGTTGTAGAGCATTGCGCATACGAAAAGCTCGTTTGCAAATCGTACACACCAATGATGTTGATGTGGCCGTTGTGTTGGTTGTGTTTTGTGTGGCCCCATGTGCCAAGTGATGGTGTTTACGCAAAGCAATTTCATTTGTAAATGATTCTTCGCACAATAGACAATTATGTGTATCGCGTAGTGAACGTTCAACCATTATTTGTTCAGCACCACCATCGCCGTCTTCTCCGCCATCGCCTGTCATCACATTATCCAGGCTATTGTGGTTGAGGTTGTCATTGTTGTTGCAGTTACTGCTACTGCTGTTGTTGTTATGGCTAATAGATGAGGACATGGATGAGGAGCTGGCAATGTGTGGTGTGGTTATATCGGATAATTGGCGCTTACGAAAGTGTCGTAATGTTGTGGTTGAATCTGGTTCAGTTTGTTCTGGCGATGGAATTGTAACATGTTGAGGAGGATGTAGCTGTTGATGTTGATTATTATTAACACCTTCATTTCCTGCATATAGCTCTTGTTGCTGTTGTTGTGGAATATCTTCTGCTGGTGTATTATTGCCACTACTGTTGCTGTATTGATCAAGATTTTGATTCAAACCACAGCAATCATCATTATCTAAAAAAAAAAAAACAAATTGATAAAGTAAGTGTTAAAATGTCATGTATAAGCTGTTATAAAGAGTTCTGATGAGGTTTTCATCTATATATTTTCTTTCTATTTTTTAAGAAGCCCTGGAATATTCTATTCGAGGTCAGAAAATGACCAGAAAACTAAATACTTCTGTAGAGCTTTAGTTTAATTTTTTAAGAGAAAACTAACCGACAGATTTACACAATATTTACTTTAACGTCATTGCCTAAATTCTAATTCTATTGCATTTTGTTTGATGTCAAACTCATACATATACTGACATGAGTTACTATTGTATCAAAATCCCTTTTTTCTGTTGGGTTGATTTCCCTCAATTTCAGTACCAAACACCGTTGATGCATTAAAAATGTATCATTCTGTTTTGTGCTTAAAAACACAAACGGACGGACATCGCTAAATTGCCTTGGATTAAGAAAATATTTACTTTTTAAAGTCATGAACAAGGGCTACCGAAAACAATTAAGTATGCTATATTGACAATACCCTACACCATCATGTACAGTGTATAGTGATCACAGCGTAGCTTAGCCTTGATTTCTGATTTATTGTTACACGCTATTTTGCTTAATTATTTTCGAAGTCATCTCTGATTTTGAATGTTAATGTGTAGTTAGTTGCATTCTACTAGTTGTTAACCCCTTTCTTTTGATACCAATTATATGGGGATTAAGAAAAAATTCCGCACTTTTGTTTAGGCCGCCATCTTGGATTTTAACTTTTTATAGTTTACTGCATTCTACTGGTCAAGCCAATACTGTGGGGGTTAAAGGGCGCAAAGCCGTAATAACTATACTTGATCCATATATCCGCCATTTTATTTTGGACGCCATCTTGAATTTTAACTTTTTCATAGTTTACTGCAATCTTCTGGTCAATCTCTTTCGTTTGATACCAATATTGAGGGGCTTAAAGTGGGTACATTTTAATTGACTATTTAGATATGGCCCATATATAAATTTATAAATTTATTCATAAATTTATTGTACGCCATTTTGTAATGACGGACATCATTGATTTTAAATTTTCTTATAAAAGGTTTTCCAATAAGAGTGATAAGATTTCTTAAAAAGAAACTCAGCTAGTATCGGACTAATTTTTCCTTAATATTCTTGTCGTTATCACATTGAACTTATAGCCTAAAATTTAAAATATAATACAAAATGAAAAAGTTCATAAAATTTAAAAAATACAACACACTTATTGTTAAGGAAATTCAAAAGTTTTTTTTTTTATTTAATGTGAAGTACAATTGATACAATTAAGTTCTGAATAAAACGTCATTCAAATGGTCTCCACGACTTCTTCTGCAGGAACGAATTCGATGAACCCAATTTTCAAGCACTTTTTCCATTTTGAACAAGAATTGTAAATTTTCAAGAAGATTTTTGCAGCGTGTACTCACTTCTACACGCTTACAAAGTTCAATTAACACATGAACTGAATGGTTTACAAAGAACCAAGAAGTAAAGTCATCTCAAGAAATATTTACATTTTTCCCTTGATGACTTTGTTGCAAGAAAAAATGGTCTTATTTTGGGTTTCAGAGCGCCAATTGTCGAAAGAAAAATGCATCCACAACGTGATACTTTGTAATGTGGCATTTAGGCTGGAGACTGGTTAAGGATCAACTGCAAATAAAGCTCGATGACAACACTCTTTTCTACCGAAATTAGGCGATTTTGTAAGTCGTATACTCTTTGGCTTCAGATATCCGAATTTGCCTTCTAGACCGTGAAACTTAAAACCATTGCATGCTAATAATCACACATCACAATGCTTAGTCTCATAAGTGCTTATAGTCTCATAAGTGCATATGAGCCAGCAGACTTAAATATTAGACTTTGTGAAATCAAAGTATTTTGTTTTCTTCATGACAAGTCTAGTTATTGCAGGATTGGGTTTAATTTTTATGATATACCTTGGAAAAAGAAAATAACTTTTTTTAAGTATTTGTAAGAACCAAGGCAAATCTATTCATCAGATAGTCTTGTATCGTCAGCTGATTATTTATTTCTTCACTTATTTTACACTTTAGCTGTCAAAGTCCATAGAGAAAACACAATTCTCTCACTTTTCGTATTTATTTCAAATGTCAAATTTTATATATAAAAAACATAAACAAAAAATTTATCTCCGAACTGCTTAATAATACTGATAAATAATGGTAAGAACCATGGTGTAATTACATAAGGTGATAGCGTGAAGGAGAGAAATTTTTGTCTCTCTTTTTTATGTATGGAGTTTGACAATTTCCGAGTTGAAATAATTTTTTTAAATATGTAGTTTGACATTCTCCAGAACACAAAAAAATAGTCAGCTGGGCTGGCACCGCCACCTTGTATAAGTGTACCCTGGTAAGAACAATAAAAAAAATTTTTTTTTGCTCTGTCCCTCTCTCCGTTCTAATAGAAAATTTCAACATTTTTCCACAAGTAATTGGTTTAAAAAATCTATTTAAAACAAATAATCCATCTTTAAAACATTCGAGGACATGACTTAGAATCAAACTTTCAGAGTTTCTCCTCAAAGTTAAAAAAGAGTAAAACTTACCACCATTACAATCAGGACAACACAATTTACGAGTTTGCTGTTGGTATTGTTGTGTGCATGTTGTGTCTGATAATATTTCAACTTCTGGCATAGAATGCAAAGACTGTGTTTCAGCACTACCATCCAAAGTCAGATCAATGGCTGTTATAAAAAAAATAAGAAAAAAAAAATTAAATAAATAAAATGAAAAACGACAAGACAACCAATCATAAGGTGAATAGCAAAAGTTTTAGTTTGAGAATGAGTCAGCTATTTAAGAGCAGAGTTATTAAAGTCATAAAACTTGAGAGGTGAAATAAGAATAAAGAAACATGTTGTTCATATTAAATAAAAGTTTCATTCTCTTAGAACTCTGTTTAACAAAAGAAAAAAAAGAAAAAAAGAAAAGAACAAACAATTTATTATACTTACAACGTTTATTCTTATTTTCGCCAGTTACTTGCACATGAACATCCTCCACGCGAACCAATCGTTGTTGCTGATTGTGCTGTAACAACTGATAGGTGGCTGGTGCTGACAGAGAGGTGGAGTTTTGTTGCAGCTGCTGTTGTTGTTGATGCTGTAGAAGATGATGTGATCTTCCCAGATTGGCGTGATACTTTTGCAAATGAAAATCTAAAGTGCGTTGAGCACAAAAACTTAAACCACACTGAGCACACTGATAACGAGAACCATGAACTTGTGCCACATGCTGTTGACGCTCAAAGCGTCGCGAAAAATGCATGGGACAGTGGGGACAATTGTAGGGCTTTTCAGCGGGATGCATATTAATGATGTGATTGCTGTAGTCAACATTATTGGTGAATTTCGGACGTTTATGGCAGAAACGACAGACGAGCGTGATTTTTTGCGTAACATTGGCAGATCGCGGTTGCAGCAGTTGTAATTGACGTTGCTTTATTTGACGCTGCAAATGTTGATTGATTTTTTGATGCATAGTTTGACCACCCGAAAGAGTTTCTCCTTCATTGCTAGGACTTATAGGTACTTGAGTAGTTTTTGTAAGAGGTTGCTGTTGTTGTTGTTGTTGTGGTGGATTTGATTTGGTGTTGTTTGTATTTAAATTAGCTGCAGTTGGTTGGAAATTAGTGCTGTTTTGTAAATTATGCGTTTGAGCGCGTTGATACAATACTGCTGGTGGTTGTGTTGAGGCTGGCGTTTGCGTTGGCACTGATGTGGTGGCATAGTATTGTGGCGAGCCACCCAAGTTGTTGACTAACATTATATATTGCGAAGATTGGCCGGAATTGTGTTGATGCTGTACCTGTGGATGTTGTTGTTGCTGCTGCTGTTGTATATAGTTGTTACGGTTATCTATAGCAGCAGTTCGATTTGGATTATTCGGCACCAAAATCGTGTTAAGTGGAGGATTTTGAATAGTAGTCGCTGGTATATTGGCCTGATAGAGCTCGCCATTGGAATTAATGAAGTAAGTGGTGGTGCCATTAGTTGTAGTTATAACCGGTTGCTGATTAAAGCTGTTGGCTGTATTAATGGAGTTTGACCAGTTGATTTCATTCGCATTATTATTGATTAAATGATTTGTTTGTTGTTGATTCGCCTTCATGGCCTGGCCCAAAGTAACAAATTGCAAACCATTGCGATGAGGTTTAAAAGTGCTATCGATTTGCTTTCCTGCTGGGTTAAGTTGGGGATTTGTTATAATTATGGGTCCCTGATTGCTTTGGGTGACAATATATTGGGGTTGTGTATTTGTAGTGGCGGGTATTATGTGATTGCTGGAGGGATTTTGCAATTGCACGTTGGGATTGTTAATCAGCTGTTGATAGCTGCCGTGATTATAGGGAATTTGATTTGGTAGAATTTCGGTTACCGTTTCCATCTGCACTTGAACACCTGGCTCTGAAACGAATTGCTCCGAGCCCTCTTTATAATCACTTAAATCTATATAGTCTACGATTTCAACCGGAGCCTTAACCACGTTCTCTTCACAAACAGTATTCTCGACCTCAATAATACCAACATTAGCATCCCGTACTTCCTCCTCTTCAGTAAACTCACCTTGGGCAACTGGCAGTTCGCTGTTACAGTTTTGATTGCTAATTTCAATATTTTGAAAACAGGGTATATCATTTTGGAAACCTATCAATTCCGATTGTGTTGTTTCCTCGAAACATTCGTTGTAGGTGGGATAATGTTCACTAAAGACGCTCGTATGTGGACCGGTACTGCCGCCATTACTCGTACGAGAACTATGGCCCATGCTGCTATGATTACTTTGTGGTGTCATTGCATTGTAGTCCATATTTTGATGTATAAAAGGACTTACCGACATGGGATTGCTATTAATGGTGCATGGACTTTCGGCATAGAAACTCTGTGAGGGCGTGGTGGGTGAATCTGTTAGCGGCGAGTATACAGAATGGGGGAAAAACTCATCCGTTTCACCCGATCTAGGTGTATACATGTCTTTGTCATGCATTTCACTTAGAATACCATTTAGGGTGTCTTCAACATCACGGATTTCATCACTCAATTCCTGGCTAATATGTGAAACTAATGTTGGCATCACATCGCAGCTCTCTTCTATTTCCGACGAATCTATGCAGTTGTTTTGAAAATCATTAATGAATTCGTTTATTTTCGAAGAGGCCGAACATAAAGAAGGCTGAATATAACGCACCATCTCCATTGAAGGCAGCGACGAACCCACAGTGCTTGAAGATGTTTCGGTATTTTGCGAAAATCCTATAAAATCGCTTTGACTACTAGGAGTGTTTGCCTCAACTGTGTTGGCGTGATAACTAGTCTGTTCTTCTTGTTGTTTTGAAATTTCGATTTCATTAATTTCATTATTATCCACTTGATTTGAGACTAGCGAAGACTGTTGATCTCTTTCCTGCTCCGGATTTTTCTCATCTCGCTTTTCTGTATTTTCGCTATTGTTTTCTTGACTTTCTTGTTCCATAGTTAAATGTAGTTTTTTGAAATCTTGCGTTAATGAAGTCAATGGCACTCTAACAATCAGTTTTTTTGGACTTTCCAAATTAATCTTCTCTTTGTACAGTTTATACATTTCTTTACTGCATTCGGTGTGTAGGGATAGCTGAGGCTTGGGGAAATCTGTTAAATGACTATCATCTTCCATGATGTCATTTCCTATTAGCAAAGGATCTCTATAGACACTAATATTACTATCGCTATCAAAATCATGTACGTTTTCCAGTGAAATTGGAGTTTCTTTGTTCTCATCTTCTTCACTATTGAACTCGGGTACTTTACGCTGCTCTTGATTGCCTTGCATTGCAGTTTCCTGATTTATTTCTTCCTCATTGGAATACCTTCCAACATTGACTTCCATTTCTGTGCTAGTTTGAGATTTATTTAGGTTGGCACATTTTCGCTTCCGTTTAGGTACTGTAGGTTTATCGTTGTTAGTGTGCTTAACATTTGGTTCATCCTCGTCTTTGCGGCGACATTTGAAAATAGCTCCACGTTTTCGTTGTATTATTAATTTCATACTGCCCGGTTTAGCGGGAGGTGTTAACACAAATAACTGCTGCGACTCAAGCTGCTGATTTTCTTTAATCTTCTCTTGTTCTTGTTTCAATTTGGAATTTTCGAATTCTTCTGTTTCTGTTTTGCATTCATTTGAATCCACAATATTTTGTTCATTTTTTTGTGACTCATCAGTGTTAATTTGTTTTTGTTCAACCTTTTCCGGCCATAATTTGTGGTTTCGATTTGTTACGCTTTCATCCACAGTGTCCTTGACTCCATTATTTTGTGATAATGCAGACATTACCGTATTTGTACTACAAGATGCCTCCATTAAAATATTGTTATGGGTGCTGCTGCTGCTGCTACTACTACTACAACTGCCACTACTGATGCTCTGGTTTTTATCAAGGGTCTTTGAACTTTTGTCTGCTTGTGTAGACAACAGTTCTGCAGAGCTGTTTGTTGTCGATGCTGTATATGGCATTAACAATACATCTCGTGTATTGCTAGAAGGTTCACCATCACCATCGTTTATAACAACCACATCCATTGGTATGTCATTGGCATTTGCTTTCATTGCTGCTTTTGTCTTCCACATAACGCAAGATTTGTTTGAGGATATTCCCTCTGATATTGATGACGAGCAGACTGTTTGTTTGAGATTTTCATTGGCAACTTGGTTGCCAATTTGGTCTGTAACAGCAGGTGTTGTTGCTTTCGATGACGATGTCATAGAAGACGAAGTGGCTGCCATTTCTGACGATAGCAATGATGATGGTGATGATGATGATAATGAAGAATATGACGTTGTGGAGATGCTAGACATTTTATCGTCTTCCATTTGTAATAATTTTTTATTGTGTATTCTTTGTTGTTCTCGTGCGAGATTCACAGAAGGAGACGAACTGGTTTTAGCATCAGTTAGACGTTTTAATTTACGTTTATTTTGCCACGATTTTTGCTTCTTTTCAAGTGGCATTCCTTTACGTTTCAAAGATATTGTCCTTTTTACCATGCCCGATGCATAAAATTTTGTTTTCGATCTATTGCAATAATTTGTTTTAGTTTTTCTTTTACTTCTACCCGCGTATTTAACTATTCGATGTCTTAGCACTTTTGTGCGATAAGATTTAGTGGAAGAGCTGGAGGTTGGTGTTGCGGGTGTGTGGGAATTACAAATGTCTAGGCTTAGACGATTATCACAATGGGGAGTGGATGGGTTTGTGTGGGCATTATTATTGTTATTATTATCATTTAAACTTTTAGCTTCTGATGGCAGAATCGAGGAATTTAGATCATTTGATGATGCTGTCTCGGATAACGGAAGTGGTGTATATGCTTTTAAAGCGGCTTTGGTAATAAATAAATTTTCCGAATTGGCTTTACTAAGCTTGCAGTCTTCTTGTGTTGTATCTAGTTGTAAGCTTTCTTTAGGCTGTGTGGTGAGAAAAGAGGCAAATAAATTCGAAGATGTATTGTATTTAACAGCAGCTTTAACTTCTACGTCCACCTTTTCTTTTTCTTGGCATACCTTTGAATTATTTTCTTCGCTTTGACTTGCACAACAAGATGACGTTTTGTATATTATGTGCGTAGCTAGCAAATCTTCTTCATCGAAACATGGTTTCTTACTTACATTTGTTTGCTGTATTTTTGAATCATTATCACATATTTGTTCTAAAGGCTGTTTTAAGGTTAAGCTCGGTGATCTTGTATATTTTAACACTGCCGCTTTAAGCAGCGGTTTCTTTTCATCCTTAAGATGCTGCTTAGGGCTTGCAAACGTACATTGTTCCTGAGCTTTAAATGTTTTATCGTAGGTCGCTGATGCTGGTGCTAGTGCTGGTACTGGTGAAGTTGGTGTTGGTGTTGATAGGATGGCTTCTGGTTGTTGTGGCAATGCTTTAACTTTGTCCGGCAAAGTTGTTGCCACTGAGCTGGCTGCTATGCTGCCATCATTGGTATTCCCTGTTTTTATTTCAAAGAAAACCGATGTATTGTCTATGGCGGCCTGTTGTTCGCCAACACAGTTATCGTTAAGCAAATCATTGCATTCATTCGCCTTTAATTCAACTTGGGAAGCTGTATCGGTGGCTAATGTTACTATTGCGGTACAGGCTGGTGAGGCGGGTGTTGTTGTCGTTTCTATTGTTGCATCATTTGCTGCGGTTCTGTTGTTTTTTGTAGTTTCTTGTTGCTGTCGTTCATAGATTTTTTGTTCCTCGTACAGGGCTTTCAATTGTGTTTGAACTTTAAGACATTTCCGCCGGAATTTATGTATCATATAGAATTGTGCCGTACATTTGGCACATATACGCTGTGGTAGACCATCATTACATTTTATCTATGCGAACGTTGTTAGGAAGACGCACGCAAAATCCAAGAACAAAAAAAAAAATGAAAAAAAAAAGAAATAAGAAAAATACAATAGGGAATTACATACATACATACATACATAGTTGCGAAATAAAATTTAAATTTCTAAGTACTTGCGTACCAAATGAATATTTGGATTTAATTTATGGTCGGTTAACATAGTTCTTTTGTGAGCCCATCAACAAAAACAACAACTACCTACATACCAGATACGAATTTAATGAGGGGTTTACTTAATAAAAGAATAGTTTTGTCTAAATGGCACAACACGAAATGGTATTCAGATGTTGTCTTATAAATTGTCCCTGGCAATGCACTTTATCGTTTACGACAAACATCTAATTGGTATTTTAATGTTTTATGTTGAGGTTTTTGACTTGTGCCAAAAATATTTTGTTTGATGTTCCTCAATGAAATGTGTTATCGATGGGAGTATTTCTGTGATTAATTAACTGTTTTGTTGAACCTAAGAAAGGTTTAATTGAAAATAGAAATTTCGCAAAGCAATTTTAAAACTTCTGAGCCCAAATACAAAAAGTACAAGGGGCAAATTACGGCATTCGACCAAGATCTAAATTTTAATCGAACGATCGAGTTCGTTGTGCTTTAGGTATAGAGAATCTAATAAGAATTTTTAAAATTCGATCACGTTCGAATGCCGTAATTTGCCCCAAGAATTCTTTAAGCCGTGGTTATTACAAAAAGGTTGAAATAAGCAGACTTGGTACAAAATTTTAGAACGTTTCTCTCAAAAAGTATTTGTATTAAATAAAGAAACACAAGAATTTAATTTAAAAACACTATTAAAAGATCGTGTTCCTATGATTAAACTAAGTTTAAGTAATTGCTTATTTTAGGCTTAAGAAAAATTTGTTTCATTAAAGAAAAATCACTTTGTAAATTAAGTGCGTGTGAGCGTTGAAATCAATTTTTTGAAGACTCCATATACTCCACGAACTCGTGTGTAGTATCAGTTTATCAGAAATGCTTTCGAGAATTTTGGTATTAAAAATGTCGACACATTAGCGAATGAGATATGATACGAAATGAGATACGATAAGATCGCAATAACAAAATTCTATTAATGAAAAAACAACAACAAAATCAGGCGGTTTCAATCAGTGGGTTGTTGTTGTAGTTGGTATATATTTTGTATGCTTACTCATGTGTACTAATGTATGTAATGCTAAGTCCTTCGTTTGTTTACTGTACGTTGCACGAACACGATCACACACAATAATAAGGTGTATACCTACAAGTGTAAATCTGTTTCATAAACGACTTATACGTTGGATATATTAAAATTTGGCCCAACCGAATAAACCGTTTTTACTTAAATAAGTGTACAAGTTTATATTGAAATAGGGGTTCTCATGTTAATGCTCAAATGACTCACAAACCGTTAAAGTTACGTATTTTTCATTTTTGCAATTTTTTTTTTTGGAAAAACCAATACTGTAACACCCCGAGAAAATAGTTGAAAGGTGTCCCAGGCATTTGATGTTCATTGGAAAATGCTCCCCATTTAGGGTTGAGGGAAACCTATTTTTAGTAAACATGTCATTCAATTGAGTAATAATTAATAACCATCGATCTATAACGCTCGTCAATGACGGTTTCTTTGACCTGAAGTAGAGCTATGATTCCAAAGTCTGTTTTTAAGAGGCGGATAACTTTTAACTGGCAGCACTGTGTTCTGTAACAGTTCTCAGGTATTTTAAGATAAATTAGGATTGACAATTTTTTACGAATTGACTCCCGCCGCACAGGGGTATTTTGCCAATCTAACCGGACATCACTTTTTTCTTAGGTTATATTGCTTCTTAAAAGCAATTGAGTGATCCTAGATCAATGAAACTTGGCAAAAATATGTGTTATAAGTCATAAGCTGATAAAGCTTGAAAATAAGAAAAATCGTATCAAGGGGAAAAAAGTTTTCCTAAGAAGAGCTAATCCTACCTCTGAAAAATTCTACTTTTTTTAGTTTCCTATACTTTTGTTTAGCAAATGCATCTTTTATCGTCAGCATAAGTTTACGGGTAAAGGGAAAAAAAAACCGTTTATTTAATTTTGAACTAATTTTTTTATAATAAAAATTAAAAAAAAAATTTCTTTAAATTATTATAAGCAGCTGCTAAAATACTCTTTAACAGAAAAAAGAAATCAATATAAAATTTTTATTCGTTTAGCCACAAAAAATATATTGTAAACCTCTTAAAACTGTAAAAGGTCAATAGGTATCCATTCAATTTACTCAAATTTCTTGTCTTTAACAGTGTCCTAAAATGAGAAATCTCAAGCATGTCTTGAAAATTCAGTAAACGATGCCAAATTCTGTTGTCTGTCGAGCTGCGTGCATAAATGTTTACATTTCTTGAATTTCAATTTCAATTATGAAAATTGATTTTAAAATTCATGTTTTATTTCGACAAACTCATAAACTCATAAACTCGTCATAAACTTTTATGTATTTTGAATTATTGACTTCAACTGTTATTCACATCACTTTTAACACGTAATGGTAATACCTGTATATAATTATAAATTTGAAGAATTCTTTATTATCGATAATAGTTATAAGGGACTGTCCTACGCATCCCCATAAAGGATATTTTTTATATACCCGCTCTACAAAACATTATATGTTAAAAATATATAAAAATATACGTACCTAATAAGAATAATTATTAAAAGCATTTATCACAAAAATAAGTTTACAAAAAATAAATACAGGTACATAAAAAATACATGGGCACCAGGCTACCATCCAATTGTCAGAAGAAGCTGCCGAGGTCTGAAATAAGCACTTACGATAATATCGTACAAATTATTTCAGGAAATTCAGCAGAAGCGATACAAGTCGAGATGTCTTGAATAGGTTATTTATGGGCAGTGACTCTTTTATAAGCTGCAGTAAGCAAAGAGAACGGAATAATAAAAAAGCTTTTTCATCAGAAACTATCACACTTCTTCTTTCTGACACCGATGATGCAGCTAATAAGGATATACATACGACATAATAATTATTAAGGAATTTTTATTAGTTTAACTTTTCCGTATATTAAGTATTAAATAATATAAAATAAATATAATAAAACATTTTTTAATAAAAATACTGTTTCATAAGAGCTTTACAATTTTCAAATTTTTTTTTTTTTGAATTAGACCGTAAATCATAATATGTACATGTAAATACATACAGTCTGTTAAGAATTAGTTTAAACCTTTAAAATTTTTATTCCTTAGGAATGTGGCTTTTGGAAAAATCTTCAAAATTCAAATTTTTGGTTCTTAATTTTTTTTATAGCATTTTGAAAACAAAAAATTTGACGAATTTTCACCATTACATTTTTAATAACTCCGAAATAGTAATAGATAGAAACAAAATGTGTTTTGTTAGTTTAAGCAGAATTTTCCGCTGCATCTTTTGATTCTCCAGCTATTAAAATCGGAGAATCCGTTATTAAGTTATGACAAAATATATGAGGCAACCCAACGATTTAGAGAGTGAAATATGCCACGCCTTTAACAGAAAATCCTTACGTACTAGAGAAAAACGGAAAACAGATTTGAATTAAGGGCATCAAAATCAATATAGTCCACATGCTTTTATTTCTAGCAGAGACAAAACATTTTTTTGCGCAGTGTACTTTTGTTGCGCAGTGTAATTTTTTCAAAATCTGCCACTAGATGTCTTATATCATACTACACCTAAAACTATAAAAAAACTAGAACTTTTAATTCAAAAAACACGTTTAATAATTTTGGCCAGCTTTTCAGGCCAAATACTCCTCTGTGCGATGATTATTCTCAAGCCATTATCAAAACATTGTTATTGCAGAATAACACTCTTTTTGGTGTCTTCACATTTAACGTTGGTCACAACGTTGCAGTCTACGGTATACTCTGCTTTCTTGCTGAATTTTGTTCTACCCTAATTCTAAGACACTTGTATTGCCGGCATATGGTTTAGCAGGATGGTGCTATATGTCACACAGCGTGCGATACAATACATTTACTCAAATATTTGATGAACAAATAATTCAAAGAAATGGACCTGTTAACTGGCCAACGCGTTCATGGGATTTGACGCTAATAGGTTATTGTCTCTGGGGCATATGAAAAGTCCGAGGTATATGCAAACAAACCGGAAACGATAGTGAACGAAAGCGAATATTTGACGCGTTACAGCCTGATTTTTTGCGAAAATTGACAAAATAATAATTTTTCGGGAGAGCAAAAAAACGTAGGTATTTAAAAGGTTTGATAATCTCCTTTTTTTTAATTACTTTTCCTTTTGTACCTCTGTTACACTTATCAATCACTTTCGACAATTCCGTTCGTAGACTTTTGTTTATAACTTACAACGTTCTTCCATTGACTGACTCATTGTGATTGCGTTTTGACGGTGATAAAATGCATAATTTTGATGTTTTGGTGTTTGAACAAATGTAACAGAGTAATTTTAACGGTAATCTGCAAAAAAAAAACAGGTTTTTCAAAATTTGTCTTTTAAAACGTTATTCGCGGCTTTGCTTCAAATGTTAATCAAGATGCCAGACCTGGCAACCATATGAAAACTTAATTCCTATTGGAATATAGAATGCCTATAGCAAGTACTCTGTGTATATAGAAATCTTAACAAATACACAAACACTTTGACTTGTGTTTACATATTTCATTATTCAAAATAGTGGCTAATCAAATTTGTCATTTTTTAAACTCTCTTTAGATACTAGACTATATCTTTATAAGAGTTACTTAAGAGACAATTAAGTTATGCTTTACGATTTTCGAGAGTAAGAGCTCCTTAAGCATCAGACAAAAAACATTACAAAAAAAAAAACACACAAAGAAAATCAGATACTTATTTGAGTGTGACAAGTGGCACTTCAAGCGGTTGATTGGTTTCTGAAGGGGTGGAGTCGACTTGAGCCGTTTGGCACTTTTTAACAATGTCATCATTATTATTATTATTATTGTCAGCAGCTTATCAAACTTTGTTTATGCTAACGTACATACATACATATATGGTATGTCTATAAAAATTTGCGTACGTACGTACGTATTCGAATCACATTGCATTGCATTTCTGTTCATTTAATTTTTTTTTTTTAATTTAAATTTTATTATTTTTATTATTGCTGCTGATGGTGGTTTTTTCTTTTAAGTAACCTGCTAAAGTCAACACTAATTGTCAACAGTTTTTAGTTAAATAAACTATGTATGTAGGTATGTGTGTAACTTTGTACATACAACTGCGTTAATTGAAAGAAAATATTTTAATTTCTTTTTGTCTTTATGGCAAAATTGAAATTAAGCTAAATTAAAGTATTTCATTTCACTTTTCTGGAATATTACAGTTTAAACATTTTTTGTTTATGTTGTGCAACATCAAGAACAACAAAAACAACAGCATGAAACATTATTTACTTAAGTCTCCCTTTTGTCTGTTGGTAAAAATTAAACATTAAGAGAAGAAGTGCTCGTGTACAAACGCAAGAACATGACTGTATAAATGCAGGCATTTGTGTATGTTGTAAGAGTGTGTAAATAAATTGTTCCTTTTTATTATGTTTTCATATCTGTTGGATTTTATTTTATGTTCCATATAAATTTTGTCCAAAAAAGATATACATCAACTAACCAACAACAACAACATCAACAACAGCAATAACTTAAGCAGTAGTAGCAAAAATTAACATTCATGAATTTAAAAGAATAAAATCGTTGAAGGAAATTAAACATCATGTACCAACAAAATGAAGTAGACTTTTTTTTTTTGTGGTTGATGTCCACTATGGAAATTCATAATCACCAGCACAATTTAAATCTTCTTTTAGAGTTTTCCAAAAATCTGCCTCACACACCTCACACCTCATCACACCTCTTTACAAATCAATAGGCAATAAATGGACTTCATTCTATTCCGTTAAAGAAATATCCACCATGTATCGTGAATAAGAAGTGAAATTTTTATACCCCTCGAAGGGAAAATTGGTATTTCTAATTTCCCTTGGAATTTTTGTTTCCTTCATTGAACAGCTGTTCAAAATAATGGGACGACTCCACGCACAATATTTGTTATCGAACATTGGCAATAATGTCGGCAGAATAATAGTAAATTAGCCAATAATGTACATTGAATGTAAATAAGAAAATAAGCGTAAGCATTTTTGGGGTATTTATTCACGATTTGTATTTTAGGGAAAATATTTCGAGGGGGAAAATATTCTTGAAAGGGGTGATCGCCTTGAAGTCTATTAACTCCTAATTCCTTAATATTAAAATTTATAAAAAACCAAGTTTTATTGAAAAAAAAACTCTCATGATGAACAATATCAATCATAATGAATAAAAATAGAAGAGAAAATAAATAAATTTCGTAAAGAAAATCATGAAATTTATTTAGAGAAATTATTCACGATTGAAATATCAGGAAAATTAATGATAGCGTACAACGTTATTTGCTTAGGCAGCTAATACACGGCATGTTTTTTACATCTGACTTGACAAATTTCACTCTGAAAAATACGAACATGTCGTGTATTGCCTTCAAAACATTACTTTTGTAAAAAACATGTGTTCAGACATCTGACAAAATTTCAATTAGAGCGCGCTCTCGTTTCTTCTGTCAAAACATGTGACATCAGCCGTTGGCAGGAATCTCTGCTGCTGCAAAGCAGTCAGCGAAGTGAGATGTAAAAAATATGCCGTGTATTTATAGCCTTAAGAGAAGTTAAGGAAAAATAAAATTAAAATAAGTAAATAAAATAGTCCACAAAAGTTTTAAGGACGTTGATGCCTTTGGCCCAACGAAAAGGTTCGAAGACGAATGCTAGAATATAAGGAACTGATGAATGTAATTATGTGGTTCAATATAAAACTATAATTTATTAGCGATAATTTCAAATTGTCGCCACCTAAGCTAAATACGATGTTGCTTACAGGGCAAAATGAAATCAGTTTAAACAATTGGTTTGTTCACAAAATGGTTTTATATGTGATTTAAAAATAAAGTCATCTTTAATACGAACTTCTTTGTTTAAGCCGCCAACGGTGAGTACTACAATTACAAGTTTTTTTGACTCACATTGAACGATGTATGCTTCAAACAGGTGAGCGCCTTTGGACACTCTGCATAAATTATTTGAGGGTGACATAATTTGGCCACTAATTGTTCGATTTGAATCCGCAAAATCGCAATCAATTGTTAGCCTAGTTAAGGATTGCTTGCATTGGTATATGTGGCGCGATACGTACCACACCAACACCGGCGATGGAAGCAATGCTGGGACTGCTGCCGTTGGACTTATTTGTAAGGGAGACGGCGGCAAGATCGGCGATTCGGATGCGAAGCGATGGCATGTGGTATCGCTTTGGATCGGTTTTCGGGCATAGGAGAATCCTGGACCTCGTGGATAAAGAGGTTAGGGAGGCTCAGATGCCGATGGAGCGCATGAGTCGGGTGAAAGTAGTCGAAAGGCTACATCACACGCTCATAGCGGATGAATTCATGCACGATGAGTGCATGGAGAATGACATCAGTATCTTTACTGATGGGTCCTTTATGGACGGAAGGGCAGGTGCTGGTGTGTACTCATCTGAGTTGAACTTATCCTGCATCCTAAATCTGGGGGAGTACGTGTCGGTCTATCAGGCAGAAATGCTTGGTTTGCTGCACGCGTTGGACCACCTGCTGGAATGTCGAATGTATGGGAAGAGAATTCTTATTGCACTTGACAACCAGTTGGTTATAAAACGTATGCAGCGGATCGATGTGAACTCCTCTTTGGTGCTTGAGTGTGTTCTGAAGCTCAATAGGTGTGCCTCTACAAATGAGGTAACGCTGATGTGGGTTAAGGGACACGTGGGCATAGCTGGGAATGAGACTGCTGACGAACTTGCGAAGAAGAGGTCTGAGGCTGCATTCTGCGGACCGGAACCCAGAACTGCTTTGGGCAATGGGTTAGTGTGGGCGAAGATCTTTCAATGGGTGAACTCTATGAACTTGCGAAGGTGGATGTAGGGAACCACGTGTAGACAGGCTCGTATGGTGCTCAGGGAGCCACTTGGCAGGGGTGCAGTGAAGATACTCGGTTTTAAGCGGAGTATGATGAGCTGGATCACTGCGTTGATTACAGGACATAGTAACTTCAAATATCATCTGAAGAGGATGCGGATCGTGGATGATGATACTTGTAGAATGTGCCTGGAGGGTGCCGAGACGGCGGCGCATGTAGTATGCGAGTGTCCGGCGTTGGCGAGCGTAAGATTAAGGATCACAGGCGAGCACACGTTGAGTGTGAGTGCGATGGGGGACCTTAGTCTGAGGGAGATGCTGGCGATTACAAAGGACTGTGCGATGAGGATTGTCGACAATCACCAGTCGGCAGTGTGAAATCGTTTTTCTAGTCCATAGCAAACGCCGGTTGTGGCCGGGACTCAGTGATTGAGGGTGTGCTGATCGGTGGACACGAAATCACTGGGGAACGAAGGGGGTCGAAAAATGACCCGTGGTAGTAGTGGTCTGCTTCGATATTCCCCCAACATGTGTATATATAGCCTAGTTAAAATAAGCCTGATGTACGTAGAGAATTAATTCAAAATGGAACGTGTTGCATCCGTGCCGCATTGCGAAGCATTGTGAAGAATGAAACTACATATGTCATAGTTCAGCAATGTTTAGTTTATCGGCTTCCTCGTTTCCGATTATGCCGTGATGATTTGGTAATTCATATTATCTCTAGACATTCACAATTCGTATGCGAGTTTATCTGGGGTAAAAAATTCTAAATTGGTCACAAAATAATGCCACAATCAATTAAAAAAAATATATCAGTCACTTTAACATTTTATAACTTTATACTGGATGCATAACAAAATGATTCTTTAAAATATGTGGTCTGCAATATTATTTTAGCATTTGTTAGTGTGTTCTTGTTGTTCTTTAATTTATTCTAAAACAAACACGCACACACACCCAGATGTGTTAATTAGTTAAACATGATGTTTTCTGCTCATGCCCACAATACCAAAAATGTTGAAACTTCCACAAAGGTGACTTCTTCACAAATTGACTTAACGAATTAACCGTCTTACAGACAGTCAAAGAGACAGAACGATAGACCGACGGATTTGCTCCAGCACACACCACCATCAACATTATCAACAACAACAACAACATCATCACCATCATCATCATCATCAACAACATAAGCAACATCAATAAAAACCCAAAAGAAGACATTTAATTTCATTAACTTTTGTGAGATTTTAATGGTAACGGCATTTATATTTTATGTGCGTATATTGCCCCATTTACTCATCACTCTTGGTGGTGGTGTATGTAAGTACATACTTTTTATTTTGCAGTACATCGTTGTTAGGTTGGTACCACAAATTGTACCATATAAATCGTATGTAGATACACAAACAACAATGGATTTTGACACTTTAATTAAAACAGGCCCAAGAGCGGAGAGTGGTGAGGTAGAAAAGTTTTGAAATATGCTGAATGTTAGAAATGCTTCCAATTTTTGCTTTTTGCATAAAAAAATGTCGGTACCTACGTTTTTCTTGTGTAAAAAATAACACAAACACGGCAAAAGAAATAAAAAAAAAATACAATCCACATCAAATAAAAATAAAAAAATTGTCGAATCAAAAATGTAAATTTATGCAGGTTAAATTGAAAAACAAGAACAAAAAAAAAATATATTCTTCTCTCTCGCCCATTTCTTTTTACGCGCGTACACTTTTTGTGTTGTCCGTTAAATTATGACTTTACATTTTAATTTAGAATTTATGTGTTTGATTTTGTGGTACCAAATAATTTTCAGCACGTTTAACTTTGTTGTCTATTATCGTTCTTTTGCTGCGTGCATCCGGGAAACACAATTGAAATGCACAATTTCACGTTAAACATTTAACAAAGAAAGCCGGAAAATAACTGAATTGTTAAAGCAAATTGTAAAGTTGAAATTATTTAAAATTATTATTATTTTTGTTTTTTCAATGAAGTAAAAAATAATCTAACTCACATTTTAAATTATCAATTATACCTACATATTTGTAATAATAATTTACAGAATATTGATTAAATATAGAACAAACAACATGTATTAGGATGGAGGGAAAATGGTCAAACAAATTTGTTTTTAAATGGTTTAAGCTCCTGTTTTGGTAATTGATGATCTTCTAAGAAAGATTTATTTATTGAAAATATCAAGGCTCGAAGACTTTATTTATTTAAGTATTTAGAAGTGGCGCATGAAGGGTAAAATTTAAAATAAAGTATTAAGTTTTCATTTAAATCATTTTAAAGCATCAAGTTGCCATTAAAGTTTTTACAAGGTGATGCAACCAAAGTTAAACATTTTAATTGTAAACGAAACAAAAGGTTTTAAGAGAATTCTCAAAGGTAGATTAATAGGGTACTCATATCCAATCAGCTGACTGTTTCGTACGGTCCACACCCGCCATCGATTTATTCGAACAACGAACAATTTTTTGTGCGCACATGAATTTGCCTGGTATGGACCGCTATTGTCGATGTTTTGTTCTTGTTTAAACAGCGTTGTCAGAACATTTGTTCGAACAACGACGTCTGATATTAAAAGGCATTTTGAATATGAAATAAAGAGACAACACATAAAAATATCAACAAAATACACTTTATACGTTTTCTCCATATCAAACAACATGCACAATTTTTTGGCAATTGCTCTGCAGACGTTTTGTTCTAGCCTGAACAAATCGATGGCTCGTCTAGACGTAAAGTTTTATACCCTTCACCTGTGGTGCACAAGGGTATATATAGCATTGTCATTCCGTTTGTAATTTCTACAATTTTCATTTCCGACCCCATAAAGTATATATTTTCTGAAAGCTTATGAATAGAGGAGTCGAAATCCGTGTGTTGGTTGAAATCAACTTTTAGAAGCAACTATATGTTCCTTAGATCTCTATATGGTATCAATCTCTTGGAAATATCCAGGAATGAATCGCTATTGAAATTCAGCACAATCGACCCAAAAATTTCTGAGATATGAGCAAAAAACCACGACCACCTCGTTTTTTTCACAATTACAACAACAACCTACATGCATACTGGTTAGAGTAAACATGGCATCGAATTTCAGCTGAGCCAACAAAATTTTATTTTATTTAATATATTATTTATATTTTATTATTTTTTTTTAATTTTTTTAAAAAAAATTTTAAAAAATTTAAAAAAAAAATTTTTTTAATTTTTTTTGTAATTTGATAAACTACTGAAAGTACGTATCCTCAGTCTAAGGTCGCACACGACGATTTTAATTGCCCAACTTTTTTCGAATTTTCTTTTGAACTTGCTTTTAGGTTCACACAAAACAATTTCTTCGGCAATTTTTTTGGTTTTGTTTAGCTTTTATTTTCTTACAATTTTTTTTACAAAAAATTTAGCCGTAAATAGCAATAATAAAAACTTACATAAAATCAAGGCATATCCATAAGGTATATGCATCGCGGCAACAAACACAACAATAAAAAACACATGTATTTTGTTTTTGTATATATGCCGGCATATGTCAAACAATTTTTTTTATTTCCTTCTCAAATTTGAACAACTTTTAAAAAACTTTATAGCGAAAACTTTTAATTCACGGTTTTGTATTTTTTAACACGCTTTAAACCAACTGAATCTGCGAATTATTTATTGTACAATAAAATTTAAAAAATTAAGTTTGACAACTGCAGGCATGACTTTTAAAAAAAGTTGGTAATGCTAAAACGAATTCATACAGGTGCACTTATCAGCACATGATGATGGGGAAACATAATGTCTAAATTTGTTGAATTCTCCTTTATTCTATTTATTAATGCAGGAATGGAAGATTAGATTTTGGATTCCGAATTAAACATTTAACTTAATTGTGCTTTTTATGATAATAAATGTACCAAATTTATGTATATTTCTTGTGCTTGCACCATTTATAATGTGCTTCACAAGCACATATCCTTTTTTTAATAAAACTGTATTGATAAAACATACAAAAACAACTTTTCCATCCTTGTTATACAAACTGGCCTTGAAAGAAAAAATCCCCTAAAAATTTGCTTTGTTGTATCAATTCGCCGTTGCATATACCTGTATGAATATGCCTTGGTAACGCTTTTAAAATGTATATAAAAAAAAACAGTCAGCTGATTGGATACGAGTACCTTATGGATATGCCTTGCATAAAATAATATAGTTGATTTTAATTAACGCTTTTATCAAAATGTTTTCACTAAAATATTTTTTTTGCGTTTTTTCATTTTTAAACATTTTAAACACTTAATTTGTGACGTTTTTAATTCAAATTATAAATTATTTACACACCAAGAAGCGAAACACCGAAGGAAAAGAAATTGCTTCAAATAGCCGAGTACCGGCGATTGTTTTTCCCTTTTTATTCTCCCCACCTAAAACTAAAAAAAACAAACATCTATAAACTCAAGAATTACCCAACTATAATCGTCGTGTGTGACCTTAGACTTACCATCACTGTTAAAGGAGCTAAGTCCAATTTAATAAATTAAACAGTAGAGGGAAAGACTAGCCAAAATATTTATATTTAATTTATTCAAGGTTAATAAAGAGTTTAAACACTACTTTGCTACTGAAATTTGATTTATAAGGCTCTTTATAAATCTATTTTAATTTTTATGAACCAAATCTGTAAATGCAGACAACTTTTACATATCATTGCAAAAACAACAAGTAGAAAACAAGTATTTTTTAATTTTCTATCTGCAAACGATGTATTTTAATTTACTCTATTGGCCTCCATGAATTTTTAAAAAAATCTGCACTCAGCTCCTTTGCGAGTGAAGGCAACGATATAAATATAATAAAATGATTAATAATGATAGTAATGGATATGATTGTTATATAATTAATTAAAAAGCATTGTTAATAACTTTTTTCATTTTTTTCTTTCTTTAATCACCAACCATTGTGTGTGTTGGTGTAGGTTGAAAGAAGATACGTGTATTTAAATTGATTATAATTAAAAAAAAAATTTACAATTTATTGTCAAAACAGGAAATTATTCAAAAAAAAAAAAAAAAATACATAAAAATAAAAAGTTTGCGACAGGAAATCTATTAAAACGTTTTTTTTTTTGTTTTTTTGTTAAGACATTTAAATTTTAACAATATTCAATATATTAATGCGAATATTTTTAAAACTACAAAAGTGTGTTATAGACAAGTCTGTGTGGCATACTAAAATTTATTTCACTTGAAAGTTTATAATTAAAACGAAATATTTATATATTTGATATTTATTTTTTTTTATTAAAAAACTTCAACTCAGTGAGACTCGAATAATAAAAGCAAGTGTGACTAATAGGCACGAATAAATTTATTTTAATTGCAGAATATAATTGTATCAACTTGTCCATCTCTGCTTTAAATTATTAAATTCTTTTCGAGTATTTTTTTTTTCTCATTTCCTTGCAAAAGCAAACAATTGCTTAGGTCCCTTTCGCATTAGGCAACTATAATTGCGCAAGTATAATTTTATTTTTATTTATTTTCTTTTGAACTTGCTTTTATGTTCACATTGAGCAACTTGGTTGCTCGATTTCTTCCAGTTTCTTCTAATTTCTCATCATTTTTAAATATTTGATTCACTTATAAACAAATAAAATTTTCACACACACAAAATTACACAACACACCGAAGAAGAAATATAAGACAATGTCAAAAACAAATAAATATTCCAAGACAAGCATGACAGCAGAAGCAGAATTGCCAAGTACAAGCAAGTCTGTACTCAAATCTCGGCAATTCTTTCCCCTTCATACCGACCTTTCCTCTCACATCAACAAACACAAGAATTGCGCAATTAGTTTTGTTAGAAATACAAGTGCATATATACACTAGTGACACAAACTGAAGCAACTCAACTCACTCAATGTTATAACATATCCGTAGAAATGTTGTAAAAAATGAAACCAAGGGCCAATATTACAACTTGCCGACAAAGTCAATGTTAATAAATGCTAACAATTGCTAACGTTTGTAATTCGTTATTACAACCTGCATGTAAAATAAATTGTATTTTTTTTCAAATATGGCAGTACCAAAGCAAAGTGGCAACGTCAAACGAATAGTAAAAAATTCCCTTATAGCATGTTTCCACGGCAACGATATTCGTAATTCGATGTCTTATTTATAATTCAAAGCCTAATTACGAACCGAATTACATAATTTGCCATGCAAAATTTTCAATGCGAATTACTATTTTTGTGCGTAATTCATTTAGAATTACTATGCGAATTATAATAAAATCAGTGTCTTCTCTAATTTTTATTGGTAGTTTACCATCTTCAGCTGTTAAAAATATCAAAGCAAAGCGAAAAGAAAAAGCAAAAAACGAAAAAGTTAAAGAAAGTTGTTATATCTAGAAGAGTATTGGCCACATAAAAATTATTGAATGAGACAAATTTGTGTTTTTAGAGGATTTGCTGGCTCACTGGTCTTATTTTCTTGCACTTTTTCTATTTTCTTGTATTAAAAAAAAATAATGATATTATTTACATACATTTCTTATAAATTTACAATATTATTACTATTTTTACTTACTTTTTTATCAATGGAGGCAATAAAATTATAATTTTCTATATAAAATTTTATATTTCTTAATGTTCATCGCCAAAAAACAAAACGTTAATTTAAATAAAAAAGGCACGAAGAAGAATTGTCAAATCAAATTAACAATATGTCGTGGAAACAAGGTAATTCACTTAAGTAATTTAAAGAGCGAATCAAGTAATTGAATGTGTCGTGGAAACATGCTATTATACCGTAGAAAATATGGTAACTTTTAGTTTATAAACCTCACGTTAAAAGTTAAAGGTAGAGTGATCTTCCCTTTAACTTATCGGACACTTTTAGGTTAAAGTGAAGTTGTCTTATTTGTCCGATAAGATTTTAACTTTAGTTATCGTTAAGTTGTAATAATGGCCCTAAGAATTTTTAAAGATAACTCTTGAACTCTTTCGGGTTATATTAATTTATTTAATAAACATTTTTTTTAGTTCTAAAAAATTTAAGAAAAATGAAAATGTTTCACTTTTGGATGGCAAAAACTTAAGCAACTCATTTACATTTCTTTAAATTTTTCAAAATTTGGTCAATTTAATCGTCCAAATATGCGTACAATCGGAAAAATCGTGCAATAATTTGAGCAAACCCGGTCTGCAGGAGATGTGAAAATACCAGCGCATGCTCGTACAGCAGAAAATATTGCTGCTGTTCGCGATAGTGTAGCTGAAGAGCCGTCCACCTCAACTCGTCGTCGTGTCAAACAATTGCACCTCTCACGCTCTTTGTTGATGAACATTATGCATAGAGACTAGCATTTACACGCTTACAAGGTGCAATTGACTCAAGAACTAAAGCCTCTTGACCATTCCATACATCGTCAATGGTCAGAATGATGGCAAGAAATGGCAGCCGTGGATGATCAATTTTCGAAGAAAATCATATTCAGTGATGAGGTACATTTTCACCTCAGGGGATTCGTCAATAAGCTGAATTGCCGTATTTGGGCGAATGATAATCCCAGAGTGATGGTCGAAAAACCAATACACTCACAAAGAGTGAGTGTTTGGTGCGGTTAATGGGCTGGCGGTATCATCGGGCCGTATTTTTTCCAAAATGAGGACGGCCAGGCATTTAGTGTGAATTATGTTCGCTATCGTGAGATGATAACGAACTTTTAATGGCCCGAATTGGAAGATATGGATGTGGACGATATGTGGTTTCAAGAGGACGGTGCCACTTGCCACACAGCTAACGAAACAATGGCTCTCTTGAGCGACAAATTCAGTGGCCGTGTTTGGTCGCGATGTCAATTGGCCGCCAAGATCCTGTGATTTGACACCGTTGGATTTCTTTCTTTGGGGTTATTTGAAAGAAAAGGTCTACGTCGATAAGCACATTAAAGGCATAGAGCCTTAATTATGCCTCAGCGTAATCGAAAATTTGGACCATCGGATGGGGGTGTGCCGCCGAAATTGCGGCGGCCATTTGGCCAATATTTTGTTCCGTACATAATTGATTCATAATTTGTTCCATATATTTATCATGATAAAAGGAAATGATAGTAATTTCTTAAATAATTTGTGTTTTATTCAAAATCAACATCGGCCCTAAAAATTTAACCACCCTTTATATAGAGCTTAACACCATTGGGTCTTGTTGATTCTGTTTTCGATACATAATCGTTCATTTTGTTGAGAATTATGTTAAAATCTCTTAGTTCAGCTCAGTGTGTGTGGATAATACACACTGATTAGAATTCCTAGCCTTTATAAGAATACAACGCCTTTTACATTGCAGATAGTGTGATAGAAAATCACTTGTCACCAGCTCACAAGCCACCTGTTCCTTTGTATGTTTTTTTTATTTGATTAAGTGCAATATTTTAAGCCTGATTAATAAAGAATTACTTTCAATACATATTAGTAATTGAAAAGCCTTAACATGTATTGATTTTGTTCTAGATAAAAACATTAATCAATTAACAAATACAAAAACAAAAAATAATTTGTGTGTGTATATAAACAATGCCTTTTAATAATGGAAACATTTAACTTCTAGCACTGATGAGAATCTGTTTAATTAATTAAATTATAACATGAAATAAATCCCTCATAGCTCCACTAAAAACATTTGTAGTCATTTGTGGCGGGAAAACTTATAAGCGTCAATCAACGCCCTTGAGTAAACAAACTATGTAAGTAGGGGTACGCTTAGCCATCCATCACAACTAGTTGGTGGGTGTTAAATAGTCGTGGTAGGGAATTATAATGAAGTGGAAAAAAACGTGTTTAGTTAAATAGATATTCATAGATAAAATTATTAACATGTCACTAAGCTATTGTGTTCTAATGTCATGTTATCGGTTATGCTTTTTATGACATCAGCTGGATAACAATATCTGTGTAATAAATAACACAGGTCTACAAGTTTTGACATGAAGGTTGTATTTTTTTTCAATATTTTTATTTTCATGAAAGCAGAATAAGATTTGTGACTTATTCATTGGTACAAGATTGAGAAGAGTGAATAGAAGAAAAATAGCAAGCGATTATATACAAATAAATATTAAAAGGGTTTAATTGTTGCAGTCCAAAACCAAAAACCTTTTGAGGAGAAGATTTAAATTTAAACAATTTTATTTTAAAATCAATGTACGGAGTAAATTCCTACTTGTTACTTTTTTAATTCTCAAATTTAAATGGTGAAGACACATAAGCAAAAGATAAGGTATTCCACGTTGGTTAATAAGTATCCGTAAGCCAACAAATATGTTCGTATAGGCAGTCGAACACATCTGAACAATTAGTAAATATAAGTTTAACGCTATTCTTCTACTTGTAAAAAAATGAGTTTTATGGTGTTTCTTCCGATATTCTCCTTTAAAAAATAATCACATCTGGTTAATTGTAAAAAACTCTAAAAACTGTATCACAGTACAGTTACGCAGCACCACACAATTAACCACTGCAAGAGTGAGACGTAAAACTCTAAAAGTCAGTTTAATTGATGGCCTGATAACTCTTAAACAATAACGGCAATGACGCGCGAGCTCTTGACCCTATCAGAGCTGAATTATGAATTGTGTAGTTACTGAACTAACTAGTTCAATTGAACTATTCACCCAAATGAGCTAAGTGAACGTTTCACTATACTGAGCACTTTCAGCTCCTTACTTTATCGTTCATATTTCATTTCATTAGCACGTTGTTTGTTTGTTCATTTATTCTCTTAAATGAGTTTTCATACACATATGTTGTTGTATATAGTATTGTTGTCTCGTTTGTGCATGGAGCACATTACCAGTGATGAAGTTTTAGCTATTTAAAGACATTTTGTTTTTGGAAAATAACTTTCTGCTGCAAGTGTAGCGATTTTTGTCGGAATTAAAATTAAATGCAGAACTTAAAATTAGATATTGATGTAAAAACTAGCGCGGGAGACTTCAATAATGGTCTTATGACAATATTATAAAATGTACTTGGTAAATGTTTTACAAAAATAATTTAATTACATACGTTCATGCCTTTAAAAATTTTATTAATTAATACACTAATCGATTTTCATTTTACAAAATATTCGTATTTTGTTTTTGCCTTTTTGTTGTTGCCGAACTGCACACACCTTATTAATGGGCTTTGACACAAAACGTATTGAACTTCTGAGCTGCTGAACTATTGAACTAAAAAGAGCAAACTAGTTCAGTAAAGGAAACTGAACTAGAAAGAGCGCTCACCGTAAAGAGCTGATAAACCCAATTCTACTGTAGTCTTTTACAAGATTATTTTTTTGACACGTGTTTTTCAGTGATGCTGCAATGTCATATTGTACCAAGTATTTTGTATTGTAAAACTGAGATTATCTGTGGTCTGTTTTAACGTTCATCTTTGCCGGTAGCTAGATAAATATGAACCAATTGGACTATTATTTTTCCAGAATAATCTTAAATTGTAATACAAGGTTTTCCAATAGGGATGATATGATTTTGAAGTGACATTTCGGCCATTTGTAATAAGTCATGAGCTGTCATTTGTGTTTCATTGTATTCAGTAGTGTTTACAATTTCATCATGAAGAGACAAACGCAAGAACAACGTTTACAAATTATTCAGTTTTATTATCACAATAATCGTTCTCCAATTGCAACTTTCCATGCGCTTTTGCCCTTTTATAGTCGTAATAATCATCGAAGTGTGCTCGCTATTCATTGAAAATTTTCAACTTACATTTTCTTTACATAATGTTGTGCCAATAAGACAAATAACCGCTCGAAGTAAGGCCGTTCAGGCAAGTGTTGCTGAAGATCGCAATTTGTCGATTACAAGATGCTCTCAACAATTGGGACTGTCTCAAGCCACAACCTAACGGATTTTTAAAAGGGATTAGGGTTTGCATCCGTATAAAATTGTTGTCACTCAAGAACTGAAGCCATTGGCCCACCGTAAACGTCGTGAATATGCTGATTATGCCACACAGCAAATGCAACAATTGAATTACTGCGAGAAAAGTTTGGATATTCGTTTATTTAAAGAAATTGTGATGTTAAATGGCCTCCAAGAAGTTGTGATTTAACACCATTAGACTATTTCTTGTGGGGTTATTTGAAGTCTTTGGTCTTTCGAAATAAACCAGACTCTCTTTACAGTGAAACAAGCCGAGATAAAATTTTCGGCGGCGGCGACTGAGAAGTTTTTAAGCGGCGGCGGCTATAACAAATTGAAATCGGCGGCTCAAAATTTCAAAGTGACGTCACTTATAAATTAAAAAAAAAAATCTTACGGTAATATTTTACTAAATTTTTCATCTCTGTTTCGAAGAAAATTTCTTCTTGAGTCGACTGAAGCTTATCAAAATGGCGGCTTTCTTGAGCCGTTCTAAGCCGACAAAAACGGCGGCAGCGTGCACAATGAAAAAAATTTCTGAGCTCTGAGCCGGTCGACTTGTTTCACTGTCTCTTTAAGCTTAACAAGTTAATATTGAACGTGTCATTCATGACATACTTATGTCTTGATTTAGTGGAAAAAGTGCTCGAAAATTAGGTTCATCGAATTCGTTTCTGCAGAAAAAGTCGCGCAGGCCATCTGAATGACGTTTTACTTAGAACTTAATTGTATTGATTAATTACACTTTACATTAAATAAAAAACTTTTGAATTTCCTTTACAAAGAAATCATAAGACTCTTATTGGAAAACCTTTTATTTTGTCCAAATCTGCTTTTAGCCTTGGAGTTATAAAAATATTTATTAAAATTTATTTGAAAACTTTGGGAAAAATACAGAGGCAGTTGTGTGTTTTGGGATTATATACCTTAGTCAGTTACATTCTGATATTGCGGTTTTTTTAACTTGTTCTTTCAGAAATAATTCTTGAACTATGTTTGATTGGCATGCGGTTGACAAAATCATGCCCTTAAATTAAATAGTAGTTTTAAGAATTCGATTTATTTTTAAACATGTTGGTTTCTCCTTTCAAAAATAGTTTTGCCTATTCGTTACCAATTGGTCGAATATCTTTTTCAAATGACCCAAAAAAATATACATTCTTTACAGACATAAATAATAAAAAAAATATCTCTGCAACTTATTCAAGCAATGAAAAATTAAAAAAATTATATAAAAAGAGAGACATTATATCCCTGTAGTATTGACCGATATTTATTCCAAGTCATTTTAAAAGTTGAAAATGGGAGCTTCAAAAAGTTTATTTCAAGCAACACCCCGACAGACAGACAGAAGTATATTTATCCCTTTGAAAGGCATAATAATCCGTTAAATTTAATATTAATTTCTTTACTTTGCTACAGTAGACTAGTGTAAAATTTTAATATGTATTTAGAATTTGAAATGTGAAGATCTTCCAGTGTAATAAATGATATTTTATCACTTGTTGCCTACTTACTAATTGTTAAATGAGGGGAGATAAGAAAATAAAAAAAAAAAAAAATACAAAATAGACAATTTATTATCTTTTTTTTATTTCTGTTATTAAATTTACTGTTAAAATGTATGTACTTATATGACAACACACAACTCAAGGTAGTCAGTCAGTCAGACGTCTTAGTGTGAGCTGATCGGTAAAATTAAGTTTAAAATTTATGGAATTCGCCCTGATTTTGTTAATTTGTGGCGGGGATGGGAAATGAGATTTTTATTTCGGTATTGTAAAAGTTTATTTATATGGATGGCTTAATATAAGAAGGACGTATCTTGATTTTAAACAAAAAAGGGTTTTTAATGTTCTGGTAGTTTACATACACACACATCACCCCTGAAAAATTAAGTGAGCTATGGTTAAAAATAAAGGATTTATGCCCAAATAAAACAGCTGTAATTCGATACTTATTTTAAATTTTATTCAATTCTTTCTTTCTCCTGTAAAGTAGTAAAAAATCGAGTTACGCCTTTTTTATATTGAGCCATCGATATGTACTTTTTTACACTATATAATTTTTTTTATAACCTTCTTAAGTGCCATCATTAGATACTTCATATTTATATTTGTTTTTGCTTTTACTGAAAAAATTTATTTAATTGCAGTTTTCCCCTTAATGATTAATTATAAAATATTTTGCCTACCAAAAAAAAAAAGAAAAATATAATAATAATAAAATAAAATTGCTGTTATCACAAAGATTGTCCTACACGTTCTTAATGAATAAGCGATTTTTTGTTTAAAAATAAAAAATGTCTGTATATAAGGTGTTTTTTTAAACGCTTACAACTTTCAACTTAAATAATAAATTTACTGAGATTGGATAATTTCAAAGATAACATTTTAAGGGCCATTATTACAAGCCGATAAAGTTAATGTTAATAAAAGCTAACGTTTGTTAACGTGAGCAATAAACTGACCATTATGTATTTATCGTTATTACAACCTGCCTGTAAAATCAATTGTATTTTTTTATAAATATGGCAACACCAAAGCAAATACCGACTATTTTTAACAAATTAATTAGTTCTTTAAAAGCATAGTGGCAACGTCAAACGAATAGTAAACAGTTCCCTTATATCGTAGAAAATATGGTAACTTTTAATTTATAAACCTCACGTTAAAAGTTAAAGGTAGAATGATCTTCCATTTAAAATATCAGACACTTTTAGGTTAACGTTGAGTTGTAATAACGAAAAAATAGTTATCTGTCCGATAACATCTTAACTTTAGTTATCGGTAAGTTATAATAATGGCCTTTAGAAGAATATATTTATGCTATTAGTGTGTTAATGATGAAAAGGAGGATCGAAAGAAAGCAGTCCTGAGATCTATTTCATTTTATTAGGGGCCACCTTCTTTGTCTGCAAAATAGAAATTTTTCTTTTAACAAATGTTATGATTTCGGGCATGTATGGCTAAGTCCAAAATGTAATTTTCGAAGTTTGAAACCATGTCTTGAGAACGGTGTTGACTTTACCTTAACTACAGAGAAATTAATTTAAAGGTGCTAAATCGCACTATCTTGGTGGCTAATTGACTGGACAAATGCGAAAAACAAAATTTTCGCCAAAAAATTTCTCTATGCTACTCGTCAAATTTCTTACTTTTAAGTAGCAGATTTGCTTATTGAAATGCCCATTGAGCCGAAAGTTAGCCTTATCATTTGATAAACTTTCGCCATTATTGTGCAGAGTAATAACCTTGAATGGAATGGGAATTCTCGAAACCTAACTGCTTTATGCTTAGATAATACAGTTACCAGATTAAAAACACTTTATAACAAATTTATTCGAGTCGCAAACCGCATTCCTTAAAAAAAAACACCCATTGTAAGTATTTGTTTTTTGGTTTTTTGGTTTGGTTTTTTTTAACATTTTTTTTACATGCAATAAGAATTCACATGTTGCTGCTAATTAGTGGTTTCATATTTAAAAGGGAGAAAAAAAAAAAAAAAAATTAAAATAAAAAATTCTTCGTACGTTCGACTTATTTTTTATTTTTTTTTTAGTTTTTTATGTGAATTCAAACAGTTTAAATTACGTACATTAATGTTAATTAATAGTTAAAATGCACTTCTTTCTTAACAGTACCATGAATGACCTAATATTGATTAATATTTAATAGGAAATTTAAAAATGTTATCCATCCATTGAAATTATTCAAAATTGTTATCTCTCATATTCATAAAAAAGAATGGACATTGATCTAAAATGAATATATTCATGTTTTAAGAATTTTAAATTTAGCACATCAGAGAACTGTATTATGTACCAAAATTTACCTCATCAGGTAAATATGTATTTAATTCTGTGATCTATAGCACTGGTTTTAATTTATTTTTTATGTTATTGGGACCATGAAAAAAATACTGTGAGATTGGTACACACAAAGAAAAAAACATGTTTGTGGTAATCATAAGTAAAGAGCAACGTACTACAATTGAGAACATATAATGCTTGCAAGTTATCATTATTATGTTTAAATAAAATATCATTCAATAAAATATATTATGACTACAAATGAAGTAAGTAAGTCTTAAAACATGTTTCGCTCAAGCGGCTCCGAATCGTCCTCTCACTAATTGAAGTACTGTATGACTTACTCCATTCATCTGCGGCATCTTTAGGTTTCAACTGAACGTATGTTTACAATTTTCCCAAGATAATTTGGTCTTCTTGTGTAAAATTGTGCAATCAAGTGTTTGTGCAATTAAGCTTTAAGCACACACTACACCAGCATGGTGGTACAAAATTATTTTTTTACCCAAAAATTGTGTGGAAAAGTTTGTAATGAATAACGAAAAAATTTGTGCTGCACTTATTATTACTATTATCCTAAAACGAAAACGAATTAGGAGCAAAAAAAAACGTGTTTGGATGAAGAAATGGCTATGAATTGGCATTTATATTTAAAATGTTGTATTTTTTTTTGATGTTTATGCCTTGACGATTTAACTTTTATGAGCTAATTTTGCCACACATGCTGGTACAATCAAAAAAATATCAAACTATTTTTGATAAAGCACCAACAGCTGGTACAATCACACCACAACCTCATACACGGTCAATCAGCTGGCATGATTGCACAATTATTATGGTGTTGTGTATGGGCCCTATTAGAGTCGTTTTGCGTCGGATTGCGTTAAATTTTGTTCATCGTTTTTGTTTTTAAATGTGTTTATTTAATAATAAACAGTTTGATGCGACAGATTCAATTCGTTGGGTATGCCTATTAGCTTGAAGCCGGCATTAAACTTTGCTACTATTGAGGCTCTAAAAATATTAGTTAATTCAGCCGTTTTCCCTATATTTTTAAATCACTGATGAAACCAAAATTAATTAGAACAATTTTAGTTGACTTTCAATAGCAAAAGACACGCAAGAAAACTGATATGCAGTGCATGTCAAAATACTTATGCCGAAGCGAAAGTCACTGTCTATTATAGACTCTTGTGAGAGTGCACAAAACAATGGACCAATTATTTTACATAAGTGTTGTTGTTGCTGTGCACTTTGTTTGGAGCAAAGCTGAGGTAACGGTATCTTACGCATGTGAGCGAAAAAAAAAACGCCAGTAGACAAGAGAACAATTTGTCAAAATAATTGTGCCGACGACTGTACATGCAATGTTATATACTGTTTTATAATTTCACAATTTTTATTGTACCAACCATAATATACTCAATGCTGACTATATAATAAATTTCCATAATATAGCTACAACCATAAAAATATACTGACACAACTAAACCCAGCGATTGGCAACAATTTAGGTTAGCACAACTGACAGAGTATCCTCTATCCGTTATCCGCTTAAATTATGACGTGTGACAGAACAAACATAGTAGAGAGATAAATGCTCGTAAGTATTTTGTCACAAAAATTGATTTCATTTGCATATGTATTTATGCAATTCGGTCTAGTCAAATTGTGTGTTCTTAATTCTATTTACATGTATGTACATTTCAATCAGTAATAAACTGTTCAATTTTGTTTTTTTTTTTTAATAAATTCAAGGAAACTTTGTCAACTTGTCGTATTTTTTTTGACAACAGAAATTGTGGTTATACGTATGTATGTATGTACTTATGTATGTACATATGTACATATTTATGATTGAATTTAAAATAAAATTAAAGCAAGACAAATACTTAAAAAAAAAAAAAAAGGAAGTGGTCAGTGTCAATAGTTTTAATTGAATTCATGTATGCAAACACGTTATTTGAGGCACTGCAGAGTAAACTTGGTTTAATCATTGAAATTTTAAAATAGACAAATTAAAATTTTATGAAAATATGCCTTTAGAAAGTTTAATTTTTCACTGATTTTAGGTCATCTTGTCATCAAAAAAATTAATAACAAAGATTATTTTGAATTAATGCTTGAAACTAAAATCTGCTAAGCCAAATTAATACTAGACTAGTTGGCGTGCCAACTGGGCATAAGTGCATACCTGTCATGGATTTGGGCTTTTAATGCCCCTCCTTTTCAACCTAACCTAACTTATATTGGAGGTACCATGCCCCCTCATTCGATCCTATCTAATATTGTTTAATATATTAGGCTGCTGGCCTGTAAGCATTTTATATTTAGCTGAATAAATAAATAAATTCTCTGCTTGATTATCATTAAAAATCATTTAGTAGATAAAAGATTAATGGGTTAAGTTGTTCATGTTTAGTAACCAAGAGATGATTTTTGTTATACTGTGTTACAACCACAACCACCGGTTATGTCCTATACAAATACTTAAATTTGCTAACTGTACATTGTTAAGAAGATTTAGAAAAAAATAACAAAATACAAAATTTAAAAATTAAGAATTTAATATCCAACCTGACCTTTTTCCCATTTTCAACACATTTACCAACACTTCTCTAGATAATTCCTGATATCATTTTTGCACATTTTCTAAGCTTCTTTATATATATTTACACACATAATTCCCCTACAAGGTTTTATATACTGTTAAATAACAATTAATTAGAAACCAATAGCAAAAAACAAAAAAAAAATACTCAACAAAAGAAAAAGAAAACTTTTGTGTCTTGATAATTTGTTCATCCTCATGAATTTGCAATTCAGTTTATTTTTTTTACAATTTTCTGGTTGCAACGTGTTGTAGTATGACATAAATACAACAACAATTAAATTGAATTTAATATTCTGTTTATGGATTTTTATTATTTCCATTGTTTCTTTTTCTTTTTTTTTTCCTGCCATTTAGTCAGGCAGCCAGGGTGGATGGATGGATGGTTGGATGAATCTATAAAATAATACATTTAACATATCTAGATACAAAATACTACGGATTTTGTTGTTAGGCTGGCTGGATGGTGGTTCTCCACCATTAAGACGTATAAAAAGTTTATTTATTGTGTACAACATAAAATTAATGTTTTACATCAAAGTTAATAATTTGTTATGTTACGGTACAAATAGCGAGTCAGTCTGAAAAAACAGAAAGACAGACGGACAGACGGACAGAAGAACAAAAGAACAAAACCGACAGTTAGCCAAGCTATTGTTGTGTAGTTTATTTTATTTGTCCTTCTCATGTTTACTGGCTGTCGGTCTATATGTCTATCTTACTGTCTGTGTGTCAGTCTTTCTGTCAGTTTTGTGCACTTCCACAGAAACAAAATGTTTTGTTAGTAGAGCTTAACTTTTTTGACACTTGGCATGTTAAGTTTCATGGGATAAAAAGTTATTTTTTTCTCTCATTTTATCTTCCCTCAGAATGCACAGTGGCAAAGTTTTGTAGGAAAAAAAAATAACAAAAGCTTTTTAGTTTTGTTTGGAATGTTTGGTATTTGACGTATTTATTATCCTTATTAGCAAGTTTATTTGTTAAGTTGGACGCACACGGTTGTTATGAAATAATCTAAAGGATTGTTTTCTCTTATTTGTCTTATTTGGAAGCTGATTAAGAAGTTATTTGTTTTTATTTTTTTAGAAATAAGATTTCAATAGAGTGTTTAAGGGTAAAATAAAAAACAATTAGTTTGTGCACTGTGTCTACGAAATAGTGATTAATGCTGGTAAAACGAACAAGTCACCCTAATGTGCACAATCGTAATTATAGTAGATTATGAAGATACTTATATTTGAAACCTACACAGTCAGTTTAAATATCTAAAAAATATTCTAGTCGAGAAAATTGACAACAACCTTTTCAAGTCGTTCCAACGATCACAACGTGCTCATTTAAGGCCATAAGTGACTATGTTACAAAGTCGTGCGATTTTGTCAAATTAAACTCGAATAGTTTCTGTTCTACTTATACAAATCGCAACAAAATGTAACATTGAATGACAGTGTGGCATGCTTACAAAATGTGAATCTGATCATAAACTACTATTTTATTAAAATTTCCAAAAGATTAACAAATGGACACAGTTTTCAAAAAATCTGTCAGAAATGTGCACTTTTTGTCCACACTATCACACTTTCTGAACACTCATACAATTTTTGACATATCGAACGACTTAACCTGATAACCAATGGATTTTACTTTACAAGTATCTTATACAACTAGAAAAGTCGACAACTTTTAGAACTTTCGTACGACCAAGACACAACTAAACAACAAGTCTGAGACTTTGAAATATTGCGTACAACCTGCATACAATTGCACGAGCTGTCGTAACGTGTATGTTTTGCATTATGAAATTTTTTTTGAAAATCTATATTTTTTTTTTGAAATAAAAATAATATAAGAAGTTTGTTAGAAAATGATTTTTTAACAAGCTTTAAACAAGGCGAATTCAATAAGGTGAACTCGTCGCTAAAACAACTACAAAGTGAAAAAATACAAACGTGTATTTTGTTAGTGTAAAACAAAACGATATGTCAAAAAATTGACAATTGGTCCCTAAAAGTAGGCAACAGCTGATGATCAGCTGATCTAATAAGTTCAGTCGTATTACAGCTCTGGTCGGGTCAACAGCTCGCGCGTCATTGCCATTATCTCTTAAGGGCAGTCAGGCCGTCCTTTTCATCCGTCTTCGAGAGTTTTACGTCTCACTCTCGCGTGGTTAATTGTGTGGCGTCGCGTAACTATGCGTTGGATACAGTTTCCAGACTATTCTACAATTAACCGCGTGATTTTATTTTAATTGGATTAACTGGAGGAGTACCAACTAAACTCATAATTTACAACTGGAGGAGTGCCAACCAAACTCAAATTATTCTAACTGGAGGAGTTCCATAAAACAGTATAATTTATTGTTCAGATGTCTCCGACTTCCTATACAAAGGTATAGGTCGACTTGCGGTGACTGAACCAACGTTTTTTTAACTGGAGGAGAACCATACAACTCCACTTTAATTATTGTTCAAGTGTCTCCGACTTCCTATACAGAGGTATAGGTCGTTTTACGGAGCCGGAACCAACGTGGAATACCCTGGCTATTTGGTCACGAACCTCTGCCAATCAATTTTAAAGTCAAAAAAAAAAGATCTAATAAGTTCACCTTATTGAATTCGCCTTAGCTTCAAACAATCCATTTAATTACAAGGCCGTCTAAGCTAAAATTATTTAAAAAAACGAACATATTCAAAAGAAGGTTAATTTTTATTATAATTTATATTTCCGGTTTAAAAAAAATTTTTTAAACCAATAATCACCACGCTATGTCTTGATTACTTTGGAAAAACTGAACTCAAGAGTCTTATTTTGCGTCTCATGTACACAATTTCTTCTTGTTGCATCATCTGTGCCAATGGGCCCCCCACATTCTGGTAAATTGTCTAGTTTAAGTTAATGTTAAAAAATTAAATTAAACCAAGCGTTCATATCAGGGAAATGCCAGATCATTTCAATGAAAATTTACCAATAAGAAATAACCCAGCAAAAACTAGGTAATGACTTGCTCTTACTAAACAACATACTTTTCAATGACTATTACATATCATCTGTCTTACTAAGAAGTATTTCAGTAATGACTTGATTTATAATGTGATACGCAAGTACATACTTATTTTTAGACATTAGCTTAGTAAATCAATGTATCGCAGAATAATCTATTTGAATTTGCGTCCTTAAAAGAACCGATCGACTTCTGTAAGTCCATACTATTAATGGGTTATTTAGGTTATTTAAATCAAGTACTTATTTATTGTTATAAAAGTAAGTACTTTATAAGCAACCGTAATAAGTACTTATACCAGTGCTTATTTGTAAGCGAGCGTGGTAAGTACTTGCCTCCAATGAAATTGCCGTGCTAAAACAATGGGTTTAGATGCCAAATTGTAAGTAGTGAAGAACTGTTTTGTAGTACTTTCGACTGATTATTTTGTAATGTGTTGATAATGGTCAAGGGTTAAAATTACGAACAAATTTTATTTGGTAAGCAACCAATATTTTTCTTTTTTGTTCACATTTAATTTTCTTTTTTTACCCGCTAGACAAATACTCCCCAAGCATTCTTAATATCCCACTGTGTTTTATTTATTACTGTTTTATTGTTTCAATTAAATAACAAGAAAAAAAAAGAAAAACTTTGTAAAAGATAACAAAAATTAGAGTTATTGGTTTTTGGTTTTGTTTTGTAAATTTTGGCCAAAGAAAGATTTTCTTATGTGATGTTATGAAATTTCAAAACATACATAAACCTGCATGCATACCTTTAAAATAAATATGTAGTTTTGTTCTGAATCTTATATCCTAACCCAAACGGAAATTTCAATCAAAGTAAGTGAAAATGTGTTTTTCATACGGTAAGCTAAAGGTTTTGTGTGTGTGTGTGTGGGGAGTGTGTCACTAGATATGAGAGTTTAAGTGAGTGTGCATAACTTTCCACTCTTTGTCTGAATACTTTATGACTATTTGTATTTATGTCTGTAATTATTATATTACTGTCGCTGTTGGTGTGGTATGGTGAGTGTTTTGTTGTTTATTTTGTCCTATGTCCATGCTTGCATAACAACAACAACAACAAAAATCATCATCACCAACAAACATGTAGTAGGTATTTTTTGTTGTTATTGTTTTGATTATAACTGTAATTCGTGTGTGTTCGTTGTTGGCAGATTTTTGTCTTTGGCAATTAAATCGATTTGTCATTTCCCTTTCTCTCTCACAAATAAAAACCGTTATACTCTGCTATTAAACGGTATGATGATGATGATGCTGCTGCTGTCATACATGCCTTGCGTTAATACACACACCAAATATTTTTGAGTTTTTTCATGCTTATAAAACAAAATTTTTTATTACATGCTCTACTGGTATGTGTGTGTTTTTTCTTTTTTTTTTTTTGTTTATTTTTTATGTGGTTGTTGTATTTAGCAAAAACCAGCTCAAACACAGTCGTGTGCCGTTTATTTCGTTACCATTGTATGATGTATTTTGGTAGGTAGGTACATAGGTCTTTTTTATTATTTTTTTTTGGCAAAGTTCCTCCTTTCGTTAGTTATAATTTTTTGTTTTGCTTGCGTTCTTCCTCTTTTTTTTTTGTTGTCGTGGCTGTTGTCAATGTTTATTGTTTCGTAAAATCATCGTCACTTTTATGCTTTATTATCCTATTAGCTTTTTGTGTCGTCGCATATTTAGCCTTGTTAAGGAATAAACATGTTTTTCTTTAATAATTCAATTTCTCTTTACGTCTTGTTATTGTTAACATTATTGTTGTTGGTTTTAAATAATATACCTCACTCGCATGCACACTCTTATTGGCAATGTTACCAGATTACAAAAAAATACCTACACAACCTTCACAGAAAAAACTAGGTAATAACTCTTGCTCTTACTAAACAACATACTTTTCAATGACTATTACATAACGTCTGTATTACTAAGAAGTGTTTTTGTAATGACTTGATTAATAATGTGATACGTAAGTAGGTACCTACCTATTTTTAGACATTTGCTTAGATACACACACAATATAACTTTTTATTGAGAAATTTGTTAGAAGTCATTCAAAAATATAACTTTTTATAATTCTCATTTAAGACATTTAGAGTATGAGTTATAATGTTTTGGCAAAGCAGTTCTGATGACTTAGACATTTTCACTGATTTTTAAATTCCAAAATAACCTAATCCAGAATAATCAAACCGAATTTTCGTTTTTAAAAGAATCGAACAATTTCTGTAAGCCAATAATTAATGGGTTATTTAGGTTGTTAAAATCAAGTACTTATTTTTTGCTATTCAAGTAAGTAGGTACTTATTCGAAATCCTATTTGTAAGCGAGCGTGGTAAGTACTTGCCTCCAAAGTCATCGCCGTGTCAAAATAATGTGTTTAGATGCCAAATTGTAAGTAGTGAAGAACTGTTTTCAACATACAGTGCCAACTCGCTTTACGCAACCCTCGATAAGCGCAACTTCTCGATTATTGCAACTCGTAAATTGTTTTCATTGTTGGCTCAGTTAACGCAACTTTTCTTCAAAAATGATTAATTTCTCATTAATATTTACATATTATTTATTTAGATTTTTTAGCTTTAGATTAACCGCTATTCCAAGAATACTGAAATATGCGTGTTGCACTTGTTTTTTGTAGTTCAGATTGTACTCAGTTGAAAGAATCGTTTTTCGTGAAAGGTTATTCTATTCACATTGAATAAATTAAACAAAAAAGTAATATTCGTAAAAAGCTTGAAAGAGGCATTATCTGTAAAAGTGATTTGCGATGAATATAAATTGCATAAATCACCAATATCCAAAAATTCGTTGCAAATGCTGAATTTGGACCAGACAAGCGTGCTACAATAATAGTTTATGAATATCAAAATATGAAAAAGAATTTGTACAAGTGGTTTATGCAGCCATATTAAAACATAAGAGAATTTGCGCCCTAAAAAATTGAGACTCGGTTATCACAACAACCTCAGTTTTCGCAACGGCCAAAATTTCTATTAGTTGCGTTAAGCGAGGTTGCACTGTATTATCTTGTAATGTGTTACTTTGCTAGGTTTATAGAAAATTAACAACAAAATTACAATTTGTTTAAAAAATCACATTACAAACAAAATTTATGAAAAGAACAATTAATTTAAATATAAAGTTAAATGTAGCCATCTGGCAACAATTTTGTGCTGCCATTGTTGTTAGATGAGTTTGTCAACAACAACAATGGTGATAATGATGTCGAAAAATGATAAGATGATGATTTTGCCCGATTAGCAACAATAGAACAAGAACCACAAGCCTGATTTATGCAATATTAATACAGACGTGTTTTATTAAACATTTACACAATATATTGTATAAATAATGTTTTTCCATGACATTTGCTTTATCAAAAAAGTTCAAACGTCAATCACATTCTTTATGGTTGGTAATACATTTTGTAATGGAAAACTTTTTCTTATTTTCCTTGTAAATTTTTAAATATGCAATTACCTACTTTGTGGTTGTGTGCATTTAATAAATGTTGCATGTTAGCTAAAATTGTTACGATTATTTGCTGGTTTATGCCAAATTATAATTTAAATAAATTGATTTTACAATTATTAAATCAACACAAATGGGCACAAGGAAATATGTATGACGCAGTTTTAATAACTAAGTGAAACACAGCTTAGTAAACGGGTAGCATACTAGCGATGAATGGAGTTAACTTTACAGAGATCGTTAACAAAAACTAATAAATTTCAAATTTTTCTAAAAAGAAACTTAGAACGCATATTTTAAGTAAAAGAAATAGGTACCCTACAAGAAATGAATGACTGAAACTAACACATACAAACTGTTTTTACTAACACATTTGCAACAGTTTTATATTGAATTGCTGCTACCGGGAAAAAATGCATAAGCAAGAGTGAGACAGCTAATCTGTGTTAAATTCTTGACTTTCAAAACAAAAAATTTTTGTAAAATAGTGCTGAATTATTAACATTAAAATAAGAAATATTTCTTAAATTAGTTTTTCAATAATTGGGGTTTTTGGACGAGTCTTTGCAGAAAATACACAAGAAGTAAACGGTAAGTAAAAAAGTAGCAGCATTATATTTATTTATGTACTATATGCACATTTTCATAATTTTTAATTTTTTAGTAATCCAAGCCGTAATACAAAGGATGCCTTTACCATGCACAAGAATTTAAATGAGCCGTCCGGAATCATCGACGATTAAATAATATTAATACGTAATATAAAATATAATACTTAATTTAAAAAAATTAAATTGTGTTTTATTAAAATATGTATACCCGTAAGCTTTGACCAGTATATTCATCAAGTATGATTTGTCAACTATGACTGGTATATATAGCAGGTGTGATTAGTCAAATGTGACTAATATTTATATCATTGCTGATTAGCAAACAGCAGTGGAGTGAGCAGTTCAAATATATGTTCAATAGTCGATATAAGTCATAAGTTAAAGGGAGATGCAAAATCACACGTACATAAAAGTTTCCATCAATTTTTTCATTTTGCCCTTAATAACTTGATAGAAACTTTTGACCGATATATCCATCCCAGTGACAGTCATATGACCGGTCAAATGACTGTCACTGTTCTTGTAGGGTAGGTACTTACAGATATAACAAAATAAAACACTGAGTCAATGTCACATTAGACGTTTTTAAAGAGATTCTACCGAATTAAGTATTCAATATTTTTTGCTACACATTTTTTAATAAACTAAACTTTAATCTGTTTTTTTTTTTTTTAACTTTTTTACAGCACACGCAATTTAGATGAGTGGCCTAGCCTACGCATCAATAAAATTCTAATTGAATTCTTATTTTTTCTTTAAGAAGTTTTTTTCCGCTAAAGACTTAATATTGTTGTCACAAGTCTTCCGCTTAATTTATTTATTGTAAACAATACAACAACAAAAAATAACAGTATTATTAATCAGTTTACAAAATATTTAGACATAACGAATGCTTTTTTTCCCTGATGACAACATGAGAAAAACATTAACAACATTACACGCTGATTGATTTTAAATACAATGGGCGTATAGAAATAAAAAAAAAATTTATTCGCTCTATCGAAGACATTAAGGGTAGTCACAGAAAGTGACATAATAACTAGTAATGGGGTTAGCAAATAGTGCAATTTGTAGAAAAATCTTTATTTACAAACATTCTATTAATAAATATTTAAAAATTATTTTATTAAAAAAAAAAAAGTTTATTTCACAACAAATTTATAAAACATTTTTTGATACGGTGTTTTGTGTTTAAACTGTGAATATCTCTTATCTATTAACTGCCTTAAGACATAAATATCAATTACACTAAAATTTTTGTTATAACAAGTGCATGTATATGTAGTATATGCGATTGACATCTAATCTTATCGTTAATTTTCAGTGTTGTTACATCATCAGAAATGATTCAGTAAAATAAAATGGGTAAATTATACAAGTAAGAATGCTATATTCAGCCGTGCCGAATCTTATAATACACAAACATAGATATAGTGACCACATCGTAGATTAAGCAGCTAATATACGGCATGTGTTTTACATCTGACTTGACAAACTACGAACATGTAGTGTGTTACCTTTAAAACATTACTTCTGTAAAAAACATCTGTTGAGACATCTGACAAAATTTCAATTAGAGCGCGCTCTATTTTCTTCTGTCAAAACATGTGTAATCAGCCGTTGGCAGAAATCTCTGCTGCTGCAAAGCAGTCAGCGTAAAAGTACAATTTTGACAGACATGTAGATTTACATACATATGTCTCACAAATTTAAAAGACAGATTTAAAAAACATGCCGTGTGTTATAAGCCTTTAGTCTACATTTTAGATTTAATGTTAGACGTCAATTAGCTTTATTATTTCCGACGCCATCTTTGAGTTAGAACAACTTTTCAAATAGGTAACTGTGTTCTACTATTTAAGATCTTTCATTTCATATTGATGGGGTTAGAAAAAAAAATATTGTGCCATTTGTTTAGGGCGCCATCTTGGATTTTAATTTTTTAAAATTTACTGGTTAAGTGGGTGCATTTTAATTACTAGATTTGACCCATATATAAATTTATTCTACGTCATTTTACAGTGGCGGCCATCATGGATTTTAAATTTGTTAAAACTGTATTATATATCGCTTCTTTCTTTACATAAGCAGAAAAAAAATCGATTTTAGTTTTTATATTTTAGAAAAAACTTCGAGTAAATGTATTTTTGTGCTTATATCTCAGTTAGTTTCAATTTTTTAGAAATAGTTTTTCAGTTTACGGCTTATATTTAAGTGTCTTTAACATGTCCTAAAATTAGTAAAGAGCTTTAGTAATTTGACAAAATAAAAAAATAAATTATTTTTGCTTATAACTTTTACAATTAGTGACCGATTTGCCCAAATTAAATTACGAATAGCTCTAGAGTCACATCATACCTAAAAATATTACCAAACGCGTCTATAAATTATTCTAGGGGCAAAAACTGTAGATTTTAATGGTAAAAATATGGAAAAATTTTAAGGCAGTCGTATTTATTTGCTCATATCTTCGAAAGTTAAAGGGCGATTGTCGTGGATTTCAATAGCGATACATTTGCTCATATTTGCAAAAGATTGCTACACCATACAGATGTGTGCCATGTGAGGGGGTTTCTAAAATTTGATTTCAACAAACACACAAACAGATCGACTCCCCTAGTGATTAGCTTTCAGAAAATATGTTTTTTTTTTAGGATCGGAAATAAATATTGTAGGAATTACAATGCTATATATACTTTTGGCACCACAGGTGAAGGGTATAAAAACAGAGGCAGTCGTGTTTATTTGCTCATATCTCAGAAAGATATGGCGTTATAGTTTTGAATTTCATAAGTGATTCATTCACGAGTATTTTTAAATGATTGATACTAAACTCAGGTCAGTGCAACAAGTAGGGGCTTCTTAATATTGATTTCAACTATCCCACGGATATACATATATTTCTCAATCGACTTCCCTATTCCTAGTAATGGGATCGGAAATGAATGTTGTAAAAATTACTAATGGAATTGTAAAGCGATATAAGCCTTGGCTGAACAGGTGAAGGGTATAAAAATATCATTTTAAATAAAAATATTTTTGATTTTTTTTTGCTCTTCAAAAATTGGAAAACTATATATGTATATCATCTTCCCCGCCAGTTTCATTTGGCCTGGAATAGTTTTTTTTAATTTCTGTGACAATAAGTAAAAAACTGCTTAAGTCGTCATTAGTAAAAATGGAGATAATCACATTATCGCAATCATGGAATTGAAAACTACCCTCAGGCAAAATTTCAACTATTTTAAACAACTTTACAGGAAGTTATAGCTTATATTTCTTCAACAAACAATGTCATTTGGAATAATAATTTTTTTTAACTTAAAATTTTGCTAAATATATGTATATATTTAAGCCTTTATTCATAATAAATATTAATCACTACAAAGAAATAAAAAAGTAATGATAAAATAATTATACGAAAGTTCATTTTGTTGAACATAGGGCGTCAACGAATTCTTTCCATCTATTGCGATTTTCGGCCAGTGCTTTGGCTTGGTTCCATGTTATGTTGACTATTTCACATTCACGTTGAGTAGTTCGTTGCCAGGTATTACGAGGTCGACCGACTCGGCGTTGACCTTGGGGATTCCAGTCTAGGGCAGATCTAGCAATATCATCTCTTTGTCTCCGAAGTATATGGCCTATCCAGGACCATTTACGTTTGCAAATTTCTGCTGCTACTGGTTGACATTTGGATAGCGTGAGTAGTTGCTCGTTTGTTACCCAGTTGGGCCAAAATATTCCAAGAATTATCTTTGGACAACGGTTAACAAATGCTTGAAGTTTTCTTATTTGTTGTTGTGAAGTACCCCAAGTGGTACAGCCATACAATAATATTGACATAACACTGCATTGAAATATACGGATTTTAGTTTTTCTAGAAATATTTTTTGATCTCCATACTTTAAATAGACTATGAAATGCAACTCTAGCTTTATTAATTCTATTATTGATGTCATTTTCTGAGCCACCGTCGCTTGTAAGAATGCTTCCGAGGTAGCAGAAGGACTCAACATCTTCGATATTTTCACCATTCAATGTTAAGGGAGTATTTAAAGTGTTACCGATCCTTAGCAGTTTTGTCTTTTTGACATTGATTCTTAAACCAACCGCACTTGCATTTTGTGTGAGAACTTTGAGTTTGTCTTCTATATCAGAAAAACGGTGTGCCATTAAACACAAATCATCGGCATAGTCAATATCATTAAGGAATTCGTTTAAGTTCCATCGGATCCCACGCGGTGAATCTAAATTGGTCTTTTGCATGACACAATCTAGGAGAATTAGAAATAGAGTTGGTGATAAGACACAGCCTTGCTTAACGCCACGGTTTGTTTGGAAAGGTTGGCTATCCTGACCGTTAAAACGCACAACGCAAGTTGAGTCATTGTAAAGTTCCTTAATAAGATTGATTATCTTTTCAGGAATACCCTTAAGAGCCAATGCATTCCATAGAGCGTTCCTAGACAGTGTATCGAATGCACGCTCGAAGTCCACAAAAAGAAGATACAGTTGTGAATTATGTTCAACAGATTGCTCAATGATGATACGTGTGTGTTAATATGATCCGCACAAGAGCGGTTTGGTCTAAATCCAGCTTGTTCTTTGCGGAGAAGAGGTTCCACCACCGGCATTATTCTTCCCAAAATTAAAAGCGACATTACTTTACATATTGTGTTCTGTAGAGTAATACCTCTCCAGTTTTTGCATGACGTTAAGTCACCCTTTTTGGGGACAGTTATTACTACACCTTCCTTCCAAGAACGAGGTATACAATTTGTATCCCATGCTTCGCTTATAATTGGGGTTAAGGATTTGGCAAGTGTTGTTGCACCATATTTTAGGAGTTCACCTGGAATGTCGTCACTACCGGGAGCTTTTTGGTTCTTCAGATTCTCCAGGGTTTTTTGTACTTCATGTAAGGTTGGTGATGACGTTGATATTAGCCGGTTTGGATTGCGGCGTGCTTCCGACAAAGGGGAGGAAGTTTCTACAACATTTGCGAGTTCTGTTGAGAAATAATCCCGCCATCTTTCGAGCTGTTGGTCAATGGTAAATATATGTACGTAAGTGAATATGCTCTTTAATTTATATGGCGCAGAAATCATATAACAGTCTATTAAAAATCAACATAAAAAATTAAAAGTGCTGTCCTGATAGATATAAAAACACACAGACATAAGCAGTTTTTCCTTATTGCCACAGATTTGTTGGTTTTTTAAGATTTTTTTTTTGTTGATGGGCTTCAGCTGGCCGGTATATGTTTTTTTTATATTTCTGATTATTTTTTTTTTATTTTAAAGTGTCAATAAATTATCAGATATAACCGCTAGCTAAATACAGTTGATCATCACCCCTTTTATTTCTTTGAAAATTATTAGAACACAAACCTAATAAAACTAAATTTGAAAAAAAAAATTATTTTAATTTCATAACTGTTTTATTTTTCTAACATTTTTCACGCTTTATGGATTTCAAAATTAAATCATTTATAATTTGTTTGTCTTTTCTTGTACATAAACTCAGTATTTCATGTCTGGCATATTGTCAAAATCTACCGCCAACAAATTGCGTGCGGTTTGCTTTGCTATTGTTTATGGGACCTTATTTAAACATTTAATTTTGTAACATTTGAAATTGTTGTGTACAACAACAAACAACACATTTAAATTCAATTTAATTTTTTCTATACGGGGGAAAAAAATTTAAATTAATTAAACTAAATTTAAGCAAAAATAAATTTAATGTGATTTCCGTTTATTAACATTATTTTTATGGTCTATTCTTTAAATAAATTCTATTTGAAAAGAGAATGCCAAGGAAAGTTTAACAAAACTTTTAATGAAGAGCAATCGTTTGAAGATGATATCCCATGGTGACAATTAACAAATAACATTTGGCTGTTAGTTGAAAAGTCAGTTTGGAGATGAAAGAGATGGTTGGTTGGTCTTAATGTGATTTAGTTTGTAAAAAAATAATTAATTAAGAGATAAATTGAAACTAATGAAATGCAAGTAGAGAGCAGTTGTGTGCAGAATTAAAATAATTGGTTTAAACATTATTAAGTAATTTGCAAAATTTAATTAAAATCTAACAATTTGTTTCGTAAAATTTTTTCCTATTCTTTTATTAGTATTTTTTTTGTAAAAAAAATATGGTGCAATAAATTGATAATAAAACAGTTGGTTAAACAAGTAAAGCAGTGTATATAAATACAAATCCATAAACACCAAAACTATCTATGTACATCTATATCTATATATATAAAAGTGAAACTCTGTGTGTGTGTGTGTGTGTGTGTTAGCTTTAGACTCCGAAACTGTAAAACCGATCGGACTCAAACTTTGGCAAGTTGTTGTACACATTCTAGGGAGTGTTTACGGGCGGGGCCATGCCCATAAAAAATTAGTTATCATTTTTAGCTACTTGCACTTGACCGATTTTTCTGAAACTTTACACACATATTGAGCTGTCATGACTATATAATTTCGTGATAAACAAAGTGGGTGGGGCCACGCCTTTAAAAAAGTTTTGATTTTGAGGTACTTGCACTGGACCGATTTTTCTGCAACTTTGCACACATAATGAGCTGTCATGATTATATAATTTTGTGATTAGAAAAGTGGGCAGGGCCACGCCCATAAAAAAAAATTATAATTTTGAAGTATTTGAACTGGACCGATTTTTCTAAAACTTTGCACACATATTGAACTCTCATGATTATACAATTTCGTGATTAGAAAAGTGGGCAGGGCCACGCCCATAAACAAAAATTATAATTTTGAAGTACTTAAACTGGACCGATTTTTCTAAAACTTTGCACACATATTGAACTCTCATGACTATTTAATTTCGTGAGTATAAAAGTAAGCAGTGCCACGCCCATAAAAAATAAGTTATCATTTTTAGCTTCTTGCACTGGACCGATTTTTCTGAAACTTTGCACACACATATTGAGCTGCCATTATTATAAAATGTCGTGATTAGAAAAGTGGGCAGTGCCACGCCCATATAAAAAAGTTATAATGTTAAGCTTCTTGCACTTGATATTCAATTAAAATTCAGAATGCATTTTTATTCATTAAGGGGAGTAGCAACGCGCGCCGGGCTTGGCTAGTATAAAACATAAACAAGTTTAACGCACAAGACATTCCTACTAATGAAACTGCTACGCCTTTTTAGCAGTCATTAACATTTTTCTTAAATTTCTTTTCTCCAACTAGTATTCTCAGACAAAAAGAAATTGAAGCACACTTTTAAGGTTATTAAACTTTAGGCTAAACGACAAAATTAATAAGTTTTAACTTAATGTAAAATAGATAAGACTGCAAAAAATATTTAATAAAAGTGATGATTGAATATTCTCAATATTTGTTTTGTATGAATGAAAATCAAAATAAACTTAAAACATACAGTTATTTAAAAAAAAGATTCAACTGACTGTAAGTCAGTTACTTATTTAATACAAGAGTAGGTACACATGGCTCTTTAAAATAATAAAAAAAAATCATTATTAACTCACACCAAGTTTGTGCTACTTATTCTATAAAAACATCGATCTGGTCTTATTGAAAAAAAAACACTAAAATTAACATTAACATTTTTATTAATGTTCATATATGGATGTGTGCCAGTTAACGATCTGCTCTCTTCATCATCAAATCATAAACAAATTTAAATAACTCCCTCCTAAATAGTAGAGTGTTAATTTTTGAAACCAGTTTTTTTGTTGTTCATTTTAGGGAAGAAAATGTTGCGTATTTAGCAGATCAATAAACTCTTTAGAGTATTTAACCAAATCAAAGCAAAGAACCTCATAATTCTAATGGTTTATAGGCTTGAAATTTTAGAGATTTGTTTTTTTTTTTTTAACCCAATTTCATATGTTTACTTTCTAAACACACAAAAAAGAAATCAGGTGATAATAATAATAAAAAACATTTCACATTTAATTATCACTTTAGAAATAAAAATAAAATAAACGTAGTAAAAAGTATCCATAACATACATACAGGGTGGGTCAAAAGTTGTCATGGGGTTTGAAAATCAAAAAACTTTTTCGTTTATATTTTTTGTTATTTTCTTTTCAGAATAAAGAACTTTTAAATTCACAACAGAACAAAGAACCAGAATTTTAGAATTTTATTATTTGAACAAACTATTAATTATTTTAACGCAAAGAGCATATCGTCGACATTTTAGTGTCAGAATTTTGCCCTTTGTAGAAATGATTTGTTGCCTTATATCGTCATCACTAACATGACACCGTAAGAGATTTATCTAGAACCGGTTGACCAAGTTTAGTGAAAAATATTAAACGTGTAGAGCAAAGTGTAAACGAAACATCGAAAACATCTACCAAAAGGCATTCCGCTCAGCTGGCAATGACTTGTACGTCACGCACTTTAAAAAAGATTTACTGTTTTTCCCATATACGGTGCAATTAGTGCAAGAATTGAAGTCCGCAAATCATCGGCAACATCTAAATTTTGCAGTTGAAATTTCGATAGTTGGCCAAAAATGAGATCAACTTTATTGAAAATCTCATAAAGAGTAATGAAGCTCATTTTTATTTAATTGGCAAAACTTCATTCGATAATAAGCAGAACTGCAGAATCTGGGGATCTGAATATCCAAAAGCTATTTATCACTACTAAATGCACCGCATTAGGTATACAGTATAGTGTGGCATGACACTTAAAAATATCAGTGGGTTTTACTTCTTCGAAAATAAAGATGGAAGTGTTGTTACATATATACAATCTGCTCTTAAAAACAGACCTGAGATATGGTTTCAGTTGGATAAGTCACTGCCCACACTGTCGAAAACACAATCACTCTTTGAATTACAATTTTTAAAGAGCGAATAAGTTCCAGAAATTCGAGACGCATTCGCCAGAATTCTCAGCACCCGACTATTTTATTTGGGGTTTTTTGAAGAAGAGAGTTGATGTGAACAAGACCGAGACAATCCTAAAACTCAAGGCCAACATTTTTACATAAATTCAAGCGCTACAGCCACAAATTTTGCAAGATTATATGAATAATGCTCTAAAACATGTCCATCGTAGCGAATCTGAAAACGAGGGTTATTGAAGTGATATTATCTCCCAAACTTTGGTAAAAAAATTTCAATTTCAAATATTTTATTAAAAAAAATAGCTAAATAGTTAAGTCCCTTGGTAACTTTTGTTGCACCCTTTCTTTTCTTTTCTTTTCTTTCCTTTAATAAAAGAAAAACTAGAACAATATGATCTAATTATAAGAATATTTGTTTAGGTGGGTTCTTTTTAAGCATTTCTTAATTTTGTCAATAAAATATTTTAATACATTCAGGAAATAAAATAAAAATGAGATCTTTAAACTATAACAGGCTGCCCACTTAAAATAAACCACCTTTTAATAGCCACTATTTAGTATTCATTGAATCATTAAAAAATATGTCTCATAGCCCAGAGCACACAGACATACAAATAATAGTGGTGCTTAAGGCGCCTAATTATGCTACAGATCGAAATATATTTATACGACTGAGTAGAAAATACAATAAAAGTCAAGAGGGAGGACTTAGGAAAATCAAATTTGGTATTGTTTTTTTTTTTTTTTGGCTTTTAAAATCGTTCCAATCAAAAAATATTTTGTACGTCTGTCTGCCCGGTGTATCTTAAAATTGCTAAAATACCCAAATTCGTAAAAAAAAATATTTTTTAGAAGAACTAGGGCGCAAAGAGTTTTCATATAGCAGACACTTAAAATTGTTCACACAAAACAGTTTTGGTGCGTTCTTTTTTAAGACTTTATCAATAATTTTGCTCTATTTTCTGAAATTTCATACATTTTGTATACAAAATCTTAAAGGGGTTCACGTCATCGGTTTTAGTATTGTAAAAATGCGAGATTTTTTTAGGTTAGGTTGAAAAGAGAGTCATCAAAAGCCTAAATCATTAATAATCAATAATCTTTATTTGAATCGATAGTACGGTCCATTTAATTTAATGTTTGAAGATTATTTCATGCAAATGTTGACCGTGACTGCGCCTCAAATGGTTCATCCGCTTAGTCCAATTTTGAATAAATGCTTCAATGTTGGCTTCCAATTGAAGCGGGCATGTGTGTATAGACATGAGCTTTAACATAGCTCCAGAAAAAATAGTCTAAAGGCGTTAAATCGCACAATCTAGGCGGCCAATTGACCGGCCCCAAACGTGAAATAAAATGTTCACCGAACTCGCCTCTCAATAAGTCCATTGTTAAGCGTGTTGTGTGGCATGTGGCACCGTATTGTTGAAACCACATGTCATGCAAGTCAAGCTCTTGCATTTTGGGCAAAAAAAAAGTTGGATATCATTTCACGGTAGCGCTTACCATTCACAGTTACGTACGAATCGATAATTGATGGTCATTATTAACACTGGCCGATACAGCTGCGATATATTCTTCACTTCGCACTCTACGTAAGCGTGTTGGTGGTTTAATGTCCAACAATGTAAATTTGGTGCGAAATTTAGTCACAATAGCCCGAATAGCCGCTTCAGTGGGTCGATTAAACTGACCATAAAATGGAAGAAGCGCGCGATGAACTTTCTTAACACAGCACGCATTTTGATAATAAAATTCAATAATTTGCAAGCGTTGTTCGTTTGTAAGACGATGCATGGTTAAATTATAGACCAAACTGAAGATGTTTGACAGTGAAACAAAACACAAAACGTGCGTCAGCTGTTTTAAGCAGTGTTGCCAATAGCTAAAAAATCACCCTTTATGTATGCTCAATTGGCATGTTGAGCGTTCTAAACACATAACAACCATGTATAAAAGTTTTAAAAAATTTTTTACTTTTGATCTTTAATCTAACCACACACAAAAAGCTTTTTTTTTGCTAAAGGTAAGCGCTTAACCCGACTACTTTTTAAGTACGTGAAAAATCGGCAGCAACGTCTATTATTAAGATGCCTTCTCTGAACGTTAAAACACATTTTATTTAACACATTAACAACAGAAAAATTGTGCAATTTTGCATTTTAGCTGTAGTAAAACTGGTGACGTGGATCCTGGAAAGTGTAGTTCTGCTAATAACTTTTTAACAAAGTGGCAACATGTTATTAGAAATTCTTAAGTCTTTATTACACTTTAATTTCTTTCTGTAGCTTAGTTATAGCCATTGTTTTAATTTCGCCATTGTAAAGAAAATAAAACAAGTAAGAGCACTATATTCGGCTGTGCCGAATCTTTCATACCCACCACCAATTTTGTGTACATTTAAAGCACAATATTTTTTGTTATTTTGTTAATCGCTATAGAATAATCTCTTTATAATAAAATATGTATCACTTTCTTTGTAGAGGGTGGTTAAATTTTAAGGGCCCATGTTTAAGGTGAACCACATGTAACCTTCAACTATTTTCTTGTATTTCATTTGACATTTCTCAATCTCAGACTAACTCAATTTGAACCGTGGAAAGATACGCAATCGAGCAACGCTTTTAAATATTAAAGATTTTTATAAAAATGGGCGTTAAAATCAAAATTAATTTTGTGCACTTCGTGATTCTTTTGGTCAACATAATCGTTCGAATTCGACCACAATCGTGAGAATTGTAAAAAATATTTAAATGTCTGCAAAGCAGGTCTGTATGAAATGTGAAAACATCTGTGAATGTCATCTTAGTTCGTTGAATGGGAAACATTGCTGTTTTTCACGATAACGTGGCAAAAGAGCAAGCAACCTCGACTCATCATCGTGCCCAACAATCGAGCATCAACAGTGTCATTGAAAATTTGCACTATCGGATCGTGGTGTGGCGACTAGGTTGAGGGGCCATTTGGCCGATATTTTGTTCCATACATAATTGAAGCATACAAATATTATCATTATAAAAATAAATGATAATAATTTCATAATAATTTTATTCAAAATCAACATAGTCCCTTAAAATTAAACCACCCATTATAACTTCGGTATGCTAGTAAAATGTTTTCGTAAATTTAGTCTTTCAATGAAAGTGGCCGTTTAAATACGCGTGTCAATAAAGTTTCTGCTAATAAACATAACTTAGATATTTCAATATAGTCCTTTAGTATTCCAAAATCTTTATTCATAGAGAATTTACATGAATTTAAGAGGAAGAAAGTTAAATTTTAAGGGCCACAGGGTGATTTAAAATATACATTCTCTGCATTTTTCTAAAACGGGAAATTTATTAGTAAGATTTTGATTTTTAAACTTCTATAACATTTTGCTTTTAAAAGATTTTGAAACGAAATAAGTTTTGTATAATTTTAAAATTTGTTAGCCATTAGCACATGAAAATAAATTGTTTATAATGTTTAGAGATAATTTTTTTTGACTTAGGTCAAAATTTTCCTAAATTCGCATTTTTAATAGAGCATAACTTAAGGAGAACATAAGCATAAGTTGTTAGCATGCCATCTAGTAGTTGCTAGTAGAGTCATCTATCTTATCATCTTTATCTTATATTTAGCTACAGTACAATAAATGTCGCAGTGTAAGATGAATAAATGCTAATATATATGACTAATATATTTTTATAAAATTTTAAGGAAAAAAGTGTGCGTGGCACATCTATTTTCCGTTATAACGAAGACTTTGACCAAAAAGCCATGTTTGCAAAATTTCAGAATTTGAAATATACACTGTGCGGTATAAATTTTCGTACATTTTTATCTATAACTCTTTTCCTAATTCATAGATTTAAGCGATTTTCAGGGAAAAATATTCTTTTGACTCGATAAATATAGATTCGAAGTTTCATGACTACGTTTATGCGTCTGGACACAATTCAAAAGTGAAAGTGGGCGTTATAGTAGGCGTGTGAAAGTTGTTTTTGCTAATGAGTACAACTTAGGTGTTTCAATATAGTCCTTTATTATTCCAAAATCTTTATTAATAGAGAAATTATATGAATTTTAGGTAAAACGTTATATGGGAGGTGGGCGTAAAAAAGGGCGTGGCACCTTAATTTTTTGGCATAGTAATGAAATTGCCTAGGGGGATAGACGTAGCAAAATTTATCATCATACCTCTAATTTTAGCGGTTTTATGAGCTTTTAAATTTCATTAACGGTAGATAACGTGAAAAGTGGGCGTTATAGTAGGCGTGTCAAAGTTATTTTTGCCAATGAGTACAACTTAGGTGTTTCAATATAGTCCTTTATTATTCCAAAATCTTTATTAATAGAGAAATTATATGAATTTTAGGTAAAACGTTATATGGGAGGTGGGCGTAAAAGTGGGCGTGGCACATTGATTTTCCGTTACAAAAAAGCGTCTCACCAAAAACCAAAGTGTGCAAAATTTCAGAGTCGTACATCAAATTTTGTTGCTTTTATGACGTTTTTGTTTTTAAATATACCGAAAAATACACTGTGCGGTATAAATTTTCGTACATTTTGATCGATAACTCCTCTCCTAATGCATAGACATTTAGACAATTTTTGGGGGAAAATATTGCCTTTACCCAGGAAATATATATTCGAAGTTTCATGAGTCTACGTTAATCCGTTTGGACACAATTCCATTTTTTCCGATGTTCGTAGGACACGGTTTTTTCGACCTACTCTTGCTTTTCGAGCTATAACTCTCTTCCTAATATTCCGATTTAGCCCATTTTCAATACCAAACAAACCTTGTCTATAAGAAAGATTCTGGCAAAATTTGAGCCCCCTAGCTTTTTCGGTGCGACCTCTATCGTGCTTTCAACAGACGGACAGACGGACGGACATAGCTAGATCGTCATAAAATCAAACCCCGATTCAGAATATATATACTTTATGGGGTCTAAAATGGATATTTCGATGTGTTACAAACGGAATGACAAAATGAATATACCCCCACCATTTTTTTGGTGGCGGGTATAAAAATAATTATGTATGTAGGTAGACTCAATTCTTTTTGAAGAAAGATGATTGTAAACAAACTTTTCTTTTTAACGAGATTTGCAATTCAGACAGAATAAAAACAGTGTTGCCCATAGTTTAATAGCATCTGCAGTTTTGACTTGTAATTCTTTTTACTTTCTCCGCCTATGACAAAGTTGAAGTACATAGAATCAAAGTAGCAAACAAATACATTATAATGAATGAAAATAAATAAAACAATGCATGTATATTTACACATTATGTGCAACTTTTAAATACATATGAAGAAGTGTAACAAATGTGTCGAGTGTGTTTAAGTAGCGGCGACAACAATTGTCTGCCTACTTAAGAACGAGTGCTCATTTCCTGGACATTCGGAAAAGTTTGATTAGTTTCGCAATTTTTTGCTTTTCTCTCAATTGTTTCAAAAATGTACGAAATATGTGGGGAATTTGTGCAAAAATACAAAAAAAAAGTCTTCCTTCTATTAAAAACACACACAAATTTAAATCACAATTGAAAGAAGGTATGAAGGTTTGAAAATATTTTTAAATTTGGTCATAAGCAGAACAAATTAGAGGAGGGCAAATAAACTCACAATAAAAGCTTAAGTAAATACGAAAAATAAAAATCCACCACCGTTATGGAAACTGAAATGTTAACCACAAGAAGAATGAAAGACAAAAATTTTTTAAATAAGGAGGCCAAAGGAAAAGTTTTTAAAAGGATTTATAAAATTGTAAAATACATTTGAAAGATGATTTAGTGATTTGTCTCGTTTCAAATTTTAATAAGTTTTTAATATTTTGAGGGGGTGTGGCACATCCCCTATACAAGCCAAATATTAGTAAGCGAAAACTTTGTTTAAATGTGCCATATATAAATAGTTTTATATATGGAAGTTTATTATAGTGGAGGGCCAGTATCGCGCCAAGCAATTTTTCAAAAATTTAGATTTATAAAAAAAATTTTAAAATATTTTGAGTTGTGCTTATTTTTTATTTTCAGAAATATTTTAAAAACTTCTACAATTTCATTGTTAATTTTATCTATATATATAAAAATCAATGTGTGTTTGTATGTTTGTGCTTTATAGACGGTTAAACGGCTGGACCGATTTCCTTGAAATTTTCACAGAATCTTTCTGTATGTCTGGAAAGAACTATAGGCTATACTTTGGTTTGAAATTGTAAGTGGGCGGGGTGTCACGCCCTATTAAAGAATAAGTATTAAATATTATATATCACGAAAGTTAATGCAGGTAGAGTCTTCAAATTAAGTACGGTAAACTTTCACATCCACACGAACATTTGGGTAAAAATGGGCGTACTTGCAATAGTAGGCGTGGCCACATAAATTAAATACTAAAATTCGTATATTTGAAAAACGATATCGATTAGAGTAGTAAAATTTTGCAAGATCAACTTTGACATCCAAATGAACATTTAGGCAAGAAATGGGTGCATTATCAATAGTGGGCGTGCCACCTACCAAATGAATTAAATACTAAAATTCGTATATCTGGAAAACGATATCGATTACTAAAATTTTGCAAAAGCAACTTTGATATTCAAATAAACATTTATGGAAAAAATGTGTGCATTAACAATAGTGGGCTTGGCACCTACCATATGAATTAAATACTAAAACGATATCGATTAGAGTACTAAAATTTTGCAAAAGCAACTTTGATATTCAAATAAACATTTATGGAAAAAATGGGTGCATTAACAATAGTGGGCGTGGCACCTGCCATATGAATTAAATACTAAAATTTGGGGTGGCGAAGCACACCGGGTATTAGCTAGTTTATTTATAAAAATAGTTGATTTAGTTTTAGATTAAATAGATTCAGATGAAATGTTCAATAAATTTAATTCTTGCAATTTAAAATTTTAGATTTTTCTTATCCACAACAATCTTCATGACAGTTTCTGTTTTAATTATATTATTATTTTTATTTTTTAATTTAATTTAAATGGCAAGGTTTTTAAAACCATAGAGCCAGGGTATCCCACGTTGGTTTAGTATCCGTAAGTCGACCTATACCTTCATATAGAAAGTCGGAGCTGAACGCCAAACATATAATTTTTTTAAAGTTTTGCAGAGGTTAATTGAGACTCCGGGAAACTGTAATTCGGTACCGCTAACCGACGCCATGCAATTAACTAACGCGCAAAGTCTTCATTCGACAACGATAACGACAATGACCCGACCAGGGTATCAATTCTCATTCTATGAAACTATGAAATGAAAAGTTGTTGTGTGAAATATCATATGGTGCCACCATATACAAAAACTTTTTCATTTCACAGTTTCACAGAACGAGAACTGAGCCCCAGAGCTGAAATGTGACTGTCAATTATATTATGTGACAGCTCAGATGGAAGCACTGATACAAAAAATACCGTTGTGCGATAAAGTTGCCAGATCGGTTTCTTAAAATGAATTGAAAAAAAGAAAACAAAATTTTCATCGTAAAAGAAAAGTATGCCATTGTGCATGTAGATATTTTTCTTTAACTTTTCAGTCTGATCTCATATATTTTGAAAAAAAAAAGAAAATAACGTGAAATAAATCAAGAAAAAAATTAACCTGGATTTGCAAATATTTAATATTTTTCGTTAATCGCAAGTAGGTATTTTGGTATAGGAATACCAACTTTATGTGCTTGAAATTGTTGTTGAATTGTATGTTTGTGAGCAAACACTTAAAATACAATCGCCACGCGTATTTTCTACTTAATATGCAGTTATTTCATTTTTATTGTATTGTATTTGATTTGATTTTTTTTTCTTCTTCTGCATGACACACGTTCAATTCATATTTACAAAACACTTAAATACACACGCACACACGTTAACACTAATACTACTGTTTTATACAGCCCTGTACGACAGGAATTGCTTCCTTTTTTACCTCCATTGTTTGACAAACAGATTTTATAAGAAACTCATTAATTTTTATTTCTATTACTCCCCAATAACTTAAAAAAAAAAACAGAAACAAAAACAAAAATGGGAATAAAAGTATGTATAATGATGATGTTGTATTTGTGGAAAAAGTTTGATGGTATTAGGCAAAAGGGAGAGGAGAGAGAGAAAGTACTATGTACTGCTATAAATATTTTGTATGTTTTTGAAATGTATTAAAAATCAACTGTCATTAACTTGTATTATTTATTTATTTATTCCTCTATTATTAAGCTATAAAACCGTAAAGACATAAAGGCATAACAAGTTTAATATTTTTGGGGTAAATTGAAAAAAAAAAATAAGAACAAGAAAAAGTAGCCATCACTTTTAGTTAAAGTAAAATTCTCTCATCATGGCCACATGATGTTAATGTCAAATTAACCATGATTTTTAGTTTTAATAACTTTTGTATTTACAAAAGTTGCCTTTTCTACAAACAATTTTTCAAACCAACTGCTTTTTTTTATGACAAATGATTGAATTTCTTTGATATAGCAAAATACATACACATATAATTTTCTTAACATTTTTATTTAAGAAACGAAATTTTCCAAATTAAAGAAAGAAAAGAATCCCTGGCTGAGTTTTAATTTCTTATGGGAAATGATTTGCTTTCGTCAACTGAGAAAAAGTCATCCATAAACTAATTGTAAGTAAATAAAATCATTGATGTGTACTAATGTTGCGACAATTTTTTTCTTTCTTTGTTTCTTTGTTCGCTTAAAATGTAGAAATTATTCAAGAGAGCAATCATGGTTTCTTAAACTGCATAAATATGTATTATTATAACACCTCCTGTCGTGCGTCAAGAAAGCAATAATACAAATTCTATTGGTTGCTTTTATTGTTGCATTTATAGTTATCCTGGCGGGTTATTAAATGTCGAATTGCTGTTCACTTTTGGTTGGCATGGGAACGTTTTATGCGGACTTTAAAAAGCCCGCAAAGAATGATATTCTGTTGGGAAAATAGTTCAGATAGAATCAATATTTTAGTAAAGAAGCAATAATTGTTTAGTCCTTTGGAAAATGCATGGGAATGTTGAAAATCGAACAAATTAATTTTTACACAAGAAGAGAAAAAAATCTTTATTAAACAGATTTGCAAAACGCCAATCAGAACTAGTGAATAACAAAACGATAATAATAATGCGTTTGAGAAAGTGCTTAAGTACGGAAAAGTTTTTGCTGTCCTCGACATGCTAAAAACATTATGCTTTGTTTGTTTGATGCAAGAGTAAAATTTAATATTTATTGACCCACGTTCTTTCGAGTTCGTATAATTAAAAAGCCTAGAACACAAGCAGTGGTCTAAAGGCAATCCTCTTCAAGATTAGCGAGTCCTCTAGGCAACCCTTTTATCCGTGTTTTATGTATTAGAAAGTTACTTTACGGCTAGTTACCATCCAATAGTAACTTGTACGGTGCTCTGCAAAGTTGTGCAGACTATATCAAATTGCCGTTTCAACGAACCCTTGGACTTTAACAATTTACTTACTGAATAGAGTGTCCCGGTGGACTAGTCAGTAGTGTGCTGGTCTGCTAGTTTGGGGGTTGCGGGTTCAATTCCCGCCAGAGTCTCTGGACTGGTCTGCTTCTCTTTCTCTTCTATTCTAGATATTTCTATTCTTATTCTATTCTTCTCTTCATTTCTATATTAAGGCGTCACAATGGACCGTAATGGACTCCGGGTGAGGATAACTTTGCACCAGTCTTATCTAATTACCTACCTACTTACTGAATGCAATTACATTCATCATTTTTGAAAGAGTAAAGTGGTGGATCTAAAAGACATTTGATAGGTCCTGACACTAAGGAGTGAGATCGAAAAAATCTTAACACTCGTTTTGCCTCTTAACTTTTTTCGTAAGCAATATTCAAATTTATGTTTTTTGATCTAGTTATCTTTGAAAAATATGTCTGTTATTTCTTATGAAAACCCTGATGACTTGTTGGGAGTTCGAACAAAATGAGTGACAAACAAAAAATATGCAAAAATTACTACAAATTTTCAAAAAAGTCCAAATTGGTTTTACAAGAAATTGGCCAAAGAATTAAAGGTCAGTTTGACGTCTGACTCCAATGTTATTAAACAATATCAGGAGAATTTAACCATTGATAGGAAACCTGGCTCGGGAAGAAAAAAAGGTCTACATAATAATGGAAAGGCCAAGGAAATTTAAAGCATATTGAGAGATCTCTAAACATATCTGATAGAAAATCATCCCGCTTAGCTCAGTGCTCTGACTATTTGGTGCAAACAGTTAGAGGCAATGCGTGCTTGAAAACTTGCAAATCCAGAATATCCATACAGAAAAACTGCAAAAAATTAAGAAGACAAAAATAACGCACTAATAGTAAAATCAAATTTCATACAAAAATACTCAAGTTGTGTAATAAACGATGAAACGTTTGTACTGGCATATTTTTCGCAACTTCCGGTTCAACATTTTTCCGTTGCTAATGCTTGAGGAAATGTTGAATATAAGTTAAGGACCCAAGAATATTCTTAATATGGCAAGCTTAATACATTTCAGGCAAAATAAGCAAGACATTTTTAATAATGAGCTCTTTAAATACCGAAATATATGTACATCAAATAATGTTTGCAAAAAATTCTTCCTTTTATAAAATAGCATAATGTGTCCTCATAATTTTGATTGATTGATTTTTGAGTGATACTGATACCAAACAGTTTTTGTACCAACAGAGGCAAATCCTCCAAACTGCCCGGAACTAAAACCAGTGGAAAGATATTGAGCTCTTATGCAAAGAGAATGGAAGAGCACAAAAAGGTGTCACAGATTTTAAAAAGCGATGATCAAACTGTATCAAAAAAGTGACTAAACCAACTATTAAATTTACAATAGCAAAATATATTATTTATTTTAAAAGCTTTTTTTTTTTTAATTTTCGATATTATTTCTACAGTAGAAACTCGATTCTTGCACGTAATGAAAATCGGGCTCGGTGCAAATTTCGAGGTTGTCGCAAGTACCGAATATTAATTTCCCATGCAAAATAAAAGGCACATACATACATCTGTTTAAAATCTAAGTTTAATATCGATGCCTTACTTCCTCAACCTCGTAACTTAAAAAAAATACGGTTTTGACTTTTACTAAAAAAGTTTAGTATATTATTACTACTAATATACATAAATACACTGAATTCCTTAATAATTTCATTTAAACTTCTAACCAAACACCGAAGTATAAAAAGATGAACCGTTTTTTTTTCTCTTCTAAAAAATTTTATTTTTTCAGATACGAGGTTGAGGAAGTAAGGCATCGATATGTATTTCAATTCAAAACATTTAAGTTTAACACATTCGTACAGTAGATACAGTATGCAAAATCCATTAATATTAATTAAAGAAATTTAAAATTCTTTAAAATCTCAGCTTTGTCTTTAATTGTCAGCAACGCAAATTTTTTCTTTGCCATTATGACACCGCTCCTCTCAATAGTCAGCTTAACCCAGATTCAAATTATGTACAACAAAAAACGACGGGGATTTCCCGAAATGTATTCAGTCTAAGAAAACGTAAACAAAGCAGCACGCAAGAGTAAAACAAAACAGTATTGTTGCAAGTATCGAGTTTAAAATTTTCGGATGTCGCAAGCACTGAGTGCGTAATAAAAAATATTTCTATATTGCAAGAATCGAGGTGTGCAAGTATGTATCAAGTATGTGTAAGATCGAGTTACTACCTACGGTATTTATCAAAGATGTTAGATAACTCCTTTGCAGACAATTAAATAAAACAATTTTTGATTAAGAAACATTTTTCATTCCAGAAAATTTTATAACAAATAGTTTTTATTACAAATTTTTAAAAATATTCTTCATATCATAACTTCTAGAAAAATCTTTTTATATTTTTAGTTTTTATCTGGTTGTTTATGCTTGTTCATTAATATTTAATTATTTTAATCAAAAAACCTAAACACATAAACAAAGTTAATTATATTTTTATATTGTATTATCTTATCAATTTCAGTAGTTACCCTCATATAAAAATTAAACCAACAATTAATTATCAAAAAAAAAAAAAAAAGCAAAAAAAAAATGAAAAACATGAAAACCACTCAAAATATAATACAAATTCCTAATCTAGCCAGGCAGACGGCTACTGTAAATATGTCTGTATTTAAGTGAGTGAAAGTGTGTGTATGTGAAATGGGCACCCATTTAAATTGCATGAAAAGAGTGTTGGTGTTTTTTTTTTTTTCATTCGCTTTTGTTTTGTTATTATTCCTTTTAAGTGTTGTTGACATGTTTAACACTTTATAAATAGGTGTGAGTCCGTGTATGATGCGAATATGTATTATGCATGCATGTCGGTGAAGGTTTTATAGTGTTTACTTCAGTTTTTCCTGCCTTTAGGTTATTAAATTTTATTGTTGTTGTTGTTGCTATAGCTGTTTGCTTACATTTTATACACTTTTATTTACATTTAGAACACAAACAAAATGTAACGTAAATATAAAATTGTAAAATAATATTGAGAATAGAGTAGAGAAAACTTTTCAAGACACTTTATTTACTAGAAGGCTTTACGTTTATTTAATAAAAGAAAATATTGGTCAACAAATAAACAAATGTAGTCAATATGTAAGTATGTTATAACGTGCGTATATACATATGTATGTTGCAGGCATAAAATTGTAAATGCTTTTTAAATGTTTTTCTAGTTCTTTCTTTGTTATTGGGAATTTCTATTGTTTGTGGAAAATTGAAAAATAAATCCTTTTTACTGGCCCAAATTAAATGCATCAGTAGTTTAAAATTGTTTTGTTTGAACAAAATAAAAAAATAAATAAATAAATTCCCGATCATATATACACTTTAAAGAGGGTGGTATTGAAGCTGCTGTTTAACAATATGTTTTGACGCCCATACACAGTATAAATGTCAAATGAAAACGTGTCGTTCGTCGGTCGTCTTTTACATTGAATTGTATTAAATGCTTAACGACAAACCTCTAAATCTCTTATAATCGATGTGGGAAATGTTGATGGACTATATGAAAATGTTTGCATAATTCATATTTGTTAAAAATATTTTTTATGAACGACATGTCACAAACGGTGTTTGACATGTAAAGGAAATATAAAAATTTATATTAACACGTAAGTTTGCATAACCACATGCAGACATACATATAAAGCTATAAGATGGAGCGTGTGAAAGGTTAAACAAACAAATCTTTTGTTGGAAAACATTTACGGTCAAAGAGAGAAGGTTTAAATTTGCATATGTATGTACGATAAACAAACGTATTTAAAGGGGTAGAATGTTTTCCATTAAACTTTAATTTCTTAATGTTAAGGAAAATTTTTATAATCACTTTTTGAACTTCTTCGCTTGAACACACCTAATAGATTTCTAAAAACAATTTAAAATTCTTTAAGTTTTTTAGAAAAAAAAATGCTAAATTTTTAGAGATATGATAAAAAAATAAAGTACAAATCGTTTGATTCTGTGTTTACATTATTGGCATAGTTAACATGTTGCATCCATAAATGTATTCCAGGGGAAAATTACGGATGACATTCTAATGGATCTAAATTTTAAAATTCTTACTGTTTACCAAACTCGGACATTGGAGTCGAATTTCGATAGCGTCCGAATACTGTAATTTGACCCTTATACACGACTGCTTTTAGGCAAGCAAAGTTTACTTTGTCAATTTTTTTTCCTTTAATTTTCCATTAAATTTGTTTTCGTGTTAAGACAGAAAAAGTTAAGCTTTACAAACTTCTGGTTTTTGTTTGAAATTTTTTAATTTGTGTGAATTTGTTATAACGAATGTATGTATAGCAAAAAAAAAAATTGTAAGAAAAGGCTGGGCAATCTACCGGGTTAAATTTGAACCAGCGTTTATTTCGAATCTGGCAATACTTAGGTCATTTTATTCTGTCTCATAATTCAGTATATTATCTCCGCTGAACAAAATGAATCGATTTTTGCTTGAGCAACATTGGGATTTATTGAAAATTTATTTCCGAAACAAGACAATTGGTCAGAAATTGCATTGTCGCACAAAAAATAATCATCTTTTCAGATAAAGCTCATTTTCATCTTGGTGGGTACGTTAATTAGCAAAATCGCCGTATTTAGGGCTTAGAAAATCCAAACGTGGGCCAATGCACCCATTACGAGTGATTTTGGTGCGACTTGTGGAGCAAAGCCATCATTGGCCCATATGTCTTTGAAAATAAGGACGGCGCAACCATTACGGTCAATGGGAATACCTATCGCTTCATGAAAGTAAATTTCTTTATGCCCGCTCTTCATGGTATTCATGTGTTCGATGTTTCGTTTCAACAGGATGGTGCAACTTGCTACACAACTCATTCCACAATTATATTATTGCGTACAACGTTTGAAGGCCGTTAAATTAGCCGACATTGTGATGTCAATTGGCCGCCAAGAAGCTGCAATTAGACACAGTTGGACTATTTTCTATAGGGCGCTTAAGTATTATGCAGACAAAGCAGAGACAATACAGCATTTGAAGGCCGAGATACAACCCTATACACTCGAAAAAGTGCTTGAAAATTGGTCCGATCGATTGGGGTACTGTGAGGCCAGCCACGGCAATAATATTTCATTTCTAACATGAACAATTGTACTCCACAACAAAAATAAAAAATAAGGCACAATTTCAAACCGTTTTTGTTTTATTGCATTTTTAAATTTAAATTTTTAAATGGCCACGAAAGTCTTCTTCTTTGCTGCGTATTATATAAACTCAAGACTTTGTCATAGTAAATTTTGCCTATGTCAAAGGTTACACACCACAAAATGTGATATTTACAAAAAATTCAAATGTTATGGATTGAAAATTTAAAAAAAATAAATTTTCAAATACCATTCCAGGTCGATTTGCCATCCATATTCTTTATCTACATTCGCGACCTCGAAATGTTAAACTCCATATATAAAAAATTTTAACAAGAAAGTTCTCCTTTGTTGATTTCAACTTTGTAATGATTAGATCAAGTTTTTAAAAAATTCTTTTGTTTTTTCTTTGAATAACGACAAGTACAAATTGTAACTAATTTTAAAATTCTTTGTCTAAAAATTAGTTCCAAACAAGAGCTTAAAATCTCATGCATCACAACAAGGAAGACAAATTAAGGCAAACGATTTACAAAATTTTTAACATTTTAAATAAACAAGTTTTATTTTTTTTAATATTAAATTTCGCACAATTATATTTGTTTTAATCTCTTTAAATTAAATCCTGAATCCTGAACTAATCATGTTTCCATATTTGGTGGTCCTTCTCCCTTTTGCAAAAGCACCCCTAAACAACATTCACACAAACACTACAACACCTGAGAATTACCGGCAATAAACATTAAATACTGTAGACAAAGGTCAGATTGATACAAAAATTAAATCCTTAAATTACGAAAACAATAAAACACAATATAATTGAGCATTTGAGGGGATTTTTTTTTTTTAAGAAGAAGAAGTGAATGCATAATTTATTTAATGTTTGTCAGAGTGACTGTCTGTCTGACTGCCAGACTTTTGCAATTATCGTCGTCAACATCACGTGTATGTGCTTGAAAATTATTTAACAAAGTTACCAGGAGCAACTTGTGGAGATTAAATAAAAGTATTCAATAATGTTTTGGCACGCCCAACGTAAACATACATACAAACATAATATGCATTTAAGTAGCAACATTTACAAGTGATTAATATAAAATACCTGAGAAGCAACAGCAACAACAACAAGGAAGAAAACGAAAGAAAAAAATATATGAAAAATACATAAACCCTATACATAGAATGAAAATGACACTTGAAGGAAAAGCAACCCCGTGTAAATATTAGTAGTGTGTGTATAATGATTTTTTTTATTGTTTTAATAGAATTTTATAAATCAAAAATTTATTACGATTGTGTTACTATTGGTAACTCTCTAACTACATACTCAGATAGGTAGAATATGAAATCATGTGTTTCTCTAGAGGATTAGGAAAACAACAAAAAATATCAATACAACAAACTGTAAAATACTATTTTAAACGCAAGTTTTTTTTCCCCCCAATTTTTGGCAGCTTTAATGGCAAGACGGTTTGACGGTTGATTGCTTATGAAATGTGTCGTCAACATACTCGTAGCTCACTTATGACATTTTTATTGCGTGTGGGGAACTTGAGTTTAATTTCAAATATTTGAAATTTATGTCGATGGCAAAATACACACACAGACAGACAGACATACAAAATCTTGTTGCATTGACATTTTTGGGTACTCAATTTTTTTAATAACAATAATGCAAACAAACAATTTATTGGCATAAAGTAGCTGATGGGTTTGTCTGGAAAATAGTAAGCAGTTTAAGCAATTTAACATTTTAAAGACAAATGTAGACTAAATATAACAAGTCTAAGTAAATATGAATGTGCAGACAGAACAGTCGCAAATTTAACAAATATTTCCTATAATCATGGAATACATTCAAAATTTTTCGGTAGCAAAAATCTTAAAGTTCCCAAGTTACTGTGTGCTTTGAAATTGGCCAGCCGCATTGTTTAACGGGTCAACAATTTAATTTAAGAATTACAAAAAAGGGAAATAATATTCAAAATAGTTTTTTTCTTATTTTAATGCAACATGACAAATTATTCTAGTATTTCTTGTATTCGAAATTACTTAAGTCTTTTAAGAAATTGCATCTAATCTACATTATACGGTTTTTAATATAAATTTTTTGAATATATTTTATATATTAAAACTTACCTTTAACTGCCATATTTGCATTTCCTGTAAAATATTATCCATATTACTTTGACCCTTGGCAGTGGCTTTTGCCGTGGCGGCCACACTATCAAAGGCAGATGAAGTTTTAGCACCTTCGTCGGCAGACTCTTTGTTTGTAGTGGCGACAAATGGGTAAGAAGTTGTGGTGGAATTATTTAAATGTATATAACAGGTGGTTGATGATGTGCTAAGTGGTGAATTTGTGGCTTGGAAGAGATCATATAGTTCAGCATTTGTTTTACCACAACTACGACATAATTCTTGGAAATTATTACTGTAGCAAATATCTTCTGTTGTTAAGTTTGTTGATGAAGAAACGTTTGTCTGCGATATTGTTGTTGTTGTTGTTGTATGTGCCTTAGAGGCTGCCATATTGTCTGTTAGGTTTTGAAAACACTAGACTGACTCAAAGTCCATTTATGGTTAGCTGTGGCCGTATAAAAAGCCAACAAGAAGGCAGGTGAGAATTGTTAACAATACTTGTTTTAAGATTTATGTGGATAATTCTTTGCTCTGCGTTATGCTTTTCTGTTTTACTTTATACGTATATTTCTAACTATAATTAAGCATTTTTTGTAGCAATTTTTTAGAATTTTTTTTTCTGCTTATAAGGGTTACTTAAAGACAAGTCCTTTATGAGGTTTTGTTTTTATGAAAAACAACAACACTTTATATATGTATATATTTTTTGTAACTTTTTTTAAGATGCTCTTATTTTTTTCATTTAATTTTTTTCCACTTTTTACACTTTGATGTTGCAAGAAAAACGTGCACTTATTTTTTCATTTCCTTTTTTTATACACATACATACATACATGCATGTACAAATGTAAAACTGTATGTTTGTATAATTGTGTGCTTTAAACGTTACAGATTTAAAATATCATTAATGTCTTATAATTTTTTTCCTTTTAAGTTGTTTTATTTATTTGTAGCTTGAATCCGTCATGGTAGTTGGTCGCCAACGCTTTAAATATGTGTGCGAGTGCCAGTGAGTGCATTAAAATTAAAACACAATAAGAATTTTTGTAGACTGACTGCACTAGGCTAAATGCAGTAGCATTAGTAATTGCTGCTGTTGTTGTTGCTATACATTTTTATATCATTAAGCAAAACAAAAACAAACAAACAAACAATGACTTATTCTTGTTTATTTTGGAATTCTGGTATCTTTTCTTCTTCAGTTTTGTTGTTTTTTTTTTGCTTTAAACAGTCCTCACAATAAAAATACAAAAAAAAGAGAAAAAAAAAACTATAACAACACCATTAACTTCAAAGAGACACCAAAAGAAAATCTGTAAGAAAAAAGAACAAGCATTAAGATTTTTTTTTTTTATAAAAACAAAAGTTTTTATTGTTAAGAGATGGAGCAGAGATGGAGACAAAAAACACAACAACGACAGCGAAGATAAACAGCATCTATTATCGATTAGTGTTGCCAATCAAATATTTGTGTTTACAGCCAGAAAAATCAAAAAAAAATTTATATAGAGTTTTAACATATACAAAACAATCAATGTTTTAAAAAAAGCAAATATTTATTTTATGTTTTTATAAGTGGTGTTTTACAAATACATAATTTTACTAATTGTTGTTTAATTTAATATAATGTAAACTATGTACCTGCCAACAGTAAAATGTATAATAATTGGTTATGTAAAAACATTTGTACACTTGGTTTAGCTATTAAAAGGTTTATGGTCAACTAAAATTTAATTGTCTTTTATTTGACATATGGTGACAGGTTTTGAAAACATATTTACTAGCCTGAGGGTTTAATTTGTTTTCTTAAATGAAGGGTGTGAAAAAATATCAAATATACAAAGATATGTACATATGAACATACATTTACAAAATAAATAAATAAATTTAGGCGCCTTAAAAAAAGAAATCAACAACAAACACACAAAAACTACGAAAATTTTATGTTTTTCACTTCACGGGTACACAATATTTTTATTTTAATCTTAGTTCACTTTTATGAGGGTTTACATTTGTTGAAAATGTTTTATATATTTAAGTTTTTAAGCTAAGAGTTTATTAATTTCTTATACAAATCGCTAAAATTTATATCAGAATTCTTTATTTTTTTTTTTAACTTTTACAAAATATATTTTTGACCCTATAAAATGCCGTTTATTCTAGATTATTAATTTCCTTTTTAATTTCTACAAAATTTATTTTCTACCCTATAAAATGCCGTATATTCTAGATCATTAAAGGTGGTGATGAGTCAATTTTGATATATTTGTCAGTCAGCACTTGCGCACAGTATCGTGCAATTCAATAGAATAATTTGACACTTTTTTAAGTTTCAAACGATTTTCTTTGTAAGTGTTTTATAAACTTTGATTGTTTTTAGTTAGAAAGCTTTTAGCATTAATTTGCCCAATACTAGGTATATCGGTTGCAAAATTAAAGCAGTCCAAATAGGACCAGGTTTCTTTGTCCAATTGAGGAACAATGTTTTTAAACATTTTTATTTTTATTTAAGTGTTGCTACTAATTAAGTCCCATTTATTTTCCTGAAAGCTCGAGTTATTATGTCAAAACAAATTACACTAGTTGATAGTTTTTATTTGGCTTCTATATAGTAAAAAAGGGGGAGTCCCATATTACTTGCGTTATTTTTACTATCGGTATATTTTTGTTCATTAGTAGGCAAAATTAAAAAAATACGTTTTTAATGCATTGCACACATATTTTTACTTTTTGTTTTTAACAGTGAGGAATTGCATTTATAGTTTTTATTTGGCCTCAATATCGTAAAAAGGGGAATCCAATGTTACTTGCGATATATTTATTATTGGTATATTTTTGTACGCGAAATTTGAAAAGTGTAGCAATATTCGATAAAAAGCTTTTTTAATATTTTAAAAACTTTTATTTTATACCAATTTTTATATATGTTTTAAATGTGTGAATTGTTGTTTTGTGTTCGTTTTGTACAAGGCGAATTCAATAAGGTGAACTTATTAGATCAGCTGATCATCAGCTGTTGACTACTTCTAGGGACCACTTCGTCAAATTTTTGTGTTTGTGTGTGTTTTTTTATTGTTGACATTTGTGAGCGGTGTTTTATTTAAAATTACAAAAATTTTAATAAATTGTGAAAAACTGTGAAAAACTAAAAAAAATCGTAAAGAATTTGCAAGCAAATAGTGAAAAAGTGAAAAGTTGTAAAAAAGATTTAAAAAATTGTGAGCAAATTGTGTTAACTTTTTATTGTTAAAAATTATTATTGTTTCAGAACAATGCCTTCTTGATCAATATGCAAAAGAAAATATTTAAAGGGCAGTGTGACTATGTTCACTGTTCCCAAGTCACAAACTAGCAGAGAAAGATGGAGCGAAATTTGTGGAGTAAATTTCCCCACAAAAAGTTACGTTTGTAGTGACCATTTTCTACCCTTTCTCGCTTTTTTAAACTATTTTATTTTTCTTCAATAAATGCTTGAATAAATGAAAGAAAAATTTGTAAACAAACGTTGTTTTCTTTATAAGTATTTGTGAATTTGTCAACAACTTTAAGACATATCGTTTTGTTTTACACTAATAAAATACACGTTGTATTTTTTCACTTTGTAGTTGTTTTAGCGACGAGTTCACCTTATTGAATTCGCCTTGGTTTTGTATAAATCAAATTAAAAAAATCTAAGCACAAGGTTTATTTTTTTCGCATTTTCAAAATTTTAAGCTGTTTTTTTATTCAAACAATTTTGAAAAATATAACTTTCCAAAAATTAGAATTACCGGAGAAACAAAATGGTTCTAATTTACTAGCGTCGGATTTCAATATAAACATAGGATTACATTCATAATTGAATAAAATGTGTTTGAAATCAATTTTTTATGAAAAATTTTAAATATGGGGAATAGACTCCATATAAATAAATATTTTGAAAAAACACTATGCAACAAATTAAATATTTTATTTTCATTGTGCTGAGAGAATGTAATTATAGTTTGTTGCCTTAATGAATTGAAATGTGTATAGAAGAGAGGTTGCATTACGTCACATTTAGAAATGAAAAGAATTAATTGCTTATACTTCAATATACATAAATGAATTAATAGAATAAATAATTATTTGTTAGAAAAAATGTTTTTGAACGGTATGCTTTCTCAACAGTAGTTTGCAAGCATTGTTGCTTTCCATCTACCGTAATAACAAATAAATTTCTTGATGAAAACGTTCTATCACTTACTACGGCCACGTAACGCGGAAAGAAACCCAAATGTGAGTGCAAGAAATGGATTTTTGATGACAACATTTTTTACAGCAATTTTTAAATAAGCTTGACTCAAGGAGATGAGAAGTTTGCCCTTGTATCACTTTTCGGTGTAAATTTACTAGCAAACCTAACTTGCGTAATTTTATGACATTAACTGCCATTAAAGTGCACGGTACTGTATATAAATCATGATGCTGCTAAATTTTCTGATGACTTTCGCCTGTAGAAAATCCACATTAAAAAAATATATACATAAATAAATTTAAATCAAAATGTTTCGATAAATGACAACAGCAACAATTTTTATGTCATCTCATATAGAGAAATACGTATGTTTTTTAACGTTTCACAAAATTAAACTTAATTGTTGTTTGGTACCTCTTGAAAATGTCAAACACGTTATGTTGAACAAATAAAATATATATTTTAGGATAAATATTTGTGTTGAGTTTTATTTTAATTCTCAAAATTTAATTAAAACTTACAAACATTTAGTTTAACACATATGTACATACATACATACATATGTATCTACATAGTATGTAAATATAAATAAATATTTAGATAGACTTAAGTATGAATTGAAAACAAAAATAATAAGAAAAAATCCCATTAAACTGAATTCAAACCACTTGAATTGATTTATATTTCAATACAAATACTCGTACAAACAAGCAACTTTCATTTTATCGCAGTCATTTCGATTGATCTGTATTTAAATGGAATCGTGATTTGTAATTTCTAGACACGTTATGTTTTCTTCTTCTTCTTTTTTAAATATTATTTTTTTTTATTATTTTTTTTTATTGCAAGAAACTGCCACTCGTTTTTTATACAAACAGGCAGGTTCTCTGGTGTTGATTTTAATTCACCAACATTTTTTCGATCTTTGGCTGACGCTGAATTATGATTGTTTCGTTCTAAAACCTGTGTGGGCTTTTTAACATGTCCTACACAATAAAATCTCTCATCACTTTGGTTTCAAGAAAATATATTTTTTTTTTGGTCTAAAAAATCTTTTATTATTCTTTGGGTATTTCCAATATCTCACAGTGGGTCAAAGTCGCAAAAATATTATTTTTTTTTTCAAATATTTACAACAACCAGAATAGATCAAATTATAAAATAATGTACGCGAAAAATAAGCAGAACATATAAGCTTAAATAAAGAAAGAGTTGTATGATGTTAAAAATCTTATATCTATATATATAAAAATCAATGTGTGTTTGTATGTTTGTTTGTGCTTTATGGACGGTTAAACGGCTGGACCGATTTCCTTGAAATTTTCACAGAATCTTTCTGTATGTCTGGAAGGAACTATAGGCTATACTTTGGTTTTAAATTGGAAGTGGGCGGGGTGCCACGCCTACTACCTACTAGAGTCTTCAAATTAAGTACCTTAAACTTTGACATCCACACGAACATTTGGGTAAAAATGTTCGGACTTTCAATAGTAGGCGTGGCCACATGAATTAAATACTAAATTTCGTATATTTGGAAAACGATATCGATTAGAGTACTAAAATTTTGCAAGAGCAACTTTGACACCCAAATAAACATTTCTGGAAAAAATGGGTACATTAGAAATAGTGGGCGTGGCAGCTCTCATAGCGATTGAATACTAAAATTCGTATATTCGGGAAGCGATAACAGTTAGAGTACCCAAATTTTGCACGAGAAGCTTTGACATCTATATGACTATTTTGATAAGAAATTAATGCTTTAGCAATAGTGGGCGTGGCACCTGTCATATGAATTATATACAAAAACTCGTTTATCTGGGAAGCGATAATAGTTAGAGTACCCAAATTTTACAAGAGACACTTTGACGTCTATATGATTATTTGAGTAAGAAATGGTTGATTAAGTAATTATGTGGGGGATGGCGAAGCACACCGGGTATTAGCTAGTATGTATATAAAAATGGTGTAAAAAATATATAGTAATTCATAAAATGAGAACGGCTGGGCCGATTTCTGTAAAATTTTTTGTCAATTGTTCGTATTTTCAAGGAGAAGGTTTTTTTGGAAAATCCCTCCGGAGAAGTCGGAAAATTAGAAAAATCGAAAATCGAGTTTTGTATGAAATTTTGTGTGAAATTTTTCCCAAATGGCTTTTTAAATGAAAAAATATAAAGTTCTCAGCTAAAATCCTAAAGATGGCGTTATACATAGACTTAGACTTTGCGCAATCTGTCAGGTGTTATTTTGGGCGAGGCGAAGTTCGCCGTGCCCGCTAGTTTAATATATAAAGTTCGAATAAAATATTTATTAGTATAAAATTTACATTTAAAAATTAAATTTATTAAAACATAAAAGTTAAATTAATTTTTGGCCTCGATCTTATTATGATTTTGTTGTACATTATTTAATAGAAGAGTTTAATTTGTTCTCCCCTATAAAAGCAAAAAAGCTTCAAGAATGACTCCTAGAGCATTTAAGTTCTCCAATTTAGATTGAAAAAAATTGAAAAAATATTATTATTTATTATTGTAAAAGTTTATAAACTTTATGCAGTATTTTTATATTTAATAACTGCTTTTCGTCTAGCGAAAAACCATGAAAAAACTTTAAAAATTGTTATTGGCACGACAGAATTTTGTGTTAAATCTTAAGTTTTATTATTTTAATATTTATCAATGAATTTGTATACAACCGTAGATATACTTTCTTTGTCAAATCAATATCTCTATATACATTTAAAAATTACGTGTATGTTTGTGATCGATAAACTCAAAAACTACTTGGCCGATTTTGACCAAAATTTATATGCATGCTTTATGAGCCGTGAGGAGTGTTCGTCCGACAGATGGCGCAACATTTAGTTTTTTTGTGTTTTGCCCGATAGAGATTAGCGCGATAACCCTTTGCTCTGTTTCGCTGGGGCCAGCCAAGCGGACCGGGCCCAGCTAGTTAATCAATAAAAACCTAACCACAGGGGCTCAATTCTCGTTCTATGAAACTATGAAATGAAAAGTTTTTGTGTGTCTTACCCTTTGCTATACAAAAACTTTTTCATTTCACAGTTTCACAGAACAAGAATTGAGCCCCTGTGTTTAGGTATGGCTTTCAAAGAAATTAATTAGTAAGAGTCGTTCAAAATCTTTTAATTGATAAATCACAATTCAGATGTTTTTTCGTAATGTCTACACAGAAGAATGTCTTAATTGATTTAAAAAATATTTAAAATAACTATTTGAAATGAAAAGGATAATTATGACCAAAGTGCATTACGTATAAACAATTAAAAGTCTATTTTGAAAAATAATCAAATAACATAGAGAATAATCTTAAAGCAAAACTATCATTGAATTATTAAAGATAAAAATATTAATAAAAAAAAAAGAATAATAAAAAATTGCCTTTTCAATTACATATGTACGTACATGTATGTCTACATATTATGGAAAAAATTATTCCCACCATACTCATCAATAAACTACAAATTACAGGCTCTGACAAACTTCAAATGTATTCAAGCATGATAAATTTAAAGCAAAAAAAAAAACCAAACCCACCACCCCTTTTAAGCGCTTTAAAACAATCTAGAAAAGACAAAATCAAAATCAGCACTAAGTTATTTACCGTCATACATACAAACACGTACACACACACACACACACACTTCCCCGAGGGTATTTTAGCAGAAAAAACCAACGGCGACGACAAGCCTTAACTTTGACTAAATAACTGTTGATTTGTTAAATACAACCCTACGGCGTTTGATTTCTTTTTTATTATTATTATTTTTTTTTTTGTTCTCTATATGCTCAAGTACCAGCTTTGGTTAAGGTCAATACACGTAAAGACTCTCAAGAAACAGCTGATTAACTTTTCAAGTACCCAACTTAAAATCCATAAAATGCCATTTTATTGCAGTGTTTAATAAAGTTGTCGAAAATAACGATGGAATACTACTTGATAGTAAAAACATTAAGTAAATTTTGTAAATTTGAAATTGATCAAGGTACGTAAAAGTATGTAAAATTTCCAAATATAAAGTAGATATTTGTTTGTTAAAAGGCACAGCTGTTTTTAAAGTTCAAAAGTTATTTTTGTAATTAGGAATGCAAAAAAACGTATTTCATGGGTGTATTTAATTAAGAGTTTAAAAATATTAATTCAAGTTTTATTCATCCTTAAATTAAAGCCTAATTTTTTTTTGCTTGAAACAAATATGTATGTTGGCATCACTTTAAAACCGTTTAAGTTCTTTTGTTACCATTTTGATTCGCATCTAGTGACTTTATGAGTTGGTAAAAGGAACGAACACTAACTGACTAGAATCGTTAACAGGAATTGTTGATTTTATTTTATCGGTATCTTATTTTTTTTAATTTTTTTTTTCCATCTTCACTAAAAACAAATAAAACACTTTCCCAAGAAAGTCAGCTTATACGTATTTTTCTTATTTTTATACTCCACCACCATCTCCATTTTAAGTCATCATTTTGATATGGATGACATCACATGGAATTTTTTGTATCGTACATTGTTGTTATATTTTTGCAGGTTTTGTTTGTTTTGTTTTATTTTTTGCTCTCATAAACTTGATTTTTTTTTAGTTTTGTTGGCGTTTTTCTCTGTCAGAAAATAAATAATGAATTTTTGCATAATTTAGTGCAAGAACAAGAATTTATTATATTTTCTTGTTATTTTCGTGTAAGTATGTCAAATAAAAAAAAAAACTTTTAAACGTGTGTAAATTGTTGGGAGAAATTTGTAAGGACTCATTAAATTTATGTATTTATTTTTGTACATACATACGTTTACATTGAGATTTATTTTTTAAGATCTGATAAAATTTAAAAAAAAAAATTATAATCTTTTTCTTTCTATTTAATGTGATCTTTAGTAGGACAGTTTTTTTATAAATTCTCTAAATTTAGATTTTTTAAAACGAATTTTATTGTTCGTTTTGCTTACTTTCAAAATGTATTATGGCAATAGTAGTAGTAAATTAGTCTGGTGCAACCATGTGCATTAAATTGAAAAATTGATGCCCTAATTGATTCTTTTGGCGTTTCTAATGCTTGTCGACGTCTTTTCGAAAAGGTATGCATTGGAACACTTTAACTTGTACTAATACAAATCAATTTACGTTTCATGCAGATTTTCGGTCACTGATGAAGCCTTTTTTCTTGTTATTTAGCAAAACAAAATGGCTCATAATCATAAATAGACAAGTAGGGTGAGTTCTCCTAAGTTCGGCATGCACCAATAGTCGGCATTTTTGACTTTAAAGTTAAATAAATAAGAATAATGATAATTTTATATAAAAGTAAGTTGCAGATTTAGTTAAAAATACACTCATTTTTCTTTATGTAATTTTTACATTTGATTGAGATGAGTATTTCAACCTATTTTTTACCTCGTTCTGTGACTATCTCTCAACACGTGCGGTAGAGCTTGTTTTTTTTAAAAATTTGTTAGTGATAGCGCCAACTTAAACAAGTATTTAAGCATGTAATTTTAATTAATTTTTTTACCAAAGTGGGTTTTAAAGGTAAAAGTTTATTTAAATATTGCTTCAGATATGAAAATTTTTATAAAAAATAATTTTTTGGCTTATTTTTATGGCTGCCGACATTAGGAACAATAATTTTTAAGATTTTTAATAGTCGGCATATAATGCCGACTTCAGGAAAATTGATGTTTTCGCATATTAAGCTCAAATTATAGAAAATTGTTTAATACTCACCTCTCTTTACAATAGTTAGAAAGAAAATGAGTTTAAAATAAGTTTACCTAATAGTCGGCACAATTTATATTGAGTATCTTACGGACTGCCGAGTATTGGGAATATAGAATTCTAAAGTCGGCAGCATTTTTAATTGTCTGGATATAGCAAAGATAAATAAAGAAGGTGACAACCGAAATTATAGATAGTTTAATTCTTAAAAAACCAGTCGCAAGTCCTCTTAAAGTTTCTGCAGAAATAGAAAGCATCATTGAAAAACACGCCATGAATCTTAAATTTAGAAAAGGTTTAACGCATACGATACAAAGACGAACAGGAGATCGTTCATTTTTTAAAATCCCCGCGAAAAATTAAGTCTTAAGTCCACTTAAAGTTTTAGCAGACTGAAAACAAGAAACTTTTTACGCGAATGATAGCGCCTTTAGTTGTCTCAATTGCGATAATTAGAAGAATTGAAAATTATCTTAGATTAACCCGTAAATAAGTCAGTGAAAATAAAACTCAAGCTATTATGTTTCCATCAACAAATCACGAAAACGCTTTCTTACTAGATGTTTATCGGCTAGGAGAATATATTTTTAGGAGTTAAATATTAAGGAGTTATCCTTGAAAAAACTTTTATTATGTTAATTACATTTGTGAAAAGGCAATTAAGTGTAGCCGTGCCTTATATCCCTTAATTAACCGAAGATCGAAACTTAATATAAACATTATCACCTATGATTATCAAGTCTGGTCCCAATAGACTGAAAATTGCGAATTATTCAAAATATAAATTAAAAAATAATAAACATCTACCTTTTAGATATTCCACTTCTCTTCTACATAGAAACTGAAGACTTTAAAATGTTTAACCCATTGACAAGGGAACTGACTCTGTCCTTTAATCAAAACTGCAGAATGTAAAATTTTGAGTTAATAAGAAATTTGCTGAACAACTTGAGGGTCTTTTGTTTAAAAGACACATTTTAGTGATTGTTTTAAAATTTTGTATATCTTCTAAGTTGATACGAGGTCTTTTATGAACAACTTTACATTAAAACTGTGATATTAGTAGTTTAAGAATTAAGAATTTGACTTAATTTTTAGTCATATTATGACTATGTAGAATTATGATAATATTGTATGTGAATATTCAATGATCACAAAGGCTTACTTTATGATTGTGTAACATCACGTTATAATAAATTTCAAATATTTTGTTGTTTTGTGGTACCATATTATAATCATATAAAATTAAATTATAAAATTATGATTATATGGGATTATTAATTATCATTTGCGATCCCAACATGATAATTACATGATACTTTCATTAAACTTATAATGATTACTTGCAATCATTGTATGTTTTATCGTAGTATGTTGCTCATAGATTATAATGACCATATAACGGTTTACACAGTTTGTCATTCCTTTTGTAATTTCTTTAATATAAATTTTCGGCCCTATAAAGTATATATATTCTGAATCCTTATAGATACAGGAATTGATTTAGCGAAGTCCGTTTGTCTGTATGTATGTTGACATCAAATTTTTTGAAGCCACTTCTATGATACAAATTTATCATATATGCTTTCTAGAAATTTGCTATTGAAAATCAGTTATGTGAGCACATTACGAGCTGAAATAACACAATTTTCAAACAATTTTATCCAAATTTTGCAGCTCCTAGGGAACTTCTTAAAGCGTTTGTTACGTATATATAAAATATGTACCTTTGGCAACGTAAGTTGAAAATCTTGGTTTAATGAGACAATTAACGACAGATATTTTTGGAAAAATTTAAATTAAAAGTTCAGATTATTATGTACATATGATGGTACAAACTGTGTGAAGGGTATATAAAATTCTTCACAGCCAAATATAGCGCTCTATATTGCTTCTTTATATGTTTATTAACATATTAAACATACAAAATTTCAAATGGCTTACTTTTTGATTAAAAAAACAACTTGAATCCTTGTAAGATCCTATTCTTTCCTAAGTAAATATGCAATGCCGACAATTGGATCAAAAAGTGCCGAAATTAGGCAAACGGGTGCCGACTATAGGCAAAAATGGTACATTTTAGAAAAAACGTAAATTACTCAAATTAAATAAAAGCATGCTTAAAAATAGTTAATTGAGTCTAAAACTATACCAATCTCTTAGCAACAAAAATCCGTTGACAACCCAATATCATGTCCGCACTAATAAGAGCATCAGTTTAAAAATGAAAAAAAAGTTAAAGTGCCGACTACTGGAGAACTCACCCTATACAGTCGATTTTACATGCAACAAGTAAAAGTGCTATATTCGGCAGTGCCGAATCTGATAATACCCTTCACCATCATGTACATAGATATAATCCCGCATCGTAGCTTACACTATATTTTATGTTATACGCCATTTTTCCTTATTATTTCCAAGGCAATTCTTGATTTTGAATTTTAACGTAGTACACTGTATTCTACTAGTCAAGTCCTTTAATTTGATACCCATATTGATGGGGTTAAAAAAATTTGATCCGCCATTATGTTTTAAACGCCATCTTGGATTTTACATTTTTTAATAATTTACTGTATTATACTGGTCAAGCCCTTTCATTTGATACCAATATTGAGGGTGTTTAAGAAGTTACATTTAAAAATGCCAGATTGACCCATATTTACATTTATTATCCTCCATTTTGTAGTGGCGGCCAACATGAGTTTTATTTTTTATAGTGCTTATATTGCGCTAGTCAAGTCCTTTTAGATGATACCAATATTGACGCTTTTGGTTGTAGATTGATTTTCGTTTGTAAATTTTTCGAATATATATTTTTCAAACAAATTTTTTTTGTCTATAACTTTACCGATAAGAGCACGATTTATCCAAAATATTACACGAATATCTCTAGAGGCATATTATATCTATAAATAGTAACAAAGGTACCTATAAATTATTTTATGGATGAAAAATTTTAATTTTGGTGGTAAAAATATGGGGAAAAACAGAGGCAATCGCGTTTATTTGCTCTTATCTCAGAAAGTTATGGGGCGATTTTGCTGAATTTCAATAGCGATTCATTTCCGGATATTTCCAAAAGATTGATACCATACACAGGTCTGAGGAACATGTGGTTGCTTCTAAAAGTTGATTTCAACCAACAGACGGGCAGACGGTCAGGACTTAATCGACTTCTCTATTCATAAGCTTTCAGAAAATATATTCTTTATGGGGTCGGAAATGAAAATTGTAAAATTACAAACGGAATGACAAAGCTATATATACCCTAGTGCACTACAGGTGAAGGGTATAATAAAGTTTACTTTCTTTAAGCGCTGACGTGGATTTTAACTATAACACAGATGGAGCTGAAACACTAAAAGCTGCTGTTTCTAGACATGTCAAATTTTTACAATTAACCCAGGTATCCCTTTGCTTCTTCTGCCAAATTTGCTAACGCAATACATGATAAAACACCTACATGTATTTGTAAAGTAACCATTGTCTATTACGAGAGCTTTTTTAGTTTTTTCTTTTTATACGCTTCACAGTGAGTGTAAGGGTAATGTATATTTGGGTTTGTCATTCCGTGTGAAATTTCTACAATTCGACCTCATAAAGTATATATTTTTTTAAAGCCTATGAATAGGGGAGTCAATGTCCGTGTGTATGTTGAAATCAACTTTTTGAAGCCCCCAGACATTTTTAAGACCCGAGTAAGGTACCAAAATATCAGATATATTCGGGAGCAGATCGGTATTGAAAATCAGAAAAATCGTTCTACAAACAACTGAAATATGATGAAAAACCCAAGATCACACCAATACAAACTGGATTACGTAGGTTCGAATCACATTTACACATTTTTTTTTTCGGAAAAAAATGCCATCGAATTCACTTTGTTCCATTACCGATTGAACAAATTTTCGGCGTTTTTTTAAGGTCTGCTGGTTTGAGCTATTTAATACGCATAAAGTTGGATATCTTTTGTCGAAATTCGCTGCGTATATGTCTCCGTACCTGACTTATTTAGGCGAGAAAATTTGCCACGCCCATAAAAAAAATCCCGATCTGATGGAAAAAAACCGACAATGGATTTGAGTTTAACACATCAAAATCCATATAGTCCACATAGTTTTAATTAACGGGAAGACAAAAAATGATTTTTTGTCGAGCAGTGTTATTTGTGTAAAAAGTGTAAAAAAAAGATTTGTGACATGTGACAATTCCGTAAATGCTCAGTAAGAATTGTCATTTCACCACGAACACACTAACAAATGAACACCGCTTACAAGTCATTGAATAACGGATTCAAAAATCATGCTGAATTGTGTTCCGAAAATGACGTCCATTTTATGGTCGTCATAATCGACGCAATGACCCTGCTATTCAAGCTGTAGTGACCGAATTTCGCAGCAATTTCACTTAACTGAACATTAATCCACCAAACCCATATGCGAAAAGTGCGTACCAAGAATACTTCGGCGGCATCGGCAAATATCCATGAAGGTGGCGATATATCAATTCGAAGCCGTTATTAATAATTGGGATTATGTTAATCATTGCAGCAAGTAAGAGGATTACCGTTTTTTTTTTAGCCCAAAAGAATTGGACTTGGTTGATATGTGGTTTTATCAAGATGGTGTTCGAAAATGGCATTCGAAACCGTGAAACTATTGAGAGGCGAGCAATTTGGTGAGCAATTAATCTTACGTTTTGGACAGCCAAAGATCATGTTATTGGACCCTACTAGCTCGTGGTAGATTCATATACGGCATAGCCGCAGAAAACAGTTAAATGCAATAATCTTTAAGGAGGCATTATTTTTACTTCCCCAAATAAATTTTGCTTTCACTTTTGCAAATTTTCTGTTTTTTTTTTATTTAAATCTTATAACTCAAACTTTTAAAAAATTACCCTTTAATTAGATTTAAAGAAACTTTGTTGAAACACTTTTGATATTTCTTTTAACTTATTACAAACGTTTGACTTTCGTGTTTACTCAGAGAAGGCAGACAAAGTGATGATGAATAATGATAATAATAATAACGAATACGAATGAATATTAAGAAAATCATTAAACAGTTTTTAACCGTTATTCATTTATTTGGAGCAAGAGTTTGTCTGTTTGTTTAAAGGAGTGAGAAATTGAATTTGAATTTTATTCTTTTGAAGGCTGTCTGTCGTGTCTGCCTGCTGTTTACACGAGGGAGTAGCCAACAAACAGCAGTAATTTTATGTTCAAGTATTTGCTCAAATAGTTAAATAAATATTCCACAACCACAGATAACACAAACAAAATCTCTTTAGGGAAATTGAAACATGTGCATCAGTTTAGTTTTTTTTTATACATTTTTCTTTTTGCGGGGTTTGTAGCTTTTTCCTTTTTATTTTCTGCATTCTTTTGTTATCTCTTTATGGCCTGTGTATGGAATGTTGGTGCTTCAAGCAAACATTAAACGCAAGACTTGAATGGCTGTTTTGTTAACTAAAAACGCTTAACCTGTTGACAAATTGCAAGCGTCCGTTGTGTTTTTTTTTTTTTCCATTTTGTATATTTTACTTAATAAAGTTATTTTTAATTAATTAAGGGTAAATAATCCAAAGAAAACTTAAAATTGTTTACATACAAACACACGTACATACAAAGTGTGTGGTAAAAATCCATTAAAAAGGGTGAAATGAGTTTTGTAAACATTTAAAGTTTACAAACTAGAGTAGTGATGTAAGATCTTTAACTTTTACTCAAAAAGTTTAATATTGATTTTCTTTACAAAGTTAAGTGGTAAATGAATTACGTTCTGCATTACATTTGCCGACGGAATTTTGTTATTTTTACGCAATTACGCAAAGTTACACATTTAAGCAGACAGATGTTAATTTGAACGAAACACAATTCAAGATGTACTATTTATTACTAAGGGGTGTCTCGAAATGCTTTTTTAACATTTTAAAATGTCTCCCAAATCTAGTTTTTTTCAAACAAAAAATACATTTTATTGGCGTTATGGAGAAAAATTTCTAAACTTTATTATGCAAAAAACTAACGTTTCAAATTTTATTTTCTTTTGTAAAATTTTGCACTTTTTTCTTAAGGCTTTGCATTAAACGTTGGACACACGTTTTACCGAAGTGTTTGATAGCTTTTTTCCAAATAAATCCAAATTTTTTTACATTTGCAGAAGCTTTGAACTTTGTTCTTAGGTGCCGCTTAATTATAGCCTAACAGCGTTCAATAGGCCTTAGCTCTGGACAATTAGGTGGATTCATGTTTTTCGGTACAAAATTTATTTTGTTGGCCTCATACCACTCAAGGACGTCTTTGCTGTAGTGGCAGCTTGCCAAGTCGGGCCAAAACAGTGGAGGTATATTGTATTGTGGCTTCTGTATAATGGCAATACAGCCTTTTTCAGGCACTCATTAATATAAAATTGGCTGTTCATTGTACGATTCACAATGATTGCCTTTGAAGTTTTCCCACATGTACATATTGCTTGACATATCATATATTTTTTGGCGAATTTTGTAATCTTTTTATACTTAAATTTATCGGAAACATTAGCTCTTTTATTAGGAATATAAAAACCCTGACTAGGAAGCTCTCCATTAAAATACATCCATTAAAATTATTCAATTTGTGACGTAGCAACTGTCTTGCTCTTATTCTTGCCGTTTTTGTTACTTTTTCGTTTCGGTTTGGAGCTTTCTTGACTTTGCATGTTCTTAAATTTTCTTTTTTCTTTATTCGTTCTACAAGCGACTTCGAAATATTTAGTTTTCGTGCGATATCGGGAATGGAAATGTTTGGATTTTGCTTTCAAAGTGCCTTCACCTTTTCAGCGATTTTAGGATTCCTAAAACCACGAGGCCCTCCACCTTTCTTGTGCCTAATAGGCAAGTCTTTTTTGAATTTAAAAATAACGTCGCGGGCAGTCTGTCTGGACACTTTTGCCCGTCGCGCAACTTCAGCGTAAGAAAGATTTTTAATTTCATTATAAATATCCAAAATATTTTTTCTCACTTTTCCTCTATTTGACGACATTTTAAATACGGATTAAATAATTTGAATAAACTTATTAACAAAGTATTGTTGACACTTATAACTATCACAGAGTGGAACAAAAAAATTAATTAAATAATAATTGTTTGCGTAGTGCCCTGTAAAATATGTAAAAAAGCATTTCGATACACCCCTTATTTACACCTTTTTTAGCAATCATCTTGTATTCAAGCGAAGATCAATGCAAAATTGACTCTAAAAATGAAAAGTAACTTTTTCTTCTTTTCTATAGTAATCAAACTCAAACGCACCTTATTTCAGAATTCTATGTAAAGGGTGGTTAAATTTTAAGGGCCGATGTTGATTTTGAATACCACACAAATTTTTGAGGAAATTATTGACATTTCTTTTTATTATGATAATATTGGTATGGTTCAATTATGTATGGAATAATATATCGGCCAAATGGCCGCCGCGACTTCGGCGGCACACCCCCATCCGATGTTCCAAATTTTCAATGACAATGTTGATGTTCAATTGTTGGACACGATGATGAGTCGAGGTTGACTGATCTTTTGTCACACTATCGCTATGTTTTCCATTCAACGAATTAACAAGACATTCACAGATGTTTTCACATTTTATACAGACCTGTTTTGCTGAAATTTGAATATTTTTCCACAATCCTCCTGATTGTGGACGAATTTGAACGATTATGTTGACCAAAAAGGATCACGAAGTGCACGACATGCATTTTGATTTGAAGTCCCATTTTCATAATAAGCCTAAATAACTTTAACGCGTTGCTTAATTGTGTATCTTTCAATGGTTCAAATTGAGTTAGTCTGAAGTTGAAAAATGTCCAATGAAATGCAGAAAAGAAACTTGACCTTCAGGTGTGGTTCACATTCAACATCGGCCCTTAAAATTTAAACTTTATAAAATGCAAAAAATACAATATAAAAGGTCCGCCATCTAACGTTTTTCTTTTTCATCTAGTGCTTATTTCGTGAATGGTAACACTTAGCTCATGTCTGATTTGACAGATAATTAATTTTATTCTTCCGCTGAACGAATATGGTTGTGTATACGCTTGAACAATGCTGGCAAATATTGCGACATTACTTTGGCCGATTTTTCCAAAAAAAAAAAAATCATCTTTTCAGATGAAGCTCATTTTGATGTTGGCGGGTATGTAAACAAGCAAAATTGTCGCAATTGGGGCACAGAAAACCCGCACGCATACATTGAAAAGCCGATACATCCAAAACGAGTCACTGTTTGGTGCGGATTTTGGTCCAGAGGCATAATTGGGCCATTTTTCTTAAAAAATGAGCAAGGAGTGGCCGTTACAGTCAATGGCGATCGTTATCGGGCCATGTTGAACGAATTTTTGTTCACAAAAATTGAAGAGGGGGATATTGGCAACATTTGGTTTTAACAGGTCGGCGCTACGTGCCACACAGCCGAAGCTACACTTTTTTATAGCATTAAAAAAAAAAACTTATTTGGCGGACCCTTTAATAAAGAAATAGTACCTTTCTTGTCACCTATAATAATTTAAGGCTCACCTAGCCTATCTAATTTTGATTGTCTTAACTTCAAAATTTTAGCTTCACAAGCGTAGATAATACCAAAAAGAACCATAAAAATACGAAAAAGTACTTTTTTGTTCTCCCACAACATTTTCAGTCTTACCTCGGATCTGTCTCCAATTTCAAAATTCTACTTTCACAAACGAAGAAAATACAAAGAGAACCATAAAAATGTCTATTATATCGCCTAATATATTCTCAGTTTGAGCTTACATCAATAGCGACTAATTTGAAAGATATAGATTCATAAACGTAGAAAAACAAAAACTATCATAAAAAAGTACTTTTATGGAAGATCCATATCAATGTACAAATTCCAACTTTAAATATTTATTTAACAATAAAGGGTTAAATTGACATAATTTTAAGTGAGTAAATTTATTATTTTTTGCATAAAAACAACAATCTTTTAAAAAGTACTAAACTGTTTCCCGAATTTTTCCCTTTGTACACCGTAATGGAAGTGTTTCAAGTTCCACTAAATGACATATTTTTTATGTCTGGTGAAATCTCTGTTACAAATTGTATCCAAATTATCGGAAAAATTGAAAATTAAACACATTTATTTTTTCTTTTATTTATTTAAAACTAGCCGCCCGGTACGTGCTTCGCTACGTATCAAGTGAAATAATAAAAAAAAATACATGCATTAGGTTCAAAATTACTGATTTTACCCGTTTTTATCCCTTTTCCCAATAAGTACCAATATTTCGAAAAAGTACAAAAATTCATTATAGATTGGTTAAGGGAGAGTAAAACTACGTTTTTACTTTTTTCCTATTGCTATCCCTCTCAAAGATAAATGCTGTTCAAAAAAGTACCAAAATTCAGTTTTACCCGTTTTATCCCCTCTAAACTTAAAATTTCCAAAAAGTACCAGACACCTATTCAATTATTTTTAACAGGCTCTGAAATTTTGTTATATCTTTGTTACGCCCGGAGATACTGAGTTAACGATTTTGCAAACTTCACATAAACCACCTACTAAATATTCCGAACAAAGCCTAAACATTTGGTTCGGATAAGTGAGCCCGTTCCTGAGTTATAAAGTCACAACGCACTTGCAACAATTGTTTACAGATGTATTAATATTAAAGTGCTTTATATGTGTACTTGGTTAAGAAATCATAAATAAATAACTTCCGAAATTCTAGGTATTCGGTTTGTATTTTTTTCGTTGTTTAAAATTATAAGCCAATAGGAACACAGTTGCCATGAAGTTTAAGTACCAATATGAGTTGCCAGTTTGTTTAATATGAGATTTTAAAATTATTGCGAAAATTTTATGTAATATTTCAAAGCTTGCAGCCATGTCATTAAAATAACTGGCAGCTTGAAATTATTAGCCAACAGAAACACAGCTAGAGTGACGTCATTGGCACGACATTTCAGTTTTAAGCGCGGGAAGTCGTAATCTTTATTCTACGATTCTTAAATAAAAAACAAATTAAGAAAGAGAGTATAGTCACACTAACAACTAGATTACGGTCGAATGGGTTGATGACAGAACGTGCTGGTATAAATAAATATGTACACAGTTTGTTTTCTAATAAACTATGTAATAGTTCTTATCACAGGATTATTCCAACCTTTAGCCCTAGATAGTTAAAAAGTTTGTAGTATCTTGTTGCTAACGTGACTTGATAAGAATCATTTTTACAAAACAATTTAAGTGTGTTGAAATTGAGACAAAAAGTATTTATAAGCATATAAGTGTTACTTGCTTTACTTATTTGTAGTTTTCTTCCATTTATACTTTTATTCTACAGTATAATCGGTAACTAGCTGACTTTCGAAACGTCAATTTATTTATATTCAAACAAAGCAAAGTGTTTTAAAAGGCTGCACTACAAAACATTGCCAATGCATACCTTTTCAAAACGTTATCGACAAGTATTAAGGCAATCACGCAATCGGTTTTGCCCCTAATCTTACCAACATGTGTGAGACACATTTTGATGTTTAAGTTAATATGGTTAGGTTAGGTAGAACAGGCAGCTGTTGTGCAGCTCACTTGGGTCCATTATATTGATCCCTTTGTGATATCTGAATAGAAAAGTTAGAATATAATAGAAAAGAGAGAAGAGAAGCAGACAAGTCCAGAGTTTCTGGCGGGAATCGAACCCACAACCCCCAAACTAGCAGACCAACACACCAATGACTAGTCCACCGGGGCACCCTTTAAGTCAATATATTAACAAAAATTTTCGCCATATCGAAACCAAACTTCTTGACATATATTTTAGACGTGTTTGATATAGTTTTCCAAAAAGATAATTTTTTATTAATTATTCCATTTTTTATAAGTCGAAACAGATACAAGAGCACGAGAAGTTGCTGAAATCAACAATCTCAAATTAGTCAAAAAAAAAATTGCAATAAAGTTCCAGTCAACACAAAAAAAATTTAATTTTGTTCCCTTGTGTTAACGTTAGCAATAAAACTTCAGTTTTTTTGCAACTGGCATCTAAAAGATACACATTTTTCCGTAAAATCGTAAGGCCCCTTTCGCATTAGGCAACTTTAATTGCGCAAGTATAATTTTAATTTTTATTTATTTTCTTTTGAACTTGCTTTTATGTTCACATTGAGCAACTTGGTTGAGCAAGTTTAATTGAATTAGTTGTTCTGTTTCATCTCGCTTCCAATTACTCATCATTTTTCAAATATTTGATTCACTTATAAACAAATAAAATTTTCACACACACAAAATTACACAAAACACCGAAGAAGAAATAAAAGACAATTTAAAAAACAAATAAATATTCCAAGACAAGACTGACAGCAAAAGCAGAATTGCCAAGTACAAGCAAGTCTGTACTCAAATCTCGGCAATTCTTTCTCCTTCACACCGACCTTTCCTCGCACACCCACAAACACAAGACTTGCGCAATTAAAGTTGCCTAATGCGAAAGGGGCCTAATTATGTCGAAAACTGTAAAGTTAAAGTTGCCACACTGTTTATAAAAGTATTATAAAAAATTAAAATTACTTTTAAATGCAATGGGAACTGGATATATTTTTTTATGGAAATTTATAATAAAATGAAAATAAATAGAATGAAAAGTAAACAATTTTGAACTCAGTGATTTTTATTTTTTATTTTTGAAAATTACGCGCATTTATCTGGGTTTCGGTGCTTTTTGAAATTTTAAAATTCACAACGCTGCGTAGCACATCCACATGATAAAATATTTTCGAAAAGTGTGTTTAAGTGTTTAATAGGCAAATTTAAGACGCTCCAGAATCAGGCGATAATTTTGCTGTTGGCTGTGAAAATATGCAGGGAGAAAACGCGGCATCCAATTGCTGTTCACAAGAACTTTTACGTAAGAAATTTTAGGTGGGCCCATGTACCGGCAACCGTACAAGGTTCAGTTAAGCCAGGGCTTTTTCTCTCTTAAAGGCTATGAGTAATGGTTATACGCAATGCTTGGTGAGTGAGCTGAGAAGCAGCTACATCTTTAGCGAGAAAACGTATTTTTTAAGAATGATTTTGTTGACCCGCAAAATTCTTAATATGAGATGTCACCAACCCATACCAGATTCACTAGGTGGCAATTTATAAGCAAAAAGTCACCGTTTAATGCATATGTACAACCGGCGGCAGTATTAATTCGAATTTATTGAGGCCATTACCGTTAACAACAAACGCCACAGATCAATGATGAATAACTTTTTTTTTGCACGATGTGAAGTTAATTTGAATCTCTTAACAATATTTTACACAATAATTTGAGTGATTTTTTTTTATCCATTAAATGTTTCTCGATTTCAATAACAAATTTAGCTTTTAACTAAATCCCTTCTCCACAAAAATTTCACAACATTTCGTTTGTCTATCATATTTTATGTTTTAAGGTTTGCATTTTGATTTTAATTAAGGTCTTTTCTTCAGAGACTACATCTTTATGTAGTAACAACTTTTAACACAAACACTTAAATATATTATTTGAACAAACTGGTGTGTACATAAGCAAACTTTCAAAATACTTAACTAAATAGACAAACTTTTATTATCTGCTTATAAACTTTCACTTTACCAAATCTGACACTCCGCAAAACGTAAAGATAGATTAAGATTTGAGTTTTCGTCACATGTTAATTTCTAGATTTCATTCATATGCCGCTTGCCGTCGGCAAAACATTAGCTGCAGTCATTATGAGTATTTGTAGGGTTTCTTTTAATATGTTGAATAATTTTCGTTTGAAAATTGTTTTCGGTATTTTTTTGTGGTCCCCGAAATGTAATTCACTAATTTTTGTCACTAACACTTTTTCAGTACATTTTTTTTTGTTTGTGTGTATATTAAACCATAAAAAGTACTTTTGATTCTGCTTTTGTTTCACTTTCGTTTCTTTCGATTTAATTTGTAAGTGGAGGAGTCATTGTTAACCGACGGAAAACTAATACTTGATTATTTCCATTTTTTTTAGATTTAATTTTTTTGTTTAATTTTGTATTTTACATTTTTAAAATTTATCGAAAATTTGCTTAAACACTTTGTTTTACCTTTCAGCTGATTCGTCTTAAATTTTCAATTTTATTATTATTATTTTATCCAAATGTTTTATTAACATACGAATGTTTCAGAAATGCGATATGTCAAAAGTTTCTAGACCAAACAATTGTTTAATTTTAATTTTTGTCTCAATTGACGGAAACAAGTCTCCGTTAAGCATAAAAGAGTCCCTGTCAGTGTTGCCTAACAGATTTTTTAAACTTAAATTTTGGTTTAAAAAACTCAATTGATGGAAACAAGTCTCCGTTAAGCATAAGAGAGTCCCTGTCAGTGTTGCCTAATATAAAGGGTGATTTGTTTTAGCTATTATCTTTTCGGCAACACTGGTTTAAACAGCTGACGCACGCAAACATCTTCAGTTTGGTCTATAATTTAACCATGAATCGTCTTACAAACGAACAACGCTTGCAAATTATTGAATTTTATTATCAAAATGTGTGCTCTGTTAAGAAAGTTCATCACGCGCTTCTTATCGAAAAATTGTGTTCAGCGACGAAGCTTATTTTTGGCTCAATGGGTACGTTAATAAGCAGAATTGTCGATTTTGGAGTGAAGATCAGCCAGAAGCATTGCAAGAGCTACCAATGCATTCAGAAAATGTCACAGTTTGGTGCGGTTTATGGGCTGGTGGCATCATTGGACCGTACTTCTTCAAAGATGATACGAATCGCAACGTAACTGTGAATGGTGAGCGCTACCGTGAGATGATATCCAACTTTTTTTTGCACAAAAAAAGCGAATACTTGGGAGTAAAACTTGTCTTTCCGCGGGTGATCTGGAAAAGATCCACACCTTTATAAACAGGACAGAATGGCTGAAGAACGACGGCCAGAGGACATAGACAAACGGGCATTGGTGCTTACGGTATCACAACGGGACCCTCGGAAGACCCAAGTGAGCTATGGCTTCGGTCGGCTGCCGGATCTAACCTAAGCTAGATGTTATAGCATAACAAAATTTTAATTGATGTTTACTGTGATAGAAATAACATTTGTTATTTTGATGATTTTCACAAATATTTAAATTTTTTAATTATTTTTTGTCTTTCTTTACACAAACAGTAAAAAACATCTCATACAGCTGTTTTGTGCTTCATACGACAAATTTACACAGCGAACTTTTACAAACAAATTTATCGTGTTGAGCAAAATTTGTCATTCGTCACTGTTATGTTTCTAGCAGAATGGATGGCAAGCGTAAAGTTGCCTGAATAACATTTCAAGCCAGAAATGTTAGGTTATTTTTTACACATACTTCGATTGCCTGATGAAAAATTCTGTTCTTACAAGAACTTATCATTGGCAAATAAAATAAAGAGCTTTTTACGACTCCGTTGTCCCTTTGGTATCATGGTGTAATTACATAAGGTGATAGCGTAAAGGAGAGCGATTTTCGGCTCTCTTTTTTTATGTATGAAGTTTGACAATTTCCGGAGTTGAAATCATTTTTTTTAATATGTAGTTTGACATACTCCGGAACACAAAAAAATTGTCAGCTGGGCTGGCACCGCGCCACCTTGTATAAGTTTACCCTGCTTGGTATTGAACAGTCATACGGTTGCCATGTCTGGCAACTCTGTCCTCAGTTTTGCTTGCCATTCAATCACGAAAAGACTAACTTTAGAATTACGCTTGCAAATTGTGCAAAATCCTTTCGAAAAGCAGCACTTTCAGAAATGTTACAGTGCTCCTTATTAGAAACCCTCCGTTTAGGCTTTTTTTTGTCAGTGGATATGATAATAGACCAAATTGCCGCATTTGTAGTAAGGAGAATCAAATCTATATATATAAAAGTGAAACTCTGTCTGTGTGTGTGTGTGTTAGCTATAGACTCCGAAACCGTAAAGCCGATCGGACTTAAACTTTAGCAAGTTACTGTAAACATTTCAGGGAGTGTTTATGGGTGGTAAAAATTGGGGTGGGCTACACCCATAAAAAATAAGTTATCGTTTTTAGCTACTTGGACTCGACCGATTTTTCTGAAACTTTGCACACATATTAAGCTGTCATGACTACACAATTTCGTGATTAAAAAAGTGGGCAGTGCCACGCCCATAAAAATAAGTTATCATTTTGAGGTACTTGCACTGGACCGATTTTTCTGAAACTTTGCACATATGTTGAGCTATCATGACTATACAGCTTCGTGATTAGAAAAATGGGCAGTGTCACGCCCATAAAAAAGTTATAATTTTTAGCTTCTTGGACTTCACCGATTTTTCTGAAACTTTGCACACATATTGAGCTGCTATGACTATACAGTTTCGTGATTAGAAAAGTGGGCAGCGTCAAGCCCATAAAAAAGTTATAATTTTTAGCTTCTTGCACTAGATATTCAATTAAAATTCAGAATGCATTTTTATTTATTAAGGGGCGTAGCAACGCGCGCCGGGCTTGGCTAGTATATGATATAAATGACGATTACGCCATGTGTATGATTTTCTGTTAGATGACGTTGTTTGTCCACAATCACAAATCATAATTCGTTATTTCAATCACCCGTATATTTTATTTTTAAGCGCATGCCAATGTTATATTTATTTACATTTAACATTCTTAAGGAAAACTACGAGCGACTGTTTATCCTCAAAAAAAAAATTACTGTTCGATTTGCTCAATGGCCTTAACTTCTGATTCTTACGATTTATATAAATCCAAGCTTGCTTATCGTTTGAGGCCCCTGTTAAGGGCTCCATTACATTACATCATTACATGGGCTGAATCACGGCATTCAATATCGATGCATGGTGTAACCAAGGCATATTTATTCGTCAGGTAACCGCAGTTCAAATTTAAAATTTTTGTTTATATTTTTTTAATATGAAGTTTGGCATTTGAAATAAATGGGAGAAGAGAGAAAATAGTGTTTTATTTATGGACTTTCGACAGCTGAAATTTAAAATAAGTGAAGAAAAAAATTATCAGCTGACGAAACAAGGCTACCTGATGAAAAAATGTGCCTTGGGTGTAACTATAAAAATTGAATAGGATTTTCGATAGAATTCTTTTTAATGAAGTTTGACACGTGTAATTGCGGGAGAAGGGAGTGTGCGTAATTTTCACAAATGCAAAGGAACAGCTGATTGATTGAAGCTATCTAGTTTAATATGCCTTATCAATATATCATTTAATATGAAATTGTAATACAAATTCTCTGAATTTCGATCGATAAAAACATCGACCACAGGCTTTTCAAACAGGACGTTACACTATTTACGTGAAACAATTGCTATGGTATGAAAATACTCTGCACACATGTTATTTCTTAAAATGGTGCAGTTAAATTACAATTGAGATCATAACGTCTTTAGATTATATAAGATTACATGATGTTTAAAAGCTAGCCAGCAAACTTTGATGACTTTTTATGATTAAAAAAGTAGTTAAAGTTGAGACATATAAACGATATACGAACAAAATTCTGTTACGTAAACGAAGTCTTTAAGTAGTGTCAGATTATTCATAATCTTCTGAGAGCCATCTCAATAGAAATTTTGGTTTTAATATCAAATCATTATAAAATTCAATATCACATTTGATAGCAGGCTGTTTAGCATTTAAGATCATGCACATATGCTTTAAATCAAAGAAATAAATGTCAGTCGTGATTCAGCTCTGGTCGGGTCAAGAGCTCGCGCGATATTGCCATTATCTCTTAAGGGCAATTAGGCCGTCCTTTTCATCCGTATTCGAGAGTTTCACGTCTCACGCTCGCATTGTTTAATTGCGTGGTTTCGGTTAACTGTACTGTGGTACAGTCACCTGGAGTCTCAATTAACCTTTGCAAAACTTTTAAAGAAAAGAATATTCGCGTTCAGCTCCGACTTCCTATATGAAGTTATAGGTCGACTCACGGATACTGAACCTATGTGGGATATCCTGGCTCTATGGTTTTAAAACCTTGCCATTAAAATTAAAAACTAATAATAATAATAAGAAATAAATGAGATAACTTTTCCTACAACAATAAAAATTGTTTGGAGTATTTTACTGAATATCCGTCGGACAGTTTTCTTGACTCAATACACTTAAAATCACATATCAAGTTTGAGCAGATATTTTTAAACTAAATAACAAACTTTGTATGTGTCACCTTAACTGCCTATTCTAAAGGTCTAACTCAACGTCCCGAAAACCTTTTTTGTTTCGACTAATCCGACGATTAATTGTTTCGTAAGGAAATGAGAATTTAATTGTATTAGATTGCGTGTTGTTCCAAGAATTTAATTAGAAAAAATTCTGAGATTTCACGTTCACTTGGCACTTATTTTTGTTTCTCCTTCTTGACAACATTTTTCTACAAACTTCCTTAATTTTAATTATTTTAAAGGAAATCTAGATGTTCCAAATGTGATACTGTAAACTGGCGCAAGAGTTGCCGCCACTCGATGTTCTTTGGTTTTAAACTTTGTTACGAATGAAAAACAACAGCAAAAGTCTTTAACCATTAACGTAACCCAAATGGCCCATCAAAGTGATGGACAACTTTATGAAAACATGTTTTTACTACAGGACAATCAACTAAATAATGGAAGCATTTTGCAAACGTTTTACTATTCGAAATGTTCCAATCAATTAGCCATGAAGTTTGTGGGACCTAACATGTGTTCTGCTCGATACTGCCGGGTAATATACAACATCTGCAATATTCTTAGACAAACGTCTACTCCGGGCACGGCTAGACCTGAAATCATCTGGTGTTCTCCCATATAGTAGAAGCGTCATACGCATAACACAACTGAATGCCGTTCGCTATCCGTTACCGCTTAGATTGGTCTTTTACTTATACCGTTTAAGGCGAGCAGCTAATCGTTAGTGTTTGGACGACCAGTACATTTGTTTAAACAGCACCGACAAATTATATCGAAAACAAAATTTTACCAACTAATTCGTGTTCTTGAAGAGTATAGCGATCCGTGTCTTGTTGATGTATATTTTGTATTTGTTTACTTTAAAAATGTTGAAGCTAAATTAATAGGCCTGATGATCTACCACGTACGACCTATGTATATACCAGAAGTCTATTAAAAAATTACCAATTTGTGATCTTAACTTTCTGAATCGTATAAACCAACAAAATCTAGTGATTTTTTAAATTTAAACAATTTCTTTAACTATCCAGCAAAAAATTGCCAATTTCACATTTTATGACTTCAGAGAATGTCTATTCGATATTTTAGTACTATGAACAAACCCAGGCACGCTACAAAAGTAGACCGATAGGGACAGCAAACGACGCCATAATTTTTGCCGCTCTTTTGACATTCAGTAAGGTATGCCATTTCATGATGGAAAGATATATAAAATTTACTACCGAAGTCAGTGGCCTCAACGTTAAGAGCGCTACGTCATCTTCAACGATGAGGCTCATTTCTGACTGAATGGCTTCGTCAATAAGCATCCCGAAAAAATTACGGTTTGTTGCGGTTTATGGGCCGACGGCGCCATTGGGCCGTACTTCTTCGGGAATCGCTACCGTTCAATGATAACAGAACATTTTTGGCCCCAATTGGCTGATATGGACTTGGAGGACATGTGGTTCCAACAGGATGACGCCACAAACCGCATAACGAATGTCACAATCAATTTATTGGAAACCAAGTTTAGAAAACGTGTTATTTCACGAACAGTCGATTGGCCACTTCGGTTGTGCGATTTGACGCCGTTAGACTATTTCCTGTGGGGCTACGTCAAGTCTATGGTCTATGCAAACAAGCCAGCGACGATTGATGAACTTCGTGCGAATATCGAACGTGAAATTGCAGCAGTATCGCCCGATTTATGCTTGAAAACCGTTGCAAATTGGGTTCAGCGCCTGGATTTCTGCAAGCGTGTCCGTGGTAGCCATGCAAAAAAAAAATCGAGTTCCATACATAATGGCATCGAACGTACTTTAACAGGAATAAAGAATTCCATTGATATCCAAAACCGTTTTTGTTTTATTTAAAAAAAAAACTTTTGTAGCGCTATTATTAAAAAACCCTTTAGTAAATACGTGGCAATATTACAATTTGATGCTATTGGACATTGTAATAGCAAAAGTATACTTTTTGAAACAGATGAAGAAAACAATGTGCGATTTAAACTGGTACAAATTCCTAAAACATTTAACTTAATGATTAACAAAAATATTTAAAATATTTTGTTTGAATAAATATAACAAATTCTTATCATTTACTAGTCGAAGCAAAGGAAATATGTAATCGGTTATTAGATTTACCGCTCCAATCAATTAATTCCTCAAATTTGTGATTTTCACACAACACGGAGATCTTAACAAATATTGATGTGATCAAACTGAATATGATGCGCCCTTTACGCTTCAACACAGAACAATAAAAATTTTATTTAAAGGTAAAAATTTCGAAAAACTTTCAAAACTATTGAGCTTTGAAATTCGTTTAAAAAAATTAAGATTTTTTTCCCAAATCAAATAGACAGCCATAAAAAAATTTCCCCCAGGCCTTCGCGCACTTAAGCATGTGTGAGTGTGTTTGTATGGATCTGTAGGTCATTTATTTATTTCTATTTAGGCATTTTTTTTCTTACAATTGTTCTCATTTTTTCGTTGAAACTTTTTCTTCTTAAACGCAATTAAAACATAATTTAGTTGCTCCATTCTACCTACTACGTGTAAAATTGTAATGTCTGATTTAAATTCTTTGCTTTGAAAAAAAAAATGTTTCCAAAGAAAATTTCTTTGCCTTGTCTTGTTTCTTTTCGTAGCATTTAACTGCAGTTGTTGTAATTTTAAACGAGATCTACACAAGAAGAAAGAAAAAAAACAGCTGATGCCGGTTAATTTACACTGAGAGTAGGTACCTAGTAAACAAACATTGAGATAACAACCGTGTATTCGTTAAAGAGATTTAATTAGAAAAAAATTCTCAATAGAAATATTTTATTTAAAGATTTTTTTTTGTAGGTAATGTTTAGCAATTTTATTTTGGTTTTGATCATTTTTATTTAACTTCGTAATAAAATACCTAAATTTTCAAAAAAAAAAAATATAAGATTATTGGTACCTACGTAGCGATTAATTTGGATTATTTTGTGTATTAATTATTTATGAATTTTTCTGGCCACAAAAGCCCACGCTAAGAATTTGTTGCCTTAATACCTTTGTATGTACATACATACAAACATACATATTTTAATTATATTTTTTATTTTAATTGCTCTTCGAGTGAAATTTGGTTACTGTTTAGAATTTAAGTTATTACAAACACGCAAAGTGGAACTTACTTCCGAAAAATATTCAAAATAAACCGCTACGTTAACAAACACATTTATGCATGGCCATTTAAAAGGCTATACGTCTACAGCAATACATAATAAGAACGTAGGTATTTACTTTTTTATTTTTTCAATTTCCTGACTGCACAGATTTTTTTCGTAACACTTGCACACGAAAAAGTCGAATATGTAGTTTTGTTTTTATTTTAGAAGAATTTTGTTGTTTGGTAACTTAAGAACATTAACGAGTTCTGGCTTTCTATTCCGTTTAACACAACCAATACGCACGACTAACAAAATTAAACTGAAGTGAACGTTAAGCATACGAAAAAATAACACACCGTAGAGGTCTCATTTCATCAACAACACACAAACACCCGTTTATACGTATACAAAAGAAATTGTTTTTATGAGATTTGTGTTCTCAAACCCCCAACAAAATGTATTGTTGTATTGTGTATACTCTCTACAACACTATTTGTAGCTTAATAAATTTGACCAGAAAGTATAAAACAAAAACAAAAATACACACAATCATCACTTACTGCCTATCACTATTATGAACTCAACAATATTGTTGTCGTCACGAACAGCAGCACCAACTTGCTGTACTATATCTCCAACAAAATTTATGTAAATACAGCAACAATTTGCATGTGTTGTGTACCACTAACAACAATCGCCGAATGTATTTTATTCAATTTTATTTTCAGTTTTTTAGGGGGAACAAAAATCTAAAAATTAAAAAGACATCGAAAAAAGAGTGCAATACTTAAGGAGAGAGATGAATAAAAAGAGAGAGTATGTAGGTAAAATAAATCAAAATCATATTAACAAAACGAAAGAGATAATTTAGTGTTTTTTTATTGTAGATTTAAAAAGAACATTTTAATGAACCCCAACGGTATTTGAGCAATAAATTATGACCGCGAATTTTAAAATGCAATGCATATGATACATAAAAACCAATTGAAAGTGATTAGGGCTAACTGAAGGTAAAAATGATAATATGCACATACTACATACATACATTGTGCCTACACACATAAATTTGTATGTTTTAATACATATAAATATGTACTGAGTTTATAGAATAGGAATAAAAAAAAAATCAGAAAAATAAACAGAAACTGTAACAAAAGTGTTGAGATTTTGAATTTAACATCAACATATGTTCATATGTATGTATGTACATCATATCCATATTAAAACTTTAAAAATGTTGCCATGTTGTATTGGTAACAGAGTTAAATTAATAAGAAAAATACTGATGCAGTTTCATATTTATATTTAACTAGTTGGTTGAACCCGGTTTACATTGCTAGCCCCAGTAATATTTTTCTTTTGTACCTATTATTTTTACAATAATTTTTGACATCATTTTTCGAGCAATATAATAGTTAATTGTGGTGATGCAATTTCTTTAATATTCTTCCTTCTGTGATATTGGTATATGTATGTATTAATTTCTTAATAGCATTCTATTACCATTCAACAATTCCATTTAATTAATTTATTTCTATTTTCTGTAGGAAATTCAATGTTATCACGCTTTAAAAAGTATCCGATATATTAGCCCTGCTATCAAGGTATCTCCATACGAAATTCCATCCATTCAGAAGTTCTTAAGCCAATTGAGTTCCGAAAGACAAACAAAAAGACAGACAGACAGAGAAATATTCTAAAAAGTTCTGTTTCATATTCTAAATCGTTGATTATATAATGGCATTCAAATTTGAAAGGAATATTTCATGTACAGACACAGATTTTTTTAGAAACTAATTACATGTATGTAAGTATAGCTACGCAAAATAAATTACAGTGCTGTCTGGGTAGAGTAAACCTCCGATGCTATGAATACCTCGTTAGAGTGAATACCAGAATGTTTTTTTTTAATATACAACACTCAGGGGATGTCCCCTATTCATGCATGCATTGTGTTGATATCAGGAAAATAGGTTATGGGTAGGAGGAGAAAGGGAGTAGTGTTTGTGGACATTTGATTTAAACTTTTCCAGATTGTAAGAGGCTGGAAAAACTTCAGCGGGGAGTCTGTTCCACATACGAACAGTACGACTAAAGAACGAATTTTCCCTGTAGTGTGTAGTTCGATCCACTGGCCAATCGACCACATATGGGTGTGCTCTTCTAGAAAAACGAGTATTACGTGCAAAATTGCGGTTCTCAGGAACAAGTTCCCTTATCTCATCGGAGCATATTCCATTGTAATATCGATAGAACAGTGAAACACAACCCAAATTGCGACGGTGTTCGAGAGAGTCAATAGAGTTGGTTACCCTACTGTCGTTAGTAAGCACCTTCGCCCTCTCCTGTACGCGGTCGAGTAACTCCAAAATAGACTTTGAAGCACCGGCCCATACGTGAGAGTTGTATTTTATTTTCGGTCGGATGTAGGTGGTATAAATAACAAGAAGATCGGATGGGGTGAAGTATTTTTTACACCGTCTTAAAAAACCGAGACACTTGAATGCTTCCTTAGAAACGAGAAAAATATGTTCAGTCCAGCGGACGTCGCACTGAATTTTCATGCCCAGAACATCAAGAGCTTCCGATCCCTTGATACTTATACCATCTAATAGAACAGATGAGGCAACAATATCCGGCGTGCGTTTATGTGTTAGTAGACAACACTGAGTTTTCCGAGGATTAAAATTCACTCTATTCGCACGACCCCATTCGTAAATGTTTACATTAACTACTCTGTAGAGTGAACACTCATGAACCTCTATAGAGTGAACATACTGTTAAGTGTGTTTTTAGGTTTGGCGAAGGAGAAAAACAATGAAAATTAAAGAGAACACAAAATAACGGTAAATTAACGATTCTTTTAGAGTAAGTTGATAAGTTACTCTCACAAATACGCATTCTATGAAGTGTTAATTTATTTAAGTCTGCGCGCATGTTCCATTAAGGCCGTGTCTCAAAGTTGATTTCTGAATAATTGGAGTTATATAATTGTTACATAAAAATGGGTTCGAAAAAAAGAAATCATTTATCCTTAAAACAAAAAGCGACATTACTTCTTTGGCACAGCGTTTCAACATTGATTTAGTGAACAACCAGGCTATAGTGAAATCGCTCTGCAAAAATTAGTTCACTTTATCCAGACAGCACTGTATTTATAAAAGTAGACAATGCAAAATATAAAATAGCTGTCTTCAATAATGTGTACATACATACATGTGTATGTATGTTTCCAGCATTTCTTTTGTTTTATTTTTTCAATCCAATATCAATAAAAAGTTTAAAAAAAAAACCAAAACAAGAGTCAAAAGGGCTTTGGGTTATCAAGTTATAGTTAAGCCGTTTAAGTCGTAAATGCGGCATTAGAGAATTGTTTTAATTTGTTAGTTGGAAAAAAAGAATAAAGAAAATAAGAATAAAGCGAAGGCTTTTAATATGTTTTAAAATTATTTTAGACATTTTTTTTTGTTTCCAAAGCTTCGAAAAAAAAACCGGAATAAGTGTCGTTATTGAAATCGTAGTATTTTAAAGTTTTCTTGGAGCCATGGAAATTTCACGTTAATGTGCACATCAAATGTGCTTTTGACATACAAAATAGCAATTTCAAAATGTAAATAGTTTTTAACACAACTACGAGTTTCAAATAATATTTCTGTTCAGTAGACTCTTGATATTTAATTCAACGTGTATGGTTACGTGGTACTTAAAACCAAGGAGATTCGAAAGGGATACGCATAAAAATAATTAAATGTGCTAAATCCAACATGTATCCGTAAGATGTTTTAATAGATCATTAAGACTTTATCCAGACACTTTACTTTTAGTCAGTTAGTTTACGATGACCCAGAAATCACTACATCCGAGCGAATAAGGTCAGTTATTCACAGAGAAAGTGTTTTCTTCCTCTTTTACTTTATTCTTACAGGAAAGTACGAGTCGTCTCGTGTGATTTAAACCTAGTAAACCTTTGAAACTATTAGTATTGTTAGATATTCCAACGATTATGTTTTAAAAGTAGCATGTTGCGATTAATGTTAAAAGAAGGCCACTTCAATCTAGTAAATGGACAATTTATCAAGGTTACGCCACCAATTTACATCCGTTTAAAGTGCCTAAAAATGTTTCTTTAACCAGCATTCGCAGGAATTATGACTGATACCGCTTAGTTATATTAAAAGCACATCCATCTACGCAGGACCTCATGCTAAAGTAATAACATAAAGTTTCGACAGCCTTGACAGAACATCGACTAACTAGAAGGGACGTTATAGTGTAGAAGTTTGGTAACCTTAATCCCGCATAAAGATGGCAACATTTCCACAAATATTGTATTTTGCACACTTCTATAAAAGCAAGAACATACCTCTGCCTGGAAAAAGCTACAATTGTTTGGAAGACGATATAAAATACCGACCCAATGTTTAAAAGAGAAATCTTTGGATTCAACAGTATATTCGTTTATATTCTAGTGTTCAACACCACAGTGTCCGACAACATTTTCTTCTTAGGACAATTAAACCTTTGAATGTTTTATTAATCTGTGTATATCGTCGGTCTCATGTAGAAATGCCCTAATCAATACTCAAATACATCTCATTACAAAAATTTAACGCAATAATATCAAAAATAACAGTTTTACAAGCGATTTTACAAAAGAAATTACATTACGATAAAACAGTTTCTGTTACGATTTTACCTTCTTCTGTAAATTTATAATTATTTGAGTTAGGGCCTTTCTACATGAGACCGACGATATGAAGTAACCTTATCGGCGGGCTGGTTAAAGATAAGGGTATTATGCTAAGAACCGAATGATAGCAATTTCTTGATCTCCATCGTCCAGACGCATTAAGCCTCTCTATTCTAAAACCGAATGACCATAAATTCTCGATCTCTATCGTCCATATGCTCAATATATCTCTGTGCTACAGGCAGAAATAATATTATGCTAAGATTAATGAGAACAAGCTGCAGTATAGTGGTCAGTGGCACTGAAAGACTAGTTCTAAGTACATCACTGATTCCAATACAAGCAGGTCTCTGAATTCTGTATAGCTGGCCTACGACATACTTCTTCTTTGTTATAGTCCTCCCTAAGAATTGAACGTATAACATCCATATATATCCATTAACTTATGTTAGGACTGAGTTCACATTTTGCGCCGTAGCTTTCTTGTCTCTATATTGGAAATTGTGATTCCAGATATTTTTTTATTCTTTAAGGGACTTTCGGAGTCTCTTTAATGCGGAAGTCTTAGGATTGTTTAAAGCAATACCAATTAAATTTTAAGCAGGTTTACTTTCAGTTCATTCTCCGTAGTCCAGTTATCGAATAGGGGCAGAGCATTGGAAAAAACGCTTGCATCTGGTATCAGTTCGATATCAATATCACAAGATCTTTCGTACGAGAAATAGCTTATCGAGTCAACAGCGATAAACCAAAATGCTAGAGAAATCATGGATTTCTTCCGGATCCTTTGAACCTAACGCTTTTCCCAAGACTAGCGATGGCTTTCTTCCATTTCATTTGCACTAGTCAATTTCAACTTAATGTGAATGTTCTACGAAAGACTTACTAACCTTCTATACGAGCAAATTTTGCAATTCCGTTTACCATTGTAGTGAAATTAGCACCGGTTATTTTAAAGACTTTCTAAATAGGTCACATTTCTACAGAATCTTGTCACTTTTGGCTACGGCGTAAAGTCAAAGGTTTTAACCCTCAGTTGAACTTATCAATTAACTTAAAAGCAAAAGAAGTAGTAGAGTAGAAAAGTAGTCTTGCGTAGTTGGCGTCAACATTAAAATCAGGTTCAAAAAGAATTGCTAAAGTGTTTTGGATTTAATTTTAAACTATAAATCCTTGGAGTAAGTCATATCGTAATAGTTCTAAAAGTTTATTTCTGCCACTTATTATTATTTTAAATTCCTTATGAACCAACAAATGCTTTCTATTTTGATGTATTGATTGGCATCGTTGTCAATGTAGCGTGTCTCCCGGTCTTTGCATATTTGCGCGGTCTTCTGGAACATTAGTGATTATATTCAATGGATTGTCTATTTAGTTACCTAACCACACAAATTTTCGCGATCGTACATTTATATTTATATAAGTGAATTCGATTAGTACGCTTGTTATAATGTCTGGCGAAAATATTCTAAGAATACCAGTTAGTCAGGGATTTTCAAAAGCTCGCAAAACTCCTCATCTCACTATGTTACAGTTGAAACTTTAACTTTGGTTTGGATTAGCAAATAAATACTAATTTTCCTCTAATTATTATAAACAAAACTTTTGAATTTAGAAATGAGAAAAAACAAAACATCTTACTTTTTTGATCTGAATTTCTTTTCCTAGAAGATGGTGGTTTAGTTTTATGTTGGTCCCAAGCAGGTGGTTTAACAAATAAAGAATAAATTTGAAATGCAATAAATTTACAAAACGAATATTAGTTTCGACATTTACATTAATCTAATTTAATGTTGAAACACTGAATATTTTCATGTAAATATTTATCTCTCGGTAAATCTAGTTTTGTTGTACTATGTATTCCTCTTCGTATTTTGTATACAAATTTGTAAAAGATATACAAGGTACTTCTCTTAAGTTTAACTATCGTATTCATACAAAATATCTTAGGTTTATTCAAGGCTTATTTGACAAAATTCTCTGCAACATCCGTTAAATATGCCTTTAATAAACCTAAAATACTTGTTATGAATACGGCAGGAAAGGTTTAAACAAATTACATGTTTGTTTCTTCAAGCATTTCAATTTTAAAACAATCAATTAAATTTTTTTATAATTCCTATACATAGTTCAGAAATTTTTATTTCGATTTTAATAAGGTCATATATTGTATAACTTTAAATATGTAAGAATTAGAGGTAGAATAAATAAAAAGCTTTGAATTTTTATACACAAAATTTTAAGTATTTCTGGCACAACTGAAACAATTACTAATTTTCCTTTTGCGTTAAAATCAAGCTAAATTGTTATGTACATATTTGTTTATGGAATTAATTTGCTCACAGTTGTGTTTTATTCAAAAAAATGTGTTTTATTTTAAAAATATATTATTTATTGACACTGCATTAGTCGTCTGATAACAAATTAGGTAAAGTGACATTTCAAAATTATGATTTTCCATGTCTGAGTTTTAATATTTGTATCCTGACAGCACGATATTTTTAATTTATAAACTTCATATCGCAGTGCGAGTATTAAACTCAAATAAGAGAGTATTACAGTCAAGAGTATTATTGTCATTATTATTGTTGTTGTCGACCCTAACAATATGCCCCCATTGTGTGTATTGTTACAATATTGTTTTTATTATTTATTCCTATACATACATACATATGTAGTTAGTATCCTTGAATTTTGCGAAAACAAAAAACTTTTTCCTCCATAAAGCGCCAAAAAGTGTGCTCTTATCGCTGTAATAATGTCTACTCTATGTTATTATTTACTACTACATATGAACTTGTAAATAGAGTACTTTTATTTGTAGTACCGTATTGAGTGCGTAGTTAACAAAGAACAGAGAAAAAGTAACAACATGGCTTTTTACTTACATATACTCCTTCTGTTATTTAAAAATACATCCCAACATACCAAATAGAAATAAAACTGCAATACCACTTGTGAATAATATTATGACAATAGTGGATTCACAACTGTTTCTGATCAGTTCGTATGTATGCACACAAAAACTATGCTTCTTAAGTACATACATATGTACGGGAAATTTGTCAACAAGTGCAGTTTTATTTGTTGACAAATTTCTTTTGTGTTTTGCATTTAGTGTTCAAATTTCAAAGTGAATAAAAGTTATAATTGTGTTGTGCGAAAAAATTAATGGTTTGTAATATTATTTATAATGAAATAATTAGAAATGCCTTACAAATATAAAAAAAGGGTTAGAACAGAAACAAAAGAAGTAATTGAACTTCTTTTTAATAACAAAAAACCAAAAAATAATTACAAGGATAATCTTAAAACAATATTATTTTCGTAAGCTTATTCTACTATTACAAGCAATAGCTTATTGTAATCGTGTACATTTAAGCTTATGAATAAGGGTTCCGTTTCGATTATTCTATAATTGTTACACAAACATTTTACAATCGATTCACAACTCTTTTACAAGCTTGCGGCTTGTGTTGGTAAGCTTATTATAATATTATTCACAAGTCATTTGGCATGTTGGGATATTTATGTTCTAAGCTATGTATGTATGTGTTTCTGTGTGTAATGGTATTTATTGCAGACGTAATTACACTCTTTACAATTGTTTATGTTTTGTTTGGTTGGTTGAATTGTTATTCTCAGTGCTTACACGCAATACACCAATTAAAATCATTTAAAATTTATACCGTTAGATTATGATGTTACCAGATTTGCAAGAGTATTTTTTTTAAAGGAATGATAAAAATATATAATTGGTTTATAACGAATAAAATTTGCGTATTCATACGAATACAATTTGCGTATATACGTAGATTAAAAAGAAACATTTTTTATTCTTTTGTTTAATCAGTACATTTTGAAAAGTAACCAACCAAAAACTTAAATTAGAAATATACGAGAAGGATATTAAATTTAAAAAAATAATGGCACACAAAGACAGAAAAAGATAAATTTCTGGGATTTTCTAATTATAGAAAATTTTTTTATAAATTTCTTAAACAGACACTTTTGGTATAAGTTCTCTTAATAAAGAAAACTGCCTTTAAATTATAAAATTTTTTTATAGTTTAATTTGTTTACAAAAAAATTTATACCTTTTAGAAAAATTTTAAATAAACTGTAAATTATTTTTTAATAACTCTTTATTTATAAATATTTTTGTTAAATGTCTTATTTTTTTAATTTTACGGCAGCATAAGAACCCTCTGGCATCGCTATCTAGAGTGGCTCCCTTCAAAAGACAATAATAACAATATTTTAAAATTGAAAGATATTAAATTGAAACGGAAAAAAAACATATTAATTATGAGGTATTGTGCCACTTGCACCATTGTTACAAAAGGTGTTGCTCTGAGGGATGATAAGAGTAAATAAAACAGCCCACAACAATACTTTTTAATACAATTATGTCCCACTCATAAAATAAACTGATTAAAGGTAATTAGGCCTTAAAAAATGTTTTTTCTCGTTTCTTTTTTTTTAAGAAATTTTTTTTTAATTTCTAAAGACTACAACTTGCGTTTTTTGTAAAAGTTTTTGTTTATTTTGTTAAGAACTCATTTCAACAAAATAAAAAAAATGCAGGTAGTTTTGCACAAAAAAGTACTCGATGAGTTTCACATAAAGGATCACCAGAAGATAATAAATATTTGTATGTTAAAATCATTGTTTGTTTAGTCTTTCAAATATTATTTTCCTTCTTCTTTTTTTTGCCATATCATGTCGAAGATTTTTTTATTTATTATTTATAATACATAATTGCTTTGTACGATCATGGTCTCCATTATCATCCGTTTCCTTAGAATGTGGTTAAGCATTGTGTTTTCACAGATGACGGATCATAATCCTATAGATTCTAAAACTCTATTGTTTGTTACGTTTTTGAATTTGTTTAATAAATAAAACATGAAGTGTTAAGTTTTGACAGCCCTCTGTGTAATGATCTCACGGTACATGGAACATATGCTCACAATTAAGGCCGATAAATCGAATAAACTTTGAGGTTTAAATGATTTTTTTATGGTAAAGAAATAATTAAAGAAAAAACAAACAATGTTGAAGCAATCATGATGATCATCATCAACTTTATAATGAATCTTTAATTAGAAGTATTGAGTTGTTTTAAAAGTAATTTGATCTTTAAACAAAATAACTTACAGTAACACAGGTGCTTTGCTGGTAACATACATACATAGTTACGAACTTTAGACTAATTGCTTTATTGTTAAAAGTGGCATCTTTAATCTGTTTTTGATTTTATTAATGGCAATTGACTAAGAGTCTTGTGCCGTAACGATAATTTTATGTCATACAAGTTTGATTAAGAGTTTTTGGCTTGAAGACGCCTAAATTGTCACGTGCATTACGTTTTCTGTAAGTCCAATTGTGGCACATTTTTATTTCGGCCATAAAACTTTGAAACGTGACATTAAAGTGCTCATGTGTTTCTAGCTGAATGGTGTTAAATTGCAAAAACAAGGTGACTTGTTAATAGATAGCATTAGGCGATTGAAGTGATACCTATACAAGCGACCATATATTCTGGTGGTGATATTATTTTCTATTAATTCAAATTACAAAATCTGTGTAAATAATCAAAATTTCAGAAACCATTTCCTTTGTTCGATGTTCCCACCTCTTGCCTTGACTACGGCCTTCAAACTGTTTAAAAATAAGTTGTATGCTGCACCGACGTGACGAATTTCCAAACATTGTATTCTGTTGAGCAGTTGTTAAACATGCAAAATGATGGTGTTTACTTTACTAAACGCACTTACGAAAATTCGAGCCTATGAACGGCCAACCGAAGTAATTTTTCATGTCAAGTAATGTTATGACCAACCGTTTCCATCGGGCCTATTAATGTCAAAGTCAATGCGAGTTATTATTGAGAAAATCTTTTGAAACCTGCTTTAGAACCGTGGACACGCAAGCATTTCGTCCGTAGACGCTTCAACAGGACTTGGCACCGTCTCTTAAAGCTCGTGTGAAAAATAATTAAAAACCCATGTTTCACGCTTCAATTCGTCCACACAATGGCTTTCAAATTCGCCAGTTGCAAAACTGATAGACTATTCAAACTGGTCCATTTCGAAGAGCAAGAATGGCACTAAAAAATATGCCAGTATAGATGTGCTGAAGGAAAAAAACACCGCAAGATCACTTCAAACGTCTAAGCCTGTAAAGGCAACACCGGCCGGTAGTTTCTCGATATGATGGCATGCGAATTATTATTGCAGCAAATTCGACAACGTTCTCTACTAACACAGTTCTTTAACCAAAAGTACACTTTATGACTAAAAAAAAAAAAAAAAACTTGAAATAAAATTGGGGACCCAAACTACATGTACGGCACGACTTCATTTGCATAAGCAAACATCTTCAGAATTTAAATTATTTCAAGGATAGACTATGAGCTTTAATGGAAACCATGAAATGACTGTTGGATTTCTCAAATTTAACCATGTTTTTTATAAATGAATTTTTATAATTTGCAAACCTTGAAACCTTGTTCCGGTGTTAGTCTACTCAATTGCCACATTGAAAACAATAACTATTTTTTTATGGGCGTGGCCCCGTCCACTTTTTTCCACCCATAAACACTTCCTGGAATGTGTACAACAACTTGCCAAACTTTGAGTCCGATCGGTTTTACAGTTTCGGAGTCTATAGCTAACACACACACAGACAGACAGAGTTTCACTTTTATATATTTAAATATAAAATAAGAAATCCCTTAAAAAAAATAACCGTTATTGAACAAAACTACTTCCTCTCTATTGTCAGAGAATGAAGAATTAGAATAGTGACGAGCTTACAAGCAACAACAACTAAGTACGTACACTTACTATTCAACTAACCGCATAAAACTTCTAGTTGGTAGTCCATCTCCCCTTAGTGCAGTGGTTGGCGTACAAAATTGCTTTCACTTCTTTTGCAGTTGTAGAAAGATGCAAAAAGGTTGAAAGAAAACAGGAGTATCGAAAATCTGCAACATAAGGAACTTTTAGGGACATTTGTCTATCTCTTTCTCGTTTTGTACAGCAGTATTGGTTGCGGTATATCCGAAGAGAGTCGTTCGTCACCAACAACTCTATTATCGTATTTATGTCTTCTATGCGTATAGTTTCGAAATTCGGAATGTGGACACACATATTAATTTTCTAATATCAAATGAATGGTAAAGACGTTTTTTTTCAAAATCGCCTCTATTGTGCCTTAGTCTGGCTTAGTAAATGTATAATAATCTTCTTTGAAATAAGAAGAGAATAGTTTATGTAGAGCACTTCTTAGATTTTTTTCTTTATGTTTTCTTTTATTTTCACTTTCCAAGCACTTGAAATTACTAACATACATCCGTACATATTTAGTATTTATGAATCAACAAGGGGTTGCTGCAAATCACTAACAATTTTCCACCACAGACAGATGTTTTGGCGGTTAACACTTGAATTAAATTTGCACAAAAACAACAAAACCAATAAATATAAATGACAATTTAAATTAAATTACCAACTGATTGACAATTTAATGTGTGAAACCAAATGTTCTTAAAAAAAAAAAAAAAAAAACTTTTGCTTCGAACACACACAAATTTCTAATAAATAAATAATAAAAAATCAAAACAATAACGATTATACGTTTAAAGAAAGAATAAAATGGATACAAAAAAAGAAATAATTTTCGATCTGCTCGAAAAATATTACTCAAGTGGTGGTGTAATTCAAGGACAATAGACAATAAACTCAGGTATGAGTTGTATGTGAGAAATCGTCGACATCTTTATTATCTCTTCACACCCATCTTAACCAAAACATTGTTCTAATGTTTGTTTAAAAGAGGAAATTACAACAAAAAAATTAAAACATTATCGTATAAATCTACACAAATTTTACACAATGAAGCTAGAGTTTTAATTCTTGTAGCTAAAAAACAATAAATGTAGAGCAATTAAAAATTCTCTTTTTGATTTGAAAGCAGGCTCAACATACTTGGTAATTAGCCAGGAATTATGGTTATCATCTTTATATTTCCATTGTTCGTAATTTATTGTAGTTTTTTTACCAAAACCCTGTTTGGATATATCTTTACTTTGTTCCGCAATGTTAGCAACGCCATATGTTCTTACACAAGAGCGCATGATAGAAAAACAAATGATAACATATGACACAAAGTCAGTAGCACTATCTTGAATTAAGGCAGAAATATGTAGTTTATTCTCCACTTGTTGTTGGTTAAAAAATGATTTATGAGGGAATTTTGTTCTCAGCAAAAATTCCAATTAGCCGGTTTAATGTCAAAAATTTGTTGAATTCGCCTCCTGTAACGATTCTTTGCTTAGTTAAGGTATAAATATGGGAAACAGTGCTACCTATTTATATCGGCCGTGCACGTCGGTGGGGTGTGATAAAATCTGTTCCACATCAATTTACATAAGTATATTTACATATCGTCATCTTAAAGACCTTATAAACTAAGGAGTGTATCAAAAAAAAATTTGTAGTTGCATTAAGTTAAATAAAACTTAAATCGTTGCTGAACAGGGAATACACCCTGGCGGCATTCCTGGATATAGATTGGCGAAGTCATGCAAGGGGCGTTGGACGATCTGTCGTCTTGGGCTACTGATAAGGGTTTGGGAGTCAATCCGGAAATGACAGAGTTGGTTCTTTTTACTAGGAGGCACAAGGTGGTAGGATTGAGGCTACCGGTGCTAGGAGGTGTAGAGCTTAGACTATCTAATAGTGCTAAGTATTTGGGAGTTTTTCTGGACAGCAAGCTGTCCTGGGGGAGGAACACGCGGGAAAAGCTGAAAAGGGGTCTCAATGCCTACTAAGCTTGCAGATCATCGATAGGTAGGAGTTGAGGACTTCGGCCGTCAGTGGTAGGATGGCTGTATACTTCGGTGGTCAGACCAATTCTTACATATGGATGCTGTGCTTGGTGGGAGGCATTGGGGCTGGCTAGTCGTAGGAACCTTCTGTCTAAGGCTCATAGGTGTATTTCGGTCGGCATGCCAGGTGCCATGAGAAGTACTCCTCAGGCAGCCCTGGATGTTATTCTTCACTTTCTGCCTATTGAGCAGTATGTAAGGGGAATGGCAGCCAGGGCATTCTTAGACTGAGGGAGTTAGGATTGTTGGGGAATTTCAGGCAGGGTCATTCACGGATCTTGGGTGAAATTAGTGGTGGGGCTTATTGCCTGCGCTTGCCCGGCTCCACAGATTATGTGGGTGCTAGGGTAGATTTTGGGAGTCTGCCGAGAGTGGTCATGCCAGCAAGAGGGGACTGGGTAGGCAAGAGCAGACTGTTTAGTGGCGTTGCTATCTTTACTGATGGCTCGAAGATGGGAGGCACTGGTGCTGGGGTCTATATTGAAGATCTGGATATCAGAAATTCATACAGACTCCCTGACGACTGTAGTGTGTTTCAGGCGGAGGTTCTATTGATCACGAAGGCCGTGGAACTGGTTAGGGGTAACATCGACACGGGCTCGGAGGTCACTATACATGTGGATAGCCAGGCGGCTCTTAGTGCCATTAGGGGCTATCATGTGAATTCCGGGCTGTTCGATGACTGTAGGAAAGCTCTACGAGAGATTTTGGTGGAATACAGGTTGAGACTATGCTGGGTGCCGGGTCACTCCAACATTGGCAGCAATGAGGTGGCTGATGGGTTGGCGAGACTGGGCTCGGAAATAATGGATCCTGATAGGGTGGAGGCGGTTAGGCCTGCTTTGGGTTTCTATTTTGGTAGGATCAGGGAATGGGTTCTATGCGAGACTAATCGGGACTGGAGTAACCGAACGGACTGCAGAGTATCACGGACGCTGTGGCCGATACTCAGCAAATCTGATTCGGATTTACTTCTAGTAAGAGATAGGGTCTGCGTGAGGACCATGATAGGGATGAATACGGGCCACTGCATGTTGGGCAGGATGGCGGTAAGAATGGGGAGGAGCCTCTCGGATTTATGTAGGCTGTGCGAGGATCCAGAGGAGTTAGAGACAGTTGAGCACATTCTGTGCCAATGTCCCAGACTGCAGATTAGCAGATTGAGATGGCTAGGTAGCAGATTTCTTGGCGAATTGGGTGATGTCTCGAGCTGTGGACTCGAGAATCTGATAGGATTCGTGATGGAAATGACCTGGCTTCGTGACTTGGGACCGGGAATAGGTCGTTTGTAGGGTCTTGGCTCTTTTTTGGCATTAGTTTGTTGTCCACTTCTCCCCTTTTTCTGTCTTCTTTCTTTTTTCCATTCTCTTCTTTTCGTTTTTAATTCTATCTCCGATCTCTTTTATTACTTTTAAGGCGTCACAATGGACCGTATTGGTCTCTGGGTGAGGGTGTGAAGGTTGCTTCACACCGGCCTTACTTACCTACCTACCTACCTAAATCGTGCAATAAATAATTTTTCTTTTTATCACGTTAGCTTTTATATATATGTATGTCAGATACTATTATTTTAAAACTCATTAATTTTCAGTTGTTATTACGATCACAATGGACTGAGAAAGAAAAGTACGTGTAAATATAATTAAAACTTTTTTAAAAAATCCGTCATGGACTTTTAAAAAAATGAATAAAAAGTTGTCCCTCGAACTGTTTCAAATGCCATTAAACGGTATAAGGAAAAACTTATACCTGGAAAACCTGGATCAGAAAATAAAAAGGTCCCAATGATATTGGTAAGGTAAAAGAAGTCGAGCAACTGTTTCGAAGAGCACCTAACACTTCTATCAGAAAAGCAGCGCGTACGCTAAAATGCTCTAATAGTTTTGTCCAAAGGGCCAAAGCTTATGCTGGGATCAGAAAGTTCCAGATCGCAATTCGGTAAAGAACTATGAAGCAAAAAAACGACCGAAAAAATTGAAGGAAGATTTTATAAAAAAAATACACCTGTTGGGTGATGTATAACAAAACATACGTACTGGCAGATACGTACGGCCAAGATTTTTATATTGCTGATGAAAGAGTTGCGAATAAAATAAAAAACAAAATGCCCTAAGAAATTTCTCGTGTGGCAAGCTATTTGCAGTTGTGGCAAACGAAGCCAAGCACTTGTGGCATCAGGCCCGATAAACACAGAAAATTATATCACGAAATGCCTACAAAAACGACTTTTACCTTTTTTGGCCTGATTTGGCATCATGTCACTATGGAAAAAAGGCACTTGAATGGTATTCAAAGAATAATGTAATTTTTATAACACGAGAGGCAAGTCCACCTAACTGTCCAGAACTTAGGCCTGTGGAAAGGTACTGGACTCTTGTAAAAAAGGAATCGAAGAACACAGGAAAGCTGTCCCAGAACATGTCCGATTTCAAGTGTAGATGGACCACCTCCTCCAAAAAGGTAACAGAAGCAACTGCAAAGTCTTTAATAGAAGGACTTTCGAAAAAAGTCGATAATTTTACAAATACGAAATAATAAATTAAGATTTCAATGTTAAATAAATTTGTACAATTTGCCAATAAATTTGCGTATTTTAAAGAGTTTCTATATTGCACGATTTGAGTTTTATTTAACTTAATGCAACTACAAATTTTTTTCGATACCCTCCTTATATTATATTCTGCTAGTCAAGCCCTTTCTTTTGATATCAATATTGCTTCTCTATGTTGTCAAGAAGATGAAATAATTGAGTTTTCGTTTGTAAACTTTAGGAGAAACACCGAGGCATTTTTATTTTTGTGGTTATATCTCGGTAAGTTTCCAACCGATTTGTCCGTTTTTCTCAACAGTAATTTTCGAGTCTACGGCTTGTATTTTGGTGGCTTTAGCGTGACCAAAAATTAATTAGGAATTTTAGTAACTTGATACTAGTTAAAAGATGTATTTTTAAACATCATTTTTGCCTATAACTTTGCGGATTAGTGACGGATAGACTTAAAGGCAGATTATATCTGCAAATAGTAGCAAAAGTGTCTTTTTATTATTATGTATTAATTATCCTAGGGTTAAAAAAATAGATTTTCATAGTAAAAATGTGAAAAAAAGCAGGAGCAATTGTGTTTCTTGGCTTATATCTCAGAAAGTTATGGGGAAATTGTGCTGGATTCCTATAACGCTTCATTCGCGGATATTTTTAAAAGATTTATATTCCATACAGGACCTGTGCAACATGTGAGGACATCTACAAATTGATTTTAACCAAAGCACAGACAGACGGGTTAATCGACTCCCTTTATTTGGGATCAGAAATTAATTATGTAGAAAAAAACAAATGGAATGACAAAACTATGGCCGACTTCCTCAACGCAAGTTGCAATTCATAATTTAAAAAAATGCGTATGCAATGCTAAAAATGTCTTAAGTGCAACCTTGCGTTGCAGAGATTTTTTTTGCATTTTATCGGCACTTAGGAACGCTCATGGATCCACTTTTTGTCTCTGCAATATAAAGTGTTTAATTATTTAAATTATTAGTCTGTGATTTAAATAAACTCTATCAATTATAAATAATTTATTAAAAATAAACAAAGAAAATACTAACTCAGCCATTGCAGCTCAAGTGTTTGCATCTATCTATTCTATATTCTATCTATATATATAAAAGTGAAACTCTGTGTGTGTGTGTGTGTGTGTTAGCTATAGACTCTGAAACTGCAAAACCGATTGGGCTCAAACTTTGGTAAGTTGTTGTACACATACCGAGGAGTGTTTATGGATGAAAAAAAGTGGGCGGGGCCACGACCATAAAAAATTAGTTATCAGTTTTAGCTACTTGCACTTGACCGATTTTTCTGAAACTTTGCACACATATCGAGCTGTCATGACTAAATAATTTCGTCATAAGAAAAGTGGGCGGGGCCACGCCCCTAAAAAAGTTTTAATTTTGAGGTACTTGCACTGGACCGATTTTTCTGAAACTTTGCACACATATTAAGCTGTCGTGACTTTATAATTTTGTGATTAAAAAAGTGGGCGGGGCCACGCCCATAAAAAAAGGGTACAATTTTGAGGTACTTGCACCAGACCGATTTTTCTGAAACTTTGCACACATATCGAGCTCTGATGACTAAATAATTTCGTGATAAAAAAAGTGGGCGGGGCCACGCCCATAAAAAATGTTTAATTTTGAGGTACTTGCAATGGACGGATTTTACTGAAACTTTGCACACATATTGGGCTGTCATGACTTTATAATTTCGAGATTAGAAAAGTGGGCAGGGCCACGCCCATAAAAAAAAAGTTATAAGTTTGAGGTACTTGCACTGGACCGATTTTTCTAAAACTTTGCACACACACTAAGCTGTCATGACTTTATAATTTCGTGATTAGAAAAGTGGGCAGTGCCACGCCCATAAAAAAAAGTTATCATTTTGAGGTATTTGCACTCGACCGATTTTTCTGAAACTTTGCACACATATTGAGCTGTCATGACTTTATAATTTCGTGATTGAAAAAGTGGGCGGGGCCACGCCCATAAAAAATTAGTTATCAGATTTAGCTACTTGCACTGGACCGAATTTTCAGAAACTTTGCAAACATACTGAGCTGTCATGACTTTACACTTTCGTCATTAGAAAAGTGGGCAGTGTCACGCCCATTAAAAAAAAGGTATCATTTTGAGGTACTTTCACTGGACCGATTTTTTTGAAACTTTGCACACATATTGAGTTGTCATGACTATACAGTTTCGTATTTAGAAAAGTGGGCAGTGCCACGCCCATAAAAAAAGGTATCATTTTGAGGTACTTACACTGGACCGATTTTTCTGAAACTTTGCACACTTATTGAGCTGTCATGACTATACAGTTTCTTAATTAGAAAAGTGGGCAGTGCCACCCTCATAAAGAAAAAGTTATAGTTTTTAGCCTTGCACTTGATATTCGATTAAAATTTAGAATGCGATTAAAATTCATGAAGGGGCGTAGCAACGCGCGCCGGGATTGGCTAGTACAAAATAAAAATGATGCGCGATTTTGACAGCTGATACGTAGTAAAATGAGTTGCCAAACGATTAGGAACATTGGACATTGCTTTTACATATGCGTTTACGAAGTGTATGCATTGTAAATATGCATTACAACTTGCGTTTAGGAAGTCGGCCTATATGTACCCTTGACACCACAGGTGAAGGATTTAACAAACCAGACATCAAAATATTAGAAAACATTTTTTAGGCACAATTAATGAAAATAAAAAAATTGCTTAAAAATAGTCGCTCAACAAAAAGGACAGACCTCGCGTACTAGATTGTTTAAACGACCGAATTAAATATGTGATAATTATTTATCTTGCCTAGAATTTGCTAATTGTGAACCGGAATTGGAAACCAAGATATAGAAATTTTATTTCTATTTAAAGAAGTTGAAAAAGTCTTATTTGGAATGGTTTGTAAAACGTAAAATATTTTCAAAGGCCAACAGTTATATGGAATTAATAAATAACTGTATAATCTATTATTGAAGAGTGTAAATAATAAAAAATGTTCACGTCTTCCCAACACGTTATCCACCAGCCTAAGCAACTACTATAATTATAGTGTAAAATTTCATTTAATAAAGAGCTTCATCTCCTCAACCATTGGCCAGTGGTAACAATTCTTATTATTTTTCTTGGTCGAAAGATGCACACACGCACAGTTAGACCGACCTGACAGACATTAATGTAATCAAACCTTATTAACATTGAGACTTGTTGGTAAAATATCAATAATCATGTGGTTAAAAAGAAGAGTTGGAAAGAAGAAGAAAAAAAAACATACAAAAAATAAAGAAGACACACTCACACACATACGCACACACGCGCATACAAAACAAATAAGTTTGAAAGACAAGCAACGAACAACTCATCCTCGTCCGAGTTAACAATTTTTAAAAATAATAAAACACAAACCCAGAGAATAAATGATGACTAGAATATATTTCTTTTTTTTTTTTAAGCACTTAACGTTGTTTGGCCTTTATTTTTCTTTTTTTAGATCTTTTTTTTTTTTTTTTAAATAAATGCGTTTAATACTCATTCCTTGTTGTGACCATCATCGTCATCATCACTCGCACATCAACGCACAAAAATTGTTTATATTTAAAGAATACCCTCGTTTTGTTTTGTTTTTTTTTTATTTTATTTTTTTATTTAATAAAACACAAGCAACATAAAACAACTCAAATATTTATGGTAGCATATGGATGAGCAAATATACTTACAGATGTATATGAGGTCGGTCTCAAAAGGATCTATTAGAAATCATATACATATCGCACTAATTTATCTGTAAAAATTAGCAGTACTATGGATAATTAAATACATATATAAAAAAATATAGTTTCAAACTAAGTGAGATAGCTAAAGGAGCAATTTTTGTTTAAATTTAAACTAAAGGCAATTTCTTTCATGGTTTTTTTCTCTCGAAATCATTGTGTATTTTAAATGTTTAAATCAGTTTTCATTTGCAGGAAGACATCTCCAAAACTTCAAATGCTTTTTTGGCGTAGAATACGTCTTACCTTACGGTATAGGGAGTCATGTCAGATTGTTATTGTTGTAATATTTATTTCATTGATTATGAGGAAACGGCGAGATAACTTTTTTAAAAAATTTTTTTTTAGGTAAATGAAGATGTTATCATTCGTTCGATATACATTTCATATTGGTTGATAGCTTCCTAATATTTAAATTTCTCAAACGAAAATTGTTTAAACACATACACTCAAACATATGTGTGGTGTTTGGTTGAGTGTTTGAGTTTGTAGCGTGAACACAAACTATGCTGCTGTTTCAGTGTTTTGGTTGATGAAATATTTAAATTTCGTATATTTACTTATGTATTTAAGTGAAACAAAGTGTTAAACGTGAATTTGAATTTAACATGTATATTATCAAAAGTAACTATCAAATAAATAAATTCATTTGCTTATATTATTTATCATTGATTGTTATATATGTTTTCTGTCTTATCGGATAGCGTATTCTACGTTAAACCTAATGGCCGTGTCTCTGACACAGCCTGCAGGGACAGTTCGTGGCCGAAGGCCTCGTACAACTGTCTGCTGTTTTTTTTTTTATCAATGTTGTTGTTATATTCTTTATTCTTCTTCTACAAAATCCTTGCTATTATGCAAAAAGTCTTCGAAAAGGTTCTTTTGAACTTTGACAGTTGACAGTGACCATACTACTAAAGCAAAATGTGTCAAATTAGTTGACTTTATTCAGTTTGTTTCGCCAAATTAACATGGACGAATATAGCTTTGAATAACACGTGAAAAATTATCATTGTTTTATCAAAATGGGTGATCTGTTCGGGCAACGTTCTGCGCTACTTTTTAGCTATGGGGCCTATTTTTAAATAAATCAATTCGTCAACAAACAAAATTGTTAAATTTGAAACAAAATAATTCCACAAGAGATGCCAGAGCGTCCAATGAACCCGTATAAAGTCACTGTTGAATATTGAGCTAGCGGCGTCATCAGTCGGGTCCATATTTCGGCGAGCGCTATAAGTCGATGATTACGATGATTTTTCGCCTGAATTAGATGACATGGACACCTAGAACATGAGGTTTTTAAATTACAGCACTACTTTACACACACCTTATGCCGCATTGGATATTCTGCATGAGCAATTCGAGACAATTCAAGGTAATTGTTATCTTTAGTGGAGATAATTTGAAAAGTTCACCGATATCGTGCGATTTGACACCGTCTTGTAAGGAATAATTAAGTGTTAGGACTATGTTTAAGTAAGCCACAAACTACAGGTACCTTAAAAACAAAAGAATTTAAGCCTTGGATCACATGCAGGCTGGGTCGAATTACGACATTAGATATCGATTAAAAATAAAAAAGTAATAAATAATAACATGAAAGACTTGTACGTTCAATGAAAATTTCGATAGATCTGTGCGCCCGAATCATCAGAAACTAACCATTTCGGATGAGCGCTACTTAGCAAAACCGTGGAAGATAGATAGACAATGTTTAATTTCGTTCAAAATGACATCGACCGGCCTTTCAAATGATGTGTAATAAGAACTCACACAAAAATTTTACGATAGGAAGACACGTTATTTGATTTAAAGACTCGTTATTTCCTTCATTTTCGATTTTAACAGTTTATTTATTTTTATTTATTTAATTAAGTCTATGGACATGTATCCTTGTATCCATGTATTATGTTTAATAGCATTAACATTTAAAGAAAAATCGATCAAATGATACATTTCATTAAAATTCTTACATAATTTTCTAAATGGATCGGCACAAGCATAATTTGTATGGGAAAATGGAAGATAGAAAGGTATAAAGTAACGGGCTGTACGACGTGGAATATTAAAATGAATGTTACTTAAAAGAGAATCAGAAATAATGTCACCATTTATCAGGTTTATCAAATAAGACACACTAAGCATAGATCTACGGCTTTTCAAAGTAGGCAATTTGATTAAAGCTAGCCTGGTTTCATATGGCGGTAGGTTCATAAGATAGCTTTCAAAAGATCTTAGACAAAACAGGAGAAATTGCTTCTGCACAGATTCGATGCGATCAACATGGACATTACATTTGGGGTCCCAAACAACAGATCCATACTCCAATATTGGTCTTACTAAAGATATATATAGCTGTTTAGTAATACCTGGATCGGGAAATTTTTTTGACCATCGTTTTATATAAGCAAGCACTCCACGCGCTTTGTTAACGTTCATGGTTATATGTTTGCGAAAATGTAATTTAGGATCAAGTAAAATTCCAAGATCCATAAATTCATCAACCGATTCCAGGTAAATTCCATTTAACGTATAATTAACTGAAGAACAGCAACTTCGGTAGAAGCACATATATTTGCATTTCTTTATATTCAATTCCATCAGGTTAATTATGCACCACTTATTGAAGCGATCCAAATCTTGTTGTAGGTAAACTTGATCATCAGATATCTTATAGCTTAGAAAAATTTTTACATCGTCAGCATACAAAAGGATATTACAGAGTCTTATTACAGCTGGTAGATCATTTATAAACATGGTAAAGAAGAGTGGGCCTAGGTGACTCCCTTGAGGAACTCCAGAATTAACTGTTATTTTCTTGGACAGTGTATTCTTAAAGCATACGTTAGCGTGTTTTTTTTTAGCCTACATTCGACTGTGCTCTGCATTCCGAGTGAAATTAAATCACTCGGAATTGCCATTGTAGTGTTATTGTTTACAACAACAATTTCATGGCGATTCCGATTGATTTAACTTCACTCGGTATGCAGAACACAGGAGATTAACTTTAACGCACTTTAGAAAACTATAAATTGCTACGAAAATAGCTATAAATTGTTAACGATAGCTATAACGCTACATACCATCTTAAGCAGGGCAATATGACTTTGCGTCAATGACGTCTAACGTTTTATAAGGGAATAATAAGTTTGTATTTAGTGGTGCTTTGTGCATGTATTAACTGAATCATCTACAACTAAAGAGTTTGAATACCCGTCGCTGAGCAGTTATTTTCTTTCCTTTCTAGTAATGGGTAGTTTCTCAAGAGGAACTCGAATAACGCAATGAGCGTAACTATTTAAGATATATAATAAACTCTCTCTTCTTTTTCCTCTTCTTAGGTAGGTAGAAGAGACTTACGTAACGAACCCAAGTAAGAAAGCTAGCTTAAAGCATTCTTTCGCATCCTAGCTAGGCTACTACTGATAATATATTACCGAACTTGATTTATGTAGTCGAATACAATTTATAGTTTCTCTACGAAAGCCATAAAATCCCTTCAATTCCTTAACAAAGGTATAAATCAATTAGTTTTAGGATTAAGAAGGTTAGGATTCATTTCTGGTGAGTAAATCAAATTTTGCTTTTTGTCAAAATCCACAATTCTTATTAAATGAAATTTTCGTGTGCATAATGAGAATTAAGAACTGCATTAAGCAGCTTTTAGATATCTTTCAGAAAACTTCTCGCCTTTCGTAAAACTTTTCCTTATTAATTTCTGCTACAAATGAAGAAAATAAGATTGGTGTAACACATCAAACAGCAATTGACTTTATTTGTCATCCATATTAGGTCGCTAGAAAAATTCTAAAATCAAGCAAATAGCATTTGCATTCCATGACAGCACCAAGAATGGACGTTCTGATTAGCATTTCTAACAACCAAATATGATTTGATTAATCTAAATGGAGCATGATTATTTTGTAACCAATATTTACAACATTCTTTTCAGATGGCCCTCGTTAAATAAACAGTCAAACTGATCTAAACGAAATTAAACTAAATGCACGTTAGGCAGGCAGGCACTCTTACAAACAATTCACTTTACATTGTTGTATGTAACTTGTATGATGTGTATCATTGCTGTTGTTTTAATGTTAGACTTGCTGACGGACTGGCTGGCTGTTTGGCCGGTTCGTTGGTTAGCCAACATACTCATAAATATACAATGAGGACGAACTTAAAAAAAACGGAAAATAAAAATGCTCCCAAATGTACATTCCGCATAGTTTTATATTTCTCATATGCTAGAGAAGAAGAATGATACTTAAAAATATATTTGCTCAAAGTAAATAAAATAAAAACATAAAAAAAATTTAAAGACATTCTTAAGTGCGTTGGTAAAATAAAATAAATAAAATAAAACAAGACACATCACAAATAACAATAGCAAACAACAACAGCAATCACAAATAAAAGGTTTTTCTTTAAACAGTGAACAATTATTTTTATATTTTCTTAGCAAATTGTGCACGCAATACACACGCAAACATCAACAAATTTGAAGCGAGGAAAAAGCCCAAGTAAAATGATTTAAAAAAAAAAATCACAAACAAATGAATTTTACATTTAAAAAAAGCAAATAAATAATTTGAGAAAAACACAATAAAAAGAAAAATCCAAAACTAAACTAAATCAAGACAACGATGTGTTTTTTACAGGAACGTGTGTACGTACCGGTCGGTCACTCAAATGTCAATCAACCGGTAAAAGGAACCAGACGAAAAAAAGAGAAAAGCAAATACAAATTTAGTTCAAAAGAGAAAAACAGTATTTTTAAAGAATTGAAACAACAATATTGGGCTAAAATTTATTCAAGCTCAAATGATATTATTGTCCAGCATACAAAAGGTAGACCAGAAACAAGCGAAATAACGGACAATCTAGAGGAGAGAGGGAGATAAATAACTTTCTAGAAAAATGTCACCACCATTAGTGTCAACCATATTGTATTCTATGCCAATTTCCACAACAATGCTGATGACACGATTGTGTTAAAAAGGAAAATTCAATTATTTACTTCATTAAATTCAATCAATGGCAGAGCGGACGACCGGAACCACAATACACTTCGCTACACAATTGAACTAATTTCCACTTGTAAGTAGTTTAAATGACAAAACTGACAGCCAAATAGGAAATGACAATAAAACTTTACCTTAACGTTTTTTGCAAAACTTTAAAAGTATTTGAATTTCATAATAAAATTCACATAATGTCATTTATGCCAGCTTAAACCCAACAACAAATAAAAGTTTTTGAATTTATATGGACCTTAATACATTACAAGAAGCTTAATACGAAAATGGTCACTAATACGGGTTTATACCCAGAAAAAAAAAAAAAACGTCATGCAAAATAAATAGTGAATGCTTAAGTTGAAGCCATGATGCAGTGGTTCAATTTATGTGAAACATGCATGATTTTAACATTAACGTGTCATTGGAGATCATGTGTTTATATGAACATATTAAGAAAATTCACTTCATTCTAATGAGTGCATAGAACGCATGAACAGTGCATGAAAAGAAACCCATATTTTATGTCTGTTTACTTAGGAAACTAACCAGTGTAATTACAGGTCATACGGAGTTGAGAACCCATCTAGCTCGCATGAGATTATCTGAGGAGACAACATGTAGAGCATGCGAGGAAGAGGATGAGACTTTGGTACAATACCTTTGTCATTGTCCTGCGTTTGGGCATATTAGACGCGAGAATTTTACATTGGATACTATGCCGAACTTGGAATACCTGGGGAACTCGAACTGGAGATCTATAAGGAGTTACATTGAGGGGACTGGGTTCTTGGACTAGTCCGTTATTTATGGGAAATTATGTTTATGGTTTTTGTTTGGGAATTTCGTTTTCCACATGGAGCGCACAACATGCCAACTGGGCATAAGTGCATACCTGTCATGGGTTTGGGCTTTTAATGCTCCTCCTTTTCAACCTAACCTAACCTATGTCTTTTTAAGATTTTTCGCATGCATTTGCACATCATTAAAGTGTTAATTATTTTGGATTTGGAGAAGGCATTTCTTATCCCTCCTCTTGCACTTACGAATTAGAAGTCATGAAAAATGTCATTTACATTGAACTAGTGCAAAATTTTTTTTCTGGGTAGCAATACATTTGTTGTGTATAATCATAACGGGTGATCCATTTAAAGGTTTTTATTGTACGGATCAAGCATGACTGCAGCCACACTGTCAAGCTATTTTTCTCAGTGTATGTTTTTGGATAATACGTGTGACCAAAAGGACCATATTCAGCCCATTGAAGAAGCATTGTTGGGGCAGTAGAGGAGAGTGTGAGCGAAGATCCTGTCCAGTCGATTTGACGTGGTGAGTAGTATTTCAGCCTATCCTATGGTACAATTTGTTAAGTTTTACTCCAAGGTCATAAACTAAACGCTAAAAATTTGAAGCCGCCAGACTTGAACTCACACTTGAATTTCAGTCAACAGGCCTTAACTCAATGAAGATCCGCTGTTTGAGCGCTAATTTTTAGTAATTTGTTTCTGTTGATAAAAAAACTCACTTTTCAGACCTTTTGCTGCCTAAAATTAAAGCGCTCGATGCCGGCGACATTTGATTTTAGCAGGAAGGTGCTACGGTATACAGCGCCTCGGAATTCAAGTTCTTAATATAGCCGGGGGTCCATAAGCAAGTTTATTTGAAATCATGTTATTTTGACCATGATAAAATTTTTCTATTCAAGATATTGACTGTTATACTGTGTCACAGCTCCGAGAAGCAAATTGTATAGTTTTACGTTAAAGTAACGTTGGGATTAATTGCAAATTTATTTTGAAAATAAGGTCGTGTTGCTCAAACTAAGCGTTTGTTTAAAAGAACATTAAGCCCAAATTAAACATCCATCATCACTGCTGTACGCAATTTTGTGCAAAAAGTTCATGAAATTGGTTTGCTAGTAGACAAAATTCATGGTCTCTGTCGTCAAACCGCTGCTAGATACGGTATTTAAGTAAACGGCGAGCGCTACAGAGCCATGATAATCTTTGATTTTAACACAATGTCGCACCATGTCACACGGCTTACCAAGCAATCGACCTTTTTAGCTAAGCTGTGCGGTCGATGTCAATTGTCCGCCTTGGAGTTGAGATTTTACTCTTTAAGGTTTTGAGTGATGATCTTAAAGACTGCTGCTAAGCAAATAATCCAAAAAAAAGATCCCCACCCGAAAATCATTCGTGAGATAGAACCGAAAACTGTCAACAAAGTCTAAGAAAACTGGACAAGATTAGCTACTGCGATGACAGCTCTGGCGGGGTATATTGTCCATGAAATCGTGTTCTCTAAACAATGGAAATATATGAGAAATTAAGTTCAAGATGGCTTGGGAATGAAATGCCCAACGGTTCTCATTATTGAATTGAATTAAGTTTTGCAACACTTTTTTTGTCCATTGTCTTAAGGAACGGCGTAATCCAGTTCTCTCTTTAAAAGCCTCAATTTTTACGTTAATCATAAAAGAAAAGGACACAGTTCCAGTTCCTAAACGTAATCTTAATGGGCTAATAATGGTCTTTTTCAATACCATGCTCTACGTCAGCAACTGCTTCTTGGATGTGCAACTGTATGATGCGAAAACGATTTGTAGTTAAAAAAATTTGTCACCATTACCTACGAAATACTGGTGAATGGGAATGGCGGCAAGAAGCTTAGTCAGATTGTTTGAGTCGAAATTGGAGCAATTACTTTATATCTTCCATACTAGGACTTTATGGGAACCTAGTTTCTAGGACAATACTCGACACCAAGGAGATTTGACGGTCTATATGAACAAAGAGATCAGTTTTAATAGGACACCTTTTGCGATAGTTTAGGACAGACCTAAAGCGGATGTAGATACCGGAATGGATATCTTTATCATGAAATAGTAGATCAGAAGGTCTCATAGACTATCTGATGACTGTAATGTGATTCCAGCGTATCTCATAATGGAGCACTTGCCCAGGAATAGGTCAAATTCAGGTTAGTTAGGGACTGCTTGTAGACTAATTGTGATATTTATGTTCAAACTATGCTGGAAAGTGAAACACTACGGCATTGTTAGCAATACAATGCCGACGAGATAGTTCACAACGGTTCGGCCCTAGAGTATAATTTGATCACATATAAGGACATGACCTTCAGATAAAATAGATTTTGCATGGAGGATGAAAGGTGTCTTCAGTGTGTAGAGCATTATGGCCGAAAGTGAATTAAGGCACTAAGATACTCCTGTCTTTGAGTATGTTAAGCCTGAGAATCACTTTTAGGGGAGTACAAACTAGAATATATCATGGGATTTATCATTTTATCATCGTGTCTTTAGAAGGTAGACAATGATAAAGGAGGTTTTTGTAAATTTATACACATGTAAAGGGTATATCGAAGCAGATCACTTCCTTAACTGGGTCCCTTTTTGATTATCCCCTTCGTTCCACAGTGGTTGCAGGAATACCATGACCGGTATGACCGGTCTCACTGAGTCCTGTGCAGTCACAGGCGTTTACTCTAGACCATTATGACTTGACATTATCTACAATCCTCATCATAGCGTCCTTTGTAATCGCCAGCATTTTCCCCAGATTTATTTCACTCATAGTTCAAATATCGAATGTGTGCTTGCCGGTGGTAATAAGTCTGCCATTGCCGGACACTCGCATACTACATGCGCTGCCGTCTCACATTCTGCAAACATCAACCTCCAAAACTTTAATCTTATGAACCTTTTGTATTCTATTATTTTTTCTCATCACTTTATTCCGTTTATTTTTATTTTACCCCTATTTCAAGGAATACATAATGGACCCATTAGGTCTCCGCGTGTAGGTAAGAGAAAACTCTTGCGCTCCTGCAATACATTTTCTAACTCAACCAAATAAATTGCCTAATTAGATAATTATATCGATCGTAGAATAACCAAAGTGCACGATTACATTGCCGAACTAAGCCACGATTTGTGAAATTGAAACAACTTTCAGACAATCGTTAACAAAAAAAACTACTGTTTCAACCAAACAGAATATGAAAAAAAAAGAGTTGCCAGATCTTACAAACCTTTTTAACAGTTTAATCTTATCGGAAAGTGGAAAGAAACTTAATGTTTATTTTTTTTAATGCAAAATTTTAAGAATTCACCATTTATACATCCTGTCAAAATGCCATTTTTATGATTAGCATATTGCAAAGAAAATAAAGATTTAAAGAGGGAAAAAACCAATATCAAACACAATACAATGAATTCTTATTTAAAATTTTTGTTGACTTTGGACTTCAATTTTGTTTGGTAAAATCTCTATTTTTTATACAAAAACAAAAAAAAAATTAAATTGAATTAAAATGAATTCAATTTGTGGGCACTTCACTCGTAGTATTTGCTAACAAAGATTTTATATTTTAGTATTATTCTTAACCGAATATTTATATTTTAGAAAAAAAAAATTAACAAATTTTTGCATACATACTCGCATGTCTGTAAGTAAATAAAGATAAAAAAACACATCCCAAAAAAAACCTTCATGGAAGTAGGAGGAAATTCGTTAGTAACCAGTACCAGTAGATTGTGCTATTTAATAATGTTGGCTGGGAGGATGAATGTGTGAGAGATGATGATGGTGAATGCTGCCGATGCTGATGTCTTAAAGAAACGTGTGTGCGCAAACAATGAATTGTTTTATTAAAATTTGTTTTTCGAAGATTATCACGTACAAATTTTTTGTGTCCTTTATTCTTCCATTCGCATCATTTTAAACATCCAATGGTTCCTACCCTGAATTTTATTGTTGTTTCTTTTTTTCCCCTCTTCTCTTTATTGTTTTTTTTTTTTTTTTTGTTATAGTCCAATCTATAGATTGTTTACTTTTGATATCAAAATCATATAGTGGAGAGAGAGATAGAGAGAAGAGGTGGAGGGTGCGAAACATTATATTGCAAAAATATATAGAAAATTTAATATTTATTAAAAATATCTTATATAAATAAATATTCAAAAATAAAAGTGTGAACACAAACAATTTCATGTTCAATTAAATCCCGAAGAAAAAAAAAGAAAAAAAGGACAACAATAATTTTTGCATTATTATGATTGTGGGCTAGAGAAAAATAGGGCATGGGAATAACGACTACTCTCATCTATTTAATCATACATTATTAATGTGTATTTAACAATGTTTATTATTGTTACAATTTATGCTTTTGTACTAAGTATTTACACCAAAACAATACGTTGTAAAAAAAAGGGTCTTCTAAACTAACAACAAAACCCCGATGGAAATTCAAGTAGAACGTACTCCGTACGTGTACTTTGGCTCAATAAAAACAATACAAATAACAATACCGATTGTATTCTTATGTACGCAAAGTATTATAATAAATAACAACAACAAAAAATACATTATTGAAGGAAAAGTATTGATTTACGCAGTTTTAAATATCGACACAATGTAAACTTGGTGCTAATGTACCAACCAATAAGAAATTTACACTAAAGCGATAGAAGAGTGCTGCTAATAAGAATGCTATTTATTAAGGCAGACATGTTGCGGGTTAGGGGGGGGGTGGTGTGTGGTGTGTGGAAGTAAAAATTTTACTAACACTTCCTGTTTAACATTCGTGTGCGGCAGTAGTTAATGGAGTGTTTAATATTCAGCAAGAATAACTACTACTTACGACACACAAATCTTTTAACTAAATTTGGCAAATTATAACGACTGACACCAGCACACTAAACTGTCATTAGGAAAGTTAGCCAAGGGAGACAGACATGACCTTCGTCGGTAACAGTGTATGTAATAAAAACATATATTAAGAAAGTAAGTGCTTACTTATTACTAAATTATACTTAATGGTGGGTTAGTAAGACGTATTTGTGTCCAAGTCAATTAGAACTCTTGATTTGTTAATACACAATGTGTGGTAGTGCTGGCATATATTCTACTAGTTTTTATTACTGAATACTTTTCACTTGGGTACTCGATGCTAATCAATACTTTAACGGATTATTCAAATTAAAAAGCAAAGTACAAAGCAAAGGCATGTTTATTCAGCAGGTAATTGCAGTTCGAAGAGAACTTTTTTGTTTATATTTTTTATATATGAATTTTGACAATTGAAATGAATGAAGAAAATAAGTAAAGAAAAAAATAATCAGCTGACAAGACATGACTACATGATGAATTAATATACCTTGGTACAAAATATAGCAGAATTCACTCTTGGTAGCATTTTTGCAATTAGTACAAATATGCCCTAATTTTTTGCTACCAAGCGTGAGTGCATTTTTCATGTGTGTTGCAAATTTATGGCAACGAACTGATTTTTTAGGTATTTTAGAAACAACAAATCTTTTTTTAAATTAATAAGTAGGATTCTGTGTTTTAATATTTTCCGAAAAGAAAATTAATTAATTTTAAATAAATTACAATGCCTAAATCAACGGAAAAATATAATATCACAATTTTTTTGGTAAACAATGCCATGTATGAAATTGAATCTGTGGAGATTTTAAATCCTGGAGTAAAAATATTGTGTATCTGTTGTGCAAATTTGTGTGACATTACTTTGCACTGATTTTTAGTTGTGCATATTTGCTCAAGTGATGCAAATTGCAATTTAATAGAATTTGTTTTTGTAGTCGTGCACAAGTTAAATTGTTTGCTAGACTTGCACGGTCTGCACGACTTGCAAGGGTAGTTTGCATCAAAGAGTGAGTTCCGCTTATATGTTTATATGATGAAGTACATAAATCTATATATATAAAAGAGTAACGTGACTGACTGATTCATCATCGCACAGCCCAAACGGTTCCTATTTCAATGTATAGCTTCACTACGAAGGGATTTTTGGAAATTCGTACTTTAAGGGGGAAAAAAGGTAAGTAAAAACTTTAATTTGGTACTTTTTTGGTAACCTGCGTAACTTCTAAACACATAAAGCTAGGAAAGAGATTTAAACTGTTTTAAGTAATCCGCGAAAAAATATTAATAGGAATTCGGCACTTTTTTCAAATTCACATGTATAAGGGGTAAAAATTGTCCCTTTTTTTGGTACTTTTTTAAAATAAAATTTTCTAATATTAGTCAATGGCACAAAATTTGATAATTATTATTGCCTCATAGAATATGGACAATAATTCAATTGAAATTTTTGGAAACTTTTTTGGGGACAAAAAAGGTACCAAAAAGGGTTAAATTTCGGAAAATGTATGTTATTCCTAACTGGACGGCCAATTTTCACAAAATTTTTAATTGGGATTTCACCAGACATAAAAAATTATGTAATTTAGTAAAAAACAAGTAAGAGCGCTATATTCGGCCGTGCCGAATCTTATATACCCTTCACAACGTGTAGTCATGCAATAACAGTAGTTTGTATCACCATTCATCCCATATGAAATACGTATGTATGTACAAGCATATAAAAAACACACATATATAAAAACATCCCATTGTAAAATTATAAATTTACGTATGTATGTTAAAAAAAATAAAAAAAAAAATTTAAAAAAAAAATAAAAAAAAATTAAAAAAAAAATTTAAAAAAAAAATTTTTTTAAAAAATTACAAAAAATTTTTTTTTAAAAATAATTAATATAAATAATAAAAATATAAAACAAAAAAAAAAAAAAAAAAATTTTAAAAAATAATAAAAATATAAATAATATATTAAATAAAAAATAAAAAAAAATAAAAAAAAAATTAAAAAAAAATTTTAAAAAAATATAAAAAAAAAATTTTTTGGCTCAGCTGGGATTCAATGCCACGGTTACTCCAACCAGTATACACGTTTGTATGTATGTATGTTGTTGTTGTAATGTTGTTTTTGTGGAAAAAAATCGAGGTGGTCGTGGGTTTTTGCTCATATCTCAGGTGTTTATGTACCGATATTTCTGATTTTCAATAGCGATCTACTCCCGAATATTTCTGATATTTTAATACCTCACCCGGGTCCAAGCGATGTCTGGGGGCTTCAAAAAGTTGATTTCAACATACACACGGACAGACGGTCAGACGGACAGACTGACAGAGCTTAATCGACTCCCCTATTCATAAGCTTTCAGAAAATATATACTTTATGGGGTCGGAAATTAAAATTGTAGAAATTTCACACGGAATGACAAACCTATATATACCCTTTTTCACTGTGTGAAGGGTATAATTAAACACATTCATAACAGGGTAGAGAGGGAAAAAATCGGGAAGAGAGTTTGGTACTTTTTAGAACATAATTACTTTTATGCAAGAAAGAGTAGATTTACTGACTTTAAATCATGTCTATTAAAATATTATGTTACATATATTGAAAATTTTAAACTTGAAATTTGGAACTTGAACCAAAATTGTACAATCAAGGACTATTGATTCTAGGTGAGACTAAAAATGTTATAGGCGACAAAAAAGGTACTTTTTTGATGTGATATAGTACTTTTTGTATTTTATGCGTTTATAAAGATAGGATTGTACAATCAAGGACTATTGATTCCAGGTGAGACTGAAAATGTTTTGGGCGACCACAAAGATACTTTTTTGAATTTTTATTCAGTAAATAGTAAGAACTGCGCTATCGAAGTAGCAGGTTAAATGCTAGTATAAAATAAAATAAATGCAAAATAATAAAAATTATAGATTTATTTTAAATAAGGACTTGTTGGTTTAATTTTGTTTGTTTTCATACAGATGATACGCCTATAGGGTTGCATTTGTTAACAGAATTGTTTAAAAATCGTTAAATGTTTGCTTAACCTAATTCTAAAAATACAGTTCTGAAGGAACGAGTATTGAGTACCCAAAAAAAGAAACGATTATTTGACACTCAGTACCTAATTACTCAATACGTTGCCAGCACTAATGTATCTTCAAAACAAAAACTCAACAAACCATACAAGCATAATTTTTATTTTATAGGGTATAGCAAAATTTGAATTTAATATAAAACGCAGTTAATTTTGTATGTCCACCACAAAAAAATCTACAAAAAAACCTTGACACAATAAAACAAGTAAGAGAGCTATATTCGGCCGTGCCGAATCTTATATACCCTTCACAACGTGAAGTCATGCAATAACAGTAGTTTGTGTCACCATTCATCCCATATACATACATATAAAAACATCCTATTGAAAAATTATAAATTCACGTATGTATGTTAAAAAAACAAAAAAAAAAAAAAAAAAAAAATTTAAAAAAAAATTTAAAAAAAAAATTTTAAAAAAAAATTTAAAAAAAAAATTGAAAAAAAATTTTTTATATATATAATATATATAAAACAAAAAAAAAATAAAAAAAAATTTAAAAAAAAAATTTAAAAAAAATAATTAAAAAAAAATAATAATAAAAATATATATAATATATTAAATAAAAAATAAAAAAAAAAAAAAAAAAGTAAAAAAAAAATTTTAAAAAAATTAAAAAAAATTTTTTTTTTACTCAGGTGGGATTCGATGCCACGTTTTCCCTAAACAGTATACACGTTTGTATGTATGTATGTTGTTGTTGTAATGTTGTTTTTGTGAAAAAAAATCGAGGTGGTCGAGACTGACAGGGCTTAATCGACTCCCCTATTCATAAGCTTTCAGAATATATATACTTTATGGGGTCGGAAATGAAAATTGTAGAAATTTTAATGACAAACCTATATATACCCTTTTTCACTGTGTGAAGGAAGGGTATAAAAAAATTGTTTTTCAGGTAATTGAAATTTATCATGAATTTGGGACATCCTTAACATACAGCGCAGATGCAGAGGAAGAAAAATAGGATATTGAAGACGGTTTTTCTTTTGAAAAGTAATTGTTTTGGCAGCCATAAAAGAAACAATTCATAAACAGTGTACGACGAATGTGTTTACAAATAGTAAAAAATTTTAATGTTTTTTATGTAAATTTTTTTATAATATTTACTTTGAATATAAAAAATATTAAACAATAAATTAATTCAAGTACCTAAAATTATTTACTTAAAAATTATACAAGTGTGTAACATGGTCGATGTGAACACTTTTGTCCCTGGTTGGAAAAACGTAGTAACTGTCAAATTAGTATTTAGTATGACCCCCTTGAAATTTTTTTATAGCCCTCACTTTATCTGTATAAGATTCTCTAAAATATTTGGGATTATATTTTGCATTGCCACAAGGATTTGCACCCACAACTCATTTACGGTTTTTGCAGCATCAGTCTCGGGAAAAATTTTCCGTTTTAAAATCGCCCAAAGGTGTTCGATGGGATTCAAATCTAGTGACTGGGGAGGTCATTCGAGCAATTAAATATTGTTATTATTGAACTATTTTTTGGTTATTTTTGTGTTGTGCTTGGGATCGTTATCCTGCAAACTTGACAAACAAGAGTCCTCCAATATATAAGTGCAGTCTGTGGCGCGTAAAATACCAAGCTCATTACCACGAGAACATCCACAAGTTTTAAATTTTGACATAAATATACTGGGTGGCCCAAAATTACCGAAGGGGTGTTTCAGCAACGTTATGGTGAAAGCCTTCGAAATTTCCTGCCCTATGACGAAGGTTAGGAAAACCTTCCCTCCATGGTGGAGCTCGGAGCTCTCTGGCCTTCGGAGGGAGGCACGTAAGGCCTTTAATAAATGTTATGAAAGCAAATCGTGGCAGCCGTACCGCGATAAGCTGAAGGCTTATAAGAAGGCTATAGCGGCCGCAAAAAGAAGTTCATGGAGAGACTTCTGCGGATCTATAGACAGCACTAGAGACACAGCGCGACTTAGTAAGATTCTAGCCAGGGATCAGTCAACTCCGACCTATATAAAAAGGGAAGATGACTCCTGGTCTGAATCTTCGGCTGAATCCCTTGATATCCTTATGAACACTCACTTTCCGGGATGCAGGGAGGTTGATACGGGAATCGTGAGTGCGGATAGGACCCATTCCGTGGTCGATGGGAACATATTTTCTTACGAGAGAATCTCGTGGGCGATTGATAGTTTCTCCCCATATAAATCACCTGGACCTGATGGAATTCTGCCACGTATGTTGCAGAGTGCCAAGGGATATGTTATTCCCTGGCTCCAGAGGATTTTCATGCTCTGCCTATCTCTAAATTATATTCCTGGGAATTGGAGAAGGGTCAGGGTCGTTTTTATTCCGAAGATCGGAAGGAGAAGTCATGATAGTGCGAAAGACTTTCGTCCGATTAGCCTTTCATCTTTTCAGCTTAAAACACTGGAACGACTCATCGACTCTCATATCAGGCAGCGACTGGAGGGAACGACGCGTTTGTCGGGCAGTCAGCATGCCTATCTTAAGGGACGCTCTACGGAGACGGCTCTACATGAGGTCGTGGGGACTATAGAGAGGTCTCTCGAATTCGGGCAGTATACTATGGCAGCCTTCTTAGATATAGAAGGGGCCTTCAATAACGTAACCACCCTTGCGATTCAGCATGCCCTCACTGGTCTAGATGTTGAGGAGTACATCAGCAACTGGCTAGTGTCCATGCTGAGCACAAGTGTGGTTATTGCTAATCTTGGCACCACTATGTCAAGGCTAGTGGAGAGAGGTACACCTCAGGGCGGTGTGATCTCTCCACTGCTTTGGCTTATTGTTGTTAACAAGATTCTTATTGAACTGGACAATAGCTTAATAAAGGTCGTGGCTTATGCGGACGATGTTGTGATACTGGTATCGGGACTGTTTCCGGACGTGATTAGTGATATCATGTCCGACGCCTTGAGATTACTAAGAAACTGGGCCACGGACAGCGGTCTAGTAGTAAATCCAAGCAAAACGGAACTGGTACTGTTCACAACAAAGACCAAGATTCCAAGCTTCAGACCACCGAGGTTGGGGAACTGCGAAATTCCCCTATCGGATAGGGCGAAATATCTGGGTATTATCCTGGACTCTAAATTGTCATGGAAGCTGAACGTCCAGCACAGGGTGAAGAAGGCTACGGTGGCCTACTACACGTGTCGTGGGATGTTTGGTAGGAAATGGGGACTTACCACCAACATGATTAAATGGATGTATACGGCCGTAGTACGTCCGATTCTCACTTATGGATCTCTGGTATGGTGGACTGGAACAGGGCGTAAGTATGTTGTGGACCAGTTGTATAGAGTACAGAGATCGGCGTGCATTGGGATAACGGGAGCGATGCGAACTAGTCCTTCGGAGGCGCTGAACACTATGTTGCATCTCGTTCCCATAGATATTCATATATTGGCCACATCCGCAAGTAGTGCGGTGAGGCTTAATGCGACTGGATGTTGGAGGTCGAGGACGTATGGCCATGCGAGTATATTGGCCACGCTGCCTTCGAGCGTGAATCAACCCTCTGACTACATTACGCCCTACATGGATTTTGATGGGGCGTTCAGGGTTCTTATTCCCTCCAGGAGTGGAATGGGGGTCACCTTTTGGGGAGTTTTGACACCAGGATCTATACTGACGGTTCGAGGATGGAATGTGGTGTTGGATCTGGTGTCTTCTCTGATGGACCGGAGATTGAACTCTCCTTCCGTCTTCCGGATGATTGCAGCGTTTTTCAGGCGGAAGTACTCGCTATCAGGGAAGCATGTAGGATACTGAATGACGGGAATATCCACGGGAGCATTGGAATATTTGTCGACAGTCAGGCGGCACTCTTGTCACTCAGGTCATACATTATTACGTCTAAATTAGTTGGCCAATGTAGAAAGGAACTGTCAAGGCTTGGTCAGCGGGCTGACGTTACTCTAGTTTGGATTCCTGCGCATAAGGGCCACTATGGTAACGAGCGTGCTGATGAGCTAGCCAGGGGAGGATCTGCTCTGGATATCTCTAATGCAATTGCAGTTGCAATCCCGTTGGGGACTATTAAGAGCAGAATCTCCAGACACTTTCTCCGGAAGGCTGATAACAGGTGGCGTGGGCTGAGCACGTGTAAGGTGGCACGGCTTACGTGGCCCTCTTTTGATGCACGACGTACATTGCAACTTACCAGTCGGAGGGACATATCGAGGTTGCTGGCGGTATTGACGGGTCACTGGATGTTAGGCAAACATGCAAGTCGGCTCGGACTCCCATCGAACGACCATTGTCGCAGTTGTCTGGATAGAGAGAAGGAGGAATCGGTTTTCCACTTTCTCTGCGAATGTCCTGCACTGGCGGCTAAGAGACACAGATTTCTGGGCGAACATATACTGGATGGCCTCTCTGCGATATCTGAAGTTTGACTGAATTATCTACTGAGATATCTCAGGGCCACGGGGTGGATCTAGTACCCTTACTCTTGGATTTTATTCTGAGATACACTAGAAGCTGACGAGTGATGTGGTCCTGTCAAAACGGAGTCATACAGACTCTACTTGACTGTTGGCGTGCAGCGAACTACCACGATAACCAACCAACCAACCATTTTGTAAAGAAGACTTGGGAAATTTAAAATGAAGCAGTACTTAATTAAACAACGTGCCCAAATTGTTGAACTTTATTTATCAAATCAACAATCCATTGTTTTGACTCAGCGTGCATATCGTCGAAGCCCATTACCAATTAAGTGGGTTTGTTAATAAGCAAAACTGCGACAGATTTTACCGCTCCAGACTGTTTTCTTTGGGGTTATTTGTAAGGAAAAGTCTACATTAGTAGACTAGAACCATCCAGCAATTAAAAAGCAATATACGCGACGAAATAAACAACATAAAACCTGAAGTTTTGCAAAAGGTTATGGAAAATGTGTTGGAAAGAGCACGAATTTGCGAAGCAGAAAGTGGCCACCACTTGCGAGATATTATTTTTCATAACTAAACTAAAAATATTCCCCATTTATATACTGTATTAAAAATTTAATTATTATTTCTTAAATAAAAAGATATAACGAATTCAAACCCCTTCGTAAATTCTGGGCCACCCAGTATTACCAATTTTTACACCACTTCGTTTATTAACCCATGTCCATGTGCAGCCATCTGACCCCATCCGATTTTTTTATCGTTTCGTCGGACCATGTAAAATTTTCATAAGTTTTAGGGCCATTATTACAACTTGCCTTTAGTTAAAGGTAGGATTTTTTGTGCCCGATAAATAGCTTCGCATTATTACAACTTCCATTTTTTATTGTAGTTATTATTAACAACAATAATAACATTTAATAAATAAAAACATAATAAATGAAGGCTTTATAATGCAAAGCCATTTACCGGTCAGACAAAATCCTGCCTTTAACGAACGGCAAGTTGTAATAACTGGCTATGCTCGCAGCAGCTTAAGATTACTTCGGCGGACAACCGCCATTATTTTGAGACTGACGATTTGCTTTTTTTTTAATTTACTGATCTATCCGATTTTGCGGTATTTAACGCAATTTTGTACATCTTCTAGAATGTTTTCTTTAAAGTAGAATTTTTAGATTTTTCCATAATAAATATGTATACCGGAAAGTAATTGAACCAGTACCTATGTTTCGAATTACTATACAAACATATTTGCCAAGGCGAATCAATCAGGTGACTGCATAACTACAACAAATACAATAGAAAAAACAACAGGCATTTTGTTAGTGTTTTTGAGTACGTAGAATGTCAGTATCAAGGCGAATTGAAACTCGCCTTTGTTAATTTTTGACAACTATGAACAATTTACCTTGTTTATTGAAATATTAATTTTTTATTATATTTAGTTTAATTTATGTATTTATTTCGAAATCTTGAAACGAAATTCAAGCTAACAGCTATAAGTTACACAAAGAAGAAGTTGATTCTTTGTTGTTTAAAAATTCATCCACTGCTGAAGTTGAGAAAAGCCAAAAAGAATTAGAAGGTATTCCTTAAAACAATTCAAAAATTAAAACTCATGATATTTCTTAAATAATAGGTTAAACTAATAACAAATAATAACCGCAATATGTCTGTTTGGAAACCCAATTTCCGATAGCTTCTATTATTCTATTACCTCCTAAATCTAGCAAGAACAGACAAGAAAGAAACAATAGCTCTACGAAAGAAGTTGAAACTTAACAAAATAAATTGTAAAATGGTAAATGGTAATTTCTTTCTAAATAAAAGCTTAAAATAACACAGATATAGATGATTTTATTGAAGGTAAATTACAGGTTAATAAATCAAGTAATGTACAAAGTGTTTAAAAGATTGACTAGAAAATCTCGTGAAATTTTAATAAATTACGTAACTTAAACCCACTCTGTGGAAATAACTTACAAAATTCAAACAAAACTCGTGCAATAAAATATTAATGAACACCTCACTTATATTTTGCATTTGGGGTTAAAACTACGATAGTTTCCCCATGTCCGAGGATATTTTATTTCTTTATGATCTGTCTTGTGAAGTCCAAGTCAAATAAAATATGTATGTTCCTTACACGTCTACAATTCTAAGCCTGTTCGAAATTGAAAACCCAAACAGCCCACATATGGACTGTGCACTGCTGGTGCTTTCTGCAAACAGCCCATGTATAGGCTGTGGACAGTTAACCTGTTAAAATATAAGAAGAAGTAAATAAGAAATCAGTTGCATTAAAAGTAAATAATAATAACGTGTTTAAATTGCTGATTTTCCTTCGGTAGCTTGCAATGGGCACCTCCCTGGTTCTTTCTACCTGAATCGTCACACAACGATAATCCATTAAAAGTTTTCACATTCCCAGAATAAATTACATTGTTTATATTTTTGGAGTACCTTTTAAAAAAATGATGTTTTAACGCATACATATGTAGATTATGAGAACTCCTAGTCGTTATCCATTTAAGAATCTATTGATATTTTTTAAGTTCTATATTTTTTCCAATATTTGTTTTCTTTTAAAAAATTTGTTTTTTAACATTTATATTTTCAAATCAAAAAAATGTAAACAAAGGCGAATTTATGTGACAATTAAGTACTCAACAAAATAAAAAAAATTAATGAGCTGACTTTATACGGTCACCTTATCAATCCACCTTGATCCGTTACTTTAAAAACGAGTTACCAGATTATAGCTTACACAGAGTATGACAACTTTTAAAACAGAAAAGTTACCAGATTTTAACCTTGAAGTAATTTTTTATCGATTTGTGAACAGTAATATCTTCTACTGTATTTTAATAATTGAAGCCACACCACCATTATTTCCATACTTTTAAAAGAATTTTAATTTCATTTTCTAAACTGTATAAAAGCTTACCTGAATTTTTGAAAGAAAAAATAGCTTAATGCAGACTTTAAATGATGTGAGTAACTGCACTACATCAGATTTATTTGAATCTAAAACAAAAAACAAACAACAAACTAAATTAAAAATAGCGAAAAACAATTTATACCTAGATTAAATCTCTTTATTTGAGATATATTTTTAAATTTTTGTGAATTTTATTTAAAACACACGAGAGTGAATGACCTTTTTTTAGTTTTATTACTGTAAATGCCAATATTAGATTTGTAGAAAAAAACCTCCTTAAATGCATATAAAAATAAAAACAAGTAAGAGCACTATATTCGGCTGTGCCGAATCTTTTATACCCACCACCAATTTTGTGTACATTTAAAGCACAATATTTATTATTTTGTTAGTCATTATGGAATAATCTCTTTATAATAAAATATGTATCACTTTCTTTGTAGAGGGTGGTTAAATTTTAAGGGCCGATGTTGAAGGTGAACTACACCTAGTCTTTAGATTTGTTTTCTGCATTTCACTTGACTTTTCTCAATCTCAAACTTACTCAATTTGATCCTTAGAAAGATACGCAAATGAGCAACTCTTTAAAGTTATTCAGGTTTTTATAAAAATGGGCGTTCAAATCAAAATGCATTTTGTGCACTTCGTAATTCTTTTGATCAACATAATCATTCAAATTCATCCACAATCGGGAGAATTGTAAAAAATATTTAAATTTCTTAGTTCGTTGAATGGGAACCACTGCTGGTTTTTGCGATAGTGTGGCAAAAGAGCAGTCAACCTCGACTCATCATTATGCCCAACAATTGAGCATCAACATTGTCATTGAAAATTTGGACCATCAGATAGAGGAGTGACGCCAAGGATGGGGGGGCCATTTGGCCGATATTTTGTTAAATACATAATTGAACCGTACAAATATTATCATTATAAAAAGAAGTAATAATAATATCCTAAATAATTTGTGTTTTATTTAAATTCAACATCGGTCCTTAAAATTTAACCACCCTTTATAACTTCGATATGCTACTAAAATGCTTTTGTAAATGTAGTCTTTCAATGAAAGTGGGCGTTAAAGTAGGCGTGTCAATAAAGTTTGTGCTAATAAATACAACTTAGATATTTCAATATAGTCCTTTATTTTCCCAAAAACTTTGTCAATAGATTACATGGTAGGCGTTAAAGTGAGCGTGTCACCTAAACTTTCTGGCACAACAGTAACATTGATTAGAAGGATATACGTAGCAAATTTGATCATCATACCTCTAATTTTGGCGGTTTTATGAGCTTTTAAATTTCATTAGCTGTATATAACGTGAAAAATTGGCGATATAGTAGGCGTGTCAAAGTTATTTTTGCGAATGAGTACAACTTACGTGTTTCAATATAGCCCTTTATTATTCCAAAATCTATATTAATGGAGAAATTATATGAATTTCAGTTAAAACGTTATATGGGAGGAGGGCGTAAAAATGGGCGTGACACCTTAATTTTGTGGCACAGTGATGACACTGCCTAGGAGGATATATGTAGTAAATTTTATCATCATACCTCTAATTTCGGCGGTTTTACGAGCTTTTAAATTTCATTAACGGTAGATAACGTGAAAAGTGGGCGTTATAGTAGGCGTGTCAAAGTTATTTTTGCGAATGAGTACAACTTAGGTGTTTCAATATAGCCCTTTATTATTCCAAAATCTTTATTAATGGAGAAATTATATGAATTTTAGTTAAAACGTTATATGGGAGGTGGGCGTAAAAGTGGGCGTGGCATCTTAATTTTCTGACACAGTAATGATATTGCCTAGAGGGATGGAGGTAGCAAATTTTATCATCATACCTCTAATTTTGGCGGTTTTATGAGCTTTTAAATTTCATTAACGGTAGATAACGTGAAAAGTGGGCGTTATAGTAGGCGTGTCAAAGTTATTTTTACGAATGAGTACAACTTAGGTGTTTCAATATAGCCCTTTATTATTCCAAAATGTTTATTTATAGAGAAATTATATGAATTTTAGGTAAAACGTTATATGGGAGGTGGGCGTAAAAGTAGGCGTGGCACATTGATTTTCCGTCACAAAAAAGCGCCTCACCAAAAAGCAAAGTGTGCAAAACTTCAGAGTCGTACATTCAATTTTGTTGCTTTTATGACGTTTTTGTTTTTAAATATACCGAAAAATACACTGTGCGGTATAAATTTTCGTACGTTTTGATCGATTACTCTTTTCCTAATTCATAGATTTAAGCGATTTTCAGGGAAAAATATTCTTTTGACTCGATAAATATATATTCGAAGTTTCATGACTCTACGTTAATGCGTCTGGACACAATTCCATTTTATTCGATGTGCGAAGGACACCGTTTTTTCGACCTACTCTTGCTTTCCGAGCTATAACTCTCTTCCTAATATTCCGATATAGCCCATTTTCAATACCAAACAAACCTTGTCTATAAGAAAGATTCTGGCAAAATTTGAGCCCCCTAGCTTTTTCGGTGCGACCTCTATCGTGCTTTCAACAGACGGACAGACGGACGGACATAGCTAGATCGTCATCAAATCAAACCCTGATTCAGAATATATATACTTTATGGGGTCTAAAATGGATATTTCGTTGTGTTACAAACGGAATGGCAAAATGAATATACCCCCACCATTTTTTTGGTGGCGGGTATAATAATACCTACCTACAAAAGACAACAACAAAAATCATGTTATTTACTCTGTAAATGTACATAAAAATACCGTTGCAATGAAAAAAAAAAAGTTTAAGGTAATTATAACAACAATTGTCACTCAAACGAACATTTGGTCATTTCGTTGCGACGGACGACACCATCTCATCGGACAGACACAAAACGGCAGCAATGAATGGCAGCATATACAACAACATTTTGTGTGTAGTTAGTTTAAATTCATAAAAATATTCACACCGCTTGGATTGCTTGTTTCGGCGTTTAACGTCCGTCTGCACTAGTGTGAATTATGATTTTTATTCTTAAATTCAATGGTCATGCTTTAAGGGTGTAAATAATGTTGAATATGGCGGCATTTTCATACACTCTCACTCTTAATTCGCTCCTTTTTATTTTTGTCTAAACAATTCAACATTGTTTGGACTGCTGCTGCTGTATGTCAATACGTGCTAAAGTGTCGCTGTCATTAAACTCAATATTCCGTAGTTTAAGTATTGTGTGTATGTACATACATATTGTTGTAATAACCGAATTATAATTGCAACCAACGTTCAAAATCATAAAAGGTTTTTTTATGCTTTATTTGTTTTTGCAGAGACTTTGAAAAGTCAAGGAAGGAAGTTGGAATGTTTGCGACATTGTGGTCAGATTAGTATCATTACGGCAAAGAATTGCTTGTTTATATTGTCCTGCAGAGAATAATTTTGAATGGTCAGAATAGGTATGACTAAATACACGAAAGGTATGAGTTTTTTTTTTTACAAGCATTCGATGATGGGCGTGCAAAATATGTGTCTAAAACACTTTTCTTTCAGTTTGTTAAAATATTGTTGCAAATATATGACGTTTTTTGTTTCTCACAGCAATTAAAGAAAAATTATCGTGTAAAATGAAACGTTTGGGGGAGCGGCGAAAAAAAGATTAACTTTATTAGCAGAGGGTTTACAAAAGTGTACAAAAATATGGTATTAGAAGCATTATTGCAGACATATCTTTTACTTACATTAGGACCCACTCAAAAAAACTTTAAATAAGAGATACATTGATACGTTTTGTTTCCGATACGGTACCGATACGTTAATTGATTCAAAGTAAAATTAACGAAATAAAAGTAATTTTTGTATTTCTTAAAAATACTTTATTAATATTAAATATTATTTAATATTAAACTTATTTTTGTTTTGTCTTTCTTCCAATGTTTGCAGAGAAAGACGATTTAAAAACTAAAACACTTTTGCACAATTTTCTTTAAGTTTGGGAGGGTAAATCGGTTACAGTTGTTTTTTTTTTGCTTACATCTGCAATTTAATAACCAGGGAGTGTTTATCAGTGGTAAAAAAGTGGGCGGGCCACGCCCATAAAAAATTAGTTTCAGTTTTAAGCTACTTGCACTAGATAGATTTTTCTGAAACTTTGCACACATATGGAGCTCTCATGATTATATAATTTCGTGATTAGAGAAGTGGGCAGTGTTACGCCCATGTAAAAAGTTATAATATTTAGCTTCTTGCACTTGATATTCAATTAAAATTCAGAATGCATTTTTATTCATTAGCGCGCCGGCCTTGGCTAGTATGGGTATAAAATGAAAGGGATTGACAAGTAGACCAGTAAAAAAGCAAAATGGCGTATAAGGTTAAATCTGGAATCTAGACTATGCTACGAAGAGGTCATTATACCTATGTACATCATAGTAAATGGTATTATCAAATTCGGCACAGTCGAATAATATATTTTTACTTATTGACATTAAAGTTATACTGTTTTTGTCTTAAAAAGTATATTTTATAAATTTATTTCAATTGTAAAAACCGAACGCAATCTTTTTAAAAATTGAGATTTTTCTAATTATTCGAAAACCGGTTTTTCTAATGTGCAGAATATTTTATCACTCTTCTAAAAATGGCATGATCCAATAAATAAACCCTGAGTTTTTTTATACTCCCCCTACATAAACAGAGTACATTCAGTTATTCTTATTTAATTAACCATACGCATAGAAATTGCATAAAAATATACACAGGGTGATTTATTAACAGCTATAATCTCTAGTAAAAATTTTTTTAAATGAGCACCAGTGATTTCGCGATTGTATATGTGAGTTGCACTCTTTTATTCTCACATTGTACTAACAAAATTATTATACATTTTGCATGGCAATTTCAAAAACAAGCGTCAACACAACCACTTTGCTTTAAAGCGAGACAAACTTTTTGTTTATTTTTTTAGTTAATACGTGTGAGGTGTACATGTATGTGTAGCTCTCGTGAGAGGTGATTTGCCTATCACTGCTTTATTTTAAACAAGTATTCTAAAACATTTCATAATGGAAAGTCTCAGTATTGTGATAATTGACACTCCTTTAGTACCAAGTATAATAATGAATTAAGCAAAATTTCATTATTTGTAATAAAAAAAAACCTAGAGAAGTGCAATATCTATGTAGAATCAACAGTTTATGTTGCTTTCAAATTTAACTTTAAATTTAACCAATTACATGTTACCAATAATAACAACGGAAAATGAAATTTCAGACTGTTCCCTGTTAAACGTTGAGAAAACGTATGAAACAAATTTGAAGTTTTTGTTTTTCCCTAAAAAATCACTATTTAATTTTTTTGATCCGTTATAGTCACCTAACTGCAAAAATCATCACTATTTCAAATTCTATGTACATGACGGTGAAGGGTAATATCAGATTCGTCACGGCCGAATATAGCGTTCTTACTTGTTTTTATTTATTTCGTAAAATTTGAGATTTCTGAAGGGGTTGCTCCAAACATCCTGTCGTAACTTTGGAACGACGTACTCGATTTTGTTAGGCAATCCGTTAAAAAGCTTTCAATGACGCTAGCTTTAAATCTTTCTAATATCATTTTCTGATTAATCCTTAGGATTTGGAGTTATTGAGAAACAAATCGAAAAAAATAGATAAGGTGAAAGTAAAAAAAAAAATTTTTTTTTAATAATAAAATTGTTGACCTTAAAAAATTTATAAAAAATAGAAATCAACAAATAATTAACAGTTTTTTATAGATCTTAAACCAGCATGTGAAGAAAATACAATAAATTTTATTGCATGAAAATTCATCATTAAGTTCGAGTCCTATTCCCCATAAAATTTAAGTACCAAGTTGTGATATTTTTTATCGCATATTTAATGCAGTATACCATTTATTGCGTTTAAAAATTAATATTTTTTTATTTATTTTGAAAATAAAAACACCTTGTAATAAATCACCCTATATAAAGCATCCCTTTTTGTACTTAATAAATAAATAAACTTTCGTTCTTATTACTTCACTTTGGTTTTACTTATTTTAACCCTAATTGTTATGGAAAAAAGTTGCTATAAAAACTTGACATTTTCAATTGCTATTTAAATATAATAAAATTTAGTTCTTTTGTTTTTGAATTCCCAAAAGGGAAGTTCATTCATAGACTGCAAAAATTGTGCTATTTTCAACCAATACAAATGTAGTTTGTTGGCAAATACAAAAATTAATATTAATGAATAACATTTAAATTTAAACAAACACCAAAACGAGATGTTGAAAAAAGAAATAATTTCGGTATTTGCTATTTAGCGTAAAAGTATTGCGAATACTTTAAAGATTTGAGTAACTTTTACATAACTCCTTCCCAAGATTTAGATATAGTTTAAGAGTTTTCTCTTTTTCTTAATCAGCACTAAATTAGCACTAAAACTACGGTATTTACTTGATTTATTATTTTTGTAAGAACAAGTAAGAGTTCTATATTCGGCCGTGCCGAACCTTATATACCCTTCACAACGTATAGTCATGCAATAACAATTGTTTGTATCACCATTCATCTCATATGAAATACGTGCATACATATAAAAAACATACATATATAAAAATATCCCATTGTAATATTATAAATTGAGTTTACGTAATGTATGTTTAAAAAAAAAATTAAAATTAAAAAATAAAAAAAAAAATTTTATAAAAAAAATTAAAAAAAAAAAATATAAATATAAATAAAAAATATAAAATAAAAAAAATATTCAAAAAATTTAAAAATAAAATAATAAAAATATAAATAATATATGCATCAAATAAAAAAAAATATATTTTTTTTTTGGCTCAGCTGGGATTCGATGTCACGTTTACTCTACCAGTATACCACGTTTGTATGTATGTTGTTGTATGTTTAATTTTTTTTTTAATTTTATTTTTATTTTTTTTTATTTTTTAATTAATATATTATTTATATTTTTATTATTTTTTTTTTAATTTTTTTTTTTAATATTTTTTTTTTATTTTTTTTTGTTTCATATTTATTATATATATTTTAATTATTTTTTAAAATTTTTTTTTTTAATTTTTTTTTTTTAATTTTTTTTTTAATTTTTTTTTTTAATTTTTTTTAATTTTTTTTTAATTTTTTTTTTAACATACATACGTAAATTTATAATTTTACAATGTGGATGTTTTTATATATGTATGGTTTTTATATGTTTGTACGTATATCATATGGAATGGTGATACAAACTACTGTTATTGCATGACTACACGGTGTGAAGGGTATATAAGATTCAGCACGGCCGAATATAGCGCTCTTACTTGTTTTAATTCGATCAATTTAGACAAAATATCACTAAAGAGTTGCTCTCTTCATAATAATCTTAAACCTAATTTTATCAATAAAATAAATTAAAAAAATTAAATTTACATAAAACTCACAACAATACAAAGAAATATACTCACTTGTATAATAAGCGTAATAATAAAAAAAAGAGAAAAATAAACTCCAATATGCTAATTTAGACGGAGCTTTAAGTAATTCAAGAAGTTACACGAGAAGTTATCTATGAAATCTCAAAAATCAGGTATGTAAATTAAAAAAAAAAAAAAAATCCAAAACTTCTTTCAATATTTATACAAAACAGTCTACCATTAACGTTATTAGAAACACAACTGAGTTCGTACGCAAACGTGAAAGACATGATGAAAGCGCTTTTAGTTTTAGTATGCTATTTCGGAACAATGGTTGCAAGTGGGGTAAATCCATTAGCTGCATTCCGGGATGATTTAAAAGTGTATAGAATAAGAGTGAAAGATGTTCAACAATTTGAAACTTTCAAAAAATTACGCGATAATTTACCGGTGAGCAATAACAGTGGTCAATAGTTTTAATAAGAAAAAATAAATAACAATTCATAAGAGTCGAGTGCTGTTAAACTGTGGCTCAGATATTTTTATATAAGAATGTGCTAAGTATTACATGTTTGTTTTTACTTTTCATTAACGTATTTAGTTGCACTACATAAATGAACTGAAAGGACCTGGTTTCTGGAACGATATAGTAATTGATCCTGAAAACCAAGACAAATTGGAGGCTCAATTGCGATTGCTGGAATTAGAATTTCACCGTGTTGTCGAAGATTTGCAAAGGTAATTCTAAATATCAATAGTAGTGTTTTGTGGCATTTTTCAAAAATGTCATAAAGATTTTTTTTTTAAATTGTTTCTAATCCTACCTAACAAAAAAATGTTGCACTAGCTCCATTTTTTATGACTTCTAAGACATAAATGCAAGAGGAGGGTAAAAAAATGCCTTCTCCAAATTTAAAATAATTAACCCTTTAATGGTGTGCTTCAAAATACAAGCAAATTCATGCGAAAAATCTTAAACAATTCATGTAAATCAACATTATTAACTCACGAAACAGTGTAACATTGGCCAGCATTTTATTTATGAAGCTGTTCTGGGTTAAGTATGACTTTAGCTGTTTTACCATAATGAAATAGAGCAAGAAAACAAATCTAATGCAATGATTAACTCAAAAGAGCAAAAAAGTAACATTGGCCTTTTTAGCTCCAAGCCACAGAAATATAATAATGTTTGGATGTTTAAGTATTTGTATGTTTGTTGCTCAATCATGCATATACGGCTAAACGGAATTAAACGAATTTTGACACACACATATACATAGATAAGAACCTAGATTAGGACATAGGATACCTTTTATTGCAATAACTACGCAGACGAAGTAGCATTAATAGGATAGTAGGATGTGTACGAATTTTTCGTTTTAAAGTCAATATTTATTTATTTTTGACTGGAATTAGCTTTTCTTTCCTTTAAATATATATACTAAATACATATAAATATATATACAATATATCAAAAAATTAAAAGTCCGCATTGCTGGCACCAACAATATTTTTATATTGTTTTCCTTTGAAAATAAATTCTAATAGAGTTGTGTGTGCAAACTAATTAATTATTGTTGTTAGTTTAATTTATTTTGTATTTGTTCTTCTGTCGTTTTCGTATATGATTGATTCTTCTAGTAGCATTTGAAAAACCATTTTTTTTATTTAGTAATTTCCTATTATCTGTTAGAAATAAAAAGATATAATCTCGCAATTAAAAAATGACTCTATATATGATTGTGGGTATCACGTAATCTGCCTACCAATTTTTATCAATATTAGTAGGTTTCAAGCCAGTCGATTGCAGGAAGATAGATGATAGAAAGGCAGTCAGATACAAATTCAAAAACAATTTAAAAAAGATTTGGTATAAAACATTTTGCTGAAATAGAAAATTTTAAGATCTCCAAAACATTTTATACTACGCAAGCTAATACCCGGTGTGCTTCGCCACCCCCATCGTAATGAAATAAAAATTTTATAGTTCAAAAATATATTTATTTTGCAAGTGCCACGCCTACTATTACTAAATCAACCATTTCTTATTCAAATAATCATATAGACGTCAAAGTGTCTCTTGCAAAATTTGGGTACTCTAACTATTATCGCTTCCCAGATATACGAATTTTTGTATTTAATTCATATGACAGGTGCCACGCCCACTATTACTAAAGCATCCATTTCTTATCAAAATAGTCATATAGATGTCAAAGCTTCTCGTGCAAAATTTGGGTACTTTAACTGTTATCGCTTCCCGAATATACGAATTTTTGTATTTAATTCATATGACAGGTGCCACGCCCACTATTACTAAAGCATCCATTTCTTATCAAAATAGTCATATAGATGTCAACGCTTCTCGTGCAAAATTTGGGTACTTTAACTGTTATCGCTTCCCGAATATACGAATTTTAGTATTCAATTGCTATGAGAGCTGCCACGCATACTATTTCTAATGTACCCATTTTTTCCAGAAATGTTTATTTGGGTGTCAAAGTTGCTCTTGCAAAATTTTAGTACTCTAATCGATATCGTTTTCCAAATATACGAAATTTAGTATTTAATTCATGTGGCCACGCCTACTACTGAAAGTCCGTCAATTTTTTACCCAAATGTTCGTGTGGATGTCAAAGTTTACCGCACTTAATTTGAAGACTCTAGCTGCATTAACTTTCGTGATATATAATATTTAATACTTATTCTTTAATAGGGCGTGGCACCCAGCCGACTTACAATTTCAAACCAAAGTATAGCCTATAGTTCCTTACAGACATACAGAAAGATTCTGTGAAAATTTCAAGGAATCGGTCCAGCCGTTTAACCGTCTATAAAGCACAAACAAACACACATTGATTTTTATATATTGTTACGTTTATACCTTTTTATAAACGTTGGCTTATTTCCTTTAAATATCACTTGAATTCTTTTATTGCAATCAAAAACAGTTGAAATTAGTTATAAAATTAAGAGCACTTTATTTACTTAAATACACTCAGATATTGTTTTATAGCACTTTACTTATTTCACTTATCGTTATACACTTTTATATCAAACTCACTTTGATACGCGCTTTACAACCTCTACTGTTATACTGATCATGTTAGCTGTGTTGTTCGGCTATTTATAGTAACATAGTGGTGTTCGGTAACATTCGACAAAGTTGTCGTATGTACATTCTAGTACATTCGAAAACCGTTACATTTAAATTAAGGCGTTAGGTAATATGCAGGAATAATAGAAGTGCCTAAAAGTATGCTACACATAATAACAAACATCATGTTCGAACAACCAGCGAAATAAACTAATACAAATAAAACTACAGTAACTTAAACTACTACAACTAAAATAAATTATAATGTAAATTAAGCTATTTAAAAATAAATCGGTAAAAATATATAGATTTACACCTGAGCGAAATCTAGTAGATTTGATTTAAGATCTAAACCGTTTATACCACTGTTTTTTTTTGACATTATGCAAGATTTCGTTTTCAAAAGAGTACATTTATTTACAAGGTGGTCTGAGAAGCTCTCTATGCTCTACTTCTCCAAATTTCAAACTCCATATAAAAAAAAATTTTAAACAATAAAGTACTTGTGCAATTGCAACCACCTTATATACTGTGATTGAATTTTTCTTTATGCAGCGTAGTATATTTTATTTTAATTTAATAAAAACCACAGTCGCATCACGACGTAGTACTAGATTTTAAGTAGATTCTGCCAAAATCTAGTGGCAAAGTAGATTTCGTTTTGTATGGGAAATCTGCTAGAAATTAACTGGATTTCGCTCAAAATCTGCTACTTACGAGATTTGGCTCAGATGTAAATGTATCATTATGCAAATGAGAAAATTCAAAAAATGTTTCATCAAACATTTCCGTTTATTAATTTTTCTTTTATTGAAATTTCGTTTTTTTCAGTATCTTAAACGAAGAGAATGAAACTGTGTCTCCCTTCGGCAACCTCACCAAAAGCACTAAAATGGATTGGACTAAGTATCACGATTTGCCCGTCATCTACAGTTGGTTAAACAAAATAGAAACCGAAAATTCCAGTTTAGTTACACCATATACAATTGGTTATTCCTATGAAGGCCGTCCTATTAGGGCTATTAAGATTTCTTCTAAAGCTGGCAATAAGGCGATTTTCATCGATTCTAGTATACATGCAATTGAATGGATTTCTTCAGCTGCCACTACCTGTTTCTTTGATAATTTACTCAAGTCCTCTGATGAACGAATGAAAAATTTACTACAAAACTATGATTGGATTTTCGTGCCTGTAGTAAATCCAGATGGTTTTGAATATTCCCACAATGTGTTCAGATTGTGGCGAAAGAATCGTAAACCCACTGGCTGTGCAGGTTTACCCTGTATTGGTACAGATTTAAATCGAAACTTTGATTACAAGTGGGCAGGTAGAAACAGAAAAAAAAAGTTACTTATTCAATATTAAAAACACTTTATCTATACAGCCGTTGGATTTAGCCTTCATGACCCTTGCGCTCATTGGTATTGTGGTAATGAAGCTGCTTCTGAACCTGAAGTTAGAGCTTTTAAAAGTTTTTTTAATAATTTCCAAGATGGTTACATACGCATGTATATGGCTTTTCATTCTTATGGCAATAAGGTTCTGCTGCCTTATGGATACACGAGAAAGGAATTTCCTAAAAATTATGATCAAATGATGCGTATTGCGACCGCTTTTGCCGATGGGGCTCGCGTGAAATATGGAACAAATTTTAAAAGTGGTTCTAGCGGTTTATTAAGTTGTAAGTTGTAAGAAGATATTATACAAAATTTTCAAATACATATTATTTTGTTACGCAGATCTTGCTTCGGGTACTGCCAAGGATTGGGTATATGCTGTTAAGAAAATAAATTTTTCTGCAACTATGGAACTGCGTGATAGTGGTTTCCATGGGTTTTTCTTACCACCTTCACAAATTTTGGAAGTTTGTGCTGAAATATCTGATGGTCTCGTGACCATGGTGGATAAGGCCAAAGAAGAGGGATTATTCGATTAAAAAGGCAAATGCGTCACAATATTTTCGCCGACTATAACCTTAAGATAAGAAATATGTATATTTGTTCTCTTAAATCAAGTCAAAATTCTAACAGCAAAAGTACTGGAAATAAAATTATAAAATACTACTGGCCAATAAGTTTGAATTTGAGATAAAGCGTTATATGGGAGGTGGGCGTGTCGAGAAATGTATGTAATCAAAATTTCATCATCACACATCTAATTCTGTAGGTTCTATAAGTGTATAAATTTCATTAACAGTAAATTATGAGAGAAGTAGGCGTTTAAGTACGCGTGTCAAAGTAGTTTCTGCTGATAAAATCAACTCAAATATTTCAATATAGAGTCCTTTATTCTTTTAAAATATTTGCCCATAGAAAATATATATGAATTTAATATAGAGCGTTATATGGAACGTGGGCGTTAAAGTAGGCGTGTCAAATCAATTTTCCGTAAGACCAAGATGCAATGTTTGCAAAATTTCACCATCTTACATCTAATTTTGTAGGTTTTATTACGTTTTAAATTTTGAATATTCGGAAAAAGACACTGTGCGGTATAAATTTTCGTACATTTCAATTATGTATAGATTTGAGAAATTTTTAGAAAATATATTTTTTTACTGATCAAATATACATTCGACATTACGTCAATGCATTTAGACACAATTGCATTTTATTCGATGTTGGATCCTTCATTCGATGGTTTTTTTGATCTGCTCTTGCATTACGAACTATAACACTCTTCCTTATATTCTAATTTAGACCATTTTAAATTCCAAACAAACCTTGTGTATAAGAAATATTCTGACAAAATTCGAGTTCTATCGTCTTTTCAACAGACGGACAGACGGACGTGCATAGCTAGATCGCCATAAAATGAAACCCGGACTCGGAAAATATATACTTTATGGGCTCTAAAATGGATATTTCAATGTGTTACAAACGGAATTACAAAACGAGTATACCCCCACCATTTTTTTGGTGGAGGGTTTAAAAATAATATTAGAATTGTGTGGGCATGTCACCTCCTAGTTATAAATTTCTATAATCATTGTTAGAATTCAACTCAGATAATCCATTACAGAATTTTTTCTTTTAAATTTTTGTTTGAAGTTCGCTCTACGAAGTATACCAAGTTTGTATGGACGAGTTAGCCTTGGTTTTCGCTCATATCTCAGTTGTTTATGAACCGATTTTTTTAGATTTTCAATACCGATCTGTTCCCGATATTTTTGATATTTCGATATCACACAACGGTTTGAACAATTGCAAGGGGCTTTAAAAACCGGATTCAACCTACTCAAGGACATTGATTAATCGATCTCTCTTCTAGTCATAAGCTTTCAGAACATATACACTTTATGGGTTCGCAAACATATATTGTAGAAAACATGTAATGACACAGTCTCTGCGAAGGGTTTAACTATACAATTTGAAATCAATTTTCCTGCAGATGTGCACAATCTTCATCTTATTAAAATTGGTGCTGTATTTTAGGGGTTATAAGCTTTTAAAGTTGCTACTACGACATGCTCAAGATATACGTGTATCACATATGTATGTTTTGCGCATGTCTGTTGTAATTCTGCTCTCTCATATGTAACGTCAAATACAACAAGTAAAAATGTAAAAAAAAAATTAAATAAAATGCAATTAAAAAAAAAACAAACAAAAAAGTAAATAAATTTTTTTTTTTGGTAAAATTAACCGTAATATGTTCAATAATATAATAATATAAATGCGCAGAACGAAACATTTTTGTGCAGTCGGAATACGTAATTTTGTTTTTACCATTCTTGTGTTGAATCAACATTGACGATGCAAATTGTTTTTGCAAATGCAGTGCTTTATGTACACATACAGTCGTCGGCAAAATTATCTTGACGAGCAAAAAAATAACACTTGTTTCTTATTGAAATTTGATTGTCAAAGTCTTAAACTAATCTGCTTTTTCGATGAATTGTATTGGAATGAGCTTTCATCAGTCCAAAGAACTTTTCTCCAAAACTCTACTGGCTTTTGTGGCATATGCATTAGCAAAAGCTAAACGCTTATAGCATGTTTCCACGTCAACGATATTCGTAATTCGACGACTTATAATTCAAAGCCTAATTACGAACCAAATTACATAATGTGAATGGTGAGCGCTACCGTGAGATGATATCCAACTTGACTTGCATGACATGTGGTTTCAACAAGACGGTGCCACATGCCACACAGCACGCTTAATGCTATAAATACAATCAAGTCCACCGACCATCGACTACAAGATGTCAAAAATAGAATACATGCGTGCTTATGAGAATAATTCTTTTAGCCGCTACACGACTACCGACTACACGGCTACTTTTGTAGCCCGTAGCCAACTTAGGCTAATTTCTATTTTTCTTGGCAACAAAAAACAGATTAGTGCTGCCAATACAATAAATGCATGAAATGGTGGTTTTAAAAACGCAATACATTAAATATCGCTATTAAAAACGCGAATAACTATTATAGTGGCACCATTAATTAAGTTTGTTTTGTTTTGGTTAACTTTAATACATAGGTCAAAACAGATGTTTATTTTTTGTAGTTACACGCATAGAAAAAATATGGTTGTGGTAACCATAATCGAAGAGCAACATACTATGATTGAATTGTATGATTATGTTTAAAATAATTATGGTTACCAGTTATCATTATTATGTTTAATTAAAGAATTATTCAATAATCATATATATGACTGCAATTGAAATCGACAATCTTTGCTTTTTTACGGCATATTATTGTCTTTTGCTGCAACATACCCATATTGATTGTACTTACCAATTCAATTGCAATTTTTGTTTACCAATATTTTTTTTACATTTTCTCGTTTATTTGTAAATTTTCTTTAATTTTTCAAAATTTTTGTTCCTTTTTTTGACATCTAAAACTTTTAAAATAATAAAAATTTATTCAGCAAGAAGAAGAACAATTTAAATCAAATTATTATTTAAAAAAATCATAGCTTGATTATTTTGTAAACATACTGTTGTCTCACTTATTATTTAATGATTATTTTTAATTTTAAATGATTTTGAATATAATGTTATTTTTGTAAAATTAATTTTTATATATCATACTATTTTTAAATGATAACCATTTTAAAATTTTTACGAAAAGTAATCATTAAATGATACAATTCAAACAAATGCTTGATTATCGTGACAAAATATATCATGAAATGAAACAAAAATAACTATTACTTGCTTTCGACAACCAAATATTGTTTTAGAAAAAATAATATGACCGTCGTGATCATGTCGTATCCATGGTTTTTCTTTGCGTGTAGTGGTCGGTAGTCGTTAAAAGAATTAAGTAGCTGGCGACTTGGCTATTTTTGTAGCCAGCTACTTTTGTAGTCGGTAGTCGATGGTCGGTAGCCTTTGATTGTGTTTATAGCTTTACAATGAACTTATTGAGAGGCGAGTTCGGTGAACATTTTATTTCACGGGACCGGTCAATTGGCCGCCTAGATCGTGCGATTTAACGCCTTTTTTTGTGGGGCTATGTTAAAGCTCATGTCTATACATACATGCCCGCTTCAATTGACGCATTGGAAGACAATATTGAAGCATTTATTAATGAGATACCGGCCGAAATGTTGGAAAGAGTATGCCAAAATTGGACTAAGCGGATGGACCTTTTGAGACGCAGTCACGGTCAACATTTGCATGAAATAATCTTCAAAAATAAAGATTCAAATAAAGATTTCATGCATTTTTCTGAATTTTATGTGTTTTTTTTTCAAACTTTCCTATAGCTCTTAAAAAATCACGCTTTATAAAATGCTTAAAAATTAATCAAAAATAGTATTTAAAAATATTTGATTTCAATCAACCGATTTTATCAATTTTAAGTCGCGTGCTTATCCGATTTCGACTGTGTTTCTATGACGTGTACTAAAGAGTGTAAGTAAAAGAGTTTATGACAAGCCTTGAACTATCAATGCAATGAAGAAGAAAATTTAATGAATTTCTGTCACATTTTTGCAAATTGGTCGTGCAAAATTTTGACAAAAAAGTGTGGTTCATGTTTTCATAATGTTTATAATTCAATTTAATGTGATCGTTCATTTAAGAATATAAGAAGGTGCTGTAGAAGTACTAAAGAAATTACGCTAGATTCACTTTAAAAGCCAGTAGATGAAGACAAAATTTAACAAGTTAAATAACTCCTACATCCATTTAATAACCTCCAGGGCCATAAGCCATAAAAAATAAACAACGAAGATTTAAAAAATCGTATTCCATATTAAAACACAAATCACTTCAAGAGCAATCAGGAATCTTAAGCAGAAAATAATAGATCAAACAATATTTTACACATTTTTTGAAATTAAATTATGTTAGAATTTCTTTAAAAAAAATACAATAAATTTTTTAAAAATAACTTTTTACAGCCTCTAGACAGACTAATACATAATGATCAACAATAATCTTCAATCAATAAAATAACATTAAACCACAACAATTAAGTCAAGTGTCACCAGCTACAACATGAACGAAACAACAAACCGAATTAACAACATGAAATGCAACTAAGAATTAAGCATAATCATTGTAATTATAATGAAATTAAAATTGTGGACAATGAAAAGTTATAATGGGGAAACAAAAATAAAAAAAATAAAAAAAACATGGAAGATGTGTACAGCAACAATTGTAGGATTGAGTTTGCATACAACTACAATTTAGCAAGTTTTTGCAACTCATCCATATTTCCCTGCCAAATTTGTTAGTTGTGGTTTTTAAATCGTTCTTTCTTTTTTAAATTATAAAGAAAGAGCAGAAGTTTAAAGGAATTATTTTTTTTTAGATATTAACTAAAATTATTTCAGCATAAGGTCTTTTAATTATTTATTATAAAATATCGTGATTAGAAAAGTGGGCAGGGCCACCACACATATTGAGCTCTCATGATTATACAATTTCGTGATTAGAAAAGTGGGAAGGGCCACGCCCATAAGAAATAAGTCATCATTTTTAGCTACTTGAACTAGATCGATTTTTCTGAAAATTTGTACACACGTATTGAGCTGTCATGACTATACAGTTTCGTGATTAGAAAAATGGGCAGGGCCACTCCCATAAAAAAAGTTATAATTTTTAGCTTCTTGCGCTTAATATTCAATTAAAATTCAAAATGCATTTTTATTCATTAAGGGGCGTAGCAACGCGCGCCAGGCTTGGCTAGTAGTATATATTTTCTAAACACTTATGACTAGGGAAGTCGATTGAAGCTGTTGTGCAGCTCACTTGGGTCCAACCTATTGATCTCTTTGTAATATCTGAATATAATAGAAAGAATAGAGTAGAAAAGAAGAGAAGCAGACCAGTCTAGAGTCTCTGGCTGGAAATAAACTCGCAACCCTCAGACTAGCAGACCCGGTTGAAATCAATTTTGAGAAGCCCCCACATATTGCACATACCTGTATGTGATATTAATCTTTTGGAAATACTCTGGAATGAATCGTTATTGGAATCCAACACATACTAGGAGGTGGAGAGGATTGTGAGTCAGGTCGTTGAAGTTGTTAGCAATTTCTGGAACTGTCTGTTCAAGAATATAATTTTAAAGCATAAGTTAACCATCAAAATGTTGTTAAACAGCAAAGAAGTGTGATATAACAAGTATAAAATAGCGAAGAGATCGTTGTTCACGTTCTGTAAATTCATAGATTCTCTTTCAACGTGGCTAGAGCATTAGACTTTTAGTGCCGATTAAAAAAAAAATCCGCCATAAGACTTACTTCTCTAGACAACCGAGAGAGTCAATATTGGTACTATCTGAAAGGACTTGACTAACGCAATATAAGCACTATAAAAAATTTAAAATTAATGTTGGCCGCCACTTCAAAATAGCGGACAATAAATTTATATGTATATAAGCCAAATCAGGTATTTTAAAATGTAACTTCTTGAACCCCCTCAATTAATCAAATGAAAGGGCTGACAGTAAATTATTAAAAAAATTTAAAATCCAAGCTGGCATCTGAAACAAAATGGCGGATAAAATTTGTTTAACCACCCCATCATTATGGGTATCAAATTTAAGAGCTTGACTAGTAGAATACAGATAACTACGTAAAAATCCAAAATCGAAGATGGCGTCGGGATGATGTATGTACACGATGGTGAAGGGTATTATCGCATTCAACACAGCCGAATATACCACTGTTACTTGTTTTTTTCTAAGAAGAGGCTGAAAGCCATATTTGAACCAGAACATTTAGCGTTCTTCGGTTGTCAAACGATTCGTATACGTAAATGGCAAATCTTTAACTAAATAAATGACAAATATTAAACAGCTAACAAACAGCCTTGCCAGACCGACCGTTTTTTTAACGATTAATTGGATAAAATTTATCAACTACCGATACTTTTATAGAAGAGTTGGAATTGGCAAGAGGTCCAAACAAATTCTTATATTGAATTTCGTGAAATGACTTCTAGAAGTTAAGTCCGGATACTTGAATCAAAAATTGGAGGGTCAAAGAGCTATGGTCACGCTAGAATCTAAAATTAAATAGTTTTGTAGAGACAATTTTAATCAATCATCGAGCACTGATCATAGAGAAAAATGAAGTTCTCTTGAACATCCTAGAAAGTAATTTCGAAAGAAATCTTCTTTCCAGCTTTTGGAGGGGTGGGTAGTTTTTTTGTGGTATAAAAAGAACTAGAAGGTTACAAACTTTAAATTAGCTATATTAGGTTTAAAGTAGACAAAACTGGGGGCAAATTACGACATACGAAAGTGAACACAATTTAAAAATTCTTACTAGAATCTCTATACCTAACAAAAGCACACAAAAATCGTACCTTCAAGTAAAATTATGATCGTGTCCGTCATCATAATTTACGCCGTGACTTAACCTAAGAAAGCAGAAATTACTGTAAAGTACTTAGAACTTTATGACGAGCTCTAAATACAGCGTACTAAAGAACTTCGTATTATGAATATCTTGGAATCACATTTGAGGTCAGCATGGATCAACATCCGGTAACATCTAAGATCCTTGAATAGGATCATGCTAGGCACGTGCAGCTTATTGAAAATAATGAATTAAGTTAATGATTTAGGCGATATCTCTAGATGCAAACTAGAAAAAATACATCGTTAAATACCCTCTATTTTTTATTTTTGCTTTTAAAGAAACTTTATGTTTTAAACTATGTTTGACAGATTTAAACACTTTTTGGCTCTAAAAAATGAAAAAATTCCCAGACACTTCAGATTTCTAAAGAATTTAATTCAAACAAAAATATTTAAATCATTTAAAGTTCTGCTTGCCCGAAATCCAAGTTAAATGATATTTTGTATTCTTATTAATCCACCTCCAAACACCTCGCCTTTCCCTTAGAAAGAGAGAGAGAGAGAGAGACACTCATCTCAATACCATGCCAATAGATAATGAAACACAGTATAAATTGCGAGTATATTGTATGCCATCGCATGCATTCTTAAGCAATTAAAAAAAAATATGTTGGGTGTATGTATGGATGTATTCAACGCACATTGATTCTAGCATGAATATGGATGAGTTTGGGGGACACAAATGAAAATAAATATGCTGTGCACTACATATTTGTTAACGTGAGCACGCGAGTATGTAGTTCAGTTTCAATATGACTATAATTAAAGTAATAAGAATTTAAAAACAAACAAAAAAAGAAATCACAATGATGACGATGATGATGACGATGATTAAGATGATGTACATATGTATGTATGTTGCCAAAGAGGATGATATCGTTTGTGTGTGTGTGTGTGCATATTTATATCGATGCCGGATGGAACTACAAACATTAAAAAGAATTACAATGAAACGGTAGCATATTCGTTTTTAATCATCAGCAAGCACACCGATCCCAGCCTACTCTTGTTGAAGATACAGGCAGCCAAACAGACAGACAGGCAGACCAACAGACTTTTATTGTTTGTTCATTTATTTGAATGGGCTTGTGTATTATACGACGGCTTTGATATTTATTCATGTTTTTTTTAATATTTATTTCACTTTTTATTTTCATATTTTTTTATTATTAATATTTTTTGCCGTTGTTTTTGTTGTTATTTATTGTTAAAGCAAAACTCTGTTATAGTGTATGTATGCATGTATGTGTATGAAAAGCGAACCTATTACACTTTAAATTGAGGAAGTCTCTTTAGGGAGTGTTGCTTTTCAACATGATAACCAATTGGAGGTTGTTCATAATGAATAAGAAAATTTAAAAGAAAAAATATAAAAAATTTAATCTAAAAATATTTGTTGTGACAACTCAGAAAGATGATTATTCTGCAATTTCTTTTGTAGATTTTGCATGTTTTTAAGATGTTTGGCACAATGATTTTGGAAAGAAAATTTTTAATTCATATCAGGTGCATTGTCATCTAATTTAAACTGGTTTAAGACATTTCAAATATGTACATACATACATACATATTTTTTTTGAGAATTAAAGGACACTATTCTTATTTCTATTAACAAAGAACTAATTAAATAGAACTACTTAAAATTTAAAAAATAACTATAATAAAGGCGATCGGCTTGGCAAAAAGGATGCATGAAATTATTTAAAAATATGGTAACATCGTTAAGAGAGTGTCTAAAACAATAAAAAACCCAAGGCATATTTATTCATCAGGTACTCTTGATTCGCCAGCTGATTATTTTTTTCAACACTTATTTTAAATTTCAGCTGTCAAAATGCATAAATAAAAAACAATTTTCTCTCTTTTCTAATTTATTTCAAATGCCAAACTTCATATATAAAAAATATAAACAAAAAATTCTCTCCGAACTGCAATTACCTGATGAATAAATATGCCTTGAAAAAACCCTGAAAAATAGAATTTATTTCACACATGGTACAATTATCAGGTAGCCTCACTAAAACAGCTGATTTTTTTCTTCTCTACTTTAAGGTTTAACTCAAGGTACATTTATAGCAGGTAACCGCGAGATTACAACAATTGAACAATAAAACAAACAACAGGCCTTTTTATTGTTGTAATGTGATAAGAACTGTCAAACAGCAAAGGGGTTGATAAAAGACAAATGAAAAACAAACACGAAAAAACGCTATTAAACAAAAATAGATTCATTTTGTTTATCATTTAATAAACTTACTTTTAAAGTTTGTAAGAAAAATTTGTGATGTGTGTTAATTTTGTAACAAAATTTGCTTTGTATTTAATATTTATATGAACAAAAAAAAAAACACTTTGTGGAACAGAGAAAAATGTTCCATTTCCATTTTTTTGTTTTTTTTTGCATACACTACACTTTCTCATTTTTTTTCTTTAAATTTGTCTTTTTTTTTCTAATTATATATTTAAGTCTATCCAAAATTGTTATTTATTATAAATCACTTTGATTTTCTTTTGAAATTTATCACTTTTTACTTTGATTAAAAAAACTTGTATACTTTTAAATAAGCTAGAAATTTAACACGTGTTGAATAAAACATAAACAACATTTGACAGTTCGTATCACAAAATAAGCAAATAAAAAAATAATCAGCTGGCTTTCCGAGACTACCTGCTATAATTGTACCATGGTTTAACTAAAATGTGGAATTTTGTTTATGTATGTGTATATATTGTGTACGTATATATTCTACCGCCAAAAAAACACGCACTCACATTTGCTTTTTGACATTTAGGTCGTCGTATTCCAACAACAAAATACAATTAGAATTTTGTTGTTGCAGAACTGAGGTTACCTGAAGATTGTACCATGATTTCACATGTGCAATTTAAATTTAATAATATTTTGCACTTTTGTTTTGGATTTTCCTTTTTTTTTATATTTTTTTACAAATTGTATACTTTTTGTTTGCTTACTTTTGTTTGTTTACCTTTTGAATCATATGTTTTTTGGTTTTGCTAAATCTTACTGCAAGAAATTTCTGTAGTAAAAATTTGCAAATACTCAGTCAAGAACTGTCACTTTTCGCTCTCTATTTGTGCTCTCATTTACTACAAATTTGTGTAAACGAACGCAATTTCGGAAAAGGCAGTAAAAATTTGTACAAATTCGTACAAATTTGTGAGTTCTTAAACGAACCTATTATTAGAGTTTACAAATTACCAGCTGATGTATTAAGCTCAATGCGCGTCATATTTAATTGTAATCGATTTACTTTATGATAGAATGCTTAAAAAAGATGGATCAAAAAAAGAAAATGATTAAGCCAATTCTAATTTTCTTGACTAATGTGAATTCCAACAAAAGAACGAACATTTTCATAGATGATATTTTAAAAAATAAGTTTTTCTTTGGAGATTTAAAATCTTAAATTGGAAATATGAGACAATATTTTTCTGACAATACCATTTCGTGGTGAGAGGGAATATAAATATAACATATACACCTGCAAATGCAAATGGGTTGCTTACCAGTGAATGCAGAAAAAAAAAATACTCTTAACATATACTGTATTGATAAGGTGTCCTTAATTTTAATAGTTTAAAATAATATCATAAAAAATATGACTGTTGTAAACGACCCTTCAGAACTTAATGTGATACCTATATCACATTTAAATCGCCGATATTGCTAAATTGTTGATTAGAGTTATTTTAAAAAGACTTAAAAGGCTTACAAATATTGCAGACAGCTCTACTTAGCAGATTCTTAATAAACATACCATACACAGTAGTATTATTTAAGAACAGCTTTTAATTAAACAACATTGCTATATTCGGCCATGCCAAATCTTATATACCCTTCACAACGTGTAGTCATGCAATAACAATTGTTTGTATCACCTTTCATCTCATATGAAATACCTACGTACATACCAATAATAAACATACATACATACATACATACATACATATAGAATGTATGTATGTTAACAAAAATTTAAAAAAATAAAAAAAACAATAAAAAAAAAAATTTTTCTGAAAGCTTATGAATAGGGAAGTTTGTTACGTGACGTTAACCTGACGAGTTCACCGGCTACTATTGAAATCTCAGGAGGTCCCAACCCTTACGTCAGATCCGCACAGCAACGTTAAAAAAAACAAGGGGTACTCAATAAACATTCCTACACTTTACACACCGGACTGACGAGGCTATGAGACAGATGTTGGTCTCCACTTGCCCACCCAACCATGTCGTAGTATGTCACCCACAAATTTTACTCTACGACCCTATATCCGCACGACACTACTCACCACCTACCTATCCATCGTTATCATTGCCGTTACTAATTCAAGTTAAGCCTTCATATTTATATATGTATTATTTCAACTAAACATAATCTTTTTATTAATAAAATCCTTAAAACTATATTTATAAATAAAACAAACAAATAGACAATAATATATATACAAATATAATTCTATATCTAATGAATATTTACAAAACTTATATTATGCTATATTGAAATGACTTATTTAAATAGACTTGATTTCTCTAATTTATCTTCCCTTTTAGAGCTCAAATTTATCTTTTTAGACTTCTACCAAATTCAAGGTTTAACGAAACCGAATAACAAGGAAAAACAACTATATAAAACTCACAAAAAAACAACCTGAAGGAGCTCCCTAAGATATCAATCAACTATCAAAGATTTATTATTATTAAACTAAATTTACAATCCGAAATTTGAGCGCCTAAATTATGGTGTTATTTAATTTTTTTTCCCTTTTTCTCTCTTACTTATAAATAAATAATATAATACATAAATATAAAAATCACTAGTTGCTTTTCTTTAAAACTAATAAAAAAACTATATATATATAATTTAACTTAAAAAAAACTGACACTTAAACAGACACAATCATTCACAGTAACCAACACTATCTTAAAATCTAATAAACAAAATATAATACAAATTCAAATATTTATATATTCAATGATTGACTTTTTCTTTTATACATTAAGCTTCGAGCAATATTTTGCTGCAATAATAAATTTTTTCTTTGCTTTATAATTATGATTTTCCTCACACAAGACTAAACAATTCCAATAATAATGCTCTTTTCTCTTTCTTTAATATACTTTGTTAAATTAAATATGTGTATAAAAATCTTCCTCAAAATTTTGCACAATTTGCCTAATAACGGCCACTTTTAACTTGAGTTGATGAGTACTCCGACTCTAATAAAAATATATATAAAGTTTTTACCTGGCTATCTTGTCGTCTCGGATCGTGACACCTGCCCTTGCTCCCACTGAGACACTAGCCAGCTATATTGGTTCAAAAAAAAAAAAAAAACACAACACATATTACTATGATATACCATGATAAACATTTCCTTTTACTCAAACTTACGTAAACAAAAATTAACTTTTTTTCTCTATCAAACACTACACTTCATTTAACACGGAAATAAGGCTCTTCCTAATGGGCTATCACTCCCTCCAAGAAACTTCCTATACTTGTTTCTTTTCACTTAGATTACCACTAGTTTTCAATTTACTCAAGAAATTTTGAACAATGACTCACTGTCTTGTGATGTTAAGCAAAATATCAATAATATGTCTCTCTTTTTCCGTTACCTAGCTTAAATACCCCTTCCAATAATTAGTTTGTACATTCCTATTTACTTAAAAAAAAATTTTCCGCTACATTATTCCTATATAATCTATGTATATCATCTCGCAGTCCTGTACTTTCCTCCGATAAATAAATAAATAAATTAATAAATTATACCACAATTCCCCAAATCCAAACAATTTCCATTCGAACAACATCCCGATAAACTAATTAAATTCTATTATCACCTTAAATCATACTAGGCTATCAGCAATTTCAGCAAGATTATAACCCATTCAACTTTCATCTTCAAAATTTAAAATATTAAATATCATCATTTTTGAATGAAGATACAACTCTGTCCTTTACTACTCTTAAAATCGTACTTTACTATATGCTCAATAAACACAGCTCAACTACACATACCTACGAACACAAATTGATTTGACAGATACACACATTGTAAAATTTAATGGAGGCAGCAGCACACGTAAGTAAATTAATTTTCCTTTTTAATTTCATATTTTCAGGATTTTGGACTACTGGACGGATGCGGCTTATGGTGAATATGCATCGTTTCAATTTATCCCTTAATATATAAATATTAACACCCTTTTTCCTTCATTTCAGGTCACACAAAAACGCAAAACAATTCCTAACAAAAAAACAATTTACACGAATAGAAAAAACAATATTAAAACACTGGGACTCGGGCAGGAGGTAGTGTCTCCATTTGGCCGTAAGCTCCTCTCCATTAAAACCAACAAAACAAATGGATTAGAGGCATTTTGTTACAGCCTCATCCCAACCTTAAAAATCGTCCGGCGTCCACGTCAAAAATTTTACGCATACAGTGGCGTCGATTCATAGGGAATAAAAACCCACCCGCAACAAAACACCGGTCTCGCTGAAGACAATCAGAGTGGACGGTGTGCGATATGTTATGATGTGCCCCTTCGATATCAATATATTTTGGGTACAATCTAAACACAAATGTGTACAGTGGTTCACAATCGTGATCACCAAGAACCCCATGGATGTATAATTGACACCAAAAGTCCCCGTCTACTTGAATGCAAGTAATGTTTTTGAAAAACAAAAATATCCGAATCCGAACTACACTCAACCAGCTGTACATTGCATAACCATCCATGATTCGCACGTGGTTCAATAAAATCTTGCCCTGGACAGTCGGTGAACTAAATTCAAAACGTGGGGAACTCCCACACCCTGACTAGAGTCTCATACAAAATTAGCCGGGCAACACAATCAACTAATAGCCATAGCCTATTCTATAGTTTACGGGAAGTATAAATAGACAATTAATATATATATAAGGACTATTACTTTGTGTGATTTCCATATCTAATTGCAGGTAACTTGTACGCTACGATACTATCAACTATCTGGATTTGTTACTACACTAATTGGACATACGCGGATATCGGTAAGATATTTTGCTTTTATCTATATATACAAAATTTAACATAATTGCCGGACAGAATTATAAACATTCTCGATTAGCACGAACATCAAGGTGAACAAAATGTTTCCTTTTTAAAAGCGTCAAGCCGAGACTATGTCATACTAGGACGAAACAAATTGACCCTACCCTAGTATTGCACATTTTCCCACTTGGCTCCTATCACAGTTCATTCCCTCTATAAATCTAAATAAAATCAGGTACGAAGTAAAATATTAGGACGACACAAACATTTAAAAAAAAATAATAAAAAAGATGTATGTGTAACTAAACCTAATATTGCACTTTGTAAAGACTATATCACAGATTTTTAAAATTCTAATTGTTCATAATTTAATGTCCTTTAAGTGAAATACTCCAATCGGTTTGCCTTGCAAATCCTCAAGTTCGTACATGTTATTACCGATTGGTTTGACTATTCGAGATTTCAAAAATTTTCGACAAAATTTAGAGCTTATATTTTTCCTAAAATCGCTAAGAACAGTATTTCTTCGAAAAACTTCCTGGCCGGGAATTAGTTTTACAATTCTGGCTCTCTTATTGTACCTGGTTGCGCTTTTCTCATATGCCTCATGCATATTTTTCCTAATCTTTTCCCTTATCAGTTCTAATTTTCCATTTTTGTGGATATTTTCTACCTCATGATCAGTTAAAGACATCAGTTTTCTAGCCAACCTATAATCTGCCCCATGTGAAAACATATGGAAACCAAATAAGGCAAAGAATGGTGTAACCCCAGTTGCTGAATGGATTGAATTTCTAAGAGCACACTCTATTTCCGCCAAATATAAATCCCAATCCCTATGGTCCTCATTCAGGTAGGCTCTAATAGCTGCTAAAACGGACTGATTCACCCTTTCCGAAGCGTTAGATTGGGGAGAATAAACAGCAGTTTTCATATGCCTAATACCAAACGTTTGCATCAAATCTTGAAAACCTTTGGCAACAAATTGAGATCCATTATCGCTGTGCACAACCTCAGGAACACCAAATTTATAAAAGATTTCTTGAGTTAAAAATTTAATGACATTTGTTGTTGTAGCTTCCTTCATGGCTTTCAAAAATATGAATTTCGTGAAATGGTCCATCACTATGAACACATAGCTATTTCCACTTTTCGATCTGGGATACTTTCCCAAGAAATCAATATATAATTTCTGGAACGGCCTTTCGGTGACAACTTCTTGACCAATTTCAGGCATAAGGTTTCGGTTTGATGGCTTAGTTTCCTTACATATCTGACAATTTCTTACAAATTCTTTAATTTGAAGAGTCATCCTTGGCCAATAAAATAGTCTTTTTACTTTTTCCATTGTTTTTGCCATACCACCGTGAGCTGATGTATTTGTATCATGTGCTTTTTCGATAATCAAGTGCGTCAAACTGGTTGGTATCCACAACTTCCATTGGAACTGATCTTCTTCTTCTAGTTCATTGTCCGTGCGTTTAAATATTTTGCCATCTACCACTTTCAAGTCAGGTAATTTATTTCTATTTTCTTCAATCTGCTGTATTAAAGCCAAATAATCTTCAGACTCGAATTCGGTAGTTTCGAAATCTAGTAAATTTTGCGTTTGAATTTCATCCACTATATGTTGTTGTACGCGTGACAACATGTCAGCCACGACGTTTTCAGATCCTTTTCGGTGTTCGATTTGAAAATCGAATGACTGCAGTTGTAACGACCATCTTGCAAGTCTACCGTTTAGATCCTTTAAAGTCATCAGCCACTTAAGGCTAGCATGATCCGTTATTATCGTGAAAGGCATCATCTCAACATATGGTCTAAACTTTCTCACAGCCATTACTGCCGCTAGACATTCTTTTTCTGTCACAGTATAATTTTTCTGACACGGATTCAATTTCTGTGAATAGAATGCTATGGGGTGTTCCTCATTATCGCTGTTAAGTTGATATAGCACCGCACCTATTCCAGAATCGGACGCATCACACTGGATATAAAATCGTTTTGAAAAATCCGCATGTCGTAGGACTGGAGCTGACGTTAAAGCTTTTTTTAGTTTCTCAAAAGCTTCAATCGCTTCCGTTGTTATCAAAAATTTCTTAGATTTTTTCAGGGTATCTGTTAAGGGAGCTGATATAGTCGCAAAATCTTTAATAAAGCGCCTATACCATCCAGCAGTGCCAAGAAAACTTCTTACTTCTCTCACTGATTTCGGTAATCTAATGTTCCTAATGGCTCGCACTTTATCAGGATCTGTTTTCAAGGTACCACCACCTATGATAAAACCTAAATACTTGAGCTCCTGAAAACAGAATTGTGACTTTCGTAGACCAATTGTCAAATTAGCTTCTCTCAAACATTTCGCTACCTCTACTAATAACCTCATATGCTCCTCAAATGTACTTGAAATCACTAACAAATCATCCAGATATATAAAAACGTTCTCCCTCAAACGACCAGGTATTACCTTATCCATGAGACGACACAATCTCTGTGCAGCGTTGCACAGCCCGAAAGGCATAACTCTAAACTGATACAACGGTCTACCAGCTACTGTAAACGCTGTATAAGGTTTGCTCTCATCGTCCAATTCGATCTGCCAGAACGCATATTTAAGATCAACGCTGCTAATGTAATGTGTCTCATCTATCCTGCTCAAAATTCCGTCTATATTTTGGAGCGGATATGCATCCTTAACAGTAAGTTTGTTGAGTTTACGGGCATCTAGGCAGAAGCGATTCTTCCCAGGCTTTCTAACAATCGTGGTTCTATTCGACCATGGACTCTCACTAAGTTCTATGACCTTCAATTTCAACATCTCATCTATCTCCTTGTATGTAATCTCCTGCACCGAAGGAGATATCGGATAATAACGGTCCTTAACCGGTTCCGCGCCCTCTATCAACCTTATGGTGTGTTTCTCCAATTTCGTCATTCCTAACCCTTTATCCTCAAATGTATCGAACTCCCTAATAACACTATTCAAAATCACCTTCTGCTCCTCATCCAATTCGTGCGGCCTTAATTTATAATCGCCCTCATTCACTACCATCTCCCTACTAATTTTCCCTACATCCACTTCCTGCACTCCAATCACATCAGGTGCCAACCCATATAACCTCCAGAAATCTATCCCCAGATATAGTGACTGTTCCAAATCAGGACAAAGATACAGTAGCATATTTTTCTCCTGTTCTTTGTACCTTATGGATACATTTACTTTTCCTAATACTCGATGATATTGACCACTGGCAGTTTTCACATTGGTCAATATGGGTTGAATATTAAGATTTAAATCCTGCACAAACTCTCTACATCCTTTTCCTAATATGCTCACCGAAGCTCCTGTGTCTAATAAACCTTTAACTTCCCTTCCCTCTATAAAAACATCTGCAAAAAACCTATTGTCACTATTTCCCTGACTTATTCGACTTATCGACTCTACAACCAATCGTCTCATCCTTCGACGTTCTCTAAATTTCTCCCGAACCTTCAGAATCCTATTAGATATTCTCCTTGGTCTGCTAACACTATCAAAAATTTGAGCCCTAATTATTTCGTAGTTTCGTTTCCGCACATGCCTAGGTAAATAATGTCTAATTTTAGAAATATTTCCAATTGGGAACTTAATACTATCGCTGTCTAATTTTGGGAAGGAGGTTGACTTCCCATCGAGCGTTGGTCCCCCCTCAATCCCACGCTCTTGAGCTGGTTTCCCGACTGACAAATCGGACATCGAGGAGTAATGACGTTAGCTTTGCCGCATTTATAACAAAAGAGTGATCTCTCAAGTGAAGTACACTCCATGAAAACATGGCCTTGTTGTCGACAGTTCCAACAGATAATCGGCTGTTTTCTTTGCTGACCATTCATATTTACTGCAGCTACATGTTCATACTCATTATCGTTACTTTCCTCTTCCAAATTTCTCACGTCGTCTTCTATATAAACTTCGTTTACATGCCTTACTACACGAGGTATGGGTGGTTGTGCGACTCGTTGTTCACGTCGTGGAAAATTTCGCTCTGCTTCATTGCACTCAACTCTTAATTGTTCCACCGATGATACTGCGATAGGATAAACAATTCTCCCTATACTCTCTTTCACGTTTCTTTTTATTATTTTAATTAGATCATATTCTGGTATAGGCTGTACAAGCTTGGATCTTATTTGACACATGGCCTGAAAATAGTTGTCAATAGGTTCGCCAATTTGTTGCCTTCGCTCTACTAACTCGGTCATTATTTCAAAGTTTGAACGTGACGTTTGGTATTGAGCCATTAAAGCATGTCGTAGGCCTGGCCAATCGACTACTCTATGTGTCCTTACAAACAACCAATACCAGTCTCTAGCAGTGCCTGACACTAACAAATGAAAATCTCTTAATACTTCAGACCAAGGGATTTGATAATGAGTTTGCAAGTGCTCAAGCCGAAATATAAAGTCGTCTATTGATAAACGAGCGGGGTTTCCATCAAAAATAACACCTAATTTGTCCACTCTGATACGTGCCTGCTCAATATTCTGTATATTTGGACCTGTATCATATACTCTCTGATATGGAACTGCAACATTGTCTATATTTGAAGTAGAATTGCCTTCAGACGTATTTTCCGACGCTAATCTGATACTTGCCCTAACATCAGCCTGTGAATTACCTTCACTGGATTGAAGAATTGGTACATTTGGATTCGGATTATGTGCAGCGATCTTTGTTAGATCCACAAGGCACTTAGATATTTCCGACAGACTTTTCCTAATATCACTGGTTTCCTCCTGCACCATTTTTCTAACCCTATCTTCAAGTGACCTTTGTACTACCAATGCCTCATCAACTACCTCAGAACTAATATTCTCCCCACCTCCATTCCTATCTACACCTGCTGGTCTAGCAACATTTATATTCACGGCCTGATTGGGTGTATTTATGGTTTGAGATAAATCTCTAAATTGATTTCTACTAGTTTCGGGTGTATTCGCCATTCTCCCACCCTTTACTATAGTTTTTCTAATTTTAGGTAATGTATGCGGTATAGATCTATTTAATTCAATTTGTGGCTGTATATTCCGTTTTCGTGAGCGAGTTTCAATATTCATACTACTTCACGACGGTATAAAAAAAATAAACGGACAATTCAAATTTATACGATAAATCAAATGGTATTAACTGAAAATTTCAAAAGTAATTATATTCATAAAATAAAAAAATAATATAAAAAAAATGTATATAATATATATGATTTTAAAATATACAGATATAAATAAACACACACTTGTTAAAAAAAACAACAGTAATGAATTAAATTACGAAATTATTATTGTATAAACCGATAAAATAAATATGAAGTTATTACCACAATGACTATCAAAAAAAAATTTATATAAACACTAACTAATTTATTAATATATACTTTACTTTAAACTAAATAAATTACTAATCACTTAACTACACTTAGGTAAAACTAGAAACATTAAAATCTAAAAAAAAACTAAATTTAGAAACATATATAATTTTATTAATATTTAATACATATACCAATTAGAGCACACGTTTGTAAACATAAAACACTAACATACGTATATAAATAACTACACTAACAAATATATATTTATGCTACTTTTATCTCTAGTTAATTCAAACAAACAAAACTTTAAACAATCTCTTTTTATCATTTAGATTCGGCAATGATCGACGGATATGGCAGTCGCAGCGGTTATTAAATTTTCATTTAGACTTCGTCAACCGATATAATCATCAAAAAACAAAACTCTATTGTATCCTCCTTTGTATGCGTGGTCATCGTACATCATTCTGTCCCACACAAAACGAGATTACGACATCCCATGATTAATTTAAATACAATCTTCCTCAACATCAATCCTAAAGAAGGTTATCTAACAAAAATCATTCTCGCATTTTCAATTTAAATACATAAATATAAAGTTTTAACCAAAATCACAAAAACGTTAAAATAAAATCAGAAAGAGGATAGCACATTTAAAACAGGGCAATTCTCTGTCAAGATACTATTCACTTTCCTGTAAGTATTTATAGAACACGCGTTTTAACTGAATATTTAATTTATACTACTCTGTTTTCCATTACTTTCAGAGGCTACAAAAAAAAAATATTTACAATTACAACGCGAACTTCCATTTGGGCTATTTCACCTAAACTAGTGGACTATTGCCGTATGTTTAGATGTCACACATACATTCATTTCACAACCAAAAAATATTCTATTAGCTTTAGAATATTACTAAGTTGTCTCATTACCGTTGGGCGCCATTTAACTGTTACGTGACGTTAACCTGACGAGTTCACCGGCTACTATTGAAATCTCAGGAGGTCCCAACCCTTACGTCAGATCCGCACAGCAACGTTAAAAAAAACAAGGGGTACTCAATAAACATTCCTACACTTTACACACCGGACTGACGAGGCTATGAGACAGATGTTGGTCTCCACTTGCCCACCCAACCATGTCGTAGTATGTCACCCACAAATTTTACTCTACGACCCTATATCCGCACGACACTACTCACCACCTACCTATCCATCGTTATCATTGCCGTTACTAATTCAAGTTAAGCCTTCATATTTATATATGTATTATTTCAACTAAACATAATCTTTTTATTAATAAAATCCTTAAAACTATATTTATAAATAAAACAAACAAATAGACAATAATATATATACAAATATAATTCTATATCTAATGAATATTTACAAAACTTATATTATGCTATATTGAAATGACTTATTTAAATAGACTTGATTTCTCTAATTTATCTTCCCTTTTAGAGCTCAAATTTATCTTTTTAGACTTCTACCAAATTCAAGGTTTAACGAAACCGAATAACAAGGAAAAACAACTATATAAAACTCACAAAAAAACTATATATATATAATTTAACTTAAAAAAAACTGACACTTAAACAGACACAATCATTCACAGTAACCAACACTATCTTAAAATCTAATAAACAAAATATAATACAAATTCAAATATTTATATATTCAATGATTGACTTTTTCTTTTATACATTAAGCTTCGAGCAATATTTTGCTGCAATAATAAATTTTTTCTTTGCTTTATAATTATGATTTTCCTCACACAAGACTAAACAATTCCAATAATAATGCTCTTTTCTCTTTCTTTAATATACTTTGTTAAATTAAATATGTGTATAAAAATCTTCCTCAAAATTTTGCACAATTTGCCTAATAACGGCCACTTTTAACTTGAGTTGATGAGTACTCCGACTCTAATAAAAATATATATAAAGTTTTTACCTGGCTATCTTGTCGTCTCGGATCGTGACACCTGCCCTTGCTCCCACTGAGACACTAGCCAGCTATATTGGTTCAAAAAAAAAAAAAAAAACACAACACATATTACTATGATATACCATGATAAACATTTCCTTTTACTCAAACTTACGTAAACAAAAATTAACTTTTTTTCTCTATCAAACACTACACTTCATTTAACACGGAAATAAGGCTCTTCCTAATGGGCTATCACTCCCTCCAAGAAACTTCCTATACTTGTTTCTTTTCACTTAGATTACCACTAGTTTTCAATTTACTCAAGAAATTTTGAACAATGACTCACTGTCTTGTGATGTTAAGCAAAATATCAATAATATGTCTCTCTTTTTCCGTTACCTAGCTTAAATACCCCTTCCAATAATTAGTTTGTACATTCCTATTTACTTAAAAAAAAATTTTCCGCTACATTATTCCTATATAATCTATGTATATCATCTCGCAGTCCTGTACTTTCCTCCGATAAATAAATAAATAAATTAATAAATTATACCACAATTCCCCAAATCCAAACAATTTCCATTCGAACAACATCCCGATAAACTAATTAAATTCTATTATCACCTTAAATCATACTAGGCTATCAGCAATTTCAGCAAGATTATAACCCATTCAACTTTCATCTTCAAAATTTAAAATATTAAATATCATCATTTTTGAATGAAGATACAACTCTGTCCTTTACTACTCTTAAAATCGTACTTTACTATATGCTCAATAAACACAGCTCAACTACACATACCTACGAACACAAATTGATTTGACAGATACACACATTGTAAAATTTAATGGAGGCAGCAGCACACGTAAGTAAATTAATTTTCCTTTTTAATTTCATATTTTCAGGATTTTGGACTACTGGACGGATGCGGCTTATGGTGAATATGCATCGTTTCAATTTATCCCTTAATATATAAATATTAACACCCTTTTTCCTTCATTTCAGGTCACACAAAAACGCAAAACAATTCCTAACAAAAAAACAATTTACACGAATAGAAAAAACAATATTAAAACACTGGGACTCGGGCAGGAGGTAGTGTCTCCATTTGGCCGTAAGCTCCTCTCCATTAAAACCAACAAAACAAATGGATTAGAGGCATTTTGTTACAGCCTCATCCCAACCTTAAAAATCGTCCGGCGTCCACGTCAAAAATTTTACGCATACAGTGGCGTCGATTCATAGGGAATAAAAACCCACCCGCAACAAGTTGATTAAGCTTTATCACTCTGTCCGTGTGTATTACTTGTTTTTTCTGCTCTTATTAAGGCAATTTAATTTTTATTTTATTTATTTTTCATTTTATGTAAAATTGCCTTGTGCACTTATTTTAAACTTCATCTGTCAAAAAACTATATAATAACAATTCTCTCTCTTCTCTAATTTATTTCAAACGTCAAACTTTATATATAAAAAATGTAAACAAAACAAGTAACATTGCTATATTCGGCCGCGCCGAATCTTATATACCCTTCACAACGTGTAGTCATGCAATAACAATTGTTTGTATCGCCATTCATCTCATATAAAATACGTATATATGTATATACTGGTTAGAATAAATGTGGCATGGAATTCCAGCTGAGCCAAAAAAATTTCATTTTATTTAATACATTATTTATATTTTATTATTTTTTTTTATATTTTTTTTTTAATTTTTTTTTTAATTTTTTTTTTTTGTTATTTTTTTTTATAATTTTTTTATTTTTAATATTTTTTTTTTGTAATTTTTTTTTTGGTATGTTGTTTACATGTATGTATGTACGTATGTTGTTGTTGTAATTGTGTAAAAAAACGAGGTGTTCGTGGTTTTTTGCTCATATCTCAGAAAGTTATGGGGCGATTGTGCTGAATTTCAATAGCGATTCATTTCTGGATATTTCCAAGAGATTGATACCATATACAGATCTGAGGAATATATAGTTGCTTCTAAAAGTTGATTTCAACCAACAGACGGGCAGACGGTCAGGGCTTAATCGACTCCTCTATTCATAAGCTTTCAGAAATTATATACTTTATGGATTCGGATGTGAAAATTGTAGAAATTACAAACGGAATGACAAAGCTATATATACCCTTGTGCACCACAGGTGAAGGGTATAAAAAGGTCTCTCCTAACTTCGATTACCTGATGAATCAATAAGGCTTGTGCATTAATCTAGTTGAATTGTAAAACTGTAGAAAAAGTAATGAAATTGCCTTCCTACTATTATCAGCTTTCTTAATTGAAATTAATTGTCAATTATTTTACTGACATTAAACAAATTAAAGGCGACAACTATTTGTGCTCCAATTCACATGGCATAATTACGTACCTATTTTCTTGTTAGATTTTTTTTTATACGGCCTTGATAAAAGAAACAGAAAATTTTTAAAAAATTTAAGTCAATCAATAAAAAAAATTGTTTTTTTTAGTTTTAAGAGAACACACCTCGTTGTTTTCATTGAGTAATATTTATGTATACATAAATACATACATATATATGATATATCCGCAAGCAATAAAATTTAAAGAAAATAAAAAATAGGTTCACCGAAGATAACCATAAATGGCAAATAAAATTAGTGAATTGGAACATAAAAAGCAGAATGAGTTAACACGTTAAATAAGAAAATACCCTTTAATTATGCAAGTTATTATAACACATGTTGTTATTGTATGCTGCTAAACGAATATAAGCAAAAAAAAAGAAACATATGATATACTAACCTGTTGTTGCCGATTTTTGCTGTTGTTCTTGATGTCTTATCAGTTTTTTTTTTCAAAGTTTCTACGTCCATACACACATATGTACATCCATCCAACGTACACTAACATAGTCACACAAATGTCAACACTTGGAGCATTTCTGTAAGTTTTGCATAAACAAATGCGCCAAATACAATTCAAGACTTATCTTTTTTCTTATCAAGTCAAATTTATGAAAAAAAAATTTTTCGTTTTTTACTGATTTAATTTGAAACAATTTTATTTATATTTAGTTAGTTAAGTATGTAAAAAACTTTAAACAAAAATAAAAAAAAAAAAAAAAAAACTTGTATAAAAAAAATATTTACAAAATTGTGCCAACTCAGGCACAGATTGAAATTAATAAAATTATTAAGGTCCTATATACAGGCCAGGCTGGTCAGGAATTCAATGATTTAAGGTGTATTTCTTAATAAACTTTTATAATTTTCTTGTTATATTAAACTTATGACACTAAAACACTTATTTGAAAGAAATTTTTAATTAATTTATTAAATTTTTTTTTTACTAATTTACTTACAAATTGGCCTGTTTATGCCTTGGAAATACAACCGTTTTTTCAACGTACAACAGTACTCTGTTAATAACATTTTGAATGGTAAAATTTTGCCTGTTCAAAATTACTACCTAACACTGTTTTGTAAATTATTAATGAAGAGTGAGTGTTATCAAACAGCTGTTGCCTTGTCTACACCATACAGATTTTTTAAAAGTCGTTAACATATATATATTTTAATTACAGTTTTTGCCAGTGCTCCTTGGTTGAATCAGAAAATTTTAAAGCAATAAAAAAATTGCGTTATTTTTGAAATAAATAAAACATAGCTGTTTAAATACTTTCTGCCTTATTCATAAAGATTATTGAAGATTTATTAAGCGTTTATAAAACTGATTTTCAATGGAAATTTGATTAATAAACCTCTTATAAATCTGTTTTAATTTTTATGAATTTCACCGCTTAAGTTCAAGCAATCATAAGAGCAGATTACCACATTTGGCAATTTGTTGTCTATACAATATTGCTACGAAGGGGCACTAGCCGAAAACTTTTGTATTTGGTGTGCTAATATCTTCCCGTGGGATCCTAATGTGAAGTACGAGAATAGACTTATTATCATTGGCGTAACTTAAAATTTTTTCTGGGGATAACAAAAGCTTAAACATTTTATCTTACAAAATCTTTTAAAAACAATTGATCACAGCCGCAAAATTATATAGTTACAACTATGACCTATTTATTGTAATTAAACATATATTAAGATACTCGTTCTGATATCGTTTACTTAATATTTTGTATGGTTTTAAAAGCACCTACTTTTAAAATCTTATATTTTCATTTGAACTTTAATCTGAACAAAGTTTTAAGTTGATCGGACGTATTGAAATCAAAATAAACCTTTTATTTAACGATTTCACAGAGCAATACTTGACACTCTGATGAAGTGAATGTTATTTATTGATAGCAATCTTCATATTGAGAGCATCATATTTTTATATTCAAAACGAATTGTGGGCAGATGTTATTATTATAAAAAAATCTATAGATTTATGAGTCGATTTTCGACAGAAACTAAACATTTTTGTTGTTAGTTGTAAAAAAAGATATTTCAAAGGTCAACTGAGAACTTAAAGCTGTAATTTATTTTTTAAAGTAGTAATTATATAGCCATATATGCAGATAAAGTTGACATTTAGTTTAAAAATTTATCATTTTAATGAAATTTGACACTTTATGCTTTTATTAGAAGCCTGGATAACATTCGATTTATATATGAATATATATAACTCTATAAATAAAAAGAATTAAAAGTTATTTTTTATTATTGCTGATTTGTTGTACATATCTCATTTTTTTTTTTGGTTCTTTTCCTTTAACTACTTTTATAGATTGGTTTGATTGAAAAAAAATTAGCAATAAATTTTAACTAAACTTTTAAAATTCATATAACAATTGTTGATGAAATTGCTAGTGATGACAATGGTCATGGTGGATAAATTTATCATAATTGCATTCAAATTCCGCATATAGGACTTACTAACACTATTTTTTTTATAAGATATCAGTGGATAGTGAGTGTCATCGAACATGAAGAAGTTCTTACTTTTCTGATTATACATAAATTTTTATTTATTATATACGTTTTAACTAAATTTAAACTTTAAATTCTTAGCTATTTAACGAATAAAAAATTCAATGTCTGCACATTCATTTCCTAAAATTAATCAAAAGGAATATCTGAAGAAATATTTATCCGGCGACAAAGTTAAAAAAAAGAAAAAGGACAAGAAAAACAAACACAAGTCTTCATCGGCTTCAGTCAAAGTTAAAATAATTGATGATGATATAAATAACTTTGAAACTGGCTATCAAATTGATGAAGACTTACTTCTTACTGGCGATGATGCGCCCCAGATAGTTGGTGAATATATTGAAGAAAACCCTAATGATAGCAAAGTTCTTAAGTGGAAAAGTATAGTTGTAAAAGATGAACCTGATGATGAAATGCACAGTGGTCAAAACCAATCAGATATGTGGGGACGCAAAGCTGAAGATGTTCGCATCAAGAGTGAATTTTCTATTGGTAAGAAACCGAATAGATCACCAGACAACTCCCCAAAAAGAAGAAAAGATCGGCAAAACAAGTCGCCTTACAGTCCGCCACGAAGACGTCAAAGCTCACCCTCGCCACCAAAAAAATATGAAAAATCAGAACGACGAGTGAAACGTGGTTTTTCCCCACATCGGAAACATAAAACCAAAGAACGCTTATCGCCACCTTTTAAAAAATCACCACTGAAAACACAGGGTAGAAAGACCCCATTTGATTCCTCACCACCACGGAGAAAAAAATCCGATCATTCACCCCGAAGAAAAAGTCCTTCAAGAAATAACACAAGACGTTCACCAGATCAATCACCATCACGTCGAATAAGAGATTTAGACCAACCACCAACGAGAAAATCAAAAAAATCTGAATATTCCCCTATTCGAAGTAGAGTTTCAGATCAATCCTTGCAAAGGAAAGGTAGAAGTTATTCTGATTATTCACCACTTCGAAGAGCAACAAGTCCAATTAGAAATTACACGAGAAGTTCGCCAGATCAATTTCCTACAGAAAAAGCCAAAACTAATAAAAACAAAATTGAATCCCCGAAGAATTTTTCAAATCGTCATAAAAGATGTTCCGATCTGTCACCCATTACAAGAGATAAAAGTCCAAATCATTCAAACGCACGACGAAGAAGAGACTCAGATCAGTCCCCTCCAAGAAAAGGTAACAAATCAAATTTGCAACTATCATCAAATGAATCGCCACTACGTAAAAGAAATTCCTCACAACAATCACCTCCACCAGAAAAAAGTAGATTCTTGTTACAAGAAACGAAAAGACCGAGGATTCCTGATCAGTCCCCTCCACGAAAGAGACGTAATTCCGATCAATCACCTCCTCGAAGAATTCGAAATAGCCCATCTAGATCACGAAAGCGTTCCCCTGATCAATCACCTCCACGTCGACAACGTAAAAACTCATCTACACGTGTGAAACAAGAAAAGCCGTCTCCAGACGTATCACCTACACCACGGCGTTCGCGTTGGGAAAGACGGGAATCTGAAAAAAGTCTCTCTCCACCACCCACACACAAACCAAAACCTGGCAAAACTCTTGAAGGTAAAAAGGCTGGCTTACAAGACGCTCAAGCACTGCAAAAGGAAACGATAGAAAGACGTAAACAAGAAGATTTATTGTTCGAGAAAATGGCTTCAGAGGTGTCGGGTCGCAATGCCGAAGTACAAGTTCGTTCCACAGGCCGTAAAGGACGGCGAGCACGAGAAGCGGGCGAAGAAGATCCCGAAGAAAGGCGACGCAAAGAAGAGCACGAAGAAAAGAAAAAACTTTTGTACGAACGTTGGGGCAAAGGTCTCAAGCAAATAGAGGATTACAAAAATCGTATGCTCGAACAAGAGCATGAAAGTAGTAAGCCTTTAGCACGCTACTCCAACGATGAAGACCTCGAACGTCATCTGAAGGAACAAGAGCGTGCCGAAGATCCCATGCTAGAGTATATGCGCCAGAAACGCAAGGAAAAGGAAAAACAATCGGATAAACCCCAAATTCCACGCTATGAAGGACCTTATCCCGAAAATCGTTTTGGCATACGACCCGGCTATCGTTGGGACGGCGTAGACCGTTCTAACGGTTATGAAAAGAAATACTTTGCTGTACAAAACGAAAAACGAGCCCGACAGGATGAAGCTTACAAATATAGTGTAGAAGATATGTAATCATTAGTCACTGGACATTTCTATTTGTGAAAACTATTATTTTTAAGTTTTAGTTTACAAAAAAATTTTAATTTAAAGTGAAAAATTTATTTTTTTTAATTTTCTATTAAAAAAATTATTTTATTGATTAATTGGTTTTGAATCATACAAATTTAAAAATAATTTTCCATATTTTTTTTTTAGAAATTTATTATAAAATTAAATACCGTAATGATCAGATAGTAGATTTGTAAAAAATTGCGGGATTATGTATCAATTTGGAGGTACATCCAATAAATTGTGAACAACTAATTTAAAACAATATCATGTACATACAGAAAGCACAATTTTTTTGCAAAAACATGTGCTTTGTTTATGTGTTTGAACGCTATAACTCTTTATAATGTGAATGTAAACTGTCTTACAGGATGTATGATGAAACTTTATGTATGAAAGGAATATACAGAAAATAAATTTCACGGTTGAGACCGTTATTTATTGACATATTGTTAATTTGCATGGTCATAAAATCCTAAAATGATTAAAAAATATTGTATAATTCAAGAAAAAGTATTATAGACCATTTGACAAATTTTAACAGTACGACATGCTGGCAAATCTTGCAAATTAAATACTTATTTATTTCACTTAATTAGTCGAAAATCAAAACTTAATATAAAGAAGGTACTTATTTACAAAATGTATATTCGTCCGATTAAGGCCTATGGTTGTCAAGTCTAGTCTCAAAAGGCTGCTAAAACTCATAAAAAAAATTGTAAATTATTTTAAATAAATATTAGCAAATACCTCTAACATAATCTACCTTTTAGATATCCCACTTATCTACTTCAAAATTTTTAATTCAATGGCTTTATTATCATTTAATGAAAAATTAATTAATAATAAGAAATTTTCATAAACAACTATTTGATGTTAATTGTTGTAATAAATACCATTTGTAAATGTTCACAACTCTGTTAATATAAGTAATAAGATAAGTTTCAATAAAGAAATGGTTTTAAATTTATCGTAAAACTTTGTTGTTTTTGTAGAATTTTATATTTTACATTTCAAGGGAACTTTGCGTATTTTAATAAATTTATTATTTTTATGAAAATAGGATTTGCTTTTTTAAAAATATATGTATTGATGTTTTATAGTATTTCGAGGTTGAAATTTAATTATTTGTTGACCTTTTGATGAAATATGAACTGATGTAATTATTTATTTTATAAAAAACATTTTCTGGAATGTTTTTAAATTAAAAAAAAAATTAATAAAAATTCAACAATTTTAAGAAAATACCCGATAAGCTCTTTGTTAAAAAATCAATAGAATTTGAATTATTAAATAAGTATTTCCAACTGCATTCACAAAAAATATTTTAAGTTTCATAAACGCTTTTTTGAAAGATTTTGTACAGAAATTTCCCAAATAAGTCTTTAATGAACCTAAAATATTTTTTATAAATACGTCAGTTTGTTTTCGTTTAGTTTATTAAACAGAATGATATAAGAATAATTCAAACATTGAAATAAAATTAAGTTTTCCATTAAAAAAAAAAAACAAATTATTACATTGGAAATCTTGGATAAGTTTACTTTATGTAATAAATTGTTTATACCTACATACATATCGACCCCTGTGCGCAAAATTATCGTATGTGTCGTTTTTTTTAAAATTTAGTTTTTTATGCAAATTGGTTCTACATCCATTGATCCATCTGCAGATAAAATATTATAGCGATAACTGTTTTAGTTATGGAGATAACAATGTGTATATTTTATAGTATGTAGCAGTGTTATTTACGTTTTCGTAATATACGATAATTTCGTGCATAGGGGTCGATATGTCTATAAATGTTTTATTTATGTAGAATATTTTTTTTTATAAAAAATTTTTAATCATAATTTTGTTTATTAATTGTTGATCAGATTTTATGATATGCTACACAAAGCAGTATCTAAAAATTTTCCTAATTACTACATATATATGTATGACCTATCTACCATGTTATATCGGACGCCATTTTAGATTTTAACTGTTTTATTTATTTATTTATTCTATTTTCCACAGTTTACTGTATTCAAGCCATTTCATACGATACCAAAAAATATGGGGTTGAAGTGGATTCATTTTCATTTACTAGATTTGACCTACATATAAATTTTTTGTACTCCATTTTGTAGAGTCTCCTATTATAGATTTTAAATTTCTTAATAGCGTATTATATTCTGCTAGTCAAGCTATTTCTTTTGATATCCATAGCGTTCTACCTATTGTTTAGAAGCCTAAAAAATTATTTTCTGTTGTAAATTTTAGAAAAAAACCCGCAGCATTTTTATTTATTTGTGCTTATATCTCAGATAGTTTCAAATCGTTTTGTCAGTTTTCTCAGAAATAATTTTTAAGACTACTGCTTGTAGTTTGGTATCTTTAGTATGTCCAAAAATTAAGTAGGAGTTTTAATAACTTGATATATTTAAAAAATATTTTTTTAAAATTAAATATTTTACCCATAACTTCGCCGATAAAAAGACACTGTGTGCAGTGAATCAAGCCGATGCTATTTGGTCGGCGGCGGCGGCGTGGGAAATATTGTTCGGCGGCGGCGGCGTTTACAATAAGGATTCGGCGGCGGCTTATATATCGGCTTAAAACAATTTTACAAATTTATTTCACTTCGTGTACATGCAAGTAAAATTGATTTTTATTTCTTTATGAATTTTTCGCATACAATTAGAAATATAAAAATTTTCGGAAAGAAAACTTGTTCATTGTTAACGCAAACTAAATGTATTATATTTTATATAAATGCACGTCATATCCTGAAGAGGTTTCAATTGTTGTCACTTTAACTTTTTTGTTTTTTAAAAGTAGTTGTTGATAGTGCTTTACACTTTTTTTCTCAACAACAGGATCTTCCGAATCGGATAAATCATTGAGTACCTCACTTTGATTTTTTTTTTAAATAACTTTTTACACTTTTCTGTATATTTTTCTTTTTTTACCTTTAATCACGTTTTGAAAAATTTTATGAGAAAATAACGGCACTTGTAAAAAAAAACATTGCCACATAAATTTTCGGCGCAGCTGAAGCAATCGGCGACTATTGTTAAGCCGGCTGAGCTTTTAAGCCAAAACAGTTCGGCGGCGGCGCGGCTAAAAAAAATCAGCCGGCGGCGGCTAGCCGCCGATTTTGAGCCGATCAGCTTGATTCACTGACTGTGTGGTATAAATTTTTCTACAATTTGGTCTATTACTCCTTTTCTAATGTTTACATACATATGTACATACATAGATACCAAGGCGAATTCATTATCAGGTGGTGTTGCCAACGCAGCTGATCTACTCTTTTATTTGCATAAATGATGGTTGAGTTGTCAAATAGTATTTATGTTAACATAGATTACTCTTTCCCGCGCAAAAACACAAACAAAAACCATGTATTTTTTGACACATCGACAGACGAAAGCAACAATAAAAAACCATGTTTTTTTAATGTTGTTTTTGTTATAGAATTACCACTACCCGATAATTAAATTCGCCTTGATAGATAGATTTGAAAAATTTTCAAGAAAAGATATATTCTCTTTACTTAGGAATTACCTATACTTATTAAATTTTATCACTCTACGTCAACGCGTTCAGACACAATCTCATTTTATTTGATGTTGGAAGGCCATTTTTTTACCTACTCTTGCATATACGGAAACAAACCTTATGTAGGTATTAGAAATATTCTGTCAAAATTGTATGCCCCTAAGTTTATGTGTCGAGATTTATTATGCTTAAACAGACAGACGTACATAGCTATATTGTTCTAAAATGTTAACAGGACTCGGAATTTACATATATTCTTAATAATGTTTAACATGAAAAATACCCAATTAAGCCACAGACTATTAATTGGGTATCATATTCTGTGATTAAGCCTAGCTGGAAAAAAAACGAATAACTGTAACTACAAAAACATTGCAAAAATCTCGTTGTGTTTTTTGTTGTTCTTACTCATATTTTTGATAACAACTCTGTCTTTAAATATCTACTGTTGTGAATATGACGAAAGAAAACAAAAACCCAAACAAAAGAATAACAAATTAAATGTGAACTCTTAAGGGGTTGCCATTTCCACATTAAAAAAACACAATAATGGTTCATAAAATATAATTTAGAGATAATGGTAACAATAAATTGTAAGATAAATCAAATTTAATATACATACATATATTTTATTTAATTATAAAAATTTGTTTTCTTGCGTTCTAATTTGAAGACAATAATCTAAAAATTTAAAAAAGCCTGGCATTCCTGAAATTTTTGTTTTTCTTCTTTGTTTATTTTTTCTATTTTTTATTCTTTGTGTCATTCTTGTTGGAAAAGTGTGTGTTTATCAACGTGAATTTACTATAAAATAGTTTTAGAATATCTCCTGGATAAAAACAAATTTAAAAAGTGTTAAAAAATCCTTAACAAAAACAAAAGTGCCTTCGTATGTACCAACTTTAAATATTTTATATTTATTAAAAATCCTTTTTAATATAATTTTACCGCAAATTAAATAACATTCGACATTTTTCTAATCTTAAATTTTTTAATTGTATCTGATGTTTTCGATGAATTTAATATTTTTTTTATACTTTTATATATGAGTTTTCTAAGGAATTGCAAGTTAATATCCTTTAGTAATCAATAAATTCCTAAACTAAAATTCCTTATCCATTAGTTTTTGAACTTGCACTTGAATTCTGTTGTTTTCGTTCAAAGTTACAAGGGCATTTCATCCATACATACATATGTATGTATGTACGTCAGACTGTGGCAAACAAACGAAAGACAAAACAACAATAAAAAGCTCCCAAAATAATAATAGTGGCAGTCACAGACAGCGTTACCAGAGAATTTTTTTAATCAGTATTTCTTACTTTGTTAAAAATATCCCGAAATTCTGGATTTATAAAGAAATGATACACAATTAAAATTTAAATTATTCTAAAAACACAGACAATTTATAAAAAAATGCTACTTATAGAAAAAGTTATCAAAATTTTATTGCGTTAAATTTATTATCTTTAGATAATTGTTTATAAACATGCATACATATTTTTATTTTACCGAACTCTTGGACCCAAGGCAAATTCATTATCAGATGGTGTTAACAACGCAGCTGATCTACTTTTTTTTATTTGCATAAATGATGTTTGAGTTGTCAAATATTATTTATGTTTACCTAGATTACTCTTTCCGGCGCAAAAAAACACAAACAAAAACGATGTAGTTTTTGACACATCGACGGTCGAAAGTAACAATAAAAAACCGTGTGGTTTTTTAATGTTGTAGAGTTACCACCACCTAATAATTAAATTCGCCTTGCTTGGACCATTAATCAAAATACATATAACAAAAAATATACATTGGTACCTACGATGGTACAATCAAACCAGGTAGACTTGTTAGCATAACTGATCGTCAGCTATTCGGGCCAAATTGTCAAAAAACAAAGCATTGGTATCATGGTGTAATTATTTAAATGGTTGCATTTTGGAGAGAATTTTTTTTAAACCATTTTTTTAAGTTTGACAGTTGGATATTATGATGAAAGAAAGAAAATGTGATAATTTTGACTTTTCGAAAGAAACAGCTGATCTGCTGATCAACTGAAACTACCGAATTAAGTGTACCATGATTAAAAATATGTGTCTGTGCAAGGCGAATTCATTATCAGGTGAAGTTATTAAAGCAGCTGTTTATCAGCTGAGCAATCTTTTTAATATTGAAAAGTCAAATTTTGTTTGTGTTTTTATGTGTGCTTCTACTTTTTTATTGTTTACATTTGTGGGCGCCATTAGTTGAAAAATTTTTAAAATTGTGCAAATTCTCTTAAAAATTAAAAAAAAAGAGATACAAAATTGTGAATTGTGAAAAATTTAATAAAACGTTAAAAAAAATTAAATTAAATAAAACAGAGTATTTTTATCTGTGAATAATGCGTGTGTGCTCTTTGTGCAAAAAGAAATATTTGAAGGGCAATGGAACTTTGTTCTATGTGCCCAGAGATCAAGGCTTGTATTAATTACCAATGTATTAATTCATGCAAAGGTAAATGTGGTTCCGGAGCCGAATGTGAGCCAAAAGCTCATTTGGCTGTCTGCAAGTGTCCTCACGGAACATCAGATGATGCTCTAGTTTCTTGCCGTCAATCTCGTACTTATCCTGTTGCTAAGTATCATGGTTCATCATCTGGTTCTTGTAATTTTTATTTAATTGCACCTTTTTAATATTTTATTTTATACAAATTATTATGTATATGTAAATAAACGTGTTTTTTATTTTTGATTTCGTAAACAACTTTTTGACAGTTCAAGTTAGTTTACACTAACAAAATACACGTTGTATTTTTTCACTTTGTAGTTCTTTTAGCGACGAGTTCACCTTATTGAATTCGCCTTGTGTCTGTGGAAAAGTTAATGCTAAAGGTAGGATCAAACGATTGCCGTAATGCACCAATTTCCAAAATTTTTTGTAGCCCAAATGTGTGATTGCACAATAAATTGGTTCATATGACAATCGCGGATAATATCGTGCTTGTTTTAACCAATCAAATGCAACTCTGGTGGGGCAACCGTGTGACCACTTTAAATACAACAGCGCGGCAATAAAAATGTCAAAAGTGTGCAAAATTTATTGTGTTCTTTAGCGGCAATCAAAGTTTACAATACGCGCCAACATTTTAATTTTTTATTGCGTGCTTCAATTATTTGTGGTTTGTGATTAAAAAGTTTTTCTTTGCATGACTATACTTTTTAATTACATAAATTTCCTTATTAAGTGTGCAGATTTCTTTTTGTAGGTATATTTCTACAAAACCATAAATAAATTTTTTATATCAAATAAACACACAATATACAAAGAAGATGCAATTTTCTTTCTTTTTAAAAAACAAACCATTTTAATGCACAAAAAAAAAAAACAGACATCAATCAACATTACAGGGATGCAAAAGTTAATTCAAGCGTACTTTAATTAATAATATTTGATATTTAAAGAAACGTAATACTAAAAATCTTGCTAATAAATATAAATTTTTGTTTAAAAAATAATTTTTTACCACTTTTAAATTAATTTATATGTATAAAAAACTGCGATACCGCAAAAAAGTTTTAATTTCCATCCCTGACATACTTTAAAGAAAAAAACGTACATTTTATATTTAATAAAATTATATTATAAGCGAAAATATGCAAATGTTCATTCTGGCATCGTCAAAATCCACAACAGGGTAGCAGCGACATAAGATAAATTAAAAAAATTATCCACAGTGATGTTAACTTAAATTTTTTAATTTCCGCATGGTTAAAAAAATAACTATTGAAAATAAAACTACTCTACCCTCTCTAAATATATATGGTTTTTTCAAATAGATAAACATAATAAAGGGTTGCTTATACGTGTAAGACGGTGATTTACTTTTTTACAGTTGTCACGTACATACCACGCGATTTATGAATATAAACAAGTATTCAACCAAACATCGTTTAGTAATTGCAAAAATTAAAGTAAAAAATGTGCCTGATTCAAAAAATTTTAATTTGCTGATATGGCTATGTTTGATTTGTTGGCTCGTTTTTTTGCACCTTTTACGCAGAAAAAAACGTAACTTTTACCAAAATTCGTTGTATGAGCTTATGGAAATGTTTAACCGTTGATCACAATGTCAAGTGGAAGTTTTTGGACAAGGTCGAAGATGAACAATGGTTCTTTAAACGACCGTCGGAAACTTATTCTTAAAATTTGTAAATGAAGACTCACTATCGATTCATTTGACACATACTTGCAAAAAAAAATAAATTCTTTGACAAACTGTTTTGGCAAACTTTCACGATTTTTAAATGTATTTTTATATTACGGTATTTGTTTTAATACTTTTCCATATTATTAAATTGACAAGTAAAAAATATATGTTCGGCTATGCTGAACATACCCTCCACCAATTTTGTGTAGTACTTTCATACCACCAAATATATCATTTTGTTTAAAACTAATAACTATAGAATAATATAATAAAATATGAATTAATTTTTTTGTTTGAGCTTAATTTGCCATTTATTTATTTTCTTATATTAATATAGTCTGGCGCCCTATGCTCCAGTGGGAGTTAAAGGAACATATATATATATAAAATGAAACGTAAAGTAGAAATGATAATGAAATGTATAAAAATTTAGGTATTTAGAAATTAAATAGAATATTGTGTGAGCATGGTACTTCCTACTTTCATAATAACTTAATTGATAATAATTTATATAAAAATTGCATAAAAATTTCAAATACTAAAGTGTGTAAAACGTTATAATAATCGGGTAAGTAATTGTAATAAAAGTAATTGAAAAAAATACTTATTTTGTATGGAGTTCTTAATTATTATATTGTGTTGAAACTAAACCAATATGTGGTAAAAATTGTGCTACTAAATTGACACATTTATAACAGTCACAGTATAATATAAAGTAAATTGGTCGTGTCTCGCATATGAATATATCTATGTGTCACAAACGGAATGAAAAAATGAATATTGCCCCATATGATTAATATAACCGTAAAAAAAACGGTGTGATAATTATTAAAAATAATTAAAACCAACAGAAAAGGCAAATAAAAAAGTTTAATCTAAGTGTTTGTAAAGGGTCAAATTATAACGTGCAAACGCGATCGTAATTTTAGAATTTTAACAGGTTCTCTTTCTATCTTACATACCATTTATTTAACTTTGTGTCCTTGACGACTTTAGTACCTTAAAGGGGGTATTTAAGAAAAACAATTATGCATGATAAGTGCAAAAAAAACAAATTAAAAACAACAATATTGTCTAAATTACGATAAAGATATAAAATGTATCACAAAAGAATTCTAAGTAATCAATAATTGCGCCATAGTTAACATCACTGAAACATCACTCCTACACAAAAGAAGGAAATCAACAACCATAACAATAACAGTAAATCAAAAATATCACAACAGAACCCAAAACAAAACATGGAATCAGTGTTGCCGGAAGTGAAAACATTTGTTTTACACAACTAAACCCTAAAAATTACCACAGTTTAAACGAGATGACAAAAATATAAAATTAAAAAAAGAAAACTAATAAATTCTCTCAATTATTTCCGATCCCATAAATTATATATTTTCTGAAAGCTTATGACTGGGGTAGTCGATTGAGCAATGTCCGCCTATACGTGTGTTGATTGAAATAATTTTTTAAAAGCCTCTACATGTTGCCCTTATCGGTATGTGACATCAATCTTTTGGAAATATTAGAAAAATACAAATTGGTCACTAATCGGCAAATCAGTAGGCAACTAATTTTAACAAAAATATATTTTTTTAAATATATCAAGTTTCTAAAGCTTCTAATAAATTCCTGGATACGCTACAGACATGTGAAGCCGTAGTCTCAAAACTGACAAGTCGGTTAGAAATTAACTATTAACTATGTAGTCATTATACCTCTGTACATGATGGTAAAGGGTATTAACAGATTCGGCGGCGAATATAGTTTCGTACTTATTTTTTATTTATTCATATTTTGTTTTGAGTTGTAGGAATGTTAGGTACCTACTCAGTACTTTAAATTTTTCAGGATATTAAATGTTTAAAAAGGTATTTTTTATGTGTTTTATTTAATTTACATATAAATGTGAACGAAATTAACCCTTATATGACAGAAGGTACCTATTGCGTTTTGGAATTGTGTGTTTTTAAAGAATTTGATAACCTCCTAACTTTTAGTATAATATTTTTACGGATTTATAAAGAAGAATTATATTTAGAAAGACGTAACATGCCAAGTTACTTCCAGCACCCTTAAGTGTACCACAAGGTACCTGGGTACCTTTATTTGGTTGTTTCTTTGTTTTATTGAAAATAATATTAGCAGATTAGCAGAATTTATTTACATATAGGTTTTTATATAAATTTATGATCGATTTACCGAATGAAAGCTGCAAATTTTCTTTGCTATGTACGAAGTTTCGAGCAGATATTACAACTTGCTGCTACAGTAATACGACCACTTTTTTTTCTCTGTACACGTTAGAGGTATCTGTAAAACCCAGATACGCTGCGTTCAAATTAAAATGTCAGTTATTAAGAAAACGTAAATGTGTCATATTATGATCTGTTTTTGCTTAGACAATGTTGTTAAAACACTATTTTAATAAAACCAAATACATACGCGAAAAACAATAACAAAATAGGGAGCTTTAATTATTGAATTAGGAAGTGAGGTTACAAATTTCATGGTTATGATTTCTAGAACTTCAACTGTAATGAGTCCAATTTAGTTTCAGTTCTTTAATTATGGCAGAAATATCATAAGTATAAAATATTTACTAAAAATATAATAAACATACATTTTACCCAACTTTTTTTAAAATATTATTTTTTTTCCCCGAAGAGCCAGCCTACCCAGTGTGGTAGCAAAAATCGGATAATAAAAACAAAATAATTTTCATATAAAAAACAGACCTCAAACACATATTTAATAACAATATAGTTTTTTAAAATAAAAGAATTTTGGGTGAAAACTTTCTTGCGAAGTATGTTTACCATCGGCCAATGTATATAGTAGAGGGTGATTTTTTATGAATTAAGTTTTTCGGGCTGGCAGCACTGGTGAAAGTGAAAAGTGTTCAGTATACTCTGCCATTTCATCATGGAGAAACTCACAAACGAGTAACGGCTTCAAATCTTTGAAATTCATTATCAAAATTCGTCCATCGTTTGTTCAGAACTTTTTATAGTCGTCATAATTGACCTAGTGAATCAACAATGAATAAATCAACTGTGGCATCTGGAATGAAGAAAAGCCACATGCCGTACAATAGTTGCCGATGCATTCCGAAAAAAACGACAGTTTTATGTGGTTTATGGGCTGGTGGCATCATCGGTCCATTTTTCTTCAAAGACGACCGTGGAAGAAACGTTACCGTCAACGGCAAACGATAGACACGTTTAAGTTTTTATAAGAATTAACCACATTTTAATTTGAACGCAACATTTACGTAAGAGTAACGAGGCCTTAAGTCTAGAGCCTTTATGTATAACAGAGACATGTAAAATTTTTTTAAAAAACTTCTCTTTATTTTTTATTGAAAATTCAGTTTTTGTTGTCATCCTTAAGCTTCTGGCTTTAAACCATTTTATTTTATTACCCCAAAATTGCCCTACACGTTTATTTTATTGTTAGTGTGCTAATTGCTATTAATTGGTTTAACGATTATTGACCACAATCATTTAAAAACGATTTAAAAACAATAAATTTCCATATGTAAAAAATATACATAAATACATAATTTATTTACCCCGTATTTATGTGCATGTCCAAAAAGTAGGTCATAAGTCATAGATATAGTTATTCTTATTCCGGCCTTTTGATTCTTAAAAATGAAACATTTAATATTTAATACAAACCAATTTTGTAGCTTTTATTTTGCCTCAAGGTAACTTGCTGTAGCTTCTTAGCGTCCTTTAATTTGTATTTGTAAAAACTACAGTCATTTGCAGTTGTTTAATGCTTGTTGCTAAGTGAGGATTTTGTTCGTAAATGTTGTAATTGGAATAGTGTTACATGCAGCCCTTCTTTTTTATTTATAAATTTTGTCATTTTTTTTTTTAATTTTGTTTGCAAAAACCTTTTTAAAACTTTAGCACGTGTTCCGCATCCAACAAAATTTTTCTGTTGAGTCAGTCCGTGAGCAACCACCACAATACAGATTGCAAATACTTTTCTAACTTCATTCTAATGGCTGGCACTGGCATCAATTCAAGCACCACGTTTAACAGCAGGATCTTTTTAACAAGAAACTTAAATAAAAAAAAAAATTAAAAATCTTTGCAATCAAAAGCAACAGGGATTATTTTTATATAAAAAAAAACTATCCAGAGTGTTCTATGGGATATGAGTCCTGCGTTGCAAGCGCTAAGTAACCCTTGTTTCTTTATGGATTTTTAAGAATTTTTTCTTAAAAGTATAGCGCGTCACCCAATTGTAAATAGAAACAACTATAAATAACAAGCTTGTTAACGGTACTTAAAGGAGTGCATTGATTTTTCATGAAGAGTCATAGAATAAAGCTTTTTTTTATGATAAGCATCATGTGCATTACATGAGATCGTACCGCTTTTTGGCAAATTTTTGGTTAAACTCCTCCGAAAAAAAAAAAATTGGAAGTAGTGCAAAGCGAATTACATTTAAAAGACTTCTAAATTAATTGTGAAAAAGCAATAATTCTAAATGACTCCCTAAATGCGAAGCAATTTGTCAAAAATGATGTGCTTAAAAATGAATGCAACATCAAGCAAAATATCTTAAACAATTCATGTAAACAAACAAAATCAACTCATGTAACAGCGGATGCTTTTCACCATTTATGCATGAATTCTGTGCACTTGTTTTAATAGAGTGCAGTTCATTAAAATATTCATGTAAACACATGATCTCCAATCACATGCTAATGTTAAAATCATTAGTGTTTTCACCTAAATTTAATTACTTCGTCACCAGTTAAATTCCTGCGAATTCGCTTTTTATACCCTTCACACAGTGAAAAAGGGTATATATAGGTTTGTCATTCCGTGTGAAATTTCTACAATTTTCATTTCCGACCCCATAAAGTATATATTTTCTGAAAGCTTATGAATAGGGAAGTTTATTAAGCTCTGTCAGTCTGTCCGTCTGACCGTCTGTCCGTGTGTATGTTGAAATCAACTTTTTGAAGCCCCCCGACATCGCTTGGACCCGGGTGAGGTATTAAAATATCAGAAATATTCGGGAGTAGATCGCTATTGAAAATCAGAAACATCGGTACATAAGCAACTGAGATATGAGCAAAAACCCACGACCACCTCGATTTTTTTTCACAAAAACAACATTACAACAACAACATACATACAAACGTGTATACTGGTTAGAGAAAACGTGGCATCGAATCCCAGCTGAGCCAAAAAAAAATTTTTTTTATATATAAAAAATTTTTTTTTTACATTTTTTTTTTATTTTTTTTTATTTTTTATTTAATATATTATTTATATTTTTATTATTTTTTTTTTAATTTTTTTTTTATTTTTTTTTATTTTTTTTTGTTTTATATTAATTATATATATTTTAATTATTTTTTAAAAAATTTTTTTTTTAATTTTTTTTTTAATTTTTTTTTTTAAATTTTTTTTTTAAATTTTTTTTTTAAATTTTTTTTTTTATTTTTTTTTTTAAACATACATACGTAAATTTATAATTTTACAATGGGATGTTTTTTATATATGTATATTTTTTATATGTATGTACGTATTTCATATGAGATGAATGGTGATACAAACTACTGTTATTGCATGACTACACGTTGTGAAGGGTATATAAGATTCGGCACGGCCGAATATAGCGCTTTTACTTGTTTGTCATAGATGTTTTAGCTGGGCTTGTAATTAATTAAAGCAATTTTTAAACCCTTCAATTGTGGTGCACAAGGGTATATAACTGTGGCTTGGAGCTAAAAGGGCCAATGTCAAAATATTTACTTTTGAGAAAATTTGAATTGAACTTTAACTTTTAAGAGCAAGAAAACAAATCTAATGCAATGATTAACTCAAAAACGCTAACAAATGACATTGGCCCTTTTAGCTCTAAGCCACAGATATAGCCTTGTCATTCTGTTTGTAATTTCATTTACGATCCCATAAAGTATATATTTTCTGAAAGCTTATGAATAGAGGAGTAGATTAAGTATGTCAGTGAGTTGGTTGAAATCAACTTCTAGAAGCAATTATATATTCCTCATATCTGTGTATAGTATCAATCTTTTGGAAATATCCGGAAATGAATCGCTATTGAAATTTAGCACAATCGCCCTATGAATTTCTGAGATATGAGCAAATAAACACGACTGCCTCTATTTTTAACCATATTTTTACCACCAAAAAAAATTTTTTTAGCCATAGAATAACTTATAGGTACCTTTACTACTATTTGTAGATAAAATATGTGTCTAGCGATATTCGTGAAAAATTTTGGATAAAGCGTTCTCTAATCGGTAAAGTTATAGGCAATAAAAAATTCACAAAATAAAATCAATTTTCTTCAGCTTCTAGACAACCTAGAAAGTCAATATTGATTGATATCATCTGAAAGGACTTGCCTAGCGCAATATAAGCACTATAAAAAAATTAACATTCATGTTGGCCGCCACCACAAAATGGCGGACAATATATTTTTATATGTGTCAAATCTGGTGTTTTAAAATGTAACTTCTTCAACCCGCACAATATTGGTATCAACCAGTTGAATACAGCAAATTATTAAAAAATGTAAAATCCAAGATGGCGTCTAAAACAAAATGGCGGAACAAATTTTTTTAACCCCATCATTATGGGTATCAACTCAAAGTGCTTGACTAGTAGAATACAGTTAACAACGCAAAAATCCAAAATCGAGGATGGCGTCGGAAATAATAAAGAAAAATGGCGTATAACATGAAATATAGGTTAAGCTAAGATGTGGGATTATACCTATGTACATGATGAAGGGTATTATTAGATTCAGCACGGCCAAATATAGCGTTCTTATTTGTCTTTATAATGACTTTATCCGCTTCGCTTTGGGATTCGAACCTACGTTCATCCCAATTGGTATTGGTAGTCTAGGTTTCTTCATTATATCTCTGTTCTTTATAGAGCGTTTCTTTTTTGATTTTCAATACCGATTTATTCCCGAATATTTCTGATATTTTGGTACCTTATGCGGGCCTTGAAAATGTCGGGGAGCTTCAAAAAGTTGATTTCAACATACACACGAACAGATTTTCTTCCCCTAGTAACAGCCAAACCTAAACAAGAGCGTCAAGCGTTTTTTGGCTGTCAAAAATTCTCATGTTCATACAATTTGTATGAAACAAACCAAAATACCGCGGCGACAACGCTTTGCAATTGGAAAATTCAATTTTGACAAGGCGTTAGGTATGGAAGTTGGCTGCAAATTAATGTCACTTCAACTTCAGCGTTAGCTGGCTGTTAATCGAACTTTTTTGCATATGGCTTATGGATTTTTCCGTGGAATTTTCCCACCTTTAAGAGCTTGTAAAACATCCAATCTCATCGAATCACCCTTTTACGGCATTATTATTTCCATAGAATTCTTAATAACAAATGAATGCACTGATTTTAATAACTGACATCCTTCACTTCACTAAATATATCTTTACTATTCTCAATGCACTTAAAATTCCCCCTTTCTTTATGGCAACTTAAAAAACTAAAGCATTTTTTGAAGGGAAGATCTTTTCCTTCAATTCCCCCATTTTACTATTTTCACAACAAACAAAAGTTTTTCTTTGTTCAATTACTCTGTAACAAGGGTAAAAAAGGAAGTTTTACGAAATATCAAATTGGGGTTGTTTTCTTTACTTTTTCCCTAATCATACACACTTACATACTTCAATGACATCAATTTTGATGATAAAATGTTTTTCTTTGGAACTATGTTTGTACATACATACAAATAAACATAGATACATACATACATATGTAACCCACTTGGTTACACATGTTGTCCAAGACTTTAAGATTTCTTAACAAGGCGGATAAAAGACTGTACAAAATCGTTTAGGACAAGCGCAGGACACCCGCAGCAAATCGTTAACCAAATGTCGCCAAAATTACAACAATGTCACTTATTTTGACGTTAAAATATTAAATTGAAGTCTGTATTATCATAATTTATTACCAAAGATTCTTTTGCGCATTATCCTCTAACACAATATAAACAAAATGACATCTTGAAGGACATCTTTCAAGACAATATTGCCTACGACGATTTGGTCAACTGGGCAAATGACTATATGTGTACATTCATACTTACGTCATGGTTACTTACATTCCTTTAGTTTTTTTGTTGTTGTTGTCAAGGTTCTCTCCAAACATTACAAGGTAAGTGAGTGTGTGTGAGAATTTGTGCCTGAATGCGCGAATAGTTCAAGTTTTCTAATTCTACTTTTTTTTTTAAACTCCTGTGAAATAACTTAACATCATGTGTTGTTGGGTTTTTTTTTACTTTTTTTTATTGTATTTTTTCGTGTAAATAAATCCGCTCTATTGTTTTCAAGATCTCATTTCGCTTTGATATTTAAATCGTTGTTTTTGTTGTATTCTTATTGTTATTACTGTTGGTGCTTTTGTTTTCTTGCTTTTTGTTGTTTTTGTTGTTGTTGTATTTGATCGATGCTTTTTTTCCTCCTGAGTTGTTTTTCTTTCATAATGAGGGATGTCTAACAATGCTTGGGTTTTACTAGGATTTCAAAGTACCCCAAGGATCACATCTTCGTTTTTTATTGTACATATACATAGGTATGTGTGTTGTTGTTTTTTTTTGTAAATTTTCTATAAAAAACAACATATATTTGTGAATAAATAATTTAAAATTTTTTATAGACCATTAAATGCACAGAGAAAAATAAAAGTTTTTTTTTTAAGAATTACAATGTTTGCGATGAACTTTTGTATGTTTTAAGTGAGGAAGTGGAAAGCCCCTTAATCGTTTACTTTATTCTAGGGTGATCGCCTCGGTTTTACAACCGGTGGATAACCCGGTTTTTTCCTTCTTCAGCTGGCGATTTTTTCTAAATGTTGATTTTTCGAATGTCGAATACACCGGTTTTTTTATCCAAAAAAGCCGGGTTTTTTTTAAAGTTTATTTTCATATATCTTTGTAACCAATCATACCATAAGTAATTGAACTTAAGTAAAGGGTCCGCCAAATAACTTTTTTTTTAAAGCCATAAAAAGTGAAGATTCGGCTGTGTGACACGTAGCGCCGTCCTGTTGAAACCAAATTTTGCCAATATCCTCCTCTTAAATTTTTGTGAACAAAAATTCGTTCAACATGGCCCGATAACGATCGCCATTGACTACGGCCACTCCTTGCTCATTTTCAAAGAAAAATGGCCCAATTATGCCTCTGGACCAAAATCCGCACCAAACAATGACTCTTTTTTTGGGTGTATCGGCTTTTCAATGTTTGCGTGCGGGTTTTCTGTGCCCCAAATGCGACAATTTTGCTTGTTTACATACCCGCCAAGATCAAAATGAGCTTCATCTGAAAAAATTATTTTTTTGGCAAATTCGGCATCTTCTGTAAGTCGATCGCAGGCCCACTTAGCGAAGCGTATCACAACCATATTCGTTCAGCGAAAGGATAAAACTAATTATCTGTCAAATCAGTTTTGAGCTAAGTGTTACCATTTACGAAATAAGCACTAGTTGAAAAAAAAACGTTAGATGGCGGACTCTTTATTTAACCCATTAAGCGCCATAATAAAACCGAAAGTGGTAATTAACCAAAAAGTTTGTTTTTTTATGCAATGTTACAAAATTAACATAAAATAGTGAAAAAATAATCTTTATTGGCGGAGTAGGAGGGGTGTACTCAACTAAGTACAGCGGCTGGTTTCAGGTAAAAATGTTCAAAACATTTTTTTCAATGCATAATGCTTAAAAGCTTTTTTTGCATTGCCAGCGAACTCTTGCATAATAAAAAATACATCTTAATTGATTTTCTAATTTTTGAGGGTAGTGACCTATATCATCTTAGGGTAATCCTAAAACCAATAAAGATGAAAGTCTAGCTTTCTTTTGCATGTTTTGACGTAAATAGTATCTTGCAATGGATTGACGGAATACCAGTAGATCGATGCTATCGCTATGACTCATTATATATAACGCTGGGTCTCCACGTAGCAATTTGCATTGCTAAGCATAAGCAAAAACGTCGGCAGAATAACGGCACTTTATTGCTAAGGTATGTTTATTTTCACTGGGTGGAGAACACGACACAAATAATTTATTTTTATAATTTAATATTTTTGTTGTAACTTTTATGAGTTTTTTTTGGAATACCTCACTCTTAATTATTATCAGGTAAAATTATTTTAATTTTCCTTTGCTTCTGCAAAGAAAAACATAAAATTCAAAGAAAATTAAACGATTTTGACAGCTAATTGCGGCAATAATTCCTCAAGCAATCAGCAGAGCAATGATTGCGCAATAAATTGCTACATATTGCAATTTGCGGTCTACACCTTGCAATTTCTATGGACGCAATCAAAATTGACAATTGCGGTAATAAATATTGCTACGTGGAGATCCCGGGTAACAGCCAAGCGTTTGCAATGGCCATATCAACTCTGTACGTAAATAATGTTCACCACAATTTCTTTCCAAAAATGGCAATTCTGTAGAGAGAAATAGACTGATCTAGTTCAACCATATGTTTGTTATAGGACTGAAATACTTTTGGAATATTGACATCAATTTTTTTTCATTGTGTAGAAGGCCAACCTTATACAATTCCCAATGGCTCAATTGCGTCATAGTTTCTTGCCGTAGTACATACGCTATTGTCTTCCATTTTACTAAAAGAATTTAATTTTGCTTGTTAAACATGTGATCATATGAGGCTCAATTTTTCTTTTTCAATTCTTCTAACTGTGTTGGGTTCTCTCTAATTGTTTCAGTCGCACGAAATCCTTTGTATATAGATCCACCAAGAGATTGTGGATTGAGATTGAGATGTTGACCAAAATCTTTTCGCAAATACGCCACAACGATGTCACAGAGATGCCCAACCCTTGAGAACGACGTGTGAGAGGCAAATTTGGGCTTTTAACTGAAGCCTATTCTTTGTCTCACTGATACGGAAACATTTTGTACTGTGCCTGTGGATTCAAATTTTTCCACTAGACGCTCAATTGTTAATCTGGTAGGAAGGTTATAACGACCATAAATTGGACGTAGCGCTCTTAACGTTAAGGCCTCTGACTCCGAATTTCGGTAGTAAATTTTAATAATTTTGACTATCGGTCTACTTTTGTAGCGTGCCTGTTCAAAAACCCTTTATTACATTGTCTTTCTCTCTGTCTTCCTGAATTCGATTGACTCAGAAAATACTGGTTAAATTTTGATAAAATTTGATATGGAGAGGTAATGTCTCCTTTCTAACAGAAAATATAAATATATCAAATAAAAAGGTATTTAAACTAGTAAGGCTGTTCGTAGATGCATCACTGTACTGAAACACGACGGTTTTCTTTTTCAAAAGAAAGTACAATGATTAATTAGTTTGTTGTAAAACTTCCAACATTTGTCATAAAATTATTTTTAATATTAAAGAGTGCAGTTAAGTGTGTTTTCGAACTCTAAATGTCATGATGCAGTCTACTGATGCATTAACGAACAGGTCCGGTAGTTAAAGGTTGGGAAAAAATAAATATACAGACTCGACAGTTTAAGGAATATAAAAAAAATTGTTCCAATACAAATAAACTATTAATTTGCATCAACAGCGATATTAGAATTTATCTTAAGTAAATACGTGGGTTGCTTTTTATATTTCGGGAATGAGCAACTATACTGCTACAATCTGGAATTTGCCACGTCTCTACTTCACTACTGCCAAATATGAACTAACAAGACTAATGTTTATAGAAATGGAGGCAAAACAAAGCAGTATACCTTTCTGGCGGACACCCTATAAAATATATTGCAATAACTATGATTGCAATTAAGATGTATGCTTAAACCGGATAATAGTTTAATAATAATAATTTTTGTAGTGTACCCTTTATTGCCTGCGAAATAAAACATTAGCGGAATTTAAAATCCATAACGTGAAGTTTAAAAAAAATAGCTTTAAAAGCCTCGGATCATTAAGAAATAACACACACAATACATTTAATTTTGATGTGATTTTTTACACAAAATAAAAAAAAAATAATTGAATGAATGAATGAAAAAATAAAAAGAAAAAACCCTAAATAGAATTTTTAAGGTTTAATGTCATCTTTTGTTTCATAATTGGAATAAATGCGAGCCCCTTTAGAACAATGTATGTATGTACTTCTCGTATGGATTAAAGAAACTTGTTTTCAAACCAGTCTACTGCAAGCTAAAGCGGTGTTTGCACGTGTGCTTTTCTTCAACAAATTTTTTAAGGAATGTTTTTTATTTTTTTTGCCGAACTTGACCATAATCACCAAACTTAAGAAAATTCCATCATCGTCACATCATTTGAAATGAAAACCTGGTTTTTCGTGAAATTAAATATGAGTCTACAGGGTGTGTTTTCTATACTCCATTAATATGTTGTTGTGTTTGCAACTCTCTCTTGCTCTGCAGGATCTCGCTTTCTATTAAAATTTACTACTAATTTATAAATAATTTTTCATTTTAATGATGTCAATTATTTTTTTGTTGTTGTCGTATTGTAAAATATGAACTTCCTTTTTGACATTTCATCATAAAGAAAGTTAAACGTGCAAGGAAGTAATTTTTTGCTTGTTGTAATATTAAGCATGATGTAACATGTAATTAATCTTCTGCAATTACTCTTCAGATGTTATGATTTTTGTTCATTGGGCTGTTGTTGTTTCTTTGTTGAATTTTTTTTTTTTTTTTTTTAGAAGAGGTTCAGTTCAAAGTTTTAAGAAGTTTCATGTTAAATTTGTCCTTTTTTATTGTTTTCTTTTTATCAAGGTTGTGAGGTTGTTCCATTGTTTTATTAATTAGATGTTATTAAAGTTAGTTGCGAGAAATCATAATTAGTTTTACACAAAACAAATCAATTCATCGGTCGAATTTAATGTTTTTTGTGTTAAAAAAATTTTTCTTTTTGATACCCACCACTACTTTTGTGAAGTACTTTTATACCACAAAATTTCTTATTTATACAGTTGTTCCGGCTTTCAAGATAATGCAATTCGAATTGGCAGAAAGTCAAATATCTAGAAGTAGAATTTAATTGTAAGCTTTCCTTAAGAGACCATATTAAAAGTAGAGCTCAAAAAGCTTCAAGAATTCGGGTCCTTTGTAGAAAGGCGATAGGGCTAAAATGGTGCATACGGTCAAAGATAACACACTGGATATATACGTGGGTACTACGACCGATCCTAACGTAAGCCTCGATAGTGTGGGGGACATCCTAAGGAAAGAAGGTTAACGTAAAACCTCTTCAAAATATTCAAACATTGAATTGAATTAGCATATGCGGTGTCGTGAGAACCACATGAACAATGGCTATTGAGAATATACTATCAAATCAAAATCAAATCGGCTGTCTGGGTACCAAGCTTAACCATAAACCAGATATCAGAAAATAAACGATATCTCAGGTTAGGTTAGGTAGAACAGGCAGCTGTTGTGCAGCTCACTTGGGTCCATTTTAATGATCCCATTGTGATACCTAAATAGAAAAGTTAGAATAGAATAGAAAAGAGAGAAGAGAAGCAGACTAGTCCAGAGTCTCTGGCGGGAATCGAGCCAGAAACCACCAATCTAGCAGACCAGCACACTACTGACTAGTCCACCGGGGCACCGAAATGATATCTTACCGACAGGAAATATCACAGAGTTTACATGTGACAAAATCCCAACGAGATATGAGAGCGTCAACTGCATCACCATAATACCAAAAAAAAGAGAATGGGATGAATTAATTAGGCTAAGAAATACCCAAAGCATTGATCTTTATACGGACAGATCGAAGATTGGTTACCAAACTGGAATGGGTTAATATGTCATAAGCCGATACAGAGGTTAAAACTTTCATCTATCAGACCACAATACTGTTTCCCTGGCTGAAATTATTAAATGGATAAAGGAGTCTGATAACGAAAATCCAATTCGTATATTGAAGTCAGGTATAATGACACTAATGAACGAAAAGGTTGAATCTCAGAATCTCATCATTGCATTATCGGAATCGAAGAAGCTGACAGTTGATTCAAAATGGGATTATTTTTCAATAATATAACCTTGAAGAATGCTTAACCCTTTCAGCGGTTCCAAAACGATCTTAAAGTTTGGGCCATGGAGGAACATGTGAGATAATGGCAAAGGTTGTTTGTCACCTTACTATGGTTTTTACCCAATTCTTGAGAAATTTAAATAGATTCTAAAACTGAGTAGGCCCACACTAAGAAGATTAACTAGTATAGTGGCGTCACACGAAGATGGGAACTTATCTAAATCACATAGGACTGCCGGATGAATCGATATGTAGAGCATGCGAGGAAGAGGTTGAGACTTTATCGCATTACCTTTGTTAATGTCCTGAGTTTGGACTTGGAATACCTAAGGAATTCGAATTGGAAATCCCCAAGGAATTACATTGAAGGGACTGTATTCTTGACCTAGTCGATATATTTACGGAATTTAGATTATGGTGTTTATTATGGAAACATCGTTCCTATAGAGCTCACAATATGCCAATTCGGCATACGTGTATGATTATTATGGGTTTTTTAGTTCCACTCTTTTTTAAACTAACTTAAGTTATAGCTCAAAGCTGCCAGAGGTCTTTACCCTGTATTGACAATACACCAAGGCCTGACAGTAGCCAAGATAATATGTCCCCAGTGGGAAAGCTTTAATGTTAAGAATACCCAATTTATATCTTATGACTTGAGACTAAATCCCTAAAAAATTTCGTTAAGGAAACTAGATCCGAAATAACGCCGAAATTTATTTAAAATTTCCCCTTTAGAGCGCAAAACCCCGAAACAGCATCATAATTAATCGTAACAAATGCTGACAATGTTAATTTATTGATGAAAAATTTTGATTTTGATTTAGTGTCGTATATGAATTTTTAAGGAAATGCTTAAACTTTAATAGATGACTAAAGTTGATTTTGTTTCGCAGGCCTTCGGGTAATAATGAGTCCTAAGAGACAATATCATCATGATTCATGGGCGCACTTTTATGGACTCATAACAAAAAATGTCCCTAAGCTTCCACTTTAATAAGCATAGTGACCCTTAAAGGGTGTTAACGACAACACGTGGAATCTTTACGATAATTTCGTGCTAATTTTGAATTGATAGCGGTTCTATGGCAATGATTCATTAATGAAAATGTCATTGTGACGATGTCGCCCGAATTCGCCACTGGGACATGCCGAAATAGGCATACATTCATAAATTCAATTCGAGGTTCTCTCTTTTGACCTGTCTTAGCCCGAATGTAGACATAATAAAATCAACTTTAGTCTTCGAAAGGTAAAATGTAAGATAAGGTCGATACTACTCTACGCATTTTAATTATAAACTTATATCCCATCATACATAAACAAGTCAAGCTTTTCCAATCTGGACCCACTGAATTTTTCTAAGAATATTAGTATCAAACAAGTCCAAATAACAGTTGTTCATTCTCTTCTCTCTGTTCGACTGTAATTAGAAATTAGCATTTTCTGTGACGCTTCTTACTTGCTTCAATCACTGATTAAATACGGATGGTCAGCTACTTTTAGCCATTAAATTGGAAAAACTGCTTATGTCCGCCTCTTGATTTGAACAGTAAATATATGAACTTTTAAACGCCAAGGCGACATCGAGGTATTTCCAGATGTTTCGGCAGGGAAACGTTGGGATTTGAGGGGGGGTTTAATTAAAGCAATGGGCAACAAAGAAAAAGCGCATTAGATACAGAAATATTTGCTTGGCACTTAACATTAAATAAGAACTTAAAATCAAGGCAGAATTAGTTTGAACGTTCTGCGCTGCAATGAAACAGCTGTTCTGTTTCTGTTCAATTGAATATCTGTATGGGTTTTCTTTCTGTTCTGCTGCGGAAAAATCTGTAGGAAATAGAGTTGACCATTAAGTGTTAGCCATTGTTACTTAAGAGAGAGCAACAGATGATATTAAATGCCTTTACTTTAAAGTAAGCTGCAACATAGAGACACTCTTTGTTTATAGATGAAGTCTGGACACTACAAATTTCTTCTTTTTTTTGTATTTATGGACTTTGATGAAAAAATAAAAAATAATAAGTCGTTTCTGTAAGGTTACCTTGTAAGTAAGGCAGAAAGGTTTTTTAAGAAGAAGTAACTACAAAAATTTAACAACAGAACGACAAGTCACAAAACGACAACAGAATGTAAAGACTACTGAAGCCTTAATTCTACATCTTGAAGAGAAGAAAGAGAGAGAGAGAGTTTTTTTGTGTAGTGTTACATATTTGTTAACGCCAAGTTGGCGGCAATCATGCAAGGAGAAAAGGACTACCCTATAATGACCGCTGTAGAAGTTGTCTTGACGAAGAGAAGATTATAAAGGTTATACAGTAAAATCTTTTTTTACACGGTAGGTACGTTCCTAAAAAACCGTGTAAATCAAAATCGTGTAAAGAAATTCATATGTAAATTTGGGGACCTGTTGCACAACCTTAAAAAATCGTATAAAAGAAAAAAAATCCAAATATTTTCTTAAAAAACCGTGCAAAAAAAGTGACATCGAACTCCATTAAGTTATAATAAAACAAAACAATTCATATTTATTACAAGAAAATAAATTTAGTTTACAATTAAAATTCAAGTACAAAAAAATAAAAAATAAAAATAGGAAAAAAGAGTACAGCTACTCATCGCTAGTTGATAACAATCGTGTACGTTTATTATGGACGGGCTAAAAAATAGCACTGTCGTTAGAGGATATGTCTAACACAACTGTTGGGTTTTGTTCTAATTCTGTCTGTTAAAATAAGTTTTTTTTTTGGTTTATTCAGTTGTTTAGATAATTTTTGATACCCAGCAACACAAGATTCAAGTTTACGTTGGAATTGTAACACACGCTCCATGTCAGGATCATGAGCAAGAAAATGTTGTTCCAAACTTGTAGCGAATTTAAAGCCCCCACGAATTAAGTTAGCCGTTAATACCTGAACTTCACCTTCGTCTTCGTCGATATCGACATCTTAATTCTCATTGATTGTCATAATTTCAATTAAGTCGTCATCAATAGGACCTTCTTGCATTAATTCATCGATGTCAGCCATTTGGATGTTGTCAAACCCATTCCCGCCTATATTATTTGAAAGAATTATAATCTCAGAACAAATTTCTGATTTTTTGCACCACTGAAGTTCCACTTTGAACTTGTGTTAAATCAAAAATAACGTATAAAATTTAAAATTTTTTCTTGACGAACCGTGTTATTTCAAAATCGTGTAAAAATAGACCGTGTAAAAAAAGATTTTACTGTATATTACTTCCTGTGTCACATATCCAACGCTGGAGAACATCCGAAGGACTATTTTCTGGTCTGCACACTACATAGCCAGCTGGAGATGGCAACACTAGGTACGTAGGTAGAACAGGCAGCTGCTATGCAGCTCACTTGACCCCATCGCATTGATTCCTTTGTGATACCTGTAGAGAATAGGAAGAATGTAATAGGAAAGATAGAAAAGCCTAATAGACCTGAGTCTTCGACGGGAATCGAACCTGCAACCCTAGATTAGCAGGACAGCACACCACTGACTAGTTCACCCAGTTAACGCTTAGTCTTGCTGACATTTTTGCCGTGTGGGTGGTTCCCTAAATCAGTCCAGAATTGGTGAACGTACGCCGTCTAGAACAATTTTCTTCGAAGCGGTTAATGAATTAGAAAACGACTTATTTTTTATTCTATATTTTCTTATATTCTTTTTCAGTGTTGAAGCAGCTAATACACGACATGTTTCTTACATCTGACTTGTTAAATTTGGGAGACACATGTAATTCTGCATGTCTTTCGAAATTGTACTTTTACAGGTAACTGTCGTTGACTGCTTTCCAGCAGCAGAGATCTTTGTCAACGGCCGATGCCTGGTGGCTGGTCAGAACATTTTTAGATGATTTAGCACATCTGTTTGACAGAAGCAATGTTTTAATGCTAACACACGTTATGTACGTATTTAGCAGTGAGAAATTTGACAAGTCAGATGTAAAAAACATGCCCTGTATTTGCTGCTTAATAATCTATTTGTCTCTCTTAATCTCTTACAGGTATCAAAAAGTCATCATTATGATTAACCCAAGTGAGTTGTACCTTCTTACCGAATTGTGGAAAACAATTTGTTTTTCTCTTTGTTTTATCAACTCAAAATTTTCGGACACCATTTATTGACCCTTAAAAATAAGTTTTTCTTTAATTTTATTTTTGTGTTTTTTTTTTGTCTTTTGCCACGACTGTTTCTAAACGTCTACTAATTGCAAACATCTTTAAGCCATTCAACCAACACCCCATTAACACGAAGAGTTGTGAAAGAAAATTCGTTTTGGTTTATTTGCATGTAAATTATTTAGCGATAACAGTTTATAAGATTTTCCAAAAGAATTCTTTCCGCCTCATAACTATAATTATTGAAAAACACTTAACTTACGTTTGAATTTCAACAAAAACAAACAGTGGGACATCGAAATGAATTAAAAAAAAATTTGCCTACTGAGGTGGGTTGGCTGGCTGGCTGGCTGGTTGGCTTGACTAGGCATACGGATGAGTTCTTTTAAAACATCACTCTGCTAACGGTGACAGGCATAAATGTTTGCTTAAACACGCAAGGACCCTGCTTGCTGTTTGAGGAGAAATATTTAAATGAAACACTTAGAAACTCAGCATAAGAACGATTTCCAATAATTGCTGGCAAAAAAAATAAACACACACACACAAAATCTTGTTATGCAAAATATGTTGCGTTTGAAAATTGTCATAAATTAAAATTTTAATCTTTTTATTTGCATTTCTATTGATATGAATTGCTTTTCAACGCATACAAGTCATTATAAATTCTCCCTCCTTGTTCTAAGGAAAGCCAAGGCTATTAAGGGAAATCCTTTTCTTTACGAGTGTGTGTGTTTTTTATTGTTTTCCATTTTAAAGGAAGCGAAAAATGTGTGTGAGAAAGTGTCTTTGGGTGTGTGCGTGTGCGTGTGTGTGTTGCGTTAAGCCATAAAAATTAAAAATGCATAAATTTTTATGATTTGTATAACTTTCCTATGCCGTTCAACCGGGAGGCATCCTTTTGATTTTCTATTGTCTAGAATTTTTGTTGCATGAAAAATTTCTTTTTAATACTGTACTTTTAATATTCAACAAAAGAAAGTATTTTTTTTTCTTTCGATTCTAATGCTTTTGTTCGAAAGTTATCATAAATCCTTAAGCCAGACGAAGGAAGATTTAGTTTTTAATTACAAAATAAAATATAGAAACTTTGTAAAGATATCCAACAGCGGTAGAAATTTTCAAACTGGTTTTGTAATGAAACTTTTAATTCCATTGAAAATCCTCTCAATACTCATATGTGTATCTATGTGTGTGTGTGTGTGTAGATAGTAAGTGTCCTTGTAACATATATTTCACTTTATTCACTCCACATTACACAAAGACTTCTATTGTTTACTAAACTAGCACAAAGTTTTCTAATACCTGAACATTACTATTATTCAAAGCAAATCAAATAAAAACAAGAAAAAACATTCAAACATGGGGTTTCCTTTTGGAGAACAATCGAATATCTAATACAAAAGTTCTTTTCGAAACTGGTTAATAAAATTTCAACAACTACAAGGTGGGCCAAAAGAAGTCATCCGATGTTGTTTGACTCTCATTTTGTTCTAAATGAAAAACTTCGATTCTATTTTTTGTTTATGTTTATTTGAACCTTTAGAATTTTATTGGTCAAGTCGAGAAGATGATATCGGCCAAATGGGCGCCGTCACTATTGATTGCTATACGAGCTCGTTTTATGTCATTTTTCATCACTTCGGCAAGAACTTCGGGCGACAGATTCTCGCACTCGTGTCGAATGTTGTCCAGGGTCTCGGGTTTGTTCTCGTAAACACGGAACTTAAAAAAACCCAGAAAAAAGTCTGGAAGGATTAAATTGGGCGATTTTGTAGGCCAATGTAAATCGCAAAAACGAGAGATGAGGCGACGCGGGAAAGTCGCCTTCAGAATATCGGTTGTGGCTCGCACAGTGTGTGCCGTTGCTCCGTCCTGTTGGAACCACATGTCCTCTAGTCTTAATTCGTTCAATTTCGGCAGAAAAAAACTCGGCTAACATGGCCCTATAGCACGCACCGTCCGCTGTTGTCGTTTGACCTCAGAACAAAAATATCCTGAAATATCCTCCAGCGTAAACAGCGCACCATGCAGTCACTGTGAGCGGGTGTAATGGCTCCGCTCCTTGTGCATTACTCGTAGATATTTGGTGCCCCAGAAGCGATAGTTTTGCTTGTTCACGTACCCGCTGAGGTGGAAATGAGCCTCATCGCTCATTATGACGCTCGTGAATATTATTCTGCGTTCTTGGGGAGTGTATCGCTCCATGGCTTGTTCACTTGTATTCTACATCTGTCTAGTCCATTTGCAAAAATAAAAGCACTTTCAATAGGGTGATTTCTTTTGGCTCACCTTGTACTTCTGCTACCGTTACTATACATTCCCTCGCATAATATTTTTTGCCATTTTTTTTTTTAAATTTCTTTTAATAAAATATCTGCCATAAAAACTGATTTGTTAAGGAATCCCGTGTTATTCCAGTGATTTATTATTTACAGTCTATGGATTTCTTTTAAATCTTTACGTGGTTATAAAAAAAGAAAGAATTAATAACCATGACATGCTAACATTTCAATAGACATTTATGTCTTATGGTCTTCATTCGTGAATTTATATATTTTTTTCTTCATTGTCTAATTGATTCAATGTAAAAGTTTTATTAAATACTTACTTCAATTGTGATTTACGAGTTTTTTTTAATCGAAAACAAATTTAACAACATTATTTAAAATCAAACCTAAAAGCAATGGATGTTAAAAATGTTGCTATTTTAGGTAAAAGGAATTGAATTATGTTTTTTACTACAACTGACTTGAAATGATGTGATGCTGACGAAAAGATTTTTTGCAGTTTAAAATCACCCTTCACCTGTTCAGGGCAAGGGTGTATATAGCTCTGTCATTCCGTTTGTAATTCCTAAACTTAAGGATGCCTCAGTTACCCCCATACCTAAACAAGAGCGTTGAGCGTCAAGCGTTGGAGTTTTACATGTGTTTTGTTTTGTTACAATAACAAAATACATGCAAAATTGCAACGCTTGACGCTCAACGCTCTTGTTTAGGTATGGGCCTAAGAATGGACTTTTTTATTTAAAATCAAAGGCTAATTTGTTATGAAATAAGTTTTTCGGGCTGGCAGTATTTTTCTTCAAAGACACCGTGGAAGAAACGTAACCGTAAACGGCGAACGATATCTAGCCATAATACGCGACTTTTTTTTTTTGCCCCAATTGGCTGAATTAGACTTGGTTGATATGTGGTTTCAACAAGACGGTGTCACATGTCACTCAGCTCGTGAAACAATGGACATATTGAAGGATGAATTTGATGAGCAGTTTATCTCTCGAAATGGCCCTGTGAGTTGGCCGCCAAGATCATGTAGTTTGACGCCTCTTGACTTTTTCTTGTGGGGTTATGTAAAGTCGTTGGTCTATGTGGACAAGTCAAACACGATTGAAACTTTAGAGTATAACATAACATGTGTTATTCATGGAATACAGGCCGAAATGCTCGAAAAAGCTTTGAAAGCACGTATTTTTGGGATCAATGTGAGTTTTTTATTAGATTGTATAGAAAACATTTTCCGATTAAGTATGGAGCCCCCACGTTTCTGAAGATAGACTCCTTGCATGAAATTTTCCATGACTTCTTTACAGAGAGGTGGTTGTATTTCTCCGATAACACGATGAATCTTAGATTTCAGCTCAGAAATTATTTCTGACTTATTCGCATAAACCCGAGATTTCATAAAGCACCAAAGAAAAAAAAATCGCATGATCTTGGTGGTCATATGTTGCTGTAATAAATGTATCGTTTTATGCGCAGTGTGGCAGGTGGCTCCATCTTACTAAAACCACATGTCGTCCAGATCCCCGCCGTCCAGTTGAGACCACTAGAACACCGCTATCATGTTCTTGCAACGAATGCCGTTCACAGTTATTGCAATTTCGGTCTAATCTTCGAATTAGTAAGATCTAAACACGCCGCCTGAGCAAAATTGAAACCAGATAGTTGCTCGTTGTGGATGCATTTGTTGCTTATGAATTGCATGAGGGATTTCTGGACCCCAAATTCGATAACTTTGATACTCAGGAAGCCGTTCAGATGCGCTTAATTAAAGAATATGAGTTTTTTGATAAGAAGGCATTGACTTCACTTTGCTCTATTAAAGGAATTGCCGGAGCTTTCCATGGTCTGCTTGTTTAAGCTTTAGAGTAGCTGAATTTTGTACGCATGAAGTTGGAGTTCTGTTATCAAAATTCGCTGCGTTGTACTTCGTAAAATATAAAGTTGTTATGAATAATGTTGAATTTACTATCATTTACAACACTATTATTTTTAAGAGATTGACCAGGAGTCTCCCTGTCAACAACTTCAAAATTTTCACTTTCATATTACACTTTCTTCGCATGGTTTTTCTTCTTCAATGTTATGGCCCGTTGTCATAATTGATTAGTCGTCAGTGTATGTTATTAACCTGTCACTTTCTGGTTTTCTTAGTTTGTTTTGTAAATCAACCAAATCGGCTCATAGGCCACCAAGCCGCTGGCGAATAGGCCAAAACAAATTAAATATATCCAGTTCCTGAAGCTCCAAATAAATTTTTGAAGACGATAGTGATACCAAGTGCCAGTCGTAGTCCAGAGAAAAACTAGTAAATCGGTTCGAAATTGAGATAAAGAGTGACTTTCTTTTGTAAAAGATATAGAACTTTTTTTTTTTAAATAAGACACCACAAAATTAATGGAATTACCAAAAATTTGTCGATTGTTAGTTTAAAAATTTTATGGCATTTAATATTTAAAACTGTTCTCTGGCATGTAGCCTCCATGACTGCGCCTTCTGTACGCCATCTTGTCGTTCCAATTTCACAAGTCTTTCTCTAGCATACCCTGTCTTATTTTGTCAATAATGCCTTGAAGGTAGGCTTCTAAATGATCAATCATTGCTAGTTTATCAGCATAGACCATTAAGCTGAAGTTACATACCATGCATTCTATCCGTTGTTCCTCTGTTTGCATCTGTCAAACAGTAGAATCAGTGTAATTGTATGTGACAAGTTACACGGCAAAAAGGCATAGAATCCATATACGTATCAACGCAGCAAAGTAGGTTTACTTTCTACTTTTTTATCCGTCGCAGAAAAGGTGAAAAAATGTCAGCTGTTGTTGATAGCCATGGATGACAAATAATATGTTTTTTCATGTTATCGATAAATTTGTTTGTTTGGTGGATTTATTTTTTCTATTTTTTTTTGTTGGAGTTAAAAAATATTTTTAATTAAAGAAAAAGCATTCGAAATAAATTTTACAATTACTTTTAAGAAAAAAATACATAAAAACTAATTTAAAACACAATTTTTTCATTAGCAAAATTTTTTATTCTATTTATCGATAACTGTTATGTGCTGAGTATCATCTCTGTTTGTTTATTATTAAAAGAAAACAAGTGCAATGGAGGAGAAGCTTATTGATGCTCGTGTTATTTTCGAACGGTTTTGTAGGCCCTTGTAGCACAATATATCATGTACATAAACTCAATAATGAATTTTATTAATTTCCTTAAAATGTCAATTTCACTTTTCATTTTGGGAAAATTGTGTTTAGTTAATAAAAGATATAACAACACAACAGCTGATCAAAACAGTAATGCTCGGCGCACAATTAGGACGAACGACGAATTTCGCCCAACACGACAAACTCTTCGCTAAAAATTCGTTGTGCAAATTCGTCGTGTGAAGCACAACAACGACGAAAAAGTAACATCTTTTATAGCTGATAAAATTGTTTAGTATTTGTGCAAAGAAAAAACAAAAACAAGTAAAAGCGCTATATTCGGCCGTGCCGAATCTTATATACCCTTCACAACGTGTAGTCATGCAATAACAGTAAATTCACGTATGTATGTTAAAAAAAACAAAAAAAAAAATAAAAAATAAAAAAAAAATTTAAAAAAAAAAAATTTAAAAAAAAAATTAAAAAAAAAAAAATTATTATATACATATATAATATATATAAAACAAAAAAAAAATAAAAAAAAAATTAAAAAAAAAAAAAATAAAAAAAAATAATAATAAAAATATATATAATAAATTAAATAAAAAATAAAAAAAAAATAAAAAAAAAATTAAAAAAAAAAATTTTAAAAAAATTTAAAAAAAAATTTTTTTGCCTCAGCTGGGATTCGATGCCACGTTTTCTCTAACCAGTATACACGTTTGTATGTATGTATGTTGTTGTTGTAATGTTGTTTTTATGAAAAGAAAATCGAGGTGGTCGTGGGTTTTTGCTCATATCTCAGTTGTTTATGTACCGATGTTTCTGATTTTCAATACCGATCTACTCCCGAATATTTCTGATATTTTAATACCTTACCCGGGTCCAACCTATGTCGGGGGGCTTCAAAAAGTTGATTTCAACATACACACGGACAGACGGACAGACGGTCAGGGCTTAATCGACTCCTCTATTCATAAGCTATCAGAAAATATATACTTTATGGGGTCGGAAATGAAAATTGTAGAAATTTCACACGGAATGACAAACCTATATATACCCTTTTTCACTGTGTGAAGGGTATAATAATCTAAGATTTTAATTTTTTGTGAAACTCATCAAAACAATAAATATAATCTCTGTAATAATAAAAACTTGTTTACGTATAAGCAAACGTTTGCAAAGAATGTCGTGGGTACGTGCATTTAACAATAATAAAAATTTTGTTTGTGTATAACAGCTAATAGTGTGACCATATGAAAAAAAGATCACTTAATACACTTAAACATTTGCAAAAACACAAAAAAAGAAACAAATTTTTGTACTTAACGCTTTTGTACTTATTTTAAATGTTTTAAAATAAAAAATAAAACAATTATTAAAGTAAAAACTAACTTTATTTTCTTAAAAAGTTGAGAAGTAAACCCAAATTTAATAAAAAATGGTCACCTTGTATCAATTTGTTCGTCGTTCGCCGGCGTAAGAAATATAAATAAATCTAATGCAGAGTTCGCCGCGTATAGCGAACGACGCCACAATTGTATGCATTCTCATATACACAAATGTGTTTTATTTTTGATGACGAATATTCGTCGTTCGTCCCAATTGTGCGCCTAGCATAAAGTTGATGCTTAAAACGTGTTGTGTGTAACTTGAGTTTAGAAACGTATAGAAAGATGAAAAAGTATCAAATGCAACAACGCATGAAAGTGTGTTATGTAACTCCAGCTTAAGTGCGATTCACTAACTTATTTGAATGATAATCGTATTGTTGTTGTTTATTTAATCGACAAAAAGTTGAACTTTATACTCGACTCAAAAACCACTTATTTTAGACTCGGCTATGGCGTGGCTACCTGTGTGAGGGATGTTATGACAAGGATGCTACTTTAATGTAACAGTTGTCGAGTATCGTTAAAAAATTGCAAAATCTGTAGTGCAAACAACAACTGTCGACAAATTTAACGATTGTCGAATCGTTAAAAGTTAATGAATCGCACCACAGAGCTTTGACGTACATCTACAGAAAATATTTCAGAGGTGTCAAATCACACGAACGAGGTGGCCAATTTACAGGTCCATTTCTTGAAATAGTTCGGTTACCAATCATTTGGGACATCTTATTACAACTATCTTTCCTCCAAATGATTAACAATGATATAAAGAATAAAAAAAATTGCAAATAGGTTAGGTCCGGCAGCCGCCCGAAGGCATAGCTTACTTGGGTCCTCCTAGGGTCCCGTTGAGATACCGTTGGCACCAACGCTTGTTCGTCTACGTCCTCTGGCTGTCGTTTCTCAGCCATCCTATCCTGTTTAGAAAGGTGTGAATCTTTCCCAGATCACCTGTAGAAGACAAGTTTTATTAACAAGTATTCGCTGACCTAGAATCTGGTGTCTCAGGTCCCTAAATGCAGGACAGTTACAAATAATTTCAATTTGGATAAATATATTATTCAAAAGTGTAATTGTGGTCATGATTTGACCCATAGTATTGCTTATTACCTGCTCAGATGGAAAATTATGCGCAGCGTAAACTTGACAAAGTTTAGAGCGCGAATTTTGGATAGAAATGCGAATAATGGATAGAGTTGTAAATGTGTTCTAGTGTAAGTCATTGTATGGTGATTTGCCAAAGACAAAGACAGCAAGCTTTTTAGTCATTTCTATTGGAAATTCTTTGTTCTAAAAGTTCGGCATTTTCATAAAATTTACAAACTTTATAAAATTTTTTAATTCAATTGATCAATGATATCAATTGAAAACCCCAAGATGGCGTTCAAAACAAAATGGCGAATAACATTTCTTTGCTTACCCCTCAATATGTACATAAACGAAAGGAATTTACAGTTTGTCTTAAAAAATTTCAAATCCAAAATGGCGTCCAAAACGCAATTGCGTATAAATACATTAAATCTAAAATAAAGTTCGTTGCTGAAATTTTAACATTGATGGTGATAAAGGTTATGTAAGATTCGGCACGGCCGAATTAAGCACTCATACCTGTTTAATTTTCAAAAGCTTTTTGAAATTATAATTGTATGAAATTTTGTTTTACAAACTTCAGTTTAAACTTGAAATATGGGGGATAATGTTTCCGACTTGTAGGAAATGCTTTAAAATTCAGACCTTTTAGAAATTATTATTAACAAAGATGAAAAGTTTGATAATACCCCACACAAATTAGCCGTAAAATTAAATTATTTTCATCAATTAGGCAAATCTAAAACATATAAATGCTTTTAAAAAGCCACCGTTAAATAAGGCAAGTTTTAATCGCGACCAACATTTTATGAAAACCTTTCTTCAACCGAAATGATGTACAAATAAATATGAATACATGTGAGTGGATAAGAATCGACAAACACAAATTTAAGTGAACTTTTAACAATTCAAATAGAGTCCTTAGAGATTTTCAAAGGATGTTGATATGAATGTTTTTGTTTTGTTTTGTTTTTTTTTTTTTCATTTTGTTCAGTGAAACAATTTCTTAACTTTTTTTGTGCAAGAAACTGGAACAGAAAAAGGGTTTTTAATATTTTTTTCTTTTGGTGATTTTATTATAATTTTCATTATGTTTTAAATGCTCTTTTTTTTCTTTATATTTTCACCGATAACTCCCTAAGGAGTTGACTCATATTTATCCTGTTGCTGCTGTACTTTTTATCTTTTTATCCCTTTATTTTTGTTGTATGTGTACAACAACTACAACAACCATAACAAATACAAAACAAACTCCAAAAAAAATTTAAAATTGCAATAAATAACTTTAACTTAGAAGTTACTCTATACACTGTTCATTTGTAACAAGTTTCTTTAAGGGATGATAAGGATTTCCTTTAAAGATTACTAATTTAGAACGAGCATCATGAAAACAAAGCGCAGAGAGAAAGAGAGAGAGAGAGAGTGATGTTAAAGAAAATTTTTCAACATAAAGGAATTTCTTCAAGTCAAAGGGGTTTCACTATTTAAAAGAGCTGGAGAGAGAGAGTTATGTAGTTGGCCTGTTACACTCTTTTGTGTTTATGTTTGGATTTTTTTTGTTCCGGCGTCTTCTTCTTTTTGTGTTCATAGTGATAAAACTCCCCTTTGTGAATAGAATGTGTTGGGTTTTATTCGCGTAAACCTGTACATATTCAACCACACATAAACACACCACATCAATGTTAAACATAAACATTTACTTATACTCATATAAAAGCACTCTATAAATCGCGATGTATGTATAAATGTTAAACTTCAAGGATGTTTTTTTTTGTCTTTTGTAACATGTCCTTCCTGTCCTTTATTTCTTCTCATTTTATTTCTTTCTTTAGGTTGCTTTATTATCACTGTACAAACGACTCTATGACACAGTTTTCTGGTGCAATTCAGGGAAGTCGGTCGTTGTTGTTTTTTTTGTTACTCCACCAACAGTAAATCGCGTTATTTCGTTAGCACTAGTTGTAGTATTTTAGGTTTTGTTTTTGTAAAATTTGTATGTTAGAAAAAACTACGTTAACTATTATTACTTTTTTGTTTGTTTCCTTTTGTTATTGGAGAGCAAAAAGAAAAGTGTTAGACGAAGGATTGTTTTAAGATTTTATTAAATATTATTGTTTGCTTGGGACAAAACAACTTTGTTAAAAAAGTACTATCGAACTTACCCCCTAATGGATTATCAAGGATAAGAGCAATTTGTTGTTACAAGGTAAATAAATAGTGAAATTTAACTTCAAACAAAAGCATTATTCTATTTTAGTTAAAACAAAATAAATAAAAAAGTGATTAACTTAATGTGAAATTGACTGTAAACAATACTGTCATTAAGACTAAACACACTAGAAATTACACTAGACTAAAATTACACTCAAACAAAATATGTTGTGAATAACAAAAGTTTTACTCCAATGTCAATAGTTTGAAAATATTTAAAACGTATTTATATGTTTGGTAAATTTGTGTTCAACATTTGCAGACGTTTATTCTCAACTTGGGAATATGATTATCTTTCTTTAATATCAGAAATTTTTAAAAATGTTAATCGGTAGTGAAACAGTTTCTTTTATAAATTACATTTTTTTAATTACTTTCAAAAAAGGTATCTACTTACCTCCGGTTCTTATAATAAATAAAAAGAATTACGTTCGTAAATTTATCTTCAAAATAACAAAAATTTTCTGAAATTTGTTATTGTTTTTATTATGAAATTTGTTATTGTTTTTATTATGAAATTACGAACGAAAAATATTTTTATTTTTATAAGAACAGAAGGTTAATGTCTTTATAATTACGTTTTTTTTATTTATTTTAAAATATTGAAATTTGTGGAATATAAACATTTTTAACAAGGCGTCCTTTTGTATATTTCCAATTGGAAAAATTATAGTTTCTTAAAAAATTCTTTTAAAATTTATTGTAAATAAGTTAAAATGTACAACTCAACCCGGGTTTTTTAAAGAAATATTTTAGATATTTCAAGAGGGTTGCCCTTTTCATATAAAAAGTAAGAAAAATTACGTTCTCAAATTTTAAAAAATATTAAAAAAAAATTTTTTTAATTTTGTTATTATTTTTAAAATAAATTTTTGAATGTGATTTAATTTTAAATTTTTAAAGAAAGTGATAACATTTGATATCATAAAAAAATTAATAATTTTAAATGTTTTGCTCCGAAACTGTAAATTGCTATGGACTAAATGTTAGACTAGAATACAGCATATCGATGCCTTACTTCCTCAACCTCGTACCGTAAAAAATATGGTTTTGACTTTTTCATATCAAACGATTGTTTCATGCTTTAACTAAAAAAGATTAATATATTATTACTACTAATATACATAAATACAATCAATTCCTTAACCAAACACCGAAATATAAAAAGATGAACTATATTTTCGACGGTTGACTAAACCAAAGATTAAATTGAACACTTAACTAAGTATAATATAGACTGGGTCCATCAAAAAGTGAAAAATCCAAAATCCTTTAACAACAAGTAAGAGCGCTGTATTTGGCCGTGCCGAATCTGATATTAACCTTCACGGTTATGTACATAGGTTTAAACACCACATTATAGCTTAGCCTAGATTTTAGATTTCATGTATTACGCCATTTTCTTTATTATTTCCAATGCCATCTTTGACTTTAAATATTTTTCATAGTTAACTGTATTCTGTTTGGCAAGCCCTTTCATTTGATATCCATATTTCTTCCGCCATTTTGTTTCAGACGCCATCTTGGATTCTACACTTTTTTAATAGTTTACTACATTGTACTGGTCGAGCGCTTTTGTTTGATACCAATATTGTGGGGATTAAAGGGGGCAAAGATGTAACTACTATATATTTGCCATTTAATCTAGGATACCATCTTGGATTTTTTTTTCTTTTTTTAGCTAAATATATTTAAATAATCGGGAACTTTCATTTGATTCCCATATTGGCTCTTTCGGTTGTATAGAAACTGAAAAATATCGATTTGCGATTGTAAACTTTAGGAAAATAATTTGTTGTACTTTTGTGCTTATATCTCAGTTTATTTTAAACCATCATGTACATAGAATGACTACATCATGTAATACATCATTTTCTTTATTATTTCCGACGTCATCTTTGATTTTGATTTTTTTTTTATAGTAAACAGTATTCTACTAGTCAAGTCCTTTCGTTTGATACCCATATTGTTAAGGTTAAAAAAGGTTGTCCCCCATTTTGTTACAGACGCCATGTTGGATTTTACCCTTTTTTTAATAGTTTTCTACATTGAACATTGGACAAGCCCTTTTTGTTTATAAAAATATTATAAGTGTTAAAGGGAATAGAGCTGCATCTACTATATTTTTGACTCATACATTTTCTATTAAATCTAGGACGCCATCTTGGAATCTTGTCTTTTCATAGCTAATTCTATTTAAATACAAAAGCCCTTTCATTTGATTCCTATATTGGCTCTCTTGGTTGAATAAGAACTGAAAAATATCTATTTGCATATGTAAGTTTTAGGAAAAAACACCGAATCAGTTGTACTTTGTTGCTTATATCTCAGTTTATTTTAAACCGATTTGTTAGTTTTTCTTAAAAATAATTTCTGACATTATGACTTATAATTTGGTATCTTAAGCGTCGTCGTTTTTTTAAATTTGCTATAATTAAAAATATATATATATTTTTTCAAATAATTGTTGCCTATAACTTTGCTGATTAATACCAATTTGTGCCAAATTGTTCATGAATATCTCTAGAGGCATATTAAATCCATAAATAGTAACAACTGTGTCCATAAATTATTCTAGGGCTAGAAAATTTTAATTTTTGTAAAAATAAGCGAAAAAACAGTGGCAGTCGTGCTTATTTGCTTATATCTCAGATAGTTATTGGACGATTATGCTGATTTCCAATACCAATCTGCTCCCGAATATTTCCGATATTTTAATATCTTACACGGGTCTTGTGGATGTCGGGCGGCTTCAAAAAGTTGATTTCAACATACAAACGGACAGCCGGATAATACTTAAACGACTCCCCTATTCATAAGCTTTCAGAAAAAATTTACTTAATGGGGTCGGAAATGAAAATTGTAGAAATTTTACACGGCTTGACAAACCTATATACGTATTCCCTGCACTCACTGTAAAGGGTCTAAAAACAACTAATTCCCGATTTAATCAGAAAGTTTAACAAATTGTTTCATAAATGCCTCCTAAAACTATGCCACTGTTTTGCAATTTTAAATAATTTTCTTTAAATAAAATAACAAAAGCTGTGTTTAAGGTCTTAACATTTTTCATACCCTTCACCTTTGGTGCCATATATATATCTTATAAGCGACCCCATTAAGAATATATGTATATTCTTACCGTATTTCCGTCCTTATAAGCGTTTAAACCAACTTTTTTAAGCCTCTTCATAAACGTAGTTAGTATTCATTTATTTGAAATGCTCTTGGAAATTTTGGTATTTACTGTCAGCAATTTTGACCCATTAGCGGCGGAGATATAAACAGAAAACCACGAATACGTATTGAGATTGCTACAATAAAATTCTTAAAAAAAAACACCAACAAAAGCAGGCGGTTGTGTACATGATGGTAAAAAATGTGTGGGTTATTGTTCTTGTAGTTGTTTTATTTTTTTTATGCTGTACGAATGTATGTTGAAGTTTCACGTTTGTTTACTGTACGTTGCACGAACATAATCACACACAACTGCAAGGTTTATACATGATGACATGCCATGAATCAACAACGGCAAGGTTTAAGCAAGTGTAAATCTGTTTTACAAACAACTTATATGTTTATGCTGCGTATTTACATTTTTATGAAGGGTATATTAAGCTTTGGCACATCCGAAAATAGCGCTCTTACTTGTTTTATATGTAAGCAGTGTGGCATCTCCTCTTTCGAAAGAGAACAATTATTTGGCTTCAGTGTTGCCGCCGACCAACTTTTTTTCGCAGTGAAATCGACATAAAAAACGCAGTAAAGTGCAGTGACGAGTAATAAAAAAATGTCGTTTTCGTTTGGTCAAAAAAAAGGAATTTTTTTTCAATTTTGTGCCCTTTTTTTAAGAATTACTTGTTTTTTAATTTTTTTAGTTAATTTTATCTCAACTACTCAACTCAAATAGAAAAAAATTATTATTTTTGATTGTCAACAACAGTGCAATACAATATAAAAATTAATTAAATGGACTGAAAAGCAAATATTTTTTTCACGAAATAGTTTGTTTATATTTTTCTAACGGGATTTTTGACATTTTAATTCAAGACCTAATCAGTCAACTGCAACGTAACGTAACAGCAGAAAATGTTACCATCTAGCTGCTATATTTTTAACAGGGTGACAATTTTATCTCGTTGTGTTATAGCCTTTACAGACTTACGTGTTAAACACGTTTGAGGTAAATCATGTTAAGGCGTTGTTGATCAAAAAAGGAGAAAAACTGCCAAAAACTGAAAAACGCAGTGATATTAAAAAAAACGCAGTTACGCAGTGACGACGGGCAAATCGCAGTGAAAAACTGCGATCGCAGTGAAAACGGCAACACTGTTTGGCTTAGACAACTCTCAGCTTGAATTGATTTATTTTTAGTTTTTGTACGAACAAAGTTAAACTGAGTTGCCACTAATTTGAATTTTTTTGAACAACGAAAAACTTAAGAAGTTGCCAGATCATAAAATGTTTGCAGAGGAAACTTGTGATATTGGTTTTGAATAAATTTGAAGAATAAAAGAAAACAATGTGGAAACAAATTTAAATGGCAATTAATGGATCGGTACAAAGAGATAAAAAAAAGTCAGTAAGAGAGTGCATGTATAATACTTCGTATGACGGAAAAATTTACAAAATGAGAAAATCGTGCTGCAAAAAACTCCCAAGTTAACAAATATTTTTTCGAAACAAATTTGGTATTCTACCTTAACTTGCCGCTATAACTTTAGTAGCAAAATATTTAACAGGCAACGTTAAAACAATGTGACTAACGTACTGTTGACATTAACGTACTCTTATTGGATAACCCTTTTTATTATTTGTTATTTAAACATCTATGAGAGCTTAATTATCATGCATAAATATTAAAGAAGAAGTAATTGCATACACTATTAATATTTTTATGACTTGAATAAAATGCCAGTCCTACAACCCCTGAACAATAAAAAAAATACCATTAAAAGAAAATTAAAATAATTTCAAAATTGTTTGTTTTTAATCACTTAACATCAAACTACTCCTCCTCATTTCATATCTTTTTACATTTTTACACAAATTACAAAAATGTCTTAAAAATGCTAACATTTAACTCTTTAATACCAACCAGCAGACCTCATCACAAACACGTGACTGTGACATTTGCTATCACTATTACCCATACATACAAAACACAGTCGAACAATCACCTACTTACCCACTGTCAGACAGAGCTACAAACAATTTAATAATTTTCTTTGTTTTTATATTTTTAATTGTGAGTGCAATAAACAAAAAAAAAAAAAAAAATAACAACAGCAACACAAACAATGTAAATATTTATAATTTCTGTTATTGTTGTTGTTGTTTTGTAAACATTTAGCTGTGTCAAAATGTGTCCCATTTCTATTGCCACTATTATTAAATTGACTTTTTTGTACAAATTTCTGATGAATTTTCGGCTTTTGTTGTTGCATATTACAAACAAAGAACAAAGAATGTTGAATATTTTTGTTTATTAATTTTTTTTCTAATTCATTTTAAAAATTATTTTGTTTTCTATTGCATTTGCTTTGTCAATGAAGTTTGTTTTTTAATTTTACTGGTGTCAACCGTGTTTTTTAACTGTCATTGTTTTTTGCTTTAAACATTTTGTTTAAGTCAGGAAATGTAATATGTGAATTGAAATTGGTTATGGCACTTGAGCATACATACATGGATGCATACATGCATACAAACATACATATGTATGTATGTATGTATATTTAAACACCGTAAACTAAGTTCAAATGATCTAAATATACAAACTGAATTATATTCTAGTCTAATCGACAATACATTCTATCTTCGCCTTAATAAAGCGTGATTTTTTAAGAGCTATAGGAAATTTAAAAAAAAAAACACATAAAATTCAGAAAAATGCATGAAATCTTTATTTGAATCGATAGTACGGCGCCTCAAATGGTCCATCCGCTTAGTCTAATTTTGGCATACTCTTTCCAACATTTCGGCCGGTATCTCACGAATAAATGCTTCAATGTTGTCTTCCAATGCGTCAATTGAAGCGGGCATGTGTGTAAAGACATGAGCTTAAAAAAAAATAGTCTAAAGGCGTTAAATCGCACGATCTAGGCGGCCAATTGACCGGTCCCAAACGTGAAATAAAATGTTCACTGAACTCGCCTCTCAAAAAGTCCATTGTTAAGCGTGCTGTGTGGCATGTGGCAGCGTCTTGTTGAAACCAGCCCATAAACCACACCAAACTGTGACTTTTTCTGGATGCATTGGTAGCTCTTGGAATGCTTCTGGCTGATCTTTACTCCAAAATCGACAATTCTGCTTATTAACGTAGCCAAAAATGAGCTTCGTCGCTGAACACAATTTTTTGATAAGAAGCGCGCATTTGTTCGTTTGTAAGACGATTCATGGTTAAATTATAGACCAAACTGAAGATGTTTGACCGTGAAACAAAACACAAAACGTGCGTCAGCTGTTTAAACCAGTGTTGCCAAAAAGATAATAGCTAAAAAATCACCCTTTAGTAAAATGTTTTATAAATGACATTTAAAACTGAGATCAAATACTCATTAAAAATTTATGTTTATTTAATCCCAAATTTTATTCATATTTTGTATATAAAAAAAATTGGAAAAACTCTGAAAAGATGACATTTTGTCATATAAAATTGAAATCATGTTCTCAAATTTTTGCAAATACAAACAAATCCCGGTATAACGAACGATATAATGGCAGGCCCATTCGCTATATCGATAAATTCGTTCTATCGCGTGGGTTTCTTTTCATCTGCTATGAACTCATTAGAATGAAGTGAATTTTGTAAATATACATTTTTATAAACATATGCTCTCCAATGACACGTTAATATTAAATTGAACCGTTTACTTTTTCTTTTGCATGTATTTTTTTGACGGGTATTTTTAATTCTACAAAAATATAAGAACCTTAAAAACATAAAAACCAGTAACAGCTATGTTAAGTATAAAACACGATATAAAAAAATGCTCATGGAAAATGGTGTTGCACTAGCAGGCATGAATATCATCCAAATGCTACAACTTCTTGCATTTTTTAGTAATTGCTGCTCAGGGGCTTGACTAGGGGTATTATCGGGGATTAATTAGAACAATTTATATTTGCCGTTTTTTGAATGAACATATTGATGATTTTGGTATGGAATACCAAATATCATTGAAATTTCATAAAGTCATAGATAGACCCTTTTCTACAATCATCTAAAACTGCTACTTTTTCTCTCTACGAAGTTTTTTATTTTTCTATTTAAACTATTTTCGACAATTTGTCAAACAAAAAAGTAACGGTCTTAAATGCTTTAACATAATTTCGTGTATAGGCCTTCTTCCTTTATTTTGTTCGACATTAGTTATATAAAGCAAACTTGTTTCAAAACATTTGCAATGTTTAAAACAATAGGGGAAATAACCCTTCGTTGCAAACAGATCATGCAAATGTTGCAGATCTTGCAAGTCTAGTATATATTCTTAAGTTTGCAACAACACAAAAACAATATACACTTAAATTACATTTCCCACACAAGCACTTATTTCCAATACTAAAAACAGTTGGAAATTTTCAAAAGCAACGTTTGCAATGAAATATATACTAGACATTTGCATGATCTGTTTGCAACAAAAGGTGATTTCCGCTAATGTTAGTGGCTTGTCTTTAGTTTTTTTTGTTGCCTTTTTCTTGCCATTCGTTATATCTAGTAAAAACTGTTTTTAATATTCGCTATATAAAGTATTTAGTCAATATCAAAAATTATAACGTTTGTTATATCGGGTTTTCGTTAAAACGAGATTTGCCTGTATCTTATTTGAAAATGGCAGTGATGTTAATTTTGAGCTTTTCGCGCTAGATATAGCGTTTTTCAACCACCCAAAAAAACGCATTTTCATTGGTCAGCGCTTTTTTAAAAACGCACTAGATTAGTGCGATTTAAATTAAAATTATCAAAATGAAATGCTCAAAAGTGGTATTCAATCTTGAAATCAGACAAACCATGATTGTGTGACAATTTATTTAATATTATATTTGTCATATTCTGATATTTGCCAACACTATTGTATAGTACCATTTAAATAGAAAAAGTAAATAAATCCCCGTTACATGTGAGGTGGGCTAAAAGTGAGCCTGCCATATTTAGAATCACAGTGTCATAATAACTTTAAACTTTTGCGAATGGAAAAAAATTTAAAAAGGGAATATGTCTTATATGGGAGGTGGGCGTTAAAGTAGGCGTGTTACAGTTACATTTCTACTGACTTTAAAAGACTGAGTCTTTTATTTAATAAAAACTTGAAAAGCCCGGTGCGCGTTGCTACGCCCCTAAATGAATGAAAATGCATTCTGAATTTAAATTGAATATCAAATGCAAAAAGCTAAAAATTATAACTTTTTTAATAGGCATGGCACTGCCCACTTTTTTAATCACGAAACTGTATAGTCATGACAGCTCAATATGTATGTGCAAAGTTTCAGAATAATCGGTGAAGTTCAAGTAGCTGATAATGATAACTTTTTTTTATGGGCGTGGCACTGCCCACTTTTATAATTACGAAATTGTAAAGTCATGACAGCTCAATATGTGTGCAAAGTTTAAGAAAAATCGGTCCAGTGCAAGTACCTCAACATTATAACTTTTTTATGGGCGTGACCCCGCCCACTTTTGTAATCACAAAATTAAATAGTCATGACAGCAATGTATGTACAATGTTTCAGAAAAATCGCTCAAGTGCAATTAGCTAAAAATTATAACTAATTTTTTATGGGCGTGGCTCAGCCCACTTTTTGCCACCCATAAACACTCCCTGAAATGTATACAACAACTTGAGTTGAGTTTGAGTGCGATCGGTTTTACTGTTTCGGAGTCTATAGCTAACACACACATATACACACACACACACAGAGTTTCACTTTTATATATATTGATTTAATTTAAAATTAAGCCGCGTATTATAGGTGGAAAAATGTTTCTCTCTGCTTTATTTCAATTTAAATTTTTTTCGCCTCTATTAAATAACACCCGTTACATACTAGACTGTACCGTACACCTATTTGTGCAATTTGATTAAAAATTTTTTTTTTCTAAAATTTAAATTGGTCATGATATATTCGGCATTTACAGTCAGATTTAAAGAGTGATACATCGATATTGATGTTCCGAAATGACTAATGTTTTGCTTTGAGGGCTATTGACTTTAGAAGAATTTAAAAAATGCTGCCCCTACGTTCAGCAACAAGATAAGCAAAAATATAAAAAAAAAATGTAAATACAGTTATCGCAATTTTTTCTTAGCAAAAGTTTAATGATTAGAAAGCGATATATCGCTTTCTAATATTAGGGTGGTACATTAGAGTGGTAGGAACTGAGATCTAGTGTTCGAATGGCCGGAGCGAAAATTGGTTTTCTCGAGACAACAACATTGATATGTCATACTTTAAGAATAGATACAAAATTCCGAACATATGACAAAAATTAAAAAAAAAACGACCCTACGCTCGGCAAAACAAATTTTTTCTTCGAAATTGTGTTCGAATATTGTTGTTTTTTTTTTTTGCTTGTAAGGTGCTACTTTCGAATGTATCTACTATATTATTTAAATACAAAATATTAAAATATATTTTTATTTTATTTTCTATTTCCAGTTTTTCCTTACTTTCACCCCCTGTTAATTTTTTGTTGTTGTTACAAAGACAACATTGTTAATAATAATAAGAATTTTTAAACAGGTAAGTTTTTTTTTATTAATTACTAGCCAAACCCGGCGCGCGTTGCTACGCCCCTTAATGAATCAAAATGCATTCTTAATTTTAATTAAATATCAAGTGCAAAAACCTAAAAATTATAATTTTTTTATGGGCATGGCCCTGCCCACTTTTCTATTCACGAAATTGTAAAGTCAATATGTGTGCAAAGTTTCAGAAAATTCGGTCCAGTGCAAGTACCTCAAAATTATAACTTTTTTTTATGGGCGTGGCTCTGCCCACTTTTCTAATCACGAAATCATAAGGTCATGATAGCTCAATATGTGTGCAAAGTTTCAGAAAAATCGGTCCAGTGCAAGTACCTCAAAATGATACCTTTTTTTAATGGGCGTGGCAATGCCCACTTTTCTAATGACGAAAGTGTAAAGTCATGACAGCTCAGTATGTTTGGAAACTTTCAGAAAATTCGGTCCAGTGCAAGTAGCTAAAACTGATAACTAATTTTTTATGGGCGTGGCCCCGCCCACTTTTTTTCAATCATAAACACTCCCTGGTATGTGTACAACAACTTACCAAAGTTTGAGCCTGACCGGTTTTACAGTTTCGGAGTCTATAGCTAACACACACACACACACACACAGAGTTTCACTTTTATATATATAGATTAATTTTATAATAATTTCTATATCAATAGTGTTATTGTTATTGTAATTATTTGTTTGTTGAACATTTGCAAACTGTGTATGATTTAAATAAAATCTAACACATGTCAAGAGTTATTTAAATAATATTTACATTGTCGTCGGTTCAATAATACAAAGAAAAAAATTCAATGATGTAAATATGTTTGGAATGTCATTTAACTTGATTTTCATACTTTGCAAGTCTTTGTAATAATTTGTTATACTCTAAAAACAAATACATTTGCAAATATATAATTGATTAAAGAAATATTAATTAAAATCACTTCCACCATGGAAATTTAATTGGGAATTGAAGAAAAATGTTTTGCAAAAATGTATTTTTTAAATGTCTGTATTAAGAAATTAGATTTATAAGGTGTTTTTATAGTATTAGTGTTAATTACACCTTGCTCTTAGAAATTCAGACAATTTGGCTGTCACTTGACATATGTATGATTTGACAGCTTCTCAGCTGATTTCATTCTGATGCTTGTGTATAAAAACTATTGACAATGGAGTGAATGCAACACAAAACAATCGACTATTCTGAGATTTTTTTCCTTTAAGCCCACAAGTACCTGAAGGCTTATACGGCTTATAAATTATTGTTGTTTTATTTTTTCTTACTAAGTATCAAATATGTATGTACATATATGTAAACGAATTACATATACTCGAAAACTCAATTTGTACCTATAAGATGACAACGAAAAAGTCAAGTTTCATTAAAATCACATTAAAAGTAAATTCATAGGGATTCTTTTCGGGGAAAAATCCCTTTAACAAATATTTGTCTAAAAAAAAAATAATAATAATAAAAATATATGACATTTCCAACTCATAGGTGCACACACACACATACATACGTACCTACATACATACATAATAAACCGTTTTTAAGGCTATAAAGTAGCAGCAAACGGCAGGCAATTTATGGAATAAACATGACCTTGAAAATTAAATTTAATAAATATTTTCTCATAACAAAAACAAACAAGTGACAAACAAAAAAGAGCAAAAAAAAACGAATAAATTGAAAGTTTATCGAATCAACAGCTTAAAGCAGAAAAAATCATTTAAGCAGAAGCTGGAAAATGGTATGGAAAAAATAAAAGGAAAGAGAGAGATAGATAGAAGGAGAGAAAAAGCCACAACAAATATAAATATTATCCTGATGTAAACACAACACATATTTTAAGTGTTGCCAGAATAATGAACTTCAAATACATCACTATTATAAGAACAATTCAAACTGTTACAAAAATTTTTCCATTTGTGGTTACGAAATTTTATAAAAAAGTAATTTTGAAAAAGATTCCCATAGATGTGACATAAGAAATATCGTAGATTTTCTACTAGAAATTGTAAATCAAATCGAATAAAAAGATCAAGAATTTGTTCGCAGATAACTAGAATTCCTTAAGTCCCATTACTGTTATAACTTATCAAGAGCTAAAGTTAGGGTGAGTGTTACTAGTTTTTATACTCTTTACCGGTTGTGTCAAGCTTTGTCATTCAATGGTCTAAGGTATAAATATTTTTAAAATATTTAAAAATGCATCGCTATTGCACCGCATTGACATTCGCCTCATAACTTCCTGAGAAGGTATGAGGCAAATAACCACAAGTGTCCCTTTTCCCCCCATATTCTTACCATATTTAGCCCTAGAATAAATTATAGCCACGTTTTTTACCATTTATAGATATTATATGCTATAAGGGCAAAAACTTTTGGACAAATCGGTTACTAATCGGCAAAGTTATAGAGGAAAATTATTTGAAAAAATATATGTATTTTGGAACATCACGGTACTCAAACTCCTTAATAACTTTTAGACACGATAGTGAAAGCAAATTGCAACCTGTTGTCTTGAAAATTATTCTAGAGATAAACTAACAAATCGGCTTAAAACTAATGGAGATATAAGCCCCGAAATACAACTCTTTCAATTTTTTTTAGCTTCTAGCTTGACTAGCAGAATGTAATTTACTTTAAAAAAATTATAATCCGTGATTGTCACCATTAAAAAAGTGGCGTACAAATATTTTATTTATGGCTTAAATCTAGTAATTAAAAATGTACCCCGTTCAACCCCCTCAATATTGACATCAAATGAAAGCGATTGACAAGTAATTTATGATAAAACTTAAAATCCAATATGGCATCCTAAATCAAATGGCAGATATATGGGTCAAATATAGTAACTACGGTTTCGTCTCCTTCAACCCCTTCAATATTGGTATCAAATATGGCGTCGGAGATAATAACGCAAAATGCGTTTAACTTTAAATATGAAATTTAGGCTACGCTGATGGTGAAGAGTGTTATCAGATTATGCGCAATCGAATATAGCACACTTACTTGTTACAACTATGCTTTAACCTAAAAGTGACCGAAAACGTTTCTTATCTTTTACTTTTAACGTAACGTTTATGAATTTAAAGTTGTCATTTGAAACACAATATAGCGACTAAATTGTAATTTAAATTTATTATTATTTTTTGCATAAAACAGCGCAGATCAACTGTCTTACAAATATCCTAATTACAACAAATATACTTGCAAGGTTCTGTGGTTCAGTACAAATGCATCGCAATTTTTTATACACTGTACTTTCATATTAACATGTTTTTTGCAGTCTAAACGTCAAATTCCATATATAAATAGAGAAAATCTTTTAATGAAAGTGTCATGTGATCTTCGTCAGCTGGTAGTTTTTTCTTTACTTGTGTAAAATTTCAGCTGTCAAAATAAAAGATTAAAGATTGATTTTAAATATCAAAACAAAAACTTTTATTAAAAAAAATTCTGTCCAATTACAATTGCTTGATGAATAACTATGCGTTAATTTTTTGTAAAGTTTGACTTTTGTTAAACGGGCGAATTTACCCCAATTCGCCGAAGAGATCACTGTATAACAGTTGGTCCTGTTATTAACAGGTGTTATAGTCTATATAGCTTCTAGTATTAGACTGTACTTTGCAATTATTACATACTGAAATTAAAAAAGCACTGCGACACACAGTGCTAAATCAAATCAAATTTTCAATAAGAGCAAGTCTTCATAAAAAAAAATACAAAATTATTTTTCATTTATAAGTCCCATGTAGTTTTAATCGTTTTTATGATCTAATCTGGCGGGGGGATGGATCCAATAAACTTATAGGTCGATTATGGATTGTAACCGAAGTATAGTTTAGATGTCATTTGGCCACTACTTATAACCTTATAGTTGCCAATATAATTTTCTGTTGCAAATGTCAGTTGCCATCTCTTATATCCCAACTAGGGTTCGGTTGGTAATTTTGAGCAATGGCCTTTTTTTTTTGCTAATCGGTCAATGCAGCTTTTTAAAACTTAAATACAACGCGTCTTGACAATCTTGATGGCTTTACTGATGTTACCAATTCACGATTGTAGTCGAACACTCACTTTAATTAAAAGTTTAATCAACTGAACATGCTGCTGATCGTATTACTTGCTATTAGAAATCGGCAAAAGTAACTAAATAATAATAACCAATCTGGTAAAAATAGCCAGGCTACCCCAAACTGTTAACATTTACACGGCCTTATTAAGAACCCTTTAAACATCCTTTACACTTAATTAAAGGTATAAATAATTAATTTTTGCGCCACTTCCAAAGCTTTCTAAAATTGAATTGTGTTTCAAAATTCTTTTGACATCGGCAACTCTACAACAAAAATTGTCCCTCTTTACTTTAGGGAGTTAACAAAGAGAAAAAACAATAAAGTTTTCATTGACTATATATTTACGTCAATGAACGGAGCTAAACAATAGAAACAAAATTTGCCTTAAGCCCATTAACCAAACGCAAAAAAAAAACATCTAAAGGTTAAATATATTAATTTAATTTATTCTTACATTTTGACATGAAGGAAAACCAAAAATACAACACCCTGGAGAGAAAATGAAAAAAAAAACACGCATAGAAAAGTTTTTTAAACTCCCACAATTTCTAAAGAATAGACTAGACAGGGCAGCCGTTAAATGTCAAACATAGAACACATTTTTGTTTGTGGTACACAAATATAGACAAACGTCCATAGGCAGCGCAAAAATTTACAAGAAGAGAATGCGGAAAGTCTAAACATTTATATATGCATGTATGTATAAACAAAAAATAAATAAAATAAAAGAATAAAAGAAAAACAAAAAACAAAAAAATTCATACATTAAACTTGATATTATTTCAAGGTTATTGCCTCACTAATACACTCACAAATTTTTTGTTATATAATACAATGAAAGCGATTTTTTGTTTACTAACATAACGGAAGTGTATCCCTATGGAACAGTAGGGGGCAAAATATTCCTAAAGCTTAATTGAATATGACTTTGAACAAGCGAAGAGTATATTTAATAACAAACAAAATAGTGTCGGGGCATTATTATTATTAACGAAACAGAATTCCGACGTAACGAGAATTTCCACACAAATCAGCATCGTAAATATGTTGCACAATTCAGGAGCGATTTTGTATCTTATTCCTGTTTTCTTAGACTCTAATTTTGACGACAATCTCTCAATGTTTCTCTATTTTAATTAAAATTAATTAAAAATATGATCAAGTTATTTATGGCCAGGTTTTTTTTAATAGAACATAGATGGCTTTACGTCATCACTGGCATGTAATTCCATAATCTGATGGTGGTCTTAACACTGGGTTGAGTTTTTGACGACCAACCACCCGCACCCTTTGAAGCATGTTGTACAACTCAATCATGACCAAAGGCGCTAATTCTTGTTACATTAATCTTATACAGCTTATACAGAAGCATCCTGCTAAACAGCTCGGTACTAAAGGGTGGTTAAATTTTAAGGGCCGATCTTGAATGTGAACCCCACCTAAACGTCAAGTTTTTTTTTTGCATTTCACTGTACATTTCTCAATTTCAGACTAACTCAATTTGAACTATGGAAAGATACACAATCGAGCAACGCGTTAAAGTTATTCAGGCTTATTATGAATATGGGACTTCAAATCAAAATGCATTTCGTGCACTTCGTGATACTTTTAATTAACATAATCGCTCACAATCGGGAGAATTGCAAAAAATATTCAAATTTTAGTAAAACAGTTCTTTATAAAATGTAAAAACATCTGTGAATGCCTTCTTAGTTCGGTTAACGAAAAAAAGAGCAGTCAACCTCGACTAATCATCGTGCCTAACAATTGAAAATCAGCGTTGTCATTGAAAATTTGGACCACCGGATGGAGGTGTGACGCCGAGAAATAACAATAATTTCCTAAATAATTTGTGTTTTATTCAAAATCAACATCAACATATTTTGTCAAAAATGTTTTGTCGATTAGTGATCGATTTATACAACTTTTTTTACTACTATTCTAAGAGGCACATATTACCTATAAATATTAACAATATCTACTGTCGTAGTGTTGTTTGTAGGTTTGAAAAAATTTTTTTTTTTTGTAAAAATATGGAAAAACGGAGGCTCATCTCTCAGAAAGTTGTTTTTTAGTAGCGATTCATTCCCAAATATCTAAAAAAAGTCGTGCAACATGTGATTGTTTTTAAAAATTGATTTCAACCAACACGGACAGACGGACGTTACCTAATCGACCCACAGTGGTGCCAAAAGTAATCTTTTCCCGAATCAATTAATAACTTTAGTTAGACGCACTAGATTTTATATGAGTAGCTATTAGAACAAATGGAGAGTTCCAACGAAATCCTAGTGAAGGGTGTGGGGTCGCGGGTGCCCCTCATACAAAGTAATTACACGCGTGCCTCATGCGTGATTCACACATAACAATTCACGACAGTTGCGCATATCTAACAAAAGCACATAATTTAATGACAACAATAGTAACACAAGTCCTAGCCAAAGTCGCAATGTAATTTTCGTTGCTAAAATTAAAACGTGAGTCTATTAGTTTTCGTACATAACTTCTGAGGCTCACCAACGTGCAGCATACATTTTTGTTAAAGTAACGCTCATTTGTTTAAGCTTTAAAATAAATTAAAGTCTTTTCTTAATTGGGGTCAATAAGTAACTTTATGCCCCTTTAAACTGAGAAAATCATTTCCAATATAAACATTAAAAACCAAATCACTTTCACAAAATATTTTTATTACAAATTTAAGCAAAACATGTCAGTTTTCTCTAACAATATTAAATTTCAACGCGTCACTGCAAAAGCACCGTTACCTATTTGACATTCATTTTTTGCCTCATACATGTAGAATTTTACAAACGTTACCTTGACTTTTGTTTTTTAATTAATCCGTAAAATGAGCGCCTTCGGTCCCCAGATGCGGCTCCCCTATTCATAAGCTTTCTGAAAATATATACTTTATGGGGTCGAGAATAAATTTTGAAAATATTGTTACAGATTTATTTTTAAATAGATTAATTTACATTATAATTTATTTTAGTTGTAGTAGTTTAAGTAACTGTAGTTTTGTTTGTATTAGTTTATTTCGCTGGTTGTTCGAACATGATGTTAAGTTGTTATTATGTGCAGCATACTCTTAGGCACTTTTATTATTCCTGCATATTACTTAACATTAACGTTACGTCTTAATTTAAATGTAACGGTTTTCTAATGAACTAGTGTGTACATACGAGAACTTTGTCGAATGTTACCGAACACCACTATGTTACTATAAATAGCCGAACAACAAAGCAAACATGATCAGTATAACAGTAGACTTGTTAAGTGTGAGCTAACAGTGTTTTAGTGTATAACAATAAGTGAAATAAGTAAACCGACATAAAAGCAATATCTGAGTGTGTTTAAATAAAGTGCTCTTAATTTTATAACTACTTTCAACTGTTTTTGATTGCAATAAAAGAACTCAATGGGTATTTAAAGGAAATAAGCCAACGTTTATAAAAGGTATAAACGTAACAATATTAAAGAAACTGCAGGCGAAATGGCAGAGCTGCATTTACATACATATATACCCTTGGCACCACAGGTGAGGGTTATGAAAATAAATTTGTTTTCCATCATAAATTGTGGGACACTCTATACAACAGGTAGGAAAAACCAAATTGTTTAAGTGTTGCCGCTTTCAAACAATATTTTCCTTTAAAACTTTTTTTTTTATAACATTTCTTGTCAAAACCACAATAGTATTTAATTTTCCATACCTGGGAATCTAATCGCTTATATTTGCATGTAAACAAATACTAGAATTTGGCCCCCAGTTTACAAGAGAGATTTTTACGTCAATTAGTTTCATAACAAACAGATACGTTACGAATTGAATAATTCCATTGTGCTGCCTTAACTTCCTTCTTTGATTGCGTTCGGCAAAATGTCAATATTTTTTGTTATGAAATAGAGGAATAATAACAAAATACATAGAAAAACAATCGTGCCTTTTTTTGCCTTATTTCTTGTTTTATATCTTCAAACACATAATATTTACATCTACTTAGTAGGTAGCATTTATGGAACCCACAACAATTCAATGTTAAAAAAAAAAACTGCTTTATTACCACACATTACTAGACAAGGACATGCGTAGGAGTAGCCTTGACAATGACAATTAATCCCTCTTTAAACATTCTCTCTTTCTCCTTGAGAAATACACGAAAGAAAGAAATATTAAACAAAAAAATGAAAAAAAAAACGTGGGAGTGCTTAGGATTACAAAGCAACCAAAACCCCGAAGCACATTACAGAGGGAGTTAAAAGGATGCTTTTTATAAAATTTTGCGTCGTATTTATTTATATTGTTTTTTTTTTTTTGTTTTTTTGTTATAAACCAACATGGTGAATATGTAGTGGTATTTAAATTATAAGCGTTATTGTATTACTAAATTTAATAGTAGTCGTAGTATGTAGTAAGTAGCAAGTTTTCCTTGCCACTTTGCCATTTTGATGTTTTTTTTTTCTTTTCTTTTTTCATTGAAAAAGAAATTAATGTTTATATTTTACTAAGAATTTATTTAAATGACTCAAGGCTATTTTGGGACAAATTTATGCAGGGTTAATCTACATACATACAAACTTATACATATTTATTGAATATAAAATGAAAGAGTTTTGAAACAAATGCTAAATGGTTAATTTTAAAGTTTCGTTTTTCTACAAGTCTTTGTTATCTGGTTATTTTATTTGTTGTTATTTGTTGTTTTATTATTCATTTTTGCATAAGAAATCTTTTTGTTAAGAAACTGAATACAAATTTTATATGACATTTGTCATGACGTCTTTTTACTTGGGGAATTATTTTCTTTTATTTTCCGTGGAGCAGCAACCAAAGTTTTTGTTCTTTTGTTTGTATTTAATTCAATTGTTGTGAGAGGAAAAATAAATGTATAAATAATAGAAATTTAAAAAAAAATATAATAAAATTCCTTGATCATAAAATTAAAATATTTTAAAAGTTTAAGTTCAAAAAGGTACTTAAACACACACAAAGTCAAAATTTTTATAAAATAATATATTTATTAATTTTTAATTTTTAATAGTTATAAAAATGTTTAACATCTTTTCCAAAGAAATTAAAAACCATCAATAAGTTTTCTCCACAAAAGTTGAGTGAGTTATCGATAACTTTTTTACTGTTTTAGTTCGGAGAGAATTTTTTTGTTTATATTTTTTATATATGAAGTTTGACATTTGAAAAAAATGGGAGAGGAGAGAAAATTGTTTTTTATCTATAGACTGTGACAGCTGAAATTTAAAATAAGTGAAGAAAAAAATAATCAGCTGACGAAACAAGACTACCTGATAAATAAATGTGCCTTGTTTTGACATTAAAATTTTTTGCAGCTGATTTTGATAAATTTCTCGTAGAAATAAGTGTATTTCTTGCAGTATTTTTAAATATTTTTGTTGTCGTAATATTTATTCCACGCACTGTATAACAGCTGTTTCTGTTTGTATGAAAAACTCATAGTCGTAATTTAGCTCTGGTCGGGTCAAGAGTCCGCGCGTCATTGCCATTATCGTTTTTGGGCAATCAGGCCGTCCCTTTTTATCTGACTTTGAGAGTTTTACGTCTCACTCTCGCGTGGTTAATTGTGTGGCGTCGCGTAACTATGCGTTGGATACAGTTTCCAGACTATTCTACAATTAACCGCGTGATTTTATTTTAATTGGATTAACTGGAGGAGTACAAACTAAACTCAAATATTTACAACGGGAAGAGAACCAACTAAACTCTTTTTACTAAAGGAGTATCATATAAACTTGTAACTGGAGGAGTTCCATAAAACTCATTGTAATTATTGTTCAGATGTCTCCGACTTCCGATGCCTGAACCAACGGTTTGTAACAGGAGGAGAACCATAAAACTCGGTTTTATTTATTGTTCAAGTGTTTACGACTTCCTATACAGGGATATAGGTCAATTTACGGGGAAGTTACCAACGTGGGATACCCTGGCTTTTTGGTTATGTACCTATAGAAAAAATATAAAATACTAACACTTCTTACAATGCCCTTAAAAATGGAAATTATTTTATTTGCCGTAAATTAATATTTGAAAAAATTTTTTTGTGTTGCTGCTGCATCAATCGTTTTTTGTTTTCTTTATTTTTATTTATTTTATTTCACTTGTTAAACAATTTTTTTTTATTGAGCGCCATCTGACATTGTCAGCTATTTTAAGTCTATTAAACTTGGTAGCACTCAATTAAGTACATACATATCGAAAACAAGGTTGTGTTTCATAAAGTCTTATTAAAACCAAATCAAAACAGGTTTTATGATGGTTTTAACAAAATTGTTTCGTATAAAAAAAATAATGTTTAATTAAAATATTACAAACCAAATTTTTTTATTAAAACAACAGTTTAAATCTAAGTTTGTCATTATTAAAATTATTTGACAGCATGATTGTGGTAATCATAATTTAGTAGGCAAACTTAAACAAGAACCGCAAGCGGATATTCCGTTTAGCATAAATGCTAAAGTGACAAACCTAAACAATAGTATCAAAGTTGTGTAATTAACACTAGTGTTCACTTGGGTTGTTGGATAAAACCCACTAAATATAGACAAAAATGCTGATAAAATCGCTAGACTGAACTGAAATAGAAAATAGCTTAAATCACATTATTTTTCAATAATTACAAAAAAACTTCAGTTGTTGTGGTACAGCCAACTTCAGTACCTAAAGCTTTGTCAAAACTGAAATTTTCAATGGCAAAGCATTGCCGTTTCGTTGTTTCGGTTTCCTTTAAAAGTCTATAAAGCTCAACAATGTTGCCATATTTTCATAAAAATTTCTTACGTTTGCAAGCAAACTATTATGTTTTTGTTGTTTTGGCGTAACAATATGCGAATATTTACAGTTACTGTCATCTTTTCAATTATGGGCCGCATTTTTCAAATTCAATTCTTTTCTTTATCATTAACCCTACAAGCAATCGGCCTATAAAATTTTATTATGTACTATTTTTTAGCATTCAAATATTCAGTGATATATTCTTTGTAGTAAGCGCATTATAAAATATTATTCTATAATATTGTGAAAAATTTTAGTACCTAACTGTCTCTTTTAAATAAAAAACGCTTGATTGTTACATTTTAAATAATGTTCATTGAACTTGATAAAATAAAATTATTTTTCATGGTCATAAAAAAAAAAAACAAATACAAATTTGTGAACATTTACTTATTTGTGATTTTCTTACCAGTACTTTTCCTTGTTGTTGTATATTGTCCTGGTGATTTCAACCCCATCCCCTCTCTCATACACACCTACCTAGCCATGCATTTGAATAAAATATGTATGTCAATTTCAATTTAAACGTAACTGTACTGATAATAACAACAATAATATAAAAAAGACATTCTTGGGCATAAAAGACTTTTCCTCAAAAGAAATCCAAAAAAAGTTGAACAACAAAAATTTCCACATTTCCTTTATTTCCACCCTCAAATCTACAAAAAAAAAAGAAAAAAGAAAATATATGTTAAAGTATAAAAAGCACACTTTGTTAAACACAAAAAGTCATCACCGCTTATTTATAGCAACAAAAAAAATATGTATAGAAAAACATTTAAATACAAACATTAATTTAAGGAGAGAGCGAGAGAGTTTGCAAATGAGTGTGATTGTTGTAAACAAAAAATATGTTTACAATTTTTCCGTATAACGGGGGAGTTAATCACCCACAATCTACTGTGAGGAAAATGTGCAAAATTATTTAACACGTCAATACACACACCCCCACACTGCAGGCAACAATGTTCTTTTCATCATTATTGTTTTCCGCTCTCTACTTTTTTGCAAATACCAAGAGATAAACATAAACAAAGTTCAACACGAATCAAAACAAATACCGATGAGATTACAACGAAGAGGCAGCAGAAATATAAAGCCATTTTGCTCGACAGAGAGCGAAAGGAAAGGGAAATAAACAAAACCGAATTTAAACACAGAAAGAAAAAAGAAAAACATGTGTTGAATATGTATTATTCTGATGTATTTTGTGTGCTTGCGCACACATATTTATTTTGTTTATTAACAAATAATTGAAAAATTTCATGCATATGTATATAAGTTTAAACATCCATACATGAGTTTTGAGCGAATTATTAAGAGAGAAGTGGGTAAAAGAAGTAAACAGTTTAGCAAAGAGTACTTATTAAAAAAGTGGTGTGTTACTAATAAATTAGCATGTTAGTGCGAGGGTGGAAGGAAGCATTTGATAACTACATAGTTTTGAAATAACTTTTCGAGTGGCAACTGAAAATTTCAGTTTCTTTAAAAAAATAAATCAACTAAATTTATTAATATCTTCTATAGTAAATAAAAATTAAGAATATTTCTTTAGAAATCTTGTACTTCCATCCTCGTATAAATTTAAAAAGCGCACACCACTGCTAAGCTTTGCTACATTTTATTTTCTATACACTTTTGAACAAAGAACACAAAAAAACGTGTAAATGTGTTGGTGGCTCCATTTGGTGGGGTGAGCATATGTAGATGAGAACATATGAACCTAGAGCAGATAATAATATTTGTTGTTGTAAAACCAAATATAAATAAACAGAGAACCATTTTTAATCTATATTATATAGAAATAATATATAGTGTTTATATTATATGTAAACAAAGAAAAAGCTTTTCTTTAAATATCATGAGCAATATTGTGACATAAAGAGCGCAAACACTTGCTGATAGTGGATGAGTGAGAGTAATGAAAATAGCAACTAAATGGCCGTCTAGTCGTACTGTATAGTGGGACGTATGATTATTGTAAAAATTTTTATCAAACGGTCAAGAACGTTATTTTTAACACAACGCTTACAAAAGGAATAATTAAAAACTAATTGAAATATAATTAATAAAATGTAAACTATATAAAAAGATAATTAAAGATTGTTATATTGTACAAAAAAAAAAAAAAATATAATAATAATTTATAGATTAAGTTTGAAATTTAATTTTTAAATTATCTTAAAGAAAAGTTTTAAATAATAAAAAACAAAAATAAAAACGACCGTTAAATAAAAATGTTACAATAACAAAAGTAAGAAAATAATCAGAAAAAATAGTTCTATATTGTTAAAAAAACATATGTTAGTGTTTGTTTTTCATGTACATACATATGTATATATGAAAAATTTTACAAAAAACATGTATGTGTTTAAAAGAAAATTTCTTAAAATTCTGTTCTGTTTCTAAAAAAAGTTTATCTGTGAAGTGAAGAAAACAACTTAAAATTTACGTAAAAGCGTCATAAATTTTAAAGCTTGTTTGTTTTGAACCAGTTTTGAAAGTTTTTTTTTTTATTTCTCTACAAAGTTGAACCATAAAGCAACCAAAATACATGTATGTATGTAGGTATGTGATTTTTGTTAAAAAAAACAAATTACTAAAAATTTACATAATTTAATTACATACATACATACAAGCATTGTAGACTACATATTAAAACAAAAGTATGTATGTATGTATAAGCAAATGTACGTATGTTAATATATACACACCAACAAAACAAACCATTTAAAAAAAAAAGAAAACAAAAACGAATAATTTGTCGTCTCCCCCTATCTTGTATATTTTGTTTTAAGTTTTTAACACTGTTTTATTGTATTTAGGCATTGTTTTTAGTGTTTATATGTGTGTGTGTGTGTGTTTGTTCAAAGGTATATAAAATGTTAAAGAAATAATAAAGTTAAAACAACAAAAACAAAAAAACAACTAACTAAAATAAAATATATTAAAAATACTCTGCTTAAAATAATAATAATAAAAAAAAAATAAATTAACGGTCATCACTCTCTAACTCTCTTAGTCAATTGAAAAATTTCTTACACTTACGCTTCTATGAACAAGTATCAAATCTGTTGTCATTACCAAAACTTACACCATTTCTATTACGCAAATTTTAAAAACAATAATAAGGAATCAAAATCAACAAACTGGTGTTTATCTTAAATAACAATTGTTTGTTTATAAAATGTGCTGTGAGATTTTAAATGAATTTAAATATGTATGTATGTATGTATGTATATTTAATATGACAAAAGAGACATAATCTAAAGTTCTTGCCTTGAAAATGTTAAAGAAGTTTAATAAGTCGTTTAACAAATCATGCGATTTTTATCAACTCAAGGTCACATAACATCAAAATTTTGACAATGACGTGTTGTGACATATGAACTATCAACAAATATTTAAAATTAGGAAAATAAAACCGAAATCTTTAAAATCAAGACTTTGGTGCTGGTAATAAGTGAAAAAAAATAAATAAATAAATGAAATTTAAAACAACAAATTTTTCAGAAAATTTAGTAAAATTTTCTACTAAATAGATAAATAATAAATTAGTGTTCTATTTTTAATCAATCCTTTTGATTTATGTTATATAAAAAATATAAAAAAAAAATTATAGAAAAATAGAAATGGATGATTCCGAAATAAAACATTTCTAAAGAAAATCAAACTTAACAATAGCAGAATAGAAATCAGATTAGAAACTCAAAATCTCGATGTATTTTCTGTTAAAAAAAATTTATCAGGAAATTTTCTATAAAAAAATCAAAATTATCAATAAATTTTGTATAAAAAAAGTTTTCGATAAGTTTTCTATAGAAAATTAAATCTATTGATAAATTTTTTATAGAAAATTAAAGTAATCGATCATTTAAAAAAAATTAAACTTATCGTAACATTTTCTATAGAAAATTAAAGTTATCGATAAATTTTCTATAGAAAGTTAAAGTTATCGATAAATTTCCTTTAGAAAACTAAAGCTATCGACAAAATTTCTATAGAAATATAAAGTTGTAGATACAATTTTTATTAAAAATTTGAATCTATCGATAAGTTAAAAAAAAAAATATTTAAAAAGTTAAAGTTATTGATAATATTTTTTATGAAAAATCAAAGTCAGTCGTTAAATTTTATATTAACTAAAAGTTATCCTTAAAATGTATGTATATAAAAAACTTATTTTGCCGTTATATAAATTCTATATCAAACCTAAGTTATCAATCACTTTTTCTCAGCTGATCAATGTTATCGAAATCCTTTTCATACAAAATTAAAGGATAATTTCCGTATAGAAAATCAAAGATATCGATAAATTGTCTTAGAAAATCGCAACTGTCGATATATTTTACACAGAAAATCAAAATTATCGATAACTTTTAAATAGAAAAATCAAAGTTATCGATGACTTTCAAATAACACAATCAAAATTATCGATAACTTTAAAAAAAAAAAATTATAATTAATGATAACTTTTAAACAGAATTATTAAAAATTATCACAATTATCGATAACTTTTAAATAGAAAAATGAAAATCGTCGATAACTTTTAAATAGAAAAATCAAAATTATCGATAACTTTTAAATGGAAATTGTAAATTATCGAGAACATTTAAATAGAAAAATCAAAATCATCGATAACTTTAAAAGAGAAAAATCAAACTTATCGATAACTTTTAAATAACACAATCAAAATTATCGATAACTTTTAAAAAGAAAAATTCAAAATTAACGATAACTTTTAAACAGAATTATAAAAAAATATCGATAAATTTATAATAGAAAAATCAAAATCATCGATAACTTTCAAATATAAAAATCAAACTTATCGATAACTTTTAGGTGAAAAATTAAAATTATCGCCAATTTTTGTAGATATACATAGTATATTTATGTATAAAATCAAAACATTTCTAAAGAAAATCAAAGTTATCGATAACTTTTCTAAAGATAATCAGTTATCTAAAGATAATAAAAGTTATAGATATTTTTCTATAGATAGTGAAAGTTATTAGAATTTTTTTTCATAGAAAATCAAAATTTTTATAGAAAGTCAAAGTTTTTTAAAACTTTTCATTAGAAAATCGCAGTCGGCGATATCCTTTACATAGAAAATCACTTTTAATTGAAAATCAAAAGTTATCAATAACTTTTAAATGGAAATTGTAAATTATCGATAACTTTTATGTGGAATATCAGAACATTTCTATAGAAAATTAAAATTATTATATAGAAAAATCAAATTCATCGATAATTTTTTATAAAAAATCAGAGTTAACCATAATTTTTCCATAGGAAATCAACATAATTGACATATTTTCAATAGTATATTAATATTACCAATAATTTTTCTATAAATGTTCAGAATTTTTGGAATAGAAAAGCAAATTTATCGATCACTTTTCCTTTAAAAATCATGATTAACTACAATACGTTTCCTAAGAAGTTTTGTTAATTTTTTTTTTTTTTTTGTAAGAATTGAAAGTACAGGGTTGCCCATATTCGACGGACCCATCTGGCAACGCCATAACTTTTGACAGAGATGTCAGATCGCTTAATGACATACCGCGTTTGAAGCGTCAGTCCAAGCAGATTTTTACCATGCAACAATACACGAGACGCGAGCGCTCTGAAATAGTTGAAATTTACATTCAACAGAACAAGTCAATTGTGAAAACTCAACGTGCTTTTAAAATATTAAAAAATGTGAGAAGTGCGCCTTCTAAGAACACCATTAAGCGTTTATACGAAAAATTTTCGACTGGTGAGGCTCTTTCTAATCCGAAGAGGCCAAATAAAAGTCGACCAAGGCGATCGGCCGAGAATATCGCTGCCGTACGAGCCAGTGTTGAGAGGTCCCCAAGAACATCCCAAAAACGCCGTTCTCAGCAGTTGGGCATGGCTCGGTCCACTTTACAACGGATTATTCGCGTTGATTTGCATTTGTTCCCGTACAAAATTCAATTGACGCAAAGATTGTTGCCTGTGGACAAGCCTCGTCGATTGGAATGGGCCCAAAGAGTCATCGAAATGGCCGAAGATGACGAGCAATTTTGGAACAAAATTATCATGTCCGATGAAGCCCATTTCACATTGAATGGGACCGTAAATAAGCAAAATTGCCGTATTTACGCCACTGAAAATCCTCAGGAGATTCAAGAAGTGCCTCTTCATGACGAAAAAGTCACAGTTTGGTGCGGCGTTAGTGCGAAAACGGTCATTGGGCCGTTTTTCTTCCAAAATGAAAATGGCCATGCTGTTACCATCAACCAGGAGCGTTATCGCGACATGATGACCAATTTTGTGATGCCAATTATTCGTCGAAAGTGTATGAGGCAGTTATGGTTTCAACAAGACGGCGCTCCACCGCACACAAGTCGCATAACAATCGATTTTCTGAAGAATTTGTTTCCGGGCCGTTTGATGTCGAAAAGTGGTGATTTGGACTGGCCACCGCGTTCGCCCGATTTGACGCCGCCTGACTTCTTCTTGTGGGGATATTTGAAGTCAAAGGTTTACGTTAACAAGCCAAGGACCTTAGAAGAGCTCAAGGACAACATTCGTGAACAAATAGCCGCTATTCCGGCCGAAATGTTGGCGAAAACGATGGAAAATGCTGCAAAAAGGGCACAATACGCCATCAACGCCAGAGGCGGCCATTTGAGAGATATCATATTCAAAAATTGATGTAAACAAATCTACTTGGAAAAAATTAAATGATTAAGATTGCCAACCGCCAAATTTTTATTTTTTTCTTTGATTTTTTTAAAAAAAACATGGGTCCGTCGAATATGGGCAACCCTGTAAACCCAAAAATGTACAAAGCTTTCCGAATTGTAATTGTATTTTTTTTTAACTTTGGCCTAGCTACATCTAATTAAAATAATTTTTATACAAATGCGTTTGTATGTGTATGTTGTTTTGCATAATTATGATTAATACTTATTGATTAAATTCTTGCACTAACTATGTACAGAAATTAATATAGAGGAGAACTATAAGTAGAATACTCTGTGAGTAAGTAAATGATAATTGAATAAGTGAGTGTTGGTAATTGAGTAAAGGTAGAGTATGTCTTAGTATTCTGTTTTTTTTGGTAGTGAATGAGTGGAGAGTGTTTGAGTTTAATAAAATTAATTGATTTGACACGCAATGATTTCATGATAGGTACCCAAACTAAAAAAAAAAAATACAAATAAAATATGTATTTATTTGTACCTGTGAATTTGCACAAATATGTGTAAGCTTGTGATACACATACATATGTACATAGTAAGTTATAGGTATAAAAACAAATACACAAAATAAAAAACAAAAACATTTATAACAATAAAAACAACATCAATAAATAATAAACCATGTTTTTTGCTTTTTGTTTTTTTTTTTTGTTTTATTCAATTCAATTCAATTAGCATAGAATCAACAACAACAAATATCAGCGGTAGCAAACAAATAATAAAAAAAAACGAATACTAATAATAAAGTAATAAAACAGACAACAAACCATTTTTATAATACAACTGCTATCTATAATTGTGAGTTAAAAAAAATTAAATATAACACTTAAAAAAAAAATAACAATAATAAAACCATTTAAAAAAATGTTATAATTTTGTTACAAACTAAATACCTATAAATACTAATTTTTTTTTATTATTCTTATGAAAAATGTTTAATAAATTATTGTGAAATAGAATAGTACAACATACACTACAACGAAGCAGTTGGCGAATTTTGGTGAATCTTTTATCTTAAGAGGTTTATTTATTTGGATACAAAACATTTAATTTTCAAGGTTTGTTTTTGAAATTTTTTGATTGAATTCTGATTAAACATTATAAAATTAATAATTACAATATATGTATGTATATAAAATATATATTTTTAAGACAGCATAGTTGTTGTTAAAAAATTTAGCAATATGATTTCTTCAAAACGCGAATATACCTATTGTGTTAAACAAATCTGAAGGCCACAATAGACTTTGCTGTTTTAAATTTCTTCCCTATGCTTTCCCTTTCTTCCCTGCTCAACAACTTACTTTAATACACACATATTTATCAGTTTTGATGATTTCATTTTCGGGGCTTTTTTTTTTACAAAACAACAATATTTGTTTTATTTTGGAAATGTTTAAAAAAATATTTATCATTATTTTTTTGGTTTGTAATTCTTTTTGCGGGGTTGGCGGGATTTGTATGTTTGCCAAACAAAACACTTATGAAAATAACAAGTTTGTTTTTAAATACTTATCTTAATTCTATAAATAGAATGTCTGGTTTCATTTTGTTTGTCGCTTTGATTATCTAGCTGAAAAGGAATTTAGTTTTTAACTTCTGTTTTGGTTATTTGTAATACAGGGAGTGCCAAAAAAATAAAAAAAACCGCAAATGACATTTTTTTCTATTATGTATCGATCAATTTTGTATTTAAATAAACCATAAATTTCTATGGAAAACTTAATCACCAATTAATTATTTTTTTTTTTTTTTTTTTTTTGCCATTTATTTTAATAAACCATAAATTTTCTGTAAAAATGTTTGACATTTAATAAATGTTCTGTGACATACTCAGCAGAATGTTAAAGCTTTCGATAGGGGTATTCTTCGTTTAAACAACTACTTTTAGCAACCCCTAAATTGTTTACAACCCGTTAAGAAAGAAAGCAAAAAATACATGGTAATAAAAAATCCTAAGATATAAACTAAATAATGTTATGATATGCTAAATCAAAAAGTAAATTTTGAGTGTCAAAGTTATGTATACGAGTAATATGCAATTAGCAGATTAAACGAATACCCCTAATATATTTTTTAAAGTAAATTTTTTTAATTATTTCATAATAATCATTTTGCTAAAGCAAGATAATTTTTCGAAAAAAAATCAAAGCTTACTTTAACTTACTTAAGGCTATAATACACGGCATGTTTTTTACATCTGACTTTAAAATTTGTGAGACATATGTAAATCTACATCTCAGTCAAAATTTTACTTTTACGCTGACTGCTTTGCAGCAGCAGAGATTTCTGCCAACGACTGATGTCACATGTTTTTACAGAGGAAAATAGAGCGCACTCTAATGAAAATTTGTCAGATGTCTCAACGCATGTTTTTTTACAAAAGTAATGTTTTAAAGGTAACACACGATATGTTTGTATTAGCAGTGGAGAATTTGACAAGTCAGATGTAAAAAACATGCCTTGTATTAGCTCTTTTAGAGGAAACCAAATTTATCGATAATTTTTCAAAACATTTATACAGATAATCAAAGTTAACACTAGCTTTGCTCAAAAAAAAATAAAATAAAAGTTATCGATAACTGTTGTGGAGAAAAATCAAAGCTATCGATAGCTTTTTCATAAAATTACATGCATGTTCTACGGTTGATCCATTCGACCGTAATCTTGTTGTAAATGTTTTTTTTGTTAAGTTTCTTATATCATACAGAAAAAGCACTCTTTGCAAAAACAATTTGTATCAACTATATTGATTCAAAATGTTGTTTTGTTACACACATATGTTTTGCGCATGTGTTAGAAGCAACTTTAAAGGCTTATAACTTTCAAAATACTAAAGCAATTTCAATATTATTAATATTGAGCACATTCTTTTTAAATGTTTTATTAAAATCGATTGATTGATACCGTAAACTGTGTATCAGGAAAATAATTTGACTGTTAATATGTATATAAGAATATATGTACCTGTAACTTATAGAAAATAAAAGTTATCGGAAACCTTTAGAGTTGGCAACAATAACCGCAGGTTTTAAAAAAAATCAAAATTAATATTTTTCAACAAACCCATGTTTATCGATAGCATTTTTAGAGAAATTAAAAACTTAAAATTATCGAAAATTGTTTCATAAACCATCAAACTTTTCGATAATTTTTCTGTAGAAATAATTTGTAATAAAATTTGCTTAGGAATCCAAAGTTATCGAAAATCTTTTTATAGAATTTTAGATTTATCGAAAAAATTTTTTGTTGCAAATCATAATTATCGATAACTTTTTTTTATCGAAAATTGTTTCACAAACAAACTTTTCAATAACACTTCTGTAATAATAATGTGTAATAACATTTGCATAGATTTATAGAGTTATCGATACATTTTTTTTAGCAAATTAAATTTATTGCAAAATAATTTAATAACAACTAAAATTTATTGAACACTTTTTTAAGAACATCATATTTATCGATAACATTTCTTTACAAATGCACAGTTTTAAAAAAAATTTTTATAAAATCCCAAGTTATTAATAGATTTTAATATATAAATTAAAGTTATCGATTACTTTTTAACCTTAAAAACGAACTTATTGATAACTTTTTTAGTGTTCACTTTAATAAATTTTTTAAAAACTTCTCAAAATCAAAGTTGTTAGTAAATTTTCTGTTGAAAATCATAGTTATCGATAATTTTTTATCGCCAAATATAAGTTATGAATTTTTTCTGTGAACACTAAAATCAAAGTATAATTTTATGAGGCATAATAATGGTTTTGCATAAATCTACAAGTATCGATAACTTTTCCATTAAAATGTAGAGTTTTCGATCACTTTTGTGTATAAGTTGGGAGTTACCCCCATAACTTTTATATAAAAATACAGTTTGGATAACTTGTGTACCACGACAAAGTTATCGAAAAGTTTTATGTGAAAATCATATTCATCGATAACTTTTTATGGAATTGATAATTTGATCGAATTGATGAATATTTAACGAGAAAAAAAATCATTTTTACTATGAGCCCCGATGGACTAGTCAGCAGTGTGCTGTTCTGCTAGTTTGGGGGTTGCGGGTTCGATTCCCGCCGGAGACTCTGGACTTGTCTGCTTCTTTTCTATTCTATTTTTACTTTTCTATTCAGGTATCACAATGGGATCAATATAATGGACCCAAGTGAGCTGCACAACAGCTGCCTGTTCTACCTAACCTAACCTACTATGAGCATTTAAAATTATCGTTTAATTGTATGAGGCAACCTTCTCATGCAAATGTAGTGTTTTCAATAAATTTTGTGTGGAAATCAGCAGCTATCGATAAATTGTATATAGAAATACAGTTTTAGGTTATTTGTTTAAGAACATTCAGTTTAAAAAAAGTCAAACTTATCTAAAATAGATCTACCGAAATATAACACTTTGATAACTTGTCCATAGTTATCAATGATATTTTAAAGAATATTAAAGTTGTTGAAAAATTTCAAAAGATCTTAGATCACTTACTTTTCTTGAGTCAGTTAATGAAAATTGTTATTCAAATTCAAAAATTATCCAAACTCAGTTTTCGAAAATGTAACTAACGTTTTCATTCGATCTATCTAATTTAAAGCACAATTTGTTACATAATCTTATTCTTTTGGCTCTTATGACATCATTTCTCTTCCATACATTTTATAAAGTTCTAATTTGTTTGTTGTTTTGTGAATTGAATTTTTACCGTCTGTAATAACATTGTGTAATTAATTAAAACTTAGTAAATTATTTTATGTATTCACAACGTGTTCACCCAGACATAATAAAACCACCTGATAATACTATATGATTTTTTTTTTGTAATTATCATAACATTATTATTCATAAATTCATGATGTTTTCTTATCAAACGCGTTTACTTAAAAAACAAAAACAAAAAAATATTTTAGCACGTTAATTAAATCCTATCGTCTGTTATAGATAAATTAATCTCCTCTATTATTATTCAAATATTTTAAGTTTTTTTTATGTCGCTTTATGTATTATTTCTTTTATATTAGAGACATGCCTAATGAGACTTTGTTAAAGTTGGTCCTTCTCTCCATTTCTTTATATTAATCTGTTGGTCCTTCGTAAACGCCTTTTCTATGTTTCATAATAAAATATATAATTTATAGCGATCACATTATAGAGTAATATTTTTGCAATGTCTAGACATTATACTTAATAACAAACTAAATAAAATTATTTATAACTTCTTCCATAAAAAAATATGTATGAAGCACGTTGAACCGTGTTATGAGAAAAAAAATAAAAAAAAACAAAACAGTTGTCATTATTTCCTTATATAAATAAAACTGAACACTTTATTCTTATATAAAATATATACAAACAGTCTGGTATCATTAAGTGTGTTCTTTTTTTTACCAAACGTTATGGCTCATATCTTATCGCGAAATGTATTTTTGGTTTGACAAAAAGCATGACAAAACAATTTTATCTATGTATAAGACATGAGTGGGTTGATAAAAATCACTTCCAAAATAGTTCAGCACGATAAACATGAATTCGCAATATCTATATTAAAGGCTAATAACCAATCACGGCCGTCTCAGAAGGTGTTAGATAAATTACATTTTCTTGAAATAATTTTATTGTTTTTACGTTATTTGACTGCTAGTGTTAAGCAATTAACTTTGTCAACATTTTAAAGTTACAAAATAGCGCTAAATATCGATAACCCCTACAGAGATAAATAGCTATCGATAACTTTTCTACAGCAAAAAAAAAAGGTGTCGATAATATTTCTAAAAAGGGTTATTAATAATTTTTTTTGTACAAAATAAAATTTAACAAGTAAATTTCTAAAGAAAATAAAAATTATCGATAACTTCATTGTATTAAATCAAATTTATTAATAAAAAATCAAAAATAAACGATATTTTTTTTTGTTGAAAATAAAAGCTTTCAATAAGCTTTATATAAGAATGCAAATTTTTCGATAACTTTACGATAAAATATATAGTTATCGATAACTTTTCAATAAAATATAATGTTATGGATAATTTTTCAACAGAAACGCTAAATTATTGCTAATTTTTCTGTAATAATTCAAAAATTATCGACAATTTTTCTAAAAAAAAAACATCAAAGTTACCTGAAACTTTTCCTACGGAAAATGAAAGCTATCGATAATTTCTAAGTATAAAACAACAGCGTTAATTAACTTATCTATAGATTAATCGAAGTTATCGGCAATTTTTTTTTTGGATACCTGAGTTATCGATACATAATTTAATGATATTTTTTCTAAAAAAAATCAACATTGCTATCAATCATTATTGATAATTTTTGTAAAAAAAATTGAAGTTTTTGATAATTTTTCTAAATAAAATTAAAGTTTTCGATAAATATGTCGCTACTCGTATTAAATCAAAGTTATCGATATTTGTTCTACTAATCGATGGTTTTTCTATAAAAGTTAAAGTTATATAAAACTTCTAAAAAAAGTCGAAGAGATAAGTTTAGAAAAACGTTTAAGTTATCGATTATTTTTCTAAAAAAATTTCAATCGATAACTAAAAAAATTAAATTGTGCAGCAAGTTTTGTACAGAAAATTAAATTTGTAGATAAATAAAAAAACTGCTAAAAATAAAAGTTATCGATAACTTTGATATTAAGTTATTTATCGAAATTTTAAATGAGCAGTAAGTTTTCTATAGAAAACCAAGTTTGTCAATTCCCTTTTTTCAAAAAAAATTAAATAAAAAATAACTTTGCTATAACAAAAGTTATCGATAACTTTGGTATGAAAAATAACGATTACTGCTATAAAAGCAAAAGTTTTTGATAATTTGTCTATATATTATCAAGTTATCAAAAATTTTTTGAAAAAAAATTTAAAGTTATCGATAATGTTTGCATAAAAAACCAAATACATAAATTACTTTTTTATAGAAAATCAATAATATCGATACTAAGATTAAAGTTATCGCTCGTTTTTTCTATGATTATCAAAGTTATCTATTTTTTTCTTTTTAAACAAAAAATTTAAGTTATCGATATTTTTGAAAAAGTAATAGTTATCGATAACTTTAAGTTATCGATATTTTTAAAAAGTAATACTTATCGATAACTTTAAGTTATCGATAATTTTTCTAAACAATTTAATAGTTATCGATAACTTTTATAATAAAATCAATATCATCAGTTTTTTTTCTATATAAAATCAAATTTCAAATTGGTAAATTTTCTGTAGAAAACAAAAGTTATCGATAAAATTTGCAAGAAACACGTTTAACCTAAACACAAATCTCGGTAATAAATTTAGTTACGGATCGCATATAACTCAGTTTGGTTAGTCACTTTTGCATTTTTTAATCGTTTGAAACATTAATACAAATTTAGCACGATTAAGTTAATTAATGCTGTAGCGTAGGGTGCAAGAATTATATGATTTTGCTACAGAGATTCTTATAAGAATTCGAAATTTCGATGGGGCTTAAGTGCCATAATTTAGTTCACAAAATTTTGTTAGGAAGCAATAAAATAAAAGCTACCGATAACTTATGTAAAAGTTTTTAATAATATTTCTATAGAAAATCAAAGTTAATAATATCTTTTTTTTTTAAAACGTAAAAATTAACGATAATTTCCCTTAAAAAAAAGAAAAAAAAGTTTTCGATAATTTTTCTTAAAACAAAGTTATCGATAATATTTCCACACAAGTTCAAAGCCATCGATAACTTATTTACATAATCACTTAAATATTAGAACGTTTACAATAATAAATTTTAATTATGAATAAAATTTCCATTTCTTTAATTCAAAGCTCATATATTGCCCACTTACCTGCTGCTAAATTCGTATTTCTCCAAACTGGTATTTAAAAGATTTGTTCGAGTATACAAAACCTTCTTTTTCGCATTCTGTTTATAATTCATAGAATGAGAAGAAAACCAGATGGTGATAACGATGTGTGTATGTGTTCAATTATAAAGAAGAAAAGTTAAACTGAAAGTAAATATTAAACAACTTAAGATGGGCATGACGTCGTTGGTGGTATACATACATATAAAAATAATAATCGGCCATACATACATACATATATACATAAATAAGTGTGTATGCATGTATGTATATTTAATCATGTGCGTTATACTATGTGTGAGTGGTTTCTATATTTCATATGTAGTATATTATCTATGAAGATTTAAAAAGAAAAAAAAACATTTTACCCATAATTTTCTATTAGACGCATGCTGTATCTCTCTGCTGAACCCACAAAAAATATCTAGAATTAGAGAAAAAAAAATATTTTGTTAAACTAAAATCTAGAAATCTAGAAATAATAAATAAATTCGCTGCTGTTTTGAATTGCTTTGTTTATACATATGTATATGTATGTATTTTTTTTTTTGTTTGTGTTAATATTATTTTTATTCAATACTTTTTGATCGAATTTGAAACATTCTTTTTTCAAAGGCTCTTATTATTCTTACAATTTAAATTCTTTGTTATTCGTAACTGAATTTCACAATTTTTTTGTCTTGTACAATACAAATTTTAATTCTATTTGTAAAAGCAAGAATCTTATAAGCAAATATTCGTTAAAAAAAAATTGATTCAATTATCGTTTTTTTCTAGTATTCAAGGCCAATAACAGACAATGACCGATTAAAATTTTATTCGAAGTTGTTTTTTTTTATTATTATTAATTATTCCATCCCATGTGTACATTTTTATATAAAGTAAATCTAGAATATTAAAGAAAAATACAAAATTGTAAAGAGGAAATACATTCTAAAAGCGGGGGTGGAAATACACTAACGATGACAGCTTAATGGAATCGTTGTAAAAATTAATGAAATTACAAATTAAACGCAAATTTTAATTATCAATCAATTTTTTTTTAATTCAAGGTTAACGATAAGCTTTCTATTTTAAACTTAAAACTATTAGAGTTGCTTGTATAATATTTCTATAGAAAGTGAAATTTATCGTAAAGTAAGTTATCGGTAAAGGCCACTTTAGACTATAATACAAGTCGTACGACTTCAATTAGATTTTGTAGAAGCAAAATGTGATGAAATTCTCTCCGAACTCAAAAAAAAAGAGAGCCAAAGTATGATGTAAGCATGGTGTAATTACATTGATAGCGTAAAGGTGATAGCGTAAAGGAGAGCAATTTTAGTCTCTCCTTTTTTTATATGAAATTTGACAATTCTTGGCACTGAAATCTCTTTTTTTTATTAAGAGTTTGACAAACATTGGCTCACAAAAAAATAATCAGCTGGGCAGCCACCGCCACCTGTATAAGTGTACCCTGGAGTGTAAGTGTTTCTTGCATTTACACTTGTAAGTGTGAAGTAGAATCAAAGTAGAATGACTTAGAAATACATATAAACAAACTAGCAATCTGATTAACATAACAAATTTAATCGCGAGTACAAAAAATATTAGAAATATCTACTTTTAATAATTCGGTAAAAATTTTTACGTTATACAGTAGACTCACGGTAACAAAAACACTGCCTTACGAGAACGCCGGATAAGATGAACATAATTTTTTTTACACTGACTACTCTGTAGCGTGAACACAGTGAGAAAGCCTTATAACGTGAACAAATTTGTCGGTTATGCAAATCGTTTTCATAAAAAGGGTTATCACCGTAAATGATTGCACAGGTTTAGTTTAGTGTCTGCTGCAGATTTAGCATGGCCTAATCTAAAGTTTTTCGTGAAAAATGTCACAAAAACTACCAAAATTCTAAAGTTAAACTTCTTGTTATTGGAAAGGCAAAAAATTCTCGCTCTTTTAGAAATTTTGAATCTCTTGTGGACTTCAATTGCTCCAAATCGTAATGGATTACAGCTGCAATTTTTGAAAATTGGTTTAACTTATAATGGACGCTCTTGGCTATTTAAATTCAACTTGGAAACGTCTTGAAAAGAAAGCAGTAGCAAAATGCTGCCTGAACATTTTTATTTCTTTACTTTACGTCTAGACGAGTCATTGAGTTGTCCAGACTAGTTCAAAACTTTCAAAAAATTCATGTTCTTTGATATGGTTAAAACGTATAAAGTGTATTTTGTCGCAATTTTTATGTGTCGTCTCTTTCTTTCATATTCAAAATGCCTTTTAATATCAGACATCATTGTTCAAACAAATGTTCTGACAACGCTGTTTGAACAAGGACAAAAATGGTAACACATTTTTTTAATTAATTTTAAAGTACTTTTTTTTCCTTACAAACCATATGTACATGACAATCCAAAATACAAAATAATATATGAATTTGAGTTAAATCATTTGTCTAATTTATTTGAATATTTTAAAGAGTTACACCTTCTTTAACATGAACAACTTCGCAAACGTGAACACGCTCGGTTTTTAATAGTTCACGTTACCGCGAGTCTACTGTATTTGCTTAATTATACCTTGTATTTACATGTTTTTGAAATTGTATGTATTTTTGTTTTTTGTGCTCATATTTGATCTCGTATCTAGTGAATAACATTTTTTCCAATTAGAAATATTTTTACTCAATTTATATTTTAAATTCAAGTTTCTTTATTAATTTCTATAGTTTTTAAGTGTTTCTTTTACATTATAGACTATAAATTTCACTTAGAAATTCCTTTACAATTTTGACCAAAACTTACTTTGACTTTCAAATGTGGACCACTCCCGAAAATCACTAAAACGCTCTTACAACAATTAATATTTAAATTGTGATTAAATTTGCAACAAATACGATCAACCTAAACGATCTCTGTAGCCTATCGCATTTAACTGTCAGTTCAGAAAATCACCTTACCCCCCTTCAATCTTTTGCATCGTCAATACAAATTCAGCCCCATAAATTTTATTTGGTGTAGTGTAATATGTGATTTTGGCATAGGGAATCTAATAAGGATCTAAAATTTCGATCGAGTATTTAGCCCTCGAAATTCTGTTAAGAATCAAACTTGCAAGTCTTAATACACTTGTGACTAGTCCACTATGAAACCTAGAAAATCAAAATAATCGATACCTTTTTTAAATAAAAAAAAAAAGTTTCAAAAACACATGATTTGTATGTTTAATGTTGTAATTGAATTGTTCTACACACTATATGTCAATGGGACACCACATGTCATCCACTAAAATAGTCTTTAATTTACGCTAAAAAAACTCTTATTAAGCACCAGTGACAGTCACTGTTTGACCAGCCTTATTTTCACAACAAAATAATGGTCCTTGATGCCGCTTCAGAAGATGATTCTTAACACGATTGTTTTTCAGCAATAACATGTTGGTTCTCTAACTCTAAAATAAGCTATTTTCACGCTTTACAAACAATCTATATGAGAATATTCTTTATCGTCTAGAATAATTTTGCTGGAGAAAACTTCGCAACTTCAACAAGTTTAGGCAGTGTATGGTCATTAGGCTTTAGTTGTTGTGTTCTCAAGCAAACAATCTATTGAAATTGGCTTCTGATTGATTTGTTTTACAGTTAAACCTCCGCTTGGCACTAATGCTAAAATGGCAAACCTAAACCAGAGCTTCAATGTTGTTGATAAAACCCATTAAATAGAAATAAAAATTAAGATAAAAACTTTGCATTAACCTGTTTTGCAGCCAACTTTATTAACTAACGCTCCGACAAAATAGAATTTTCCAATTACAAAGCGTTGCCGTAACGGAGTTTTTGGATTGCTTTATACAAATTGTATGGGCACAATGGCGAATCAATACAACAGAGCAACTTTTTAGTAGATGCTGTCTGTCAAGGCGAATTTCTTTATCAGGGATGAAGAAGTTGTTATGATCTGTTTGATTTAATTTGATTATTTAGAGGATATATATTTGTGAAATCCATAATAAAGGATGTAAAAACAACAAATATAAATAAATTTAATACACTTAAATTTATTGTTTAATACCGAAACGAAAATCTCATTTTCCATCCCTGCATAAATAAATATTATAAAGGCGAATTCAACAAATTTTAAAACTGCTTCCCGATCAACTGTTGCGACGAGTTAAACTAGTGAATATGCCTTGCAATGTTTTTTCTTATGTCCTTTTTTCTCGACACTCACTCTCTCTCTCTCTTTACAATGTTGCCATATTTTCATTAAAATTTCATACATTTTGTAAACACAACAATAAATATATATTTTTGTTGTATTGGCGCAAATAAAAATAAGAACAAAAAAATTAAACAATAAAATGCGTGAATTCAACTTTACTGCCTTCGATTTAATTATCGGCCGTGTTTTTTGCGACACAGCTTTTACCGACACAATTTTGTTTAAGTAGAATAAATCTCACGCATGTGAATAAATGACTTAAGTCATTTTGTTAATAAATTTAATTTTTACTTTTTCTCAACTTAAAAAAGTTGATTTAATATTTTATTTAAAAACATTCGTGCATATTTTGCAGTTTTGAATAATTTTTTTTATTTTTCTTTTTTTTGATTTTTTGTTGTTCTTGTTTTATATGCAACTAGCCAAACCCGGCGCGCGTTGCTACGCCCCTTAATGAATCGAAATGCATTCTGAATTTTAATTGAATATCAAGTGCACAAACCTAAAAATTATAATTTTTTATGGGCGTGGCATTTCCCACTTTTCTAGTCACGAAATTGTAAAGTCATAACAGCTCAATATGTGTGCAAAGTTTCAGAAGAATCGGACCAGTGCAAGTATCCAAAAATTAAAATTGTTTTTATGGGCGTGGCCTTGCCCACTTTTCTAATCACGAAATTGTAAAGTCATAATAGCTCAATATGTGTGCAAAGTTTCAGAATAATCGGTCCAGTGCAAGTACCTCAAAATGATACCTTTTTTTTATGGGCGTGGCACTGCCCACTTTTCTAATCTTGATATTATTTAGTCATGACAGCTCAATATGTGTGCAAAGTTTCAGAAAAATCGGTCTGATGCAAGTACCTCAAAATTATAGCCTTTTTTTATGGGCGTGGCCCCGCCCACTTTTTTAATCACAAAGTTATAAAGTCACGACAGCTTAATATGTGTGCAAAGTTTCAGAAAAATCGGTCTAGTGCAAGTACCTCAAAGTTAAAACTTTTTTAGGGGCGTGGCCCCGCCCACTTTTCTTATCACGAAATTATTTAGTCATGACAGCTCGATATCTGTGCAAAGTTTCAGAAAAATCGGTCAAGTGCAAGTAGCTAAAACTGATAACTAATTTTTTATGGGCGTGGTCCCGCCCACTTTTTTTCATCCATAAACACTCCCCGGTATGTGTACAACAACTTACCAAAGTTTGAGCCCGATCGGTTTTACAGTTTCAGAGTCTATAGCTAACACACACACACAGAGTTTCACTTTTATATATATAGATGTACGTACGTTAGTACGTACTACTTCTTATCATTTGTTTTATTTTAAATGTGTTGACCCACAAATTTATTGTTCTCATATAATGATGCAATAAAACAACAATTGACAGTCATCTTTATTTCAACAATCAACTTAGAAAAAAAAGGACAAACGATTTTGCAAAACTTGTTTGTATCTAGTATATAGTTTAAATGTAAAATAAAGAAATCAAAATATATATAGGGAACAATTCTGTGGCAAAAAGAAATAACTGCTTAAGTCGATATAAGCAAAAATTTAGATAATAACGCCGTTGGAATCCCGAAATTCAGAACTGCCCTCAGGCGAATTTTAAACAACTTTTCTTTTTTTATATTTTTTATTCAATAATTAAACAAAAAGACTAAATATAATTCCTCAGCGCCAAAAGGCATTACAGAGGTGAGTTTTCAAAATAATATTACAGGAAGTTATAACGTAAAAACTTATTGCCTCTATTCTTTCAACGAACAATATCATATGGAATTATAATTTATTTTTAATTATAATTTAACTAAATGTATAAGAATCGATATGCCGAAATTTATTTAATATTTGGTGTCTATCAAGACAATCAATTAATAAACTCAAAAATTAAAAAAAGTGCTTTCCTGAAAACCTATAAAAATAGACATAAGCAGTTTTTCCTTATTGCTACAGAATTAATTAAAAATTAATTAAACGTTCTCTTGAAACGTCATGTTGCGAGCAGTTATACGTCAATTGTGTTTAATGTATACCAGTATGCAGTGTTGATTTTCCTTCTCTATTGGAAATTCTATTGGAAATTTCATGCCTGGTGGTGGTCCATGATGTTTACTTAAAGAACAATTAAATTGAAATTTATTTAAGTTTCGTTAATTAAAATCATGAGATGTTGGGCTTATCTCTGCTAATTAAAAGCTTTAAAACTTTTTTCAGTTTTTTTTTTTGTTCATTTGGATGTATGTATGTGTGTATAGTGTATATACATTTCTTTCTTTGAGCTTTTCTTTACCTTAAATTTAAACAAAAAATCCAATTTATTAAACAAATAAATATTTACATTAAGAAATAAACTCTTTATAAAAGTTATTTGTTATTGCAAATTTTGCATGTGCACATTAATGAGTATTTCCCTTAAAGCTTTTCTCTAGGGTGAACAAACTGTTTTGAATTTTATTCAGCTTTAATTTCTCAGAATTCATTTATCATCTATCGTATACTTTGTAATCACTTTTTTATACCCTTCACCTGTGATGCCAAGGGTATATATAGCTTTGTCATGCCGTTTGTAATTTCTACAATTTTCATTGCCGACCCCATAAAGTATATATTTTCTAAGAGCTTACGACTAGGGAAGTCGATATGGTCATGTCCGTCTATCCGTCTGTTTGTAAGTTGGTTGAAATCAACTTTTAGAAGCTCCACATTTTACTCAGATCTGTATGCAAATATCCGGGAAATAATCGCAACTATAGTCCAGCATGATTGCTTTTTAACTTTTTAAAAAATGAGCAACTTTGTCTCTGTTTTTCCCATATTTCTAGCACAAAAATCAAACATTTTCAGCCCTAGGTTAATTTATAGAGGTGTTCGTACTATTTATAGGTTAATGTTGGATAAATTGGTTACTAATCGACAAAGTTATAGGCAAAAATAATTTGAAAAATATATATATTTTTTTAAAATTTATATCAAGTTAATAAAACTCCTAATTATTTTTGGACATGCTTAAGATACCAGAATACAAGCCATAGTCTTAAAAATTATTGTTGAGAATTATTGTTGAGAAAACTGAGATATAACCACAAAAATACAAATGCTTCGGTGTTTTCCCCATAATTTCTAAATGAAAAACGATTTTTTCAACTGCTGGTTTACAGAGAGAAACGATATGGTCTTCAAAAGATTTTGGCCAGTAAAATATAGTAAATAATGAAAAAGACAAAATCCAAGATGGTGTCCGATATAAAATGGCGGATATATGGGTCAAAAATGGAAGTTACGCCTTTGTCCCCTTCAAACCCCCACAATATGGGTATGAAATAGAAAGTAGAAAGTAGTAGGTTAGGTTAGGTAGAACAGGCAGCTGCTGTGCAGCTCACTTGGGTCCATTACATTGATCCCTTTGTGATACCTGAATAGAAAAGTAAGAATAGAATAGAAAGGAAGCAGACAAGTCTAGAGTCTCCGGCGGGAACCGAACCCGCAACCCCCAAACTAGCAGAACAGCACACTGCTGACTAGTCCATCGGGGCACCCCAAGTAGAAAGTAGTACTATTCAAAAAGTTTGAAATCCAACATGGCGTGCCAAACATAATGGCGGATAATTTTTTTTCTCAACCTATCAATATTGGTATCAAATGAAAGGGCTTGGATACTATTTTACAGTTAATTATGTAAACTTTCAAAATTAAAGATGGCGTCGGAAGTAATACAGCATCTAACATATAATTTAAGCTTAGCTACGATACAGTCACTATACTTTTACATTACAGTGAAGGGTATTATCAGATTTGGCATGGCCGAATATAGCATTTTTACTAGTTTTTATTATAATCACAATTGTTTAATTCTTATTTACATTTAACAAAAATTAAAAATAAAATAATAATAAGCGTGGCCACCATTTCAACTACAAAATCATCTAATTGCTTGCTTTATAGTTTTAGTTTTCTCAATGACTTATTTGTTATCAGTTTTATTTATTTATATTTTTTTGTGTAATATTTTCTATAAAAACTTTCAATTAACACGTGACTTCAAGAGGTTGTAGAAGATGTAAGGGAACATGTGTAACAATACACATGTCTTTAAATATTGCTTAACACAAATGAAATGGGGAAAATTTTTATTTTATATTTTATTCCCAATGTATGTATGGATGTATGAAGGAGTGTGCACAAAAAAATATTTATTCCAAAGTTTCTCAATATAAAAAAAAACAATGGGTTCTAATCAAGTCAATATTATCTTATACTAAGGTCTTTCACCCCATGCCAGGTTTGTTTTTTCAAGGTCAACAACTTTTTTTTATTTTATTTGTAGAGCCTAGCCAAATAATGTTTTATAACGACATTATGAACTTTTCATAATATATTTTATTTCATTAATACATTTAATTAAGTTTTCTTGATTTCAAGATTTTAATGATATTTGTCACGGAGTTCCTAAAACTAATTAAAAAAAAACTCATTAAAACACTTCTGGAATTGCTTACCTGCTGCCAAGTGCGATTGTAGAATGCAAGATTTCTAAATGCAATGTCCAACTTCGCGGGTCTCTGTTTTACAATTTCGTACTGCTAAAAAAGGTAGCAGCAAAAAACGAAGAAATATAAAAAACTGCTATTGAAATAAAGTGTTCTTTCTTCTTCTACTGCTGAAGTGTAAGCAGTAAGCAGACCTACATACTTTGTTGCGCTTTCGTATGCAAACAATTGCAGCATTTCCACGTTGCAACACGGTAGGCCATGAAGTCTACACTGCTTAAAAATTAAAAGAAAATTTTTTTGTTTAGTTATAGAAAAAAATACAAGATTTAATTTTTTTGACCGCACTCCCCACAAACATATTTTTACACTGAACTCATTGTACGCGAGTTGTTTCTTAGATCTGTTTTTATCAACTTTGATTCTTAATAAATTTGACTATTTTTTTCCTTAAAGTGAACATTAAACTCTTTAAAATTATCTTAATGAACTACAGCTTTTAACAAAAAAAAAAGACATAAAATTGACAAATTGAATGACAGTGCTTATTATAAAGCTATTAGATAAAAGTAAAGCAAGACAGAATTATATGTTCGGTTGATGTGTAGTTTGCAAGAATATAAAGGGTGTTTCAGTAATTATGCACTTTTAAAATTTAGTGTAATTTTTTGGGCAAGTGGCAACTCTGAAATTTGGCAGATGTCACATATGTATGGGCCTGTTCGTAAACGCATCACTGCGCTGTATAATATGATTACTTTGCGCTGCCACTGCAAATCATATGTTGCTGATGCTTGTTTTTGCTTATTTTATTGCTGCATTTACGAACGAGCGAACACTGCGGAAAATGGAAAAAATTATTATAAATTTAATTTGTGAATTTGATAATACAATATCTGACATATATTTCACATTCGAGGCTAAAAATGTTTAAAAAGTAAAATAATCAAAAATAAATCATAAAAAACCACATTCTTTATACTCACACATCTATTGCATCATCCATTTTTGTGATTAGTTTTTTGTATTTATTTGCGCATAATAGACTTTAATGTTGCATTTACGAACAGATGACAGCTGCAGTGTTGCCAACGTTTGCATTTACGAACATTGTGCGCATAATATGCACAGCTGTGATGCATTTACGAACAGGCCCTTTATTTCGATTATTAAAAATGCAGCGCTTTATGAAAGAACAACGCGTTATAATTGTGCAAAATTATTTAAAAAATTTGAAAAGTTATGCTGAAACCATTCACAAAGTTTAAGTCGAAAAAGTGCACCTAATGTGTCAACCATGAAAAGAGTGGTCAAAAAAGGTTGAAGAAACTAGGTCGGTCATGGACAGTACTTAGACTACCGTGTGTCAACGTACCGGTCGGTCTCTTGAAACGCCATCGTTCGCAATAACTTAAAATTTCATGAAGCACGATGCAGTGAATTTTGACAAAAGACCTCCAACTTCATTCGTACAAAATTAAGTTTAATCATGGAAAGCACCGGTAATTCATTCAATGGCTAATGGAGTAAAATGAAGTTAATGCGAATTAAAAAAATCTGATTTCCATCTGATTAACTTCTTGAAGACACAAAATTGTCTAGTTGTCTCTAAAAATTCCTTATTTAATTTATGAGTAAAACAAAAGGCACTCCCAACGAGTAACTGCCTGGTGCGGGAATTAGTCAGGCGACGTAATTGGGCCTTACTTTTTTGAATATGAATCACTGCAAGATTGTGAACGACAGTGACTGTGATAACGGAGTTCTCGCGACTTCAACTGAACGACATGTGGTTTTAGCAATTCGATGCTCATGAAATCATTAATTTATTGCAGCAACAATTTCCACAAGAATTTTTGATGTTAACTGGCCACCAAGGTCTAACGATTTAACGTCATGAGTTTTAATTCATTGGGATTTTGTGAAATCACAGGATTATGCAAATAAACCATCAACAATTCCTGAGCTCAAATTTGAATTTCAACTTTTAATTGGTGAGATCCAGTCACACATCTCAATGAAAAAGTCATGGAAAAATCATTAAAAGAGCAATGACCTGTCATCAGAGCTATGGCGGATATTTTTTTAATACTTAATCGGAACATGTCTTCTTTGCAATCCAATATAAAAATCACAATTACTCAGGAAATACTTGTTTTTATTTTTAAATTAAAAAGTGCATTCTTCTGAGACACCCTTTATTTAATGTATTACTGCCGTATTCATAAAATATATTTCAGGTTTATTTAAGGCTTATTTGACTGATGTTGTAGAGAAATTTGTCAAATAACCCTTTAATAAACCAAAAATATTTTTTATGAATACGGCAGTTAATGTTGCAAGCAGATTTTTAAGTCTACCGGGGGCTTTGACACTTGAATTCAAAATCATTAAATAAAAGTAAAGTATATCAAAAAAAAACGAATAACAGATTTGAATCAAGCAGCACTTATGTAATAGTGTTGGCAACTCTAGAGAAGAAAAACTGTTTGACAGCTGACAGTTAAGGGCGCAAACAAATGCAGCATTACGTACGGTCCACAACAACCATTGATTTGTTCGAACAACGAAAAATTTTTTGTGTGCACATGAATTTGCTTGGTGTGGACCGCTGTTGTCGATGTTTTGTTCTTGTTCAAATAGCGTTGCCAGAACATTTGTTCGAACAACGATGTCTGATATTAAGAAAGAAAGAGAAAACACATATAAAATAGCAACAAAATACAATTTATACGTTTTCTCTATGTCAAAGAACATGAACAATTTCTTGACAGTTACTCTGCCGACGCTTTGTTCTAGTCTGCACAAATCGATGGGTCGTCTAGACGTGAAGTAACAGAAGAGAACAATGATTCTTCATTGTGGAACATTTAAAATTTAAAAAATAAAATTTAAGTTTGAAAAAGATTTACGTCTTCATGCTTGCAAACTTCGTTCAGTTGACACAAAACTGAAATCTAATGGCCACGCAAATCAAAATCATCCTATTCTATGAAGTTTTATAAAGTGTCAGAATACAAGCTTTTGGTTCAGATAACACACATGTGATTGTCGAAAAGCAAATTAATGAAAACATTTTTTTTTTGTATATTTTCCCCTCTATTTTACATACTTACGAGCACCACTTGTATTCTATAATAGTTGTTATCTTTTAACTTTGGGTATTTGAAACAAATATTTTAACAGCTGCTTGTTTATTTGTTTAAATTTATATTTTTTCCCCTATTATTGTGAAATGAAAACACTGTTGTTTTTCTTTACTTCGAATTTCATGAAATTGTGTTAATTTTTCTGTTCAACAGAAAACAATTGAGGTTAACAACATATTTTTATTTATAACAAAAACTTTTAATATATTTTTACTTAACACTTCTATGAAACACGAACTTTTCATAGGCCGCCGCCTATTTGTTATTTTGCAAATCTTAAATGATGAATTTAACCCCCATATTCCCTCTATGGTTCCGTTTAGCGCTTATGTATTTGCATATGTGCTTTCTTTGTGACATCAATGCAGGCAAAATCTGTGCACTTAAAAAAGATAAAAAGAAAAGAAAATAAATACCCGTATTTGCAAAGAAACTGAAGAGAATCTTAAAATAACTCAGCACTAACACATTCACAGATATATTTGTCTTTTTTATATGATTTGCAAAAAATGTCATTCATTGTGGCAAATATGTATTTGACGAGGGTCGTTTTAACATTGCCAAAAATCTTTAGCAACGATCCGTACACATTTTAACTGGAGATCGTAGGCGATCGTTAATTTTGGTTTTTGTCATTACGAATATAAATTTAAATTTTAGCCAAAACAAAGAAAAATGTTCGATAAATTCTTTAATTGCAAAAAAAAAAAAATTATTTGAAAATTAAATTTTTTTATCGAAAATTAAAGTTATTGTCAATTTTACTATAGAAAATCAAAGTTATCGATAACTTTTGATATAGAAAAATCAAAGTTGTCGTTAAGTTTTTTTGGGAAAAGTTATGAAAGTTATGCTTTCTTTGTAAAAAATAAAAAGATATTGATAACTTTTGTATAAAACATATCAATTAGAAGGACAAAGTTATCAGTAAGTTTAATATAATTTTTTTTGTGATAACTTTTCTATACAAACATATCGATGGTCGCAGGTAGATAGGCCCTAGCTTGTACTTTTTACGAAATTAAGTTTTTCAGTGATTTCAATACATGTCAAACAAATACATAATTAATTAAGGCAATAGTATCAAAAATAACAATTTTACAAGCGATTTTACAAAAGAAATTACATTATGATAATACAGTGTCTGTTACGTTTTTACCTTCTCCTGTAAAATTACAATTATTTGAATTAGGGTCTCTCTGCTTGTGACCAACGATATATAAGTTGTTACTAATTTTTTAATGCAAAATCGGTTAAAAAAAAACAAAAAATATCAATTACTTTAATATAGAAAATCAATGTTATCAATAACTTGTTCATATTTAATAAAAGTATTCGATACCTTGCCTATATAAAACAAATGTTATCGATTATATTTCACATAAAGTAAACGTTATCGATAATTTTGTCATGTAAATTAAAAGTTATTAACAACTTTTCTGTATAAAATAAAAGTTACCGATTGCTTTTCTATAGAAAATTAAAGTTATCGATAACGGTTTTGTACAAAATAAAATGTATCGATAACTCTTTTATGTAAAATTAAAGTTATTGATAGTTTTTTTTATATAAAATAACAGTTATTGATAACTTTTCTATGTAAAATTAAAGTTATCGATAACTTTTGTAAATGAAATTGAAATTGTCAATTCCTTCTCCATATAGAATTAAAGTTATTTATAACTTTATTTAAAATTTAAGTTATCGATAGCTATTTAGCATAGAATAAAAGCTATTTATAGATAACTCGCTTGTTTTATATACAACATAATTTATCGACTACTGTCCATATAAAACAAAAGTCATTGATCATGTTAAACATAAAGAAACCGTCATCGATAACTTTTCAATTATGAAGTAAACGTTACCAATTAGTCTTCTACATAAAATAAAAGTTACCGTTAATTATTTTATACAAAATTAAATGAACCGATAACCGATAATTTCCATATAAAATTAAAGTTATCGGTAATTTTTCTATATCAAATAAAAGTTATTGATAATTCTTTTATGTAAAATTATAAATATCGATATAAGATATAAGTTTTCTGTTCAAAATTAAAGTTATCGACTACTCCTTATTAAATTACAAGTTATCGATAGCTATTTAATATATAACAAAAGTTTTATACCTATAACTTTTCTATAAAAAATTAAAGTTATTGATTGAAATTATCTATAACTATTTAATATCAAATGAAATTTATCGATATCTATAACTCTTCTATAAAAAATTAAAGTTATTGATTGAAATTATCTACAACTATTTTATATAAAAAAAAGTTTATTAAAAACTGTTTATATAAAACAGAAGTTGTAGCTAACTAATTTTTAAAAAATTTAAGTTATCGATAACTTTTATATGTAATAAAAGTTACTGATAACAAAAGTTGTCTATAACTTCTTTATGCAAAATCTATGTTATCGATAAAAGTCAAAGTTCTCAATAGCTTCTCCATAAAGAGCAAAAAGTTTTCTTTCGTGGAAAATTAGCATTATTAACTTTTATATTTTATAAAATTTTTTGATTTAATAGAAAAACAAAAATATCGATAGCTTGTCTATTAAAAGCCAAAATTATCGTTTAATTATTTACATAAAATAAATATTCAGACTAAAATTGTTTAAACTCAAAATTACTATAATACTCAGAACAAAGTTTTCTATTTTCTTAAAAAGGTTTTAAAAAGTTTCAAAGATTATTCTATCGATCTAATTCATAAAAATTGAATCAGCTTTATAATTGGTTTCTTAATTAATTTTTCATAGAAAATCGGTTTTACAAACCCCTAATAAGTTTAATGGATAAGCCAGTATAATTTTAACATAATTTTGTAACGACCCTGCACTGTATACAGTGCAAATTATCATGTAAACAATTTTAGCAATTCAATCAAAGTTAATAGAAAATGGCGCCAATACAATATACAACTTACATTTGTATACTATAATTATCATTTTATTATATAAAATTCAAAACAAAAATAAGCATGTAAATAAATAAATAAAATGTAAAAATTACAACCTCTTTAATTAGACAGACAGACAGGCAGGCAGGCAGTCTAAACAACATTGTAAGTAGTACCTATATCGAGCATGTACGACCCATTGACTGTTACGCTTACGTACTTACACGAGAATTATGTTGTTTTTGTATTTTGTTTGTTTATCTTGTTTTGTTGTTGTTGTTGCCATTTCTGTTTTCATTGCAATATTCTGGTGAGTGTGATAAATAGGTACGTTACTTTGTAAAATGTATCTCTACTACATTTACTGCACATGTATAACAAAAGTATCTAGTATTTAAAAACAACAATAAAAACAGCTATAATAATAACAAAAATGTATAAGCTCCCTTTACGACTTGCCCTCCTCCCTAGCGATATCGTCTGAATTAACTTTTTTTTTCTTATTTTCTCAACGTGTGTTTACAGCAAATTTTTTCTTAAACAAAGAAATTCTAAAGAACCACAAACAAAGTATCATATGTATAGTATTTATGTATGTACATACATATGAGTGTATTTGTATAAAATTTTTATATGTACATACATACATAAATACATATTATAGAATTAAATAATTGTGTTTTTGTCAACAATTTAATACTTATAAGTTATAACAAAAAAAATAGAGAAAAATGTGCAAGAGTAAACAAAAAATAAAAAAAAAATCTGAGAAAGCTTTTGCAATTTTGCAAAATTGTTGTGAAATTATTTGCACTTTTGTTTTCATCACCTTTTTGTTTGAAGTTGAAATCTTAAAATTTACTATTGTTATTATTGAATTGACAGCGTGTCCTAAATGTCAAATTGTCAAAGTGTCGTAATTTTTAACAATTTTAAAATGATTTACAAATTTGGCATTGAAAAGTACATAACTTTTTTAATAATATAGGTATAAAAATTTTGGAAAAATTATGACACAAAGAAAGTACATTTTGTTTGCTTCTAAGTACTGTTTTAAAGACCTTTGCGTTTGAACCGACGATATTAGTGAAGCTTAATATGTATGCATGTAGGTACATAGCAGAGTCTGACTTCGGTTATCCGAAAAAAAATAACTCGAATATTTACTTATCTTTTTCGGTTATAAGTATAACCATGTATTTATCACAGAAAATAGCTACTCGTACATGCATGAATTGCTACGGTTACGAGTATATTTATTACTTATTTTCAAAAATACTCTCTATACATACGTATTATTCGGATATACATGTGCGAAAACAAATTACTTATAAGTATTGGCAAAATACTTATAAGTATTGGCAAAATACTTATAAGTATTGCGACATAAATATAAGTACTTTTGAACAAAAAAACAAGTAAAAAACAAGTAAAAGTGCTTTATTCTGCTCTTTAATTTTTTATCAAACAAAAAGAAAATTGGTCAGGGCTGGAACTATTTGTATAGTAAATATATATAACATAATTTATATTGCTTATTAATTTAAATAAGCAACGAGCTAACACATAATAATAAAATATTTTCTTTAAATAAAAATAAATCTACTTATATTTAGTATTTATTTTTAGTATTAAGAAACGCAACTGTTATACCTGAAATTTGTATGGCTTATCAACTTAAAAAAAATTATTTTGATATAAAAGCAGAAAAAGATAAGTAAAAATTAAAGAAAATAAAAGTGGAAATTTAGTTGAATTGATACTGGCAATAGATATGTATTTAACAATGTATTTTTTATTTTGATTTACTATTTATATAATTACGTATGTATTTACATTGCTTTTTGTTAGGAAAAAATCTGTAAGAATTTTGACCTTAATTATTGAAAAAAAAACACAAATTTCCAAGGAAAATCCATCATTAAGAAGGGTGCTCTTATACAGGTAGTGATGACAGCCTATCTGACCCATATAAATTAATGCTAGAAAAAACCTGTAAATGTTTTTATGTTCTGGACCACATAATGGAACATTCATTAAAAAAAATTTTAAAACTTAATTTTGAAATCGAATTTGTGTTCACACAGTGAGATTTGAGAGTATGAATAATTATTACCATAAATTGTATTCAAAGTCAGATATTAACCTTTCCATCCCTGCTTTTTATGTATAAAAATCTACTTCTCATCGTGAAGTGAGAGGTTCTATTACATCACAAGTGTTGTCAACTTTATGATTCAAAAAACATCAAAACAGAAAAAAACGTTTGTTTTTTAAGAATATGCGTAAAGTTTAAAATTTTGAATTTTCGATTTTATTTATTTTATAAAATTATAAATTTCGTTATTAGAAACGTTAGGCCTAAAATAAGTTTCCATATAATATCATTAATAATAATAATAAATTTTAAGTTAAAGTTGTAACTTTAACTTCACAGTTGGTCATATAATCGCTACTTTAAAAAAATTACAGCTTTTGGTTTTATGCATATCAATATTCTTTTCTTTACTTTTATAAAAAGTTATGTTTGTTTAACTATAGAAGATATCAGAAACATATATATTTAAATTATAACTAATAATAATATAAAATATATAATCTATTTATACAGTTTTTTAAATGTAAGCTAAAGATCTTTATAACAAAAGCATTGTCTATTATTAATTCTTATCATTTTTGTTGCGTTGTTTCGTAAGAAATTAACCTTGCAAAAATTGTTCTTTATTTGAATTTAGTATTTTTACTTCGATAAGAAAAAGAATGCACTAAAGAATTTGAGAAATCACATCGAGCACTAACTCAAATTTTTTGCGCGACAAAAATTTTAAAAAGCACAAATAATATTGCATAAAGCCAAAGTTGACAACGCTGGAGAGGAACACAACAAAGAGAGTGTAATTATTTCTGTAAAATACCTGATACCCAGCAAACAAGAACACAAATATTAATGTATTATGCCGTGTTATACATTCTAAGCTAATATTTTAAGCTGTATAACGAGACAAATCAATTTTAAAAGGTTTTAATCAACCACTAAATAGTTATTTATAAGTAAATAAACATAATGCTATTATCTGATTATTATTTTCCCGCAGAAAAAAACGATATTCTGTTTTTGTTTTTTGGAAAATTAATAAAGAAAAACAAACAAAAACCATATAATTTTTTCTTGACGGACTTAAAATATCTAAAAAAAGTTAATAAGAAAAACAATAAACAACAAATATATCTGTTAAAATTAATAAATATATCTTAATATAAGATTTTTTTCTTTTTTATAAATTTAAAATAAATCCCACATGCTCGCTGGGCATTGCTAAAAAAATAACGCATGTCGTTGTTTCATCAACCCCTAAATTAAAAATCATAAAAAAATGTCTCTGTCCATAATTCATCTAGCAACCAGGGATGCCAGTTTAATTAAACTGGATATTTTTATGGTATAAATTTTTTTAATTTTGTGAATTTGTTTGCTTTGTTATGTTTAAGTTTTTGTAGAACAATATTTTTAGTGGTAAAACACAAAGTTCAAATAATTCGCCAATAAACATTTCAATTAAAAATCATATTTCCATTTAAGCGTCTTATTTTTTTATAAAAGTTACATGTTAAATAGTTTATCATATAACTTTTAATGTCAATGAAAATATTTTACAAAATAAAGAAAACAAACGCTGTAAGGAAATATGTAGAAATGCCTTAAATTTTGATATCTTAAGCCATATATTCTAAATAAAAGTTAAGTCAGGACATATATTCCAATTATATCAATACTTATATAGGAAATTAATTATGATTCGAATAAATTACCAAAGTAGTGGCATATACTTTTGCTTAGTAACACTTTTCTTTAAATATTGATGTAAACAAAACTGTATTTTGGATATTTTCAAATACTAATTAAATAATATATATAAATTATTAATATATTAATTGGTAAATTATATTCATTTACTACCATTTGATTATTGTTTTTATTTTTTAAATATAAATGTTAGTATTTAGAAAAAATTATGTGCAAAAATTGAAGTTTTTGGTAGATTTTAGTGCATTTTTTGACAAATTTGTTAGGAATAATATTTTTTGTGGCATCCCTGCTAGCAACTACGGCTGCTAAGCCGTATACACACAAACGATCATAAAAAAACAACAAATAAATGTATAACAATAATGTTTATGTATGTGTGCGTTTGTACCATAATGGTTGTGCTGTTTTCATAACCCAAGCAAGTACATTTTTACTAAATCAAAACGCATGAAAAATTTCTACTTGATGCTCTCGCTTGAATTGTAAAAACGGTTACTCATTTTACTCGCTTTTTTTTACGGATAATCGATAACACTTAAGTACTTAAGTCCAATTTGTTGTACTGTGTACAATATAGAGTATTTTTGCGAAAAATACTTAGATTTCGGTTACTTGTATATACTTATGCCGAACATCAAACGAGTATGTACGGATAGAGTAATTTTTTTAGCTGTAACCGTACGCACTTATACATGTTTTGCTAATAATACTCAATGTGTATCCGAAGTTGTAATCGTTGTCATTCCCTGGTACATAGGTACAATGTATGTATTTAATACAACTGTAAGTAGGTACAATGAAATCCTTTAAATAATTTTTATCAGTTATCATGCATTAATTTAAAACGTGGATACGATTAGGTTGAAGACGTTAAACGTTCATATGCTATATACATGTCGCTGCCTTAAATTAAAAAAGATGTATCTAACATTTAAAAAAATGTACATTAGAAGACAAAAATTAATAACAGACTTTTTAAAGAGCTTTTTTATAGTTTGAAAAGTATTAGAAATGTATAAGACGCCCTAAAGTAAATTTTATAAAATTCAAAGTGCAGCCATGACTTACAATTATTTTGCTTAGTTTTTTGTCTTCTGCTCATTTATAGATACGCCTTTTTTAAATAAAGGTAAGAATATAATTGAATGTATGTATATACATATGTATGTACTTATGCCTACAATTTATAAATTTGTATTATTTTTTAATTATATATCAATTAGTTTTAGATATCTACCTTTTATTCATGCCCTTCTTAATTAAAATCAATTCAATTTTGTTTTTTTTTACTGTCGTTTGAATCGTTTTAATTATTTTAAAAAATGCTACCAGAAAAACAATATGTTTTCAGAGTATGTTTGCAGGTACATAGTAAATACTTTCTTTTAGCACAATATGTATTATCATTGCTGTCAAATATAATGTACTAGGGAAGCCAATCCCGAAATTCCGATCCCGAAAATCCCGGGATTTTTTAAAAATTCCTTTTTTTTTTCTAATATGGATGATTTATAAATTGAATTTTTATTTATCGATCTTTTCGGCTTAAACTAATATTTAAATTTTAATTTAGGCTTGAGTTCATATTAACATTCTTACTTTTTAAATTAAGGTTTAAGTTCATGTTAAAAATTCTTTGTAACAATAAGAATGTTAATATGAACTCAAGCCTGAATTAAAATTTAAATATTAGTTTGGATTATTTATACAATAGTTTATATAATATTCATTATTCTGGCAGTGATTTCCATTCAACTTTTGAGAAACAGATAGGCAATTTTGCTGTATCACTGTCTAGTGGTATTGAGGCAAGTTCTTCTTCCTTCCTATTGCTCTTTGAACTTGCCAAAAAACAACAACATTGTCAACAATTAGCAAAAAAAAGGAATATACATACATTATTGCTGGCAACGTTTTAATCAGTTGGATACCGATTATCGATAAATTATCTGTATGAGTAGTAATAGTTACTCTCTGCTTCGAGAGCTTGGTTGTTTACAGTTTAACTGAACGAGAATTGAGCCTCTGTATTTTATTTCTATAATTCAAAAACTGTAATTCACGAATAATAATGTAATATGTATGTATATCGGTATCGTATACATCATTCCTAATAAAAATAACGTCTCTGTTTGGTACCTATGCCGAGTGAAAATAAAATTGCATTTGCAGTATTGTTGTTTATAACATAATTGCTTACTTTTATATTGAAAAAATCCTTTAGATATTGATTAGTATTGAGTACCCGAATAAGAAGTATTGAGTAACCAAAATTAGTAAAATTTACCACCACTACCACACATACATGCATAGGATAAGTGTAAACAAAAAGTTTCAAATTTTCTATTATAGCTATTCTCACCGACCGCGTACTCTTGTGTACATACATATGATAAAAAATAAGAGATTTAAACAAATAACACAAAAGTGTGTTGTATTATCATCAAACAGTTTAAAAAAGCTTAAATAGTAAAGCTTTGTTCTTTTTATTATTATTTTTAAATTTAAATACTCAGCTGGAAAAGCTTTTCGTTTTGTCTCTTTTTTCTTTATAAATTGAAATTATTCTCTCCCTTTTCATTATTGTTTTTTGCTGTTAAAAAACAAAGATGAAACACCGCTGTCTAAATGATGATTTTAAAAATAGTGACAACTGAGTTGTTGTACTTATTTTATGAAATAAAAATTCAATTCATATTGTTCACAAATCAATAATTCGACTAAATCATACGATTGGCAAAGAATTCAATTGCCATAACGTATTTGTTTTCTCGGTGCGCACAGAAAACAGAAAATTAAATTTATTTTGCCAATCAAATGGTTTAGTTCTAGCAACCGAACTTTTCTTTTGTAGTTATAAAATTTTTGTTGCAAGAATCATAATTAATTAGAAAAAAATAAATATGAATTTCAATTACGAAATTGATACTATCAAATAAAATGTTATTTGACTTTGCGCCAATCATCAAAATGATACTATTAATTAAATGAAAATTAATATTTTTAATTAAAAAAAGGTATATTGCCATAGTATCAATCAAAACAGTTTTAAAAAATTAATTAAAATTCCTAGAATCAAAAAAAAATATTTTAATTTAAATAATTACGCCTATATGTCATTGAAATTTGGGATTAATTTAAATAAAGTACTTATTGTAACAATAATATAAATTATTGAACCTGGTTTAAATAAAATAACCCGAAAATATAAAATTTTTTTATTTATTTATTTTTTTTAACATTCAAAAATACAAAGCATAAGATACCAACCAGATTACACATTTATGAACTGGTGGCACAGCCAAACTTTATACTTTCAAAAGCGAAAAAGCTGCAGACCTAGGCAGAAAGAAATGTTACGCTTAAAAATGGTTGACCAACCGAAGGGAAATAATTCAAATAATTACTTACATATTAAAGTTGGAATCCATCAGAATATATCGGGCTGCAAGGAATATTGACTTTAGTCCCATCTGCAATAAAGTTCAAGCCCTCTATGAGATTTATAAGAAGCAAAGTCTGTGTATGTACTTACTAGAATTTTAATCTGCTGATTGACAATTTTTTTTAATTATTAACCTCCCTATTTCACATGATTACTCAAAAATTTATTAAACATTTTTCGCAAAATGAACTTTTTACGAAAAAAAAAATATATTTTCTTAATATTATTTTTCAATATACTTTTTTTCAAGTGACAGAAATCTCTTAAGCTTTTTGAAAAAATTAAACATCAATGAAAAAAATTATTTAAATTAATTAAAAATATAATTCAAATTAAATTAAATTGCAATCATTTTTAGGAATATTCTTTAAAATGGTTTCCGATATTAGCCGAGTGGAATGCATTTTCGAAACCAGCTACGATTTCATCAGTACTCTTTATCGGTATACTACTATGTAATTTAAAATCCCATATATTCACTAATTATACAAAGTAGTATGTTTTAATAATAATTTAATTAGTAAATTAATTAAAAAATGTTTAACTATAATTTTTTCTGTGTATATAATTACATACATATACATATGTATAATTACAATAAATTTTTGTATTTTTAACAATCATAAATTTTTTTTAGTTTTATTAAAATTTTTTGCTTTTAATTTGTTAAAACTCAAAAGGGCAATCTATCATTTTTAGATACAAAACAGTGATAAATTCATCATAAAATCCACTAGATCTGGTAGCATTATTATTTTGTGTATATTTTTTATTTATCTTCTCTGTTTATTTACTTTTTTTAAGAGCGTACTATAAACAACAATCATCTGTTTTTCCATACTTTAGTAAACACATCTTTATGTAGATATATGTAGGTATGGGTAGATGTGTTTTAAATTGCTTATGTTTTATATACAAAATTTGCCTGTTTTTTATAAATAATAAAAAAACACTGATATAAAAAGCTTATCTTGAACTTTATTATACAAATATTTTGCCTATTGTTAGTTTTTTAGCATTTAGTTTTTGTTGTTTTTTATTTGTTTTTGGCGGAAAAAGTTACTTGTCATACTTTTGTATGTATTTACTTACACTCTCAACAAACTTTTACAAACAATCCCTAAACGATAACAATAACAAGTAGTGTATGTATTATAGAGTCCAATGGGTTCCTATTTGTTAAAAAAAAAGTGGAAACTGAAATAAAATTTCAAACAAAAACAAAAATTCTAAAAAAATATAAACATTTTTGACCTTGAATATGGTTAATAACTGTGTAATATGTATGTACATAGTACATTATATTATACAATATATGAACATATGTATGTAGGTATGTATTATGTAGGTATGTATTACATACAGTAAAAGCGTTGGTAGGTAGGTACTTACAATAAATATAAATATATGTATGTATGTAGGTATTTATATCTATATAAATTCATACATATTATTCATACGTACATATATTTTTATTCATAGGAATACTATAGTACATATTCGTTTTTTATTTTCAAGTTTTTTATGTTTGTTATTAATTTGCACAATACATGTAAAAAATTAACATCATGTGTATGACTAAGAATAATCTAAGAATGTTTTTTTCCTCTTTAAAGAACTTTAATCGTTAAAATTTAACGTAATAGATATTATTTTATGAAATACAAATGCTTTAAGAAAATTGTTGACATAATTCTATTACTTAAATAATTTTGTTTTCTGAAACCATACAAATAGGTATTTGAATTTTGATCATATTAAAAATTTAACAAAACTTACATTGCAAGTGAAAGGATCTTAGGAGATTTTTTTTACATTACTCGTCAATCGTATTTAATTAACTTATTAGAAAATTAGCAAAAATCAAATTTGTTATGCTTTACAAAACTTTATTTTTTAAATGACAAGTATGTACATAATTCAAGAAAACGTGACATTTTTATATTATTTCAATAAGTTTCCATCTGCAACCACAAACATTTCTAAACGTTGACAATTTTAAAATTTTTAACGAAACTTTTTTTTACTTTACTCGTCAATCGTACTAAATTTACATATTAGAAAATTAGCAACAATAAAATTTTTTAGGCTTTACAAAACTTAACGAAACTTTATTTTTAAAACTACGAATAACTCAAGAAAACTATTGACATTTTTATAGTATTTCAATAAGTTTCCATCTGCAACCACAAACATTTCTTAACGTTGACAATTTTAAAATTTTTAACGAAACTTACATTTTTGAATTGTACAGATTTTAATGGAATTTTTACGTTATTCATTAATGGTATTTATTTTACTAATTAGAAAATTAGCAAAAAAAACATATTTTATATGATTTACAAAACTTAACGAAACCATATTTTCAAAATTTCAAGTACTTTGAAAAAACGGTTAACATAATTCTATTACTTAAGTAAGTTTTTTGTCTGAAACTATACAAATTTCTAAGTTTTTATCATATTAAAAATTTAACGAAACTTACATTCGCAAGTGAAAAGATCTTAAGAGATTTTTTTTACTTTACTCATCAATCGTACTTAATTTACATATTAGAAAATTAGCAAAAATCATATTTGTTATGCTTTAAAAAACTTAACGAAACTTTATTTTTTAAACTAGAACTAATTCAAGAAAACGATTGACATATTAGTATTACTTAAATAATTTTTTTTCTAAAACCATAAACATTTTTAAATATTAACGATATTTAACGAAACTTAGATTTTTAAATTGTGACGATTTAAAGAGGATTTTTTATTGTACTCTATTCATCAATCGTGTTTAATTTAGTAATTATAAAGTAAGCAAAAATCATATAGTCTTAAAACGTTATCAATACTAAGAAAAATTTTAAATTATGTCTATGTTAAAACTTAACGAAACTTTACGTTCTAGTAGACAAAAAAATTTGTTTTATACCTACATGTTTTTTAATATTATTGATATTAATAAAATATCTATGTATTGTTTTGGCCATTTAAAAAAAAAAAAACTAACAGAGTAATTTTTTGCAAAATTAATCTTTAAAAAATTATATCTATATATTTTTATTGTCTTATTTATAAAAATATATACATAAATATATTTTTATTTATAAAATTATAAAAAAATACCACAATAAAAATTTAACGAAAATTTTCCACACAATTTGTATAATACATTTTATTATTAAAAAATTTTGGTGTTTTTTACATTTTTTTTGTTTTTGTTTACATTTAGCAAAAAAAAAATAATAATAAATATATTTACAGTGCATACAACAAAAAAGCAACAATTTCATAAACAAATTAAGCCAAGAAAAAACAAAATAAAGAAAATCACAACAAAACCAAAATATAAATAAAATGTAAATAAATATAATTTATTAAAACAATAAAAATCTTATTAATATAATGTATGTGTATCGTTACCCTAATTAAAAAAAGGCTTAACTAACATTAAACAAAAAAAAAAATAATAATTGGAAGCCAAATAATGGCATGCGAAACGACTCTCATTAGAATTTTTATACAACAAGAAAACTCTCACTTTCGAGTAAAATATTGATGGCGTTCTAATGTTATTAATTGCTCCCAAAAAAAAAAAGTAAAAAATATTTTATTTTATAGGTTGAAAAACTATAAAAAATTAAGAAATATATTAAAAACTATTGCCTATATTTTTTAAAGTTTTAAACTATAGTCAGCCACGACTTATTTTCAATTCATTTACTTTTTTTTTTTTAATAGGGGTAGATATGCCTTTTTTAAATTGACGTTACCATATACATACGTTTTTGATAAGAATGAACTGTGTGTAAAATTTTTCCCAACACAATTTGTTTTTCGAACACCTTTCTTTTCTTTTATTATGTACACGAGTGATTTTGATATTTTCAATTAAAATAGTTCTTTAGAATATATACGAATGAATACATGTATGTATGTATGTATGTAGGTGTGTTTATCATATTTATTGTATAAGCATGCATGTTGTTGACTCTTCACGCGTGTTGTTTAAAGGTTATAACATTAATGAGTTTTTATTTATAGACAATTTGTTAATAAAATATAATTTTTTTTATTAAATTTTAAACAAAAAATCCTCTTAATTTTTACATTTTGTATACTTTTTGCATACAAACTTTAAATACAGACTGTAGGGTCAAACTAAGCTTAACAGCTTGACTACACATATAAACTCTCTTTTTTAATTTTTTGAGGACATTTTTGTGGCACTTCTATATCAATGGTGGGGGAAGGATGTAAAGTTCTGCTTTATCCCAAATTAAAACTTAATCATTTTACCTTAAATTAAACTTTATCTAGACTATCCATTGTTCTTTTTGCAAAAAAAAAAAAAAAAATATTGTTGGCAGATGATAATATTCTCTGGCGTGAGAAGTTCGTGTCGATTTTCCGTTTGTTATAGTTTTTGATTATTTGTCATCATGATTACTTCGATTATTTATTATTTGTTTTTGGTGTTTGTATTTTTTATATTGAAAATCGATGGAAATAAGCCAAGGCGAATTCATACAGGTGAAATTATCAGTCCAGCTGATGGGGAAACTTTTTGTCAAAATTGGTTTAATTCGCCTTGATTTCATTTATTAATACAGGGATAGGAAATATGATTTTGGTTTCGGTATTAAACAATTAACTTGAGTGTACTTTTTTGATAATAAATGTGCTTAGTTTATATACATTTGTTGCTTCTGCGTCATTTATAATGTGTTTAAAAAATGTATATTCTTTTTTTAAATCAAATTTTATTATATTTAATATGTGAAAACAACTTTTCCATTCCTGATATACGAATTGGCCTTGACATAAAACATCCCATGAAAAGTTGCTTTGTTGTATCAATTCGCCGTTGCATATACCTTATGGATATGCCTTGAAATAAACATTTTCTGAAGATTTTTTGAATTCGCCTTGATTGAACTTTTTATTGCAGACATAAAAAAATAGATTTTGGTTTCAGTATTAAACACTTAAACCTTAATGTCTTTTTTAATAATAAATGTACCAAATTTATGAATATATGTTGCTTTTGCACCATTTTTTATGCGTTTTAATAATACTTATCCTTCTTTTTATCAAATTTGATTAAATTTAAGATATTATGAGAAATTTTCCATCCCTGATACACGGATTGACCATGACAGAAAATGTCCCCCAAAAAGTTGTTTTGTTGTATCAATTCGCCGTTCCATATACCTGTATGCATATGCCTTGGACGATAGTATATTCATCGGATAGTCTTGATTCGTCAGCTGATTATTTTTTTTTCTTCTTCACTTATTATACCCTTCACCTGTGGTGTACAAGGGTATATATAGCTTTGTCATTCCGTTTGTAATTTCTTCAATTTTCATTTCCGACCCCATAAAGTATATATTTTCTGAAAGCTTATGAATAGAGGAGTCGATTAAGCCCTGACCGTCTGTCCGTCTGTCCGTCTATCCGTCTGTCCGTCTGCCCGTCTGTCCGTGTGTTGGTTGAAATCAACTTTTAGAAGCAACTATATGTTCCTCAGATCTGTATATGGTATCAATCTCTTGGAAATATCCAGGAATGAATCGCTATTGAAATTCAGCACAATCGCCCCATAACTTTCTGAGATATGAGCAAAAAACCACGACCACCTCGTTTTTTTTCACAATTACAACAACAACATACATACATAGATACATGTGAAAAACATACCAAACAAAAAAAATACAAAAAAAAAAATATTAAAAATAATTTTTTTAATAAAAAAATTTTTCTAAAAAAATTTTTTGAAAAAATTTAAAAAAAATATAAAAAAAAATAATAAAATATAAATAATATATTAAATAAAATAAAATAAAATTTTTTGTATTATATTATTATTGTATTATATAAATTTTTTTGGCTCAGCTGGGATTCGATGCCACATTTATTCTAACGTGTACGTATGCACGTATTTTATATGGGATGAATGGTGATACAAACAATTGTTATTGCATGACTACACGTTGTGAAGGGTATATAAGATTCGGCACGGCCGAATATAGCACTGTTACTTGTTTTAAACTTCAGCTGTCAAAGTCCATAGAAAAAAAGAACAATTTTCTTTCTTTTGGCATTCACATATGGACATTTCCATGAATATGTCAATCACGACTGTAAAAACAAAAACTCTTGCAAGTTTTTCAATTTAAGTTTATTGATAAAAAAAACACTTGAATTTTACTATGCGCAGGTGTTAAGAGCTTATTAAATTATTTAAGAGCAATAATAAGAAGAGTTTAATCTGATTATCTCTTTGACTAATTTTAAAGAATTGCAATCAACTACATATTTTTTTTAGGGGCTAAATTGTAAATAAATTTAAAATTAAGGTAACAAAAACATTTAACAAGATCCATAAGAAAAAAGAAAATATAGAGTCCAATTAGCAGTATTTTATTTTCTGATTTCCCTTGGTTGTTATTTTAATGTCACGTACGTAGTGCAAAAACATTATTTGTCTACGTCGTTCGCATTTATACAGTCGCAACAGCACCTAATTTAGAATTTAACTAATTTTTTTTTAACATAATATAAATTTTATTACCCAAGAATACTATTAGAGAAAAATTTGTCACGAACGGTATTAAATTGAATTTATAATGAAATTTTAAATATTGTTTTCAATTAAGTATAGTGTAAGAAATTAAAAAAAGAAAAAATTCGCAGATTTTTTCATGTTTCCATATATACCTCAAAATCACTTCTGTTTTATGTCACGTACGATATATTCTTATTTATCTGGATATTTTAGACAATAATGATTCGAATATAATTTTTTTTTTAAATAAAGTACCCTTTGAATGGAACATAAAGATCTAATTTTGTTTCAGTTACTCTTAGTTTTGCAAAAATTACTCAACTTTATACAAGTACAAATGTCACGTACGATGACATGGAAATGCCCATATTTCATATATAAAAAAATATAAACAAAAAATTCTCTCCAAAGTGCGTTTACCTAATGAATAAGTATGACTCGATTGAAAATAAATACTGTCAAACTACAAATTTTATTAGATGGCAGACCACTGGCAGACATCGTTGTGTAAACAAATGATCTGATAATGGTGTTTGAACAAGAACATAACATTGACAAGTATGTGCCAAACGAGAAAAATCCATGTGCACACAAAAAATTTTGTTTACCGTACAAATAAATTAATTTTTAAAATCAAAATTCACAGAATCATATTTTAAATTTATTACAATACTCTTCGATTTTTTTTGTTATATTATCTTTAACAAATCAAATAAATTTTTTATGCATATTTAGACGAATGTAAAATGTATTTACTAAGTACTGCCCAAATAACTAAAAAAACGTTAGGAAGGCAGAAAGAAGTCAAAGCAATTTACCACATTATGATGGCTGATTTTATTAAACAAATATTTATTTTTTTTGAATTAAAAAACAAATTCCTATCAAAGTAAATTAAACTCAGCGGAGTTTTTGTTAAAGAACAGTTAAGCTTTATTTTAATGTTACATAATGAATTTCCCTCTTGCATATTTACTTATTTTGGCATATATACAATATTCAAATGATATGACGTTAAGATCTTCAGACATTTTCTTAAGTAAAATATTTAAATACTTTTTTTGATTTTGTTTTTAACTGATATGTTTTTTTTCCATCTCTCTAAAAAAAAACGAGACGTTCAAAGTCCATGCAAAAAAGTGCACTTCAATCAAAAGCCCGCACTAAAATATTTAAATATTTACGAAAGCAATTTGTTTCTTTATAGCATCGGACTGTTAAGAATGTATGACAGTGTGGCTGTACTTAACGTATGTATCTGTTATTGTTGCGAAATTGTGGTCTGATAACTAAAACAATAAAAACAGTAATAAAGTGATCATGCGTTTTAAACGCCCCCATTTTGCAGTAAACTTGTCTTGTGGACAGTGAAACGAATTTAAGACCCCAACAATGGTATAATATAAACTAAATTTTAGGAATTTATCTGATTTATTTTTATTTTTTTTAAGTTAATAAAAATTATTCTTTGAATAATCTAAGTATATATATAAAAGTGAAACTCTGTGTGTGTGTGTTAGCTATAGACTCCGAAACTGTAAAACCGATCGGACTCAAACTTTGGCTAGCTGTTGTACACATACCAGGGAGAGTTTATAGGTGGAAAAAAGTGGGCGGGGTCACGCCCATAAAAATTAGTTATCAGTTTTAGCTACTTGCACTTGACCGATTTTTCTGAAACTTTGCACAAATATCGAGCTGTCCTGACTAAATAATTTTGTGATAAGAAAAGTGGGCGGGGCCACGCCCCTAAAAAAGTTTTAATTTTGAGGTACTTGCACTGGACCGATTTTTCTGAAACTTTGCACACATACTAAGCTGTCATAACCATATAATTTCGTGATTAGAAAAGTGGGCAGGGCCTAGCCCATAAAAAAAATGTTATAATTTTGAGGTACTTGCACCAGACCGATTTTTCTTAAACTTTATACACATATCGAGCTGTCATGACTTAATAATTTCGTGATTAGAAAAGTGGGCAGTGCCACGCCCATAAAAATAGGTATCATTTTGAGGTACTTGCACTGGACCGATTATTCTGAAACTTTGCACACATATTGAGCTGTTATGGCTTTACAATTTCGTGACTAGAAAAGTGGGCAGGGCCACGGCCATAAAAACAATTACAATTTTGAGGTACTTGCACTGGTCCGATTTTTCTGAAACTTTGCACACATATTGAGCTGTTATGACTTTACAATTTCGTGATTAGAAAAGTGGGCAATGCCACGCCCATAAAAAAAATTATTATATTTAGGTTTTTGCACTTGATATTCAATTAAAATTCAGAATGCATTTTGATTCATTAAGGGGCGTAGCAACGCGCGCCGGGTTTGGCTAGTAATAATAATAAAAATGATCAAAATACTTGTTATTGTAAATTAAAGTTATCGAAAACTTTTTTTATTGAAAATTAATGTTTTCTATACAAAATACAAGGTTATCTATAACTTTTCTATAGAAAATCAAAGGTATCGATAATTTCTTTATAGAAAATCAAATTGATTTATTGTCTACAGAAGATCAAAGTTGTCAATAGCTTTTCTATAAGAAATCGAAAGTTCATTAAAATGATCTTCTCTAGAAGATCAAAGTGATTGATAGCTTTTTTATAAGAAACAAATTTATCGCTAGCATTTCTATAGCAAATCAAAGTTATCGATAGTATGTTTACAGTAAATAAAATTTATCGATAACTTTTATATATATAAAACAAAAGTTATCGATAACTTTTATTTATAAAACAAAAGTTATCGATAACTTTTATATACAAACCAAAAGTTATTGATAACTCTTATATAGAAAATTAAAGTTATCGATAACACTTATATAGAAAATTAAAATCATCGATTGCTTGTTTACAGTAATTAAAAGTTATCGATAACTTTTATATAGCAAATAAAAGTTGTTTTTGATAACTTTTTTCTAAAATTATCAAAAAAAAAATTCTATAGAGAATTAAAATCAACAGAACTTCTATTAAAGACCCAACTTATCTGAATCTTGTTTTTAGAAAATTAAAATTTTTGATAATTTTTGTATAGAAATTCAAGGCTATCGATAACTTTTCTATAGATGATTCTTTTACATAAAGTCAAAATTATCGACAACAAATTTAAATTTTCTTTTAAAAATCAACAATAAAAACAGAGCTGTTGACAAATTTTATTAAAGAAATTATATTAGTCGATAAATTTCTCACAGGAAATTTAAGTTAAATCCAATTTTTCTATAGGAAATTAAAGCAATCGATAAATTTATTAAAAAAATTAGGGCCGATAACTTTTTGTAGGAAATTCAAGTAATCGATTCTCTTTTCTCAACTCTTTTGAAAAAGAAGTTAAAGTTTTCGGTTACTTGTATATAGAAATCAAAGATATAGATTATTTTTTTAAAGAAAATAAAACTTATTTTTAATATTTCTATAGAAAATTAAAGTTATCGATTACTTTTCTATAGAAAACCAAAGTTGTCGATAATTTTTTTATAGAAATTAAAAGTAGTTGATTATATTTCTATAGAAATCAAAACCATCGATAAATTTTCTATCGAAAATTAATATTATCGATAACTTTTCATATAGAAAATCAAAGTTGTCTATAACTTTCAATAGAAAATTAGAGTTGTCGATACCTTTTCCGTAGAAAATCAAGGTTATCGAAAACTCGTCAATAGAAAATAAAAGTTATCTATAACCGTAGAAAATAAGAGTTATCGATAACTTTTATATATCAAGGATATCAATAACTCTTATATAAAAGAAAAGCTATCATTAACGTTTTATACAAAATTAAAGTTATCGATAACTTTAATATAGAAAATTAGAGTTATCGATAACTTTTATGTATCAAGGATATAGATAAATCTTTTATATAAAATCAAAGTTTTTTTAATACAAAATTAAAGTTATCGATAACTTCAATATAAAAAATTAGAGTTATCGATAACTTTTATGTATCAAGGATATCGATGACTCTTTTGTATAAAATTAAAGTTTTTTTAATATAAAATTAAAGTTATCGATAACTTTTATATATAAAAATTATAGTTATCGAAAATTTTTCTATAGAAATTTAACGTTATCGTTACCTTTCTTTTTAAAAATCAAGGATATGGATAATTTATGTATTGAAAATATAGAATACTGATATCATTTCTAAAGAAAATCAAAATAATTTTAAACTTTTCTATGCAAAACCGAATGTATCGATAACTTCTGTTAAAAAAATCATTGTTTTCTAAAAAAATTTAAAGTTATCAACAAACTGAATACATACAATTATATTTACAGTTCCGTCTGTGTGTGTGTTTATTACAAATTTAGATTAAAAAATTATAAAAATAATATCCATGTGTATTGTTGTAACACTAACCTTGTTAGTACATTAACAACGTTGCAAGTCTTTTGAAAAACTTAAACTTTTAAAAGAAAACTATTTTCTATCCGTGCGTGTGTGTTTAAGGTAAAACACTTCAAAGTCTTACCCGGCAACAGTTTAGAGTGCAACTTGTCTAGTAAATATATTTACTACCAGATAGACAAATGTCCAACCTTCCGTCTAAACTATTTTTATGACTGATTGCCATTGAGAGATATTTTTTGTCAAATATATTTTTTTTTGACAGCTGCCAATTTTTTACAACGTTTTGCATTTTCCAATGCATTGGACTCATCTTATGTCACCCACCCTTTTTTGCCACCCTTTCGTTTTTACTTTGTTTAAAAAGTAATATTGTCTAGACTACTTGTATGTGTGATAAATGTAGGAACATATATAAGTAGTATATCAGGGATGGATAATAAAGATTTTATTTGGTATGAAATATTGATCTTAAAGAGTAAATTTTTCGATTAAGAATTTAATTTTTAAACTAAATTACTAAGAAATATTAATTTTGTGCTTCTAAAAAACTACTTATCGAAAAAATCGAATCCTGCACATTTTTAAGAATTGTCAAATAAAATGTATCACATTTTGTTAATAAGTTGATCTCAGGTCTAAAGTCATCTCAATTGATATAAAATTAAATCTTAAAATATCTCGAAATATTTGTGTAAAATTCAGTCCTCTGAAAAGTACTTAAAAACTTTTTATTTATTTTAAAATTATTTTATAACGGTTTAAGTAGGCATTTTTTAACGATCTGTTTTTTTTTGGAGAGGGATTAAGCTGACATACGGTTATCAGATCTAACAACCCTGTTATCATAAACAGACTAACGCCAAAATAACACTTGCAAATTGTGCAAATACATTTATTAAAAAAATCGTAATTCTTAAGAATGTTCAGTGATATGACTTATTAAAAATAAATCAATCAATCAATAAAAATGTTATTGTGCAAAATTGTGCCATTTGGATGCGTACAAATCATTAGTCATTGCTTCAATGGAGGCTGTTTCTTGTAATGGCGAACGGTATAGAGTTAAAATTGCAAATTATTTTTAACCTCAATTAGATCAAATCTTTACTAAAAAGTTTTTTTTTTTCAACCGAAAAAACGGAGTTTAAAAAACTCTATGTTATTGTTTAAATTAAAAAATATTTAAAAATGTTGATGGTATTAACTTATACATCCCTGCTGCATATACATACATACATACATGTAACTTCTTAGAAGTATTTTTCACATTTTTTTTTGTTTGAAGACTTAAAACACACTTTTAAAATGTTTTTTGTATTAAAATAAAATTATAAAAAATCTGAGGAATAAACAAATTGATAGAAGACGAAACAATCAATATTAATGAAACAAAGAAAATTGTTAAATCATCAATAAAATAAAAAAAATTATAATTCTTATCAAACAAATCTTAATAATTTTTTTTTAATATTTTTAAAACAAAATCTAACTTTATTTTATTTTGAATTTATTTTTTTCTCTTAATAAAAATTTGCATTTCATTTTGAATTTAAAGCAAAAGAACTTGGGTACAAGTGTCCCTATTTTGTTAACTAGACCATTGTCTGGGGCATTTGATTCAAGATTACTAATCATTTTTCTAATATTCTTTTATTGTTTTAAATATAAGAAGAAAAAAAAATTTCGTAAAAACTGCATGATGAAAATGTTTCTACTGGTTGCAACATCTAAAAGCAGCTGTGAGTTTAAAGGGGTTTAATCTAATGTGCGTTTTAATTTTTTTTTTACTATTAAAATAAAGGAAGTTAATGAAAATAATCTTTTTTTTAATGCTTATGAAGCAATTTGTTAAATAGAAAGATGGTAATTAAGAATAAAATTTTAGATGGCAAAACAAACAAAACAATGCTGTATTCGTCCGTGACAAATCTGATAATATCCTTTACCATCATGTGCATAGGTACAGTGACCAAGTCGTAGCTTAACCTAGATTTAAAATTAATTGTTATGCGCCATTTTGCTTTATTATTTTCGAGGACATCTTTGATTTTAAATTTTTACATCGTCAGCTGAATTCTACTAGTCAAGCAATTTTATTTGATACCCATATTGATGGGGCTTTTTTTTTTTGCGGGTAAGGAGGTAAAAATGCAGATTCCGCATACACCAAAGGTCGTCACCAATGTGTTATGTCGGGCTCTCCCTATGGGAATACCGACTAAAAAACCCCCTGTCTTCAACCCTTGGAAAGCAATCCACCCCGGAACCGCGTCCAGCATTACTTCGGGGTAGTTTCCTGATGGCTGTAACAGCCCCGACCTTATAACTGCCAGCGTCCAGGCCTCCGCTTAATCCTTAATCCGATGCATCCAGATCCTTCTTTTTCATCCGCAGTATCCTTAATCCGATGCATCCAGATCCTTCTTTTTCATCCGCAGTATATCCTCACAGTATCGCTGCACCGCGCTCCAGTTGTTCTCGCTATTCAGCATGATGGGGCTTAGAAAAAAATATTGTCTACCATTTTGTTTAGGGCGCCATCTTGGATTTTAACATTTTCATAGTTAACTGCATTCTACTAGTCAAGCCCTTTCATTCCAATACCAATATTGTGGGAGTTAAATGGTAGCAAAGCCGCAATCACTCTATTTGACCAATATATTCGTTATTTTATTTTTGCACCGCGCTCCAGTTGTTCTCGCTATTCAGCATGATGGGGGTGTTGATGGGGTTTAGAAAAAAATATTAAATGCCATTTTGTTAAGGGCGCCATCTTGGATTTTAACATTTTCATAGTTAACTGCATTCTACTAGTCAAGCTCTTTCATTCAAATACCAATATTGTGGGAGTTAAATGGTAGCAAAGCCGCAATCACTCTATTTGACCCATATATTCGTTATTTTGTTTTGGACGCCATCTTGGATTTTAACCTTTTCATAGTTCACTTTATTATAGTTATTTTTTTTTATTTATTATTTTTGATACCAATATTGCTGGAGTTGAAGTGGGTACATTTTTAATTACTACTTTTGACCCATATAAAATTTAATTGTACGCCATTTTGTATTGGCGGCCATCATGAATTTAAAATTTATTATAGCGTATTTTCTTAGTAAAACCCCTTTTATTTATGCCCATATCGTTTCTCTTTGTTGTCTAGAAGCTAAAAAAAAATCGATTCTCGTTTGTAAATTTTTAGAAAACCACCGAAGCAGTTGTAGTTTTGTGCTTCTATCTCTGTTAGTTTCTAACCGATTTGTCAGTTTTTCTCAGCAATAGTTTTAGACACTACGGCTTGTATTTTGGGTGCATAAAAATTAATTAGGAACCTTGGCAACTTTCTATATAAAAAGCAAATATATATTTTTAAAAACAATTTTTGCCTATAACTTTGCCGATTAATGACCGATTTGTCCAAATAACCCTAGAGGCATATCATATAACGTCTATAAGTGTCTATAAGTTATCCTAGAGCTAATAAATGTGAATTTTTATGTTAAAAATATGGAGAAAAAGAAACAGAAGCAGTCCTGCTTAGTTGCTTATATCTCAAAAACTTATGCGGCGATTGTGCCAGATTTCAATAAATTTCAATACAAAATTCGTTTGGCATAATAAAAAACAATTGCAGAAAGATACAAATTATTTATACTGTTTTGTATTTTAGAAGTTATAAGCATTTAAATTTGTTACTAACACCAAGCAAACAAGTTGAGAAAAATTAGGAAAAAAGAGAAACATTTGTTGTATTTGTTGCGATGCACAACGAAACTCTAACATTTTTATTATTCTTAGTTTTATAACAAATCTTAAACCGCTAATCTAATAAGTTTTTTATAACTTTTTTCTCTTTTCAGTTTGTGTAATCCAAAAAAAAAAAAAAACCATAAAAGGAGTTACAAAACCAAATAAGCGACCTCCTAAGAGGTCAAACCCCAATTCAATTGGGTGGGCTCTAACGAAATTAAACACACAAAAAAACAATTATTTGAAAGCCCAACCATAAAAAAAATGAAGAGTTTTTTTTAAGAAAAAACTCTTTGAAATTTGAAAAATATAATGACAGAAAATCAAATATTTCCCATGTCGACAGAATTATTCGACACCTCTTCCAATAGCAGTAATCCACTCAAATACGATTTGTATTCATTGGGTTTGACAACCAGTGTAGGATCGGCCACTGCAATATTTGCCACATTTACGAATTCAAGTAGCGGCGGAGGTCTCAGCACAAATTCATTAGTAACAACCACTGGCAGTAGCGCTAATAGCGCTACAGGTGCTGTTATTACTAGCAGCAGTAGCGGTACTACAAGCGGCAGTAATGTTATGCTAACGAATGCCATACAAATACCACGTAGTAATAATCCGAATCAAAGTCATAATCCCTATCAGGACGAGGCCCAACATCATCCCACCAACAGTCCATTTTTAAGTAGTCTATTGTTACAGAATCTTCAACAGCAGCAACACTTAAGTAGCATGATGTCTTCTCCCAACAATTTGCAGCAGCAACAGCAGCAGCACCACCACCACCACCAACAGCAACAGAATCAAACACATTCTAATTCTGCTATGTTGTCGAATTCCCTTTCTGATTATTCCGATTATGCTTTAGATGCTTTAGACGCTTCTCTGTCGCCTACGCTGCTACAGGATGTCAGTTTAAGTGCGGCCGTCGCCTCACAGAGTCTTAATTCGGGACAAAATTCAAGTGCGTCCCTAACGTCACCCTTCTACACCCAAGATCCTTCATCGCCGCTCAGTAATAACAATGCCTCTGTGGATAGTAATGGCGCTGCCGGTGGCAGCGGTGCCGGCATAAATAATCTTAATATGTCCTCTTCGACAGATATCACCGGTGTGGTCACATTTCTTAATTCCACCGCCAATGCAGATGATTCTTCATCTCTGCTCTACGACTCCAATTTGGCGCCCAACTCCATGTGGAGTGATATTGGCAGTGCCATATCCACCAAAAATGAACCCTTTTCCATAGATGACAACTATATCTTTCAGTTGGACAAACACGATGTGCACAATACGGGATTTGGCGATTTTGATGGTGATATTACAAATCTAGAAGATATTGGCAATTTGGAGGATTTTTTGCCTTCATCAGGTTCTCATGATGATGCTGGACATTCGTTTCATTTGCTATCGCCTTCTTTGCACGCAGCCGCACAAGCTAGTACACCTTCGCCGGGCATGGGACCACCCATGGAACTATTGGAACAGCAGCAACATTTACAGTTTTCACAATTGCAGATGCAGATCAATAGCACGGCTGGCGACTCTAATAGCAACTCTAGTAATCAACAACAAAATCATCAAAGTTCCTCTAGTACATATGAAATCTTTCACAGCACTCCGAATAAACCTCAATTGCATCAGCAACAACAGCAGCACAACACCAATTTTTCTCCAGGAAGCCTAGTTAGTATTTTATTTATGCCCTAGTTGTACATTTGTTTTCATTGGATTCTAATCTTAATCCGCTTTTGTTTTTTATTTATCTTTTAGCCTTCTCATTCACCGCTACAAATAAATTCCATAACACCACCACCTCATGCCAATCGTTCACAATATCAACAGGCTCAGGTGAAGTCGCGCAACATGCAAGAGCTGATGAAAAAGGGTTTTTCCATATCGCCCGATCGTCATAATTCGTCGGCGCTGTTGGGCCATTCGGTTCCCGCTACCCATGGCCTGTTAATATCCACCAATGCTTTGAGTCCCAGCAGTGGCAGCAGTGGTTTTGGTAGTACAAGTGGTGCCAACATAAGTAGCGGTTCCTCGAACGCACCTGTGATAAGTGTAAATAGTGCTCGCAAGCAATTCTATCAGGCGAACGATGGCAATACAGTATCACGACTATCGTCTTCGGCGCCTACCCACTTGGGACCGGCCGATATTTGGATGCGCAGAGAACCACGACAGCATTTATTATCTACCAGTTCCTTGGCCGAAGCCGAATCCTTCTCTTCATTAAGTACGGGCAGTGTATTGTCACCAGACGGCCATGAGTTTTCACAGGATGATGAAGATGACGCTTCTACCGATTTTAATAGTGATCACTATGATGATTTTTCTTCCGACAATGGTTCGGACAATGAAAATGACAGTTCTACGCTTCACAACCGTTCGGCCGGCAGCACACAATTGTCCTCGTCCAAAGGCAAAGAACGTTACTTTTGGCAATATAATGTACAATCCAAGGGGCCGAAAGGAAAACGCCTAGTATTTCAATCGAAATTGGAGGATCCTCATGTGCTAAATGAGGTCACCGATCCTGTATTTAGTCCTAATTGTTCGGTTAGAGGCATCAAAGTATATAAGGTGATTGTTGTACATCAAATTTTAAATCAAAGAGTTTTACTAACTAGATTTTAATTTCCTCTCCACAGCACAGTGGCAAGGCGCGCAAGGGAGATGGTAATGACTTGACTCCCAATCCTCGTAAACTAAACAATATTGGCAAAGAATTGGACCGTCTTAGTCGCACCATCAACGACATGACTCCCGTCTCTGAACTGCCCTTTAATAATAGACCAAAATCACGCAAAGAGAAAAACAAATTAGCTTCTCGAGCCTGTCGTTTGAAAAAGAAGGCTCAACATGAGGCCAACAAAATCAAACTTTACGGTTTGGAAATTGAGCACAGTAAGTTGTTTTGATAGCACGCTATCCCTTAAAAAACTATTGTTGATTATCTAAAATTATCATTTTTTTCAGAACGTTTAATAAATGCTATTAGTGATATTAAACAGAATCTAGTTTTGAAATATCGCAAACAAAATGCAGGCGAAAATGTCGAAGAAGTCGAACAACAAATTGAGAGAATATATAAACATGCTATAGGTGAGTTGACAGTTATAAAATTATTAATTTAAAAGGAAGGAAGAAACTGTAATAAAACTGAAAAAAACTTTCATTAATCTTGTTTTACAAAAATGAGTTCACCAACGTTTAGAGTTCTATAAAAATGTTCACAAAAGTTTTATTATTCATTAATGTTGTTTACCAATTTCTAATTTTATATAGAAAAATGTTCATCAACTCTTACTTTTCTATAAAAAAATTTCACCAACGTTTTTTTCTATAGAAAACATTTACAAACATTTAATAATTTTTTATAGTAAATCTTCACCAACGTTTTATTTTCTGTAGAAATTGTTCACTAACGTTTTATTTTCTATGGAAAATGTTCACCAACGTTTTATTTTCAAAAAAAAAAAAGTTCACCAACATTATATTTTCTAAATAAAATGTTCACCAACATTCTATTTCTAAAGAAAATGTTCACCAATGTGTTATTATTTTCTAAAGAAAATGTTTACCAACGTTTTATTTGCTCTATAAAATATTCACCAACATTCCAGTTTCTATAAAAAATATTCACCAACATTTTTTTTTTGCTAAATAAAATGTTCACCAATATTCTATTTCTAAAGAAAATGTTCACCAATATTCTATTTTTAAAGAAAATGTTCACAAATGCCTTATTTTCTAAATAAACTGTTCAACAATGTTTTATTTTATAAAGAAAATGTTCACCAGCATCTTATTTTCTGAATAAAACGTTCACCAACGTTTTATTTTCTATAAAAAATGTTCACCAACATTCAAGTTTCTATAAAAAATGAGCACCAACGTTTTATTTTATCTATAAAATATTCACCAACATCCTTTTTTCTAAATAAACTGTTCACCAATGTTCTATTTTCTAAAGAAAATGTTCACCAACGTTTTTAGTTTTCTATAGAAAATGTTCACCAACATTTCATTTTCTGTAGAAAATGTTCACCAACATTCTATTTTCTAAAGAAAATGTTCACCAATATTCTATTTCTAAAGAAAATGTTCACCAATATTCTATTTCTTAAGAAAATGTTCACCAACGTCTTATTTTCTAAATAAACTGTTCAACAATGTTTTATTTTATAAAGAAAATGTTCACCAGCGTCTTATTTTCTGAATAAAATGTTCACCAACGTTTTATTTTCTATAAAAAATTTTCACCAACTTTTTAATTTCTAAAGAAAATGATCACCAACGTTTTGTTTTTCTATAGAAAATGTTCACCAACGTAATATTTTTAATAGACAATGTTCACCAACGTTTTTAGTTATCTATAGAAAATGTTCACCAACATTTCATTTTCTAATGAAAATGTTCACCAACATTCTATTTTCTAAAGAAAATATTCACCAACGTTATATTTTTCATAGACATTGTTCACTAACGTTTTGTTTTCTATAGGAAATTTTCACCAGCGTTTACCTTTCGATTTCAAATGTTCACCAACCTTTTATTTTCTATAGAGAATATTAACCAACATTTAATTCATAAAAGAAAATGGTGTCTTATCTAATGCTAGTGAAAAATATTCATCAACGTTTTATTTCCATAGAAACAGTTCAGTGACGTTTAATTGAAAGATATTTAAATTATCACCAATGTCCTAACTTTTCTAAACTTCCCAAGAGAAAATGTATATCGGCATAAATTTTTGACTTAAAAAAATGTCAAAAAAAAAAATGCTTTTAAAGATAAAAAAATTATATTAAAACAAAATTATATTTTTTTTACAAAAATAAAATTATAATTTTTTTTTTCTTTACAATAATTTTTTTTGTTAATTTTTAATTTTGCATATTTTTTGTTTTAGGAGGTGTTGCTGTTGCTGGCAATAGCACAGATTTTGTTAACAAAATTTTGGAAAATACTAAAAGTGGCCAACAAAATAGTGGCTTAGAAGCACTCAGAAATACTTAAAAAAATTCAACTCGACAAGTTAAAAAAAAAAAAACAAAAGAAAACGAAACTAAAAATTAAAACTTAATTCAAAGATTTACACTGCAACACAAGAGGCGAAATGTAAATTGACAAAAATTTTAAAAATTATAAAAAAAAGCTACAAAGTTCAAGTGAAAAACAAAACAAATAATAACGTTGAAACGAAAATCATATATATTTTTTTAAATGCTACCAGTTTTACCTGTTTTTATTAAAAAAACTAATAAAAATGATAATAATAATGTAATTTTTATTGATTCTAAGCATAATTTTTTTTTATTATTTTTTTTTTCATTATTTATCTGTTTGATTCTAATTGATTAAAGCGTTTGTTTTGTTTTGTTAAGTTAAGTTTATTTTTGTTTAATTGAAATTATTTGCTTTTTTTGGGGGCTGAAACATATGTATAAAACAAAAGGTGTTAAAAATAGTGTAAAAATCCCTTGAAGTATATATTTATTTTTTTTCTGTTTTTTTTTTTTTTTTTTTTTTTTGTTTAAATGATGTAAATTTTGTTTTTGTTAATAATGTTTTGTTACTGGAAAACAAGACTTTGTTTTAAAAGGGTTTTTTTTTTAATTATTTAATTTATATATATTATTATTATTATTATTATTATTAATTAACTTTAAGCTAAGTAAATAAGTTATATAAACACACATACATTTTTTACTGTTTAACCTTATTTACTTTTTTGTTTGATACATAAAAACCTATAAAACGAAATAATTGTGAAACAAAATGCTTTCGAAACGAAAAGTAATACAGAAAACAAAACAAACTTTTAATGTAAAATTATTTTAAAGATGTAAGAGAATGAAAGCATAAAGCACTTAATGTTTATTTTGCTTTCTTTTATATATTCTATATTAATTTAAACTTTTATTAACTACATACATACAAACATATATCATATTTCTATAAATATGTATGTTGAAACAAAAACAATTATATACGTATACATACATACATATGTACATGCAGATGTATAAATGCTTATATCTGTAATTACATGTTTAAACACTTTTCAATTTCAAAGCTATTTATGTAATATATGAAATTTTGCAAAAGAAAAAAAAAACAAAAACGAAAAAAAAAACAATACAAACATTTATGAAATATCTATATTTTTTACAAGGTGATATATTTTTAATTTTTTAAGTTAAAAATCTTATCTGCCGTATGCATAAAAAAATATTTTAGGTTTATTGAAGGCTTATTTAACAAATTTCTCTGCAACATCTGTCAAATTAGCCCTTAATAAATCTAAAATATTTTTTTATGCATACGGCAGTATTTCTTTATATGTTATATAAGTTTATATGTTATAAGTTTGCTTGTTTAACTTTAAAAGAGAAATGAAAATAATTTTACATAAACTTATTATACTTTATACATAATTTTCTTTTTCTAAATAAACCAAACAATATTTAATATGTAAAAAAAAATCAATGAAAATTAAAAAAAAAAATTATTATTTCATTTGATGTTTTACTTTGTGTTTAATTTGATTTTAATGAAATTTTATTTTATAAAATTTTTTTCTATTTTTTTTTAAACGAAATTTCACGAACTTTAATCACCCCGGATTTGGAAAAAAAATTTATTCACCCTTGTTTCTAGTAGTCGTTGACATCGTTTTTGCATCCATTTAACTTTGTTACAAAATCCACAGTTCAGTTGGTATGATCGAAGCCTTGCGATAACTTCAAATGTTTATTATTATTTTTGTGTAAAAACAAGAACAAAATCAAATATAATTTATATATTTTATTAAGTGTGAGGGATTCATTATGTTAATCGTTTGTATAAACGTGTTTGAACGATGCAAAAAAGGCATGTTTTGTAAAATCGCAAGAAGTGATCCAACATGAGCGATAAACCAAGTCTTGTGACAAATATTTTAATTTTTCCTTTAAAAACTAATAAATATTTTCCAAAGAATTTTTAAATAAAATATAACCCCTAGATTCGTGATTTTTTTTACCGCTTTTTTATTACATTCTGCTGTTTTTAATTTTATAATAAAATTCAGAAGTTTATTTTATTTTTTATTTTTCTAAACTAAATTTAAGCATTGTAGAACATTTTATATATTTTGCAACATATTGTGTTCATTTGAATCTTCATATACAAAACAAACAAAAAAACAAACAAACATTTTTTATATATAAAACAACATAGTTTTTAGATTCCTATTTTTTAAATATTAGACATACATTAACAATTATTAAGTTTTCTCTTAAAGATTCCATTGTTTAGGCTTAAAATGAAACTACTAAAATTAAGAAAACAACATTTAATTTGCTTATACATACATACATACTACTTCTACAAGTACCTTTAAAATGATGGCAAAATTAAAAACTAAAACTTTCAATAACTTTTTTTTTTTAAACAAACATATAATTGGGAAACACACACACACACACTTTTAAATTTGATTTGTTTAACCAAAAATTAAACTTTAAAAAGAATGTAACAATTATGTAATAAATAAGTGATTTTATAAACAAGTTTGAAACTATATTAGGTTCTAAACTTAATAAAAAACAAAACCAAGATAATGTCGAAAAATGTGAAACCAATTAATATTAAAATAAGAAAACAAAAATTATTTTCTTTTTGAATTTGACAGTAAAACGAATTAGTTTATAGGTTGGTTATTTTAACAAATTACTTTTATTGTTAAATTGTTTGAATTTTAATGTTTGAAAAATTTAAGATTAAATTCTTGTAATTAAAAAAAGTTATTTCTTGTAAGAAACTAACAGCGTTATGTACAATGAGAAACAGTGTGCTAACTAACAAGCTGCTAATTTTTTCATAGGAAAATTTCCATTAGCGGAAGATAACAGCTCGTTAGTTAGCACACAGTTTATTATTATGCATAACGCCGTCGGTGCATAAGTATGTTTAGAATTAAGGTCTCATTAGTCTTTATATTTTTTTTATCGTTCTGTGACGAATCGTACTGTTGTTTAAATTTTGTGATTACAGCTCAACCTAACCCTACGTTGCCACAAGCAAGTATTTACTTGCAAGTAAAGTATACGTATTACTAACGAAAATCAGGAGAAATGCCAAAAAAACACAAAAATTTTTTGAGTGGCTACACAGCACAGTGCAAGTTCATTTTTAAAATGTCGTCAACAAATAAACTTCAAACAAATTTAAAGCAAATAGCCCTGCTTCAATTGGTAATAATTAAGTGTTGTCAATAGCCACTATTGAACGTTACCTTTAGACATATAACTTTTTAATATAATTTTTTTTTATTAAAAATTGATATTTATATTAAAACTTACATTTTAAATAAATATTTATAATTTTTCTTAATATTCTTCATATACATATGTATATACATATTTATTCAAAAAATTAGCTGAATTATTTACCACAATTGTATGATATATTAGTGAGTTAACAAAGAACTCAGTATTAGACAACACTGTTTTTCGGCTTGTCACTTTACTTGCCGTAACTGTAAAAATTTTACTTGCTTAAAAATTTCTTCGCAAGCTGAGTCGCAGGTTGCCAAAGTATAGTTGTGTTAGTAAAAAAGTGCTAGTGTATTGGTTTTTTTTCACTTGCACTTGCATGTGGCAACGGTGGGTAAACAAGAGCTGCAAGTGTTTCTTAGTTGTCAAAGTTTGCTTTTGACACAACGTTAGGCGGTGAAGTTAGCTGCAAAACAATTGTTTGTGTTTTTTTAATACCTCTCACACGTGTTAATTAAAGTTTGCAAACTCTTTCATCATGATGGTGTGAGTAGGTAGAGAGTATATGGGAGGAGTACAAAAAATCTTGTACTCTCAAATTTCCATTTGCTTTTCTCATTTGCACATCTAAAAATTGCCCAGGTTAAAGTTTGTCAAACTAAAAATTTTGTGTCTTAAGTACCAAAGAAAGTTTAAAGGAGAATGCAAGAGAATTTGTAAAACTGATTGTCAAAATCCATAAGCAAAAAATAAGACTACGTTTTTCGACTTGTTTCTGTCATACAAGACATATACAGGTAGACTTGTCGCAACCGCTGATCGCGAAGCATAATGGCAAAATCTGTTGAATTCGCCTTGATTTAACTTATTTATGCAGGAATGAAAAATGCTTGTTTTGGTGTTGTATTTTGATCGATTGCAGGCTGTTTTCTTGCAATTGTGTCAGCTGTTTTCTTGCAAACATTCAACAAATTAGCTCTGGTCAGGTCAAGAGTTCGCGAATCATTGCCATTCTAGAGTTCTTCTAGAGTTGTGCATTTTGCCGTCCATAATCGTGTGGAATTACTCAACTGTACTTTGATAGAGTTTCTAAAAAAAACTCTACAATTAAACGTGTGCTTTCATTAAAAATGTAACTAGAAGAAAACCTTTAGGAGGAGCACTTTTAAAGTGATTTTTATTTACTGTTCATATGTCTTTGACCAGCTATTTAAAGGTATAGGTAGACTTACTCATACTGAACCAACCATTTTAACTGAAGAAGTAGCATTAACAATTTTATTGCTCGGATGTCTGCGGCTTTTGGATGTTGAACCAGCGTGGCTTTTCAGTTTTAAGTATTTTTGAAATACAAATTCTATAAAAGAAAAAAAAACAAGATTTTTCGAAATGCTATATTTATCATTAAAGAAAAACAATTCGTCTTAATCTTAACGGTGCCGAATATAAAGACTAATTCTACCTTAAGAACGAAGAACAAAAACAAATATTAGGGCTAGTTTTTAGCTGCCAAATCATGTAAAAACTTGTAAACGCTTTAATCGTTTGGTAGCGCTAAATCGCCATTTAAATAACTAGGAATTTTAAATTAAATTGTAACATAGATTGTTTTAAAAGTTCTGTGAAAAAATATTTTAATTACATTTTAAGCTTTTATTTCGAATTTTAAATAACATAAATTTTACTATACTTCGTATTTGTGTGTCTTTATTAAGTTTTAAGGTTATATGAATTAAGTCACTAAATGTAATTAAATTTTCCATTCACAATTACCCTTGTATTGTGGATCGTGTAATGAAATACTATTTGGGTTTATCTATCTGTGCTAGTTTCTTTCAAACCTAAAAATTAGGTTGCTAATTTTTTATTCATACGTCTTATGGAAAACCAAAATTTAGATTAAACTGCATACTGGCCTCAAATGATTATGATGAACTTCATTCGGCAACACTGTTTATTGTTATTTTTGGTGGAAAAAGGAATAAAAACAAAATTTGTTGTTTTTTTTTTAAGCACATAAAATGTATGTACAGAGTACACTTAACAAGATACCCAGAACTGATCATCTGATTGTATTTTTTGCTTTCTATTATGAATTGTTATGATTTCAATGATATTTTTAGATGTAATGCGTTGCTGAATGGTTCTTGGATTTTTGGAACCCCAGAACTTCCTGTTCTGCTTATTAACTAAGCCATTTATATGAAAATGAGCTCATAATCAGATTATCAATAAAGTTGATAACCGATAATATGCGTATTTTAATTGTTGCACTAATTGCTCATTGTATAAGAATAACAGTAAATCCTTGTTTTAGAATGCGTCATTCCCAGCTAAGCTTCGTTAACACTTTGTTATACATGTTTTTCTACAGCGCGATTTAAACGAAGTCTTCCGGTTCAAAGCAAATCTTTTACGATGTCCTGTTGTTGGTGAGAATGAACTAAGCAATGAATCATTGCTTCATAGAGAGAAATTCTGACGTTAAAATGCCGAATTGTACACATCATGGTGACTTTTGGCCCACCCTGAACATATGCATATGGTGTTTGATAGAGCTCGCATGGTACACTTATACAGGTGGCGGTGCCAGCCCAGCTGATTATTTTTTTGTTTTTGTTTACCAATGTTTGTCAAACTCCATTTATAAAGAAAAGATTTCAGTGCCAAGAATTGTCAAACTCCATACATAAAAAAGAGAGACAAAATATACTCTCTCTTTTTTTAAAAGAAACGTAAAGAATTTTCTTATCTCGACATAAAATGTTTTTTGAAAAGACCACAGATATAAAGACGTTTATTATAGTAAAATTTATGTATTTTGTACAAAAACAAAATTATAAATTTTTTCCCAAAATAAAAGTAGCACGCAAGTTCCTGTTAAAATGTACAAAATGTAATAACTTACAATTAGGATATTTTATTTGAAATTAAAAATTCAAAAAAGTGAAATATACACATGTGTAAATATGTAATAAGAAATACAAATATGATTTGCAAACAAACTGTATAATAACAAGAAAGTTACAAGAATATAATCGTGTATTGAGTATAGTGATTCAGTTAGTATATTTGTATCGTGATGTTACGAAAATCTTTCGCATAAGCAATGCGTGTTCGGTTTATTAAAAATGTTTCGTAACTTTCCGTGAGGTAGAAACCTATAGAAAATGGATTTTTACGTAGAGAATGTAATTCATAGGACATATTCCGCCTTATTGTCAGTGGCGTTGTCGCGTCGTTTTGTATCGAAAACGACAGAAATATGACAAGGTCTCATTCATTTTACATTGTCGTAAATATTACACGGTACCAAAAAATACGACAACGCCACTGACAATAAGGCTGATTGTTAAAGAGAAAAAGAGACAGCTCTAAATTTTTACTCAGTTCTTACTAACTAACACACATATTTTAACGATACTAAGAGCTCTAAAGTAAAAAATACAAATCTACTAACTGAACCATAACATGAACAAGGGTCGTTACAATAATAATTTATCATTAAGTTGGCTTAAGTTTATGCACAAAATGCATTTGCGTAATCATTGCTGCCAAATAATTTACATAAACATCTGTTTTTTTTTATAATAAGTAAAAGTTATAATCACGTAACCAATTTTAATTAAGCTAAAGTGCAAAAATTCATAAATTTACCCATGTAACTATTAGCAACTATTGTTAGCAAAAAAAAAAAAAAAATACATTAAATAATACGAAATAATTGTGAAAAGTGTTGCAGAGAGTTTAAGCATTTAAGTCAAAATTTAAATAATGAAACAGAATGCGACTCAGAACAGAATGCGAATCAAACTATAAATTCTTCTGCAAGAAACAATGTCGGTAATAGAAACGACTACTGCAACGACAAATGCTGACATATTAATCCGGCATCGGTGTGGTGGATCATAATGACCGTAACTTTTGTACTACGATATTAATTTGTAATTTTATTATTTTAATAAATGTATCAATAATTTATAATTCAAATTCAATTCGCTACTAACCAATATCAAAATTATACAACAATATGGCAACCATTGTCATAATGATCTGCATCATGAATGAATATACACAAAAATTAAAAATTTCTCGCTTGAAAACAATTTTGTACTGTGCATTACATCTTTTTGTTGCCATCAAAGTAAGAACTCTAAACGGTAGTTATAGTTTTCTACATCACAAACAACAACTGCAAACTAACGAACCAGAGTAATGCACAATATTATTTATTTTGTGACTTGCATGAAGACGGGTTAGTTTCAAATTCGCTAATCTTAAAAATCGTATCTGAAACATTTAAACGAGCCCATGGTAGCATTATTGAGAGAATAAATAGTGAAACAGTGTGGCATCACGACGAGTTTTTTTTCATAAAATGTTATATTTAAAACTCGTTATAGAAAGCAGTCTCAATATAGAAACTATTTCATTTTTACCTCATATGACCTCATTTTAGGATAACAATGTTACCATATTTTATATAATGTTTTTGCAGTATTAGCCCAATACAAAGTTAGAAAAGAAGAAAATCAAACAAAAAAGACAGTATTTGAAGTTCCTGCTGTAGATTTAAATGTGGACATTGCTTTTTTGAAGTTGCAGTCGTATTCGATTTAATAATGCGCCAACAAATTTTAAGAAAACGACATCAAAAAGAATTAAGTTCTAAAAATCAAATTTCGATAGCGCTTTAGGTAGTGAAGTTGGCTGCAAAACATTAAACACTAAGACCACAGCAGGCTAAACAGCTACATCACTACAAATGCACCTGGCTCCAATTGCCGCAGTGCAGTCAGATACATAATTATTTTGAAAACGACAGCAGCATAAACATTAATTGAAGAACAGCTGTTTGTTGTAGGAATGTACATTTTCAAATATTGCACTTTCCTAAAAAATAAAACCGCATGTTCTTAATATACTTATACAACTTACAAATTTAAAAGCAAATAAATTGTAATTGTTAGCTCTTATAAATATAACAAATCTTGTTACATTGCCAGCACCAAATCTGCTTATTAGTATAGGTAAATGTAGCTGGGCAGTCGTGCAGCTGTGATGACGTCAAAATAATCGTATCTATATAGAAGTGTGTATTTTATTTTTGACAGACTGTAGTCGGCCGCCTGTAGTTGTCTATGTGTTTAATGCCTTAAACGTTTGTTTCTACTTTTGAATTTTTTGCAAGGTAATGGCATTTTAGCTGTTTTCAAATCGATCTAGCGATTTTTCTCCATTTTTGGTTTAAGTGTGGTGGGTTCTGTTAAGCACAAATTAATTTAGCATAGACTAACATGTTCATGGCACAATGTTGTTGCGGTTACGTACGGTCTTCACCAGCCATCGATTTGTTTGAACAACGAACAATTTTTTGTGCGCACATGAATTTGCCTGGTGTGGACCGCTGTTGTCGATGTTTTGTTCTTGTTCAAACAGCGTTGTCAGAACATTTGTTCGAACAACGATGTCTGACATTAAAAGGCATTTTGAATATGAAAGAAAGAGACGACACATAAAAATACCAACAAAATACTCTTTATACGTTTTCTCCATATCAAAGAACATGAACAATTTTTTGACAGTTGCTCTGCCGACGTTTTGTTCTAGTCTAAACAAATCGATGGCTCGTCAAGACGTAGAGTTATTTAGGTATAATTTTTTAACTTAACAAACACAACTGGACCGAATCAAGGCGAATTCACATCAGGTAAACTCTTTAGTCCAGCTGTGAGCGAAGTTTAAGACCAGAATGACAAAACTTGTGTTTTCTATGTTTGCAAAAAAATGTAAACAAGCGTGTGTTTGTTTGTGTTTAGTCAGAAAATTGTTGACAGTTTGGTTCGAATATACAAAAACAAAATACATTTAGTTTAGTGTTTTTGTAGGAAAGAGATCACCTGATTGAATTCGCCATGGGCTGAATGACAAATTTCGCCGTAAACGACGAAATAAAAGCTTAGCATTAGATAATATTATGCTTGAAACGCTGATTTAGGTAGGTCTGTAACTGAAAACAGCTGCGCTTGATATGTTTAAAATGTCAATTTGTATGGACAATCATGTTCGGTTTATCGTTAAGTTCAAATGAAAAGCATAATTATCTGGCGTTAGTGTTATAATTTTATGAGGGCATTTACTTTAGTTTTTTTTTTAATTTTTGGGAATTTCGTGACTTACATGTGCACTGTTTAAATGTAGCGTTCGTGTAATTTTTCAATATGCATCTGCTATGTTCAAGCATATGCGTTTGTTTCATTATAATCTTACTAATTTGACTGGAGGAGTACCATATAAACTCAACTTTTGTCTAAACTAATGAAGACCATTATTACTTTGAAATTATTATAATTGAAAAAAAAAAACAAAAATAACCTGGTGAAGACCATTTAACTTGAGATTCATAAAATTGTAAGAATACCCCGGTGAAGACCGTTAATACTTTGTGATGAGAATTATATAATAGGAAGCATACCCTGTTACAGACCATTGAAACTGTGAAATTAATACAATTGAAAGAATATCCTGTTGAAGACTATTGAAACTGTGATTTGTTAAATATACTATACCTTGAAAGGTATGTATATATTTGGAGAGGATACTGGTGAAAACCATTTAAAAATTTTTATTTGATATTTAAGTGTGCAGATATTGCCAGCTTCCTACATAAAGACTTATGTGGGTTGACTGGTGGTTTTGCCCTGAAATAAAGTGTGATACCCTGGCGATATAAAACTAAGAGAACTAAGCACCCGTTTAAAGGTAGTGCGAAAATTAAAAGTAAAATGGCGAAATTCTTTTCTACATATTTGTTGTTATGTATGTTTGAAAACAATTTTTAACTTTCAAAATTTCGCACGACTACAACTAATGTCGTGAATACCTTTAATAATTGTTTTTTTTTTAAACAAGGGTTATATATTTATTAACGAAAGTTCTGGAAAATTATTGAAAAATATATTAAATATAAACAGACAGTTAAGTGGTAGATTTTATAGTTAAACAAAAAGGAAAAAAATAAAATTAAAAAAATTAGGTTTTTAATTTAAGAATCTAAGCAAATCTATGTATGTAGCTTGTTTATATAAAAAAAAATATGTCTAAACTTTCTACCTCTTTGGTTTAAACACAAATAATAAAAAAAGAATTGTACATAAAGAAATTGTAAAGAAAAATACAAAACAGAGACAAATTAAAAATCCAGGTCCCCCGATTTCAAACTTTATGCAAAAAAAAACCTAAAATTTATGTTTGTTAAGGAAAGTGTGAAACATACAAACATTATTTTTATAGTTTGGAAAAAATAATAAAAATTAAAATAAAAAAAATATTTGCCATATTGTAATAAATATTTACTTACATATAAAATACTAAAAAGAAAAAACTTAATAAAAAAAAAGAAAATTACTTTACAAATTAAGTACATATTTATAAGAATTCAAAACAAAATATTTAACACAAAAAAAAAATTGACCAAAAAATAAAAATCTTTATTTTTTTAATGTAAAATTCAATAAAAACAAGCTGAATGTTTAAAGGAAGACAAAATTTTTTAAAGAATGTTTAAAAATAAAATGGGAAACACAAAATACAAATTATATATTTTTAAATGTGCTTTAAATAACTGTGCTTGATTTTAAATTCATTTATTTTTATACACAAAAAAAAAAAAAATTAAAACAAAAATACTATTTACATAAATAATTACAAACATACATATTTAAAAACAATTACATTTTTAAAATAATATTTAAGGATATTTAAAAAACAAGAAAACAATTTTGCAAAAACTACCAAAACTTCAAGGAACATTACAATTCTGCCCTCCAAAAGTTAAAGTTAAAAAATAACAAAATAGATTCAACACAAATAAAAAAGTTTTTTTTTCTCCCACATTAGCCTGATTTAAAGTGAACTTTGTTTTTACAAAACAGGTTTATTTTAATTAAACTTTTGTTATCAAAATATTATGACAAAGTACGGGTTGCAAAAGAAGTCAAATGCTTGCGTTTTTGTGTGTTTAAATTCCCGTATGACATTTACAATGTCTAAATGTTTAAATGAAAAATTTATTAAAACAAAATATTTATCGAAAGTGTTTTATATTAAAAAGTTCTATTGGCGAATTCATGTCGTATTGTCATAGACTTTTTATTTGCCAAAATTTTAAAATTACTAAAAAAATATTGTAACGTTCATAGTAAAATTTCAGATACATTTAAAAATTTTGTAAAAATTAAAACAATACAACAATACGACATGATAGCACATCTTGGGAATTGTTTATAAAAATATAGAATTTAAAAAAAAAACATATACACGGTTTGTGTTAAAAAAGAAATTTCTTTTAATTTTTCTATAATAGAAAAATTTAAAGAAATTTATTTTGATAAATAAACTGAAATATAAATTTCTATTTAAATAGACAGTGAAGAAATCGATTATTCGACTTAATTAAAAAACCGGTTCTTGGTTTGAAGCAATGTTATTAAGATTCTATAATATATGGGATTTTTGTTTAAGAATAAAGCGCATAAATAAATCGAAATAAAGAAATAATTTTTATGTAAATAAACAGCGATCAATTATGCGGCTTTATTATAAAACCGGTTTTTGGTTTAAAGAAATGATTTTAAAAATTCTATAATTTATAGAAGTTTTGTTTAAAAATAAAGCGAATTAATATATCGAAAAAAAATCTTAATATAAGTAAACATTTATCTATTATTCGACTTAATGGAAAACCCGGTTTTTGTTTTGAAGAAATGATTTTAAAATTTTTTTTAAACAACCATCGATTATTCGACTTTATGAAAACCCGGGTTTTGGTTTGAGGAAATATTTTTAAAAATCTATTATTTATGGGAGTTTTGTTTAAAAATAAAGTAAAAAAAATCATTTTTATGTAAATAAACAGAGATCGATTATTCGACTTAATGGAAAACCCGGTTCTTAGTTTGAAGAAATGTTATTAAGATTCTATGTTTATGGGATTTTTGTTTAAAAATTAAGTGCATAAAATAATCAAAATAAAAAAAATTATTTTTATATAAATCAACAGAGATTTGTTATTTGACTTAATAAAAAACCGGTTTTTGTTTTAAAGAAATGACTTTAAAAATTCTATAGTTATAGGATTTTTTTATTTAGTTGTTAAAAAATAAAGCGAATTATTAAATTGAAGTGAAAAGAGAATATTTATGTAAATAAACAGAGATCAATTATTCGACTTTATAAAAAACCGGTTCTTGCTTTGTGGTAATAATTAAAAAAAGTCTATAATTTATGGTAAAAGAAATATAACTAACGAATCTCAATAAATATAGAACCTTTACATACTCGTAAATGAAAAATACAGAGATTGATTATTCGACTTTATAAAACCGGTTTTTGGTTTGCAGTTAATTTGAAAAAATTATATAATTTTTAGGATTTTTGGTAAAAAAAAGGACAACTAATAACTCCAAATAAATAGAGTACCTTTATATACTCGTAAATAAAAAGTACAGAGATTGATTATTCCATTTTATAAAAAACCGGTTTTTGGTTTGCAGTCATAATTAAAAAAAATTATATAATTTTTAGGATTCTCGGTAAAAGAAAGAAAATTAATGAATCAAAATAAAAAAATAATATACCAAAATAATCGACTATTCGAGTTTTTGAAAAACCGGGTTTTTAGTAAGAAATCAAAATAATCGAATTCGATGTTTAAGAAAAGTCAATTAATGCATGAAAATAAATAGAAATTCTTTTTAATTGAATGCCGTAAAATAAAAAAAATCAAACATGTTAAAATTATTAATAAATTATTTTATTAAAAAAAATAAAGAATTCGCACTAGGGGTAGTAAGTAGTAAACTTTGAGTCACTCTAGCTGCGTTTAAATTAAAACATTTTTCCTCTCCATAAATGATATGAAGGTTGGCTTCTCTTTTATTCAATATTTTTTAATTTTGAACAAATCTGATGAATTAATTAAAATATTATTTTGTATATTAATTCAGTTCTAGATTCATTTATATTACAATTGTAAGCAAATCTTGAAAAGCGTTCACAACAATTGTGGAATTCACAATGTTTTTGTATCGTCTATCTATACACAATTTTGGGTTATTTATTTGTGAACACAATCAATTAATCGTTTTTACTGTTCGATGTCAATTAATATGAGACGTAAGCAACGTTAAAAATCCGCAATGGGAAAGTTGATAAATTTTTACTTCAATAGAGTGGCAAAAAAAAAAATTAATAACCACTGAATAAATTTTTTTAGCAGAATTGATTAAAAAATAAAAAAAATATTTAAATTATTTATTTTTAATTTCGCGAAAAATTCTTATTTTCCATCCCTATATGAATCTAATCATACATTTTAAAAACATATGAAATTAAATTTAAATTTTTTAATAATATCACTTAATAAGAAATGCCAACAACACATACATACATACATATATACATATATATAAATAATACAAATACAAAATTAACGCTGATACAACATTACAATGGGGTTTTGAAAATAACAATTGTTGTTTAATGTTGAATAGTATTTAGTAGCGCACAGAAGCTTGTAATAGTTCGATACAGTAAAATACTACTTTGTTTTTATACTGTACATTCGTATATAAAGGGCCGATGTTGAATGTGATCCACACCTAAACGTCAAGTTTTTATTCTATATTTCATATCGCCCCCTGTTCTCGAAATTATCGTATGTCACAAAAACAAAATTTTATAGGGGAGCGATTTTATTACTTTTAAATAAATAAAATGGTAAATAACACTGCTACATACAATAAAATGTACACAGTGTTATCTTCATAACTAAAACAGTGATCGCTATAATATTTTATCAGCAGATGGGTTGTCGTCGATTTCTAAAAATACGTAACATACGATATTTTCGCGCACAGTGGTCGATATGTATTGTTTAGCTTGCTGGGCAAATTTGTTTAAATTTCCAATCTTAAGTTTTTTCACTTCTGATTATTGTAATTGATTTTTTACTTGACCAATTTAGTTTGTTTTCAATACCAAACTGAGTTTGAAATTTTTAAGCAGCTTGTATGAACTTAATTTTATTAAGTGATAATGCTTTCCTTAGAAACATATTGTCGCTGCTCTGACGAAAAGGGTTTGTGACAATTTTGAATAAAGTTTTTGTTGCTTTATTTTAAATCATTATTGGTCGCACATCTATGCACCAAATCGTTGATTGGTTCAAGAATAAACAATAGTTAGTATGAGTTAGTTTCAAACGGTAATGTAAGAAAATTAAATGCTCTTTTCGCTCTCCTGAAAATCATATAACTGAATATGTTAGAGCAACGACGATATGCATGTATATCTAGATCAATTCAGAAAGTCACAAGGATGCGTTGTTTGTATTTTCAATTTATTTATTTATTTTGTATTGATTTGTTGTATTTACACTTTCTCCTTTAAATGGTTTTATAACTTTAAACCGAATCTAACAAATATTGCAAACTTTAATTTGACTTCTTTTTTAACCAACCTTACATCTACTGAGCTTCGGGCATTAACTGTGAAAAATTTTTTTAAAAGCAAAATAGGTTTCTAAAGTCTTTAGAAACCAATAAAAAAAGGGGGTGACAAAATACAAAATAAATTATATAAAAATAAATTTGGAACATAAACTACCTCAAAACATACAAAATAAAATGTTAAACATTTAAAAATAAAAAACAAAAAATATATACATACAGACATACTTTATATAAATAAAAACTACAAAAAAATATACAAAAAAAAAAAAATAAAAAGACAAGCAAAATATTTATATACAAAAAAAATATATATATAAAATACATTTTAAATACAAAACTTACAATTATTTTTCTATATAAATCTTAATGTGATAATTTTGTTGATTTTTTTAAAACAATAATTCAAAGAAATTAATTTTACGAAGAAAAAAAAAATCAATAAAAATAAAACATTTCAAACATTTGATGGGAAATAAAACTTGGTACCAACTAACAAACAAAAAACTCTTTTAATAAAGTTTTTCCTTTTTTTTTTTGTAAGTAAAACATAAGAAACAAACAAATATTTAAAATAAAAAACATACTGTGTTGAAAGAAAAATTATAAATTTTTTATTAATCTTAAGATTTTTAACATTAAGACAACAAATAAAAATACACATACACACAATTTATGTATAAAATATTTAATATATTTACTATATATTTGAAGAAAACAAAAACAAAAAACAAAAGTTTCATTGTAAAAATTTAAAATTATACTTACATACATACTTATATGAGAAAGAAAATAATAATAAAACAGATTTAAAAACTGGCTAAAATTGAAGGTGTTTTATTTAAAAAGCAATAGTTTGAGTAGTTAAAATAATTACAATTCATTTTTTTTTTCTAAGTACTTAAATTTAAAAAGACAAAATTTCACAAAAAAATGTGGAACGCTTCACGATTTTGCGTGTCATCCTTGCGCAGGGGCCATGCTAATCTTCTCTGTATCGTTCCAATTTTAGTATATGTTCTGCCGAAGCAAGAACAAATGTAGTGGTTAAAAGCAGCTATTTAAGCAAACATTTTAACAAAAAAGAAAACGTGAATTCTACGGAAATCTTCATGGTGGTAGCAAAAGATATGAATGTAGAGGTTAAATGTTTCTTGATGGTGAGTTTGCATTAAAGAGTTGAATAAATGAGTATCTTATGCAGAGTTGTATTTTTATCATTAAGAATGTTGAAAACGGTGATACCAGACTGCTTAGTTTATATTTGTGCGATTGGGGAATCTTTAAAATACCCATATACCTACAATATGATTTCATGATTATTATTTATATTGCACACATATGTGTATGATACAATAAACGGTTTAAAAAGCAATCCGTATTTAATAATTGCTGAAATAACAAAAGCCCAAAAATATTTACTGTTGATGGGAAGATATTAATATTATTTTATGTTAAAAATTATTATTATTATTGCTATTTTTATACCCCTCACCTGTGGTGCACAAGGGTATATATAGCTTTGTCATTCCGTTTGTAATTTTTACAATTTTCATTTCCGACCCCATAAAGTATATATTTTCTGAAAGCTTATGAATAGAGGAGTCGATTAAGCCCTGACCGTCTGTCCGTCTGCCCGTCTGTCCGTGTGTTGGTTGAAATCAATTTTTTAAAAAAATTTTTTAAAAAACTTAAAAAAAAATATAAAAAAAAATAATAACAAAATATAAATAATATATTATATAAAATAAAATTTTTTTGGCTCAGCTGGGATTCGATGCCACATTTATTCTAACCAGTATATACATATGTACGTATTTGATATGAGATGAATGGTTATACAAACAATTATTATTGCATGACTACACGTTGTGAAGGGTATATAAGATTCGGCACGGCCGAATATAGCACTGTTACTTGTTTATCATTAGAAAGGTAATTGTATTTAGAATAAAAAAAAACTAAATAATCTATTGTTATGATGGATGATCTGTTTGTTTGGAATGTGTATTCAGTAAAGTAAGGATTGCTTATTATTAAAGCGAGCACGCCGCTTAGGTATGGCTAATAAGCCGCAGTTTTTGCAGAAAATAAAATAAAGAATTATTTACAGCCAACAAGCCGTTTTAACTATCCAATTTATTCTGTCCTTTCTAAATTAATCTTACAGCTACTTATATGAATTCTTAAATCTAAATTCTTTTTATATTTATACTTATGACCTAATTATAAATTCTATTTGTTTACATTTACATTCAGCGTACTGTGTGGTGGGTTATTCTTACTTCAGCATTTTGCCAATTATTACTTATTGTATTTTGATAATTTGTGCAATTTTATTCCTCGCACCGTAACAATTTGTAGGTCATGAATACTTATTGTTTATATTATTTTAAAGTGTAACAAATGCATTTTTAAGCAATGCAAATGTGACCAACCCACTACACTATGATATAGTATGACAAAAAAACAACTATAACACAGGTCAACACGATTTTTGAGTCTGAGTTCTGTACCTCTGATTTTGATTACTTATGCCAAACTAAAGAAAGAAAAAATATTTTTATCTAATAAAGTTTGCTTTTGTAGATACCAGAACGAAATTTCAATATTTATGGAAAAGGTCTATTTTTCAATGTTAATCATATTTAAAATTAAACAAGTTATGAATTATATACTTTAACTAATTTTTATTATAAAAGACAGCACAAATAAACATAAAAATTCAAAAAAATTATACAAAAGAAGCTTCAAAAATTAATACTTTTAGTATTTCTAGTGTAATCGTCAGAACTTTCTCGTATGAGCATCCAAATGTAGTCACCCATCATGTTCTCATTATATTGTCCTTGATATCTTTGTTCAAAGTTCATTATATCCTGGTGGAAGCGTTCCCCTTGCTCTTCTGAATATTCACCCAAGTTATCTTTGAATTTATCCAAGTGCGCATGTAGCATGTGCAGTTTGAGTGACATTCTGCAACCCATGACTTTGAAGCTGTCAAGCATATTAGAAATAAGCTCTTCATAATTCTCGGCGTTCTTGTTACCAAGGAAGCATGTTAAAATAAGCTTCATAGGCTTCACAAAGTTTCTTATTTGATGATAAACTAAATTTTTTGGCGCTCACTTTAATAAACTAACCACAAACATAGCAAAAAAGTCCACGTGGTTTTTACACATTTTCGGTGACATTTTTACGCCTCGCGACACATAAAATACGTTATTCCTCTGGAAAGCGCACTCGCATACTGCCATGACACTCTACTACCTCTCACTTCACACCCACAGTCCCTCTCACTTCTCTCTTGCATCATAAATGCAACGGCTTTTAAAAAAATTTGCAAAACCACCGTATATTTAGTTTTCATTATATTAACTACAAAAGCAAACTTTATTTATTATTAATGGAGTTTCTGTTTACTTTTCCATTTATATAATCAGAAAATAATCACTAAATAAAAGACTCAAAAAAAAATTTTTTTTTTGTTGACCTGTGTAATTATTGAATAATTTATAATGTTGTATAGTGTGTGTAAAAAACCTTTTTTTATTTCAAAATAATTTCTAAAATCAAAATAATTAAATCAATTTAGTGTGAGAAAAAACAACCTTTATTATTAAATACTTAATAATATTGTAAAGTGAGGGCAAAACAGTTTTGTATAAATAATTTCTCGGTTTAGTTAAGTCAATTTATAATTTTTTTTTAAATTATAGATCTAATATCTTCTATCTATATATTAAAAAAAGCAGTGTATACTTTGATGTTATCATTATCTGTGGAAACGGATCGATTTCAACAAAAATTTCAGGATATGTTGGTGATGGTATATGGTTTGTGTGAAGTGAAACTTAAAACGGCGGAAGGGTAAGTGATACCATCATAGGTAATGAATAGAATAAAAAAAAATTTTTCGGGCCAGCAGAACTGTCCGGGCTTTACTAAATTATAAATTATATAAAAAAAAATAATAATATTAAAGATTGTTCATTTTTACAAAAATATGTACTTTAAATTAAATTAAATGTAAATTATAAATTATATAAAAAAATAATAATATTAAAGATTGTTCATTTTTACAAAGATTGTTCATTTTTACAAAAATATGTACTAGTTTAAATTTTCCTTACCAATTTGAGAGAATAAACAATAAAAAATAATATATTTTAATAAAAGTTGTCTATCAAGAAGAGAAAAGAAATTATACTAAATCGTTTTATGTGGCCTATTTTTATATGAATGATATATTTCTAGCAATAACTGTAATAAGTTCTAGCTTTAAATAGTCTTTTGCTTAGGCTCTTATGGGTTTATAACAAAGAGAGGATAATAAAGAACTAGATTTATTTAGGTCCAAAAAATTTATTATTTAGCACGTTTTTCCATAAAATATTTTCATCTAATGATCTTAGGAATTTAATTTACAGTAAAAACTTCACAATCCAAATAATTGATTTCAGACCCTAATCTGGATTACTAAATTATTTGGATTACCGGAAAAAATTTTTTAAAATATTGTTTTAGTAATAAACTGCTTTTATAACCAAATCGAATTTATTTATCATTTAAATAAATTAATTACACATAATATTTATATATTATTTAGCGTATATGCTTTTTATATAAAAAATAATAACAGATTTTATTTCTACAAGTCATAAAAATAAAAATCCTAATGCCAATTATTTTGCTTGAAAAAAATTGTCTCACTTATGTTTGTCAAGAACTTTTGAAACACTGAACTTCAAAAGACAAAACAAAAAAAGAATTAATACAAAGCAAAACCAAATTTTGTTGCACATAAATACAACGGTATTTTTCTATGCTAAAAAATAACATGGTATTTTTTTTTAAGTATAAAAAGAGAGAAAACTATGTCTTTGGAGTAACAATTAATAGAGATGACAGTACACAACAGTTTGCATTCATTTTGGTTTATAAAGATGCAATCAATCCGGCTTAAGTATAGAGTGTATAATTTCATGAAAAGCGAGGTCAGGATTACCGAATCATCCGTATTAGCGAGGTCCGGATTATTAAGTTTTTTCTGTACATAAGAAGAATCTAACATTTTGAATGAAACATGCTGTAGCGCTTGAAGACTACTCATAATAACACAGACCATGCTTAAGTATATTTTGGGTACTTATAAAATACATGAAATATCTTGTAGTCTTAAAAAACTGATTTTCAATGAAAATTTATTTATTGACGTCTTAAAACCTTTTGAAAAACAAATCCATTCTAACAATAAAAATATAATACAGTGTCTTAATATTGAAAAATTTTCTTTTTAACTGTAAGTATATGGTAAATTCTTTAAAACACAAGACCTAATTTTAAGAATTTTCGTCAGTCTGTCCTTCGTATCACAATATGTTCAGACAAATTTTGTTTCAATTAGGATAATCATTTACAGAAAATAAATAGAAACTTGTTTTATTGTAAATTAGCTAACCCGGTGTGCTTCGTTTCACGCACCAGTAAATTTTTATTTTTTTATTTGTATTTATTCGTAATTGTTCTACATATTTAAATTTTCATAATTTAAATGGTTTTTTATTGCAGCTTAAAGATTGATTGATGCTTATTGTCAGAAAGTATTTCATTTGTGGGGGGATAACACTACCTCTGCCCCGATCGTAACCATTTTTAACTGTAATAAGGAAATTTTCTTCAAATCGCTCGTATAAAGTTTCAACTAAAATTCGTTTTAAGTTTTCTATATAAGACATCAAATATATTTTTTGTATAGGAGATTCCATGCCCCCTGCTTCTATCCCAACCATTTTTTCCCGAATAAGGAAATTGTTATCAAAGTAAGTCGTACAAAGTTTGAAGGGAATAGCTGCTATAGTTCTCAAAATATGTCATAAAATGTGTTCAATTTGTACCACGCCCACCTTCTAAATAAAAAAAAATAAATAAATGAAACCTATGACCGTTCGGAGGATAGAGCTAGAGCATTGGTGAAACAATTTCATAAATTTTGAAATTATATATTATGAATATACAAACACACATATTCTTTCTACTATATTAGTATCGATAAAAGAAAATATATATAAAAATAAAATACTTTTATTGGTAGATATAAAAAAACTAATAACTAAAAATAAATTTGATTATAATAATTTACAATATTTATTCTAATAAGTTCTTAAACATTCCAAAAATACTTTTTTTTTTATTAAATTGTTATTATTATAAAATAAATTTAATGAATTGTGTTAGTAGGGAAGGCAAATTTTTATAGTTGTATTTTTAAATTAAAGACTCTTCTAAATAAAAAAATATCTATAAAATAAAAGTGAAAAAAAATTTAATATATGTTATTTTCTACTTTTATCATTGACTTTATGTTGATAAATACCACTTTATTTTTAAGTTCGTTCGACTGGCATCACTGTAAAACAATATGTCTAATTAAATTCACCACTAACAAAAGCCAACAATTTGGTTGTGGCATAAGCTAGCGACATAAGTAAATGGTTGATGAATCGACTAAACATGGAATGGTAGAATTAGTACATTCGTAGCGTATTGTTATATAGTTCTTTCAGTATCGTTAAAATTTTTTGTTTTAGTCAACATAATATTAAGAAATCATTTAAAAAACAAATGTTGTAAAAACTAGTAACCCTCTAATGTAGAGTTTTTCGTTACAAAAAGTGGATGGTTTTAAACGTTTTAAAAATTATTAAATCGAGAAGACATTTCAAATTTTAATTTAAAGTTTATTAAAAAATAATCAAAATTAAAGGAAAAAAGAAAATAATTGTGTGACATACGCAGGTAAATACAAAAACAAAATGTACTTGTTTTTCAATTGTTGCGTTTGTTGCCACCATGCATAACCTTGTCAAAAGTATATAACTTTAAGAGATCTTTTTGTTTTAGGAAAAATACCTATTTAAAAATTTATATATATATTTTTTCAAGTTTTTTTTTCTTTATTTATTTATTGTTATTATAGTTTCACATACATTTACATAGTTTTAATGTTATTATAGTTTATAAAAAATGTTTTAAATGAGATATTAAGTAAAACACGCTAAATACGAATAACAACGTAAAAAAGTTATAATTTTTATAGCCATAAACAGTATTTAAAATAGTATAAATATAAATAAATAGTTTAAAGTAATGTTAACAGTTAAAAAACAAATAAAATAAAATTTAGATTATAAAACAGAGAGCTTTTAGTGTTAAGTATTAAATACTTATTTTTCTTATAGTAAATTTGTATTTAAAAATAAGAAGCAGATTATGAATGCGATTATAATATTTTCGATAAAATAAAAAAAAAATATAATAAAAAACTTAGTCATGTTTATGTTCTGGCTGTAAATCAAACCAGGTGTTTAGGCCTTCTTCAGAGATATCTGGATCGTTAAGGGGAATTTTCAGCTGTAAAAACAGAAAAACACAAACATAAATAAGAAATTAAAAACAAATATTTTTTTGCTTAAACTTACTGCAACCGAATATAGTATTTAAATTTTATTTAATATATACTAAATCAAAAGATTAATTATTAAGATTAAAAACTAAAAAAAGTGTTTTTTTTACCCTTCACATGAGTGTGTATAAGGGTTAATATAATCTTGTGATTCTGTTTGTAATTTATACATTATTTATTTGCGATTCCATAAAGTATGAATATTCTGAATTCTAATATTATGTAAATGTCTTCGATCTTTTTGTATCAATATGTTGTTTTAATTTTTTTAAGCTAAATATCACTTTTTTATATAAAAATTATTATTATTTTATTCCGATATTTCGCTACCACATTGGATAAATAGTAGATAGTAAAATCGATTAAGCTATGTCCATCTAACTGTCCGTTTGAGCGTTGAAATCAACTTTTTAAAGTCGCCACATATTTCACGGGCTTGTATGTAGTATCAATTTATTAGAAGTGCTTTCAAATATTATGGTATTGAAAGCGAGCACAATCGCATCATAACTTTCCAAAATATTTATACATAAACACGAATACCTTTGTTTTTTCCTATAACAAATTAAAATTTTTCAGCCATTAGTTAATTTATTGACACATTTGTTACTATTTATAGCTATACTTCGCTTCTTGGGATATTTGTCACAAATTTTGTACAAATCGCTACTGATCGGCAAAGTTATTGGCAAAAATTTTGTGGAAAAATATATATATACATATGTTTTTTTAAAAATATACCAAGTCTCTTAAGCTCATTAATGAATTTTAGACGCGATAAAGACACCAGATTACAAGCCATAGTCTCAAAAATTATTTCTGAAAAAAACTTATTAATCGTTTTAGGACTATAAACTGAGATATAAACATCAAATTACAGTCGCTTCGGTATTGTTCCTAAAATTTTAAACATAAAAATTTAAAATTGAACACCTTCAACCGCCTTAATATAGTATGAATATAGTAAAATTTGAAAAATTTCAAATCCAACATGGCGTCCTTAATAGAATTGTGGACTTATAAGTTAGATATACTGACCAACCTAAACAAGAGCGGCAGGCGTTGCGTAATATTCCGATGAGCGGTAATGCTGAGGGGACAAACCTTCAACATGAGCGTCAATGTGGTGTAATAAACAATAATGTTCGCATATGTTTTTTAATAAAACTCACTAAATACTAATAAAACGTTCTAGATTAACCTGAAAAAAGCTTAAATGGCATTACCCTGCAACAATTGCAAAAGTATAAAAAAATAACAACAGTTGTACTGTAGCCAACTTCCATACCTAACGCCTTATAAAAATTGGATTTTCCAATTGCGATATTTCGGTTTGTTTCATACAAATTGTATGAACATGAGAATTTTCGACAGCCAAACAACGCTCTTGCTTAGGTTTGACTGATAGTAATTACGGTTTCGTAGTCTTTAAACAGAAATTTTTTCCCCATCAATATAACTTATAATCAAATAAAAATTGAAAATCAAAGATCGCGTCGAAAATAATAAGGCAAAATGATGTAAAACATTAAATCTGAAATCTAGACTACTCTACAATCTGGTCACTATAATAATATCGATGATGGTGAAGAGTATTATCAGATTTGACACGGCCGAATTCAGCACTCTTACTTGTTTTTCTATAGAGTTTGACATTTATCATGACAAAAATTTTTCTGGTACCTATAGATATCAAATAAACTGCCTGTTCAACGATGTCGAAAAACAAAAACAAAAACTAAAAAATTTGTTTTTGTTTTCAACGTATTTGTACGAATGAAATTTCGCTTGGGGTTTCTTTCGACATAGTTGAACAGGCAGAAAGTTTTAGCAAAAAATAAAAAATAAGTTTTACTTATACAATTTTAAAGAAAAACATTAACATTAGTTTATCTCCTACATCATTAAAACATTTTTTACAATGCTGTTTTGACATGTGTTTATTATTTAAAAAAATTTTTACACAATTCTACATGATTATGTTCTCGTGTGGAAATAAACAAATAGTTTTGTACCTGAAATCAAGGTAGAAACTGAATGCTGACCTCTGCGGCAGAGCTGTTGTTTACCTTTTTGCATGTGCATTAATCTTAATGTTAGTGCGTGTGTATGTATGTTTTGTATGCTACACACAAGGGAGGTGTTGTAAATTACTGCTTGCAAAAGCCGTATTTTATTTATGTACAAACACACATACATATGTATATCATTTTTAAGGGAGTCCTAAAGTTATTGTATAAATTTTACTTTAGAATTCACGTTTTCTTTTTTGTTCCAATGTTAGCTTAAATAGCTGCTTTTAACATCAACATATGTTCTTGCTTCGGCAGAACATATACTAAAATTGGAACGATACAGAGAAGATTAGCATGGCCCCTGCGCAAGGATGACACGCAAAATCGTGAAGCGTTCCACATTTTTTTGTTTGTTACGAGAGTTAGATTGAAATATAAATTTTTTGATTATTAAAAATATTATAAGTTTTGTGTTTTTATACCCTTCACCTGTGGTGTACAAGGGTATATATAGCTTTGTCATTCCGTTTGTAATTTCTACAATTTTCATTTCCGACCCAATTTTTTTGAAAATATAAATAAAGGAGTCGATTAAGCCTGTCAGTGAGTTGAAATAAACTTTTAGAAGCCACCACATGTTCCTCAGATCTGTGTATGATATCAATTTTTTGAAAATATTCGGGAATGAATCGCTATTGAAATTCAGCACAATCGCCTTATAACTTTCTGAGATATGAGCAAATAAACGCGACTGCCTCTGTTTTTTCCCATATTTTTACCACCAAAATTAAAAATGTTCAGCCATAGAACAATTTATAAGTACCTTTGCTAATATTTGTAGATATAATATGCCTTTAGAGATATTAGGGTAAACTTTTGGATACAGCGTGCTCTAATCGGAAAAGTTATAGGCAAAATTTTTTTTTGAAAATTTACAAACGAAAACCAATTTTTCCAGCTTTAAGACAACCGAGAGAGTCAATATTGGTATCATCTGAAAAGACTTGACTAGTCACTACAAAATGGCGGACAATAAATTTATATATGGGTAAAATTTGGTGTTTTAAAATTTAACTTCTTGAACACCCTCAATATTGGTATCAAATGAAAGAAAGTGCTTAACCAGTAGAATACAGTAAATTATTAAAACTAAACTAAAACAAAATGGTGGATCAAATTTTTTTAACCCCATCAATATGAGTATCAAATGAAAGGGCTTGACTGGAAGAATACAGATAACTAAGTAAAAATTAAAAATCAAGGATGGCGTCGGAAATAATAAAGAAAAATGGCGTGAAATTATATAAGCTACGATATGGGATTATACTTATGTACATGATGGTGAAGGGTATTATCAGATTCGGTACGGCCGAATATAGCACTCTTACTTGTTTTTTTTTTTTACTTTTTTTGCGGATATTTATGAATTTAATTCAATTTTATAATTTCATCATGTTCAGTGCAAGAACGTGTAATAATTGTTGCAATGTCTTGGTGATGGAGCATTAATTGATCGTTGGAAAACATAATTGGTGAATTCAAAAGGTGTCCTAAGTGTCGTTATGTCATAATGTAATAATTTCTTAAAAATTTTAAAATAAATAAAATGTACTGCATTGTTTAAAGTAAGATTTTTAAACATTTTTTAAAAATTCTGACAATACGAAACTAAGGACCCCTGTGAATTCACTATATGAATTAGCCATGTTTAGAGTTTGAAAGCGTTAGATAATGTTGCTGGACATGTTTGTATATTTTTGTCTCTCTTGTTTTATACATGGAGTTTGACAAATATTTGGACTGAAATCATTATTTTATGTGTGGAGTTTGACATGTTGTGGGACGAAGAAAAATAATCAGCTGGGCTGGCACCACTACCTGTATAAGTGTACCCTGCATACAACTGCTTCTGAGGGCAACAAAACTCGTGTATTAAGGGCAACATTTTTGCCTTTAATGAGAGAAAATGATTATTTTTTGCTTTATTTTTTGAATAAAAGTGCGAATAATAAAACATTTCTTGAGAAAAGAAAACACCAGTAGTTTAAAAGAATGGCAAAATAAACATGAAATCAGTCAGTCTAAAGTAGCAAACTCTAAATACATATGCATACTTATGTATACTTTTATTTAAATCTCTAACACTTTTTATAAATCTCTATTCATATTTAAGTATGTATGTATGTCCCTTTAACTTACCATGCCAATAATGGGACTTCCGCCCGACAAAAAGCCCTTTTGCGTGCACACCGTTACTTCCAGTTCGGATTGCATTAGTTCAGCCGTTGAAATTAAATACTCAAATGTGGCATCATACACAGGATTGCAATTGTCCTTGACGACAATAGTCTTACGTTTTGATTCTTTGCTGCGACTCGGTAGTAAATATAGCTTAACATAAGGATCGGGTATATTGGAGGGATCTCTCAGGGGTATATTAATTATTTTGTGTATGGTAACGAAAAGCTTTTGACGTTGCACCATATAGTGTAGTGTTAATTGCATGCGACCCAGACCAAATTCACCAGCTGAGGAAGTTACATCGGGTACACGATGTGTTAAAGTAGAATCATCGCCTATAAGAACAGCATTAAAAGGTTTGGGGCTGCGGGGTGGTGTTATCGATTGTAGATTGGCAGAAGTGGAGACTTTCAGGTTGGGCTCTTCTTCGGTTAGAGGAGATTCGTTAGATGAAATGCGACTAGATTGTGACTGTAGGTCCTGTCAATTACAAGAAATATACAAAAAAAAAGAGTTGTAATTTGATTTAATTTTATAAATTTGTTTATATTGTTGTACCTTGTGTGAGGCTTTCTCTTGTATACTGGGCGCCTTGCTTATAACTGAGATGTTGCGCGTCAGTTGTGCATGTGTCAAATCGGGATTCTCAGGATCTTCCACAACATCAGCTTTCTTTAAAATTCTTAAAGACAACGACATTATCAGCTTAGATTCGGGTCCTGATTTTTGCAATTGAAAAGGTTGTGATACAATTTCCATATTCTCCTTGTTCATCAGTGCGGCTATAACATAACCAAATTGACCAATTTCATTGCCGGTCTTTTGATCAAAGATTTTGATTTGTAATGTATCATTATCGGGATTGCCCACCAGAAAAGTAAAGCCTTGTTCCCATACCGGCGAATCGTCACGCATTATCATGACGGTTTGCTGCTTCTGTTTACCCACACTGCAAACCAAATAAGGATCCGGTTTGGAGTGTACACGGGCTTGTTTGAGATTCTTGCAAGAGTCAATGAAGACGGTTAATAAGGCAGTACTCATGGAAGTTACTCGCAAAAGTTGAGTTTCTAAGAGAGCGGCTTGTAAGTCCGCAGGATCGGCGGTAAGTTTGTACCACTGCAGGCGTACATGAAGCAAACCGTGTTTGGCTTCTTCCAAGGTCAACCACTAAAAGGTAATTTTTAGAAAATTTATTTTATTATTAATTAAAGAGAGTAATTTTAAAACTTACCGTATCCACCACACCTCTCTTAACCGCATTGATGATTTCGATGGAGGCTCTGTAACAGTGTGTTTTAAATATATGTATCAATTAGGGATTCTGTTTTATATTTTAAAAGATAAAAAGGAATTGTAAACTGAACAAAAATTAAACTAATAAAAACTTCTCTAAAATGTCTCTAATTGTTAGTAACAATTCAATTTAGTTTAGTTAGTTGTATGAGAGTTTTAGTAAATGCGAAAACTTTAATGCAAAAAAAGGATGACACAATTTTCGGGGGACATTTATTGCTCCAATTTAATTTTATGCTCTGTATAACGATAATTAATGCTTAGGTTAAAGGGAAAAATTATACGGGAGTTAAAATGCTGTTGGAAATGTTTTAAACAACCCAGTTCGCCAGAAGACCAGAGATGACAAATTCATCGATGATGTTTTTAGGACAATTTTTAATTTGTCGTCTCTAAAATGCAGTTGTGAACAAGTTCGTTAACAAAAAATTATAATTTGTCGTTTTTAAATTGTGTTCAAACAGAATTACGACATAACGTAAATTTCTATACAATCTGAAATCTAACACACGTCGCAGAATTCAGGGATATAAGGCTGGGGCACAATGAATCCGTCTTCCGTCAAACTTCAACTTTTTCAACTGACATCAACGTATTGACGGAGAGGGGTTGGCACAATCAGTACTTTGTGTTGACGGATCATAAGTCAAGTTAAATTGTTGACTGCTGCGACAAATCAAAAACAAACAGAGCCGGCTGAAGGCCGATAATATTTATATAATTTTTTTTTTACTTATCTTCACAATAACAAAAAATTAATAAAACAAAAAAATTTTTTTTTAAGAAAATGTCAATTTTGCTTAAAATTCATACAATCTATATATAAAAAAAAAGTTGTGAACCGAAAACAACTGTATGCTTCTGTGGCGGCTCATGCATCACAAAAAAGTACGGCGGCTGCTGTAAAGCCGGTTGACTTCGCTTTTTGCGCATAACCATATGGTAGATGTCAAAGTACTCGACGTACGCCAAAAGTTAAAAGTTGGTCAACTTTTGTACTTTGCGTTGACGGAGACGTACTGAATGTGACAACACTCATAAGAAAACATGTATTTTAACTCATTAACTTCATTGTGCCCCAGCCTATAGAATCTGTTTTATTTCTAGAGCGTATTTGCTTATGCTCTTATTTTAAGAGACTAATTCTCTTAACAATGTCACTATATGTTATTATGGGTCTTATTTTTTCGACTGACTTTTACAGGTGGAATTCTATATGATAATTTTTTACGACAAACTTGTAGATAACTGCATACAGTTTGTCATGCTTCAAACTTTATTTACGACAACTGAACAATAATTGCCTGAATTTTGTCATATTTTAGGTTTTATTGAATAAAGCTGCCCTTTATTTGAGGATAACTTTATTATTGCATTGATTTGGTCGTGATTCTGTTAAAGAACTATGGCTTTCATCAACTTAAGCTTATTCTAGTTCATATAGTCGTCAACGACAGTGTTCAAGGTAACATCGCTGATATTGTCATGTATAATTGACGTGCCCGTGACGTGACGTGATTAAGTCGTCAATATTTGTTATGGATTGCCCGGCATCTCTAAACGAGATGGCGAGACATTAAACTGTTAAGCTCAGAAGGTTACCTGTTAACTTCAGAAGGTTACCTGTTTACCTGTATCAGGAAACCGAAATTGCGGTTGGTATAGCGAAAAATGAATCTCTTCTCCACTCAGGGGAAATAGACACATTCACTGGCTCACCACTTCTATCCTGCAAGACACAGGTTAAAGAGGAAAATCCGCACAGACTAGATGGTGTGCGAAGACTGCCACTTGTAAGATAGCAAGACAGACTTGGAGGTCCGTTGAACGAGGGCACTTGGTGCGACTCTTTCGCTCTTAACTCCGGGGTCTTGTTAGTGCTCTAACTAAACACTGTGTCTTGACACGCCAGGAGATTAAATCTAGCTTTCAATGACTTTTGCAGGAGTTGAGATTGTGCAACATTATTCTGCCCTTGCCAGGCTTTGACTGGATTTAAGAGCCCGACATCTGGTGAAAAGTTTTCTTCATGATCTAACGAGTGAATCTCAAGTTGATGTTAGGAGCATATGCTCGCTTCTACGGGTGTCGGATTGGTTTTTGACTACAAAAACTGTTTTATTCTAGGTAGAGGTAGGACTAACAACACGCTGGTGTTAAGTGTGATGGTCTTAAGATCATCAGCATGTTTTAACTAATGTAACATTGTCTGGAGCTCTCGGCAATGTGTCGTCAATGTATATACATATGAAAAGTAAAATATATACTTTATGGGGTCGGAAATGAATACTGTAGAAATTTCGCACGGAATGACAAACCTATGTATGTATGTATGTATATGCTCTGACACTCACTGTAAAGGATATAATTAATTATAAATCATTCATTGACAGCTCTGGTGTGTACGTGTTTTGAGTAGTGATTTTGAAAAAAAAAAAAATACTTTTAGGGCCATTATAATAACTTACCGATAACTAAATGTAGGACGTTATCGGACAGATAACTAGTTTTTCGTTATTACAACTTCACTTTAACCTAAAAGTGTCCGATAAGTTAAAGGGAAGATCACTCTACCTTTAATTTTTAACGTGAGGTTTATAGATTAAAAGTTACCATATTTTCTACCGCATAAGGGAATTGTTTACTATTTGCTTGTCGTTGCCACTTTGATTTAAAAAAACTAATAAATTTGTTCAGCATTTGCTTTGGTGCTGCCATACTTTAAAATAAATACAATTTATTTTACAGGCAGGTTGTAATAACGAAAAATACTTAATGGTCAGTTTATTGCTCACGTTAACAAATGTTACCTTTTTATTAACATGAACTTTGTCGGCAAGTTGTAATAATGGCCCTTAGAGTGAAAAGAAAAATTTAGGTAAAATGTTTTTTTTGGTAGATGAGTAAAACTAGAATAAAACTATTTTTCATAGATTTCTATAACTGCACACAATTTTCTACTTTCTTAACATAAAAATGGCTAAAAATTAAAATAGAAAAACCGCATTTCACTACTAGATACAAGTAAGAGAAAAAAGAAAACATAAAACTCTACTGAAGATTTTGTTAAAGAAATTTTATAAGAAAAAAGTGAATAAAAATGTCCTCCCACCTTCCTAAGGATTCATCATCACCAGTGCGATCCCAGTCATATAAACGAAAACTGATGACAGTTAGTTGGATAACTTCCGCCACAGCCTTTATTTTAGTGATTATTTGTATGAGACATTTTTTGTTTGTTTTTGTTTGACATTTTCAAGTGTAAGCGCATTGAAAAAGACAATAAATAACATACAAACGTAGAAATAATTTTTGACATTTAATGAAATTTGTCAGAGGCAAGAACAGTTATTAGAGGTGTATTTTTAAATCCAAACAATAACAAAGTGCAAGTTAGCGGTGTTTAGACCAATAGTTTTTTTTTTATTATTTTTTAATTATTTGCAAAACAAATTGACAGTTAAAGACATTTAACAGAGAGTAAGTGCTTCTTTAATTTATTGACAGAGACAGAGAATTAAATGAATGCATGCGTTTTTGGTTTTAATTTTTTTAGTTTAAGTGGGGACATTGTTAAATACAGCCAGAGTTATGACAAGACAAATTAGAGTGACAGTACATGAGACTATAAACTAATTAAGTTTTAATGGTAAAGAGAATTAAGTCATTCTTTTAAATTACTGCATATTGTTGTAGAGTTGGTGAGAGTAAGTTGGAAATGAAATGCATTAATGGATTTGCTTTGAATGGGTTCTTACAAACTAGAATTGAGTTTTTAATATTTTAACATGCTTTTGGAGTGGATTAGTTTTGTTTGAGTTGGCGTTATACACAACCTGCCCAATGGATCATCTTTTTGTAAACCAGTAGCATCCCATAAATCACAATCCCATAAATTAAATACCACTTCTTGGCCTATGGGTGAATTAACAATGGCCTAAAGAAAATGTTTTTATTTTTGTTAAGATTTTCATTACACTTGACACATACACAATTCAAACATGTGTTACACAATCATTTTGCATGTTTAGTAGGCTGCAGGCAGTTGTTAATAACAAACATTTGCGAAACTCTACTTACATTTTAAGACTTAAGATTTTAGTTTACAGTTATCTGTTGCTAAACATTAGGACATTTCTAATTTGATACCCCTAATAAAGTTAATAATTCAAATCTGTGTGTGTTTTTTTTGGTGTTCATATGTATGTATGTGTTTAACAACTTACCTTCCCAGGAGTTCATCTTTTTTCGAATCATCGGCATCAAATAAGCTTAATTCAACAGTTTGACCCATTTCAACAAATATTTTTGCCTTTTGGTTTTGTTTTTGTTTTTTTTTTTTGTATTTTGTGGTGAGTGATCAAGTGGTATCACATTTAATAATATGGATAAGGAATTTAAGATTGATAGTGACAGGTTAATGAAAAAATATAATAAAATGAATAATTCGTTTTTTTTTCGTTTCCAAAACAAGAACATTTCTGCTAAAAATAATATCATGCAAAAATCGAACAAAAAAAAGTTTAAAACAATTGAAATTTTGAAAAAACTGTGCCAAGAGCTTGAAAACAGAGAAACTTTTAAGTAAAACAAACTTTTTTTAAAAGCCAATTTTTTTTAAAAAGGAACACAGGTTCTATAAACCTGCAAAAAAACAACTCACCTCACACCAATAATCCCATTTGGGATTAACATTATTATCGATAATTTGTGTTTTGAACTCTTGTGAACCCACATTGATGATGGCATAAGGATCAGATTTACCTTTGCCCAACATGCCAATATCCTTTTTCATCAGATCTTTAGCCTCCACTACATGTATGCGCAAAATACCCTGTAAAAAAGAAAGAAAATAAGAAGAAAAAAAAAATTGTTTCTATCTCTATCAACCCCACCTCTGGTTCTGGCATTTTTAAAGCTGTCGCTGGCACCTCCTCACTCAAGGTAATGGGCAATTTATTGGGCAACACCATTACATTGCCAATTTGTTCTACTATAATTCTGCGCAACAAATCGCTTAGACCCGGCATATCCATAAAATCAATAACGCCCACCAAATTAAAATCAATATTGGGATTATTTAAGAAAAAGATCTGTAGTCCTCCCACTAATGGCATACTGCGCATAAGTGGCTTCATAACCACTCTTACCCAACCATGAATTTGGAAATCTTTAATGCCACCCTTCATGCTGCCCAAATAGAAATTAATATCACAATCACTGGCATAGAAGAGATCCAAGTCCATAATGATCTCATTTCGACCGATATTTTTGTCGTACACCTTAACGCCGCCAATGCGTGGCGGTATGGTGCCCAAAATAATGCGATCAAAACGAAAACCATTCATTTTGTATTGGGCCAGAGATTCGGCAACAGCTGGTTCAATCGTTTCCTTGACCAGAGTGCGGGCATAATGATTGGCATTGGGCCAAAGTTGTTTGAGTATCTAAAAAAGGCATGGCAAGACATTGGGACTGGGGATTATTTAAAATTTGTTTACAAAATGTTTACCTTATTGACCCATTCACAACGTTCGACATCAGGAAAGTAGACCTACAAATAGATGGAAAACAGTATGTTACTCATAAAATAGCAAACACTTTTCAAAAGTTTTGGCTAAAATCTTTAAAAAAAGTCTTAAAAATTCTGTTAGATTTTCTTTTAATAGGTTTTTCCATAAGTTTTCAATATAAAGGAAATTTTCTGTAAATCTTCATTTTAAAGAAAATTTTCTATAAATTTTTGTTTAAAAAAATTTTTTATTAAAATTTTGTTTTGTACAAAATTTTCTAAAATTTGTTTATAGAGAATTTCGTAAATTTTCTTAAAATTTTCTAGTAGACAAATTTCCAAAGTTTGTTTTTATAGAAAATTTTGTAAAATTGATTTTAAGAAAATAATAAAAAGTTTTTTCAAAAAAGTTCCTTAAAAAATTTTTCAATGTTTTTTTGTAGAAAATTTTTTTTTTTAATTTTTTATAAAAAAATTTACATTTTTTTTTAATTTTTAAAATTTTTTAAAATATTCGTTTTCGAGACAATTTTTGTTTTAATTTTAGTTTTATATAAATAATCTATAGGCTTCGTTTTAAAGGAAATTTTCTATAGATTTTCTTCTTAAAAATCTGTTTTTGCGTTGTTTTTTTTTATTTAATTTTTTTAAAAACTTGTTTATAGCAGATATTATAATTTTACTTAAACAGAAAATTTTCTTAATAAATAGTTTCTTTTAAGGGAAATTGCTAAAATTTTTGTTATAGAAAATTTTGTAAAATTATTTTTTTCAAATAAAATTTTTAAAAATATTCGTTTTCAAGACATTTTTTTTAAATTTTAGTTTTATAGAAATATTTTATTGGCTTCCTTTTAAAGGGAATTTTTTATAAATTATCGTTTAAAAAAAAAATTTTTGTTAATTTTAAGTCTCACCTTGTATCAATAGTCACTAGTTTCAAAATTCTAGCTTCACAAACGTTGAAAGTACCATAAAAATGGGAAAAAGTACGTTTTTGGTCGCCCATAATAGCTTAAGTCTCACCTCGTATCATTAGTTTCTAACCATAAAAAGAAAAAAGGTACCTTTTTGGGTTTTGTATATCAATATACGAATTCCTAGATTATAATGTTTAAATATCTTTTACACAATAAAATATTTTAATAGCCATGATTTAAAGTGAATAAATCTACTCTTGTTTGCATAAAATAAATATATTCTAAAGGGTCCGCCATTTAACGTTTTTTTTTTTTTCAACTAGTGCTTATTTCGTGAATGGTAACACTTAGCTCATGTCTGATTTGACAGATAATTAATTTTATTCTTCCGCTGAACGAATATGGTTGTGTATACGCTTGAACAACGCTGGGAAATATTGCGATATTACTTTCGCCAATTTTGCCAAAAAATTCATCTTTTCAGATGAAGCTCATTTTGATCTTGGCGGGTATGTAAACAAGCAAAATTGTCGCATTTGGGGCACAGAAAACCCGCACGCACGCATTCATTGAAAAGCCGATACACCCAAAACGAGTCACTGTTTGGTGCGGATTTTGGTCCAGAGGTAATTTTTCTTCGAAAATGAGCAAGGAGTGGCCGCAGTCAATGGCGATCGTTATCGGGCCATGTTGAACGAATTTTTGTTCACAAAAATTGTAGAGGAGGATATTGGCAACATTTGGTTTCAACAGGACGGCGCTACGTGCCACATAGCCGAGGCTACATTATTTTTTTTATAGCATTTAAAAAAAAAAGTTATTTGGCGGACCCTTTATAAATTATCAAACCGTTTTCGCCAAATTTTATTAATGTGTTTAAATTTTTAATAAATTTAAAAAAATTCTGTCTGTTAAATGAATATTACAAATTGTATGCGAATTGGCCCTGTAATTAGGAGTTATACAAATTTTCCCATATTTTCCCCTTTATGGTACCATTTTTGTCCTCCTTAAAGTTTTTAAACATTTCAGCTTAATAATTGTTTATATTCTATTAGGTGATAATAATAATTAATTAATGACCTATTGAATAAAATAAGAAAAAAGTTTTTTTTTTAACAAAGTACCAAATAGAGGAAAAATTTTTACCCCTTATAAATGCGAATGTAAAAAAAGTCCCAAAATCTAATCAAAATTTTTTCGTGGATTAACTAATAAATACAATTTAAATTTTTTCCTAGCCTTTTGTGTTTAGAAGTTACATTGGGTACCAAAAAAGTACAAAATTACAGTTTTTACCTCTTAGGGCTTAAAAATTCAAAAAAGGCCAGCCACCTGTCAGCTTGCTTTTTGTGTAAATTGCAATATACTCTTTTAAGTTAATTTGTATCATTTTTAGATTAGCAGATATAAGGTTACTGATTTAACCCGTTTTTACCGCTTTAAGTATGAAAACCCCTTTTTAGTGGAGCTATACATCGAAGGAGGAACCGATTGTGTAAATTTCATGTCTCTAACTCGTTTGGGCCGTACGATGATGAATTAGTCAGTCAGTCACGCCAATAACGAGCGTCACGTTACTGTGAATGGCGCATCGTTGTCGCGCCATGATTACCGATTATTTTTGGCCCGAATTGGCAAACATGGACTTGGACGACATCATGGGGTATCGACAGGACGATGCCACAAGCCAAACAGCACACGTTACAATCGATTTATTGAAGAGTAAGTTTGGTGAGCCGCGGCGCGCCGGTAGACTTTTTTCTTTGGGGCTACGACAAATCATTGGTCTATAACAACAAGCCGACGACGTTAAAAGAACTCATTGCCAACATTGAACGCATGCGACCGAGCCAACGAAAATTGGGTCCAACAAATCGACGCTGCCCACGTACCCGCAGTGGCCACATGAACGAAGTCGAGTTCCATTCATAAATGTTTTGATTGTACATCAAGTCGATCATAGAGTTTTGGAAATATTGCAAATGGTTTGCCGGTTGCAAAACCCGATATACATAAAGAGGCTAACTTTTGTGCCGATAACTACGCAGACGGAGACGCGGACATAGGCTAGTTTTAAATAAATTATGGTTTAGAGCCATATTTAGATTTTTAGATAAATTTGAAAAAAATGTAAACCTATTTTTTAACGATCATTTAAAAAAAATTCTTTATTTAAAACCTTTTAAAATTATTTTATTTAAACAAAGTCAGTCGATGATGATTTTATTTATTTTGAGAGAATTGATACCAAAAATTTTTTTTTATTAAAAGGAAATATTTCAGAAATTACTCTTTTTAAAAAAATTTACCAAATATTGCCATATTTATAAAAAATTATCAAAAATTTTTTATAAATAAGAAAAACATTAAATAAAAAAAAATTGCAATAAGTTTCTTTTTTTGCAAAATGCTTTCTTATAAACTTAAAAAAAAACTCTCCTTAAAATCTTTTGTTTAAAAATTTAACTCACCCATGCTGGTAACTCATCGATTCTCGCCAATATTACTTCCTTTTCGGAAGCCATGGCCGATGCTTTGGCAATATTACGTTTATGTTCTGTAGTTTTACGAAAACGATCACGGGCTACCGACAATATAACTGGGGCAATAAGCCATGCCACCGACCAACCCATATAGCCGACAGCATATATCGTACCAACTATGGCCACCTTTTTTGCCACCGTATAAATAACAGCAAATATGCTGTCTTCTGCCGTCGAAGATTTTGCCGGAGCATCGTTGGGCAATTCTTTGCTAGCGCCTGCCATATTATCATCAGCTGTGTTTTTGGTGGCCACTTCGCTCTCTTCTACCTCGAAGTCGACAGGATTTGGTGGTATTTCGTTAAGCTGTGCCAAAGGGGCCTGTGCTGTTAAAAGTGGTTCGCTGGCTTTCTCAGGTTCTAAAGGGGAAGTTTCTTCAAGGTCGCTGAAAATACAAATAAAAAATATTTGAATGATACATACACACGTTATTAGTTAAATAACGCTGTACAACAAAATCAAATTTTTTTTCCAAAATTATAAGGTCCGGCCTATAAATTTTGATAGAAGAGACAAAAAAAAAAACACGTGTATCGGCGTTTTGAAGGTTTACATCTGAATTACATTTGAGGGGGGTTAAAGTTTCCCAGCTTTGGCACATTTTTATTGTTAATCGGCATAAGAAACCATGTGACCCTTACATTTTAGGTATAAAATGTGCTTAGCAAATTTAAGTAAATCATTACGGAGAACATTTTTGTGAAATATATTAACCCTCTAACTCCTCAAGGTATGGGTCTTTTTGTCCTTCTTTTTAAAAAAGAGCAAAAAGCATCATTAAAATAGGGATTTAAGGGGTTGAAATGTTTAGCAAAAATACTTATTATTGTTTGGAAATAAAACTTTAAAGGTAAACATGTAATTAGCAAGTAAATATCGATACCTTAATACAGAAAGGCCCTAACTCGTTTTTTTCTCAAATCGATTTTTTTGTAAATTTCGTAAGATGATCTTCCAACACATCATTGTTAAAAAAATTGACGTAAACCGACTAAAAAAAAACAAAAATATAAGCAGTTTAAAAAAAGCCCTAAGTCATTTATTTATTTTTTTTAACAAAAAAGCCTTATCTTTAAATGTAGGAAGAAGCAGTGCAGTCCAACTGTGAATATGTTGCGCGCCTTGGCGTATGATTCGTCTGGGTTTTGTTTTACAAAACGAATATAAGTGGCGAGTATGAACTTCTTTTAAATAGAGTCAAGAAAACTATTGAAAACGTTGCTCCTAGAGGCTCATAAAGGGGGTTAAATTTTAAGGGCCGATGTTAATTTCGAATACCACACAAATTATTTAGGAAATTATTGTCATTTGGTTTTTATTATGATAATGTTGGTTAGGCTCAATTATGTATGGAACAAAATATCGGCCAAATGGCCGCCGCGACCTCGGCGGCAAATTTTCATCCATCCATCCATTCATCATCATTGTTGGATACAATGATAGGTCGAGGTTAACTGCTTATTTGCCAAACTATCGCGAAAAACAGCAATTTCATACGGACCTGTTTTGCTAAAATTTAAATATTTTTCACATTTCTCCCGAATGTGGATGAATTTGAACGATTATGTTGACCAAAAAAATCACGAAGTTCGTGCACTTCTGTGCATTTCGTGCATTTTTATTTGCTTAACTTTAACTCGTTGCTCGATTGAGTTGAGTTAGTCTAAAATTGAGAAATGTCAAATGAAATGCAGAAAAATAACTTGACGTTTAGGTGTGGTTCACATTCATCATCGACCTTTCAAATTGATCTACCCTTTATAAAGCAAGAGTTCCAATGAATAACAAAAATGGAAACACTCACAATATTCGTTTTGTTTTTGTTTTCAGTTTAAAAAGATGTTTGAAACAAAAGACTATTTAACTTCTAATAAAAAGCCATAACTTGCACTAATTTTCAAAATATTAACTCACAAAACGCCCTATCTAATACAACTTAATAAAAAATTTAAGATTTACAAAAATTATTACAGCATTTAATTACTTAGAGAATTTAATAAGAAACTGCATTTAAAAAGAAAAAATCGCGACTACAAAACTTTAAATTTTCTTGAGTTTTTTCTCTCCCCTGAAAAGTTAGGAAAACGTTACTTAGGGCCTTTCTATATTAAGGTATCGATATGTCTGTATGTTTGCAAAGCTGCGCTACAAAAATTATTGAAACCAAATATGAATCATTAAAAGTAAATATTTTTCGTTATGTGATTGTTGCTTGTATTTTTCTAAAGAAATATTTTTTATTTTGGTGTGAACAACATGTTTCAGTCTTATAAATAAATATTTTTTGCTACTGAGTAGACAATGGTGATGAAGGTATTTGGGTTTTGTATATGAAAAAAAAAAAAAATAAACAAATAATGCAACACATGGATTATTATGAGATGCTAATTGAATTTATATTAAACTAGCTGATCATGGGGCTTCTTTTGATTTCCAATTTTATTTTTTGGATTTATTTGTTAATTTGTTTTGACTTTATTCGCTGACTGTGTAGCGTGCGGGGAAATGCTTAAAGCGAATACATATGAAAGCACAATTAAGTATGCATGTATTTTGTAAAGTTAAATTTGAAAAATTTAAAATCCAAAATGACGTTCTAAATAAAATGGCGGATATTTGGGTCAAATAAAGTAATAACGGATTTGTCCCCTTCAACCGGTTACAATTCAATTGGTTACAAATGATTGAGATTGACAAGTAGAATACAATAAATAATTAAAACAGTGTAAAATCTAAAATGGCGTTAAAAAAAAAATGGCGGACAGTTTTTTTCTTAACATGGGTTTTAAAAAATATGGGGTTTAAAAAATTTTAATTTTACTATTTTAAAATTAATATTGAAGTACTTAAATATTTGTTAAGAATCCAAAACACACCATGATTAAAAACTTTTTTAGCTTTTTTAATTTCAATTTATTTATTGCAATAACAATAACCTTGAGGCCCTATGCTCCTTATAGGATCGAAGGGAATATATATATATATAATAAAAATAACCTAGCCTATGGACCATAATCAGTTACAAGCCACTTCTATTAAAAAAATAGTGACTTACAGTCATATTAATACAGTAGACTCGCGGTAACAAAAACACTGCCTTACGTGAACACCGGATAAGATGAACATAATTTTTTTTACACTGACTACTCTGTAGCGTGAACACAGTGAGAAAGCCTTATAACGTGAACAAATTTGTCGGTTATCCAAATCGTTTTCATAAAAAGGGGTGTCCCCGTAAATGATATACAGGTTTAGTTTAGTGCGCGCTGCTGATTTAGCATGATCTAAAGTAAAGTTTTCGTAAAAATGTCACAAAAACTACCAAAATTCTAAAGTTAAACTTCTTGTGATTGGAAAGGCAAAAACTTCTCGCTCTTTTAGAAATTTTGAATCTCCTGTGGACTACAATTGCTCCAAATGGATGACAGCTGCCTTTTTTGAAAATTGGTTTGACTATTAATGGACGCTATTGGCTATTTAAAATCAACTTGACAACGTCTTGAAAAGAAAAAAAAAGCAACATGCTGGCTGAACATTTTTACCTCTTCAGGAGATGAACAATACTCTGAATAGGATATCCCGTTAGCTTTTTTGAAAGAAAGAATTTGTTTAGCAATTAAAATTTAAAAATTAAAAGATAATCCAAAAAAAGGTAACACATTTTTTTAATTAATTTTAACGTTCTTTTTTTCTTAACAAAACATATGCATGTACATAATCCGAAATACAAAAAAATATATGAATTTGAGTTAAAATACATGTCTAATTTATTAGAAAATTTTAAAGAGTTACACCTTCGTCAACATGAACAACTTCGCAAACGTGAACACGCTCGGTTTTTAATAGTTTACGTTACCGCGAGTCTACTGTAGTACGAAACATATCTTAAATACAATGGACTTACGTTAAATTATATAAAATTATTTCGATTAAAATTAAATAAAATTTTCAATTCGAATTGCTACAAAAACCTGTGTGTGTAGGGAATAACTAATTCGTATACTGCTGCATGAGATACGTTTCGTTTTTTGATATTTATATAAATATAAAAATTTTTTCATAATAAATTTTTGCATCATCGTTTATTATTTCTCTTGTTTTTGAAGAAATTCATTTTAAAAAGCCACACGAATATTATAAAAGTAGTATTTGAAATGATGTCATAGACATTTATAAATACTCATTGTATGCAAGCAAAAAGATTTGTTTCTTTAAATGTTTTAATACTTAGCGATAGGAAGTTTATTGACACAGATTTTTAATTTCGTGATTGTAATTGGCTCAAGGACGAAATTACTCGCAACTTGATGTAGACAATTTAGCAATAAATTTTACAAAAGAAAGAACTGAAAAGATTAAGAGCGAATAGCTCTTGAGCATTTTAAGTGAAGTTCACAAACAAAAACATTTAAATATTTGGGGGATTCAAATGGTTGTCATAAAGTCATATGTTTTAATGTAAATAGCACGAAAAAATATATGACTGTTGTGAACAACCCTTCATATTTTAAAACACATGGATTTTTAATTTTTACTAATTTAAAAGTTATAAAAATGTAATTAAGTGTGATGTTTTAAAGCTGTGAAAAATGTTAAGGCATACTAACACACTCATTGCACACATACATTTGTATATCACATGACAATGACAACGGCGTGTGAATATTATCGCCGGCTCAAATAAAGAGTTTCAGACGTTCGGCTCGGATTTCTATTTAAAAGTTATGACAAAGCAATAAACATAGAACAAAAAGTTTTGAAATGTTAGGACTTTTTTCTTTGGAGTACAACAACAAATTTTTTTAAAACTAATGTAAAATGTTAGCACATAATGACAATTGGGGGATTGAAAATAGTGTCATAAAGTCATATGTCCTATAATAATGGCATGCAAAATTAAGACTATTGTGAACAACCCCTCATAATTAAGTGTGCTATTTTGAATTTAAATCAGCTGATGTAAAACAATTATAAAAATATATATTTTCTTTCATAATGTCAAAAACAAGTGAAAAAACAAAATAATAGCCTGTTTGTGCGAAAAGTACATTTTAGATGTTGTAATGGCAGACTCAAGTAAATAAACAATATTTTTTTATTTGTTTGTGTATAAAATATAAATTAAATTTTGTTTGATAAATAAAAACAGCAGAGTCCTTAGCCGATCTTATCTGACGCCGCCAGTGATTCGTTATCAAAAATTAGCAACTGCGCTTAAATTTGGATGTCGTCCCAATAAAATTATACAATGAACGGCGACGGCTTACAAAAACTATTGCGGCTTGGCTTAGCCGTTTAGCACAGGTCTCTACTTATTAAATACGATAGCACAATAAACATTGCGTACAAATTTCTATTATTATAAGACACTTTTTGCTTGAAAAGCAACAACAACATTTTTAAACCATTGTAAAATTTTAGAACAATATGACATGATAAGACATCTTGTGAATCAACCAAAAATGATTTGATAGCATACTGTTTAAATCCTCCAACTGTATACATACATACATACATACATACATACTTGTGTACATTTTGTTAGTATATTTGTTATCACTTAATTTGAAATTGAATTAAAACTTTGTGTTTTTTTAATATTTTTAGAAAATATTTTTGTAAGTCAAATATTAATTATGACCAGTATTTTTTTAAGTATTAAAAATTCGAAAATAAATAAAAATATGCTAAATTGACTTCTGAAGAATATTAAGAAAAATAACAGTATTTAGTCAAAGAAAGTTTTACGATAATATTTTGTTAAAAAAAATATTCAACTTTTTTTCATTAAAAAAAATTCAAAATTAGGAAAAAATTTGAGAATGGTGCTGTCATATAAGGTTTAAAATTGTGTCATATTTTAAAGAAGAGAATATTACGATAAAATTTTGAATAATCTGAAATCACTAAAATTCTTATAAATAAATTTAGTTTTAAATTTGTACAAAAGTTAAGTTTTAATGTAATAAATGTAATACATATTGTTGGACCCAGGTTGAAAAGCCCTAACTCAAAAAGTTTTAAATTTACAGGGAAAAGCAAAAACGTTATAGAAACTCTATTATTATAATGTAATTTCTTTTGTTAAATTGCTTGTAAAACTGTTGTTTTTGATGCTATTAAATTTTTGTGTCGAGATGTATACATATGTATTAAATGTATTGCAATCTCTGAAAATTTCGTAAAAAGTACGAGTTAGGGCCTTTCTACTTGTGACCATATATGTATGTGCACTATACTGGTTGGAAAAAAAATTGTGTCAGTCACCCCCTAGTATTAAAGATCATGTAAAAACAATTTAAAAAATTTTATTTTTTTATTTTTGCCACGCCTACAAATTCCTGCCTTTTAGTATTTTGTTCACTGTGTCGCTTTTTTTAGTCCGATTATAACATTTTGTGGTCATGGATCTGTAAGGGCTACATTTCTGTCTTATTTATTTTTTTTACTATCATGCCAAGTTGTGGTTATGACATTAAAAACTTGGTTCGTATCCACCCTAATGCTGAACATTTTTAAGCGAAACCAAGTAAGAGTGCTTCATTCGGCCGTGCCGAATCTTATATACCCTTCACAACGTGTAGTCATGCAATAAAAGTAGTTTGTATCACCATTCATCCCATATGAAATACGTACATACATATAAAAAACATACATATATAAAAACATCCCATTGTAAAATTATAAATTTACGTATGTATGATGAAAAAAAAAATAAAAAATTTAAAAAAAAATTTAAAAAAAAAATTGAAAAAAAATTAAATTTTTAATGTGAACCATTTTTATTTTGGCTTAAGTTCATTCAGTATACACGTTTGTATGTATGTATGATGTTGTTGTAATGTTGTTTTTGCGAAAAAAAAATCGAGGTGGTCGTGGGTTTTTGCTCATATCTCAGTTGTTTATGTACCGATGTTTCTGATTTTCAATACCGTTCTATTCCCGAATATTTCTGATATTCTTATACCTCACTTGGGTCCAGGCGATGTCGGGGGGCTTTAAAATGTTGATTTCAACATACACTCGAACAGACGGTCAGACGGACAGACTATTCCTATTTATAAGCTTTCAGAAAATATATACTTTATGGGGTCGGAAATGAAAATTGTAGAAATTTCACACGAAATGACAAACCTATACATACCCTTTTTCACTATGTGAAGGGTATAATAAAGACGTGTTATTTTATTCTCAGGTTCGTTTAACCTCCTAAATTATTTGAAGGGTGTACCGTTGTATAACGTATGCCAACAAAGGGTTAATTGTAATCACAGGAAACAAGCTTAGCCGGTGCAATTGCATTTTTTTTAAATTGAAATGTTTACAGAACAAAAAGTTCTTGGCATACACACATACATTATAAATATTTCTTTGGTTTTATTTCATTTATCAAAAGCTTGGAACAATAAAGTGAGAATAACAACTACCTGTTGCATGTGGCACTAAAAGCTAAATATTTAGGTGGTAAATTTAAAAGAATATTGAGTAAAAGAGAAACTACAAAACAGAAGTGAAAACACAATAATAAATATTTTTTTTGTTTGTACGCATAAATTGAGATCATGCTTGCATACACACACACACACGTATAGTATTTAGCGAACTAGTGTTTAAGACACACAAAATTCACAGCGAAGGTTAATTATGATTAATATAAACAGTGGACACTTTAAACATATAATAGGTGAAATTAAAATAATTATAACATATTTGGCTAAGGATGTCCAAGGTGTCGTATATTCATAAGTCATAATTTTTCAAAAATTTTTAAATAATTGAAAAGATTTTTGTTGTTTATTGTAAAATTTTTAGAAAATTTTAAAAATTTTAAAAATTAAAACAATTGCTCAAACCACAAGGTGTTGTACGTTGTAGTAGTTGTACACATTTTGTTGATTATTGCTAGATTAATTTTGTATACAATTAAGTTCTAAATAAAACGTCATTCAAATGGACTCCACGACTTCTTCTGCAGGAACGAATTCGATGAACCTAATTTTTGAGCACTTTTCGAACACAAAATCAAGGCTCACTTTTATCTGACAAAACTGTCGATTCTGGTGCGAAGAACATCCACAAATTATTCATGAGAAACCATTAAATTCATCTAAATTTAAGTTTGGTGTGGTTTTTAGTCTGGTGGAATTACCGGTCCGTTCTTTTTTCAAAATGAAGCTGGTAACACCGTTACTATCAATGGAGAGTGGTATAGATCGATAATAACCAATTTTTTATGGCCGAAATTGAAATAAGTTGATCTTGACAACATTTGGTTCCAAGAAGACGGGGCTACGTGCCCCACAGCAAATGCAACAATTGAATTATTGCGAAAAAAAGTTTGGAAATTCGGTGTTTTTAAGAAATTGTGATATTGAATGGCCTCCACGAAATTGTGTTTTAACTATTTATTGTGGGGTCATTTAAAGTCATTGGTGTTTCGAAATAAGCCACTCTTGATGGAAAACCTTTTACTATCGCCGTTTTTCTTCAGTAAAAAGAAGTGAACTTCTTTCAAGCTACGACTTTAAAGGCAGCTGGTGAATAGAGCAATTGTAACAATATGACACTAAGGTCACCTTGTAAATTAGCCAATTTTATTTGTTTCCCTTTTGGTAAATGTGAACATTTTTATCAAATATTTTTTTTTATTAAAATAAACATATTCCTTGTAATGCTTAAAGAGTATCCACTGTTTATGGGGTTCTAATAAGCATGAACTTGAAAAGTGTTGGAGAATATAATAATCATGACCATGTTAAAACATATATTTTATTTTTTTTTATAATTTATGAAAAGTGAAGGTTATTCTAATCGAACTAATGTGTGCCTATGGGGCCACACAAAGTTCAAAATGTGCATATTTGAAATTGAGTACTAGAAACAGTTCTCTAAGAAAATGATGTTCATAAATATTAGTAATAAATAAATAATTAAATAAAAATATATCTCACCTCATTTTTTTGTGTATTTAAAATGACAAAAACATGCAGAAGAAGATGAAAAATTGATGAATTTTGTGGGAGCAAAAACAGTGCTTAAATAAGTGCTCGTTGTCTAGGGGAAATGAAATAAAAAAATAAACAAATAATTAAAATTAAGACAAAGAAAAATGTTTAATAAACTTAGGATATAACAAAAAAGCATATCGTACACTTAAAACCATAACGTCACAAGTAAAAAATTCTCAATTTTTCAGAAGAGGCATAAAACTGTGGATCGTGCAAAAGCAATGCAATTAACAAAGATACAGATAAAACGGTATTTTTCCAGTTAAAAAAATATCGCGATAAGAAAGAAATGTTTGGATCAGTTCGAGATGTGTATTGTTAATCAATTTACGGAAAAAAGTAATTTTTGGAAAATTTTGAGTTGTGACGTTTTTGTATTTAAGTAGTGTGCGTTATGCAAATTCAAATAAATTTAAAATAATAATTTTAATGACAAAGTGTATTTTGTATACAATTTTTATTTTTTAGTTGGTGATCACAATTTCTGTTGTATTGGTTCTGACAAGCGTGGATTCAAGGGCTGGGGATGGTGTTAAAGGATATTAACACACAAAATCCAAACCCTCCCTCCATAAAATGCATTTTTTTCATTTATAAGTAATAGTTTTGGCAGCCATTAAACAAGAAATCTATATAATTTAATAAAAACTTATCAGTGATCAGTAAAGTCTGGCAATTGATCATGGTTATATTGTTGCTTGAGCAACGCTACCAAATTATTCAGATTAACTTAAACAAGTAAGAGTACCATATTCGGCTGTGCCGAATCGTTTACACCCACCACCAATTTCGTGAACTTTTAAAGCACAATATTTATTATTTTGTTAATCGCTATGGAATAATCTGTTTATGCTAAAATATGTATCACTTTTTTTGTAAAGGGTTGCTAAATTTAAAGGGCCGATGTTGAATGTGAACCCCACCTAAACGTCAAGTTTTTTTCTGCATTTCATTTGACATATCTCAATTTCAGACTAACTCAATTTGAACCATGAAAAGATACGTAATCGAGCAACGCGTTAAAGCTATTCACGTTTATTATGAAAGTGGGCGTTCAAATCAAAATGCATTTCGCGCACTTCGTGATTGCTTTGGTCAACACAATCGTTCACAATGGGGAGAGTTGTGAAAAATATTTAAATTTCAGCAAAACAGGTCTGTATGATATGTGAAAACATCTGTGAATGCCTTCTTAGTTCGTTGAACGGAAAACAGTGCTGTTTTTCGCGAAAGTGTGGCAAAAGAGCAGTCAACCTCGATGGCCAACAATTGAACATCTACATTTTTATTGAAGATTCGGACCATCGGATGGAGGTGTGCCGCCGAGGTCGCGGGGCTATTTGACCCATATTTCGTTCCATACATAATTGAACCATACAAATATTATCATAATGAAAAGTAATGACAGTAATTTTCTAAATAATTTGTGTTTTATTCAAAATCAACATCGGCTCTTAAAATTCGATACGCTAGTAAAATGTTTTCCTAAATATAGTCTTTCAGTGGGCGTTAAAGTAAATAGGCATGTCAATATAGTTTCTGCTAATAAATAAAACTGAGATATTTTAATATAGTCCTTTATTCTTCCAAAAAATTTGTCCATAGAGAAATTACATGAATTTAGGATAAACCGTTATATGGGAGGTAGGCGTTAAAGTAGGCGTGTCACCCAAATTTTCTGGTATAACAATGACATTGACTGGAAGGATATCTGTAGCCAATTTCATCATCATACCTCTAATTTTGTCGGCTTTATGAGCTTTAAAATTTCATTACCAGTAGATAACGTGAAAAGTGGGCGTTATAGTAGGCGTGTCGAAGTTGTTTCTGCTAATGAATATAACTTAGATATTTCAATATAGTTCTTTATTATTCCAAAATCTTTAGTCATAGAGAAATTATATAAATTTGGAATAAAACCTTATATGGGAGGTGGGCGTTAAATTGGGCGTGTCACATTTATTTTCCGTTAGTATAAAGCCTTTGCCCAAAAGGCACTGATTGCAAAGTTTCAGAATCATACATCCAATTTTGTCGTCAGTTTTATTAGGGTTTAAATGTTAAATAAATACACTGCGCGGTATAAATTTTCGTACATTTTGATTTTTAAATTCTTTCCTAATTCATTAATTTTGGCAATTTTTGGAGAAAAATATTTTTTTACTCAGGAAATATATACTCGAAGTTTTATAAGTCTACGTTTATGCGTTTGAACACAATTGCATTTTATTCGATGTTGGAAGGACATGGTTTTTTGACCTACTCTTGCATTACGATCGATTACTCTCTTCCTAATATTTCAATTCAGCCAATTTTTAATGCCAAACAAACCTTGTGTATAAGAAATATTCTGGCAAAATTTGAGCCGCCTAGTTTTTCGACCTGTATCGTGCTTTCAACAGACGGACGGACACAGCTGGATCGTCATAAAATGAAATCCCGATTCAGAATATATATACTTTATGGTTCCTTAAATGGATATTTCGATGTGTAACAAACGGAATGACAAAATGAATATACCCCCACCATTTTTTTGGTGGCGGGTATAAAAATCAGTCATCGTTAATTGTAAGTAGTGAACAGCTGTTTTTTAGTACATTCAACTTATTACTTTGTAATGAGATTTTTTTGCTGGGTCCTATATAAAAACTAAATTAATTTCATTTTCTGTTAACACAAATGATATGAAAAATTTTCCAAAAAAAAAAACTTCGAACCAAAAAATTAGTTTTTAATTTTGCTTGAATATCAGGTAAAATATATCTCCATGTTACAATCTGTTGTACAGTTTATGTTAATTCTTTAAAATTTTTTTTAAACAAAAATATTTCTTAAATGTGCACGTCAATCATGCAAATTTATGTCAATAAACTAACAGTCAATTACAATTTGAAGCATCAGACGAAGTTTACATTATATTAACACTCACTGTGAATTTAAAAGAACAAATTTAAATATTTTCAAATAATATTAATTTGCTACATTAAATTTTATAAACAAAAAAAAAAATCACTTGTGTTTATATAAAAGTTTCACTCATCCATTTACGTATGTCTGCTTGTATTTGTTTTGTATTTATTCAGAATTGAATAAATAACGTTTGTTTAAAATCCATAAATTATTCGCAATGTTGTTTATACATAGTTGAATTTAAATTCTTAAAATTTTTAATATTTTTATAAATTTTTTTCTTCTAAATTGTACATACAATCGTATTGATTTTGTTATGCCTTATTTTTCGACCTTTTTTTATTTTATTAGAAATTTCATCACGTTTTCAACATTTTGTTTTCTTATTCAATTGACTCACTTCTAAATTCTTTGCAAAAAACCGGATTGTTTAACTCATACTCTTTATGTATTAAAAATAAAATTAATAAAGTTTACCTTAAACACTAAATAATTTTATTTATTCTTGTCGCAAAAAAAAACAATAATTTTTTACATTCAACTGACCGCTTGGTACAACGTTTTTACAACTACTGATGGTACTGAGATGGAATTTAGTATTTTACAGATTCTTTAAGAAAAAACTCGCACACAATAAACCAGATGTTGTATCTCAAAGAATAAGAAAAATTCTCTATGAGTTTTAACTCTCTTTAGGAGTCTATAGAAAAAAAGCTTTAATTTTGTTTACAAAAGCTAAATTGTATGTTGAACACTGAAATTTGTATGTTGATGTTTTAGTGTTGCCACTAAAAAATCACCAAGAAATTAATAAATAATTTAATTTGTTTTATTAATGTAACGGTTAATTAAAAATTATACGACGTTCGGATAAAAGTGATTCTAAGGCTGCACCTGCGATCTGGTAATTTTTTTTTATAGGACCCATACACAACATCATAATAATTGTGCAATCAAGTGACTGTGCCAGCTGATTGACCGTGTATGAGGTTGTAGTGGGTTTGTACCAGCTGATGGTGCTTTATCAAAAATAGTTGGATATTGTTTTGATTGTACCAGCATGATTTAGTCGTGTGTGGCAAAATTAGCTCATAAAAGTTAAATCGTCAAGGCATAAACATAAAAAAGTATAACATTTTATATATAAATGTCACTTCATAGCCATTTCTTCATCCGAACACGTTTTTTTTGCTCCTAATTCGTTTTCGTTTTAGGATAGTAGTAATAATATGTGCAGCACAAATTTTTCCGTTATTCATTACAAACTTTTCCACACAATTTTTGGGTAAAAAATGAATTTTGTACCACCATGCTGGTATAGTGTATGCTTAAAGCCTTATTGCACAAACACTTGAATGCACAATTTTATAGTGTTGTGTATGGGCCCTATTAGTCATATTATTTAAATTCCATTAATTTTGGTACGTTTCTTTCAGCGTTGTCAACTAGGTGGTTTTAGCACTATTTTCGTGCTTTAAAAAAAATTTTTTTTTTAATTTTTAGAGCTTTTCTTTTTTCTTCGGTGACACCAAATACTAAATTAAAAATTTCATACCCCTCACACTCAGTATAAAATGGTATATATCACAATATTCATTTCCGACCGATAAAGTATATATTTTCTTAATAGGGGAGTTCATTAAGCATTATGCGTCTGTCCGTGTTTCTGTGTGTATGTTGAAATCAACTTTTTGAAACCCTCCGATATCGGAAATATCCGTGTAAGGTATCAAAATATCAGAAATATTTAAAAGCTGATTGGTATTGGAAATCAGCATAACTGATCAGCATAAACGCCATATAACTTTCTGAGATATGAGCAAGTACATACGACTGCCCCTTTTTTTCGCTTATTTTTACCACAAAAATTAAAATTTTCCAGCCCTGTATAATTTATAGACCAGGTTAATACTTATTATAGATTTGGTACGCCTCGGGAGATAATTATGAAAAATTTTGGACAAATTTGTCACTAATCGGCAAAGTTATAGGCAAAAAATATATAGTTTTTTCGATATTTCGCTATTACATTGGGTAGCTCTTCGGGAAAAGTTTTTACAATTTTTAACAATTCTAATATTTTAATTGTTAATTGTTAAAAATTGTAAAAACTTTCCCTGAAGAAGCTACCCAATGTGGTAGCGAAATATCGGAAAATAAAATTAAAACTATTTTTTATTAAGAAAAGTGATCTCAAGCTCAATAGAAAAAACTGTTTATATAAATTAAAAAGATCGAGAACATTCATTTATTATATATATTTTTTTAAAAATATAAAATTTTTTCAAACTCCAAAAAAATTTTTTAACCTGCCTAAGATACCAGATTATAAACCATAATCTTAAAAATTATTTCTAAGAAAAACTTACAAATCGCTTTGAAACCAACTGAGTTATAAGCATCAGAGTACAAATGCTTCGCCGTTTTTCATAAAATTTGCAAACGAAGTTTTTATACAACCGAGAGAGACAATATGGAGATCAAATTAAAGGGCTTACGTATTTAAATATAGTTAGCTATGAAAAGAAAAAAATCCAAGATGGCGACCTAGATTAAATAGCAAATATAGTAGTTACGACTTTGTCCCCTTTAACCCCCACAATATTAGTATCAAAAATAAAAAGGCTTGACCATTGTAATGTAGTAAACTATTAAAAAAGAGTAAAATACAAGATGGCGTCTGAAACAAAATGGCGGAACAAAATTTTTTAACCACAACAATATGGGTATTAAATGAAAAGGCTTGACTAATAGAATTTACTTAACTTTGTAAAAATTCAAGATCAAATATGGCGTCGGATATAATGAAGAAAATGGTGAATTACATGAATCTAAAATCTAGGGTTAGCTGCCACGGGCCGAATGGTGTGGCCGAAATGTGGCCCTCTTACTGGTTATAAAATTGAATTGTCAGTAGAACTTATTAAGTTTACAGAGTTTCAAGTTAATATAACGTATTGTTTGTAAACAAATTATATTAAAATTAACAACGTACTTTTCAGTTGTTATGGAGATGCTTTAAAAAAAGAGAAAAAAAAAATATAATACGTAAAAACTTTTCATTTTACAATTTCAAACAGCCACAATTGAGACCTTGATGAAATAAATTTTTATGTAAACAGAAATGCTCATATTGATAGCATCATAACTATAAATTCAAAAGTTTGTTGTGGCCAGATTTTATAGACTTAGAATTCGATTATCGATGACGATTGACCTTAAATTTCGTTTTCAGTTGTAAAAAAAACGTATTTCAGAGGGTAACTGGCAACTATATATATTCTGTAGTCTGTAGTGATTATATTGACAACTATGAAGTTAAAGAAAAAAAATTAAATTAAAACAAAAAATGAAAAATTTTTTACTTAATTTTTTTAAATAAATTATATTTAAGTTTATTTGATGAACGAGGGAAACTTATTACAATTTTGTAAGAAAGTTTATAATTTTATGAAATAAATATACTAAAATGTATAAAAACTCAGTGACTTTGTTTGAAAATTATACACCGTTTTCTTAGTTTATGTGATTTGTGAATTTTCAAAGTTGACAACGCTGGTTATTTTTCCTTGCAAAAACTTGCATACCTTAAGGCGTTTCGTTCAATTTTTGTCAAGCAAGTTTTATATAGTGAAAGACTGTTGTTATCTTCTAACGTCATTATTTACAAAAATTTTTCAAAGATTTGTTAGGGATTTATAAAACTGATTTTCTATGCAAATTTGATTAATAAACCTCTTATGAAGCCGTTTTAAATATTATAAATTAGACCGTATAAGTTTATAAATTTTATACAACTTTGTACGATTAAGTTGTGCATATTGTAAAGGTGTTTTACTAATTCCACTTAAGAAATTAAACTCAGCGACTAAATTTTTTGCAAATTTACCAAAAGTTGTCTTTAAATTACAAATTTAGTAAAATTATTTTAAGAATAAAAACTTATCAGAAAAGCTTTTTTAAACATGAAATTTTAATATTTTTTTCCTACACACTAATACCCCGATTTACGCTCATAATAGAGACCAGAGAAATGCGTTGTCAGTCAAAGAAACACTTCCCGTAAATGTGTATTGTTTTTTATTTTATTTTGGGGTTCCATGTCCCATTACTTTAACTAAAAAAACTCAATGATTTTTTATTTTTGCGAAACAAGTTTTTATTAAAAAATATAAATATTCCTTAGAAAAATAAGGAAGTTAAATTAAATTAAATTAAGTGAAATTATCAGCCCAGCTGATGGGGAAACTTTTTGTCAAATTTGGTTTAATTTGCCTTGATTTTATTTATTTTATTATTTTATTTATTGGCCTTAACATAAAACATCCCCTCAAAAGTTGCTTTGTTGTATCAATTCGGCGTTGCATATACCTTATGGATATTTCTTACTAACTTGCTTGCTTTTTAGACTCATTGAAAATTATTTGGTTTAAACTTCACTTTTTTCAATTGTAATTTAAAAAAAATTTATTGTATAACGACCTTTAACTAGCAGACGATCTTTAAATTAATAGATTTAAATGGGAAATCACCCTTTTCTATTAAAGCTTTATAGTACACACACACATACATTTGCTACACAAACTAAAACACAAATGGTGCAACTTCGATATATTTTTTCGACCCAACTTTGAAAACGGAGTAAGCCGCTATTGCTGATATCCATCAGAAATATTTAGTCCCACAATACTCAACCATCAAAGATGTTGCAGATTTGTGCAAGTCAGCTGTTTTCGTAAATATTAATTTTTTTTAATAAAAACTATTTAAGTCCATATTTTGACTGACTTGAGTCAGCCAGCAATTTTAAAATCTAAAATTTTTAAGATTTCATAGGACCTGGACCTTTTTATTTGGGAACTTTTGTCCAAACCAACCCATTTCTTAGTACAGAAATTTACTGCAGATGCTCTTTTTCCCAGCTCTGCAAACCTATTCCAATTCTTTCAATCATTAAGGCACATCTATTAAGCTTAAGAACAGATTTTAGCCTCATCCTAAGGTGCACTTTTGTTTGCTGTAAACACTTTAATACCGACTGGTTAACAAGTGGAATGAAAATGTTCTTTTCCCGCACTCGATTTTCCAATAGGTAGAAACCCCAACAAGATGCAGAATTCAACAAGTTGACTCCTGCTTCTGCTTTTTCGTTCATAAGGTATTCAACGGAAAAATACTGATGTCATTATCTCATTCTGGCCTTTGTTGTTGTAGTCGTTTGTAGTCTACTTCTATCCTATTCATTTACTCCATCGGCATCTGAGCCTCTCTTAACAGGTTAAGAATGCCATATCATATGTCCTATATTCGAAAAATTATTCTCTTAATGTATAAAAACTCAATAACGTGTAAAATTTCCAAACTGCCAATAGAAATACATATATTTTCCATTCGTTTTGTTAACATTTCGTTTTTTGTTTGTTTTTATTTGCATTATTTTCCAGCCTTTGAAACATATTTTTTTCAATTTATAACCTCCTTTTTATTTTGTACAGTCTATTGGAATAAAGTTTAGGTTTATCAACACAATTACTATTGTATTGGTTGTATGTTTGCACAGTTTAACGTCAAAAAATATAAAACGTCAAACAAATAGAAAAATCAGGAATGGGAAAGTCAATCAAATCTTATTTCTTTAGATTTTCAAACAAATAATGACGTTTAGCAATTTATTTTATTAAAAATATATTTTTTATACCCATCACCTGTAATATTAACAATATCACTTCCGATCCCATAAAGTATATTTTTTCAGAAAGGTTATGAATAGGGGAGTAAATTGAAGAATATCCATTTGTCCACCCCCATATGTTGTACAGATCTTAATGTGGTATTAATCGTTTGGAAGTATTTAAAAATTAACCGCTATTGAAATAAAGCATAATTGTTGTATAGCTTTCTGAGATATAAGCAAATAATCACGACTGCCTCTGTTTTTTTTTCATATTTTTAACAAAAAATAAATATCAATATTTTTAAAATCGGTCACTAACACTGCTCTGCAGCAAAATCCTCCATTTAATAAAACTATGTGGACTATATGGATTTTGACGCGCTGAACTCAAATCCGTTGTCGGTTTTTTTTCCATCAGATCTGGATTTTTTTTATGGGCGTGGCAAAATTTTCCCCTTAAATTAGTCAGGTACGGACACATATTTCCTCCTAACTCGAGAACCAATTATCCGATTTTCAAAAATAACAGCAAAAAATGTGTTACAAAATTGCATTTATTTTAATGGAATACAATTTTTCTCTATCTCTTATCGTTTTGGAGTTATTTAGAAATTAATGGAGAAAAAACAATTTTTTCGTGCAAAATTCGTAATATTTTTCAAATTAAAAATGGAATTAAAAAAAATATATAGCAAATATTCAACATTTTAAACTTTTTTCTGAGAGCTACTTATCTTGGAAATAAAAAAAGCCATAAACCATAAAAATCGGTTAAAAAGTGTAGATTTTATTGTCAATTTACCGCAGGTACCCAATATTGTAATGCAGCCAGCCTTGCATATGATACAGCATTTCGTTAGGTGAGCAGGTAATGGAACTGAAGTACAACGGTATTTTACATAGTTCTTGGAATTAATATTTATAACCGTATTTTTCAATTACCTGTGATTTTAAATTAAGAACATTAGGGTAGATTCTGGTATTTATTGTATATATAGAAGCTAATGGGCAATAAGTAAGTCACTTTTAATTTGAATATCGTGCGGTTAAAATCGGCAACAGTAAATAGATCTTATAGTGTACTTTGTTATTGTGTAAAGAAATAAAGCAATTAAAGAATCCACAAACGCTTTCATATTACAAAATGTCAAGGATTTGTAACAAATCTCTAAATTTATTTTGTTACGTATGTGGCGATCTAATTTTAAGTTCTCAACGGGAGACAATATCTTCCAAGCTTAAAGATGCTTATTGCCGTTATTTTGGGTTTCCTATCGATGATAGAGATAAAAATTGGCTGCCGAAAATATGTTGTAGAAGCTGTGGTAAGTCTTTAAGAGGTTGGTTAAAAGGAAGTCATAAGTCTTTATGAAGCCGTTTATGAAGCCAGCGATTTGGAGTGAACCACAAAATCATCAAAATAATTGCTACTTTTGCCATACTAAAACACGTGGGTTTACGAAAAAAACAAAAAATAAAGTTACATGTCCAAATACCTCATTCATCAAACGACCAGTTAACCAGTTTACAAGTAAATTTTCACTTCTATTGCCTCCTGCAGACGATGAAGAAGATGGGCTTTCTGCAGCAACTGAATCCACTTACGCCAGCATGGGTGTTTCTTAGCATTCATTTGGGAGTCCAACGAGTACACCTTATTTTCCGAATTAAGCTGATATGAATAACTTAGTTTGTAAATCAAGGCTTTAAAAAAACCAAGTCTGAGCTTCTTGCATCCCATTGAAAATAATGGAGTTTGGTGCAAACAGACGTTAACGTCTCTTACTTTCGAAATAAAAAACAACCTTTTTTAATATATTTCAGCAAAGAGGAAGGTTTGATATTTTGCGATAATGCTGATGGACTTTTGCGACAACTGTGTTTCAGTCATAAATCTCAGGATTGGCGGCTTGTTATTGATTCATCCAAGAAAGCCGTTTTACTTCACAATGGCAACAAATTTCCATTGGTCCCACTCGCGTATGCAAGAAATATGAAAGAAAACTATTGTAGCATGAAGATGGTACTACAAAAAATTAAATATTCATGGAATCTGCAGATTTAAAAGTCGTAGCAATGTTAAATGGATTGCAAAGTGGATATACTAAGTTTTATTGCTTTTAATGTAAATGGGATAGCCGCGCAAAAGAAAAACATTACAATGATAAAATTTGACCGAAAAGAGTAAATTTTATTCCACGAAAAAAAAGTAGCAGAAGAGCCTTTAAAACAAAAGGAACAAACTCTTCTCTTCATATAAAGCTAGGCCTAATGAAAAATTTTGTCAAAGCAATGAACAAGGATGGTGAAGCCTTTCTATACATTAAGAGCGAATTTCCTAGAATCAGAGATGCTAAGGTAAAAGAAGGCATAATTGTAGGTTCACAAATACAACAGCTTATGAAGGACGAGGTCTTTAGAACAAAATTGAATTATGTGGACAGAAGGGCATGGGCGGTTTAAGCTACTTTTTTATTTTAACAATGTTTCCTAAATAAAAATCAATAATTATTAACAACATTTTTGTGTTATTTTTATTGTAATTTGAAGTTATCAACGGGTGACGACAGGGTAAGTGCTTTAAGCGAGGCGTTGCTACAAAATTACAATCTGTAAAATTTTTTTGCTTGTATTTGTTTTTGTTGTACGAAAATAGTGGAAGTAAAAAGTTGCCATTCATTGATGCTACAAGGCGCTTTGGTGCGCCCACTCTGACATTGTTTGCTGCATTACACATATTTGGTCAATATTGGGTACCTGCGGTAAATTTACAATAAAATCCACATTTTTTAACCGCTTTTTATGGTTTATGGCTTTTTTATTTCTAAGCCAAGTGGCTCTCAGAAAAAAGTTTAAAATGTTGAATATTTGCCTTATAATTTTTTTAATTCCATTTTTAAATTGAAAAATATTACGAATTTTGCACGAAAAAATTGTTTTTTCTCCATTAATTTCTAAATAACTCCAAAACGATAAGAGATAGAGAAAAATTTTATTCCACTAAAATAAATACATTTTTGTTACATATTTTTTGGTGTTTCATTTTTGAAAATCGGATAACTGTTTCTCGAGTTAGGAGGAAATAAGTCTCCGTACCTGACTAATTTAGGGGGAAAAATTTGCCACGCCCATAAAAAAAAATCCCGATCTGATGGAAAAAAACCGACAACGGATTTGAGTTCAGCGCGTCAAAATCCATATAGTCCACATAGCTTTATTAAATGGGAAGACAAAAAATTATTTTTTGCAGAGCAGTGTAATCGGCAAAGTTATAGGCAAAAACTACTTGGAAAATTATATATCTTTTAAAAAAAATATATCAATTTATTTGGACACGCTGGCAACAACAACACACATGCTATAATCTCGAAAATTATGCTTGACATAATTTATTAAACCGGTTTTAAACTAACGGAGATATAAGCATAAAAATGTAATTATTTTGGTGTTTTTCCTTAAATTTAAATTTTATTCAAGATGGCGGATAATTTATTTCTTTGCCCCATCAAATGGTATCAAATGAAAAGGCTTGAGTAGTACTAAGTAGAACTGCTAATCAAAGATGGCGTTGGAATTAATTAAGCAAAATGGCTTATAACATTAAATCTGAAACCTAGACGACTATATGATGAGGCTTTTATCTCATGAACACGATGGTAAAGGATATTATCAGAAGCAGCACTGCCGAATATAGCAATTTAACTTGTTTATCAAGGTGAATGTACTCAAATGGTAGTCTTAATTCATCAGCTGATTATTTTCTTCTTCAGTTATCTTTAATTTTATCTGTCAAAGTGTGACTCTGTCAAAGTCTGACTCTGTCAAGGTATGACTGTCATTTAATTAAAAATACAGAACATCAAATTTTGAAATAATAAGAAATTTGCTGAACAATCACTGATGGTCTTTTGTTAAAAATCCACATTTTAGTGATTGTTTAAAAATTTCTTATAACTTCTTAGTTGATACGAGGTTCCTTATAAACAACTTTTCCTTAAAACTGTGATATTAGTAGTTTTTTAATTTACTATTTAATACTATTTGTAAATTCTCACAACTCTGTTAATAATATTGTTAAAATGAATAAGCTTAATAATAAATAAATTAATAATCAATCATCTGTCAAAGTCGATAAATAAAAAACAAGTTTCTCTCTTTTCTCAGTTAATTCAAATGTTAAACTTAGTATTTAAAAAAAAATAAACAACAAAATTCTCTCCGAACTGCGATTACCTGTTGCAGAAATATGACTTGCTTGTTTATATTTAAACAGGGAAAAATAAATAAAAATTTTATTTATAAAGAAATATTATCTCAATATTTCCATCCCTGTATGCATTATATAAAACATTTAAATTAATCGTTTTTTTTGCTGAATAAAAATTACCAACAACAAACAATACAATAGAACTAATACGAAAATAGTAATGTCATTACCACACTACAAAGGAGTTGTAAATTGGACAATTGTTGGTGTTTTTTTTCACGATAATTTTTTGTGACTATAATGGTTGTTTGGGTGGGTGACAATTACTTTAAGTTGTAGGCCAGTTTAAGGTTGTTGTTATTATTTTATCTCAACAAGAACCTAATTTAATATTATAATTGTTCTGCCTGTATCAACTAGTTAATCAGTAAAAACAATAAACAAGCAATAAAAATGAATGAATGAATGAATGAATGGCATTAAAGTTTAATTAGAATGAAATTAATAAGGGATTCAGTAAGGACAATTACTATTGGCAGCAAATGGGAGTGGAAATTAAATAAAAGTAAAGGCTTTTAAAGTGAGACAAAGAGCATAAAATTAATTTTATTTAATATTAGAAAAAAATTAAATTAAAATAATTGGTTGATTAAGAGAAAGTTCGTGTCAAGTAAATAAAAATCAAAATTAAACGTAAATTGGAAAATTAAAAAAATTTACATGACAATAAAATTATTTTTAAAAGTGCTTATCAAAATTCTACATTTAATAATCGTAGAAAATGTTAATTAATATTAAGTAAATTATTTATTTATTAATTTGTTGTTAAAAGTCTAACGCGCAATAAGCGTAGACACTTTGACAATATTAAATAATTTCTTTTTCATTTTTGGTTAATTTTTTTTTTGTTCATAAATATTTTATCAGTTACCAATTTCTAAGTTAGTCTCTTTTAGTTGTCACAAACCAACTATTAAACAGCAAACTTTAGTTCCTTAATTTACCTTTATACTCTATTAAGTCGAACAGCGTGTTGTGTGTGATAATTGCTTTTGTTGACAAACAACTCTGTTCAATTTATGAAATCATTTTTAAACCAAAACTTTTTTTAACGTGACTCTAATTAAATAAATATTTTAGGTTTTGTTTCATTGCTTTGTTAACGTTATTATTTGATTAAAAGGGAAATAATGTTTGAGGCAACAAATATGTTTATAAGCAGAGTCATAGCGTAGGGTATTATCTATATATATAAAAGTGAAACTCTGTGTGTGTGTTAGCTATAGACTCCGAAACTGTAAAACCAATCGAACTTAGGCAAGTTGTTGTACACATTCCAGGGAGTGTTTATGGGTAGTAAAATGTGGGTGGGGCCATGCCCATAAAAAATTAGTTATAATTTTTAGCTACTTGCAGTTGACCGATTTTTCTAAAACTTTGCACACATATTGAGCTGTCATGACTTTATAATTTGATTAGAAAAGTGGGCGGGGCCATGCCCATAAAAAATTAGTTATAATTTTTAGCTACTTGCACTAGATCGATTTTTCTGAAACTTTGCACACATATTGAACTCTCATGATTATACAATTTCGTGATTAGAAAATTGGGCGGGGCCACGCCCATAAAAAATAAGTTATAATTTTTAGCTACTTGCACTTGACCGACTTTTCTGAAACTTTGCACACATATTGAGTTGTCATGACTATACAGTTTCGTGATTAGAAAAGTGGGCAGTGCCACGCCCATAAAAAAAAATTATAATTTTTAACTTCTTGCACTTGATATTCAATTAAAATTCAGAATGCATTTTTATTCATTAAGGGGCGTAGCAACGCGCGCCGGCCTTGCCTAGTAAATTATATAAATTTGTCGTTTTGTATGCAACATCAATAAATGTTTATCTAAGATTCACTAAAATATAAAATACATATACGAGTGTATGCATATATTTTTGGCCTGTTTGACTCTCTTAATCTATTTAGCTGTGTCCATCTGTCTGTTTCTACATTCTTATGCTCAAACTATTAAGACGATTTTACAAAACAAATATTCAAAATATTTAAAATCTGTTGACTCAGTTTGGTATTGTAAAACAAATAAGAAGGCAAAGTTGATTAAGTTATTAAACTAAATGCAAAAAAAATCCACTAAAAATGTTTTTGTTTTTTTTATTAAAAATTACATTCTTGAAAATATTTTTAAACATCGGTCCATGAAAAATCTTTGAAGAAAAGTGTGTGTGACATCCATTGCAAATTATTTCTTTATTAAACAAATGTCGCCAATATCACACAAGAACATTCAACCTACACTGTTAATATAACAAAAGTGATCACCAACTCATACTATTGTATTGTATGGCTGAGTTGCACACTCTCTCTCCCACAATGGCGGCAGAAAATTTAATAAACATTTTAGGTGCTCTGAAGACGATCAAATAAATCGCCAAGCATTCACGCATGTGTTCGTATCGTTTATTTGGCGCTTTTGGGAAGACGTACAAATGAACTTTTCAATCCGCATTTTCGTTGAATTCGTTTGTAAGTATGTATGAATGCCGTTATCGTATGATAATTTATTGTTACAGGCTTCCAAACAGGGTAGACATAATTAGGTAGTTTTAATTGATCAGCTGATCAGCGGCAGTTCTTTTCGAAATGTCAAAATTTCAATCATTTCCTCTTCTCTCATAATTTCCAGTTGTCTTAATAACATTTTAAGACTTTTCGTTCTATGTTTATTGTTTTGTCATAACTTTGAAATAGAAATCTGAGCCGAACGGCTGAAATTCTTTATTAGAGCCGGCGATAATATTCGCACGACGTTGTCATTATCATGTGATATACAAATGTATGTGTGCAATGAGTGTGTTAGTATGCCTTAACATTTTTCACAGCTTTAAAACATCACACTTAATTACAGTTTTATAACTTTTAAATAAGTAAAAATTAAAAATCCATGTGCTTAAAAATATGTATGCCGATTTTGGACTTGTATTACATCATCGTCGTCTTTTATTAAATCGATGATGTTCACAATTTCTTTCGATCAAACCCGAACCAGCTGATTAAATCGATTATCGTAAAATTTTCTTAACACGCCTTGCTGGTTTTGGGACTCCAAGGTGGACGCTTTTGCGGTAATTAAGCAAACTAGCAATGTTTATTAGAAACATTTCATTCGCTTGTTCTTCTTTGTCTTCATCACCTACAAAAAGGTTCATTCACATTTAAATAGATGCAATTATGTTTGTACTTGAGCCAGAAATTACAATAATTTTCGCCCAAACCGGTTATTATTTTTGTTTTTTCACTCGTTTTTAACATTTTTTATTAAAATATTTATAACTGCTTCTTTTTAAACAGCTGACTCAAATTTGAAATAGCACACTTAATTTTGAGGGGTTGTTCACAGCAGTCATATTTTTTCGTGCTATTTATATTAAAACATACGACTTTATGACAACCATTTGAGTCTGCCAATTGTATTTTTGATTTGCCTTAACACTTGTTTGGAGCGGAATTTTTAATATTTGAAATAATTGAAAATAATTTTTTTAATTTTCATATTCTTTTTCAACATTAAAACAAAGACAGAAAAAGCTTCCATAAAAGTTTCTTTAACCAAAGAGTGACGTAATTTGAATATGTTTTTTTTGTGGATTACTCCACAATGAAAATAATGTTGTGTTAAATATTTTTTTAAACTTGTAAATAGACTAAAGCCAACATACATACATACTTAACATTATGGTAGCGTTAGAGAAGCATTGTTTGTAAGCATGTTTGTGCACATTTTAAGAATTAGATCATTTTTATGATTATAATTTTGTTTTCTACAAAAACTTCAATATACATAAATATTTGTAATATCTGGAAAACTTTGGACTGTTTTCTTACAAAGTTGTTTTTTTTTTTTTGTAAAATTTTCAGAAAGTTTTATATAAATTTTTTATGTTAATGTGCATACATACGTATTTACAGACATAAATACAGGTGCGTCAAGGCAATTTTTTCAATGGTAGGGGTCGCCTTTTAAAATACTCGCTATATCTTTGGCACCTGCAATTGGACTTAAAGTCTGATATATTTTATTTGTTTTTGTCTCGATTAGATCAATGTTTTATTTTATAAAATCATTGACCTCAAATACCCCGTTGTAGTATTTAAGTATTTCTTCACAAGTTTTCAATTCTCATCCCCCTAATGCATCACTGTAATATTATAAAATTAAAGCCTAAAGTAAAGCTTAGTACACACGGTTGTCAGATCGTACAATATTGTGTGAAAAATTGGTAGCAAATACCTTACAACCGTGTGAACTGGCAATGTTTGCATAACAATGTTGGCAGAAAAGTCATTGTCATACCATTGATAGACGGCAACCTGACAACAATATTGTCAGATATATTACAATCGTCTGAACAATCTTCATCGTTATTGTCAGACTATTGAAACATGTTGTCAGATAATTTTATATTGGCAGATGTACAAGTTTTGTGCATATGACAATGGCGTCATTGTCATACAAGTTAGTGATGTCAGATGTATAAAATGTTGCTTTTAGTATTGTTGAATAGAATGTTGTTTTTAGGAATTTTCTTGTACTTTCTATTATATTTATACATAAAAACAATTAAGAACGTTATATTTATTCGACCATGACTAATCTACTATATATGTCACCAGCACTCGCTTGAATTATGCAGATATTAACTTTATCATAATTTACAAAGAAAAGTTGATAGCAAAAATATACATACATATGTTTGTAGTATATGCATAAATATATATAAACACTATAATCATAGACGTCTATACATACATATACAAACTACATAATCTCGGACTTCTATACGTTCATACATACTTGCATATACGAAATAATACATGATAACTATGCCTTTTCATTTGATACCAATATTGTAGAGAGTAAAATTTTAATTATCAAAATATAATTATGTTTATTGATTTATAGCGTAATCTATTTTACTATTCAAGCCCTTTTATTTAATACCCATATTGAATTACAAATATGTAATTCGCCCTTTTGTATTGGACGCCATCTTAAATAAAGAATTTTTGTTAAGCCTACTGTATTTTACAGGTCAAGCCCTTTCATTTGATACCACTATTGATGGCGGTAAGTTTTTAATTACAAAAATCATCTTATGTATACAAATTTGTTCGATATTTTGTCATGGCGTTCATCTTGATTTTTATAGGTTATACATGATATTCTGTATTCTACTTGTCAGTTCCTTTAATTTGATCCCAATATTGCAGGGGGTAAATTAGATAAATTTTTAATAACTAAAATTCACTCATTATACAAATTTGTTCGCCATTCTGTCATGACGGCCATCTTGAATTTGAACCTTTTTCATAATTTTTTTACACAAATTGTATACTAAGAAAAATTTAGGAGATTTTTTTAAAAACGTGGGAATTTTAAGTATGTATCTTCATATGGCATCACTGCAAAACGCTCTTTCAATGCAACAGCTGTTGTGCAAAAAAAAATTGTTAATTTTCTTGCGTGTTTCTTGTTTCAGTTTAGATTTGTGTCAATAAGTGGAGAACAAAATGAAAATAATAAAAATTATTGTAAATATGAAGAGGACGGTACAGAGTATTCCATTTTTAAACTTGTGAAAGCTTTTCTAGATCCCCAGACGCTATCGGAATCTAAGATTGTAAAAAAAAACATGACCAAAGCAATTTCTGACAACAGATCTGCCAATTTTTTTTATACCGTCATCTGACAACCGTCTAAACTTACAATTTTTTGTCGGACAACATCGTCAGATAATGTTATTGTCAGAACAACATCTGCCAATGAAATTGTCAGCTTTTCTGACAAAAGTCTCACAACCGTCAGAACTGACAATTTACCTTATGGAAGCAATTCTTCATTGTCATTCCATTGTTAGCATATGTTTAGGTGGAGCAATTAAGTAAAATCTGACAACCGTCTGTACAGAGCTTAAGGGTTGCTTTTTCAATTTGTATCGAATTAAATGGCCCTAAAAGCAAACATAAGTCATCAATGTATTACACTTTAAGAAAAATATCAAAGATAAATATGTTGTCCTATTTTCCAAGCTTGAGATCATGTCTTTTTATAAAAATTACTTTATTTGATTTCAATATTTTCCTACCACATTGGCTAGTTCTCCAAGAAAGTTTTTATATTTGAAAAGTTTTAATTATAAAAAATTTCCCTGAAGAAGCTATCCAATGTGGTAATAAAGTATTAGAATAAAAAGAGAATTTTTATAAAAGGGTGCCCCGGTGAACTAGCAAGTAGTGTAGGCTGGCAGTCTGGTGGTTGCGGGTTCGTTTCCCGCCTGAGACTTTGGCTTGTTTCACTAAAACGGGCAAATTGTTTTCGTTACTCAGCTTGGTTAATTAAATTAGAATATAATTTGTAATTGTATTCTAATAAAAATAAATAAATACAGTTTTATAAACACAAGTTAGAGAGCTATATTCGATAATATAATCTTATAATACCCTTCACCCTTCGTGTACGTAGGTATAATCCCACATCGTAGCTTAACCTATATTTCATGTTACACACCATTTTTCTTTATTATTTCCGACGCCATCATTGATTTTGAATTTTTACGTAGTTAACTGCATTCTACTAGTCAAGCCCTTTAATTTGATACCCCTGTTGATGGGGTTAAAAAAATTTGATCCGCCATTTTGTTTTAGATGCCATCTTGGATTTTACATTGTTTAATATTTTACTGTATTCTTTTGGTCAAACCCTTTAATTTGATATTGATATTGAGGGGGTTCTGGAAGTTAAATTTTAAAATACCCGATTTAACCCATGTATAAATTATTTGTCCGCCATTTTGTAGTGTCGGCCAACTTAATTTAAATTTTTTATAATGCTTATATTGCGCTAGTCAAGGCCTCTCAGATGATATCAATATTGACTATCGCGGTTGTCTGGAAGCTGAAAAAAATTGATGTTAGCTTGTAAATTTTTGGAGTATTTATTTAAACAAATTTTTTGCCTATAACTTTACCGATTAGAGCACGCTTTATCCAAAATATTATATCATATTATATCTACAAATAGTACCAAGAGCCCATTATATATTCTAAGCTGAAAAATTTTGGTGGTAAAAATATAGGAAGAAACAGAAGCAGTCGTGTTTATTTGCTCATATCTCAGAAAGTTATAAGGCGATTGTGCTGAATTTCAATAGCGATTCATTCTCGGATATTTCCAAAAGATTGATACCATACACAGATCTGAGAAACATATGGTTGCTTCTAAAAGTTGATTTCAACCAACACACGGACAGACAGGTGAAGGGTATAAAGCTTAAGCTTGGAAAATAGGACATCAAATTGATAGCAGAAAATTAAAGACTTTTTCATAATATATCAAAGATAAAAATAAAAAAAAATATTGAATGAGGCTACCCTAAGTTCCGCAATAAAGTAAAAATAAATATTTTTCGAAACTGTTTGGCAAAAATACTTTATACTTATAAAAAAACTATACGGTGAACTTTATTTTTCAAAATTTTCTGAAGCACGCAAATTTAATGTCAAGTTTAGTTGATTTACCGTAAATATAAACAGAAATGAAGTTTAAATAGAATTGCCTATTTGCCAGCAAAGACGTGGAGCTTGTTTAAACCTAAAGGAAAGAACCTAGATCATCCATCCTCACCATACATATGTTAATTGCCATATTGTCACATTTACCACTTCACTGTGCTTAATTAAAACGTTTTCGTATTATAAACGTACTTACATACCCAGCAAAAATTTATTTTGTACCGGTAAGCAGTAACAAAAAATCATGCCTTCTTATAGCGCAATATTAGAGCGCATTCGAGGGTGCTTTAAATGGAAGTCAGAAATTTCTATTAAATATATTTCATTTTTTATAAAATAACTTACTGCAACTTCTCTCGCTTACGAGGATGCAGGAATGTAAGCGAATGATTACCTCTCTTTGCTGTAGTTCTTAAAAATTTACTGAAAACACATAAAAGAGCCATGATATTCAGCATTAACCATGTGTGAAAATAGCAAATAATTAGAGCATCAAAGAGCCCTACCAAGTGGGACATCTCATATAAAAATCATGCCTTCCTGAAGCAGGTTGGGAAAGGAGAGTACATTTGTCTCTCCCTTACTGCTTCCGGGTATGCAGTAATTTTTGCTGGGTATGTACATATGCCTCTACGTCATATGACGTATGACGCAATTATGTTTTCAGTTTTATAGAATTAATTCACAGTTCACAGTTTATATTTCCCAATGGGATGAATAGTAATTTAAACTTAGTCTCCTGTAAGCTTTTGCGTTGTGGAAATTGGAGGTCTACAAAAACAAGTGTGTTGAGTAACAATTTTATATGTAAAATGTTCACCCAACACATTCGCTTGTATTCTATAAACAGCACATACATATATACATACTTAATGTTTTTAAGATAAAATATTTATTTATTTTTTTTTTTTATTAATTTGCATTTCTGTTGGTTAAGGATTTTATTTTATTTTTATTGTCTCTTCGTATACAACGTGTTTGAGTTGGCTATTTTATTGCGATATAAAATTTTGTAACTAAAATCGTAAAAAGAAAGTTAATGTAACTGTATATTATGATACGAAATACAGGCATACAGGGTGGGCCAAAGGCGACAATGGGTTTGAAAATTCATTAACAACGCCATTTTCAATTTTGGATATTTAAATAGTTAAATGTAGCCTACCAGCCAAACCCTTTCATTTGATGACCATAGTGAGGGTGTTAAAAAAAATCTGCCATTTTGTTTTGGAACCATTTTGAATTTCACATTTTTTAATTGTTTACAGTATTCTACTGTTAAAGCCCCTTCATTTGATATCAACATTGTGAGGGGTTGAAATAAGCGTAATTGCTATTTTTGGCCCATGTATCCTTCATTTTATTTAGGACGCCATCTTAGATTTTAACTTTTTAATTGTTTAATCTAATCGTCAAACTCTTTATATTGATACCAATATTGAGGAGTAGGTGGAGTAGGGTAAATTTCTAATTACTTAATAAATGGGTTAATATTTATGAATTTATTGTACGCCATTTTGTAGTAGCGGCCATCTTGAACTTAAATATTTTAAAGTTCATGATATTTTGCTAGTCCAGTACTTTTATTTGATACTCATGCTGACTCTCTCGGTTGTCTTTAGTGTTAAAAAAGTTAATTTTGTTTGTAAACTTAAAACACCGATGCAATAGTATTTCGGTATTCGGCTTATATCTCAGTAAGTTTAAAATCCGTTAGTTGGGGTTTCTCAAGAATTATTTTTAAAATAACAGCTTGTAATTTAGTGTTGCTAGCATATCTAAATATTATTGAGGAGCTTAAGTAATTTGATATATTTATCTTTTCCAAATACTTTTTGCCTATAACTGTGCCAATTAGTGAACGATTTGTCTAGTTTTTACCAATACTATGAAAAGCATACTGTATCTATAAACAGTAACAAACGAGTCTATAAATTATATTTTATAAATTAAATTTTTGCGGTAGAAACAAGCAAACAGTGGCAGGCGGCACTATTTGCTTATATCTCAGAAAGTTTTGAAGCGATTATGCTGCATTTCAATAGCAATATATTTTCGATTATTTCTAAAAGATTGAGTCACATACAAGAGTCGGAAGTGAAACTAAAAACGGATTGTGAAGGATATAATGAAGGATATAATGTGCCATAACTGGTTTAAAGGCGTTTACAATAAAAGTTCAAGTTTGTTCTGGTAACCAATGGAAACTCTTTATATTTAGTAGGGAGATCGATTATTCCACTTTTTTTAAAAAACTGGTTTGGATATTCCAAATTTTTGATTTTTGAATCGCCGTTTACAATGAAAGTTTAAGGTTGTTCTGGTAACTAATGGAAACTCTTTATATATAGTACAGAGATCGATTATTCGACTTTTCTTTAAAAACCGGTTTGGATACTACAAATATTTGATATTAAAAAACCGGTTTAGCATTTAAGAAATAACCGGGTTACCGGTTTTATTCGAACATATTTATACACAGTTTTGCTAACAAACATATGCACTTTCATTAATAAGATAGTATTGTAATATTCGGCTTTAACAAAACTAAAAAAACCGGTAAAAACCGGTCGAATAATAACCGTTCGATTACCCTAATATATAGCTTTATGTATTCATATTCGACCTTAAAATGCTTATTTCTTATAATTCTTAGATAGAGAAATCTCATATCTTTTCGGGTTATGTTATAGATATAAAGATTTTGGATATATTCGAGAGAAAATATGTATTGCAACCAATGCTTTCATTTTCTTTCAGAATTTTTATAAAAAAATTCAAGTTTTCAGTCATGGTGATAACAAATTTTCGAGTCAGTTTTTAAAAATCGCTGACCAAAGAATCAGCAAACAAAAGACGATAAGAGTTTTGAAATTAAAACAAGTTCTTAAAGCTGCTAGTTAAGTTTTGGACTTGATTGTGTCAGCTACTGTTTGTTAGTCAAGGTCTTAAAGGTCTTTGATAAATTCGGTTATTAACTGACTGAGATATAAGCAATAAACTTCAACCGCCTTTGTACAGAATTTTAAGGTGACTTTCTAAGAATAATTATCTAATTAAAAACGTAAAGCTAAAATATTCCACATTAAAGAGTAACACTAATGTGTGCACTTACATATTTATTTGAACATACCAACACATTGGTAAAGGGTATACTGAATTCGCCTTTATATATTATGCTTGCATCTTTTTACTGCTTCTATTTAATTTTTTTGATTAGTCTAGTATTAGAATTTACAAGAAACCAGTTTGAAATTCACTCTTTAACTCAAAAATGTATAATAATAAATACTTATAATTCCTGAATTCTATTTCCCTTAAAACTTATGAGTTAAATAACATTTGAAAATTAAAACACTAACCGATTATTAAGGCGTAGATTGTTAAAAAAATATGCTTCAATTTATCATTAATCATCAGTGTCTGGTGTTAATACATAAAACATTTTCCCTAATTAATTTCACGAATTTTTTCACATTAAAAATAATTTTTTTTTTTAATTATTTCTTTTGTTAAACAAGTTTGTATTTAACGTTTAACCATACTGTAGCATATTGCTATTGGCAACTGCTAAAACACCATTAATGTTGGAAAGTTTTCAAGGCTGAGTATGTTTCAATGAAAATCATAGAAAATTATGGAAAAAAATCAAAAAAAAAATACTCTTTGATATACAAGAAAAGCAAAAACGTAAAAGAAATAAAATCTCTGTTAAAAGCCGGGAAAACATGAAAGTTTTAACAAATAAAATATAAAACTTATTTAAATGTACGAGTATTGTGTGTATGATAGAAACGATAAAATCTACAATAACAACAACAGCAACAGCAGTATTTTTGAAAAAATATTCTGTATACACACGCCTCATTAATGTCGCTCAAATTCACCTGCGAGGCAACTAAAGAACTGAAAGAAAACAAGTTGACAATATTATGACTTGAGTTGGGTTCAGTGTTGCCAATCCTTGGTGACCAAAAAGGTTTAAACTACATACAAGAAAGGAGTATAAAACTAAAGGGCTAAAAGAGGAGTAAAAAGGCTAACAAATTCAAATTATATTTTTAAAAACCATCATCTTTTAGTTAAAACAACGTATAGTTTTTTACATTCACTCAGAAAATTACGACAGCTAGTAACTATGGTTTTTTAAAGAACTTTTCCGTTAGATTATTTTAAAATTAAAATATAAAGGAAAAATTCAATTAAACACTGACTTAGTATCAAAGTTAAAATTTTCAGTTGATTTTAATTCATATTTAGTCAAAGCTTAAATACGATTGTACATAAAGGCGGGTCGTCGGCCTCAGTACAAAAAAAAAGTTGTGCCAGTCACCCCTAGAATCAAAGATATGTCAATGGAAATTTTTTTTTGCCACGCCCCAAAACACAGCATTTTTGTTTTTTTGTATATAGCGCCGCCATTTAAAGTTCGATCTCATTATGTTGCATATCGTTGTTCATGGCTTGACTATGGCTTCATTTTTGCCGTTGGTGACTTTTTAGTCTAACGTCAAATTAAAGATGTCATTTATGATATCTCGGATCCTTCTCGCCTAATGTAAAATTTTTGCATCTTTTTTGACATCTTTAATTTGACGTTAGATTAAAAAGTCACCCAGGGCAAAAATGAACCATAGTCAAGCCATGAACAACGTTATGATAAGATCGGACTTTAAATGGCGGCGTTATATATAAAAAATAATAAGTGCTGTATTTTGGGGCGTGGCAAAAACATTTTTTCCTGTTTTAGAAACTTAATTAACATTTTTTGATTTCTAGGGTGTGACTGGCACAACTTTTTTTCGACCCACCTTATTGTACAGGCAAGTGAGTTACCTAGAAAACGAAACGACAAGAATTTGAAATACATACGATTATGAGTTTTATTTCCTGAGTTAATATTTAAAGCTGAGGCAATATTAAGAGCATTTGATTCTATGTAGTTTTAATGAGAGACCCCACACAAATGATTTATTGTAGAAATTGAACTATAATTTGCCAAAAACATACACAATAATGACGTCAGTTGTTAAGTTTCCATATTAATCAGTTTGAAAGGCAAAGGAGTTTTGTCAACATTGCTTTTCATTACGTGGAGATACTTTTCGTTTTTGTGTGAGCGTTCAATATACAAAATGCTGCATTTATTTATTTCGCATTTACAATATTTGCAGAATGTTAATTCTGGGTTTTTACATTCGATTACCCATTTTTTAGTCCACTCATTGCAGAATTTTTGGGAAACATTTTTTATTCATTTTGCAAGACTTGTTGCTTACGACTTCAAATAAATGCTACCTTATAAGCAAAATCCGGTAAATCAAAATAATATATACACAGTAAGCACAAACAGTTAGGGCCGTATTCATAAAAAATATTTTTGGTTTATTGAAGGCTTACTTGACAAATTGCTCTACAACATCTGCCAAATAAGCCTGTAATAAACCTAAAATATTTTTTATGAATACGGCCCTTATTCTTTAAACACCTACGGGAACCATACGCAAAATTTTCAAAATTACCAAAAAATTTAGCAGCAATTACTCTTGAACGTTTATAAACTGTTGGTGTTCATGATGTACCATGAAATATTTATGTTTGCAGCGATTTTTTGCATCCATATTGTATATACGAGCAACTTAATTTAAATATTTTTTAAGGAGAAATTTTTAAATATCTATAAAATGCCGCAAAAAGTTTTACAAAAGCTTAAGGCTAAACAAGATTAAAAACGGCTAAATTGGCAACGCTGGTTGGTTGGGCTGGACTCATGTGATGGCATACAAAAGTAAAAGTGTTTTTATGAACAAATAAACTTAAGTGGTGATAGAATTACATACACTCAAACATACATACATACAAACATACATACATACACATTTATGTTTGTAAACCGCATTAAAGGTGTGTATTTGGTACATGAAATGTGAGTATAAAAATTAATAACATAAGAAAAGTTACCACAAACATATGTATGTAATATGAATTCAAATACCTAGACGTATGATTAATATTAATAAAATAATTCATGGGGTTTCGCATAAAGAAATGTTTGTTAGTTTCAAAAATTTGGGTAATTTTATTTAGTATACTTTAATGCATTATTAGAGTTGCTAGAAAATGCTCACAATATTAGAGGTGTGGGTTCACTTTGTAAATTTACTGAGTTGGGTTCGACAAACATTTTGAAATACATGTAAATCCGTTATTCATTTCATGTGTACTCTTCGTTGGAAAGTTAAAAATACAACTCGATGTCGTTGTATTTATGCATTGAAATTTTTTTAAACAGTTTTATTTGCATGTAAATGGCGTTTTTATATGACGAGTAAAATATAATTCGTAAAGAAAAAACGTATTTTTGTAAATTTTAATTTTTATATCCTTCACTGCCTACGATATATATACATATAGCTTTGTCATTCCTTCTACAATTTTAATAATAGTCATACTTTCTGAAGGCTTATAAATAGAGCAAGCAATTTAGCTATGTCCGTCTGTCTGTACTTTTAGAAGCCACCACATATTGATCAGACCTGTGTGTGTGGTATCAATATTTTGGAACTACTCGGGAATGAACCGCGATTGAAATTCAGCAGAACCAGATAATAACTTTCCGATATATACGAAAAAAAATTTAACTGTTTCGGTTTTTTATATTTACGTTAAAAAAATTAACATTTTCAGTAGTAGAGTTATTTATATACACGTTTGTTACCATTCATTTTTTTAAATGATGTTCCTCTGTTGCTTTTCGTAAAAAAAGTTAGACAAGGCGGTTAATAACACACTAAGCAGACTCAGAGAGAAAAATTATTTAGAAAAATATATATTTTCTTAAACAAATCATGTATTTCTAGCTACTAAATAACTTTCGGTCACAGTTGTAATACCAACTTACCACCCGTAGCCTTCAAAATTATTCTTGGGAAAAACTAAGAAATCAGTTTGTAACTAACGGAGAAATAAACTCCAATATACAACCATTTCAGGATTTTTCCTCAGCCTCTAGATAACCGAGAGGATAAATATCAATATCAAATAAATGGACCTTACTAGCTAAATATAATAAAGGGTCCGCCATCTAACGTTTTGCTTTTCAACTAGTGCTTATTTTGTGAATGGTAACACTTACCTCATGTCTGATTTGACAGATAATTAGTTTTATCCTTCCGCTGAACGAATATGGTTGTGTATACGCTTGAACAACGCTGGGAAATATTGCGACATTACTTTCGCCGATTTTGCCAATAAAATTATCTTTTCAGATGAAGCTCATTTTAATCTAGGCGGTTATGTAAACAAGCAAAATTGTCGCATTTGGGGCACAGAAAACCCGCACGCATACATTGAAAAGCCGATACACCCAAACCGAGTCACTGTTTGGTGCGGACTTTTTTTATAGAATTTTTATTTTTTATTTGGCAGACCCTTTAGATTATAAATAATTTAAAATCCTTGATGGCCACTATAACAAAATAGTGACAAGAGAATTATATATGGGTTAAATGTAGTAAATATCAAATCAAGACACATGACCTTTAGAATGTGAAAAATTTAACATTTTAGATGACATCTTGAACAATATGGTGGATATGTGACTCAAATATATTATATACAGCTTTGTAACCATCAACCTTTAATCTTGTATCAAATAAATAGGCTTGATTAGTAGAATACAGTAAACTTTGAAAAAGTGTGAAATCAAAAATGGTGGCTGAAACAAAATGGGTGACAATCTTTTTTCTTAACCCCATTAATATGAAAGGGCTTGATTAGTAGAAAAAAGTTGAATATGTAAAAATTTTAAATCAAAGATGCCGTAAATAGTAATATAAAATAAAGTATACAGAAAAAAATTAAATTTCTGATTCAGCCACAATGCGAGCTCTGTGAAACAAAATTACAGCTGGCATTAGTGAGATACTGAAACTAAAATGGTTAAAACACAACCCGGTATTTGTCACGATCTACCAGAGATATAATCACGCCAATCAAAAATTTAAAGATACATAAGTACATTGCCATGTTGATTGTCCAGGTAATTTTTCTAATTTGAGGAGTAAAATATTTTTTAAAGAAAAACCAAAAAAAGTAAATAAAGATAAGGCAATTCTGTTTAGAAGTTCTTTTCCGGGGATCCCCCTTGAGCTTAAATAATAGGTGCCATAATCGTAATGCCATAGCCATAACAATTCGAAATTCAATTCAATTGATTTTAATGATATGGCATTATGGCAAGTCACCAATCACCATTAAATACATTGTTACCCTTAAGTTGTTTTCAGTTATTATGGTTATGGCACGACCTATTTAAGCTTTTGTTGACACTCAGTGGTTAAAGTCGCTCGAGATTCTCAATTTCATAAACTAAGTCACTAATTTTCCACTCCCACTCTCATTTTCCATCCCTGCATTATTAAAAGAAATCAAAACGAATTTAAAAAATTTTGGCAAAATGCTTCCCCACCAACTGGGCTGATAATTTGACCTGTATAAATTCGCCTTGTTAATTTAACACATTATTTTTTATTTTAACACACATTTCAAATAACGTGCCTTCAATCCCAAAAAACAATTTCAATTAATTATTTGTCGGAATATATAAAGATTAATCAAATTTTATTTAATTTTCTTACAACAATGAAACAAAAATGTTTTCTGAAATCTTATAATATTTTTCGTTAAAAAAATCGAATCAAATCTACATATGTCATACAAAAGTTTGCCTGTACATACATATGTATGTATGTCATGACGAAATGTTAAAATAAAATCTCTTCAAATTCCCCAAACGGAAATGTCATGTCTTCTTATAGTCGTACATTTATTAAAGTTTAATGGAAAATAAGACTCCTTTATAATTCTGTGGTTTTTTTAATATTATTTTTATGCTGCCAAATGTCAGCTGCAATAAAATCTGCCAAAGTTAATAAAGTTTTTAGAAAAGTAATTGTGAACAAACAACCATCAGACTAGACGACTTAATACTCATTCATACTATATTTATACAAACATACATTCATATCAATATATGTATACCCTGCAGGAAGCATGGGGTCAAGTGTCTCCATGTCACCACATTTTACGACTATTTTGATGGCTTTTTGGTCTCATTGACAACATTACGTCTACACTTTTTACACTTGTACAAGGCATATCCATAAGGTACTCGTATCCAATCAGCTGACTGTTTTTTTTTATATACATTTTATAAGCGTTACCAAGGCATATTCATACAGGTATATGCAACGGCGAATTGATAGAACAAAGCAACTGTTTAGAGGATTTTTTCTGTCAAGGCCAATTGCTATAACAGGGATGGAACAGATGTTTTTATATATTTATTTCAATAAAATTTTATTAAAAAAAAGGATTTGTGCTTGTGAAGCACATTGTAAATGGTGCAAGAACAACAAATATACATAAATTTGGTAAATTTATTATCAAAAAAGCACAATTAAGTTAAATGTTTAATTCGGAATCCAAAATCTAATTTTCCATTTCTGCATTAATAAATAGAATCAAGAAGAATTCAACAAATTTAGACATTGTGTTTCCCCATCATCATGTGCTGATAATTTTACCTGTATGAATTCGCCTTGGGCGTTACCAACTTTTTTAAAAAGTCTGTCTGCATTTGTCAAACTTAGTCGTTTTAATTTTATAAATTATTATTATTTTATAAATAATTCGCAGTTTCAGTTGGCTTAAAACATTTAAAAAAATACAAAACCAATAATAAAAAGTTTTCGCTTTAAAGTTTTTTAAAAATTATTCAAATTAAAAAAGAAAATAAGAAAATTGTGTGACATATGCCGGCACATATACAAAAACAAAATACATGTGTTTTCTAATTGTTGTGTTTGTTAGATATGCCTTGCACTTGTAAATAATAAACAGAAAAAGCTCAAAAGCTTGACAATACAAATTTTTTTTTTTGATATTTAAGTGTTGTTTACTTTTAATTCAACATATAAAAATTTTTTCAGGCTGAGATCATGGCGATTACGGAAGGAATTAAATGAATAAAGGAAACGAATAGCGAAACTCCGATTCGTATCTTTACGGATAGCTAATCAGTGATTAAGACATTGAGAAAGGAGAAAGTTGAATCCCGGAACGTTTTGCAATGCAAGAGTGAGATAAACTCATATGCAAATTGTGAACATCTGGAGATAATATGGATACCAAGCCATCACGGGCTGAGCGGAAACGAGAAAGCCGACAAATTATCCATAATGGGAGCTCTTCTGAGTACTATAACTTTGGAGAACGCCAAACCCGTTAAACGATTTAAGGATGAACTTAAACGTTGGGCGATGGAGGAACATGTCAGAAAATGGCAAAGCACTGATGTCGGTAAGGTGACAAGAACACTATGGGGTGACCCAAATCTTGGGAAGTCAAAAGAGATTCTGAGACTAAGTAGACCTACACTTAGGAAACTAACCAGTGTAATTGCAGGTCATACGGAGTTAAAAACCCATCTAGCTCGCATGAGATTATCTGAGGAGACAACATGTAGAGCATGCGAGGAAGAGGATTAGACTTTGGTACACTACCTCTGTCATTGTCCTGCGTTTGGGCATATTAGGCGCGAAAATTTTACAGTGGATACTATGCCGAACTTGGAATACCTGGGGAACTCGAACTGGAGATCCATAAGGCGTTACATTGAGGGGGCTGGATTCTTAGACTAGTCCGTTATTTATGGGAAATTATGTTTATGGTTTTTGTTTGAGAACTCCGTTTTCCACATGGAGCGCACAACATGCCAACTGGGCATAAGTTCATACCTGTCATGGGTTTGGGCTTTTAATGCCCCTCCTTTTCAACCTAACCTAACCTAACATTTAAAAATAATATTTTAATACAACAAGTTAGAAAGTATCAGAAGTGTTGACTAGATTTACTAAAATTAATTTGTAAATACCTTGTTCCAATATCGTTCAATGGCCCCATAAGAATTACGCAGTCAATAGTTCTAATGTCGCTAGAGGATTTTCAATGACAAACACCTTTTAAAAGTCTATAGCAAAAAACATTGTCTGGGGTATAATTGGTCAGTAGTACTGATGACAAAGTCAATAGTGAATCAATACTGTTTGACTACAGACATTTCCTACAGGGTATTTTTTTCCAACCAATGATGGTGTGACCTAATATTTACACATTGATGGTAACATGTACATACATGTGACTGTGTGATTATGTATTTAAAAAGGATAGAATATTTGAGGCCAACCTCCGTCTTTTGTCTATTATTCTATTGGAGGATTTATAGGGGTTTCTTAAATGTTCACAGGAGTGCCTACAAATGGTCCCACAAACTTTTAATTTTTCTGATAAAAATAAGGGAACCATTTTCTTGGGGAATATGTAAAGTCTAAGGACTGCAGGAATAAGCCAGCTGGTACTGCTCGAACGAGTCGACAAAAATTGGACCTTCTGAATGGACCACATTAGACGTAGGCTTGTTCAACAATTATATGACATTATTTTCAAACATTAATATCCATAAATTGTTATTTTAACCGATAGTAAAAAAATTTAAGTTCACTTTAAAATTCATGTGTTTTGTTTTAACATTATAAATCAAACCTTGCCATGAATCACCCATTACATGAATGGATGCATATGCAGCCATAACTAAATCGAGTCTTTAATCCAGAAGGGTTGAGATTGATATTTTCAGAGAAAATGAATATTATGGATATATCAAACGCATGTACAAGCTTTTAGGACCCACGCCTTTTATAATGAAAAATATACGTTTATACCTTTTATAAATGTTGGCTTATTTCCTTTAAATACACTTTGAGTTCTTATATTGCAATCAAAAACATTTTAAATTAGTTATAAAATTAAGAGCACTTTATTTATTTCACTTATTGTTATACACTTTTATTGTCAAACTCACTTTGATACGTGCTTTACAAGCTCTACTGTTATACTGATCATGCTAGCTTGCTTGCTTGCTTGATATTTTATTAATTCCCATTAAATTCATTACATAAAATTTAGTTTCTTAATCTAGAAAGCTAATACATTTCTACTGTTTTCCTTACATACTAACATATTTTTCAAGGACTTTTCTATTACACATATATTATAGCTTAGCTACGTCATTCTTATATTAATCTACTTGGCTCTTGCTTTAAATTCCCCAAAAAAGGGATCAAAAAGGGAATTCATCATGCTAGCTGTGTTGTTCGGCTATTTATAGTAACATAGTGGTGTTCGGTAACATTCGACAAAGTAATGTTATATATTAAGTAATATGCAGGAATAATAAAAGTGCCTAAGAGTATGCTGCACATAATAACAATTAACATCATATTCGAACAACCAGCGAAATAAACTAATACAAACAAAACTACTGTAACTTAAACTACTACAACTAAAATAAAATTATAATGTAAATTAAGCCATTTAAAAATAAATCTGTAACAATATAATAAATTCGCCGTTTTTATTAAGGGTCAGGTCAAATTTAAATTTATAAAAAATGATAATTGTGAACTTTTTATAACTAAAAGTGATTTGTGGTTTAAGTAGCAATTTGTAGGTGTTAGTTAAGCTTTACCAGATAGGGAACCACTTTTTTTATAACATTGATGTGATAAATTGTCTTCTTACTCATGTTAAACTTTTCGATTATAACGAAAAACAAAAAAAAATAAAAAAAATAAATAAATAAAGGCTGACTAACACTCAAGGGAGGTTTAAAAAGGTTGTTTGCTCTTTAGTTGTTTCTGAAAAAAATTAAAGAATTAAAAATTTACCAGCCACAAGATTAAATATCAAATACTCTGTAACTACATCATGAATATTTCATGAATTATTTATCAATACAATATTGTTGTTGGAGAACTTTAAAATACAAATTTAGGCATTCAACACATGTTTGAAACAAATAAATTTTGTAACAATTTTTAATTTTGTATATTTTTTTAAGTGAAACAATAAAATTTTAACATCTAGTTGTAATAACAAATAACGAATAACAAAGAAACACACACCTGATTTAACACATGACAATACTGGTGACAAACACAATTTAAAATATTTTATTCTAATTTGATTTTGTTTCAAAACTTTTTCAATTTTCTTTTCATTTAATTCACAATTACATGTGTTTGAGATTATTTTTATTTGTTTTTCTTTTATTGATTAATTAAACAAAGTTTGTTTGTTTTTTTGTTTAAACCCGTTTTATCATAACAACGAACAGGCAAACGTTTCGCTCAACAACCGTTAGTCAACTGTTTGGCTGATGTCTTAGAGTTTTAGAGTGGAGCGAACAAACATTTAGTGACCCACATCCTTTTAACTTTCAATAAAAATAAAATTAAAATAACTTGTGCTTAGAACAATACATTAAGGAGAGAGATAAAATGAGAGCGCAAGGAGTAACTTTTCGTGGGCCAGTGTTGCCATTAACAAATTGGTCAATTATGCAACACTAGCTGCTAACAACTGAACCTTAATAAAAGCGTTAAGCGTAAGGCGTTAAAATTATGAATATGTTTTATTATAAAGGGTGTTTTTTTATAGAGGTATAGCGCTTTAAAATAAAACAAAACAGTGAAGAGTTATTTAAATTTACTTTATTCTAAAGATTACCTTCTGGAATTTAAATATGACTTTTTGACCGACACGGTTGGCTCGGACGAAGCCTTATCTGTAGGCAACATTTCCAACATTTGTGACCGTATATCGGCATAATCCTCCAATTGGTCAATCGTTTCGGGCTTATCGACGTACACTAGCAACTTAACATATCCCCACAGCAAATAGCCTAGCGGTATTAAATCGCTCGACCTTGGAGGGAAAATTCACGGGTCCGAAACGTGAAACCATACGGTTACGTGTCCGTTTCCTTCAATAAATCAATTGTGGCAAAAGCTTTGTCACCTGTTGCGTCATCTTGTTGAAATCTGCTCTGCACATTATAGTTTATCAATTGATTAACAAAAAAGTCTGAAATCGTGGGTCTATAGCGGCCACCATTTACTGTAACGTTCTAACCAACATCGTTTTTAAAGAGCTAAGACCAATGATTCCACCATGCTATAAAACACACCAAGCAGTCAGTTTTTCTGGATGAAACGGTGTCTCAACAAACACTTGAGGATTATCATCACTATTAAGATCGCAGTTTTGTTTATCATTAAAAGAAATTCCCTTATGAAAATTGGGATTAATGGCCCATTCAACGAATCTACGCTTTGCTATGTGATCTTATGCCTATTCATGCTGAAATGCCAAACCAAACTAAACACAAATTACTTGACAGCTGACAAAATGGCCGCCAGTTAAAAAAGTGTTGCCAACTTAAGGTCTATACCTCTATAAAAAATACCCCGTATATTACCATTGATCCTATAAGGAGTGCTAGTAAAGTAGCAAGTAAGGCGAATTCAATAAGGTGAACTCGTCGCTAAAACAACTACAAAGTGAAAAAATACAAACGTGTATTTTGTTAGTGTAAAACAAAACGATGTGTCAAAAATACACAAAAATTTGACAAATGGTCCCTAGAAGTAGGCAACAGCTGATGATCAGCTGATCTAATTAGTTCACCTTATTGAATTCGCCTTGGTAACAAGATTCCAATTTATTTTTTTATAAAAAAAACATTTTCTAAATTTAAAGTTTCTATAAAGTTTTGGCAATAATGTTCTTTTTGAAAAATTTTGAGCAGTAAAAACAAAACCCTTTGTGTAGCAATTTAATTTGGAATCAATTAGACATTTAGTACTTACATCAATGAGTAGACCATATTTTCCCACGACATCTGATTCAATGATTGGGTTTTGTAAATCATTTATGATAAAATTTCATGTGAACTAACATTTCAATCTCAGATCAAGAGTGAGAGTTTTAGTGCCAAAAGTTGTAATTATTGAATGATTTGCTACAGACAAAACTAGTAAATTTGCAGGCTCATTCGGTTGCAATGATAAAACAGGAATAAGTAAAACATCCGCTTTAGAGTCGACTAAAAACCTGGATTTCGATTTCAGGTGACATAACTCGTGGCTGCCCACATTCATCACCGAAGATGGAGCACCAATTGTTGAAATTACATGGCGTAACACATTTCTTTGCTCTACTTTCAAATTTGAAATGGTACCAACACAAAGGTTTGCGTTTCTTCAAGACTGATTTGGTAGGACTAAGGTTACCTGTTGAATTGCTCTTGTTTCTTAATCGACTGAAAGAATTTACTTTTGGCCAAGATTTTTCAATTGACGCTCAGTTTTATAAAACTTGTTTATAGGAATTGCCCCAGGAGAAACTGCGTTGATCACTGTATCACAAATTGTATTTGCCATGGTAGCAAGCCTCTTTATACGATCTTCACTGACCGACAAAATAACTTTCATTTGAGTAGTCGTTTGGTAGTCGTTGGATTCAAAGTTGTTTTAAAATATCTTTAGATTGGGCTAAGTAACGCATTTGACTAAATAAAACTGAAGATTCTCCTTCAGATAATTAGACTTCGTTCAAAGCTTTCTTATCGCGTTTTTCTTCCGAGTTAGAAAAAGGACAATTTAGGGTTTCTTTCAAGGTTTAGATAGATGTCTATTGCTGGTGGATTAACGATGATGTCGTGAACCTTTTTGAGCATGTAGCTCTCTATATGTGTCACTTGTATGAAACTTCGTATAGTCCTGAGTTACGTCAGCCAGTATAAATTGCGATTTCATTTGCTTGAACAAAAGCAATAGATTTAAATGACAAATTGGTGATACTTTCACAACTCTTCACATTTCCATTTGATGGCCGGGAGCGATGAAAAATCAACATCTGTGAAAATCTGTTACAGAATGCGTGGTCACTAATTGTTAGTAAAATAACAATATTCCAGTTTATTTTTTATAACAAAATCTTTTGTACTTTATGCAATCAAAACTAAAAAATTATTAACATTTTTTTAAAGCAATAAAATATTGTCTTTGTTTTAATGTATTTTTTGTTTCTTAAAGTATTTTATTGCAAAGTATGTTTTGCGGACTCTAAAGGAGTATAGGACCTTTACGAACTTCTCGCAATCATATCGATCGTCTCAATACATTTTATTTCACTCCCGCTTTTTTTTAATTTTTCTGGTATCGTTATTAATTTGCCTTCGTGAAGTGTACGCTGGTCGACCTCTTTTGAGGCTGCCCTAAGAATTCTGGTTAATAGCATTTTTGGCAATAACGGACAGTGCATTGAAAAGTGTGTCCAATACAATTCTACCTTCTTCTTTGTATTTCAAAAAAACCGTGGCATTTGACGTGTGTCATCCGATAGACGATTATTTAAGATGGTTCGAGGCCGGAAATTTGATTAAATTCTTCGAAAAAATTTATTTACGAAAACTTGTAAAGCGTTAATGTCTCGGCAGGCAGCAGTACAAGCTTCACAGCCATATCACAATGATGATTCAACATTGATGTTAAAAATTTTAATTTTAAAGCGACGTGATATTGAAGATGATTATCACATTTCGGTGAGATGAATGAATAATAATTCGGCTGACAGTGTCTTCGCTAGACCCATCAGTTTGGTTAATAAAGGCATCAAAGTTCTTCGAATATTTGTAATAAATCGAGAAAAGATGTAAAAAAAAACATTCAAAAAAAATAAGGAGTAAATAAATAATTTATTTTTTTTTTAGATCACAAGCTTATTGGAATAATGCAAAACACCAGCCTAGTGTAGAATATTAATAAAACAGAAACTTTCTAAAAATTAAAAATTAATTAGAGAGATATAGTCAATCAAACCAAAAGCGGTTAGTTGATTTTCGGGAGTAGACTTCATTTGATTTGATCTTTACAGAATCCAGAAGCAAGATAACATTACTCTAATACATATGTTTTTGTCTTTTTTATATTCACGTTCAAATTATTAAAAGTATAAACATATGTGACCTTCTCCGAGAAAAGGGACCTAGTGTGTGAAAATTAAGTTTTGAGCAAAACGCATTTAAAGTTTCATAACGCATTATTACTGTGAACACACCTTCAGTTGGGAGATGCGATTTGGTGTGGGTAGTTATGATTGAGTGCCGACATTGGTGACATCATGCCTATGTGGTGACGTATTATTTTGCTTTTAGCAAGACAATACCTTTGCAACCAGTGAGCGACGCAACAACGTTTTTATGGAGTAAATAAATTTTTATCAGAAATCTAACTCATTTCATCTTATTCTGCACCTTTTTAGGAACCAGAATCTACTTTTAAGTCCAAACCCGTTTTTCGACACACTAGGTCCCTTTTCATATATGTATTTGGCAAGCGAGGCGAATTCACATCAGGTGACAACATCCCTACCACAAACACAAAGAGGCCCATATAATGTCAAAACACAAAAAAAAAAAAAACAAATTGTTTATTTAATTTTAATTTAAATTGTATTTTTTATAAATTTACACGAAAACTTTTGAAATAAATAAGTATTATTAATTTATTATAAAAATGTCTGCCAGTTTATATCACACATTTGTACTTATTAAAACAATTTTCACAAATTAAAACCGCTAGGACAAATACAACGGCCATTTTGTATATTCTAAATTAAAAATATTAAATTTCTTTTTATTGTTTATATTTTCTTCGACCTTAAAATGGTAACTAAAATTTTTTTATTTTTCTTTAGGCTCAAGGTCAATTTTTCTATTTAAATAAAACTCTTTATTCGTTTTATTAAATATATTTATTTTTCAATATTTCGTGCACCTTCGGTGCACTTCTTCAGGATATAAAACTGAAATACACAATGAAATTTTTTAAAAAATACATTAATACACATTAATACAAAAATTTTTTTAAAAAAATACATTAATACACATTTACAACGTAAAAACTTTCTTTAAAAAAATAAAATATACAAATAAACAATAATACTAGCTTACATATTTGAGTAAAGCCGTCGTCTTTTCACAAAGAGAATTCACTGCTTACTGATAATAGTTCTCAACTATACTTATCTACAATATGTCTGTACGTGTGCGCGCAATTTTCTGTGTCTGTTTTATAGTTCATTCTTATGGTCAAAGGCGTATTAATTATATGGAGCATCTCTATTGTAAATCTCTTTTTGTAATTGTTCTCTTGCTGGAGAATTGTTGTACCTTTTATATTGGGGGAATGTCCACTAATTGCACAGTGGGCTGCAAGCGCTGTTTTATGCTCTGATATACCTTTTTTAGTTTTATGATCTGATTTATGTGCAACTAATCTCGTCCGCAATTTTGACTTTGTCGTTCCGATATATATTTTATTACACACACTGGATCCGTCTCCGTTACACGGTATTCGATATATTACATTAGATTTGTCCAATATATCAACTTTTGTCTTAGTGTTTGAAAACAGCATCTTTAACGTTTTGTCAGTTTTAAGTGCAATATTAACTTTGTCTCTGTCAAAAATATCTGAATGTGTTATTCGCTCAGAAAACCCAGGGACATGGGTCATCGACTTAAAAATTCTTTGTGGTTTTTTCATAGGTGTTTTTTTCAGGTTTTTAATAGCTTTGTTAACCAAGTTTGTCGCCAAAGTAAAAGAAAAGCTGTTTTTCTGCAATATTTCTTTGATTTTGATAATATTTGCCCTATGGTATATTTTATCGCTAATTTTTAATACTCTAGTTGTAAAGTTTTGTGCTGTGTTAATCTTGACGTGTTTCGGATGGTTTGAATAAAAATTTATGATGCGGCCTGAAGCTGTTGGTTTTTGATACCAGTCTATTGTTATTGTGTTGTGTTTCCTTATTATAAGAGCGTCCAAATATGGTAGTTTTCCTTCGTGTTCCAACTCTTTGGTAAACTGTATACGTCTGTGGAAGCTGTTGAGAACTTCAAGTGTTTCTTCTACTTTGTCCTTTCTAATTATGCAGAATAAGTCATCTACGTATTTACTCATAAATCTCGGTTTTACAACCAAATTGTCAATTGCAACATCTAACAATTCCTCCATAACTATGTCGGCAATTACTGGCGATGCTGGTGAGCCCATAGGCCTTCCTTTCAATTGTTGAAATATTTTTTCATTATATTTAAAATATTTGTTATCTTTTATGCAAAAATTTAGAATGTCAAAAAATAAACCTTTTGGTATTCTAGTAAAAGTTGAGATTAATTCCCACTTTTTATTTATTATATCCACGGCTAGGTTAACTGGGATGCTGGGAAACAAGGATACCACATCAAACGATATTAAAACTTCATCGTCGGAAAGTTTAGTATTTGTTAATTTTCCCCGAAATTCTACTGCATCTTTTATGTTGTATTTAGAACTCTTTGTTATGTTATTTAAAATATTAATAATATATTTACATAGTCCATATGATGGCGAGTTGATGGACGAACAAATAGGTCTTAGTGACATGTCATTTTTATGAACTTTAGGGAGTCCATAGATCCTTGGTGCAGTCGCAACATTAGTAATTAGTTTGTGTTTTTCAGGCAAATCTATTATACCAAGACTATATAATTTTATCACAAAAATGTTATTACGTGTCTGTAGTTTAGACGTTGGATCGATTTTTAGTCGTTTATAAGTACACAAATCGTGTACGATAATTTTCATTTTATTATCATACTCAGTTTTCTCCTTTGCTACCGTAGTATTTCCCTTATCAGCTCTTAATATTAATATGTTTTTATTCTTCAGGAAATTTTTAATGAAGAATAAAAACATATTAATATTAAGAGCTGATAAGGGAAATACTACGGTAGCAATGGAGAAAACTGAGTATGATAATAAAATGAAAATTATCGTACACGATTTGTGTACTTATAAACGACTAAAAATCGATCCAACGTCTAAACTACAGACACGTAATAACATTTTTGTGGAAAAATTATATAGTCTTGGTATAATAGATTTGCCTGAAAAACACAAACTAATTACTAATGTTGCGACTGCACCAAGGATCTATGGACTCCCTAAAGTTCATAAAAATGACATGCCACTAAGACCTATTTGTTCGTCCATCAACTCGCCATCATATGGACTATGTAAATATATTATTAATATTTTAAATAACATAACAAAGAGTTCTAAATACAACATAAAAGATGCAGTAGAATTTCGGGGAAAATTAACAAATACTAAACTTTCCGACGATGAAGTTTTAATATCGTTTGATGTGGTATCCTTGTTTCCCAGCATCCCAGTTAACCTAGCCGTGGATATAATAAATAAAAAGTGGGAATTAATCTCAACTTTTACTAGAATACCAAAAGGTTTATTTTTTGACATTCTAAATTTTTGCATAAAAGATAACAAATATTTTAAATATAATGAAAAAATATTTCAACAATTGAAAGGAATGCCTATGGGCTCACCAGCATCGCCAGTAATTGCCGACATAGTTATGGAGGAATTGTTAGATGTTGCAATTGACAATTTGGTTGTAAAACCGAGATTTATGAGTAAATACGTAGATGACTTATTCTGCATAATTAGAAAGGACAAAGTAGAAGAAACACTTGAAGTTCTCAACAGCTTCCACAGACGTATACAGTTTACCAAAGAGTTGGAACACGAAGGAAAACTACCATATTTGGACGCTCTTATAATAAGGAAACACAACACAATAACAATAGACTGGTATCAAAAACCAACAGCTTCAGGCCGCATCATAAATTTTTATTCAAACCATCCGAAACACGTCAAGATTAACACAGCACAAAACTTTACAACTAGAGTATTAAAAATTAGCGATAAAATATACCATAGGGCAAATATTATCAAAATCAAAGAAATATTGCAGAAAAACAGCTTTTCTTTTACTTTGGCGACAAACTTGGTTAACAAAGCTATTAAAAACCTGAAAAAAACACCTATGAAAAAACCACAAAGAATTTTTAAGTCGATGACCCATGTCCCTGGGTTTTCTGAGCGAATAACACATTCAGATATTTTTGACAGAGACAAAGTTAATATTGCACTTAAAACTGACAAAACGTTAAAGATGCTGTTTTCAAACACTAAGACAAAAGTTGATATATTGGACAAATCTAATGTAATATATCGAATACCGTGTAACGGAGACGGATCCAGTGTGTGTAATAAAATATATATCGGAACGACAAAGTCAAAATTGCGGACGAGATTAGTTGCACATAAATCAGATCATAAAACTAAAAAAGGTATATCAGAGCATAAAACAGCGCTTGCAGCCCACTGTGCAATTAGTGGACATTCCCCCAATATAAAAGGTACAACAATTCTCCAGCAAGAGAACAATTACAAAAAGAGATTTACAATAGAGATGCTCCATATAATTAATACGCCTTTGACCATAAGAATGAACTATAAAACAGACACAGAAAATTGCGCGCACACGTACAGACATATTGTAGATAAGTATAGTTGAGAACTATTATCAGTAAGCAGTGAATTCTCTTTGTGAAAAGACGACGGCTTTACTCAAATATGTAAGCTAGTATTATTGTTTATTTGTATATTTTATTTTTTTAAAGAAAGTTTTTACGTTGTAAATGTGTATTAATGTATTTTTTTAAAAAAATTTTTGTATTAATGTGTATTAATGTATTTTTTAAAAAATTTCATTGTGTATTTCAGTTTTATATCCTGAAGAAGTGCACCGAAGGTGCACGAAATATTGAAAAATAAATATATTTAATAAAACGAATAAAGAGTTTTATTTAAATAGAAAAATTGACCTTGAGCCTAAAGAAAAATAAAAAAATTTTAGTTATTTCTTTTTATTCAAATTATTTTATTACTTCTATTCAAGGCACATTTATTCACCAGGTAGTCTTGTTTCGTCAGCTGATTATTTTTTTCTTCATTATCTTAAATTTCAGCTGTCAAAATGCATAAATAAAAAACAATTTTCTCTCTTCTCTCATTTATTTTAAATATCAAACTTCATAATATAAAAATTTTAAACAAAAAAATTCTCTCCGAACTGCAATTACCTGATGAATTAATATGCCTTGCTTCTATTTTACTTATTAACCAATAAGGTATTGCACAAATATTAGTATTTTTATATTTTTTTTTTCAAACTTTTTCACTTTTATAAAAATGTTTCCACAAACGCGCAAAAAAATGTATTTAAATGTAAACAAACTTTGACATTGTGGTGTTTAAAATAAAACGAGCCAAAAACAATCAGCTGGCTTCATAACATCACCTAATGAATTCACCTTCGCCTTGTTAGACAAGTTTATTTTTGTATTAAAAATCTTAAAGTTTTGAATATATATTTTTTTTTTGATATGCAACACTGGCAACACTGTCCTCCATGGACTATAACTTTTGACGCATTTTCTATTGCCAAAGCTTTTATAAATTGTTTACATTTTTATAAAAGCTTTTATTGACTAAAGGATACATTATTTTTAGGCAGTGATCAGGGTTTTCAGGTATTTTTTTTTACCTTTCTCGCCAAATTCAATGTTAAAAATCGCCAAAGCTTCTTTCTATTCGTTTTTGATGATGAAATAAATATTTTTGTAATTATTAAAAATATTATTTATAAATCCTTAAAAATAAATTTGATCCGTATCGTTAAAATTACAAAAATGGAAAAAGATCGCCATGATATATATTTTATTTAACTTAATTTAATTTAAAACAAAGTAAAAATGATTAGTGAACATAAAAAGGTTACAATGTTTGCTATAAAATAGTTTATGCTGGTCTACTTTCAAAAGTTTTGTGTAACGAGTTTCAATACACTCACACTTTTAGAACTTGAGGCGAACTTGCTTTTGAAATTCCCTTTCCATCGAATGTTTCAATTTACAGTCAAGAAAACAGCTGAGTGCAATTGTGACGAATTTTTGTTTTTTTTTTTGACAAATATTCTGCCGCCATAATTTTTTGTTTTGTGCTTTACAAATATTCTGCCGCAATTTAAATTAAACATAATTAATAATGGTTGAATAAAATTGCCTTAAAATTGCGTGCAGCCTACGTTACAGCAATCAATTTAAATTAATTTTGACAAGTAGTATTGTGAGAAAAACTTGATGGAAAAACTTGAACGTGTGGCTGCAATGTAAAAATAAATATTTAAGCCCTTTGACGTTGTAGCTCACTCCTGGCGTAAAAGAAAAATCAGCAAAGAACTGCTATACAATTATATGATGGCGTTAATCCTAGGCCTGCGTTGTTTTTCAACTAATTTCGTTACTTTTAAGACTCTTTTCGGATAGAAATTGTTTGACAGGAAATTGCATGTAATACAAGAACATACATGCATATGTATGAATGTGTTAAAGCTTTCCAAAAGCTTTCTATTAAGATTTTACATAATTAAGAGCTTTCAACTGTTAAAGTTTTAAAGCAATGGGTGTTAACATCGCATGTTTTCTTCAAATTCATAGGGGTATTCACAAAGCTTGCTACCAAGTCATATAGTCAACTATTACACTAAAAATATTTACAAGACTTAAGAACTTGCAAACGAACAGTAACCACATAGTAAACCACTTCTAAATTTCTATAAATCATGACTATAAAATGTTGTGTGATATCTTACTTTGTGATTCTAAAAAATATAATTTTAATAAAAGCCTCTTTTCAGTTAAGTTTATCGTAGATTTTACAGAAAGTCAATGATTGTTAATCATTTTATTCTGGCTTTAGTTCAATTTCTTATTTTAAAACATCCAAAAACATTTTTAAATAATATTGTTTAAGATTTAAACGATTAAAGCTGTTAAAATAGACAAAAGTGTATGACAGCCTTTAGTTTCACTATTTTTACCCTGGACACCTGGGAGCTTTTTATCGGCTTAGATGGCTTCTTTAAAATGACCGATGGAATTGTTATTAATTTATTTTGGAATGCATACATACATACATACAGTAAACTCGAAGAAACGTGAACTTATTTTTGCTAAGGGTGTTCACGTTTTCGATTGCATTTTTTCTACAACATATTTTAGTCTCTTTTATCTTTTATTTAATTAAAAATAAAGTATGTACGTTATTTTCACCTATGAAACATGTTTTGATTCAACTTTTTGTAAGCTTCTGCCATATTTTAATGTACTTCATAGCTACTATGGTTTGTAAAAGGGTTTTCAAGATACTTATTTCTCAGTTATTTATTGAATTCATCCAAAATAGAAGTTAAGCATGATAATTTTCCTTAATTTGATTGTGCAATTCAATAGCTTTCTTTTAATCATAATGTCGCAAACCGGTAGGTTTTTATTTCGAAGTTGGGTAAACCATTTGTACAGAGATTTTCCCATTTTTGGAAGCTCCGAAGTATGTAGTGTTTTCCGTTTTTCAGGACCCGAAAATGTATTATTAACGCATTTCGAAATTGCATCTTTATTGTTTCTTATTGAACAAGTCGTCGATTTGGCGACATTATACTTTTTCGACAAACCAGTTACAGATGAACCTTTGCGTAACGGCTTTAAAATATCTGACTTTTCTTGAAGATTTAACACTTTTGGTTTTTTAATTAGACATATTTTCAATAAAAATATTTTTAGAGATCACTTGTTTATATCGGGTGTCCCAACTAGAACGCAATTTTAAAATTTTAAATAAAACACAGATATTTAAAAAAAAAATCGTAAAACTTTATTATATCGTAAAGTAGACAGAATGAGGTTATGTATGGAACAATATATCGTGCAGATGGCCGCCGCGGCTTTACTGGCACACATCCGATCTTTTAATGAAATTTTCAATTACCTTTTTGCATAAATGCTGCGGTATTCCATTAATGCAGCGTCCAATTTCCTCTTTTAAGGCTTGAGTCGTCGTCGGCTTATTCGCGTAAGCCATCGACTTCAAAAAAACCCAAAGAAAAAAATCTAAAGGTGTTAAATCACACGATCTAGGCGGCCAATTCTGGTCTCCAAAGCGCGAAATAACACGACCGGGAAATGACTGATGCAGCAATTGAATTGTTTCTCTGGCTGTATGACATGTGGCGCCACCTTGTTGAAACCACATGCCCTCCACATTCATTTCTTCAATTCTAGGCAAGAAAAAACTGGTTATCAGTTCACGATACCGAACCCCATTGACTGTTTGCGCTTGACCTGCCTCATTTTCATAAAAAAAGGTCCAATGATTCCTCCAGCCCAAAAACCACACCACACAGTGACACGTTGAGGATGCATTTGCTTCTCGTGAATCACTCGAGGATTTTCCTCACCCCAAATGCGACAATTCTGCCTATTGACGAAGCCATCAAGATGGAAATGGGATGATCGCAATTTGCGAACTGTAGCTGCAAAACTTTCACCATTTGTGTAAAACAATTTCACAATGAGAATGCGTTGTTCATTCGTATAGCGCTCCATTTTTACTAACCTTGTACCTTCTACTAGCAAACAATAACAATTGTTCAAATGTCAAACAATGACACTTCGAATAGCGCCAAATTTAACACCCATTATTATTTATATACCTATATGTATAGGCAGCACAGAGAAATGCTTCCAGTAGAACTGCCGCATTAATACTAAAGCTATTTACTTATCATGCAACAAAAGTTGTTTACAACAAACAAACTACGAAATTCTTCTGCGGGGAATCCCAAAAATTTTAAATGATTTACAAAATTGAATTTTAACGTTCGATAAAAAGTTCACGTTTTAGAGCCTTCAGCCTTTGTTCACGTTTTAGAGTAGTCAATGTAAAAAAAAAAATTTCATGTTTTTAGGTAGTTCATGTTACTGGATGTTCACGTTTCTGCGAGTTCACTGTACATACAACAATAAGTAGTTGCAAGCTCAGGCATACAAAGCCTCAGCTTATTGGGGCATTTAGTGGCTTTTTTGGTTAAAATGCCTGATTATTGTACAAACCGGCTGATGCTCTATACAAAACATTGCCAGTCACCCTCTATTACTCTTCAATTCCCTCTTTTGCCAAAGCTAATTATTAATGTTCACCACCTGCCTTCATTTCTTATTCTACCCAGCATTAAATAACATTTGAATTACATACATATTTGTATGTGTGTAAGTGCAGTCATGTGCATTAAGAAGGTCAATTTCATACATTTATCTTCAATAAATAAATCTGTATGTGCGAGAGCTTTGCTTTTGAATATCCTTGCAGATAATATTGGATTACTTACAATATGGTCCTATGTAATGCAGTAATGGACCATATCAGTTTCAAAAAAGGGTTAACTGCACACCCTTGGCAAGTTTTCGTGTTTTGACGATTACGTATAGTGTTGCGAAGAGGAGTATAATGGTCGTATAGGTGCTCCAACGAATAGTGACAAAGAGCATTTTTGAGACTACTGCGATGGGTTATATGGTCCAGCCCTAAGATATCATAATGTAATATCGACCATATTCAATCCCTACATTTATGTGTCCTTTGAACTAGTGCTACTCCATTACGGAGTTTAAAGACTAGTCGTGTTGTCTGCAGGGTTTTGTCAGGATATTTATGAGTATGTGTGTGTGTTTATGTGTGTGTTTGTAAAATTAGCTAAATTTGTTACTTAAAGGAAGAGTGTAGGTTTGTATGTATTAATGTTTGCATGTATGTTTGTATGTGCATGTTTATTCCGTATCCTGTACACAGGCTGGTAAATTTTGTTTTCAAATAAATATTTCAAATCCATTTCAATACGAAATTGTTTAAATCTTTAAATGATGTTAACAGACGTTTGATTTATGGTTTTTAAATGTATGTATGTGTGTACGAAAAGGAGAATTTAATGTGGCTATTGCTACATTCAAATTAATTTACACAACCTGGTGTAAATAACTTTTTTGAACAGAATTATTTTTTTGTAAAGAACTTTTCACAATAATTTTAAATTTCGCTACAACAGCCAATTTGTTAAAGGAAAGAACTAAAATAAAAAAATTGTGGTTTTCTATTTAAAATGTGTCTGTATTGGTCTTACTTTTTTAAATACTGATAACAAATTTGGAAAACTTAATAAATTTTTCCGTAGTTTACAACATTTGAAAATTAAAAAAAAAAAACAAAAATTTAAAAAAAAATCTATCAATTAAAATTCCTGTCACAATGCTGACATAATTCATCAACTTTACTCTGAGTTTATAAGCCTTTAAAGGACATTTTGTAAAATAAAACATGTTTAGGTAGTAGAATAGCTCACCAAAAAAAGTTTTTCGGCTTTAATAAATCTTTTAATGTCTAAATTAGGAATTATTGACAATATTTATCTCAATAAATTAAATTGCAGAGTAAAACAACTTTCATATGTTTTACAGCTGGGAGGCATTATTTTGTGAGCTTTTCTAATAGCTTAACTTAGTACTTAATATAAATTATCTTTCAACTAGCTAATACCCGGTGTGCTTTGCCATCCCCATCGTAATGAAATAAAAATTTTATAATTCAAAAATATATTTATTTTGCAAGTGCCACGCCTACTATTACTATTAAATCAACCATTTCTTATTCAAATAATCATATAGACGTCAAAGTGTCTCTTGCAAAATTTGGGTACTCTAACTGTTATCGCTTCCCAGATATACAAATTTTTGTATTTAATTCATATGACAGGTGCCACGCCCACTATTACTAAAGCATCCATTTCTTATCAAAATAGTCATATAGATGTCAAAGCTTCTCGTGCAAAATTTGGGTACTCTAACTGTTATCGCTTCCCGAATATACGAATTTTAGTATTCAATTGCTATGAGAGCTGCCACGACCACTATTTCTAATGTTCCCATTTTTCCAGAAATGTTCATTTGGGTGTCATAGTTACTCTTGCAAAATTTTAGTACTCTAATCGATATCGTTTTCCAAATATACGAAATTTAGTATTTAATTCATGTGGCCACGCCTACTATTGAAAGTTCGCCCATTTTTACCAAAATGTTTGTGTGGATGTCAGAGCTTACCGTACTTAATTTGAAGACTCTAGCTGCATTAATTGTCGTGATATATAATATCAAATACTTATTCTTTAATAGGACGTGGCACCCCGCCTACTTACAATTTCAAACCAAAGTATAGCCTATAGTTCCTTCCAGACATACAGAAAGATTCTGTGAAAATTTACCGGCTATAAAGCACAAACAAACATACAAACACACATTGATTTTTAAATATATAGAAGAAGATAGAAGATAGAAGAAGAAGATGATAGCAAGTGCGTTTCAAAATAAAAAATTTTTACATTTTTTCGATTACAATCTTAAGGGTGGCCCAACCGAAATGTACGATGTGAAATGGGAGTCAAACTTTGAGGTCAAGTTTTTTGCCCAACATAATTTGACATTTTTTGTTTCAGTGTTTGGCAAATTCAACCATGGAGAGGTACAAATTTGAGCAGCGGTTTAAGATTGTTAAAAGCTTTTACGCAAATACATGCCCACTTTAAAAAGTATTTCCTGCACTTCGTAATTTTTATCACCAAATCGTTTCCATAGGAAATGTGAAAACCACCTGCGCTTGTTCGCTCAGTTCGTTCTACGGAAAACATTGCTGTTGTTCACCATAGTCTGGCAGAAGAGCCGTCAAACTCGACTCGTCGTCGTGCCCAACAATTGAACTTTAACATTGTCATTCAATTTATGGACCATCGGATAGAAGTATACCATCGAAGGCGTGGCGTTCATTTGGCCGATATTTTGTTTCACATAAAATTGTCATAGATCATTCTATCATAATAAAAATTTATTAAGATAATTCTCTGAAAACTTGTGGTTTTATTTACATTTAACATTAAATATTACAGTAAACGATGAGTGGTATGGATATAAAGTTTGTTTTTTGCTTTTTAATGCTTTAATTGCAAGGCCTTTGTATTGCAATCACGAGGTTCAGCAGAATGGTGCCACATATTACGCAACGTGCGTTAAAGTCATTTTAATAGGAAAAAGTTTTTACCAACATATGATTTGAAGAAATGGGCTTGTAAGCTGACCAAATTGTTTTATGTGCATTGAGGACATTAGATTATTTGCTCTGGGGATACGTAAAGTCGCTGATCTATGCAGAAAAGGTGAGGTTAGGTTGAACAAGTAAGAGTGCTATATTCGGCCATGCCGAATCTTATATACCCTTCACAACGTGTAGTCATGCAATAACAGTAGTTTGTATCACCATTCATCTCATATGAAATACGTACGAACATATAAAAAACATACATATATAAAAACATTCCATTGTAAAATTAAAAATTAACGTATGTATATTAAAAAAAAAATAAAAAAATTAAAATAAAAAAAATTAAAAAAAAATAAATTAATTAAAAAAATTTTAAAAAAAATTTAAAAATAAATAATTAAAATATAAATAATAAATGTAAAACAAAAAAAAAATTAAAAAAATTAAAAAAAATAATAATAAAAATATAAATAATATATTATATAAAAAATAAAAAAAAATTTAAAAAAAAAATATAAAAAAAATTTTTTTGGCTCAGCTGGGATTCGATCCCACGTTTACTTTAATCAATATACAAGTTTGTATGTATGCATGTATGTTGTTGTTGTAATGTTGTTTTTGTGAAAAAAAATCGAGGTGGTCGTGGGTTTTTGCTCATATCTCAGTTGCTTATGAACCGATGTTTCTGATTTTCAATACCGATCTACTCCCGAATATTTCTGATATTCTAATACCTCACCAGGGTCCAAGCGATTTCGGGGGGCTTCAAAAAGTTGATTTCAACATACACACGGACAGACGGTCAGACGGACAGACTGACAGAGCTTAATCAACTCCCCTGTTCATAAGCTTTCAGAAAATATGTACTTTATGGGGTCGGAAATCAAAATTGTAGAAATTTCACACGGAATGACAAACCTATATATACCCTTTTTCACGGTGTGAAGGGTATAAAAAGAGGTTCTCTAAAAGCACAGTTGTACGCTCTAATGCAGATAAACTAGAAACGATAGAGCACTTGAAAGCCAATATTCAAAGAATTATTGTTGAATGATAGCCTAATTTTCTACAAAGGATGTGTTAAAACTGAACCTGGAACTGCCGTGTACGCGTTAGCCGCGGCGGCCACAAGCCTAAAATCATATTTGGACATTAATTTCATAAAATTATCTTATTCTAAATGTAAATAAAAACGTTTTTCTTTGTTTTATTTCAAATTAAAGTTCTTCTTCTTCTTCTTCTCATCTATCTTACTCTACAATATTCTAAATCCAATTCCAATGCATATTTATTCATCAGGTCGTCTTGTTTCGTCAGCTGATTTTTTTGTTTGTCACTTTGTTCAAATTTCAGCTGTCAAAATGCATAAATAAAAGACAATTTTCTCTCCTCTCTCATTTATTTCAAATGTCAAACTTCATATTTAAAAAATTCTCTCCGAACTGCAACTACCTGATGAAGTAATATGCCTTGTGCAATTCTAAGGCTTGCATTCACAAAAACTCAAATGTATTTAAAAAAAAAATTTGTAAACAAATTTTAAATAAAATGAAATAAAACAAGTAACAGTGCTATATTCGGCCGTGCCGAATCTTATATACCCTTCACAACGTGTAGTCATGCAATAACAATTGTTTGTATCACCATTCATCTCATATAAAATACGTACATACATGTAAAAAACATACCATTGTAAAATTATAATTAAGTTTACGTATGTATGTTTTTAAAACAAATTACAAAAAAAAATTTTAAAAATTTAAAAAAAAAATATATAAAAAAATAACAAAAATATAAATAATGTATCAACTAAAAAAATAAAAAAAAAATTTTTTGGCTCAGCTTGGATTCGATGCCACGTTTACTCTAACCAGTATGTATGTATGTTGTTGTTGTAATTGTGAAAAAAACGAGGTGGTCGTGGTTTTTTTCTCATATCTCCGGGCCGGAAATGAAAATTGTAGAAATTACAAACGGAATGACAAAGCTATATATACCCTTGTGCACCACAGGTGAAGGGTATAAAAAAATGTTATAAAAAAATTTTAAATAAAATGAAATTCAAATTTATTTTTAATCTTATGAAAATAGTGCTTAAAACCAATAACAATACGGCAACCAATTTTTAAAATATTTAGTGAATACACAAGGTGTCCTAAGCATCGGACTGTCGTATTGTTGTCATTATCAGGCATGTCGCTGAAAAATATTTAGTTCGAAGGTGAAATCTAAATCACATTTTGTGAAATTTTTTAAGACATTCCTACTAACATTATTCATATAAAACAGTTCCCGGTGTGTATATTTTAAGTAGAGAATTGCAAATACGAAATGTGTGACAAGCCTGTATGTTTTTTTTTTTTTTATTTCGAAAATGCATTCCACTCGGCTAGTGTCGGTAAAAATAAAATTTTTTCAGATTATTCTTTCATTTATCACAATTAAAAAAATTCTTTGTAACAATAAGAATGTTAATATCAACTCAAGCCTGATTAAAAATTTAAATATTAGTATTTTAGAAATGTTTAAAATGTTTACATTAAGCAATGTAATACTTTTCATTTAATTTATTTTAAAATTTTAGGAAATTATCACATGACGACAATACGATACTGAGGACTTCTTGTGAACCAAATATTTTACTCAATCATAGAATTCAAAAAGCGTGCTATCATACTATCATAATTATGTAAAATGTTTTAAAAACATTGTTGTTATTGTATTGAATAATAATTAGAAATATTATAGCACACTTGGTGAACCCCCCAACTGTTTCGACTAGCTTTTGACACCTTGCTAATGTTTTAGCTGCACGTAAAAATTGTAGCTGCTTATTATGTTACAGAGTTCAAAGTACAAAACGACTAAATACAGTAAAACAAGGGCAAATGTGTCAGTCATCGTTAATATCAGTGTATGCAGTTTGTATTTATGTGGCAAATTAGCCCAAAAGCCAACAGCATTCATCATTAGTGGTGACACACGCACAAGCAGTCAGACTTAATGGCAATCGACAATTTTGAAGCACACAGTGAATTCTTGGATTTTCAAACTTTTTTGCAATTTATCTATTAAATATCTTTTTAAAAGAAAAAAGTGATTTGGGAAAATCTTAATAAATGCGAGTTTGTTCAAAAATTTTCTATTATCAGTTAACCACTTTATACAACTAAGAACTTTTAAACTCAACTTCTCGTTGCTCCTTCGTGTATGGCTTTGGGAAGCACTTGACTGATTTACACACATACAGATACTTTCAATAAATGTTTGTGTGTTAACAGACTTGCAAACATTCTGACTTACTTACACATAAACACCTATTTATAGATTAGAAATACAACAATAAAACAAGAAGTAGTAGATAACAACAGTTAAATAGTCATGTATGTATGTTTTTAGTTACACACACACATACTTACACATTCATTATATGGTTGTATATAACTGGATACGAAGATTCGTATACAGAAAATTGGTATTAACGTTCATAATTGACACACAGTGAGAAGCAAAAATTCTCGTAATTTTTTGATAAAGAAAAATTCGCCGTAACCTCTTGGATGCTAATTAATTTAAATTTTTCTTGTTTAAAGCATGTGACATATATATAATGCAACTGCATAATTGCAAAAATAGCTTTTGCGACATCTTTAGCTTAAGATGTCAAAAATTAAAACTTGTGGTAATGACGTGCAAAAAAGAATACAGGAAAAACAGATGTTGGTAAATTTCGTACTAACTCAATGATATGTATTTGAAATAACATGAAATCAATTAGGACAAATAATTCTATGTTTCAATTTTCAATACAATACTGAGTTAAATAGTTGATATTTACACACAACACCTGTAGTTCTGATCAAAAGAGTGCTGATGATGAAACCGTAGCTGGTTTCGAAAATGCATTTCACTCAGCTAGTATCGGATGACTAATTTTTCCTTGATATTCTTGTCGTTATCGCATTGAACTTATAGCCTAAAATTAAAAATTAAAATTTTTTTTTTTTTAACAAAAAGTTCATGATCTATTCTTTTTAAAAGAAAAGACGAAAGTCTTGGCAAAGAACCAACTTATTTATTTGAACACCTTCAATTTGAACGATCCAGTAGAGGAAACAATCTTAAACAATTCCGTTATCGAACATTAATCTCTAGTTTTGGCAATTTTTGATTACTGAATACTGTTACAGATTTATTTTTAAATAGCTTAATTTACATTATAATTTATTTTAGTTGTAGTAGTTTAAGTTACTGTAGTTTTATTTGTATTAGTTTATTTCGCTGATTGTTCGAACATGATGTTAATTGTTATTATGTGCAGCATACTCTTAGGCACTTTTATTATTCCTGCATATTACTTAACATTAACATTACGTCTTAATTTAAATGTAACGGTTTTCGAATGAACTAGTGTGAACATACGAGAACTTTGTCGAATGTTACCGAATACGACTATGTTACTATAAATAGCCGAACAACACAGCTAACATGATCAGTATAACAGTAGAGCTTGTAAAGCGCGTATCGAAGTGAGTTTGATAATGTGTGTGTAGCATACTTTTAGGCACTGTAACGGTTTTCGAATGTACTGGAATGTACATACGAGAACTTTGTCGAATGTTACCGAACACCACTATGTTACTAAAAATAGCCGAACAACACAGCTAACATCATCAGTATTACAATAGAGCTTTTAAAGTGTGTATCAAAGTGAGTTTGATAATAAAAGTGTATAACCATAAGTGTAATAAGTAAAGTGATATAAAAACAATATCTGAGTGTATTTAAATAAAGTGCTCTTAATTTTATAACTAATTTCAAGTGCTTTTAATTGCAATAAAAGAACTCAAAGTGTATTTAAAGGAAATAATCCAACGTTTATAAAAGGTATAAACGTAACAATACTATAGCGCTGTGGAAGCCATTAAATAAATAAATTATAAAAAAATGTAATGTTCAGCAAAGTTGTTAAGCTTAATGACGTTTACAACTTTAATAGCTTTATGTCAAAGCATGTTTAAAATACTAACTTTATGCTTTAATCAATTCCAAACATATTGAAAATTTTGAGTACAACTTTTTGACATCGGGAACTGGTTTTAGTTCTTATATTTTTATACTCTTCACCTTTGACGTACAAGGGTATATATAGCTTTGTCATTCCGCTTGTAATTTCTACAATTTTCATTTCCGGCCCCATAAAGTATATATTTTCTGAAAGCTTATGAAAAGAGGAGTCGATTAACCCGTCTGTCCGTGTGTTGAAATCAACTTTTAGAACCCACCACATGTTCCACAGATCTGTGTATGATATCAATTTTTTGGAAATATCCGGGAATGAATCGCTACATATGAGCAAATAAACACGACTACCTCTGTTTTTTCCCATATTTTTACCACCAAAATTAAAATTTTTCAGCCATAGAATAATTTATAGGTACCTTTGCTACCATTTGTAGATATAATATGCCTCTAGAGATATTCGTGAACAATTTTGGATAAAGCGGGCTCTAGTCGGTGAAGTTATAGGCAAAAATTTTTTTTAAAAATATATATTCCAAAAATTGACAACCGAAAATCAATTTTTTCCAGCTTCTAGACAACCGAGAGAGTCAATTTAGTATCAGCTGAAAGAACTTGACTAGTGCAATATAAGCACAATAAAAAAATGAAAATTCATGATGACCGCAAAATGGCGGACAATAAATTTATCAAATCTGGTATTTTAAAATGTAACTTCTGGAACCCCCTCAATATTGGTACCAAATGAAAGAGCTTGACCAGTAGAATACAGTAAATTATTAAAAAATGTAAAATCCAATATGGCGTCTAAAACAAAATGTCGGATCAAATTTCTTTAACCCCATCAATATGGGAATCAATTTAAAGGGCTTGACTAGTAGAATACAGTTAACTACGTAAAAATTAAAAATCAAGGATGGCATCGGAAATAATAAAGAAAAATGGCGTATAAAATGAGTACTTCTACTTGTAACAACTTCTTTGTTTGAGAAACAAAGCTATAAATAAATCCGTCTTACTCATAATCAATTAATTAATATGAATTTCTGCTTATAATGTTCTCTTTTCCCTTAAACTGTGTGAAATATTTATTCTTTACTGTTTCAATTTTGAAACACACAATATATTGCCTTAAATAAGCTTAAACTTACTGCTTAAAATAGAAGTTGCTGTAATGCTGAGATTACGTTCGGTAGTTACAGCATTGCACTACTGTCTTACCGGTACTTGTGTTGCATGCATACAAACTACCGAATAAAACCGAATGCACATGCATTAATACATATTTATACACTTTAAATGATGAGCTTATATGCAGGCAATTATATCATGTCACTGCAATTGCCATTACCAATTCCCTTCTCTCGCCCTCGGTCACTGTAATATGCTGCAGTGGCAGTCAAAGCATCTTAATACTAATACAGGCTACTTATTGCTAATAATATTAATGCTACTGTTATTCATAGACATCTAAAACACTATGTCTAGGAATATTCTTAAATTACTAATAAATTTTGTTTATTAGAAAATTGTATGGACGACTAGCATTTAACCCGCTACTTCGATAGCGCAGTTCTTACTATTTTTTGAATACTCAAGTTCTATTTTAAATTAATAAATGTTTTTGGTTCAATTCATGAAAATTTGTATCTCTGATTCAATTTACTTAGAAAAATAAAAAATAGAGTAAAGATATATCGGGCATATTTTTCCTAACTAAAAGCAAGATCACTGCTACTGAGTTTCAAAAATTAAGATTCACAATTTGCAAAAATGATCCTACAAATAATAAAAGTAACATTTTTTCCTTCACTTAAACTTCCACTTGGTTTATTATTATTTATTTATTATTATTCTATGTACAAAAAAAATATAAAAAAAAAATTAAAAAAAGTAATTTCGGCCGTTCATAAAATTAGAAGTTACCTGGGATCCAAAAATACTAATTTTAAGAATCTATGCTTACAAACGTAAAAATACAAAGAGTACAACAAAAATGCGAAAAGGCTTTTTTTTGTGTCTCCAATATTATTTTAATTCTCAATTTGAATAAATAATCCTTTATTTCACAATTTTAGCTTTATAAACGTAAAAAATACAAAAAGTACCATAAAAATACAAAAAAGTACCTCTTTGGTCGACCATAAGATACCTTTACCTTTTTTGTCCTAAAAAAAGTTTCCAAAAATTTCACCTAAATAATTGTCCATATTCTATTAGGCAATAACAATGATCAAATTTTGTCCCATTGAATAATATTAGAAAATTTTCTTTTAAAAAAAAGTACCAAAAAAAGGGACCATTTTTACCCCTTATACATGCGAATCTGAAAAAATGCCGAATTCCTATTAATATTTTTTCGCGGATTACTCAATACAGTCTAAATTTTTTTCCTAGCTTTATGTGTTTGGAAGTTACATAGGGTACCAAAAAAGTAACAAATTATAGTTTTTACCCGTTCTTTCCCCTTAGGGGTTGAAAATTCCAAAAAAGGCCAGACACCTGTCAGCTTATTTTTTGTGCAAATTACAATACTTTTTCAATTTAATTTGTATCAGTTTTAGTTTAGCCGATATAATATTACCGATTTTACCCGTTTTTACCCTTTTTTACCCCCTTAAAGTACGAATTTCCGAAAATCCCTTCTATATAGCTATAGCTATACATCGAAAGAGGAACCGATTGTTCAAATTTTATGTCTCTAGCTCTTTGCGTTTGGGCTGTGCGATGATGAATCAGTCAGTCAGTCACGTTACTCTTTTATATATCTATATAGATATATAAAATACTTTAATTTTTCTTTATCATAACCGAAATATGTATCTATATGAATACAGTCCAAAAACATTTCTCGGATAAATTTTTTTAAATCGATTATTTATTGTTATCTAGAGCCATGTAGAGTAAAAATCCAAAAAATTTAATTTTTTTTACCCAGTAAAAAACTGGTAGCGAAAGGGTTAACGAAATTTTGGATAATGACTAGCACTGCTAAGCAAATTGGCACAGATTATTATTTGATAAAGTATTTTTTACTTACTAATAAATAAAAAAATGTATAAAGTAAAATTTATGTCTAATCTAATTTTTCACTTTAGTTGTTTAATAATACATTGGCCCACCTTTAATATGAGCCACTGTAAAAATTAATTCATACATAAATACACTTTTCAGTTCTTGGAAATGATTTGGAAGCTGTCATGGTATGTGTATAGTTTGTTTAATGTGTTTAAAATGTATTAATATTTAATGATTCCTGTAAAGTACATAAATGGATGCACTTTCCGAATGTTTCATTTAATATTTACGACAGTTTGAATATTATAAAATTTAGAATAAGAAATTCAGGTCTATAAAAAATCAGTGTGTATTTAAAAAAAAATATATAATTTGGTTTAATATTTTTCTTACATGGTTAGCAGTTAGTTTTATTAGATTTTAATTTAATTAGTTTTGTTTACATTAATGTTATTTACATTTTAATTCATATTTACATTTGTGTAATTTACTTTTGAGTAATGCTATTTTCCATTTTAAAAAAAATTTTTGCAATAAGTATGAATCAGTCTATACACACCCTTATAAAGTTTTCCATTGTTTTTTGTTTCAATGAAACGGATAAATTTCTTTATTTTACACTGGACATTAATGTACAGGTAGCGATTTAAAATTATTTACATAAAACAGCTGTAAAAAGGGTATTTTGTTACACTGATATATAATTGGGACTAAGATTTGATACATTCTTGCCAGTTATTTGTGCAACATTTTAAGAAAAGAAAACGATAACTGTTTCCACTCTTGGATGTATAGAATTAGAATAGAACATAAACTAGCTATGGGAAACTATGGGAAACACCCACGGAATCGATCTTTACACAGACGGTTCAAAGATTGGTGACAAAACTAGAATGGGCTTATACGACATAAGTCGAAATAGAAGCAAATACTTCCATCTACCAGATCACAACACTATTTTTCAGGCTGAGATCATGGCGATTACGGAAGGAATTAAATGGATAAAGGAAACGAATAGCGAAACTCCGATTCGTATCTTTACGGATAGCCAATCAGTGATTAAGACATTGAGAAAGGAGAAAGTTGAATCCCGGAACGTTTTGCAATGCAAGAGTGAGATAAACTCATATGCAAATTGTGAACATCTGGAGATAATATGGATACCAAGCCATCACGGGCTGATCGGAAACGAGAAAGCCGACAAATTATACAAAATGGGAGCTCTTCTGAGTACTATAACTTTGGAGAACGCCAAACCCCTTAAACGATTTAAGGATGAACTTAAACGTTGGGCAATGGAGGAACATGCCAGAAAATGGCAAAGCACTGATGTCGGTAAGGTGACAAGAACACTCTGGGGTGACCCAAATCTTGGGAAATCAAAGGAGATTCTGAGACTAAGTAGACCTACACTTAGGAAATTAACCGGTGTAATTACAGGTCATACGGAGTTGAGAACTCATCTAGCTCGCATGAGATTATCTGAGGAGACAACATGTAGAGCTTGCGAGGAAGAGGATGAGACTCTGGTACACTACCTCTGTCATTGTCCTGCGTTTGGGCATATTAGGCGCGAAAATTTTACAGTGGATACTATGCCGAACTTGGAATACCTGGGGAACTCGAACTGGAGCTCCATAAGGCGTTACATTGAGGGGACTGGGTTCTTGGACTAGTCCGTTATTTATGGGAAATTATGGTTATGGTTTTTGTTTGGGAATTCCGTTTTCTATATGGAGCGCACAACATGCCAACTGGGCATAAGTGCATACCTGTCATGGGTTTGGGCTTTTATACCCCTCCTTTTCAACCTAACCTAACCTAACTAGCTCAAATGATAGCATTTTTGTAATGGTTTTGTCAGAATTTAGATTTCATATTACACCTTTGATTACCTTGAAATTATGAACAATTTACACTTTGAAGCATACTTTCAAAACAACTCTTTGTAGAATTAAATTGTTTGGAAAATTCTCAATCTGGCAACACACTAATAATATAAGGAACCTACAGCAAGTAGCAATGAATTTACTTAAGACATATGTATGTACATGAGGGAAGATCAAGTTGAGTTAAATAATAGTGAAATATTTATGAACAAATTGTTGTAATATTTAAGTCTGTTTTAAAAATATAACTTTTATAACATAAATTTTAGGAGTAGTGATTACTACTTGCAATAAAAAAATCCCGGTTTATTTAAAGGAAATAAACAAACGTTTTTAAAAAGTATTAACGTAATGCTCAACTGGGAGAGAAAAAGTCATGGGCAGAAAAAAGCCTGAAAGAAATTATTTCGTTACGCTACGTGAACTCCTGCATGTGATAGAATATGTGAAGCATTACCCAGGCAGACATTGTGCAATCGACTCCTTTATACATAAGCTATCAGAAAAAGTGTATATAATGCCAAAACTACATAAATGCAGAAGTAAACCCTTGGCAGTGAAGGCTATAAAAATGAAGTGTAAGAAATCCAAATCCTTCGTCAATCATGTAAATATTCCAACAAAATTCACAAAATCTAATATTTTGAAACTCAAGAAATCGCAGAATATTTTTTAAGATGCATTAATTATTGAGAATCCTCGTATTTGTGTGCCGAACTAAATTTTAAAAAACCTCCCCTTAGCTAGCGTTGGTTGGTATAGCATTAAAATTTATTACACTCATAATTCCTAGATTATTTTTAATCATTAAAGAAAACTGGAAATTTTTTTATTTATTTTGTCTCCTCTTTAAAAGGGGACATTCATATCACACTATTCGTTGTTTGTGATTATTTTAAAATTAAAACAAAAATTTAGATTTTTTTTCTTCATTTTCGAAATATTTTTAATAGACATAAATTTATATAAATTTAGTTTTATCATTGTTTTTGTCCCCATTGATGTTGTTTTGTCGTTGTTGTGGCTGGCGTTTGGGAAGAGCTAAAGGCGCGGATGGTACCATTAAACACACGTGTACATATGAGCGCTTATAAAAAATGGTATGTGGGGGACTATTTAGATGCTGTCAAATAGCTAAAAGAGAAAAAAATAAAATAAAAAACTCAACCGTTTGGAAATACATATTTGATAGGCGTACATACATAAACACTTAAGTTTGTTTGATTAATATTTATTTTTGGAGTGTGCAGACGACAAATTATACAAAATAGTTTTGCGTAGTGTATTTTTGTAGGGAGTTACACACATATGTATTTATTTATATATAGAGTGTCCTAAAAAAAATAAAAAAAAGATTTTGCATTTTCTAATGTATTTGTTTGTCTTGCTGTCTTTCTGTGTGCTGATTGAAATTAACTTATTGCTTACTATCAACTTATTGCACATATTGCTCAGATCTGCAAGTGATTTCAATAATTTGAAAATAATTAGGAATCAAAGACGGTTGCAATTTAGCACAATCGCTGCTTAACTTTCTGAGATTTGAGCAAACAAACATGACTGTCTCTCTTTTTTATACCCTTCACCTGTGGTGCACAAGTGACATTGGCCAGAATTTTATTTATGAAGCTGTACTGGGTTAAGTATGACTTTAGCTGTTTTATCATAATAAAATAGAGCAAGAAAACAAATCTAATGCAATGATTAACTCAAAAGAGCAAAAAAGTGACATTGACCCTTTTAGCTCCAAACCACAGATATAGCTTTGGCATTCCGTTTGTAATTTCTACAATTTTCATTTCCGACCCCATAAAGTATATCTTTTCTGAAACCTTATGAATAGAGGAGTCGATTAACCGTCTGTCCGTGTGTTGGTTGAAATCAACTTTTAGAAGCAACTATATGTTCTTTAGATCTGAGTATCGTATCAATCTTTTGTAAATATCCGGGAATGAATCGCTATTGAAATTCAGCACAATCGGCCCATAACTTTCTGAGATATGAGCAAAAAATCACGGCCACCTCGTTTTTTTTTAAATTACAACAACAACATACATATATACTGGTTACAATAAACGTGGCATCGAATCCCAGCTGAGCCAAAAAAAAAAATTTTATTTTTTATATTATTTATATTTTTATTATTTTTTTTTTAAATATTTAAAAAAAATAAAAAAATTTTTTTTTGTAATTTTTTTATTGTTTTTCTTTTTGTTTTTAATAAATTTTTTTTTTCTTGTAATTTTTTATTTTTTTTTTGGAACACATACGTAAACTCAATTTATAATTCTGCAATGGGATGTTTTGTATATGTATGTACGTATTTCATATGAGATGAATGCTGATACAAACAATTTTTAGGCATGACTACACGTTGTGAAGGGTATATAAGATTCGGAACGGCCGAATATTTCACTTTTACTTGTTTTTTTTTAATTTTTGTATATTTTTCTTCACATGTTATATTCTAAAATACGAAAAATGTTTACAACAAGAAGAGGAACCGTGGAAAACAAATTATTATTAAAAATAATCATAATTTGATTGCTTTGTAAACATACTATTATTTCACACAACATTTAATGATTTTTTTTTAATTTAAATTCTTTTGAATATAATATTATTTTTGGGAAGGCATCCTTCTATTGTTATAATAATTTTGTAAATCATAATATTTTTACAGGATAGCCAGCCATAACGAAGTTTTTATGTATAGTAAAAATTAAACCATCAAAATTCAGACAATCACTTGATTATTGTCACAAAATAGATGATGAAATAAAATAGTAAAATAATTATAACTTGTTTTCGTTAACCAAATATCGTTACAGAGAATATAATATGACGGTCGTGATCATGTTGTAATCACGGATTTTCTTTGCGTGTATGTACGGTGAGGGGTATTATAGGATTTGGCAAGGCCAAATATTACACTAAATATAAAAATATTACCCACCTGTTTCGTCTTACGTTTGTTTATTACGATATTTTCTACTAAACGTTGGAGAATCGAGTTTCGAAGGACCAATGTGTCTGTCGTTAAATATCAGCAACGTGCTCAACATTTTTCAAAATCATCAAAACCACAACACAGATTAATTCTCATTAAATAAGTGACTCACTCACTTAGTGCAATCTTGAATTGCATGAAATATCATAAATATCTATTCCTCCGTGAACATTGTTGTGACATAAATTTTCCGATTGAAAAAACATTTTCCATTAAAACCAAAACGTAAATATTAAGGTAAAGTAAACATAGATTTTCGCTTCATTTGTTAATAAAAAAAATATAAAAACATTTGCTCACAGGTACGCTTTTTGCTATCAAGAGGTTTAATGCCATTGTAAAGTAGCACGTAATATTTAACGAATGTTTACGTTAGTAACATGACATTTGGTTTATTGCTGCTAGTAAATATATACCTCAGGGTTTAGAAAAATTATTATGTTGACACTATGATTACAACAACAAGTAATATTTACAAGTTCATAGCGTCAGCATAAGTGGTTTGAAATAAACACTCGAGAAATTGAAAGTGTACAGCAAGAAATATTTATAATTGTGTTATTTGGTTGAGGAAAAACGAAAATAAAAGCCAAATTGTTAAAGTAAATTAAAGTGATTTTTTTTCAATCCTATAGTTTATATTTTCGTTATTTAAAAATCGCTAATTTTGGTGTCGCTAAAGTCAAGGCGAAAAATTAAACATTTCAGACTAAAACTTGAAAACATTTTAAATTGTAATAAAAAGTATGAACCTCTCAGATGGTCGACTATATTCTAGCAGAACGAAAAGGAGTTCAAGATTTTGAAAACTTATAGCGTTTTTACACTTAAAGTTTTAAGACAAGATTTGGTTTTAACGTTAAAACCAATCATTAGAACCTGATTTCACCATAAGAAATAATTTTGTTAAACCATTTTAAAACCTTTCTTGTTCTGGTTTTAGGTAGATTTTTATGAAGTAAAACCTCTTTTGTTTACTTAATTGCTACCAGTGCTACCAAGTTAAAAAGAATAAAAATAGTTAATAATGTTAGATGGCGCTCAATAATTATTAGACCACTGGCGGCGTAGCAGCGAGCAATATTAACATGGAATAATCTTTTTATTTGTCGCCTCAAATAAATCTTTTAAAAATGTTTGCAAATTTTGTGTTTTATTTTAATTTTCAAAACACATTTATGTTAAAATTTTAGAGTTTTTTTTAATTTGTTCTGTATATTAGTTCACTAAAAAAACTAACTCTCTTAAAGCTGTGAACAATAATGAACGCTACATTATGGCAATTTAGTTTTTAATATTTTTTCTTTCATTAAGAAACCCTTAGTAAAGAAATTCAAGCACATTTAACTTTCTTTTTTTCTTCGAGTGTACAATATTAAGTCAAGCAATAAACACATGACATTCGAAATCAAGTTGACCTTTCAAGCAGTTGAAAAAGAAACAGAATGTTGTTAACAAAAAATATATTTCGCTTGTGGGGGCAAAAGAGAAAGACGTTGAGACAAGGTGGTGAAAAATAAATAACCCCGTTGGAAGATAATAATGATAATTTTTGCGAATGGTATCGTACGTCAATCATATTTCACATTTGTAAACTAGACAGCTGCAGTATATAAACGGACATACAATTGAGCGCTAAACTCTTGAAGAGCGTGGAATAATTGCATCGATTTGTTTCAAAAATACTCCGTCGGTGGTTTTAGTGTAGCGAGAATTTCGTGCTAACTTGGCAAACCATGGATTTTTTTTTACTTTTTTTTTTCTTATAAATCTCACAGCAAAAATTATTTATTATTTAACATCAATATGTCGCTCCTTTTACATGTACAAATTAAAGTTTTAAATTTTGAATTTTCCAAATTAGTTTGAATTCACAAATGTGATTTTATTATAGTTAATTTGATTTTATTTATAAATATTGATGGAATTTTTCTTTATTTTTTTTTTTTATTAAAAAACATTCATTTTAAATTCTTTTCCGGAATATTTTTTTTTTTGCTTTTATTTAACGTATTTTGTATTGTTTTGTTGTTTTTTTTTCTCTAATTAATTACAGTTGAATAAATGAAATTTTTGATTTACATTTGCAACGAAATAAAATCGTATGAAAATACCACAATTACTACTGAGTACACACACACACACATCCACTTACACATGAAACAAAAACAAATGTAAACAAAACATTGCAAGTAGCATGTTTAAATGGGGGTTTCAACAGCCTCTTCAGGAATGCAAAATCGAAACTGAAAATTGTGTATCGACAAAATTAAAAAAGACTTTTACTTTTGGGGAAATGTTTTGTTTTTAATGATGTGAATCAGCTGATATTGTTGCGTAAATTTAATGTTCCTTTTCGAAATTTTAAGCAAATTACACTGTGTAACAGTATTTGGTGGTCATGAAGAATTCATTATATCAATTAATCTATATACCAAATGTGGTAAAGCAATGTGCCAAGATTATCTTCGAAAAGGAGTGGCATGACAGACTTAAAAACCACTCCCATACCTTTAATCCTAGATATTGGGTGTTATTTTAGAGACATAATTGAAAAAAATACGCAATAAATTGAATGGAATGTCCAAAGCTTCGACATAATCGGTTTACAAATTTTATGACATTTAATATTGAAAATGTCCTCCACGACAGTGCCTTTTATATGGCAACCTGGCGGTTCTACAAGGTGGGCCAAAAAAAATCACCTTATTGGAAGATGCTCTTATTTTTGCAAATGGCGGCCAATGTCAATTCTGTTTTGATATTTGTGAACTAGACAAATGTAGAATACAAGTGAACAAGCCATGGAGCAATATACTCCCCAAGAACGTGGAATAATAGTCTCGAGACCGCGGTGGACGATTTTTTTACCAAAATCATAATGAGAGATGAGGCTCATTTTCACCTCAGCGGGTACGTAAACAAGCAAAACTAACGTATCCACAAGTAATGTACGAGGAGCCATTACACCCGCTCAAAGTGACTGCAACGTGCGCTGTTTACGCTGGAGGAGTCATCGGACCATTTTCTTCGAGGAGGCCGCTGGTCAATAGGGCCATGTTAGCCAAGTTTTTTCTGCCGCAATTGAATGAATTAGGACTGAAGGACATGTGGTTCCAACAGGACGGGGCAATGGTACACACTGCGCGAGCCACAACCGATATTCTAAAGGCAGCGTTCCCGGATCGTCTCATCTCTCATTTTTGCGATTTACATTGGCCCGCGAGATCGCCCAATTTACCCTTTCCAGACTTTTTGTGGGATATTTTGAAATCCCGTGCTTACGTGAACAGGCCCGAGACCCTGGAAGCTCTCAAGCACAACATTCGCCACGAAGTTCTCGGCGAAGTGATGAAAAATACCATAAAACGAGCCCGTATAGCAATCAATTGTGACGGCGCCCATTTGACCGATATCATCTTCTCAACTTGATCAATAAAATTCTATAGGTTCAGGTAAACATATTAAAAAAACAGAATCGAAGTTTTTCATTTCGAAAAAAAAGAGAGCCAAACAACATCGGATGACTTCTTCTGGCCAACCTTGTATTTTGCACCACTTTTTCGACAATTTCCGTTCATATTTCTTCAATAGAGCGTTAAATGTTGGCTTCTAAAGAATCAAACGTTGCTGGTTTAGCAGCATAGATCATTTGACATAACTCCACTGCGGTCAAAAGGCGTCAAATCGTCCCGTTGTTAGTTTAAAGTTTTTTAATGAACTTTCAATTTTTTTTATGTAGTGAAGTAGGAAATTATTACATCTGGTATGTGGTGTCACCACTAAAAACCTACCTCCTACTGAGAATTTTCTATCCGGAACCGAGTTCGAATTAGGTAGGCAGGTAGGTAGGTAAGGCGGATGCAAAGTTACCCTCACCCGGAGACCATTACGGTCCATTGTGACGCCTTAATATAGAATTAAAGAGAAGAGTAGAGTAGAATAAAAATAGAAATATTTAGAATAGAAGAGAAAGAGAAGCAGACCAGTCCTCAGTCTCTGGGGGGAACCGAACCCGCAACCTTTAAACTAGCAGACCAGCACACTACTGACTAGTCCACCGGGGCACAGTTCGAATTACTTCGGACAGAGAATCAGTGTGGTTTAGTCACGTTACTCTATTGCCTGCGTCCAGGCGGGTAATGATAATCCTTTATCTAGGTCAATGTTCTTTATTTTAAGGACATTCTCTGCTCATTTCGCTACCTTTTGCCAATTTCCATTTCCACGTAACACTTTGTTGACTATACTTCCAATAGTTACGGGACCAATCTTCTGCTCCAACTTTTTCTCTCGTTTTTCCATTGTTCGCAATTAAAGAAAGTAAGTTCCACATCGTCAATAGCTTCGTCGCCATAAACACAGCTTGGATCGTCAGCTTTTTTTCTATTATCAAAAGGTATTTTCGGTAATAGTCGTGTCCCGATGGTATTTGGGTTAATTTACCTCTTCCTCTTTTCTACTGAACCATTCACTAATCCTGGGAATTAATTTAGCGGTCCATCTTTCCATTTCTTCTGCATTTTCTTTAGTGTTTCCACTCGTAACTCGCTTTGATCTACTTCTTTTCCTTGCTTTCGTTAAGCATATTTTTTAACTTATAAAATGAACTCATAATGAATTTGTTAAAAATGGAATGTAATTTTATCTATAACGTCACTTAGGCATACATGCATACTCCTGCACTAATACATTAATAAAACGCAAATTGATACTTATTGCCCTTCTCTGGTATATGTGCACTTGACTGTAATTTTATGCGAACGTATGTTAGTACGTCTGAGTCATGTAAATAATAAAATTTTCAACGGAAATTAACAATGTTGCGAACAGAATTTACATTGATATTAAATAAGCGATGTTGTCAAAATGCCAAGCCATAAAGCTGATTTGTTAAAAATGTTACGCCGTTAACGAAAATATGAAAAAAATGTGATGTAAATTTCAGTATAAATAATTGTAGAAAATAATGGTGAAAACATGAATGCATATTAAAAAAATAAAATTTTGTTTTTAAAAAGAGTTAAGGTCTCTAGGTTGATTTTATAATTTTTTTAAAAATTAATTTTTTTTAAATAAATTTTTTTTTTAAATCCAATATGTTGACTTAGTCACTTTTACCTATCCTGCGCTTATAAATCCATCAAAACATTTATCAATCTACAACAAATATTCACTTTCATGTTGTTCTGAAACTTTAGTTTAGCATGAAAAACAAATATAAATTAAGAATTTCCTCATTTTTCTACTTCGACATTTAAGCCAATTAAAGCATTCATGCTTAAAATCATTTCTTAGGCTTTAATTCTAAAAATGCACACACACACACACACAGTACATTATTAACCATTAAATACAGGATTTAATTTTTGTCAAAACATATAAAACAAAAATATTCATTTTAACGTCTGTTTTATCAAGTTTTTTTTACTCGTTTTCTTTTTTTATTTCAAATCTAAAATTTTCATTTCAAATGATGCCATTTTCCTAAAACGTATCAAATTTTATTTTGTTTGAGTTTTTCTTTTGTTCTCACTGTTGTTTGTGTTTCAAGCACTTTTATCAGTTATTAGCTTTATAGCGTTCTTATTGTCTCGTTCATTGTTCTTGTGCTTGGAAAAAGGAAGTGGTCCGGTGACATTACAATGAGAAAAAGGGGAACTGCTACTGGGGGGAAAAGAAAATACACAAACATTTAAAACACGCAGGAAAACAACTAATGCTAATTCGCAGCTGTTGTGGTGTAACATTTTGTTCTGCAATTGTTTTTGGTAATTTTATGCAAACAGTGAAGGCTAACGAAATGGGGACAATATTCGAATACAATTTTAATAACGTCAACCAAAAACGGTAAATTTAAAATTTTTTTTTTTAAATTATACAGGACGGGTCAAAAGTTACCATGGCGCTTAAGAGATTAATGATTTTTATTTTCAGATTGTATAAACAATACCTGTAGAATGACTTATAAAGAGATGCACAACTGAAAATATAACCAGGATAAGAGAATTTTAAAATTTTAATCAGCGATCAGTTATTTGAATGCAAAGATCACATCTCAGACATTTAAAAGTTAGAATTTCACCCTCTAAAACAATGATTCGTTGCTTGGTTCATTGTCACCACCCGCATTGTATCGTAAAAGATTTGCCTCAAAACGGTAGACCAAGTTTAATTTGTACTAAAATATGAAACGTATAGAGCAAAATGCCAGAAACATATTCTAGAAGGCATTCTATTCTGCTCAGATATGAATGGCTCATACGTCACTATGGCGCCTCTTAAAAACAATTTTAATGTTATTCCCATATAAGCTGCAGTTGATGCAAGAATTAAACACCACAAATCATCAGCATTATCTAAATTTTTCTGTTTAATTTCAACAGTTGGCCAGAAATGATATCAACTTTATTTAGGATATTATTTCAATGGCTTTGCAAATAAACAAAACTGTAGGTTATTGCTTTCTAAAAATCCAAGAGCTATTCGTCAACGCCAATTGCATCCCATAAGCTACAAAGCAGTAGGATGTGACAACTGAAAATATTATTGGGCCTTACTTCTTCGAAAATTAAAATGGAAGTGCTGTAGACATAAATGGAAAGCGGTAAAAGTTTATTAAAGAACATTTTTAAACCTACTGCTCTTGAAAACAGACCTGAAATGCAGTTAGAGCAGAATGGAGCCACTGCCTGAAATACAAAGGCACTTTTAACCCTTTCACTTCCATAAGGAATCCAGGGTTGTTTTGTTTTAATATCCAATCGATTTTTTAAATTGATTTTTATACAAAATAAACTAAAATTGAAAAAAAAACTCTTCGTTAAATTTTGTGGAATTTTGGGGGAAATATTTTCCTCAATGAACGATAAAGGGGGAAAAATTCATTTCATTTTATTGGTTTTTTTTAAATGATTTAAGAAATAAAAAAATTCAATGTAATAAAATAGGTTTAGAAATACAAAACTAATTGTGGTATTCTGAAAAGCAATTCGTTTTGCTTGTAAAGCAGAGATGGACATTGCTCATGACACAATTCTCTTTTCTACACGTCTGTTTCAACGCCTATCGTGTACTTTCCGGTATGATTATATCACACAAATTCTAATTCAGCTTTGTAACTTAAAACAAAAAATCTCTTAATTGCGGTCACCATATCTTGCCTATTAGGAAATATGTTTACGTGATCGAACTCATAATTACTTTTGTTTTCGTAATATATTTGAAGTGTATAAGAGCCACTTGTCTATCTGAAAACAGGTTCTACTCCTTTATAAAGAGCTGAGCTGGTACCCACTGTTTTAATTCGATAATTATCTGCAACAACTGCAACCCATGCATGATTCCACGGAGAAAATTCTTAATGAATTTTAAAGTTTTCGCCAACATTTAGATTCGATTCTCACAAAACATCGCAATTGTGTACAGCAAGTCATGCTTGAAATACGCTAAGATATCAAAGGACTTGAGCTCTTACTTTCGCGACAAATTCAAGAATCCATACGTTTAGAGGTAAAATAAAAGATCACAAACATGTAGACAATTACTAACACATTTCGTTTTAGGTGCGTAAATCTTTTGAAAATCAAGTGGCAGCTATACGTTCACAAGCAAACACTCCCGCTCCTATGTACGGCCTTAAGGACACAATAAGACATCTTTTGCTGCAAGGACAAATTAATAAAGCATTTCATCAAGCATTGTTGGCCAACGACTTAAGTTTAGTGGAGTTTACTCTTAAAAGTGCCGATCACAATGCAGTCTTTACGCCGGACTGCTGTTTGGAACAAAAAGTTTTACTCTCTCTAATACAACAAATCTCTGCCGACATGAGCGACCACAACGAACTAAAACAAAAGTATGACATGAGCAAATTTTTACGAATTTTATTAAAAGTATTTTTTTTTTGTAGTCACTTGGCTGAGGCATTATTGGCCATTAACCCAATGGATTCTATTACAAGAGAACATGCCCCGAAAGTTTTGCTTGTACTGGATTTGCGATTTTAACCACATCTGCAGCCTCTTTAACATCTTCTTGTAAAAAGTCTTGATCTTCTTCGTCTAGCAGAAGTTCATCTTTCCCATCACTATTATCAGCCATTAACAGTTGCAATATACCTGCTCTTTGTCATTGCTAAAATTTAAATTTAATATTGTGAGCATGTAAAAGACTGAACTAACAATAGGCCAGTAATAGTACATTTTCACTTATGGTCTATAAGGAAAAATGTTTCCCATATAGTAAATATACAAAATTGAAGCACCATTTGCCACTTATTAGTTTTTTATTTTTATTTGTTATTTGTCTGTAATTACCACGTAATATTTATCAGTTATAAAACTTAGAAACGTTATTTTAACCGCGACAAAACGAGCTAAACCAAAACGGCCTTACGGTGGGAAAAATATGGGATTGTCTTTCTTTGATTAAACTACACGCCATTAAGTATTGCTTTTACTTTTTTCTTTTGTTTGCGATTAATCATGGCTGTTTTATTAAATCTTGTTGTCAAAACATTTTCGTTACTGAAATAACCAATTCAAATTTTGGGCAATATGCTTCCCATTGACGTGAAAGGGTTAAGTCAAATTTTTGGAGTGCGAACAATTTTCTCAAAGAAAAAAAATTTAATTGGCGTTCGCTAGATTTGTCAACTACGGGATTATTTGAAGGAGCGAATTTGTGTGAACAAGCTCGAGACAATCTTTTGACTCAAAGCCAATATTATTGCAGAAAAAGCCACAAGCTTTGAAAGATTTTATGAAAAATGCTCTAAAAAGAAACCAATAAATGCGAAGCTATAAACGTGAGATTATTTTTTATTTTTAGTGGAAATTTTAATTTTGCCCCATGGTGACTCTTGTCCCACATCCTGTTTTTAGATTTTTTCGAAATTACTTTTACTTTCTTCAGCATAAATTAGTTCCACTTAGATACAAATCTACATCTTAATAAAAGAAAAATTTAAAGCCTTTAATCATATAACAAACCTAACCTAAATCTGATAACAAAAAACAAAATGTTCAAATTTAAAACGCAGTCTGTTGAATCACAAAAGAACAGTCAAATTCAAAAACTGAACAAAAAAAAAGTCTAAAAATATACAAATTAAGTATGACATTGAACACACCCAAAAAAAACGACAGATAAAATCCCGTTTCACTTATAACTTATTGACTTCAAAAATCGTTTGTTGTTGTACACATTACAACACAACAACAACTTTCTAAAACAGTGCTATTCAATCTTTTTGGCTCGTGTACCACTAAATTCACGACAAACTTTTCGCGTACCACCAAAAAAAATATAATGTAAACAATTTTAAAATTTTTAATCTATTTTATTTATTAATAATAAAAAACAATAAAATTAAAAAAAAATAATAAAAATTACAAAAAACATAAGAACATGTACATTAAAGGTATACTTTTAGGATGATTTTTCTTTTTGTTTCCAATTGCAAAATAGAAATCGTTAAAATTTTAAAAGAATTCGCGTACCAACTGGAAATTTTTCGCGTACCACCAAGTGGTACGCGTACCATAGGTTGAATAGCACTGTTCTAAAACATTTAGCAAATGAAACTCTCCGAAAGTCAATGAAAGAAACTCTCATACGTGTTTCTGAAAAAAAGGAAACTAAATGGTTAAATAAACAAATAAATAAATTAAATTGTTGAGAGAAAATAAAATAAACAAAATATTTAAAATAGAGAAGAAAAAAAAAACTAATAAAATACAAAGTACAACAACAAAAATAAATTCTGATGACCCTTCAAGCCGCACAACGTAAAAAATAAAACGAGAAACACACGGCAACTAAATAAACAATCGTGTTGATTTTGTCATTTATAACAACAAAACCAACAACAATTACAGAATAAAGCAAACGATAGCGAAGACCCAAATATAGAAAATCGTTAATGGACGTATTGGGGTACTAAAAAATAGTACGCTTTTTTCATGCCCTTTGCATGTTTTGATTTTTTCCACTTGTAATTTCTACGATATTGATTTTCGGCCCCATAAATTATATATTTTCTAAAAGCTTAACAGCATGTTTATAGAACACAATTTACCGACAATGCCCGTACAAAAGTTAACGTTTTTTATTTTTGCGTTTATAAATCGCGAATATGTCATATTTTTTTTGCATAGAACGTAACAACAGCCTGTTTGATTGGTTTGTGTATAACGCATTGGCACGAATGAAATGTCAAAACAAAGCGAACACTTCAGAGAAAATTTTCCCAGAAGTTTGAAAAATAATTAAATACAAAAAAAATAAAATATAATTTCCTTGCAAGCAGTTAAACATTTAAATACATTTTAAAATTTTATTAATAATATAATATATATTTACTTTTATTTTCACAAATGTTTTTACTTTAATATTTTTTCTTTGTTTTGTTAATAAAAGTCAGCTGTTTGTCTTTTTTTTTACAGATAAAGGGTTACCAAGTTTTGTGTTAAAAATGTAAATTTTGCACGACAGAAATTAACAAAATCTTATTAATAGCATATTGGCAATACTACCATTTGACACAACATTCGTGTTGACCACATATAACTTTACGTCTTGATGAGCCATCGATTTGTTTAGACTGGAACAAATCGCCGGCAGAGCAACTGTCAAAAAATTGTTCATGTTCATTGATATGGAGAAAACGTATTAAGTGTATTTTGTTGCTATTTATGTGTCGTCTCTTTCTCTCATATTCAAAATGCCTTTTAATATTAGACATCGTTGTTCAAACAAATGTTCTGACAACGCTGTTTGAACAAGAACAAAACATCGACAACAGCGGTCCACACCAGACAAATTCATGTGCGCACAGAAAATTGTACGTTGTTTGAACAAATCGATGGCTGGTGTAGACTGTAGGTAACGTAAGTCAGGCGAAAAGAATTAAACATGTTACACGGACCAACATTTTTACGTTTTCCTGCATGTATCATTCGGTTTTGACTTACATTAGACGCGTTCTATAAACTTACTGTAAGACTAGGGTAGTCGATTGATTAATTTACGTCGGTCGGTCTGTTCGTGTGTTACTTAAAATTAACTTTCAGAAGACCCATTTGTTGCAACGATCTATGTGGCGTACTCGTTTAAATTTTTTTGAAATATCCGGGAATGAATCGCTAATGAAATCTAGCATAATCCCCCCTAAAAGTTCGCGAGATATGAGCAAATAAACACTATTGCCTCTGTTTTCCCCCATATCTTTAACGCAAAAATTAACATTTTTCAACCCTAGAATTTACAGACACGTTTGCTACTATTTTAAGGTACTAAATATAAGGTTCTAGTGGTATTCGTAAAAAAATTTCGACAAATTGGTTACTAACCAACATAGTTATAGGCAAGAAATATTTAAGAGAATATTTTTAAATATACAAAGCATCTAAATAGTTTGAGGACACGCTAAGGTCTTTATATTTCAGTCCGTAGTCTCGTAAATTATTTCTGAGAACGACTAACAAATCGGTTTAAAACTAACTGAGATATAAACACCAAAATACAACTAATTCGGTTTTTTCCTAAAACTAACAATCGAAAATCGATTTTTTTCAAATATAAAAAACAAGCAAGCTATTTAAAGTGCACGATGGCCGCCACTACAAAATGGCGTACAACAAATTTAGAAATATATAGATCAAAACTAAATAGTATTTTAAAAAGTACTTCTTCAACCCAATCATTTTTAGCAACAAATGGAATCCCTTGACCAATACAATAAACTATGAAATAGGTTCAAAATCCAAGATTGCATTTGAAACAAAATGGCGGAACTAGTGAAATAAAGTAACGATGTAAAAATTCAAAACTAAAATGGGATCGGAAATAATAAAGCAATAGGGCGTACAATGTTGAATCTAAAATCTAGGCTACACTACGATGTGGTCATTGTACCGACGTGCAGGGTGGTCCGAGAAGATCTACATAAATAATGTGTGAAAAAAAAAATATCGGCCAAATGCGGTGGCATATTTCTATCCGATGGTTCATATTTGAAACGACACTGAGATATAATTAAGGATTAATGTCGTTATTGTGCCGAATTATCTCATCTGTTAGCTGTTGAATTATTCTTGGCTTGTTGACGTACAGTTTTTGTTTAAAATATCCCCAAGGAAAGAAGTACAACAGTGTCAAATCCCATAATCATGACAGACGTAGAATATCACATAGAGCTATAGTTTTGTTGGCCTCCTGTTGGAGCCAGGTTTATATCCTCAATTTCCGTTATCATCTCGCGATAACGAACACCATTCACGGTTACTGCTTGGCTGAACTCATTTTTGAAGAAGTATGACAGTCATTCTTTATTGAAGCATCAGCTTTTCAACAATCGCTTATGAATTCTCATTTGCCCAAATGCGGTAATTTTTTCTTGTTAACAAATTCACTGAGCTGAAAGTGTGCCTAGTCGCTGAAGATGATTTTCTTTGTAAAGTCATCATTCATTTCTGTCTATTTAACCAACCATTCGGCGTATTGACGGCGCTTAAAAGGGTCTGTAGGCTTCAGCTCTTAAGTCAGTTGTACCTTTTGAGCGTGTAAATAAAATTTTTTTCAGTGATATTCGTGAGTTGTTTAATTGTCGACTACTAGTCGGTGTGGACGGCTCTACTGCCAAACTTTTGCGAGCAATAACAATGTTTTCAGCAGAATGAGCATGCACAGGTGTTTTCACATTTCCTATAGACCCGGTTTGCTGAAATTTGAGAAATTTTCACAATCCTCTCGATTATGGACACATTTGGTCGATTATGTTGATATAAAAAAATCACAAAGTGCACCAAATTCATTTTGATTTAAACCTCATTTCCGTAAAAGCCTTCAACCATTTAAACGCGCTGCTCATCTGTGTACCTCCGATGGTTAAATTCGTCAAACACTGAAACAAAGAAATGTTGAATTAAGTTGAGCAAAAAATTGACGTGAGACTCACAATTACATCGTGCATTACGGTAGGACTCGCCGGGTAACGGGTCTTATCGGATTCTTTAAAGTATTATTATTGATATCAAGAGTTTTAAATATAAAACTCGTTAATATCAATGATTTAATATAGAAATGTTAATAATATCGCGAATAAGGGCGTCCCAAACTCCGTTGGAATGACCAGGTATAAAAAGATTTTAAAGCCTTTGAAGTCTCCAATTGGCGCCACCATGCAGAAGACAAAATAAGCTGTATTTTATTGTCTTTCAGGCTCAAATCGACTTACGGTTGAAATATCCACAAAAGAGAAAGAAGAAGAAAAATTTTTATTCGAAATTTCGATAATAACTTTCGTTCGATGTCGTATTTTTTTAAAGAAATTTTTTTAAACGAATATATTTTCCAAAATTGTTTTTTGTGTTGTAATCTTTTTATAGAAATTTTATAAATACAGTGCATTCGCAATAACGTGAACACCGTCTAGCGTGAACACCGCCTAACGTGAACACCGTCTAAGATGAACTAGCTTTTGTTAACGTTGACTACTCTGTAACATGAACTAACTCAAAAAGGTCTTTAAAGTGAACAATTTGCATAAATTTTTTAAGCATGTGGACAATATTAAAATATATTAATTCATATTTTAAAAGTTTAGCATTTTTGTATGGCAACGAAATTTGAAGTATTTTTCTTATGAGAAGAGCTGAATCAGTCGGCATGAGTGTAAAAAGATCTAAATGTTTGGAGCTAATGGAAAGGGTAGGTATTTTAGACAGTTTGCAAAAAGAAATCTCATGACCTCATCTCATTGTTATGAATTTCAATTAATAATTTTAGTTTTATATTTTAGTAACACAAATAGTTATAAAAGAACTTCATATTCAAGAGTGTAAAACTCAGGTTTATATTGAAAAATTTTAAGATTTTTTGCATGAAATTCGTCAATCGCTAACGTAAACAATTTCGCTGACATAAACTCTATAGGTTTTAATTAGTTCACGTTACCGCGAGTGCACTGTAAAGGAAATTTTTTTATTGAAATGTTCAATTTAGTTTCTTTTACAGAAGTTTTGTCGATATTGTGATTTTTCAACAGAAATGCAAATATCAACACCATTTTCGTAGAAAACTTAAATCGGTAATGTTTTACAGAAATTATCGTCAAAATTTTACAGAAAATTAAAGGTAGCAAATCTTTTATAGAAAATCTATGATATCGTAAATTTCCCGCAAAAATTATTTACATTGTTTTTAGAATATTTTTCCAGCATCGTAAATTTTGTACGATGATTTTGTTGATATCGCAAATTATGTTACTGATTTAGTAAATTATACTTCAAACCAAAATAAAGTACCTTAAAAAAGTACTTATTTAGCTCAACCCCCTTTTACTAATTTAAAGTTGTTGTGAAGTATGTGTATAAAATAAACAAAAACACACACACACTCATTTCGTATAGTGTTTGTTTTTGTAGTTGTTGCACTATTTATTTAAAAAACGTTGTTTGTTTATTGTTCTGTCTTGTTTGGTTTTGTTGTTGTTGTTCTTCTTCTTGCCAAAGTATCTTTAAGATATCAAACCTTTAACATCGAACAGCAACAAGTTTGATGTTTCAAACGCAACAAAAAACAATTTCGTTCGTTTGCTGGCAACATGATGGGAAAGTGTGTCTCGTATACACGTTGTTGGCAAAACATTGCTGTTAAGACCTGTTTTTGATTAGTCTTAATTTAACCGTTGGTTAATGGTTGTGTGCTTTTTAAAACGGAAAAAGAATATTGAAACCGTCTATACCGAAGACAGAAATGCAGTTGTTGTTGGTTTCTTTAAATTCAAGTAAAAGAATGCGTGTTATGAATTTTTAAATAACTTGATATTGTTGCTGTTGTAAACGTCTTCATTGCCATTGTGTTTTAATTGTAAGTATGTACATACATGTGTATGTGTTGTTGAGTGTGCGTCAGTCAATTGTTGTGTGTTTGTGATTTGTTTGTTTGTTTTCATTTTACCGCTTAAAGTTGTCAGACAGCTATTTTCAAATAAAACGTCTGGGCCCGCATCATCTTTGTCAGTCAGCTTTTTAAGCCACTTAAAATGTTTAAGTTCTAGAGTCTCTATGCCAGTCTAAACTACATTCATGCACATGAATCGGGTCTATTGTAAGTTCCATCTCCTCCGCAAACGTGTGTGTTGTTCGTTGATTTGTTGGCACTTCGTGTGTTGTTAATACACTGCTACGATTATCAACGGAAGTGTGTGTGTGTGTGTGTGTAGGTTAAAAAAAGTATCTGTGTGTGTTGGTATAGCTGTCTGTCTGGCTTACTGGCTTGTTCGTTCGTTCGTTTGTTGGTTGTGTGTGCTGTGCTGTGCCGCCTTTTGTTTTCAATACAATAATTGACTCCCATCAGTTTGTTTATAACCGGTCTATGATTCAGATTGTGTGCGAGTTTCTTTTATCTCAAAATTCTTTAACCAGGCTGTAATCGAATATTTTAAACGAATATATTGTTGAATAAAAGGAAACTTTTTGTAATTTCCAAGTATTTTTTGGTTTTCATTGAAGATTAAAATTAAAATAAAAAGTTAACCTGCAAGACATGCAAAAAATTAAAGTTTTTTTTTTTCAATATTTCAGCGTATAAACCAGTTTTCAGCCATTAACGCTTTAAAATCTGTCTGCAGGTATTTCGCTAAAAATATTAACATTTTCTTGCTTGCTTGAAAACACGAAATAAACATGAATAACTTATAAGCCCCCAACTTAAAAAATGGATAGTGTATCTTAAGGATGCAAAGCCAATAAATCATGAATAAGAAAAATATAAGTCAGATTTTAATCCCATAACAAATGCTTGTTAAGAAAACGTAATAAGAAATTAATCATACATACAAATTAAGTGATAAATATTTTATTAATACGTAATAAAACAACAACAACAATGATAATAAAAAAAAACTAATCAAAACCTAATTTGTGAACATGTCAAGTACAAGTTATTTTATTAGAAAAATATATAAATTGAAATTGAATTTTGTTATTACCAGTACAAGATACAGAAGTGTAAGAAGAATAAGTGAAAAAAATTTCGGGAATTTAAGCAGATTGAAATAAAAGAGAAATATTAATTTAAATATTATTAAATACAGTGCACTCGCGGTAACGTGAACTAATTAAAACCTAAAGAGTTCATGTTGGCGTAATTGTTAACGTTAGCGATGGACGAATTTCATGAAAAAATCTTAAAATTTTTTAATATATAAACCTGTGTTTTAAACTCTTGAATATGAAGTTCTTTTATTACTATTTGTGTTACTAAAATATAAAAATAAAATTATTAATTAAAATTCATTACAAAGGACATGAGATTTCTTTTTGCAAACTGTCTAAAATGCCTGCCTTTTCCATTAGCTCTAAATATTTAGATATTTTTACACTCATGCCGATTGATTTAGCTCTTCTTATAAGAAAAATACTTTAAATTTCGTTGCCATACTAAAGTACTAAACTTAAAAAATACATTGCACTCGCCATACGTGAACTAATTTTCACCCAGGCAGTTCACATTTTCGAGATTGTTCACGTTATCGAGTACCCAAATTTAAAACATGAAATTACCCTTTTTAATGTAAAAAATAATATATTAACACCGAACACTTTGTTATAATTTTAGGAGCCATCCGTCACTGGCGTTAAAACTTTGATCATTTTTTAATTTGATCGTAAATTTCTAAAGCTTTGGCTTTTAACATCAGTCCTCTTGCCAGCATTTTTTATTCCGCATGTGAAGGAACCATTTATAAAGACTTTTTTGCATTTTCGGAAGTTCAGAAGGGCGTAATGTTTTACGCTTTCCACAGCCATAAAGTGTATTATTTACACGATTAGTAATTTCCCGTGTTTTTTTTTCTCTTTTCAATGGAAGAAACTGTTGCTTTGGCGACTCCATATTTTCTTGCCGAAGCCACTATTACTAAAGCCCTTTTGCAATAATTCCAGAATATCAAGTTTATCTTTTAAAGTTAACACTTTTGGTTTTTTTAATGACATTTTTATATTTTACAAATTAAAATTTTTTAATCACTTGCAACATCTACGTAGCAATGTCAAAGAGCAACTAACAGGTCAACGCATACATAAATGAAAAACGATTACTCATAATGCTATAAACACAATCAAGTCCACCGACCATCGACTACAAGATGTCAAAAATAGAATACATGCGTGCTTATGAGAATAATTGTTTTAGCCGCTACACGACTACTGACTACACGGCTACTTTTGTAGCCCGTAGCCAACTTAGGCTAATTTCTATTTTTCTTGGCTACAAAAAACAGATTAGTGCTGCCAATACAATAAATGCATGAAATGGTGGTTTTAAAAACGCAATACATTAAATATCGCTATTAAAAACGCGAAAAACTATTATAGTGGCACCATTGAAAAATAATAATCATATGTCAAAACAAATGTTTATTTTTTGTAGTTAGTGGTCGATAGTCGATAAAAGAATTAAGTAGCTGGCGACTTGGCTATTTTTGTAGCCAGCTACTTTTGTAGTCGGTAGTCGATGGTCGGTAGCCTTTGATTGTGTTTATAGCTTAAGTAAACAAACAAATAACCTTTAATTCAGGGATTTCCCAATTTAAAAACAGATAAAAAAACAACAAATAAAAAGTATTCACGTTCTAGAGCTTTTAGATTTTGTTCACGTTTTAGAATACTCTGTGGAAAAATGAATTGGTTCACGTTTCTGAGACGTTCACACTATCGAGTGTTCACGTTTTCGCGAGTTCACTGTATAAATTAATATATTTCGGTATTGTCCACATGCTTTAAAAATATATGAAAATTGTTCACGTTATAGAGCTTTTTGAAACTTCAATCTAACTCATTGTGGTAAAATATATGAAAAAGGTAAAACTAAAAGTAGTTACCGAATTCAAATAACTTAAGTCCCGGGAGTTCAATAGATGATATTTACGACCAACATGTAACCACCGATCAGAGAGTGCTGATGATGAAATCGTAGCTGGTTTAGAAAATGCATTCCACTCGGCTAGTGTCGCTAAAAATATAATTTTTCAGATTTTATTCTTTCATTTAGCACAATTGAAAATTCATTGTAAAAATAAAGAATGTTAATATGAACTCAAGCCTGATTAAAAAAAAAATTTCAAATATTAGCTTTTTGACTTTGTTCACGTTACAGAGTAGTCAACGTTAACAAAAGCTAGTTCATGTTAGACGGTGTTCACGTTAGACGGTGTTCACGTTATTGCGAGTTTACTGTAATATTAAAATTATTCAAAAACACATAAAAATATCTATAAGTTGGAAAAAATCTTCAGATTTAAAAAAAAATGTGCAGTTAAAAATGTTTTAAATATTCTTTAAAATAAAGTATGATTTTAGCTTAAAAATGCAAAAGTATCTTACACATAAATTATTTTTTAATTGAATAAAAAAAGAAAATACCTATAAACTCTAAACAAAATCTAAAAGTATATTTCTTTTTTAAATATACAAAAACTGTATTAAACATAAATTTTCTTCTGGTTTCTTTTCAGATACAATTTTACAACTATAAAATACAAAAGTATCTAGAGGATATAAATAAAAACCCCAACAGAAATCTAAATATTCCAGTGGAATGAGATAATACAAAAACAAAACAAAAAAAAGCAAGAAAAGAAGGCAAAAACAAAATAAATAAGCCAATATTTAATAAAAGAAATATTAAGTAAGTGTTATATTTTAACTAGAAGATACAAAAGTATCTGAAAGAAAATATTTAAAGACGTGAAATAAAATAAAAAATTTATTACTTTATTTGAAAACAACTCAACTTATTTTGGTTATAAAAAAAAATAATATAAAAATAATAATAGCAAAACACCGAAAAAAATAAATAAAAAGTAAAAAAATATTAATAAATAGAAAAAAATATTTAAAATAAAAAATAACAAAAAAAAAAAATAAAAAAAATTAAAAATTTTATTCTAAAAAATAAAAAAAAATATTAATAAATAGAAAAAAAAATATAAAATAAAAAATATAATAAAAAATAAAAATAAAAAAAAAAATATTAAAAAATTTATTTTTAAAAATAAATTCTAAATTAAACCAAGTAAAAAACAAATAATTAAAAAATTGTATAAACCCGTTAAAATATACAACGTAAATATCTTAAGGATAAATGTATGTATTTATGTGTAATAATCAAAACAAAACAATCATACACAAAATTAAAAAAAATTGTTTAAACTTAAAAGACATTTTAAAAAATATTAAAAAAGGGTGAAAATTGGTAAAAAAGAAATAAGTAAATAAATAAATAATATTTATTGAAGCATAAATACAAAATACAGAATTGATTAAAAGATATAAAAGAAATCTTTAAGATACAAGATCAAATTATAAAAAAAATCAATAAATAAAAATTAATAAAAATTCTGGAAATATAAAAAATAATTTATTAAACGTGTAAAACTTGTAAAATTTAAATATTCATACGTACAAAATAAATCAAAAATATCTTAAAGATACATTTCGTAATAGAAAGCTTGCTAATGCAACTAAGTGTCTAACAAGTTGTATGGAAAAATTTTTTAGTCAATTTAAAACACAAGTGCAGTCATTGCAAGTGGTTAAAATTTAAAAAAAAAAAAATTAAAAAAAAAAAATAATAAATAAAAAATATTAAAAAAAAAAAAAATCCAGTAGATACTAAAACATGTATTTCTCCAGTGCCAACTAAAAATACACAAAAACTTTACTCTACTTCATAAAACACCAAATTTTCTTAAACATAAATCGTAGCAACCATATTTATCTCAATCAAAACTAGTTTATTGCAAAAAAAAAAAATAAATAAACCTGCTGAAAAAATTTTAACATCATCTACATATAAAAACATCGTTCGTTATCTTCTTTATCATGCACAATTGTCCAAGGAATTGCTTTTAAGATTTATTTGCATTCCCAAGATACGAGCGAGCGACAGAGGGTAAGAGAGACCAAGGAATAAGAAAAACAAATTAGTTTGCCCGAGTTACGGGACGAAGAAAGAGAAAACTATCACAGCAACGCCAACAAACTAATTGAAGAAAAGAAAAATTATTTTTAAATTATTTGTGCTCAACCTGGAAGTATTGTTTAATTTTTTCAAATAAAATAAAATAAAGTCAAGGTAAGAGTTTAAGATGAAATTGTAGAAAATTTAAGTATTTCGGGTTGAAGGATTATAAATGTTTTAAGCAGACTCTCAGGGTTTGTATTAAAGGTGTACTTAGGTTATACTGGTTAACAGTGGTCTTGTTGCTTTTAGTCTTAAGCTCTAAACACTTAGACGACAGCAGACTTCACAACTTCACGACTTCAAATGCTGCCAACTTCAAATGCTGCTCTGAAGTCAGCTTCATAATTATTTTGAAGACAGTAACTACATAATAATCAGCTGATGTGTATTTTAGCAATACAAATTTCAGGGATGCCGCATATATATTTTATAGTAAATAAAATTAAAGTCATTGATAAAAAAAATTTAATAATATCACGAAAAACTATAAAAATACATAAATTGATTTCTTTACTGTATTTTTGTAATGTTCTTTTATGTTTAATATCAAAAATAAAGTTTTGTTCTTATTTTTCCAATTTAATATATATAATGGCAACACTATATTTGTTTATTGCTGCCAGTCAAAATAGAAAATAGCCTGAGTTGCCAGCAGCAGCAAATGCTGTTGTGCAGTCGTGCTGCTGTGCTGCCGCCAAAATAATCGTTTTCATTTAAACACATGGATTTTATTTTTGACATATTGCTGCTTGCTGTCTGCTGTCGTTTATGTGTTTAGAGCATTATACTTGATTTTGAAATTAAATCCGCAACTTTAGTTAGTAAATAGAGTAGAATGTTTTCTTTAACTTATACACAGGGTGGACAAAAAGTCAGTATTGGGTTTAAAAATGTCATAACTTTTTCGTTACAGTTTTTTCAATATACTATATATTTTTTTTGGAATATCGAAGCAGACCACTACTTTTTCGGCTCCATTTTCGACCACCTTCGCTTCCCATATATTTCATGGCCACCTATCGGCATCCATTCTTTTAATGAGTCCCGTAATACTAGAGGCGTTTTCTCCTGACTAGAAAACGATTTCACATTGCCGACTAGTGATTGTCGACAATCCTAAATGCGCAATCCTTTGTAACTGCCATCATATTCACTAGAGTGAGATCCCCAAGCATTCAGAATTAATGTGTGACTTCCCGTGATCTTTAGTCTACCGCGAACTGAATCTCTCAAATATCTTTAAATACGAAATCAAAGATTCTCATTTTCCCCATCAGTAATAAGATACTGATGTCACTATCCATGCCCTCTTTGTGCATGGATTTATGCTTTCTATCGGCATCTTAATCTTTCTTACCTCTTTATGATCGTGCAAAGAAGCTCTTCGGCCACCTTCACTCGATTCATGTGCTCTAACAGCATTAGAGTCTTTTTAACCTCTTTAAGTTCATAGTCCAGGATTCTCCTTTGCCTTATAAGTAATAAGATACTGATTCCGCTATCCATGTCCTGTTTGTGCATAAATCCATCGACCATATTCACTCGACTCATGAGTTCCATCGGCATCTGAAATTTTCTAACCTCATTATGACTGTGCAAAGAATCCCTTCGGCCACCTTCACTCGATTCATGCGCTCTACCGGCATCAGAGTCTTTGTAACCTCTTTAAGTTCGAGGTCCAGGATTTTCCTTTGCCTCATAAGAAATAAGATACCGATGTTCGACTCATGTGTTCTAGCGCCATCTGAATCTTCCTTATCTTTTTATGTACGTGGTCCCCCGTTTTCAGCTTCGCAATGATGGATTCTTCATAGGGCTTATTCGATTACATTCTTCAAAATTTGTGGCTGTACGGTGTGAATTTCTTCAACAAGTTTGGCCTTGAGTTTAAGTACTGTCTTGATCCTGATAATATATACTCGCTTCGTCAAATTACCTTAAAGGAAATAGTCGGGTGATAATAAATCGGTCAAATTTAATTTCTGGAAATTATTCGTTCTCTAAAAATTTTACTTGAAGGTACCATTGTATCTTGGGCAGTGGCTCCATCCTTCTGACACCACATTTCAGGTCTGTTTTTAAGAAAAGGATGTAAAAAAATACTAGCAAAACAATATCGCTCTTAATTTACGGTTACAGCACTTGCATCTTCATTTTTGAAGAAGTTAGGCACAATGATATTTTCAATATTTTCCAAATTAAATTTGTTTAAATTAATTTTGCAAATTAAATATGATCTACCGGTTTGAGGCAAATATATTCTGGTGTCCTTCTGAGATCTGATTTGCTTTGTGTAAAGCAAGTATGAGAGGGTGGCCAATCACACATTTTGTTGCGATTTTCTCAAGTATCAGATTTTTATTGCACATAATCGCACGATTTTGTTGGATAGTCAGTCATGATCTTAACCAGGTGTTATTTATATATTCTAAAAAAGAGTATATAAACGAAAAACTTATTAAATTTTAAAGCTCGTGATGACTTTAGGCCCACTCCTGTATTCGTATTTTATGCTTGTTGTTGATAATTTTCAATCTTATTTCTTTGATTTGAGAGCAATGTATTCGGTTAATGCGTTATGGATTTGTCTTTGGTATAAGAAATATAGAAATATTGACTGTAAAACCTTAAAAATGTGGGACTCTCAATCGATGGCATATCTTCTGAATGAGTTGTTTCTCTTTAATAACTTATATGTTATTTTGAAAGTTGCATATCTGTCAACATATATTTTTCATACTCCTAAATATTAAGGGTGACTCACACCAACGGACAATTTATGTCTCAGCTAAATAACGTAACGACTGCATGCCGTATAATAAATATGATTTTCGTTTTTTTTTAATTTCCTAAAAATAATTTATATGGCAAAACAACTTTTGCAAAATCAGCTAGTTTGCTATAAAATCTTTAAACCTTTTTAAAAATTGATTTAAAAATTTAAAAAATACAACATTTAGAACAACTTGTGACTTCACCAATGATCTTTTTGTTGATAAAATAAAAAATCGAAAAATTGTTGTTGTTTACATAACAATATCTGTCAGCTTCGCTTAAATAGGTTACCAAATTCACAAGTCGATAAAATTGTTGTTTAACTTTTTTTTAACGAAACCATTATCGTTCCAACAAGTTAGTAAATCGAACAACAGGTGGCAACGCATCCACATAAAGTAACTGTTTGTTAAATATTCTGAGCGGAAGATATTATTAAATTTTTTTGAAAATGAAGCTGATCAAATAGTGGATCGATATCACGACATAATAACCAAGTTGTTGTGGACCACACATGATTTTAACAAGTATGTGCGACATATCATATAGTTCGTGTAGCAAATATCACCTCTGCATGAGACATGTTCTGGTCGTATACTTTTTCATTTGTGTGAATAGATTATCCCCATTAAATTTCTGTGGTTTTTTTTTTTTTTTTTTTTTTTTTTTTTGTAAATAAACTACGAAACCATCAATCAAAGGAAAATATATAAATAAATGAATGTGTGTGGAATAATAACCACAGGGAACATTTCCCTAATATGCATAACATACATAACCTTAATAATTCTAATTCATGCTTCAACTAGCAATATAAACCGCCTGGACTTCATTAGTGCAATTTTATTATTATTAATTTAATATTCAAGTTCAAGTTCGGCTGTGCCGAATTTTCGATGCCCACCACCAATTTTATGTACTATGCGAAATTTCATTACATAATACATAAGTATAATGCTACCTACCACTTGTATTAGCTTTTAAGTTTCATTGATAGCAGAATATGTGAGAAGCGGGCGTTCAAGAAGGCGTGTCGAAGTAATTTCTGCTAAAAAACTTACCTAAGATATTTGCTTATAAAAGGTCCTTTATAATTCAACAATCTTTGTCTCTAGAGAAATTACTTGAATTAACGCTTATACGCCGTTTGAGGGCATGTCACCTTCATTTTATAGGATTGTAATTACATTGATCTAAAAACTATATACGCAAAATTTCATCATCATACCTCTAATTCTGTCGGTTTTATGAACTTTTCAATTCCATTGATATGTAAAAATATGTAAAAAGTGGGCGTTTAAGTAGGCGTGTCAAAGTAGTCTCTGCTAATGAATTCAACTTAGATTTCCTAATACAGAGAGTCCTTTAGTCTTCCAAAATCTGTGTTCATAGAGAAATTTTACGAATTTGAGATAAAGCGTTAAATGAGGAGGTAGGCGTAGAAGTAGGCGTGTCACTTTAATTTTCTGTTATTACAAATCTATTGAACAAAAAGCAATGTTTGCAAAACTTCATAATCGTACATCTAATTTTGTGAATTTTATTACATGTTATATTTTTTAAATATACCGAAAAAGACACTGTGCGGTATAAATTTTCTTACATTTTGATCTTTAACTCCTTTCCTCATGTATAGATTTGAGCCATTTTCAGGGAGAAATATTGTTTTACTTAGGAAATGAACATCGCTCTGCGTCAAATGCCTACCTACTCTTGCATTAAGTGCCATAACTCTCTTCCTAATATACCGATTAAGCCTATTTGCAATACCAAGCATTCTTTATGTATTAGGAAAATTCCCGAAAAATTTTATCCCCCCAAGCCTTTCGGTTCGAGCTCTATCGTACTTTCAACCGACAGACAGACAGACGGACAGACATAGCTAGATCATCCTAAAATAAAACAAGGACTCAGAAAATATATACTTTATGGGGTCTAAAATATACATTTCGATATGTTACACGCGGCATGACAAAATTAATATTTCCCCCACACCATTTTTTTTTTGTGGTGGGTATATAAACACAGGCATTTTTTTAGTACATTTACCTTCAAATGTCAATTAATAATTAAAACATAAAACTTGGCACCACTGGTGAATGGTATAAAAAAATGATCAGCTGATTGAATACCAGTATTTTATTAATATTAAATATATTCACTGAATATTAGCAAAAAAATCTCTAAATATATTTTTAGAATTTTAGTGTGATAGAAATTTAGCTTTATCGAGTTACAGAATAAGAATGCAGAGTCGTTTAATTGGAAACTCAGGCTCAATCTCTAAATATATTTCTAAGAGTTTTAGCGATAGTGATTTAATTTTTAGCGAGTTGCAGAGTAAAATTGCAGGCAGGACTATATTATTCTCTTTTCGTTTCTACAAAACCAATACAATTTTTTATTAACATCAATATTATTGTCAATAGAATTTCTTTGTAAAAATTGTTGTTGTTATTTTGTTGCAAATATATTTAAGCATTTTTGTCAAAACGGCGTCATACAGACTCTACTTGACTGTTTGTGTGGTGCAGCGAACTACCACGGTAATATTTAAGCATTAGGCAACATAAATTTTTGTTGATAAAATTATCTTATTAGTCTTAAAATAAATATTATTTGTGTAGAGTATTAATAATAAGTACCACCCTAATTTAAATTGTTTCTAACACAATACTTAATTGAACTCTCGCTCAATTGTTGCACAACATACACTCGTACACATGCAACTTATAAGAAACTAGCTAATACCCGGTGTGCTTCGCCACCCCCATCGTAATGAAATAAAAATTTTATAGTTCAAAACTATATTTATTTTGCAAGTGCCACGCCTATTATTACTAAATCAACCATTTCTTATTCAAATAATCATATAGACGTCAAAGTGTCTCTTGCAAAATTTGGGTACTCTAACTATTATCGCTTCCCGAATATACGAATTTTAGTATTCAATTGCTATGAGAGCTGCCACGCCCACTATTTTTAATGTACAAATTTTTTTCAGAAATGTTTATTTGGGTGTCAAAGTTGCTCTTGCAAAATTTTAGTTCTCTAATCGATATCGTTTTCCAAATATACGAAATTTAGTATTTAGTTCATGTGGCCACGCCTACTACTGAAAGTCCGTCCATTTTGTACCTAAATGTTCGTGTGGATGTCAAAGTTTACCGTACTTAATTTGAAGACTCTAGCTGCATTAACTTTCGTTATATATAATATTTAATACTTATTCTTAAATAGGGCGTGGCATCCCGCCCGCTTACAATTTTAAACCAAAGTATAGCCTACAGTTCCTTTCAGACGTACAGAAAGATTCTGTGAAAATTTCAAGGAAATCGGTCCAGCCGTTTCACATTCTATAAAGCACAAACAAACATACAAACACACATTGTTTTTTATATATATAGATACATAAAAAAGTTGAGGAAACTGAAAACCAATATAAAAATTAATAAATACCCTTTTTAACATTTCCATCTAAATTGTTTTGTTTATTATTTATTTAAATAAACATTCACATTAATTTATCTAAATAAACAAAAACACTTGTACACTGATACACACTTTTAAAATGCAACTGCTGACCACAACCTTTTATTAGTCCTAAAACCGTAAATTTATAACATGAACTTTCGTTTACAACAACACACCCTAACAAAAAAACAACAACAAAAAATCCTTCTAAAAGTGGTTTTAAATGTTGGAAATTTCTTAATTGTTAGAATGGAAGTGGAAGGGTGTGTAACCGAAACCATAAACCATTTTTTATTGTGGCCAAATTAAATGTAAATAAAACTGGTACATGTGTAAATAAGAATTATTTTGTTGTTGTTGTTGTTGTTTTACATTTTAGTACAAAAATAGTATATTTAAAAGGATTATAAGAACAAGTGGGTTTAGTAAAAATAACAAGGAAAATTATGTTTAAAAATAATTTAAGGAAAATAATCTACTTGTTAAACCCAGAAAACCTCATAACCAGCCATATGTTTGAAAGGCAATGGGTACACTCAAAGAAAAAGCATGGTAACGACACACAGTGAGACAACGCCGGCATTAAATACAAGGAGTAATTGCAGAGTTCTGAAATTTTGCACAGGTTACTTTTGAGACAATTCCAGTTTAAAAAAAAAAAATTAAGAAAATTCGCCCACTTTTACGCCCACCTCCCATACAATCGAAATTTGTAAAATGCCGTATTGTCCGTAATACTTAAGGTATAACTTTAAACTTAGGTATACTTGAATGTTATATTGTTACAAACATTATCGGAATAAAGTTTTGGACTTTGGCCCACTTTTACCCCCACCCCCCATACAACCTCAACATAAAAAAGTGCCATATTTTCTAAAATATTTTAGGTACAATCTTCAAATTTGATATTATTATTATTTATATAATTTAAAATGTTTCATGCAAAAATTACAATAACACGCCCACTCTTACACCCACTTCCCATTAAAATGCAATAAAAAAGAACAATTTTTTTTCATTCTATCAGTAATTTTTTAATATCATCATGGTATTCTAATTTTTTCAATATCTTTATTGCTATCGATCCAAATATCAGAAATTGCACTATAAAAAATTATTGAATTATCCATGACCTTGTAAACTTTTTTAACACTTTATATAAACTTGTATAAACTTGCACTCTCAAATATGTAGATTGTGAATTAAACATATATTTACTTACATAATTGCAATTACCGTTTGTTGATCAATAATATTTAAAACAACAACAATGTAATATTTTTTTACAGTTTGTTTTTAAAAAGTTTGTGAGCACAATATAAAATATCAAACAAACAATTAAAAAAAACAAATTCAAAATTTGTAAACATGCTATTGCATGCTAACATACTTATTTACATACGTATAGCGACAAAATGTGCACGTTGAGTATTTTTTGTAGTTTTTTGTACGTTTAAAGTACTTTTGCAAACTTTTGCTATATGTCCTCTACTTTAAATGAAAGCTGAGACTTCAATCTTTCATTTGATATAAGTCTGCACCTAGGGCGAGGGGCTGCTCTATATTTCCTAGTCCATTGAAAATGCAAAATGTTAAATTTTTACACCACAATTCTGTTGTAAAGAAATTTTTTTTTGTGTTTCTTTTTTTAAATTTATTTTTTTATTTACTCATTCTACAACAACTAAATTAATTAAAAAAATACTTTAAGGTTATATTTATTATGTATTTTTTTATTGATAAGCTTTTGAAAATTACATATTGAACCAACATATTTCAAGCGCGTTAGCATACCTCAACTTTGACTTGCTCTAGACCAAAAAGTAATGAAGTTATGAATCTCAAATTTCAGGGAATTGTTACTCATATATCTGTTAATATACTGTGAAAATTTCATCCAAATTGGACGACACGCCAAAAACTATTTTTTGCCGCTGTTACTTTAGAGCTGTCTCACTGTGCGACATGATCACGATGGTCATATTATATTTGCTTTAAAAATATATGGTTGTCGAAACCAGTAAAAGTTACTTTTGTTTCATTTCATCATATACTTTGTCACAATAATCAAGCATTTGTTTGAATTGTATCATTTAATGTTTGCTTTTCATAAGAATTTTAAAATGGTTATCATTTAAAAATAGTATGATTTAAAAAAAATAATTTGACAAAAATAACATTATATTCAAAAGCATTAAAAACTACAAATAATCATTAAATAATGGGTGAGACAACCGTATGATTACAAATTAATCAATCATAATATGATTTCAACTCCTGATTGCAATCAAATTATTTCAATCATATTTATTCTTGCTGAATAAATTTTTATTATTTTAAAAGTTTGAAAAGTAAAAGAAAATTTACAAAATTTAAAAACATTTTGGTATAAAAATTGCAATTAAATTGGTAAGTACAATCAATATGTGTATGTTACAGCAAAAGACAATAATTTGCCGTAAAAAAGCAAAAATTGTCGATTTCAATTGTAGTCATATAAATGATTATTGAATGATACTTTAATTAAACATAATAATGATAACTGGTAACCATTATATGTTTTGACGATAATCATACAATTCAATCATAGTTTGTTGCTCTTCGATTATGGTTACCACAACCATATTTTTTCTTTGCGTGTATTAAGGAAAATGTAAATGCTCAAACAGAATTCCGACGTAACGTAGTTTTCTGTGCCACGAGGTATCTTAAATAAGTTGCACAATTTAATCCCGAGATGAAATCGATTTTAATTTCAGAACGTATTTCCTTATTTAATTTATTTAGGAGACTTAATCGTCCAACAATGTGGCCATATTTTCATTAAAATTTCTTGAATATATTTTCCAGAGCTTTCTCTCAGAGTTCGACTATTTCGGAGTGAACAGTGCGCCTCAAATGTTTCTTTAAATTCGGCATTCAGTCTCTCCAAATCCAAATCTATAAGTTCCAGACTTCCATCTGGTTTTGGATAAATTTCAAGGTTGTGTTATAGACGTAACTTAACGTTATGTCAATCTGTCTTTCCTTATTTCTAAAAGTTAAAGAGTCCGTGGTGGATGGGTTAAGGTCATGAAAATATAGCGATGGTCCGAATAAAAGTTTGAGTCAGTAACGTGCCAATCGCAAATCCTATAAAACAATCTATCTCCACATATAGTCACATCAACCATTTACTTCCTTCATAATTATATTATGAAAAGTAGGCTTATTAACAGAGTTAAGAGTGAATAAATCATTTGAATTTAAGAATTCTTCTCTCTCTCTCTTTCTGCTCCCATTACAGTTAGAGCTGCCCTAAGGGAGGTGGTGCGAGTTCGAATCACAGTCTATTTAAATATTACCACCTGTTTTTTTGGTCGACGAAATGTTACCTCTTAAGTCCAAAGTTGATGTAATGTCAAAGCTTCAGAAGGTAGATACACCGATGTCAGCAATAATTTGAGTGTGTCATGTGTCAACATGATTCATCGTAATAACCGCCGATAATGCTTATACATCGATAACTAGCTGACCCGGTCCGTGTTGCTGGCCCTAAGCAAACATTAGTGTTATATTACCACACAATTTAAATTGAGCTTTTAACGAAATTTACGGCCTTCAAATAAAAATCCATGGAAAATCTATCATAAAGTTTTTTTACAGAATAACTTACTGATGGTGTATGTACGGGCTCAATCTAAAAAGGCAAATTTGAAATTATATTTATTTATTACTTCATCTTAAGGCCAGCGGCGAGACAATATTTTTGGTTTCTTTATTTAGTGTGAAAACGTAAAAATTTGTTGGCGTGCCAACTCGGGAGCAAGCCACATACAACTGGAATTTTCCAAAATTAAGCCAGCAATAGTCAATGATTGGCTTTGTGCTTTTTTGATGGTAATAGCAAAGGCAAGACGCGAAGGAAATAAGAGCCGCTTGAATTGGAATGGTAAATCGTTGGAAACTATCGAAATTCGTGGAATAAATACGTCTTCGCCATTAAATCTGCCACCGATGATTGTTGCCTCGATTAAATTTGGTGCACAGTTTTTGATGGTCAATCTGGTTCCGTTGCATAACTTTGGTGAGTTTAAGTTGCGAATACGAATTACCGGTGATCCAAACTTTAATGTTAGTACATGCGGTGGCATTTCGGGTGGTTCCAATGAATTTAAAAATTCAGTGGGATAATTGACGGCTTGTTTTTCATCCATCACTGTGTCGATCAATTTGTATTTGATTAATTTACCGGGCAGTTTCAATTGAATTTGCTGTAAATATTTTTTGTAAATAAACCGAAAACTCGGATTTTTGATTGCAACATTTCGAAAGTTTTAACATTTTGATATTGGATCATTAATTATATAGGTTTTTTGTAAAAGTCTTCGGAACTACATAACCGATTTAAGAGTTTGAAAAAAAGCAAACAAAATAAATATATGTATATGTCATTGGTGGTGCCACGCCCCTCCACCCGCAGGCCGACAATCAAAAATCAGACTTCACAGTGTCACCCGCCTAAATATGCTGAAGATTTCCTGAAAATTTCATCAAAATCGGCTTAGCCGTTTTAGAGACTTTTTCATTTATGAGAATTTTGTGCAAATCGCGACTTAATATTAAAGTTGTGAATATGATTCGTTAATGAGAATGTCATTCTGATGATTTCGCTCAAATTCGTCACAAGACAAGTACTGTGTAAATGTATTGTAGTGTTACAATGAAAAACTATGTGCAACTACACACATACTGGAAAAAATGTAACACCTTTTGTGTCTTTAGAAAGTTTTGTTTTTGTTGGGTTACGTATGTCACTCATGCACATGCACACACACTTACTTTTCAATTTACATACTGACACTCTTATTGTGTGCACTCATACATCATATAGTACCTTCGCTCTAAAAAACACGTCCGCATGTAAGTAAAATATGTTTAACATTGTTGTTTCTTTCCTTTGTTGGCTGCTGCAAAAAAACATGCATCATGTTGTATGACTCAATACCTTTGTTTTGGCTTCACAACCAAAAGATGCTTTGCGTTTTGACTGACTGACTCTTTGCAATTTGGGTTCTTTATTTCATATTTTTGGTTGTTTAACATTTTAATAGAGTTTTTTTTCACAAGGATTCATTTCAATTTTTGTTTTCCCCTTTTAAGTATTTCTGTAACATGTAAAGAGGAGAGCGAGAATACAAAACCTATAGCAGTGTCGGTACTTGTACGTGAATAAGACAATGTTGTCTGTTGTCTTGTGTGTAGATGTTAAGAGGAAATGTGTTTTATGTCTGCTTTTAAAAATAATTTTTGACTTTACAACATGTCAAGTCAAGGTGTTGGCTATAAAACATAATAGTTACTTACAATTCTGTGGCTTGGAGCTAAAAGGGCCAATGTCACTTTTTTGCTCTTTTGAGTTAATCATTGCATTAGATTTGTTTTCTTGCTCTATTTAATTATGGTAGAACAGCTAAAGTCATACTTAACCCAGAACATCTTCATAAATAAAATGCTGGCCAATGTCATTGTGAAAGCATCTATAAAAGTTAAAGTTCAATTCCAATTTTCTCAAAACTTAATATTTTGACATTGGCCCTTTTAGCTCCAAGTCACAGAATTCTAGTGGGATTTCTTTTTAATAAATTTGTTTTTTTTTTTTAATAAATGGAATTTTGTTGTTGGTAAGAAATTTTCAAGAGTTTTAAACATATTTTGTAAATTAAAATTTTATTTAATGATAATGAAGGTAAATGGTTTATAAAAAAAATTAAAATAAACTACACTTCTCTATTTACAGAAAAATTTCCAAAAACCTTTTTAAAAAATTTATGATTTTTAACATTTTTTTTTATAAACGGTGTCTCAGAAAGTATGCACTTTTCAAATTTAGTTTCACTATTTCTGTGCAAGTGGTAACTCTGAAATTTGACAGCTGTCACATATGTTATTTTGGTTAACAAAAATTTAGCGCATAATTTATTTAAAAAAATCGGGAAGTTATCTTAAGACCGCTGGCAAACCTTGAATAAGGTGAGTCAGTGCACCTAATGCTTCAACTATTCTATGTGTCGATGATCAAAAAATTTTAAGAAACTGGAGTGGTTTGCGCAGTAAGTCTTCTGTGCGGGTGTGCCCCGGTGGACTAGTCAGTAGTGTGCTGATCTGCTAGTTTGGGGGTTGCGGGTTCGATTTCCGCCAGAGACTCTGGACTGGTCTGCTTCTCTTTCTCTTCTATTTTAACTATTTTATTTATATGGAGCGCACAACATGTCAATTGGGCATAAGTGTATACCTTTTGTGGGCTTGGGCTTTTAGTGTCCCTCCTTTTCAAACTAACTTAAGTCTCCTGTGCATCAAATTACCGGTCGGTCTTATGAAAACATTCCTGTTGTTAACGAGAGTGTTGCCAAAAACCTTAAAACATCAATTTGGCATCGTTCTCAACAACTTCAAATTTCACGAAGCACTACGCAACGATCTTTCAAAAAAGAACTCCACCTTAATGCGGACAAAATTCAGGTTACTCGGAAACTTAGATCATGGAAAGCGCCGGCAATTCGTTCAATGGGTATTGGAGCAAAGTAAAGTCAATACCGCATTTCTATCTGAATGGCTTCGTGATTGTTCCAAATTTTAAAATTTTGGACTCAGAAAATCCTTATGAATTCCATGAGAATTAAATGCATCCACAACGAACAACTTTTTGTGGCGGATTAAGGTTAGACGACGTAATCGGACCTTAATTTTTCAAAGATGAGGTAGAAATTGCAGTGACTGTAAACGGAATTCTTTACAGAATTATGATAACGGAGTTCTTGTGGTCTCAACTGGATGGCAGGGATCTGGACGACATGTGGTCTCAGCAAGACGGCGCTATCTGCCACAACGCTCATTAAGCCATCCATGATTTACAGCAACAATTTCCACAACAAATTATCTCAAGAAGTTCTGAAGCCAACTATCATCCAAGATCATGCAATATAACCCCAAGCGATTATTTTGTTTGGGGTTTTGTAATGTCTCGGGGTTTTTGCAAATAAACCCAGAAACAATTTCTGAGTTCAAATTCGAGATCCAATGCGTCTCAGTGCAAAAGTAATGAAAAATTTCATGAATAGATTAATGGCCTGCCATAAGAGCCGTGGAGTCCATTTGTCCGATATTTTCGATTTCAAGAAGATTTCTTTTCCTTAACGGAACAAGTTATCTTTACAATCCAATACAAAAATCATAAATATGTTTTTGCGAAATACGTGTCTTTGTTTTAAAATGACAAAATGCATTCCTACTGCGCATTTTTTTGTCTGGAATCTTCTCATTTTCAAGTAAAAGGATTTTTGACAATTTTTGAATTTTTTTTTTAAATAATTATTTTGTTAAGAAAATTTAAAAAATATGTTTTTTCAATATTTTTAAATAAATTTGAAAATTTTAAGAAAATTTTTAATATATTTTAATTTAATAGAAAATCATAAATAAAATGTGTTTTTAAAAAGTATTTGAAACATTTTACTCTTAAGGAAATCTATATATATAAAAGTGAAACTCTGTGTGTGTGTGTGTGTGTGTGTGTTAGCTATAGACTCTGAAACTGTAAAACCGATCGGGCTCAAACTTTGGTAAGTTGTTGTACACATACCGGGGAGTGTTTATGGATGAAAAAAAGTGGACGGGGCCACGCCCATAAAAAATTAGTTATCAGTTTTAGCTGCTTGCACTTGACCGATTTTTCTGAAACTTTGCACACATATCGAGCTGTCATGACTAAATAATTTCGTGATAAGAAAAGTGGGCGGGGCCATGCCTCTAAAAAAGTTTTAATTTTGAGGTACTTGCACTGGACCGATTTTTCTGAAACTTTGCACACATATTGAGCTGTCATGACTTTATAATTTTGTGATTAAAAAAGTGGGCGGGGCCACGCCCATAAAAAAGGCTATAATTTTGAGGTACTTGCACCAGACTGATTTTTCTGAAACTTTGCACACATATTGAGCTGTCATGACTAAATAATTTCGTGATTAGAAAAGTGGGCAGTGCCACGCCCATAAAAAAAAGGTATCATTTTGAAGTACTTTCACTGGACCGATTATTCTGAAACTTTGCACACATATTGAGCTATTATGACTTTACAATTTCGTGATAAGAAAAGTGGGCAGGGCCACACCCATAAAAACAATTTTAGTTTTGAGGCACTTGCACTGGTCCGATTCTTCTGAAACTTTGCACACATATTGAGCTGTTATGGCTTTACAATTTCGTGAATAGAAAAGTGGGCAATGCCACGCCCATAAAAAAAATTATATTTTTTAGGTTTTTTCACTTCAGAATGCATTTCGATTCATTAAGGGGCGTAGCAACGCGCGCCGGGTTTGGCTAGTTTGTAATAAGTTTGAATTTTTAGAAAATGTGTTCCGTTTTCGGAAATTAAAAAACTAATGTTTAATAATTAAATATTAATTTTTTAAAATTTTTTGATATAATTATAATAAGATTCATAGCCTTCTATAAGTTTTTATTGCGACAAATTTTTGTTAAACTTTTATAAATTTTTTAAAAATTTTTCACAGACATTATTTTGTTAACGCCTATGGAGTTGATTTTTTCTTTTATGTGATTTCTGTTGTATTGTATTAAACATAGAGAGTCTCAAATTGATTAAAGCAAAATTAAAAGTTGAAAATTTTCTTATCTTGACTTATGATATTTTGTCTAAAAACCACACATACGTACATAACGATGGCGTAGTTTAGAAAGCGCATATCGATGCCTTACTTCCTCAACCTCGTAACTTAAAAAATACGGTTTTGACTTTTTCATATCAAACGATTGTTTCAGGCTTTAACTAAAAAAGACTAGTATATTTTTACTACTAATATACATAAATACAATCAATTCAATAATTGCATTTAAACCTTTAACCAAACACCGAAGTATAAAAAAATGAACCGTTTTTTTCTCTCCTGAAAAATTTAATTTTTTAAGATACGAGGTTGAGGAAGTAAGGCATCGATATGTTAAACTTTAAAGAAATCGCATTTTTAACGTTTTCTAATAGTACATATAGAAACACATCACCCTTTAAGAAATTGAATGAGCTGGGTCTACACGTAGCAATTGTCATTGCTAAGCATAAGCAAAAACGTTGGCAGAATAACAGCACTTTATTGTTAAAGTATGTCTTCTTTTTTTGATTAAGTGGAGAACACAACACAAGTAATTTATTTATAAAACTTAAAAATTTTTGTTTCAACTTTTATGTTTTTTTGGAATATCTCACTTTTAAGTTATTATTATCAGGTAAACTTGAAAATGAAACAGCTCATTGCGGCAATAATTGCTCAAGCAATCAGCAAGTATGACAGCGGTCTACACGCCGCAATTGCTATGGACGCAATGAAATTTGAAAATTGCGGCAATAAATATTGCTACGTGGAGACCCCGGGTAATTCAGTTCATTCTTTTAAAATTTATTTAGTTTTTTCCTCCACTGCAGTTGTAATAAATCGAGATAAGTCTTTTTTATATTAAGCCATCGTTATGTATGCATGTACATACAATTTTAAATAAATTATTTACTAAATTTCCAAAAGATTTTCTCATCGTTGAAATGATTTTAATGTGTTTATTATCGGTTGCACTGTGCAATGATTTAAAATAAAAATCCTTAGCATCACTGCCATTTTTTCTTTAGCTAATTTGCATACATTCATTAACATATTTTTGCCAACAAGAAAAAATAAAAAATGTTTGTCTTTGCCATTGTGGCTTATTACCTACTCTCGTGTGTAGTTATATTTGTTTTCTGTAACTTACGTGCTGTAAGCGTTTGCGATTCTTGGTACTTACCCACACCGACAACATATTCACGCATTCAGCTTTTTGACACGTTTCCCAATTAAATTTTAATTTTCTACCTTCAAAACCAACAGTAATAAAATGCAAAAAATATACACGCATTTGTACCTTATTAAAGGAATAGCTGTCATTTTTATACAAAACTGCATACATTTATACATACATAGATATGCATGTACGTATGTACCCTGCCAGCACATTAATCTTGAATATTAGTGGCTAAATAGTCACTATTTTCTATCTACTATATGATTCATTATATTTTACAATCGATTACTGTGACGTTCCATTCTGTTGCGTGTGTTGGTTGAAATCAACTTTTAGAAGCAACCATGTGTTTCTCAGATCTGTGTATGGTATCAATCTTTTGGAAATATCCGGAAATGAATCGCTATTGAAATTCAGCACAATCGCCCCATAACTTTCTGAGATATGAGCAAATAAACACGACTGCCTCAGTTTTTTCCCATATTTTTACCACCAAAATTAAAATTTTTCAGCCATATTATAATTTATAGGTACCGTTGCTACTATTTGTAGATATAATATGGATCTAGGGATATTCGTGAAAAATTTTGGATAAAGCGTCCTCTAATCGGTAAAGTTATAAGCAAAATTTTTTTGGAAAAATATATATGCCAAAAATTTACAACCAAAAATCAAATTTTGTTCAGCTTCTAGACAACCGAGAGAGTCAATATTGGTATCATCTGAAAGGACTTGACTAGCGCAATATAAGCACTATAAAAAAAATTAATATTCATGTTGGCCGCCACTACGAAATGGCAAACAATAAATTTATCAAATCTGGTATTTTGAAATGTAACTTCGATAACCCCCTCAATATTGGTATCAAATGAAAGGGCTTAACCAGTAGAATACAGTATATGATTAAAAAATTTAAAATCCAAGATGGCGTCTAAAACAAAATGGCGGAAAATTTTTTTTAACCCCATCAATATGGGTATCAAATGAAAGGGCGCTTGACTAGTAGAATACAGATAACTACGTAAAAAGGGTGGCGTCGGTAATAATAATGAAAAATGGCGTATAACATGAAATATACATATGAAGGTTAAGCTACGATGTGGGATTATACCTATGTACATGATGGTGAAGTGAATTATCAGATTCGGTTCGGCCAAACATAGCACACTTACTTGTTGTGTTTGTTATTTCTGCTTATCTGCCCTAAATAACAAATAAAAAATTATTAAGCGTACGTTTGAGCATATTACCACGGATCGAATCATATCATAATCCATTAAAAATACCCATTTTTAGTTTTGGGTTTTTCTGCTCGTGGTAGGTCACTTTTTGTCAGTTTTATTATTTTCAAAAGAAATTTGTTAAATTTTTGTTTTTATACCCTTCACCTGTGGTGCACAAGGGTATATATAGCTTTGTCATTCCGTTTGTAATTTCTACAATTTTCATTTCCGACCCCATAAAGTATATATTTTCTGAAAGCTTATGAATAGAGGAGTCGATTAAGCCCTGACCGTCTGTCCGTCTGTCCGTCTGCCCGTCTGTCCGTGTGTTGGTTGAAATCAACTTTTAGAAGCAACTATATGTTCCTCAGATCTGTATATGGTATCAATCTCTTGGAAATATCCAGGAATGAATCGCTATTGAAATTCAGCACAATCGCCCCATAACTTTCTGAGATATGAGCAAAAAACCACGACCACCTCGTTTTTTTCACAATTACAACAACAACATACATACATACATACATGTAAAAAACATACCAAACAAAAAAAAATTACAAAAAAAAAAAATATTAAAAATAAGAAAAAAATAATAAAAAAAACTACAAAAAAAAAAATTTTAAAAAAATTTAAAAAAAAAATTTTAAAAAATTTTTTAAAAATTTTTCTAAAAAAATTTTTTAAAAAAATTTAAAAAAAATTTAAAAAAAATATAAAAAAAATAATAAAATATAAATAATATATTAAATAAAATAAAATAAAATTTTTTTGGCTCAGCTGGGATTCGATGCCACATTTATTCTAACGTGTACGTATGCACGTATTTTATATGGGATGAATGGTGATACAAACAATTGTTATTGCATGACTACACGTTGTGAAGGGTATATAAGATTCGGCACGGCCGAATATAGCACTGTTACTTGTTTTACTTGTATATAAAATTTATGGAGGCCTCAATGTCGAGCACACATCCCTACAAGAACAGTAACGGTCATTTGACCGGTTATATGACTGGTATTAGTGACTGATATATCGGTTAAAGTTTCTATTAGTTTCTTAAGGGCAATGTGAAAAAAATGACTGAAACTTTTGTGTACATGTGATTTTGCGTCTTTCTCTTACTTATTAGTTCTGTCGACTGCAAAACATATATCTGGACTACTTACACTACAGCCTTTTCTAATCAAATATAATGTAAATAGTAGTCACACTTAACGTATTTATATATCGGTCAAAGCTAACTAGTCACACTTAACGTATATATCGGTCAAAGCTAACTCGTACAATAAAACAACTTTATTATCTTTTATATTATTTATTATTATATTTTTCATTACATCACGTTTTTTATCACAATATTTCACGTTAATTTCACTGCTTCCTGCTCATTTTAATCCTTTTCCATGGTATTAGCGTGATTGGTATTATGGCTGAAATTACTAAAAGTAGAAATTATGAAAATATGCAAAGACATATACATATTTATGTTTGGCCGCTACCTTTCGTACTTACCTTTTATTTCTCGAGTATTTTATAAAAAACCTGGTCGAAAGAACTGCAAATTATTTAATAAAAATTACTTTTTTTTAACACTGAATTAAAAATTTTACACAATAATTTTACAAATTTTTTTTTAAACGTCAAAAAATCAACATACATTATTTGTCTCACTCTTGCATACGCATTATTTTTCCTGTAGCAGGAATTATGTATTAAATTGATGCAATAGTGTTAGTACAAACATTTTGTATGTGTTAGTTTCAGTCATTCGTTTCTTGTAGGGTTATTTGCTTATGAGCTGAAGATTTCTGTTAGAGCAAATGAAGTAAAGTGAAGCAAATTACAAATGTATACAATTAGTTGTTGTGTTGCAAAAAACAATGTACTTTGATCTCATTTGCATTGTTTACGCTACCCTTACTGAGTAGCCTAAATATAATAATAAATATAAACATACATATAATAGCAATAAATAATAACAACAAACCAGGTAAACTTTTCTATCAAATAAAATTTTATTTCGTTACATGTTAGTGTATTTTTGGATAGTAAATGATTGAAGGGTATGTGTAGCTTTTGCACCGTAACTCTCTTAATAATAAAAACAAAAATACAAAACAAGCAAGAACAAATTAACCAGTTTTCACGTCAAATGTAAACTGATGCCAGTACAGATGTGAATGATAACCGTAACGCAGTACCATAAGTGTGTGAAGAGTTATACATGCATTAGAATGGTTCAACTTTTTATATCAATAACCTGTGATCATTCCATTTGTAAATTCTTCGATATTCATTTTCGACACCGTAAAGTATATTTTTCCTGAAAGTTTGAAAAGAGGGGAGTCGAATGAGCAATTCGTCTATCTGTGTTGTGGTTGAAATCCATTTGAAAATATTCGGAAATTAATCGATATTAAAATCCTGTATCGCCCCATAAGTTTTTGAGATATAGGCAAATAAACACGACTGTCTGTTTTGTTTCATGCCTATAAGGCTATTCGTAAAGAATTTGTCACTTATAAACAAAGAAATTCCTCCATATTACGATTAACTTATGAATTTTTATGTCTTGGGCTTGACTAACAGAATACCGTAAACTATGTAAAAAATGTAAATCAAAGATGGCGTCAAAAATAACAAAGCAAAATTGTGCATAACTTAAAATCTTAATTATAGACGATTAGGCCATTATTTACTATTCAGGCTTGAGTTCATATTGTTAAAAATTTCTTTTTATAAAGAACTTAAATTGTGACAATGAAAGAATAATATAAAAAAAATATATTTTTGCCCACACTACCGGAGTGCAAGGCAATTTTCAAACCAGGTACGGTTTCACCATCAGGGCTCTTTAAAAAGTGGTTTAGTTTAGCAACAATTACATTGATTTTTTAATTTTTTTTTTGCCACAAAGAGTAAGAATGTAAATTGCCAACAGCAACCGTTTTTTGTGTTTGGGATTATAAAATATGAGTGCAAGCCTAAACAAATTAAAAATATTGGTTAAATTTATGAAATCTATATATATAAAAGTGAAACTCTGTGTGTGTGTGTGTGTGTTAGCTATAGACTCTGAAACTGTAAAACCGATCGGGCTCAAACTTTGGTAAGTTGTTGTACACATACCGGGGAGTGTTTATGGATGAAAAAAAGTGGGCGGGGCCACGCCCATAAAAAATTAGTTATCAGTTTTAGCTACTTGCACTTGACCGATTTTCCTGAAACTTTGCACACATATCGAGCTGTCATGACTTAATAATTTCGTGTAAAGAAAAGTGGGCGGGGCCACGCCCCTAAAAAAGTTTTAATTTTGAGGCACTTGCACTGGACCGATTTTTTTGAAACTGTGCACACATATCAAGCTGTCGTGACTTTATAATTTTGTGACTAAAAAAGTGGGCGGGGCCACGCCCATAAATTTTTTTTTATCAGTTTTAGCTACTTGCACTGGACCGAATTTTCTGAAACTTTGCAAACATACTGAGCTATCATGACTTTACACTTTTGTCCTTAGAAAAGTGGGCAGTGCCACGCCCATTAAAAAATAGGTATCATTTTGAGGTACTTGCACTGGACCGATTTTTCTGAAACTTTGCACACATATTGAGTTGTCATGACTATGCAGTTTCGTATTAAGAAAAGTGGGCAGTGCCACGCCCATAAAAAAAGGTATAATTTTGAGGTACTTACACTGGACCGATTTTTCTGAAACTTTGCACACTTATTGAGCTGTCATGACTATATAGTTTCGTAATTAGAAAAGTGGGCAGTGCCACGCTCATAAAGAAAAAGTTATAGTTTTTAGCCTTGCACTTGATATTCGATTAAAATTTAGAATGCGATTAAAATTCATGAAGGGGCGTAGCAACGCGCGCCGGGATTGGCTAGTATAAAATAAAATTTAAAACAGATGGTATTTTGTGTAAGACATTATTAATTTATATTTTTTAATTTATTGTAAAGCAGAAGAAAAACAATTATTTAATATTAATTAATAATGTTAATAAATTAAAAATGCACAAATACTTAAAAGTTAATTTGTTTAATAAAAAAAATTTAAAAAAAAAATTTTTTTTTGTACCCCCCTAATACTTTTGATAAGTAGATAATATTACCTAGATATACATTTAGCCTTAAACCCAGTCATTTATAACGCACGTACTTGGGGAAAAAGTTTCTTTTACCGCAGTACAGCAAAACAAAACCTAAATGTGTTGCAAAAACTCTTCTATTCATTTTCCATATTTTGTTTTGGTTGCATTTACCACTGGATCATATATACAGTCAAGGTTTCTGTTTGTCTGATGCTTTATACATACATATGTTTGTATGTAAGTGATATACACATATATTTGTATTATAGATGTGCGATTATAGTATAAATGTATTTCCGATTAAGCTTAATCATCAGAATGCAAACAATGATGCCAGATTTTAGGAAAATTAGCGAAGAAGAAATAATGATTTTCATTAAGGATCTATTTTTTTTTTGTCTTCTGTTTTTAGGTGAATAATTTTAAATTTGATCGTTTTACAAAACAGGAAAAAAATTTTTTAAATAAATCTGTGATTTTCATGGGCAACCGCGTATTCTACACAATAAAATAAAATACAATACAATATTTTTATACCCTTCACAGTGAGTGTAAGGGTATATATAGGTTTGTCATTTCGTGTGAAATTTCTTCAATATTCATTTCCGACCCCATAAAATATATGAATATGGGAGTCAGTTAAGCACTCCATCCGTCAGTATGTCCATGTGTATGTTGAAATACACTTTTTTAAAGCCCCAAGACATTTTCAAGACCAAAAGGTAAGGTACCAAAATATTAGAAATATTCGGGAGCAGATCGATATTGAAAATTGGAAAAATCGCTCTATAAATAACTGAGATATGATGAAAAAATCAGACCATCTCGTCTTTTCACAAATCCCAGTTAAGAAAAAAAAAATTGTTTTTATTATATTTTTATTTTTTTTTAATTTTATTTTTATTGTTTTTATTTTTATTATTTTTTTATTTTTTATCTTTTTTTTTAAATATACATACATAAACCCAATTTATTATTTTACAATGGGATGATTTTAAGCGGATAAAGTCATTTAAAGATAACGAAACATATATGATTGTATGTACGTATTTCATATTGATGAGATGAATGGTGATATAAACAATTGCTGTTGAATGACTACACGTTGTGAAGGGTATATAAGATTCGGCATAATAAATAAATTTTTATGAATTTATTTACTATGTTTATATAAAAATATTTTTTAATTTATTTAATCATTTTGTCTATAACACAAGAATATACTTTCTAAAATTTTATTCTCTTAGACAAGTTAGCGACATCGCTTCATACCTATGTCCGTTTGTAAAAAACACAATATATCTTTGACGAAAAATTCATTATTTGCAAAAATTAAAAACTCTTATGCATTAAAATCACCCTTTAACACTTTTTCCGCGGAAAGCAAACTCAATTTAAATCATTTACCCAATATGTACACATTTTTAGTACTCCCATCTCCCATAAGATTACAGTAAGTCTTGATCTGGCATCTCTATCATTACTATTCTAATTGTAGAGTTTGTGTGTATGTTTTTTCTTCCCATTTTGTTTACAATTATGACGACCAACAACTTGTTGTTTTGCTTGTTGCCATTAAGTTAAGTTGCTGTTGGAACCCTTTTATGAGATGTTTTTCTTTTGTTTTTGCAGTTGTCAATGTTGCAAACATTTTATTTAGTTGCTATTCCATTAATAGTTTTTATACCCTTCACCTGTGGTGCACAAGGGTATATATAGCTTTGTCATTCCGTTTGTAATTTCTACAATTTTCATTTCCGACCCCATTAAGTATATATTTTCTGAAAACTTAGAAGAGTCGATTAAGCCCTGACCATCTGCCCGTCTGTCCGTGTGTTGGTTGAAATCAACTTTTAGAAGCAACTATATGTTCCTCAGATATGTATATGGTATCAATATCTTGGAAATATCCAGGAATGAGTCGCTATTGAAATTCAGCACAATCGCCCCATAGCTTTCTGAGATATGAGCAAAAAAACACGACCACCTCGTTTTTTTACACAATTACAACAACAACATACATATATGCATACATGTAAATAACATGCCAAAAAAAAAAAAAATTACAAAAAAAAATTAAAAAAAATTTTTTTTAAAAAAATAAAAAAAAAAATATAATAAAGTATAAATAATATCTTAAATAAAATAAAATAAAATTTTTTTGGCTCAGCTGGGATTTGATGCCACATTTATTCTAACCAGTATATATGTATGTATGTACGTATTTTATATGAGATGAAAGGTGATACAAACAATTGTTATTGCATGACTATACGTTGTGAAGGGTATATAAGATTCGGCACGGCCGAATATAGCACTGTTACTTGTTTTTGTTGCTTTTGCAAACATATTATTAGTCTATTTAAGGCCATGACTGACTATCCTACAAAGTCGTGCGATTATGTCAAATAAAAATCTGATAGTTTTCTGTCCTACATGAAAAAATCGCAACAAAATGTGTTATTGGATGCCACACTGTCATACTTGCTTAGAAAAAGCAACTCTGATCGCACAGACTCTATTATTTTATGAAAATTTTCAAAAGATTATCAAATCGGACACACATGTCAAAAAATCTGTCACACATGTGCACTTTGTGTCCACACTATCACACTTTCTAAACACACATACAATTTTTGACATATCGAACGACTAAATCTGATAATCAGTCATGGCCTTTACTAAAGCCTTGCATTATTTTGTTTTCTTTTTTTTTTCATTATTAAAGATAAACAACAGAACATGCATTGCACACGTACATTCTATTGCTCAATTCACAAGAAGTTGTATGTCGTAGTAGTTGTACATGCTTTGTTTATAATTTATACATTAATTTTTTATACCTACTACAATTACAACAATTTTGCCTATATTTATAGAAAGTCGTTTGCCTATATTTATAGAAAGTCAAAGTAAGTAGGTACTCTCGCGGTTTTTTTCAATATGAAGAAGTGGATGTCTTACAACCTACGACTCCTACGACAGGTTGTGAATTGAGAATATATGTTATACTTATGTACATACATAATCGGAAAGTTTTATATAAATATGGCAAAGTATTACAACCGTCATTCGTCGGCGTATTTAACTGAAATCTACGTTACGACGGAAAAGGTTTACAAAATATACATATACTTTGTAAATGGATATTTAATCAACATAAATAAATAAAGTGAAAAGTCAGATGATAGCTGTCAAACTACTGTACAGAAAAAGTAAAATATTTTCTAACTTTAGTATTTGGCGTTGACCAAAGTGTTGAAGGATGACTCATAACGGATTCTAATGCCTCGGCCATAAATCAGCGAGTCAATTGCTGCGTTATCAGGCGCATGGATTTTACGCTGAAATTATATACTTAAATAAAAGTGACAGCATTATACCTAAAATAGTAATGTTAACTGATTTTGTTTAAAGCAAAATTGGATAAAAAATCGCTAGAATAAGTCAAACATAACTTCTTAACAGCTACGAAAACAATAATAAGTAGTTGTCTTGTAGCCAACTTCACTATCTAACGTTTTGTTAATAAAACTCACTAAATATTAACAAAATTGGAGATAAAATCGCTATATTAGTTTAACAATAGCTAAAATGGTATTACTTTTAAAAAAAAATTACAAAAGCAAACAAAAACAATAACCTTTGTTTCGCAGTTAACTTTTCTACATAACGCTCTGTCAAAATCATATTTTTTAATTTCAAAGCATTAAATTCGCTATTTAAATTTTTGAAATATAGGCAATACTTGTCTGTGGCTGTTTGTAACAATGCTTTCGAAATTGGCTCTATAGCAAATCGTGAGTAAAGTGATTTTTTTCTAATTTCAATAAAACGTTTAAGAATAAAATAACAAACTGAAACTTAACCCTTAAAAAACTGAATGACTTCTGTAAGTGTATACAGGGAAAGGTGGTTTTAGGTTACGTAAACTCAAATATTTATTTGAGTTTCTTTATGTATGCGACCTCCAATGACATCGCTCCTTTAAAAAATACAACTAGTACAGGCACTGTGTTTAAGTAATGGGTGTCGAAATTTAAAGTATCACTAACCGATATAATTTTTAACCGGAACCTATTTGTAATAAACAGAAATAAAAATAGTTTAAGATTTAAAAAAACCCTTTTTTATTGAAATTTAAGTGCTACCTCAAATTTGGACACCGTTTATTTAAACTTATTTATTAAAGAAAGTTTTTGCAGGAAAGATGTAATAAAATGAAGCATGTTGACCTTAAAGTCTAAACTCAATAAAATTTACTTATTTACATATAGAAATTAATTATATAAATTTTACACCAAAACAAATGTAGAATTTTCATTTCCTTTTTTAATAAAGTAAAAAAGCTAAATTTTTTTTGGCGTTATAACGATAAGCGTCTAAATTTAGCTAGGGACAAATTCTATTGTTCTTGTTAAAAATTTTATACTAAAAGCCCAGAAAACTCGCACGTTCTACTTAAATTTTATAGCTACAGAGTGCCGTGTTTTCGCTCCTGATAAAAAAGATATGACATTTTGTTTACTTGTTATTAAAAAACTATTTAATGACTTCATATGGTTACCTTCAAGTTTTAGAAATTAAATTGTTACACCTTCGAGCATTTTGTAATTTGTGAAATTAAACCTTATTCAAGTCGTTAACGTATTATTTAATTATAAAAGTAAACCCTTTTTCAATGTGATTTGATATTGTTTACAATTCATTATTATTTTATTTTAATTTTTATTTTTATTTATGTTTGTTCATTTTTTTAGTACCTTTTTAAAAAATGTTCATGTTTCTTTGGATGCTAATGTTGGCATCACTGTAAATAACCTTCGACAGTATAACAGCAACAACAATTACAATAACAATAATGAAACTTAACCGTAAGCCTCATTTTTGTTATTGTTATCATTATTAAGCTGCTTTTTGTTGTTTGTGATTGTTGTTGTTTCAGTTATACAAATTTTATACAACGGTAAAAAGGAGTGTTATTGTTTGTTGTTTTTTAACTTGGGTATTTGTGTGTTTGTAGGATACGTTTGTAATGTTGCTGTTATTGTTGTAGGTCTGTTAAGTTAATTTTCGTTTTTTGACTTAATAATAATGAAACCGTAAAATAGTTGAAAATGTTAAAATGCCAGGAGAGTGAGTGAAAGACAGAGAGTCAGAACATCAAAACAACAATAAGACAAATAAATGAAGGAAACGCAATTTTTGTGATCTGTTTTCAATTGAAAAACTTTTTTAATGCATAATAAAAGAACTAAACTTAACTACAATCTTTTTAATTAAAGGTGAAACATCGAGTAACAATTAATCTAGGAAATAAAACTTGTAAATTAAGAGACAATAAATTGAAGTGCACTAATTTGTTTGAAAAGAAAGAAATAAAAAAAGTCAACTTCCAGAGAAATTAAGTTAAATAAAACCCTTATAAACCATTGATAATATTTATGCATATCTATAGAAGTTGCTATTTTTCAAAACTCGTTACATGTTCATAGTATGTTTGTATTGTACATATTTTGCGGCGTCAGTCGCATCCTTTACAAATTTTAAATTTAAATTCCTATTACATCTGCCAGACAGTATGTATGTATGTACTACGATATTTCTTTTTATTGTGCTTTTTGGCTTTGAAAGCTTTTTTGATTACTTTGTGTGCACCTATTTATAGTTTTTTTTTGTTCTTGTCAAATAAAACTCGACTATTCAGTTGTAGTTTTTAAATTTTGCTGCATTTGCACATTTTGTGTATGATTTCCACTTAGTTGTGCCACATGACAGATGCATACTTATGTACATACTTATGTAAATGTGTTTATTTCTATGAATGCATTGTTAAGCTTTTATCTATTTTTATTCATTAGAGGAATATTCAAATTTAACAGGAAATTTTAAGAAAAAAAAAACATTTTTTTTAATTTAAACAAATGTTAGTTTGTAATGAATACATTTACTAATATGTTGCTACAAGGAACTTAAATTTCAAGGAAAATTTATTCTGAGATTGCAGGTGTTGGATTAGTATAGGGACAAAGTAAAAAAAAGGTAAGAGGGCTGTCCCAAAATTAACGGACTAAACGGAGAAAGCGTAACCATATAATTATAATAAATAATAATTTTTTAAAATTATTAAATAAAAAATATTCCAAGTGGTTAATTTTAGGTGGCCAGTTTACTTTAAAATTTCTTGAGGTAATTTGTTGTGGAAATCGTTGCTGCAGAAAATTAATTTTTTCAAGCGCGGTATGGCAGATGGCTTTATCGTGCCTAAACCACATGTCGTCTAGGTCCAAGACATCCAAGGTCACAAGAACTCCATTATCATGTACCTGAAATGAATTCCGCTCACTGTCAATCAATTTTAACTCAATTAAAAATTGTCTAAATTAAAAAAATGCAATTCTCTTTCTTTTTTATATGTTTTGCCCATATTAAGTTTCACAAGTAACAGTGCTATATTCGGCCGTGCCGAATCTTATATACCCTTCACAACGTGTAGTCATGCAATAACAGTTGCTTGTATCACCATTCATCCCATATGAAATACGTACACGTATGTATGTTAAAAAAACGAAAAAAAAAAAAAAATTTAAAAAATTTAAAAAAAAAATTTTAAAAAAAATTAAAAAAAAAATTATTATATATATAATATACATATATAAAACAAACAAAAAATAAAAAAAAAAAAAATTAAAAAAAAATTTTTTTGGCTCAGTTGGGATTCGATGCCACGTTTTCTCTAACCAGTATACACGTTTGTATGTATGTATGTTGTTGTTGTAATGTTGTTTTTGTGAAAAAAAATCGAGGTGGTCGTGGGTTTTTGCTCATATCTCAGTTGTTTATGTACCGATGTTTCAATACCGATCTACTCCCGAATATTTCTGATATTTTAATATCTTACCCGGGTCCAACCTATGTCGGGGGGCTTCAAAAAGTTGATTTCAACATACACACGGACAGACTGACAGACTGACAGGGCTTAATCGACTCCCCTATTCATAAGCTTTCAGAAAATATATACTTTATGGGGTCGGAAATGAAAATTGTAGAAATTTCACACGGAATGACAAACCTATATATACCCTTTTTCACTGTGTGAAGGGTATAAAAAAAAATTACAAAAAAAAAATATATTAAAAATAAAAAAAAAAAAAATACAAAAAAAATTAAAAATAAAAAAATTAAAAAAAAATTTTTAATAAAATTAAAAAAATAATAAAATATAAATAATATATTAAATAAAATAAAGTACAATTTTTTTGTCTCAGCTGGAATTCGATGCCACGTTTACTTTAACCAGTTTGTATGTAGGTTGTTGTTGTAATTGTGAAAAAGAACGAGGTGGTCGTGGTTTTTTGCTCATATCTCAGAAAGTTATGGGGCGATTGTGCTGAATTTCAATAGCGATTCATTCCTGGATATTTCCAAGAGATTGATACCATATAGAGATCTGAGGAACAAATAGTTGCTTCTAAAAGTTGATTTCAACCAACACACGGACAGACGGTCAGGGCTTAATCGACTCCTTTATTCAAAAGCTTTCAGAAATTATACACTTTATGGGGTCGGAAATGAAAATTGTAGAAATTACAAACGGAATGACAAAGCTATATATACCCTTGTGCACCACAGGTGAAGGGTATAAAAATAAATTACAATAAGTTTCTAGCCAAATCAGTGTTGACGTTTATTTAGGCAAGTATTTTACAGATGCGAATGTAGCTTTATTTTCATCTCTAAGATTTTTCTTATTTAATACTTTATTTTTTTTGTTTTAAAATCAAAACTTTTTTTAAATTTATTTCAACTTAAACTAAATGAGATTTAATGCTTGAGTGCTTGATTCGTTAATTTGATGCATAATTTTTAGCCGCAAGTTTTAAAATAGAAAACCACCTTTAATTTACATAAACTTAAATATTATTCAGTTTAGCATAATTTCACAGAGAAATGGCACATATGGAAGAGTAATAAATTAAAAAAACGAAAAAAGATACTTTAATGAAATTGTTTATAAATATTTAATTTTTAATAAATAAATGAAATGCAACAACATTTACAAATAAAAGTGTATGTACTGACACATGTATGAGTTGAGCTAAAAGTCACCATTTTACAATTCGTCGTTCGTAAATTATTGTGTTCTATATGTATAGGTTTTATATGTCACATAGAACACAATAATTTACGAACGACGAATTGTAGTGACGCTGAAAAAGAATACAGAAAGAGCAGATGATGTAAATTTGAAAAACATGAAATCAATTAGAACAAATAATTCTCGTTTTCAATTTTCAATATAATACTGAGTTAAATAGTTGATACTTATTTACATATGTACAACGCTTGTAGTTTTGATCAAAAGAGTGCTGATGATGAAACCGTAGCGGGTTTCGAAAATGCATTCCTCTCAGCTAGTATCGGATAACTAAAAAAATTTCCTAGATATTCTGTCATTATCACTTTAAACTTATAGTCTGATAATTAAATTAAATATAAATAACTTTTTTGTTTACATATTTTTTCCTATTTATAGAACATAAAAATTGGAAATTTTTTCCACTAACTATGGAAAGTCAAGTCACTAAGGCCGTGGCCAGGCAATGAGGGTCAAATCATGAGCGGCTGAGACGCAGAGCGGCGAGTTTCAAATTAGAACAAGTTATATTCCTGAGCGGCACCGCTTAGCCGCTCAGAAATGCCGCTCATTACGTTATCACTTCAGTAGTATTTCATATGATTTAATTTATTGCCGCTCATTGCGTAGCCTCGGTCTTACATGACGCCCGTCATGTCTTAAGTTTTCCAATGACGTGCTCGTTTTCGAGCATTTTCCACAACATGATTCAAAATTTGTGGCTGTAGCTCTTGCATTTCTGCAATAATGTTCGCCGTCACGTACTATCTCTTACTTCTTTACATATAGTCGTTCATTTAAATAACCCCAACGAATGTAGTGGGAGGCTGACAACACTGACGAACGCGCTGGTCAATAGATTTCAAATTTCTGCAAATTATTTGCTCTCTAAAAATTTGAACTAAAAATGTCATTGTGTTTCGGGCAATGTTCTATCCTGCTCTAACTACATCTCAGCTTAATTTTGAAGAGCACTAGGTTTAAAAATGTTCTTTATTAAACTGTTACCGCTCTCCATTTATGGTTACAGCACTTCCATATTAATTATCGTAGAAGTAACCCCAATAATATTTTCAGATGCCACATCCTACTGTTCTGTAGCTTATGGGATGCAATTGGCGTTGCTGAATAGCTCTTGGATTTTTAGAACGCAAGAACATTCATACGCAAAGCCATTTAAATTAGCCTCATAACTCATAATCAGATCTTAAATAAAGTTGATGTTATTTCTGGCCAACTGTTAAAATTTAACTGAAAAATTTAGATGTTGCCGATGATCTGCGGTGTTCTTGCATCAACTGCACCGTGTATGGGAATAACTTTATTTCTTTTTAATGCACCATAGTGACGTATGAGTCGTTCATAGCTGAGCAGAATGCCTTCTGAAAGTTGTTTCTGGCATTTCCTTAACACTTTGCCCTACACGTTCAATATTTTGTTCAGTACAAATTAAACGTGGTCTACCGTTTCGAGGCGAATCTTTTACATTGCAATGTTGGTGGCGATAATGAACTAAGCAACGGATCATTGCTTTAGAGGGCGAATTTCTCACTTTGAAATATCGGCGATGTGGTTTTTGCATTAAAAAAGTTGGTCAACGATTTAAATAATAAAATTCACTTATTCTAATTATGGTTCTTTGTTCAGTTATGAATCCCTAAATTATTGTTACAGATTTACGTTTCATATAAAATCATTTTTCCATAAAATATTTTTTTATTATTATTATTATTATTATTATTATTATTATTATTGGAATAAAGCTTTTAATAGCAAAATATTCTTTTCAGCTTTTTTTCATAGCAAAAATTGATATTAGAAATATTTGTTTATAATTTTTTGTAAAAACAACTTTTTCGTGTTTAAAAATCTTCGCACTAAAAAGCTTTGATTTATAATTAAGTTTAGTAATTTCGTCACAGAAAAATGTTTGTTGAAATAAAATCTTTCGTAAAACCTTTTTTTAGAATAAAAGCCAACTGGTTTTGAATTCTTTTTTTTATTTTTTTTTTTTTTTTTTGTTAAAAAGACGAAGATGACAGAAGTTTCGCTTTAACGCTTCAAACGTAATACTAAACATACATACATACATATACATGAACATATAGCAAAAATCGAGATACAGCTTTTTATGAAAATTCATGACGCATTTGCATTTATAACAACAATAATATCTTGTTTCACTCTAATACCAATTTTTTCCCATTTCCATTTTAAATTCACTGCCAGATTTATGCGCGTTTTTTTTAGCCAAAATTGTTGTTGTCTTTCTTTAACGAAAAATGCATAAAATCATATTCCTTTTTTTACTTTTTACAGCAAAAAAAAATCGCTCATGAATGATATAGAAGCGAAAATTTGCAAAAAAAAAAAAATAAAAAAACAAAATCCCATACAGAGAAAAACGGTAAAATAATGCATGACAAGTATGGAGATGAAACGAGAGAAAAATCCATATTTTGTTGTTGTTTACTGACTGTATTTATTTGCATTTAGGGAGTTTATCAGTAAGAAGAATGATTTAAGATAATTTTTTTTAATAAAAAAAAACCTAAATATGATTAAAAAAAAAAAAATAAATAAAAATATTAAATATATAAAAATAATAAAAAATTCCTTTTTTTATTTTAGATGTGTTATTGTCTTTATAATCTTTTACTCTACCTGCCTAACACCCCCGACAAAATTATTTCATCAATTAATTTTAAATTAAAAATCCTTCTTCCCATATTTAATAGTTTAGGGATTTGATACTTTTAAATTTTTAGTCATGTGTGCATGTCTGACCTCTGTTGTTGGCTTTAAACCCGTTTGATTCTTCGCAAACTATTTATGATGGCAACACGGTTGTCATGTCAACTTTTATCAAAAAACCAATAAATAACATGAAACGTGTACAAAATGCATTCTCCTTTTGCCTTTACTTTGTTATACCCTTCACCAGTGTTGCCAAGGGTTTATATATAGAGTTGTCAATCCGTTTGTAGTTTCTGCAAAATTTATTTTCGAATCCAAAAGGTATATATTTTCTGAAAGCCTATAACGAGAAAGAGTTGATTAGCAATGTCCGTCTGTCCGTGTGTTGATTTGAAATCAACCCCACATGTAGCACAGATCTGTAATAGTCTTTTGGAACTATTCGGAAATGAAATGATATTGAAATCAGGAACAATGTCTATCCGAGATATAAGTAAAGAAAAACGACTGCCTCTTTTTTTTCATAATTTCACCATAAATATTAACATCTTTCAACTGTAGAATAATTTATAGACACGTTTGTTATGCCTCCAGAATTATTCGAAAAAAATTTTGGAGAAATCAATCACTAATCGGCAAAGTTATAGGCAAAAATAGTTTGAAAAAAAATATATTTTGTTCCCAATATATCAATTTACTAACGTTGCTAATCAATTTTTAGACACGCTTAAGACACCACATTACAAACTGTGGTCTCGCAGCTTATTTCTGGAAAACAGTAACCAACCGCCTAGAAACTAACTGAGATATAAGCATCAAAATATAATTGCTTTGGTGTTTTTCCTAAAATTAACAAACATAAATCGATTTTCTCTCAGTTTACATACTACCGAGATAGCCAATATGGAAGCAAATGAAAGGGCTTGACCATGATGGCCGCCACTACAAAATGGCGAGCAGTGAATGTATATATGGGTCAAATCTTGTAATTAAATAAAAAGGCCCCCCTTCAACCCTTTCAATATTGGTATTTAACGAAACGGCTGATAAAGTTTTGTATCAAGAAGTTTAAATTCAAGATGGTGTTCTAAATAAAATGGCGGATATATGTTAAAAATATAGTAATTACGGCTTTGTCCTTTAAATCTAAAACCCAAATGCCCAAAGAGCCCTTTTAGCTCCAAGCCACAAGAATTGTAGTTAGAAAATTTCTGTTTTTAATTGGTGCTCGTTAAAAAATTGTTATTATCGATTTATTCAAGCTAGAAAATTTTTGTTTTCGATAACTTTTTAATAGAAAATTTCTGTTATCGATACATTTTCTATAGCAAATTTGTTTCATTGGTATCTTTTCTTTTTCTGATATTAAACAAACTTCCATGGAAAAATTTCTGTTAGTGATGGATTTTTAAGAAAACTTTGTTTTCTTTTTCTATAAAAAATTTTTGTTTTCTCTGAAAACATTTTATTTTCCAAAAGCTTTATTAGAAAAATTTTACTGTCTACAAGCTTTTGTTAAATAATATTATCGACAAATTTCGTAAAAAAAATTTTATTATCGATAAATTATCTTTAAAAAACTAATTCAATCGATTATTTTTTTTTTGTTAAAAATATATTTTATAGATAAATCAACAAAGTGTTATCAATATATTGTCAAAAAAAAAATTTAACTATCGATACATCGCACACTGTGGTAAATCACAAATCTAGCTGGAAAAAATTAAAAAAAATTTCTGGCAACCTTACTTCTGATCGTTTAATGAGCTTCTCAATACAATGGGTAACTTTAATTTATGTTTGGTTTTTTTGTTTAAAACTCTGATTAGGAAAAAGTCAGCTTTAAGTCAGTTGTTGTCAACTCATGCATTCAGATTTCAAAAAGAAGGGTATTTTTTGTGTGAATTTGATTTATGATTAAAAAGGCTACGTTGATATTATTGTCATAATTTTTTATTAATATAAAGCTTCATTTCAGGGAAATATATTACGACAGTTCCTATTTCCTATAACTTACTAGTCGAAGTCGGAGGGACATATCGAGATTGCTGGCGGTATTGACGGGTCACTGGATGTTAGGCAAACATGCAAGTCGACTCGGACTTCCATCGAACGACCATTGTCGCAGCTGTCGGGATAGGGAGAAGTAGGAATCGGTTTTCCACCTTCTCTGCGAATGTCCTGTACTGGCGGCTAAAAGACACAGATTTCTGGGCAAACATGTACTGGATGACCTCTCTGCGATATCTGAAGTTAGACTGAATTATCTACTGAGATATCTTACCTTAACTACTCTTGGATTTATGTGGCCCTGTGGATGTGGTCCTGTCAAAACGAAGTCATACAGACTCCACGGTAACCAACGAAGACTTTGTTTGGGTTAATCCTTTAAGTGTTCACTTCAAGGTAACCATTTTTACGACTGCCATACATTTTTTTTTACTTTTCCACTATGACCTCCTCTCTTTCGCGAAAGAAAATTTTTAAAGAATGGGTAAAAACTCCCAAAATACATTGGAAGGAGGTCTTTAAAATATACCAGAAGACGTGAAAATAAAAGAGTTCAGAAATTACTGGTGTCAATAAAGAATTAACTAAACATTTTCATATTACTTCGGAAACTTTAGGTCGTGGTTACCCTATTGATGAAAATGCTTTTGAAAGTTTTATTGTTGTCACACGAAATTTATACTTAAACGAACACCCATGGTACATTATGCCAGTTAGCGTCCATAAAATCCTTTTTCATGGGAAAGACAATAAGGTCTTGTATTCCTCCAATTATTTATTAAAAATGTTTTACTATTAAAATGATTATCTCTGACTCCTTACGTAAAAACTCACATAATAATTTTATTAAACTTAAATCTTAGTTATATTCATCCTAAATGCTAGTGTATATATGTAACTTCAATTAAGCTTAGAAGATGTATTTAAAAAAACAATTTTTATTTTAAATATGTATTTTTTCTTGACAGTGAGAACTGTTAATTTAAAAAAGTCGATTTTTTATAATCATTTAAATATTTGAACGCAATTTTTATTTATTTCATAAGTATGAAGTGAACCCAACGCGTTTTATTAATTTTTACCAGTTAGATTTGCGATCTACCACACTGTGCATCTAGAAAAAAATTTGTTCAGTAATTTTTCCACAAAAAATATCATGTTTCAATAAATTATCTAGAAAGAAAACTTGATTTGTTGTTTTTTCAAGCGATATGTTTTCCTCAGTGTCATGTTGTTACAATAAGCTCTTGCTATGCATTAAATAGCCAATTGAAGTTAACGATAACTTTTTCAATATGCAATATGGAGCAATGGATAACTTTTGTAAAGACATTTTTAATCGAAAACTTTTAAATTAAGAATTAATTTAAATTATATCTTCCATCTTTAATAGAGCTCTTACGTTATACATATATTGATTTTATACAACAAAAAAAAAAACTTTTTGGCATCTTTACTGCTCGTTGATAATTCAAACGACAACTTTAATTAAAAAAGATAAAACTAGAAAAAGAGACAAGTGAAAAAAAGTTAAAAACATAATTTAAAAGAAGAAAAAAAAACTACATGGTGTTGGTATAATTTTTTCCATAACTCAGTTATTGATGGTAACATTTGTTTGAGTTTTAAAAGCGTTTTAAATAAGACGCCGTCAAACTTTATAATACAGACCAGTATTATTTACACTCTTTGTGGTCAGCAGAAACTTGATTTACACAAACAAAATGTATAGAATCAAGTTCTGTAATGTTGCAAAAAGCGTAACAAATTTAAAATATCATTAAACTTAAAGAGCAAAACTTAAAAAACGTAATCATTCGCAATCGAGTTTAGTTTGCAAAACAGCTTAAGTAGCGTAACCACAAAGGACGTGCTTAAATTAAGCATAACAGTATTTAAAGTTACAAATGAAATTCATAGAATTCTAATTTGTAAAAGAGATACACGAATAAATACCATTAAGAATATGCTCTACTTTTTTTTTTACTCTTTTTTGAAAATGAATTCTTTAAGCCTTTTAAAATGTTCCTGTTACAACTTTTACACTTTTCTTTAGTTTCATCTCGTTTGAAGGATATTTTTTACTGCAATTTTATTTCGTTGTACTTGTTTTTCCTTTTCCATATCGATTTATAGAAAGCGGTAAAGTAAGTAGGTTTATGTATTTGGCCAAATCCAGTTAAAATAATAATAAAAAGAAAACTGAATAAACTACTTAAAGCGAATTGAAAGAAGAGTAAAAAGGAATACGTGCTTTTAAACTCAATGTCACTTTTCTTTATGTGAAATATGCTATGCACAGCGAGCAAGTTCTTTTTTTCACAATTTCAATACGTATTGAATTTCTTGTTGCTGTTGTTGCTGCTGTTGTCTCTGTACCTTTAAGATTTAGTAGATTAAATGCTTGTAGAAATAAATGAACTAAAGGAGCACACATACAATAATTTTTTGATTCACAAAAATTTAGACAACAATTAGGACACACATGATCGTAGCTAAGCGGCGGGGAAGGGAGGTGTACAATACAATTAAAAAATAATGGTTATGGTGCGTTTAATAAAAAATTTTTTTAAATCCTCCTTTCAATATCGCGAATAAAAATTTAATTTCTTCATTTAAAAATGAAAAATGTTACGAATTTGGGCCAGTTATAAAGTGCTACATCACTTTAATCCTTCATATATTTCGAATTAATCTATCATTGTTTTATATTAGAAAATTTTATAAAAAGTTAGAAGCCATAAAAAAGGTAGGGATTCACTGGTATATCTATATATATAAAAATCAATGTGTGTTAGTATGTTTGTTTGTGCTTTATAGACGGTTGAACGGCTAGAACGATTTCCTTGAAATTTTCACAGAATCTTTCTGTATGTCTGGAAGGAACTATAGGCTATACCTTGGTTTAAAGTGGGCGGGGTGCCACGCCCTATTAAAGAATAAGTATTAAATATTATATATCACGAAAGTTAATGCAACTAGAGTATTCAAATTAAGTACGCTAAACTTTGACATCCACACGAACATTTGGGTAAAAAATGGGCGGACTAACAATAGTAGGCGTTGCCACATGAATTAAATACTAAATTTCGTATATTTCGGAAACGATATCGATTAGAGTACTAAAATTTTGCAAGAGCAACTTTGACACCCAAATAAACATTTCTGGAAAAAATGGGCACATTAGAAATAGTGGGCGTGGCAGCTCTCATAGCAATTGAATACTAAAATTCGTATATTTGGGAAGCGATAACAGATTACCCAAATTTTGCAAGAGACACTTTGACGTCTATATGATTATTTGAATAAGAAATGGTTGATTTAGTAATAGTAGGCGCGGCACTTGCAAAATAAATATATTTTTGAACTATAAAATTTTTATTTCATTACGATGGTGGTGGCGAAACACACCGGGTATTAGCTAGTTTATTATAAAACACAAATATTTATGTATAAATATATCAAGAGAATATGTTCTTAGTTTTTAAGACTTATTTGTGTACGAGTTGAGAATTTTATCTTTTTTACTCTGCTAAAATTGATAACCAAAGTATTTTTTTTACCGTTTGGTATTTACAACAAAAAAAAAAAAAATACAAATATTCCAACAAATAAAAAGATATTTGAGTAAACGTAATGCCTGCATGTGTGGAAATCTTAGAAGTGCTACAGAGATAAAACTGAAAAAACAAAAAACGTAACCACAATTGTGGTCGAACGAGTAACAGTTAAGTTTTAAATAAACGTATCAATATACTTACCCGATACACACTCACTCAAATAAATGTGTATTTTTTTAAGTCATAAAATAGATTTATAAAAGTAAGAAAATTTATCTTCTGGAAGTAATTAACTTTTTTAAATTAGTTTAATAATCTGCAAATTTTTTGAAAATTATCTACGATTATTTGCATTAATTTCATTTATGGAGAAATAAACAAAAATCTTAATTGTTTTTTACAGAAAATTAAAGCAATTCTAGAAAAAACATTTTCTTTTGCAACAATAAACTTTTAGCAAAAACTGTTTAATAGGAAACCAAACTTATTACTCTTAAATATTCTTTGTAATATTTTTAACAATAAATATCTTTGATTTAAAAATTTTCTACAGCAATATTAATTTATCGATAATTTTTTTTTTATCGGGTTCTATTGACATGTCATGGACATGGATTATAACATATATTTTCTATTAAAAACTTTAGTTATCGATAAATTTTCCGTTTTATATACAAAATGTGTATTTTAACTTCAAACATTACGTTTCAATAAGTATTTTACCAAAAACTAATTTTTAACGATCCGGCAGCCGCCCGAAGGCATAGCTCACTTGGGTCCTCCGAGGGACCCGTTGTGATACGTTTTAACGATAAATTTTATACATTATTACACAAAATTACTATTATAGTAAAAATTCACAACCGATAAATACTCTATTAGAAATTTTTGCTTTCGATAAATATTTTTCTACAAATTTGGTATCGATAAATTTTAGTTATCGATAAATTTTTTGTTAAAAATTTCTATATCGATTGTTATCTATAAATATTCTAGAGAAGAATTTTATTATCTATTAATCCATTTTGTGAAATATTTGTTATCGACAAATTTCCTATTGAAAGTTGTTGTTAACGATTCATTTTTCTTTGCAAAATTCATTTATCGACCCATTTTCCTTTGAAAATTTTTGTTATTGACTCATTTTTTTTTTGAAAATTGTCAATTAGGATTTATTTACTTTTAAAAATTTTTGTTACAGATTTATTTTCTATTGAAAATTTTTGTTATCGTTAAATTTTTAATGAAAATATTTGTTATCGATAATTTTTTAATGAAAAGTTTTGTTATCGATAAATTTTTAATAAAAATTTTTGATAACGATAATTTTTGAATGAAAGTTTTTGTTATCGATCGAAACATTTTTAAAAATGTTTGTTATCGATAAATTTTTAATGAAAATTTTTGTTATAGATAAATTTGTAATGAAAATTTTTGTTACCGATAAATTTTTTGGTAAATTTTCTTTTAAAAAATTTATTTATCGATAAATTGTCAATTACGATTCGTTAACACTTAAAAATTTCTGTTACAAATTTATTTTATTGAAAATCTTAGTTATCAATAAATATTTAATGAAAACATTTGTTATCGATAATTTTTTAATAAAAAGTTTTGTTATCGATAATTTTTAATAAAAATTATTGTTATCGATAATTGTTGAATGAAATCTTTTGTTATCGATTGAAACATTTTTAAAAATGTTTGTTAGCGATAAATTTTCAATGAAATTTTTTATCGATAAATTTTTAATGAAGATTTTTGTTATCGATAAGTTTTCAATGAAAATTTTTGTTATCGATAAGGTTGTAACGAAAATTTTTGTTATCGATAAGTTTGTAATAAAAATTTTTGTTATCGATAAGTTTGTAATAAAAATTTTTGTTATCGATAAGTTTGTAATGAAAATCTTTGTTACCGATAAAGTTTCAGTTAAAAATTTATTTATCGATAAATTTTCTATTGAAAATTTCTTTTATTAATAAAATATCTGTTATTGATAAATTTTCTATTAGATTTAAATTTTCTATTATCGATATATTTTCTTTAAAAATCGCTATTTTTGATGTATTTACTTTTGGTGTTATCGATATTTTTAGAAATTTTCGTTTATTAATAATTTCTTTTATACAATTTTTTCATCGATAAATCTTATATTGAACATTTTCTGTCGCCGAGAAATTTTTACATAAAATTTATAAAACTGATAGTTTTTTGTTATAAAATCAAAAACAAAAATATCTGTTATCATTAAATTTTCTAATAAAATTTTTTGTTAAATTTCTATAAATTTTCCATTGAAAATTCCTTCTATAAATAAATTGTCTATTAAAAATTTTTCGCTATTGAAATATTATCTATAAAACATTTTTGTTATTGAAAAATATTCTATTAAATCTATTTGTTAATATTTAATGTTAAATAGAAAATTGCTAATAAAGAAAATTTTTGTTATCGATTAGTTTTCTATTGACAAATTCTATTATCGTTGAATTTTCTACTGAAATATTCTGTTATCGATCAATCTGCTATTTAAGATTTTTTATATCGATAAATCTTTTAATAAACATTTCTGTTATCGATAATTTTTCTATTTAAAATTTTCATTATCGATCAATTTTTTATAGAAAATTATTGTCATGGATCTATTTTCTATTAAAAACTTTTATTATCGATCAATTTTCTATTGAAAATTTCTGTAATTAAATAAATTTAAGAAAAATTTTTGTTATCGATAAATTTCCTTGGAGAATTTCAGTAATCGATAATTTTATTTGAAACAATTTTATTATCTATAAATTTTCTATTAAAAATTAACTTTCAAAGACAGATTACCGATAAATTTTTATTAAAAAATTTATGTTAATTTTGTACAGAGAAATTTGAATTATCGATATATTTTTTTTTTAATTTCTGTTATTGATAAATTTTTTTAAAGAAATTACTTTCGGGTATACACAAGTTTTTATTAAAGAATTTCTGTTATTGATAATTTTAGAAATACCCTTTTGTTAATAATTTTATTTGGTTCAATTATTTTATCAATAAATCTTCTGTTTACCGATAAATTTTTTTCAGATATCGGTAAATTTATTTGCATTACTGATAAAGTTTCTTTCAAAAATTTTTGTTATCGATTTATTATCATTTGTTATCAATCAATCAGTTTTTATAATTTTATAATTTTCTGTTATAAAGATAAATAATTTTTATAAATTTTTATTTTCGATGAATTTTCTTATAAAATTTCCGTCTGTTATCAAAACTTTTTTTTGTTTTAGGTAAATTTCTGTTCTATTATTGGAACATTTTTACTATCGATAAAACTTTTGTAGAAATTGTACTTCTTCAACAGTAATTTTCTATTACCGATAAATTTTTGTAGGAACATTTCGGTTATCGGTAAACTTAATTTGGAAAATTTGCGTAATTGATACATGTTTTTTTTAGAAAATATTTTTTTATTGATTAAGAAAACCCTTATTGCGATAACTTTTCTTTAGAAAATTTCTGCTATCAACCAATTTTCCTAGTTTTAATTGTAGATAAATATCCTTTATAAATTTCTGTTATTTGATAAATTTTTGTTTTAGATTTTTATCAGAACTTTGATGAACTTTATTTAGAAAATTTCCTTTACAAATAAATATTCTTTTGATTAAAAGAAAATATCTGTTATCGATAAACATTGTTTAGAAAGTTTTTGTTATCGATAATTTTTTTCTATATATTGCTTAGTCATCAATTTAATTTCTATAAACAATTTTTTTTCGATTATTTTCGATGAGAATTTTGGTTTATTGAGAAGGTTTCTATTGGAGAATTTTCGATATATTTTTTCATAAACATACATATATTTGCAAACGATAAACTCTATAAATTTTATAAATCTTTCTTAAAGTTTATTTTTTAACATTTTTATTTTTTTCTTTCCAGGTATGTGTCATTTATGAATGTAAGCACTTATACATTTTATCTAAATAATATGTAAGTATGCATGTACATATCTACATGTCTCAATATTTAATGCAACACAATAATTTTATATTTTTACAACTGCATATAATTTGACGGGGTGGCTCAAAAGTTTCGAAGGGGCATGAATTCATTATAATATTTTATTTAAGACATTATAATTTCAATTTGGAATTGAGAAAATTCCAAATGAAAATGAGAATTTCAATTTTGAATTGAGAAATTTCCAAATAAAATTGAGAAAAAATATATACATAAGTATGTATTTAAAAAGCAAGAAACTTTTTTTATAAATATGAAAAATATATGTAATGTATATCAGGTGTTATTCTAATGGACAGTCGTAGAGGTTCGTTTAGAGCTGACAGCGCAAATGAGTTGGTCTTGATAGGTGGGAAGAGTTAGGGATTAAGTTATCAGAGCTTGTATTGGTTTGTGACAATGCTGCCTGCAACAATCGCCTACAATTTATTTTTGAAAACACTCCAGCCACACTTAATATTGAGCCCTTACTCACCAATGCTTAATACAATTGAAAGTATTTGGTCTAAAATCAAAAGTAATGTTAAAGCAAAGATGAATATACCAAACGTAAGTCCCCCAAATATAGGAGAGCAGAGGCTTGCCTTTTTATAAGAGGTTTTTAATGCTTCAAAAACATGTATTACTACCGGAGATTGCAGTAGAAATATACAGCATACTACAGCGTTTCACGAGTCTGCATTGGTTCTTTTTTGTTTTTTTACTACACAATAATATTACAATTTATAATGTGTTATCAAAAATTAAATAAAAGTTTTATATTTAAATATATTTTCTCTTTTTCTCAATTTCATTTGGAATTTTCCCAATTTCAATTTGAAATTCTCATTTTCATTTGGAATTTTCTCAATTTCAAATTGAACTTCTTTATTTTCTCAATTTTATTTGCAATTTTCTCAATTTCAATGAAAAATGGTGTAGTTTTTATAATCTAGAGTTGTCCTTTTAAATAACGCCAAAGAAAACAGTCTAGAGCGATTAAGTCCGGTAAATCCTCAGGCCAATTAAAATCGCTTGCACACGAAATAATTCGTTCACTACAGATATCGCCTTAAATAGTCATTGTATCGTAGTGTATTCTGTTGTTTCATCCGGTTGGAACTTTGCTTGCAGATGATTTTCCGCAACTGGTATTAAAAAAATTTCCCACAATGTCCGATATTGAACGGTAGTGACACCGTGTTAATTTTCAAAAAATAAAGGCCAATTAATCTTTCTATCAAAACACTGCACCAAACAGTACCCTTAAGTGGGTGCAATTGTTGAACTACTCTTCGATTTTCCGCAGCCTTTATTCTGAGGTTTTGCCTATTGACGAATTCATCAAAATTGTGAAAAAAGTCTTGATTTTCTTCTGCTTTTTCCTGTAGATAAATTGCAACGATTTGGCAACGTTGTTAAATTGTGTACTATGGAAAATTGTGTTTTGACAGTCTTCTTTACAAAATACTTAAAAGAAATAAAGTAAAAATTATAATAAAAAAAGTTTTAGGAATTCAAACCCCTTTGATGATTTGGGGGCACCCTGTTTTATATTTTTTTATCACAAATTGTAGTAAACCACATGCAGCTTTGTTCTATTATTAAAGAACAAAAACAGAAATTTTAAAATGATTTTATTTTAAAAAAGGATATTATTAAAGGACGAATGAAAAAAAAGATATTTTATATTCACAACTTGTAAATTCGACAATAATATGAAAAACAAACAAACAAAAAATAATTCATCTGCCTTTTTTCTCTCTCTCTCTCTCTCTCTCTCTCTCTCTCTATCAATATTTGTTATTTTACATGTTTATATGTATGACAAGAATATGCAAGAACGAACGTGTGCATCGTCTGCATACAAACCTTCTTATTCTTCAATTGCATTTCTTTCCTTAAATAAAATTTAATATGAACGAAAGAATCATTGAAGAAATTCTAAAAAAAAATATCGACATTAGAAAAATGCACAGTTTACATAGTTTGCCAAGTCAAAAACTTACTGTCTTATTCACAAAAGTTATTAAGATTAAAAGAGTTATACAACTGATTTTTAATAGAAATTTGATTTATCAACCTCCTTAAAAGCTGTTTTAAGTTTTATGAAAATTTGACAAAAGGCAGATTGTAATTCGAAATCAATTCAAATTTATATTTTTGTAATAATGCGCACTGTCTACTAGAAGCGTCGAATTAGTGACTAATTAAACTTCTATTTGCTGGCAACGTATATGTAAGTAAATATGTGTACATATGTATATGTTGGTGTGTTATTTTAATCAAAACAACAAAACAAACTTGCAAACACACTCGAATTAAATACAAATAAAATAACATTTCATTACGTTGCATTGCATTGTAACTTAATCTTGTAAATGTCTGTCAGTGGATAAAGTATTTAACAATAAATAACAACACTACGCTCAATTCGCTCAATTATTCAACAATCATCATTCTTGTTTATTCAATGCCAACAGCATTGATTCTTAATTAAAAAATTCCAAACAATTGTAGCCATTGCAGTATTGTGCTTTACTTTACTTTCTTCACAAGCTGCCTTCCAAGTATGTTTTCAGTATGATATTATATTACCCATTACCTTGTTATATCCCTACAGCAGTGGCTTTATATGAAGCAATGTCATTTCTACAATATTGACTTTTGACCCCATGAAGTACATGCAATATTTACTGAAAACTTATGACTAGTAGAGTTGATAAAGCAATGTTCAACTGTCTGTATGTTTGACCGTGTGTTGGTTGAAGTCAAATTAAAGAAGTCCCCAAAAAACAGGCAACCCTCCTATAACGCGGCAGATAGGTTCCTAATATTGCCTCATTATGAGAACAAGCGTTGTAGGAGACATAACCTGTATAAAAAAAATCAGAGTTTGGTTCCAAATCGCAAAATTGATTCTTATGTGGTACTCGTATATACTTCACATATTTATACCCTTCAAACAGTGAAAAAGGGTATATATGTATGTATATGTAGGTTTGTCATTCCGTGTGAAAATTTTACAATTTTCATTTTCGAGCTTATAAAGAATATTTTTTAAAAGCTTTTGGAAAAGGGAGATTAAGCTCTGTCAGTCTGTCTGTCTGCCCGTATGTCCGTCTGTATGTTGAAATCAACTTTTTGAAACCCCCCGACATCGCCTTGACCCGGGTGAAGTATCAAAATATCAGAAATATTCAGGAGCAGCAGCGGTATTGAAAATCGGAAACATCGGTACATAAACAACTGAGATATGAGCAAAAAACCACGACCACCTCGTTTTTTAACAACAACAACAACATGCAACACATACATACAAACGAGGTATACTGGTTAGAGTATCGAACCACAGCTGAGCCAAAAAAAATTTATTTTATTTTTTATTTTATATATTATTTATATTTTTATTATTTTTTTAATTTTATTTTTAAATTTTTTTTAAATTTTTTTTTTAATTTTTTTTAATTTTTTTTAATTTTTAAAATTTTTTTTTATTTTTATTTTATATTTATTATTTATATTTTTATTATTTTTTTTTAAATTTTTTTTTTATTTTTTGTTTTATTTTTTATATTTTTAAAATTTTTTTTTATTTTTTTAATTTTTTTTTTAAATTTTTTTAACGCACATACGTAAATTTATAATTTTACAATGGGATGTTTTTAAATGTATGTTTTTGATGTGTATGTATGTACGTATTTCATATAAATAAGATGAATTGTGATACAAACAATTGTTATTGCATGACTACACGTTGTGAAGGGTATATAAGATTCGGCACGGCCGAATATAGCACTCTTACATTAAATAACTTTAACAACTATAAAATCTCTTTGTCATCTTTTTCATCGATATTCTGCTTTATATCACGAATTTACACATCGTATTTTTAACTGACAAATTCCCCGTGTTGTGTAACATTCGTCGTCCGTCCTGTTTGTACTCCTAACATTCTCTCTCGCTAATACAAAAAAAAATTAAATAATTTTTATATAATCTTTTAATTCTATGTTGTTTTGAAAAACCAATTTCTGGTTAAAACACCCGTTTTATAAATTTATTGATCGAATTTTGATTGTTTGACTTTGTGAGTGGTAAATTAGTATTTATGCTAAGTTTGTGCATGTGTGTGTGTATTTCTGCATATTTCCTGTATAATTGACATTTACAATTTTGTAAAGTGGGCGTATATTTTGGTTGAATCCACATAAACAAAATCATCCAACAGGCATACAATTTAATGTACAAACATAACTTCTTTATTCCAGCCCACAATTACACAAAATTAAAAAAAAAATAAGGGAGATCCGTTATATTCGGTTGTGTGGAATTTTTGATATCCTTTACCAATTTTGTACAGTATTTATACACCATAAAATTTATTATAATTTGTTAATAACTGTTATCACCTATGAGTTCTTGTGCCCTTAACTAGACAGCCTGAATCTGTACGCCACATGTTTCGGCAAGGCAGCGCCAAACCGCGCATGAAACATTTATTGCACCAACGGTTTATCTCAACAAATTTTATCGAGAAATTCTAATGTCTACTGGCCACCGATATCATGCAATTTAACGCCGAATGATTTTTTTCTTTAGAGTTTTGTGAAAGCTTATGCTTATGCTAATAAACCAGAAATAGTTCCTGAGCTCAAATCCGACATTTAACTCATCATCAGTGAAATGCAGCCACATCTCTATGAAAAATCATGGAAATTTTCGTCAAAAGAATTTTCCATTTCACAGATATTTTAATTCTATATTTAATTGAAACATGCCTCTTTAACAATGCAATAAAAAATCACGTGTTTTTACTCTAAAACTAAAAAGTGAATTTTTACTGTGACACCCTTTAGGTTAAATTAAATCATTCTGACGGTCATTTAACATTACATCAATCAGATTTTCTTATTATATAACTTCACTACTTCTTTTGAAAATCCCACTGAATCTGCACATGATTTATGACAATTTCCAAAAAAAAAAAAAAAAAACTTGGCATCCATATTTGGGAAGGTAACTCCAAATTATTATTTACTCAACATCCCAGCAAAAAAATCTATGATAAAAAGTGAATTTTCAAGGGGTTCAACTGGTGACGAAGTGATTAAATTTAGGTAAAAATACCAAAGATTTTAAAATTCGTGTGTCATTGAAGATTAAGTGTTTACATTAAAGTTTTTATGAACTGCACTCTACTTTAACAAGTGCACAGAACTCATGCATAAATGGTGAACAGCATCCGCAGTTACATGTTAGTTAATTTTGTTTGTTTACAATGAATGAAGATATTTTGCATGATGTTGCATTTATTTTTAAGCACATCATTTATGACAAATTGCTTCGCATTTAGGGAGTCATTTAGAATTAAATAATTTGGAAGTCTTTAAAATATAATTCGCTTCGCACTACTTCCAATTTTTTTTGCTGGGATGTGTTATAGTCATTTAAATTCGAATCTATGCAGCATAAGCTGTAACGTATTGTCAATAAGTTTTTAATACGAATATGATAACCTTGGTCTAATGAAATCATAAAATATTACGTCATTTAGAAATATAAACATTTTAAATATTATTTTAGTGATTCTAAAAGCAGTTTTAGATTAATGTTTTACAGCTTAAATGACTTATTGATAATCTTATTTTTATTTTTTATATTTTGCATTTTCGCAATCAGAAAACCGGTGACTTGAATGCCTTTACTGTGTCCCCAAAATTTACGTAAGACTAAAATTTTTCCCAACTTATGAGATAAAGTAATGTCAAATGAAAAAACATGTTTAGACAGCTGTCAAATAAAGGTTAGCAGAAATTGAACAACTTAGTTTCTTTAAAAATTTTTTTTTTAATTATTTTATTTACAACAACTCTTCCTATTACCTGCTGTTTATGCAAAATTACACCATCACGCATATTGAGCTGTTGTATTGTTTTCTGCATCATTGTTTTCCTCTACTCTTTCTCTTTCCATTATACCGTTTTCTTGTGATTTTATGGCTTGAAACTTTTAAGTAAAGGAGGGTAATTAAATGTATTATTCTGTTTTGCTGCTATTGTTCGTTCTTCTTATTATTGTTCTTTTTATTGTTATTGTTGTTATTATTGGCAATGTTTTTAAGGTTGTAAGTTGCTTACGTACGACTGTTTGTCATTGTTTTGCCTGCGGAATGCAAAAACAAACTCATGAAATATTGTAAGAAAACCCCAGAATTTATAAATTTCTGTGCTTAAACTTTACTCCAACCGCAAGAAGTCTTAAAGAATTAACAGAGGTGGGAGCTGAAATTAATCTGCTTAAGAAAGTATTTATTTACAAGAAAACAAAAAAATTAAGAAATAATAATAAATATTATATTTACTCTTTATTGCTGTGCTTAAGCATACACATGAGCAATTTCTGGTTCTGTTTAAAAAGATTATTTTCTTTTATTTGTTTTAGACACAATTATAAAGTATTATGGTTAATGAAATTGCAATGGCGGCAGCAACTGTTTAAAAAGGGGCTAAAACTTAACGGTTTGATAACAATGAGACACTTAAATATTCACAATACTTTATCTGCAGTAATAAAGTTAAACATTTGGCACATGCAAGACGACATGCGCATACATACATACAATATGACATCGTATCGATGCCATATACATATGATATCATATGTTAAAAATTATTACAATGAGTAACAGCAATAAAAATCATGAGAATTTAAAATCCTTGTTTTTAAAAAAAGTGTCAATAGAAAATTGTATCGATAGGAAATATTTCATGTAAAAAAGTTATCGATTACAACATTTTCGATAACAAAAATTTTCTATAGAAAATTTTGGTTGTTGATAAAATTTATATATAAAAGTTATCGAAAAAGTGGTTATCGATATCTTTTGTTGTTAAAAAATTTTGACATAAAATATCTCCTATCGATAAAATGTCCTTCCTTTTTTTTACTGATAATAAAAAAATTTATTAATAAAAACTTTTTGATAACACAAAGTTCCTATAGAAAATTAAGCGATAACCAGAACTTTTAATTTTTGGTTATTTATTATTAACCAAAACTTTTTATCTTATCGATAATAAAAAAACTTCTACAGAAAACTTATTGATTGCAAACACTTATTCTGGAAGTCTTGTAAACAGCAAACATTAATTATAAAAATATTTGTTATATCAGAAATTTTCTTAGCAAGCTTACCCATAAGAAACATTTGCTTTTTAAAACTTATCGATAACAAAAAAATTTCTATAAAAAAACTTTTTAATAACAAGCATTTCTTAGAAAGCTTATCGATAACAACCATTTTTCACAGAAAACTTTTCGACAGCATAAATTGTCTATAGATAACAGTACGATAACAAGAATTTTATACAGAATACTTCTCGATAACAAAAATTTTCAAAAGAAAACTTTTCTATAAAAAAACATTTTCTGTAAAAATCTGATCGCTAACAAACATTTAAAAAAAAAAAAGTTGTCAATTACGAAAATTGTCTATTCAAAACTTTTCGATAACAAAAATTGTTTCCACAAAATTTTCGAGAACAAAAGTGTTTCCAGAAAATTTGCGATAACAAAAATTTTTTTTAAAAAATTTCGATAACATTTTTTACAGAAAGTTTTTCGATAACAAAAATTTTCTAAAGGAAACTTTTCGACAAAAAAAAACATTTTCTCTAAAAATCTTTTAGGTACGTAGGTAAGGCTGGTGCAAAGTTACCCTCACCCGAAGACCATTACGGTCCATTGTGACGCCTTAATATAGAAATAAAGAGAAGAATAAAATAAGAATAGAAGAGAATGAGAATGAGAAGCAGGACCAGTCCAGAGTCTCTGGCGGGTATCGAACCCGCAACCACCAAGCTAGCAGACCAAAACACTACTGACTAGTCCACCGGGGTACTCTGGAAATCTTAAAACTAACAAAATTTTTTTTAAAGAAAACTTGTCACTAACAAAAATTTTCTTTTTAAATCTTTTTCCAGAAATTTTCGATAACAAAAATTTTTTCTTGAAAATTTCAATAATTAAAACTTTCTATAGAAAACTTTTTTAATAACAAACATTTTCTATAAAAAAAATTTTTCGATAACATTTTTAGAGAAACTTTTTCGATAACAAAAGTTTTCTAAAGGAAACTTTTCGATAAAAAAAAACATTTTCTCTAGAAATCCTATCACTAACAAAAATTTTTTAAAGAAAACTTGTCAGTAACAAAAATTATCTTTTACAAAATTTTCAATAACAAAAATATACAAAAACTTTTTTCAGAAAATGTTCGATAACAAAAATTTTTTCCAGAAAATATTCGATAACAAAAACTTTCTATACAAAATTTTTGGATAACAAACATTTTCCATAGAAAACTTTTCGTTAAAATTTTTACAGAAAATTTTTGATAACAAACATTTTGTTTACAAAAACAAAAATTTTGTTAACAAAATTTCTTTAGAAAGCTTATCGGAAACAAAAATTTTCTTTAAAAACCGTATCGTTAACAAAAACTTTTTACTAAAAACTTTTCGATAACCAAAATTATCTATAGAGCACTAAACAATTACAAATACAGTCGTGTCTGGATATAGTGAACTAATTTTTGCAAGGCTTATTCATAGTATCCAGGTTGTTCTCTATATCAAGGTTGAAATTTTTGTTCAAAAACTCGTTTTATTTACTAAAAATACATACATGTATGTAAATGCAATAGCTGATTAGAAACAATTTTTACAAAAAAGGAAATATATGTACATATGTATTTGAGTTTAATAAAAGAATTGTTGTTGAAGTTGTTTTCAAAATTTTGTTCACTATTAGAGTTCTTCACTATTTAGAGTACTCCATGCAAAAATTTTGGTGTTCACTATATCCAGACACGACTGTATTCTTATTATACAATTTAACATTATTAATTTTTTTAAATAAAAAATGCAAAAGAAAAAATAAAATAAAATAAATCTGTAATTTATCGATTACAGAAATGTGCCAAAGAACACTAATCGAGAACAAATTACAAATTTATTTTGCTTGTAGGTACACACTCTTAATAAAAATAGGAACTCCTGCGGTTTTATTGAAACCTTCATCCATTATCAATGTTATTGTTATTGTTGTAAGTATTTAACATAAACTTATAAATGTGTGTAAAGATGTTGTGTTTATTACAGTTTATGATGGTGTCTGTCCGTAAGCCTGACTGTTTGGGTGTATTTTATGTAGCAGCAATTTAAATTGAGTGTGTGCTTAGTTGTAGTTAATAGTGTATAAATATATTTTGTTGTTGTTCTTTTACTACAGTTGAACAAGCAACATTATTAAAAATGTATATTGCAAAGTGTATTACATTGTTGATCAGGTTTTGTTACTTTTTTTTTAAAAAAAAAATGTAAAAACAGCCAAAAAGACAAACAAACAAACAGACATACAAAATTCCCAGGCAGCCTGTAAGATGGACAGTTCATAAATAACAACTTAATTTAAAATAATGTGAAAAATGTACACAAACACTCTGTCTATTTTTATAGAAACATAAAACTTTATTAAGCGCTAACTTAACCTTGTCTTTTTATATTTTGCTGATAAACAAAAAGAATGGCAATAAGAAATTAAACCTTGTAGCCTATTTTTGTAAGGCAACAACGAGTATTATAAAAGGCAATAGGTGAAACTCGTTTCGACTGACTTGGCTTTACTATAGGGCAGAATTGAGTTATTAGCTAATCTAAATAGAATATCTTTAAAAAAAAACTCCGATAAGCTTGATTTGAAACTTTAAGGAATACAAATTTAATATAAAAAAATTTGTTGAAATAATTTTCTAAAAAATAATAAAAATTTTCTATAGAAAAGTTATTCATAATAAAAATTACTTTTTTCGAGAAATTTTAGATTACATATTTTAACGATAATAAAAGCATCTTTTTTTTCTTTTAAAGAAAATTTTTCTACTATATAACTATTTTTTTAAAAAAGTGGTCGATTTTAAAATTTTTCTGTTGAAAATTTATAATAATATTTGTTCTGTAAAAAAATCATCGTTATTAAAAAATGTTTTGTAAAAAACTTTTCGATAAAAAAATTTTCTGTAGAAAATTTATTGATGAAAGAAATCTCCATAGAAAATTTATCGATAAAAAATTTTCAATAGAATATTTATCGATGACAAAGAATTTCAACTGAAAATTTATCGATAATAAATATTTTTCTATAAATTTATCGATACTAAAAATTTAGCTGTAAAAAATTTATCGAAAATACAAATTTTTCTTTAGAAAATATATTGATAGTAAAAATATTCCTTTTTAGTGACCAATTTACTAAAATTTTTCTACAGAAAATTTATCGATTAAAATTTTTCTACAGAAAATTTATCGATTAAAATTTTTCTATAGAAAATTTGTCGTTAAAGTGTTTCTACAGAAAATTTTTCGTTAAAATTTTTCTACAGAAAATTATTCGTTAAAATTTTTTTATAGAAAATTTTTCGTTAAAACTTTTCTACAGAAAATTAGTCGCTAAAATTTTTTTATAGAAAATTTGTCGTTAAAATTTTTCTAAAAAAATTTGTCGTTAAAATTTTTATAAAAAAAATTTGTCGTTAAAAATTTTTCTATAGAAAATGTATCGATTAAAATTTCTTTACAGAAAATTTATCGTTAAAATTTTTGTATAGAAAATGTATCGATTAAAATTTCTTTACAGAAATTTTGTCGTTAAAATTTTTCTATAGAAAATTTGTCGTTAAAATTTTCCTACAGAAAATTATTCATTAAAACTTTTAAATAAAAAATTTGTCGTTAAAATTTTTCTACAGAAAATTTGTCGTTAAAATTTTCTACAGAAAATTATTCGTTAAAATTTTTCTGTAGAAAATTTATCGATTAAAATTTTTCTATAGAAAATTTATCGATTAAAATTTTTTTACAGAAAATTTGTCGTTAAAATTTGTCTATAGAAAATTTATCGATTAAAATTTTTCTATAGAAAATTTGTCGTTAAAATTGTTCTACAGAAAATTTGTCGTTAAAATTGTTCTACAGAAAATTTGTCGTTAAAATTTTTCTATATAAAATTATTCATTAAAACTTTTCAATAAAAAATGTGTCGTTAAAATTTTTATACAGAAAATTTGTCGTTAAAATTGTTCTACACAAATTTTTCGTTAAAATTTTTCTACAGAAAATTTATCGATTAAAATTTTTCTACAGAAAATTTGTCGTTAAAATTTTTCTATAGAAAATTTGTCGTTAAAATTGTTCTACAGAAAATTTGTCGTTAAAATTTTTCTATAGAAAATTTATCGATTAAATTTTTTCTACAGAAAATTTGTCGTTAAAATTTTTTTACAGAAAATTATTCGGTAAAATTTTTTTATAGAAAATTTTTCGTTAAAACTTTTCTACAGAGAATTAGTCGTTAAAATTTTTTTATAGAAAACTTGTCGTTAAAATTTTTCAAAAAAAATTTGTCGTTAAAAATTTTTCTATAGAAAATGTATCGATTAAAATTTCCTTACAGAAAATTTGTCGTTAAAATTTTTCTATAGCAAATTTGTCGTTAAAATGTTTTTACAGAAAATTTGTCGTTAAAATTTTTCTACTGAAAATTATTCGTTAAAATTTTTTTGTAGAAAATTTGTCGTTAAAATTTTTCTAAAAAAATTTGTCGTTAAAATTTTTATTTTATAAATAAAATTTGTCGTTAAAAATTTTTCTATAGAAAATGTATCGATTAAAATTTCTTTACAGAAAATTTGTCGTTAAAATTTTTCTATAGCAAATTTGTCGTTAAAATTTTTCTAAAAAAAATCTGTCGTTAAAATTTTTCTATAGAAAATTTTTCATTAAAATTTTTCAAAAAAAAGTTAGTCATTGAAATTTTTTTTTAAAAAATTTTTCGTGAAAAATTTTTTTACAGAAAATTAGTCATTAAAATTTTTTTATAGAAAATTCGTCGTTAAAATTTTTTTTTGTTCTGTGGAAAATTTATTGTTAAAAATGTTTTTATTAAAAAAATGCATCGATAAAAATTGATCTATAAAAAAATTTGTCATTTTAAGTTTTTTCATAGAAAATTTACTGATAAAAATTTTCCTATAAAAAATTTATTATTAGATTTTTTTTAATAAAAATTTTTGTAAAGATATTAATCGATAAAAATTCTTTTATAGAAAAATATCGATAAAGATTTTTCTGTAAATAATTTATCGATAAAAATTGTTCTATAGAAAATTTATAGAATGAAAATTTGTCGAAAAAAAAATTTTCTTAAAAAAATTTCTATGAACAATTTATCTATTAAAAACTTATCGCTAACGACATTTTTTATAGAAATTTCTTGTAATTTTTTTTTTAATAGAAATTTTATCGCCAAAGTTTTTATTGATTAACTAGATTTTCTGAAAAAAGTTTTCTCAAATTTTAATTTTTTTAAACTGTCTTTACACTGTTTGATTTTTCAAAATATAAGTTGGACTGTAAATATTGCGGTTGCTAAAGTGTCCAAAAGGCTTTAAAATAAGTAGATTCGGTTATAATGGATTCAGTACTAAAAATTACTTTCTATATTGTTCATCCCTGGACTTCTCACTTGGCTTGAGGTTTTTAAGTAAATTTTCGTGTTGGATCGTTAAGGGGTTTGTTTTATAAAATTATTAAATATCTGTTTCTATTTAGTTTCTTTTTTTTTAATTTTGTCTACTCAGCTATAGCGAAAAATAATAAAATTGTTGTTGTTTTAGCCTTTGTTAGTTCTTTCAGTTGCTGGTATTAGTGTACGTAATAATAATGACATCATTTTTCATAACAAAGCCATCACAAACATCTTAAACTGGTCGATAGAATGAAACAGGTCTTTTAAAGTTGCCTTGGCTTATTTAAAAGTGTTATTCAAATTGCATATATTTTATTTATATCTAACCCACTTTAGCAAATGAAACAAATTCTTAACTTTTACGAGTGTTATGTTCAATGTTACAAACAGTTATGAGGGGATATTAAGTGATGCTTAAACTTAAAAATATATAAAATTATACCTTTAATGACTTCAGAGGCTCTTTCCTTAGGCTATAAACTTATGGCCCCCCTAACAGGTTAATAATGGCAAGTTTGCACAAAAAACATGTCTGTTTTTTCTCTTTTTTCACATTAAACTTTTTAGGAAACCTTTAATTTCATTTATAATTTAATACAACAATTTATGTTTACCTTTCACAACCATAATAACCTCGTCAAGCTCTTAAGCCACTCACTTTATTCGTTTTAAAAATTCATAAAATTGTTTGTTGGTTGTTGGGAGGGCAGCAAATAAAAAAATAATAAAATTATTCCCTAAGGGCTCTAGAAAACCACAACCAAAATAAAAAGAAACCCTGTAAAATCAAATTTAGCAGCATAACAACGAACGTGAGAAGAAAAAAACAACAGGCAGACAAACGACTGCCATAAAAGCATTAACATTTTATACAACAGTGACTGCAACACAGAAGTATTAAATATTTAAATAAAATGGTTTGCCACATACAGAGCAATATAATAGGGTTAGTGTGAATGTGTTTACAATGTGATTGACAAAATACACGCTGCATAAAATTCGTTGTTTTTAAATGCAAGTCATTTGGAAGGAAGGAAGTTAGGAAGTGTTTCATATGAAATTGAGTTCTTTGAGATAATTTTGGATAAGAAATTTACAAATTTATTTTAGAGTAGGTCTTACAATTTGAGAAAATTTTTAAGGTATTGTTTTTATAAAATCGCTAGTTTATCTTATTTTATAAAAAATTTTATTTAAAAACTGACAACTTTTAGGTTAGCTTTAGAAGTCAGATGTACATAGGAAATCAATGTCATAAACCATTTATAAACCTTAAGTTATATTTTTGAATAAGACAGTTAGTTTACAATTGCAAAGTTTCCACATTTAAAGGGTGATTTTTTAACTATTATCGTTTTGGCAACACTGGTTTAAACAGCTGACGCACGTTTTGTGTTTTGTTTCACTGTCAAACATCTTCAGTTTGGTCTATAATTTAACCATGAATCGTCTTACAAACGAACAACGCTTGCAATTTATTGAATTTTATTATCAAAAAGCTTGCTCTGTTAAGAAAGTTTATCGCGCGCTTCTTATCGAAAAATTTTGTTCAGCGACGAAGCTCATTTTTGGCTCAATGGGTACGTTAATAAGCAGAATTGTCGATTTTGGAGTGAAGATCAGCCAAAAGCATTGCAAGAGCTACCAATGCATCCAGAAAAAGTCACATTTTGGTGCGGTTTATGGGCTGGTGGCATCATTGGACCGTACTTCTTCAAAGATGATGCGAATCGTAACGTAACTGTAAATGGTGAGCGCTACCGTGAGATGATATCCAACTTTTTTTTGCCTAAAATGCAAGAGCTTGACTTGCATGACATGTGGTTTCAACAAGACGGTGCCACATGCCACACAGCACGCTTAACCATGGACTTATTGAGAGGCGAGTTCGGTAAACATTTTATTTCACCTTCGGGACCGGTCAATTGGCCGCCTCGATCGTGCGATTTAACGCCTTTAGACTATTTTTTGGTTGGCTATGTTAAAGCCCATGTCTATACACATATGCCCGCTTCAATTGACGCATTGCAAGACAACATTAAAGCATTTATTAATGAGATACCGGCCGAAATGTTGAAAAGAGTATACCAAAATTGGACTAAGCGGATGGACCATTTGAGGCGCAGTCACGGTCAACATTTGCATTAAATAATCTTCATTAAATTACATGGACCGTTCTATCGATTCAAATAAAGATTTCATGCATTTTGCTGAATTGTATGTGTTTTTTTTTTTAAACCTTTCTATAGCTCTTAAAAAATCACGCTTTAGTAAATTTGTTCACCTAAACGTATGATTTATATTAATTGTATGTTTTCATACTCACCACCAAAAGAATACTGTGGAAATAGAAAGTAAAACGTATTTTAGTATAAAGAAATTACTCTTTAGCGCATAAAGTTGTTGTTAATAAAATAATACATTTTGTGGTATCAAAGTTCTATCAAAAATTGATGGCGGGTATCAAAAATTTGCCGCAGCCGTATATACTTAATGCTCTCCCTTTTTTTCATATTTTGAGAAAAATTCAAATTTTGCAAAAAGCAAACACATTGATATTAAATTTTTATTTGCGTAATAACTTGAAAGTTTATTAACGAATTTCCAATAATAATTTTTATTTCTCTTACAAGACTCCCCTTAAAACAATTTGTATCTCTCTTACACATGCCTGTTGAATTATAAATTAAATTTATATTTTTTCTTTTTACAAAGTTATTACATTCCCCCTTAACCCCCACATAAAAAAAGATGTTTAAGTTTATGCTTTTTTATGCATACAACGAAGCAATAAAGCATAAAGTACTTTTCACACAAAAAAAGGGCTCAATAGGATGGGCACTTTTTTGGGCTGTTGAAGTAGAGTGGACTTTCGGGTAAATTTTATTTAAATATAAATAAAATTGTATTAATTTATTAAATGTAAAAATATAAGAGGTTTTTAATAATGTTTTCAATACGAAAGTTTTTTTTATGACTTTATTTTGTTATTGGGTTGACTTTTTGATTTATATTCAATTAAAGTAGAGTCATTTCAGTTGAATATTTTTGTTTTAGTGTTTCAGACTGGTTATTTCTGCATTTATTTACTAAATTTTATGTTTATTTAGTGTTAAAAAGAAAGACATTGTAATGCTTATATTTGTTGTTTTTTTTTTTTTTATTAGTTCTATTACAGACCAACCTAAACAAAAGCAGCAGGCGTAATATTCCTCTAAGCGGTAACGCCGAAGTGACAAACCTAAACAAAAGCGTCAACGCTGTGTAATGAACAGTAATGTTCACTTATGTTTTTGAATAAAACTTTCTAAATAGAAACAAAATCGCTAGAGTAACCTGAAAATAGCTAAAATGGCATTACTTTTCAGCAATTACAAAAGTAAAACAAAAACAACAACAGTTGTACTGCAGCCAACTTCCATACCTAACAGCTTGTCGAAATTGGTTTATTCAATTACAAAGCATTGCCGCCGCGGTATTGCGGCTTGTTTCATACAAATTGTATGAACATGAGAATTTTTGAAACGCTTGCCGCTCTTGTTGAGGTTTGGCTGTGGAACTAATTTGCAAAGATGCCTCTATCTCACAACATGACACATGACGATCTTGCAATATCAGTTCACGCACTGCATCGATGGTTTTAGACAACCTTCACGGAATTTGTCGGCTACGGAACTAAGACCACGAATGAATTCACTATACCAGCGCTATACTGTGATTTCTGATTGCGCTTTCTCGCCATACAAAGAACTGAGTTCACCAACACCTTCTTGTTGAGATAATCCAAGTCGAAATCGGTCTAAATTAATCCAGCGAAACCCTTCTCTTGAAATTTTCTTTTTTTATTGATTTTCTGAACTCACTGTAAACAAAACAAAAAGCACTTGTACTTCACAACGTTGTGAGTGCGTTAATGCTAAAAAATTACAAATTTTATTATGATGTTGCCAGATTTTAGCTATTGACATTAGTGTGCCAGTTCCCGGAATATAAATATTTCCCCTTGTAGCTCAAAAAAATGTTAGAAAGACTCAATCCGAAAGCACAGAGTGAATTTTTTTTTGAAATATTTTATTAGCAAAAGCTTTCAAGGTTTATTGTTATATTTTTTTGACATTATGGGGCCTATCACCATCCTCACCTTGACTTTCGATTACTTCCGGAGCTTCTCCCATTTTGTCTAGAGGAAGTGTTTAGAAATGAAAAATCCTGGAGGTTCTAAAATTTCTCGAACGTTATTAGTTTGACCATGTTTTTTTTTGAGGAAGTAGTAGGAATAACTGCGCGGCTAGGCTAGCATAACTAAGTTTTAGTGTTTAACTTGGTAAAGTATGGTTTGTTCAAGCATAAGATCATGTTTGTATGACGGGTTCCAAGGTTAATAACCGGCACACTATTTTTGAAAATCTTTGGCTCGGCTCTAGACTTGTAAACTTTTCATTTTGCACTGATGTTACAATAAGGTTTTTACTTTAATTTTCCACAGACCTCTTCCAAATCTAGAGGTACATGAATTTGACAGAATGTTTTTTTCGTTTTTGTATTTCTATAATTCCAAAGTTTTGGACACACTTAACGAAAGAACGGAATGAACGATGAAGTGGACTGAATAATTTTTGAATAAGTGCTTTATACCTACAACGCTACAACGAGTCGATTTGACATGAACACTAAGTTGTCAAAAAAAAATTTATTCTCGTTGGATATTCCATAATTTATCTCTCACTTTAAAAAGGCTCTCGTCAAGTGGTGTAAGGAAATGATTAAAAAGTTCAACCACGATGCTTCAATATCGCTTGATTATCAAGGGGAACTGTTCGAAAAACAAAAAAGCCATTTTGATTTCAAAATATTTGTTAATATATGCTTTTCTCGAAATATAAATAGTAGCCCTCGTACACGATTATTTCGTTAGCCATTTTAACAAAAAGTTAAGCACAAGGGAAATTTTAGGGAATATTTTGTTCCCTATTGGATTAAAATATATCCCAATCCTTCCGTTATTGAACAAGAAATATTCACGATAACATCCAACATTTTGCATTGCAGTTGAATTTTAACCGTTTTTTTTTGTTAATTTTTAAACATAAATGAGTCAATTGGAGCCCTCTCGCTTGAAACTATTCGAATAACTTCGATTAGTATAAACTTTGTTTTAGCGTGAAGAATATTGAACATTTTTTTTTATCTCGATTTAAGATGTTTTGTTGAAGGTCCGCATAAATAATTCATTTATTAATATTTTATTTTTGTTTAATGAATTTTTTTTTTCTAAAAAAACTTAAGTTTTATTTTCTCTCCTCACCTCAAGATACGCTTTAATAATTTTAAAAATCTATAATCGTGACAAATCATTTCGTTTGTATGTTTATGCGCACAGTTTTGATATTTGATATGTTTGTGCGTGTGTTAAATTTAATACTAACACAAATGTATTTATATATATACTTTTTCACATACATTTGCATTAATTTATATAAATTCTATTTGCAGTTGTCATCATTTGAATTATTTTTTTAATTTTTTTCATTATTTATAGGCAATTTCCAATTTTAGTGTTAAATGTGGATATTTGTGTTTTTGTTTTTGTTGCTGTCCACTCAATACAAATATAATGAGATTTTTTTCCATTCAACGTCTGTCATTGTACACAGTGTGATAGTGTAATTCATAGCATTTGGTTTTATAATAAAAAATTTGTATTTTATTTGAATTAGTTTTTAATCAAGTCCATGCAACAGCAACCAGCAATAATCGGCATAATAACAATATGACAATGCAAATAATAAACAATAAATGAACAACGCAATTAAAACATTTAATGAAATGTATTATAAGCAAATTTACACACACACACATTCACATTCAAACAAACACAATGATAAAAATCAAATATGTACATGCATATAAAGTAGCAGTGAATAAACAATACCCTCGTTCTCTTGTGGCTCCTTTTTTTTCTGTTTTGTACACTCCCCCCTCTCTAACAGTTTGCAATTGACATGTACGTGTTTGCCATTTTTAAGTTAATAAAAATCATTTAAACTTATACCTGCCTGCCTGCACTGCATTGGAAAATAAACAAATTTATTTTGATTAAAACAGAGTAGCAGCAATCAAAATAATAAAATTGAAAAAAAAAAAAAGAAAATTATAAAGATAATTAATTTTAAACTATTATTTAAATTTTTAATCAGGCTTGAGTTCATATTAACATTCTTTATTTTTACAAAGAAATTTTTTTAATTGTGATAAATGAAAGAATAAATCTTGAAAAATTATATTTTTGCCGACACTAGCCGAGTGGAATGCATTTTCGAAACCAGCTACGATTTCATCATCAGCACTCTCTGATCGGTGGTTACATGTTGGTTGTAAATATCATCTATTTAACTCACGGGACTTATGTTAATTGAATTCGGTAACTAATTTTTAGTTTTTCCTATTTCATATATTTTTACCACAATGAGTTAGATTGAAATTTTAACCAAACAGCAACCATTTTTACTTTTTGTTTGTTATTATCTTTCATTTATCACTATTTTTGTCCTGCTCTAGCCACCAGTTAGGTAGCGATAAGAAAAAAATTCTTTGTAAAAATAAAGAATATTAATATGAACTCAAGCCTGATTAAAAATTTAAATAATAGTTTAAACATAAAAGTTCGACAAAATAAAAATATAATTAATTTTTTTATGTTTATGAAAGGTGTGGTTTTTTAATAAAAAAAATATTTTTAAAAATTTCCTTGAAAATATTAAAATCTAATGAAAATATTAAATATTAAATTGCTAATTGCTTTTTTAATAAAATGTAATAATATTTTTAAGCTTAAAGAGTTTTCAATAATAAAAAATTTTTTTCTTCTAGTCGATATTATTTGATAAATATTTCGCTACCTCTTTGTGTAGCATCATCAGGATACTTAAAATCAGGATAATAAAAACTCATATTGAAAAGCCATTAAGCTTAAAAAAACATGATTTTGTAACAAAGTATTTTTATAATAGACTAGAAAATCCCGGCGCGCGTTGCTACGCCCCTTAATGAATAAAAATGCATTCTGAATTCGAATTTAATATCAAGTGCAAAAAGCTAAAAATTAAAAAATTTTTTAATGGGCGTGGCATTGCCCACTTTTCTAATCACGAAATTGTATAGTCATGACAACTCAATATGTGCGCAAAGTTTCACAAAAATCGGTCCAGAGCAAGTACCTCAAAATTATAAAATTTTTTATAGGCGTGGCCCTGCCCACTTTTCTAATGAAATTGTATAATCATGAGACCTCAATATGTATGTGAAAAGTTTTAGAAAAATCGGTGAAGTTTAAGTAGCTGAAAAAGATAACTTTTTTTTATGGGCGTGGCACTGCCCACTTTTCTAATCACGAAATTGTAAAGTCATGACAGCTCAGTATGTGTGAAAAGTTTCACAAAAATCGGTCCAGTGAACGTACCTCAAAATTAAAACTTTTTTTATGTTCGTGGGCCCGCCCACTTTTCTTATCACCAAATTATTTGGCCATGACAGCTCGATATGCTTGTATGTCGGTCAAATGCAAGTAGCTAAAACTGATAACCAATTTTGTATAGGCGTGGCCCGCCCACTTTTTGCCACCCATAAACACTCCCTGGAATGTGTACAACAACTTGCCAAAGTTTGAGTCCGATCGGTTTTACTGTTTCGGAGTCTATAGCTAACACACACACACACACAGAGTTTCACTTTTATATACATATATAGATTACGCTGCAGAATTTGAAGCTGTTCTGTATTATAATAATAAAAATGATTTTATTTGATTCGGTTTGTTATTATTTTCTAGAAATTTGAAAGTCTTAAATAAAAAGTGGTAGTATTGTACTACACAGAATTTATATTAGTCATACGTTCAGGTGGGCATAATTAAATGTTTTTACAAATTATAAAAAAAAATAAACTTTTGAGATTTATAAAATCATTGAATAAGTTTAAACATTTCATAAAACAAATATTAATTCATTTATGTTCTAAACAAATTGAAAATAAACAAAATTTGACTCTCTAATTCAAAAGTATAAAAAAAAAATTAAAAACCATACCAAGGCTTGACGAAAGTTTTTAACTATAATTGTAAAAAACTGTCAGTAAAAACCTTTAAGTATTTTCGGGTTAGAATTCATGCAATTTTGTTTGCAACTTATGTCGCAACTGAAATTTAAATTACACTAGCAATAATTTTTTCAAGCGTTTACTTTCGCAAACTGTTGCTGTGGTTTCTAGGGCAGATACATAAAAGGTCTATCAGTCAGTTTTTCTACTGCTGGCCAGAGTCTTAATATAACATAATGGGAACTTAGATCTCTATGAACTACAGTGCGGACCTTCACAAAAAATCCATAGTGACAGGAAGACCATTTGTAATAAGACCAAGATTATTGTGGATAGCTTCTTCATACATATTAGAAGAATAATCTCGTTTCAATGTTAAATCTTTTGCTTTTTTCTCCATCATTTTAATCCAAAATCTGCAACATATCATGTACCGAATTTGAGCTAACAATTTAGATCGTTTTAAAATCAAAACATTTCAAATACTAAAGCAGAGTTCTTGTCACAAGTACTATTACGACAAATAGGTGTGGCCCTCAACTCTATTACCACCACCATATACACCTCTTGCAATTACCAATTTCCCTCCAGTCTGTAATAACAGCAATTGTCTTGGCTGTTAAATAAATTTCATATCCTGTTCCTTTATTTAATGGTTTTTTTTTTCTTTACCAACTAAATGCATAAAATATGTTTTTAACCATTAAATATAATTAACGATGTTAAAATAATCTGGCGCCATATAATATAATTATTATTTGACTTTTCAAACGGAAATTATTAAAAATGCATTTAAATTGTAATTAAAAGCCAGCAAGTGTTAAATATTTTATTCAAACAAAAATTCACCAAAGGCTGGAAAATGAGTTTGCAAATGTGGATAAAGGAAAACTATTCGTTAAAGTGCAATTAAAAAATATTACAACTAAACAGAGTTTGAAACAGGTAATAATAAGGTTTTATTGTTCATGGCGAATCTGATCAAACCCTTCATCATCATGTCTATAGGTATAATGTTATACACCATTTTGCTTTATTATTTCTTTCTTGATGACATTTTTGATTTTGAAATTTTACCTGGTCAACTGTATTCTACTAGTCAGACGCTTTCATTTGATCTCCATATTGATGGGGTTGAGAAAAAAAATTCCGCCATTTTGTTTAGGTCGCCATCTTGGATTTTACAAAATTTTTTATATTTCATAGAACTCTACAGTGCAAGTCCGGTTATTTGATAACAATATTGTGAGGGTTGAAGGGGTCAAAGCCTTAATTACTATATTTGATCAATATATCCAATATTTTATTAGGCCGCCATTTTGTATTTTAACTTTTTAAAAGTTTACTGAATTCTAATGGTCAAGTCCTTTAATTTTAAACCAATATTCATGAGGTCAAAGTGGCTGCACTTTTAATTACTAGATTTGACCAATTTATTATTCGCCATTTTATAGAAGCGGCCATCATGGATTTTATATTATTTTAATAGTGTATTATATTTTGCTAGCCAACACCTTTCATGTAATATGACTCTATTGGTTGTCTAGAAGCTGAAAAAATCGATTTTCATTTGTAAATTTTAAATAACAACACCATATAAGTTGTATTTTGCTGCAAAAATATCTCAGTTAGTTTCCAAACGACTTGTTAGTTTTTTTTAAGAGATAAATTCAAAGGCTACGGCTTGGAACTCGGTGTCTTAAATGAGTCCAAAAATTTTTTACAAGCTAGAGCAAAGTGATATATTTCCTTCAAAATGTTTGCCCATAACTTTGACGGTTAGTGACCGAATTATCACAAATAGCCCTAAAGATATAAATGGTAACGAGCGTGGAAATAAAAAAAAATTTAATTTTCGTTTTAAAAATATGAGAAAAAAATCAGAGGCAGTCGTTTTTATTTGCTTTTATCTCAGAAACGTATTGGATTTCAAAAGCGATTTATACTACAAACAGCTCTGGCCATCATGTCGCGGCTTCTAAAAGTTGATTTCAACCGACATACGGACAGGCGAACATTTTTCAATTGTATCCCACAAACTAAGATCACGCTATCGGCGCAAAGAGAACAATGTGTATCGATGTTTGTCGCGCTTAATCGGTACACATTTCAAAAAATTTTACGTTGTATTTTTGAGCGGTCCCATTATCTTCGCATGTTGTGACAATATTTTTCGGCTCATATCGGCCAGAACACAATTGCGACAATAATTAATAAAATACGGTCACACAATAGTGCCTTATTGGCAAAATGAAATCAGTTGGTTTTGTTTATTTGCTTTTGAATACTCAAAAAACGAAGAGAGTGATTAGAAGAGAGAAATTAATATGGTTCGTATGAGAGAACTTTAGTGAAGGCGATAATCAAAATTTTATTTTAAAAAATTGTGTGAGAAGGAATAAGCAAAATTTCAATGGTGTTTAAAACATCATTGTATTTTTATTTTAAAAAATCGATTTACTTACGCAGCTAATACACGGCATGTTTTATACATCTGAGTTGGTATATTGGTATCCATATGTAATTGTTTGTGTCTGTCAAAAGTGTTATTTAACACTGAACCGCCGCTGACTGTTTTCTAGCATCAGAGATTAAAGATTTATATAAAATTCGAATCCAAGAGGGAACCCAAGGCAAATTCATTCATCAGGTACTCTTGATTCGTCAGCTGATTATTTTTTTCAACACTTATTTTAAGTTTCAGCTGTCAAAATGCATAAATAAAAAACAATTTTCTCTCTTTTCTAATTTATTTCAAATGTCAAACTTTATATAAAAAAAATATACACAAAAAAATTCTCTCCGAACTGCAATTACCTGATGAATAAATATGCCTTGGAGGGAGCCAAATTAAATATGGGGTCATAAATAGTAATTATAAATGTATCCCCTTCAACCCCCATAACAGTGGTATCAAATGAAATAAAAGGTTGGAAACAAAAAGGCATATAAAATAACATATCTTCAATGTGGGTAAAAAATATATATTAAAGGGCTTGACTAAAAGTCATAAAAAAATATTTTAGGAATTAAAAAACACATATCGCACTTGATCCACAAGAGAATATTATCTCGAATTCATAAAATTTTAAGTAGAGGCCAAAACATATTTTTCGAAATATTTTAATTAAATTTAAAAATCTAAATATATAATGGTTCACATATTACATTAAAAATATACATCTATTAACAAATAAAACATGAATAAATATATGTGTATGTACATATAAATTTTTAAGTAATTCAATAAATAAATAAATTTCCACGTTTAAAGGAGAATCACCATTGCTGGCAATATTGTTTTCGTATATCGGCCACAAAACTTTGCGTTCACATTATCGGCACATCAAATGCGACGAAAATTTGTACATTGCAGCGATAGTAAGATCTTAGCTTTTGTCATATTTAAGCTTTCAGCTAAAAATATACCTTAAGGGATCGGGCATTAATTTTGGAGAAATTTACAAACGGATTGAAAACCCAAACTTTTTTTTGGTTGGGCACCACAAGTGAAGGGTATAATACTGTTTTAAATAAACAAATAAATGCATTTAACTGAAACACTTATGCCAAAACATTTTGCGACTAAAAAAATAAAAAACAACAACAACTAGAAAAACAAAAGGTTGGCCAAGTTTCCACGTTACAACAACAGCTGCTATTAAATAGTAATGCTACTAATAGATGTTTGTGGCTTTTTGGCCGCAAAACAAAACAAGCAAACAAACAAATACAATTGAAACAAACTGTAGTTGTGTCTCTCTGTGTGTTAAATGCCACACTGTATGCTTTTGACATTTCACACAAAATGTCATTGACACATTTGCCAAATACAAATACAGGCTGTTTTTCTATACAATATTATTTAAATTAATAGTTTTTTTTCAGGTTTTGTTTGGGGTTTTCAGACCATGAATAATGTTTGTTTGTGTTGTGAGTTCAGCACAATTCACACACAAACAAATTCGAATAAAAGTTCAGTTAAAACCTGAAGCTAAGAATCTCCCACGGTTTTATTTAATCGAATTATCAAAACAAATTGTTGCTTGTTAAACATATTGCTTCTAATTTTTAGTTTCTTTTTTTTAATATCACGCGACACATTTAATAATTTTTAGACACAAACCTAAAAAACATGTTCTACTTTTAGAAATTTATCTGTAAATTACAAAACAATATATATTTAGTAAAACGAATGCGCCTTTCATAAACATTAAAATAAAAACTTCCACTCAATGACTGGCTGCATGCATAAATAGATTGACACACATTTTATTCAACCATAAACATTTGGAAATACAAAGAGATGTCACTTTAAAAACAAAACAAACAAAAAATACAACATTTGTCGTCGCAACAACATAAAATCTGTAAAGAGAGAATTTAACTTATGGCTATTCAAAAATATTTGATTGTTTTAAAAGAAATATCAATGTATAAAGTATTTTTTTTTTTTAAATTAAAAGCTTCTTGTCACCATAAAATAAATAAAAAGAAAAATGTGTATCCAGCATTTAACACAAATTACGAAAGCAGGTTGGAGTGCCATATTCGAACGTGCCGAATTTTATATTACCCTTCACCATCATGTACATCGTTATAATGAACACATCGTGGCGTTACATAGATTTCGGATTTAACGCTTTACACCAATTGGCCTTATTATTTCTGAAGTCCACTTTGATTTTGCATTTGTCAAAGGCAAGCTCTTGAAATTGATACCCATTTATTGGGGTTTAGCATGACATCAGCCAATATCTGATGGTTGTTTCGGCAGGGTTGGGTGCGTGACTTCTAACCAAAGCCCCTGTGAACATGTTGTGTAAATCAATCAGATAGCCATCTTACCTATATTGATTCTTCGTTTATGTCGATGCTCCTTGCTTGAGAGCTCAGGCTACGTATCCCCTTATTAGTTTCGTTTCTGCGTTTACGCTCATAGTGTAATGCACAATTATATAAAGACAAAAATATGTATGTATCCAATTTGCATATTTTATCCACTCTTCTTGAATCAAACCCCAAAATCTGCGGAAATTCAGGTGAACTATGCAAATAGTAGAGCATGTGCCGCCGTGGATATTAAGGGGTTAAAATTAAGAGGGGATGGAACTTGATTGTTAGCTGAATTTGGGTATATATTAAGCGGGGTTTGTTTTTGTGATACAACTGTACCAGAAGCTATTAAGAGCTGGGGTGAGGCTATACTGGGATTGTATCCCTGTGGCCTTACATTTCTATGAAGCAAAGAGTGATGCTTCTACTTGTAAAGAGTGCATACATATATGCTCTTACAATTTTTAAATTCGTGAGAGTTTGCTAGATAATTTGAATAGCATTTTAGCCTAGGACAAAGTCTTAGGGGGTGTGATCCTTCACAAAGGAAACTATGGCACACTGTTGGGGAAGTAGTGGTTGAAAAACTCAAAACACAAGGCCATAAATTTATCAGCAACAAAATCATATGTGCGGTCTGACAAAAGCCAAACTACTTCTATTGAAAGGCAGCAGCACTTCGAAGCATGGTTACCAGAAGTTTTCAGTGCCCTCATCAGACTTTAAACCATCTTTTTCTTTGTTGTGTTAGAAAGGCAACTGCACCTAGAAGCTTCTGTGGTGGCTGAAGTCTGACCGAGGTCAACCATCAGACATTAACTATGTACCTTCGAATCTCGCTTTCCCGCTTGGGAGTATCCACAGCCACTACTTGCTTTTCGAAGAGACCTCACCAATAATCAATCTTGAAGAAGTTCTAGGAGCTTACTGATTTCCATGGTACCAGATCGAGCTCTGGTCAGCTTTAAATAACCCGTCTAACCACGATTTTTATTCTCGTACTGATAACACACCTTTCCTCGGAAGCAGCCAAGGGGAATTTATAGTTAAATGTATTCTACTAGACAATCCGTTTTATGTGATGCCTTTGTCGATGGGGTTAAGAACAATTTTTTTCGCCATTTTGTTTTACATGCCATCTTAGATTTTATACTTTTCCATAGACGACTGTATTTTAGTCATAAATCCTTGTTATTTGATAACAATATTATGGGGTTGAAGCGGCCACATCGTAGTTACTATATTTGAAAATATATCTGCCATTTATTTTGGACGCCATCTTGGATTGGATTGGTCAAGAACTTTCAGACAATATCAATAATAAGAGGGTTAAAGGCAGTACATTTTTTACTTCTATATTTGACCCATATTATGCCATTTTATAGTGACGGCCATCATGGATATAAATTACTTGTACGCCATTTTATGGTGACGTCCATTATGGATTTAAATTTTGTCATAGTATTTTATTATTCGCTAGTCAAGCGTTTTTATTTGATATCCATGACGACTTTGTCAGTTGTCTAAAAGCAGGGAATATTAGATTTTCGTTTGAGAATTGTTTTAAAAATACTGAAAAAATTTTATGTTGGTGTTTATATCTCAGTTAGTTTAAAAGCGATTTGTTAGTTTTTTTTTCAGAAAAGAATTTTCCAGATCTCGTCTTGTATTTTGGTGCCTTAAACGTGTCCAACAATTATGTTGGACCTTGAAAAGCCTGATATATTAAAAAAATTTATATTTTTATAAGTAAGTTTTGCCTAAAACTTTGCCGATTAGTGACTCGTTCAAAATTTTTGACCATCTCTATCTTAGGGTTGAAAATATGTTAATTTTTATGGATAAAATATGGTTAAAAACAGAGGCAGTTGTGTTTATTTGCTTATATCTCAGAAACTTATGAAGCGATTCTACTGAATTTCAATAGCGACTTTTTCCCTAATGTTTTGAAAAGGCTGATGTTATACACAAACCTGCACTACATGCGTTTACTTTTAAACGTTAATTTTAACTAACGCATGAACGGACCTAAATTGCTCAATCGAATTCCCTATTTAGAAGCTGTCAGACCATTATGGGGTCGGAAGTAAATATTGTAGAAACTATGAATGGAAAAACAAGGCTATATAGTATAGTTTAAAGAGGGCATACCACAACCATATAAAGTAAATTTTATTTTTGAACCACTTTCAAGTAATTAACTGATGTTTGTTCTTGCACATGCATTAAGTTCCCTTTATACACTTTAATGGTTGGCAAAATTGGTAATCAAGATTAACGTTTTTTGGAAAATTGTCAATACGGTGGCACAGTATAAATATAAGTAAGAAAACTACAGCAAGTAGTAGTGAGTTGTACATAAAACATACTACATAAGCGAAGCTTGATGGTGAATTGAAAAAATACTGAAAGATTAAAAAAAATCTCTTGTAATACTTAAGTATGTGTGTGTTTAAATAAATAAAATTTCTATTGCATAAAATTCAAGAGTACTGGTTATTATTTGCAATAAAAGAATCCCAGTTTATTTAAAGGAAATAAGCCAACGTCTATAACAGGTAAAAATGTAAGAATACTTTATAGGGTCGGAAATCAATATTGTAGAAAAAACAAATGGAATGACAACGCTATATATAACCTTAGAATCATAGGTGATGGGTATAAAAATCCGTACAAGGCTACCCTTTCTTATTGCCATTCAATGTGCATTGAGAGCTAATTTTACTTTGAAGGGAAAGAAAATTCCACAGAATATTTATGATAAAAAATGTCTCTTTGAGGGGGATGAAAATTTCATCTTGTAACTCTTCATACTGCATTTAACTGCATTTTAAATAGTTCAATATCTTTTAAAAATAAATTACATGTCAAAAATCTACCCCATTTTTATTAAAATTTCACTGATTATGGTATTATCTATGTATTTCTTTTGATTTTTTGTACATTGTCATGCAGTTGTGGTGAGAAATGCACATTTTTCTTAACTGATAATAAATGACAGCATTTAGTATTGAATTTATTAAAATTGCATAAATTATTTTTGAAGCATTTTAAGGGGCGGTAAACAATTTTCAATTGCACTTTTAAAATGTTATTTACATTTGCATAATTTAAATTTATTTTAAACTTTACTAATGTCATGCTCTATTAACCCCATGTTTTTTTATTTAATTTGAATTTTTTTTCGATTACGAAAAGTCAGTTTAATTTATTTATTTTAACTCAAAGTCTAGTAATTATATTGGTCGGATTATGTTTGGAAAACATATCTCTTTCTGGGTGTGAGTGTATATACTTACATTTGCATGTAAGAATGTCTGTTTCAAAAAAAAACCCAGCAGATAATACTGAAATGGCCTACTATCAATATGGTGCTATGTAATGCAGTAATGGACCATATCATTTTCAAATAAGGGTTTGTAGTTAAATGGCAAGTATTCGTATTTTAACGATTACGTATAGTGTTGCAAAGAGGTGTATAACAGTAGTATAGGTGCTCCAATGAGAAGTGACAAAGAGTAGTTTTGAGGCTACTGCAATAGCTTATATGGTCCAGCCCTAGCACATCGTAATGTTAAATCGACCATATTTTATCCATACATCTGGGTAACCTTTGGACTAGTCCTAGTCCATTACGGAGCATATTTTATATTCCCGTATAGACTAGTTGCGTTATCTACAGGGAATGCATATTAAACGATAAGATTAATGAAGCGTTTCAAGTTTAAGAAATTAAAGTGTTGTTGAGACCAAAAAAAAAAACGCACAAACAAAAACAAACCTTGTTTCGCCCCACCCAAAACAAAAAATAATTAGAACACGAAATCTACACATACAAATTGCCTGTCATTTTATCTAGCAACAAAAAACCATTTTGTGTGTCATCTTACCTGTCATTTACTTAAGCAAAAAAAAATACTTACAAAACATTAATTATCTGCTCAAATAACGCCCCCTTTAAATATTTGTGGCATCTGTTTAAAAATGTACTTTTTTTTGTGTGCCGTACACTTGTCATAAACGAAAAAAAAAGAAAACAAGAAATATTAATTATAACAATAATAATTAATTGTTTCTGTAGACGTGATTGTGTCTGACATCTGCAAAAGCAACAACAAAAAAATCAATTAAACACAGAGTGTGATTTATTAATGAGTCAAATACATTGTTAAATAATTTCCAATCAATAGTACTTTGAGGGTTTTGGCAAACACTTGTCTTTCATCACAGTAAGCAGAGTCAGCACGCAGCAGTAATGTTTTTGCAGTTGATAAATTAATAATTTATGTCAGTTTTGTCTTAAGTAATACGTGAAAAACTTGACCAAGTGCTTAAGTGATGGTATTTTAATAGTACTTAACCCCTTAACAGTGATATAGACTTTTAAGTACTTTCGGGGAAAAGTTAAAAAGGAAATTTAAATATTAAATGAAAACATGTCTTATCTGATATCGTTATATGGGAAGGGTGATTAAACGGTTTTTAATCGACCGGTTTTAATTGTTTTTTCAGTTTTTTCAAAATCGAATATTTTAAAATTCCCATTTTTTTAATGTCGATTAAACCGGTTATTTTGATACAAATAAACCGGTTATTATTCGACCGGTTTTAACCGGTTTTAATCGGGTTTTTCAGTTTTGACGAAGTCAAATATTTTAAAATGCCCATTTTTCGAATATTGAAAAAACCGGTTATTTTGGTACAAATAAACCGGTTATTTTTGTACAAATAAACCGATTATTTTAGTACAAATAAACCGGTTATTATTTTGAGTGGAACAGTAATATTAAATAAAGGGTGTTTTTTTAAGCCCGATAGAACTTGAAATTGTAAAAAATAACACAAAAAATTTAATTGTAATCAAAATTTTTTTTTTATTCGAAAGATCAATACGTGACATTAACATTTGAAAATGATTTCGGGCATATGGGCACCGCGGCTGTTCTTGACGAAGCGCATTCTGGACGTCCAATTTTGGGCCACTTTTTCGAGCACTGCTGGCCGTATGTCACGAATAACACGAACAATGCTGGCCTCCAAGGCGTCAATTGTTGCTGGTTTATCAGCATAAACCAGTGACTTCACGTAGCCCCACAGGAAATAATCGAGAGGTGTCAAATCGCACGACCTTGGAGGCCAATTGACAGGTCCATTTCTCGAAATCAACTTATCGCCAAATTTTGATTTCAATAAGTCGATGGTTGCGTTCGCCGTATGGCACGTAGCGCCATCCTGTTGAAACCATATCTCCTCCGGATCAATGTCATCCATATTTTCAAACAAAAAATCATTGATCATGGTGCGGTAACGATCTCCATTGACCGTAACGCGATCTCCGGCCTCATTTTTGGAGAAATAAGGTCCGATGATGCCACCAGCGTGAAAACCGCACCAAACGGTGCATTTTTCTGGATGTAATGGAGTCTGTAGGGTCTCTTGTGGATTGGTCTCGCTCCATATGCGGCAATTTTGTTTATTAACAAACCCGTTAAGCCAAAAATGCGCCTTATCGCTGAACACAATTTTGCGATAAAACAACGGACGTCCAGAATGCGCTTCGTCAAGAACAGCCGCGGTGCCCATATGCTCGAAATCATTTTCAAATGTTAATGTCACGTATTGATCTTTCGAATAAAAAAAAAATTTTTATTACAATTTAATTTTTTGTGTTATTTTTTACAATTTCAAGTTCTATCGGGCTTAAAAAAACACCCTTTATATACTGACACCTAAATGACCAACAAAAGTCAATCATAAAGAACACATTTGTAGAGGATTTGTTTTATTTAGATAAGTGTCATAAGTGACCTGAAAGACTAGAGAGATTAATTGCTGCTTTATATTCTACTTATGCAAGTCCAATGTTTGCTAAGTGAAAGGTCATTTTCATTTTCAAAAGAAAAAATGTTAAACATACTTCACAACATTTAAGCTGCATTTTGTTTCTAAAAGATTATTTTAAAAGAAACAAAATTTTTAATTATTGTTATTTTAATTGAATAATGTGGTCTCACATATGGACATTTCCACGAATATGTCAACCACGACTGTAAAAACAAAAACTCTTGAATGTTTTTCAATATAATTTTATTGATAAAAAAAACACTTGAGTTTTACTATGCGCAGGTTTTAAGAGCTTATTAAATTATTTAAAGAGCAATAATAAGATTTTAATCTGTTTATCTCTTTGACTTATTTTAAAGAATTGCAATCAACTAGTTTTTTTAGCGACTAAATTGTAAAAATAAATTGTAATTGTAAATATGCCTTTAAAATTAAGGTAGCAACAACAACAATTAACAAGATCCATAAGAAGAAAGAAAATATAGAGTCAAATTAGCGGTATTTTTTATTTTTCTTATTTTCCTTGGATATTATTTTAATGTCACGTACGTAGTGCAAAAATATTATTTGTCTCCGTCATTCGTATTTGAACAGTCGCAAGAGCAACTAATTTAGCATTTAACTTTTTTCTTAAAATAATATAAATTTTATTACCCAAAAATACTATTAGAGAAAAATCTGTCACGTACGAAATGTCACGAACGATATTAAAGTGAATTTATTATGAAATTTTAAATATTGTTTTCAATTAAGTATGATGGATTTTAAATGAAAAATATTTTGTTTAGTGTAAGAAATTAAAAAAAGGAAAAATACCTCCCAAGATTTGCAGATTTCTTTATATTTCCATATATACCTCAAAATCACTTCTGTTTTATGTCACGTACGATATATTCTTATTTATCTGGATATTTTAGACAACAATGATTCGAATATAATTATTGTTTTTAATAAAGTACCCTTTGAATTGAACATTAAGATCTAAATTTGTTTCAGTTACTCTTACTTTTGCAAAAATTACTCCTCTTTATAGGAGTAAAAATGTCACGTACGCTGACATGGAAATGCCAATGTGTTAAGATGGTAACTATATATACACATACATATATGATTTTATTACTGAAAGTGCATATGTTTGTATGCACATCTTTGTATAAATGTATAAAAATATTCCTGTAATATTTTAAAGGAAAAATTTATTAAAAATGTCATGACTGCAGTATATTTTGTACATTCTCTACCCTTGTGAATTGTTTTGGTTTTATTTAAATAAACTTTATATTTCATTAAAAAAAAATTGATTTGTGTGTTATTGTTTATACGAATAAAACCGATTAACCGGTTATTTTTTAAATGCTTATCAAAAAACCGGTTTTTTTAATACCCAAAAACCGGTTTTTTTTTAAGTCGAAAAATCGATCTTCCTACATATGCGGTCTAGCAATTTAATAACTTTTTCGTTCATAGATATTTTTAGGTTATTAAGGTTGTCTTCATTTCAAAATTAGAACACGTCTTTTGGAGTTAGTTAAGATTTTTTTTGTTGGTTTGTAAATAAACCATCTTCAGTTTAGGTATTGCCTAAAGTATTCCTCAAATGCAGTAGGATAACTTAAAGGATTTGTTCTGTAGTATTTGTAATGAATTCAGATCTATGTTTTTTTTATTAAACCCACAAATTAAGGTCAAACAATTTAAATGACTTTGAGGTTAGGATTGAAAAACCATTAACTTTGCTGTTGTATTTAATCTACCTATATACTTTAGTTCATACAGAATGCCAAGAGCCAGAGCGATTTTAGCTCTTAATTTTTTAAAATGCATATGCGGTGTGAAGTTATTTTGAAAATAAACACCCAAGTACTTTATAGAGTCTACTTCCAAAATGTCCTCAGCATCTGCAAATACATGTATACTATTTCCTATATTAGGTCCTGGATTAAATCGTATAAATTTGGTTTTGCTTGCATATATGACCAGCTTGTTCAAACGTGCATATTTAAAAATTGAAGCTGCATCTCTCTCAATTATAGTTTTTAAAGTAAATTCGCTTTTCAATGTATTCATTTAAAATCAATCAACACATATGTCATCTGCATAGAGAAATATTCTGCCTTCTAGTTCTAAATTGATTGACAGCAAAGACCCCACAACACTTCCTTGAGGAACACCACATTTAACATCATCCATATTACTTCTGCTATCGTTGATTAGCACATACTGTTTCGGATTTACTAAATAATGTTTTTAAGTTGTAGATCTTTTCCTCTAATTTCATTAATGATCAAATGCTTTAGTCAGATCATAAAACATCTCTCCTACACCCGACAAATCATTATCAAAGCTATTACTTGTTGTGAGTGCGCTATCTTCATATAGATTGCATAAGTCTTTACGGAGCCACAAATTTAACAATTGTGTGTATTTCCATTCAGATGGAAATGCTCTTCATCGCAGAGATGACTCATTGCGAAAAATTGGCATTGATCTCATTTTACTTCACTACCCATTTAACAAATTGACTGCACTTTTCATGGGTTGCCTGTTTTATTGCCTGAGTAAGCTGAATGTTTTTAACGCATAAAGGCATAAGTCTTTTGTCAAACTTTATTTTTTAAAATAATGGACTCAGCAGCAATCTCAAATCTGAGTTTTACTACTTTTTGTTGAATTTTTCATGTCATCTTTTATACTTTTCAGGCTTATCGTAATCACAGTTAGATTTAATTCTTTCAAAGCAACAACTAGACACAAAATTACTTACTAACTTGCAACTAAGAATGTTTTGATCCGTTTAGCTTGCACTCAAACAGAATGTACACAAATTGTACATTGACAAATAGTTGATATTAAACTGTGACAATTATAGCAATAATAGTTTTTGAATAAATTGCTGAACTTTGAAAATTCTAAAGCCAGAAATACGTCGAGATCTGACTCACCCATTATAACAACCGGTCCATGAGTAATGCCACCATTTCACCAACGCTATTCTTAAGGGCAGTGAAGTTTTGTTTTGTAACTTTTTAGTTACGCTGTGCAGATGCTTTAGATCATGACAGATAAAACTGTTGCTTTGCTTTACGTTGCGTTGCATATTCGCTTTAACATCAAAGATGAAATTTACGTACTTTTACAAAACATGTCACATTAAGTACTTTTAACGCAGCGCGAAGCGAAAAGTTAGGCAACTCTTTCTTTTTTCGCGTTTTGACAATCACAGTTGGTGTCTGTGGTGTAAACCGAAGAGCCGATCAGACTCAAACTTTGGCAAGTTGTTGTACACATTCCTGGGAGTGTTTATGGGTGGTTAAAAGTGGGCGGGGCCACGCCCATAAAAAATTAGTTATCATTTTTAGCTACTTGCACTTGACCGATTTTCTGAAACTTTGCACACATATTGAGCTGTCATGACTGTATAATTTCGTGATAAGAAAAGTGGGCAGTGCCACGCCCATTAAAAAAAGTTATAATTTTTAGCTTCTTGTACTTGATATTCAATTTAAATTCAGAATACACTTTTATTCATTAAGGGGGCTAGCAACGCGCGCCGGTCTTGACTAGTTTAAAATAAAAATAACAAAAATTTTTTTTAAAAAATTTCTAATCGCTTTTAAAGGTAAACAAACAAACAGCATTTAAGTGTTGTCAACGTTTTTATTGTGTCATAAACGTCTTGTTTTACACTTTTTTTTTGTCAAAGTAAGAAACTTCACGCAAAGCGAAGAAGTCTTATCTGACATGGCCTTTAAGGCGATGAGTTTTTGACGAGACCTGCGCTAGTTTTGTTAAACCATCTGCATACGTTCTTCTATCTTTGCGAGCCTCACGCTTAAAGGCTTCATTAGTCTTTACTTTCTGTTGTCGTTCTGTGACGTGTCGTTCTGTTGTTTAATTTTTGTGGTTACTTCTTCTGTAAAAAATCATCTGCCTTAATTAACAAGGTAATCTTACAAAAACAAGCTTATTATATTTTTTGTTTATTTTTCTCGTCAAAGTCCGTACATAAAAAAAAATTGTTGTGTCAGATTTAATCTATAAGCAAACAGAGTCTCTATGTTGCAGCTACCTTTAAAATATAGGCACCTAAATATCAGCTGTTTCTCTCTCAATGGCCATCACTTAACGTTGAATTCTATTTTCTACAGGTTTGTCCGCAACGGCACGGAAAGTAACAGAACAACTAACGACTTGTACACATCTTCTATTTAACAGAATGAAGTCAGCTGATTCGAAACGGAACAAAAAGTGAAGACTTATTCTGCCTTAACTCTATTGTTTAGACTGCTGTGTGTTCTCTGTTGTACCGTTTCTCTCTCTCTCTCTCTTTAATTAGTTTCCAAGTGCTATTGGACATCCATACATAGCTGCCAGATAAAATAGGGGCAAAATCGTCTAATTTGGGGAAAACAATCGTCAAAATCGTCAAATAGTTTACTCAAATCGTCATAAAAACGTCAAAATAAAAAAACGCATTTTTCAAAACAAAACATTTTTTATTTAATGCATAACATAACAAACTTTTTAAATCCAGAGAGATCAATGGTTTTATTAGACCCTTTTAAGTTAAGAACATGACAATAAATATAATACAATTTAGAATAAATTTCGAAAACTAAATATTAATATATATATAAATACAAAAAATAATAAATTGGCTGCATCTAATTCAGACTAATTGACAAATAATTATAATCATTTCTTTCTAAAGTTTCTACCGATTAAGGTAGCTTTAGACAAGCGTAAGACGAGGCAAGCAACGCCAAAATAAACTACATCGTTTCGCTTTTTAGCCCATAAATTTATTTCTGGATCTGCAAACCAGTCTTCCTTAATTTTCTTCTTCTTGTTGGTTACCTGTGAAAAACACCATTAAAATTTCATTTTAGCTACTACAAAGTTTTGTATAAAAAATGGATGAAATTTCTACTTACAGAGGAAGCGCTGCTAGAATTTTCATCATCTTGGTTTTCTATTGAAAATATAATGTTTGATTTTTAAGGTTTTAATGTATAATTAAAAAGAACTTACCATTTTTTTGAAGTATTTAAGCATATTAATTTGTCACTTAAATAAATTTACTTAAAAAACTAAAATTGTTTTAAACGCATTTCCAAATTTATATTTGTTCGTGTTGTAGGTATCAGTTGATAAGATGTGGCATATACTATGTTAAAAATGTACAAAGTGGAAAAATTACCCACACAAACACATTAAATAATGATCGATGTATCTCTTTTACTCTGTTCTATTATTAATAACATAAAAAACCGTTAAAAATTATTTTTATTTAGTTTAAGGTTGATATGAAAGCAATGAAAAGTGTTGCGAACTTTAATTCTTGAAAATCGTCAAAAACATAGCATAAATCGTCGAATCGTCAACACTTAATTTTAGCACGTAAAATCGTCAAAATGACGATAAATCGTCAAATCTGGCAGCTATGCATCCATATTTTGCATCTCTATTGTAGGTATCCCAGTTAAGCCTTAAAACAATTTTTACACAATAATTTATCATTTGTTGCCTCTTAAATCACTTATTTAAAGTTATTTTCTTAAACTTTCTTTAGAATTTGTAATTTATGTACTTTCCTTATGTGTTTACGCTATTTTGAAGGCAAACGACAATCTCATTTTTATTAGATTTTTATAGTGAAGTCTATGAAACGACCAAAAATCTATTATAACGTCATTTCCCTCAATATGTCGCATTAAAAGCTAATAAAGAGTAGAAAGAAAAAAGAAACTTTTAACAACAAAAAGAAGAAGAAAAATACTGTAACCAGCTACTTGTCTACATAAAAAAACAATTTGTGGTTTTGTCTGGCCGTAAACTGATTTCTTTTTTTCGCTTTATTTTTTAACCCATAAGTAGTCTTTAGAAAAGTTCAACAAGGATATTACAAACAAAAAAAAGTTAAGAGATTTCCTTGTCGTATATTGGTAAGAAAATAGTAGTAAGTCAGGCTAAAAGAGCCAAACAAAACTTGAAGCACAATGGGTCAAAATAGAAAAATAAAATTGCTCTAACTTTAACCTGAGCACATATTATTTATAGAGTTCAGGTACGTGTTTTTTAATTTTTTGCTATTGAAAGCACAAAAGAAATTTGCTCTGGCCAGACCAAGAGAATTATCAAGGGTTAACAAAGTACTGTATAGAATAAAATATTAAAATTTTGTAGCTCCCCAGGCCGGCAAAGACAATCAGTACGATGCTGTCCCGACGTTAAGGGATGTAGACCAATACAACATACTGGTACGCAGCTTTTTACCGAATTTACAATGTCTTTACAATATTGAAAAGAAAAAGCTTAATGTTTTTATTATTATTGCCACAAGATTATAAAAATAAATTTACAACATTAATCTAACGATAAACTAAAAATATGGGATTTTGGAGCCTCATTTTTTGTTGCCTTGTAACATCAACACAACGAATGCAGGTCCTTGCTATTATGTTTGATTTGAGTCCTTGCTATTTTTTTTTTTTGCAATTTTTTCTTGCAGGTGGAAGCTGCGAACACGTCCATGTGCTAGTTTGAACGTTATTTAATGTTGGTTTGAATTGTCAGGAGAAGGAATGAAGACTACTAAAAAACATTAGGCTGAGATCATGGCGATTACGGAAGCAATTAAATGGATAAAGGTAACGAATAGCGAAGCCCTGATTCGTATCTTTACGGATAGCCAATCAGTGATTAAGACATTGAGAAAGGAGAAAGTTGAGTCCCGGAACGTTTTGCAATGCAAGTGCAAGACAAACTCATATGCAGATTGTGAACATCTGGAGATAATATGGATACCAAGCCATCACGGGCTGATCGGAAACGAGAAAGCCGACAAATTATCCAAAATGGGAGCTCTTCTGAGTACTATAACTTTGGAGAACGCCAAAGCCCTTAAACGATTCAAGGATGAACTTAAATGTTCGGCGACGGAGGAGCATGCCAGAAAGTGGCAAGGCACTGATGTCGGTAAAGTGACAAAAATACTATGGGGTGAACCAAATCTTGGGAAATCCAAGGAAATTCTGAGATTAAGTAGACCAACACTTAGGAGACTAACCAGTGTGATCACAGGTCAAACGGAGTTGAGAACCCATCTAGCTCGCAGGAAATTGTCTGAGGAAACGACATGTAGACAATGCAAGGAAGAAGAAGAGACTTTGATACACTATCCCTGTCATTGTCCTGCGTTTGGGCATATTAGACGCGAGAATTTTACAGTGGATACTATGCCGAATTTGGAGTACCTGGGGAACTCGAACTGGAAATCCATAAGGAATTACATTGAGGGAACTAGGTTCTTGAGCTAGTCCGATATTTATTGGAAAATTTTGATTATGGTTTTTGTTTGGGAATTCCGTTTCCCACATGGAGCGCACAACATGCCAATTGGGCATAGGTGTATACCTGTCGTGGGTTTGGGCTTTTAGTGCCCCTTCTTTTCAACCTGACCTAACCTAACCATTAAAAAAAATTTGTCTCTGTTAGGATCCGAACCTGGGATACTTTGGTTGTAAAGTTTTGCCGTTTAACCACCACATGACGCCACCAACAAAGAAAATTAATAATTTTTTATTTCAAAAATATCAACAGGGCACTAGAAAATTAGAACTGTATTATTGTATCCACAGCAATGTAGCGCTACAGGCTTTTCGTAAACACCCTACAAAGCTTAAATCTTTTATTTGTATTAACAGTCTTGCGCTTGTGTAGAAATTTTGTAAGTCCAACATTGCGATACAAAAGATGATTAAAACTTTATGTTTACAGGGTCATGATGGTACATAATCCTTAAAAACGTCGTTATTTCTAGCTGGGCATTTTATTTATGGGCCCATTGTGTGCTTTAAATTTTTAAACTTCTTTCATGTTCATAATAGACGTGGCTGGCGAAGAAAAGAAGAACTTAAATCATCTTAAAAATTTTGCAAACAAAATGTGGAGAGAAAAACAGTCAAGTTACTCTTACTTGTCGCAACATTTGCACGTGACTTGCTAACAGGCATAAAGTTATGACAAAATGGCTTAAAGAAAAAAATAGGAAAAAAAAGTTAAAATAAGGCACCACAATAGCTGCTACTACTGTGCTACTCTTTCAAGTGCTTTTTGCATTATACGGCTGCTAACAAGGACAATGGATTTACCAGGTTTAAGATTTTGTAAAATGTGTTGCATGTCTTTTGCTTTTCGTGTTCATGTCGTGAGTGTAATGAACGTTAAAAACTGCAAAATATGTGTTGATGTTTCTTGTATTTTTTCTCTCTCTCTCTTCTTTTGAATTTTCATTAGTTTTTACTTTGAATTTAAGCTGCTACTGCTACTGCAGCATAAGCAACATGTTCAATTGTTGCAAGCTTGCATATAGTGAAAATTTGTGGTCATGTGGTTTGTGGTGATGGTTGGTTTGTTGCGTTCTAAAATTTATTTGAATTTTGAGTTAGTGGTTACCAGCACAAAGTAGATAGTTGAGTGTGCCTGTGTGTGTGTGTTTGTGTTTATTAGATTCAAAGAGAAGTACCAAACCACAGGGATTTATTTTATATTGAATTATATTTTATGCCAAAAATAAAAAAATAAAAATAAAAATTTTATGATTAATGGCTTGAATGAGAAGGAGAGAGAAAGAAGCTTGTACTCATATTAACAAAGTTCTGAATTAAAATCTTAATTAAAAACGATCATAAGTTAAGTTATAAGATAAATTAAAATCAATTTTAATTACAAAAAAAAAATATCAAAAAAAATATATATTTTGTTGGCACACAATTAAGAAACAAAGTTCCAGCGCAACGTGAAGTTGTCAGTAAAAATATGACACAACCTACAGTCGTTAGCAAGGAATATTTATTCATCAGGTACTCTTGATTCGTCAGTTGATTATTTTTTTCTTCACTTTTTTTAAGTTTCAGCTGTCAAAATCTATCTATATATATAAAAGTGAAACTCTGTGTGTGTGTGTGTGTGTGTGTGTGTTAGCTATAGACTCTGAAACTGTAAAACCGATCGGGCTCAAACTTTGGTAAGTTGTTGTACACATACCGGGGAGTGTTTATGGATGAAAAAATTGGGCGGGGCCACGCCCATAAAAAATTAGTTATCAGTTTTAGCTGCTTGCACTTGACCGATTTTTCTGAAACTTTGCACACATATCGAGCTGTCATGACTAAATAACTTCGTGATAAAAAAAGTGGGCGGGGCCACGCCCCTAAAAAAGTTTTAATTTTGAGGTACTTGCACTTGACCGATTTTTCTGAAACTTTGCACACATATTGAGCTGTCGTGACTTTATAATTTTGTGATTAAAAAAGTGGGCAGTGCCACGCTTTTGAGGTACTTGCACTGGTCCGATTCTTCTGAAACTTTGCACACATATTGAGCTGTTATGACTTTACAATTTCGTGACTAGAAAAGTGGGCAATGCCACGCCCATAAAAAAAATTATAATTTGTAGGTTTTTTCACTTCAGAATGCATTTCGATTCATTAAGGGGCGTAGCAACGCGCGCCGGGTTTGGCTAGTGCATAAATAAAAAACAATTTTCTCTCTTTTCTAATTTATTTCAAATGTCAAACTTCATACATAAAAAATATAAACAAAAAAAATTCTTTCTGATCTGCAATTACCTGATGAATAAATATGCCTTGAGTCGTTAGATAGAATCTATTTTATATTGAAAGAGTTTTTTTTGTGACCCCTTTTTTGGACACTCACTGTCTCAACAATGCTGCCATATTTTTCTATATTTTTTTACATTTTTCAATTTTGATTAAACGAATAAACATTAAACGAATTATGAAATTAAACATTGAAATGGCAGCATTTGACGTTACTGTCGTAGCTTAAGTTATGAGCAATAAATCTGACACAATAAAACCAAAGACCCTTATTGTATGTTGTGTGTGTGCGACAAAAAAAATATGTTGTTTAATTTTTTGTTGTAATCATAATATCTACGGAAGGCCTACACTAGATGACTAGGCATTTTTTATACTTAAATATCAATACCATAAACATTTGTGGGTACTTACCCGTTTGCTGCAGCCCCGGTTGTTGTTGGTGCCTCTAACAGTTATTATAGCAATTATCGTAAGAACTGGAACTTACTGATAATATCTTTATATTTTTGACTCTGACTGATGTTGCCTTTGGTAGCTAATGTGTTGATTGTTGTTGCCTATTGATGATATTATTTTTGTGGCCTTTTGATGACATTATTATTATGATCTACCTATGATGTTTTGTCACCTGCCGAGGACGTTTTTGTCACCTCCTGATAACGTTGTTGTTGTAGCCTACTAATGATATGGCCGTGGTGTTCTACTGATGGTGTTGCTGTGACCTATCGATGATATTGTCGTGGTGGACACAACCACTATGAGAGTCTCTATAGAGGCTACTATGGCAGAGAGGCTCAGTGAACTAAAGATAAGACGATTTGTTGAAATATTTTATGGGAAGGTAGCCACTGTTCTAACGAGTTTGTGTCGGCGTAAGAAATTGATGGCCTTGTTCCTGTGCCATCTTTAAACACAAGTGAGAGTTGTTTTTTTTTTTTTTTTTAATTATCCCCCGTTTGTTGGACCGTAATGGGGACTATTGTAATCACCGCCAATTCTTTATCTTTTCATGCAGGTAGTTGGCAGGTGTAAGTGGTCTTACAACCGATTGTTATAAAGCGTGATTTTTTAACAGCTATAGGAAAGTTCAAAAAAAACACATAAAATTGAGAAAAATGTATGAAATCTTTATTTGAATCGATAGAACGGTCCATATAATTTAATGTTTGAAGATTATTTCATGCAAATGTTGACCGTTCCATCCGCTTAGTCCAATTTTGGCATACTCATTCCAACATTTCGGCCGGTATCTCATGAGTAAATGCTTCAATGTTGTCTTCCAATGCGTCAATTGGAGCGAGCGAGTGTATGGACATAAGCTTTAACATAGCCCCACAAAAAATAGTCTAAAGGCGTTAAATCGCACGATCTAGGCGGCCAATTGACCGGTCTCGAACGTGAATAAAAATGTTCACCGAACTCGCCTCTCAATAAGTCCATGGTTAAGCGTGCTGTGTGGCATGTGGCAACGTCTTGTTGAAACCTCATGTCATGCAAGTCAAGCTCTTGCATTTTGGGGCAAAAAAAAGTTGGATATCATCTCACGGTAGCGCTCACCATTTACAGTTACGTTACGATTTGCATCATCTTTGAAGAAGTACGGTCCAATGATGCCACCAGCCCATAAACCGCACTAAACTGTGACTTTTTCTGGATGCATTGGTAGCTCTTGCAATGCTTCTGGCTGACCTTCACTCCAAAATCGACAATTCTGCTTATTAACGTAACTATTGAGCCAAAAATGAGCTTCGTCGCTGAACACAATTTTTCGATAAGAAGCGCGCGATGAACTTTTTTAACAGAGCACGCATTTTGATAATAAAATTCAATAATCTGCAAGCGTTGTTCGTTTGTAAGACGATTCATGGTTAAACTATAGACCAAACTGAAGATGTTTGACAGTGAAACAAAACACGAAACGTGCGTCAGCTGTTTAAACCAGTGTTGCCAAAAAGATATTAGCTAAAAAATCACACTATATATCCGGCCTATGAACAAAACACTAATCGCATTAATGAAACGTACTCTTCCTCCGGCTCTCTGTTTTTCAAACTATGATGACTCGTGTCGAGCTTATGTCTGACTTTCTCCGATTTTATGTTTCTCGTCCAACTCTGCCAATAACCTAAACAAAAAAGGTGGAAATTAGTCACTTTATATGGCTGAGCACATCTGCAAACTTTGCTCTTTAATGGTCGATAAAAATAGCAATTTATCCAATATTGTGTACATTTATATTTTCGCTTTATTGACTTTACCATGTGGCAACATTTCGTCGTCTTAGTTGTACCGTGAGCGCACAGTACAACATAGTATACAAAAATCCATTTCGTATATTTTATAATCTGATAAAAAATATATATAAACGAAAAAGTTTTAAGTTTTTAAACCCAATGAAGGCTTTTGGCCCACGATTTATATTTGGCCAATACAATTCTTTAAAAATTTACCAAGTTTTTTGAGAAAATTTTTGTTTATTTATTTTAAAATAAACAAGTCCATCTGTATATTTATTAAAAAAAAATATTTTCAACTTATACTCTTTATAAAAATAATTTTAAACAAATGTAAAGAAAAATTTAATAAAATTACACAATTGTTCAATTTTTTTCGTTTACCTTTAGCTTCATCTTTTGCTTCTTCACATATAAACTGCTTTGCCATTAAAGGGATTAAATGATCAAAAAAGGATTTACTACCTAAAACAGCCATAAACAGTCCTTAAAGCAGATATCCAAACTAAAAGGTAAGAAAAGTGTTACATACACATGTATGTATGTATGTGTGTATGTATGTATGTTTATTTGTTTGTATGTTTATGCATATAAGTGCGAATTCATGTCAATAATATAAATAAATACTTTTGTGGTGATTTTTACTTATATAATTTGTTCAAGGGACTTTAGTTAAAGTTTAATTTGAAAAATAAACGAATTTAACTTAAAAATTTTATATAAAATATATTACTAATGCAAAAAAAAACTTTGGACTTTTTAAAACAAACTTTTCACAATTTACTTAAAACTTTAATATTTTTTTTTTTAAATTTTCTTGTTTCCCTTTAGCTAAGTGTTCTTAAGCACATCTTTTTACTCTGTAAAATGTGCTCACAATGACTATTGGTGAATATGCACATTCTCTAACGTGTTTTATTGTCATAATGTGGTATTTTTGTTAAATATTTAAATTTTCTAAAAATTTAACCATAACCAAAACATTTTATTCCATTAAAATCTTTAGAAAACTATGACTTTATGACAATACGATACTTTAACATCTCTGAATAACTCTAATGTTCAAATGTTCTTAAAGTATAGCAAATGAAAAAAATATTTATGTAAGTGGCATCTCATTAAATGAAATGGTGATTACTTTAGTAAAATCGCAAGGCTTAATTTTTCTTAAAATCTATTTCTTAGCCTTTTGTGTTCTATAATTTCTCAGATGATAAATAGAGTCATTTTCTGCATCTTAACTGACCAGTAAGCATGAGATTAGTGTGACGGCCATGGATTTAAATACCATTTGCTGCCAATGGAAAACAATAATTTTTAGATTAATTCTAAAATTATCTCATTGCCCTCTTTCTGCGGTGAAATAGCTAAACCTATTGGGGGATTCACAGTAGTGTCATAAAATCATATGTCCTATAATAATAGCATGAAAAATTAAGACTATTGTGAACAACCTCTCATAATTATGTGTGCTATTTTGAATTGAAATCAGCTGATGTAAAACAATTGTAAAAATAAATATTTTCTTTCATAAGGCCAAAAACAATTGAAAAAAACAAAATAATAGCCAGTTTGTGCAAAAAGTACATTTGAGATGTTGTAATGGCAGACTTAAGTAAATATATCACAAATAAATTAAATTTTGTTTGATAAACAAAAATTGCAGAGTCCTTAGCCGATCTTATTTGACGCCACTAGTGATTTGTTATCAAAAATTAACAACTGCGCTTAAATTTGGATGTCGGCCCGATAAAATTATACAATGAACGGCGATGGCTTATAAAAACTATTTCGGCTTGGCTTAGCCGTTTAGCACAGGACTCTGCTTATTAAATACGACAGCACAATAAATATAGCGTACAAATTTCTATTATTATAAGACACTTTTTGTTTGAAAAGCAACAACAAAATTTTTAAACCATTGTAAAATTTTAGGACAATATGACAATATGACATCATAAGACGCCTTGTGAATCACCCATATGTTTTAGAAAATAAAACATCTTCCCCACATGGGAATACCCAAGCAGATGACGCTAAAATGTTAAAGAGCAATTGAACAGCCCTGCGATCAGGGTCGATTTGAATGATCTTAAGACTTGATATGTACACGTAAAAACAAGTTAGATAATTTGCACCGATTTAGCGAATTTTCCATTTTTCCTTCTTTCCTGCAATGAAAAAGGGCCATATCGATTATGTAATCAAGGATTTCAGATTTGGTACGGAAATTCTGTAAAAAATAAACTTTTTAAATACTTTTGTCGTACTTAATCAGATAAAATCTCGTTCATAGAAAATAAAAGTATGATTCTGACAGTTTGGGTATTTTCTGGGATTTTAGATTTTCATTTGGGAATTTGCAAAAAATTAATTTTTTTATATTTTGAAATAATATAAATTATTTAAATATAAAATAGAGTGTGAATATTACTCCCTCATTATAAAATACACACTTTCAAAACTATATGTTTTGCTATACGGTCAAAACATTGAAAAGGAGAACAACATTTAAATGAAACAGTTTTGAAAAACAAGAAACATTAAAACTGTAATAGAACTTTGAAAACATTTTTCAATGTTTTAATAGCAGAACTATGCCAAAGAATAACTTACACAAAGACTTTAACTTTAAATGCTCTGTAATGAGATGAGTTCACATGTACTGAAAAAATCGCTTAAAAGAAATTGTTTTCCCTTTATAAACTGTCCTAAATGTAATAATTTAGTAACTTTGCTGCCTAAAATTTTTTTATTTTTTTATATATTTTTTATATATTTTTTGTACTCAAAGTTTCTGCTATGATTTACCGTTTCTTTATTTCATTGTCGCGCTTTGTTTTGATATTCTTCTTTGTTTGGAACACTAACAAAGCGATAGATAAAAACTTTTCAAGTGTTGATTGGATTGCTTAAGTGAGAGACATGTTTGGTTATGTTTATTTTGTTTTTTATATTTTAACTGAAATAAAGTGATTTGAAGTAGTATTAAATAAAATAAATAATTGGCCAATTCACAAGGGTGTACTAAGTATCGTATTGTCATAACGACATAATTTCCCAAAAATTTTGAAATTATTGAAAAGTTTTGTATTGTATATTGTAAAATTGTTAGACCTTTAAAAATTTTTCTAGAAATTATGACATTAAGGCAATAGGACACTTAGGACACCCTTGTGAATTGGCCAAATAATAAGAAGATTTTGTCAGCTCTTTAGTATTCACAACAAGAAGTCCTAAGTGTCGTATTGGAATAAAGTAAAAATATTTCAAAAATATTAAAATTATTGAAAAGTACTGTATTGTTTATTGTTAAATTCTTAAACTTTTTACATTACGACAATATGATACTTGGGCTACCTTGTAAATAAGACATTAAATTCCTTTAATCTGAACTTTGGCCGATTTAACATATACTTTTGAAGATTATCTGGGGATATAGATTAACCGTACGTATTCCTGCCTACAATGATGCAGCAATCTTATTCTAAATCTCGCTGAAGTGAAATTTCTATCGCTAAAACTCTAAAAAATATATTTAGAGAATATTTATTTTATTTATTTATTTATTATATTTGTCTATGGCAATAAATTCTTACAGACAATTAAAAAATATATACGTTACATAAAGTTATAATCAAACGTTTAATACAATATGAAATAAAACAATTATATTTACAAAAATTATAAATTTAAATAGACTATTATTTTGTTCTTAATTGCTTAAGTTAAAGAAAAATCTATTAATCTATTAAAATCTAAAAAGGTAAAACCACGTGATGATGGGCGTTATGGAACATTATGTTGAAAATAAATTATATTATGAGAGTAGTTCTACGGCTTTTCAGAGTTGGCAGCTTAATAAGAGAGAGTCTTGCTGAATACGAAGGCAAATTCATCAGGTTAAAGTTTAACCCACAAAGACAAAAAATCATAAACTGCTTTTAAACGGTTCAATAGCGTCAGAATATATTGTATATATGGGGTCCAATATTATGGATTCATACTCTAGATTAGGCCTTACAAGCGCACAGTACAAGCTTTTAGTGACGTAAGGATCATTACACCCAAGGCGAATTCAATAAGGTGAACTTATTAGATCAGCTGATCATCAGCTGTTGACTACTTCTAGGGACCACTTGTCAAATTTTTGTGTATTGTTGACATATTGTTTTGTTTTACACTAACAAAATACACGTTTGTATTTTTTCACTTTGTAGTTGTTTTAGCGACGAGTTCACCTTATTGAATTCGCCTTGATTACACCCTTTAGCCCAGCGTTTTACAAATCAAGTACACCTCTGGCTTTATTGGCAGTCATAGTTACGTGTGGGACGAAATTGAGTTTTGAATCAAGCAGAATTCCAAGATCAATGAAGTTATCAACCAATTCCAACTGATAACCATTCAAAACATAGTGTGCACAAATCAGGTTCATGCTTACAAATCGCTTATATTTACATTTTTTTAAATTAAGCTCCATAAAATTTAACTTGCAGCATATGTATAACAAACTAAAGTAATCTTGAAGACGTTGCTGTTTAGCTACTTGACGATAACCTAGAAAAACATTAACATCATCTACATACATCAAAATATTGGAATCTTAAATCGCATACGGTAAGTCATTAATGAACAATAAAAAAAGAAGCGGTCCAAGATGACTACCCTGCGGTGCACCAGATAATACATCGATTCCTTTAAAAGGAGTGTTTTTAAAACGAAAGGTTTGCTTCCTATTAGATCCATTTTATCTGAAAACCCCACTAAACATAACTTCGTAAGTCAAAAGTCTCTATATAATATAAATTAATATATTTTTTAGAGTTTTAGTGATAGAGATTTAGCTTTAGCGAGTTACAGAATAAGGCTGCATAATGTAACGAAACATTTTGTGAAAACTGCAAACAAAATCTTTAACTTATACTTTCTCTATAATAAAAATAAATTACTTTATAAATAAACAAAACAACAAAAAAATTGAATTAAGGCTTAAGTGTTAATTGAGTTTAGTAGTGTTGATTGGTTGTTGTGTAAATCTCTATCACTCTCTGTCTAAGTCTCATCCTTAATAAACACACTTCTTTAAAGAGTTTTTAAATCTAAATCTTAAAAGAAGAACACAAAAAAGGCAACAAATACTGCAAACAAACAAGTTTTCAAATAAAATAGCAACAACATCTTGAAAATAATTAAATAGAAGTAGTGATAGTAAATAGTAAAATGCAGTTGTGCGTGTGTACGAGAGAGGGTGCTTTACTATGAGTTACTCTTTAACTACTTGAAAATGAATTAATACAATATAAAGAGTTCATTATGTTTTCATTATGTTGTGCTAATCCTCTTTGGAAACAAAAAAAAAAACAAAAAAAAAACAAACGAATAAAATCCCAACAAGTAAGTTGGGAGTGCAGCATTAACACAGTGGAAAGGTGAATTTTTGAATTTTTTATAATTGTAAAAAAAAATTTAAGCAGCTCAAACACAAAAAGATCAATTACTGATTTTTTTCGAAGATTTAAAAAAAAAAACACGTACCGTGCAGACGTTCCTGTTATATTAAAATATTTGGTGAATTTCAGTCCCACTGTCATAATGTCATAATTTTCTTTAATTTAAAAATATTTAAGAAATATTCTATTGGTGATTGGAGAGTTTTTAAACTTTGGCGAAAAAAGGCGGCCGGCTTGTTTTTACCTCCATCGACTTATTGAGTTTGTATTGAACTAATTCCTAAACTCAGATATTATTGTTTTAGTTTTTTATTGTTTTTTATTTATTATTAATACCATTAATAATATAAATGAATTTTTTAAAATAATAATTAGAATAAAATTCTTCAAAATTGTTTAGACTAAAATCCTTGCACTTTTTTTAAGAATAGTTCCACAGTAAAGTCACTACTATTCACATTATTCTAATTGGATTTAAATTTTTAATTTTTTCTCTCTTTCTTTTAAACGCTGTTATTTCAGTGCCTCACTATTACTACCTCTTTCTTTAATATACTTTAAACATAAGTATCAATGATAAATTAAAAGCTTTTCAAACATACATATTTTCATTTTAGTTAAAATTCATTAAGTTCTTCAATAATAGCATTTAAATATTAATTTTATAAAATAATGAAGGGATGTTAAGCAAATTAGTTTAAAAAAACTGCAGCCACCAAAATGCTCATACAAATAAAATTAATTTTATCACACTTTAGCAGACAACCAAGTAACAAAAGAACAGAGCTAGAAACAAAGCAACAATTCACTACGACAACACAGTATCACTTCTATACACACATACAAACACACTCAGTCATTGTACATTTAAAACCACACGTTTACACAGCAAAGGGTGCATAAATTTTGTCTGTTTTTTAACCTACAAGTGTTCAAGGAGAAGATTAAAGTTCACTAATGAAATACAACATTTTTGGTTAAAAGTAATTAATACAAAAAAACACACACACACACACACATACATACAAACTTAAAAATTATGTTCATCATGTTAGCGATGTCATAAAAATTTGTCGCAAATTATCATGCTTGACAATATTTTCGCTGTTCGAAGATAAAAGGGTAAGACCACACATACACACACACACACACTTACAATCATGGTAAAGAGAAGGCATAATGTGATTGTGGTTTATTTTTCTTACACTCAAATAATTTGAATATGAATACGCTGATCTAAAGCACACTGACATTTTAAAATACCAATGCTGGATATTTGCATAGAAAATAAGCGTTATATTCGTCTGTGCCGAAAAAGGGTAGTTATGCAGCTATAAGCATATATGTATAAGTAAGTTAATTGTGAAATAGACATGGGCGTAACTAGACCATTCTGGGAGGTACAATTACCCCCAACATTATTTTTTTTTCTTCCCCAAATATGAAAAAATTAACTATTTACATCTATATATATAAAAGTTAACCTCTGTGTGTGTGTGTGTTAGCTTTAGACTCCGAAATTGTAAAGTTGACCGGACTCAAACTTTGGCAAGTTGTTGTACACATTCCAGGAAGTGTTTATGGGTGGTAAAAAAAATACGTTATCCTTTTTAGCTACTTGCACTAGATCGTTTTTTCTGAAGTTTTGCACATATTGAGCTGTCATGACTATCTAATTTCGTGATTAGAAAAGTGGGCAAAGCCACGCTCATAAAAAAAAAATTATAATTTTGAGATACTTCCACTCAACTAATTTTTCTGAAACTTTGCAACTTTTAATTTAATAATATTTTACACTAGTTTTAACTTCAATTAGTCTTCAATAATTTTCTCCATTTCACTTATTATTTAATTAGTTTTAACGAACTACCCGTGCACGTCTGTTCGGCTTCAAGGTTCATAATAATCTCTCGTTCGTCTGCTTTTGTCTTTTCCTACAGTCCGTTGTATTTTACATACATAATTGTAATTAACCCATGTCCACTCTGTACAGTCATTCTGGGACCATCCCACATGACTTCGACCCCGAAGTCGGATTCCAAGGCTTCAGCAACGGTTGGACATCTTCTAGCACCCTCACAATCGCGAACTTTTTCCACTTTGTATCTTTCATGGTTCAATTTTGCGACTACTTTGTACGGACCTAAAAACTTTGAACGTAGTTTTAATCCTGTGCCATACTGAGTACGTTTTATGGCGACTAGATCACCCAAATTATATGGCTTTGCAGCAATTATTTTACTGTCATAGGTTTTTTTATTTTCCGTTTAGATTTTCAGGATATTTTCTCTGGCTTCGTCACGAACTTGATCGCGTTCATTATGCAATTCTTCAATTGCTAGTTCCTTTAATATTTTTTGAAACTCGAAATCTTCCTTTGTTCTCATATCGATGCCTGTTAAAATTTTAAATGGGGTATTTTTCGTACTTCTTGATGGGGTGTTGTCCAGGATATGGTGAACTCGATCTACATATCGGTACCAGTTGTTCGGCTACTCGGCGCACATTTTGGCTAACATGGGCACGACTACACGATGTTTTCTCTCAACTTGACCGTTTCCTCTCGGCACTCCAGTAGCAATTAACAAGTGTTGGATATCTTCTTTTTACAGTATTCTGCGAACTCGTTCGATGTGAATGCCGTAGCTCTGTCGGTCATAACACGTACTGGATTTCCGAAAATACTTGCTTGTTTTTGTAATTTATTGACTACCTCTTTGCTGCTTGTACTTTTCGTAGGATAGAGCCAAACGAATTTCGAAAATGCATCGAAATGCATCGAAATGCATATCAAACTAACTATGTTAAAGATTTTGCCAACGAAAACAAAGTTTTAAAATTTTGTCACACCCCAAAGAAAAAAATTAGTTACGCCTATAGAAATAGATTTTCTGTCACTTATTTACACTTGCTCGATCGTTGCTGTTGTTGATTAATGGCATCTTAAAATAAACATACATTCTTGTTGTGTGTGATCATGTTCGTGCAACATAGAGTGAATAAAGGAAAAACTTTATAATTCAGGCAAAAACTGCTAACAAAGTTTGCTTTACATACATTCGTACACATGTATAAATATAAAAAAATAACAACTACAATAAAAACTAACACAATCTGTGCCATCACATACATATACATACATATATACATAAGCTTGCTTTTGTTGTTGTTGTTTTAATCAAAACTTGATATTTGTGTGCCGATATCTTTGCCGGTAATGGAAACAAAATTTTTCATTATTATTCTTATGTGTACATCTTATATTGGCATTTTATAAACGTGTCAAGCAAGTATCTAGAAGATGCAAAAATTGACTTTATTTAATAAAATAGAGGATTTTGACGTTTTTCGCTCATATCTCAGCTGCTAATATGTCTAAATTGCTGATTTTCAATAAAAAAATTTTTAAAAGTATTTCTGATAAATTGATATGGCTTGCGAGTCCATGGAATATGTAGGGGCTTTAACAAGTTGATTTCAACGCTCTTACGGATGAAAAGACAAACGGACCGACAATGCTAAATTGACTTATTTATCGAATATCTATAGAATATTAATACTTTATGGGGTCGCAAGTACATACTTAGATATACCCTTTTACACTCTAGTGTGAAGGACGTAAAAATGAAAAAAAAATTTAACAGTAAGTGGAAAGAGAAGATTAAAAAAAATTTTTTAATTGTACATATAAATTCTTATATCTACAAACATTTTTTCAAAATTAACCAGAAAAAATTTCAGAATTTCCTTCTGATCATCATCTATCATTCAGTGAATTAATTTCACGGTTATAGAAAATAAAGCGTATAGGAAAGCGAATCGAGGTAGTAGTGTTTGTACTCCATTTTAACCTGTCTATGTTTTTGCAATATTAACAACAATGATTGATTGCTGTTAATGAATTACCAACTACTTCGTGTTGTGAGTAAGCGTTTTGCAATCATTAAAAATGTTCAATTGCTTAAACAAAAGTTAAAGATTTAACGATTTCGTTATACAGGCTTGTCATAGGGATATGTTCCTTTGTGCATCTTGCTTTTATCGAAATTGTAATTTCGGTAAATCGTGTGTGAAAGGATAAAGAAAACGTACTGGACCAGTTTTACAATTTAGAAACCACAAAAAAATCTTATACGAGCGATAATAAGACAAAAGGAATACTGGACAGATAATGACTGTATTCCTGTTGATACTTTGAACAAGCAATAACAAAGTACAACATGATTCCCATCTCTTACATTATATCCTGCTTCGACGAAATTTTTTTCTCATACTCAAATTATTACTTTAACTAAATGGTAATTATAATATGCTTTTTGTTAAGTAGCCACATTACCATTTTACAGGACAATAATGGCTAATAACGGCAAATTAAATCTTTATATAAAAAAGAGTAACGTGACTAACTGACTGATTCATCATCGCACAGCCTAAACGCAAAAAGCTAGAGATATGAAATTTGTACAGTGGGTTCCTCTTCTAAGAAGGGATTTTTGGAAATTCGTACTTTATGGGGGTAAAATCGGTAAACTTATATCTTGTAAACTAACAGTGATATAAACTAACTTGCAAAGGAATTGTAATCTACTCAAAAATTAAGCTGACAGGTGTCTAGCACTTTTTGGCATTTTTAACAGCTTAGATGCAAAAACGGGTAAAAGTAATATTTTGGTACTTTTTTTTTCCAAACACTTGAAGCTGGGAAAAAAGTTTAAATTGTATTCGTTAATCTGCAAAAAAATAATTTTTAGGAATTCGGCGCTTTTATAAGGGGTAAAAATTGTGCCTCCATTTGGTGCTTAAAATAAAAGGTATCTCTAATATATAAAATTCTCGTGTCGTGGTGTTTGTGATAAAACTCCTCCTAAATGGCTCGACCTATTTTTGTGAAATTTTGTATGCATATCCGGTAGGTCTGAGAATCGGTCAACATCTACTTTTCATACTCCTCAACGCCACGCCTTTTTTCACGCCCCTCAGCAAACCAGACTGCTAGACCGATCTTTTTAAAATTTTCGCATAATATAACTGAGACTCTTATATGATTAATAGGATACTTTTTTTAACCACGCCTACTTCAACGCCCACTTTTTTTAATTATGTACTTACATCACTATAGTTTTTAGTACTTTTCTTCGAATTGTATACAATTTATAGTCCAGCCAATGCAGAAATAAACGTTTAAGAATCGGTCAACATATATTTTTTATAGTCCTAAATATTAAGGGTGACACTCCCCAAGGGGCAATTTATGCCTCACCTAAATAACGTAATGACTTCGATAATATTTTAAACTAAGATAGATCTGCATAGCATAGAAAACATATAATTTACGTTTTTTTTTTAAGTTAAAAAAAAATATGTCCTAAAAATAATTTCTATGGCTAAACAACGTTTGGCGGGTCAGCTAGTTTTCTTATATTATTCAAAAGGATAATTTTGGAGTGAATTTTTTTGGGGAAAAAAGGTACCCAAGAGGGGAAAATACGGCAAAATGTGTAAAAATACTAATTACAGGGTCAATACGCATACAATTTGTTATTGGACATAAAAAATTTTGTAATTTAATAAAAATTTAAACACATTCATAACAGGGAAGAAAGGGGAAAATGCGGAAAAATGGTTTGGTACTTTTAAGAAAATATTAATTTTTATGCAAAATAGAGTTGATTTATTCGCTATAATTCATGCCTATTAAAATATTTTATTGTTGAATAGATGTTGAAATAGCAGCGAATAGATATAGGTAGCGGCCAAGAATGATATACAAAGAGATTACGACATGCGCATGTTTTCCCGTTAGATGACGTAGCTTAACCCAAGCTAGGGTTACCTATTCTATATATTTCCAAAATATTTAGGGTTATGTGTGTATTATTGACTATTCTTATGAGCTTGAGGTGTTTTTTTTTTAATTTGTTTTTTATTTTTTAACATCAATATTTCGGTATCACTTTGTGTATCTTCTTCAGGAAAATTTTATAAAATTGAGAACCAAAAATTGAATTGATAACTTACATATATGAAAATTAACTCCATAGGATAAAAAAAATTTCTTTAACTTAAATAATAACATTAAACCTTATAAAGGGTCCACCATTTAGAGTTTTTTTTAACTAGTGCTTATTTCGTGAATGATAACACTAGGTCATGTATGATTTGACAGATAATTAGTTTTATTCTTCCGCTGAACGAATACAAATGTGTATACGCTTGAACAACGCTGGGAAATATTGTGACATTACTTTGGCCGATTTTGCAAAAAAAATCATCCTTTCAAAAGAAGCTCATTTTTATCTTGGCGGGTATGTAAACAAGCAAAATTGTCTCATTTGAGGCACAGAAAAGCCGCACGCATACACTGAAAAGCCGATACACCTAAAACGAGTCGCTGTTTGGTGCGGATTTTGGTCCAGAAGCATAATTGGGCCATTTTTCTTCGAAAATGAGCAAGGAGTGGCCGTAGTCAATGGCGATCGTTATCGTTATCGGAAGGATATTGGCAACATTTGGTTTCAACATATTCAAATTAAAAATATTTAATTTGGTTTACACAATCTCTTGCAATTGTAATGAGAGAATTGTGGTTTTTCTTTATATAAAGGTCATTACTTATTCATGTAGAGTCTCGAAATATTGAACTTAAAAAATAAAAAACATATTAAAAAAAAAAAATACCTTAAACTCAAGAAGAGTCAAGAAAAATCAAAAATTAAAAGTCTTTTAATTATATTATTAATATTTAAGATAAATATATTCTGGATTTATTCCTAAATTTGTTCGAAACAATTTATATGTTATGTAAGACTTGGTAGCCCTGCAACAAAAATTAGTTTGACAATTCTCAAAAAATTAATTTATCATATTTCGTTATAGATCAATAATATTGTGTTTTTATCTATTAAATATTGTGTAAAAAAATAATTATTATTTTAATAACCGTGTGTGGAGGCTATTTGAAAGCTTTAAGTGTAAAAAATTCTTGTTCAAAAATTTGAAGCAAATTGTAAACATGAAGTGCGCAGTGGGCAAATGCATGCGAAACGATAGAAAGAAATCAAGTGAGAAATTGTGTTTAAAACTAATTTTGTGCGTGGTTTTAATATAACTTATCTTAGATGTGTCCTTTTACACTTTTCCAAAAAATAATGAGCAACAAAGAAAGCTTTGGATAACATTTTGCAAATGGAAGGACATCATAAAAATACTTAGGTAAAAGGTATAGTTTAATTTGAATGTTGAGGACTGTTTGATTAGAATCTATTTATTTTACTGAACAGGCATTATTCAAACAAATAATGCGTTAAGACTTATGTATAGTGAACTTAAGAGTCGTTATAATATTGAGTATATCTTAACGTATCGCCTAAATCAGGATGTTCTTGAAAATTTTTTTGGTATAATTAGATCCAAAGGAGGTCTTCATGACCATTCTGACCGTCAAGAATTTAAATACAGACTTAGATCATATATTCTTGGGTACAACGAAGGGATCTTAGGCACTGATGCAAATGTTGAGGAAGATAATACTCCTGATTTAGAAAATGAGCAATATTCTTTAACAGGTAAATTTAAAGTTTTAAGTACTCGTAGTACAGAGCTAATTTTGCTTCTGATTTTTGTAGGTAAAATACTTCAACACATTAATCCTGCCATAGAACAACAAAACTTGCAAGAAGAAAATCACGAGAGTGAGCTCGAAAACATAAATTGTTATAGTTTAGAGAATTTGGCCGGTTATATTTGCCATAAATTAAAAAACAAAGAACCTTTTATTGCCATTAAGCCCCTAGAAGACTCATCATATTCATGGGTTAATCACTTAAGTGAAGGTGGCTTAAGTAAGCCATCAATCTCTTTAATGAACATTTTAAAGTCTTGTGATGATATTTTTATGGGGCTAAATGGAGACAAATTATTTCCAACAAATGATTATTTAAAAAACATTTATTGGAAGCAAAAGACGTAAAAGCCAGCGAAGAAGAGAAAAAACCTTTTTTTAGATGTAGGATGTATTTTAAATTAAGAACGCTAATGCGGAAATATAATAAAACATTAACGTAATAGATAGATATTATTCATATGTTAAAATTTATTAATCTTTATTTGAAATCATTCTTAATTTTATATATTCATTCAATATTTTACTATTTTTATTCTTGAAAAAAATACGAGTAATAAAAAAAATTTTTTTATCATAAAATTATTTATGGGAAAAATTAAGAAATTGTCCCACTGTCATGTTTAAATGTTAGACTATTTCGTGACGTCATTTAACCCACCTGCGCAGAACATTCAATTTTTGAGTTCGAGTTGTCGTAATCTTTCTTCTATCATTCTTGGGTAGCGGCTACTTTAATCTCACTGTTGCGTATGATTAATATTAAATTCGATATAATTAAGATTTCCCATACATTTTAAACTTCTCATACTTTTTGGAATTTTAATAACATCATAGATAAAGCTCATATAACATTTATATTTTTTTGGAATTTTAATAACGTCATACAACTGGTTTATTATTAAATTAAAATCTTAACTTTTAATAGAAAAATTTACACATTTTGTATACATTTCAAACTTTTTCCCACAAATTATCATTTGTACTACCTCTCGCTGTCATCAACTCTTATCTGTAGCAAAACCAGTTCATATTTTTGATGATGTATGTGGATGTGCTTTTTATTTCAATATTATTCAAATACATACTGTGTTTGCAGCAGTTAAGTTCTAAAACGTTTATTGTTGAGTTAAAAACAAATTTGACTTGTAAAGGGTGGTCAAACCATAATGCACAATGTTATTGTTATTGTGTGTCAAGCCCAACCTAATTTAACATTTATTTGTTTTATTGTTTGAGAAACTCAATCATGCAGAAGTGCGAACATTTAACTCTCAAAAATCTATCTTGCCTACTGCTTCAAATTCATATTTAAAAAAAAAACGCGTTAGACGTATGATTAATATTAATTATTTGTTATGATACTTCTTGAAATAATTTTTAGACTTTAAATAATATTTAAAAAATTAAAAACAATTTATAATTCAAGCTATTTGCACTCTTCTTTTGTATGTTGAATTCATCAGCATTTTAATTTAAAATATTTTTATTTTCTCTCTAGATTAAACAAAAAAGGCAAAAATATTTTGAAAATAAAAAGATTTTAAAAAAATGTTACTAAATTTTAAATATTTCAGTTTGTATTTAATTTGATTTCGCTTTACTTTTTTTATTCTCTAAAAGCGCCTCCTTGTACTACAATTTCATTGCTTCCTTAAACTAAATTCCAAATGAATTCATTTATATGTAATTTAACATATTGCCATGGCCGTGATGTGGCAAATATGAAGTAATTTCCACAATTTATTCACTGATGTGTAAAAGATGTTTGTTTTCAACAGTTTTTCATAGCGAACCCAAATGAAAATACAAAATGTTACAAAACTGGAACTAAACTAAATAAAAAAAAATTGAACAAAAAAAAAACTAAGTAATTAAGTCTCAATGGTTTCACTTGCTACACAGGTTGTGGAACAAAATTTACTTTAATTTTTAACAAAAACAAAAAACAAATAGTAAAAAAAAAAATCATTTGCTGACTCATTTTCATGCACGAAACTAAATAATTTAATTGTACATGAGTCTAGTATAGTCTAGTGTGTCTACACAGAAAGAAACATTAAGTTTGAAATCGAAGAATTCAATTCTTAATTTAAGCGTTTAAAAATTCAAGTCAGATATAGATCGATATTTCCGGTTTTCTTTATACAAGTGCAAAACAGGCTTGTTTTACAGCATCAAGTACAAGACTATTACAATTGGAATTGAATTCTTAATTTAAGTCTTCTTAATCTGAAATTAAGAAAAACTTGAATTTTTGAGACACTTGCTTAGATAAATACACTCTATAAAATTATCATTTTGTTTATCATGCTTTGGCCATAAGTAATAATGTTAAGGACAATAAAGCTGTAGCAGTTTCTGAGTGAACTTTCATCCGTTTCATGCGTTGTTCCTTATTAAGGGGTGTCTCGAAATGGTTTTTTACATTTTTTACAGGGCACTACGCAAACAATTATTATTTAATTAATTTTTTTGTTCCACTCTGTGATAGTTATAAGTGTCAACAATACTTTGTTAATAACTTTATTCAAATTATTTAATCCGTATTTAAAATGTCGTCAAATGGAGAAAAAGTGAGAAAAAATATTGTGGATATTTATAATGAAAATAAACAACTTTCTTACGCTGAAGTTGCGCGACGGGCAAAAGTGTTCAGACAGACTGCCCGTAACGTTATTTTTAAATTAAAAAAAGACTTGTCTATTAAGCACAAGAAAGGTGGAGGGCCTCGTGGTTTTAGGAATCCTCAAATCGTTAAAAAGGTGAAGGCACTTTGAAAGCAAAATCCAAACATTTCCATTCGCTATATCGCACGAAAACTAAATATTTCGAAGTCGCTTGTAGAACGAATAAAGAAAAAAGAAAATTTAAGAACATGCAAAGTCAAGAAAGCTCCAAACCGAAACGAAAAATTAACAAAAACGGCAAGAATAAGAGCAAGATAGTTGCTACGTCACAAATTAAATAATTTTTATGGATGTATTTTAATGGACGATGAAACCTATTGTAAGGCTGACTATTCAGAGCTTCCTGGTCAGGGTTTTTATGTTTCTAATAAAAGAGCTAATGTTTCCAATAAATTTAAGTATAAAAAGATTTCAAAATTCGCCAAAAAATATATGATATGGCAAGCAATATGTACATGGGGGAAAACTTCAAAGGCAATCGTTATGAATCGTACAGTGAACAGCCAGTTTTATATTAATGAGTGCCTGAAAAAGGCTGTATTGCCATTATACAGAAGCCACAATATACCTCCACAAATGTAAAAAAGCATTTCGAGACACCCCTTATATACCAAAAAATGTATTACATTGTTAATAACGGTTATCACTTGTAAGTTCTTGTGCCCTTAACTAACAGTCTGAAACACATGTTTCAGCAAGGCAGCGCGCCACACTGCGCATGAAACATTTATTGCAGCCACGATTTATCTCAACAAATTTTATCACGAAATTACGCCGAGCGAATTTTTTCTTTAGAGTTTTGTGAACGTTTAAGCTGATGCTAATAAATCAGAAACAGTTCCTAAGCTCAAATCCGACATTTAACTCATCATCGGTGAGATGCAGCCACATCTCTGTAGAAAATCTTAGTTAAAATAACTCTAAATAATAACTAAATTAACCCTTAATGGACAATATTGAATTTGATTGGCTTTTGATAGTTGTGTTAAGTTTTGGGTTTTGCTGTGTTCAGACATACAAAGTAGAATTTTATGGCCAACAATTTTGTTGAACATTTTAACCCCACCCTGACTGGGTTTTCGTGGTGTTTTTTACGATTTGTTAGATTAAAGCCCCGAAATTCCGTTAGTTAGGGGAGTTAGAAGGTTAATATTATCTACAACAATATTTGGTTAAACATTTTCTACAAAGTTGCTGAACATATCCTATCCCTTAGATGTAAAGAAACCCATAGTTTTATATACCAACATGCTGCAAGAATAGGCCAAAGCTGGGAAACTTTAACCGCCTCCAAAATAAAATTCAAATGTGATCTTTCAAAACGCCGCCACATGTATGTTTTTTGGACTCCTCTACCAGAATCAATCGTCGAATGCCCGTATATTTTTTTTTTTTTTTGTGTGTTGAACACTTTTATTTTTCCATGTCACTTTTTATTTTAATTGTTAAATTGAAAGAAATAAATTAAGAATTTTGAAAAAAATATTTTTAAATTTTAGCTTTTTTTAAATAAGATTTAAATAGTAAATTGTTTTACAAATTAAAAATACATGAAAAAATAAGATCATCAATAAGTCGTTTAAGCTGTAAAACATGAATCTTCCACTTCTTTCAAACCATGTTACGAATTCTTCAAGTAATAATTACCTCAATCTCCTATACTTGAACAAATCTTGTTCTAAGCTTATGTCAGGTACATTTTGGGGCTCAAATCACGCTAATAGTTCTTGAAATCAAAAAACTATTCCTAAAATTAGGAATTTCGTACTTGAAACATTCGTTCTTAAATCAAGCATTTTGTACTTGGTTTAAGAAAAGCCGTACTTACCGCACTTCTGACACCGCTACGGCTTGATTCAAGTACGGATTACTGGATTTGTTTTTTGAGTGCATATTTCGGATAAAATGTCGGAACAAAATATTTGTTTAAAATTGCTAAAAACAAATTAAATAAGTGAGCCACTTGGTTGTTCTCTATCTCTCTGGCAGAACAAAATGGATTTCAAATAATTAAACGTTAAATGTAATAGTTAGGAGTTCACTATTCGGCAGTAACGAATCTCATAATAACCTACACCATCATCTACATTCGCATTCTTTGATTTTGAATTTTTACCTGATCTCATTTGATGCACATATTGATGGTGTTAAAAAAACAATTTTCGCCATTTTATTTCTGATGCCACCTTGGATTTTGGATTTTACACTTTTCTAATCTGTAAAAAATATTTCGCGCCCTATGACCAACACAGTTGCTACATGTGAGTACCTTTACCAGATTGGTGAACGAAACTTCCATCCACTAGATTACAATACTGTTTTCCACGTTGAAATTAAAGCAATTGCGAAAGGCATTAAATGCATGAAGGAAACTAATAACAAAGCTGCGATTAGTATCTCTTCGGTTAACCAATCCTTTATCAAGACTCTAATGGACCAAAAAGTAGAAGCTCCGAATATCCTGCAATACAATAGTGAGATAAACTCACATGCAAATTGTGAACGTCTAGATATTAAATGGATACCAAGCCATGCCCAGCATGATCGAAAGAATTCGACAAATTATGCAAATTGAATATCATTGTCCTGCATAATGCTTAACCTTTTCAGAGGTTTACAAATTATATTAAAGTTTTGACGATTAAACAACACTTTAGAAAGCGGCAAAATAGTGCTGTTGGTAGGGTGGCAAATACATTATGGGGGACCCAAAACTTAAGAATTCGAAAGAAAAAATATGAAACTGAGTAGGCCAACACTTAGCAGATTATCAAGTGCAATACCAGGTCAGACAGAGATGAGAACTCACCTTGCTCGCATCAGACTGTTGGATAAAATGTCATGAAGAGCATGAGAAGAAGAAGAAGAGGCTTTACCAGCGTTACCACTCAAAAATTATCTATCCAACCAAATTTGCCAATAAAACCGACCAAAATCCATTTAAACCGACCAATTTTTTTAAATATTAAATAACAAATATATGCATAATTTAATTAAGTTTTAGATCTTAAAAACCACAAAACTTTCTTATGTATATACATAAATGTACAGGATTAAAATTTTTATGTTTTCATTTTGTTATGTTTTGAGATCAATAAAAAGCCGTTACAACTGCTTTGCTTTCACCGAGTTAACACACATCAACTTTTACAATTATGATGACATACACAACCAATGCAAGAAAACAACTACAAAATTCCTTTTGTTTTTCTTGCTGTTATGCATTTTGTGTAGAAGAAGCACCACCTTACAAATGGACTCATCGTATTTTTTATAGTATTTTACACACGTTTGACATTTGCTTTTGATTGTTTATCGTTGCTGAGAAGAAAATAGTATTGCCAAAAACTGAAAAATTTAATAGCGACCAGTATTTCAAATGGCTTAAAATGAATATGGTACATTTTCTTAAACAGACCAAAATAACGTTTAGCCGACCATCCGACCACGACCATTAATTTCTGACCATTTTGGTCGGAAAAGACCAATAGTGGCAACGCTGGGCTTTACTCTTGTCAACATTCTGCGTTTGGGTGCATTTCTCACGAGAACTTGCACGTGCACGCTATACCGAAGTTGAAGTACCTGAGAAGTTCTAATTGGAAGTCTCTAAGAAATCAAATTAAAGGAACCAGTTTCTGGACTTAGCCGAGATATAAGCTAAGATCACAACATGCCAATTTGATATACGTGAATAACTGTCATGGTTTTGGGCTTTTTAATGCTCCTCTTTTCAATCTGACATAACCTGAACTGTACTACTACTAAGTGGCTCCTTAAGCATCAGTTTTATAGATTTTAATTACTAAAAAGCATATCCGCTTACTGATCTACCGAATGCCACAGCGGAGTAGTTATCTACGACATTGAGGCTTCTATTCCCATCCACTCATAGCAATCCATGAATCACTTAGATTAAAATTCGTCAACCTTAAAATTTTTGATTGCAAAATTTTCCCGGGCGTATGATTAATATTAATTAAGACAAAATTTATTATTATTGATAGCCAAGCCTGGCGCTCATTGGTATTGACCCTTACTGAAAAAAAATGCATTCTGAATTTTAATTGAATATCAAGTGCAAGAAGCTAAAAGTTATAACTTTTATTAAAGGGCGTGGCCCTGCCCACTTTTCTAATCACGAAATTGTGTAATCGTGAGAATTCAATAAGTGTGCAAAGTTTCAAAAAAATCTCTGATGTTCAGTAGCCGAACATTATAACTTTTTTTGTGGGCGTGGCACTGCCCACTTATCTAATTACGAAATTGGGTAATCATGAGAGTTCAATATGTGTACAAAGTTTCAGAAAAATTGGTCAAGTGCAAGGAGCTAAATATTATAACTTATTTTTATGGGCATAGCCCCGCACACTTTTTACCACCCATAAATTTTTACCCGCCCTTGTGTAATTATTTTTTAGATTTTCTTGATACAATCTTGAACAATATTTTGATACAAAAATATTTTATGTTCATGCATATAAGGAGGGGAGTAGAGATTTGACTGTTCTTAAAATTAAATAACTTTACCTGCCCTAAAAATGTTTGCTTTTCCCTAGCCTTTCCCCCTCCCCCCCATGCAAAGCCACAAAAATTTCTTAAACATTTTAATTAAATTTTTTAATGCCAACATATCATTCCATCTTATTGCTATTTCAATTATAATTCATCTTTTTCATTTCAACAACCACATTAAATTTTTCAGCATAATTGAGCTATTGTGTGTGTGTATGTATGTGTTTATTTGTGATTTGGTATAAATCATTCAAAAAGCAAATACATCTTTACAATCTTTAGCATAAATATCCGTTTTCTCCAAATAATAATAATAACTCACTATCAATGCAGACGAATAGAAGCTCACAAAATCTAACCACAAACTACAAAAAAAACTCTGAATCTGACAAAAGAATAAACAAAAACTACAGCAAAGTTTTTTTGCTGTGATATAAGTGCAGGAAGGGAAGGGAGTAACAAATAAAATGATGAAATATTTGTGGTTGTTATGCTCGTATCTCATCATAACAACATTTATCTTTTCTTCAATACACAAATGTCTAAATGAATGCTATACTGCTTAAATATGCATACATGCACACATCCACACACATACACATTTGATCCATATACATGTATAAGAGTTAAAAAATTATTTCAAACAAATACTTCTGCAGTCGGTGAGTGAGTGTGTTTTATATTTCCTTTGTACTTTCCTCTCGAAACACTAAAAACTGTATGAAAGACAGCAACAAGATTCGAAACAAATACTTTCTCTCTTTTTTATCATGTTTTTAATATTGTTGTTGTTACTACTGCTACAGCAACAGTAAGAGAAATTGGTGATATATCATCAACATGCAAAGTGACACAAATTTAAACACCACATTTACAACAATTTATATCCGAAAGTATGTGTATCCTGAGAGTATTTGCTTTTCAGAGTTCTAAACTACACTTTATTGTGACACATCACAGGAGGCACAGTGGTTTGTTAATGGTATTTGAATTTGTTGGACTTTTTTAAAAAGAAAATTAAAAAATTATTTAAAGGAAATAGTTTAACCATGTGTACGGGTGCCCCGGTGTACTAGTCAGAAGTGTGCTGGTCTGATAGTTTAATGGTTGCGGGTTCGATTCCCGCCAGAGACTCTGGACTGGTCCTGCTTCTCATTATTTTCTATTCTAACTATTTCTTTTCTTATTCTATTCTTCTCTTTATTTCTATATTAAGGCGTCACAATGGACCGTAATGGTCTCCGGGTGAGGGTGTAAGGGTAACTTTGCACCAGCCGTACCTACCTACCTACCATCTTTCGTTTCCTACAATTTTCTCAAAAATATCAATTTGTATCTAACACGGCGTATGATTAATATTAATTTATACTTTTTTGTTAGAATGCTTCCTTGCTCAAACAATAACTCAAGCTCTAATATTAAATAAAATATATATGTACATACTTATAAACCGAACCAAGCTAATGCTATTTAGAAATGCCTCTTAATTTATTTTAATGGCTTTACTTCCCGGCACAGATCAGTATTATCACGTCCTCTTAACAGAACATGATCTTGTAATATTTCAAATATTACGAGCAACTGGATTCAGATAAGATTCAAATATCTTAAGTCAGTACAACATAGGTTTTCCTATAAAAACTTTTATTTATTTATTTAATAAAAGTTTATAGACCATTAACCCTAACAGACCAGAAAAAATACATGCAAAAAATGAACATTAACTAATTACAAACATTTAAGAACAGAATAATATTACGTTTAATTATATTAACATTTTGTTGAAAGTGTGGCAACACAATATGAAATTTATTACAAGCCCTTCTCATATCAAATGCAACTCTATGCTTTTAAATTTTATTTTTGTTGCTTCCCTATTTATGTAATACGTAGTTTATTGAATTTCTGTACAGTTCATTTTTATCTCTCTAGTTGTTAAGTTGTTTTACCGAAATACTCTAAATAAATAAACTTTTGATTATAAAACCAATACATTTAAAGAAAAATCAATAAAATTATAAAGATCATTATAGTATTTCGATATTCTCCTTAGTGGGTCGGCATCAGCGTAGTTAGTTTGAAGACATCGAAGATAAAAAAGAGCAAAATTCCGAGTAGCTCTAAGTGGAACATTAAAGTTGATCTTACTCTGCAAAAATTCAGAACTAACAGAACCATTTAATAAATTCAAATAAATAACGTTGGCAACTTAATTGTAGCAAGTCTAGTTGTGTACGGCAGAATGTTTCTATCAGGATCTCATGTTGTATGACCTAAACAAAATAGAAGAAATTTTTTCTGTACGGAGATTCAATTCGATCCTTCTGAAAATTGGTTAAAGCATCCCCAATAATAGATCCGAATTGAAGAATAGGTCTTACTAATGAGGAGTACAGCCGTGCAGTTATTTGTGGTTCTGTAAACTCTTTAGCCCAACGTTTTATAAAAGCGAGAACACCACGAGATTTATTTATCATCAGAACAATATGGTTGCTGCAATTTACAACTAAACTGGGTCCAGAAACTCTAAAACCAGTTCAAATTGATAGCCAAATTTAACAAAGGGTGCGTTAAGTTCTTTGTGTAAAAGTCTTAATATAAAACGTGCCTCCCTGAGAATGCACTTTTTCATTTTAAAACTAAGACCCGTACTTTACGACACAGCCATGTTTTTTTTTATTGGGTTATTAAGAAGACATATTCCGATTAGTTATGTAATAAAACGTCCGTCAAATGGCTCTCAAGGCTCTAATGACAGGCCATTAAACTATTCACGAATTTTTCCATGACTTTATCACAGAGATGTAAATGTATCTCACCGTTGACGCTCAAATTTTAGTTCAGGAATTGTTTATTTGCTTAAACCCAAGACTGTGCAAAACCAAAGATAAAATAATAACTTCGGAATAAATTGCATGTTATCCTAATAGCGTTGTTGGTCAATTGATATCATAATTCCTTGAGATAATCTGTTCTAGAAATCGTTGCCTGCAATAAATGGATTGTATCAAGCGTGATGTGGCAGGTGACGCCATCAGGCTGAAACCACGTGTCGTCCAGACTATAACGTCCAGTTGAGGCTACAATAACTCTGTTTTTATGTGACTGTAACAAATGCTATTAACAATTTATTTCCGGCTTCATCTTCCTAAAAGTAAGACCCAATCACAACAACTGGCCGAAAAACGCAACATACAGAGAAATTCTCGTTATGGTTGCATTTATTTCTCATGGATTCGATGAGAAATTTCTCAGCTTAATATTTGATAATTTTGCTTATTCACGAAATCACTCAGTTGAACGAGCTCCTCATCAGAGAAGATGACTTTTTTCGAAAAATTGCCATTGACTTTACCTTTCTCCATTACACACTGAACGAATTGCAGATCTACAGGCTACTGAGTAAGTTCATTGTTGTGTACATAATGGTTAAATTACTATCATTATTAAATTAATTAGACGTGACTTAACCATAACCATACGAAACAGCTGTGTGAACCAAACTTATACCATAGACAGCGTTAATTCGCACTAAAAGTCTTAACTCAAATTAACTAATGAATTATCACCATCCCAATGTGTATTAGATTTCTAAATCATATTGAATTTATACTGAATTTATGCTGAATTTAGAAATTTCAATATGGCAACACGGTCGGCAATCAATCAAAAAATTAAAAAATCAAAAATGTAAAATAAAAATAGATTCGATATGTTGAACTCAAGGCGAATTCATACAGGTGAAATTATCAGCCCAGCTGATTGTGAAACATTTTCTCAAAATTGGTTGAATTCGCTTTGATTTCATTTATTAATGCAGGGATAGGAAATGTGATTTTGGTTTCGGTATTAAACAATTAACTTGAGTGAACTTTTTTGACAATAAATGTGCTTAATTTATGTATATTTTTTGCTTTTGCGTCATTAATAATGTGTTTAAAAAATTTATATTCTATTCTCAATCAAATTTTATTATATTTAATATGTAAAAACAACTTTTCCATCCCTGATATACGAATTGGCCTTGACATAAAACATCCCATGAAAAGTTGCTTTATTGTATCAATTCGCCGTTGCATATACCTTATGGATATGCCTTGGTTGAACTTTTTTACATATTTTTTGGAATGCCTTTCTGTTTAGGCGAAAGTTTTCCTTAATACTGGTATCGTCCATCGTAAGCACGTCGCTCACCCAAAAAGTGCTGTTACAGTTCTTTAAAAAAATACCACATACCTACATATGAATTATAACCTCCATGGAAAGATACCATTAAACCTACGAATTTCCACAATCCCCTTTCTCTTATTTCAGAGTGTCCTTCTGCCATCCCAACTTGTAGCAACATGTTCAGATTTGTGATTACTAGCGCATTTACAATTTTTACTAAATGCAGAAACAGTCGTCTGTCACAGCAAAATTTTAATTTGCATTAGTGAGATTCTAATGCAAATTAACGCTGTCGTCTATCTATGGTATTATTTATGTACGACAATGTTTTTGCCGTATCGACATAGAAAGCCAATTGATTTTGGTTTGGTCTAATTTGAGCTTAAAGGTGGAGGAGCTCTTTTATCAAAGTCCGCTGCGTAGTCCAACGTAAAATTTAAAGTTGTTGAGAATGTTACCGAACTGTTGTTTTCGAGTTTTTGGCGATACTCTGATGCACAGGAGTCTTACTTTGCATAGCCGACCTAGTCTTCTTCTTTTTTTTCAATCACACATGAAATTGACACATTCGGTGCACTTGCTTGACTGAAAATTCTTTGAAGCTTGCGAGCGCTCTCAGCATACAATTTTTTTCAATTTTTGTTATAAGTTTTTACAATTATAACGCATTGGTTTTTCGTAAAGCACTTGATTTTTAACCAGGGGTCTCCACACATAGAAACCAATATCTATTGTGAGAACCACAATTGTTGTCAATCGCAAAGTTTAGTTGTGATTGTAGAAGTTTACGGTTGCATCTACATCGGAGTATCAATATATAGTTTGGTCTCTTGTGAGAACCACAATTGTTGCCAAGGTTTAGTTGTGATTGTAAAAGTTTACGGTTGCATCTACAGAATGCAATAGTCTGCACTATGAAATTAGGATTTTTGCAATAGAAATTTTATAAGCACAAAATAAAAATTCGTTTAAAATAACTTAACCATTCGATTAGCAATGAATTTGAGTTTGAGTGAATTTGAGTGAGTAGCAATATTTATTGCCGCAATTGCCAAATTCGATTGCGTCCATAAAGCGCAAGTTGTCAAGTGTAGCAATTTATTGCGCAGTCATTGCTTTGCTGATTTTCTAATCAATTATTGCCGCAATTAGCTGCCAAAATCGTTTAATTTTCTTTGCAGAAACCAAGAAGAATTAAAAATAATTTTACCTGATAATTATAACTTGGAGTAATAGATATTCTGCCGACGTTTTCGCTTATGCTTAAAAATAAAAATTGCTACGTGGAGAACCAGCAAAATAATTGGAATAATCATATATGACAGGTGTCAAATTTTTAAGTTGCCACTTGCCTAAAAATTACGCTTAATCTGAAAAGTGCGTTCTTACCTCTTCGTATGTCTGCACTGCCGAAAGGATAGAGTAGCAACTCAAGAAGCTTGAAAATATTTAATACCAGCACCTGAAGTTTGTTTAAGCCATCTCAAATCTAAAAAGCCTATTAGACACGCATACTTGTCTTAAGACATGCACGATGGCATACCAAATCTCACGAGTATGTTAGACATGTATGTTGGTTTATAAAAATTTTTGAAAGCCTGAGTCTGTCGCATACCAACATACTCTTCTAATAGCGTGTCTGTCATACTTCATACAAAAATTCATTCAAATTTTTGCCGCTGCTGTGTGCATATCGCAAATTTAAAAAAATGTCTCTCTAATATTATTTTCTGGAAAGAGTTTATTGAGAAATAAAAAAGCTTTCCACAACTGTGGCAAATAAAATCAAATCTGTACCACAACAAACAATTGATAATTAATGCATACAATGCATTAAAAGAAAAATTAAGTGAAATAGAAAAAAATGCAACTATTGACAACTTTCCGCTTCATTGCCATGTTTTCGCTTCAAAAATGTCTGTGTAATGAAGTATGCCGTCAGCGTTCGACAGTGTAATAAATAGCTAAACCCAAAGTATGCCATACACATGTCTTAAGACAAGTATGCGTGTCTCATAGGCCTTTAACTGCCTTATTTGCAAAAAAGAATATTTCTGGTTTACTAAAGGCTTATTTGACGGATTTTGTACATTAATTTGTTGAATGGTTAATTTTAATTTTATTTTTATCAAACCAAACCCAAGAATATAAATTTAAAAATTTTTTGCTTCAAACAAACCACTGTTGTTAAAGTTAAACAAACAAACAAACAAACACCCACAACAAAACAGCTAAAGCCTGACACTTATACGAGTACTATGGCAAAGAAACTGGTTTTATCCTTTCTTCCCCTTCCCTGATACTTAAAAACAAAAGTAAGACAAATATTATAAATAATTTTGAAACCACAAAATGCGTCAGCCATCTACATAAGCATTCGTACTTGAAATGTATGGCAGAAAGAGTGGGGCAAATTTAAAAACAATATGCCATGAAATATTGAACAAAGTATGGTTCAGCAATATTTAAAGAACTTTTTCAGCTTGTACAAGTAGAAAAAAAACAAAGAAAGAAACAAACAAATAGAACCCATCAGTTTGTTAAACAAAAAACTTAAAGAGACGAGAAAAATGTTCAAGGAAATCATACATAAATCTAATAAATGACATAATTTTTATTTTTTTTTTTTTACTTTTAAATCATCTCCAGCCATAGACTGTGTGTAGCCTTAATATGCTACACAATATTTGATGCAGTCCATTGAACAAACACTGGTGTAGAACATATTAAGGATTTATACTGGTTTATGGCAACTTTATAAAACGTAATTTATAACCCAAAAAACAAACAAAAATAATAAATAATAAAAAAATAAGACCAAGACTGTATATTCACACTTAAAATATGCAAATAATATTTTTGTTGGTTTTAACAGAAATTTTAGTCCTTGTTTTTATACCCTTCACACATATATACCCTTTTTGGGTATATATAGGTTTGTCATTCCGTGTGAAATTTCTACAATTTTCATTTCCGACCCCATAAAGTATATATTTTCTGAAAGCTTATGAATAGGGGAGTCGATTAAGCCCTGTCAGTCTGTCAGTCTGTCCGTCTGTTTGTCTGACCGTCTGTCCGTGTGTAAGTTGAAATCAACTTTTTGAAGCCCCCCGGCATAGGTTGGACCCGGGTAAGGTATTAAAATATCAGAAATATTCGGGAGTAGATCGGTATTGAAAATCAGAAACATCGGTACATAAACAACTGAGATATGAGCAAAAACCCACGACCACCTCGATTTTTTTTCACAAAAACAACATTACAACAACAACATACATACATACAAACGTGGATACTGGTTAGAGAAAACGTGGCATCGAATCCCAGCTGAGCCAAAAAAAAAATTTTTTTTTAATTTTTTTAAAAATTTTTTTTAAATTTTTTTTTTTTTTTTTTATTTTTTATTTAATATATTATTTATATTTTTATTATTATTTTTTTTTTTTAATTTTGTTTTTTTTATTTTTTTTGTTTTATATATAATAATTATAATTATATATAATAATTTTTTTTTTAAATTTTTTTAAAAAAATTTTTTTTTTTATTTATTTTAAAATTTTTTTAAAATTTTTTTTTTTTTTTCGTTTTTTTAACATACATACGTGAATTTATAATTTTACAATGGGATGTTTTTATATATGTATGTACGTATTTCATATGGGATGAATAGTGACACAAACTACTGTTATTTCATGACTACACGTGGTGAAGGGTATATAAGATTCGGCACGGCCGAATATAGCGCTCTTACTTGTTTTTTTTTGCTTTTATTTCTTTGATTTACCAGCCAACAGCATGCAAGAGCTGTAAAGTGTAAAAAATAAAAAATGAAAAATTAAATATAAAACGAAACGAGTAGAAGAGTAAAAGTGAAAAATGAAAATTATTACTTATACTTCATTTTGTTTAAACAAACATTTATCATTACGCCAAAGAGCGTTTAATAAAAAAATATTTTCATAAAATTATGGTAAAGAGAGGGGGAGAGAACCCTGGCAACGACAACAACAAACGATAATGAAGTAAGAAAATGATGAAGCTGGCGAGACCAGCTCAACTATAAGCCAGTGCTTTTTAATAAAATTAAAATAAATCAAAATTAAAGAAAACATAAATTTGTTCGTTAAGCACTCCATACACGTTTCAATTCAGTTGTCAATTGAGTCTTTCAATTGAATTGATGCTTAGTCACACACTTCATAAACTGAAACTGTAAACAAATTTTTACAGCTGATCAAGATACTTGAACACACACAGAACAATCGAATTGAAAGACTAACTAGCCAACTTGACAAAATCAAAATCATTTGATTTTTCTTCAACCAACTCGAAACGTGCCAGACGAATCAATTGACAGAGCCATACACGCTTTTATTTGCATAACAACCGACTCAGTTACCAATTGGATTGAAAAGAGTATGGGGTGCTTTACACAGAAAAAATTATTGCTTAAAAACGTTTAATTAATTAAGGACCGTATTCATAAAAAATATTTTAGGTTTATTAAAGGCTTATTTGACAGATGTTGTAGAGAAATTTGTCAAATAAGCCTTCAATAAACCTAAAATATTTTTTATGAATACGGCCCCAAATAATTAAACTATTTACAAATGTAAAAAATATTTTTAATTTAATTAAAAAACTGTATTGACTGTTTTTAAATATTTGTAAAAAAACTAGGAGAATTATGTCACTATAAAAACAAACAAAAATAAATAAATAAAAAATAGTGAAATTTGTATCAAAAACTAATTTTTGTGAAAAAAATTGTTGAAAATTGGAATTCATTGGACTGCCATAAAAGGAGAAAATATTGGAAAGCCTATGAATCTGAGAAAAAAAGATTTGGCAAGTACCTGAATACATATGAATTTATGTAGATGAGCAGGGCGACGACAAGGTCGGCCTATTTAATGCTTAAAAGAAACTTGATTAACTTGATTGTCAATGCATCAACATAATGTTAATGTATGTTTGTAAGTATGTCTTTGAAAACCCCCCTTTTACGATTACTGGTGATAACAACTTTCTTTTGACTGCGATTAAATTGTGGTTCTAGCTTGACGATGCTGTTATATTGCTTTTTTAGAAAATAACTTCTAAATACGTCAATGACTGACCTGTTTTATAGCCTGACACAACACTGATCCACCTTTAATTAAGAAGCCCTTTTTAAGGGTTAACTAAAGCCTCCGATGTTATTGCAGATGTTCCCCTTGTCAAAATCAGTTGTCTCCTAAATACCTAAGTAATTGGTAAGTAGTTTGTCTAATTCTTATCATTTTCAATAAGCCGCAGCAGAAAAGACATGCAAAAGAAATAGTGAATATTTATTATATATCTAGGGGGATATCGAAGCAGACCTCTTCCATAAACGGGTCCCTTTTCGATGCCCTTCGTTACCCAGAGATTACAAGGTTACCCCGACCTCACTAAATAACGTACCGTCCCAGGCCTATGCTCTAGACTTTTGTGACTTCACACTGCGGAATGATGATAACCTACAATCCTCATCACAGAGTCTTTTTAATCACCAGCATCTGCCCCAGACTAATTTACCCCATAGGTTAGGTTAGGTAGAACAGGCAGCTGTTGTACAGCTCACTTGGGTCCATTATATTGATCTCTTTGTGATACCTGAATAGAAAAGTAAAAATAGAATAGAAAAGAAGCAGACAAGTCCAGAGTCTCCGGCGGGAATCGAACCCGCAACCCCTAAGCTAGCAGAACAGCACACTGCTGACTAGTCCATCGGGGCACCCATTTCAGGAGTCCATTTCCCCTATAGCACTCACATCCAACGTGTGCCTGTCAGTGGTACTAAGTCTATTGCCAGCCATTGCCGGACATTCGCATACTACATGCGCTGCTGTCTCAGCAGTCTCAAGGCACATTCTGCAAACATCATTCTCCATAAACCCGATCCTGTGCAGATGATATTTGAAGATGACATGACCTGAGTTATCCAGCTCAGGATCCTACGATTATACCTGAGTACCTCGACTGAATTTCCGACAAGGGGCTCATCGAGCACCATACGTTTTCACCCACCTTCTCAGGTTCATAGATTCTACCCATTGTAGGACCTTTTCCGGCACCATCCCATACCCAAGAGCAACTCTAGGTTACGGTCCGCAGAAAAGCACAGCAGCTTTCTCTTTTCGCAAGTTCGTCCGCCGCCTCATTCCCATCTATGCCAACATGTCCCTTAACCAACATTAGCGTTGCCTCGTTCACAGAGGCACACCTATTGAGCTTCAGAACACATTCGTGCACTAGTTTCGAGTTCACATTCGTACGCTACACACATCTAACTACTGACTGGTTATCAAGTCCAATGATGTTTTCTCCTACCATGCACCCTATGCTCCAGCAAGTAGTCCAAAGCGTGCAGCAATCCAAGCATCTCTGCCTGATATACGGACACATATTCCCCCAGACTTAGGAAACAGGAAATGTTAAACTCAATTGAATGGACCCCGGCTCCTGCCCTTCCGGTGGTGTGGTGGTCATTTGGCGGATATTTTGTTAAATACATAATTGAACCATACAAATATTATCATTACAAAAAGAAATAATAATAATATCTTAAATAATTTGTGTTTTATTTAAATTCAACATCGGTCCTTAAAATTTAACCACCCTTTATAACTTCGATATGCTACTAAAATGCTTTTGTAAATGTAGTTTTTTAGTAAAAGTGGGCGTTAAAATAGGAGTGTCAATAAAGTTTTTGCTAATAAATACAACTTAGATATTTCAATATAGTCCTTTATTTTCCCACAAACTTTGTCAATAGAAAAATTACATGAATTTAAGATAAACCGTTGTATGGGAGGTAGACGTTAAAGTGGGCGTGTCACCTAAACTTTTTGGCACAACAATTACATTGATTAGAAGAATATATGTAGCAAATTTGATCATCATACCTCTAATTTTGGCGATTTTATGAGCTTTTAAATTTCATTAACGGTAGATAACGTGAAAATTGGGCGATATAGTAGGCGTGTCAAAGTTGTTTTTGCGAATGAGTACAAGTTGGGTGTTTCAATTTAGCCTTTTATTATTCCAAAATCTTTATTAATAGAGAAATTATATGAATTGTAGGTAAATCGTTATATGGGAGGTGGGCGTAAAAGTGGTCGTGGCACCTTAATTTTCTGGCACAGTAATGACACTGCCTAGGGGGATATACGTAGCAAATTTTATCATCCTACCTCTACTTTTGGTGGTTTTATGAGTTTTTAAATTTCATTAACTGTAGATAACGTGAAAAATGGGCGTTATAGTAGGCGTGTCAAAGTTATTTTTGCGAATGAGTACGACTTAGGTGTTTCAACATAGCCCTTTATTATTCCAAATCTTTATTAATAGAGAAATTATATGAATTTTAGGTAAAACGTTTTATGGGAGGTGGGCGTAAAAGTGGGCGTGGCACATTGGTTTTCCGTTACAAAAAAGCGTCTCACCAAAAAGCAAAGTGTGCAAAATTTCAGAGTCGTACATCCAATTTTGTTGCTTTTTTCGGGAAAAACATTGTTTTTACCCAGGAAATATGTATTCGAAGTTTCATGAGTCTACGCTAATGCGTTTGGACACAATTCCATTTTATTCGATGTTCGAAGGACAGGGTTTTTTCGACCTACTCTTGGTTTTCGAGCTATAACTCTCTTCCTAATATTCCGATTTAGCCCATTTTCAATACCAAACAAACCTTGTCTATAAGAAAGATTCTGGCAAAATTTGAGCCCCCTAGCTTTTTCGGTGCGACCTCTATCGTGCTTTCAACAGACGGACAGACGGGCGGACATAGCTAGATCGTCATTAAATCAAACCCTGATTCAGAATATATATACTTTATGGGGTCTAAAATGGATATTTCGATGTGTTACAAACGGAATGACAAAATGAATATACCCCCACCATTTTTTTTGGTGGCGGGTATAAAAACATGTCGTGTATTAAGGCCTTAAGCTTTGTTACAATACATCTCCTAAGTTGCTGATATAAAAGATTTTACTAAAACTTATATTGTTTCTAAATATAATATTTTAAATTATGAATTTATTAAAATCTTAAGCCAAAACTTAACATTTAACTAAAATACAATTAACGATAATTTTTTTTTAATTATTAAAAATAATCTACTTTTTTGTAAGACATTATTAAATTTAAATTCCAAATTAAATTATTTTCTCAAAATAATTAAGAAATTGTCTACTATTCTGCAGTTCAGCTAAAATTTTAATTAAATAAACGACTTTGGTTATATCCTGCAAATCCTTTATCCCATACTCCAAAGCATAAATGAAAAAAAAAAATAATTATTTTTTCGGAAACTAAAAACATATGAGTTTGGAATAACGTTTAGCTACGGTCTATGTTCATATTTTGTTGAAAACTCCTCAGTACTCTGTGTCCACAAAATATAAATTACTACACTAGACGGTTTATGTTGATGTATGTGTATGTGTGTGGAAATTTTACCAAGTCTCTTTTATATTCCCTTGTTAATTGTTGGTTTTTTTGTTGTCCTGTTCATTATGGTGCCAGGGTACAGGATTTGCCTGTTTACATGTCTGCTAAATGCTTTTAGACAAAACATTTTCTAGTTTCCGCATTTATTATTTCTTTTCGTAAAAGGCAAAATAAATGAAATTAAATAAAAACACAGCAGACTACAAAACAGCACCATGTGAGTATTATCCTTTGTGGCTGGTGTAAAAGCTGCTGATGGTGATGACGATACTAAGCAAAATATTTTGCATAATTATCAAGAGAAATAAAGAGATGTGACTGTGGACACATAATATTTATCTATTTGTTTAGTATTTTAACTAGTGGAAGATATAAATAAAGAATCGTTTTTTCTAGCTGACATTATTATGGGGTTATGCAAATTTTCTCAGAGACACAAACCGTCTACATATTAAATAATGAAAACGTGTTTGTTTTTGCAAATTATTAATACATTTTTTAAGTTATTAAATATTGAATTTGTTAAAGTATTTGTAGAAAAGAAATTATTTAAATTTATTTAATTCACCTTAACGATGTATAGTTTCTAATTTTTATAATAATTAGGCACTTTTTTAGTATTTATTAAAGAGCTGCACAAGCATAACAAAAATCCTTATAAGCACTAACTATCAATTGAAAATAGTGTGTGTTTATTGCTCTCTCATTATAAAATACATACCTTCAAAACTATGCGTTTTAATTAGCGGGCAAAACATTGGAAAATAGAACAAAATTTAAATAAATCAACGTTGAAATCACATAATGCGGAATTGGAACATAGATCAAATAAAATATTAAAACTGAAATAGAACATTCAAAACATAGAAGATGGTAGACAAAGACTAAGGAAAACCGTGCAAAAAAGTTTAACTTCTAAAGCAACATTCTGTTGGATACGTCCCCGAATACGTCCCGGGAATTTAAGTTATTTAATCTTTTTTCATAAAAATATTTTCTTGAAGGTTTTTTTAACTTTACATTTAAAAATATTTTTACAAATATTTTGATATACTTTTTGAGGTAATGTGTTAATTTTATAAACTTTTCTTCTTAAATATTAAAAGAAACGAAACTGTTTTAGATGGAAAGTTCAATAGAATGGAAGTTTTTTTAAAGAAGGCTGACGACACTGCTGTATGCTCTTTATGTGCAAAGATAATTTCATGTAAAGGCCGAGGCACCAGCGAATTAATACGTCATTTGAGATCGCTGCACAAAGCAATCTGGGAGAAAAAGTTAGCTGATATAAAAAATCAGAAAGAACTTCCGTCAATAATTAAAAAAAAAAACTCAGCCCACGTTACCAATACTTCAAAATTTCCATAAAGAAATACTTAAAATTTTTTGAGGAAAGTGGTCAAGAAACTCGAAATATTTCATATATGTATGTGTTAAATGCACTTGTAACTAACTATTCGTCCAACATCGGTAAAAAGAGAAAGAGTGTTTTTTTCTGTAAAGGCGATCGAACTCAAACTTCGGCAAGTTGTTGTATACATTCCAGGGAGTGTTTATGGGTGGTAAAAGTGGTAAAAAATTAGTTATTATTTTTAGCTACTTGCACTATATTGAGTTTTCTGAAACTCTTCACACATATTTAGCTATCATGGCTATATAGTTTAAAAAAAGTGGGCAGTGCCACGCCCATAAAAAAGTTATAATTTTTAGTTTCTTGCACTTGATATTCAGTTAAAATTCAGAATGCATTTTTATTCATTAAAGGGCGTAGCAACGCGCGCCGGGCTTGGCTAGTTGTTAAATAAAAACAATCATCTATTCTCATCGACAAAACTAGTGGTAATATAAAAGATACTAGCAAACAAACAAAATGCAAACAAAAATGCTTGCTGTTGGCAAATTTATTTAATTATTTTATGTATATACATGGGTATTATCACCACATCGTAGCTTAACTTTGATTTAAGTTTTAATTTATACCCCATTTTCATTATTTCTTCCGACGCCATCTTTGATTTTGAATCTATTCTATTAATCAAGCCTTTTCAAGCTCTTTCATTCGATACCAATATTGTAAGAGTTAAAGGATACAAAGCTGTAACTACTATATTTGGCTCATATATTCACCATTTTATCTAGGAAGCCATTTTAGATTTTTACCTTTTCATAATTTACTGTATTTTATTCGTCAAACTATTTCACTTGACTCTCTCAGTGGTCGAGACACTAAAAAAATCGATTTTCGTTTGTAAATTTTAGGAAAAATAAGCAGTTGTATTAACGTGCTTATATCTCATTAAGTTTTAAAACGATTTGTTAGTCTTTCCTAAAAAAAAATAATTCTGAGACCACGGGTTCCCATTTAATGTCTTTAACATGTCCGAAATTGTTTAGCAACTTTGAAAATTTGATATAAAAAAATTATATTTCAACAAATAATTTTTGCATATAACTCTGCCGATTAGTAACCGATTTGTCCAAAATGTGGCATGAAATTCTCAAGAGATTTCTACAATATTCAATCGCGACCACATAAAGAGTACATATGTTTTCTGAAAACTTATGACTAGAGGAGTAGATTGAGCTAAGTATGTCCGTCTGTCCGTGTGTTGGTTAAAATCAACTTTTGAAGCCCCCACATGTTACTCAGATCTGTATGTGGCATCAATCTTTTGCAAATATCCATGCACGAATTGCTATTTATATCCAGCACGATAACCCCATAACTTTCTGAGATATGTGCGAACGAACACGACGGCCTCTGTTTTTTTCGCATACTTTTACCACAAAAATCAAAAATTTTCATCGCTAGGTTAATTTATAGTGACTTTTGTTACTAGTATATAGTATATACTAGAAACAGTTTGGATAAATCGCAAAGTTTTAGGCAACAATGATTTAGTTTTTATCCATTTTTCCTGACACAATTTTCCATCCTCAAATGTTACTGAAATTAATGTAATTATTTATATCATTTTATAAGGCTTTTTTTTCTGTTTTATTTTTTATACCTTTAAAACTTAATAACATTTACTAATGACAAACAAAAAAACAAGAAATTTCTACTTAAAAGTAAATTTAATGGGAGTTTTTGCAAGCCCTCTTACCCATCCAATAACAGACAAATGCAATTGCAATTATTAATTTTCATAAAATTAAAACCTTCAGCTACAGAGAAAGTAGATGTATTTATGCTTAAAAGTCAATAATGCAAAAAAAAAACAGTTGGGGCAAGAGTTTTAAGGTCAGTCTAATAATAGTTTAATAGATGTCAAGATTAGATGAGTCAAAATATTCGGTTATTTAATTAATTTGTTTAATTTTGTTTAAATCTTTTTTTTTTTAACAAATATTTAAGTATTTTTTCTTACTTTTAGGAAAAGTTAAAAACAAAACATGGGGCGTATGATTGATAGTAATTCAGACTTGAATTGCAAAAACCTTTATCATTCATTAAAAGAGTTTTTAAAGGATTTTAATAAGATGAACAATAATTTACAGTTTAATATTTAATAAATAATTTTTTGTTATAAAAACCAGAATTAAAAATTATTATTTCATTTTTGTTATAAAAAAAATTTAAAACCTAAAAAATATGGCCTGATAGTTATCACCTGCACTGCTAAAATAGCTTAACATCAAATACATAACATGCATATGTATAATCTTTTGACAAAACATACTAAGTCGCAATAAAAAAACTTGAAATTTCTAAATAATCTACAGAAATTTTCAGGAGGCCTTATTCACATTAATTTGAGTACTTCTGCGCGAAATGCTTTTATCACGTATCACGTTAAGAAAGAGTACAATAGTTTGAACTTTTCGACCCTATAAAGTATATATTTTCTGAAAGCTTATGTTTAGGGAAGTCGATTACACTTTCTCCGTCCGTCTGTGTGTTGGTTAAAATTAACTTTTTTTATAAGTCCCCACAAATTTCACTGACCAGGAGCCGTATTCTGTAACTCGCTGAAGCTTAATCTCTAACAGTAAAACTCTAAAAAAAAAGTCGTCCACACAATTATTTTGACAAATTGTTCGCTTGTAATACACAATAAGATACCGCTATTGCATAAGATACCGTTACCTTAGCTTAGCTAAGTGCTAAGTTTATTATCAAATAAACAAGTTTAAAACAAAAAACGATGTACAAAACTTACTGCGATCTGGCGCATCTTGCGAAATTTCAAAACCGACGTTCAGTTAAAATCTAAAGATGCCCCAGATGAATGGAATACTTCAAAATACTTCAATTAGTGTGCGGAGGATTAACCGCTGCTTGAGAAAATCATGTTTTGAGACTTACGAAGCAAGAGATATTCCAAACATATCAAAACAAAACAAACTCAAGTGTTTAGATTTTGCTAATGCATATGTCCAACAACCCAGTAGAGTTTTAGAGAAAATATCCAATACAATTAATCGAAAAAGAAGATTTATGTAAGATATCAATAACAAAAAATTCAATAAAGCATTTTTAAAGTTAAAAAGAAATAAGTGATTTTTTTTCTTGTCAAAATAATTGTTCCAACGACGGCCCTGCAGCCTTATTCTATAACTCGCTGAAGCTTTTAAAATATATATTTAAAGATTTTTGGCTAATAAATATTCTGTTTATATATATTTTTAGAGTTTTCGCGATAGAGATCTAGCTTTGCCGAGTTACAGAATAAGGCTGCTGTATGTTGTATATGTCTCTTAGAAATATCCGGGAATGAATCGCTATTGAAATCCAGCACAATCACTCGATAACATTTTTAGATATGAGCAAATAAGCCAAAGAGTATCTTTCTTCACATTTTAATATCCTTCACCTGTGGTGCCAAGGGTACATATAACCTTTATGGTGGCGTCCTTAATAAAATGCCTAAATATGGGTCAAATATATTGTTACAGATTTATTTTTAAGTAGCTTAATTTACATTATAATTTATTTTAGTTGTAGTATTTTAAGTTACTGTAGTTTTATTTTTATTAGTTTATTTCGCTGGTTTTTCGAACATGCTGTTTGTTATTATGTGTAGCATACTTTTAGGCACTTCTATTATTCGTGCATATTACTTAACGTCTTAATTTAAATGTAACGGTTTTCGAATGTACTAGAATGTACATACGAGAACTTTGTCGAATGTTATCGAACACCACTATGTTACTATAAATAGCCGAACAACACAGCTAACATGATCAGTATTACAATAGAGATTGTAAAGTGTGTATCAAAGTGAGTTTGATAATAGAAGTGTATAACCATAAGTGTAATAAGTAAAGTGATATAAAAACAATATCTGAGTGTATTTAAATAAATAAAGTGCTCTTAATTTTATAACTAATTTCAACTGTTTTTGAGTGCAATAAAAGAACTCAAAGTTTATTTAAAGGAAATAATCCAACGTTTATAAAAGGTATAAACGTAACAATATTAATCACGGATTTGTCCCCTTGACTTAATCCAAACAATATAAAGTATCAAATAAAGCTATTGACCTGTAGAATACGTATACTAAATTAAGGTAAAAATTTAATATGATTTCCACAGCAAAGTCGCTGATCATTTTTTTCAATCCATCAACATAGTAATGATATGAAACGGCTTGGCGGACCCTTTAGATTAAGGCTAATATCAGATTTAGTATGGCCGAACATAGCACTCTTACTTGCATTAATTTTTAACACACATTACTTTTTTTTATTTGTTGTTTGTTTGCTTGTTCGCACGGCTGCAAAATTCTAATATTCGATATAAATTATTTAATCATAAGTCCACAGATATGTACATATGTATGCGTTCACTAGCAGATATTCGCAAAAGATTGTTTGTTTTTTTATAGCATAAACTAAGGAGCGCACATGTAACTTTTACTCCACAATCCACCTACACACAGCTCTTCAAAAGCAGGTAACTTGATTTATGTTGAAATACTAAAGTTTGAAAATAAACCAAAAAAAAAATAATTACTTTCAAGTGTTTCAGTACATGTTTGCTTACACACACATACACACACACACTCACATAATATAAAAATGTTCACTTTCAGCATTATTAACACTGTTTTGGTAGATCTTTTTTTTTTTTTTTTTTTTTTTTTTTTTTTTTGAAATTTTTATTTCATTTCATAATTATTATTTTTGTACACAAAAGGAAATTGCAGGAATTGGGTTAAAAGTAATACTCGTAGAAAAACTAACAAACCAACTTGTGTATGTTGGAACATGTACATATAAAATTGTTTCTTTCTTTTCTGTTTTTTTGTTCGTTGTTTGCGCAAACAGTTTTGGAGCATGTTTGTAACAGTAGAAAAAATTAAGTCAGTTATTAAAGTTTATTGGCAAATTAAATGTTTATTATTGTAGTGTTACGCAGACAAAAAGATGAGTATTATGAAAAGATTATGTATAGAATTAATTTATTTATTTATTTATTTAAATCGCCATTTTGCACGGTTTAGCTTTTAATGTTGTCTTAGCGTTAACTGGCTGAACTCGCGGCACTTTGCTGGACCCTAAAGGCATTTGTATTGCTGTTCCTAGAAAATAGATTTTAATGTTGTTTTTTATGCAAATTAACAACACTAACAAGTTACGACAAATTTCGATAATCGAAGAAAACAATTTAGTAAAAATTTAGAGAAGATTTTTTTTTATCATTTTCGCATACAGAAGCCCCCTTGTTTTCATTTCGAATAAGAAAATTGTTATTAAAATTTGCAAGTAGCTGAAGAACAAAAAAGTTACGAATCACAAGACCAATTAGATCGATAAATTCGAGTCCTCTGTTACACACGCACCTAAAGCGGGTATGACTTCTTCTGCGCGCACGTTACTGCTTCGCTTTGGATGAATATTTTCAAGAAGAGTAAATGTGGTCGTGAATCGTTAAAAATTATGGCACATTACCTGCTAAGGTGAAACATTATTCGCACGATGAACTTGACGAAGTGCTGTATAAGAGAGATAGAGGGAGAATTTTAGAAATAAATTTTCAAGATTTGTAAACGTTGTTTTGGTGCAAGTCTTTGCATGGTGATTTTCCAAAGTATGCCGACAAAAGAATCTAATACACTTCCTTAGTATGACACTTGCCGAGACGGCAGCGCATGTAGTATGCGAGTGTCCGGCATTGCCGAGTGGAAGATTAAGGATCACAGGCAAGTGTGAGTGCGATGGGGGACCTTAGTCTGAGGGAGATGCTGGCGATTACAAAGGACTGTGCGATGAGGATTGTCGACAATCACCGGTCGGCAGTGTGAAATCGTTTTCCTAGTCCAGAGCAAACGCCGGTTGTGGCGCGGGACTCAGTGATTGAGGGTATACTGATCGGTGGACATGAAATTACTGAGGAGCGAAGGGGGTGTGTATATATAGTTGGACACATAATCTTACAGTTATGCCTATCAAAAGTTCTAAAGCTCTACAAAAACACCAAAACCATGACTTAAAGTATGCAACAAGTTATAACTGTCATAAGTAGATATCTGTTATAGAGCACAAATTATGCAGACAAGGCCAAATCAATGCCCTTAAAAAATTGTTGCAAACATTTGTGTTTTTTCATAATTTTAACTTTCATCTAAAACTGCAGGTTAAATATTTTTATTTGACTTTAACTTTTAAGTCCTTGAAATGACTTTCTCATTTATCACTTCTCTTTAAGATTTAAATTAACTTATTCCGGCTTTCATATTTATAATACGAATATTCCACTTCCTCTTTTGCATCTTGCAAATTTTTAATTTCTTTCATTCTAAAACTTGTCTACACAATGTTGCGTGCTCATGTCTTTAAGATTTTACTTGTTGGCCATAATCTTGCATATAATTAACTTTATTTCTTTTATTACATTTCTTCCTTTTTATTTTACTTCTTTTTTTTTTGTGTTTCAACAAATGTCAGGCAATTAGTCAGTTTATAACATTCAAGGATATATTTTTGTATGTAGAACAACGAAACCATTTAGTAAATGTGTTCTTACGTTAACTTAAATAAATACACTCACACATTTGAATATTAGAGTAACATCCTTGAAAAGTATGTATGTATATGTCTGTGTATTTTTATATGTATATGTACCTTAGTTCCACATGTGTATTTTCTGCGTGTGTGTTTGAACTTTAAAAAAGAGAACAAAATAAATTATTTTCAATTATGTTTTCTCCATTTAAATAATTGAAAATTACACTGAAAATGATGGTAATTTTGCGAAAATAATTTTCTACAACATCCTCACTTAACTTAGTTCAATTGTTGATATATATTTAAGACTAGAAAAGCCGGGCGCGCCTTGCTACGCCCCTTAATGAATAAAAATGCATATTAAATTTAAATTGAATATCAAGTGCAAAAGGGTAAAAATTAAAATTTTTTTAATGGGCGTGTCACTGCCCACTTTTCTATTTACGAAAGTGTATAGTCATGACAGCTCAATATGTCTGCAAAGTTTCAGAAAAATCGTTCCAGTGCAAGTACCTCAAAATTTTAATTTTTTTTATGGGCGTGGCTCCGCCCACTTTTCTAATCACGAAATTATATAGTCATGACAGCTCAATATGTGTGCAAAGTTTCAGAAAAATAGGTCAAGTGCAAGTAGCTAAAAATGATAACTAATTTTTTATGGGCGTAACCCCGCCCACTTTTTGCCACCCATAAACACTCCCTGGAATGTTTACAACAACTTGCGAAGTTTGAGTCCGATTGGTTTTACAGTTCATTTTAACTAATACTTAAAAATGTATACTCTTATACCCACACTTATACTAAGTCTTAATTCTCATTTCTATTCTAAGACAATGTCTTATACTAAAACAATATCTTATACTTCAAGAAGGTTTTGTTTAACGAGAATAACGTAGTTTACGCCTGTGTTCGATATTAGGAGTAAAATTAAATCACTTGGATTTGCCATTATAGGGTTAATGTTTATAACAATAATTTTATGACAATTCCGAGTGATTTAATTTCGCTCGGAACGCAGAACACAGGCGATAATATGGCTGTTGTATTACATTTACACTGCCGTTTACCAATCTGATTATAGTCTTATATCCGGACCTTTAACTTATACTCAGACTATCGTCTTGAAGACGCCTTTACATCTTAAATTAAGCAAATTGTCTCATTATCCAACCACGATCTTAAAATATTAAATACAATTTTATACTTAAAGTATCATCGGTGAATGGAAATCTCTACAGAGAGATGATCCGTATCTTTTTGTAGCTGAAATTTTATGATTTAGATGCAGTGAATATGTTGTTTTAACAGGATGGTGCCTGATGCTTCATTTTATTACACAGGTCAACAGCAAAAAAAGGGTTAAATTTTCAAATTCTGTGGATAATTTTTTTTTAAATTTCAAGATTTTTTAGACGCTGCATAATCAATAATAACTTGAAAGCGGTTAGTCCGATGTTCTTAAAATAAACTTTGAAAAACTTAGATTTTCATAGCCTTTAATCCGTTTATATATTGCGTTTTAATCGGATGAGTATTTTCGGAGTTATAATAAAAAATTAAAAAAATATATATATATTTTTTACGTCAAAATAGCATTTTTTTTTGTTTTCAAAAAATCATGATAAATCGAAAACGGCAAAAATTGTTTAAATTTATTACTTTGTCGCAAAGCCACATGCAAACGCAGCAAAAGAAGATATCGATCATAAAAATCGGTTGATCGGTTTCGAATTTATTCACAATTAGCTCATTTTCACAAAATTTTAGTTTTTTTTTGTTTGTTTGATATACATCAAATTGAGTAATTAAAGATCTTCTCCTAGAAAAATTTTTTGGAAAAAATCTTTTTGACATGTTTGCCGTTTTCGATTTTTCATGATTTTTTGAAAACAAAAAAAATTTATATTTTGACGTAAAAATATATTTTTTTCTTTAATTTTTTATTATAACTCCGAAACTACCCGTCCGATTAAAACGCAATATACAAACGGATTAAAGGCTATGAAAATCTAAATTTTTCAAAGTTTATTTTAAGAATATCGGACTAACCGTTTTCAAGTTATTATTGATTATGCAGCGTCTAAAAAATCTTGAATTTAAAAAAAAAATTAAAAAAAAACCTCTCCATAGAATTTAAAATTTGGACGATATTTGTACTAGTGGAACCACAACACATCAAAATTGCATAGTGGTTTTAAAAGCATATTAAATTTTTAAAATTTTTTTGCCTTGTGTTATCGCTCCTCTTCTTTTATGTTGATATAGTATAAAGGCTCTCATAGTTCATCGGGATTTTTTCACATGATACAGCAGTTCAATATAGGCTCTCCAGGATTACCTGCAATCAAGTACTACTCCCAAGTAAATATTAAATTTTTTTATTACTCTGTATTATATGATTTTATATAATTTATTTTTATTGTCGTGTAAGTGTAAACTTACACGACTGTTCCACAAACATTATACTATTCTATATTCAAACCACTTTCTAATATTCAGAATAGGGCTTTAATTAGAGCCAATCAATAGTAAAGTATTGTAAAGCGTTATTTTTTGGAAGTGGATAATTTTAGTTTTCCAGTACTATTTAATACGACAATTCTATGTTCTTCTGATATTAATTTGATTTGGAAATTTATCAAAGTAGCGTTTGTAATTTAAATTAGACAAATTTATGTTGAAGTTTAAACGACAAACTTGTCGGTGATTTTGTGCATTTTATTGTAATCTTAATTAATCACACTGAATAATTTGAGAAGCTATGGATCGTTTTCAATACAAATACATCGATGCGAAAGACGCTGAATAGTGCATACAGAACTAGCCACTGAAGATATGCACCGTAGAATTAAAAATAATACAAATGTGTCAATTCTTCATCGCGTTAAGAATATTCATTATTTAAACATTTGCGTGCTTACAGGATTCACCTTACAGAAATTTACAAGTCACGATCATTGTTCTCACTATTCATTTGGTGAATGATTCATAGGACATACCGCTTTAGACCTACAATTACATTCGAAAATGTTTTTCAGTGATAAATCATACATTTGGTTAATGACCATGTTGATCATAAAATTTTTAAAATTTTCACGCCATTGTCGAAATACCATTACATCCACAAAAACCATCCGCTTTGTGCGCTTTATGGGCTGGTGGAATCATTGATTCATCTGTGTTTTCAACCGTTAGATTTCAGCAGAATAGGATAAAACAACGTTACGCATCAAAAATTTCAATTTTATCTGTTAACTGGCCATCCCATTGATGTGATTTGATGACATTATGTAATTTTCTTTAGCGTTATGCAAAATTCTAGGTCTATACAGATAAACCAGAAACAATTGAGCACTTATAAGCAAATATTCGACTTTTTTTCTGATATACAGCCTGACAAACGGCGTAGCGTAAATAAAAATTCGACTTTCAGCTAAAGTCATTAACACGCTATTGGATGAATATTAAAAACTTTTTTCCATGTTTTAATAATTTGTTAATAATTTAATTATGAAAGCACCCGTTACTTATAACTTTGTATTTTACTGCGATTACCACATTTTACATTACAATCATTTACCATCTTAAACTTTTAAATTAAACTGCCAACTTGTTATTCATCTTGAGTGTTCTCTCTTACTCAAGTCTTATACTAAGGACCAAACTGTTATTTATGTATACTCATATAAATTTAAGTCTTATACTTACATTAACACTTAACTGTTACAATTGCAAAGTATCACAAACTCACACAAATATCTAACGCTCCCACTATACTACTGTACTCACTTACAAGTCTTATATCAACACTTTAATGTTATACTCTTATATTTATAAAAAAAAAAAAAAAATTTCTTTCCTTTCACATTTCTATTCAAATTACCACCGATAATTATTGAATTTTACGTTAATTAGTTTTCAAAAAAAAAGCATCACTTGTTGAAGTAATAAAAACCGAAGTAAAAAACATACTTAAAACTTTACTACTGGGTGGGTCAAAAGTCATCATGGGGTTTCAAAATAAAGTTATTTTTTTCCTTTTTGTATTTTAACTCACTTATGCTCTTAAAGCCATAATGAATATTTCCCTTATTTTGGAAAAAAAACACCTCATCCCATTGATTTTAAAAAAATAATTAAAAAAGTCAAAAGCTGCGACAGAAAAAAATTTTAGAAAACTTTAATGACAAATATCCAATTAAAACGAAAATGTGTGTCTGGATGTATGTACGTACAAGTACATTTAAGGTTGAAAAAACTAAACAAAATGTTAAGTTTTTACATTAAACAGTCATGACTAGTCAGTCTAAATGTCATATTAAGGTTCATCATTCCGTTTGTATTTTTCAAAAAGTTCGTCTGCATCCTAATGGTTTAGTAAAATCCTGCTTCTGTTTTGACCTAAATTTTTTGCACATAAGTCTACTGTTTTTAGTCAAGAAACCATATTACAACTACAACAAACTAAATGGTTATCTTTGCGTAAGCATTAATAACACAAGTATACACGGTTTTGGAGCTGAGCAACTAAAAGGTGTTTTTTACAGGTTTGTTTTTCGAATAGAGATAAATATGGCATTTTGTGGTCAAATCTGGCAACTCTAGTGTCATTTGTGTTCAGTTTGGTTTGCCATTTCATCATGAACAGGTTGACAAAAGAACAACGCTTGCAAATCGTGCAAATTTATTTCGAAAATTGAGATTGATCTCGATGCTGATTTTCATCGCAAAATTTTGTTCAGTGATGAGGCTCATTTTTGGTTGAATGGCTACGTCAACAAGCAAAATTGCCGCATTTGGAGTGAAGAGAATCTACATGCGACCCTTGAGACGCCATTACATCCACAAAAACTGACTGTTTGGTGTGCTCTATGGGCTGGTGGAGTCATTGGGCCATACTTCTTCCGAAATAATGCTGGAGAGGCAGTTACCGTTAATGGAGACCGGTATAGAGCAATGATAACCGACTATTTTGTTCCCGAATTGGATGGCATGAATGTGGATGAGTTGTGGTTCCAACAAGACGGCGCTACATGCTACACAGCGCACGCCACAATCGATTTATTGAAGGAAACATTCGATGAGCGCATAATTTCGCGGGATGGACCTGTCAATTGGCCACCAAGATCGTGTGATTTGACACCATTGGATTATTTTCTTTGGGGATATGTGAAGTCGCTCGTCTACGCCAACAAACCAGAAACGTTAGGGGAATTGGAAGCCAACATTCGTGGCGTTATTGCCGACATACGGCCCCATATGCTCGAAAAAGTGGTTAAAAATTAGACCTGTAGAATTGGCTTTATTCGAACCAGCCGCGGCGGCCACATGCCTGAAATTATATTTAAACATTAATGGCATAAAATTATCCTTCCAATAAAGCCAAATTGATGGTCATTAAAACGATTTTCTTGTGTTTTATTTCAATTCGAATTTCTATACCACTGAAAAAAACACCCGGTACATGCTATTCCTAACGCTATTTAAGACGCTGAATTCGAATTCCGGTTCCGTTTTTCCAGATTGGTTCTAGTTTTCGAGACATTGCATAATTACCGTTATTTGCGTTTTTCAAAAGATGATCTCACTTAAATGCAAATATCGTCGGTTTATTTAATTATTATTTTTAATGAAAGATAATAAAATTGCTAAGATAACCATGGGTCGTTTGTGAAGATTAGTCAAGAAATGACGGTGTCACAGTGGACTCAATTTCAAAATTCATGAAAAATTTGATGATATTTTAAAAATTTGCTCTTTTCAACTAATTTGTTTTACAACAAACAATTAAAAATTGTGCTGTTTTATTACATAAAACATTAGTTTATTTCAATACGAACATTTTGCGCCGAACACCCAGATTGGTGCAAAGCTACAGAAGATTTAGTGAATTAACCCACTTTTAGCTTCCAAATGATTGGCGGTTATATATCGACAGCAAGGGATTACGAAAGGTTATGAAAAGTGATTATTTAGCAATGAAGAGTCTTCGAACTTAGTCGTTTGTATTGTTTGGGATCTGTTTTACGCATTATAGTCCACCAACAGTAGTCGCTCATCAAGCCCTCGTCCCAAAATCCTTGATAGCGTCTTTCTATTTTCTGGTTCTGTAAACAGTGACTTTTGTTTCAGTGTGAAGACAGTTCCACTCCTGCAACCGTGATGCGAGCAATTCTGCTTTTTGTTTCGATAAATCCAAATCATGAATCAAGTCATTCAGCATACTTTGCGATATTATATGTATGTGTTTCTTCCATGTTAAAATCTTCCAAGTATTCCAAGTTCGGCATAGTATCCACTGTAAACTTATCGCGCTTATATGCCCAAACGCAGGACAATGACAGAGGTAGTTTACCAAAGTCTCATCCTCTTCCTCGCATGCTCTACATGTTGTCTCCGCAGATAATCTCATGCGAGCTAGATAAGTTCTCAACTCCGTATGACCTGTAATTACACCGGTTAATTTCCTAAGTGTAGGTCTACTTAGTCTCAGAATCTCCTTTGATTTCCCCAGATTTGGGTCACCCCAGAGTGTTCTTGTCACCTTACCGACATCAGTGCTTTGCCATTTTCTGACATGTTCCTCCATCGCCAAACGTTTAAGTTCCAAGGTTATAGTACTCAGAAGAGCTCCCATTTTGGATAATTTGTCGGCTTTCTCGTTTCCGATCAGCCCGTGATGGCTTGGTATCCATATTATCTCCAGATGTTCACAATTTGCATATGAGTTTATCTCACTCTTGCATTGCAAAACGTTCCGGGATTCAACTTTCTCCTTTCTCAATGTCTTAATCACTGATTGGCCATCCGTAAAGCTACGAATCGGGGTTTCGCTATTCGTTTCCTTTATCCATTTAATTCCTTCCGTAATCGCCATGATCTCAGCCTGAAAAATAGTGTTGTGATCTAGTAGACGGAAGTATTTGCTTCTATTTCGGCTTATGTCGTATAAGCCCATTCCAGTTTGGTCACCAATCTTTGAACCGTCTGTATAAAGAACGATTCCATGGGTGTTTCCCATCCTGATTATCTCATCCCATTCTCCCTCTTCCGGTATTATGGTGATGCAGTTAGTACTCTCATATCTCATCGGGATTTTATTACATGTTAATTCCGTACTATTTCCCATCGGTTAGATATCCGTTATTCTTTGGTATCTGGTCTTATGTTCTCTCATAAGCCACTCTCTCCATAACATTGGCATTAAAAATGAAAAGTATACTTCTTGACCAAGTGACCACCTGTACAGTTTTGTGCTACACGCTTTACAAAATAGTTTCGGTACCCACGGCTTGTAAGTGTGAATATGCATGTGAGTGTGAATATAACATCCGCAAACAAAACAAAAACACTTAGGATCAACTTTGTACGTCTTTCTTTCCATTTTCACACATTTTCGTTCAGATTTATTCTCATCGGTTCAGCTTCAAAAGTTGACCGAAATTTGTAAACTTGTGTAATCCTTATTACAACAACAAACTCAATGGTTGCAGCTTAAAGAATACACATTGAGATAACAACAAACCGAATGTGTTTTCAGTTTTGATTACCTACACGTAATACATACCAAGTAATTTAAGTAGGGCACTTAAGATTCGACACAAACTTGTTCTTTATAAAAATGTGGTATCTATTCTTGTTAGTAACAGCAATGAATGTATGGAAAATAAGAAGAAGCAAATCCAACACCATGTTGTTTAAGAAGAAACATAAGAACAAGAAACAAATTGTCTTGGTAGAAAGTACGTGAGTTAAATAATTTGACTTTGCAAAACATGCGTGTAATACGTTTGTAAACAAACATGAATTAACTAACACATGCACACAACACAAAACAAACTTAAGGCAAACATAAACCATTAAATTAAATAAACACATGAAAGTATTTTACACTTGAAGAAATCAACAACAATATTTCTGTGGCTTGGAGCTAAAAGGGCCAATGTCAAAATATTTAGTTTTGAGAAAATTGTAATTGAACTTTAACTTTTATTGATGCTTTCATAATGACATTGGCCAGCATTTTATTTATGAAGCTGTTCTGGGTTAAGTATGACTTTAGCTGTTTTACCATAATGAAATAGAGCAAGAAAACAAATCCAATGCAATGTTTAACTCAAAAGAGCAAAAAAGTGACATTGGCCGTTTTAGCTCCAAGCCACAGATTTATAATAAAATTGTAAAAAGAAGTTTCTAATCTGCTTTACCACAGCGGTGCCCTCAACAGAATAGTAAAACTAAAATCTTAAGGGGAATAAATCAGAGGAACATTGCCTTACTAGTAGATATGGCTGTTAAGCCAATTTATATGTTCGAAGCTTTTAGTATAGCGGAATTTACTCACCCGTTCTAAGTACAGCGGAACCCTCAAAAATATCTTATAAAGCGAATCACTACTAATCTTATTATACTTATGACCTTCACACAACAGCCTCAAAAACGTATTTGCCATGTTGAACGCACTACCTGAGGATCTTATGGCTAAACAGGCGGCTTTGAATATGACGATTTGACAACGCCCTATTAATACATGGGAAGCCTTTTCTTATGGACACGCGGCTATAATGGAATGCATTTCCATTCCTCTTTGACTGTTGGTTTTCTGTATTTATCACCAGATTGAGATCACTCGATGCAGGTGTCATTCATATGGGATTCATGAGGGATCAATTTCAGGGGTTAACGGTGGCTTTTTTATCCCCCATTTTGATAGAATGGTTTCTTTAAGTCTAAAGGATTAATGCAGCAATACACAGGCTAAAATATCAGCGATCAACAAGCCAGTAAACTGGCTGAGATTCTGCAAGATATACATCTATCCGCATCTGTATCTTTATTGACAGTCAGGCCTATGCAAAGCCACTAGCTGGTGTTTTTACAACATCCAATTTGATTATGAAATACCAGGCATCTCAAAATAAGATCGAAAGATATTCCACTTTTGAGCTCAGATGAGTACCTGACCACTTGGGAGTACCAGAAAACCGCATTGCGGATAGAATCTTCTCCCCTCGGGGTAGATTTATACATTCACTGGTTCACCACTTCTATCCTGGCACTGATTAAGCAGGAATTATACAGATCCTCACAAAGTTGATGGTCTACGGAGACTGCTACTTTAGAATAGCAAGACAAACGTGACTGTGAATGTATAACCGTTGCATCCCAATTTAAGAGTCATGTTGGTGCTCTAATTAAATATTGTGTTTTGGAAGTACATGCCAGATGATAAAATATCCATTTTTAATGACTTCTGCAAAACGTGTCACGACGAGGAGAAGGTTGATATCGAGCCACGTTTTCTCTGCCATTGCCCAGCTCTGGCGGGTGTTAGATTTCGGCAACTAGGGGAACATTTTTTTCATGATCTTGTGAGTGAGTATCACGTTGATGTTAGGAGAATATGCTCGTTTCTTTGTACGTTCGGTTTTAGATTTCAAGAACCAAAGAAGTGGGACTAGCTACACGCGTCACTCTTCCAAGTTTGATTTTAATCTATTCATTAAGCTTTTTAAACTTTAACTGACCCTAGTCTTCGCTTTAATAAAGATTTCAGTGATAATTTGGGAATTTTAAAACTACAGTGCTGTCTGGATAGAGTGAACCCCTGCTGCTATGAATACCTCGTTAGAGTAAACACCAGAATGTTTCCTACTCTGTAGAGTGAACACTCATGAACCTCTATACAGTGAACATACTTTAGAGTGAGTTTTTAGGTTTGGCGAAGGAGAAAAACAATAAAAAAGAGTAAAAATATTAACATAAAATAACGGTAAAGTAATGATTCTTTTACAGTAGGTTGATAAGTTTTTCATCTATTCATTAAGCTGTTTAAACTTTAACTGACCCTAGTATTCGCTTTAATAAAGATTGCAGTGATAATTTGGGAATTTTAAAACTACAGTGCTGTATGGATAGAGTGTACCCCTATTGCTATGAATACCTCGTTAGAGTAAACACCAGAATGTTTACATTGACTACTCTGTAGAGTGAACACTCATAAACCTCTATACAGTGAACATACTTTAGAGTGGGTTTTTAGGCTTGGCGAAGGAGAAAAACAATAAAAAAGAGTATAAAAATTAACATAAAACATAAAATAACGGTAAAGTAATGATTCTTTTACAGTAGGTTGACAAGTTACTCTCACAAATACGCATTCTATGAAGTGTTAATTTATTTAAGTCTGCGTGCATGTTCCATTAAGGTCGTGTCTCAAAGTTAGTTTCTGAATAATTGGTGTTATAAAATTGTAACATAAAAATGTATTCGAAAAAAAGAAAGAATTTTCCTTAAAACGACATTATAAAAGAAATTGAAAAAGGTGCTAGTGTTATTTCTTTGGCACAGCGTTTCAACCTTGATTTAGTGAACAACCTGGAAATCAACATTTAAATATGTTTTGACACACACACACACACACGTATGATTTCTCTGTGTAGGAGTCAAAGTAAATGAGGAAAAAAAGTAGAAAACAAAAACATAGTTGACAAAATTAAAACATGAGAAAACTACAGAAATACATTAAAAAGCATGTCACAAAATTTTCCAAAGAAATAACAGCATTTGACAACGACAGCTACATACATCTACATACAACAACTACTGCACAATACTGTACAACAATATATAAAACAAATAAAAAAAAATTCTCTGTTGCTAGTACAGCGCTCATTTACAATTTCTTACCCAAGATTTTCACAATATCAAAGCTCTAACTGTTTAAGAAAATTTTTTGCTGAAATTCTAGTGTCACTACAAAAACACGGTGAGTGGAGTGGAGTAACAAAGTGTAAATAAATTATGTACGAACAATTTATATAAAGAAGCAACAACAAAACTTTTTTCAAAAGAAAAACTTTGCAATTAACAAATGTCATGGTAGTAAAGACAAGACAGAAGAGTTTTTAAATAAAAAAAAGGAAAATCACGTTAAGAAGAAAAATATTTTAATAAAAAGAAGTGAATTGGGTTTAAAGGTGATAAATAAATTAGTGATTTGAATAACGAATGAACAGTAATTGTTATATAGAGCATCACAAATAAAACGAGTAGTGTAAAGAAGAGATTATACATAGTCAAGTTGATACTGCAAAATGTAATGAAGGCCAATAGTCTAACCTCTAGTCAGATTTTCCGTAAACACTGTAGTCATGCACAAACATAAGAAAAACGGCTTTCAAGTTATCGCATTCAATTTCATTTAATTATAAAATACATACTTGCAAAAATATGTGTTTTGCTTTACGAAAAAATTATTAAGGAATAGAACAACATTTGAATAAAATAGAGCTGAACCGTTACAAAAAAATAAAATAGAACATTGACACTGCAATAAAATATTCAAAACATGTTTGAATGTTTTGATAGTAGATCTCAACCAAAGAAAAACTTTCATAGATGCAATGAGATGAATTCATAAGATTTAAAAAAATATCCTAAAAGAAAGTGTTCTATCCTTAAACTGCTCTCAATATAATTATTAAGTAAGACTGCAGTTTAATATTTTATACGTTTTTTGTATGTGATGATGATTTAAGCCTGTACTACACGAAATGTAAATGTACGCATGTGGATGTGACGTATAGCCAAATGTTACCATTCACGAAATAAGCACTAGTTGAAAAAAAACGTTAGATGGAGGACCCTTTATTTAAATTCTCTAAAAATTTTCTTAATAAATTATTCTTAAGATGTGAAACATAGTTAGTTTAAATTAGGACCAAACATATTGTGAGTAAGTCTACAATTCAATTGCTCAATTCACAAGCTGTCGTAGAAGTTGTACTTCGTAGTTGTTGTACGCATTTTGTTGATAATTTCTACATTAATTTTGTATACAACACTTACAACAATTTTACCTTTGTGTATAGAATATCGTATTTTACATCATTGCATTCTTCAATATGAAAGAGTGAATTTCTTACAACCTACGACTCCTACGACAAGTTGTGAATTGAGCAAATGTAAAAGCATCTACGTACAACTTCGTTTGTCAATACATGCCATATTCCTCTTTAATAAAAGAACTAAAACCAAAAAATATTTAATAAATTTGTCAATGATTCGGCGAAAAAATCTTTGTTCTTTTTGTTTTTCGAAATATGTATGTATGTAAGTATGTATGTATGTATGTATGTATGTATATAACACATATACTTACATACCCCTTAATGATGGCTCAGACCAAAATAAATTTACTGCCATCAATTTCATTGAATTAAACTACGTTTGAAACTGCATGCCAAACACGTCATTTCACTATGTTGCCTTTTTTAACTCGATACAATTTGTTTCGTATTTAAATTTGTTTCACAATTATTTTTCTCGGTTCGTTCGTGCTGTTTCAGCCGCAAAGTGCGAATACATTTTGGCTACATAAATGACACTTTATAAAGACAGTTTTTTTTTTGAAAACAAAAATTTTGTTGCACCTTTTGCATTTTTGATTTCCTTTAAATTTTTACACTAACCAAATAGTGAGGGTACTGCATTTAAATGGGTACTAAAGTAAGTACCTTTTTGAAAAACTAATATGAACTAATATTACACTTTATAAATTAGTAGTAAAATATCCGCTACTTCGCTAAAGCAGTTCTTACTATTTATTTAACCCTCAAGTTCTTTTTAAAAATACATAATAACTTTTCGTTAAAATAATTTCTCTAATTAATTTCATTTATGAAAATCAAAAGTACTTTGAGGACCTATCGGGTACATATCTACAATCTCAGCAAAGATCAATGCTTTTTATATGTACAAATTACCATACAAATAAGAAATGTAACTTTTTGTCTTCCTTTATAATTTTTAAAATTAACTTGGATAAATAATACCTGATTTCAACATTATTTGTATATCAAAAACCTAAAAAATACAAAAAGTACCAGAAAAAAACTTTAAAAAGTTCTTCTTGTGTCGCTCAACTCATTTTCAATCATAATTTTGATCAATTGTCTTTAATTTAAATATTCCAGCTTCATAAGCAGAAAAAATACAAAAACTACCACAAAAATGAAAAAAGTACCAATTCGGTCGATCATAATATCTTCCGTATCACCTTGGATCAATAGTAACTAATTTCAAAATTCCAGGTTCTCAAACGTAAAAAATTCGAAAAAGGTTCTCTTTGTGTCATCCAATATATTTTCAAATTCAACTTGTAACAAAGCCCATAATTAAAAAAAATCTATATTTACAACAAAAAGTACCATAAAAATTAAAAAATGTACCTTTTGTGTCCCCCATATCTTTTGCAGTCTCACCTAGAAGCAATATTCACTAATTTAAAGAATCCGTGTGCACAAACGTAAAAACTACATAAAGGACTAAAAAAAAGTACTTTTTGTGCCGTTAATTCTATTTTTACTAGTACTAGTACTAAATGACCATAGAAATGCAAAAAAGTACCTTCTGTGTCCCCCATATCTTTTGCAGTCTTACCTCGGAACAATATTAACTAATTTAAAGAATCCGTGTTCACAAACGTAAAAACTCCAAAAAGAACTAAAAAAATTTTAAAAAGTACTTTTTGTGCCGTTAATTCTATTCTTATTCTGAGCATGAATTCATAGTCCATCATTTAAAAATTCTAACTTCTCAAAGGTAGAAAGTACAAAAAGTACCATAAAAATGCGAAAAAGTACCTGTTCGATCACCCAAAAAATTTCTAGTCTCACCGCGGCTCAATAATTTCCAATTTAAAAATTCTTGCTTCTTAAACGTAGAAAGTATAAAAAGTACCATAAAAATGTAAAAAAGTACCTTTTGTATAGCCTTTATCATTTTCAGCCTCAACTTGGATCAACAGTCCCTAATTTTTAGACTCCATATCCATATACTTCAAAAATACAAAAACACCATAAGATCGAGAAAAATATCGTTTTTTGATTGCCCATAACATTTTTAGTTTCACGTCGAATCAATGGTGTCTAATTCCAAAAATCTAGCTTCTCAAACGAAGAAAGTACATAAAGTACCATAGAAAATACCTGTTAGGTCGCCCATATCATTTTCAACCTCAACTTGATTGATTTGATTTGATTCATAAACTTAGAAAATACAAAAAGTACCATAAAAATTGTAAAAGTACCTTCCATATTAATGTAAAAATTTAAAGTTTTAAATATTAAAATATCAATTAAATATTTTATTTAATAGATATAATTTGACGTGAACAGATCTTCTATTTTTTACATAAAAATAAATATTTTCTAAAAAGTACCAAATATCCTAGTTCCCCAATTTTCTCCATTTTACCCCGCTATAAATATGTTTCAAGTTTTATTAATCACATATTTTTTATGTCTGCTGAAATCACAATTATAATTTTTATTAGATATTTTTATTTTTTTTTTATTATTAATTTGGTACTTTTTGTTAAAAGTACTCGCTCTCTTTAGTGAGTGCAACAGTTCATTATTCGATTTACGCATTCTAAAGAAATCAACAAAATGTTTTTTAAAAAAACGTACCAATTAAGCATCTCACCCTTAATAATGCATACACAATGGATCAAAGTTGCACTGTTTTTATTATAATTTTCTCCTTCCATTTTGTTACATTCTTTCACAACATTTTTGCCAGTTTCTTTCTCATTTTGGTGTAAAAGTAACACATTTTTGGCATCGCCTTTGGCACCATAACAGTTTCCTTGAATCGACGCAAGTAAAAATTTACACCAACAAACTGCCACATGACACAAAACGAAAAAATAATATTTTTTAATAAAATGTTCTTTGGAAGATGTCTAGGTGGGAGTGGGTTGCCTGAAGAGTGTCATGTTGCATTAAAATCTATGTCATAAGAAATTATGCAAAAGTATTTAAAAAATTTCTTGCCTTTAAGAATATACGGGAATCAGGAAGAACCACACACAGCACAATGTCAACTGTTAAGACAATAATATTTTTGAGTCAAACTTTTAATTGGAGCTGCCATTCTCTGGTCAAGTGAAATATTTTAGAAAAGATTTTTTTTTTTGTAATTTACTTTTTTTTAGCAAAATATCAGTAATTTTTATTAATAAAATTTTAAAAATAATTTTTGAATTACCAAAACTTTACAATTTGTAGATTTAATTTCCACATGAAGTTTTCATTTAAAAATAAATTTAGTAAAATTCTTTATTTATGGAAAAACTTTAATAAATTCTTTACTTACAAAAAAAACTGTAACGTGTTGCCTATTAGTTTCAGTCTTCGACTATACCCCTGACTTGTTATTAAGCTTAAATTAGACGTGACATAACCGTAATGTAATAACCACCAAAACCAAAACTCAATTGGTTATGGTTATAGCGTTATGGCGAGTCACCTCTAAATAAATACATTTTTACCCATAAGTTTGGTTCAAGCAGCTGTTTTGTATGGTTGTGGTTTTGCCACGTCTACTTAAAGCTTAAAGTCTACTAAATACACAGTAACTTTTTGTATGGTGGACACCCTATTTTTATTTAAGCGCTCCTAAAATATTGGAATTGGCTCAATTTCATGGGGAATTCAATGTCATATTGGATTTAAACTTAATAAAAATTTGCTGTATTCTACTTGTCAAACAATATTGAGCGGTTTAAAGGCGTACATTTTTAATACTAGATTTAACGACATATAAAAATTTGTTGTACGCCATTTTGTAGTGGCGACCATCATAGATTTTAAATATTTTTTTAGTCTATTACATCTTCTTAATCAATGCCTTTCATTTGATAACCATATTCACTCTCTTCGTTGTTTTGAGGCTGAAAAAAATCTATTAACATTTGTAAATATTGGGAAAAACGCCAAAAAAGTGACCTTTTTGTGCTTATATCTCAGTTAGTTCCAAACTGATTTGTTAATTTTTCTGATAGATAATATTTGAGGCTTGTTATATAATGCCTTTAAATTGTTCAATAATTATTTAAACGCTTGAGAAATTTAATAGATTTAAAAAATTGTATAGATTTAAAAAATTAATATTTTCTCAAAAAAATTTTTGCCTATAACTTGCCAATTAGTAACCGATTTGTAAATTGAATTTTTATTTTATCGAACTTTTTTGTTTTAACTAATATTTAAATTTTTAATCAGGCTTGAGTTCATATTTAATATTCTTTATTTTTTACAAAGAATTTTTTTAATTGTGATAAATTAAAGAATAAATCTGAAAAATTATATTTTTACCGACACTAGCCGAGTGGAATGCATTTTCGAAACCAGCTATGATTTCATCATCAGCACTCTCTGATCGGTGGTTACATTTTGTTTGTTCTAATTTTTTTACGAATATTTCTAAAGGCTTATCATATCTTCTTATCATATCTTCATATTTTAATAGTAAAAATATGAACAAAAACAGAGTCGTGTTCATTTGCTCAAATCTCAAAAAGTTATGTATCGATGGTGCTGAGTTTCAATAGCGATTCATTTCCAGATATTTCAAAAATATTAATATCACATACAGGTCTGCGCAACATGTGGGGCTTCTCAAAGAAGATTTTAGCCAACATACGGACAGACGGACACAGCTCAGACAACTCCCCTAGTCAGAACCTTTCAGAAAATATTTACATTCTAGGGTTTGAAATTAATATATAGCCTTAGCACCACAGTTGAGGGGTATAAAAAGTATATACGTAGACTGGCAATAAAAAACTCCATGTATTGTACATTTAACAATTTTAACTTCAGTCAGGATCACTTAATTTTTATCGCTTAAAAAATTATTTGATAAAAAAAAAATTAAATAATTTGAAAGAAAACGTTTTGTTCATTTTAGCATATATTTAAATACCATTCACCTCTTGTGGCATGTTTGTAAACTTACGAATACGAAAGTCGATTTAGTCGTTTGTAATTATATCCTTGGACTGGTTAAATCAATTTTTAATGCTTCCTCCCATTTGTTGCATAAGTTTACCCGTATGATATTAAACTTTCAGAAATAATTAAGGTTTCAACTAGTGTGGCAACATTACTCGTGACTAGATTACAGATTTTGTAAAAAAAATTAAAGAACAAAAAATAACTGTTTTGTGTAAGTTTAATTTTAATAATCTACCAAGGTACATTCACGCTTTGCCAGCAGAACAAAATGGCCACAACAAAATGGCGTACAATAAATTTATGTATGATTCCAATCTAGTATTTCAAAAATTAAAATTCACTAAACTATGAAAAGGTTAAAATCCAAGATGACTTCCTAAATTAAATGGCGAACATATAAATCAAATTATGGCTTTGTCCCATTAAACATCCACAATATTGGTATCAAATCAATAGACTTGGCCAATCAAATACAGTTAACTATCAAAAAGTGTTAAATTCACAATAACATCTAAAACAAAATGGTGGATAACTTCTTTTTCTTAACCCCATCAATATGGGTACCAAATGCAAAGCCTGATTAAATGGAGCAAAACATTAAATATAAAATTTTAGCTACGCTACGATATTATCACGGCACGGTCGAATATACCACTCCACTTATTTTACTCTTAATAATATCCTAAACATTTTTAATCCGAAAAAGTATAGACAAATATTAAGGATTTAGCAGTCTTAGTATAACTTCTATATTGCATTCGTTTATTGTCGTATTTGAACAGTAAAAAGATCAGCACGAAAAGTTTTAAATGATACGCTAATCTAGAACATGGCAACAATCGTTTTTCTAAACAATTATTCGCGCAAATCAAAGAAGGTGTTGTTAAATGCTTATTATTTAATTAGTAAACTGTTTGCAAAAGCAATAGATTTTTGTACGAATTTATCAATTTTATCAGTTGGTTGATGACGTGGACCATCTTATTTCTTTTCGTTCCTATAACCAAGGCTAATTGACATTATTTATACCAAAACTAATCGTACTTTTGGAACCCCTAAAAGATTTATACAAATTACTTAAAATAACAAACATCTTTCCTTTCAAATGCCTTAGTAAAACTAAATATTTGTTCTAACTGTTTATTTGTTCTAATTGTTCTAACACTTGTTAATTTACCTGTTTTCATTATTATTGCATCGCTCCAAAAATATTCACATACACCTTCCTGCACTTGCCCCTAATGTTTTCACATCGGATTTTTTTCGCTTCCGTTTCCATTCTTCCTTTTCAACTTAGATTCTTTTTTTTATTAATTTCTCTTATTTTGTTATTTTTTAATTATTTTCTTTGCCATTTTTCGCCTTAACAAATGTGTATATTGCTTCTTCTTTGTTGTTTGACATCAGTCAATTGCAGAATGTTTTTCGCTGCTGAAAGCCAGAACAGTTAAATGTAGTAAATACATGGAAAAAAGGTATTTTTTTAATACAAATCAAAAGAACAATTTTAATTTTAAGTTTGTTAACAATGTAACAGAAGTTTATGCTGTGTAATCTTTTAAATTAAAACGAGCATCTTTTTATACCCTTCGGCCGTGCCGAATCTTATACACCCTTCACAACGTGTAGTCATGCAATAACAATTGTTTGTTTCACCATTCATCTCATATAAAATACGTACATATGTACATGTAAAAAACATACCAAAAAAAAAAAAAAACAAAAATATATTAAACAAGTAACAGTGCTATATTTGGCCGTGCCGAATCTTATATACCCTTCACAACGTGTTGTCATGCAATAACAATTGTTTGTATCACCATTCATCCCATATAAAATACGTGCATACGTACACGTTAGAATAAATGTGGTGGCATCGAATCCCAGCTGAGCTAAAAAAAATTATTTTATTTTATTTAATATATTATTTAGATTTTTTTATATTTTTTAAAATTTTTTTAATTTTTTTTTTATTTTTTTTTTTTGTAATATTTTTTATTATTTTTTTTTTATTTTTAATATATTTTTTTTTTATTTTTAATATATTTTTTTTTTGTAATTTATTTTTTTTGGTATGTTTTTTACATGTATTTATGTATGTATGTTGTTGTTGTAATTGTGTAAAAAACGACGTGGTCGTGGTTTTCTGCGGAATGACAAAGCTATATATACCCTTGTGCACCACAGGTGAAGGGTATAAAAAAAACAAATAATAAAAAAAATTAAAAAAAAAAAATAATAAAAAAAAAATAATAAAATATAAATAATATATTAAATAAAATAAAATAAAATTTTTTGGCTCAGCTGGAATTCGATGCCACGTTTACTTTAACCAGTATGTATGTAGGTTGTTGTTGTAATTGTAAAAAAAGAGCGAGGTGGTCGTGTTTTTTTGCTCATATCTCAGATTCATTCCTGGATATTTCCAAAAGACTGATACCATATAGAGATCTGAGGAACATATAGTTGCTTCTAAAAGTTGATTTCAACCAACACACGGAATGAATGATTTTCATTTTATAAAATAAAATCTTTACAAAATTGGAAATGGTTTTAAATGTTTAAATTTGTTATTAATTGTCCCTGTATCAGTGCAATTAGTATTTTAAAAAAAAAAAAAATCTGCAAAAAATAATTAAAGAATTTTAGATTTAAATTATTTACTCCGTATAAACTCTTTTTTTTATGAAACTATTTTTTGTAATAAAAATATCGTTTCAAGATTTATCTACAACGTCAACAGAATAATAACCAACAAAGCAACTAATTTTGTCTTATTACTAGGGATGGGATAGTGAGTATTATTGGGCTCACGGTCGTGCACGCTCAAGAGCAAAAACATCTACTCAGTAATGTATAACTTTTAAGCTCACTTAACACTTAATAAAGGTTAGGTTAGGTAGAACAGGCAGCTGTTGTACAGCTCACTTGGGTCCATTATATTGATCCCTTTGTGATACCTGAATAGAAAAGTAAGAATAGAATAGAAAGGAAGCAGACAAATCCAGAGTCTCCGGCGGGAATCGAACCCGCAACCACCAAACTAGCAGTCCATTGGGGCACCCCAACACTTAATAAAACAATTAACAAAATAGTTCTAATACCTGCCACCAAAAAAAATGTTTGTAATACATCGAAATATCAATTTTAGACCCCATTAGATTTGCTACTCACCCTGATTTTAACTCTCACGTGATATAAATAAACCTTTGACCACAATCATTTAGTATTTTAAACTTATCACGTTAACCGTACCCATCTCTTATTGTTACAAAATCAACAACAGCAGCAGTCAGGCAACTAACTGAAGCATTTCAGATAAATAAGATAAATTCATTTAATATTGTCAAAAAATTTTAAATCAACAATTGCAGCAGGAACTGAACAATAAAAAATTTTTACAATCATTAAAATCTTAACAATATAACATTTTACTATCCTTTTTCAAATTAACAAAAAAATAAATAAATAAATAAATATTAAATAAATACAACAACAGAATCAACTAAAAGAGATTTAAATAAAAACGAAGCAAATAAAACAAAAAGCATAAAACAAGCCATTTTAACGAAATGAAAGCAACGGCAAAAGTACACAGACACAAAGTGAAAGAGAATCGTGCCCAGCAGTTTCTTGTTGTAAAACAACTAAAAACGTCTATAAAAATGATTATAGTCTAGACTGTACATAGTCAAGGAGATATTGTTAGTGCTGAGTAGTCTAGTTTTATTTATAACTAGAAAAGCCCGACGCGTGTTGCTACGCCCCTTAATGAATAAAAATGCATTCTGAATTTAAATTGAATATTAAGGGCACTGACCATTTTTGTAATCACGAAACTGTATACTCATGACAGCTCAATATGTGTGCGAAGTTTCACAAAAAACGGTCCAAAGCAAGTACCTTAAAATTATAACTTTTTTATTGGCGTGGCCTTGCCCACTTTTCTAATCACGAAATTATATAGTCATCCCAGATCAATATGTGTGTGAAAAGTTTCAGAAAAATCTATCTAGTGCAAGTAGCTAAAAATTATAACTTATTTCTTATGGGCGTGGTCCTGCCCACTTTTCTAATCACGAAATTATATAGTCATGACAGCTCAATATGTGTGCAAATTTTCAGAAAAATCGGTCAAGTTCAAGTAACTAAAAACGATAAGTAATTTTTTATGGGCGTAGCCCCGCCCACTTTTTACCACCCGTAAACATTTCCGATCGATTTTACAGTTTCGGAGTCTAAAGCTAACACACACACACACAGAGTTTCACTTTTATATACAAAGATGTTTACTGCAAGGCATAATCATACAGTTATCGATGAAGTTTGGTAAAGGAATTTTTATCTTGTAGAAAATACCCAGTTATATCCTGTTTAATCTGCGATAACTTTAAAAATCTACTTAAATCATTATTTCGACAACATTATCCAGAACGACAGGATAACAAACCACTTTAATAATCATCATCGCCATCAACAACAACTACATTCAACACCCACTGATTGTTGTTGAACAAGTGTTGCAGTTGTAAATGCTCAAAAGAAAAAGAAGAAAAAAGCTGAAGAAAAACTAACACAAGATGATGAAAATATAGAAGAAAGTGTTTTTGTTAAATCTTTTTGAAACAATAGTTTAGTTACAAGTTGAAAAAAAATAGCAAAGAATGAACATAATAAATATCAAAATATATTTTGAAACTTAAAACACACCCACCCACACTCACACTACTGAAATCGTACGCACTCTTCTTTGCAAGGCAAACAACAATATAAAACTAAACTATGCCAAGATGAAATACTTTACTCAAGGATGATGTGCAAATAAACATCATGTTTTAAGCAATAATAGTAACAACAACAACAACAAAATATAACAAATAATTCTAAATTAAATACAGTGAATAAACGCTGTGCACAAATAACATCAACAGTGAACAGTTATATGAAGTTCAGCAATATGAGAGAAGTAAGAGAAAGAATTGCCAGATTGATAGTAAATTAAATTGTATGGAGTATGAATAACAGAGTGCATGTAGGTTCATGCACATTAAGCAGTAAAGAAAAAAAATCATAAATTTTGCTTGAACAAATTCTTCAAACTTTAACATTAAATATATTTGCGGTATTTTCAAAGAAATTGTTTTATCACTTTAAACTCTTATGGAAAAATATTGTTTTTTTTCTCCTAGAATAATTTATCAAATACATTACATGTCTTGAAACCTTTTGGTGTTAGATTTAGTTCATTGACAGCGAAGGACACTATATAAGAGCTAAAACCAATTATGAACTAAACATCACCTTATGTAGTGGTGAATTTTGTACTTAATTGAGACTTTGTTCTAATCTACTTATATATGTATCGATTCCGATATTTATAACAGTGTTTTAGTGATTTCCGAGTGTCGCTCATATATGGATAGCTTAATATAAAAAGGGCGTATCTCGGACTTTTTTCTATATTGATTTTTTAAAGTTATCTGGTAATTCACCAACAAAAAGATTATTCGTGTAATATTTTGTTAGCAAGGTTGAAAATATCAAATTTATAGCCACATAAAAAAAACTCGAACCCATTTAATTCTATTTAGGTTTATTTAGTTATTTTCCTCTCTCGTAAAGTAATAGATAATTAAGATACGCCCTTTGTATATTAATTCATGGATATTTTATTTAATGGAAACAGGGTTTCAAACAGTTTGAAATTTAGAATTTGAAAAAAACCGGTTGCTATTTTGAAAATTGAGAAAAAACCGGTTAGCCGGTTCGAATATATAAAATATAATATTTAAAGAAAAAAATAAAAAATATTGTAAAAAAAGATTATAATAAAAATTATATCGAAATATGAAATTTTTACAATTTATATACGTTTGACTGCACAATTACACAATAACGCAATAACTGACATGAATGCAGCTGACTAATTTGGGCTTAGTAAGTTGAAATAAAGGACAAAAGGTACTCTTTACAAGTAAAATAAATAAATAAATAAAAAAATGTTTTTATAAGGCTGTTATACATTTTTGTATCTCTTTCTGTACATTTTTTAAATGTTAAATATATCTCTTAAACTAATATGCACTAACGTGTTTTGTTTGAAATGATTACTGTAATTTGAAATACATTTTAAAGGCTAGAGAGAAAATCTTTAAAATTTCATTTTAAAAATTATTTCTTATACCCATGACAGACATACAAATATAGGCATAAACTAGTTTCTGCGATGGTTTAATTGAAATTTAGGTTGACAGACACTCAATGCCATTAAAAATTGGGATCTGGAAAAAAAGATATTATTGGTTTTTCTTTATTGAACCTACACTTTTTACCTAAAAGTGATCAATCAGCTAAGTTTATGCTTCAATTACCTTTAACTTTAAACGTTAGGTTTATATCCAATAAAAAATAATATTTAAGCTTAATTATTTTTCTTATTTTACATCTGTTTTTAAACAACAAATCAATTTCTTACAATATTATGGAAGAATATTTACTAGTTTTTATTTTCTGATTTTTGGAAACTTTTCGCGTACTAAATAAACTATGGTACGATTTGTTACAAAGATATATGAAAATAAACTTGAAAATATAAAAAACCGGCTTTTTCAGATAAAAAAAAAACCGGTGTAATAGACATTCAAAAAATCAACATTTAGAAAAAACCGCCAGCTGAAAGAGGAAAAAACCGGGTTTTCCACCGGCTGTAAAACCGAGTTGATCACTCTAGTATGTACACCCAAATTATCTAACAAACCTATGATTTATGAAAAATTTTCTTTTAAAAAAAATTTAAAAAGTAAAGAAAATAAGCAAAAATGTTTAATAAAAATTTCGGATGTCTTTTTTTTATTTTGAAAACAGCAAATATCTATTATCTATAAGCATATAATAGAAATTATAGAAAATGCTTGGTACATTTTTCGCCTCGGCAAAATATACCATTTGAAAGGTATTGATATACAAAAGTGCACAATACAATACAATTTTGTAAAAATCGATGAAAATCTTAAGAAGTTGTAAACTTTAGAATCTGCTACTGAAAGAAATGCAAAACAAATACTATATGTGACCTTCTCCGAGAAAAGGGACCTAGTGGATTCTGGTACCTAAAAGGGTGTAGAATAAGATGAAATGAGTTAGATTTCTGATAAAAATTTATTTACCCCATAAAAACGTACAAAACGGCCACTGGTTGCGGCTTAAGAATCAAGTATCGAGATCATAACAAACAGAGCAGCAACAATAGCAAAGGTATTGTCACACTAAAAGCGAAAAATAAAAAAATATAATAATACGTCATCACATAGGCATGACGTCACCAAAGTCGGCACCCAATACCATACCATATCGCATCTACCAACCGAAGGTGTGTTCACAGTGATAATGCGTTATGAAACTTGAAATGAGTTTTTCTCAAAACTTTATTTTCACACACTAGGTTCCATTTCTCGGAGAAGGTCACATATATATGAATGCTTATTAGACCATCTCGCCCTACAGGTAAAAAAAAAAAAAGTTCGCCGTATACCACCGAATATAAAGTATTGTTGCCAGGCAGTTTCGAAAAGAAGTTTTTATTTTTTTTTTGCCGAACGCAGAGGTCACCAAAATAAATATTTCGTCATATCTTAGGTATTTACAGTTTGTTATATCGATGGTTTTGCCTCGAGGAGCCCTTTTTCTTCAATAGTCACTGACTTCAAATATTCCGTTTTAGTATTTACCCGTTGATTTCAACGAACAAACAGACGTGCACTACTAACTCGTAAGCTTTTATAAAATACTAGCTGACCCGCCAAACGTTGTTTTGCCATAGAAATTATTTTTAGGAAATATTTTTTTGTTAACATTAAAAAAACGTAAATTATAAGTATGTGTTCTACGGTATGCAGATCTATTTTAGTTTAAAATTTCATCGAAATCGTTACAATATTTAGGTGAGGCATAAATTGCCTCTTGGGAAGAGTCACCCTAAATATTTAGGAGTATGAAAAATAGATGCTGACCGACTATAAATTGTGTACAATTTAAAGAAAAATACTAAAAAATATATTGATGTAAGTACATAAATAAAAAAAAAGTGGGCGTTAAAGTAGGCGTGGTAAAAAAAGTACCATATTAATCATATCAGAGTCTTTGTTATATTATATGTATTACTAGCTAATACCCGGTGTGCTTCGCCACACCCATCGTAATGAAATAAAAATTTTATATTTATTTTGCAAGTGCCACGCCTACTATTATTAAATCAACCATTTCTTATTCAAATAATCATATAGACGTCAAAGTGTCTCTTGCAAAATTTGGGTACTCTAACTACTATCGCCTCCCAGATATACGAATTTTTATATTTATTTATATGACAGGTGCCACGCCCACTATTACTAAAGCATCCATTTCTTATCAAAATAGTCATATAGATGTCAATTGCTATGAGAGCTGCCACGCCCACTATTTCTAATGTACCCATGTTTTCCAGAAATGTTTATTTGGGTGTCAAAGTTGCTCTTGCAAAATTTTAGTACTCTAATCGATATCGTTTTCCAAATATACAAAATTTAGTATTTAATTCATGTGGCCATGCCTACTATTGAAAGTCCGCCCATTTTTTAACCAAATGTTCGTGTGGATGTCAAAGTTTACCGCACTTAATTTGAAAACTCTAGGTGCATTAACTTTCGTGATATATAATATATAATACTAATTCTTTAATAGGGCGTGGCACCCCGCCCACTTACAATTTCAAACCAAAGTATAGCCTATAGTTTTTTTCAGACATACAGAAAGATTCTGTGAAAATTTCAAGGAAATCGGTCCAGCAGTCTTGCCTACCTTAGGGGGCGTGAAAAAAGGCGTGGCTTTCAGGGGTATGAAAAATAGATGTTGACCGATTCTCAGACCTACCCGATATGCACACAAAATTTCATGAAAGTCTGTCCAGCCATTTCGGAGGAGTTAAATCACAAACACCACGACACGATCAGTCCAATGATTCGGGATATAAAGATTCGGTTTCTCAAGTAATTCTAAAACCGATAAATTTAAATTAAAAACACTGGTTATTATAATTATAAGAGAGGAAGATATATTGGAAACACCAAAAAAATAAGGTCAAGGAAAATTTACCCAAATTTATGAATATTTATCATAGAATTTCAACGGCTACAAATTGCAACAACATCGGTTTTATTAATGGAAAATGTCATTTACTCACATTTAAGTTTGTTTTTCATATTTTTTTTCACACACAACAAGTCATTTCATTTATTTTTTTGTTATAAATTTAAAAATACAATTTTCGTAATGACTGCAAGAGAGGAACGGGATTTGCAAAATAAACCAAAAAAAAATAAAATGAATAATATTCGTTTAAATGTATTATGTGCCACATGTTGACTGCTATTTTAAAAATGGCCAAGCAATTAACATCAAACAAAGCTGCTACTGCCGCTGCAGCATTAAACATGTGGCAATTTGCCAATTGGCTGTCTTTACTATAAAACATGATTAAAAAGTTTCCTTCTCTCTTTCTGGCTTTATAGTTGAAATATATTTAGTTCCTTAGGTACGAAAAGAAAACATACATACATACGTACATATAAAACACACATGCAACACACACGAACACAGTCAATAGGATTAAAGTAAATAAATACTCAACAGCATTAAGTGTATGTGTAAGAAGAAAATTGGAGTGGAAATGAGTGGTATCGACCAAATAAAAAATGTGATTACAAAGGAACATTATAGTTTCTTGGAAAATATGTTCCATTTAGTTCATGTGGAAGTTTTTTTTTGTTTTTTGTGGCAATAATATTAACCCATACAAAAAACCACAAAATGTACACAGCATGTGCACAGGTTAACCGAAAAGTGTTTTAAAATATCAAAAAGGAAACTTATGCTTTCTTATTTTGTAAATTTTGATAATTATGATGTTATTGTAATTGCAAAAAAAAAAAACAAAATACACACAAGCTCTGGCTTGTATACCAAAAACTGCACATAGAAAAACAATTTTGAAAGCACTGGGTGGGTTTAAAATTTTAATAACTTATTCGCTTTTACAAAGTGGGCCAAAAGAAGTCATTCGATGTTGTTTGGCTTTAATTTTTTTTTTCTAAATGAAAAAATTGGTTTCTGTTTTTTGATTATGTTTATTTGAACCTTTAGAATTTTATTGGTCGAGAAGATGATATCGACCAAATGGGCGTCGTCACAATTTATTGCTATACGGGCTTGTTTTTTGGCATTTTTCATCACTTCGACTAGAACTTCTTGCGACAGATTCTCGCATTCATGTCGAATGTTGTCCTTGAGATGTTCCAGGGTCTCGGGCCGTTCACGTAAACACGGGACTTAAAAAAAACCCCGCGATCTTGCGGGCCAATGTAAATCGCCAAAACGAGAGATGATACGACCCGGGAACGCGGCCTTTAGAATATCGGCTGTGGCTCGCGCAGTGTGTGCCATTGCCCCGTCCTGTTGGAACCACATGTCCTCCAGTCCTAATTTGTTCAATTGCGGCAGAAAAAATTCGGATGGCATGGCCCTATAGCGCGCACCGTCCATTGTTGTCGTTTGACCAGCGGCGTCCTCGAAAAAAAATAGTCCGATGACTTCCAGCGTGAACAGAGCACCATGCAGTCACTTTGAGCGGGTTTAATGGCTCCTCGTGCATTACTCAAGGATTCTCGGTGATCAAGAAGTGATAGTTTTGCTTGTTCACGTACCCGCTAAGGTGGAAATCAGCCTCATGACTCATTATGATTTTGGTCGAAAAATCGTCCACTGCGGATTCGACACGATTATTCCGCATTCTTAAGGAGTATATCGCTCCATGGCTTGTTCACTTGTATTCTACATCTGTTTAGTTCACACATGTGTAAAACAGATTTGACATTGGCCGCCATTTACAAAAGTAAGAGTATCCTCCAATAAGGTGTTTTTTTTGGCCAACCTGTTATAATTTTTTAGATTTTATAAATAACACCTGGAGAATATAAAATGTAGAGATTCCCAACTTAACGGAGAACTAAGATTATAGAATTTAATTATTTAAATCAGCCATAAATTATTTCAACACAAAGATTATATTGTCGACATTTTAGTGTATGACCTTGGGCCTCTAAAGCAATGAATCGTTGATCATTAAGGTCATCGTCATCACTAATATGGCGCCGTAAGAAATTTTCCTTAAGCCGGTAGACTACGTTCAACTCGCACTGCGAAAAATATCGTCCGTGTGGATCAAGGTGTTAACAAAAAACCAGAAACATCTACAAGAAGGCATTCTGCTTAGCCCGTAATGGCTAGTACGTGACTTTGGCGCATTTTAAACATTTAAATTGTAACAGTTGGCCCATGGGCGTAACTAGACCATTCTGGGGACATACAGTTCCAAATTTACTTTACATTAAATACACATTTAATATAAATATAAATTAGTCCAAAGATATTTAAGCTTTTTCCACCCCTAGAAGAAATTTGTACCCACGCCAATGAGATGGCCAAAAATGAAATTAACTTTATTGAAAATCTGATGATGAGTATAAATCTCATTCTCATTTAAATGGACTTATGAATAAGCAGAACTGTAGTTTCTGAGGTTCAGAAATTCCAAAAGACATTTATCAACTTAAATTGCACCCCATTAGGCATACACTGTAGTGTGGTACAACACTTGAAAATATCATTGGGCCTAACTTTTTCAAAAATGATCACAATAATACTGTAACCGTAAATAGAGAGCGATTTTGGTTTTATTTATTAGAATATTTTTTGTGTCCTACCCTTTTAAACAGTCCTGAGATGTGGCTCCAGAAGGATGAATTAACTACCTGAGACCCAATGACTCTTGAAGGTCAAATTTTTTCAAAGCGAAAAATTTCAAGAATTCGCGTACGCCAGTTTTCTCAGTACCTTGCTTGTTTCTTTGGTGTTATATTAACAAGCCCAAGGCAATCTTTGAACTCAAGGCCAACATTTATGCAGAATTTCGAAAGCCACAGCCAAACAGGAAAATGCTGTGCAACGAGTCCATCATTGCGAAGCTAAAAGCAAGGATCATTTAAGTTACATTATTTTCTATATTTAGAGTAAAAAAATTCCATTTAGTGTATTTTGTAATCTGAAAAAAAAAATAAAAAATATTAGTTTAAACAAAAAAAGTTCAACAAAAATAAAAATTCAATTTAAAACAAGTAAGAGCGCTATATTCGGCCGTGCCGAATCTTATATACCCTTCACAACGTGTAGTCATGCAATAACAGTAGTTTGTATCACCATTCATCCCATATAAAATACGTACATACATACAAATAACATACATATATAAAAACATCCCATTGTAAAATTATAAATTTACGTACGTATGTTTAAAAAAAAAGGAAAAAAAATTAAAAAAAAATTTAAAAAAAATTAAAAAAAAAAATTTAAAAAAATAAATTAAATATATATAACAAATATAAAACAAAAAATAAATAAAAAAAAATTTAAAAAAAAAATTAAAAAAAAATAATAAAAATATAAATAATATATTAAATAAAAAAATAAAAAATAAAAAATAAAAAAAAAAATAAAAAAAAAATTTTAAAAAAATATAAAAAAAAATTTTTTTGGGGCTTCAAAAAGTTGATTTCAACATACACACGGTCAGACGGACAGACGGACAGACTGACAGGGCTTAATCGACTCCCCTATTCATAAGCTTTCAGAAAATATATACTTTATGGGGTCGGAAATGAAAATTGTAGAAATTTCACACGGAATGACAAACCTATATATACCCTTTTTCACTGTGTGAAGGGTATAAAAATAATACATAAACGAAAAATTTATACAATTTTTCAACAATATGGTGGCTTTTGGCTTAACCTGGATATAAAAATTTTGATGATTTTAAAGAAAAATAAATAACTTTGCTTGTTCAAAATAAATTTTCATACTGCCCTCGTATGTTATGTGTTTTATCGTTAACATGCACCTCGTAAGAGTCACAACCAATTTATTCAAAGAATCTAGAACAATTTCTCAATTGCAATTGCATGCATGTGTGATAGCAAATGCTGTTTTTTTTAACCCCTGTCGAAAAAAAAACTGTCTCTCTACCTTGCATTTCTGGCTCATTAGTTAGATGTTTGAGCCAGTATTTGCTAGATGACGTTGTGTTAATATTCAGGCACATTGTTTTAGGTATAGTGTATTGTAACATGCTCTCTATAATCAACTATGGAATCTAATGAAGCAGTTTGTGGCCTTAGCATAACCCTCATCAATAAGGGGCATAAAAAAGTTTTTGTAAATGAAAAAGCCCTTAAACAATAAGTACAAAACATTTTCTACAGGTTTTAATATTAACACAGGCAAGTATTGGGTAAATAGAAAAAGTGACTAGAAATGTTTATGCTTCAAAGCAGATAGTTGGATTTCTTTAACTATTTTAAACTAACTGTGAGGCAATTATTGCTCAAATTATATTGTGTTACCTTTTTTTGAAAAGTAACCCAGCAAAATAACACATTACAAAATAATGAAAGTACTAGAAAACAGTTGCTCACTTCTTACAATTTGGCATCTAAAGAAATGTATACATTTTAAGACGGCGATGTCATAGGAGGTAAGTTCTTATCACCCTCGCTTACCTCGCTTACCTCGCTTACCTCGCTTAAATAAGTACTTAACACTCTCGCTTACAAATAGGGACTCCTATAAGTACTTATTACGGGACTTAAATAAGTACTTACTTTTATAGCAATATATAAGTATTTGATTTTAATAACCTAAATAACCCATTACTATTATGGACTTACAGAAGTAGTTCAGTTCTTTTACGGGCAAAAACTCGGTTAGATTATTCTGCGCGACACGTTAATTTTAAATTTAAAAATCAATGAAAATCTATAAGTCACCACTTTTTTATTGCAATGCTCTGCCGCTGTTGTCAAAATAATTATTACTTATACCCTAAGCGTGTTAAAGTAAATGTGAATTATAAAAAGTTGTGTATTTGAAGGGCTTCTAGAAAATTTCGCAATAAGATATTGTATTGTGTGTGTATGTAAGAAAATAATCAAGTCATTACTAACATACTTCTTTTGCCTATTAACATAATATTCAGTTAAATAAATTTAACGTAAAAGTTTACTAACTTTCAGTAAGGTTAAACTGAAGTTTTAACTATAAATTAAAAATGTTCGTTAACAATAGGCAAGAGTTAGTTAACTTGTAGTTATCAATTATTATGAATGAATTTCAAAAAGAAGAAGAAATGTATACATAAATATAAATTCTTCATGTGCACCCATCTGCTAATAAACTTATTAAAAATTGAATGAATTTTGAAATAATTTTTGCTATAAATTTAACAATTCTCTTAGATAAACGATATCACATGAAAAACTCTGCATCAGGTAAATTAAAATGATCCATTCGACTTCTGCGGTCATGTTTTCTTTTCATACCATAAGAAATATTTACTTTATATTAATTATACGAATGTGTAAATCTTTTTAATCGTAGAGGCATCTTTCAATTGTTTAAAAATAGCAAAAATGTAATATATTTAAATTCAAACATCAAATATTTTCTTCCAGTTAAGAATTTAAACGCCACAGAGTACTCGGTTAAATTTAACTGAAATTTGGTAAAATAATATAAAAGTTATAAGATAACTGAACTTTGTGTTAATGGGTTTTGGCTAACCAGTGTTTAAACTTTGAGTTTAGTGTTAACTGTAGGTTAATTTTTTTATTGTTAACGGTCCTAAGTGTGTTAAAGTAAATGTGTATTATGAAAAGTTGTATATTTGAAGGGCTTCTAGCAAATTTTGCAATAAGATATTGATCGACTCGGTTTTACAACCGGTGGAAAACCCGGTTTTTCCCTCTTTTAGCTGGCAGTTTTTTCTAAATGTAAATTTTTCGAATATCGAATACACCGGTTTGTTTTATCCGAAAAACCGGTTTTTTATTTTTTTAAGTTTATTTTCTTTGTAACCAGTCGTACCATGTATATTTAGTATGCGAAAAGTTTCAAAATATCAGAAAATAAAACTATTAAATATTCTTCCATAATATTGCAAGAAATTTATTTGTTGCTTAAAAAAATGTAAAATAAGAAAAATAATTGAGCTTAAATATAACTTTTTTTATAAGATATAAACCTAACGTTAAAAGTTAAAGGTAATTGAAGCACAAACTTAGCTGATCAATCACTTTTAGGTAAAAAGTGTAGTTACAATAAACAAAAACCAATATTCTCTCCTTCAAGATCCTATTTTTAATTAATGGCATTAAGGGTCTGTCAAATTAAATTTCAATTAAACCATCGCAAAAACTAGTTTATGCCTATATTTGTATGTCTATCATGGGTATAATAAAGAATTTTTCAAATGAAATTTTAAAGATTTTCTCCCTAGCCTTTTAAACGTATTTCAAATCACAGAAATCATTTTAAACAAAACACGTTAGTGCATATTAGTTTAAAAGATCTATTTATCATTTGAAAAATGTACAGAAGGAGATATAAAAATGAATAACAGCTTTGTAAATAGTCTTATTTATTTATGTATTAATTTATTGTGTTTGTTTATTTTACTTGTAAAGAGTACCTTTTGTCCTTAAATTCAACCAATTAAAACCAAATTAGTCAACTGAATTCATGTCAGTTATTGCGTTATTGTGCAGCCAAACGTATATAAACTGTAAAAATTTCATATTTAGATATAATTTTTATTATAATCTTTTTTACAATATTTTTTTAATTTTTTCTTTAAAGACCTATATTTTATATATTCGAACCGGTTAATCGGTTTTTTCTCAATTTTCAAAATAGCAACCGGTTTTTTTTTTAATTCTAAATTTCAAACTATTTGAAAACCGGTTTCTTAAAAATGTCGAATAATCGATCACCCTAGTGTGTATGTAAGAAAAATATCAAGTCATTACTAAACTACTTCTTAGTAAGACAGACGATATGTAATAGCCATTGAAAAGTATGTTATTTAGTAAGAGCAACCATTACCCAGTTTTTGCTGGGAAATAAAAATAAAAGAAAGAATAGAGTTGGTGAATAGTGTAATAAATACAGGAGTTTAATACAAAAGTTTGTTCTTTATAGTACTGCAATTGCTACAGCGCTCTCTGAAGTTACGTAAATGTATTAAAAAAAAATTAAAAAGATCTCAAATTATAAAATTAAAATTTAGTTTTAAATTATCAGTTGTAACAAACCTTAAAAATAGTTTTGATATACCCCCGTAGCTTTTAGGGATTCCAATGGCTTATAAGAAATGGTACAATAAGACAAGTAAGAATGCTATATTCAGCGGCGCCGAGTGTGAAAATACCCTTTACCACATCGTAGCTTAGCCTAGATTTGAGATTAAATGCTATCTTCGATTTTGAATTTTTACATAGTTAGCTGTGCTCTACTAGTCAAGCTATTTCATTTGATACCCATATTGATGGGGTTAAGCATTTTGTGTAGGACGCCATCTTGCAGACCAACCTAAACAAGAGCGGCAGGCGTTGCGTTATATTCCTCTAAGCGGTAACGCTAGGTTTGGTTGAAAAGGAGGGGCACTAAAAGCCCAAACCCACGACAGGTATACACTTGGCATATTGTGCGCTCCATATGAATAGAATAGTTAGAATATAAGAGAAAGAGAAGCAGACCAGTCCAGACCAAATCAACACACTACTGACTAGTCCACCGGGGCACCCTACCGGTAACGCTAAGGGTATTACTGTTCAACAATTAAAAAAGTAGAAATTATATATATATCTATATCCGCCATTTTATTTTGGACGCTATCTAATATTATAACTTTTTCATAGTTAATTGTTTTCTAATCGTTAAGCCTTTTCATTTGCTTTATGGCGGTATGAGGCAGGGGCACAGGCCATATGCCAGAAACTATTTTTTTTAACATTAAATGCCTAATAAAGCAAATATTTTGGTTTTTCAATTGAATTTGTTGTTTTTTTTTTAAATTCTATACCTCCAAAAAAAACACTCTATATAAGGCCCACTACCGCAAATCAACTATGTGGTCAGAAAACTGTTAATATTTGAAGAAAATTGTTTGAATTTAGCATACACAGAAAAAATTATCGTTAACAAAATGTATTTTCAAACAAACGTTTGCCTTAATTTAATATCAATTTCTATTAATATTTTAATTGTTTCAAAAAATTTTTTGTTTGATTATTTCCTTAGATTAACACATGGGCTAACACAACATATTAAGTTTGTATACCCTTCACACAGTGAAAAAGGGTATATATAGGTTTGTCATTCCGTGTGAAATTTCTACAATTTTCATTTCCTGCCCCATAAAGTATTTATTTTCTGAAAGCTTATGAATAGGGGAGTCGATTAAGCCATGTCAATCTGTCAATGTTGTCTGTCCGTAAACAACTGAGATATGAGTAAGAACCCACGGCCACCTCGCAACAACAACAGCAACATACATACATACAAACGTTGTTTACTGTGTAGAGTAGACGTGGCATCAAACCCCAGCTGAGCCCAAAAAAAATTTTATTTTATTTTTTATTTTATATAATATTTATATTTTTATTATTTTTTATTTTTTTTTTTTATTTTTTTTTTTATATTTATTATTTATAAATTTATTATTTATATGTTTATTATTTTTTTTTTTTTGTATTTTTTTTATATCTTTTTATATTTTTTTGTTTTTTTTTTAAATTTTTTTTTATTTTTTTTTAAGTTTTTTTTTTATTTTTTTTTTTTAATTTTTTTTAATTTTTTTTTTATTTTTTTTTAATTTTTTTTTATTTTTTTTTAATTTTTTGTTTATATTTTTTTAACACACATACGTAAATTTTTAATTTTACAATGGGATGTTTTTATATATGTATGTTTTTTATATGTATGTACGTATTTCATATGAGATGAATGGTGACACAAACAATTGTTATTGCGTGACTACAGGTTGTGAAGGGCATATAAGATTCGGCATGGCCCAATATAGCACATCTTTTATTTGCATTATGGTGTGTGTGCATTTTTATTGTCTGTTATTTTTATAATTAATTTTATAATTCTTATTCAGTTAAAGATAGTGTAGATTGAAATATTTTAGTTTGACGCAAGACTTTGAAGAAGCTGTCTTAGTGTCTGGCGTGTCATACGTTTATTTTCATTTATAAAATAATTCTCTTTGATTAAGTGTTTCTTTGAGATTTTAACTGATTTTTTAAAAAGCTTGCCATTGATTCATTCTCTAAAATTTTTGTCTAAATTAAACAAATATTTTATTTACAAAATATTTGTGAATTTTTCCAATAAACTTTTTATTTGTTTCTGTTACCAATTTATTTGAAAAATCGGAAATATTTTCAATACATTTTTTATTTGTTTCTGTTAATAAATTTCTTTAAAAGTCGGAAATATTTTAATACAAATTTTTACAGATTCAAACATGAAATTGTATTGAAAATTTTTTTTCTTTTTTTGAATTTAAGTACAAATTTAGTGATTGGTCCTCATTCAAACGAATATTATATTTGGTTCTCTAAATTTGTTTATTGAATCAGAAATTTAATTTTTTTCTCTGTCTGTATTTTGGTGTAGGATATAGTATAGTTGTGAAGTGTACTTTATATAACTTTTTACATGTTTTTTGTTGCATTTGTATTTCTAAATAATAAGTACCTTTATGTGAGAGCTTTTATTTAAGTTTTTTTTTGTGTAATTGTTTGGAAATGCTTTTTATAAAACAAAAACTTTTTTATGTTATAAGAGCCAAATAATTTATTTAACTAACCAAATTAGATAATGTACTCAACTAATTGGCCAGCTTGATATTAATATTATTTTTTAAGGATTTTTATGCAAAGTAAATAAGAGTATTTTTCATAATAAACATTTTAAAACTCTTGTAGTTGCACAAACAGTTTTCTATTTGAACAGAAACCTTTGTTTTTTTTAGCAAAGTACCATCTAGGCCAACTTTGGAAATAAAAATCCTGAAAACTTTACAAACTTTCTCTCAAAAAATATTGAAAAATGTTTCAAGGTTTTCCTTTTGGTTGCAGTAAAAGTTTTTTTAAAAACAACTTTTAGTGAACATTGTTTGTAAGCAAATTTGTTTAAGAGTTAAAAAAATTTAAACTTTTTTAAAAATTCGAATACAATATTGTTAAAAAATATTTTTGTTTTTTATTTACTTGCAGGTAATTGAAAAGTCTTAAATGGTAGCAGATGTATGTAAGTCTTATTATTATTATTTTTTTTTTTTTAATAATTTATGCAATTCATAAAGCCACCTTAAATTTAATTTTCATACTGTTTTCTACTTAAAATAAATACTCTTAAATTAATTTTAGACTTTGCTAGAAGAGCTTATGCTTGGTAAAATGTCTGTGTAAGTGCTTTGCACACACCCATACACAACGCCACAAAGGCAAATACCCTTATAAGTTCAAAATAAAAATGTTAATATTCAAAAATATACTTCTATGCCTATGTTAGGATGCGTGTTTGTGTGTGTTTGTGTGTGTGTGTGTAACTGTATAAATAAGTATCAACTTATGATGAAATATAACGGTAGTGTACTCGAATGCTTGAACTTTCAATGATCTGAAACTTAAGTAACAGCTGTTAGATAAATAGTTAACAAAAACAAAAAATAAAACAGGTCCATCGACTAATGATTTCTTTAGATAGAAATATAAACTTCAAAAAAATAATAAACATTCCAGCCGTAAATTTCAACAGTATATATTTCAGATCTTCTGGAGGGCAATTTTACAGCTTCTTTTAGATTTGAAATTTCATTCTAGCCTGCTCTTCATTCTTCCCTTAAGGGCCTTATAGAAGGCCTCTGATCCACTTTCTTAAACTTTGTCATTTAGTCAGTCATTCTAACTCCCCTTCTTTAAGAAGAGACGGAAAATGTACATTCTCTTACGTATTTTTGTATTCTTAACAACAACAAAACATGTTGAAACCGTTACTGAAACCAGATAATATTAAAAGGAATAAAAAAAATTATATAAAAAAATGTCCGAAAAAAGCTAGAATTTATTTAGTTGCTTAAAAGCTTTTAAACAGCCAGCTTAATAGGATTGAGCTCAAAATAGTTAGAAACGAATTCTAGATATATTTTCAAAATATGTAGAAAACTTTTGTTAACATTGGAAGCAAAAGTTTTGTTAGAACTTAAAATTAGAAAGTCTTTAAACAGGACTTTAAACACAGGGCTCCAAAAAAGCCTTCTTCATTAGGTCTTGTAGAAGCTCCGTTATTAGAAGCGATTGTCGAAGTTATTTATTCCAATGCGCATAAAAAATAAATGAGTACGCAATACCATTGCGTTTTAGATCTCGAGATTTGGTTGTGGACATTCAAAAGATATCTTTGAAGGTTGGCCTAAAAGGTCAAGAGCCCATAATCTATGGCCAATTGTGTGCCCAAGTCAAGTTAGAGGAATGTCTTTGGGTATTGCAAGAAGGTAAAACTGTACAAACTACACTGAAAAAGATGAATAAATTGGTGAGATCGTTTAGTTATTTCGCGTACACCAATTTCTATACGCAAAATCAATCCAGCGCCTTCTAAACTTTCCGATTTAAAGGGTGTAGCTAGAAGTTTGTTAGAGAAAATGATGTATGATCAGCGTCAAAAGGAAATGGGTCTGCCATTGGAAAAATTTCAAACAACAACACCCTGAATTAGATTCCTTCAAGTGTAAATTTAATAAGGTTCATTAAATTAGTCCTTTTATAAACGCTTGCAGCTTTTTCCAGTAACTAATAATCAATCTTTGTATTTGTATTATTATTATTTTTAATTAAATTTTTTAAAACACATTCAAGCTGTCAATTATTACAAAAAAGATAAATAAGGCTGAATAAGGCCTTTTATAAGGCCTATTTACACCTTCTTCTTATACCCTTCACCTGTAGTGTAAAGGGTACATATAGTTTTGTCATTTCGTTTATCATTTCTACAAATTTCATTTCCGAATTTTCTGAAAGCTTATGAACGCTTATGTTGAGTCCGTCTGTCGGTGTGTTTGTTAAAATCAACTTTAAGAAGCCCCCACAAATTGCACAGATCTGCATATAGTATCAATCTTTTGAAAATATCCGGAAAATAATTGCTATTAAAATCCAGAGCAATCACCCCATATGGACAAATAAACACGGCTGCTCTCCTTTTTCCCATAATAAATATTTTTCTGTCCTAGGGCAATTTAAAGACATGCTTTCTACACGCTAATGGCATCCGAATTCAAGCCATAGTTTCAAAAACTATTGAGGAGAAAACTGACACATCAGTTAGAAACTAACTGAGATATAAACACAAAAAAACAACTACTTCGATGTTTTTCCTCAAACCAACTAACGAAAATTGATTTTTTTCCAGCTTCTAGACAATAGAGAGGAGCATGATGGATTTTAAAAGATAGCTCTGGACCAGTAAAATACAGACAACTATTAAAATAAAAATTTAAAGTCCGAGATGGCGTACAATTATTTTTTATATGGGTGAAATCAAGTAAATAAAAATGTAGCCCCTTCAACCCCCTTCATGCTGATATCAAATAAAAGGGCTTGACCAGTAAAAACAGTAATTTATGAAAATTTTAAATTTAAAATGGTGTTCGAAATCATATATAGTAGGCTTTAACCTCTATGAAAGGGCTTGACCAGTAGAATACAACTGACTTTGTGAAAATTAGAAATCAAAGTTGGCGTCGGAAACAGTAGATAAAAATAGCTTTTAACATTAAATGTGTTATCTGGGTTAAGGTACGGTGTGTTCACTGGTCTTTTCAATAGAATTAAGATCCTCTCCTTTAACCTCTTCCATCAGAATCATATACCCTCCAATTGTCTTTATTAAATATATAATTTTATGACATTGATGTTGATATATGATTTTGGGCATGTAGCTGTGGCTAGTGCGTATATAGCGTAACCTTAAGTAGTAAAATTTTAGCACACCCTTTGCAGTTAATCAGTCAGTATTTTTGCAATAATGCTTTAAATATTCGCTTCTAAGTCCTTGATCGTTTCGGTGTTAACTGCATTGACCTAGGACTTTACAGATCCCCAGACAACATAATCTAGTGGCGTCAAATCACATTAACGAGGTGGCCATTGCTTGAAATTAGTCTTTTGTTAAATGTTTCTTTTATCGCACTTAAATTACATGTCTGCAATACTAACGCCTTCCAATTGGTGTACGAAAGAGTGAGTAAGTAAGTCTCTTTACTACTCACCATTGTTGGAAACGGTATGACCATCTTTATTGTTGAAGACATATCGACCATCGGCTCATAAAGCTCTTTTAACATTGGGTTGTTGTGAGTATAGATTGGCAATCAATATCACTGCAAATGCAGCAATTCGGTTTATTGATGGGTGCAATCAATCAAAGATGCGTTTTGTCCATTGACCAACAAGTTTGTCAAATTTGGCCCCGAATTTTTAAATAAATTGTAACAATTCGCAAACCTTCCATCGGCATGATAATTTGTCAAACCAAACTAACCTCAAAGCTGCCAAAATAGCTGATACATAGAAGTGCTGCCAATTTACAATTTTCACCTTTTAAAAAGCACGCTTTTTAGACTATAAAAAAATAAAATTTCTAGCAAGAATTAACTAGTTTAAAGCGCCCTCAAATATAAAATGCAAATGCACTTACACATAACATGCAACAAATCCGAAACACTTTTGCCTACAACAATGTTACCAATTTGTATTTAAGTTGCAATAATAAAAAGCATGGGCTTAAAAACTAGACTGTCAAGTAGACAAAAAAACAGCCGAACCATAGTAGCAGGCCCCAAAGCAGTTGCGGCAGCATCAACTACGTAAAGGCACACAAAAACTGACAAATGAATACAAAAGCTGACAGAAACATAGACACAAGAAAAAAAAACGAACAGAAAACTGTATTGAAAAAGAGCAGAAAAGTGACGTCCTTGTGTCAACTATACATACAGTCATATAACAAAAATGTCAGTCCAACATAAAGACAAGCAACGAAATATGAGTTAAAGCAAAAACTATAGAATAATGACCGAGCCGACTGATGGGAAAATGGAAATGAAACTTCAAAAAGAAATAAAAGAAAACGCTTTTTTTAATATTTTTCATTTTCGAAATATTTTTTTTTTGTTCGCTTTATGTTTAAATTTATATACAAGAATGCACATCAGTGGTCGCAAGCTGTTGCATTTGAATAAAGTTAGAAGAAAGAAAAAATGAATTGACAATAATATGGTGAGTGAGATGAATGTTGACTTTTGCCCACTCAACACTTACACAAACATATACACATACACATACATTTATCTATGCAATTGCTGTAGCAATCTAAATGACAATTTTAACAAAAAGAAAAACTTTGTAAAACTTAGTTGAAAATAATAAGGAAGAATAAGACAAATAAAATTTATAAAGATTTTTTATACACATACACAAACACACGAAGATAGACAAACAACGGTAGTACTTAACACATTGTCACAAACACACAGAGAAGTTGGCTGTGTGTGTGTGTGAAAGAGAGAGAGAGAGAGAAAGAGGGTTAAAGTGTAGAACCTAAAATAAATAGCAATTTTATTATTCAATTGCAACTGAAAGCAGCTGCTCAATGTTAAATCGTTATTTATACAATCACACAATTACCTTCAAACGAATATACAGGCATTTGCATACCTTGGTGCTAGTTGGTGCAAACGAATCTTATTAATAAATATGTATGTATGTATGTATGTATGTATGTATGTAGTTTATGTATACAACTTCAAAGAATTGTTTGAAAAGTTTGATTTATGAGGTGACAACGCAAGTATATTTCGCTAACAAGCAATTTTGACTTGTTTCATTTATGTGTACTTTTAATTACAATTAAAATAATGTAAGTTATAGGCATAAGCAAGTTGATGGTCACATATTAATATTGATTATACGTCTATGGTAAAGTGAAACTCTGTGTGTGGGTTTTTGTGTGTGTGTGGGTTTTTGTGTGTGTGTGTGTGTTAGCTATAGACTCCGAAACTGTAAAACCGATCGGACTCAAACTTTGGCAAGTTGCTGTACAAATTCCGGGGAGTGTTTAAGGGTGGAAAAAAATGGCCGGGGTCACGCCCAAAAAAAATTAGTTATCATTTTTAGCTACTTGTACTTTACCAAATTTTTCTGAAACTTTGCACACATATTGAGCTGTCATGACTACAATTTCGTGATTAGAAAGGTGGGCAGCGCCACGCCCATAAGAAATAAAATATAATTTTTTGCTACTTGCACTAGATCGATTTTTCTAAAACTTTGCACACATATCGAGTTGTCATGACTATACAGTTCCGTGACTAGAAAAGTGGTCAGTGCCACGCCCATAAAAAAAAGTTATAATTTTGAGGTACTTGCTCTGTACCGATTTTTGTGAAACTTTGCACACATTTTGAGTTGTCATGACCATATAGTTTCGTGATTAGAAAAGTGGGCAGTGCCACGTCCATTAAAAAAAGTTATAATTTTTAAGTTTTTGCACTTAATATTCAATTCAAAATTAGAATGCATTTTTATTCATTCAGGGGCGTAGCAACGCGCCTGTCTTTTCGAGTTATTAATATAATCTAATAGCATGTTTCCACGGCAACGATTTTCGTAACTCGATGTCTTATTTATAATTCAAAGTATAATTACGAACCGAATTACATAATTTTGGGTAATTCATTTAGAATTACCTTCCGATTTATGATGAAATCAGTGTATTCTCTAATTTTTATGGAAAGTTTATCATATCCAGCTGTCAAAAAAAAAAAAGCAAATGGAAAAGCAAAAAGAAAAAAGTAAATAAATTAGACATGTGATTTAACTCAAACTCATATATTTTTTTGTATTTCCGATTGTTATGTTGTATGTACATATATTTTGTTAAAAAAAAAGTACGTTAAAATTAATTTAAAACATGTGTTACCTTTTTTGGAATATCTGCTAATTTATATATTTTAACTAGCCAAACCCGGCGCGCGTTGCTACGCCCCTTAATGAATCGAAATGCATTCTGAATTTTAATTGAATATCAAGTGAAAAAACCTAACAATTTTATTTTTTATGGGCGTGGCATTGCCCACTTTTCTAGTCACGAAATTGTAAAGTCATAAGAGCTCAATATGTGTGCAAAGTTTCAGAAGAATTGGACCAGTGCAAGTACCTCAAAATTAAAATTGTTTTTATGGGCGTAGCCCTGCCCACTTTTTTTATCACGAAATTGTAAAGTCATAACAGCTCAATATGTGTGCAAAGTTTCAGAATAATCGGTCAAGTGCAAGTACTTCAAAATGATACCCTTTTTTTATGGGCGTGGCACTGCCCACTTTTCTAATCACGAAATTATTTAGTCATGACAGCTCAATACGTGTGCAAAGTTTCAGAAAAATCAGTCTGGTGCAAATACCTCAAAATTATAGCCTTTTTTTATGGGCGTAGCCCCGCCCACTTTTTTAGTCTTAAAATTATAAAGTCACGACAGCTTAATATGTGTGCACAGTTTCAGAAAAATCGGTCCAGTGAAAGTGCCTCAAAATTAAAATTTTTTTAGGGGCGTGGCCCCGCCCACTTTTCTTATCACGAAATTATTTAGTCATGACAGCTCGATATGTGTACAAAGTTTCAGAAAAATCGGTCAAGTGCAAGTAGCTAAAACTGATAACTAATTTTTTATGGGCGTGGCCCCGCCCACTTTTTTTCATCCATAAACACTCCCCGGTATGTGTACAACAACTTACCAAAGTTTGAGCCCGATCGGTTTTACAGTTTCAGAGTCTATAGCTAACACACACACACACACACAGAGTTTCACTTTTATATATATAGATTGCTATACAAATTCTTTCTCTCGAAAAAGTTAACGGGATATCCTCTTCACAGTCTTCTTCATCTCCTAATGAGCTAAAAATGTTTAGCCAGCATTTTGCTATTGTTTCTTTTCAAGACGTTGCCAAGTTGAATTTAAGTAGCCAATAGCGTCCATTAATATTTAAACTGATTTTCAAAAATGACAGCTGTCATCCATTACAATTTGGAGTAATTGTAATTCACAGGAGATTCAAAATTTCTAAAAGAGCAAGGATTTTTTGCCTTTCCAATCACAAGGAATTTAACTTTATAATTTTGGTACTTTTTGTGACACTTTCACGAAAAACTTTAGATTAGATCTTGCTAAATCAGCAGCCCGTACTAAACTAAACCTGTGTAATCATTTACGGGGATACCCCTTTTTATGAAAACGATTTGCATAAGTGACAAATTTGTTCAAGTTATAAGGCTTTCTCACTGTGTTCACGCTACAGAGTAGTCAGTGTAAAAAAAAATTATGTTCATCTTATCCGGTTTTCACGTAAAGCAGTGTTTTTGTTACCGCGAGTCTACTGTATTACTTTAAAAAAAAAAGAGCTTTTAAAATAAAAATCCATTGAAAACAGTTATTTTTCAGCGTAAAAAAAAGTTTGGTTGAAACTCTTAAAATGGGTTATTTTAAATAACAATCATAAAATAAAACTCATTTGGGGGTTTAAGTTTTTCCGTCGGAAAATAAAACTTATTTGAGGAGTCTTATTTTTTCCGTTCAAAAATTAAACTTATTTTATTTTCCTCTTTTTTTCAGTCTCTTTTCTTATTGAGTCTATCTAATATCATGATGCATTAAAACTAGGAGATTCGCTTGCACAGCTGATCGTCAGCTGTAGGGGCTAAATTATCAACATTTGTGTTTTTTGTTTGTTTACATTTTCGCAGCCGCCATTTGATATAAAATTAAAAACATTGTAAAACAGCGTTAAAAATAATAATTTTATTTTTAATAATCAAAATAAATTTATTGTGCCCAAGGCATCTTCATACAAATATATGCAACGGTGAATTGATACAACAGAGCAACTTTTTTGGAGATATTTTCTGTCAAGGCCGATTCGAATATCTAGATTGAAAAAGTTGTTATATGTTTAAGTTAATAAAATTTTGTAAACAAAAAATTATATATATTTGTAAAACACATTTTAAATTGTGTAAAAGCAACAAATATACATAAATTTGGAGCATTTATTATCAAAAAAGTTCATTTAAGTCAATTGTTTAATGCCGAAATCAAAATCTCATTTTCCATCCCTGCATTAATAAATAAAATTCATACAGGTGAAATCGCCTTAATTGTGCTCAGTTTGAAAAAAAAAATATTGAAATATACAATTTTACTTTAGTATGTGTATGTGTGGGTGTGTGTGTGTGTTTAATCGACTTCCCTGGTCATAGGCTGCATATACACTTTGTGGGGTAAAAAAATTAATATTGTAAAAATTGCAAACTAAATGACAAAGAAACTTCAAATTTAATGGGAAAAGTTTATTATCATTTGAAAGAACATTCTTTGGCATTAATTTTTGTGGATTATATCTATCAAATATTGGCCGTTGCAACGTAGCAGATAATACATCCGTTGAGTCCAATTTTCGATGACTCGTTCGAGCATTTCGACTGGTAACTGGCGAATGACACGAGTGCTGTTTTCCTCCAAGGCCTGAATCGAAGCTGGTTTGTCCGCATAAAGTTTAGACTTTACATATCCCTACAGGGAAAAGTCTTATGGGGTGTTATCAGACAATCTAAGTGGCTGATCGACCGGCCGAAAACGTGAAATTATGCGCTCAACGAAGTGTTCTCTCAATAAATCCATTGATTGATGCGATGTGTGGGAAGTGGCGCCGTGTCGCCAAGATAACGAGCTTCAATTTCAAGCATCAAATAGTCGGTTATCATGGCACGATAACGGTTACGTTCGCACCGGCATCATTTCTAAAGAAATATAGACCAATGATTCCACCACCGGCGCCAGCGTTCTGGACGTGGTCTATTCGGTCGAATATTATTCAATAATGAATGCTGGGTCTCAAAATGGCTGATGGTGTTGCGAATAGTACGCTCAGTAGGCCGATTATGTTGACCATAAGTTAAGCGAAGTGCACGAAACACATTCCTCACAGAACGTGAATTTTCGTAATAAAGTTGGACGATTTGTAAGCGTTGTTCGGGCGCAAGTCTTTCCATTATGAAATGACAAACAATACTAAACAAAACAAATAAAATGACAGCCTGACACAACTCACACATAATCTGTCAAAAAAAGGCTATTAAAAAAAGTATCTCTACTTGAATTACCCATTACTTTTAATCATGTTAATAGAAACCATAGATCATAAAAAAAAAAAAAAAAATTACAGATTATTTAAATACAATTGATGAATTTACAAGTAGTGCTATCATAACATAATTAGGGTGATCGTCTCGGTTTTAAAACCGGTGGATAACCCGGTTTTTTACTGTTTAAGCTGGCGGTTTTTTTCAAATGTTAGTTTTTCGAATGTCGAATACACCGGTTTTTTTACTCACAAAAGCCATTTTTTTTCATTTTTAGTTTTATGTTCATTTACCTTTGAAACCAAACGTACCATACTATATTCATTACTCATAAAATTTCAAAAATCAGCAAATTTAATTAATACTCTTCCATAGTATTGTAAGAAATTTATTTGTTGTTTCAAAAACAAATGTTAAATAAGAAAAATAATTAGGCTTAAATATTATTTGTTTTATATGGAGAGCCGGTATTTTATACGTTGTTGCGCTTATAATTTGCTGTGATAATCAGCTGTTCAGTTAAGTTTTTTGACCAAATTATTGTACTTTGCAATACTTTTTGATCTCATTTTCGAATTTTGCTTCTACGAAATCTAGCGACTTGTACTAAAGACTACGCATAGCTTAACTAATACTTCTGATAACATATGACTTGTATACTAAAATAGTTTGGCACATAAAGGGTCATTATCACAACTTGCCTACAAAGTTAATGTTAGTAAAAGGTAAATTTGACTACAGTGAGCAGTGAATTGACTTTTTAATATTCTTCATTATTATTATTATTTTAAATAACGGCATTTTATAATAATGTCATTGAATTTGTGTCAACTTAAAATTCAACTAAACCTAAACTAGTTTATACATTTATATGTATCTCTGTCAGGGGTATAAGAAAGAATTATATTTTATGTATTCGACCGGTTAACCAGTTTTTTCTAAATTTTAAAAAAAGCAACCGGTTTTTTCTTCTAAATTTTCTAAATTTCAAACTATTTGAAACCCGGTTTCTTAAAAATGTCGATTAATCGATCACCCTAAACATAATGTGATCATTTTTTTTAACTTTCAAATATGTATGTATTTAATGGAAAAAATTTTTTTTTAATTTTTAAATCATTTTAACACTTCAAAAATTATGACAATATGACAGTACGACAGATAAGACAATAAATATTAACAAATATATTAAAATATTTACATTAAAAATACTATTTTTTAATGTTTATTAAATTAATGTTGTTTTAAAAATTTGTTGTAGTGTTCACTTCAGATAGTTTTCAAATTTTACCTTTTACTTCTCTAACCCATCATGCTTAGTGTAACTTTATGCCCACAATTCTATACATTGTGTTATACAAGTTAAATATATTGTTATACCATTCATGTTATAACAATACCAACAACAATGTATTATATTGTTGTTAAGGTTTTATTGTCACTTTTTTTTTTGCTTATATGTAGTTGCTGTTGTTATTATTGCTTCTTGCATTATATATTTGTGTACTCTATACACAAAACGATGTGACACAATTTATAAACTAGTACACAATTGTTTGTCATACATGTCTATGTATTTATGTATGTATGTATGTAGGTGCATATGCATACAAACAATAATACACTTTTATACAGTTACATTGTTGTACCAATTCATGCATGCACTTGTAAGTCGGTATGTAAATAAGAAAGTGTTAAGGGGAGAGTGAGGAAAAAAACTTGTTCTAAATAACAAACCGTTTTTTTTTTTCAAAGTATACGCGTATAGATAACATATACAGCAACTATATGCGTCAAACAATTTCTATCCAAAAAGAGACTTTAACGAAGTAAGAAAAAATTATCGAATATGATGTCATTATTTTATCTAAAAAGGCTTCCCGTTCGAAATAAAAAATGGAAAAAATTATCCACCTCTGTAATGATTACTACATTAATTATATGTAGTGTAGTGTAAATACATACTGTTTGAACCATGGTGTAAATACATAAGGTGATAGCGTAAAGAAGAGCGATTTTCGGCTCTCTTTTTTTATGTATGAAGTTTGACAATTTCCGGAGTTGAAATCATTTTTTTAATATGTAGTTTGACATACTCCAGAACACAAAAAAATTTTCAGCTGGGCTGGCACCGCCACCTTGTATAAGTGTACCCTGGTTTGAACTAATATTTAATTTTTTTATAAGGCTTTAGTTTATTTTAAAGCATTCTTTTTTTACAAAGAATTTTTTTTTTTTGTTGTGATAATGAAAGAATAATCTGGAGAAATATGTCTTGCCGACACTAGCCGAGTGGAATGCATTTTCGAAACCATCATCAGCACTCTTTGATCGGTAATTATGAGTTTGATGCATAAATTAGCTATTTAACTCCCAGGTTAATAATTTAATAAAATTTGGTAAATTATTTGTTTATTTTTTCCATATTGTCTTACCACAACGAGTTACATTGAAATTTTACCAACAGCAACCCTTTTTATTTTGTTTATTATTATCTTTTTATTATTACTAGTTTTGTCCTGCTCTAGCCACCAGTGAGGTAACGATAAGAACAGAACATTGTTTTTATTTATCAATAAATATTTCTAATTAGCGTTGTCAACTCGATGATTTTATCACTGTTTTTGGTGATTTTTTTAATTTTTGTTGCTTTTCTTTTTTTTCTCCGGTGACATCAAAAACAAAATTTAAAATTTTTTTAAATGCACAAAAATTGTTCATTAAAACTGTTAATTAGAAAATGATAAGCCTTGATATCACACAATGTTTCTGTTATGACAGATCGTCAGCATATTATTGTTTTAAACCAGCAACCATTTTAAAAATGGTTAGGAGTGAATTTTATATTATTTACGTTTATATACAAACTCGTTTCTTGATATCTTGTAAAGCTTATGAGACATAAAGTTTATAAAATTGTATTGCCAGTAGAACTTAAAATGTTAGTAAAGTTTCAAGTTAATCGAACGCATTGAATGTATACAATAAAATATTACATTGGAATAATTAACATACAGTAAAATCTTTTTTTACACGGTCTTCTTTTACACGATTTTGAATTAACACGGTTCGTCAAGAAGAAATTTTAAATTTTTTTACACGTTATTTCTGATTAACCACGAGTTCCAAAAATAAAAAAATTTAATATTTAACATGATTATCTGCAGTGTTGGATATCATCCAAATCGCAGCTCTACTTCACGGCTTGTTTACTTAAAGGGAAATACAAACAATTTCATTAGAAACGAAAATAAAAATCCTAGACTGTCTAAGAAGTGGTAAAGGTTCAACATCTGTTGGCAGATCTTTTGGTTTAAACGAAGCAACAATAAAAGCAATTAAAAAAATTACAGTTTTATTCGACAATCAGTAATTTCTGGGTCTGCACTTAGTTCAAAAACAACTTCTTATAGTCGAAATTCTACTTTGGCGAAAACTGAAAAACATATGACGGACCTTATGAAAAAAAAAACCTATAACGGCTACTGCATTAGAACAAACCCCAACAGTTGTGTTAGACATATCCTCTGATGACAGTGCTAATTTTAAGCCCGTCCATAATAAACGTACACGATTGTTATCAACTAGCGATGAGTAGCTGTACTCTTGTTTCCTATTTTTTTTATCTTTTTGTACTTGAATTTAAACTGTAAACTAAATTTATTTTCTTGTAATAAATATGAATTGTTTTGTTTTATTATTACTTAATAATTAATATCACTTTTTTGCACGGTTTTTTAAGAAAATATTTAAATTTTACATATGAATCGTGTATTTTTTTTTACACGGTTTTCTTGGGAACGTACCTACCGTGTAAAAAAAGAATTTACTGTATTTTGCAGTTTGTATAAAGAAGTAGACAACAATATAAAAAGATAATATGCAAAAACTTTTCGTTTTACAATTTCAAAGAGCAACACTGAATATAATTTTTATAATTAAAATTTACAATTCCCAAAAAAATTAAATATTAGTTTAAACTTAAAAAGTTCGGCATATAAAATATAAAAAAAAATAATTACAAAAGCATAGGGCACGGTACAAACAATCATTCACTGTTGGTTAACCAACATTCTGTTAAATACTAGCCGAACAAAAATTTAGCAAATGATTATAAACAGCGTTGTCAACTTTGAAATTTTAAAAATTGAAAATATTTAAAAACTAATATTTTGTTTATAGTAGACCTCTGGTTACGTATATTGTTACGTTTATACCTTTTATAAACGTTGGCTTATTTCCTTTAAATATACCTTGAGTTCTTTTATTGCAATCAAAAACAGTTTAAATTGGTTATAAAATTAAGAGCACTTTATTTACTTAAACCCACTCAGATATTGTTTTATTACTTATTTCACTTATTAGTATACACTTTTATTATCAAACTCATTTTGATACGCGCTTTACAAGCTCTACTGTTATACTGATCATGTTAGCTGTGTTGTTCGGCTATTTATAGTAACATAGTGGTATTCGGTAACATTCGACAAAGTTATCGTATGTTCACACTAGTTCATTCGAAAACCGTTACATTTAAATTAAGACGTAATGTTAGTTAATGTTAAGTAATATGCAGGAATAATAAGAGTGCCTAAGAGTATGCTGCACATAATAACAATTAACATCATATTCGAAGAACCAGCGAAATAAACTAATACAAACAAAACTACAGTAACTTAAACTACTACAACTAAAACAAGTTATAATGTAAATTAAGCTATGTATTTAAAAATAAATCTGTAACAATATTAATTGGGTGCCCCGATGGACTAGTCAGCAGTGTGCTGTTCTGCTAGCTTAGGGGTTGCGGGTTCGATTCCCGCCGGAGACTCTGGACTTGTCTGCTTCTCTTCTATTCTATTCTTACTTTTCTATTCAGGTATCACAAAGGGATCAATATAATGGACCCAAGTGAGCTGTACAACAGCTGCCTGTTCTACCTAACCTAACCTAACAATATTAATTTGATTGCCTTTACACAACAAACACAATATTTCTTCAAATATGAAACAGTCAGTGAGAGCTAAAGAGAATTAAACTATTGAAAACACAGGAGCGAATAAATTGTGTATAATATTTAATAACACAAAAACTACACATTTATTTTACAGTTTTTTTTTTCTGCCTATAAAATTAAACACTAGTTATAGTTGAGTTCACACATACTAAAAAAAATGCGCAATAAAATTTTTCTTTTCTTAGCCGAGATTTTAGCCAGGGTAGCTTCTACTGAGAACCTCTAGGTTAAGCTGATTTATAAAAACGATTGTTAAATTTCTTAAAATTTAGCTATAAGCTGCATTTGTAAAAAAGTCGCAAATTAATATTAATCATACGTATCGTGTAACTACCCAGCAAAAAATCTATGACAAAAAAGTGATTAGCGTGTCATTGGAGATTTACATAAATATTTTAATAAAGTGCACTCTATTATAACAAGTGCACAGAACTCATGCATAAATGGTGAAAAGCATCCGCTGTTACATGAGTTAATTTTGTTTGTTTACATGAATTGTATACGATATTTTGCATGATATTGCATTCACTTTAAAGTACATCATTTATTACAAATTGCTTCGCATCTAGGAAGTCATTTATAATTATTGCTTTTACACAAATAATTTGGAAGTCTTTAAAATGTAATTCGCTTTGCACTAATTCTAATTTTTTTTTTGCTGGGTATTTATGAATTGTTTAAGAAATTTAATTTAGACGATACAATTTTTTCGCTTAAATAGTGCCCATGTTCTGTAACTCTCGCTACGAGAATCTTTTCACTTGAAACAAACTTGAGACAAACAGCTGTGTTTTTTTCACTGTACTGTTTCTGTAACTATTCATGTGAGAAATAAGTTAAAGTCTGAAGTTTAGTGTGTGAAGTTTAGTGTCTGAAGCATATCCAGAAAATAACTAAAAGCTTTAGGAACTTGATATATTTTTCAAATTTTATTTTTTTTTTGCTATAACCTTGTCGATTAGTTACCGATTTATGCAATATCATTTACGAATAGCCCAACATCCATATCATATTAATAAATAGTAACGAACGAGTCTATAAATTATAATTACAAGGACTGAAAAATATCAATTTTCGTCGTTAAAATATGACGAAAAAATGAGGCAGTCTTGCTTAATTGTTTATATCTCAGCAAGTTATGAGGTGAATTTGCTCATTTCCAATAGCTATTTATTTCCAAATATTTTCTAATGTGATGTCTGTGCTGCAGGTGGGGATCTCTAAAAGTTGATTTTAATCAGCACGTGGACAGACGGACAAGAATATGTACTTTATGGGATAGGAAATCAATATTATAGTGATCAAAAATGGAATGACGAAGCTTTATATTCATACCACTGGTACTACAATTGAAAGGTATAAAAATGATAAGCTCTTCAACTGCCACACTTTGGTACTACGGTGGACTAGTCAGTAGTGTGCTGGGCTGCTAGTTTAAGAGCCAGAGACTCTGGACTAGTCTGCTTCTCTTTTCTATTTTATTCTTACTTTTCTATTCAGGTGGGATCAATTAAATGGACCCATGTGAGCTGCACAACAGCTGCCTGTTCTACCTAACGTAAACTGCCACTGCTAACAGTTTTTTTTAATTTTAAGTTCATCCCTTTTTGTAAAAAAAACATCATTATTATGTAAGATGATTGAATATTTATTACAGTATTATTGTGTAATAATGTTTGCAGTAAATAACAAAATCTACTTTCCATTAGCATAATAATAATGTATTTGTAATGTACTTAAATTTTGCGTAACAAAAAATATTTATTCTATGCATTTCTTTTCTTTTTATTTTGTTTGTAATAACAAGAGATTTACATATAGAACACACACACACACATACATACATACGTTTTATTTGTTAGCTTTCCCATTTTATTTGAAAAAAAAAATTATTTACTTTTTCCTCAACAATTCTCGAAATTTGTGTATTTTTATATGTATTTTGTTGTGATATTTTCCATTTTCATATTTTTTTTTTTTTAATATTTCCTTCCGTAGTTTTTCCTCTGCCTTTTAAATGGTCGATTTTTGTACAGGGTTTTATGCGTAAAGTGGCTTTAAAGGCAGCTACGAACAACAACAACAAAAAACGAAAGGAACCAAACTGATGCTGAAAAACTTTTAAATTGCATCCGTTAAAAGATAAGAAGATGAACAACAATTTACTTTATTCACTCGATTTTCTTTGTAATACTTTAGGGGCGACATATTTAAAATAATGTATTTTAGAAAGACAGTGCGCAGGTTACTAAAGAAATTAACTCGAAAAAATAACAGAAAAATAAAGAACAAAAATTGAATGACAAGTTGAGCAAACTGTTTTTAATTATGTGATTGGAGAATTTTTCGCAGTTTTCAAAAATATTTTTATAGTTGTGGTACACGCAAGAAAAACCATGGTTACGACATGATTGCGACGGTCATATTATAGTTTCTATAACAATATTTGGTTGTCGAAAACAAGTAATAGTTATTTTTATTTCATTTCATCATATATTTTGTCACGATAATCACGCATTTGTGCGAATTGTATCATTTAATGTTTATTTTTCGTAAAAACTTCAAAATGGTTGTTATTTTTATTATATTCAAAAACATTAAAAATGACAAATAATCATTAAATAATAGGTGAGACAGCAGTATGATTACAAACTAAGCAAGCTATTATTTTATTTTAATAATAATTTGATTTGAACTGTTCTTCTTCTTGCTGAATAAATTTTTATTATTTTAAAAGTTTGAGAAGTACAATCAATATGTGTACGTTACAACAAAAGACAATAATTTGCCGTAAAAAAACAAAGATTGTCGATTTGAATTGCAAACATATATATGATTATTGAAGGATACTTTAAATAAACATAATAATGATTACTAGTAACCATTATATGTTTTAACCATAATCATACAATTCAATCATAGTATATTGCTCTTCGATTATGGTTACCACAACCATATTTTTTTTTGCGTGTATACATACACAACAACGATGCAACGATCATATAGACCATAGGTGCCCATTTCATCAAACAATCAAACACCGAGTGCACATGTTTAGCGGCTGTGTATTTATTCAAACACAGTGCATAAAAAAATTATGATGGAATTAAAAAAAAAAAAATTTTAAAAAAGTCAAATTCAAAACTGCAAAATTTATTGAAAATTTTCCATTTTAACAAGTAAAAAAATAATAAATTTAGCGTTTACTGCATTTTTTTTGGTTTTTACACCCAAAACAATTTTCTGTGTTAAATTTTAATGGAAATCTTTACGCTTATTAATTTCTTTTAACTAAAAAATAGCAAATTCAGTGTGATTATTTTTCATTTAAAAAACCAAAACAATTTTTTGTGACTAAAGTTTGATAAAAACCTATGAGCTTACTTTTTCATAGCACTGTACTTTAACCCGCAACCCCTAACTAGCTCACCAATACGGCTGCAAAATATTTTTGGGCATCTATGATATAGACCGATCAGTACCAACAATCTGTTGAACAACTATGACTAGGCAAACACAATTATGATTCATAAAAAGGGGAAATGTTGTGAATACAACAACCATGCTTTCATTACCATCAGACTGATGGTTAAAAACAACAATAAAATATGATTATTAAAAAGAATAACAAAAATGAAGAAAGCTTAACCTTGCATTTACACATGCAAGTAGTGGCATGCAATTGTTGTATACGTGTTATAAGCGAAAAATTCTTCGAAATAGTCGAATCTCTTGCCATTTGCTTTTCTGTTTATATGTACATGCGAGTGCAAGCTTATTTTCAAAATGTCGTCAAAGCGTAAACTTCAAAACAATTTCTTCTTGTTTGAATTTTGCCTCCATATTTACTTTTTGTTTGTTTTGTTTGAATAGAGTTACCGAGTTCATCATACATACATGTAAGTTTTTGGGGAAGCGTTTAACATTTATAATTATTAGTATTATTTTAATAATATTAATGGTCATTAATTAACAAATTTTCATTTTCAAAAATATATCAAAGCAATACATTTAACAAGTAAAAACTTTAATTACAAGTTAACAACAAGCCAGTAAATTTGCATTAAAATGTAAAAGAGTAACACTGCTTATCGTTTCGACATTAAGTGACATGCCACTGTCAAATTTCTACTCGCAAGCAAATTTAGCTGCCATTGCAAAAAATGTGAGTGTATTGAGTTTTTCGAACTGTTAGTGTGTAAACGCTAAAGGCTATAATACACGGTATGTTTTTTACATCTGACTTTAAAATTTGTGAGACATACATATGTAAATCTACATGTCTGTCAAAATTGTACTTTTACAGGCAACCGTCGCTGACTGCTTTGTCACATATTTTGACAGAAGAAAATAGAGCGCGCTCTAATTTAAAATTTTGTCAGATGTCTCGACACATGTTTTTTACAGAAGTAATGTTTTAAAGGTAACACACGACATGTTCGTATTTATCAGCGGGAAATTTGCCAAGTCAGATGTAAAAAACATGCCATAATTAGCTCTATAAGTAAGTTGTAGTAAGTTCCGATACAATAAATATGATCACGCTTGTGGTGTTTGATTTACAGAATCAATTTCATAGAAACTTGTGAGTTGAACAGATGATATTTACATACAACACTAAGACATTCCGATCAAATGAAGCCACTGTGATTCTCATGGCACCGCATGTACCAAAACAGCACTATTTGTAGATCTTTTGAATAGATTTGTATTAACCTTTTTCTCTGCAGATGTCCACCACACTATTGATGCATATGTTAGGATCGGTTGAAGGACGCTCATGTATAGCCCCTGTATCAACTTTCTGAACCCACTTACCCAACACTTTATCAGGACTGGTCAAGACAACTGTCTAGCATTGTTGGGTGTAAACGCGGACCAAAATTTTCAAATAATTTCTTACACATTATTTCTATTTCACATTGAAAGAATTAATTCCTTTCCATCCTTTCCCCTTTGCAGCATCATTTCTTTTTGCAGAATATAACCAACATAGAATGCATTAGATTACAGCAATTTTTCTTGCAAATTTGTGTGTGTGTATGTTTGTGTACTTTTGTGGGATATTAAATGTAACCAAACAGTTCTCTATTCTAGTTTCCTAGTTGTTATAGTTGTTAAATTTTTTTAGTGTTTTTGGCTTTACAAAACATAAATAAATTGTAAAAGGATAACAACGTTGTTAAAGTTTTCATGAGATAAAGAGAAAAGCAAAACTGAGTAGAATTTCTCAAGAAATTTTGCTATTCACACCTTCAAAACGTAAAAGGACACTAAGGACAGATTTTCTTAAATAAGATTTCATTAATGAATAAGATTGTGTGAAATCCTAAACATAATAAGAATTTTGTTAATTTTTTTTTTAATCATAAAACTTTTATTTTTTTTTTTAATAAAACACTCCTCCCTATTTACAAATGCAAACCCTTTTCTATTTTATTAGTTTATCATTAACGATTTATTTTTAACTTTTTGTCTGTGGCAGCAACCTGTTTGTCTACTGTAAAAAGGTTTTCTAAAATGTTTATTATTTTGATTTTTGCGGAAAGATATTTATGAGAAAAATATTTTGCTCGCTTCTTGGAATGTTAATCTATTTGATGATTTGCTTTATTTTATATATTTTTTTTTTCTTGCGACTAAAAGCATAAAACAATTTCAAGGAGATGAAAATTACAAGTGCATCAAGAAAATAGGTAGAAAACTTTGCATTTAAATAGAAAGTGAAAAATAAATACCCTCGTTTTCTTCTCAAGGAAAAATATACAGAAAAACAGCAGCATAAAATGGTGAAATAAAACCAACTTTATTAAGTGAAAAAGTTTTAAGCCAAAGTTTTGATAATGTTCAGCCATAATAATGGCAAGAAGATAAAAAAAAAAAACTATAAACAAAAAGGTGGCACAACAATGAAATCCAATAGTGCAAAAGTACTTGAGTTTTAAATGTAAAACGAACTGAAAAGAAACTACAAAATAAATTCTCTTAAATTTGTTGAATAAATTTTAAATAAAAACAAGTAACAGTGCTATATTCGGCCGTGCCGAATCTTATATACCCTTCACAGCGTGAAGTCATGCTATAACAATTGTTTGTATCACCATTCATCCCATATAAAATACGTGCATATGTATATACTGGTTAGAATATATGTGGCATCGAATCCCAGCTGAGCCAAAAAAAAATTTATTTTATTATATTTAATATATTATTTATATTTTATTATTTTTTTTTAAATTTTTTTTTAATTTTTTTAAAAAATTTTTTTAAAAAAATTTTTAAAAAATTTTTTTAAATTTTGTTTTTAATTTTTTTTAAATTTTTTTTTGTAGTTTTTTTTATTATTTTTTTCTTATTTTTAATATTTTTTTTTTTGTAATTTTTTTTTGTTTGGTATGTTTTTTACATGTATGTATGTATGTATGTTGTTGTTGTAATTGTGAAAAAAAACGAGGTGGTCGTGGTTTTTTGCTCATATCTCAGAAAGTTATGGGGCGATTGTGCTGAATTTCAATAGCGATTCATTCCTGGATATTTCCAAGAGATTGATACCATGTACAGATCTGAGGAACATATAGTTGCTTCTAAAAGTTGATTTCAACCAACACACGGACAGACGGGCAGACGGACAGACGGACAGACGGATAGACGGACAGACGGACAGACGGTCAGGGCTTAATCGACTCCTCTATTCATAAGCTTTCAGAAAATATATACTTTATGGGGTCGGAAATGAAAATTGTAGAAATTACAAACGGAATGACAAAGCTATATATACCCTTTTTCACTGTGTGAAGGGTATAATAGTCTTTGTAATAGAGAACGGTTGTCAACGAAGTCATACAGACTCTACTTGACTGTTTGCGTGCAGGGAACTACCACGTTCACCAATAGAGAACGGTTTGATTGAGAATACAATCTCAAAAAAGAGCCTTTTGTTGACAATATACATTAATGAAGTAAAGCAATGTATGACATGATTTACAATAAGGGAGTGTAACTAATAACGAATCATGCATTGCTTGTCTTCTACAAAAGTTAACAAACAGTCGCAAAAGCAACGAATACTAAGCTAATGGTATGAACGGTTTAAATGCTGATTGAATAAACAACGAATACTGAGCGAATTGTATAAATGCTTTTAATGCTCATTGAAAAAAATTCTGTAAATGTAACTTGTAGCATGATACAACAATTGAACTTTAATATATTTTTGGTGTTGAAAAAATAATCAAATGATATTACCAAATCGTTTTTATACCCTTCACACAGTGAAAAAGGGTATATATAGGTTTGTCATTCCGTGTGAAATTTCTACAAATTTCATTTCCGACCCCATAAAGTATATATTTTCTGAAAGCTTATGAATAGGGGAGTCGATTAAGTTCTGTCAGTCTGTCCGTCTGACCATGTGTATGTTGAAATCAACTTTTTGAATCCCCCCGACATCGCTTGGACCCGGGTGAGGTATTAAAATATCAGAAATATTCGGGAGTAGATCAGTATTGAAAATCAGAAACATCGGTATATAAACAACTGAGACATGAGCAAAAACCCACGACCACCTTGATTTTTTTTTACAAAAACAACATACATACATACAAACGTGTATACTGGTTAGAGAAAACGTGGCATCGAATCCCAGCTGAGCCAAAAAAAAATTTTTTATTTTTTTATATTTTTTTTTTTTATTTTTTTTTTATTTAATATATTATTTATATTTTTATTATTATTTTTTTTAATTTTTTTTTGTTTTATATTTATTATATATATTTTAATTTTTTTTTTGTTTTATATTTATTATATATATTTTAATTTTTTTTTAATTTTTTTTAATTTTTTTTTTAATTTTTTTTTTAATTTTTTTTTTTTAACATACATACGTAAATTTATAATTTTACAATGGGATGTTTTTATATATGTATGTATGTTTTTTATATGTATGTACGTATTTCATATGGGATGAACGGTGATACAAACTACTGTTTTTGCATGACTACACGTTGTGAAGGGTATATAAGATTTGGCATGGCCGAATATGGCGCTCTTGTTTTTCTTAGGTATATACATATTCATATCTATTTACATATATAAAAGTGAAACTCTGTCTGTCTGTGTGTGTGTGTGTTAGCTATAGACTCCGAAACTGTGAAACCGATCGGACTCAAACTTTGGCAAGTTGTTGTACAAATTCCGGGGAGTGTTTATGGGTTGTAAAAAGTGGGCGGAACCACGCCCATAAAAATAAGTTATCATTTTTAGCTACTTGAACTTGACCGATTTGGCTGAAACTTTGCACACATATTGAGCTGTCATAACTATACAGTTTAGTAGTTAGAAAAGTGGGCAGTGCCACCCCCCATTAAAAAAAAGTTATTATTTTCAGCTATTTCCACGCATACCAATGGTTCCCACCGATTTGCCGTTCAACTTCAAGTGATACCAAAGCACAAAGACAATCTCTGCGTGTTGCAGGATTGAATTTCGAAAATCCATGGTTTTTATATGGCCAGTTGTATCTCGCATGCTTTAGAGTGGGAACACCAAAAAATTTGTTCATTTTTACAGCAAATTGAAAAACCAAAAATATTGGGTATACAAATTACATTGAGAAGTCGATACACCCAAAACGAGTCACTGTTTGGTGCGGATTTTGGTCCAGAGGCCATTTTTCTTCGAAAATGAGCATGGAGTGGCCGTAGTCTTTGGCGATCGTTATCGGGCCATGTTTAACGAAGTTTTGTTCACAAAAATTGAAGAGGAGGATATTGGCAACGTTTGGTTTCAACAGGACGGCGCTACATGCCACACAGCCGAAGCTACACTTTTTTATAGCATTTTCAAAAAACAAAAAGTTATTTGGCGGACCCTTTATGTGTACATATATGTCATTTATAATACGAATAATGAATTTATATTATTGAAAAGCAATACAAAAATTTAGCTTTATTTTTTGGCTTTAATTTATTTTTTTTAGCTTTTTAAGCTCTATTTTAAACCTGACTTAGCTTTATATTTTTTTAAAAATCTGGTCATACTGATAACGGGTTTAGATGCCAAATTGAAAGTAGTAAAGAACTGTTTTTTAGTACATTCAACTCATTATTTTTTTTTGATGAGAGTTTTTGCTAGGAGCTTCTATTATAATAAAAACTATTAATTTAATTCTCTGAAAAAACTTTTTTTTTATTTATAAGCTTAACCAAAAAAAGTTTTTATTATATTTATTGAGGAAAAAGTCGAATAAATGTGTAAATAAAACAAAATAAATTGTTAGAATCTAGTTTAATTTTTTGCTTAAGGAACAATTTTTGAGTTGTATACCTACTTCACCTTTAAACCACTTTGTGGCAGATTAAAAACAAACAAAAAACTCAATGCATAAACTATAAATTATTGCCCAGTTGGAACTGTAATTAGCATTAATATTTATAACTTATATATTCAACAAACATCGACTTTAATTTAATATTAATGTTATAATTTAACCTCAGCATGAAAAGGTTACAGCAAAATATTTTTAATGTAGTTGTATGTTCGTAAATATGTATGTGTGTTCCAAACATATTATAAATTTTAAAAAAACATTAAACTGTGTCTTCTTTTGGTTTTAACACTAACAATTTTTGATAATAAAATGTTCTTTTCCAAGTAGTATTTTGAAATCTTTTAACAAAACACACAAACATAGAGACAAACTAAATATGACTCCTCAGAGTCCTTTTTAAAACCAACTTTACAAAAACAACAAAAATTCTTTGTGTTATTAAAAGTTAAAAAACAACACCAACAACACCAACAACAACATAAAAGTAAATATAAAATGTATAAGAATGTATGTGTATGTATGCACACACTTGTGTTACTCCTAAAAGTATGTTATCATATCCATATATGTAATTGGATGAGCTGTTAGTATGTGGTAGTATGAGTTATGAGTTTGTGTGTTTAACAAAACTTAAATAAACACTTTTTAACACCAATAGCTAAACCAAAAACAGCTAAAACGAAAATCTTTTCTTTACTCGCACAAGGTCCTCGGACCTTAAACCAAACTTATATTTCTTTTTTTTTCAAACAACAGAAGAGCAAACCAGACACTCATCTATAGAAATTGCCAATAACTACAATAACAAGCAGCAAAAACAAAATCAACAGGAAGAAATGTTATGGCAAGAAAGAATTTTTAAAATAGAAGGGAAGGATTTCCGTATAAACAATTAAAATAAATATTATTGAGATTATGCACTTAAGACTTTACATCGGAGCATTTAAAAACACAATTTCAATTGAATTTATAATAAACCATTTTTAAGCCAAAATTTTAATTCAATCACTAATTTTGCAAAATTTAAACATCATTTCAAAGATGAATTTTTATACACTTCACCTGTGGTAACAAGGGTTTATATAGTTTTATCATTCCATTTGTAATTTCTACAATTTCAGAAATTGAAAAATATTTACTTATCCATTTGACGTACTATCCGTCTGTCTGTTTGTTCGTTGAAATCATCTTTAAAAACCCACGTCATATTTCACAGACTTGTTTGTAGTAATTATCTATTGGAAATATTTGGGAATAAATTGCTATTGAAATCCAGTACAATCGCTCCATAACATGCTTAAATATGAGCTAACAAACACGACTGCCTTTTTTTCCCCCCCAAATTTTACCACAAAAATTGGATAATTCGTATAAGTGTTAGACAAATTTCTTACTATTTATAAACATTGTATATCTCTGGGGCTGTTCGTAAGCAATTTTGGACAACGAAAAGAAACTGTGAAACGAACAGTTTTTGCATATCGTACCATACGGAATCACCATATCTTTTACCGTACAAAAACTTTCCCCTTTATAGAACCAGATGACCCCTGTTCAGATTCTTGTAAAACTTTTTTGGTGTACCTTCCTTAAGCTGGAGTAAAACCACAAAAAAAGTGAATGTAGTCAATGCATTTTAAAAATAATACCATTTTCTGATAACTAACAAATACATATTGCACATGCTTGCACAAACACATCGAACTGCACATGCATGGTACAAACATATGAACATACGATATACATAATTCCCAGTAAAAAAATATCAAAGCTTTGTTTACATATACATACACACACATCTCTTAACAAAACAATTGTATATTGTTTAACTGTTGTTGCTATTGGTCTTACAGTACTTTATTGAGAAGTGCAAGTAATGCTGGAAGAGTGAGTGAGAGTGAGTACCACTTATAACAGTTTTGATTTATTTACTAGTACCCTGCCAGCAAACGAAACTTTAATATTAGATCTGTGACTTGGAGCTAAAAGGGCCAATGTCACTTTTTTGCTCTTTTGAGTTAATCATTGCATTAGATTTGTTTTCTTGCTCTTTTTCATTATGGTAAAACAGTTCAATTCCAATTTACTCAAAAGTAAATATTTTGACATTGGCCCTTTTAGCTCCAAGCCACAGAGATAGTAGTGTCTCAGTAAGAATGCACTGTTTATATTAAGTGGATTTTTATTTTAGTTGAAAGTGGTAACTCTCAAGAATGATAGAAATAAAAATTACGCCTTTTATTTGATTTCTCGTTACATAACGTATTTGCCCATAGTAAGGGTTGCCAAGTAAAAGTTATTTGGTTTAAACGCAGCCGAAATATTTCTTATTATAACAAGTGAAATTTATTTAACGCAAAATCATTGCCAACATACATATACCATTATTTTTGCTTTATTAATTTAAATTTTTAAATAACAAACTGTAAAAAATACAATTTCGTACAAAAAATTTAATAAATTTAATTATTCTTGAATGCGATATGTGGCTTCGTGAATACACAAAACTGTCAAATTTGGGGGCACTGCATAAGAAATAATGGATCCACTAGTGCGGTCAGCTGGCATGATTAGGCCTTACTTTTTAGGCCAAAATTTCCAAATTTTTCAGGCAATTCTGATGTCAACTGGCAAACCAACATCATTTTATTATTTCCGAAGGGTGGGTCCAAAACAATTCTGGAGGGATTTCTTTATAATACATTCTTAATCGGAACATGTTTTCTTTACAATCCAATAACAAACCACAACTGTCTTTGAAAATACATGTAATGATTTTAAAATCAAAAAGTTTATTCTTACTGAGACACTCTTTACTTCGAATGTTTAATTCTCAGTTCCTGTTGCATTTTGTTTGTTTTATTTAAATACAGTTTTAGTTTAATTACCTGTAAATACAATTTCTTGGATATCGGTATTGTTAAACTGTAAGCAAATAAAAAATCAAGATTGAGATACATACCGTTTATAAATAAAAACCTTGGTATTGACGTCACCTTTCATATGAACTTTGCGGAAACAAAATCGGTTCACGCATTCCAGAGAACACCAATCACTAACACAATACATTTGTATTTTTATACATATAGATATGTCTGATAGGTTTGTTTATCTAAGTAAACGGTATCCAAAAGTTTCATCGGTCAATGGAAATCGCTACAGGGAGATGATCCTAAGTTTTGTTGATATTTTGAAAGAAAATTTCGAAAATCGCATAATTTTTCGTACAATAGAAGACAAGTGAATGGGCCAACAAGATAGTTTGATTTGACACTTTTAGAGCCATTTAGGGATTTTTTGTACCCGATAAATAGCTTTGCACTAGTACAACGTTTATTTTTTAATGTTATTACTATTAATACTAATAATATTTAATGAATAACAAAATGAAGGATTTATAATGCAAAGCCATTTATCGGTCCGACAAAATCCTGCCTTTAACTAACGGCAAGTAGTAATAATGGCCTTTAGACCATTTTTTGTGGGTATGTTTTAAATCGAAAGTGTAAAACAATAAGCCCACAACAGTTCCTGCCGTATTCATAAAAACTATTTTAGATTTATTGAAACTTTAATTGGCAAATTTCGATACAACATCTGTTAAATAATTTTTTAATAAATCTAAAATATTTTTTATGATTACAGCAGCAAGAGTTTAAAAACAGCAGTTATCAACCATTGACAACAGTTTATTGAAAAACGTAATTGAGAATTTTTTCTATACCTCAATTTTATACAACTTTTACATTATTTTTCGTTTCGTACACATTTTTCGAAATGATTTTATTTAGTTTTGTACACCAAAATGTCAGGGAGATTTCTGATGACTATATAAGCATATTAAATATAGTTTTATTCTAATCATGACAAAAGTGAAACTATAATTGAAATGAAAATACATATGTTTATTAGTTGTAAATTTCATTACGTTTAAATAATGGAATAATAAAAAATAAAGGAGTCTTATAAGATTAGTCGATTAGAGTCACATCAAACAATCTTTTAGGATTCTGTCAGAAATCCGTGGGCAAGTCGCTTAATACATTAAAAAAATGTTATTTTTTTTTTTATAAGATTTTTGGCAAGTTTCTATTAAAATTTCCGCCGACATGTCTATCACTTCATATATTTTTCGTTCAGAAGTCTGACAGAATTCGTATAAAATACTTACTTGTTTGCAGACGTTTCTGACAGACATCTGATGAATGTCGGACAATTTTGCTTGTTGGGTAGTTATAAGTGTATGAGTATGAAATATAGGAGCAAAAGAGAATTATGTATTTGTATTGTTTGCCAAAGGGGCCTCAAGTATTTCTCATGAAGTTGATTTATACAAACTCTCCAATCCAACTGCATATATGTATGTACATATATTGATTGCTATAGTAGTTGTTGTTTTAATGTTTGTAAGTATATTGTAAGTCCTTCTCAAATAACGGTTTAGTTCGATTTTTTTTAATCTTATTTGTTTTATCTGTATGTGTTAAAAATTTCAACAAGTGTGTTTATGTTTAAAAATACTCTTTGTATGCATTGGCGTAACTAGAGCATTCTGGGAAATGCAATGCAAGGCTAAATGATAAATATAAAATTAACACAAAACTGCAAAAGCGCCGACCAAATAATTTTAAAATTTCTACATCGACCTCTAAAATTTGACTTAAAACTACATCTCAGGTCTGTTTTCAGGAGCAGAGGGTAATATCTGTTCTATGAAACTGTGAAATAAAATTTTTGTATGACGCACAACATCTCAGGTCTGTTTTCAGGAGCAGAGGTCAATACCTGTTCTATGAAACTGTGAAATAAAATTTTTGTATGACGCACAAAAAGTTTGTAATTCACAGTTTCACAAAAGGAGAATTATGCATCGTGATATTACGAATCAGCGTATATTAAAAATGTATCGTAACTTTCCGTGATGTAGAAATGTACAGAAATAGATTTTTTACTGAGAGAACGTAATTCATTGGATATATTAATAAAATAAAAAAAATAGAGACAGAATTATGTTTTTACTAACTAACATACACATTTAAACGATACTGAAAGCTGTAAAGTAAAACAATATAAATCTACTAACTGAAGCTTAAGACTTATCAAACCATTTCTAGCATGCTGGAATAAATTAGAACGTTGGAAATTGGGTTGCTGTTGTTAAATTTTATTCTTACTCGTTAAGGTAATAATAATAATAATGCTCTAAACACATAGACGACAGCAGACAGCAAGCAGCAATATGTCAAAAATAAAATCCATATGTTTAAATGAAAACGATTATTTTGACGGCAGCACAGCAGCACGACTGCACAACAGCATTTGCTGCTGCTGCCAACTTAGGCTATTTTCTATTTTGACGGGCAGCAAGAAAAAAAGAAAAAAAACTTATTTTTGATATTAAACATAAAAGAACATTACAAAAATACAATAAAGAAATAAATTTATGTGTTTTTATAGTTTTTAGTGATATTATTACATTTTTTTATCAATAACTTTAATATTATTCATTATAAAATATATATGCGGCATCCCTGAAATTTCTATTGCTAAAATGCACATCAGCTGATTATTATGTTGTTGCTGTCTTCAAAATAATTATGAAGCTGACTTCAGAGCAGCATTTGAAGTTGGCAGCATTGGAAGCCTTGAAGTTGTGAAGTCTGCTGGCGTCTATGTGTTTAGAGCTTAAAGGTTCAATTAGTTTGAAGCCTGGGAGTTGAATATATGATATTTATATCCAGTACTTAATCACCGATAATAGAGTGCTGACAATGAAACCACAGTCTAGTGTCGGCAAAATATACTTTTTTGGATTACTTTTTCACGATGAAAGATGATTTTAAAAATTAACTCAAGTCTAAATTAAGACATATGTTTTGATTAGGTAATGGCAGTTCAGAGAGAATTATTTGTTTTTATTTTTTATGTATGAAGTTTTACATTTAAAATAAATGAGAGAAAAGAGAAAATGGTTTTTTTGATCTTGATCTTGTATGTTTGGATGTTTGGATATATGTTACTCAATCACGCAAAACGGCTGAACGAAACTAAATGAAATTCGGCACATAGATAGATAACAACCTAAATTAATACATAGGCTACTTTTTATCGCGATAATAACGCGAAGTCGTTGGAAAACTCATCATAACACATCCTAAACGGGTTGTTTGTGTTGTAAATATTTTTATTTTTGTTGTTAATACTAAGTCTACCTTTTATCCCGATAACTACGCAGAAGAAGTCGCGGGCACAAGCTAGTAAGTGAATGAAAATATAACAAGCTGGCGAATCAAGACATCCAATATAAGTAATATAAGTTCGAAATAAAAATATTATAAAAACAATTACAACACCAGGATTAAGAAACTTTTAATTGTGAAATAAATAATTTAATTTTTCTTTATAAATCTAAAAATTTTACAAAAATCCTAATTATTTTTTCTTTTTCTCATTCTTTTCTTTTTAGTTTTTCGCTCAACACAGAAGCGCACTTTAAACAAAATGACATTAAAATATCAAATATCACCTATTAACTCTAAGCTACAACACATCTTAAGCGTATTGCTGGTCTTTGTTAGTACTTCTTTGGTGACGACAAATACGTCCGCTTTAACCTCCTCCGCCACGTGTGGACCGAATTTCCCGGCAACCTGTAATTGTGGCCATCAAATGTATGAGGGCTCTTACCAGTACATAGTCAATTGCACAAATGCTGGTCTAAGGAATACCAGTGTTTTGGAGTTTATGCCACAAGAAGTGGAAATATTAATTTTTACCGGCAACTTTATACCCGAGTTACCCTGGAATGTCTTTGGATCGATAAACAACTACAAGAATTTGAAAATTGTAGACATGAGCAATAATCATATACGCGAGATAAGAGGCAAATCTTATCATCATGTTCAAAATGTAGAACGACTCATATTGAATCATAATAATTTGAGCATATCTCGCGACGATGATGAGGTCAATCATCATCATCCCAGAGTGTTTTCAAACTTTTTGAATTTACAAAGTCTACACTTGACAGATGCATTTGATGACAACAGCTCACCGCAGTTGAGTGAAGATTTACATGACATTTTCATGAACAGTCAATTGAAAAAGCTGGAAAAATTACATTTGGAACAGAATGAAATCACCCATTTCAAAGATCGTAAAGTGTTTTGTGATTTGCCCAGCTTGAGAGATTTGCATTTGGGTGACAATTATTTGAAGGAAATTAATTTTGAGGTGAATTGTTTGAAAAATCTTAGATTTTTAGATTTGGAACGAAATAAATTTGAATATGTCAAGACGCATGATCTGTTGCTGCTTAACGAACTGGAAGTTCGACCAGATCGTGAGACTAATTTAATAGTTGATTTCAATCTCAATCCATTTACCTGCGACTGTAAAATAAGCCCCTTTCGCACTTGGATCCATTTCACCAATGTAACGGTGCGCAATAAAGAGACCTTAATGTGTTTCCACAACAAAGTGGATCCTCTACCCATATTGGAACTGGATATGATTGAATGTTCAGCGGCCATAGCTGCAGCCACTCTAATGTTCACCACTGCCAATGACAATCATTATGGCGCCCTCCTCCCAGACAATGGTTTGGCCCGACACACTGCCACCCTTATATTTTTGTTAATTGTGTTAAGCATGATTCTGCTGGGTCTGGTCATAGCTCTGATCTATGTGAGTCGTGATAAATTGAAATTTATGATCACTCCCGTTTTCGATAATGTGGCTAAAAAGGTCCAGTATACTTCTATTAAAGATGAAGATTGTCCTGAAGTGCATGTCTAAAAAAAACTCGAATTGTAGATCCCTGTTTTACAACACACTATGTACTCTACTCCATACTTCAATTGCAACACTAACTAACTTATCCTGCTACAATGAACGTGTAAAATACATTTTTTTTCTATTAATTTCTGAACTTTTAGGACATAAACAAACAAACGTTATAAAATATATACATAGATGTGTTTTGTTTCAGCTCTCCTTATAAATAATCATAAATTGTGCCATTAAATAAGAAAAGAGAGGTTTTAAACAATTTACATTTAAAATTTTTCAGGCGTTGTTAACTTGAATCCAGAGTACACTTAATACACCTGGCTTGAATCCATTAAAAAGAGAACACAGAGCCATATAGTATGTATTAAAGTACTAGTTAATTTTGGTCCACATTGCCACAATATTTTTAAATGCCATTTATTTTAAGATAAACTCTTAATCATTGTTAGTGCAATTTTCTTTATATACCTCTTTCACAATTGTCTGCAAAAACGTTTAAAATCTGTTATTTCCCAATTAAGATTGAAGGGAATATTCTGTTAAATGAAAAAAAAAAAATAGTTGCCGTTTGCTTGAGTCAAAAAGTTATATTTTGAGATAAAATCAAGTGCTGCTTGCATGTTAATAAATGAGAAAATTATATGTTACAATTATTTTTTAAGTCCCTGTATTCATTGTAGAGAAGAAATTTTGAAATCCTGACTCTTCCTTCATTGTTGTACTGGTTGGCCCAATTATCGAAGGGGTTTGAATTCGTTATATCTTTTATTTAAGAAATAATTATTAAATTTTTTTCAATGCAGTATATAAACGGGGAATATTTTTAGTTTAGTTATAAAAGATAATATCTCGCAAGTGGTGGCCATTTTCTGCTTCGTAAATTCGTGCTCTTTTCAACACATTTTCCATAACCATTCGCAAAACTTTAGGTGTTATGTTGTTTATTTCGTCGCGTATATTGCTTTTTAATTGCTGGATGGTTCTTGGCTTATTAATGTAGACTTTTCCTTTCAAATTAAAGGGCTCCGCGTTCCCCGGATTTAAACTAAAATCACTTGTACGCGAAATAATTCGTACACCAAAGAGGTCCGGTAAAAATAGTCATTGTGTCCCTTGCAGTGTGCGCTGTGGAACCATACTTGCGGATGGTTTTCCACGGCTGGCCTTAAAAAATTTTCCAACATTGTCCGATATCTGACACCATTGACGGAAACGGCGACCCCGTGTTTATTTAAAAAAAAAAATAATTATCAATTATCCTTTCCGAGGAAACATCGCACCAAACCATACACTTAGATGGATGTAATTCTCGCTGTTGAACTACTCTCGGATTTTCAGTAGCCCATATCCTGCAGTTTTACTTATTAACTAGCCCACTTAATTGGAAATAAGCTTATTCGCTCATAATTAAATTATGAATAAAATTATAATTATCTTCTGCTTTTTGCCGGAAAAGAAAACTGCATAATCAAGTCGTTGCTTGTTCAATTCTTGGACAAGCTAAATCTTGTATGGAAACATTCCTATTGTGCGCAAAATTCTCGGCAGCGACGTTCGTAAGAGGCCAAATTGTGTTGAACGTCTCTTGGTCCTTCTCCATCTTTCCGAAAACTCCTCTGTACCAGTTTAATATTGTCATCAGTGTGCACCGTTCGTCCTCTGCCAGCACCAGGAAAGGTTCCTTACTTCCCCTTGTTGTCGAAAATTTTTAACCAGACGGTTTATTGTTGACTCTGAGGGTCCAACCTGCACATTAAAATAACGACAATATGCACGCTAAGTCAAAACAGTGCATCGTTGATTTGAAAAATAAAGCTCAACAATTTGGGCACGTTGTTTAATTGAGCACTGCTCCATTTTAAATTCCCCATGTCTTCTTTACAAAATACCAAAAAAAAATTATAATAAAAAAGTTATAAGCAATTCAAACCACTTCGGTAATTTTGGGCCACCCAGTATTTAGTTCACAAGACTTATCCTGACGAGTTTCATTATAATTTTCACAAGCCTAGTCAAGGCATATTGATACAGGCAAGGCGAATTCATTATCAAGTGATAACAACACAAAAAGGCCAAGAGAATTTCAAAACACAAAAAAACAAATTTTTTGTTTACTTTTAATTAAAATTTTCTTTTTATTAATTTACAAGAAAGGTTTTAAAATAAATAAGTATTTTTTATTTATTACATAAATTTGTGTTAGTTTATATCACATGTTTGTGTTTTTTTTAAACATTTTTCACAAATTTAAATCACTAGGACTAACACAACAGAAATTTTGCATTTTCTGAATTAAAAACATTAAAAATGTTGTTTATTCAAATTATAAAATGTATTTTGCTTATTTCCCAATAAGTTATTGCACAAATATTATTATTTTTACAATTTTTTTCCACAAATTTTACCACTATTATACAAATTTTCAATCATTTAAACGTAAACAAGCTTTGACATTGTGCCGTAAAAATAAAACGATCAAAAAAAAAAATCAGCTGGCTTCTTAACATCACCTTAAAATGAATTCGCCTTGCATACAGGTATATGCAACGGCTTTCTGTCAAGGCCAATTCATATATCAGGGATGGAAAAGTTGTTATGTTAGGTTTAATTTAATAAACTTTGATTAAAAAAAGGATATATATTTGTGAAACACATTGTAAATTATGCAATAGAAACAAATATAAATACATAAATTTGGTAAATTTCTTATCAAAAAAGTGCTTTTAAGTTAATTATTTAATACCGAAACCAAAATCTCATTTTCCATCCCTGCATTAATAAATAAAATTAAGGCGAATTCAACAAATTTTGCCAGAATGTTTTCCTATCAGCTGGGCTGATAATTTCACCTGTATAAATTCGCCTTGAGCCTAGTTAAGTTCGTGCCTACATTAGGCAAATTTTTGTCATTACAAACGTCGAACTTTATATGTAAAAAAGCAATAGGCTTAAATTACATTAAATTAAATTTTCTATTGAGTTTGACGTTTATAGTTACAAAATTTTGACTAATGTAGACTCAAGAAAAACCTCATCTGTTTCTTGTTAACGTTTGAAAAATTCTGCAAATGTGTATTGTTTAAATAAGTTCTAATTAAAAAGAAAAATATAATTATTTAACAAGTAGATCATGAAATCAGGTATTTTGTTGTATTTTTATATAAATATATTCTTTTTATCTGTCAATTATCAAAGCCCCATAAGCCCCATTTTGCATTTAAATGTATTAACAAATTTTACTTACAAACATATGTATCTAAAAAACTACCTTGTTTGCATTTAGTTTGAATTAATTATAATATTTTTAAGAATAAATAATTACATGCATATTCATTAATGTACTTAAAATATTTAAAAATAGTTCGTAATGGTTTTAAATTCCAATTTCTGTATTTTGACTAAACTAAATATTAGAATTTTGAAAATTAAATTATATTTAAACTGCCTTATTTATGAAAATTATTAAAGGTTAATGTAGATTATAAAAAAAAGAATTTCTTTGACATTTTGATTTATAAATCTCTTATAAAGCTATTTTAATTTATTTAAATTAGACCGATAACACAAGGCAACAAAATTTAAAAAATTTAATATGCTTTTCAAACCACTTTGCAATTTTGATGTGTTGTGGTTCCAGTATTACAAATATCGTCCAAGTTTTAAATTCTATGGAGAGGTTTTTTTTAATTTTTTTTTTTTTAATTCAAGATTTTTTTAGACACTGCTCCACATAATCAATAATAATTCGAAAACGGTTAGTCCGATGTTCTTAAAATAAACTTTGAAAAATTTAAATTTTCATAGCCTTTAATCCGTTTATATATTGCGTTTTAAGCGGATGAGTACTTTCGAAGTTATAATAAAAAATTAAAGAAAAAAATATATTTTTTACATCAAAATAGCATTTTTTTTGTTTTCAAAAAATCATGAAAAATCGAAAACGGCATTGATCAAATTTATTACTTAATCGCAAAGCGACATGTAATAGCAACAAAATAAGATATCGATCATAAAAATCGGTTGATTCCTATCGAATTTATTCACAATTAAGTAATCTCGCTCATTTTCACAAAATTTTAGTTTTTTTGTTTGATATACATCAAATTGAGTAATTAATGATCTTCTCCTAGAAAAATTGTTTGTAAAAAATCTCTTTGACATTTTGGTGATTCTTAGAATTAAAAAAAAAAGTAATAAACAAAAGGTTGTTTAATTTTTACGATTGCGATAGCAAAGTTATAAACGCTTATAAATGTGCGTGCACGCTGAATTCCTACCTGTAACGGCTACCTGCAACGGATGATTTTTTTGCTTAGAATTCCTTAATATTTTTTTAAGATAATATCTAAGTTGTGTTTTTTAGCAGAAATAACTTTGACACGCCTACCATAGCGCCCACTTTTCACGTTATCTACTGTTAATAAAATTTAAAAGCTCATAAGACCGACAAAATTAGGGGTATGATGATGAAATTTGCTACAGATATGCTTCTAGTCAATGTCATTGTTATGCCAGAAAATGTAGGTGACACGCCTACTTTAACGCCTACCTCCCATATAACGGTTTATCTTAAATTAATATATTTTTATCTGGGGACAAAGTTTTTTGAATAATAAAGGACTATATTGAAATATCTAAGTTAAATTAATTAATAAAAGCTACATTGACACGCCTACTATAACGCCCACTTTTCACGTTATCTACTGTTAATAAAATTTAAAAGCGTCTAAAAAATCTTGAATTTTAAAAAAAAATTATCCATAGAACTTAAAGATTTAACCATTTTTGTACTTAGGTATCCATGATGCATCAAATCTATATAGTAATTATCAAACCCTTTTTTTGCTGTTGACCTGTGTAATCCTTACATAGTTTTTAAAATTTTTCTTTATATTTTTACTTTACAGAATTTATATTATAAATTTAAATTTTCTAAATATTTGTTTCAATTTATTTCTTAATTTAAGTTTTTAATCTAATCTAATCTAACCTTACTTTTACCCCAGTTGACACAAGCAAGTATGTAATTACTTGCAAGTAGTGCATACGTATTACTAACAAAAATCAGGTGAAATGTTAAAAAAACAACAATTTATTAAGTGGCTATACAGCACTGTGCAAATTTATTTTTAAAATGTCATCAACTAAACTTTTTAACAAAAATTACAGTGTTGAACGAATTAAAACAAACAATTGTGCTTTATTCGGCCGTGCCGAATCTGATAATACCCTTCACCATCTTGTACATAGGTATAATCCCTTATCATATCTTAACCTATGTTTCATGTTATACGCCATTTTTCTTTAATATTTCCGACGCCATCCTCGATTTTGAAGTTTTACGTAGTTATTTGTATTCTACTGGTCAAGCCATTTCATTTGATACCAATATTGAGGGGGTTCTATAAGTTACATTTTAAAATACCAGATTTGACCCATATATACATAAATTTATTGTCAGCCATTTTGTAGTGGCGGCCAACATGAATTTTAATTTTTTTATAGTGCTTATATTGTACTAGTGAAGTCCTTTCAGATGATACCAATGTCGACTCTCTCGGTTGTCTAAAAGCTGAAAAAAATTGATTTTCGGTTGTAAATTTTTGGAATATATATTTAGGTAGGTAAGGCTCGTGCAAAGTTACCCTCACCAGGAGACCATTACGGTTCATTGTGACGCCTTAATAGAGAGAAGAATAGAAATAGTTAGAATAGAAGAGAAAGAGAAGCAGACCAGTCCAGAGTCTCTGGCGGTAATCGAACCCGCAACCCCCAACCTGACTAGTCCTCTACTAACTAGTCCACCGGGGCACCCTATAACTTTACCGATTACAGCACGGCTTATACAAAATTTTTCACGGATAAATTTAGAGGCATTTTATATCTACATACATAAAGTAGCAAAGGTACATATGAATAATTCTATATCTGAAAAATTTTAATTTTTGTGGTAAAAATATGAAAAAAACAGAGGCAGTAGTGTTTATTTGCTCATATCTCAGAAATTTATAGGGCGATTGTGCTGAATTTTAATAGCGATCCAGGTCCGGATATTTCCAAAAGATTTATACCATCCACAGATTTGAGGAACATATGGTTTCTTCTAAAAATTGATTTCAACCAACACAAAGAGAGACCGACATGTTTTAATCGACTCCTTTATTCATAAGCTTTCAGAAAATATGTATATACTTTTTGGGTTCGGAAATGAAAATTGTAGAAATTACAAACGGAATGACAAAGCTATATATACCTTTTTTCACTGTGTGAAGGGTATTAAAATTAAAAAGCGAATGTAAAAACAAAAAAAGAAATTTAGAAAAATTTCTGGCTACGATATAAATTAATTAACTTAATAATTTTTTCTATATTTAACTTTTTTTCAATTTTACATTAAAACAATATAAAATGTAATTCAAAATAAATGGCGCTACTGCAATTGGTAACTAAGAATTTTTGGCGTAGAATACATATGTACGTCTTACCTTACGGTATAGGGAGTCATGTCAGATTGTTATTGTTGTAATCTTTATTTCATTGATTATGAGGAAACGGCGAGATAACTTTTTTTAAACAATTTTTTGTAAGTAAATGAAGATTTTATCTTTCGTTTGAAATACATTTCATATTGGTTGATATCTTACTAATATTTAAATTTCTTAAATGAAAATTGTTTAAACACATACACTCAAACATATGTGTGGTGTTTGGTTGAGTGTTTGAGTGTGTAGCGTGAACACAAACTATGCTGCTGTTTCAGTGTGGACACAAACCTTCGGCTGTTGTTTTGATTGATGAAATATTGAAATTTCGTATACATATTTACTTATGTATTTATGTGAATCAAAATGTTAAATGTAAATTTGAATTTAACATGTATATTATCAAAAGTAACTATTAAATAAATAAATTCATTTGCTTATATTATTTATCATTTATTGTTATATATGTTTTCTGTCTTATCGGCGTATTCTACGTTAAACTTAATGGCCGTGTCTCTGACACAGCCTGCAGGGACAGTCCGTTGCCGAAGGCCTCGGACAACTGTCTGCTGTTTTTTCATATACATTTATACATATTAATGCAAAAAATTAGCTGAATTATTTACCATGATTTCGTCAAATACTTGCGAGTTAACGAAAAACTGTGTATTCGACAACACTGTTTTTCGTCTTGTCACTTTACTTACCGCAAGTGTGAAAATTTTACTTGCTTCAAAATTCCATTGCAAGCTAAATCGCAGCTGGCAAAAGTGTGGTTGTGTTAGTAAAAAAGTGTTAGTGTATTGACTTTTTTTCACTTGCACTTGCATGTGGCAACGTAGAGATAGGTGTTGATATTAAGAAAAAAAACATTTCACAATGTCAATAAAATAAAAGAATTCTATGGCACCCTGTTGTATTCATTTTATCACACTGCTTATGTTAACAACAGAGTCGTTAAACAACTCAATCGGTGGGTTGCTTAAATTTTGAACTTACATGCGTATGTAGAAGAAAAAATGGAATAACATTGAAAGTTTTAGGCGGCAAACAAAAAAATGCTTTAGAAAACAGTTATTTGTTAAAATAATAATAATAAAAAAACAAACAAACATTTAGTATAAGTATTTAAAAAAAGAATAATTTCAAAAATCATATCATTATCTGCAAGAGTAAACGTAAATTAACATTTCAAAAACAATTAACCTTAGATATATCTGTGATTTAAGTTAGTAGTTTCAAGCCCTTATTATTTGTTTTATCATTTTATAATTAATATTATTTACTTAAATAAAAAAAAATAATGTTAATAAAATAAAAAAAATAAAAAAATATTTGCATACTAATACGAATACTAATATTAAATTAACACTGATTTACTTTTAACAAGTTTTTAATTCGTATTTTTTTTTTTAACAAAAAAAACAGATAATGTTGGTAGTTGTAATAATTATTTTGATAAGAAACTAATATAAAATCAATAAAGGATGAAACAAAAAAAATAAATAAAAATGTTCTTTTTTTATTTATTATTATGAATGGTAGAGTTCGTATTAGGATGGCATATAAAGTGGTGCGTAAAAAAAATTATGGGTAAAGGTGTAAAAACATTTTGCAAACATAATGTTTAGTACATATATCTGTGGCAAAATAAAATATCTAATTTAAATAGGTATAAAACGTCATTCAAAAACCGTGATTTAAAATCGTTAACAATCATGCGATTCTTTCAATAAAAAAAATTATTTTGTAAAACTTTTCTTAACATTTACACAAATCTGACAGATCTGTCATAAATATTCACATTTAATCTTCCCTATCATAATTTGACGGAGTGTTAGAACGCCCAACAATAATAATTGCTGGACTATACTGTTTTCACTAGGGTGGATATGAGCATGGAATCGTGTCATTTCATATAACATCAGGAGGTCTTTAGACTATCTGACGTTTTTAACGTTTTTCAAGCGTAGATACCGACCATCTAAAGGGCAACGGATCTTAAAATAGAACATGTGCTAAGGGTTATGGAGGTTTCTCTTCAACTTAATAACCAGGCGAATGTCAAGCCCCCAAATGCACATTACATCAAATGAAGGCTGAGGCAATATTGTGTTGTCAGCAAGAAAATTGCGAATGAACTTCGCAGCCCCAGTGGTCTACGAGTATGATTGTTAAAAGTGTCTGCATATATAAGTCACCTAAGGTTTTTTTTTTAACTTTTTTATAAAATTTGAGATTTTTGAAGAGGCTGCTCCATACATATTGTCGTAACTTTGGAACGACTTACTCGATTTTGTTTAACAATCCGTCTGAAAACTTAAAATTGTGCCAGCTTTAAGTTTTTCTAATATCATTTTCTGATCAAGCCTGATGGAGTTATCGAGGAACAAGTCGGAAAATTAAAATAAAAAAAAGTTATAAAAAATAGAACGCAACAAATAATTACCAGTTTTGGTACTTAATCTTAAAACTGCATTTATTAGAAATAAATGTTATTACATGAAAATTCATGGATAAATTCGTGTTTTATTCCCGATAAACTGAAAGTACCTAGTTTTGATATTCTTTATCAGAAATTAGTGTATATTTGCGAATAAACAGGCAATATATCCGTGCCGTGCCGAATCAAATAATATCCCTTACCATTATGTACTTAGGTATAATAAACACATCGTAGCTAACCTAGATTACATGTGACACGCCATTCGTCTTCATTACTTCCGACGCCATCTTTGACTTTGTACTTTTATATAGTTTACTGTATTCTACTTACACTATATATATTATACTATGCAATATATCGGGTGTCCCAACTAGAACGCAATTTTTAAATTTGGCGCCATTCGAAGTGTCATTGTTTGACATTTGAACAATTGTTATTGTTTGCTAGTAGAAGGTACGAGGTTAGTAAAAATGGAGCGCTACACGAATGAACAACGCATTCTCATTGTGAAATTGTTTTACCAAAATGGTGAAAGTTTTGCGGCTACAGTTCGCAAATTGCGATCAATTTGGGGTCACAATAATGCTCCAAAAGAGTCAACTGTAAAGAGATTAATGGATAAATTTGCCGAAACTGGGTCTTTTAGTGATTTAAAGACAACAACGCGCCTTCGACCAGGTCGATCGACCGAAAATGTCACAGCTGTACGTGATGATGTCGCTCAAACTCCATCCACCTCAATTCGACACCGAGCTCAGCAAATTGGTGTCTCCAAATCCACTATGCAGCGAATTTTGACGAAAGATTTGCATCTTCATGCATACAAACTTCAATTGACTCAAGAAGTGAAGCCAGCATGTCATACAGCCAGAGAAACAATTCAATTGCTGGATCAGTCATTTCCCGGTCGTGTTATTTCGCGTTTTGGAGACCAGAATTGGCCGCCTAGATCGTGTGATTTAACACCTTTAGATCTTTTTCTTTGGGGTTTTTTGAAGTCGATGGTTTACGCGAATAAGCCGACGACGACTCAAGCCTTAAAAGAGAAAATTGGAAGCTGCATTAATGAAATACCGCAGCATTTATGCAAAAAGGTAATTGAAAATTTCATTAAAAGATCGCGTGTGTGCCAGCAAAGCCGCGGCGGCCATCTGCACGATATATTGTTCCATATTTAACCTCATTCTGTCTTCTTTACGATATAAAGTTTCACGATTTTTTTTTTAAATATCTGTGTTTTATTTCAAATTTAAAAATTGCGTTCTAGTTGGGAAACCCGATATATATTTTTTTGATCCGCTATAGTCACCTAACTGCAAAAATCATAATAATTTCAAATTCTATGGTAAGGTTTTTTTTTTTTGAAATTAAAAAATTTATAAAAAACAGAAAGCAACAAATACTTAGCAGTTTTGGTACTTAAAATTAAAACTGCATTTATTAGAAGTAAAATAAATTTTATTACATGAAAATCCATGGATAAATTCGAGTTTTATTCCCGATATACTGAAATTACCTAGTTTTGATATTTTTTTTTGTCACAAATTAGTGAAAAGCTAAAAATTTTGTGATTTTTTTTAAATGAAAAATTAATTTGAAATTATTTTCCGACGTTAAGTAGTCCAGAAGTTAGATGAGATCTTAAAAAGTACCAAAGATAAAGTAATAGTGCTATATTCGGCTGTGCCGAATCTGATAATACCCTTCAATTTTATTTAAAAAATTTTATAATTTTACAAAAAAATATTTTTTTTTCCGACTTGTTCCTCGATAACTCCAAAACTGATTGCTAGATCAGAAAATGATATTATAAAAACTTAAATCTGGTGTAATTTAAAGTTTTCAGACGGATTGATAAACCAAATCGAGTACGTCGTTCCAAAGTTAAGATATAATGTATGAAGCAGCATCTTTAAATATCTCAAATTTTATAAAAAAAAAAATAAAAACAAGTAACAGTGCTATATTCGGCCGTGCCGAATCTTATATACCCTTCACAACGTGTAGTCATGCAATAACAATTGTTTGTATCACCAGTCATCTCATATAAAATACGTACATACATGTAAAAAACCTACCAAAAAAAATACAAAATTGGTTGAAATCAACTTTTAGAAGCAACTATATGTTCCTCAGATCTGTATATGGTATCAATCTCTTGGAAATATCCAGGAATGAATCGCTATTGAAATTTAGCACAATCGCCCCATAACTTTCTGAGATATGAGCAAAAAACCACGACCACCTCGTTTTTTTTCACAATTACAACAACAACATACATACATAGATACATGTAAAAAACATACCAAACAAAAAAAATTACAAAAAAAAAAAATATTAAAAATAAGAAAAAAAATAATAAAAAAAACTACAAAAAAAAATTTTAAAAAAATTTAAAAAAAAATTTAAAAAAATTTTTTAAAAAAATTTAAAAAAAATATAAAAAAAAATAATAAAATATAAATAATATATTAAATAAAATAAAATTTTTTTGGCTCAGCTGGGATTCGATGCCACATTTATTCTAACGTGTACGTATGCACGTATTTTATATGGGATGATACAAACAATTGTTATTGCATGACTACACGTTGTGAAGGGTATATAAGATTCGGCACGGCCGAATATAGCACTGTTACTTGTTTGAACATACACTGTCGTTTCAAATTTTTTCTATAGTAAAAAATTAAATAAAGCGATCGGCATGTGCAAAATTCCTACAAAAGCTCAAGGGCAGTCGGCATGAAACTACTTATTATATTACCTGCAAGTGTTGAGTGTTTTTTAACAGCTGTATATCCAAAAAAAATAAAATTAGATCAAACTATCAGACAAATTTTTAATGCATAAGTTTTTCTAAAAAACTTTTTAAGAAAATATACCTAGTTAAGTTTGTTTTATTTATACATATTTGAGCCGTTCATTTTGAAAGGGGTTCAAAGCCATTTAAAGTAATATTTATAGAGTGTAATATATTCTATACTTTTACATGCTAAAAGGCATCTTTATACTATTTTTTTAAATATGTATTTCAAGTGAATTCAAGCACGAACTTTAAAATATATTTACATAAATGTGAATGGACATACACAATTTAAAAAATTAATAGCTCATATATTTATTATCTTATTTGATAATCCCTTTAGATTTTATATTAAATATGTATATAAAATCCTTAACTGAAATTCTATGATTGTTTTAAAATTATTTTAATACATACATATTAAAAAACAAATCCCGAGATTTAAAATTTGTTCGTCATTCAGCGTGTATGTTGAAATCAGTCTTTGAAGACTCCCGACATCACCTACACCCGTGTGTAGTATTAAAACAAACTAAGAAAGATTTGTTTCAGAAAATTTTCTTTTATTTAAACTTTATTTTACGTTTACATATCACTCATATCAGGTGATAACATCCCTGCAACAAACACATACACAAACAACATATTTTTGCTTGGTTTTAATTAAAATTGTATTTTTATAAATTTACGCGAAAAGTTCTAAAATAAATAAGCATTTTTTTTTTAATTTGTGCTAATTTATATCACATATTTATGTTTTTTTTTTAATTTTTCACAATTTTCACAACTTTAAATTACAAGAACAAGCCCAACGGAAATTTTGCCTTTTCTGAATTACATTTAAAATGTTGTTTATTCTTATTATAATTTGTATTTTACTTATATCCCAATAAGTTATTGCACAAATATTAGTATTTTTACAATTTTTTTCACAAATTTTATCACTTTTATAAAATTTTTCAACTAACGCACATAAAAATTAATTTGAATGAAAACAAACTTTGACACGCAGCTGAAGAAAACAAACTCTATGGCAACCTTTTTTTCTTGGCAAACTTTTTCACAGTTGACAAAAAAAGCACTTAAAAATAAGAAAACAATAGTTGTTGTTTTATGAGTGAAAAACCACTTAACGCAAATTTAACAATTTTCACAAATTATGAAAAGTTTGCCGCGTAATAACTTTTGTTGCCGAGCCTTTTTTAAAACAACTTATACACCGATGAATTTGTGTTTAAGTCTTCTATCGACTGGTCTTAGTGCCAAATTAGCACACTTCTTAGTTTTTGAGTTATAAGCGAAGAGCTAGGTCACTAATATGCGGGTGCTTTAGTTATTTTTCATATTTTGCTGTGCGATAACTTTGAACGAAATAAATTTCGGGAAAAAATTACACCACTATAGATGAACATTTAAGTCTCCTTTCGACTGATGCTAATTTCATGAGATGACACTTAATAGTTTTTGTTTTATGAGTAAAAAACCATTTAACGCATATTTGACAATTTTCACCAATTCTGAAATTTTTGCCGCGTGATAACTTTTGACGCCGAGTCTTTTGCAAAACAACTTATACACCGATGAATTTGTGTTTAAGTCTTCTATCGTCTGGTCCTAGTGCCATATTAGCACACTTCTTAGTTTTTGAGTTATAAGCGTAGAGCTAGGTAACTAACTTCTGAAACTTTTTCAGTCGATAACTGTATTCAGCAATTCTTTTCTTCGAAGTTTATATATTTATGTTTTCTTGATTTAATCTTCTATCGACTGGTGCAAGTGCGATGTGACCACACCGAATAGTTAAATATTTGTGCATAAAAATTCAAAAATGTATACAGTCAAATCAATCTCGTTATAATATGCAAATGGTTAAAATTTCGCAAAAGACCAATACAAAATCCGATTATAGAGTCTTTTAGCTATTCGTTACCGTTTTTGTATTTTTAAATTTTTATTATTTGTTGATTTTATAATTAAATTAAAATATGCAAATTTTTTTTCATGTTTTCCTGATATGCATTTAGTACCTTTTTTGCAACTGTGAAAAAGTTTGCCAAATATTGAAAAAAAGGTTACCAAAAGTTTGTTTTCTTCAGCTCAATAACTTTGACATTGTGCAAAAAATAATCAGCTGGCTTCTTCACATTACCAGATATGAAATCGCCTTGGTTTACACAGAGAGTTTTTTTCACAACTTTATTTTTATATACGATTTGAAATTAGGATATATAAAACAAAACAAATTTCTAGCACAAGCAAGTGTGAATTGATTTTTATTACTTTCTCTTTCTCTCGCACACACTTTTTAAAGAAAAAAAAATATTTTATGCAAGAAAACTTGTTTATTGTAAATGCATATTGCAAGGTAGACAAACAACTTCGAAACTCGCGCTCAGCAACTTTTTAATTACTGTATCTGTATTTACAAAGTGTTCTAAATTTAAATGTTCTAAAATAATAACATAAAAAAATTTGACTGTTGTGAACGACCGTTCATTACTAAGTGTGATATATCAAATTTAAATTGCCGATTTTGCTAAATTTTTTATAACATATCTTTTTAACGGATATTGGAGGGACAGCTTACAAATATTACAGATAGCTCGGCTTAGCAGATTTTTAGCCAAACGCCGCAGGTATCTAAATGATAGCACAAAAAACATGCCACCGAGAGGGCCAATATGGGTATCAAGTGACAGACAGAGCGTGACTTGTAAAACTTTCAAAAATTAAAAATCAAAAATGGCGTCCTAGATCAAATGGCGAATGTATGAATCAAATATAGTAGTTACGGTTTTGTCCCCTTCATCCCCACAATGTTGGTATCGAATGACCAATTTTTTTTATACTAATTATATATATATATTTGTTTATCATAATATAAATTTTACGCTGCAAAAACCCTTTTGAAAACAAAACACAGTGGCAACCGTCTCAATTTTAACATAAACCAAACAGATGTTTAAAGTGTTTTGAAAATAAAAGAAAACAAAGACTACAAGTAGAATAATACAATATTGCACATATTAAAGGAATAATTAAATACTGAAAAACATTGTTAATTAGTTTTTTTATGTTTTTGTATTAGCAGTTTAACCACAAGGTGGCTTATGAAATTTTTTAAATAATTAAAAACTAAAATATTTTTGATTTAAACCTTTGTATTTTATAAGATTATATATGTATGTAAATATAAATACATACATATGTACATACGCATGTAGTTTCTGTTTATTGTTAATTAAATATGTACGTATATAATCTGATATAATTTAGAACATTTTTATATAAAAGCAAAACAAAAGGAATGCAATTATATTCTGAAGTTCTTAGGACCAATTTTTATAAAATTCAAACGATTTTATTAAAATAAGTGTGATATAAATGATTTAAACGTGGGAAAATGGTGATCTCTTGATACAAAAAAAACTCGTTATCAATGCAATGTTATTTCAATCAAGTTTCATGTGTTTATTTTACTTAAACAGATGCTTAAGGTTTTTAATAGAGTATATTTGTTATCAAGACAATCAACATTTAACACAGGCATATTAGTCCCATTACAACAGTTGACAAAACGTGGACTTACTAATCGGAACATCATAATGGATAAATTTGATTTGCCAAAGAGATTACAAGGCAGCACGCCAAGTGTTTGGTAATTTATGTGATATTTTGTGTACCTATAACAAAAAAAAATGTTTTTTTATAAAAATTTAAGGAATGAATATATTGCCTTAGCTATGCAGTATAAGCCATTGAATTTGGGTCAAGGTTTTCCGGATGATGCTGCACCTGAATATGTTACTAAAGCTTTAGCCGATATAGCCAACGATGCAAATCCATTGTTGCATCAATATACCCGTGGTTTTGTAACTTTAATTATTATCACTTTGTAAAAAAAATTATTAGAGGTTTTTATTCTAATAACAGGGTCACATGCGTCTGGTACAGGCCATAGCCAATTTATATTCAAAACTTGTACAACGTGAATTGAATCCTTTAAATGAGATTTTAATTACCTCAGGTGCTTATGAGGCCTTATATTCTTCTATTATGGGTCATGTGGATGTTGGTGATGAAGTTATTATAATAGAGCCATTCTTTGATTGCTATGAGCCCATGGTAAAAATGGCAGGTGGAGTGGCTCGATTTATACCCTTAAAACCGGTAAGTACATATTTGAATTATTTCAAATTTTGGAATTTAAACAATATTTCAAAAATAGTTTTTTAATTTTATCTAGATACTAAATTTTAATCCTTTACAAATATAATAGACTAATTCACAAGGTGTCCTAACGGTCGCATTGTCATAAAGTCATAATTTCCTTACAATTTTAAATGCATTTAACTGGTGCTTATACCAAATCATCAGTAGACCTTTTTACCCAAATTCATATAGACCAGCCTAACTCCAACAACCAAATAAATATTGAAAGATTAATTGGGAGCATATCCTGAATAATTGAGTAAATTATTAATTTTTTTTTTTTAATTATATGGCATTGTGAATGAGCCAAATATAAAAATATTGACTGCAAATGGTTTTGCACAAATACATTTTTTTAATGCTAGATTTGTAAATAAAATTTTACTATTTTTATTGTTTTATTAAATTACTTTAAGTTGTTGCGTTTCGGAAAAAAAAACATTGGTAGCCTGGTTGGTTTGTTTAATTTTGATAGAATATTGTTGTAAAACATATGCTTGAAATAATTTGAAAATATAAAATTTAATTATAACACATATTTACATTTAAATATGTATATACAATTGTTCTATTCTCTTTTATTAAAAATAATGTTCAAGAGCTTATATTTGCACTTGAAACATGAAAATTTAGTAGGTAACTTAAATGTCAATGAATAATATTCAATTTATCATTCTAGAAATTTAACGCGGTTAGGGAAGATAAAAATTTATATAAATTATGACATTTTTCTTTAAAATAAATGGTTAATATGTATATTCATTACTTTAATTTTCAGAATATAAGAACTTAGTGGATTTTGATCTAGACAAAGTTGAAAATACCACTGACAATTTTCTTTAAATTTAGAATTTAAGCACTATTAAAGTACATACATAAATAAGTATTGAATTAAAAAAATATTAAACAAATTAAAATTAATATGCATACTATAAATGGTTTAATACTATTGAACCATCTTTTGTTTTGTCACTTATATCATTAAAATTATAAGTAATAAAATATTTTGAGAAAAATTGGCAAATTTTTGTACATAATAATAAAACAATTATTTTTGTTATGGCATGCCTGTTTTTAATACGAAAATAATTGCCGAAATTGAAATTCAAAAACCGTTAATTTGTAAATTTTGCAGTTACGGTTTTTATTAACTTTTTTCAGACCAAAACCGATGGAACTATTTCCTCTGCCGATTGGAAATTGAATGAAGATGAATTTAAAAAGCTTTTTAACAGTAAAACAAAGATGATTATTTTAAATACACCCCATAATCCCATTGGCAAAGTTTTTAATTACCAAGAATTACAACTTATTGCTGATTTATGTAGAAAATGGAATGTTCTCTGCCTGTCCGATGAAGTATATGAATGGATGGTATTTGATAATGTGCAACATATACGCATTTGTACTTTGCCCGGCATGTGGGAACGTACTGTGACAATCGGATCAGCTGGTAAAACATTTTCAGCTACTGGCTGGAAGACAGGTTGGGCTTATGGTCCCGCTAACTTGATTAGAAATTTACAAATGGTCCATCAAAATTCGGTATATACCTGTCCCACTCCTTTACAAGAAGCTGTAGCTCGTGGTTTTGAATTGGAAATGAATCGTTTAAATTCAGATGAGTGCTTTTTTAATAGTTTACCACGTGAGTTACAGGTAAAGCGTGACTATATGGCTAAATTTTTAACAGAAGCTGGTATGAAACCGACCATACCAGAGGGTGGTTACTTTATGTTGGCTGATTGGACTAATTTGGGTGAGTTTTTGTACATTATTATTATGTATCTCGAAATTTTTAGCTATTTCATTTTACAGAAAATAAAATTGATATTAATTCTGAACCAGATAAGTATCGCGACTATAAATTTACCAAATGGATGACTAAAAATATGGGTCTTCAAGGTATTCCTCCAAGCGCCTTTTACACAGAATCGCATAAAAATTTGGGGGAAAATTTTGTACGCTATTGTTTTATTAAAAAACAATCAAATTTGGAAAAAGCATCTGAGCTTTTAGAAAAATTTAAGAAACATTAAATTGTATTTCTGTTGTGTATACCAAACTGTTATATCAATGAAGAATATATGTATGTATGTACAAATTGCAAAAACTTTTTTGTAGACTCAAATTTCGGATTTTAGAGAGAACTCATTGCATTGTAGCCATCAATGCACATCCAATACAAATGAGTAAAATAATCGTAAAATTAAATTCATGATTGGTAGGTATTTTTTTGATTATTTTGATTATTGAAATATTTTATCATATTTTGGGGGTCAATTATAATTCTGTAAAATTTAAAAGTTTTGGTAGGAACGGTTAACTCTAGTTTTGCGTAACTGGGAAAAGTTTTTGCGTTTTATTCATTTCATATGGTTGTAAATAAAACTAGCCTAGTAAGCCAAATTTTTAACAGATTTAGCTCTATGAAAAAAACTTTTTTAGCCTAAATTTGAGACATTCTAAAGAATGCTATAAAAATAACTAATCAAGGTTCAACCAAATATCGAATAAAAGTGCGACATTACTAGCATAACTTTAGCACATTTGTTTTGGTTCATATTTACGGCTTCTAAAAACAACATATTACTTACCATATCGACCCCTGTGAGCGAAATTATCGTATGTCATAGAATCAAAATTTTACAGGAGTGTTTTTAATCCTTTTTAATAAATTTAAACGTAAATAACAGTGTTACTTCATAACTAAAACAGTTATCGCTATATTTTATCAGCAGATGGATTATAGATGTAGAACCAATTTGCATAAAAAAGTCAATTTATAGAAAACGTTATATACGATAACTTCGCGCACAGGGTGTCGATATGATTACATAAATGAATATGCGCAGATATAATTTAAAGAAAATTTTTAATATTTTATTAATAAATTTTATGTTGCGGCTTTTTATTTCAAAACTGATGACATATAATGTCCAAATTCAAATTTGCTTTCATGCCGCATAGATCTTATTTTTAATGTTGTTGATATAAAGTAAGTCACATAGACATTTGTGGAATATTTTACATATCGTACACAGATTTAAGGGCCAATTCTGGTTTGTCGTAGTTTAATTCCTCAGGAGTTGGAACGCCCAATTCGGTGAGGGTGGGACGTATAGAGTTGATAATATAGGGATAGATTTCATCGGTTTTATCACCGCATTTATCTTTAACTCCTTCTAACCATCTAATAGCTAAAGCAATGTCATTGACTCGACGGCACGCTTTTAAACCAGCCTCCACAATTTTGGGGGCAGGTACCAAATCCATACCCAACAAATCGTTCATACCTTTACGTACCTCCCATCCATCGATATCGGAGCGACTAAAATAGTCTTCATAACGCTTATCAAACTCTTCTGCTGGTATATCGTGCCCATGAAGAGCACGTACAGCACCAACACGTCCAGTTACTCCAATGGAGCTACGTAAAACGTTAGAAATTTGACTGGCAGCAAGACGGAACATTCTATATTTATTTGATTATATATAAAAAAGAAAATATAAATTAATTCTAAATGGCATGAAAAAATGATTAAGTAATCGCTTAACCTGAGTGTCGTTGCCTTGTTCTCGTTAAAAAAATTTACACAGAAAATAGCAAAACGTCAAAAGCTCATATATTTACAATCAACTATGAAAATCGAGTAGAATAAAAACAGGGTGTCTAAAAGAAAACTTAAAGTTGCCCAACAGAAGATACGCAAGCTGACATATTAACAAAATGTTAAATTCAAAGTATATTTACTTCAGGTAGACGCATCGTGTAATTTGTTGCTACAAAAAACTTCCTAAATTTCAAGACAAACACATAAACAGCTGATAAAAAGAAGTAGCAAAATGTTAGTAAATAAAAAATATTTATGATACAAAAACAAAATAAATTTTGTTAATAAACCGATATCTTACAGAACTACATATTTTCTACATTGACCAGCTAGATATATAAGCATAAACATGGACGCCATCAACCGGGGTCTCCACGTAGCAATATTTATTGCCCTAAATTTGAATGCGTCTATAAAAATGGCAATGTGTTGACCGCAATTCGTCATAAGTAACAATTTATTGCGCACTAATTGCTTTGCTCATTGTTTGAACAATTATTGCCGCAATAAGCTATCAAAATCGTTACATATTCTTTGAATTTGTTTTTATTTATTTATTTATTCAATGCAACAATACAAAGCCTTCCAGGCCAAATCATATATATGTATTACTTAGTAATAAAGAACCTAAGTTATTAGATTTAATTTGTACATAAATTCATATAAAAAATATAAAATACCAAAAATGATTATAAAAATATATGTATGTAATTATATTAGAAAAAAAAATGTCAGATTACTAATTACAAAAGCACGAACTTAGATCCCCAGCCTCAATAAAAAGAAATAACAATTAAGCAGAAACGAAGGAAAATGAATATAATTTTACCTGATAATAATAACTTAAAGTGAGATTATCCAAAAAATCAAAAAAGTTGAAATTAAAATAATAAATTTTATAAATAAATTACTTGTGCCGTGTTCTCCACCCAATGAAAATATGCACGCTTTAACAATAATGTGCCGTTATTATATCGACTTTTTTGCTAATGTTTGGCAATAAAAATTGCTACGTAGGTTAGTATATTTTGAAATTTTCAACATATTAAAAATAATATTTGTTTAAGAATAGGGGAACTTCTATATGACTTCTCACTTGACATATATTTGTACTTAATTTTGCATGCTCTGATTTCTTAATCGTTTCCAACTCACATTTTAAGATCCATAAACTAAGAAAATTGATTGAATGATTTCTAAATCCCTTATATGATTTTTTATTAACCTTTGTTCTCTTTTCTTAACATTTATTAAAAATAATTAAAAATTTCATAAGCATTGTTAAGTTTTTCAAGTCCCTAGGTTAACAATCTCTACACTGAACCAAAAACCCATTATCAAATCAAAAAGTTTGAGCTTGTTTTTCATTTCAGCCATTTCTTTACATTATTTTTAAACCAAGAATATTATTATTTATTTTACAATTTATAATTTATACTTTTACAGCGATAAAACATTTTAAATATCTCACGCTGGTGCAGGCGATGTCGGGGGCTTAAAAAAGTAGATTTCAAAATACACACGAACAGAACGACAGACTGACAGGGCTTAGTCGACTTTCCTATACATAAGCTTTCATAAAATATCAGTGGCTATGTTAACATCAAACGCCCCCACGCATGAAACAACAGGCTTGCACAAATGTAAAATGAAGGAGTATGAGAAAATTTTTGTTAAAAAAATCGCTGAATTACCATCACTGGAAAATACGAAAATGCTTATAAAAAGAAATTAGTACAATTTTTATGCTAAAAGAGGAATAGGGTACAAATTTCATTCTTCTAGCCACACAGAAAGAAAACGACAAAAGGCGTTGAATTATTTTCAATATACGTTTTTTGGTCCGGTAGAATAAAAGAACTTAATAATTTATATACCAAATATTAATATAAATCCTAAAACTTTAAAATGGTGGATCAACCAGAAGGGTACGTATACATATTTAAGCCAAAATAATTATCTTTATATGGTTAAATTAATTAATGAAAGATGTAAGCATGGTATAATAATGCACATACACCACATTGAATTTATTCAGGGCGGTAGATTATTTAACTCTGAGGGTTTAGATTTTTTGCTTTTTTTTTTTTAAATATGCAGATAAGGTCTATGCTATGGTTATTAGTGAACCCAAATAATTACTAATGGTTAATTTGGCTTTCAAGAAACGCGTGTTTTTTATATTGCATTTGTGTCTTAATGGCCCGGCGTTTATTATGTACAATATATTAGCTTTTGTTTTTATACAAATTGAATTTTTTGGTTTTAAAAAGAAGTAACTTTTATTAAAATTTAGTTTAGTTATAATAATGTGATATAATCTGAGGTAACTTGGTTGCAATTAAAGTTTTTAATTCAATAGTTTTAGGTTATGTATAGTCATTAACATTTACTCTCGAAATTTTGTTTTAGATGTTTTTATTTTTTGTGTTTCGTACTGAATTTTATCTTAGTACGACGAGGATGCCACATATATAGAATTTGTTTATTGGCTTAAACGGGGGAAAGCTTGTTTTTAATTTTTGTTTTTCGTAATTATATCCTTCACCTGTGCTGCCACCGGTATATATAGCTTTGTATAGCTATTTGTCATATTGTCGTTCGTAAATTATTGTGTTCTATGTGACATATAAAACCTATACATATAGAACACAATAATTTACGAACGGCCATATATCAAATATTAATTTCCGATGTCAAAGCTTATTATTAGGGGAGTCGATCTGTCCGTATGATGTTTTTTATCCGAATTGACTTACCTTTGAAATCCAGCACAATCGCCACATAAACCTGTTAAAGGGGCAAATGAAAAAGATTCCCCTATAATTTTGTTCCCTATAATTTTTCAGTAATGATAAAAAAGTAATTTTTATTAAAACTTATTATTTAACAATATTTTTGTGGTGTGGGAGTTTACAAATAGTATTGCAACAATTAACATCTGATTAATAAAAAAAACCGTTAACACGGTAACGCAAAATTGTCTTAAAAATTATACAAATTTTAAAACAATAAAATAGGTCTTGTACAGTTTCAAAATTTTACGTTCCGAATTTTTAGTTTTTATCTAGAAGATAAGTGAAATCCTTTTTTAAATATATATTTTGTGTAATTTAAAATTGTTTGTAAAGTTTTTGCAGTTATAGGACCAGGGGCCAAATTACTGCATTCGATCATGATCGAAATTTTACTCGAACGGTCGAGTTTGCTGTGCTTTAGGTATAGAGATTCGTATAAGAAAGTTTCAATTTCGATCATGTTCTTATGTCGTAATTTGCCCCCAGACTTAAAAAACCATGTGTCATATTCGGCCTAATACACATTTTTATAGAAGTGTTTTATTTATTATAAGGTTTAATAAACCACAGATGGTTTATTAAAGAGTACAGGGCACGGCTACACTCTTTTCAGGCTTCTTAGTTAAATGAAATTACTATTTAATACTTACCTTGTGATGAATTTGGTTTCATTAACTATCAATTTGAGAAAATAAATGATTTTTTTATATATGATTTTAAATTTACCATATTACAGAACTGTGCCACCACCAATTTCGTGGGCCCAAAGAAATGATCTTTTGTACGTGATCATCGATGTAGAATGCAAGGATATTGAACATACGTAATTTTTCTATTTAAAATTGTTAATTATTTTTAATAACGTGCTCTTCTTTTTTATACTAGCGTCACAGAAAATACTTTCGTATTCAAGGGTACCAATGTACTTGATGCCACTAAAAAATATAATGTCACATTGAATTTCCTAAATCCTGTTAATCCGGAAAAAGTCACATGTAAAAATATTGGTAGATGTATTGAATTCACCATCTACAAAAAAGTATCAGGTCCCTTTTGGAAATCACTAACCAATGATAGTTTTAAATTGCATTTCCTTAAAGCTAACTTCAGCAAATGGAAAAATGAATCCTGTGATGAAGATGGTAAGCGAATAACATAAAAAAATTTAATCATTAATGAAAACATATTTTTATATATGTTAAACAGAATATTCAGAAATGGACCAATTTGGTAAGTGCTTTAATGACGTACTTGGTGGTTCTGACATGGAAAATAAATTCGATGACTTCAATGTCGACGATGACGATGATTCAGATGACAATATTCCAAGTCTATCACAAAATGACGAAGATGACAAAAAGGATGTTGAAAAATAGTTTAACAATTAGTGTTAAACTTCTATATTTTTAAATACTTTTCTTAATATTAGCATGAACATTAATTAATTGCTTCTTAAAACAAAGCAAAAACAAACAATTTAATTTGAAATATACTCTTATGGAAATATGGAAAAAAAAGATTATTAAAAACACAAATACATTTAACAAATAACGGTTACTCCAAAAATTTAAGAATTATAAAAATCCTTAAAATTATCTTTCAGCATTTTTTCTATGTAAATGACTTGAAACGTACACTTTATATACATATACTGAACAATAATACAAAAATGATGTTGCAAATATTACAAATATGTATACACATTTTTTTATGGTTTTTAGCATTTTATTTTTTTTTTTACAATCCATTCAATAAACATAAAAGAACAGGTTTGAAAACAATACCAAAATTCTTATTAAGTTTACGTTTCCTGTACATAAAGGAAGATAATCTCATACGATTAAGAGTTATTTGCATATAAAAATTTAATTTTATAAATTAAAAAATAAAACCATTTAAAAGATGTCTTTTTATTGTTTAGACAAATGATTGAAATGAAAATTATAAATCACCCATATTGCAGTTTCGACGTTTTTTGAATAAACATCTGCTTGTTTCCGGTATAGGAGATTCTTCTTGTTTTACGCAAATTAACGATAAGCAGGCTATGTTATCACAAGACTGCTGAAAATACCAAAAGGATAATGTTGACTCGAAAACGACAAATGAAAATCGGCAGTTTCTATCTAGAGGGAGGATTTTTACATAAGCTGAAAGGCCTTTTTTTTAATTTGCAACCCTTAAGGGGAAAAAAAAAACTAATTTGGTACTTATTACGTACTATATGTAACTTCTAAACACAAAAAGTTAGGCACTTTTCAGATTCGCATGTATAAGGAAAAAAATTTTCCCCCTTTTTGGTACTTTAAAATATTCAATAGAACATAATTTTACAGTTATTATCGCCTATAGACATTTATTTAGGTAAAATTTTAAGACATTTTAGGGGGACAAAAAACATTAAAAAGGGTAAATACTGGAAAATAAGTATGTACATATACTTCCTAATTACACAAGTATACACGGTTTTGGAGCTGAGCAACTACAAGTTGTTCCTAAAGCTATTTGTTTTCGTTCCGTTTTTCCAGATTGGTTCTAGTTTTCGAGATATTGCATAATTACCGTTATTTGCGTTTTTAAAAAGATGATGTCACTTAATTGTAAATATCTTCAAAAATATTTGTCGGTTTATGTAATTATTATTTTTAATGGAAGATAATAAAATTGCTAAAATAACCATGGGTCGTTTGTGAAGATTAGTCAAGAAATGACGGTGTTACAGTGGACACAATTTCAAAAATCATGAAAAATTTGATATTTCGAAATTTTGCTCTTTTAAACTAATTTGTTTTACACCAAACAATTAAAAATTGTGCGGTTTTATTACATAGGACATTAGTTTATTTCAATACGAACATTTTGCGCCGAACAAGACATAGATTGGTACAAAAATTCCAAAGCTACAGAAGTTTTAGTGAATTAACCCACTTTTAGCTTCCAAATAATTGGCGGTTATATATCGACAGCAGCAGGTTAAACTTTGTTGCACAAAGGTTATAAAAAGCAGTTAACGTAAGAGAATCGTATGAGTCCATGTCTGAATAACTGTTGCATGCGAATACGCACCATTTCGTGTAAGATAACAAAACGGGAGATTAAAATTTTTTTATTCAATAAAAAGTGATTATTTAGAAATGAAGAGTCTTCGAACTTGATTTCTGGTTCTGTAAATAGTGACTTTTGTTTCAGTGTGAAGACAGTTCCATCCTGATGCGAACAATTCTGCTTTTTGTTTCGATAAATCCAAATCACCAATCAAGTCATTCAGCACACTGTGCGATATTATATGTATGTGTTTCTTCCATGTTAAAATCTTCGGTAGGTGACGAACAGTTTGTTTGTTGATATAGATCCACCAGCATAAAAAAGTTAGTTCTACGTACATTGACATCGTATTATGGAACATTTGTTGCACGACTTTTGAGTTGGTTGACCAAAGAGCAAAGAAGAATGGGAAAGGGTACAATTTTATGTAGATGCAATTCTATTTTCTTCTCATTCGCTAAGAAGTTTGCTATATGAACGTATAAAAGAAGTAAAAGTGGACACGAATGCAAATTTAAAAAAAGATTTTTAAAAAATGTTGTATAATATGGACGAGGACTAATTAGAAAAGAGTACAGTTAATTAATATATTTACATATGTATATAAGCACATGATCTCCAATAACAGGTTAATATTAAAATCTTGAGTGTTTTTACTTAAATTGAATCTCTTTAAACTCCGTCCTGCAAAATCACATCTTCGTTTTGCTAGAAATACTTAAAAAATTTTCCCTCTTTTAAAAAAAGCAAGTGTTTGTATGTGGCATCTTTTTGTAAGCAGTTTTTGTATTTTACTTTTGGCAGCCCTTTTTGTATTGTCATAATAAACTTGACATAGCAACCGCAATTTATCACTATTTGTTTTTAATTTTTTTTGCCGGTCTGGAATTTTTTTTATTAAAAAGCACTTTCTTAAAATAATGGTGAGTTTTATTTAGTTTATAATAAATAATAATTATAAATTGGGCCACTTGAAAACTTAACAAAGTAACAAATTCTGTTGCAGAATTTCAATTGTAATTTTTCTAGCACAAGTCTATTTGATAAAACCAATTTATAAATTTTTTGGAATTATCGTCATGTCGAATTGGAATTGTATCGGTTTAATTTTTTTTATTAATATAGATACCAAGGCGAATTTATTTATCAGGTGGTAGTAATTCTACAACAAATACAACATTAAAAAAACAGGGTTTTTTATTGTTGCTTTCGACTGTCGATGTGTCAAAAACTACATGGTTTTTGTTTGTTTTTTTGCGCGGGAAGGAGTAATCTATGTAAACATAAATAATATTTGACAATTCAATCATAATTTTTGCAAATAAAAAAGTAGATCAGCTGCGTTGTCAACACCACCTGATAATGCATTCGCCTTGATAGGTACCCAGCAAAAAAAATTGGAAGTAGTGCAAAGCGAATTACATTTACAAGACTTCTACAAATTTAACACATGAAATATCCGATTCTTGTCACCAAATATGCATGAGTTCCATGCACTTATTAGAATGGAGTGCAGTTCATTAAAATATTCATGTAAACACATGATCTCCAATGACACGCTAATGTTAAAATCATTAGTGTTTTCACCTAAATTTAATCACTTCGTCACCAGTTGAACCCCTGCAAAATCACTTTTTTGTCATAGATTTTTTTGCTGGGTACTTTAATATTAACAAACTTTGATATTTAGTAACAATTCTTTTTGAATTGTTTTTTTTTTTTTTTTTACTTCAGTAACAGTATTGGTAACCGCCAATATTGGTGAAAATAGTGAAAATGTTTTTATATTTGTAGGTACATATTTAAAATACTTTGACTTTTTATGTATCAATTAAATAAATTTTTTACATTTAGTTACTCGTACGTTTAAGTTTAGTAGTGTAAGTTTTAGTAGGAATAGAGATTCTAATGGGAATTAAAAATTACGATCTTCTGCGTATGTTATAATTTGCGCCTTAAAAGGTACGTATAGGTATAATGTTTTCATATACATATATAACACCTAATCTGGTTTCAAAAATTTATTACACTTAGAAAGTGTATGCAAATAATACCTTTTCAGACATCTTTCAACATCAAAAATAATTTTTTTTTTTAATTTTGAAAAAGAAACTGTTTGGATCAAGGTATAGTTTATGGAAGCCTAAATTCAACAGATGAACGTCAGCTTCTACTTTTAATGTCACAATTTCAAACATTCTCTTCTAATGTAAATATTATATAAAAAAATTCAATCGAAAAATCCACTTCGAATTGCTATCACCTTATGTACTTACACCATGGCCTGAATATTATCGACGTTATGTATAATAACAAATAATGTAATATAAATCGTTTTACTTGCAATTTGAAAAAAAACATTTTAGCGAAGTTCAAATGTCTCATAATAAGAGCCAACATTTGATAGTGAACGAAATTTAAAAATGGCTTAAAAATATTTTGTTATTCAATTGTTTAAGCCATATTAAAATTTAAAAAAAAAAAATTATGATAATACGACATGATAGAACCTTGTGAATCCAATTATTGTTTTTATTTTTAGTAATAATTGTAGGTAGGTATTTTAAATTCTTTATTTTGAGATACATACATATGTACATATTTTATTTTATTTATTCAACGCAGCAATGCAAAGCCTTTGTATGTATTTGATAAATTCGTAATAAGTTGTTTTCTGTTTTAAAGGCAAATCGATATGTTAGACGACTATCTTTTATAGCTGAATGGTATCAAGAAGAAGCTGCCATTATAAGAACATTTTCGATATTGTACTACGTTCCAGATAATGCTATAGAAATTGTAAGTAGTAGTACTTAAATGAGGAACTATATATAAGTGTGTCTTTTTTTGTGTAGTATGAGCAACGTAACAAGAAAACATTTTTAAGGCGCATAAAAATGCCCGACTTATCGGAAAGAGATTTTTTTGTGGGTTCAAAAATCAATATATTTGGTAGACAATTTGATATAGTAGATTACGGTGATGAGATAACAAAAAACACTTTAGCAAAACATCGAAAAAGGTAAAGGGAAATTAAACATTTTATTAGATTTTTTGTTTGACATACAAGTTTTTTTTTTTTTTTTTGCAGAACTTTTATATTATTAAAAAATAGTATACTACAACATTTGGGACTGATATTATGTTCTCTTATCGATAGTAATTTCAGCATAAGTAAAGGATTAATGGTACAATTCACTGCCGATCAGGTTAAGGATTTTTTAAACGAACGTAATAAAGAAGATATGCAAACGTCGTAAGAGTTTTTTTTCAATATCCTTAGAAAAACCTTTAACAAATAAACATATTGAAAAATTCTATTAATTTTTGTAGAGTACTTATGAATCAGCTTTTAGTGGGGCCTTCTATTGGTTTTGAAATAATTGCCGAAAACGCTGTAGAAAAAATCAATTTTTGTGTAAATCAATCTCAAGATTGTGATGTGCCAAAACCCCTAAAAACCTTGTTTGAAAGGGAAGATATACGCAATGGAATCTACTGTTCACAGAAAGATGACGATGTTGGAAGGGTAAATATTTAATAATTAAGTTTAATGAAAACATAATAGAAAACGATTTTTAATTTATTTATTTTAAAATTAGAAAATATTTCCAATTTTAATAATTTATTAGTTCTAAGAGACATAAGTTAAAAGTTATGTTGCCTAAAAAAACTGCCTTTATGATTAAAAATAAAAATTTAAAAAAATATAAAATTTTATTACTATTAAGTATTATGTATATATTTCCAGGACATTAATTTCTTTTTCGATCACAAACGTGGCCTACAAATCGCAGTGCAATTAAAAAATTCTACTTTAGCTATTATTAAACCTCATGCTATTAAAGAGGGAAATTTAGGAAAAATTATATCAGAAATCACCTCAAATGGCTTCAAAATTACGGCTTTAAGAATGCATATTTTAGAAAAGGTCAATTGCAGTGAATTCTTTGAAATTTATAGGGGAATTATACCAGAGTATATTGTAAGTTTGACTTGAAATTTCATATGACAACTATTAATGGAATTCAATTTTTCAGTCTATGGTTGCTCAGTTAGCTAGTGGTATTAGCATGTCATTGGAAATTGTTTCTAACGATCCAAATAAGAATAGTTATGAAGAATTTCGTAAATTCTGTGGACCTATGGATCCGGTATGCTGTTTTTTTTTATTATTTTTTAGCATTTCCCTAAAATTTTATTTGCTTTTTTGAATTATGATCTATTTTTAACTTTTTTGCAATAATTATTTTTTTTATTTTTAGGAAATTGCAAAACTCTTACGGCCTCACACTCTCCGAGCTAAATATGGCTCTAGTAAAACCCTCAATGCCGTCCATTGTACCGATTTGCCTAATGATGCTCTATTGGAAGTACAATATGTATTCAAAATTTTAGAATAATTTAATTACACAAAGCATTCCTGTCTTATTAATTATTTTTACATTTATATATTTACATAATGAATTTTAGTTTTATAGAAAAAATTAAAAATAAATAAAAATAAAAAACTTGTTTAATGCAGTTTACACTTAACAAAGTATACACAAACGTATGACTTTTTTATATTTTTCAGCATTTAAATATTTTCTTAAGAAGTTTGATATTTAGGAAGGTTGCAAATTCAGTTAAATTTGCCACTGTATATGCTTTGTTAAGTGTACCCTGGTTTAATGCTTATTTCTAGTAACAAAACGATATTTTCCTATAACTTATTTATTAGAAAAAAGTTTTTATTTAATACTACGATTACATTTAATTACACATCAACAACTTGTGTATTATTACTTGTGCTGGGTGCATCATCTCTCAAATTACAGAGTGGTGTCGTTTCTCTATTTAAGACCACCTCCAGGCAGTTTTGACTAGCATAATGATTACCCAAGCGCTCCTGTAAACTATAATCGTATGCCAAAAAGGTATAAATAACAATAGCTACAATCATCAGTATGGCATAAAAGAAAAATTCATCACTTTGGGTGCGAAAAATGTTAAATTGTGTTATTATGACCACAATAAGATTACCAAAGGCATTATTGAGAAACCAGGCAGCAGTGACTACAGATTTCATGGAAGCAGGAGCCTAACAAAAAAAAAATTTATTGAGAATTTTTTTCATATAAATTTTTTTAGCAATAACTTACCTGTGTAAAAGCGAATTGTAACCCTGGTATGGACAACAATAGCTCGCCCAGCATTATTAATAAAAATTGTGGTATTTGCCATAATACATTAACGGATTTTGAAGGCATTGACTTAAACGGTAAGGATATTTAAAAACAATAAATCATTTTTGACAGCAGGAGATTACTTACTAATATATATCTTTGCAACGCTCCAGCGCATATAAACGAAAATGCTGAAAATACTCCACCCAACGTTACGCTTTGCAGAGGCTGAAGTTCATAATCAAAACAACATTTTAAACATGGTTTAACTAAATATTGCCACAGGGGTATCAAGATGAATAGAAATATGGGTCCCATTGCTTTGGCCTGATCCGGTTGTATGGTCACTTTAGGAATGATGGTAGTATTCATTAGAGATGCCTGAAAAGTCCAACTGGAATCTTGTTGTGCCAAGAGGGAAAAATATATGGGTAGTGGAAGGAATAGTTTGGCCAGCTAAATTAAATATAACAAAATTTATGATTAATAAAAAATGTTCAAACATGCATATGTATGTATGTATGTGTAACAATGGTATTTTGTTAAAAAAAAATTAAACATTTTAATTTAAAAACCTATTTAGCTAGTTGAATGTAAGTGAATGAAACATAAGTACCATTTAAGCATTAAAATAATTTTTTAATTATTATTGTTCTTTTTTTTAAACTTATTAGTTACTAACAGGCAATTTATAATAAAGATAATAAATTCCGTTTGGAAGTGAAATTGAAAAATGTTCAGCAAAAACTTTAAAATATTCAGTAAACTAACTGTCACTTTACTCTCTCAATTTGTGTAATCATTTCCTGGATTTTGTGTAAACGAACGCAATCCAGTAAAAACTGTTGAAAAACTTTCACAATTAAAAAAAAAAAAAAAAAAAAAAAAAAAAAAAACATTTTAATAAACCTAAATCATTTTTTATGAATACGGCAGTAAAACTTTAGCAGCCCGCCCCTACATAAGGCAAATTTATTCATCAGGTAGTCTTGATTCGTCAGCTGATTATTTTCTTCGTTACTTATTTTAAATTTGTCAAAATCTATAGATAAAAAACAAATTTCTCTCACCATATTTTTTATTTTAAATGTCAAACTTCATACATAAGAAACAAAAGCAAAAAAATGCTCTCCGAACTGCAATTACCTGATAGCCCCTTCATAACATTTGTACATACTTGTACTAAATAATTGTCAGTTTCGAAAAGTTTGTAAGCATTTAGAAACAGTTACTTTTAAATATCATATTTTACTCTCACCTTTAAAACTTTAGCAACATCGTTGACAAAGGTTTCATCATACTTTCCCACCGCATAGTGAAGCCAATACGTGTGCTTTATTTCGCCAGCATTTTTCGACCATTTCCTTGCCAACGCATGCTTGATACAACCATAGAACTTAAGTAATATATTTTCTTCATTCAGCTTTTCGTCCTTATAATACAACTTGCCAATATTAAAAGTTACTTGTAGGAAAGGACGTGTTTTAAAAATAAAAATGTTTAAATTATAATTTATTTGTATATATCGAAAACACAACTTACACCATGCCACAAAAAACGATGTACCCAATGTACCAAATACTGCCGGATAACAGCCAGTTTTATTGAAACAGGTAGTGTTGGCTCTTACCATGGGTGGTAAAATTTTGCTTAAAAATATGCCAACATAATAGACAAAGTAGTATAAACTAAAATATTCGGCCAGTTGTTTGGCCTGTTGCGGCAATTGAAATTGTATGGCACCCAAAGAGGTTAAACAGGCACGAGAAGAGCCATTGCCAACGGCTATAAATAGCAGTGATACGAAAACTAAAAAACTGAAGAATACAAATAGAACAAAATTGTCTTTTTAAATTGTTTAAGTTAGTGTACAGCAAAATCAATTAAAATTCAATAGAAATATGTATGTAAATGAAAATATTTTGTGTTTTAAACGATATTGTTGAAACGTATTAAGCAAGTCATATCCATAAGGTACTCGTGTCCAATCAGCTGACTGTTTTTTTATACAATTTATAAGCGTTACTAACATTTTTAAAAGTGTCTACATTTGTCAAAATTAATTTTTTTAATTTTATTATACAATAAATAACTCGCAGTTTCAGTTGGTTTGAAACGTTTAAAAAAATACAAGACCATAAATAAAAAGGTTACGCTTTAAAGTTGTTTAAAAATTATTATAATTAAAGAAGAAAATAAAAAAATTGTGTGACATATGCCACCATATACATATATAGGTATGTATCAGAGATCTGTAACGAATACTCATAAAGTAAGTCAACTTGGTTCATGATTCATTATTTCGTTGATTTATACGCATTCATACTTATTGAAAAGTCTTCACTACTTATACTCACTTTTAAATTTTAATAACAGTTGTGGATTGTTAAAAAACTAGACAATTTAAATTTATCAAAATTATACAAAAACAACAAGCAAAAATAAAGTGCTTGCTTTTATGTCTGTTTAAGAGATTTAGATTTTGTTTTTGCGTATTATCTATCTTTCAAATTTAAGTGAGCACCTAAAAACGCAGTTTTTTAATTTGTTTTTAATTTTTAAATTTAAAAATTAAATAGTAATACTTGCAAAAATTTTATATTACACATTGTAAAATTGCAAATTTTCTGGCGGCCAAAAAATATCTTGCACTCTCCGACCTGGCAACATTGTTTTTTCTTCATACAAATGAGAGCTGTTTATGTTTTTGTTGTTGAATCAACTTCAATCACTGTATGAATAAATGAAAGTATTTTCTTAAAAATATGAATCAACGTGGGCATTTTTGCGAATCATATAAGTATAGGACGGTATAAGTATAAGTACGACGTAGTACTGATGTTCATTGTGATTTGTACTTACATATAAATCAATGTTGTTGTGAGTATGAGCACGTCAGTTCAGTTAAATTTCAATGATTTATACGCACTTATACTCAAATTTTATGACTCACTATGAATATTGAAAATACGACTCAAAGCCGATTACTGGTATGTATACAAAAACAAAATACATGTGTTTTTTAATTGTTGAGTTTGTTGTCGCGATGCATTTTATTATTACCTTATGGATAAGCCTTGGTATTAAGAAAAAAAATCAAATTAAACTTAAAGTGAAAATTAGGTCAAAATCTTTTAAATAGTTCAGCTAAAGATTCAACCATAATGTAGGAAATTTAAAAAAAATTAACAAGTGAATATTAGTCTGCAAATATTTAAATAGTTAATTGTTATGGTTTCGGTGATATTTTAAAAATTAAAAATAACTAAACTAACTAACTAAAAATTAAAAACTAATTACAACTATTTTTTTTTTGATTTTGTTGTTTTTTAACTTACACTAGTGATATACCCATATAAGGCAACGCCGTCAACACCAACAGTACCCAACCAAAGGCATAGAGAAAATAAAAGCCGCTTATCGTTCTTACATTGCCTATATAGCTATCGGCCAGTATAGCTCCAAATATAGGACAAAATTGGCCAAAGAAATTGAAAATATGTAAAACAATCGTTGACAAACTTTCGCTAAAATACAAGTCATCACGTAAGTATAATGCCAATATAGCTGCAAGTACAATCAAAAAACAATAAATATATTTAATTATACAAAACAAAACAAAAAAAAAAACTTTTGCAAAGGTCCTGAACTTATAATTTGAAGAAAACAAAAGTACAGATAAATCGTACCAACATTTAAATCATCGAATTAAACAAACAATTATAAAAACAATAGCTAGAAATAAAAATTGATAATTTTTTTGTAAATTATTTGCTACAAAAAAGAAATAAAATAAACAAAAATAATCAAGTGCATTGAAAAATAAAAATAAATAAAAATAACAGTAATGAATTAAAGTACATACATATGTATGTACTTATATTATTCAATTTTATATTTGTGGCTTGGAGCTAAAAGTGCCAATGTGACTTTTTTGCTCTTTTGAGTTAATCATTGCATTAGATTTGTTTTCTTGCTCTATTTCATTGTGGTAAAACAGCTAAAGTCATACTTAACCCAGAACAGCTTCATAAATAAAATGCTGGCCTATGTCACTATGAAAGCATTTATAAAAGTTAAAGTTCAATTCCAATTTTCTCAAAAGTAAATATTTTGACATTGGCCCTTTTTGATCCAAGCCACAGATATATATTTATTTTGTCTAAAATTTGGCAGGCAACTGTCACATTTATTTGTTTTTTATTTGAGTCCTCAATACATACTATAAAATAGTTGCTCAATACTTTAAAAACTGTATTTTTGGAGTTAATTTAAGCAAGTATTTAATAGCTTAAACAGTTCTGTTAAAAAATCCTGAAGGCTTACTACCTGTATTCAAGCCTGCAAAATTAAAGAAAATGTTTTAAAAAGAGTTATCATTAAAAGCAAACAATTGTTCAAGGCCAAATTTTAATTGAAATTATAATTTTTCCCAGCAAGAAAAAATATGAAAAAAAAATAGTGGGTTCAACTTATGATGAAGTCGTTTAATGCAGGAGAAATTTTTTTTATTAAAAAGCACTTTCTTAAAATAATGGTGAGTTTTATTTAGTTTATAATAAATAATAATTATAAATTGGGCCACTTGAAAACTTAACAAAGTAACAAATTCTGTTGCAGAATTTCAATTGTAATTTTTCTAGCACAAGTCTATTTGATAAAACCAATTTATAAATTTTTTGGAATTAGGTTCGTTCGAGAACTCACAAATTTGTACGATTTTGTACAAATTTTTACTGCATTTTACGAAATTGCGTTCGTTTACACAAATTTGTAGTAAATGAGAGCACAAATAGAGAGCGAAAAGTGACAGTTCTTGACTGAGTATTTGCAAATTTTTACAACAGAAATTTCTTGTAGTAAGATTTATCAAAACCAAAAAACATATGATTCAAAAGGTACACAAACAAAAGTAAGCAAACAAAAAGTATACAATTTGTGAAAAAAATATTAAAAAAAGGAAAATCCAAACAAAAGTGCAAAATATTATTAAATTTAAATTGTTTTTGAAATAAAGTTAGTTAACAATGTCTACAGATGAAAGAATGGAACTGCCTGAGTTAACAATAATTTGGCATTCGATCTGAATCGATTCTAATAAGAATTTTAAAATTTCAACATTGCTTGCGAACACCTATTTTATTTAATATTTTACTTATTGATAAAAAGTTACTGGTGTTAAGGTTTAACTTAATTTTGTATGTAGATAATATAGACAACGACAATAAATAAGACAACACATTCTACTTACTTCTTATACCATTCGCTGCAAACGCTTCAAATAATTTTGCCATCAATACGAATATTATGGCTTTAGGATATTTTATACGTCTGGGTGTCAATTGTGTGACAAGGCCATAGCCTTCAGATTTTGTATATTCTGATTTTGGTTTAATTGCAGAGAATTTGGAGATTTCTGGTTCATTTTCTTTAAGGGTTAATAAACCCAATGCAGGCAGTGCTTCAAAATAAATGTTAGATAAGATTTATTTAAATTAAGATATAATTTTGTTTTATCACTTAAAAGTATGTTGTATGTGCATACATTTGTATAAACGTATGTTTGCATGTATGTAAGTATGTACTTGTGTATTTAAAACTTACTCTCTTCACTAGTAATTTGGGAAGCTCGAAACATTTTCTGTTTTTTGATTTTGTGCACTGGAATGTTATGGCGTTTGATGTTAAACTAAAAAGTCTTCAACCAAACAATAACAAAATGTAAAAATTTTTTAAATAAACTTATATTAGTTAAATATGCATGTAATGTATATGTAGATTATACTATATGTATGTATATGTATTTACATATAAATATTTAATATATTGCAGGGCTTTCTCAACCGCAAATACGGCGATTTTCAAGTCAGTTGACTATTTTAGTTAAAAGTACAATCTTCAACATACCAACTACATAAGTATGTACATATGTACGTATTAACTAGCTACCTATTACTTGTAATTTCATATAGAATTGTTGGAGACTACTCAAATTTCACGTTATTCCAAATGAACAAGGTAATTCTGTAATGTAAAAAAAATAATAATAATGAAGTGTGTACATACATATGTATGAATGTACTATGTAAAAATACAATGAAATTTATTTACACAAATATTTAGAACATTATCACTTTAATTTTTTTTTTTTTTTACTTTAGTTTATAATATTATACAAGTATTTGTTTAACAATATTTGTTTATATTTATTTATTGACCGTTATTTTTTGCGATTTTTAAAATAAATCATTTAATAGATTTTTCTTGCTTAAGCACTCGTAAAATACTATTTAAGACGTTGAGTTAAAACTCAAATTTTTATTTTATTATTTTTTTTTTCTTAAAAGTACATATGTATGTTGTATTGTTATGACTTTCCGACGGTTGTATCGTTTGTTGAATTACTGTCTGTCTAGTTGATTGTCTGATATCTGTGGCTTTCGGTTTGCTAGGCTTTTCTCTATAGACACATAAATACAAATAATTTTATTTCTTGACAGCACATGCATTAGTTTAGAATTCTATCTATTGCTATTATCGCAGAGAACATTTAAGCACTTCGCATCGTGTGTAAGATTTAATTACGTAGAGGGTGTGTTTTTAGAAGCATGTAATTTATTATTGAACAAACACAAAAAAAAATATTTTTCAATTTTAATGTGAATCATTTTTATTTTGGCATAAGTTCATTTATTCTATTGTTAATTTTATAATTCAAGTTAAATTAAATTGTAATCATTTTTAGGAATATTCTTTTTTTAAAAATGATTCACATTAAAATTTAATAAATAGAAAAAAGTTCGAATAAAATATTAATATATAAAAATATTTTTATTTATATAAAATATTATTTAATTTGATTTTTTCTAGTAAATTCCAATAACTGAGTTAATACTAAGTAATTAAAAAAAATGCTCTTACAAAAAACATTTGGAGCAAAAACGGCGCGAACGGAAAATTTTTAAAAAATTGTAAGTTAATCAAAAATGACATTTAAATGATTTATAGGCCAATAAGTATTCTTAGCCTATTGGATAAGGTGTTCGAGAAAATTATTCACTCCAGAATTTTAGATTTTTTAAATTGCAATAATATCATAAATAAATAACAATTTGGTTTTCGAAAAAAGCACTCCACTGTACATCAACTTAAGAGAGTTGTTAACTTTCTTGAATGTAATAAAAGTAATCGAAAAAGCACTGGAGTCGTTTTTCTTGATATCGAAAAAGCTTTTGACTCAATCTGGCATGATGGACTAGTGTATAAATTAAATACGTTAAATTTTCCAATTTACCTTCAAAAACTTATCAAAAGCTTTTTAGATAAACGTACGTTTGTTGTATCTGTCAATAACAAATTTTCTAGTGAAAGGCAAATACCTGCGGGCTTGCCGCAAGGATCAGTATTATCCCCTACACTATACTCGATATATACATCTGATGTTACTCTAAGAAGAGACCATGATGCAGCTTTTTACGCGGATGGCAGCGCCTTTATTTGTTGCGGTAAAGTCTCGAATGCGATTATTAGAAGAATGGAAAATAATCTTAAATTAATTCGTAAATACTATGACAAATGGAAAATAAAAGTCAATGACGATAAAACTCAAGCAATTATATTTCCATTCAACAAATCGCGAAAACGCTTTCCTACTAGATATTTATCGTCTAGGGGAACAATTATCCCATTGAAGGCCGAAATTAAATATCTAGGAGTAATCCTTGACAGAAAACTTTTATTCAAACAGCATGTTAATTACATTTGCGAGAAGGCAATTAAGTGTAGTCGTGCCTTATACCCCTTAATTGGCCGAAGATCTAATCTTAATATAAAGAACAAAGTTCTTATTTACAAAATGTGTATTCGACCGATTATGACCTATGGTTGTCAAATCTGGTCCCAAAAGGCTGCTAAAACGCATACAAAAAAATTGCAAATCATTCAAAATAAAAACTTGAAAATAATACACAATCTACCTTTTAGATATCCAACTTATCTTCTACACAGAAACTTTGACTTCAAAATGTTTAATTTATTGACAAGGGAACTGACACTGTCATTTAATGAAAAATGCAGAAGGTCAAATTTTGAAATAATAAGAAATTTGCTGAACAACCACTGAGGGTCTTTTGTTTAAAAGACACATTTCAGTGATTGTTTTAAAATCTCTTATAACTTCTAAGTTGATGCGAGGTTTTTTATGAACAACTTTTCCTTAAATCTGTGATATTAGTAGTTTCTTTATTTTATTAATAAGATGTTAATTGTTGTAATACTATATGTAAATTCTCATAACTCTGTTAATGATATTGATAAAATGAATAAGTTTTTAATAAAGGATAATAATAATAATAATAATATTTTGTGTCAAGCCATATTTACATACATATTTATTAGGCAGTCTTGATTCCACAGCTGATTACTTTTTTCTTCAATTATTTTAAATTTCAGGGGCCGAATTACGGCATTCGAACGTGATCGAAATTGTAAAATTCTTATTAGAATCTCTATACCTAAAGCACAGCGAACTCGATCGATTGAGTAAAATTTCTGTCGTGATCGAATGCCGTAATTCGGCCCCAGCTGTTAAAGCCCATAGATAAAAAACAATTTTCCCTCTTCTCTCATTTATTTTATTAAAAAAATATAAACAAACATTTTCTTTTCAAACTGCAGTTACCTGCCGAATAAATATGCCTTGGTTTTGTGTAAACGAACGCAACTCCGTAAAAACTTGTAAAAAAATTTCACAAACGAACAAACCTATTAATGGTTACAGATATTTATAGACACATTATTCGCATATTCTGAAGATTAAATGTTCATAACTTTCCTTTAATTTTCTCTCCCATGTAGGCTTGGATAAGCGACTTTACATATCCCCGCACATCCCCGAGGTATGTCCTTTTTGAGAAACTAATCGTTTTTAATGGCTGAAACCATATGTCTACTTAAAACATAAATGCATTTTTATTGATAGTAATCATATCTTTATACCGCTCAACGTTGACTATAACGTTCAGACCATGGTACAATCATCAGGTAGCCTCACTAAAACAGATGAAGTTTTTTTCTTTACCGGAAGGTTTAACAAAAATGTCCAATTATGTTTATGTATGTGTATATATTGTGTATATATGTACATATATTCTACCAAAAAAAAATACACAGGCTACCTGATGATTGTACCATGGTTCAGACCAAGTCATATTTATTCATCAGGTAATCGCAGCGGCAATATTTTTTGTAAAGTTTTATAATTAAAATAAATAAGAGATGAGAGAGATTTTTGACAGCTGGAGCTTAAAATAAACTAATAACTAACTAATAATAAAATAACACTGGTCTGAAAAAAATTGCCTGCCTTCAAACAAAAATATGTGGACGAGATTTTGACGTGCTAAATTCAAATCCGTTTTCAGTTATTTCTATCGGGCTCAGTTTTTTTATGGGCTTACCTTATATTCGCCCGTATTGTACTTTCTAAAAGAAGACTTTAAAACATAAAGAAATAATACCAAAACAGAAAAATATTTTTGAACAGTGTCTTGTTCGTAGTTGAATTTGTATTGAAAGCTTTAAATTTTGAAAGTATTGATTAGTATCGAGTATCCAAATGAAATACATATATTGTGCAGTATTGAGTAATTAAAAATAAGAACTCTATCGCTATGCTACTAACTAATTCAAGTTTTACGCTTTGAAGAAAACACCCTTTATAATTTCACGAGACATTGTTTATGTTCGACTGTTGCCTCTGATAGAACGATTGCTCTCGTTCTTCCCACGATAACAATAGTTGTTATCTGTAGTATTTGTTTACATTTTTTATTTTATTAATTTTTTCTTTTATAATCTGTTGCATTTCTTTTAAGTTAAAGGTGGTTATATGCAAATGTTTGTATTATTACGTTTCGTTTAGAATCTAGATGGACCAGGTATTCCTGTTGTTACTGTACTGAAAAGAAAATTTTAGCAACAACAATACACTGCAATAAATTTACATAAACAACAAATTAAGCACAAATATACTATTTTAAAACTTTTACTCCAAAAAAATCTGCTTACATAAAATTATTAAAATCATTTCAGAGAAAATACGATTTGTTTTAGTTATGCGATGTAAATTGATTTTAAAAACCAATCGGTTTGATTTATTAAAAAAAAATAAATAAAAAACATATTCAGGGTCACTTAATGGTTATTTCAATTGATCAGATGTTCATTAGATGTTTCTTTAAAATGTCAAAATTGCAAACATCTTACTTCTTAATTTCCAATAGTTAAACTTTATAAAAAAAATATTCCTAAGCATATTCATAAGCTATATGCATCCCGACAACAAACACAACGATTAAAAAACTCATTCATTTTGCTTTTGCCTGTAGATTTCACACAATTTTTTTACTTTTTCTTAATTTTCATATTTTTTAAAAAAATCAATGTAAAACTTTGTAATTACGTTTTGGAAATTTTTAAACATTTAAAACCAACTGAAACTGCAAATTATTTATCGTAGAAAAAAAATTAATTTTAACTGATGCAAACACGTTATTAAAAAAACTCAGCACTACTTGTGAATGCTTTAAAACAATCAGCTGATTGGATACGTAAAACGCGCATATCTCTGGGAGTGAACACTTTTGGGGTATGGGATCGGTCTCATTCGATGCTCAGATGTTGTTTTTTTTTTACCCTTAGATTCCTTTATCTATGCGCTGTCACATATATTAAATTTTTAAGCCTTTTCGGTCGATTTTTATTTTAGTTAATGTTGTAAATCGTTTTGCGTTTTTATTATTTTTTTTTTTGCTGAAATATCCTAATTTTTAAATCTCATTTAAAAAAGAACAAGTAAAAGCCTATATTCGACCTTTCCAAATTGTTAATATAAAAATATCTCTGATTCCGAAAGTACAAGTCATTTCAGAAACACAATTCAATCATCTTAAATAGTTTAAGCCTGAGGATTTTTTTTTATTTATTATTTATTTTATTATTAGTTATGACACTAATAAATAAATGAGCGATAAAAGTATATACCTATAACGTGATATTATTCATTTACTGCCGTATCCTTAGAGAAATTTGTCAAGTAAGCCTTCAATAAACCTTAAATATATTTTATACATATGACAGTAAGTTATTTAGTATTAATACAACAATATTTTCTGGGAGTTATTGTGGGTTTGTCAATTATTACGTGTGAAATTTCTACAATTTTTTTATGAATAGGGGAGTCTGTCCGTGTGTATGTTGAAATCAACTTTTTGAAGCCCCCGACATCGCCTGGAAACAGCGGTACATAAACTACTGAGGTTTTTATTTTTATATATGTATGTTTTTTTTTTTTTTTTTTATAGTACATACCAAGGCATATTTATTCATCAGGTAATTGCAGTTCAGAGAGAATTTTTTGTTTATATTTTTTATGTATGAAGTTTGACATTTAAAATAAATTAGAAAAGAGAGAAAATTGTTTTTTATTTATGCATTTTGACAGCTGAAACTTTAAATAAGTAAAGAAAAAAATAATCAGCTGACGAATCAAGAGTACCTGATGAATAAATATGCCTTGAGTACATACATACATATGTACGTATTTCATATGAGATTAATGGTAATACAAACTATTGTTATTGCATGACTACGTTGTGAAGGATATACAAGAGTCGGCACGGCCGAATATAGCACTCTTACTTGTTTTTGTTTCTTTTTGGGAAAATTCCATTATTAATTAATTGTAATTTTTTTTTTTTACATAATTTTGAATTTATCAGTAAAAATATTTATATATTGGTATTATTATATTAATTTGTGTGCAAAAATACATAAGTACATACATACATATATTTTTTTACATAAATATCTATGTATGTATGTAATTGTACAATTATACATTTGATCTTATTTTGAATTGATATACTTACATACATATGTACCTTTTTGGACTCTTATTGGTCGTTAATTCCGTTTTTCTTTTATTATATACTTCACCTGTGGTGCACAAGGGTATATATAACTTTTTCATTCCGTGTAAAATTTCGTTTTCTGAAAGCTTATGAATAGAGTCGATTTAGCCCTGTCCGTCTGTCCGATAAATTTATTGCTCCGCGTCATTGAATTTAGGCGCTAGATCATTTTGTTTGATACCAAAAGGAAAATTTGACATGATGTACTAAAACATAACAATGAACTTTTTATTGGATAGAGTAATACATTTGGCCATTTAAATTTTTTTCCTATTTCAGATATAAACATTTTATCCTCCTATATTTTTTTATTTGTACGAGCTTTATCTTGGTTTTAACAAATGGATGAACATTGCAAGATCGTTCTTACAATAAAAAGTGTAATTACATATTTTTTTTTGTTCTTTTTTGCCTTTAGAATCAGATAGTATCCAAGCGTGGATGCAAGAGTTGGTATGGTGTTAATGGTGGTTGAAAGAATAATCCCACCCAAACCAAATTGTTTCCTTTAAAAAGTTTTAGCAGTTGTAAACAAACAATTCATATATTTTAATAAATATGTCCCCTCCATAACAACACGTAAATTGAATTAGGACTTGATAGTATCCTAGGGTGCCCCGATGGACTAGTCAGCAGTGTGCTGTTCTGCTAGTTTAGGGGTTGCGGGTTCGATTCCCGCCGGAGACTCTGGACTTGTCTGCTTCCTTTCTATTCTATTCTTACTTTTCTATTCAGGTATCACAATGGGATCAATATAATCGACCCAAGTGAGCTGCACAGCAGCTGCCTGTTCTACCTAACCTAACCTGATAGTATCCTATATGATTACCCATGTTTCCAAGTATTACCATACAAAATTATGTGAAGCGAGAAAACGAAAGTTTTAAAAATTGTGTAAAGCATTATCTTAACAAATAAATACAACGACATCAAATTTTTCAAAATCAATTTTGGTTACGATTAATTGATTATAATCATTATTAAAAATAATTGATCGAAAAATCGTTCGTTGCACATATCAATGTAAATAAGAATTAAATCGGAAAAATAAGCTTTAATTCTGACCACAAAGAATTTTTAACAAAAGACAAAGAATAATAGTCCTTAATCTATAAAATGTGCTGATGATAAAATCGTACCTGATTTCAAAAATGCATTCAACATTTATTAAACCGGATAAATTTTTCACTATTCTTAAATGCTTATAATTAAATTCAAAAGTTTTAGGTATATTACATTAATAAATAATAAAAACTTGAATGGAAAGTCCAAATAAACATAAATTTATAATTAAGAGCTTTATTTTTGCTTTTTGGTGAACATAATGAAAAGTTAATTTTTTTTATTTTGGTTTAAAATTTACTAAAAAAAAATTTTTTTCACATTTTACTAAATTATTGAAATTTAAACAAATTTTAATAATTATATTTCCACAAATAGTATTCCTTTTTAATTTTGAAGCTGTATTGTACATAATCTTTTAGTATTAAATAAAAAAAAACATGGACAGGTAGTTTATGAGACAAATTATGCAGAAATTAAATTTAAATTAAAGATCGTATAACATAAAAAATAAAACAATGTCAGTTTCACATATTACGGAAACCACGAAACTTGTTTCTAGTCTTAAGTGTATCGTGTGTGATACGTTTGCAATATTAAGATCTAAACCAATTTCTTGGCTTCAAAGAAACTCTTTAAATGTCTCATTTGCCAGAAGCCCATACACACCAAGACAATAGTTTGAGATACAGACCACCAAAGTACACGCGAGTTGGTGCTTTCGCTTGTCTGACGAAAACGCTCTTCACGATAGCGTTGATAGTTTTGCTCCTTAGTAATTTGATCCACCTGATCCAACAACTGACGTATGCGCAATTGTAATTCTGTTAGTTTTTCCTTTTGTGCCACACTAGCATAATCAATAGCATGTTCACCAACTTGTATATCCAAATGAACACGCAATTGAGCACCACTAAACCAGGCTGTACTGTTCGAGTACATACAAATAACATGTTCACCAGGGGTATGAGAAGTAAAGGAGATGCGGCCTTCTGAGCTGTAGACACGAGAGAGTATAATTTTGTCATCGCTATCACGGATCTCTACATGCATGCCAATACCAGGCGATGAGGGCATAAAACCATTTGAACGGGGATCATACAATTCAACTTTGTAGTTTACTGTAACGAAAAGAAAATATTGTAAGCATTTCATGTCCCTTGATATCTAAGGGATTACACACCAATTACTGTAGTTTCATCGGGAATTTCTTCTATAAAACATTTGCGCTCCGTTTCGGCAATATGAAAATATAAACCAAACACGGTATTGCAACAAGCCAGTAAAGCCACTAAAGCTAGTAATTGTTTCGACATATTTGACTTAAACGTGTTTAAACTATTCTTAATAATATTCTATTTAATACCCTGTCTTTTTAATTTAATTCGACACGTCATGAGCAAAAATTCAACACTACACCACAAAAACTTCAATTTGACAATCAAAAAGTTAATATATGTTCATGTGTAAGGTGATGTTATTCTCTCGTCTATTCATTATAAGGTTTGTAATTTTATCCATCAAACTTTATATAAAAAAAAGTATAATAAGTATACGATTGCTATCACAATTCTATCAAGGCAATGAGAAAAACTTAAAAATATGTTATCAATACATTGTGAGTACATGTGTCAGCGTTTACACTGAACAAATTTTTTCGTAGATAGTTTACTTTTGCTTTTTAATTGAGTGCGAAAAACAGATTGGAATAAAAATCGGCAGAGGTTACATTTAATGTCAAACTATATATTAACAAATAATCAAACCATAATTTACGGGTACCTTTTCTTATGGGCGGACTCCTCGGCATAACGTCGGCAGAATAACAGTAACAAATAATAAACAAGCTTATCTTTTGAGATGAAGAACACGTACTATGTATTGAATATAAAAAATTATTCTTATATTCTCTGCTTAACGCTGGGGCTCCACGTAGCAATTTTCATTGCTAAGCACAAGCAAAAACGTCGGCAGAATAACGGCACTTTATTGCTAAAGAGTGTTTATTTTCATTGGGTGGAGAACACGACACAAGTAATTTATTTATAAAATTTAATATTTTTGTTTAATTTTTATGGGTTTTCTTGAAATACCTCACTCTAAATTATTATCAGGTAAAGTTATTTTAATTTTCCTTTGTTTCTCCAAAGAAAAACAAAAACTTTAAAGGAAATTAGAATGATTTTGACAGCTAATTGCAGCAATAATTGCTCAAGCAATCAGCAGAGCAATGATTGCGCAATGCATTGCTACATATAGCAATTTGCGGTCTACACATCGCAATTTCTATGAACGCAATCAAATTTGACAATTGCGGTATTAAATATTGCTACGTGGAGACCCCGGCTAAAAAAAAATAGTTATACATTTTTGCTCGCTCTATTAAACTATAAAATGAAAAGCTTTTGAAAAGTGTGGTGGGGATGTAGCACACCAAAGTTTTCATATCACAGAACATGAATTTACCCACAGAACATATGGTCTTGGTCTGTGTATTAAATATCCAGTTTATACGTACGTCTTAATTGCAATTATATTGCTTACATTTGCATTATGTTTTTGGGTATAAACGGTAAGGTAATATTTTACAGAAAACTTTTTTTTGTGTTTTTTTTTGTTCAAAAATTTGAATATTAGTTTTTACAGAAAATTAAAAAAAAAACAGTTTATATGTAAATATTGCCCAACAGATTAAAAGAAAGCAGAACAGGTTTAGAATGAGTTTACATATAAGCAACTTGCCGTATAAACTGTTAAAAATATATTTTATATATTTAGTTGAAATAAGCCTACGTATACACGTACTTATAATAATGAATTAGGTAAATATCTCAAACCATCTACAATCGAATTTGCATCATACTTGAAACTGACGATTAATTTTTTTATAAATTAATATTTAATATTTCATTTGAGAAATTCCCGTAGCTTGGTAAGAATACTTGAATTATAATAATAATAAGCCAAATGGCTGCATGTGTTTAAAATTAATCATTAAATTATTAAATAAATAATTTATTTAAATAGTAATACAGAGCCTATATCGCAAAATATAAACATGATATAGTAAAAATAACATTGAGTTATCAGCAAAATATATAAAATCGCAGCACCCTGTTCGCTCTGATATCATTTACAAGTGCATGTTTTTTTACGAAAAAAATGCATATTAATATCACAAAAACTATCAATTTGTTGACGTTTGCATGTTTTTGTGATTTTCATATTATTTTATAAAAAGTTAAGCAAAAATTTTGATTTCATAGCCGTCAAATGGATTTAACTTTATTGATAGGAATAGCCACGGCTCTGTTGGTTGTATTAATAACACTATTTTTCTTGCAAAAAAGAAAAACCGAAAAAGGTGAGAATATGGGTTTGTGCCATGAAATTGTTTTTTAAAGATATCTTTTAGATGATAGTAAGAAGCCTCAGCAACAACAACGTGGTGTTCCTCCACGGGCACAAGAAGGTGTTCCTCGACGTGCACAAATAGTACGCAATCAAAGAAATCGTCTAAGACAAAATGCTGCTGGTACAGCGGCCGCTGCTTTGGATAATGCCCTTAATGACGATGATAGTGATAATGACAATGAACAAGGTGAGACACCACAAGGTCAGGTATTAGATGAAAAAATGGGTGCAAAGAAGAGAGCTAAAATGGAGCAAAAGAAACAGAAACGTTTGCTGCTTGAACAAGAGCTTAAATTGCGTGAAGAAAAGAAAGCCAAGGAGGCTAAATTGGATGAGGAACGTAAAAAACAAGAAGAACGTGAAGCCGATGAAGAACGCAAACAGGCGGAAGTAGAGCGTTTGGCCCGTGAAGAACAGGAACGTAGAGAATATGAAGAATATTTAAAAATGAAAGCTGCCTTTAGTGTTGAAGAAGAGGGTTTCGAAGAAGGTGAAGAAGAAAAAGATAATCTACTATCCGATTTTATTAAATACATTCAAGACAACAAAGTAGTGGTTTTAGAAGACTTAGCCACAGAATTCAAGTTAAAAACTCAACAGGTTATCGAACGCATACAAGAAATGCAGGCCAATGGCACTATAACTGGTGTTATAGATGATCGTGGTAAATTTATATATATTTCAGAAGATGAACTAAAATCGGTGGCTAAATTTATCAGACAAAGAGGTAGAGTTTCTATAGCGGAGTTGGCAGAGAGTAGTAACAATTTAATAAATTTAACACCAGTGGGAAGTTAAAGGGTAAAGTTATTTTTAGAGATTTTTAAAAGTAGTGTGATTTAAATTTTATATTCTTTTTGTTATTTAATGTAGATTTTATCTTTATTTTTTAAAACTCGTAAAAAAAAACTTAGTAATTTTTTCAGGCCACGATTTGCTTAATCATAGAATTATATTATTCTTAATAAATTGAGCCAAAAGCTTTCATAAACGGAATTTATGTTTTATTACTTTTTGTATAAAGAATCATAGCACATTTATAAATGTATATAGTTTATCTAAATTTATTTAATACTTGAAACATTTTTTAGTCCAATGTAAATTTTTTCTGAAACATTTATTTTATTAAAATATATAACACATCTCTTAAAAAATTAAAACAAATTGAAAAAGTTAAATACTTCATGACTTATTTTGTATTAATCGTCCATATCATCATCATCATCCGTTTCCATTTCATCCTCATCACAATCATCCTCACTGGTTTCATCAGGATCATTTGCCTGCATCTGACATTTAGGGCATTGACACACAAATATGTAATTCTCTTTAAGAATCTGCAAAATATTGTAATATATTTAACAAATATTTTGTTAACTGAAATATTAAAACATAATCTAACCTTTTGTCTGGAATGTCTACTTCGTTGCAATTGACATTCATCTAAATACGAAATGCAAATTTCTTCACCCGGCTGTATCGGTTCGGTGGCCTTCATTACAACTATATCGTTCGAGTATGGAAATGTAGATTGGACATTAGGAACACAACTATGATTTATTTTACTTTGTAATAAATATAAACCAGAACCTTCATTGTTTAGGAATTCGCCAGCGACTGAAGAAAAGGAAATCAAATTTATATGGTTGGAAATTGGAAAAAAGTAAAAGCTTACATTCCCCCACTTTATCATATAGATCATCTATATATTCATCCAATTTATTCTTGTCTGTTTCAGACATGGGTAAGTCTGATACTTTTTTAACCCATTCTGCTAAAGCACTTGTGGCTACGCCCTGACTATTGGTACCCACTAAACCCATTAGGGTTTTAAATGCCCCAGGAGTAGTAAACTGTAAGACGTAAGAATACTATTAAATCAGGCAGATTTGTTAAAACTTATGATAAATACCACTTCAAACTCTTCTCCCTGAAAAGCTTCACAAAAAGCCGCATAAAGCTGTTCCATTTGATTTTCAAAATTTTCTCCCAACATTTTGTGATAAATTTGTTGTTCCTTGTTAACAACCAGCGATTGAAAAGATTGTAAAGTTTCCAAAAAATCTGTTTTATTATTGCTTTGTTGATACATGGCCATTAAACGTACTAAAAGCATTATTGTACCGGTTTCGGGAGGATAATGCATTTTTCTAAAAACAAATCCAAAGCAAGTATATATTTTTTAATACAAATAAAAAAAAAACAACTCACTTCCATATTTCGTTTAACCTATTAATGGCATGAGAATCGTCCGTCCTGTAATTACCCATACAGGCAACACGATGATATTTCTTTAATGCCTCCATACGACAATCTTCTGAACAGTAGCGCACTTTACATTTAGGACAGCAACAAAACTGCTCCAACCATTGTTTAGTAGGATCATGTTCTAGTAACGGCACTACTAACGCTGGTTTACTGGCTAAACGTCTTACGTTTTCTGTAACCGTTTCTAGAGGTCGCATACAGTGGTCACAAGCAGCATAACCATAAGCAACATTCCATGAAAATTGACAGGAAACAAAAGGTTCTTCCTCGAAAATGATATCTCCCACGTTAAATTCTCTTGTAGCCACCATGGCGCGCCCCTGTTAATTATACTTTAATGTTCAAATTATTGTACATAGAATTTGTTATTTAATTTACTTTTCCTGGTATTTCTTTAATATCAAAAGAATTCATTTTCAATTTAATGTACAAAATTTAGAATTGAGAACAATTATAAAATCCTTTGGATTGTGAATTGTTTTGATTTTTTTTGTTGCTTTTTTTTAATTCGTCGGCATGTGCTTGTCAAAGAAAAAGCAACACTGTCAGATATGTAAAAAGTGTTGCCGTAGGCATAAATTTTATAATTATCACTAATTGTAATTCTTTATAAACGTTACATAGAAAATTCAAAAATTATTATATATATTTTTTTACTTTCTATAAAAAAAGAAAATAATTTATAAAACTAGAAAAAATATATTGCTTTTTTATATGTTTTTTTTCCTAAAGAAGTTTGGTAGCGAAATATTGAATTTCAATTTAATTTTCTTTAAAAAAAACTGACCTCAAGCCTTGTTGAGACAATCCACTGTTGAGCTTAAACGATTACCTAGCCACTCGGAAGCGTCAGTCAACAGCGTTGTGGTACTAGCGAAAAATTTAACTGTTTTCCATTTGGGGAGATTGCATATTCTCTGCTTCACCAATTCCCTCAATGCAGTAGTTTCTCATGACGAGCAGGTTGAAACTCTCTGCCATTGATCAGCTCTGGAGAAAATTAGAGCCCAGCATCTAGAGCGCGAAGTTTTCTTCACGATCTAGCCAGTATATCTCACATTGATGTTAAAAGAGTGTGTTTTTCTGTTGGTAAAGGAGGGACCAGTTACACCCAACAACCCATGTATCAAAAAGGGATCAGTTATGGACCCAAGTGTGATGGTCTGCAGATTATCAGTCTATTAAACCTAATTTAATCTCAGATGACGAAACTGAATAGTCTGCAGATAATCACTGTATTTAACCAATTTTAATCTCAGACGACGAAACTGAGTAATCTGTAATAGCATGTTTCCACGGCAACGATATTCGTAATTCGATGTCTTATTTATAATTCAAAGCCTAATTACGAACCAATTTACATAATTTTTCCATGCAAAATTTTCAAAGCGAATTACTATTTTTGTGCGTAATTCATTTAGAATTACCATGCGAATTATAATAAAATCAGTGTCTTCTCTAATTTTTATCACTAGCTTACCATAACCAGGGGCTCAATTCTCGTTCTGTGAAACTGTGAAATGAAAAAGTTTTTGTATAGCAAAGGGTATGGTGGCGCCATATGATATTACACACAAAAACTTTTCATTTCATAGTTTCATAGAACGAGAATTGATACCCAGCTGTCAAAAATATCAAAGCAAAGTGAAAAGGAACAAGAAAAAAGTTCAATTTCATATATAAAAAATAAAATGGAAGCAAAAAAGAAAATTTTAAAGAAAGCTGTTCACCCCAATTCTAAATAACAATTCTCTGGGAATTATTTCCCTATTCCCTGTTCCCCTATTCTAAATAACTTCTCCCGGGGAAATTTGTTCCCTTTCCCTTTTCCCTTATTCTAAATGAACTTCGAAATTGGGAAATTGTTCCCTGGGAAAAAAGTAGGTATTACGAAAGGTAATTAAAGGGAGAATTTAATAACAATTTTTGGGAAAAAATCCGCCAACAAATTCAAAGGGAGTTGTGACAAAAATGTAAGTATTTAATATTTTTTTATAAAAATTGTGATAAATATTGTAATTTATTGTTACTTTTAGGATAAAAACAACAAACAGGAAGCAGAATAATGAATTGTTTTTTAGTTTTAAAATAATTTTAAATTTTATTAATCTTTTTTTTTTAATTTTTGAAGTTTTTAAATTTTTTTAATAAAATGTTATATTTATTTAAAAAAAATGTATGTATATACTAAAAACATACATATATAAGAAATGGCTTTATTACAGAAATTTATTACAGATTATTCGCAATATTTTTTATAATATTTTTCTATTATATTTTTTAATATTTTGGGCAATGGATAAATATTGTGGTGAGTCTAAGGATACCACATCATTATCCTGAGCGCTCAAATAATCTAAATTTTCTACATCGCTTACTTCAGCATTGCATTTAAAATGAATGTAGATGTTATGCAACGCACAGCAAAATTTTGTTATTTTAGCAGCCTTTTTTGGAGCGTAGTGCAGCTGTCTAGCACCAAGAATGCACCTCCATCTATTTTTTAAAACACCATTAATGCGTTCAACCACATTGCAACACTGAAGTTTATTTCAACAGACTCATCCTGTGGGCAAAAAAATGTTTAATTTATGAATTGTCTGTTATCATTCAAAACTTTACCAAGAAGCCAATAATTGCTGCCACCTCTTAGGTATTCTTGCTCAAGGTGAGCACGCAATTCGTCAGAATTCCAAATAAATGAATCGTGACACGCTCTGGGATGTGATGCATCAACGTACTGAATCCTCAGCTCATGATCACAGACCTTTAATTTTTTGAGTTCCGTCAACACATCCAATAATGTTTGGAATGCCATACTTCACATAAAGAGCTAATGCAACTTTCCGTTTTTGCACTTCAGTTCTGCAGAAAGTTATCTACATTGGGCGTAAATGTTCCTTATATATTAATAACTTCTGCCAGAACTTTGCTAACACTACACTGAGCCACAGACACACCGTAATCTTTACCAATACCCGTTTGATACAAACCTTCAGCAAAGAAGCGGAATGTCGCACTCAATTTCACGATTGGAGAAATTGCAAAGGACTTACATTTGGGCTGAATACCTTAACACGTCCAACAGATATTTGAACGCCGGTTTATTTACTCTGTAATATTTTTCTAACCCTCCAAAAGTAAAATTTACAAAGTGTGCGGCAACTCAAGTGGGTTGCTGGCGTCACTTAGCATTTTCCTTTCTACCTTTTGCTTATTCTTGTGCTTCAGAGTTTTCACTTCAGCTATTATTATCAACGCTAGACTAACATTTTTGTTCACTTTTAACAATTTTTTTTTATTATTTACGAATATTCACTTTTTACGCTAAAAATTATTAGCAAATATTTTGTCAAAACAAAACAGCAATAGCAAACAGCTGACTTCGAAAATGTAAAATTCTCTCTCCCTTGTTATTCCCTTCCCCGACTGTTTAGAATAGGGGAATTTTATTCGTGGGAAAAATTAATTCCCGGGGAATTCAATTCCCTGGGAATATTTAGAATTGGGGTGGTTATGTCTAGAAAACTATTGGCCACATTAAAGTTATGGGATGAGACGAAATTGTGTTAAGGTTTGCTGGCTGCAGTGGTTTTATTTTCTTGCACTTTTTCTATTTTCTGGTAATTAAAAAAATAATAATATTATTTGCATACATTTCTTATAAATTTACAATATTATTACTATTATTACTTACTTTTTGCCTCCATTGATAAAATAATTATAATTTTCTATATAAAATTTTATATTTGTTAATGTTCACCGCCAAAAACAAAACGATAATTTAAATAAAAAAGCACGAAGAAGAATTGTCAAATCAAATTAACAATATGTGGTGGAAACAGGGTATTTCACTTAAGTAATTTAAAGAGCGAATCAAGTAATTCAATGTATCGTGGAAACATGCTATAAGTTATGAGATCTCATAAGATTAAAATAAATACATACTTGCTTCAGTTGTGATCAAGGCATTATTATTCATCAGGTAATTGCAGTTCTGAGAGAATTTTTTTGTTTATATTTTTTATATATACACCCCAATTCTAAATATTCCCAGGGAATTGAATTCCCCGGGAATTCATTTTTCCCGCGAATAAAATTCCCCTATTCTAAACAGTCGGGGAAGGGAATAACAAGGGAGAGAGAATTTTACATTTTCGAAGTCAGCTGTTTGCTTTTGTTGTTTTGTTTTGACAAAATATTTGCTAATAATTTTTAGCGTAAAAAGTGAATATTCGTAAATAATAAAAAAAATTGTTAAAAGTGAACAAAAATGTTTAGTGTAGCGTTGTTAATAATAATAGCTGGAGCAGAAAACTCTGAAGCACAAGAATAAGCAAAGGGTAGAAAGGAAAATGCTATGTGACGCCAGAAACCCACTTGATTTGCCGCACACTTTGTAAATTTTACTTTTGGAAGGTTAGAAAAATATTACAGAGTAAATAAACCGGCGTTCAAATATCTGTTGGACGTGTTAAGGTATTCAGCCCAAACGTAAGTCCTTTGCAATTTCTCCAATCGTGAAATTAAGTGCGACTTTCCGCTTCTTTGCTGAAGGTTTGTACCAAACGGGCATTGGTAAAGATTACGGTGTGTCTATGGCTCAGTGTAGTGTTAGCAAAGTTCTGGCAGAAGTTATTAATATATAAGGAACATTTACGCCCTATGTAGATAACTTTCTGCAGAACTGAAGTGCAAAAACGGAAAGTTGCGTTAGCTCTTTATGTGAAGTATAGCATTCCAAACGTTATTGGATGTGTTGACGGAACTCAAAAAATTAAAGGTCTGTGATCATGAGCTGAGGATTCAGTACGTTGATGCCGCACATCCCGGAGCGTATCACGATTCATTTATTTGGAATTCTGGCGAATTGCGTGCTCACCTTGAGCAAGAATACCTTAGAGGTGGCAGCAATTATTGGCTTCTTGGTGAAGTTTTAACTGATAACAGAAAATTCATAAATTAAACATGCATTTTTTCTAGGAGGCTTATAGATGCCAGGATGAGCCTGTTGAAATAAAATTCACTCCAAGTGTTGAAATGTGGTTGAACGCATTAATGGTGTTTTAACAAGAGATGGAGGTGCATTCTTGGTGCTAGACAGCTGCACTACGCTCCAAAAAAGGCTGCTAAAATAACAAATTTTTGCTGTGCGTTGCATAATATCTGCATTCATTTTAAATGCAATGCTGAAGTAAGCGATTTAGAAAATTTAGATTATTTGAGCGCTCAGGATAATGATGTGGTATCCTTAGACTCACCACAATATTTATCCATTGCCCAAAATATTAGAAAAAATATTGCGAATAATCTCTAATCAATTTCTGTAATAAAGCCATTTCTTATATACTAAAGAATGAGATCGATAAAACCCTAACACGAATAAAACGCAATAACCTTGAAACGAATTAATCCATTTTAATGAAAATAGCGTGGTTTAACAATAAAATAACAGTAAATTAAAATATTAATGCTTTTTGTAAAAATTCAGCTTTTTTTGATGAACTGTTTCACCTTTTCCGGAATTGAGACCATGAGGGTTTTGATGGTATCCTTAGTAACTTTATTGCTGGAATAAGACCATTTCTGGGAAAAAATTTTAGTAGTATTAGCAACTTGTTTTGTATCCTTCAGCACTCTTTTGACTAAAGCCCAGTAACGTTCGATGGGCCTTAGTTCTGGACAATTAGGTGGATTTGCTTCTTTTGGCACTACCACTATATTATTTGTTTCATACCATTCTGCTGCAGATTTACTATAATGACACGACGCTAGGTCGGGCCAAAAATATGTTGACTTATTGTGTTTTCGTATGAATGGAAGCAACCTCTTTTGCAAGCACTCCTTGATGTAAATATCAGTGTTGATAGTCCCAGTAGTAATAAATTTACTGCTTATTTCTCCGCACGTGCATATAGCTTGCCAAACTAAGTACTTCTTTGGAAACTTTGTCTTTTTTTGGAACTTAAATTGGTCATCGACATTACCTCTTCCATCGGCCACATAATAACTTCGCCCTGGGAGCTGAGAAAAGTCGGCAAGAACGTAAGTCTCATCATCCATAATGCAACACTCATATTTGTTGATAAAATTTCTAAGCAGTTCTTTGGCACGACTTTTTGCATCCAAGTTTTTCTGCGAATTCTTGTCTGGCACTTTCTGAACCTTGTAGGACTTAAGGCCTTCATATCTTTAATCGGAACAGTTTGCTTTTAAGGCGGCTTTACGGTTTGAGAGGTTGGGATTTTGGTTTAGAAGACTAACAATCTTTGAAGCTAACTGTGGGTCAGTTATACCTTTTTTAGCTCCACTTCCAGCTTTCCTTTTAATACTACACTTTAATCACACGCGAAACTGTTTGTCGTGACACCTTTATCTCGTTTGCAATAGATTTGTAAGTACGACTGGGATTTTTTAAAAAAATTGTTATTATTTTTTCACGCACTTTTTCTTCGGAATCCATTTTCAAACAAACTAATAATCCGATTATGCTATTATTTTGTACACATAATTTGACAAATTTTTAAATGCAAACTTGATCATAAACAGTTTATATTTTTTGTGCATGAAGAAAGGTGGAATTAAAATGTGTGTTAAGGTTTCACTGATCTCATTCTTTATGTATGTATGTAGTATATACATTTTTTAAATAAATATAACATTTTATTAAAAAAATTTAAAAACTTCAAAAAAGATAAATAAATAAATAAAATTATTTTAAAACTAAAAAACAATTTATTATTCTGCTTCCTGTTTGTTGTTTTTATCCTAAAAGTAACAATAAATTACAATATTTATCACAATTTTTATAAAAAAATATTAAATACTTACATTTTTGTCACAACTCCCTTTGAATTTGTTGGCGAATTTTTTCCCAAAAATTGTTATTACATTCTCCCTTTAATTACCTTTCGTAATACCTACTTTTTTCCCAGGGAACAATTTCCCAATTTCGAAGTTTATTTAGAATAAGGGAAAAGGGAAAGGGAACAAATTTCCCCGGGAGAAATTATTTAGAATAGGGGACCAGGGAATAGGGAAAAAATTCCCAGGGAATTGTTATTTAGAATTGGGGTGATAAAGTTTGGCATTTGAAATAAATGAGAGAAGAGAGAAAATAGTTTTTTATCTATGTATGTACTTTGACATCTGAAATTTAAAATAAGTGAAGAAAAAAATAATCAGCTGACGAATCAAGACTACCTGATAAATAAATATGCCCTGGTTGTGATATGGAATTAAAAAATAAAATAAAAAAATATTGACATGTTGACATATTTATTGGAAATGTGTCAATGAAGTAAGCTGTATTACTTACTTTTTTTTAACTGAAGGCCAATAATTTAAAACGACATTGTTTTTGTACTTAATATATGTCCCTATTACGGTTCTATAATAAATTGGTCGACTCTGATCAATTTGCATTACCACTCTCAACTTAACTAAAACTTTTTCCTATTATATGTGAAAATAGAAAAGTTTTATTTTTTATGTTTTTATATAAAATTGATATTTTAAATTAGTAATGTCATGGAAATTTCAACTAAAGACGGTTCTGTTTCACAATATGAAAAAATTTTTTGTGCGAAAGTTGAGTTGACTCTTAGATGACCGAACTAGGTTGGTCGACTCTGATCAATTTGCATTACCACTCTCAACTTAACTAAAACTTTTTTCTATTATATGTGAAAATAATAGAAAAATTTTATTTTTGCTGTTTTTATATAAAATTGATATTTTAAATTAGTAATGTTATAAAAATTTCAATTAAAGACGGTTCTGTTTCACAATATGAAAACATTTTTTGTGCGAAAGTTGAGTTGACTCTTAGATGACCGAACAAGGTTGAGTTGAGACAGACAATAGGGGAATTAATTAAAACAACGTTTTTCAAGTTTCAACAATATTTTTTCTTTATTATTTTCTATATTTTTTTTTAAATATTTTATTTTTTTTTTCATTTTGGAGTTAATTTTTTAGAAACTACTTTTTAGCTTTAAGTTAAATATCACTTAAAATTATAAATAAAATATTAATAATAATTATGTTTGTTGTATTTTATATTCTCATTTTTATTTTTTGCTTGCAATATACATAATTTATGAGAGAATTATTAATTAATTGATTTTTTATATTATAAAATGGTTGCTTAAAAAACTTTATATATGTATTTGTATGTATGTAGTTATGTGTTTTAATGCCTGGCTTTAAGCAAATTTGAGTGTTTCTATATTTTTCTTTAAAACAATTATAAATAGAGTACATCAAATTTAAAAAATATATATGTATGTATATGCATGGTTACATATGCTACATACATACATACATATGAATGTATGCAAGTATGTAACAAAAAAAAAAAAAAAAAAAAGATGTAAACACACCAGTTACTTGTAGTTGCTTCGTTTTGTCTCAAAAAATTTTTAACAAATTATAAAACTATTTTAACATATTTGGCTTTAAATCATAATAAGGGCAATGAAGTTTGAAAAGTTTTCTTAAATTTAATAAAAATTTCAGATTTTCTCTTAAGCTTCATCAGTTTTAACGTAAAAAATAATAAAGGCATTCACGTCAAAGCTTTTGTACTCTTAATCCACAAAACAGCTCAAGTTTTCTATATTATTTCAGCATTTTTGTTTATGTTTTATGTTTTAAATTAATTTATATATAAACTATTTATTAATTCTAAATGTTTTCTTTTATTCAAGGAAGGAAAGCAAAAAATACAACTAAAAATTTTCCACGATGAAATATTTTAGTTAAGAGTTTTAACCAACCCTATTGTGGCAGCACTATAACAAGTTTAAACATTTTGCAGTATTTGAACTTACATCTTATCTAACAAAAAAAAAAAAAAAAAAAAAAAAAAAAAAAATGTACTTTATGGTTGTTTTTAAAATTTATAAAAAAAACTTCAATTTCACTTTGTTACGCGACGAAAAGTTTTGACGTGAATACCCTTCATCATTTTCTTTAAATTTATTTTAAATATAAAGTGTTTCTAACTATAAAAAAAACCTTTATACTTTACAAATTGTTTTTATTTGTTTTTTTTAGTTTTTATAAAAACATTGAATATTTAAGTATAGACAAAAATATACGTGCGTAAAAATCCCATTTTGTTTAAGCTTTAAAACAATGATAAAATTATATAAAAAAAAAAATTTTTAAATATGCAGAATTTTGTATGAAAATTGAACGTTTAAATTTTTTCATCATCACTCAGTTGCTTTTAAAGGTGTAAAAATGAAAACTATGCTTTTAGGTATTGTTTGTATTCTGATTTTTAATTTTACAAAATTTCAATAATTAAGATTTGTTTTATCTGTTGGTTAATTATTTTTTTGCACCTTAATTTTTAAGTTATTATAAAAAAAAAGAGAAACTTTTTTTAATGTAAATGTTTACAATAATATTAATATTTCATTATGCACACATGTTTTATGTTTGTTATATGAATGGGTATTACAAATTGTTATCCGCCTTATCCGCCATATTTATAATCAATTTTTCAAAAATTTTCATATACAGTTTGTTTTGTAGAAATTATATTCATAAACAACAATTTTGAAATTAAACAAAATTGGCATAGAAATTTACTATGAATATTGGTATGGGGCATAAAAATTGATTATGAATATGAGGTAAGGTTATACATAAATATATTTAAATAATTTGTATTTATTTGTTTAGTGGTATTTTGTTTTTATTCACTAACAAGAGCCATTTCACGGGCTGTTGTTTGATTTAAGGTCTTAACTGTCGCCGTTGTTAATTCTGCATCATCTGTTGATGAATTGGTTGTTGTTGTTTTATTCAAATTATCACAATTACTGCTTACCACATCATTGGAATCATCATCGTCGTCATTGTCATCATCTTCCTGCTCTCCTTTCTCCTCGCTACCCTCTTCATTACTATTGGCATCCTCTTCGGCTTCGGCCGCAAATGAAATATTCGCTAGATTACTACTCGTATCGTCTAAGGCTTTCACACCTTGTTCGATCACAATTTCCGAGCTTGATAAACTATCTTCCTGGTCATTATTGACTTGATCTGTTAGTGTGTCTACATTATCATCGCTCTCCTCTCGCGCCAACTTTTCGCCGCTAAACACTTCTTCTTCAGGTATGTCCTCGATGAGACTACGACTACCGGAGCCGACTGAAGATGATTTATTATCTAGTAGGGCGACTTCTTCATCGTCTGAAAACTTTCTCTGCAATATAGGATCGGAGGCTCTCAGTGAACTTTCTGATCCACCCATACCTTCGCCGCTGGGTCTTAGTACGAGATAAAGTAAAATATCAGACAGAGATATAATGCCGATAACTTTTCGATTTTCATCGACCACCACCAGACGATGAACTTCGGCGCGTACTATGCGTTCGAGTATGGTGTATAGGGTTTCGTCTAAATTGCAACATTGCACACCCTCAAACCATTCATTGCGATGCTCATTAGCTTTGCGCAAAGACACATCGAGATCGTTGTATGTTTTTTCAGCTGCCAGGTTCTGAAAAGGAAGAAAGAAATAAAATTAAAGTAAGGTGATGTCAATAGAAAAAAACACCGTCCATAAAAATTTGGAAAACGTTAAAAAAGATAAAAATAGAAGAGAAATTACTAAAGAGTCGTTTTACTAAAAGAGAGAGAGAGAGAGTACGTGGAACCAAAGAAAATCGATTGGCAACAAATTCGATTGCCACAATGAAACTGTTTTCTGTGTGTAGACATACTAAACACTCTCGTATTCGAAATCAATTAATGTTGTTCTGGGGCCAATGTACGGCATTCGATATCGATCGAAATTTTACTCAAAAGAACGAGTTCGCTGTGCTTTAGGTATAGAGGTTCTAATAGGAATTTTCAAATTTCGATCACGTTCGAATGCCAAAATTCAACCCCTGCATTTCGATTGAAATATTGTTTGGAATTGGCATTGTAGTGTTGTTTGTAACAACAATGCTATGACAATTACGAACAATTTATAACCACCTGGAATACAGAACGAAAAATTTTTTAATAAAACAAGTGTTTATTAAACAAAAGGTTACAATATGCCGATCGCCGAGGAGAACGGAAAACCTTCTTGTTTCTACCTTTATGCTGCTAAAGGGTATCAAAAACTGGTCACTTAAATATTACATTCTTAAGTGCAAAATAGCAGTCAAATTTAGTTGATTTCTTTTGTTCCTGTGGAGGTGAGAAAGAGATGGAGACGATGGACAAATTTTCGGCACTCATCGCGAAAAGTCGTCAGTTTCTCGGGTAACTGGCGACTGGCTGTCTATAAGTACTTAGGTGTTTTTAATTGTTCTCGAACGAGGGGATGTAGACATCGACCATTTGTATCTCTCTCTATATTTCGTTTCTCTCAATTATATCTTTTACATTAATCCTCTTCCAAACAAGACAATCACAATGAACCTATTGGTCTCTGAGCGGAACATCGGATAGTTCATGAAATATAACTATAATTCCAGCATGTCATTGATTATGATTACAGGGGTTATTTCTTTGTTATTTTCGCCCAGCGGTCCAAAATCGACTACAATTGATTAAGGAACAACAAGTTAAATACTTACAATTACATCGAATTTGGCATAGATATCAACTAAACGTCCTTCGGAATCAACTAATGGTAAGGCGGAAACTCTTCTCTCAACGAATTTCTTTAAAGCTGTTATAATGCTAGTACTTTCATCGGCCACTTCTATATTATCATAGGTGCCAATTTTTAACGCACGTAATTTCTTTTGCATATAAGAAGGTTTAGGCAATTCATTAATCTGTGAAAAGAAAACAACAGGCATTATAATAACAATAACAATTATAATAAAAAATTAAGTAAGAGCGCTATATTCGGCTGTGCCGAGTCCTATATACCCCTCACACAGTTTGTAACATCATGTACATATATACATCCTCGACCCGTTTTAGAAGTATTTTTGTTTTAAAATAACTTGATTGGCATTAAAAATATTTTCTTTGAATTGAATTTATTCACTAGCTCTAGAAAACTAATTTTAATTCAGGGGGTGCTATTCAAATGGCGCAAAAAAAATACAATTTTGGTCGACTACAAAACAAAATAAATTAAAACGGTACTTTTTCAATGCAAAAATTTTATCTCAAAGCAAGTAAAAAAAAATAGACCTTTAAAGCACAAAACAAAGGTCCGATAATTTTACAAAAACACTAAAGAGGGATTAGCAAAAGGGGGGTCCTATTGATGTGGCAGGGAGTGTACATATAAGTATACATAAGTATGTATCAGCGGCAGCGTCCTATTGCTGTTGTTTTAGCTAAATCCACTTCTAAATCGAGCTAAACAGGGGCAAAATTACGGCATTCGATCACGATTGAAATTTCACTCGAACGATTATGTTCTCTGTGCTTTATAGAGAATCTAATAAGAATTTTCAAATTTCGATCACGTTCGAATGCCGTAATTCGGCCCCAGATTTTTGTGTAAAAAATTAGGGAAAAAAACAGAAGTACTAGTGGGTCTTTGTTTATATCTCAGTAGTTTATATGGAAATTTAGTTTCCGTTAAACACTAACGGGGCTATTCATAACAAGAAACTTTGTGCTAACTAAGGAGCTGCTGCTATCCTTCTCTTATAGGAATTAACACATACAAAAGTTGGCAGCTCGCTAGTTAGCACATATGTAGTTTCTTTTTATGAATAACACATTCAGTGTTTAATGAAAATTCTTTAACTACTTTTGTTCTATGTTTGCACAAACTGTAAACAACTTTATCAACTATAATTAGTGTTATTTTCTCATCGTTATTGTGCCTTATATCACGAATTTACGCAGCGAACTTTTATCGACGGAGTATTCGTGTTGGGCGAAATTTGTCGTTCGTCCCAATTGTGTTGTTAGCATAACTGACAACTATATGGCCCAACTGAGACCAAAACTTATTTATCTATCCATTAGCGTATTGATTTTTTTAATTTACATTTCATTTCAATTTTTTTCGCCAATATCTTTGTCGGTAATTGACCCTTTGAACCAAGATTTTCTGTTAATGTTGCCAAACATACATACTTTATGTATATCGAACAAAACAGAGGCAATCGTGTTCTTTCGCTCATATCTCAGCTCGTTGTATGTTCATATAACGGATTTTTAATAGCAAAATTATCGAAAGCATGTTTGATAAATTGATATGGTACATCCGGAAAGGTGTTAAATTGTCTATATAAAGTATGTCGCTCGATAAAATCGATAACTTTCCATGTGCCAAAAAACGAAAATGTGTTTCGATAGTAAAACACCATCTTAATCGCGCTATAGGGTTGTCAATTTCGAGAAATCAGTCATTAACAGGGTACATCCGAAAAGGTGTTAAATTGTCTATATAAAGTATCCTCCATACCTAAACAAGAGCGTTGAGCGTCAAGCGTTGGAGTTTTACATGTGTTTTGTTTTTTTTTACAATAACAAAATACATGCAAAATTGCAACGCTTGATGCTCAACGCTCTTGTTTAGGTATGGGGCTATGTCGCTCGATAAAATCAATAACAAGAGTCTAAAAATTTGTTTGCAACATACACACGGACAGACGGACTAGGTAAAATTAATTCCTCTATCTATAAGAATTCAGAATATACATACTTAATAGCGTTTCGAATGAATATTGTTGAAATTACAGAAAAACAAAACAAAGAAATAGCAAACTTATAAATAAAAAAAAAAAAAAAATATCAGGAAAAACTTACGTATAAAAACAGGAACCTTAATATACGTTTATGGGTTAATATATATAATACGTTGCCCGTTGCGGGATCTATGACAGGTAGTCGATGTATACGATTGTGTACGAGTATCTTTATGGCATCATATAGAGAAGCATCGGGACCAATACTAACTAATGGCATAACTTCATTATGTAAAACACCTGCTCGAAATTAAATTAAAACATACAAAGAAATTAAAAAAAAAACATTTATGCATAAGAAAGGGGTTTACTCACTTCTCCATGTATCTAGTTTGTGCTCTTCTAATTGTTCTATTGAGGCATTCGGTGATTTATAATACATTCTTAAAATTTTTATAAAATCTGTTATAGTTAACATTCCAACAAATTGTTGTTTCTGTGAATCCCATAGCGGTGCCGCACGCACACCGTTATAGACTAAAGCATAGAAGGCTTTCTTAACCAGCAACTGCGTGTCGAAGACAACCAATTTGGCTGATGTTGGTATTAGATCGTAACATTTGTGGAAACGGAAAAATTTTACAAATATCTGAGAATCATCTTCTTCTGAAAATTGAAAAAAGAAACACACACGCACACACAATTAGAAAACATTTATTAAAAATTATGTTAATTAAAATTGATAGTGATCTTCCATTGTATGTAAGTATAAAAATTATTTGACACCAAAGCAACTATTTTTTAAGTTTTTTATGTATGTATGTGAAACATTTTTTTACTTATTTTATTTAAATAATAGTTATTAAAAAATTTTTAAAATTCTAACATAATTTTAACTTCGTTGGTTATCAAAAATAAGATAAATTTTAATTCCAAAAAATATGTAGACTTTTTAATAAAAAAATTATTTTTGTAGCTTTTAGTTACAATTTATAGTAAACTAGAAAAGCCCGGCGCGCGTTGCTACGCTCCTTAATGAATTTTAATCGCATTCTAAATTTTAATCGAATATCAAGTGCAAGGATAAAAACTATAACTTTTTCTTTATGGCATGGCACTGCGCACTTTTCTAATTACGAAACTGTATAGTCATGACAGCTCAATAAGTGTGCAAAGTTTCAGAAAAGTCGGTCCAGTGAAAGTACCTTAAAATTATAACTTTTTTAATGGGCCTAGTCCTGCCCACTTTTCTAATCACGAAATTATATAGTCACGACAGCTCAATATGTGTGCACAGTTTCAGAAAAATCGGTCCAGTGCAAGTACCTCAAAATGATACCTTTTTTTAATGGGCGTGGCACTGCCCACTTTTCTAATGACGAAAGTGTAATGTCATGACAGCTCAGTATGTTTGCAAACTTTCAGAAAATTCAGTCTAGTGCAAGTAGCTAAAACTGATAACTAATTTTTTATGGGCGTGGCCCCGCCCACTTTTTTAATCACGAAATTATAAAGTCATGACAGCTTAATATGTGTGCAAAGTTTTAGAAAAATCGGTCCAGTGCAAGTACCTCAAAATTAAAATTTTTTAGGGGCGTGGCCCCGCCCACTTTTCTTATCACGAAATTATTTAGTCATGACAGATCGATATGTGTGCAAAGTTTCAGAAAAATCGGTCAAGTGCAAGTAGCTAAAACTGATAACTACTTTTTTATGGGCGTGGCCCCGCCCACTTTTTTCACCCATAAACACTCCCTGGTATGTTTACAACAACTTACCAAAGATTGAGCTCGATCGGTTTTACAGTTCCGGAGTCTATAGCTAACACACACACACAGAGATTCACTTTTATATATATAGATATAGATAACATCTAACTGCCTTGTTTAAAAGAGATAAATATTTCATTATTGCCTTAGAAAAGTTTGTGTTCGTATGGCAACTTTAAAAAGTAATTACATATTCTCTTTTGATCCAGGCTGGCAATTTACGGTAATTTTTAGTTATTCTTTTTTAAATCAGTGATGCCAATTGTAGTAAGTTTTCGCCTTTTAGGGATTTTTTGTTTGAAAACTTTCAATCATACGGAATAAGTACAAAGGTTTGTTTAATTTTAATTAAAATGAATGAATTTTCAAATTTGTTTAAATTAATTATTATTATATATTTAAACTAGCTGAGCGTTGTTTTGCCATATAAATTATATAAAAACAAAACAATAAATTTTTATAGCAGCTTGAAAAAAATTAAGAAACTTTTTAATAAAATAATCGTTTATTATGGAAAAAATTTTAAAATATTAGTGGTTACGGCTTTTTATTCAAAAAACGGGTGTTTTTTTTTATAGACGTAAAGTACTTTAAGTTAACAGCACTTTTTTAACGTCTGCGCATTTTGTCTGGTTTAGCATTTCCACATGAATAGACACACGATCACTTATCAAGGCGCAGATTCATTGAATGGGCTGAAAACAAGATTGCCACTGATAACGATTTTCAAAGACAATTTGGTTTAGCGATAAAGCTCACTTTTATTGGAATGGATACGTTGATAAACAAGGCTGCCATATTTGGAGTAATTAAAATTTTCAAGTGTATGTAGTAGACACACCGTTATGTCCAGAAAAACTGACTGTTTGGTATAATTTATGGGCTGGTGGAATCTTTGGTCTGTACTTCTTTACAAAAGATGCTGGTCAGAACGTTACAATCAATTGTGATCACTATGGAAACATAACTACTGACTTTTTCGTTCATAAATTGAATAACAACATGACGGCACACAACATGTCCCACAATTGATTGATTGATAACCGCATAGTTTCTTCTTTCGAAACCGTGAGTTGGCCTTCAAGATCGATGATTTAATGTCGCTAAAATATTTTCTGTGGGGATATGTGAAGTCGCTAGTCTAAGTCCGAAATGGTTGACCTCTTAGAGGACAACATTCGCCGCGTTATTGCCCATATACGGTCACAAATGTTGAAAGAAGTAATCGAAAATTTGACCTCCAGATTAGACTATGTCCGAGCCAGACGTGGCGGTCATATGTTAGAAGTCATATTTATATTATAATGCCCGGGATTTTTTTTTTCAAATAAAGTAAATTTCATGTCGATGAAAAAAAATAATTTCTGTTCTATTCCATTTTAAACTTCTATACCTCTATAAAAGAAACTCTTTATAAAAATAAAAATTCTAAAATCAGATTAAATTTGTGATCCTTATGGGAAATATTTTCTATAAATAGAATAATTTTCAAACAATTAAAAGTTCATCAATAGCACAGCCCGACAAAATTAAAAAAGATTTTTGCTTCTTTGAATTTATCAATTGATTTTAGTTAATTTGGGTGCGCTGAACTCAAATCTGTAATCTGTTTGTCTCTATCAGCTTAGTTTTCATGATATAGTTTTTTTTTTCTAGTATTTAAAAAGTAAAACTTTTCCATAGGAATTAAAAAAAAAAAAAACAAAGAAGAAATCTGAAATGAACAGCTGGATTAGTCTCTTTGCAAATTCCAACAGTAGTCTGCCATCAGCGCATCCAAATTAATAAATTCAAAGAAGCAAATTGAGTGTTGGCCTGTGTAATTCCCAAAAGTACTAAGTCAGTATAAATATTTATTTTTTAATTTAAAATTTTGAAAATTACAAAGAATCAAGTTATATTAAATTAGTAACATACATTTTCTCTCTTCTCTTATAGTTTACAATTGTCAAACTTAATAGAAAAGTCCTCTCCGAATTGCACCATGCTAAGAACATATTTTTGTTAGACTTCTATCTGTTATAACAGTTTCCAGCCATGTTACGTTTGTATGTGCGATACATTTCTGTCACTGTTAGCCAGTATACATTTAACATTAACTTACTATTTTGTGTACTTTTCCTTAAAATCTCCGCTAAACAACGTTTCCACGCCTGGGAAACATATTCAAACTCTTTAATACTCTCTAGCGGATAAATTTCAATATCTTGATTTGGATTTTGACCACTGCGAAGAACCAAATGACCGGCATGATTCGAATAAAAATGAAGTTGTAACATACGGACGAAGACACGACAAAAAAAAAAAACGTTAGAAACACAGCGCGAACGATAACGAGATTGTTAAGCGTTTAAAAAACACGTTCGTACTCATTAAATTCGTTGTTCTCTATGGCTTCAATGTTTGTATAAAAATGAATTTAGAACATTTTATCGCAATACTCGTAGTTTAAGTGAACAATTTATAAAAATGACAACAACAAAAACTATAATTTAAAATAATTGTGTTTATTTCACACCACTAATAAATCGACAACAATAAAGAAATAAAAAAAAAACAATAAAATAAACTAAACTTAAACAAATAAGACATGAAAAAAAAGTGCAAGTAGAAAATAAAATAAATACGAGAAGAAAAACTCTAGACAATGCACTGCTGCAGACAACATCAAGACAATTTTTTTTTATTGTCATTATGTATTTATTTATTTTTTTGCTAATTATTTGTGTATAAAAGGGTATAGAAACGTGGGTAAATATGTGCTGTTTAATGTGATTAATTGCAAAAAAAAAAAATTTGTTTGTGTGTGAAAATCCTGTCCCTAATTCAATGTTAAATCACATATACAATTTAAAAAAAAAAAATTATAAAAAATTTGCATACTTATGTGTAAATGATTATCTTTTGTTGCCGTTTCTTAATAAAATTTATGTTACGACAAATTAATGATTTATATGAATTTGGCTAATTTAACAAAAAAAGTACAATGTTAATTACAATTGTTCCATTCAAATTCTCGTTGTAATGTAGTATGTAGTAGTATGTAGTATGTACATCTATTTAAACATTTTGTATGACAATACAATTTACATAAATGTTTTTAAAGGAAATAATTTTTTTTACCGAAAAATGTTTTATTTTCTAACCCCAATGTTATTTAATTGTTTTTTTAACTTTGCTAAAAGTTTTTACTAAAAATATTTTTTTGTAACACTGCAGAAGTAAGATTTGATCAACTTGTCCATTCCTGAATTTTTATATGCCTTTTATATGATCTAAGATGGCGTACAAAACAAAATGGCGAATTACATATTTTTTTTCAACCCCACTGCAAAATGACGTACAACGGTATAAGCCAATCCTATATTAAGCATATGTGACAGCGCATAGAGAAAGGGACCTAAGGGTAAAAACAGGTTTTGTTCAGAAGAGCCATTTTAAAGATTAAATGATTTTTTTAAATTGTTCATAAGAGAAAAAAAATTTGTTGTAGTTTCGTAAAATCAGGTTATTTTTTTAATTTAGTAGGGGAAAAAATGAAAATAAATAAATTTTATCGTTACGTCCCTTTCTATTTGCGCTTAGAATCGTCGACTTCACTTTTATAAAACACGCATATCTCTGGGAGGGAACACTTTTGGGGCAAGGGATCGGTCTCATTCGATGCTCAGATGTTGTCCACATCAAAAAAAAAGTAAAAATTGTTTTTTTTACACTTAGGTCCCTTTATGCGCTGTCACATATAATAATTCATATATGTAAGTATGTATGTATTAGAAGTTCACGATTATATAGTATATGTAAATATGTATAGATGTCTTTGATTATAGTATGCAGATGTATGTATATTTTTTTTGCTTTTAGTTTTTCTTTGTAAATTAGGATTAAGTAATTTTTGCAGAATTTAAGCGAGTGCCTAAAACAAAACAAATGCTGGTGAAGTGTATATTAGATTCGGCACAGTCGAATATAACGCTCTTAGTTGTTTTTATTTATATGTTTTATTTGAACATGTTTAAGTAAAAATATAGAAAGTACAAGAAAATTCCTAGAAACAGCATTCTATTCAACAATACTAAAAGCAAAATTTTATACATCTGACATCACTGACTTGTATGACAATGACGCCATTGTCATATGCACAAAACTTGTACATCTGCCAATTTAAAATTATATGACAATATGTGTCAAAGTTCTGAGAATAGCGACTAAGGGTGTTCAGACAATTGTCATATATCTGACAATATTGTTGCCAGGTGACCGCCTGTCAATGGTCTGACAATGATTTTTCTGCCAACATTGTTAGGCAAAAATTGTCAGTTCACACGGTTGTAAGGCATTTATTACCAATTTTTCAGGCAATATTGTACGATCTGACAACCGTGTGTACAAAGCTTTACGCTTAACAACACAAAGTACAATCGATACAAATTGCCAAAACTGTATATTAACAGACGATATAAAATACAATAGGGGGCTGTGAATTAAACAATTGTGTGTTAAAAAGTTACAAGTTATACAATTAAGCGGTTTTGTATAATTTTATCATATTTTTTTTTTTTTTTTAATTAAAATACATTTTTTTTTAAAGAAAATTTAAAAAATTTGAATTTAAAGTTGCATGTTTAAACAGGGACTTAGACATTTGTCAGCATTTATAACTATGATAGAGGCGCTACCAGATCATTTTCAAGGATCTATTAAATGTGAAAATATAAGAAAATGTTTATAAATTAAATTAAATTCAAAATAATATAGATAAATTTTCTACTAGAAGTTTTACTTTTGGCACAAATATTCAAGAAAAATTTTTTGTCTGGATAATATTTTTTTAAAAGTTTTCTGCAGCACGATTCACTAATTCAAGTAAAATTTGTTTGGAAAATCACATAAACCGACGTTTCGAATTTATCAGAGTTTAAAGTCTTTGCGCCCGGCCGAAGGCTAAGGCAAAGCCGGTGGATGGAATAAATGAAAGATTAAGTTCCCTGCGACCGGCTATATAATTTCTTAAGCGGAGCGTTAGTACGTTTCTTTAGGGAATTTCCATTTATTTAACTCTGTATAAATTAATACAGGGTGGTCCATAATTACTGAAGGGGTTTGAATTCCTTATAACTATTAATTGTATATATATTTTTTTACTTTTTGTAAAGAAGAATTGCGGAATTTAAAATGAATTTAACTGAACAACGTGCCAAAATCGTTACGAAAAATCATGATTTTATTTAGTTATGAGCGACGAAGCTCATTTCCATTTATATAGGTTCGTTAATGGGCAAAACTGCATGGGCTATGAATAATTCAACTGTGACAATTGCACCTGCAATGTTTGGTGTGTTGTTTTGTCGAAAAGGATAATTGGCTAGAACTTTTTTTGAACTGAACACGGTGTCGCCGTTTTCGTCACTGGTGTTCGATATCAGACAATGTTGGAATTTTTTTAAGGCCAGCCCTGGACAACCATCCGCAAGTGTGGTTCTAACAGAAAAGATTCACAGCGCAAACTGCAATGGACACAATGACTCTTTTACGCGCCACCTTTGATTGATGATTTTTTTTTTAGTGCAAGCGATTTTAATTGGCCTCCGCGTTTAGGTTTTAACGGCTACGGAATTATTTGAAAGGAAAAGTCTATATTATTTAAGCACTTATGATACTTGCTTTTTTCTATTACTTCCTTATATAAGATTAAAATAGTAGAAACATGGTGTAATTACATAAGGTGATAGCGTAAAGAGAGATTATTTTTTGTCTCTCTTTTTATATATGGAGTTTGGCAATTCTTGGCACTGAAATCTCTTTTTATACCCTTCACCTGTGGTGCACAAGGGTATATATAGCTTTGTCATTCCGTTTGTAATTTCTACAATTTTCATTTCCGACCCCATAAAGTATATATTTTCTGAAAGCTTATGAATAGAGGAGTCGATTAAGCCCTGACCGTCTGTCCGTCTGCCCGTCTGTCCGTGTGTTGGTTGAAATCAACTTTTAGAAGCAACTATATGTTCCTCAGATCTCTATATGGTATCAATCTCTTGGAAATATTCAGGAATGAATCGCTATTGAAATTCAGCACAATCGCCCAATAACTTTCTGAGATATGAGCAAAAAACCACGACCACCTCGTTTTTTTACACAATTACAACAACAACATACATACATAAATATATGTAAAAACCATACAAAAAAAGAAAAAATTACAAAAAGAAAAAATATTAAAAATAAAAAAAATTAATAAAAAAAATTACAAAAAAAATTTTTAAAATAATTTAAAAAAAAAATTTTAAAAATTTTTTAAAAATTTTTTCAAAAAAATTTTTTAAAAAAATTAAAAAAAAATATAAAAAAAATAATAACAAAATATAAATAATATATTATATAAAATAAAATTTTTTTGGCTCAGCTGGGATTCGATGCCACATTTATTCTAACCAGTATATGTATACATATGTACGTATTTGATATGAGATGAATGGTGATACAAACAATTGCTATTGCATGACTACACGTTGTGAAGGGTATATAAGATTCGGCACGGCCGAATATAGCACTGTTACTTGTTTATATATGGAGTTCGACAAACATTGGGACACAAAAAAATAATCAGCTGGGCTGGCAACGCTTTATGCATAAGTGTACCCTGAGTGGAAAAAGTAATATTAGAGAGAAAGAGAGAGAAAGAGAGAGAGAGAGATATGTATATGTTTTCTGCATTTTTTTCAACGTTGCTCTTCTACATATTACATATATATCTCTATCTCTATATACATCTATCTATATCTATATATATAAAAGTGAAACTCTGTGTGTGTGTGTGTTAGCTATAGACTCCGAAACTGTAAAACCGATCGGGCTCAAACTTTGGCAAGTTATTGTACACATACCAGGGAGTGTTTATGGGTGAAAAAAAGTGGGCGGGGCCACGCCCATAAACATTAGTTATCAGTTTTAGCTACTTGCACTTGACCGATTTTGCTGAAACTTTGCACTCATATTGAGCTGTCATGACTAAAAATTTTGTGATAAAAAAAGTGGGCGGGGCCACGCCCCTAAAAAAGTTTTAATTTTGAGGTACTTGCACTGGACCGATTTTTCTGAAACTTTGCACACATACTAAACTGTCATAACCATATAATTTCGTGATTAGAAAAGTGGGCAGGGCCACGCCCATAAAAAAAGGTTATAATTATGAGGTACTTCCACCAGACCGATTTTTCTGAAACTTTGCATACATGTCGAGCTGTCATGACTAAATAATTTCGTGATTAGAAAAGTGGGCAGTGCCACGCCCATAAAAAAAGGTATCATTTTGAGGTACTTGCACTCGACCGATTATTCTGAAACTTTGCACACGTATTGGACTGTTATGACTTTACAATTTCATGATTAGAAAAGTGGGCAGGGCCACGCCCATTAAAACAATTATAATTTTGAGGTACTTGCACTGGTCCGATTCTTCTGAAACTTTGCACACATATTGAGCTGTTATGACTTTACAATTTCGTGATTAGAAAAGTGGGCAATGCCACGCCCATAAAAAAATTATAATTTTTAGGTTTTTGCACTTGATATTCAATTAAAATTCAGAATGCATTTCGATTCATTAAGGGGCGTAGCAACGTGCGCCGGGTTTGGCTAGTATGTATATAAAAATCAATGTGTGTTTGTATGTTTGTTTGTGCTTTATAGACGGTTAAACGGCTGGACCGATTTCCTTGAAATTTTCACAGAATCTTTCTGTATTTCTGGAAGAAGCTATAGGCTATACTTTGATTTGAAATTGTAAGTGGGCGGGGTGCCACGCCCTATTAAAGAATAAGTATTAAATATTATATATCACGAAAGTTAATGCAGCTAGAGTCTTCAAATTAAGTACGGTAAACTTTTACATCCACACGAACATTTGGGTAAAAAATGGGCAGACTTGCCATAGTAGGCGTGGCCACATGAATTAAATACTAAAATTCGTATATTTGGAAAACGATATCGATTAGAGTAGTAAAATTTTGCAAGAGCAACTTTGACACCCAAATGAACATTTAGGCAAGAAATGGGTGCATTATCAATAGTGGGCGTGGCACCTACCATATGAATTAAATACTAAAATTCGTATATCTGCAAAACGATATCGATTAGAGTACTAAAATTTTGCAAAAGCAACTTCGCTATTCAAATAAACATTTATGGAAAAAATAGGTACATTACCAATAGTGGGCGTGGCACCAACATATGAATTAAAAACTAAAATTCGTATATTTGGAAAACGATATCGATTAGAGTAGTAAAATTTTGCAAGAGCAACTTTGACACCCAAATGAACATTTAGGCAAGAAATAAGTGCATTAACAATAGTGGGCGTGGCACCTGCCATATAAATTAAATACTAAAATTTGGGGTGGCGAAGCACACTGGGTATTAGCTAGTATGTACAAATATAAAAATTACGTGTATGTTCGTGATCGATAAACTCAAAAACTACTGAACCGATTTCGACCAAATTTTATATGCATGCTCTATGGGCCGTGAGGAGTGTTTCTGTGTAGTTCGTCCGACAGATGGCACAATATTTAGTTTTTTGTGTTTAGCGCGATAACCCTATGCTCTGTTTCCACTCGACTAAAATCGGAATAAATTTTCAATATTCTTCAAATGATTATAAATTTAATTTAATTTAGCAAATGTTTTGGGAAATTAAATAAAGTATAAATGAACTCGAGCCAAAATAAAAATGATTTACAGTAAATTTAATATATTAAGTTTGAATAAAATATTAGTTTATAATTAATTTCTTTTAAAAAAATATACAGAATAATACAACAATTATTTGTGGCTAATTAATTTGTTGGCATTAAAAATTAATTTAATTTTTTTTTGTTAAATCTTCTCCCTTTACTTTGGCCCAAAGCAAAACAGATGTTGTTAATTTTTTAATATTTTTGGTTTGGTTGACTATATGTATGTACGTTGTACGTACTACACATGCATATGCATATGCCCACATAATTTTTGTTGCTTTCTTTGTTGGGGGTTTTCTCTAAACATTTTCGTAATTAACGCCATGACCTCAAATAAATAAAACAGACTGTTCTGAAGCATTTTTCATGACGCCTTCAGGAAGCTTTTCGATTTATTATTTAGCAAAAATAAAAACAAGCGAAAAAAATTGTCTATTTTTTTTTTGCATCAAATAAACTAAACAAAAATATTTTAGATTTATTTTCTTTGGCAATACACACTTGTAGGTATAGTAGAGGTAAGAACAAATAAATCTTTCTAATGTTGCAGCGTAAATTCACAGTAAATGTTTTAAGGTACAAATGTAAAATAATTTGTATTAAATTAAATTCATTAAAAAGTTTAATGTATTGATATGGTAAAGAAAGAAAGGAAAAGAAAATAAAACTGTGCAAAAAAAAAAAAACAAACAGAATTAAGAAATAAAACCATATCATTGAGAATATTTTGAAAGAATTAAAATTTCTTTTCTTTTAAACAGAAAAGTTCAATAAAGTTAATAAAATAAATATGTATTAGAGTATTCACAAGACGTGCTAAGTATCGTATTGTCATAATGCCATGATTTTCCAAAAATTAATGATAAAATGAAAGACAAGTGTTAAATTGTTTATTTTATGTATAATGTTTACACAATTTAAAATTTTTAAAAATTATATCGTTACGACAATACGACACTTAGGACACCTTGTGAATTCAGCATCTACAGTAGAAGCTCGATTCTTGCACTTAATGAAAACCGGGCTCGGTGCAAGTTTCGAGGTTGCTTGCAGAAGTCCAGACGCTGAACCCAATTTTCGACGGATTTCAAATCGGGCGATACTGCTGCAATTTCACGTTCGATATTCGTAGGAATTCATCAATCGTCGCTGGCTTGTTGGCATAGACCATAGACTTGACGTTGCCTCACAGGAAATAGTCTAACGGCGTCAAATCGCACGACCGAGGCGGCCAATCGACTGGACCATTTCGTGAAAAAACACGTTCTCCAAACTTGGTTTCCAAAAAATTTATTGTGACATTCACTGTGTGGCTTGTGGCGCCGTCCTGTTGGAACCACATATCCTCCAAGTCCATATCATCTAATTGGGATTCTTATTCACAGTAACGTGCCGGTCTTGATCATCACGGAAGAAGTACGGCCCAATGACGCCGCCGGCCCATAAACTACACCAAACCGTAATTTTTTCGGGATGCAATGATGACTCATGGAGTACGTGTGGATTGCTGTCTGACCAATAACGCATATTTTGCTTATTGACGAAGCCATTCAACCAGAAATGAGCCTCATCACTGAAGATGGTTTTTCATTTTCAAGTTGTTGCTCAGCCCAATTTACGAACATACGACGCTTCTGTTGGTCAAGCGGCTTCAGTTCTTGCGTCAATTTGATCTTGTAAGAATGTAGGCCAAGATCATTTCGCAAAATTCGCCACAACAACGTCACAGAGATGCCCAACGCTTGAGAACGACGTGTGAGAGACACATTTGGGCTTTTTTCAGCTGAAGCCTCAGTGACAGCAATATTCTCGACACTACGGACACTTCTTTGTCTCACTGGCACGGGAACATTTTGTACTGTGCCTGTGGATTCAAATTTTTCCACTAGACGCTCAATTGTTGATCTGATAGGACGATTATGACGACCATAAATTGGACGTAGCGCTGTTAACGTTGAGGCCACTAACTCCGAATTTCGGTAGTAAATTTTAATAATTTCGACTCGTTGTTGGCTCGTACATCTTTCCATCATGAAATGGCAAACCTTACTGAAGAGAAATGTCAAAAGAACGGCAAAAAATATGGCGTCATTTGCCCCCAACCGGTCTACTTTTGTAGCGTGCCTATTGAAAAACTTATTATTTGTCTCTTTATATCCTGTATGGTTTATAGCACATAAAGCATGTACTTTTTGTAAAATTATATTCTCACAAGTACTTGTTATGTAAGTAAAGTTTCAAGTTGATCGAACGTATTGAATATATGTATATAAAAACATACATTTGAATATTAAATGTACTTTTCAGATCAAAAACAAACAAAAAATCGATATGCACAGTTTCGTTGACAGTTTTAAAGTAAGTATTCCAGAGGCCAACTGAAGTTTAAAAGCTGCCAATTTTTCTGTAAATTGTGCTTATATAGGCAAATGTGAAGTTAAAGTTGCCATACTGCGTAAAAATGTATTATTTAAAATAAAATTATTTTTAAATTTATCTGATCCTTATGCTTCTAATAGTAGCGGTGGGAAATTACTATATATTTTTTAACAGAAATTTATAGTTTTATTAAATAAATATAGTCAAAAGTAAAGAATTTGTAACTCAGTAGTGATATTTTTTCGAAAATTACGCGCTTTTTTCTGAGTATAGATGCTTTTTGAAATTTTATAGTTGGCAACGCTGATGATGAAGGCTGCTTTAAAGTTTTTACTTTTTATATGATCATTACCCAAAAACAGTAACCGTTTAATCAAAATAAAATGTTTGTTACCATTTTAAATACACAAATAATATCTCGACATCTTTATTAACAATATGTAGGTACTGCTGTATCAGTATATTGAAGTATTTCAAATAATAAAAATATTAATTTTTATTTAAAACACGACAGCAAAGTCCACAAATAGATATAATTAAATATGTATATATTAAGTACATATGGATAAAAATCTTTAAATACTAAATTAACAAACATTTGAGCAAAAAAATTCAAAAAGCTATTAAAAATAAAACATACATGAACAATATATTATATACTCGCCCCGTATAGGCGAACGTAAAATGAAATCTTGCCAAATTCACGCCCACAAAATAACAAGAAAACCAAGAATTTTTTTTAGGAAAAATTAAAATCATAAATTTGAAAAACGCCGATAAAGCTTATGTCGAATGAAAATTGGTTTGTATAAGTATATCAAATGCAAATTAAATAAAAAAAACTGGTTGTCATCATGTCTGCAGCAGTATTTGTACAGAAAATTGTTTAATAAATAATTGAAACTAATTTAAATTAATTTACAAACTAATCGAACAAAACGATGACAAAAAAAATTAAAACTTTTAGGAAAGTGATATGAAAACAATAACTCAAAAAAATACAACACACACACAATATTTTTATTTTTTGTTTTAATTAATTCACTTAAGTTCACAGTATTCGCTATTTTTCGTATAAAATTTGAAGATATTTTGCTTGTTTTTTCGGCTTTTTCTCTTCTTTAAAACCACTTTTTTTTAAATAAAACTTTATTTATATTTAGTAGAAATTATATGGCAATTTAAATAATTATTTAAAATAATATTGCAATTTATCTTTTATCTTTTCTTTATTTATATAATAAATTTCTAAACACATTTAAATTTAAATTTTATTATCTCAATATCGTTCTAAACATCACGAAATTTCAAAACAAACTGAAAATAAATTGATTTCAAACACCAGAATTAATTTTTTTGTTTGTTGTTTTTTTGTTTTTATTTCTATTTGTTTTCAGAAAATTAGTATCAACGACATAAACAAAAAAAAAAAAAACCTAAAATACCTTGTGTAAATTTTTATTAAGACATTTTATTGTATTTTATTTCAAAAAGAAAAAAAAAAAACGAAAAGTTTATATTCAAAAGAAAACATCTTCACAATTCTCATTTAACTATGCTTAATTGAAAGAAACGCCAATTGTAAGATTTTTAAAACAAGTAACACCAATATTTTGTAGATTTAAATAATTGTATGAACATTTAATTTTGTCAGTTATAACAGTACTGCCATCCCTGTATTATTTTCAGCTGAAATTCTGGCATAACTGCATACATATATGGCAACTTTGTTTACAATATAAATTTGCACGAGTATTGCCAGAGACCCGCTAAGATTACCCCCTAGATTTAGGGTATTTTATTTAATTTAGGAGCAAATTAAAAGAATACATTTGATTTAGATGGAAATTTAGGCAGCAAAAATTTGCACTTAAAAGGTATTTTGCTATTTAGTAGACTGGTGAAATTGCCAATGTACAATATTTTACAACTGATAAATTTTAAAAATTATCCTGTTTAAAGGGGATGTAATTGAAACTCTAGGTTATAGGAAATTAACATTATTTTTTGTGGATATTTCCTTTACATTAGTTGTGAGGTTTTTCTCCTTTAACAAGTTGTTAGAAATAAGCACAGAAACTAATTTTTAAGGCTTTAGGTTTACTTTAATATCTAAAAATTTTAAACCTTTTAATTTGATAAGATGTAAATATGTACAAAGCTACTAAGGATTATTTCGCAAGATTTGATATTTATGGAAAAATTTGGCTCCAATATGAATAAATACAAAAAAATCCAGAACTCTGATAAATGTATGCTACTATTTCTATGAAAACATTTGAATAAAAAATATATATATTAGTTCGAATTAAGCTAATTTATTTAGAGATTAGCACAGAAACTAGACCGCGTTGCTGGCTCCAACAAAGTTTTCGCATTGTATTCATTAGGAGGTTAGTTTTACTTTTATCTGGCACCATTTGTTAGACAATAATTGTCATAAATGAGGACCTCATTTGCAAATTGTGAACATCTGGAGATAATATGGATACCAAGCCATCACGGGCTGATCGGAAAAAAGAGAAAGCCGACAAATTATCCAAAATGAGAGCTCTTCTGAGTACTATAACTTTGGAGAACGCCAAACCCTTTAAACGATTTAAGGATGAACTTAAACGTTGGGCGATGGAAGAACATGTCAGAAAATGGCAAAGCACTGATGTCGGTAAGGTGACTATGGGGTGACCCAAATCTTGGGAAATCAAGAGATTCTGAGACTAAGTAGACCTACACTTGGGAAACTAACCAGTGTAATTACAGGTCATACGGAGTTGAGAACTCATCTAGCTCGCATGAGATTATCTGAGGAGACAACATGTAGAGCATGCGAGGAAGAGGATGAGACTTTGGTACACTACCTCTGTCGTTGTCCTGCGTTTGGGCATATTAGGCGCGAAAATTTTACAGTGGATACTATGCCGAACTTGGAATACCTGGGGAACTCGAACTGGAGATCCATAAGGCGTTACATTGAGGGGACTGGGTTCTTGGACTAGTCCGTTATTTATGGGAAATTATGTTTATGGTTTTTGTTTGGGAATTCCGTTTTCCATATGGAGCGCACAACATGCCAACTGGGCATAAGTGCATACCTGTCATGGGTTTAGGCTTTTAATGCCCCTCCTTTTCAACCTAACCTTACCTAAATGAGGAGCTGGCAAACAAAACAGACTAGTCCCGTTAACTATTTTTTACAGGACAGGCAATTAACTAATTAATTACCAGAAAGAGAATAGCAAGATTTTTAATTTTTTTTTAGTTTTTACTAAAAATATTTCATGGTGTGTACTTGGAGAGCCCGTAAAAAAATCATTTAATGAGGACATGTCAAGTTTTGTGCGCCAGCTCCTTAAATAGTATTGCATCTGTATGAGAGTATCACTCCCCCCTTATCAAGTCCTTTCCATTTTAAGTTCTAATTAGGAAATTGTTATCAAAAGTAGCTTATACTAGGTTTAATTTAAAATGAGATTACAGTTTTCGAGAAATTACATAAACACTTTTTTTGTGTTGAATTTACCACGTCCTTTGTTCAGATCCTAACGAGCTGGCGCCCGAAAAAGTCAACTAATATCGTAGCCAATGACACAGAATTTAAGATCTACAAAATTATAGTTCTACAGATATTCAATTAAAAATATATTTTCTTTATATGTGGGGGTACCACAACCCCTCCATTAGATCCTATAGTATTATTGAAATGAATTGTAAAATTTTTATTAAAATGTATCAATATTGAAAACTCTTAAAATTTATTGTAACTGAAATAAATCATATGATCATATATATCTTTTTCTGCTCTAATCATATAAATTTTGATTTAATTTAGACAAAGCAGATTAAAGTAAAACACACAAAGTTTTAAAATTATAAGCATAAAGTTTTTCTAGATATCTCATAAGGAGATGTATTTTATTCAAGTTGTTATTATATTATCCGACACAAATTTTGAAAACTCTAGATTTTGTATGGGAGGCGGGGGACCACCTTATTTAAAATTTAAATAAAAAATGTATGTAAGAACGAATCATTATTGAGCTTCATGGACTATTTAGAAATAAAGTTAGAAAAATTGGTCCAGCCGTTCTCCGATTTTAGATAAATTTAAAAATGGGCGTAAAAGCGGGCATGGTTAACTTTTTCCGTAAAAACCTAAGTAACCAACCAACGACAATTTATTTATATTTATGTAGATATTTAAAAAAAAAATGATCTAAATATTTAGGGGAAGATTCAAAATAAGCTGGCAACACTGATTCGCAAATAAAACAAACAACCAAACACTTAATTAACAAAAAGTCATACTATTAAACACATATTTTTTCAAATGCTAAAATTATTATTTGTTGGGTAAAAACACCAATAGAAACAGTCCAGTAGGCGAATTGATTCCCAACCACTTGTTGCTTTCAATCGGCGGGCCATTAAACATTTTCAAACAATAAAATATGATCCACCCACCCACTAAATAAATAAACAAACATTTTATTAATTATGCATGTGTCGAAAAGAAGAGATAAATATTTATACATATGTATGCATACTACGTAGAAAGTTTTCTGGCAACACCACCAGGCTTAAAAAAAAACTTGTGAGAGCAGTAATGCCAATACATATAAAGTAAATATTTGCCAATTCCCAATCTATTGTAGAAGTTGTACGTCGTAGTAGTTGTACACATTTTGTTGATAATTTTCCCATTAATTTTCTTATACAACAATTTAGCATACGTTTATAAACTGTCGTATATGTACATATATATATATTGTGTGATTCACAAGGTGTCTTATCATGTCATATTGTCCTAAAATTTTACAATAGCTTAAAAATGTTGTTGTTGCTTTTCAAACAAAAAGTGTCTTATAATAATAGAACTTTGTACGCTATGTTTATTGTGCTGTCGTATTTAATAAGCAGAGACCTGTGCTAAACGGCTAAGCCAAGCCGCAACAGTTTTTGTAAGCTGTCGCCGTTCATTGTATAATTTTGTCGGGCCGACATCCAAATTTGAGAGCAGTTGCTAATTTTTGATAACAAATCACTGGTGGCGTCAAATAAGATCGGCTAAGGAGTCTGCTGTTTTTGCTTATTAAACAAAGTTTAATTTATTTACTTGCGTTTGCCGTTATAACATCTAAAATGTACTTTTCGCACAAACTGGCTATTATTTTGTTTTTATTTATAATTTATTTATATTTTTATAATTGTTTTACATCAGCTGATTTAAATTCAAAATAGCACACTTAATTATGAGGGGTTGTTCACAATAGTCTTTATGACACTACTGTGAATCCCCCAATTGTAAATGGAAAAGTAAGTACTATCGCCGTTTTTCTTTAATATATAAAGGCGAATTTCAAACAACCTACGGCTCCTACGACAGGTTATTAATTGAGCATATGTGTTTAGAGAATCAAATAATAAAATAGATTTGTGTTTTGTGTTTTTTTTAAGAATTTTTTTTTTATGAAATCTTCATATTATTGAACAAATGCCAAAACAAAAATATTTCATCTAATATTTAGTAATATCCACTAATATGTATCTAAATAGATGTATGTGTTAACGCGTAAATAGCATAACGTCGCATTATTGAAGACAAAACTCAATTAGTGTCAAATAATTTTTTAAATTTTTTAAAAAAATTTTAAATTGTTGTCTTTTACTTACCAAAGTCGGAAAGATTTACTTTCTCTAGGAACGGATCTGCAACAGGCAACTGAAAATAAGTAGAAAGAAAATATAAATAAATATTTAAAATTTTTGTTTGTTAAATTAATTTGTTTAAAATATTCTTGTTTTAAATGGGTTTGTTTGAAAAATGACAGGCGGCTGTGGTAAAATCGGCAAACTAAATTTTTAATCTAATTAAAAAAGTGGGAGTTGGCAACAAATAATACATAGTAAAGGTATTCACATCATCGGTTTTAGTCCTGCGAAAATGCAGAGTTTTTTTTTCAAACACAACAATAAACACAAATACAATTAAACACTAATTTTAACACAGAGCACAATTTTTTTTTTTACAAAGACGCACAACTATTCAGAGTGTTAAGTATGTGCCTAAAGTTTACAGTTATAGCTATTAAGCTGGAGTTACATAATATGTGTTCTATCCGTGGTTCCTTTTTATGAATTTGTCAAAAAGAAGAATCAGTGTAGTTGTATGTGACAAGTTCACGACAAAACGCAAAGAATGCATAAACGTATCAACGCAGCAAAGTAGGTTTACTTTCTACTTTTGTATCCGTCGCAGAAAAGGTGAAAAAATGTCAGCTGTTGTTGATAGTCATGAATGACAAATAATATTTTCTTTTTAATGTTATCGATAAATCTGTTTGTGTGGTGGATTTATTATTTTAATTTTTTTGCGTTAAAAATGTTTTTAATAAAAGAAAAGGTATTCGAAATAAAGTGTATAATTTATTTTAAGAAAAAATTACATAAAAAGTAATTTTAAACACAATTTTTTCATTTCCAAAATTTTTATTCTATTTATCGATAACTGTTATGTGCTGAGTGTCATCTCTGTTTGTTTATTAATAAAAGAAAACAAGTGCAATTGACGAGAAGCTTATTGATGCTCGTGTTATTTTTCAAAAATTCCCTTAAAATGTCAATTTCACTTTTCATTTTGGCAAAATTGTTTTTAGTTAATAAAAATATAAACACAACAGCTGATCAAAACAAAAAAGTTGATGCATAAAACGCATTGTGTGTAACTTAAATTTAGAAACGTATAAAATGGTGAAAAGTATCAAACGCAACAACGCATGAACGGATGGTATGTAACTCCAGCTTTAGCCTTGCGGTTACGTTTTTGGAATATTGATCACTTTTTAGTTAAAACTGATTCTTACGTCAACAAAAGTAAACTAACGTAACTTCCTAGAGAAAATAGCTCAAAGGCACGATCTAGGTGGCCGATTTGCCGTAGTAAAACGTGAAATCCAAGTGACCACCAAAATGATTTCTTAACAAGTCTATTGTTTCACGCGCTGCATGGCTCGTAACGTAGTCTGGTTGACATCAGAGCTCACCGAAACCATGTGCTTGAGTTTCAGGAAGCACAAAGTCCGTTAGTATGGTGTGATCAGGGTTACGGGTTACCATTACCGGTGACATTCTGATTTCCCTGATTTTTTAAGAAATATGGACCAATGATTCCACCAGCCCATAAACCATACCATACGATTGTCTTAAATGCATATAATGGTAGCTCTTGGTACTCTTCAGGTTGCTCATCTGCCCAAATACAACAATTTTGTTTATTAAAGTGTTCATTGAGCCGGTTCATCACTGAACGAAATTCCAAGATAAAACTCCGGGCTTTCAGAATGCAATTTTTCGTAAAAGAGCTTAACAATTTTAAGACGCTATTGAGGTGTGAGTCTTTCCATGATGACTTGCCAAATGTTAATGAACAAAAGTAACAAGCAGTTTGATAATGAGTCATGCGTGATCTGTCAAAATAAAAAGCCTATTCAACGATAAATCCCTAATATATAGATATTCGACAGGTATTTTTCACGTAATTGAGCTTTGAAGTGGTTTCAATACATTTTACACAAATACAACCTCGACAGAAAAATTTAATTGAAAAAAATTTCAAGCACTTCTTCTGTGAAGTAAAAATTATTTGAGATAGGGCCTTTCTACTTGTGACCAACACTATGCTTATAGTTGCGTTTCTACCCTTTTGTATATATAGCGCTCTCACTTGTTTTCCTAATTGTGCTGTTTTTTGACAGTGGGTGTATTATTTTACCATATTTCAAATCTGGCTACTCTAATGACAATGATTACAATCAAATGATTGTTATAAGTATTAATTATACAATAAACGATAAAATTAATTATTAAACCAGAGTGCCGTGATAAGATATAAATGAAATAATATTTTCCAAAATAACATTTAGGTTTCCCGACGTACATAAAATATATTTTAAAATTATAAAAAATTAGTTGAAAATAGCATACTTTCTTTGAAAAAGAAAATAATGAAATAATATATTTTTGAAGCCTGCTACCTACATCTCAATAAAGATGTAAATAATATAAAATATAAATATTAATTTTTGTAAATATTCATTTTTGTCTACTTCCTCATTTTTCTCTCTCTATATCTTTCTCTCTCAAAACAACATACAACAATAACAATTATTTAAATTAGAGCTTTTTTATTATCACTTAATTTTTGTTAGATAAACATGTCAACCAGTATTTAAAATTTGCATTTTTATGTTCGTTCATATTGAACTAATTTTCCGCAATATTTAACAAATAAATTAAATATTTTTTTCGTGTTAAACTTGTATTATTTATTATAATCTACATGTAATATTTAATAAAGGTAATAAAAAACGTAAATATCATTCGAAAAGGTAAGGGGAAAAGAAAAATAAGATGCAAGAGAAGAGGAGCAGGAAATATAATTTTAAACTTTGTGTAGAAATAATTTTTCATTTTTATAAAATTTATAATAAAACAAGTAAGAGCGCTATATTCGGCCGTGCCGAATCTTATATACCCTTCACAACGTGTAGTCATGCAATAAAAAAAAATAAAAAAAAAAATGAAAAAAAAATGAAAAAAAAAAATTTAAAAAAAAAATTTAAAAAAAAAAATTAAAAAAAAAATTTTTTTTTAAATAATTAAAATATATATAATATAAAACAAAAAAAATAAAAAAAAAATTTAAAAAAAAAATTAAAAAATATTAAAAAAAAATAATAATAAAAATATAAATAATATATTAAATAAAAATTAAAAAAAAAATAAAAAAAAATTAAAAAAAAAATATTAAAAAAAATAAAATAAAAATTTTTTTGGCTCAGCTGGGATTCGATGCCACGTTTTCCCTAACCAGTATACACGTTTGTATGTATGTATGTTGTTGTTGTAATGTTGTTTTGGTGAAAAAAAAATCGAGGTGGTCGTGGGTTCTTGCTCATATCTCAGTTGTTTATGTACCGATGTTTCTGATTTTCAATACCGATCTACTCCCGAATATTTCTGAATAAATAAAATAAACTTTGCCTTTCAATTTGAAAACCCCGTTAAGAGTATTGATTAGTAACAAGTACCCAAATAACAAGTAAAAGCGTAATATTCGGCCGTGCCGAATCTTATATACCCTTCAAAACGTGAAAGGGTACATACATATAAAAAACATACATACATACATATATAAAAACATCCCATTGTAAAATTATAAATTTACGTATGTATGTTAAAAAAAAAAACAAAAATAAAAAAAAAATTTAAAAAAATGTTAAAAAAAAATTAAAAAAAAAATTATTAAAATATAAATAATAAATATAAAACGAAAAAAAAAATAAAAAAAAAAATTAAAAAAAAATAAAAAAAAATAAAAAAAAAACAAAAATTAAAAATATAAATAATATATTAAATAAAAAATAAAATAAAAAAAAATTTAAAAAAAACAAAAAAAAAATTTTTTTTGCCTCAGCTGTGATTCGATGCCACGTTTTCTCTAACCAGTATACACGTTTGTATGTATGTATGTTGTTGTTGTAATGTTGTTTTTGTGAAAAAAAATCGAGGTGGTCGTGGGTTTTTGCTCATATCTCAGTTGTTTATCTACCGATGTTTCTGATTTTCAATACCGATCTACTCCTGAATATTTCTGCGATGTCGGGGGGCTTCAAAAAGTTGATTTCAACATACACACGGACAGACTGATAGAGCTTAATCGATTCCCCTATTCATAAGCTTTCAGAAAATATATACTTTATGGGGTCGGAAATGAAAATTGTAGAAATTTCACACGGAATGACAAACCTACATATATATATACCCTTTTTCACTGTGTGAAGGGTATAAAAAGTATTGAGTAGTAGAATTGAACAGCACTAATATGAACACAGTGAAGTGTTATATTTTGAATAAGAGTGCGAGAATTTTGAGAATGATTTGAAATGCACTCGCCGCTGACGTAATTTAATAAATAATATACACATACATGTGAACTCATATGCAATAACATTAAAACGAAAATTTAATTAATTATGACCGAGTTTCTATGTATATACGCAACAAGTGGTTTGGCTAACAAAACTTACTTCAATCATAATATTCTGTCTTCTTGTTTTGTACCAAAGAATGTAATACGTGCATATCGTTGGTGGTCGCACGTAGAAAAGCCCTAACTTAAATAATTGTAAGTTGACACAGGAGGAGGTAAAAAACGAAGAAGGTATTATTATGACGTAACTTATTTTGTAAAATTACTTTTGCATTACAATTGCATTGTCCAGGTGTATTTGTGTGAAATGTATTGGAATCACTGAAAAAACTCATTTTGATAAAAATATATGAGTTAGACCCTTTCTACTTGTGATCATCATATACTCACATATCTATGGCTTGAAGCTAAAAGGGCCAATGTCAAAATATTTACTTTTGAGAAAACTTGAATTGAACTTTAACTTTTATAAATGCTTCCATAGAGACATTGGCCAGCATTTTATTTATGAAGGTGTTCTTGGTTAAGTATGACTTTAGCTGTTTCACTATAATGAAATAGAGCAAGAAAACAAATCTAATGCAATGATTAACTGAAAAGAGCAAAAAAGTGACATTGGCCTTTTTAGCTCCAAGCCACAGATATAAGAAGTGAAATCGAAAAATTCCTTTGCATACATATATAAAATTCAATAATTTGAAAACGGTTGATCTCACAGTTTTGTTTTTTTTTTATTTAATTGACACAAATTACAAATAAAACTTTTAAAGCAGCTACTTATTGATTCGTAGACCCTTTTTTTTGGTAACACTTCCATTAGAAATTTGATAGTTGTTTCAGGTACTTTATTAAAATCTTCCATATTGTGGGACACCTTTTTGTGTTCTTCATGGGAGCCCAATTATCTATCCACTGGTCATAGCTCTGGACAGCTTAAAGAATTGACCTCTGTTGATGCAAAAACTATGTTATTGTCTTGGTACCACTCCAGAGATTTCTTATCGTAGTGACATGATGCCAAATTGGGCCAAATATATGTGGACACATTGTGCTCGCTTATGAAAATAAGATGACTTTTTTGCATGTTTAATGTTTGTTTTGGTATTTATAGAGTCCACTGTAACAAATAATTTACTTCTTTAGCCGCAACTGCATAAGCTTACATAGCAAAAACTTTTTAGGAAATTTTGTCTGCCTTTGGGTTCTAAACACATCTTAAACATTTACTCGAGCATAAGCAGCATACAAATTTTAAACCGCAAGTTGTGAAAAATATGCTGTATACACGTTTCGTCGCCCATTTTACAACAATAGTATTTATGTATGAAATTTGATTTAAATTGTCGTGCCCAATTTTTGCTTCTAAATTTATTGAAGCATTGCCGTCTGAGACTTTTTGTGTATTTCTAGCCCGCATTGGTTTCAACTTTATGCACAAAATAGTCAGGCTGATTTGTTTTTTTTGGCTTACCCAAAATTATGAAGACATTTTTTTTCTTCCCCATTTAATTTTTCTATCAATGGTCGAATAGGTAGGTAGGTAGGAAAGGGGGATGCAGAAGGCAGTATCTGCCTCCTACACCCACACTCGGAGACCAATAAGGTCCATTGCGTTATTTTAATGGTCGAATAACATTGGAAACAGTTTGACGACAGACCTTTAATTTTTTGTCCAACTTTTTTGTAGACCAAATTTGGATTCTTCTTTTAATTTTAAAAAAAATTTAGTACATACTTATTTCTTGTCACTTATTTTGATCAAGCTCACAACTAATCAACATGCTTGACATTAAAAACAATAGCTGACATATTTTAATTTATTAATTTTGCCTCCCAAAAAAAATTAAAGGGCAAAATGTGTATGTATATGTATGAAACACTATGCTCTTTAATATATGGGGCCCACTGTTAAAAATAAATACAAATTAAGCAAATAAAAGCTATAAAAAAAACAAAAGTATATCTGATTATTATCAAAAAATATAAAAAAAAAAAAAATAATAAAAAATCAACCCGTAGCTATATTTAGCAATTTTATTAACCAACCTAAAAGATAATACAACTTTTTATTGCTTAAAAAAATTATAATTTTTTTTAAAAAAGTTGCTAACAATGTGTTACAAACATCATATATTATATTTAGGGCCGTTATTACAACTTGTCGACAAAGTAAATGTTAATAAAAGCTAACGTTTGTAAACGTAAACAATAAACTGGCCATTAAGTATTTTTCGTTATTACAACCTCCCTGTAAAATAAATTGTATTTTTTTAAATGTGGCAGCACCAAAGCAAATACAGACTATTTTCAACAAATAAATTAGTTCTTTAAAAACAAAGTGGCAACGACAAACGCATAGTACCGTACCGTAGAAAATCTGGTAACTTTTAATTTATAAACCTCACGTTAAAAGTTAAAGGTAGAGTGATCTTCCCTTAAACATATCGGACACTTTTAGGTTAAAGTGGAGTTGTAATAACGAAAAACTAGTTATCTGTCCGATAGCATCCAAACTTAAGTTATAAGTATATGAATTTGTTTTGTCAATTATATTGAAGATGTAAAAATAAAGATTTTATTTAAATTTTTTTTATACCCTTCACAATATCCATTTCCGATCGCATAAAGCATATATTTTTAAAAAGCTTATGAATAGGGGAGTCGGTTAAGCATTGTTCGTCTACCCGCGTGTATGTTGAAATCAACTTTTTGAAGCCCCCGACATTGCCAAGACCCCTGTAAGGTATCAAAATATCAGAAATATTCGGGAACAGATTGGTATTGGATATCAGCATAATCACCTCATAACTTTCTGAGATATGAGCCAAAAAAGACGACTCAAAAGACGAGTCAAATACTGTAGTTACGGCTTTGTTACCTTTAACCCCCAACAATATTGCCATAAAAGAGCTTGACCAATAAATTATTAAAAAAAAAGTGTAAAATATTATATTATTCAACAGGACATCAATTTATTATTTTCGGCCAATAGAATATAGACAATTATTTAGGTAAAATTTGTAGAAACTTTTAGGGGAGAATATGAGAAAATATGTTTTACTCCGGTCCAATTCGGAAAAAAATTGGAATTTTATCAGACATTAATTTTTCGGAATTTTGTGGTACTTTTTGTATTTTCTGCAGTTATAAATCTAGATTTTTAAAATTAAGAACTTTTGATATAAGCTGTAATTGAAAACATATTGGATAGTTAAAAAGGTAATTTTGGGGATTTATATGGTACTTTTTGTATTTTCTACGTCTATGAAGCTAGAATTTTAAAATTAGTGACCATTGATTCATGGTGAGACTGAAAATAATATGGGCAACAAAAAAGGTACCTTTTGATATTTTTATAGTACTTTTTGTATTTTCTACGTTTATGAAGCTAGATCTTTGAAATTAGGAACTATTGATCCAAGTCAAGTTTGAAAATATTTTGGACAATCAAAAAGGTACTTTTTCGGATTTTTGTAGTACTTTATGAATTTTCTACGGTTATGAATTGAAAACTTTTTAAAATTGTAAACTATTGTTCGAAGTTGAGATTGAAAATATATTGGACAATCAAAAAGGTACTTTTTCGAATTTTAATGGTACTTTTGTATATTCTACGTTTATGAAGCTATATTGGCGATACAAAAGGTACTATTTCGCTTTTGTAAGCATAAATTCTTAAAACTACTGATTATTGATCCGACTATTTTTCTTATTTTTATCGCAAGTTTTTGTATTTTTTTATGTTTTGGAATATACATAGAATTCCGATATTAGGTACTATTGATCAAAGTTGAGTTTAAAAAATTATAGAGAAGAATAAATGTTACTTTTCTTATTTTTGTTGTCATTTTGGCATTTTCTGAATTTAAAATTTTGAAACTCGGAAGCATTGATCTTGGCTAAGGTAGACGATAAGGCCCCGATATGTCCTTACAGTACTTTTCATTTTTCTAAATAAAATAAATCAGAGAAATAGGTTTTCATAACTTTAAAGTAAAATTATTTAGTAATTAAACAAAATGAGTATTCAGTACATAATAAGAACTGTTATTTTGCTAGTGATTTGTAAAACGTTTTTAATAAAATTTTAAACTTCCAACCCTGTTATTTTACTTTACCCCACACTATCGCCGTTTTTTTTTTCTTCATTAAGTGTTTGGGTTGCACAATTTTCTTAACAAAAAAAAAAAATACCTGTAAAAAGAACTAAATAAAAAAAAAACATCTTACCTTAAGCGAATTCAATAGTGGCGGTAAATGGGCAAAGGAGGGATCCGAAAAATCGCTACGTCTACGTACTAATAAACAACTATGAACGGGGGCAGAGGTGCGACGCTGTTGTTGTGTGACACTGTTTGTATTAAAAACCAATGGTTGTAGAGGTTTGCAATAACTCGTATGATTTTCTATTGAAAGTGAATGACTACCAACATCACTAATTACACCTAAAGCTATAGTTGGTTTATTGGTATTAGCTGCAGCAGCTGTAGATTCATCGTGAATTTGTAAACGTTTGTGTCTGGTAAGACCGATACTATTGCCAAAACTATGCAAATTATTACGACGAGTTTTACTACTATCCGCTGTATTATCATGGCTACGGCTAACGTGATGTGAATGCCGTATACCATCAATCTTATCTTTAGTAGTAGTTGTAGTATTTGTTGCAGTATTAATATTTTCATTTGAAATGTCATTTTTATTTGGAATTCTATTATTTAAAAGGGAATTTCTTTGTAAATTTTGTTTTTCTTGATCGTTTTTTTGTATAGTTTCCAAATCTTCAGCTGTATAGTCGTAATAATGATCGATTAGAGTGGGTAAATTTTCATATTTCTTTTTACGGTATACGGGAGAATTACTTAGGGAACGAGTTTTACGCTGTTGCAGAGCGGTTAGTTGTTTGGATGATGGGGCTGCCACCTGATTGATACATATCTCTGGCACAACTGCTTGTCCTAAAGAATTTTTACGTCTATTATTTTTGTTGGTGTTGCTATCATTATTGGGCAATACCGACAAACGCTGTGACGAATTATCGAACAGTGAGTAACGTCGAAACATGGTAAACACAAAATTTTATAGGTATCAAAAATAAATTGTTGTAACTTTTGTTTTCGGCTCTTTAATTAAAACCTTGTAGCCACAGCACACGATCACACTTCCTGTTCTTTTTTTTTTTTTTTTTTTATTAATAATAAAATATTTCACAATAACACTAGAGGAATGTTGTGAGTGTGTGTTTATATACACGCGATATCGCAAAAATTTTTAAGTTTTCTTTATTTGAACTAAATCCACGTTCAACGTCCGATCACTACTATTTATAAACTGAAACTGGTTTCTTTTGGCAAAACCGTAGATGAGTTGAGTATTCAAAAGTAATATGTATACACAAACTACGAAAAATACAGAAACAAATGAAAAACCAGATAAACAGAAAAAACAGAAAAAAAGAACGTGTATAGAAGACCATAATATAGACAAATCGCAGATAGCTGCCAGATTGAATGATTTTGTTGTTTTTTTGGAAACAACGAAAAGTTTCAAATTAAAATTTTTATACACCAAAATTAATTTAATTAAATATTTTTGTTTATTTTATAGTTAAAGGAAGAATAACTAAAATAATGTTAAGAAAAACAAATTTTTTTTATTAATTTTAAATAGAAATAAGTTAACATGCAAAAATAATGATGGTCATTATTTTTGAACTACATTTAAATCCTTTCCTAAGTAGCTAATATATATTTTTTTATTTTTAAGAAGTCATTTTTAACCACTGAAAAATCGTTTAAATTTTACCAAGAAATGCCGTAAAGTTGACACGAAATAGATTCTTGAAAGAACAATGGACGTCAAAAAAGGAAAACAGTGCTCCGAAGGTAATTACTATTATTATTTTAATTTTTTTTAACAAAAAAAAAACTATTATTTTTTATAATAAAAATTCAGCTAAATAGGCGGAAACAAAAACATGCTGTCTTTCACTTTCGTTATCAGTTAAATATTAAATTAATTCAGGAAATTCTAGGCACAACAAGCAGTGTAGAATTTATACAAAAATTTGAGTAAATATCACTTCGAAAGTTAGTATTTTCATTACTTTGTAGCAGTGGATTGATTTTTTCACATCTCAAAAGCGAAAATAATAGCTTTTAATTAAACAATAAAAAATAGCATTAAATTATCGAATTTGAATGACATCTTGAACTCGGATTATATTGAATATAAAGTTTTAAAAATGTGACTAGTATCTTTCCAATGGCATACTAATGTTAATTCATTGGTTTTACCTCAGAATAAGAAGTACCTCGGATAAGCCAGATGTAGTGTTTTTATTACTTATTTTTCCTTACTATTTTCCTTACTATTTAACTGGGATTGGAAAAGTTTTATCCTTAGTATGCATTTACATTGAAAAAGTTTCTTTTCTTTCTACTTGTGAGAGAGTGAAAGAGAAAGAAATAAAAATTGGTTCATACTGTACATTTTGTTTTATTTTCCGTAATTTCAAATATGACGTTAGGCGCTTATATAAAAAACGCTAATTTAGAGAAGGAAAAGAAAAATGTCTGAAATTTTTTTAAATAATTGGCAGTTAATAGTTGTGCTTTCAAGTCGTATCGTCATAAATTATCAAAATTTTTAAATGGTTGGCAAATTTGCAATATTTTTAAATCATTTTTAAATTTTTATTTATTAAATTATGACAATAGAACATTATAGCACACCTTGTGAATTGCTTAGTAATTAAATTTCTCTTATATACATACATAAAAAGATTTCATAAAACCATCCGGCAGCTCCAAATGCAATAAAATAAACACAACACCATAATTGAATTTAGCTAGTTAACAGGGGTGGAAAATTTAATGCGTATAATATATTTGTTGACTTAGTTTTTTGAGACTTCTTTAAACATTTTTTAATTTTCCTATCTTGAAGTTTTGCAGGCCATGCATCTTAAATTGATAACTCTAAAACTGTGCAGTTTTTTTTAAAAAAAACACATAATAAAAACAAATTAACATTAATATTTTCCAATCCTGACACTAAGTATCAAGCACACGAGTGGAAATAACGAGAAAATAACAATATCATTAAGTATGTATGTATGTACATACATTAAATAAACACAAAAGCACAATCAGGTTTACTTGTTCCGTTTCTGTTTACTTTTCATATTGAAAGAACTTAAGCCATTTTTTGAGTCCAACAGTAAACAAAACGAAGAAAACAAAGGTAATGTAGTCATAAAGAAAAACAACATTAATTCAAGTTGCACTGTAAGAATTAAAAAAAAATTCTTTCTTCTTTATACAAAAATTATTTCTGCTGCATTAAAAAATTCTTATTATAGAAAATTATGTATTTAAACATAGTATATTTTATAGATTTTATTTATTTAACAATCACAGTCTTAATTAAAAATCCCTTTAAGGTTAATTTTCCATTGAAATTGCTCAATAAGCGTACAGAAATCAGTGAATCAAGCCGATCGAATTAAAATTGTCGGCTAGTCGCCGGCGTTTAATTTTTTTATTCGCGCCGCCGCCGAAATGTTTCGGCTTAAAAATAGTCGCCGATTGCTTCACCTACGCCAAAAATATGTGTGGCAATGTTTTTTTACAAGTGCCATTATTATACCCTTCACACAGTGAAAAAGGGTATATATAGGTTTGTCATTCCGTGTGAAATTTCTAAAATTTTCATTTCCGACCCCATAAAGTATACATTTTCTGAAAGCTTATGAATAGGGAAGTCAATTAAGCTCTGTCAGTCTGTCCGTGTGTATGTTGAAATCAAATTTTTGAAGCCCCCTAACATCGCTTGGACCCGGGTGAGGTATTAAAATATCAGAAATATTCGGGAGTAGATCGGTATTGAAAATCACCAACATCGGTATATAAGTAACTGAGATATGAGCAAAAACCCACGACCACCTCCATTTTTTTTTCACAAAAACAACATTACAACAACAACATACATACATACAAACGTGTATATTGGTTAGAGTAAACGTGGCATCGAATCTAATATATTATTAATATTTTTATTATTATTTTTTTTTGTTTTATATTTATTATATATGTATATTTTAATTATTTTTTTTTTAATTTTTTTTAAAATTTTTTTTTTAACATACTTACGTAAATTTATAATTTAACAATGGGATGTTTTTATATATGTATGTTTTTTATATGTAAGTACGTATTTCATATGGGATGAATGGTGATACAAACTACTGTTATTGCATGACTACACGTTGTGAAGAGTATATAAGATTCGGCACGGGCGAATATAGCGCTCTTACTTGTTTTTTCATACAATTTTTCAAAACGTGATTGAAGTTAAAAAAAGAAAAAAAATGCAGAAAAGTATAAAAAGTTATTTAAAACATAAATCAAAGTAAGTTACTGAAAGATTTATCTGATTCAGAGGATCATGTTGTTGAGGAAAAAAGTAAACAACAACAATAAAACTTCTTCAGAAAATGCAGAGTGCTGCTGACCCACAGTTCAATGTCACTTAACTATCTGTGTTTGGGCTGCGTAATATGACATGCATTTATAGAAAATAAAATACATTTAGTTTTTTACATTTTTGTATTTCCAATTGAATGCGAAAGACAGATAAAGAAATAAAAATCAATTTATACTTGCATGTATATGAAATAAAATTCGCTGTTTTGTCATTCCTAATTTTAAATTTGAAGTAAATTTCATGTATAAAAAATTAGAAATGGTGTAATAAACATTTTAGTGTGTTAAAGCAAGTTTAAAGAAGAAAAAGGACATTTTCAGCAAGAAAACTTTTTTAATCTAAACACAGACTTAGTAGCAAAAATCAATAAATTTCTAAAATTGTTTCAAGCCAATATATAACCCGCCGCCGAACAATATTTCCCACGCCGCCGCCGCCGATCGAATAGCATCGGCTTGGTTCACTGACAGAAATATTGTTTCATTTGCAAAATATACGTGTTTCAGTGTGACCTAAGTATTATTTCTTGGATTGGTAAACCTTTCTTGTCTGCTCCACTGTTCAAGGCAAGTGACTTGTTTTCATGTTTAAACAGCAAAACAAATACGCACCATGTATTTATACACAAAGTTAATCACTTGCCACACAGTGAACTTTTTTCAATGTCTAGCATGGTCATTCTTAAAGAACTTAATTATAATAGTTTAACCTAAATTTTGTATACACAGTGATTTTATACTTAAAATTCTTTAAATAAATATGATACACATATTTACATATGTATGTATGTACTATGTATGCATGTACCTACGAGTATACAACGGCATACATGCGTGTAAGTGTATAAACAACGAATCGAATTATTAGAGATATGACTAAAGAATCTTTATCAATAATTGAAATAAATGACGTAAAGTTTAAAGAAAAAAAAATGGAAAAAAGTTTAAAAATATGATTCGTCATGCCGCATTCGCAATCTTATATACATGAAATGATTCGTCTAAATGAACTTGTCAAATTTAATGTATAACACTTTTCTTTAAATTAAACTTGTGAAATTTCGTGTCTAATTTAATAATAGACTGATAATAGTTCTCACGATAATAGCTTAATCACATTTTATTAAATGGTGTAAATTAATTTAAACAAAGCTATTTTTAAATTATTAACAAAAAGAACAAATATCTATTTCGCAAAAAAAAAAAAAAAAAAAAAAAAAAAAAACACAATTGACGGACTCACAGGCTTTAATTTTTGTCGTATTTTCTTTTCTTTTTTTGTATGTGAAAGTAGTTTAAAATTTTTTGAATGAATAAAAACAATATGAAATTATTTGAAGTTTTTTGAAAATTATATTTATGATAATTTGGCACACTAAAGTAAATTTTTTAAAATCACAAAACGGAATAACATTCCTAGCTTTCGAACACTTTTAATCACATGTTGTAAACTACATTATAAATATTAAACGAAGTTCCATACAATTTTATTTACATGTTATTTCCAAATTGGATCCACAAACCGAACGAAAAACATTTAAGAGTGCCGAATCTGATAATACCCTTCACCATCATGTATACATCGTAATCTAGCTTAGATTTCATATTATATTATTTTTTTTTATTTTAGACGCCATAGTGGATATTGAATTTTCCCTAGAACTGCAAAAAAAAAAGAAAAAAATTCGCCATTTTGTTTTAGACGTTATCTTGGTTTTTAACTTTTTCAGTGTTTACTGTATTTCACCGGCAAAGTCCTAACGTTTGATGCCAATATTCACCCATATATAAATTAATTTAACGCCATCTTGGATTTTAAATTTTTTATAGTGTCTTATATTCTGCTAGTGAAAGCCTTTCTTTTAATATCTATACCATTACTTTCCGTAGCTCTAAAGTTGGAAAAACCCCGAAGTAGTTGTGTTTTGTTGCTTATATCTCATTTAGTTTCAAACTAATTTGTTAGTTTTACTCGGCAATAATTTTCGAGGCTAGGGTTTTTATTCTGCTGTCTTTAGCATCTTCAAAACTAAATTAGGAGCACCAATAATTTGATATATTTAAGAAAACATATATTTTATTTTGTCTATAACTTTGTCGGTTAGTAAACGATTTATCTTAAATTTTGTAAGAATATCGCTAAAGGTATATCATACCTATAAATAGTAACAAACGTCTCTATAAATTAACCTGGGGCTGAAAATTTCTGATTTTTGTGTTCAAAAAATGGAGAAAAAAAAACAGAGGCAGTCGTGTTTGTTGACTCATATTTCAAAAAGGTATATGGCGATTGTTCTGGATTTCAATAGCGATTTATTCCCGGATATTTTCAAAAGGTTGATACCACATACAGATCTGTGCTTCAATCGAGTCTCCTAGACATAAGCATTTATATAATAAAAAAAATAAAAAAACAAACGTTAACACGAAGCTATATACACTACTGGTGAAGAGTATAAAATCATTTTCAACTAGATTACGATCGAATGGGTTGAAAACAATACATACTAGGGTATATAAACATTATTTTAAAATAAGTTTCATCTTCTTGAAGACTTATATTCAAAAACTTCCATAAGTTCCCTGAACATTATAAAAAAAAATTCCATAAAAAAGACCGAATACAGTTAATCTAAAATTATGTATGAAAAATTTAATAAGAACTTTATATGAAAAAGAAAAGAAAAAAAAAATTTTAATAGAGAAGCAAATAATTGAATTGTATGTTACATACAATTTGAATAACTTTTAAAAAAACACGCTTAACAAATTTAGTCAAGTGGCAACTCTTTATGCAACTACGTTTAACAGTGAAATTATCGATACTAGCGATACCTAAACGTTAGAATTTTATTTACATTTCATTAATAACGGTTCTCTGTTAGCATTTAAAATAAAGCTTTTGCTTTAAAAAAAGCTTTTTTTATTTTAGCAAGTGTATTCACTTAATAGAAATTTGTAAATTTTTTATGTTTATTGGAAAAATAAAATTAATAGTAAAGTTTGCGGTTAATAAAAGAAATTAAAAAATAAAAAAAGGAAACCAAATAGGCATTAGCTAAATTAAAAGAAAGTAAAAATGATAATTAAACTAAAATGCTTTTCAAAAAAAATTTTTTTAATTACAAATCAAATTTAAAAAGAGCACATGTGTTGTTTGCCGGTGTAGCAAGATAATGAGGGGATAATACAGCACATAGTAAGTAATTATAATAAGACCTTGAAGACCGGCTTACTAAATGCAAACTGTTTAAAATTTAGTGCGTCTCCCTGTTAAGAAATATTGTAAAAAGATGGTGTTTTGAATGCAAATGTTATTTTATCACCATTTTAGATTTAATTACTTTGAATGATAAGTAGTATGAGAGCAGAGAAGTGATAGATTTTAATTTAATTAAATAAATAGCAAATTGTTAAATTGAATGCCAAAATAATTATTTAGTAAATTTAGAGAAAATTGATTAAGATTTTTTTTTTATACTTTCTGTTGGTACAAATTACCAATTTGCTTAAAGAAAGTCTAAAGGAAGAATTATTTCTTGAAATATCAACGAAAAAGCGCAAAGGTTGTGTTTGTTCTTGCAACTTAATCCGAAAAGACAATAAGATCTAATTGAGTTTATCAATCAACTTATATAGATTAAGCTCGTTTTAAACTATTTCCTTTTTAAAATATAGAAAAGACACCAACAAGTTTTCTAAACATGATTTCAATGACTTTAGGAATGCAGTTCCACCAAAAAAATTTTCGAATTTTGTAAGCAGTACAGATTTTCTTTACTCCCTTACCGAATTTCATCCATGAAAATTTAAATTGTTTGCAGATGAAAGCACAACCAAGTTAGTAGAAAAAAGGAGACATATTTATTTTAATATTATTTTTTTTTTGTATATTTCTCCTTTACTTGTTGCTACTTTTTTCAGCAGTGCGTAAGGAGAAGGCATTATTAAGCTGGCATGGATGCAAAAAAGAGACCTATGAAGTTCTCTTAACAGGTATGCAATAAGCGATTCAAGAAGTGCTTTTTGGTAATGAAGTTTTTTGGTGGGATAACTCAATTCCTATGAAGAGGAAAAATTCTAACAAAGTAATAAAGCTTTACTGCTAACATTGTACATTATTTCGGATCATGTTTTCATAAGAAGTTGGCGATCTTCCTTCCTTCATTTTCTTTAGATTAAAAATGGTTGAATAACAAGTTTATTCTTATGGTATACACTAAACAGCTGCGCAAAATGTTCTAATGTTATGTATTCTATTTTATACTTCTTCCAAACACTATATTTTAGTGTAAATATAAATAACAAAACATTACTCACACTAGAACAAATCAATCATCCGTTGAAAAGTTTTCCTCTACACGTTTGTTAGTGTTTGTGTTTTCAAACAAAGTTGAATAATAAAACAAAGCGCGACAATTAAATAAAGAAACGGTAAATTATAGCAAAAACATCGAGTACAAAAGAATACAGACAGAAAATTTAAAATATATTAACTAGCAGTATTACTAAATAATTACATTTAGGAAAGTTTAAGAGGAGAAAAGATTCTTATAAGCGTTTTGTTTAGTACTTGTGAACTCATCTCATTAAAGAACATTTAAAGTTGAAATCCGCAAGTTTTTATTTGTTCAATGTCTACTAACAAAAAATTTAAACATGTTTTGCAAATTCTATTTCAGTTTTAATGTTCAATTTCATCTTTGTTCTGAGTCAACTTTATTTTATTTCAGTTTTGTTTTATATTTTCATGTTTTAATCGCAAACACATATCAGTATGTTTTTGGCAACACTGGTTTAAACAGCTGACGCACGTTTCGTGTTTTGTTTCACTGTCAAACATCTTCAGTTTGGTCTATAATTTAACCATGAATCGTCTTACAAACGAACAACGCTTGCAAATTATTGAATTTTATTATCAAAATGCGTGCTCTGTTAAGAAAGTTCATCGCGCGCATCTTGTGTTCAGCGACGAAGCTCATTTTTAACTCAATGGGTACGTTGATAAGCAAAATTGTCGATTTTGGAGTGACGATCAGCCAGAAGCATTGCAAGAGCTACCAATGCATCCAGAAAAAGTCACAGTTTGGTGCGGTTTATGCCCAAAATGCAAGAGCTTGACTTGCATGACATGTGGTTTCACCAAGACGGTGCCACATGCCACACAGCACGCTTAACAATGGACTTATTGAGAGGCGAGTTCGGTGAACATTTTATTTCACGTTCGGGACCGGTCAATTGGCCGCCTAAATCGGGCCTTTAGACTATTTTTTGTGGGACTATGTTAAAGCTTATGTCTATACACACATGCCCGCTTCAATCGACGCATTGGAAGACATCATTTAAGCATTTATTCATGAGATACCGACCGAAATGTTGGAAAGAGTATGCCAAAATTGGACTAAGCGGATGGACCATTTGAGGCGTAGTCACGGTCAACATTTGCATGAAATAATCTTCAAACATTAAATTATATGGACCGTAATATCGATTTAAATAAAGATTTCATCAATTTTTCTGAATTTTATGTGTTTTTTTTAAACTATCCTATAGCTCTTAAAAATCACCCTTTACATATATATTTTATAATGAGAGGGTAATACATAAACACACACCCCATTTTAAAATTTAATAAGATTGCTTAGTAATTTTGTATGATTGTGCCAATCTTTAGTACACACTTAGCAACATGTTTTTGCAACCTGCCATTTTGTGTTGTTGGTTGCATAGTGTGTAGTCATGTTTATGTTGCAATTAAGGTTTTTAAAATATCAATATATTTTCTGGTTGCATAGTTTGTTGTTTATTATTATTTATTTTTCTGCTTAAGTTCATTGAAAATCAGCAAGTTGAGAACAATATTGATGTGATCAACCGCAAAAAAACAGAAAATGGTGAAAGAAATTTTAAAAATTTATAACGAAACGTACAATATTCGCTGAACGCTTGTTTTCTTAAATGTGTTTCTTCCGCGATATTCAATGCGAATGCAAAGTTAAAAAATATGTTGCATTTATGGTTTAGTTATTGGTTTCAGTGTATGTATGTACCAAATTATGCAACATGATGCGTGTACCTACCATTAGGGATATAATTAAATTAAAAAAGCAATTGTTCAATCTAACCTCTCTGTTCTGTATTCTATAGTAAAATCAAATTATTCGGACTGTTTTTATAAACAACAACACTGCAATGGCAACTCTGAATGATTTAATGAAGTTCCAAGACCTGAGCGGACTCTTAGAAGTGCCATTGAGCGATCTTGTAGGCTTTCACAAACGTACTTGCTGGTTTCACCAGATATTCTGATGACTTTGTCGATATCAACAAGCTGGCCATTTAACCTAACCAAAGCCAAAAGCCTAAGAAAGACTTTTTAACGATTTTATTTTTAATATATACAAAATAACGTTTATGGGAATCAGAAAGTGACGGTGAAAGATCTAACCTAAGAAATAAATGAGGTGATCATATTCACATGCACTATTAAGAGATTAGATTTGTGCAACGTAAGCTGCCTTAAAATTATGAATGCGGCGAGGTTAAAAAATTATTTTTATTTTTACATGCCTCACGAGAGCTTTCTTTCCTACAAAAATGTTGCCACATGGTTTTTTCAATTTAAATAAAACAAAACATCCATATAAGATATGAAGAACACATTAAAGCATTCAAAACTTTAAACCTAAAAACTCGATTCGTCTCTCAAGTTTTATTTTTTTAAGAAGAAATAACAGTTTTCTTGATTTTTAAATTAAAAAAAAATTTTGATACTCTAAGTTATGTAAAACATGCGCTGTTATTCTCAGATATTCATGTGAACATATTTTAAGGTTTTAAATTCAAGATAAGTTTTCTTTGTAATCCTCTCATTAAAGACTTAAATCTTACATGTAACATTTCAATTAAATTCGAAGCAGTAATTTCTCACATAATTAAGAATAATGACAAGATATTAAAAAACTTACCCCTCTTGAATCTCTAAATAATATTGCGGCATGGTATGGATCTAAAGTGCCATCACCACGTAAACCCCGACTGGCAGCACCAACTGAAGCTCGTCGTTTTTCCAAATCAGCTGAAGCACGACGCATATGAGCACCTAAACATAATCAATTAGAAAAAAAGTTTTAACAACACAATAAATTTTAAGGATTTTGTACTATATTTTTACAACAGCAATAAAGTAAATATAAAAATAAATAAATAAACCAAAAAGTTGTGCAAGTACCAAGTATAACTACGACAACAATATATAAGTACGAAATTCCCCTTACCCTTTGAATTACCTTCTTTTACAATTCTATCATATATCTTATAGGTAGCACCACAATCTTCTAATATTTTATTTGGGCGTCTAGCCGAATTAACATCTAAACTTTTTGAACGTGTACGAAAGCTTTCCTGAGGTTCATTTTGTGGTGAAGTACATACGCTGCTGGTCGTATCGTGAGATTTTCGCGGCCAAATATGCACCTTTTTACCGAAATGCTTTAGCATTTCCTGTATAGAATGATGATGGTGATGATGATGCTTGTGTTTATGTTCTTTGGGCGAAGATGTTTCATCTTCATCTTCATTAATACTTAGTGACTTGACAAAACTGCTGTTATCGAAACGATAGCGTGGTATATTTGAACAGCCTTTATCCAAAGAGTGCCGTTTGGGGCTGTTGAATGTATATTCGTCGAGCGAAGTCGGAGCAGCACTGACACGATGAAATATTGAATTAATGCTGGGACGCTCATGCCGCTGGTTGCTTGGACCTGAATATGTTAAATACTGATGATCCTGTTTGCTTTCACAGATGTCATCCAGATCGTGTGGAAAGAAACCAGCTGGAGGTGGCGAATTACTAAAGTCCTGCAGGTTAGGTTTGCGTAGACTCTATTTTAGAAAATTGGAATTTTAAAATATAAAATTTTTGTTTTTTTCTTTTTAAATATATATATTGTATCTTACACTATAAACGGCGGGACTGTGGGCTCGTTCGAATAAGCTGCGTTTCGAGGAAGGTGTACGCTTGTAACTGCTGCCATAATAACTGTCATAGGAACTGCGTACACTATTATGAGTGGGTGAATTGCGGTAATGATTTTTAAAGGATTTTTGGGTGTCCGGCACCGGTTGAGGACTTGAGGCATTTACTAAGCTATCGATAACTTTGTCTGCGCACCACAGAGGAAAGACAAAGAGAAATATTTGAATAAATGTTCTTTTTTTAGGTATTTACTTTTTAAAAATGTGTGTTTAAAAGCAGGCGAGGGAGTTCTTATTATCTAACATAATAAAAAGTTGAAAAAAAAGTAATAAAATAATAAAAAATATGATCGGCGGAAGCAATTACCAAAAAAAAAAAAAAAAAACAGACGTAATTGTATTTTCCAGAAAGTGATGACATACAAATAATTGAAGTATAAGTATAGGGAATCAATTTATGGAAAAAAGTTAATTTTTAAATATTTTGAGTGGTGACATTATTGTGTTTAGGGTGCGATATGTATGTATGTACATTATATTTTTTATTTATAAACTTCTTTACAATACGGCAACTCCTTAATTGTTTTTGTTTTCATCCCACATTATCAAATCAAACAAAAATTCAGAGATACCAGATAATTTAGAGACAAAATTAACCTTTATAATGTGATATTTGCTCTAGAAACCGTTAGAATTAGCCAATTGATGTTGTTTGTTTTTTATTTTTTTTTGTGTATATGCATATCTTTAAATTACTCTAGTTAATAAAACTTACTTGCCTGTTGCAGCGATAAAATTGTAAATAATAAAACTTATTTAGGACGACTAGTTTCAAAATAACTTTTTTAACGGGTGTAGTTACTTAACATTTTTTAATTATATACATATGTATGTACATGCATTTATTTGTTGATCACGAGCATATTTTACTCAGTATCACTAACTTTCAGTCAAAGTTTTTCATCAAATTTAGTTTAAACACACATAAGTATGTGCATACAATTTTTAACTGCATTTAAATAAAATCAATTGGTCCAACATTTTATATGAAATTTTATATTTGGCACTGTTGTTTAATTATAAATTTATGTAAAACAACAAATCACCTTAAAAAGCATTAATTGGAGGCGACAAAACTAAAGCACATAGTTGATTTAATATTAATTAAGGTTTAAAAAACTTTATATTTTGTGGCGTATCCATTATTTTTTAAAACTTCTGCACATCTTTGTTGCATGCAGTCTATTAAGCTAGCTATTACACCAATACCTCCATTTGCGTTGTTTCGTTTTGCTTTTTTCGAAGTTGCGTCCCTGCTGAATCAGTAGTAGTTTTGCCTGTGCGTCGTTAGATTTGCGAAGTTGCGTTGTTTTGGGTTCGAATATTTTTTTTATGTTTGATTTTTTTTTTTCAATAAGATGGCACGACTTTTGTTTCTAATTGCGCCGTGCCATTAAAACTCGGGGATTCCCTTTTTAACTGAAAACCAACGCAATTTTAATACAGTTTCATTCTCCCTTTAATTTGCTAGTTTTAGAGTTCATTTTCAATTACTGTGTTGTGTTTTTTGTAACGTTTTAATTAGTGTGTTGTGCTTTTTTTTTAAAGAGAAAATCATACATTTTTACGGGTTGTTTCTGGTTTTTTAATTTATTTATTGCCAGAGTCTTCTTTTTTCACATACACTTGTTCAATTTGTTAAATTTTCTTTTTAAAAAGAAGTATTTTTTTAATCCTGGAACCTATCTTCGCTCTTAACATGGTTTGCTATAGATAATCATTGTTTACTTTGCGTCGTTTCAATTTGCATCGTGTTTTTTTTTTTTTGGAACGTAACCACGACGCAAAGTGAGGCAGAAGAATTACCATTGCAGGCATTTTTCACATTCTTGAAAAGCTTATTTAAATTTTTGCAGTTATCACCGACTGTTTTCCGATCTACAATTTTCCATCGGATTGATTTTTGGCGATTGCACAGGCCAATTTAAAACGTTAATCTTGTTGTTAACACACCACTCTTTCACATATTTATATGTGTGTTTAGAGTCGTTATCTTGTTGGTATCTCCACTTAATCGGCATTTCCTCCTCTGCATGTGGGAGCCTAACATTTTGCAGGATGTCTCTATAAAGAAAACAATCCATTAGTTTTATGAATTGGTCCGTGGTCTGAAATACATCCTCAGAACAAAATGTTACCGCCGCCATGCTTCACTATGCTTTTTGTTTAACGCGGATTAAGACGTTGCCCTCTCGGTCTCCGAACAAATGTTAATCCAACGGAATCTTTCAAATAAAATTTTAACTCATCGGAGAAAAGCACAATATTCCATTAGGTCTGGCCAGTCTATTTTTTCGTGATATGAATAGTTTTTTTTACACTTTTGTAAGGCCACCTTGTATTGTTCTCGAAGTTACATTAAATGATAATTGTGAGGCAATGGTTGTTGCCTACGTGAATGAATCTTGTCTTAACAAAGATTATATAGCCTGGTTATGTAGTTTGATGGTTTATCGTGGACGTCCACCGTTTTGTTCTAAAGCCAAAGTACCCGAAGCCTAATAACGAAAACGGCTTATAATTTTTGATAACACGCTGTGATTAATATCAAACGTTTTTGCAATTGAGGTTACGGTGTGACCGTCATTAAAATTAGTTGTAACTTTTCTTTTAAATGTATTGAATATTTATATCGTGCAGGAAAAACTTTCAGACTGAGTTTTAAGAACGTAAACAACTACAAATTAAATTTAAATTTTCTCTATACGCACTCGATTTGATTTTTAAAAAAAAAAAGGAATTTTTTGTAAGTACAATAGTTTTTTTTATAATTAAAAGGAATAAGAAATATTCAAGGTTATGTGCATTAGTTTTGTCGCTGCATTCTTGGATGTTCTTGCATAATAACAATTTTTTCTAACTACAAGCAACAGATTTCCTCCCTTTGTTTTTAACATGTAACATGAAAGACATGATATCTTTCAAATATAATAATATTTTTTATAAAACAAGCAGTATTTTCATGTTATTCTTAAAAAGCAGGAGTACGTGTTTTAGTTTTGTCCGATACTGTATATACTTTAAATTCTACTAGTGCCTGTAACTACAATACTAGATTTGATAGGCACTTATAATGCTAGTAAGTAGTCAGAAAAAGTTAAATTTTTAACCATTTTTCAAAAAAGAAAATTGATTAATTTTATCTGTGAATTCTTTTTTCCTACATTATTGCAGTTTTTAAAATTAACAAGATATTTAAATTTTTTGATTAAGTGATGTCATTTAACAAAATTCCTTTATAATAAACATTCCTCCAAAACGTTAAGTCTATTTGTATGTATTTGTATGCAGCAGCAATATAAAAACAAACAAAAAAAAACTATAAAGCTGCCAGATAGAAGATTTTGGTAAAATTTAAATTTGTAGGAATTTAATATTTGTAGGAATTACGAAGAAAAATTTTTAAAAACTTTTTTTCTATTACAAATAAAAACTTTTATTTGCTATTGGAATGTAAAATATAGCTACAATTTCTTCAATTTAACTAAAATAGTCAGAATATAAATTTATAAAACATATTGTTTTTTAACACAAATTCTAAAGTAATGAAGGTATTCACTAACTTAGCTTAGTCGTTTAAAACTGAGATAATTTACTCTAATTGATGAGAGAGATAAAATTTTTAACGAAAAATAACACGTATAAAAATCATAGCAGTTAAATCTTTAATTATCTATTTAAGAGTACTATATACAAAGGTATTTTAATATAATGTTTTTATAAAAACTAAAATGGATGACGTGGTACCTTAAATGTCCCAAATTACTTTTACAAGTTTAACTTTATTTACGTTTTAACTTAATGATGATGATTCTCCCTCTCCTAAAAACACACTCTTTAAGCATTTCTGTCAAAGTAAAAAAAAAATAAAAAAACTTACCCTGGGACCAATTAGGAGATTTTGAATTCGTAGATGAACTGGAGCTAGAACTAGTAGAATCAATGCTGCTTAGACGACTAGTACCCTTTAAGGAACCATATTCCGATGTTGAACTAATGCTGACACTATCACGTACATAACTACGAGCGAATGGTGAGGTATTATTATGATTATGAGAACTGCCACTTCCACCGCCGTTTTGCCAACAATCCGCAGTTAACTGCTTTTCGATGGCATGCTGGCGATATAAATGCGTTATGCCATGCATACTGAATGAATTTAAATTAATTAACTAGGTGTAAGTTGTAAAATATTAAGCACTTGGTTTTTCACTGATTTTTTTTGTCAAGTTTTTTGTTTATTTTTTTGCACTTTACTGTTATAGGGTTTCAAATTTTTAAAAATATTTTGCAATTAATATTTCGTTATTTTTTATTTTTTTATTTTAAAGTCACATTGTTTTTGCTGTTTATTATTTTTGTAGGTATAATTAAAAAAAAAAAATATTTTTCTGGAAGAAATATTGTCTGTAAAATCTGTACAACAGTTGTGAGAATACTAAATGTCACTGTTATTTATTTTCAATACATTTGCTCAAAGAATAAAACAAAAATTGCTATTTGCTTACAGTTCTTCTTTATATAAAAGTTCTGGTTCTCTCCTGTTAAAATTTATGTATCACAAGTTTTCTCTTCTGTGCTTTTTTTTATCTGCTTAAAGAGAGCTTTTCCTTTTATTTACGTATTTGTTGTTCTTGCCATATACGTATCTGTTAATTTCTGTTTGTTTTCGTTTTCTTGCCAATCGAGTCTGTTATAATTTTTTATGTATTTTTTTTATATGATGTTATTATTGCTATTACTATCGCCAAGATGTGTTTGCCTACCGTGGGAGTAGTAGTAGTAGTTGGGGAAGAATGTTTTTATTATTGTTTATTCATACACAATATTACACCATATTACACTACTACATTTAGACACTATTTATATAGAATATTGGCAAACCATCATCGTTGGAAGAAAAAGTAGCAACAAATAATGCCTGCTATTGCAGTTTTGCTGCAATAAAACGTTGTATATGACAGTTGAACGGCCTGTAAATAAGTCAAAGTTATTTGGTATATGCTTACGTTATAATTTTGTGTTTTTGCTATTGTTTACTTTTTGCATTTATGTGTATTATTTATCAAATTTATATTTTTGCCGGTTTTTTTTTTCGTTTCTAAAATTTTAATTTTAGCACTGCGCGTCTAGCCGAGTCTAGTAAAAGTAAACGTCAATGCTAATTTAATATTTTTTGTTATTGTTTTTTTTTAAGACTAGAAAATAATTTCGAAACAATAATATGTCATCAAGCGTAATGAGAATAACAAAAAGTAAATAATGATATAACATAAATATAATATACATAAAATAAAAAAATATTAGGTATTGACAATCTAAATCTGTCGAACCTTAAGAATTTAATAATAAAAAAAGAAGATTTAAATCTGTGGGTTCGCAATATCCCCCAGAATTAGAAAAATTTACTATTATTAACTAAGTTTCAGATTTTAAAAGAGAAATCGTTTGCCGTCAGAAAAAAATTCTAGCTTCGCCAATGCACGCAACAAAACAGATTCGCTGTGACAACCGATTTCTTCAACAATATAATGTTTTAGATTTTGCAATAGCATGTTTCATTCGATGTCATAAAATGTTCAGTACAACAATCTTAATTTAGTAATGCATTATATAACTTGAAAATCCAAAAAGAAATTTTGTAGCTACGATTAAAAATTTTAGCATACGATTGAAAAAAATTCTTGTTATTATAACGGATACTTACATACAGACAACAAACTAACGCGAAAAAAGGACAAAATATATTTACATATATTTTTTAAAAAATCCCTACCAAGTAATTGCTGCAAAAACGTTTCGAATTTTCGAACCAACGAAAAACTACTTTTACACTCCTGAACATCATTCATTCATTCATTAAAGATTTGTGCAGATTTTTTAGTATACACATGTACTTTACAACTCACAGAGCAAGTAAAGTTTTTTGTAGTCTACATTAAGGGACAAAAAAAATGTGTACGTGCGTATGTGCATGGCGGCACGTGCTGTTCAGATTTTCAATTTCAAGTTCTACGTATTATTGTGTTTGTATGTATCTATCATGAGATTTATAACGTAATATGACTTTCACTTTTGCTTGTCTCTTTCTTTAGGCAACTCTCAACTGACCTCCTCAACCATTTCTTATCACTGATAGTAAATGTATTATATGTATGTAAGTACCTACACAATATGGAAAAGATGCAAAAGAAGAGCAGAACAAAAAAATAATAACAATAAAAAATTGTATTCTTAATTTTTATTAATTAGAACAAAGAGAGATAGAGTATGGCAATTTATTTTTTTTTGTCTGACAGTTGGATTAATTATAGGGGATATTTTATACTCTAAAGGTCATAATAATTAATAATAGTTACTAAGTGTTGGCAAATCACTACGAATATTTAAATTATTTTTCTAAAAATGTTTTAAGTTTTGTAAAAATTGGACTAGTTATTATATTGTATTAATATATGTAGTACTTTCTAGTATTCTTAATTAATATATTCTTGTTTTTATTTCTTTTTAATAATAAAATAAAATAACGGTAAAAAAATACATCTGGCCGCTCTAAAAACAAAAAGAAAATTACGAAGGAGGAAGACAAGCATTTAGACAACTCTTAATTTTTTTGTTAAATTTGTTTTTTTAAGGCGTGTTATGTACTCTAGAGGATAAATAAATCAAAGTGAAATGTTTAAATGTATTTGTTAAAAACAATTAACAAAATAATATTATATTACCAAGACACATTCTTTAAATTTTTGGTACCTATCAGGAGTAGGTATTTGTTTGATCTACTAAATATCTCTAATTTATAACCCTTAAACTCATTTACTCTAAATTTTGACATACATACGTACATACTTATGTACGAATATTATTGCTTTTTATTTTCTTTTGTTATCATTTTTAAATTTTGATTACAAAATCATCTGAATTAAGAGGTGTGTTCGTTTTATATACATACATATAAATGTATGTATGTAGTTGCTAAATGTAAACAATTTAATGGTTGATAAATATAGTAGTTTAAACGAATGCCTTTAATATAAATAAATGACTTTAACATTCTTAAAGTAAGTAAAGTGTAAATCAAATTAATTCATATAAATGATAAATAAAAAATTAATTTTTAAAAATTCTTAACAACACCCTTCAAAACAATCTCTTTTTTTTACTGTAACACTTTACTCTGTTAAGTATGTACATTTTACTACTTGAAACTACATATTAATTTTTTTTCTTCCATTTTTACTTTTTTTATTATTGCAATTTAGGGCATTTAAAATTCGTGTTCTATTTAAAAGTATTTAAGAGCGATTGTGTAGTGAGAAAATAAAAAGAAAAAAAAAACAACGTTCATCGCATTTTATTGTTTTACCCCTCCCTCTCAAGGCTTTTATCAGTGATGTTGATTGCCTTGTTGAACTTATTTGTTGTTATACATATGTATTTGCTTTATTTAATTTATATTTGATTTTATTTAATTTAATAATTGTGCATTTTTTTTTATTATATTAAATAACATCTACAACAAAGTGTCACTTTTGTTCAGAGTTGCCAAATTTCAGTTTGGAAAGGAAAAAAAGTGGAAATTTTTTAATATTTAGGAGAGTTGGTTTCCTTCTTTGCATTTACTGCTGCCCATACGGTATGTATTGTATAACTTTTTTTTTTGCAAAGGTTTACACCTGTAAACGTTGTCAGAACAACGTTTACAAATCGTGTTTTGTTAAAAGTGACTTTGGGTACGTTCGTAAATGCAACAGTTGCGCATCACTGCAGCATAGTAAAAGTACAACGTTCATTAATGCAACCTTTGGCAGCACTTTTAAGCGTCAAATGTTCTTTTTTGCAAACAGTTGGCAGTGCTGCCGCAAATTTCTGCAAATATGACAACCCAGCGGCGAACTTTTGGAGGCCTCCAGTTATAAGGCCTTCTGTAAGACCTTCCTAGGCATTTTTTTCATCCAATACTCGTGCTCGCTTGCCTTCTCAGTACGTACTACGTAGTAGGTTTGCAGCAAAAAAACTGATAAACAGTTACAAAAAATCACATTCCAAAGACAAAACAACAAACATAAAAATGGCAAAGCAAAAATAAGCAAACTTAAAATAGTTTTGCTTCAATTTTCTTACAAAGCGGTTGTGCGTTGTGTTAAGTTTTTGCGAGGTAACAATAAAAAGTGTAATTTAAACAAACCAAAAGGTCGCTTAGACGACTAAATAATCAAATTAGAAAAATTACTATTCCAAAAAAAATTAATAGTCAAAGGCATGTTGAAGAAGGCCTTCTACCAGGCCTGTTGAAGAAGGGAACGCAGAAGGCCTTGGCTGGCTAGGACATCGTGTGTAAAAAATGCATGAGTATGGAATGGGGTGAAAATGCCTTGTGTCTGACAAATAAGGGCTTCCAGAAGGCCTGCTTACTACTTCTTTTCGCCGCTGGGAACAGTTAAGTTTCTGAGGCAATAGTAATCGAGTATGCATACAATGAGAAGTAAGTAGCATTAAACAACAATTACTTCTTTAAATTAAATTCGTTTATATTTTGAATTTTTTATTATATTTTATTATTATTATATTTTTATTTTAGTAATCAACCTTCTTTTAACCTTTAGTTTATTTCTAATAATCAGAAGTCGTTTCATATTGTTCCTAATTATTTTTTTATTATAATTTAAGAAAAAGTCACTTTTAACATCAACATATTCAATAAGATTTGCTATTACTATTTTGGTTAACATTTTATATTAACGTTCAAAAAAGAAAACTCTGCGTAGTTGTTAAGCAGCTGCAATTCATCTGCAACAGCTGATCGCGCATCAGCAACTACATTTGGCATTACTGCCGCAGTGATGCACAAATTTGCAACATTTACGAACGTACCCTTTGTTCCTCATGTCACTGCAAATAATTTGCAGAAAAAATGGTAAATTGGCCACGTCGTTGGTGTGATTTAACACTTTCGAACTACTTTTTGTGGGGCTACGTCAAATCTCTAATCTATACCGATAAACCACATTGAGTGATCATGTAGAAGGCAAAATTCGACGAACTATTGACGATTTCAGACCAGGAATGCTTGAAAAAGTTGTGCAGCAATGGGCCACTAAAAAACTTTATTACCAAAAAGCACTTCGGGAATCGCTTATTTAGTGCTTACCTGCTAACAAAAGGGCTTCTAGAAAACTTCGTAAGTTTTCTTTTTTGCAATTAATAAGCGTTAATTTCATCCCTACCAAGAACATTTTAGTCATGCCTTGTCCTTACGCACTGCTGAAAAAGGTGACATCAAGTAAGGAAATAATATAAATAAAATTACTATTGAAATAAATAAATCTTCTTTTCCACATTTTCGAAATAATAACCAGTTTTGAAGACATACGCTTATGCTTTCATATGCAAAAAATTGAGGCATTTCATGGATGCAATACGGTAAGGCAATAAAGAAAACACTGCTTACAAAATTCGAACAAATTTTTTGTTGGGGGAGGCCCTATGCCAGAAATTATTTTTAAATATTAAGTAAATGCCATAAAATTTTTGAGCTAATAAAGCCAACATTTGGGTCATTTCATTAAATATTTTATTTTTAAAAAAGTTCTATAACCAAAAAAAAAACACTCATTGCGGTGAGGATGTAAGATTTTTTTCAAGTTGGGAAAACTAAATTGAATATTCGTAGAAATAAAATACGCTAGCGAGCTGTTGGTAAGCATTTATTGTCAACACTTTTGTTTGTTTGGAAATCTCTGATTTTTAAATATGTATGTAATACATTCAGTTATTTACTTTGTTGTATTTGTTAAAGTTAAAGTGTTCTTGTTGCGATAAAGTATTTATAAACCCAGTAATAATAAAAATAAAATAAAGAAAACACATTGGAATATGTATGTACATACTAACAGTTAAATTAATTTCCTACAATATAAATGAAATAAAAGAGTCTGGCATTTAACTGCATTTAAAATTTTTTTTGTTTAAATATATATTTTTTTATTTATTTTGTGTTCTCCTTGTTGCGTTTTTTTAGCGATAAGAAAATTATAAATAAAACCATAATTTTAAACATAGATTATGAAATAAAATTTACAAACAAAAATTAAGTTTAAATACACGTCCAACTAAATAATAAAATGTTACTCAGAAGAAATACTAAATTTAAGCACCTAAAAGAAGAAAAAATTTTAGGCACTTTTTGAAATATAATTTACTAGGAATAAAATTTGTTATAGGTATTTACTTTTTAATTAATGGTAAACTAACAATAAGAACCTGTCAATTAAATTAATAATTAAAAAAATAAGGGCCGTATTCATAAAAAATATTATAGGTTTATTGAAGGCTTATTTGACAAATTTCTCTACAATATCTGTCAAATAAGCCTTTAATAAACCTAAAATATTTTTTATGAATACGGCCCTAAGGTTATAACTGAAAAATAAATACAATAATAAGAACAATGGCAACTAATTCAAAATGTTTAATCTTCTTTAAAAAGACTCTCGAAAGGAAGTAATCCTTTTCTTAATAAATAGTAAGAGTAAAATTAATAGTGCATACTTTTAGGCATGTTGCTTTGTTACCGTGTGTTCAAAATGAATACCGTTATTTTTTTAATACTTGTTAATGCTTCGGAAAATAACGTATGTCAGTATCAAAATTAATTATGCCGAATCAGCAAGAAGTCCGTAAACTCATTATTAAGAAAATCCAAGTTGTCGTTACAAAACAACTGATAAAAACAATTGATTTTTTTAATAATGTTTTAATAATGTGCTTTTAAGCAACTTCCTGGTAAAAAATTCTATGTCGCAGGTAGTAGAGGAAATGTTGCAGAAGAATTTCGTGTATTAAAAAAATCCCCTTTTTGCACATGTATATTTTTTTAATTTGGTAAATGATCTACAAAATGTTCATAGAAAAGTACTGCAACTAACACATTGTAGGGATACATTTCCTAACAAACTTAAGGCATTTACCTAGAACTTGCTTTTTTCTAGATTAAGTTACAACTGTTAAGTATGGCAACACAATATTTGCAAAAAGAAAAACTGTAAATAATGGCTGCCTGAAATCAGTGCTACCCAGTGGTTGGGATTAAGCTATGTTTCCGTCAAATCTAGCGGTTTTAGAGCCAGTTTGGCGAACAAAAATAAGTTTCAGCTAATAGCGGGAAATCTAGCAATTTTTGCTGATCCACTGTTTTGTATAATTTAATCTCTGCTTTTTGTTAGTGCAACCATAATTTCAAACATATTAAATCAATAAAAAATTGTGCAACGTTCTGTGAAGTTTGATTTTTCTGATGAAATTGATTTCTTAATTGTAACTTCTTTGTAACGGGCACTTGTACAACCCGCGGAGAAAATTTTGTAGTGATAAGTGATTATTATTGTAAGTTAAATCATCATGGTTAAAATTATGCATTTGTATTTTTAGAATAAAATTGGTAGGTTGTATCAGCTAAAAATACAACATACATACGTTTATTTGAGAGTAATTTATATATTTGCTTAGTGGTGTCATTAAAAATTTCATTGCAATTAGGAAAGGAGATTCTTAGGCCCATACCTAAACAAGAGCGTTGAGCGTCAAGCGTTGCAATTTTGCATGTATTTTGTTATTGTAACAAAAACAAAACACATGTAAAACTCCAACGCTTGACGCTCAACGCTCTTGTTTAGGTATGGGGGTTAAGAATATTGATTCATTCTGTTACATTCTACATGGCACCTGGTTGCTCGGTTATTAATATTGCTAATTCTATAAAAAGGCGGTTCAAGCCTTAAGTAAACTGTACAAATTATGGAACCTACGTCAATTTAATACTATTTAATCGACAATACTCTTTGATTGTAAAAATTATAATGCTGCCGCTCATTATAAATTAAAATATTGTATTCATATTCTATGCTCCTTGGAATAAAGGAGTTTTAAAAATTCTACTTATTATGTAACTTTGATGTGGTATTTCTGGTTATTGTTCACTATAAAAAAATATAATACTAATTTGTTTACTATTTCTTTTAGAATGACTGATATTCCAAACTTAATAAAATTTTAGACATTTTTTTTTTAAACTCTTAAAAATTTATTAATATTATGCTTGCAAAGATAAGAAATGTACTACACACTCCACCTCATTGTTCACATGCCGTCAAAATTTGTCCGTTTGCCCTTCAATTGCTCAAGTGTGATAGTGAGAGAGGACTATACAAATTTGTAATCATTTTAACGGTTCATTTCTTAATTAAAAAAAAGTGTTTCAAAAATATGTGGAAAGCAAGCGATTTATAGTTAAAATTTTAATTTATTGAAAAATCTAGCTTTTTTTGGAATTTAACTTAAGGCCACATTTAGCGGGATTTGTTTAAAAAAGTTCCCATCACTGGTGCTACTTATTAATTAAGTTGGGGGATGCCAGACATTTTGTGTTTAAAATTTGTATTTAAATAAAAGTTTAAATTGAGTTTATTTATAAAAAAATTATATACATACATATAGATAATTAAAAACTCAAATGTTCCACTTTTAATTAAAAAAAAAATGTTGTTCAAAAGTTAACATAACTTTCGTCATTAATAAAATATTTTAAAAATTTTACTCCAGCGACAAAAAGAGAAAAAAAAAACAAAATAAAATAATGAAATATCATCCGCTTAGGACATGAAAAACACGTCAAAGCTAAATGATGAACCAATATTAATTACGATATTCCACCACTCTTGCCTTGACATTTTTCTAACTGCCAAATTATACATTTTATATTTAAAAATTAAAAAAAAAAACATGAAAATATATAAATATATTTTTAAACAAAAATAAAAGCTCAAATTACCCAAGTAAATATGAGTTTTGGGTCATATGCCTTAAAAAAACTCTTTTTTTTATAGAAAACAAAGTTAGTAACAAAGAACTTTTAAAAGGAATTTTACACATCAGCATTAAAACTTTTGTTGATATTGTAGCAAAATTAAAAAAAAAAAAATAAAAATAAAAAATATAAAAAAATCCGAATATCAAATAACTTTATTACGCTGTTGTTTCTTTGCATAACAAATATGCGAGTGAAAAAGTGAGGCTTTCGCAATAACCTTTAACTTGGCCACCATCGTCAAATATGCCACAAAATTTCTTTGTAGGTTATTGACTATTGTATCAGGCTGGCGCCAAAATGTAAAGCCTTAATGAAATTTATAATGTTAGCAAAAAGCCAATAAATTTAAGGAATTTTGTTTAACTGCGCATGTATGTATTTTGGAGGAGCTTTAAAAAGTTAACAAGCCTTATTTACCTATAGTTTTAAGCAAACTTTTTACCAACGTACAATATTAAAGGCGTATTTTACTACGTTTTTGTTTGCACGTTTGGTGCTATAGATTTTCTCTTCTCCAATTCGTTTGTAGAATAAATATATGATATGCGTAGATTTTCGCTTTTTTTTTTGTTCTTTAATTTTTCAAAATTTATAACACCAAAGAATTTGTTTGTACTTTTAGTAGAACTCATGTTTAATATAACTTGTGTTGTTTTGTGGAATGTGTAATATGATGTTAAGCTTAAGGCAACACGCTTTAGTTGTTAAAATGCCATAAAATGTTATCCTTTTTGTAATTTTTTGGTTTTTAAAACGTAATTGCTGAATTCACAAGAAGTGCTACTACGTCATATTGTCATAAGTTTCTTAAGTTTAAAAATAAATGAAAATAAATCTATTGTGCTTAGTAAAAACATTTGAAAATATCAAAAGAAATTATGACAAACACACCTTGTGAACTCACCAAATACTTACGAGACGTAGAAATAGCTGAAAAGTAGGCAACAAAAATTACATTTTTGAACAAAAAGCTTGTTCATTTTACAACTCCCTTGTAGCGTGCTATTGGTACTATTATTGTTAATATTTTATCGCTCACAAAAAAATTGTTTTTGTCTTATTTTTTTTTTTAATTTAACAGAAGAAAGACTTTAACAAAATTCCCATTCCTGATTTTTTTATATTTTTATTAATATTATTTAACATTTATGATACAACCGATACAACAGCAATTATATTTACAAGTAAATAAAACAACACTGTATTTTAATAGACAATACAACCAGGAGAAGTTATAAAGGGTGATTTTTTTATTAATTAAGTTTTTTGGGCTGGCAGCAGTGGTTGGTAATTGTGTCCAAACTACATCTGTGAAAGTGAAAAGTGTTCAGTATACTCTGCCATTTCATCATGGAGAAACTCACAAACGAGCAACGACTGTAAATCGTTGAAATTTATTATCAAAATTCGTGCTCTGGGAGAAATGTACATTGTTTGTTCCGAACTTTTTCGACCTAGTTAATTAACAATGAATGAATTAACTGTCGCATCTGGGGTGAAAAACAGCCACATGCCGTACAAGAAATACATAAAATTCAATGCTTGTAATTTTAAAGAAATTATAAAAAAAAAAATTTCGACAATTTTGATGAATTGAAAAATATTACGCAAATGTTGTTAAAATATAATAAAGAGTTTAAGAAGAAGCGAAAAGTAGATATTTACACCTAAGAAAATGTAACGTATATGCCATAAAGCATTAACAAACTGATCCATTTTTTTATACACTGTTAAAATTTGAAAAAAATCCTATAAAATTTCACAATTTAAAACTTTTTCTTCTTCTTTAAAATGTTATTAGTTTTCTCATTCATCCAGAGTTATCACAAGTCATTCTTTATTTTGTAAATAAAATATTGTTTAAAGAACTTCAGTTTAATATTTCGTTTCACAATAATAAACAAATGGTTTGTAAAATTTTCAAAATTTATTAATATAATGATTATTCTTCCACTACATTTAACTTACAAAATGCCAACTCAAACAAGTAAGAGCACTTTAATTGGCTATGTCGAATCTTTTATACCCACCACAAATGTTGTGTACTTTTATAGCCCAAAATTTATTATTTTGTTATTAACAGTAATCGCTATGGAATAATCTCTTTATACTAAAAAAAAGTATCACTTTGTTTGTATAACTTCGATACGCTAGTAAAATGTTTTCGTAAATTTAGTGTTTTAATGAAAGTGGGCGTTAATGTAGGCGTGTCAATATAGTTTCTGCTAATAAACAAAACTGAGATATTTAAATAAAAGATATTTAAAAAAAATAAAGTCCTTTATTCTTCCAAATTCTTTATTCATAGAGAAATTATATGAACTTGAAATAAACCGTTATATGGGAGGTAGGCGTTAGAGTGGGCGTGTCACCTAAATTTTCTGGCATAACAATGATATTGATTAGAAGCATATCTGTAGCAAATTTCATCATCAGACCTCTAATTTTGTAGGTTTTATGAGCTTTTAAATGTCATTAACAGTTGATAACGTGCAAAGTGGGCGTTATAGTAGGCGTGTCGAAGTTGTTTCTGCTAATGATTACAACTTAGATATTTCAATATAGTTCTTTATTATTCCAAAATCTTTATTCATAAAGAAATTATATGAATTTAATATAAATCGTTATATGGGAGAAGGGCGTAAAAGTGGGCGTGTCACATTTATTTTCTGTTACAACAAAGCCTTTGACCAAAAAGCAATGATTGCGAAATCTCAGAATCGTACATCTAATTTTGTCCGTTTAATTAGGTTTTAAATTTTAAATGTACCGAAAAATACACTGCGCGGTATAAATTTTCGTACATTTTGATCTATAACTCCTTTTCTAATGTATAGATTTAAGCAATTTTCAGGGAAAAATATTGTTTTTACTCAGGAAATACATATTCAATGGCTCTACGTTAATGCGCTTGTACACAATTGCATTTTATTCGATGTTGGAAGGACACGGTTTTTTTCGACCTACTCTTGCATTACAAGCTATAACTCTCTCCCTAATATTTCGATTTAGCCTATTTTCAATACCAAACAGACCTTGTGTAAAAAAAATATTCTGGCAAAATTTGAGCCCCCTAGCTTTTTCGGTCCGACCTCTATCGTGCTTTCAACAGACGGACGGATAAAGCTAGATCGTCATAAAATTAAACCCCGATTTAGAATATATATACTTTATGGGATCTAAAATGGATATTTTGATGTGTTACAAACGGAATGGCAAAATGAATATACCCCCACCATTTTTTTGGTGGCGGGTATAAAAATCGATAAGTGTATGTACATATGTGTGTATCTCTACCAAAGGATATTTAGATACATACATATGTATCTATGTAACCTAGGATGTAAACATGTACAAGAGAAAAATGCAAAGAATTTTTTAAAGTAAATTTTCAATGTTCGTCCTTATTTTTTTTTTTTTTTGATTAACCTTCGAAAAAAATGTGTATTGGATTGTCCAAAATAAACAAAGAAGAAATTCCTCACAAATACAAATTTGACATTTATGGTAAATGAAAGCCAAAAGAAAACATATACAAGCTGCAAGAATAATAAAAACTTGGTTAAACATCTTTAAATACACATCTAGATTTACAGCGCAAATAGTTAAAAACAAAATGAAGGTAATAGTAACGCGACTCACGTCACTAATTTTCGTTTTGCGATATTACGTCAATTTATTTTTGTTAACGAGACCACTAGAGAACAAAGCATACTTTTTAGAGGAACTTTTGACGACTAGTTAAACGACTACTGTTGTTGAAAAGTACTTGTACAGTACTTTGGTGCTCTGAATTTACGCACTAGATTACATGCAGTGTAAAAAGTACAAAATTACTTAATACATAATTGGTGTCATATTTGATAAAAACTTAGCCTTGTTGCTAAAACAAAACCAGTGACGTGAACAACTTTAGTATTTTGCGATATTACTTTAAAATTTTATAAATTGCAGTAGGAATTCTCAAGAGAATAAGGGGCAAATTAAGACACTTAAAACACGATTGACATTTTTTAATAATTTCAAATGAACAGCTAACATAAACGTTCGAGTAAATTTTTTGAATAAAAATTATATTAATGAATGTGGCAACATCTAGAAATTATTTAAAGTATGGCAACCAGTTATAAATTTAAAAACAAAACAAAAAAACGGTGTCGCAAATGGGGGTCTCTCAAGGGTTGTATTTGCTGTGTGGCACGTGGCCCCGTCTTGTTGGAACCAATTTCAGCCATAAAATTACAACATTTGGTTCTAACAAGATGGTGGCTATGTGCCACACAGCAAATGCAACAATTGAATTATTGTGAGAAAAGTTTGGAATATCAATTAGGATCATCGAGTTCGGTCCTGCAAAAGAAGTCGTGGAGGCCATTTGAATGACGTTTTATTTAGAACTTAATTGTATTGATTGTAATTCACATTAAATAAGACACTTTTGAATTTGCTTAAAAATAAGTGGGTTTTTTTTTAAAGAAATCATATCACTCTTATTGGAAAATCTTTTGCAACATGTTTCTGTTGTTGTTGTTTCTTTCGCTTGCCGATGTGTCAAAAAGTATATGGTACTTTCTGCCGACGTTATTGCTTATGTTCGGGAATAAATATTGCGCGTGGAGTCGTCACGTAAAGAAATAACGGCACATTTATTTTATATTATTTTTAAAAGTCATACCATTATTCCTCCTATTATGTAAATCGTTGAAATGCATAAGCGTCAAAACCAGAGTCAATTTGATTCATCGTACGGTTTAATGCAACTTGGAAAATAAAAATAAGTTGCCATAAATCGCTCTTATAACAGTTATCGACATCGTTTTTAAGTCAACATCACTTTATTGTTTGTTTCAGATATTAGAGGCAACATCATCACAAGACTACTAAAGAATATCAAATTGATGTCGAAGAGATATCCATATAGAAGCACAGATGTTGTTGAGTCGAAAACGATAACGACATCAAAAACTGGTATTAATGCAAATATTTTTCAGCTGAATTTATTTTCTTAACAATCTATTCAAAAGGATATTAAGTAAATTTGATAATAAAAAAAAAAAATACTAACAAGCTGTAATCGATAAAGATTATGTTACAACATACCATTTTTAACTTTATGTCAACGACGACGATTTAGATAATAAGGCTGTTTACTTAACACCGTTATACATGTTTGTACCTACTTACATTTCATAATATTTAAGCAAAATACACAAAAAGTTTAACAAATCCATTTCACCTAAATAATGTGGCAGCACTGCTGACAACTTCAATAGATAAAATTTATAATGACAAGCTAAAACCAGTGCTGACAACGGGCATATAGAAAATCTGTAATTTTATTGGAAAATTTTATATTTTTTTATTACAAATCTATATATATAAAAGTGAAACTCTGTGTGTGTGTGTGTGTTAGCTATAGACTCCGAAACTGTAAAACCGATCGGACTCAAACTTTGGCAAGTTGTTGTACACATACCAGGGAGTGTTTATGGGTGGAAAAAAGTGGGCGGGGCCACGCCCATAAAAAATTAGTTATCAGTTTTAGCTACTTGCACTTGACCGATTTTTCTGAAACTTTGCACACATATTGAGCTGTCCTGACTAAATAATTTCGTGATAAAAAAAGTGGGCGGGGCCACGCCCCTAAAAAAGTTTTAGTTTTGAGGTACTCGCACTAGACCGATTTTTCTGAAGCTTTGCATACATATTGAGCTAACATGACTTTATATTTTCGTGATTAAAAAAGTGGGCAGGGCCACGCCCATAAGATAAAGTTATAATTTTGAGGTTCTTGCACTAGACCGATTTTTCTGAAACTTTGCACACATATCGAGCTGTCATGACTAAATAAATTCGTGATTAGAAAAGTGGGCAGTGCCACGCCCATAAAAAAAGTTATCATTTTCAGCTACTTGAACTTCACCGATTTTCCTGAAACTTTGCACACATATTGAGTTGTCATGACTATACAGTTTCGTATTTAGAAAAGTGGGCAGTGCCACGCCCATAAGAAAAGGTATCATTTTGAGGTACTTACGCTGGACCGATTTTTCTGAAACTTTGCACACTTATTGAGCTGTCATGACTATACAGTTTCGCAATTAGAAAAGTGGGCAGTGCCACGCTCATAAAGAAAAAGTTATAGTTTTTAGCCTTGCACTTGATATTCGATTAAAATTTAGAATGCTATTAAAATTCATGAAGGGGCGTAGCAACGCGCGCCGGGATTGGCTAGTCTATATATATAAAAATCAATGTGTGTTTGTATGTTTGTTTGTGCTTTATAGACGGTTAAACGACTGGACCGATTTCCTAGAAATTTTCACAGAATCTTTATATAGGCTATACTTTGGTTTGAAATTGTAAGTGGGCGGGGTGCCACGCCCTATTAAAGAATAAGTATTAAATATTATATATCACGAAAGTTAATGCAGCTAGAGTCTTCAAATTAAGTACGGTAAACTTTGACATCCACACAAACATTTGGGTAAAAAATGGGCGGACTTGCAATAGTAGGCGTGGCCACATGAATTAAATACTAAAATTCGTATATTTATATCGATTAGAGTAGTAAAATTTTGCAAGAGCCACTTTGACACCCAAATGAACATTTAGGCAAGAAATGGGTGCATTATCAATGGTGGGCGTGGCACCTACCATATGAATTAAATACTAAAAATCGTATATTTGGAAAACGATATCGATTAGAGTAGTAAAATTTTGCAAAAGCAACTTTGATATTCAAATAAAAATTTATGGAAAAAATTGATCCATTAACAATAGTGGGCGTGGCACCTACCATATGAATTAAATACTTAAATTCGTATATTTGGAAAACGATATCGATTAGAGTAGTAAAATTTTGCAAAAGCAACTTTGATATTCAAATAAACATTTATGGAAAAAATGGGTGCATTAACAATAGTGGGCGTGGCACCTGCCATAGGAATTTAATACTAAAATTTGGGGTGGCGAAGCACACCGGGTATTAGCTAGTTTGTTATAAATAACTATCTTATAACAAACTTAAATACTTTGTCAAATTTTAATAATTATAATTATTAATGGCTTGATCATTTTTGTCAAACAATAAAAACTGTAAATCGCTTTCTGTAAAATGCGTAAATGTAATCCTTGAAGGAGGAACAACACCCAAAAAACAAACTAATTATGTATACGAAAAAACAAACAAAAAATATATAAAATAACTATAGGACTGAGTTAAAGAAAATTACCATTTAATTAAATTAACAATTTAGTATGGCTTATTAGTTTGTCAGCTATCAGGCTGACTGGTAGGTAGACTGCCGTTTAGTTCAAATTATCTATCCTTAAGTAATGGAAAATAATTTACAAAATAATGGGCATGATGGTTGGTGGCATTTAATAATATAAACAGCCAATATTCCCTGTCGCAAGTATTCGAAGAAAAACGAAAACATTTGTCTTAATTAGACTTGGGTGGTAAATCATGTTCAATGGACTAAAAAATATAGTAAAAAAATAAAGAAATATAACGTTTAATATTAATTAACCACTAAAAAGAAAACACGAAAACATTGTATAGGTGTAGGTGTAAAGTTGTATATAAAAAAAAAAAAATAAACTTAATATCATATTTTCAGGCGATTGAGTAGATGATAAATTTTCAACGGAAATTAAAAGCAATAGAGACTTATTTCTGGTAAAATATTAAACTAATTTGTCTAATATTTAGCTACATAGTTATTAAATTTTATATATATTTTTAATAAAATTACACATTTTTACTCTTGCAAGGCTAGACGTAAATCAAATTTAATTTTAAACTTATTTAGACAATTTCAATATACACCAAAACTTTTTAAGACGCAGCTTATAAACACAACTATTAGATCCAGTAAATAATAAAGAACAAAAATATGCTAATTTTATATAGTTTTTAAGAGTGCAAAAAAAAATCATTAATAAAACACGAGCCAATTATTATAATTTTGTGTTCTTATTAAACGCATGTAAACATAAGAAAAGAAAGGAGTTGTCTTGTTTTTTTTACCAAAATTTTAATCAAATAAAAACCTAAAATAAATTAAACATAGAGAAGAAGAAGAAAATTGTAAAACGTGCCACTTAACTGGAACGTTTTTATGTTAATTAATTGGAATATGACGTTAGCAATTAAGCAGTATCTATTTCACTTAAGCAGATAAAGGCATAAGTAGAGAGAAATAAAACATTGTTTTTTTAAATAAATTTTCGGTTTAAAAAATCTAAATAAAAAAGTATTTTTTTTATATAAAGATACTAATTGTAAAGAAATATATACAAAAAAAAATAGTGCATAATGTTTTCCAGATAATTTAAAATGTATAGTGTGGCATCACTAATTGGTGTGATAGCAACAGAAAAAAAAATAAAAACAATATCAGACTGTAAACAATGTTGCCAACTTTTCAAATAGAAATATAACATTTTAAGCAGTAGCGACATTGTTAAACTTTATTTTGAAATAAATTAACATTACACAATGTAGAATTAAAACAATATAAAAAACGGGAAATGTCTTTTACCAGTAATTATGAAAGTGGTCTAAGTCATATACTTATATTTTGCTTCAAAATATTTTTTGTTTTGCGTTTGATAAAATTAAAAAAAAAAATGATTTTTAAATTGTATTGCATTTAAAATAATCCCATATTTCTATGTATCCTCTAGCATAAAAAATCTAAAATATGGAATTCAGAGTCATCTTATAAAGTTATGTTATGTTATGTTTCTGATTTTCAATACCGATTTACTCCCGAATATTTCTGATATTTCAAATACCACACCCGGGTCCAAGCGATGTCGGGGGGCTTCAAAAAGTTGATTACAACATACACACGGACTGACGGACAGACAGACTGACAGAGCTTAATCGACTCCCCTATTCATAAGCTTTCAGAAAATTAATACTTTATGGGATCGGAAATGAAAATTGTAGAAATTTCACACGGAATGACAAACCTATATATACCCTTTTTCACTGTGTGAAGGGTATTAATATACAATTTAAAAGGAATTTTCTTGCAGATGTGCATTATGTTATTAAATTCGGTTAAGTATTTTAAGAGTTATACGCGTTTAAAGTTGAAGCTAACATAGAGTTATACTTGTTGATATCAACCGTTTTTGTAAAGAGTGCTTTATGTGTGTGGGTATAAAAAACAAAACAGAAAGAGTGTAACAATTTAAACTCCCGTTTAAAAAATGATTGTTATTTTATATATTTATTTTTAAATTAGGTGTTCACAGTTTATTGTATTTACTTCTAAATTAAGGATTGCTTCTCTGATCTAGCGATTTTTATGAATAACATAAAACTTTGTAGCCACCAGCAAAGCGGTACGGGTTTAGCTAGTTTATATTATAGCACTACTCAAACGGTAAAGAAAGAAACGAGAGATCAAAATCAGAGATACCAATTGACTTAAGTTAAATTATATACAAAATTTTTTCAACAGGAAATTTCCAGCGAAATTCTATAGATAACAAATTAAAAAAATTAAAAAATTTTTATAAAAATTTTCAAAATGAAACATATAGACAACTACCGTCTACTTTCATTTATACAAAAATTGTTAATTTTGTTTCATTTATATGCAGATTTCATATAAATCTATTCGTGTGTTTTGGCTTTTTAATTATTTATGACTCTGAATTGAAATTCAGCTTAAGTGTGAACGGCGCTATCGTGTTAATTTTTTTTTGCCAAAAAACGAACAAATTCGACAAGGCCCCATTTATCTTACATTGTTGCAAATTGTACACGATACCAGAAAATACGACAACACTCTCAATCAAGCTGAATTGTAAATCAGAGTTATAAATAAATTAAAAGCCAAAACACACACGTACTTATGTATTTATAAACATATTGTACAAAATGAAGAAATCAAAATCCAAGTCATTGAGTCATTTTGAAAACATGAAAGTCACTGTTAGAAAAATGTTCAAAATCAAAGTTCGATGTTCGTTCGCAAAACGTGGTGGTTATGACGACGACAACAAGACATAAACGCGTGTCTTTCTTATTTATTTAATAAAAAATTCATTGTTTCTTTTCTTAAGTTTCTTTATTTGAAATAGGATGTCCCAAAAATTTACGCAGTAAGTATTTTTATTGCTACATATTTGTGTGTGTAAGAGTTATAAACTAAAAAGAAAATAAATTTGACAGCCGACAGTTTACTTTTAAGTTTATGTGATTCGTGAGATTGACCAAATATTGGAAATTTAACAAATAACGAAGTTTGATTACTATAGCAAGAGCCACATACATATATTCAAAATGGTTATAAACAACATTGCCTGAATGTTTACCTGATGTGCTATGTCATATAAGTACATAACAATATTGCAAAAAATTCTTTATTAAAAAAAAAACAAACAAAAATTAAAAACTAAGTCATATTTATTAAAATATTTTCTAATTGTTGGGACACCCTATGGCAATTGGAAAAAATGTAAATTTGTTTATTTCCATACGTTTCTATGTGTATAATTTCCTTGTAGCATTTTGTCTTTATTTTATTTTTATTTTATTGCAAACTTTTTGTTTGGGGCTTTGCAAAGTTTTCAAACACGTTTTAAAAAACTTTATGTTGTTGAAATAAAATTAATTAAAAATGTATTAATTCAATGTCAAGAGAGCGTAGTTATATTATATTATACAAATATATTTCTATTTTTTGTTTTGCAATAAATATTAAGAGATTGTTTTCTTAAAATAAATTATAATAAAAAGAACCCTGTTCGTTTTTAATTCTTTTAGTGTAATAAAAAAAAATATATATGTATGTATTCTCATTTAAAAGTCGAATTTTCCGAACATTTCGTTTTTTTTTTGAAGGAGACTTAAATTTGAAAACATTTAGATCACTCTTGGCAACTCTAAGATAATGAGAGAATTGTTTTTGTCTTCAATAATGTTTTAAATGGCTGCCCCATCTTCAATGAGTTGCCACATTTGCAAGAGTTTTAGTAAATAAATTTTACTGAAGGCATTAATGTATGAAAAAAAAACTGTTGTTTTACCCGATTTTAAAATGTTTATTTACCCATCGCATATGGTGCCATTCTATTTGCAATTTCTATAATATTCATTCTGGAAGCTTAAGCAATGTCAGTCTGTCCGTGTGTTGGTTGAAATCATCTTTTAGAAGGCACAGTGCACAGATCTGTATGTGGTAGTACTATTTTGGAAATATTCGGGAAAGAATCGCTATTTATACCCAGCGCAATCGCCCCGCAACTTTTCTAGATATCAGCTAATACGACTGCCTTTGTGTTCTCAATAAAAAATAAGAATTTTTTTAGCTCTAGGATAATTTGTTATTATTTATATATGTGATATGCCTTTGGACAAGAAGGTCACATATAATAAATATTACGGCCTGTCACACATTTCGATCGTAATAATTTTAATTACGTACTTGCAATTCTTATCGTTTTTGTCTTACTTTCCTCAATTCCGAACAAATAAGCACCCAAAAAAAAAAAAACTGCTTCGGTGTCTTTCCTAATATTTACAAACAAAAATCGATTTTTTTTTAGTTTCTAGACAACCAGAGCATCAGTATGGGAATCAAATGAAAGGGCTTAACAAGTATTAAAAATTAAAATTCTATAACCACCACAAAATTTCGTACAATAAATTTATATACCGGATCAAATCTAGTAATAAACAAGTAAGAGTGCTATATTCGGCCGTACCGAATCTTATATACCCTTCAGAACGTGTAGTCACGCAATAACAATAGTTTGTATCACCATTCATCTGATAGAAATAAAAAAACATACATATATAAAAACATCCCATTTTAAAATTATAAATTTACGTATGTGTGTTAAAAAAAAGTATAAAAAAAAAATTAAAAAAAAAAATTTTAAAAAAATAAAAAAAGATATAAAAAAAATAAATAAAAAATAATTTAAAAAAAAATATAAATAATAATTATAAAATCAAAAATAAAAACAAATTAAAAAAAAAAAAAATTAAAAAAAAAAATTTACAAAAAAAAAAAAATTTAAAATAAAATATTAAAAAAAATATTGAAAAAAATTAAAACAACATTTTTTTGGGCTCAGCTGGGGTTCGATGCCAAGTTTACTACCAGTATACCACGTCTGTATATATGTATGTATGTTGTTGTTTTATGTTGTTTTTGTGTTAAAAAAACGAGGTGGCCGTGGGTTTTTGCTCACATCTCAGTTGTTTATGTACCGATGTTTCTGATTTTCAATACCGATCTACTCCCGCATATTTCTGATATTTTAATACCACACCCAAGCGATCCGGGGGGTCCAAGCGATGTCGGGGGGCTTCAAAAAGTTGATTTCAACATACACACGGACAGACGGTCACACGGACAGGCTGACGGAGCCTGTCCGTGTCGGAAATGAAAATTGTAGAAATTTCACACGGAATGACAAACCTACATATATATATACCCTTTTTCACTGTGTGAAGGGTATAAAAAGTACACCCTTCAACCCACTCATGATATTAAAAGAAAGTGCTTAACAAGTATTATACAGTAAACTATGAAAACGTGAAAATTCAATATGATGGTCTTAATGAAATGGCTGATATAAGGCTCAAATATAATAACAACGGCTTTGTCCCCTTCAACCCCAAACATAAAGAATTCAGTTAACAATGAAAAAGTGTATAGCCCAAGATGGCGTCCTACACCAAATGGGGGATAATTTTTTTTCACTTAACCGCATCAATATGGGTATCAAATGAAAAAGTTTGACTAGTAAAATATGTAAAAGTTAAAAAATAAAGATGGCGTCGAAAATAATACAGCAAAAAGGCGTATAACTATAAATAATTTTAGAAACTATTCAGTGCGTAAAACGGACAGACGAAGTGTGCACTTTTTATTTTAAAACTCTTATTAAGAACCTTGTTTTTGATAAGTTGATTGCTTGATAGATGTGTTGAACCCCGGCATCCAATTTCTCAGCAAAAATAATAATAATTGGTTGCAACCATCAAAAACAAATAAAATAAAATTGTAGACAGACAACCCACATTTACGAAATGACTAAGAAATGACAATTTAATATTTTTTTTTTTTTTGCTTAAAATGCAAAAAACATACTAATACTGCCAAGATTGAATAAAAATCAGTAATGGAGTTTAAAAAATGAATATTAATAGTTCGAGAAAAATGAATACTTTTTTATTTGAACACAAAACATGTTTATAATTCAAGGATAACAGCTTGTTAGCAATTATATACTTAAATATGTTAAAAAATTATACCCTACAGAAAAATAGGATGACACCACGGTCCGTTAGATTATACAGCAATACTTTCTTATATTCACAAAGTATTATGTTTTTTTAATTTTAAAAAAGTTCGCCTAATCGTACATCTGACAGCGTTTGTTGTTGACTAGGAAAAGCAATGTGGCATCACCTTAAAAGATTTTTAGTGAATTTAATTACAAAAATGCTTTTTATTGCTAAAGATTACTTGTTATCAGTGTATTCAAAAAGTGTTTTAACATATTTTTTAAATATATTTTATCGGTTTCTTCGTTTGCTGTACGCAAATAAAATATTTCAAGGTTTAATGAACAAATTTTTAGTTTTATTTTATTTACAAAATCAAACAGTGCATGTGTAAAATAATTACAAAGTTAAATGAAAAAAAAAATCAAATTGTTCATTATGTTTACTCGTAGTTTTGCTAAGCATACTCGTATGCAAAATAACAAAAGAAGAAAGATAAATTAAATAAAATACATTTTCTATTGAAAAAAAAAACGCATGGGCCATACTCATTTTAGCGGAAGGAAGTCTAAGAAATTGTTTTATCGTTTACTTTTTATTTTTTTCATTTAACATGTCAATTGTTTTGCAGCCACTTTTGAAAATGATTGAAATTAATTAAAATTTATTTTTAATTAGTTTAAAGAAAGAGAAAAAAAATAATGAATTCGTAAGTGTTTCTTTATTTAATTTCAAAAAAATTATGCGGAAATTACCAACAATAATGAGAAATAAAATAAAGTGACAAGGCTACATTGCCTGCATATACTAAACATGTTTGTTTGTACAACACACAATCTGGCAATAATAAATTAAATACCTGAAATGCTGACAAATGTAAATAAATATGTATGTATGTATGTGGTTGCATTGTAATCGCTAACACTGCTCAAGTGCAATGTGCAGATTTTCTATTTTTTTTTATGCGAAAACGTTTTTTAAATGCTTTTTTACAAGTCCAATTTTTAAACAAATTTTCAAACAATTGAAGGCGTATGTTAGTAATGTGGTGTACCAAGTCATCCAGTTACTGGATCGTTAGCACAAACCAATGCCTTCTTTTAACTCCAAAGACATTTACCAAAGGCCTTTAATCGCACGATCTTGATATGATCCTTATATGCCGTTGTCCTGTTTAAAAAAAACCTGTTTACAGTAAATATTCTATCCAACTGGGCCCTAGTTGAATAATTAACGTCCTGTATAAGATATAAAGGGTTATCCATTTCGTGGTTTCAAAAGTATAGGAATGGAATTCGACATCTGTCAAACGAAGTTGTTAAACCAATTTTTTTTATTTTCAGTTGAAAGTCTGACATTGACGAAAATGGATCGCTTAACTATCACACAAGGCATAAAAATTATCAAAACCTACTACAAAAATGGTGATTCTGGCACAGCCACATATCGTGCTTTAAGAGGAGATTATGGCTTACATAATCGTCCAACTACGCCAGCAATTGGCAAAATTGTGGAGCGGTTACAGATATTGTAAGGCCTGTGCATCATCGTTTTGCTCGTTCCGCTGAAAATATCACTGCTGTAAATGAAAGTGTTGCCGAAGACCCGAATGTGTCGATTCCTCGTTGTTCTCAGGAATTAGAACTGTCTTACGGCACATTATGGCGTGTTTTGCATTTGGATCTACACCTACAACATCCATATAAAGTCCAGCTTACACAACAATTGAAGCCAGCTGACCATTCGCAACGTCGTATATATGGCTTTATTGCAAGAGACATTTCCTGGCCGCGTAATTTCTCGTCGTGGCGATATCAACTGGCCATCAAGATCATGCGATTTGACACCATTAGACTCTTTTTCTAAGGCTACGCGAAAGACCGTGTTTAAGCAGATAAACCTTTAACTCGTGGGCACTTAAAAACTAACATTCGTCAAGTTATGGCTGAGATACCGCCCAATGTCAAAAAGTGGTCGAAAATTACCTCAAAAGAATCAATGCTTGCAACACTTTGCGTAGTGGTCATCTAAATGATGTAGTGTTTCACACATAATGTCAACGTTCAAACTTTATAATAAAAAAGAAATATCATGAAAAAATATATTTTATATGTGTTTTATTTTCATTTACTTTTGAAACCGCAAAATGAATAGCCCGGTATGTATATATGTATTTCCACAATCACTTCCAAAAAACCTGGGGACAAACGGTATATATTTATTTTGTCAGTCTTGTCCTTTGAAATTCTTCCGAATATAAAAATGTCAAAATTCCCTTAAACAAAATTTTATTTTGCTAATTGAAAGTGGGTTGTTAAACAATTAAATGGCAACACTGTCTACTTGTTTCGTAGAACAGTGTTTTGTTGTATTGCATTTTTTATTGTAGTTTTGTAAACATTATAATAAAAATGGATTAAATGGCATACACAATTAGGGATGTCACTTGGTAGCTTGATTGGTTTGTTTGGGTGTTTTTAAAGTTTTTTGGTTTAATAGTATTATTTTTAGTTATAAAATACAAAGGTTAAATAATTTGCTTATAAATTTATAAAAAAAAAATATATTTTATATTTATGTCTAAATTTCAAAAAAAAATTTATTAAAATTACTTGGTTTTGTCACTGAAATTAAATGTTTAAGAGCCTCGCTTTTACAATTAAAACATAAAAATGTTTGAAATAGCTGTAAGTAAGATGTAAAGTTGCTTTAAATTATGATATCTTGAACTGCCCTATCTTCTTCTATATATATAAAAATCAATGTGTGTTTGTATGTTTGTTTGTGCTTTATAGACGGTTAAACGGCTGAACCGATTTCCTTGAAATTTTCACAGAATCTTTCTGTATTTCTGGAAGAAGCTATAGGGTATACTTTGATTTGAAATTGTAAGTGGGCGGGGTGCCACGCCCTATTAAAGAATAAGTATTAAATATTATATATCACGAAAGTTAATGCAGCTAGAGTCTTCCAATTAAGTACGGTAAACTTTGACATCTATACGAACATTTGGGTAAAAAATGGGCGGACTTGCAATAGTAGACGTGGCCACATGAATTAAATACTAAATTTCGTATATTTGGAAAACGATATCGATAGAGTACTAAAATTTTGCAAGAGCAACTTTGACACCCAAATAAACATTCCTAGAAAAATAGGTACATTAGAAATTGTGGGCATGGCAGCTCTCATAGCAATTGAATACTTAAATTCGTATATTCGGGAAGCGATAACAGTTAGAGTACCAAAATTTTGCACGAGAAGCTTTAATAAGAAATGGATGCTTTAGTAATAGTGGGCGTGGCACCTGTCATATGAATTAAATACAAAAATTCGTATGTCTAAGAAGCGATAATAGCTAGACTACCCAAATTTTGCAAAAGACACTTTGACTTCTATATGATTATTTGAATAAGAAATGGTTGATTTAGTAATAGTAGGCGTGGCACTTGCAAAATAAATATATTTTTGAACTTTAAAATTTTTATTTCATTACGATGGGGGTGGCGAAGCACACCGGAAATTAACTAGTAAAAATATAAAAAAAAATTAATTACAAAAAAAATGTTCTTTTTTTATTGAAATTTCTTTTTGGTAAAAAAAAAGTAAGACACTACTTAAATTGTTTATTTTAGTTTTTATCTCTCCCCCACAAAGCCAACAAAAAAAAGAAATATTAAAAACGACTGTTTACCACAAACAATAAACAAAATCTGTTATTATTTGTAAACAAATTCATTTACACTTGGTTTAACAATTTAACAATTTAAGGTCGTCTATGCATTAATATATCAAACGTCAAACAACAGCAATAACTATAACGTTCAACAATAACTAAAATTTAATAATAAAAAAAAAACAATGAAGAATAAAACGCTCACGCCATTTATTAGTTGCACTTATTTAAAACAATAACAAATCATTCGAACTGTTAAACACACTCTTACATTTGAACATGACAAGAACAATAACAACAAAAAACAAGTTAAATATTTTAATATAAAATATCAACTTTTCTTTACCTACTAAGTACGTGTCATATTTTAATCGTTTTGTTTGTTGTTTTTATGGTGTGTTATTTAATTTTAGAAAATAAATATTTTAATTTATCTTACGTCTTCTGTATTTGCTGTATATTTTAAATTAATTTAAAAAAATAACAACTTGAGCCAAGCCTTCTTTTACTAGGTATTTAATATAGCAACAACAAATTAATGCACACTCATACGTCCACTGGTCTGTTAGTGTTAGAAGGAAGGTTACCAGATTAAACATATCGCAATTTTGATGCTACAAGAAGTTGCAATTTTGTGTAATTTAATTTAGTTTCAACAAACTGCTTAATTTTTTACAAATCAATAAACATATAAATTTTAAATGTTTAAGGACTATTAACATAATATTCAGTTAAATAAATTTAACGTAAAAGTTTACTAACTTTCAGTTAGCTTAAACTGAAGTTTTAACTATAAATTAAAAATGTTTGGTAACAATAGGCAAGAGTTAGTTAACTTGTAGTTATAAATGAATTTCAAAAAGAAGAAGAAATGTATACATAAATATAAATTCTTAATGTGCACCCATCTGCCAATAAATTTATTAAAAATTGAATGTATTTTGAAATAATTTTTCCTATAAATTTAACAATTCTCATATCTCTTAAAAAACTCTGCATCAGGTAAATTAAAATGATCTATTTTCTGTGGTCATATTTTCTTTTCATACCATAAGAAATATTTACTTTATATAAATTATACAAATGTGTAAATCTTTTTAATCGTAGAGGCATCTTTCAATATAATATACTAGCTAATACCCGGTGTGCTTCGCCAAACCAAATCTTAGTATTTAATTCGTATGGCAGGTGCCACGCCCACTATTGTTAATGCACCCATTTTTTCCATAAATGTTTATTTGAATATCAAAGTTGCTTTTGCAAAATTTTACTACTCTAATCGATATCGTTTTCCAGATATACAAATTTTAGTATTTAATTCATATGGTAGGTGCCACGCCCACTATTGATAATGCACCCATTTCTTGCCTTAATGTTCATTTGGGTGTCAAAGTTGCTCTTGCAAAATTTTACCACTCTCATCGATATCGTTTTCCAAATATACGAATTTTTTAGTATTTAATTCATGTGGCCACGCCTACTATTGCAAGTACGCCTATTTTTTACCCAAATGTTCGTGTGGATGTCAAAGTTTACCGTACTTAATTTGAAGACTCTAGCTGCATTAACTTTCGTAATACTTATTCTTTAATACGGCGTGGCACCCCGCCCACTTACAATTTCAAACCAAAGTATAGCCTATAGTTCCTTCCAGACATACAGAAAGATTCTGTGAAAATTTCAAGGAAATCGGTCCAGCCGTTTAACCGTCTATAAAGCACAAACAAACATACAAACATATAAACATACAAACACACATTGATTTTTATATATATAGATAGATTTATATTCAAACATCAAATATTTTCTACCAATTAAGAACTTAAACGCCAAATAGTACTCGGTTAATCTTAACTGAAATTTGACAAAATAATCTAAAAGTTATAAGATAACTGAACTTTGTGTTTATGGGTTTTGGCTAACCAGTGTTTAAATTTTGAGTTTAGTGTTAACTCTTGGTTAATTTTTTTATTGTTAATGGCCCTAAATGTATTAAAAAGAGGCGCACCTACTTAAATAAAATATATTTGTTAACTGTTCCCAGGCAATCTAGCTTTGAGCTGAAGTGTGTTATTTTTTAAGTAAAGGGTGTCTTGAATTCGCCAGTCATTTTATCTTGCTTTTAATCATATTTGCAAGTTTGAAGTGTTTTCACATTTTCTATGCTGAATTCCAATATCGACAAATATTGAATATTTAATGCAAAGATTGCCATAAATAAACAACAATTTAAGCAAACATTTTATTTTCTATAAAACTGTTCACAAACTAAAGACTTCAAAATTATGTCGATGGTTATAAGTGTTTTTTTTTTGTAAATTTTTGTAAGATTTTTAATTAGTAAAATAAACTTAAAAACCACTTTACCTTTAATTAATTAATTCAATATCAACTTTTGAACAATGTTCCCTATTTAATCAATTTTTCTATAGTTATTTTTTTCAGCTTTTTTTCATTAACAATTATTTGCATTTTATTTATGATTGATGCAAAAATTGTTTTATTTGTTTTAAAAAAGGTTTGAACTTTGCCTAGTTTTATTAAATTAATTTTATTATTATTATTTTTTTTTGTTTGATTTCCATAATTAAAATTAATATAGTGCCAAGAATTATTAATTAATATTGCAAGTAATTGTTTAAGCAAAATAAAGAAAATATAATAAATGGGGTCAATAGAAGTTTAATTAAGTTAGTTTTTTTGAACTTAAATAGAATATAATTAAGTTATGTGTAATTTAATTTAATTTAATTTAAAACTTAAGGATGGAAATATGATAAACAAAATTTTAATTAAAACATATGCGTGTAGAAAATGTACACTGACAGCTTGTTAATAAATTAATCGAAGAAGATGATGCCAGACTTAACCTATTTACCGCTACTGTAACTTGCTTTGCATTAGGTAGCTTTACTTACAGGCTTATAGATTAAGTGGGCTGAATAAAGGTTGTATGAAATTGTTCTGAATTTTAAAGTTCGAGTGTTATGGAATCACAAAAATTCTATTGAAATTCAAACCTCAAGACAAAACACCCGATACTAAGACAAGTCGGAATAAAATAAACGAAATTGTGATTATCTCCTGATGAAATGTATGTAAACCCTGTAAAATCCGTTTAAGCAGCTCATACACGGCATGTTTTTTACATCTGACTTGACAAATTCCACTCTGATATATACGAACATGTCGTGTGTTACCATTAAAACATTACTTCTGCAAAAAAACATGTATTGAGACATCTGGCAAAATTTTAATTAGTGCGCACTCTATTTTCTTCTATCAAAACATGTGACATCAGCCGTTGGCAAAATTCTCGGCTGCTGCAAAGCAGTCGGCGACGGTTGCCTGTAAAAGTACAACTTTGACAGACATGTAGATTTATATATGTCTCATAAAGTGTACAGTCAGATGTAAAAAACATGCCGTGTATTATAAGTCTTTAGCAGTTTTTAAGCTAAGACAGACAGACAAAAATTCTAAAAAGTGGTGTTTTGGTATTTTTTTCTTTATCATTGACTATATACAATGACAACAAAATTTTCCAAAAATAATTTTTTGTCTACAGACACAGTTTTTTTACAATCTTATTTATCATAAGTATAAATTTTTTTTGTTTTTGTTTTTTTATTCAACACTTTACAAAAAAATTTATTTGAACTTGAATAATAACAAACACATGTATATAATGTATACTTTAAAAATTATAATAATAAATAAAAAAAAAATTCCTCTAAACATTACTTTAGCAATGTTTTCTTTAACCTTTCATAAGTTCAGCGTAACGCAACGGAAACGGAACGGTTTTTTTAGATTATTTCAGTTTTCACTATTTCCATGTTTCATATTTTGGAACAAAAAATGTCTTCGAGGTGACATCGTTTTAATCTATTAAATCTTTACAGGTTAAATTTGTTTGAAGAAACAAATAGCGGTTAAAATTGGTTAAATATCAGAAAGCAACAAACGGACTCTAGAAAAGAGTTGCCAACCATTGTTACGCATAAACTGTGTGTCGACAGTTTATTTTAAAACTTAAAAAAAAGAAACATTTATTTAATTTATTTCCTATTTAAATTAAATTAAATACATTTTTATTTAAAGTATTTCCCATAGACAGGAAACTTGCTAATTTATTAGTAGACAATTGTTAAAAAAAAGCTTGATATAGAAATTGAAGAATATCTAAAAGTTTTAGCAAACAATAATAAATCATTTATCTTATCTTACATTATACATATTAAATTAGAAAAAAAAACACGTTAAATTTAATAATAAACTTGTAACAAGGTTATTTTACAAAAACTAAATTTTAATAAAAAAAAAATGTAAAAAATATATTCGGAATACTAATGAAGAGACCACGATTGTCAAATTTTCTTTTTTATTATTATTTTATTTAAAAACGGATCCCTCTGTAAACGCTTAAATATTTCTTTTGTGTTATTGTCGCAGAATTGCCAGACTTGTATTCAAATAGTTGTGCAGGGTATCAATTCTCGTTTTATGAAACTATGAAATGAAAATTTTTTGTGTGTCATATCATATGGTGTCACCATACCCTTTGCTATACAAACATTTTTTCATTTCACAGTTTCACAGATCGAGAATTGAGCCCCAGATGCTGAAGCAAAAGCAGGAATGTCAACTACAGTAGAACTTACATAACTCGAACTTCTCTAACTCGAATTTTCTCTAACTCGAACTAAATTGGTTGGCAGTAGCGTTAAAGGAACAAATCACATACAATTTTCCTTTCGTAACTCGAACTTCCATAAGTCGAAGTTCTCCATAACTCGAACAAAAAACATACACATGAACTCGTATAACTCGAAGAATTTTGCTTGTTTAAATGGGTTTTTGTTATAGTTATCGGTTGTTAGTTTTACTCTCGTTTGTTTCTTAAGCTGGCTTGTCTATTTTACTTGCTATTTTTATTTTATTTTCGGGGAATTACAAATTTGTTTGTCGAAGATGGATTAAAGAAAAAGGAAGCGGCTGATAAAAATGCTATAACGGCAAGCACGGTCTCAACAATTTTCAAAAATAAGGAATCAATTTTATTTTAAACTAGCTAATACCCGGTGTGCTTCGCCACCCCCATCGTAATGAAATAAAAATTTTATAGTACAAAAATATATTTATATTGCAAGTGCCACGCCTACTATTACTAAATCAACCACTTCTTATTCAAATAATCATATAGACGTCAAAGTGTCTCTTGCAAAATTTAGGTAATCTAACTATTATCGCTTCCCAGATATACGAACTTATGTATTTAATTCATATTACAGGTGCCACGCCCACTATTACTAAAGCATCCATTTCTTATCAAAATAGTCATATAAATTGCAAAGCATCTCGTGCAAAATTTGGGTACTCTAACTATTATCGCTTCCCAGATACTTATATGAATTTTTGTATTTAATTCATATGACAGGTGCCACGCCCACTATTACTAAAGCATCCATTTCTTATCAAAATAGTCATATAGACGTCAAAGCTTCTGGCGCAAAATTTGGGTACTCTAACTGTTATCGCTTCCCGAATATACGAATTTTAGTATTCAATTGCTATGAGAGCTGCCACGCCCACTATTTCTTATGTACCCATTTTTTCCACAAATGTTTATTTGGGTGTCAAAGTTGCTCTTGCAAAATTTTAGTACTCTAATCGATATCGTTTTCCAAATATACGAATTTTAGTATTTAATTCATGTGGCCACGCCTACTATTGCAAGTCCGCCCATTTTTTACCCAAATGTTCGTGTGGATGTCAAAGTTTACCGTACTTCATTCGAAGACTCTAGCTGCATTAACTTTCGTGGCACCCCGCCCACTTACAATTTCAAACCAAACTATAGCCTATAGTTCCTTCCAGACATACAGAAAGATTCTGTGAAAATTTCAAGAAAGCACAAACAAACATACAAACACACATTGATTTTTATATATATAGATACAAATACATAATAAAAAACCGTTTATACTATTTAAACAAAAAATTCTTTAACTCGAAGTCTCCGTAAGTCAAAGTTTGTTTTGGCATGATGGTGATTTGAGTTATGGAAGTTCGACTATATTTATAACCAAAAGGCGCTAGGCATTAACTAAAAATGCGCTACAATGGGCTTTGATTTTCTTGAACATTTTTTTAATGAAAATCTATTGGTTTTTAAATCACCTCAGAGATGTTTTGAATTTAGCACGGGTTAAGGTTATTCTTTATTAATGATATGAGTAGTTAACAAAGCAGAATTAAAATTAAATGTTTTTAGCAAACTTATAACAATTAAGATAAATAAAGGGTGCCGAAATGTGAGGCATCATTATTACAAATAGGTTCCGTTTTATAATGAAAACCCACTGGCTCGCAAGGTTTCTTATCTTCTACCAAAACTCTCAATCACGTTTTTTAATAAACTGTTGTCAATGGTTAGTAGCTACTCGATAATGTTTTTTTAGCTCTAAACCTGTTGTGGAATTATTGCTATACACTTTTGATTTCGAAAAAAAAACCCACAATCTTGGTGGCCAATTCCCTTTTCGTACTTTTCTCTTAAAAGATCAATTGTTTCTCTTGAGGTGTGGCCAGTGACACCTTTTTAACCACACATTTTCTACGTCTAAATCAACAATTTTCCGCCACAAAATGTTTCGGATCATCTTGCTGTGGCGATTACCATTGACCAATGATACTTTAAACTTTGACACTCTTTATAATGTTTAATATTGTATTGAAATCTTTGAAAATATTGAGGTCAACTTTTGCAGTTTTATAATTACTTCATATTTGCCTAAAATTTTTAATCATATTTGTAATTATTCCTAGAATTATTTATCTAAAAGGCGTTTTTTGTTGTTGTAATATTAGTTAGGTTCCAAGTTCATCTCTTTTTATACAACATTTATTATCCAATAATTTGGGATCTTGCCATTAATTGCAATGTACGATTTGAACCGAAAAGCACAATTGTATTAAATTATTAAATATTGGTAAAAATATTGCATATTTTTGATACTTTTACTTATAATGTAAATCGCGTTAATCTTTTAAGGTTGTTGAAACGCGTTAAATCTAGCGCAAAAAGCGCTTAATTAGTCTAACTGAGCAAAAGCACTATTCAAGAAGCACGGTCTTTTAACCAGTGTTTGTTTACTTTTCTTTTGTTCCTTTTTTTTTTTGTTACGCTAAAACAACAAAAATATATTGGTTTGTTTACGAATTGTACGGAATTTTAATGAAAATACGGTACCTTTAAGGCATGTTTATTAATGAGGTAGTCACAGTTCGGAGAAATTTTTTTTTATGTTTTAATTTTGTATATGTATGTATCGTTGGTCGCAAGTAGTAACATTCACTCATATGGGGGATACACAGTAGTGTCGTAAAATCATATGTCTTATAATAATAGCATGAAATATCAAGACTATTGTGAACAACCCCTCATAATTAAGTGTGCTATTTTGAATTTTAATCAACTGCTGTAACTATTATAAAAATTAATAATTTTCTTTCATAATGCCAAAAACAACTTAAAAAAAAACAAAATAATAGCCAGTTTGTGCGAAAAGTACATTTTAGATGTTGTAATGGCAGACTCAAGTAAATAAATCCCAAATAAATTAAATTTTGTTTGATAAACAAAACACAGCAGAGTCCTTAGCCGATCTCATTTGACGCCACCAGTGATTTGTTTTCAAAAATTAGCAACTGCGCTCAAATTTGGATGTCGGCCCGATAAAATTATACAATAAACGGCGACGGCTTACAAAAACTATTGCGGCTTGGCTTAGCCGGCTTAGCACAGGTCTCTGCTTATTAAATACGACAGCACAATAAACAAAGCGTACAAAGTTCTATTATTATAAGACACTTTTTGTTTGAAAAGCAACAACAACATTTGTAAACCATTGTAAAATTTTAGAACAATATGACAATATGACATGATAAGACATTTTGTGAATCACCCAATAGTGTTTTCATACTTTTGTTTGTAAGTCGTGCTAATTAAAAATCAGAGCTGGATCCACTATCAGATTCAAATACCCTTTCGACGATAATTGATTTTATAAAATCTTTTATTCAAGTCTGTTTGCTCTTGCTTCGTAAATCTTTATAAATTTATTGATAGCGAGATGGGCTACTTTCAAGAAGCGTTGTAGGAGGTAAGAGAACCGTGTTGTAGCGAAATCGTGTACCGTGTTTTGAGAGGGTTACCTCTACATTACAACGGGTGTAGTTAATTAAATTAATACGTCATTAAATTAATAAAAATAATATAGAATTGAAAGCTTTTTTTAAAGGATATTAAATTCTTTATTTGCATCTAAAATTTTTAAAGCGCTTTTCCTTAAAACATTAAAATTCGAAATAAGCGGTTTTTCATAAACTTTTTTTACGACTTCAGTTTTTACTTTCATTTTATATTTATATTAAAGTATTGTTGTATCTATTTTCTTAAGCAAAAAGCGAGGAAAAAAGCAAATAAATTCTTATTTATTTTTTTGCAAATAAAAAGTGTATGTGCATATGTCTCATCAACTAAAGTAAAGAGTAACAAAATACTTTTCTTGCGACATGCCATTTTATTTATTGACGACATTTTTTTTTTTTACAACCCATATATACAAGCAACATTACATATTATGAGAAAAGGAAACGCCATTAGTTGTATTTGTAACTCTTTAAATAAATTTAATATTATACTATACCATGTACTACCTTTTATTTATTATTGTACTTTGTGGGAGAAATGCCCCAATTTAAGCAACCTTGCTCAAGGTATTTATTACGCAGGGTCTACATGTAGCAATTTTTATTTGTGAGCACAAGCAAAAAACATTGGCAGAATAACGGTAATTTATGGCCAATTATATGTTTATTTAAATGGGTGGGGAATATATGGCACAAGCAATTTATTAATTTATTTTTATGTTTTTGGTTACAATTTTTAGTTTTTTTTTTTTTGGGAAATTTCTCACTTTAAAGTAGCTAAATATGTATAAAAGTGGAACTATGTCTGTGTGTGTGTGTTGGCTATAGACTCCGAAACCATAAAGCCAATCGGAGTCAAACTTTGGCAAGTTGTTGTACACATTCCAGGGAGTGTTTATGGGTGGCAAAAAGTGGGCGGGGCTACGCCCATAAAAAATTTGTTATCAGTTTTAGCTACTTGCACTTGACCGATTTTCCTGAAACTTTGTACACATATTGAACTGTCGTGACTATATAATTTCGGGATTAGAAAAGTGGGTGGGGCCACGCCCATAAAAAAGTTATAATATTGCACTGGACCGATTTTTCTGAAACTGCGCACATATTGAACTGTCATGACTATATAATTTTCTGATTAGAAAAGTGGGCAGGGCGACGCCCATAAAAAAATTATAATTTTGATGTACTTGCACTGGACCGATTTTTCTGAGACTTTGCACACATATTGAGCTGTTATAATTATACAGTTTCGTAATTATAAAACTGGGCAGTGCCACGCCCATAACAAAAATTTAAAATGTTTAACTTCTTGCACTTGACCGATTTTTCTGAAACTTTGCACACACATATTGAACTCTCATGATTATACAATGTCGTGATTAGAAAAGTGGGCAGTGCCACGCCCATAAAATATATGTTATCATTTTTAGCTACTTGCACTAGATCGATTTTTCTGAAACTTTTCACACATTCTGAGCTGTCATGACTACACAGTTTCGTGATTAGAAAAGTGGGCAGTGCCACGCCCAAAAAGAAATATGTTATCATTTTTAGCTTCTTGCACTTGATATTCAATTAAAAGTCAGAATGCATTTTTCTTCATTAAGGGGCGTAGCAACGCGCACCGGGCTTGGTAGTATTAAAAAATGTAAAAGCAAATGAAGCGTTTAGACAATTTATTGCGGTAAGTAGAGGAATTATTGCGCAATAAATTCACATATGTAATTTGGGAATTTTTGGTCCATACAAAGTAAAGGAAAAAGTGCTTAAGTCAACCAACAATTTATATACAACTGACATAACCACATCATTGCGCAATTCCGGGATTCAAAACTACACTCAAGAAAATTTTAAACTATTTTGGATAACTTTATCGGAAGCTATAGCGTAGAAACTTGATGCCTATATTTTCTCAAAGAAGAATATTTGATATAATAACTTATTTCAACTCATTGGGTATAGAAGTTAATAATGTCGATTTGGATAATATCCCAGCAAGAAAATCTATGACAAAAACGTGATTATGCAGGGGTTCAACTGGTGACGAAGTGATTAAATTTAGGTGAAAACGCTAATGAAGAATGTAATTCGCTTTGCATCACTTTAAATTTTTTTTTTGCTGGGATATGGTATAACTATCACATATGGTTTGTATTAATAATAACGAATATGGTATTTTTGAGGGTAAACATCTAACATTATAATCAGTCAGTATTTGATAGACGCCAAAGTGTAAACACATACTTTTCAAACGCTATAAATTTCGTGCCAAAAAAGATGTTTTGCGGGGAAGTCTGATGATGACTTTCTTTCATTTGAAGAAAACGGCTGCTGAAAGTTATCGATTGTTGGTAAAAGCTTACGGTCAACGTGCACCAAATCAAAAAACTTGTGAACGATGTTTTGCGCGATTTAAAAGTGATGATTTCGACACAGCAGTCAAGGAAAGGCCTAGTCAGCCGAAAAAGTTTTAAGATGAAGAACTGGAGGCATTACTCGATGAAGTTTGTTGTCAAACTCAAAAAGATATTGCATTATCATTGCAAGGCATACGACAAGACATTTCGCTACATTTAAAAACATTGGAATTCATTTAAAAGCAAGGAAATACGAATTGAAGCCGAGAGACGTTGAAAGACGATTTTGCATGTCGAAAGTGATGCTTGAAGGCTGCTAAAAGAAGTAATTTTTGCATCGTATTGTTACAGGTGATGAAAAATGGATACATTACGATAACCCCAAGTGCAAAAAGTCATGTAAAGCCCGGCTAACCACCCAAATTAACTCCGGAGGCGAATATCCATGACGCCAAGGTAATGCTCTGTATTTGGTGTGATCAGAAGGGTGTTTTGTATTTTGAGCTATTGAAATCGGGTCAGACGAACACAGGGGACCTGTACCGAACACAATTGATTCATTTGAAGAGAGCAATCAACGAAAAACGACCAGACACGAGGCTATTATATTCCATAATGACAACGCTCAGTCACATGTTGCAAGACCGATCAAAAACTATTTGTAAAACAATGGATGGCAAGATCTGGCTTACCCGCCTAATAGCCTAGACCTTGCCGCTTCTGACTACCATTTGTTTCGATCGATGCAGAACGCCCTTATTGGAATGCGTTTCACTTCAGAACAGGCCAGGATTCATTCTTTGCCTTAAAACCGGAACAGTTCTTTTGGCGCGAAACCCATATACTACCAGAAAAATGGGAAGAAGAAGTGGCTAGCGATGGTTGAAGAGGGGCACTAAAAGCCCAAACCCATGACAGGTATACGCTTATGCCCAGTTGGCATGTTGTGTCAAATAATAATCAAATAATTTTATTTTAATGGATGCATTTTTCAAGCAAAAAAAATAATCGCCATTATTAACTTGTATATCCAATAATATTTAGTTAAACACATGAAAATAATATGCTCTTCAATTTGTATAGCGCAGAGTTCGTATAATAATCTTTATTTTAAAAGGAAACATTTTTTAAAAATTATCTTAAGAATCTAAAAGTGCCTTTTAAAGAACTATAAAAACAGACATTAGCAGTTTTTTCTTCTTGCCACAGATTTATTAGATAGATCGAACGTTTTTATTTGGCCGGTTTTAAAGAGTTCATTTTTTTTCGAATAAACCGATTTTTTTATAAAACCGGTTATTTTAAACACGTCAAGTATTTTTTTTACGGTAACTATAATCGTATTTTAAACATTTTTTAACGCAAACCATTAAATGTGAAAATGTATTGCCAAAAAAAGGTCAGCAAGCTTTCGGCGGCGGTTTTAATCCAGCTACTAGCAAATATATTTATTTCATATTCCCTCAATGTTGATTTAATATTAAAAGTTTTAAACATATTTGATGAATTCATAATCTGTCATATTACACTAGAGTACACCTTGTGAATCGAACAGGATGCAGCCAAATACAGTTAAGATGTCTTGCTGGCATTGCAATTACCTAATAAAAATCTACTTATAATTACAATCTTGTAATTACGATAGGTCTTACAAACAAGTGTTGCCACATCTTTAATATATTATAAAGGCACTGGTGTCAATTATAATACCAAGATCTGTACTTGTAATAAGATTGTAAAAAGCTGAAAATGTACAAAAAACAATCTTCGATGGTAGTGAAGATAGTCAACGACCTAGAATACGAAACATAATTTATAATAATTTTTGTATGTCTGTCTGTCCTAAACTCAATAGGCTTAAGAACTATTATATAGATTTTAAACAACTTTTTATAGATGTACCTTGATACATGGTTTATTATAAAGGATACTTTATATCGCAAGACAGTACCTTATTTCCTAGAGAAAATAGAAAACAAAAATTAAAAAGAATGAAAAAATATTTACGAGTAAAAACGTTTTAACAATTTAGTTGGGACGAGTCCGCCGTCAAGGCCTACTAAAAGTAATAAATATAATTTCAAGTCCTGTTTTTCGGTTCACGTATACTTTATGGAATTGTAAATTGATGAAATTTGGTGTTTATATCATTTTTAATTTTTAGAAAACCCGGTTAATTTTCAGCGAATCTATATATATAAAAGTGAAACTCTGTGTGTGTGTGTGTTAGCTATAGACTCCGAAACTGTAAAACCGATCGGACTCAAACTTTGGCAAGTTGTTGTACACATACCAGGGAGTGTTTATGGGTGGAAAAAAGTGGGTGGGGCTACGCCCATAAAAATTAGTTATCAGTTTTAGCTACTTGCACTTGACAGATTTTTCTGACACTTTGCACACATATCGAGCTGTCATGACTAAATAATTTCGTGATAAGAAAAGTGGGCGGGCCTACGCCCATAAAAAATTAGTTATCAGTTTTAGCTACTTGCAATTGACCGATTTTCCTGAAACTATGCACACATATTGAACTGTCGTGACTATATAATTTCGTGATTAGAAAAGTGGGTGGGGCCACGCCCCACCTGGTACTGGTACTTGCACTGGACCGATTATTCTGAAACTTTGCACACATATTGACCTGTTATGACTTTACAATTTTGTGATTAGAAAAGTAGGCAGGGCCACGCCCATAAAAACAATTATAATTTTGAGGTACTTGCACTGGTCCGATTCTTCTGAAACTTTGCACACATATTAAGCTGTTATGACTTTACAATTTCGTGATTAGAAAAGTGGGCAATGCCACGCCCATAAAAAAAATTATAATTTTTAGGTTTTTGCACTTGATATTCAATTAAAATTCAGAATGCATTTCGATTCATTAAGGGGCGTAGCAACGCGCGCCGGGTTTGGCTAGTATTAAAATAAAAACGAAAACCGGTCGTATAATCTTTGTCTCTAATATTTACATTGATTTCAAATACAAAATTGTTCTTGTTTACACAGCGTGAGTATGTTTTTCTCCATTAGCAAACATACCTATATGTTATCTCCCCCAATAATAACAATCACAACAGTGTTGCCAAAAGAAAGTTTAAAAAATACCAAATTGTAATTAAGTGTTGAAGAGTTAAAAATTTCCAAAAATATTTAAAATGAGTTTGAAATGTATTTTATTTAAAATTTTTCATACAAAATGTTCTTAAAATAGATTTCAAATACATTTTATTTGTTTATGTATGTATGTATATGAGTCATATTGTGTAAGTAATTAATAAATATTTACTATTTTTCATATGAAGTTGTTTTTTAAAAGCATTGGCATCACTGATGTTTTTTTTTAACTTCGCACATGCTATTACTACAGCTCTGGGTGGTGTTATTTAATCACAGCGTTGTAAATTATGGTTCAACACGTTTTGCTTGTGCTGTGTTGTAAATAGTAGTACTTTAACTACACCCACCTACAACATAAAAGTGAATACCTCAATAAAATTATGTTTGCTTTAAACAAATTCTAACAGTAAAATTCAAACATAAAAAGAATATATTAAAATAACATGTGTGCTATTAAAATAATAAAATTTTATCTGTTAAATTAGCACACAAAAAAAGCCTTTTCAAAATTTAAATAAGATCATAAAAATTACGCAAAAGCTTTTTAAACTAATTTTATCGAAAATTAAAAGATTAAATTTTTAACTTTAAAAATGTGTTGAAAATAAAATAAATAAATAAAAGCTTTACAAATTACTTTAGAAGTGATAAACGTTTATGACCTGTTGCCTTAGATTAAAGTAATCTAAAGTCTAAATAATAATTTCAAAGGTTTTGCAATGGGATTTTATAATAAAATACCAACCGGCTTTTTACAAATTAAAATATATTATAAATCTATATATATAAAAGTGAAACTCTGTCTGTCTGTGTGTGTGTGTTAGCTATAGACTCCGAAACTGTAAACCCGATCGGACTCAAACTTTGGCAAGTTGTTGTACACATTCCAGGGAGTGTTTATAGGTGGTAAAAATAAATTAAATTAAAATTTAATTAAATAAATTAGTTATCATTTTTAGCTACTTGCACTTGACCGATTTTCTGAAACTTTGCACACATATTGAGTTGTCATGACTATATAATTTTGTGATTAGAAAAGTGGGCGGGGTCACGCCCATAAACAAATTATAATTTTGAGGTACTTTGGACTGATTTTTGTGAAACTTTGCACACATATTGAGTTGTCATGACTATACGATTTCTTGAGTATAAAAATGGGCAGTGCCACGCCCATAAAAAAAAGTTATAATTTTCAGCTACTTGAACTTCACCGATGTTTCTGAAACCTTGCACACACATATTGAGCTCTCATGATTATACAATTTCGTGATTAGAAAAGTGGGCAGTGCCACGCCCATAAGAAATAAGTTATCATTTTTAACTACTTGCACTAGATCGATTTTTTGAAACTTTGCACACATATTAAGTTGTCATGACTATACAATTTCTTGATTAGAAAAGTGGGCAGTGCCACGCCCATTAAAAAAAGATATAATTTTTAGCTTTTTGCACTTGATATTCAATTTAAATTCAGAATGCATTTATATTTATTAAGGGGCGTAGCAACGCGCGCCGGGCTGTTTTAGTTACAAATAAAATATAAAACAAGATAATCTCTCTATTATGCAACTTGGTTTCCCCGGGGGCTGATAGCTAGACGAAGTGTCCACGCTAGTCCGGGGTATAGAGATATTTAAAGTATCTCTGGCGGGGGTATATGAGAATACTCGTCCTCGAAACTAAAGAGGTTATGAAGACTCCAAATAACAGGTAGGCACACTTAAAACTAGATGTTATGCGCTCCCAGTGCAAATTAGGATTGTCGACAATCACCAGTCGGCAATGTGAAATTGTTTTCTAGTCTACAGAAAATGCCTGTAGAGGCGAAAGACTCATTGAAGGAATTGATGCAAATTGATAGTCCTGAAATCACAGGGAAGCGAAAAGGGCTCGAAAAGATACCCAAAATAGCAATGGTCTGCTTGGATATTCCCCCCAACACACATATGTATACATATATGCAAAATAGAAGTATATTTAAGCGTGCGTAAACGTCATCAATAGTAAATCGTTATTAATTATTGTTAGAAATTTTACATTTTCGTGGTGAATTATAACGACAGTACAGTAAGACATTTGTAAATGAGGACAAACGACTTTCATATTCATATTTAAATAGGAAACTATATTTTCAGCAGATTTAGTTTTTTTTTAATCCCTACAGTTGGCAACAAGTAAACGCTGCTAAGCTACATACAATATATATTTTGCATTTTGCATATATTTTAATTAAAAATTAAATTTGCTTAGTTTTCAGAATTAAACAGCCACATTAATTACATTAGTTATGGTTGCACTACAATTGGTTTCGCCATAGTGTAAATAATTGTTATAGTTATGAAATAAATATCATTATATTTAATTCTTCAATGTTTTAAACAAATTTTTTAAAATCAATTTATATTTAAAAATTTCTAAACTATTAAGCAAATTCATTAATTAAAATGTAAAATAAATTCATTAATTGAAATTAATTAAAAAATTATTAAAATGTTCAACTGAAATGATGTTAATTACAGTACGTCGCTCGTGCTTTTTAGCCGTATACTTATGACCACCATTTTTAATTTATTCTTTTGCAATTAATTTGTAAGAAGATGTCTTGTCTGTGTGAAAATGAATATCTTCAAACATGTGTACAACTTCTTACACTAAACTCGCTTTGTTTTAAGTTTTCGTTTTTTTCTTATTCATTTTTTTTTTGTTATTTCAGACATTTCTACTCAAAAAAAGAGCATTTGCTACCTACATACATATGTACAAACATAAGTGTGTATTTTGCTTAAAAGATAATACATAATTATAATAATAAAAATAAAAAAAATAAGAAAAAATTTAAAAAGAAAGAACAAAATAAGACAAGAAAAAAACATATGAAAATATTTTATTAGTATGAAAAACAACTAAAAAAAAAAAAAAAAACTAAAAGGTCAAGCCAGACCATGTTTTACCCTACACGGAAATAAATTTTTAACAGTTTTAGAAGCGTAAATTTGATTTTAGGAAGCTAGGTGTCAATATAACGCTTGGTTTAGTAAAATATATCAATTTCATTAAAATACAAATTAAACAAAATGTCCAGTTTAAAGGCCATGTCATGTTCTTCGCTTTGCGTTTCTAACTTTGACAAAAATGCGTAAAGCAAGAGGTTTATGACACAATTTAAACTATGACAACACTTAAACATTGTAGGCCTTGTTCATAACAAAAATTTGGCACAAAGTTAGCATTCATAAAACACATGCCAAATTCTGGCAAACGATTTGCTAAAGACTTGTTAATGAGCTGCCAAGCGTTTGCCGACTTGTTAAAAACAGCTGTTCTGTGGCAAAAAAAACAAAAATTTCATAAAGAAAATAATAAAAATTTATGTGCACAAAAAATATATTGTTCGTTTCTTTTTTTAATTTATTTTTAAATTTTAAAAATTGTTAGTTTGGATGGAAAAACAAAAAAATATCAAAATCAGGGATCATATATTTCAGAGTTGATTTATGAAAAGTTGGCAGACGGATAAAAGTTTGTTATGAATAAACTCTGTGCCGAGCTGCCAAGCTTAATCGGCATTCTAGTTAGCAGCTCGTGGTACGTAGTGTATAAGCTGTGGCTAACTTTTTGTTAAGTCTCTACCTATAAAAGCGGTTCAAAATTTTTATAAAAAAATATTGGTTATTTTTATTTTAATTAAAATGTACTAAAAGTTTAATAAAACCTTATTGTCACATACGAATTTTTTAAAAAGTTTTTTGATTGTCAACAAGACGAGACGTGCTTTTCGCTTCGCGCTGCGTTAAAAGTAATTTTTAAGTCATGTTTCGTAAAAGTACATTTCATCGTTAATGTTAAGACGAAATAGTAAGGCAAAGCAAAAGTTTTATCTGACATGGCTTTAATATTGTTTTTACACTAAAGGTTTTTAAAAAAAATTTGGTTTTAACGTTATTCATTAAAACCTGGTTTTACCATACAAATTAATTTCATTAAAACCACTTCAAAATCTTGTTTAATTTGGTTTAAGTAGGTCTCATGAAATACAACCTTGTTTTCGTTGTACTTAATTAAGTGCTACCAAGTTAAAAGATAGATGGTGCTTAAAAGAAAAAAATAGTTTAACAAGTGAAATAAAACAAAAACAATAGATGCAGCAGCAACAACACTAAAAATTTGAACCATAATTTTCAAATATTCCTTTATAGAAAATAAAATAATTTCTATTTTAGAACAAACAAAAATTGCTGATATACAGTGCGTCAAATAAATATTATGATTTCTATGGGAAATCATTTTTATTTTGAATAAATTTTTAGACATACTGTGCGTTAAAACTGATTTAGTCAAACTTGTAGTGTGAACGCAAAAAAAAATTGTTATGTTAAAACCAGGTTTTAACTTTAGGTGTGAAAACACTTTAACGAACACTTGCATTAAAAGCATCAACATAACACCCTTACCACCTACAATGGTGTAGAGTATAAATACATAAGTATGAATATCTGAAAATATTTTATTATTAAAAATGTACAAAAAGAGAAAAATTTATTATATTGCGCAGTTGAATATTATTTAAACAACAACACCATACACCGCCAAGAAAGAATGAGTCTTTTTTTGTTTTATTTTCTGGATTTTTTTTTTTTTTACTAGTAGTTTTTGATTTGGCAGTGAAAGGTATGCTTATTAGGTAGTTGGAGGGGTCGGTCAGGGTGAGTTTTAAAAGACCGGTAAATAAATTTTAAGAAAAAAAACAAACTATTGTTGTACCTACTTAAAGAAAAAATTTAATGTAAGTTTTTTTGCATATTCTGGGAAAAATAAGATTTAATAAACGCGTAATTGTTATTAAAACTAATTTTGTTTTATTAAAAATAATAACTTTACCAACACTTTTATAGGTATGTAATAAATTTATGCACTTTCAAAAGTTTTTAAAAACTAACAAAATTTATTTTAATTTATTATAAAAAAAAATCACTGTTTACATGTTATCAAAGTTAAATAATCATACGTACATTGAATATACATACATAAATACACTCTGTATTAACGTTACAAAACACGACACCCACCTACATACATACATACATGCATAAATATATATAAATAGTTCTCATGCTTTTTGTTGTTCTTTTAAATTTATATGCTATTTATCAATTAAAAAATTTGTAGGAGCATAAACATACATATGTACCTACATAAACGTTACACATAAACACACCTATGTATGTATACGATGTATGTAGGTATGTTCGCAGGTTTGTTTACAATTGAGTTTATTTACATTTTTATTTCATTTTTTGCTGGCTCCCTAAAACAAAACAACAGTTACCATTAGGCCTGCCATATTTGCCAAAAACTGTGGATTTTTCGATTAATACTTAAAACACGATTACTTTGTTTTAGTACAATTTATTAATTTTGGGCAACATTGGAATAGTTGTTATATAAAAAAAAGAGAGAAGTGTCAATAAGTCAGCGTATGTCCTAAAGAGTTTATTTAATTATACGCAGTGTTTGGTTTAACAGTAAATATTAAAATCAAAACGTAAAAAACAAAAACGAACTAGACAAACTTGTAAATTATTGTTTTAATTTTATAACAATATGCAGATCAACTTATACAAAGTTTTTTTTAAACATAAATCTTATAAATCTTTGAATGTAATTAAATTAGCGTTAAAAAATCATGAATTATATTTTGAAAGAATTCTCTAGCTTTACTTGTGCAAAAAAAATTAAGACTTAATTTAGAGAGTTAAATTTTGCATTATAAACAAATATTTAAAAGAACTAAATAATATTTGCAAGCTTTTTGGGGACTGTAAAAGTTTGTACAACAAATTATGGTTCATTTACAAATGTTTAAATTAATTTTTAGTCAAATAAACTTAAATAAAACACAATTCAATGTTCTGTATAAACAAATTGCAAAAAAATAATTTTTTCTAAAGATTTTTTTAAATTAAATATTTCAAATTGTTTGAAATACCAAACTCTATTACCTACAACTTATATTTTTTGCAAGAGTTAAATTTTTTTTTTTAAATTTTAAAACAATTTACTATAAAAAGAGTAAAATATATATATATATTTCTTTTAAATGACCTACAACTTATATGAAAAACTTCTAGTTTTATTGACTTTTGAGAAATCTTTTAACATTAGTTAATGCTAAATTATGCTGTTTTGTTAAAGAAATTGTTTTGTTGTAAATATTTAAAATTAATACTTTTAATTTGTGGAGTTTTTAATATAAAAGTGCCGATTTTTTTTTTTAAATATACCCAATCTGGCACCCTGGCTACCATACACTTATTTGTTGATTTAAACGAGTTGCCACTAGTTAAACGTCTAATGTGTTATAAAAAGTTAAATAATGATTACATGTTTTAAAAATATTTATCTACGGTCTTTATTTAATATTTAATATTTATGTTTTTTTTTGTAGATATGTCTTAAAAATTATACAAATTGAGTTAGTATTTTATAATGTATTCAAAAATACAAGTGCTTTTGTTAGTTGTTAACAAAAATTTATGAAGTTGTTTTATTTATTTCTTTAAATTAAAATGGAATATTTCCATAAGGTTAAAAAAAAAACACAAAACTCTTGGTACAAGTTTTTTTTTTCAAAGTCAACAAGTAGATTTTTATAACATCTGGAACAATTCTGAGACATTTGTTTGTAAGTAAAATCTGCGAAAGTAGGCAAGTAAAAATAAAGAAAAACAATACGATTAGTAGGTACCTATAAACAAAACAAAATTGCTTTACTGTCGAAACTTCTACTATATTTTGGGGCCAAACTACAGCAAATTTTGCAAAATTAGAATATCTCAAGGCATATTATCTCTAGGTAGACGCACCGTGTATTTTGTTGCTACAAAAAACTTCCTAAATGTCAAAACAAACACTTGAACAGCTGATAAAAAAGTAGTAAAATGTTAGTAAATAAAAAATATTTATGATACAAACAAGTTTAGCATAAAACAATGTATGTAAACGAACAAAAACAAGTAAGAGAGCTATATTCGGCCATGCCGAATCTTATATACCCTTCACAACGTGTAGTCATGCAATAACAGTTGCTTGTATCACCATTCATCCCATATGAAATACGTACACGTATGTATGTTAAAAAAACGAAAAAAAAAAATTTAAAAAAAAAAATTTAAAAAAAAAATTTTAAAAAAAATTTTAAAAAAATTTAAAAAAAAAATAAAAAAAAAATATTATTATATATATAATATACACATATAAAAAAAAAAAAATAAAAAAATAAAAAAAAAAATTAAAAAAAAAAATAATAAAAATATAAATAATATATTAAATAAAAAATAAAAAAAAAATAAAAAAAAAATTAAAAAAAATTTTTAAAAAAACTAAAAAAAAATTTTTTTTGGCTCAGTTGGGATTCGATGCCACGTTTTCTCTAACCAGTATACACGTTTGTATGTATGTATGTTGTTGTTGTAATGTTGTTTTTGTGAAAAAAAATCGAGGTGGTCGTGGGTTTTTGCTCATATCTCAGTTGTTTATGTACCGATGTTTCTGATTTTCAATAGCGATCTACTCCCGAATATTTCTGATATTTTAATACCTTACCCGGGTCCAACCTATGTCGGGGGGCTTCAAAAAGTTGATTTCAACATACACACGGACAGACGGTCAGACGGACAGACGGACAGACTGACAGGGCTTAATCGACTTCCCTATTCATAAGCTTTCAGAAAATATATACTTTATGGGGTCGGAAATGAAAATTGTAGAAATTTCACACGGAATGACAAACCTATATATACCCTTTTTCACTGTGTGAAGGGTATAAAAAGGTAAACAAATTTTGACATTTGGGAAGAAAAATGCATAAACAAAACAATGATCAGCTGTGGACTTAAGTCTACCTAAAGTTAATATACCTTGGAATATCTATACAGACCGTAAAGAAACGTAGGTAGCATGACCGAGAAAATTTGCTTTAGCTATCAAATGTGGTTATTTGTCGCAAATATTTATGAATTTAAAGTAAAGGCAAAATTTAAGTCAAACGATATTTAGTAGCAATCTTATCTAAAATACTACAAAATGTACAGACACATTCTTAAACCAATGGAAAAAGTTTATAGCAATAACAAAAAATTTCATTCATTTGATGAGATTTAAACTTTGAGATTTGAATGTATTTTGACATATGTACGTAAAAATAAATTTTTACTTCTAAAACAATTGCAAACTTCATAAAATGTTAATTTATTTTTTCATTTATACTTAAAATTTATATTACATATGCACATAATACTATACATACATGTGTGTTTTATTGCTATTGAAAGAGAAGTCTTGACAGAAACTTTGTATTTGATTAAACAAGAACCTGACCTACAGTATAAAGTAATTTATTAAGCCTGAAAATTAATTGACTCAAGTTTAAACATGTACTCGTAGGTGTATCAAGTAATTTATCGGTTTTCCTTTCAAGAATTAAAAAATAATAAAAAAATCTTAAGTGAAAACAATGAAAAGTAAAAAATATAATTTTTCTGTTTTACTACAAAGTTCAAAGTTTCTTGTTTTTTATTTATTTTTTTTTTTTTTGTTAATAATTTGTTTAAGCAAATAAAATGTAAACATTTATTTTGTAGCTTTCCCCGCTCTTTTGATATGTTTCATTTATTAAACAACAGTCAAATTAATTTTACAACAATTATGTTTTAACATGAAATAAGAAATTTTATTTTTTTTATGAATGAAATAAATTAACGTCACAACTCAAAATTTTCCGAAATTGACTTCCTCCAAAAATTGAATCACAATACACATCTCTAACTAACATTTCTTTGTCATAACTATTTTTATAGACTGGAAAAATACCGCTTTTTTTGTGTGTTAATTCCATAGCTTCTATACGATCAACAGTTTCTTGCCTCTCCTGAAAATTTCAGAATTTTGAGTTGTGACGTTATTGTATTAAGTGTTCGATATGACTAATTATTTTTTTATTTTTGGCTTTATTTTAATTATTTTGAAAATAAACGTAATAAGTTCTAAATACACTGCAAGAAATGCTTGAAACACGTGCTTTTAATATACGCACGAACCGTAGAGTGCTGCCAGATGATTTAATATTGTATACTAAGCAAAATGTGCTTATGTGCGCAGAGCTTACAGTATGAGAGATACATATGTTTGAAAAATTTGTGTAATAATAATGTTGCCAGACTTAATGTTTGAATAGCTATTTTGACAATTAAAAGTTTGCGATGTACCAGTTAGATTTTTTTCTTCTTTATTAAAAAAACGTTGGTTTTTGTTTCATTTTTTACAAAAATAAATAAAAAAAAAAACAGAACTAAAATAAATTTGGCAACAGGTTATTTTTAAATAAAAATGCTATTCTACTATACATTTGTGTAAATCGAAAAAAAAAATCAAATAAAAAACTAATATTAAAATTTTAATTACCCGACATAATTATTAACTGTTTATTTATTAACATTTATTATTAGATGATCATCTACAAAATGACATCAGTTTTGATCAAATGCTTAGGAAATTTTTTTTATTTCTCTATTTGCAGGAGACTTGATGAATTCTGTACATAAGTATGTATAAATGTAAAAAGATAACCGGCATAATGTAAATGGGGATGTACCTATGTATATAGGTAGGTTACATATTTAAAAAATTCTTTAACGTTGTTCATGTCAATGGAAATTAGAAAAAAATTTCAAGTGACAAAAAAAACACGGTTTCATTTCCAAAAATAATTATCTTATTTAAAGGCAAAAATATAAATTTGGTAAAAATATTTTAAGAAAAAAAAAAAAAAACAAACAAAAACAAACAAAAAAAACTTACGTAATCTGTATTCGTTATTAAATACGGTTGTCCTTTTTGATTTTGTCACAAAACTTTACTTCTTAATTATAAGTCTAATTTTTTTCCTGATTTAAAATTATACACTCTTTACACTTTAAATATGTAGGTACATACATACATATGTATGTACTATATGCATTGATATATTTATAATATTAATTTTGACTTGATTAAAACCAGTTTTTCAAAAGAAAACTTAAACTTGATATTAATTTTTTTTATGTTAATTAAAATAAGCCGATTTAATTTAATGACAGATAAATTAAGAATATGTATAAATGTGTATATATTTTTGCAATTAATAAAATTTTATTTTCTCTTAACGAGTAATTTAATTTAATTTATTTTCTTAATTTTTTTTTTTGTTTTTTTTTTTTTGCAAAAAAAAATCTTAGTTAATTTTAAATAGGTATTCAAAATTTATTTTTGCATACACTCTTTGCTACTTTAGTTACACTTCTTTCACTGTTTAATTTTCACTCAAAACAAAATAATTTTGTGTTTTCTACTTTGCTGTTTTTAGATTTACAATTTCTCTATTTCTCTGGTAATTTGTTAATTTTATCAAAAATTAATGTTTTTTATTTATTTTTTTTTTAATTTTCGAACTTTAGAAATGTATATAGATATTAAAAATTTATAGATATTAAAAGCGTGTTTTCCATCCGGTTGTTTAAAATTTACTGAAATGTTTTTTTTTTATACTAAATGCGTTTTATGATATCAAAACACACAGAAAGAAATACAAACGAATACAAAAAAAATATCAAACCGAGGTAGGAGCCGCGTCTCACGAGCAGCTCCCATTCAAGAAGAAAAATATTAAAGAAGAATAAAAAAAAAAATAGCGAACAAAATATATACCCCCAGAGAATTATGATTAAACAAAAAAAAAAAAACATTGTTAAATGTGTGAGTAATTAATTCTGTGTTAAAAAAAAATAACTAAAAAAAAACACATGCTCATAATGAGCTAACATCAAGAGAAAATAAGCTGCAAATCATAACAGAGAAATAAGTTAACAGTAAATACTAACATAAAAACAGTACGTATTAGTAACAACGTTGCCACAGAAATTTATTAAAAACCCATTATTTGACTAAATAAAATTAAAAAATCCTAAAGGAAAACTAAATAAATTGTTATAGAAATTTAATTGTAAAATTCAATATTTGCTACAAAAGGTATTTAATATAAATAAAAATAAATTTTTTATAAAAAATACTGTTGATATTAGGTTTAGGAATAAGAACAATCGATGGAAGAAATTAAGTACCTATTGTTTTAACCATGTCATAACAAGTTAGCAATTTTTAAAACTTAAGCATAATGTTAAACTTGCAGATAGTGTTTTAAATAAATTTAAACTTGTTAAAGAGACGTGTTCGCTTTTTACCATGTGTATTTTTTGAAGAAAATTATTTGACCAGGAATCAAGTAGATTTTTTTTATCTTCTTATATACGCATATTTATCTTATACGCATATTTTAATATTGTAATAATTATGTAGTAAGGAAAATTTATATTAAAACGTAGTAGATAATTACGAACAATTGATAACGTTATACATATGTATGTATATGTAGTGTATGTAAGTACATTGTTTCACATTTGGCAAAATTAGAACAGTGGAAAGTTTTACAATTGAATTAACGTTTATTATTTGAAGTAAATAAATCTTATAAGTATCTAATGAATACATACATATATTGTTTTTTAAGACGTGTATAATGGTCGTGTACTTAGGTGCTCCATCGAATAATGACAAAGAGTAGTTTTGAGACTTCTCCGATGGGTTATATGGTCCAGCCCTAGGACAACGTAATGTTAAATCGACCAAGTTTTCTCCATACATTTGAGTGATCTTTGGATTAGTCCTAGTATACTAATCCAATATATACATGTGTGTATGGACAAGTCGCGTTATCTGCAGAGGACTGTCATAATGACAACTTTGTTAGTCATACATACATACATATGTATGCATTTTACTTCATATATGTATGGTCATTTCTCAAGCTGTCGTATGTAGGTGTTGTACGCATTTTATTGTTAATTTCAACATTAATCTTTTGTACAACACTTACAACAATTTAACCTATGCTTATAGAATGTTGTATAAATACATCGTAGTTGTTCCTATCGCCGTTTTTCTTTAGTATGAAGACTACTATGACAAGTTGTGAATTGAGCAATTGTTTTATAAAAATGTAAACATTTTCGAATCATTATGACAAGTGTGAATGGGTCGGATTATAAAAGGACTTTGTCGATACTTTAAGAAATATAATATAATCTTATGAATTTCAATTAGAATTTAAAGCATATTATTTTGATAATTTATTTAAAACACACTTCAAAATTTGAAACTTGAATACATATACATTACATATGTACATACTATGTATGGTATGTACCTATGTGCTAGAACGAAGTAAAAAGTTCTACTAAAATAAAAACACGTGAAATATTAGTTTTAACATTTTATGACTTTTACAGTTGTGCAAAAAAAATTAAAAACAAAAAACTAACTAACAGAGTTATGCCTACAACAGAATAACTTTAACAGAGAAAACCATTAAGTGTGACGCATATGAAAACAAGTTTTTGATTTTAATAAAACCTAACAGAGAGGGAGGGTTTGTTTTGGAGAGAAAGTAAAAGTGATTGCGAGGGTGAATTGAGAAGTTAAATAAGAATATTTTTTAAATGCAAGATTTTTTTTATCTTAATTTATTAAAAAAAAAATCTATTTTTAAATTGAAAAAAAAAACATTAAAATAAATTGGAAAACTAAATATTCGTTATCTTATCTATGACTTTTTATATTTGAAAATATTGCGATTTTATTTCTATAAATAACAAATAGATTAAACCAATATTGTGTTGTGGTTATAGAACTCATCAACCTACAATTTATTTATTTATTTATTGGCATTTGCTTTAGCTTTTTAATAGTTTACGGTGTTTATATATTGTTGGTACAATTTTGTAACCACATTGTTGTGACACTCTCTAAAAGGGTATTATTTTTGTGCATGAGTAATTGTAAATAGTACTTTGAGCAAATGTTATAATACTTATTGTTATTTGTAAACATGTCACGTAAATAATTATATACGCATAAATGTAGAGATAAGATGACTTGTGGGTAAAAATGAATAAGCGTGTTTCCATTACTGCGTAAGGGGAAAGTTGAGCAAAAGGGGAGGTTTGAAATACATAATATACTTAAATGATGTTAGGTTAGGGTGTTCTTGGGTACCTGGCCACTCGGGAGTGCAGGAAACAGAGTTGCAGATAAACTGGCGAAAAATGGTAATCTTCTCCACTTGGCTAAGATTGATACATTCACCACTACTATTCTAAAGTACACTTGTCAAACAGAAAATATACATATACGCACAGAATACATGATCTGCGGAGACTGTTACTTGTAAGACAGCACTTATTAGACTTTCTCGCTCTCAATACCAGAATCTTGTTGCTGTTCTAACTGGACACTGTGTCTGTGGCAGTACACACCAGGAGATTAAATCTCCCTCTCAATGACTTCTGCAGAAGTTGTCATGACAAGGAGGGTGCAAATGTGTAATACTTTCTTTGTTATTGCCCAGCTTTCGTGGGACTTAGAACCCTGCATCTCGGGGAAAGTTTCTTTACGATCTGGCGAGTGTATCTCTTGTATATGTTAGGAGAGTACGGTCGTTTCTTCGTACGTAAAGGAGAGATTAGCTACACGCGACGCTTCATGTCTTAGGTATCACAAAGGGATCAGTCATGGACTCTCAACTTAGGATGTTTTATAGCCCTATCCATGACAGGTGTGTCCGTTCTGGCATGTTGTGCAAAAGATTTCTCTAATAAATATATCAATTTCATTTATCTAAAATACGCCAAGGTTGAGAAATCAGAAAAAAAAATGTTCCAATTTTTTTAATTTCCATTAAATTCTCTGTGTTTTTCGTTTCCTTTAACGTTATTTATAAATATTTTTAACTGACTCACTCATACAATGAAAAACAAGTTTAACCCAAATTAGGCGATTTGATTATCGAGTTTAGAAGATTAATTTACCGGGTTGCTTATTTACATACAAAATTTACATATTTTAATAAACAATTAAGATAAAACAACTAAAATTTATGTATGTATGTATGTATGTATTTACACTTCATATCATTCGACAAGCTGTTAGATTTTTCAATGAATATGAACTCAAACAAAATGTTTTAGTTTGATTTAAATCAAATAGAAGATTTTGCCTTAATATATGTATTTAATTTAATTTTACACTATCTTACTTTTAAAATAAATAAAAAAAAAAATAAAAAAAAATAATAACGGCCATATTCATAATCGATTTTAAAATTTATTAAAGGTTTATTAAACCAGATTTTTATACAAAATTCGTCTTAAAAAACTTTGATAAATTTTATAAATTTATTATGTATATAATGAAAAAAAAAATAATAAAAATAACAATTTTCAAATTTAAGTACCTATTTATTGACTTATGTATAATAACATATGGCTATGTTTCGTACTTTATCATTTTGAGTTTATGACATCTAAAATATTTAACACAATAGTGTGAAACGGACTTTCAACAAGAAAGAATCACAAACAAATGTCATACATACACACATAATTACATACTTATGTAAATCAGACACTCGTATGACGTACAAATATGTTTACAAATATTAAAAAGAACACACACTCATAAAAACTTTAGTAAAATGATTTCTTGTTTAATAGAATATGTTAAATTAAATAAATTTATGCAAAAGCTTTTTTTGATCATGTAAATATAAATTAATATACCTACAAATGTACATATGTATGTACATATGTACACACATATTATGACTTAATGATTTGTTTTAATAAAATACTAGTCCATATTTATATTCTGCGGTCGACTGATTCAACCGTAATCTCGTTGTAAATGATTTTTAAAAGTTAATCCAATAAACTGTCAACACTAAAAAATTAAAACAACAAAACATCTTCTAAACGGGAGTTTAAATTGTAACACTACCGTCAGGGATGCCAGATGGTATGGATAAAAAAAACGTTATATTCCCAAAAAAAAAAAAATTGGCCTTATTGGCACTTAAATTTAAAAATACAATAAAACATTATTTTATGAAAATAAATAAAAAAAACAAAACAGCAAAATTTAGCATCAACTAATGTCAAAAACATATAGGTACATAAAGTTATATAACAGTCAATAACAAATATGTTGTAGTTAATTTGAGAATATATATTTTATACAAATAAAAATATATTTGTTAATTTTTAAATAACAATATAAATTCAAATTATATTCTTAATAAATTAATTGAGCTGGGTTACAATGGCCATTTGCCAGTAGGAGTGTAACAGACCAGAGTTAGTGACGGGAATCGAACCTACAGCCACCAGACAAAAACACACTACTAACAAGACCGTCTGGGCAGCCGTAAAATGTTTTTTACGCATTATTTTCTTGCAATGCATATAAAATATTTTTGATTGCTTTTTCTTAAGTTGTGGTAAATTATATTTTTGTAAAAAAAAAAATTAGATAAGAAACTTTCTAATAGGTTGGCCCAAATAAGATCTGCCGATGTTAAATAGGTTTACTCTTTTTATTTTAAAATATAAATGTTTTTTTTCTTTTTGAAGGCTGTTTTAAATTCTTGAAAAATTTTATATAGATGCATACAGTGCACAACAAAATTATCGAAATTTCTATTCTGTGCCTACATATTTTTATGCCCAGCAGAAGAGCAACACTTATTATGGATAATCTGCATGAAATTTTTGGCGAACGTTTGGCGTGATATTCAAAAAACATAGTTTATGTTAGTAAACCAGAGACTATTAGGCAGTCAAAACAAAATATTCTAGATGATTTACGAAGAAAAATTACGCCATATAATGCAAAAAGCGTGGTGCCTTTAAATATTTTTAGAAGTTGAAAAAATTTGATTTCTGTTTGTAAATTTTACCAAAAAAAAACAAACAACGAAGCAGTTGTATTTTCGTGCTTATATCTTAGTTAGTTTTATACCAAATTGTTAGTTTTTTTTCAAGAATATTTTTTGAGGATACAGTTTGCTATTTGGTGTCACCAGTGTGCCCAAAAATTATTTGGGAGCTTGATATTTTTACAAAACTTAACATTTTCCAAAAATATATATTTTTCCAAATAATTTTTACCTATAACTTTGCCGATTAGTAACCGATTTGTGCAAAATTTTTTACAAATAGCCCTAGAAGCATATCATATATATAAATGGTACAAAACGTGACTGTAAATTATTCGAGGGGCTGAAAAATTTTAATTTGCTTATATCTCAGAGAGTTATTGGTCGATTGTGGTGGATTTAATAGCAATTTATTCCCCCGATAGGTACATACATATGTATATCTAAATATACCACTTACAGATGTTTCCAACATGTGGAGGCTTTTTAAAAGCTGATTTCAAACAACACACGGACAGACGGTTACTGCTCAGTCAACTTTTCGAGAAATAAGCTTTCAGAAAATATTTATATATGTACGTTATTAGTTCGGAAATTAATATTGCAGAAATTACAAACGGAATGACAAACCTTTATACCTTTAGCACCACAGGTGAAGGGTATAAAAATATACCATTTGAAAGGGATCTTCGTGTAGATGTGCAGAATGTGATCATATTTATGAAAAATAGTTTATTATTTTAGGAGATATCCGAGTTCAGTTGTTAATAATTAAAAACAAATGAGAAATACAAGAGTTTAACATGTAAAATATTTTTAGATCTTATTTGTTTTTTTTTTTTTTGCACAAAAAAGCAAACAAAAAATTATATGTAACTGGTTAAGGGTGTTTAATATTCGTTATCATTATCATTTGTTTAAAAAAAAAACTCAAAAAGGGGGCACCCAATTTGAGAGCAAAAAAGTAAAATTCTAATATGTATGTTAATAATATACATGTTTTTAAACACATTTACACAAACTGATAACAATGATAAATTCTCTTTTAATTAACAGACTGAAATGATTTCATCTCTGTAAAAAAAATTCATTGAAATGAGAGTAATTTTTCTAAGTAAAACACTTTGAATGAATTGTATTTACGTTTTGCATACTTTGTTGTAAGTAAAAAAAATTTTAGGGGGATTGTCAAAATTTTCCCATTACAGTAGAGTCCCAATAATTGTTATTCGCTAGTTTATTTTTTTTTTAATTTTTTTTTTCGACTTAACAAAGGTAACATAGAAAAGCTACATATTAACAGGATGTTTTTATTTATTTAATCGAACGAACAAAAAAAATGTTTTTTTTTATGAAAAATAGAAAGAAATTAAACAGAACACTAGACTTTCTGATAACACTAAATAGTAATTAAAAGGAAATTTTTTACAGTGGTATATAATTTTAAGTTGACAATACTTTTTTAACCGGCGGTTATTTTGTCAAGCTGTCAAGTGATTTATGTATAGTTTCGTTTGGCATTTCAACAAAAATAGACTGACGCCTTAGCAACTCTTCAAAATTCGGTGAATGGACTCAAAATAAGATTGCCGTTGATCTCAATTTTTAAAAGCGAATTTTGTTTATCAATGAAGCTCACTTTTGTTTGAATAGATATGCCATTAAACAAAACTGACCTGTTTGGAGGAATAATAATCCTCAAGTGTATGTTGAGACACCGTTTTATCCAGAAAAACTGATTTTTGGTGTGCTTTATGGGCTGGGGGAATCATGCAGTTCAGAACGTTATAGCCAATGGCGACCGTTATGGAGCCATAATTACTGACCTTTTCGTTTATCAATTAAACATTAATGATGTGCAAGAGCTGTGGTTTCAATAAGACGACGCAAAATGTCACACAGCTCGTGCCACAATTGATTTTTCAAGGAAATGTTTGATAACGGCACACTTTAACGTTTCGAACCTGCGAATTGGCCTTCAAGATCGTGCGATTTAACGCCACTAGACTATTTTCTGTAGGGTTATGTGAATTCGCTAGTCTACGCCGATAAGCCCGAAACGATTGACCACTAGGAGGACAACATTCGTCGTGTTAGTGCCGATATACGGCCACCAATGTTGGAAAATGTCATCGAAAATAGGACCACCAGATTAATATATGTACATCCGAGCCAGCCTTGGTGGTGTTCTATATGTATAGGTTTTATATGTCACATAGAACACAATAATTTACGAACGATGACATGCCAGAAGTCATATTTAAATAATGCCAGAAGATTATCTTTCGAATAAAGTAAATTTCATGTCAATTTCAAAAAATCATCTTTCCATTTCAATAATCTTTAGCTCTATAAAAAATCACCATAATATTTTTTAACTCTTCAACTTTACTTGCGCTGATTTACTCGTACAGCCAAGAGTACGAATTAACAGGGACCGAAATGTATATAAAACTATTGTGATTAAATGCAATTTTTTAAATGAGATTTTTCAATTTAGTAAGGCATAAGCTATCGAGATCCTACTGTATAAAAATATGTATGTATGTATACATTTATGTATGGGATAGCGAAACGTAGAAAATCGAGAGAGAGAGTGAGAGACAGAGAGAAACTGAATTTGTCATAATACCCTTATACATATTTGTTTTACGTTATACTTGGCACGTACTCCAAACATACTAGGGTCTGGTGTTTTACCTTGTTTTAGCCGGCTAAAGAATTTTGTTGTTGTTTTTTGTTGTTGTTGTTCTATTCTACGTAAAAAGCTTGGGTGCTCATTAAACAACTTGTTATTAATTATTTATATTATAAGGGTGTGTTTTTCTTTTCTTTTTTTATTTTGTTTTGTTTCTTAGTTTTGTTTTGGCCATGTTCCAAAATGTAAATCGTAGAAAAACACGTTGAGAAGGTAATGGTAGAACGAAGAAAATCTTTTCTTTTATGTTGTTATTGTTTATTAAGAATTTACATTTAAATGTGTGCGTATGTATGTGTGTGTATGTACTTGTTATTGGCACATCATGGCATTGTACATACATATAATGGGTAACTCAAGTAGGTATGTTTATATGTGTATGGTGTAATAAAATACTAAGTAAATCCTTGTTAGAGAAATATAATTTCGTATTAGTATTTTGAAATAAGGACACACCCTCAAAGAATTTTAGATAAAGCGTCACAAAGAAAATATTATATAATTTGAAAAATAAAAATGTTAACAAAATGTTTTACATAAACATCAGAATAATTGGCAAGAGCCACAGTCGGTTTAGGTACGAAGAAGTATTTTAAAGCAATTCCGATTAATAACGCAATATGTATGACTAGGCCAAAAATTTTTAAAGTATTGCAGAGTCAATTACGTATTCAGAACTTCTTTGTCAAAAGAACAAGAGCATTCAATCTAAATTGATCCACCTAAATGCGAAATAAAATACTTAAATGCGAAATAATATGTGAAATAAATTTATGAAAAATCATGCAAAATATCTAAGACAGGGTTACCACTTGTTGACTAAAGTAGCAATTTGACCCTTTATTGACGGTCTGTAACTTTTCGTGAGACTTTTTTTAACTCAGCTAATTTTGCGACTTATTTAATTTTGTTGCAACTTTTCCTCCTTTTTTTGTCAAGTTACCCACAAAAAAAATTTTTATTTTAAGCACATTGCAAATTTCATTATTCTTAAATTTCTTTTCACAAAACAAATCGTAAAAATGATAAAATAAATAATAAAAAAAGTCTTTAACGTTTAATTTAATTCACACCGGCAGTTGTATTGTACTATTGCTACTGCTTTTGTATGTGTTTACAGTATCGTATGTTTGTAATTTCCATTAAAACAATACAACTTCAATTCATTTGTTTTTAAAGTGTTGTATTGGATTCATACAGGGTTGAAAAATAAAATTTTTTTGCAGAAAAAAAAAATAATTTTGTTAGTATTTTTTTGGTCACAAAGTAATAAATCTATAATAATTTTGTAAATATATTTTTTTTAATTTGTTAAAAATTTCAAATAAAATTTGTTTTCAAATATTCTTTTCAACCCTCTAACACACCCAGTCATGATTTTTTATTTACCTGACGTTTAATAGCAGTTGACGTTTAACAATACCACCGATACAACAGAAATTGTGTTTACAAGTAAATAAGTCAAAACTGTATTTTAATAGACGATACAATTTACAATATGGCGTATTGAATTAATTACACTGCTCTACAAAAAATTATGTTTTGTCTTCCTATTAATTAAAACTATGTGGACTATATGGATTTTGATGCGCTGAACTCAAATCCGTTGTCGGTTTTTTTCCATCAGATCGGGATTTTTTTTATGGGCGTGGCAAATTTTTTCCCCTAAATTAGTCAGGTACGGAGACATATTTAATCCTTACTCGAGAACCAGTCATCTGATTTTCAAAAATAAAACACCACAAGATGTGTAACAAAATTGTATTTAATTTTTCTCTATCTCTTATTGTTTTGGAATTATTCAAAAATTAATGAAGAAAAAAAATTTTTTTTCGTGCAAAATTCGTAATATTTTTCAATTTAAAAATGGAATTAAAGAAAATATTTTAATATTTAAATTAAATATTTTAAACTTTTTTCTGAGAGCTACTTATCTTAAAAATAAAAAAAGCTGAGCAGTGTTATTTGTTAATGTGTAATACAATACATATTTACTGCAGTAAATTTTTTTTTTTGTAAAATTAACTGAAATTTTTACTGCAAGCCAAAATGAACAACAACAAACAATTTTCAAAAAATAATTAAAACTTTTCAAAAGAATCCAATATGAACTTTCAGAAAAATTACAAAGTATCTGAATCTGGTTTATCGTTACACTGTTTCGAAAGACTTGAACATTGAAAGAAATCGTGGAGCAGGAAGAAACAAAAAAAAGGTCGTAACAGATATTCGTAAGGAAAAAGAAGTAGAACAACTCTTTCAAAAAGCACCGAACACTTTTTTGGAAAAGCAGCCCGTAATGGTTAATGCTCTGCTTCTTTTATCCAAAGCTGATGCTGGGTCGTATAAAGCTCAGACACTCCAGATCGTAATGCGGTAAAGAATTAACGTCAAATTTTATTTAAAAAAAAATACGCTGGCAGACTTTTTAAAACTATCGGGTAATGTTCGAAGTAATGTTCGAAAACAATACCAAGCAAACAAACAAAAAAAAAAAAAAAAAAAACAATGTAAACAAACCAACGAAGCAACCTATTTATGTATAAATTAAAAAAAAAACTACCAATTTTGATTCGATCATATCAACGTGGCATCCCTGAATAACAGATTAAACATCAAATACTTAAAGACTCTTTTAAGATTAAAACAAAATAAATAAGTATGTATGTATGTATGTATGTAGTAGGTACATATCAAGAATGATTAAATAAAGATTACGCCATCACGCAGCCATAAAAAAACATTTCTGCGCATGAAGGAATTCTGACGTCACTCAAGCTGTGTTCTTATTGGCTAATAAAATTCAGCTTTATAACTAATTATGTTTGTGTAAAAACGTGACAGTGGGACAAATTGTTATTTTTCTAACTAAATTGTTTGAAAGCAAAAAAATTTTTTATAAGAGTTATATATCTATATATATAAAAGTGAAACTCTGTGTGTGTGTGTGTTAGCTATAAACTCTGAAACTGTAAAACCGATCGGGCTCAAACTTTGGTAAGTTGTTGTACACATACCAGGGAGTGTTTATGGGTGAAAAAAGTGGGCGGGGCCACGCCCATAAAAAATTAGTTATCAGTTTTAGCTACTTGCACTCGACCGATTTTTCTGAAACTTTGCACACATATCGAGCTGCCATGACTATACAGATTCGTAATTAGAAAAGTGGGCAGTGCCACGCTCATAAAGAAAAAGTTATAGTTTTTAGCCTTGCATTGATATTCGATTAAAATTTAGAATGCGATTAAAATTCTTGAAGGGGCGTAGCAACGCGCGCCGGGCTTTTCTAGTATATATATATATTCATTATTTGTATTACAATATTTCACTATTATATTAGGAGTAGAATTCATTTTATTTTGTTATTTTATCAAATTTTCTTTGTCAGTGATTTTGGCATTTAGTTTCCTAATTCTAAAATACATTAAACATCATAAATACATTTTCATTTCCAAAGTTTTAATGTAAGTTTGGAGGCCATCATCTTCAAGATCAGTCAGCCTTGGAGCATTTTCCGCGATCAATTTTTCTTCAAAACTATTTGAAATATTATTTTTCTTTCCAGTTTCACGTAGTTCTTCATATACATTTGCAACTTCAGTTTCATTAGCAGTTTTCGTGCACTTTCAATAGCACTAGTGTCTAAAGACGGAACTGCATGGGATTTTAAAATTTTTGCACGCCGTTTGCTAAATCCTATTCATAATGCCTTAGTAATGTACTGCAAGTATTAATTTTGTTTAAACTTACCCATTTCAAATTTCAATTTTCTTTCAAAATCTTCTTGCTTGAAATGTACAGCACAAATTTTTTCTTTATTTACATTTACAGGCTTCACTCGTTTGCAAAATATTACCCACAACTTCCTTCGAGCTTTTTAAAAACACAAACGTTTTATTAAAAATACGCAGATTATTACGTTTTAATTTACATAATTTCTCACTTGTTTTTTTGCTGTTACTTTGCTTGCATTTGCCCACTGCACATTTCATATTTGCTCTCTTTCTTTTCTATTCACATTATTTTGTTTTCTGTTTTTATTAGTTTTGAAGCTTTTAAACAACCAAATTTAAACACTTTTTATATAATTTTAATACTATTATTATTATTTATATGTATTTATTATAAAATATGACACAAAATTCGTTTTTTGTTAAGCACCGTTGTAATACTTTTTTTTTAAAACTCTCTGAGTAAATTAATTACAGGGCTGCCTACTATTACAAAATACATAAATTTTTTGTAAGAAATTATAAACTTTACATATGATACATACTTGGTAACCTTTGCGAGGGGATTACTACGTCATCTAACGGTAAATCATGCGCAAGGCGTAATCTTTATTTAATCATTCTTGGTACATATACACTTTTAATGCACACGAATCTCCTCTCCTTATATATAAAAGAGTACAAACAACACAAATGCAATGTTAATTCATATCAAATTGCATAAATACAAGCGCGTATACATAGATGATATTTTTCCTTTTTTTTTTTGATTAAAATGCTACACATGTGTAAAACCATTTATTTAAAATCCACACAGGAAGCCCTTGAAAAAATAAGAGGGTTTTAATTGACTGTGACAAATCTGAAAATACCCTTCACCGTAATGTGCACAGATACAATGAGCTTTGCTTTAATATTTCCGACGCCATCTTTGATTTTACATTTTTACATAGTCAAGCCTTTTCTTGTGATACCATACTGATGGGGTAAAGAAAAAAATGTTCCAACATTTGGTTTTATACTTTTTCATAGTTTACAATATTTTACTGGTTAAGCCCTTTCATTTGACACGAATATTGTAGATTCAAAGTCGTAATTGCTATATTTGACCCATATATCCGCCATTTTATTTACAACGTCATCTTGTATTTTAACCTTTTCGTAGTTGACTGTATTCTGTTGGTCAAGTCCTTTCTTTTGATATTAATATTGTGGGATTTAAGGGAGTAAATTTTCAAATACAAGATTTGAAACATACATATATGTATATATATTTAATGTACGCCATTTTGTAGTGACGGCCATTATGAATTTTAAAATTGTTTATAAGTAATAATATTTTGGTAGTCGAGCCCTTTTATTTGATAGCCCGTATTGAGTCTGACTTTGACTTTTGTTTGAAAATTTTAGGAGGAACACCAAAGCAGTTGTAATTAAATGTTTACATTTCAATAAGTGTCAAACCGTTTAGAAAGTTTTTCTCAGCAAAAAATTTTTGAGACTATGGCTTGTAATTTGGTGTATTTATTTTGTCTGAAAATTATTTAGCAGAATGAGAAACTTGATATTTAAAAAAAACATATACTTTTTTAAACAATTTTCGCCTACAACTTTACCGATTAATGGTCGATTTATTCAAATTTTTTTAACGAATATCTTGCAAAAAAATGTCGATTTTTATGGTAAAAATAATCGAAAAAACAGGCAATCGTGTTTATTTGCTCATATCTTGAAAAGTTATTGATCGAATGTGCTGGATTTCAATAACAACATTTTCAAAAGCACATTTGATAATTTGATACTACATACCAGCCCGTGGGATATATGAGGTCTTCATAAAGTTGATTTCAACGTCTACACGGACAGACAAATAGACATTGCTAAATCGACTTTACTATCTATAAAGATTCAGAATATACTTATAAACTTTATAAGTTCAGAAATAAATACTGTACAAATTACCAACGGAATGACAAACTTATGTATGTATACCCATTTACTTTCTCGTCTGAAGGGCATAAAAACATTCTTTAGTTTTTTTTTTGTTTTTGTTTTGGAGAAACGTTAACAACAGCAATATAATCAGACGTGCTTAAGAGTACTATGTTGTGTACATTAAAAAAATACAATAACAACCACAAGGAAATGCATTTTTTATGTTGTTTTTAATCTGTTGCTGTCATTGTTGCTCTTGTTGTTGTATGTATATATTAACCCGAATTTACCAGGTAAATAAGTATATTTTGCTTTAAATATAATCAATTTTATATATTAACTTAATACTCTATTTGCTGAATTTGCGCTTGTCCACAGGACAAAATTTTCTAAAATTATTTTTACATAAAATATACCGATAGAATACGATTTACGATTGTCATTTCTTTTAAATTCAAAAGAAAATTAATTTTCTAATTTTAGTGCAGGGCATTAAAAATATCACTGCATTTCTTTTTCATCTCGTAACTGGTTTACAACCCAATTTTGAAACTTTCAAAGATTCAAGCATTTTTAAAGGCACAACGAATTGGTATGCATAGTAGTAGGATATATTTTAACTAGAAAATAAATATTTATAATTCCCATTAATGGTTATTGTTTTTTGTGACATGATTAAATTTTTTTATTTTATTTATTGTTAAAAAGAATAAAATTTTATAAAAAAAATATATTAAAAAATTACTAAGTCATCTCGCGTTATCATATGTCTAAACCCGGCCAATTCGGGTTAAACACAGAAATGTGCATGTTAAATATGTGTGAGAGAAATTCTTAATTTATCAATGCGCAATATTTTAATTTCAAGGTCAGCTCAAGGTTAGTATTTATTTACACCAAGGGGAAAAGAAACAACCACTTAATAATAAAGGAGTAAAAACAAGAAACAAAAACCTAGATCAGAATGAACCTGCTGTGTAAACAGAAAGAACACTGTGCAAAAAGTAATTACTTTTATTTGTTGGTTTTTTAAATAGACATTTTAAAGGAAAAAAAACACAAAGGCCTTTTTATTACGGCGGTATAAAAAAAACTTTATACATACAGTTTTCCATAGAATTTGCGATACATAAAATGTTTTTTATAAAAAAAAACTGTTATACATATATTTATAAAAAACTGTTATACATATATTTATAAAAAAATGTTATACTTATTATTTATAAAAAACTGCTATACATATTTAAAAAAAAAATTTATACATATTTTTTATGAAGAAAAAACTACGTATTTTTTTTAAAGAAAACTGGTATACATATTTTTCTATAAAAAAAACTACTAAACATATTTTTTAATAAAAAAACTATTAAACATATTTTTTGAAAAAAAAAACCGTAATACATACTTTTTTATAAAAAAAAACTATTATACATATTTTTTTTTAAGAGAAAACTACTTATTTTTTTTATTAAGAAAACTGTTTTACATATTTTTTGATAAAGAAAACTGTTATACATACATATTTTAAATCCACCTAATCTAGTAAACATATTTTTTATAAAGAAAACTGTTGTTCTTTAACTACAGAGATGTATTTTTTACCATAGTCGCTGACGGTTGGTATAGTTGACACCTTTAAATTGTACAAGAAATTTTTGAAAAAAATACATTCTTTGTAACTATTTGCTATTTTTACTTAACTAAAATAATAAATAACAAAAGTTATTAAATTAAAGAAACATGCGCGTTTTTAAAAGAACCACATCAAATTAAATTTAAAAAGAAAATATCTAGAAATAATTCTTCCGCTGAAACATGCAGTACACGCAGAAAAAAACCATGGTTACGACATGATCACAACGGTCGTATTATAGTTTCTAAAACAATATTTGATTGGTCGAAAACAAGTAATAGTTATTTTTGTTTCATTTCATCATATATTTTGTCACGATAATCAAGCATATGCTTGAATTGTATCATTTGATGTTTACTTTTCGTAAAAATTTCAAAATGGTTACCATTTAAAAATAGTATGATTTAAAAAAATTAATTTTACAAAAATAACATAATATTCAAAAGCATTAAAAATTACAAATAATCATTAAATAATAGGTGAGACAACAGTATGATTACAAATTAATCAAGCTATGATTTTTTTTTTAATGATAAATGTTCTTCTTCTTGCTGAATAAATTTTTATTATTTTAAAAATTTGAGATTTACAATCAATATGTGTATGTTACAGCAAAAGACAATAATTTGCCGTAAAGAAGCAAAGATTGTCGATTTCAATTGTAGTCATGAATATGAATGATACTTTAATTAAACATAATAATGATAACTGGTAACCATTCTATGTTTTAACGATAATCATACAATTCAATCATAGTATGTTGCTCTTCGATTATGGTCACCACAACCATATATTTTCTTTGCGTGTAGGGAGTAAATTTACCACTATCGTGGTGACAGGTTAAATATTTCTAACTCAACATCTTTGCGTTTTTGTTTTTAAATTTTCGCGTTTTTATTAAATTATTTTCACAACAAGAATGTTATTTATTATTTTAAGAGTTACTGGACACAAACAATATTTTAGGTTTTTTAAAGGCATATGGGCATTTCCATGTCATCGTACGTGACATTTGTACTCCTATAAAGTGGAGTAATTTTTGCAAAAGTAAGAGTAACTGCAACAAAATAAGATCTTTATGTTCCATTCAAAGGGTACTTTATTTAAAAAAAAATATTATATTCGAATCATTGTTGTTTAAAATATCCAGAAAAATCAGAATATATCGTACGTGATATAAAGCAGAAGTGATTTTGAGGTATATATGGAAATATGAAAAAATTTGCGAAATTTGGGAGGTATTTTTTCTTACGTGACATTAAAATAACATTAAAAGAAAATATAAAAAAACGCTAATTGGACTCTATATTTTCTTATGGATCCTGTTAATTGTTGTTGTTACCTTAACTTTAAAGCATATTTACAATTACAATTTATTTTTACAATTTAGTCGCTAAAAAAAATAGTTGATTGCAATTCTTTAAAATAAGTCAAAGAGATAATCAGATAAAACTCTTATTATTGCTTTTAAAATAATTTAAAAGTTCTTAATACCTGCTCATAGTAAAATTTGAGTGTTTTTTTATCAATAAATTTATATTAAAAAACTTTCAAGAGTTTTTATTTTTACAGTCGTGGTTGACATATTAATGGAAATGCCCATATTTGACAGATGTTGCACAGAAATATGTTAGATCAACCTTCAATAAACAAACCTAAAATATTTTTTATGAATACGCCAGTTAAAATTTTTACTTATACAAAAAAAAATATTTTGAAAACAAGTACGTTTTTTTTACGAAAAACTTTTTGCTAAGCAAGTTAAAAAAAAAAATATTTCCATATTATATTAAGGCTTATTTAAATTTTTTTTATATGAAGCGAGAAAAAAATATTTCAATTAAAAATGTTTGTTTTTGTTTAAAACATGCTATTTATTTTTTATAAAATAAAACAAAAATGTTTAGTGCTAACCCCACATTCATTACAATATTTAAACTTAAGTTTTTCGAAGCAAAATATTTTTAACATGATAATGTTTTACTTATTAAATCAGTGTTTATTTATCTATTATATTATGGTATTAATTCAGATAGCACTTTTACCAAAAAAAAAAAAAAAAAAAAAAAAAAAAAAATTCGGTTAAGCTTTTACAACCACATTATGAACCAATTCTCATCCGCCATTTTCTTATTTCATGCGTAATTTTAAATATTCATTATTATTAGTGATATTATGAAAGTGCATTTTTTATTTTAATTCAATATAATATATAAACATAAAATACAAAAGATTTTTAAAATCTAGTGAAGAAATTTGTCAAGTTTTTCTCGGTGTTAAAAAAATCACTCAAAAGTTATATTTAAAATCTGTTACTCTTTTTATTAGCAATACTATTATATATCCCGACGAGGTTTAAAAAGAAAATATCTAGAAATAATTCTCCCGCTGAAACATGCATTACAAGGGAAAAAGTGATTGAAATTGATGGGACCGCTGCTTAATCCTTTAAGCACTATTTGAGCGAAGTGCGAAATAATAAAGTTAAAACAAATAATAAATAGGAAAAATCTTTTTTTACGCGGCAAAGGGATTTAGAAAAAAATTAATCATAAAAGAATTATTAAAAGCATGGCTAATTAATTTAAGACCCAATATTTTCAAATTTGGAAAATATAATTTATAAATTTTTAAAATTTTTTAGTTAATATCGAAAAACATATGTATGTAAGACCAAAGTAGCTGTAAATAAAAAATATTTAGAAGTAGTATGTAAACATACATAAGTACATGCATAATAAAACAAATGATTTTATTAATTTTTTATTTAAAAATGAACCATTATTAAATTAAATTATTAAATGTATTATTAATTGAAAACAGCCGTTTTTTAATTCAAAATTTTATATAATTTTAATTCAAGAATAATGATCAACTTCTTATTAAGATCGTTTATCAAATTAATATCCAGCATGGCAAACTTAAAAGCAAGAATTATTAGTTGTGATTTTAAAATGTTTATGATTAATCGCTACATTTTAAAAATCAGAATACAAATCGCTAAATTAAGGAAAAACAAAATTAGTTATTTTTTAAAATTGTCAATATTAAAATAAAAATAATTTCGTCTTGATTTTAAATCTTTTTTTTTTCGTATTGTTCGCTTTTTTCTTTTTAAACAAACGGTAGAGGTACATGTTTTTTGTAAAGTAAAACTATATTTTTTGTAAAAAGAATTTTTGCCATAAACAAAAATATACTTTTTTAATTCACTAAAACCCCTTATATACTCTATTTGTATTATTTAACAGTAATTCGATTTACAACGGAATGTACTGTTGACACTATTTTTGTATGTGCACATGTTTACAGTATTTTATACTTGTTGTTGGTAATTTCCATTAAAACATTTTGTCCAACAAAACAGTTTCATTTCATATCTTCTTGCAGTGTTGTATTGTATTCATACAGGGATGGAAAATGAAAATTTTTGCAGAAACAAAAAATAATTTTTGTAGTATTTTATTTACTCCCGAAATAAAAAAATTATATTATTTTTTTAACTCAAATCTTTTGTTGATTTTTTTTTTGGCTTTGAAAAAGAAATTGTACCTACTAAAATTGTTTTAAAATACTTTTTGTAACTCTGCAGAAGAAAGGTTTGTTCAACTTTCTTATGGCTGATTTATAATTTGACATTTAATAATAAAACCGATACAACAGATCTTATGTTTACAAGTAAATAAAGAATGAGATCAGTGAAACCTTAACACACATTTTTAATTCCACCATTCTTCATGCACAAAAAATATAACTGTTTATGATCAAGTTTGCATTTAAAAACTTGTCAAATTATGTGTACAAAATAATAGCATAATCGGATTATTAGTTTGTTTGAAAATGGATTCCGAAGAAAAAGTGCGTGAAAAAATAATAACAATTTTTTTAAAAAATCCCAGTCGTACTTACAAATCTATTGCAAATGAGATAAAGGTGTCACGACAAACAGTTTCGCGTATGATAAAAGTGTATAACGAACGTCGTAGTATTAAAAGGAAAGCTGGAAGTGGAGCTAAAAAAGGTATAACTGACCCACAGTTAGCTTCAAAGATTGTTAGTCTTCTAAACCAAAATCCCAACCTCTCAAACCGTAAAGCCGCCTTAAAAGCAAACTGTTCCGATTTTTTTGTAAGGAAGGTTAAAAGATATGAAGGCCTTAAGTCCTACAAGGTTCAGAAAGTGCCAGACAGAAATTCGAAGAAAAACTTGGATGCAAAACGTCGTGCCAAAGAACTGCTTAGAAATTTTATCAACAAATATGAGTGTTGTATTATGGATGATGAGACTTACGTTCTTGCCGACTTTTCTCAGCTCCCAGGGCGAAGTTATTATGTGGCCGATGGAAGAGGTAATGTCGATGACCAATTTAAGTTCCAAAAAAAGACAAAGTTTCCAAAGAAGTACTTAGTTTGGCAAGCTATATGCACGTGCGGAGAAAGAAGCAGTAAATTAATTACTACTGGGACTATCAACACTGATATTTACATCAAGGAGTGCTTGCAGAAGAGGTTGCTTCCATTCATACGAAAACACAATAAGTCAACATATTTTTGGCCCGACCTAGCGTCGTGTCATTATAGTAAATCTGCAGCAGAATGGTATGAAACAAATAATATAGTGGTAGTGCCAAAAGAAGCAAATCCACCTAATTGTCCAGAACTAAGGCCCATCGAACGTTACTGGGCTTTAGTCAAAAGAGTGCTGAAGAATACAAAACAAGTTGCTAATACTACTAAAATTTTTTCCCAGAAATGGTCTTATTCCAGCAATAAAGTTACTAAGGATACCATCAAAACCCTCATGGTCTCAATTCCGGAAAAGGTGAAACAGTTCATCAAAAAAAGCTGAATTTTTACAAAAAGCATTAATATTTTAATTTACTGTTATTTTATTGTTAAACCACGCTATTTTCATTATTTGATTCGTATCAAAGTTATTGCGTTTTATTCGTGTTAGGGTTTTATCGATCTCATTCTTTATTGAATTCATATATTGATTACTACTACTTTTTTTTTAAGTTTTATTAAAAAGTAAAATTTAATTCATCTTTCCATACATGTAAATTGACCAATTGGTTAACAAAAATTGTACAAATGGAATTTTTTTCAATTGTTGATATTTCTAAATAATAAATAATAATTTTTTTTATTTCATCATTTAATATAAGCTTTCCGAAATTTATATTTTTTCAATAGTAGCTTACGTGCCGTTTTTATATATTTCAAACAGCTAGGTACTTAACTTTTTTGAATTAATTTTTTTTTTTAATAATTTTTAAAGAATTTATTAGTTTGTTTATCTACTTGTCTCTTATCTATACACTTGTGGCCATATAAATAAGTCACCCCTTTACACTATATTTTTTTATAATGAAAAAAAATATTTTAAAAATTGCAAAAGCTTTGTTTTTATTTATTTACTTCGTAAACTTTTCTATTTCAAAAATACATCTTGATATTATTTATAAAAGCCAGTTGTGCCTGAATTATTATCATATTAAAATAGCTATTTATTGGAAACATTCATAGGTACATAAATTTTCAATTCCTTTATTTTTTATTAAAAATAAATTTAATTAGCCAAGACCAGTCTCAAAAAATTTAACATAAATTGTTATATAAATAAGTCTATTATGCACATTTAGAGACAGTTTACCAACGATCCTAAATTAAAGAAATTTTTGTTATTAATTAATTACTCCTTAAGAAAAAAAACAACAAATTTGATATTTTATGTTCAAGGAAACATTGATATTTTTCGGTAAGTGAGTAAACTAATTGTGCGACCACAAGTGTATGAACACATACTATACACATAGATATCATGAGTTTCTAAAAACACAACTGCCCACGCAACAATTCGAATACCCTACAACGCAAAAGATCTCATTTTTAGTTCAGCAAAATGGTGAGATAATAAAAAATAGTACGTACTTACATACTTATTAAATTTTAGCGTAACTCAAAAAATCAACATTTTTAAATTTTTTTTTTTTTTGTATAAACATATATACATATGTAGATATGTTTGTATGTGTAATAAATAACTCATTCGCATCGAAGAAACACGATACGTCTAATGTTTATTCTGCATTGTTTACATAATAAACAGGAAGTTGTTTCTGTTTATTCTCTCAGCAAGCAAGGCTGCCAGATGGTTTTGTGAAACAAGTTATCATAATAGTGGGAACTATGAGAAGTTTAAGGTGATTGGTACCGTTTTTTATAAAACAAAAAAAAAAAGTATTACATTAATTTTCTTTGACATTTAGGCAAATTATTGAAATAAAAGCTTTTTAAGTCAAGTCTCCTTAAGTAAAACTAAAATTGTCACATAGAGTAGGAAGTTATTTAAAAAAAAAAAAAAAAAAAAAAAAAATACCAGAACTTATGTATGATGTGTTAAAAACAATATTTAACCTACTTTTGCCAGACCTTTATTTATAACACAAGTCAAATATTTTGTATTTATTTTTTATTTAAAAAAAAGAGCAACAAACAAATTAAAAATTCAGAAACAATTGTAAACAAAATTAAATAAATAGCTGCAGATATACTTGTGCTTCTGTTTACTATGGAAATAAACATAATTTAGACTTGTGTGTTTAGAAAAAATTACATCAATTGTCACGTTTTATTGTTTGTTTTTCTCTTATAAATTCTATTCTAATTTTAATTAAAATTTGTATAAAACGAGCACTTGAACAGTATTGTGTAAAAATTAAATAATAATAATAAAAAAAATAATAAAAATTAATAAAAATATACTCAGACGTATATATGTATGCTTGTGCATAAATGTGTTTTTATGTATGTATGTTGATTACTTTGGCAACCCACTCATTCAGCTGTTAATGTCAATTTATACATTTTAACGCCATCTTGTGTTATCAATAATTTTATTACAATTAATTGTAATAAAAATTTAAGCGAAAAATGTGTTGGAAATGTTGAAGGAAATCCACTTGTAATTAGCTTAATGTTTAGTAAAACAGTACCATTTCGGAATAACAATGGTACTTAAACAGTTTTGTTTGGTAGTTTTACCGGTGGCCAATAACAGTAAGATAACAAAAGTAATCATGCTATGAATTTTTTTTAACATTAATTTAATTTCGACTGTTCTACTTCTTGCTGAATAAATTTTATTATTTAAAAGGTTTGACACGTAAAAAACAATATACAAAAATATTGAAAAAATTTAAAATATTTAAGAGAAATAATACAAAAAAAAAAAATAAAATGGAAAAAATTTGGGTTAAAAAAAACTGTGTTTTAAAAGGTAAGCACGATCAATATAACAAATAGCAAAAAAAAAAACAATCATTTGCTTTAGGAAAGAGCAGTACATTTGTGGCGATTACATTTGTGATCATAATATTATAATTGATATGACACTTTAAGTCATCATAATAACGATAACCATCATATGTTTAAACCACAATCATACAATTCAATCAAAGTATGTTGCGCTTAGATTATGATTACCACATCCATGTATTTCTTTGCGTGCACATAATACAAAAGACTTTTAATAGCAGATGGTTGCTTATCTGATAATTTTTCATTTAGGTTTGTATCTTTTAACTTTTATTAATAATTATTTTTAAAATGAAAATTCGCCGATACTTAAGAAATCTTTTTTCTTTATGTACAGTAAAATTTGAAAGAAAACAATCATTTTAATATTTCTACAACAATTGGACAAGCAAATTTTTTCGTTTGAAGTAACAAAGGAGAAACCAAAATTTGACATTCAAAAGTCAGACCCAAATATTGTATCGACCGGTGCAATTATACAGAAATGATTGGTAACACTGGTTTTTGTATGTACGCGATTATTTTGAGAGACCAGGGATGGCATATATAATTTGTAAATAATAATATTCAGCTTATTTAAATTTAATTTATACTTAAATGTTACATCAATTTAGGAAAAAGTGTTTTTACATTTTCAACAATTCGTTACTATTGACAGCTTTTTGTACTTTTCTTAGGCACGTTCAATTAAAAATCGAATAAAGCGAGCTTATTTCTATTAAGCATTTAATTAATTACATTAAACCCAATAATTTATTAAATATATTTATTTAATGAAAAATTAAATAAATTGAATTATTTTATTTTAATACTTCTCTATTAAAGTTAATTGATTATACCCCGCACCTGTGATACAAAAGGGTATATGTATATAGCTTTGTCATTCCGCTAGTAAACTTTACAATATTCAATTCCGACCAGATAAAGTATATATTTTCTGAAAGTATACGACTAGGGGATTTGACTGAGCAATAACCGTTTGTTTAAGTGTTGGTGGATATCAAATTTTAGAAGCTTCCACATGTTACTCATATCTGTCATATCTGTTATTAATCTTTTGCAATTATCCAGGAATAAATCACTTTTGAAATCCAGCACGATCGCCTCATAACTTTCTGAGATATGAGCAAATAAACACGACTGTCTTTGTTTTTTCCCATATTTTTGCGACAAAAATCCACATTTTCAGCCCTATATTAATTTATGAGGCAATTGTTACTATTAATAGATACAATTTACCTCCACGGATATTCTTAAAAAACTCTGGACAAATCGGTTACTAACCGACAAAGTTATAGGAAAAAATAATTCTAAGAAATATATATATTTTTTTAAATATATCAAGTTGTTAAAGCTTCCAACTCCTTTTTGGACATGTTAGAAACACTAAAATACAAGCCACAGTCTCGAAATAATACTGCTATGAAAAACTGACAAATCGGTTTAAAACTAACTGAGATATAAGCACAAATATACAAGGGCTTCCGTATTTTTCCTAAAATTTACAAAAGAAAAATAATTTTTTCAGCTTCTGAACAACAGAGAGGAACGATATGAGTACCAAAAGAAAGGGATTAACCAGCAAAACATTAGACACTTTAAAAAGATTTAAAACCCCAGATGGCCGACACTACAAAATGGAGTACATTAAATTTGATATTTGGGTCAAATCTAGTAATTAAAACTGTAGCCACGTCAACTCCCTCAATATTGGTATCAAACGAAAGAATACAGTAAACAATGAGCAAGTTAAAATTCAACATGGCATCCTAAACAAAATGGCAGATATATAGTAATTACAATTTTGCTCTCTTCAACATCCACAATATTGGTATCAAACGAAAGAACTTGACTAGTAGAATTCAGTAAACAATGAACAAGTAAAAATAGAAGATGCCGTCCTAAGCAAAATGGCGGATATATATGTCAAAAATAGTAATTACGACTTTGCCCCAGAGAAGCAAGACTATTGAAAAATTTCGGCGGCGGCTTAAAAGCAAAAATCTTCGGCGGCTAATCGACACTGCGCCGAGTCTTTTATCAGCTGAAAAAAATATTTGGCTCAGCCGAATTTTTAGTATTGTTGTTTTTTTTTGAACAATTTAATAAAAAATATTTAAATTTGTTGAAAAAGTCAAAAATATCACAAAAAATCGAAATAAGTAATATAATTGTAAAACGGTTATTTGAAAATATTGCGAAAGTAACCTGTGATTTTGCAGAACTTCAACTGATGATAAAGTGAAAACAATAACTGTTACATTCGCGTGTCATTTTTGATATTATTAATGAACGCCATTTCATTTTTATAAGTCCATAGAAATCATGCCTATTTGGTAAAAAGAAACCAATGTTTCATAAGTTGAAGATGTTTGTTTACATAATTCCTTTAAGATATTTTACATATTTTATTCATTTTGAATTACTTCATTAATGATAAATTATTTTACATTTAGAAAGTCATTAAGAATAAATCTTTTTGCATTATTGATTTAAAGTCTTGAAAATGTATTTCACTTTGCACCAATACCAATTTTTTGTATTGTTATATTTTTCATTGAAAAATTCAAAAAATCGAAAAAAATCAATTTAATAATTCTTAAAAATTTCATACAATTAAACAATTATTGATAATACCAAATATCTGTAATCGAAAAAAGCAGAAAACTGTAAAAAAAACTAGTTGGATGTCGAATAAATAAATCAAAAGTAAGCATAAGCATATAGTTTTTAGCAAGGCATATTAATTCAATAAGTGAAGAAAAAAATAATCAGCTGACGAAATAAGACTACCTGTTGAATAAATGTGCCTTGGTTTTTAGTTTTTATCAAAACTAATTTTGTGATAAGCTTGACAATAATATTCCGATATATTTTTTGCAGTGTCCTATGATTCATTTCTAAAAAAAAAATCAAATTTCAAGTATATAAAAACAACGTCAAAGTGAGCATCGGCGGCGGCGCAACTTAATTAAAAAAAACGACTAAGCGGCTAGCCGCCAGCCGTGCCGATACGGCTTGCTTCTCTGCTTTGCCCTCTTCAACACCTTACAATATGGGTATCAAATGAAAGGGCTTGACCAGTAGAATACAATAAACTATAAACAAGTTAAAATTAAACATGGCGCCTTATACTTTATGAGGGATAATTTTTTTCTTAACCCATCATATCGTCGTTCGTAAATTATTGTGTTCTATAAGTATAGGTTTTATGCGTCACATAGAACACAATAATTTACGAACGACGATATATAAACGGCTTGACTACTAGAATACAACTAACTAATTTCAATTCAAAGACGGCAAAGGAAATAATAAAGCAAAAAGCATACAACATGCCTATATACATGATGATGAAGGGTATTATCAGATTCGCCACGGCCAAATACAGTATTCTTAATTGTTTTTAGTAGTGCATTTACTTCTAATATAATTAAAGAGTTTACATTTTTTATCTTCAAAATATAGATTTCTACTTAGAACATTTCTGTATATAAAAAAATAATAATGCGGACCTTGTTCAACCACTCTACGTATTGTACTACAAATTGAAACGTATAGGGGCAGCATAATTAAGTACACATTTGCATTGGAAACAATTTTATGTTTTAAATTTGTACATAAGTACATAAATATATGAAATTAAAAAATATTATTTAAAATTTATATTTTTGTAATGAATTAAAAAAAAACAAGAGTGCTATATTCGACCATGCCGAATCTTATATACTCTTCACAACGTGTAAGGGTTAAAAAAAAAAATTAAACAAAAAAAAAAATAATAAAAAAAAAAATAATAAAAAAAAATAATAAAAATATAAATAATAAATATTAAAAAAAAATTTAAAAAAAAATAATAAAAATATAAATAATAAATATTAAATAAAAATAAAGAAAAATTAAAAAAAAATAAAAAAAATTAATAAAATTAAAAAAAAAATTTTAAAAAATATTAAAAAAAAATAAAAAAAAAAATTAGAAAAAAAACAATAAAAATATAAAAAATATATAAAATAAAATAATTTTTTTTTGGGCTCAGCTGGGGTTCGATGCCACGTTTACTCTAACCAGTATACCACGTTTGTATGTATGTATGTTGTAGTTTTATGTTGTTTTTGTGTTAAAAAAAACGAAGTGGCCGAGGGTTTTTGCTCGTATCTCAGTTGTTTATGTACCAATGTTTCTGATTTTCAATACGGATCTACTGCCTAATATTTCTGCTATTTTAGTACCTCACCCAGGTCCAGGCGATGTCGGGGGGCTTCAAAAAGTTGATTTCAACATACACACGAACAGACTCCCCTATTCATAAGCTATCAGAAAATATATACTTCATGGGGTCGGAAATGAAAATTGTAGAAATTTCACACGGAATGACAAACCTATATACATATACCCTTTTTCACTGTGTGAAGGGTATAAAAATTATAAATTAAAGATTTGCATATATATTATTAAATATACCTTTAATTAATATATTAATAAATTAAGTATTAAATTCGACTGTAATAAAAATAATTATGTTTTTATTAATTTTCATTTCATAATAAGTTAAATATATATATTGCATAATTAAATTATAGATTAAGAAAAACTTGGTACTTGCATTAATTTTTTTTTATAAAAAATATTAAAATTTATAATAAAAAAGATTAATAAAGGACTTACTTTGTACTGCCAGCTGTTGTTGATGCGCCGCTGCACGCTGTAAAGAAACAAACGAGAAAATTATAAGTATTCAGTAGCGAAGAAATATAAAAACAAAATATTTATTATAAAAACGTTATTTACACTTTGCACAATGGTACGTATGCCACTGCGTTCCAAAGCTTGAACATCTAAGGATTGACTGCGGCCACGCTGGGTTTTTGACGATGACGAGGAATTGGACGAAGATGAGTGAGCATGGCGATAAATCCAACGTTTTACCGCCGACATTTTTTTTAATTTTACAACTTACTAGACTATTAAATAAATACTATTTTGGTAACTTAACTGCTTGTAAGTTAAAATTTATTTTTAATATTTAAACAAAAGAAAAAATCGTATTTTCTAAACACAGCCCTAGTTTTACTAATTTATTTCCAAGTGTGTATTACATTTTGTTGACACTGTATAAAAATAAAGAGTAAAATAGCAAATTTTTTAAAAGACAAAGCTAAACAAAAGCTTTTCACTTAAGAGCAGAGAATTGAGAAAGCTTTTTATTTAGTTTGTAGTATGAAAATTTAGCACCAGAGGGTGCTGTTGACTAATTAAATGTTGAATATAGTTTAATCAATTGCAAATAAGCTTTTTAAAATTCTTATAGATAAATAAATAAATAACAATATTTAATAAAAAATAAATATATATAAAAGTGAAACTCTGTGTGTGTGTGTGTGTGTGTTAGCTATAGACTCTGAAACTGTAAAACCGATCGGGCTCAAACTTTGGTAAGTTGTTGTACACATACCAGGAAGTGTTTATGGGCGAAAAAAAGTGGGCGGGGCCACGCCCATAAAAAATTAGTTATCAGTTTTAGCTACTTGCACTTGACGGATTTTTCTGAAACTTTGCACACATATCGAGCTGTAATGACTAAATAATTTCGTGATAAGAAAAGTGGGCGGGGCCACGCCCCTAAAAAAGTTTTAATTTGGAGGTACTTGCACTGGACCGATTTTTCTGAAACTTTGCACACATATTAAGCTGTCATAACTTTATAATTTCGTGATTAAAAAAGTGGGCGGGGCCACGCCCATAAAAAAAGGTTATAATTTTGAGGTACTTGCACCAGACCGATTTTTCTGAAACTTTGCACACATATCGAGCTATCACCACTAAATAATTTCGTGATTATAAAAGTGGGCAGTGCCACGCCCATAAAAAATAGGTATCATTTTGAGGTACTTGCACTAGACCGATTATTCTGAAACTTTGCACACATATTGAGCTGTTATGACTTTACAATTTCGTGATTAGAAAAGTGGGCAGGGCCATGTCCATAAAAACAATTATAATTTTGAGGTACTTGCACTGGTCCGATTCTTCTAAAACTTTACACACATATTGAGCTGTTATGACTTTATAATTTCGTGATTAGAAAAGTGGGCAATGCCACGCCCATAAAAAAAATTATAATTTTTAGGTTTTCGCACTTGATAATTAATTAAAATTCAGAATGCATTTCGATTCATTAAGGGGCGGAGCAACGCGCGCCGGGTTTGGCTGGTAAAAAATAAATAAACAAATTAACTGATAATTAGTATAAATTTTTCACTTCATTTAAGTTTAAACAATTGTGTGTGTGTGTGTGTGTGTGTGGTTGGGATTTCCTGGTTATTATGGAATATTGTTAAAAAAAAGCGCAAATATTTGGTTTTAATGCCAGTTTAAAAAAAAGACACATACTTTATCAATACCTTTCTATAAAGCCGTTGATTGGACAAACAAATTAATAAATATAATTAAACTTAAGCAAAGGAGAGCAATTTTTTTATTTATTCATATTTGATTCATTCTTAGACAAATTAGAAAGAAAAAAAAAAAACAAAAGCAAAACAAACTGAGAAGGGAGTATCTTTTTTTGTTTGCACAAACTTTACATTTTTAATTAAAAATTATGCAAATTTGATTTTGTATTCTATTCAAGACATCACAAGATATGACAATTAAAAATATTTTGTCATTTACAACAGAGCATTATGATATTTCAAAGTAAATTAAATAAATGGAAAATTTATAATTTAAATCTTACTTTGGTTTTTTCTTGATAAACATCTTTAATACTAGTTTTTATAAGTTTATAGATTTTTGAAATTCAAATTCCATTCAAATTTGATTTAATAAAACGCTTGTGTGTAAAGGGGTAAACATTGTTGAAACTATAAATTGAACTTTTAAAGCAATAAACAATTGCTGTATTAACAAGAAGTTCCAAGTGTTGTAATTTTCATAATTTTCCAAACATTTTAAAATTAAAAAAAAACTATTGTATTGTTTGTGGTAAAATTGAGACATTATTACAATACGATACCATTTGAATACAACGTTTGTAATTTCTGCAATAACACTTCCAAAAACAATAAACACTTCCGACCCCATTAAGTATATATTTTCTTTATCTTATAAAGATCAGATTGAATAATGTCCATTTGTCCGTGGATTTGTTGAAATCAACTTTTAGAAGTCCCCACATGTTACTTATATCTGTTTGAGGTATCAATCTTTTGAAAATATCCGGGAATATATCGCTATTTAAATCCAGTACGATCGCCCCATAACTTTCTGAGATATGAGCCAATAAACATGACGCCCTCTGTTTTTCCCCCCATATTTTTACCACAAATATTTTTCAGCTCTAGGTAATTTAAAGTCATGTTTGTTAACATTCATGGATCCTATATGGCTCTGGGGATATTTGAACAAAATTTTAGAGAAATCGGTTAATAATCGGCGAAGTTATAGGCAAAAATATGAAATATATATATTTTTATTAAAGTTTCTAATAAATTTCTGGACAAGCTAAAGACAACAAAATACCTGCCATAGTCTCGAAAATTATTGCTGATAAGAACTTACAAACTAACTGAGATATAAGCGCAAAAATACAAATGCTTCGGGGTTTTTCCCCTAAGATTCACAAAGAAAAATAGATTTTTGCAGCTTCTGGACAGTTGAGAGGAGCGATATTGGCATTAAAAACAAAGGGCTTGACTAGCAGAAAATAAAACATTATAAACATTATCCAAGATTACCGCCACAACAAAATGGCGTACAATAAGTTTAAATATGACAGTCAAATCTAGTAATTGAAAATGTAACCACTTTAAACCCCTCAATATTGGTATCAAACGAAAGGACTTTACCAGTGGAGTACAGAAAACTATAAATCAGTTAAAATCCAAGATGGCGTCCGAAATAAATTGGCGGTTATATGGGTGGAATACAGCAAGTACGGCTTTGCCCCTTTCAACTCCGACAATATTGCTAATAAATGAAAATGGCTTGATCAGTAGAATACAGCAGTGATGGAAAAGTTGTTACGATCGTACTTTTTTTGATACTATTTCATTTGAAAAAATACCGTGTTACTCCTCTGTAACATTTGATACTCTCAGTGATACGTCTAAAATTTAAAACCATTGATTTTTTAAATTCATCTGTTTTAGCATTTCCCCTTCATCACTTGTAGTTTATGAAAATGGCAACTCTAGTTCTTATTATGTCTTCTTATTTTGTTTAACATAAAATATTACTGATATTTCTGATTTTTGTAAAATGAATTATTTTTCGATAGTGTTTGATGAGAGCACTGATATAAGCATCAACTAAAACTTGGTGATTGTTATTAGAACTTTTAATGGACAATGTCGTGATCGATTTTTAGGTTTAATTAAAATAGATGTCAGCTCATCAAGTGACATATTTGAAAGTACTTTAAAATTTTTAGAGCTATGCAATATACCTTTAAATAATATAATCAGTATTACAACCGACAACTGTGCGGTCATGATGGGTCCCTTGAATGGTGTGCAAGCAAAGTTTAAAGAAAAAATTCCTCACATTTTTACAAACGGTTGCATTTGTCACATACTAAATTTAACATCATCCGCTGCATCGAAATATGGAATACCGATTGAAATTGATAAATTTATAAAAGACAAATTTCCATTTTTGCAATAGCTCAAGTAGAAGGGAGGAGTTCACAACATTCCAAGAGTATTTCGGTACTGGATTGCACGTCATATATAAATATGCAGCAACCAGGTGGCTTTCACGGGAGGAAGTAGTTAATAGAATTTTGGGGCAATGGGAGCCGTTGAGGTTCTATTTTAAGTTAAACGATTATGAAAGGGATTCAAGAAATAAAAGGATCGAATTTATAAGATACGGATTTTTTGATCCTGTATTCAAAATGACCTTTTTATTTCTTCAATACGTATAAAGATCATAAGTTCTACTATTCTATTAAACGTTTTGTCTGGTAGAACTAATAATATTGTACCACTTCTGTTAAAAATGTTTCCAAATGAAAGGCAAAATTTGTAAAATATAAACTCTCAGCACAGGGCATTGGCGGATGTTGAAGAGCTTAAGCCTTTGGTAAATGAAAATATTTGTAGTTTTTGGTCTAAAGTGGCTAAAACTAAAAACTCTTTGGGCGAATATATGTTTTCCGACATTTCGAAAATTGCAAATGGAATTTTATCTATTCCTCACTCCTCTGCAAATGTAGAGAGCATTTCTTCGTATCAAAATCTAATAAAAACCAAACAAAGAAATAGGCTTAATGTTGATACCGTATCAAGTCTCATTCAGACCAAAGATTTATTGAAAACTAAAGACTCCTGTTGTTATAACTTTGACATATATGTATAGATATATCTAATAAAATAATGTCAAACAAATTGTAGTTGCTGTAAACTTTATTACTTTTGATCGCGTATTATAATTATTTACTTATGTTCCTGTTCAATTGGCGCTATTTATCTAGGGGCTATTTCAGTTTAAAGTGATATACCTTAAAAAGTACAAAATAAATTTAAAAAATGTTTTGTTTATAGGTAAATTTAACTTTTTATGTATTGATTTATGGTTTTTGTTAACTTTTTGTTTTCATAAAGATTTTTTTACTCTTTAATAAAAATTAAAAAAAAATAGCGATTTGTTACTCTTGAGGTTAAAAAAGTACTCCTAGAAAAATTTTTTGATACCGAAATGAAAATCTCATTTCCCATCACTGGAATACAAAAAACTATAAAAATTTTAAATTCAAGATGGCGTCCTCAACAAAATGGCGAATATTTTTTTTTTTTCAACCCTACCAATATACAACTAACTTTGTCAAACTTCAAAATCAAATAAGGCTTTTCTGTACATGATTGTGAAGGGTATTTTTAGATTTGATACGCCTGAATATAGCATTTTTACTGGTTTTTTATTGAAATCCTCTATCTAACCTTAGAAAATAAAGTATTCAGTTGCAGTCATTTCTTTTAAAAATATATAAATCTTTCCATATTTCAATTAATATTATTTAAATATTCTTAATAAGTTTGAATACTAAAAAAATTCAAAATGATTTTTATAAGCACTGAAAGTTTTCTCCAAATTATATGAAGACAGGCTTTCTTACACTGAAAATAAATACTTTGTTATTTTACTTAAAGAAATCTAAGAATTAAAAAACTATTTATTTAAAAAAAAGTGCTCAAATGGGAACACTGTTCTACTATCAAAACATTCAAGCATGTTTTGAAAGTTCTATATCAGTTTTAATGTTCTATTTCATCTTTGATTCAGCTTTATTTTATTTTAACGTTGTTTTATTTCAGTTTAGTTCTAGTTTTCAATATTTTGATCGAAAAGCAAAACACATGTTTTTGGAAGTATGTATTTTATAATGAAAGTGTTATTTTAAATTTAATGAGATTGCTTGAGGCGCTCTTTAATAATCACTTAACGAATTTTGCCATATACTCTTGCTAAGAGTAGATGATTTCCCCTTATATTTAACACTAGAATTTTAAAGTGTGTTGTTTTACTATAATTGTACTTTTTATTTAATAATTTTCAATGTTATCAAATAAAATGTTTTCTTCATTATCATTATCAGTTTTAATAAATTTAATATTTGTATAAAAATATTTTAAGGTTGTTAATATTTAATAATTAAACAAAAGCTTTGTTAATTGTTTTCTTTAAAAAGTAAATTTTATTAGATAAAATATTGTTAAAGGTGTTCTCAGTTGTCACCTGTTTAAATGGCACGACCACGACTAAAAAGTCTACTAATGACATAGTTTATGCATATTGAACCCTAACAGCGAAAATAACGTAACTGACAATTATTCGAAATTGAGTTTTTGATGCAGAATTGTTATCCAGCCTTCAACACCTTGTCTGTTAAAATATATAAACGATAGTAATACTAGTTACAATACAAGCCATTTAAGTTTGGTGTGACCGATACGCAACAATTGCCTGACTGCAAAAATAACGTAACTGACATTAAAAAATTTGGGATTTTTCGAATAATTAGAAAACTAAAGAAATTAATTTATTATAAGGAGCAACCAATATTTATATATGTAACTGTTACCTGTTCCTTGTTTTAATCTTAATATTCTCAAATTTCCGTTAATAACTTTTCACTCACCATAATGCCGTTCACGATAAAAATGTTACTAATACAAGCCCTTGTTATACCCTTCACCTATGGTGCCCAAGGGTATATATAGTTTTGTCATTCCGTTTGTAATTTCTGCAATATTAATTTCCGACACCATAAAGTATATATTTTCTGAAAGGGGATTAAGCCATGTCCATCTGTCCGTGTGTTGGTTGAAATTAACTTTTAGAAGTCCCCACATGGTACTCAGATCTGTATGTGGTATCACTCTTTTAAAAATATCTGGCAATGAATCCCTATTGAAATCCAGCACGATAGATATGAGCAAATTAACCCGACTGTCTCTGTTTCTTCCAATATTTTTGCCACAAAAATCAAAATTTTTCAGAGCTCGGTTAATTTATAGAGACAATTGTTATTATTTATAGATACGATATGCCTCTAGAGATATTCTTAAAAAATTTTGGATAAATCGGTTACTAACCGTCAAAGTTATAGGTAAAAATAATTCAGAAAAATATATATTTTTTATATATATCAAGTTATTAAAGCTTCTCATTAATTTTTGGCCATGTAAGAGTCACCAGAATACAAGCCGCAAAATATTACTGATGAGAAAAACTGATAAATAGTTTAAAACTAACTGAGATATAAGCCCAAAAAAAAAAAAAAACAAAAATCTATTTTTTCAGCTTTTAGAGGGTATCAAAAGAAAAATATAGGACACTAAAAAAAATTTAAAAGATGACCGTCACTACAAAATGGCGTACAATTAATTTATTTATGGGCCAAATCTAGTAATCAAAAATGTACCCACTTGACCAGTAGAATACAGTAAATAATGAAAAAGTTTAAATCCAAGATGGCATCCAAAATAAAATGGCGGATATTACGATCAAAAGTAGTAATTACGGCTACGCCCCTTCAACCCCCAAAATATGAATATCAAATGAAAGGGCTTGATCAATAGAATACAGTAACTATGAAAAAGTTAAAAGCCACGATGGCGCTTTAAACAAAGTGGTGAATAGTTTATTTTTTTGAGCCCCAACAATATGCCTACCAAACGAAAGGAATAACTAGTAAAATACAACCACCTATGCAAAAGCACAAAATCAAAAACATGATTGCAAAGGGTATTATTCGAATATGGAATTCTTAATAATTTTTGTTTTTTTTTTGTTTACACACACGTACACTCACGTAAATATAATGCAAAATTTACCGCAATAAAAAAAACTAACGAAATCATTTCAAAGTTTTTACTAAAGAGCAACTAAAGCATAAGACTAATGGCTTACCGTCAATCTCATTAACTTTAAAATTCTGTGGTTTTCATGGGCAACCGCGTATGTTCATTTTATACGACTTTGAGTTAATAATGCCATATTGCTTGGTTTAAAACGGCCTTTATTTGGTTTTAAAAATTTCTCAAATAAGATTATTTTAATGGCAAAACCACGTAACTTCTATATATATTCAAAAATCGGTCAGCAGTACACAGTTTTGTGGCTCTCCTGAAAAATTTGATTTTAAGACATACGTGGTTGCTCATGAAAACCAGAATTGTGTGTGAATATTACTCTCTCATTATAAAATATCTACATAAGTACATCCAAAAATATACGATCAAAACATTGTGGGCGTCGAAGGGGATAAAACCGCAATTTGATTATTACGCCATCTTGGATTTTAATTTTTTCATAGTTCATTGTATCTTTATCTTTATTTGTATTTTTATACTAATATTGAAAGGGTTGCGGGGGATACATTTTTAATTACTATATTTTACCCATATATAAATGTATTGTACGCCATTTTGTTATGGCGGCTATTAAGGATTTAAAATTTTTTATTGCGTTTTATATTGCGCACGCTAAGCCATTTTTTTTTGATTCTGTCAGTTGTTGTAAAGCTAGAAAAAAATCGTTTTTTGTTTGTAAATTTTGGGAAAAAACCAAACACCGAAGTAGTTGAATTTTGTTGCTTATATCCCAGTTAGTTCCAAATCGATTTCTTTTGTTTTTCTCAGGAATAATTTTCGAGACGATGGCTTGCAATTTGATGTCTTCAGTGTTGTCAGAAATTATTTATGAGCTTGAAAAACTTAATATATTATAAAATATTTATATTTTTCCAAATAATTTTTGCCTATAACTTTGGCGATTAGTTACAAATTCGTCCAATTGAATATCAATACGAATATCTCTAGAGGCATATTATTTCTATAAATAGTAACAAACGTATCTTAGATCTAAAAAATGTAAATTTTTGTGGTAAAAATATGGAAAAAAACAAAGGCAATCGTGTTTATTTGCTCATATCTCAGAAGGTTATGGGCGATCGTATTGGATTTTAAAAGTGGTTGCCTTTCGAATATTTCTAAACGATTGATAGCACATATAGACATAACATGTGAGGCTTCTAAAAGTCGATTTTAACCAAGACACGGATAGACAGACAGTCAGTCATGAGCTTTCAGAAATTAAAAACTTTATGGGGACGAAAGTGAATATTGTAGAAATTACAAACAGAATCACAATATAGTTTGGCACCACAGGTAAAGGGTATAAAAAATATAATAAATAATTTGTCAGGTTTAATGCACTCACGGCACATCAAATGTCAAGCTAAGTGTTGCGCCCATGTGAGAGATACACACACACACACATATTTTACTGGGGAAGTATAACTAGGGAAAATATCAGTAGATCTCAAATGTCTAAACTATTTATAATTTTTTTTTTTTCTAAAAAAATATTTATAATAAAAAAAAAAATAAATTGAAGGTGAGATATTTTTTAAGTTTTTGAAAACTGTATTAGAAATATAAATTTTCAATACTGTGGTGGGTGGATTAATGCGAATTTGTTAGATTTCAATTTATTTATTGGAGATTTTAAGCAATACTTTGTCATCGTCAACTGTTCTCCAAATCTACGGCAGTAAGTTGTTGACTGTCTGGCTGACCTTAACAAATCTATCTCTACACACAGAAATGGAAACTTAAATTGTAAAAACAAATAAAATGATTTTCTAAATGGAAAATAAACATAACAACAATTTAAGCATTAGAACAAACAACTCTTACTTGTAGATTTTTATTTATTTATCTGATTTTGATGTCGGCGTATTAATTGTAATAATACATAAAGTACAGGGTAAACTTTTAGTTGAATTTATTTAAGTTTAAAATAAAAAAAAAATAAATTAATTAAATTAAAAAAATATACAGAAAACTATTAAAAAGTAGAACACATTAATCCGATATTCTTCTGTAATACTACATTTACACCTACACAAAATCTAGTACTTAAGGGATTTTGAGCGAAATCTACCAGATTTCCCATACAAAATTAAATCTACTGCGCCACTAAATTTTGGCAAAATCTACTTAAAATCTAGTACTACTTCGTGGTGCAACTGTGGTTTTTATTAAAATGTACTAAAATATACTACGCTGCACACAGAAAAATTCAATCATAATATATAAGGTGGTTGCAGTTGCACAAGTACTTTATTGTTTACATTTTTTTTATATGGAGTTTGAATTTTGGAGAAGTAGAGCATAGAGAGGCTCTCAGACCACCTTGTAAATAAGTATATTGTTTTGAAAACGAAATCTTGCAAAATGTCAAAAAACAGTGGTATAAACGGTTTAGATTTTAATAAAGATTTTAAATCAAATCTACTAGATTTCGCTTAGGTGTAAATGTAGTATAAATGTAGAATATAAAGGTAAAATTATTTAACCCGTTTGTTAAAAAAAAGGTCAATCCATTACTGCATTCGTCGCACAGTGGGGTCTAGAGCCCTTTTTTCGTGTATCAATTTATATCCTTACAACCACAATAGCTCCGAGGCTCATTAAATTTTATTTGAGTAACTCTTATAGATCAAACGGAAAGTTCCTACGAAATTTTGTTGGTATAGGAGTGGGGGAAGGGTGTTTCTACGGTACCCACTATACAAAGTAATTATAATTTTTCCTATATCAGCAAAACTACAATAATGAGGCAGGCACACTAAATTTGGATGGGCGTTAATCTTAAAAAAAACTGCATGCTCCAACAAAATCTTAAAGGTATAGGAGGGGGTAGAGGTACTTCTACAATGGAACCGCCTGCCATTGAATGACTTCGGGAACGGATTTCGTAAAAATTGACTGATTCGCGACTAACGCCTAACATGATCACCTTTGGCCTCTATATGCGCTGTTAAGCTTTTAACAACTGATAACTGCGTCCCGTTACTGTACTGGTAACTGGGCATTACGACCACGTAATTCCCCTTTATTCAGAAACAATTTTTAAATTTAAAAACCGTTTGTTAAATAAAATTTCCAAACAAAATTTGTTTTATAAACTTTTTATAAATATATATTTATATTTTATTCGAACTTTTTCCTATATATTAAATTTTAATGTGAAAATATAAATATATAATTATAACACATGGCACGGTGTTAATGACATTCAAGAATTCATTGTTCAGTGTCTATCACCTAGATAGACTTATATAAATAAAAATGTAAATACAACCTTGTTTTCAATAATTCCAGCCAAAGGATGGATATTGAAAGCATAACGAAAATGTATTACGAATAAAGAAGAATATGAACATGTTGAATTATGAATTGTCATTTGATAGGTGAAATTAAATATTCAACAAAATATGAAAATTAATACTAAGATTCACTAATTCAAATTTCATTCAATTGTAACATAAATAGGAATTTTAAGTTACATGGTAGTATACCGATAAAGAGTGCTGATGATGAAATCGTAGCTGATTTCGAAAATGCATTCCACTCGGCTAATATCGGAAATAATTTTTAGAAAGAATATTCCTAGAATGGTTACAATTTAATTTAATTTGAATTATAAAATTAAATAAAAAGAACAAATGAACTTAAGCCAAAATAAAAAATGGTTCTTTTTATAAATATACAGTCGAACTTCCCTATAGTGAATCTTCACGGGGACAGACAATTATTTCACTATATGTGACAGTGCATAGAGAAAGGGGCCTAAGGGTAAAGAGAAAAACTTTCACTTTTTTATTTATTTTTTGATGTGTCCAACATCTGAGCATCGAATGAGACCGATCCCATGCCCCAAAAGTGTTCCCTCCCAGAGATATGCGCGTTTTATAAAAGTGAAGTCGACGATTCTAAGCGCAAATAGAAAGGGACCTAACGGTAAAATTTATTTATTTTAATTTTTTCCCCTACTAAATCAACAAAATAACTTGATTTTACGAAACTACAAAAAAATTTTTTTTTTCCTTATGAACGAACAATTTAAAAAAAAATAGAAAAATCATTTAATCTTTAAAATGGCTCTCCTGAACAAAATCTGTTTTTACCCTTAGGTCCCTTTCTCTATGCGCTGTCACATATAAAAACTTCATTATACAGAAATATTTTTTTTGTTTTGTTTTATTTATTTAAAATAATCAGGTTTTTTTGTTTGAACATTTTTCTTTAGCAATAAAAGCTTCAATTACATTAAGACATTTATATACATTTGTCGGAACGTTGCTCTCCATCACCAAAAAAAGTTCGTAGTACATCAAGTGAAGAGGAAACGTGTTCTCATGTAGGTGACGTTTTATCAATATTTGCCATTACTTCACCACCCAATTTCTCTTCATCGTCATCTGATATAATCTGCTGTAATCTACGACTTTCTAAAACACTGCTTAGAATATCTTCATCGAACGGAATATATATTTTTTCTTTGATGTCCTTTCTTAAACTCTATTAATTACTAATACCTTTTTTTAAAGAGAAATACTACTCCGGTGCATTATTTTCGTTCAATGAACTCGGTCAACTGATGTTAAAAGGCAAATCATTAACTTTTTTGTTTTTATTTTCGTATTTTTTGGAATCCCAAAAATATTACTTATTTTCTTTATAAATATTGTTAAATAAAGCTGCTAAAAATAGTTCATTATATGGATACAAAAACACACGTAAAATGTATTTTTGTTTCCAAAACTTTGTTTCTAGTAAAGAAAGATTCACTGTATGGAAATTCATTGTACGGAGATCGAAATTCATTCAAAGTAGAACGAAAAAGCTGTGTTAATGATTTTAGTTCATAATAAGGAGAACTTCATTATATAGAACTTCACTATAAAGAAGTTCGACTGCAATAATTACGGTGATGCAACGGTTTTATTTAAGAAAAAAAAAAACGCTTGCATGACCTTTGGCTCAAAAATTAAATATTATCCTTATCACCGCAAACTATTTACAACCATTTAAATAATAGTTATTTTATGTAACTGAATGTTAACATCTCTTTCAAATGTTTATTTTTAACAACAGCTGACGCAATAATTATTCAAAACACTGATTTTAAGTTTTCTTTGCGAAAAGCTTCTACCACAGAAATTAATAATTGCATTTGGTATAACGATCGATATTTCTCTCCGTTAAATTTTCTTTTCGTGCGGAACCAATAAAAAGACCCATTAATTTTACCTATAACGTGAATGTTATAATAATAAAACCTTTATAAATGTGTATTTTTTGATAAGTCATGTGGCAGCACTCCATAAATACAGTTGCTAGAGTAGCGTTGCCACTTTTGTTTTGCACATCTTGCTAAATTCAGCGTTTTTTTATTTTACTTTCTTAAATTATAGAAATTTAAAAAAATAAAATAAAATTATAATATTTAAGTTAAAAATTATCAACGAAATTATGAAATTATCAACTTATGGTTCACCCTTTGAACAATAAAACTAAACTCTATATTAAAATGATAAATTAGAGAAATGAGTGAAACAAATCAAACAAAAGAAATAATAAAAAAGTAATAAAAAATGATTTTTTTTTTGTATTTTAGAAAGTAATTAAAAAACAAAACTACATAAACATAAATTGTTTTTTGTTAAATAAATACAAATAAAAAATTAAACAAGAAAACGGAAGTTTATATTAAATTATTGATAGAATTGAACATTTGAAACGGAATTTTTCTTTTTTTTATAATTTTGCTTCATAAAAGTAAATATAGAATTTAGAAAATTTTAATAATTTTTTATTCAATTAGTTCATGTATTAGAGATTAACGTTACTTTTACATGCGTTATGGCCTGGATAAAAATGTTAAAAACGGTGGCCATGGAATTTTTTTAAACCTTTTTTTTCAAATAATAAAACAAATATTGTATTTAAAATGCAATATATTTGTATGAGTAAAAAATTTTATTTTTTTGTCTTAATCTTATCTTTTCAATTGGTTTAAATCGTTTTATTAAAGCTTTAATCTTGTTTGAATAAATCGTACATTGTTTGACAACACTTCTTAATATTTTTCTTTTTTTTTCAAATGTGGATACTGATTGAATAATTAACTAATCTATTTCAAATCATTATCAGTGATTTTTTTTGATGATAAAGAACAAAGGTAGGTAGGGTGTACTTAAGAGATAAAATCAAACAAGGCGTGTCTTGGATTATGATAAATGTTAAATAAGCAAAGTTAGTTTTATCTGGAATCAAATTTTCCAATGTAATAAAAAGTTAATTATCAACAATTAAGAGCACTATATTCGGCTGTGCCGAATCTTTTATACCCTCCACAAATTTTGTGTATTTTTATAGAACAAAATTTATTATTTTGTTATTAACTGTAATCGCTATGACATAATCTCTTTATACTTTCTTATATTTTATAAACTTTCTTTGTATAACTTTGATATGCTAGAGACGTGATCAAGATTAACGTCGGCACCGACATATAATGTCTTAATCCGACGGTGGTCTTAACCACTGGGTTGGAGCCGTGCCTCCAACCAATGCCCCTGTGACAATGCTGTACCCCTTAACATGCCACAGGTTGCAATTTAAACATAGGTGTATCATGGTCCATATGATTACCCCTTGCTCAGGAGCTCGGGCTATCTAATCCCTTAAAGGGTTTTTTTTACTACCGGATTGAGTCAATCAGCAACACATTCCGAGGGGTGTTCCCGGAAGGAAACCGAATTGACTCACCGAATAGCTACTTCTGTTGAGGAGGCAACAGCACCCCGAACGAGACGTGTACCGAAATCCACCATTTGCTCTGTTCTGTTAAGATGGCAACCGCACCCGAAAACATCCGTGTTAACCGAAGACTTCCCAAAGGACAGTCATCAGCGCTCACTTCCGAATCCGTTTTCCGCTTGGAATAACCACAGCCACCACGTGTACTCCGAAGAGACCTTACCAATAATCAGACAGGACAATGTCCTGGGGCTTACTGATTCCCGTGGTACCAGATAGTTTCGGTCTGTGGTCAGCCTAGAAAATGTCTCCGACCAGATTATTTCTTCCAAATTATAACTCCATTAAGCCAGAGGTGTTGGCTCACCTCTTTATGCTAGTAAAATAATTTCGTAAATTTAGTATTTTAATGAAAGTGGGCGTTAAAGTAGGCGTGTAAATATAATTTCTGCTAATAAATAAAACTGATATATTTCAATATAGTCCTTTATTCTTCCACAATTTTCTCCGAAGAAAAATTATATAAATTTAAAATAAACCGTTATATGGAAAATAGGCGTTAAAGTGGGCGTGTCACCTTAATTTTCTGGAATAACAATGACATTGACTAGAAGGATATATGTAGCAAATCTCATCAGCATACCTATTATTCTGTCGGTTTTACGAGCTTTTAAATTTTATTAACAGTAGATAACGTGAAAAGTGGGCGTTAAAGTAGGCGTGTCGAAGCTGTTTCTGCTAATGAATACAACTTAGATATTTCAATATAGTCCTTTATTTTCCCAAGATCTTTATTCATAGAGAAATTATATGAATTTGAGATAAAGTGTTATATGGGAGGTGGGCGTAAAAGTGGGCGTGTCACCTACATTGGCATAACAATGACATTGACTAGAAGGATATATCTCATCAGCATACCTCTTATTCTGTCGGTTTTATGAGCTTTTAAATTTTATTAACAGTACATAACGTGAAAAGTGGGCGTTAAAGTAGGCGTGTCGAAGCTGTTTCTGCTAATGAATACAACTAAGATATTTCAATATAGTCCTTTATTTTTCCAAAATCTTTATTCATAGAGAAATTATATGAATTTGAGATAAAGTGTTATATGGGAGGTGGGCGTAAAAATGGGCGTGTCACATTTATTTTCCGTTATAGCAAAGCCTTTGACCAAAAAGCAATGTTTGCAAAATTTCAGAATCGTACATCTAATTTTGCCAGTTTTATTAGGTTTTCAATTTTGAATATACCGAAAAATACACTGCGCGGTATAAATTTCGTACATTTTGATCTATAACTCCTTTCCCTTTCAGGGAAAATAATTTTTTTGTAATTCAGGAAATATACATTCGACATTTAATAGCTCTACGTTAATGCGCTTGGAAACAATTGCATTTTATGCGATGTCGGAGGGACACGGTTTTTTTTACTACTATGAACTATACCTCTTCCTAATATTCCGATTTAGCGCATTTACAATACCAAACAAACCTTGTGTATAAGGAATATTCTGGCAAAATTTTAGCCCCCTAGCTTTTTCGGTCCGACCTCTATCGTGCTTTCAACAGACGGACGGATATAGCTAGGTTGTCATAAAATGAAACCCCGATTCAGAATATATATACATTATAGTGCAAAACACGGACGAATACTTATAGCACTCATACCTTACACATATTGTAAACAAACCATTGTCGTGTTACTTTGGCGCAACGAAAACTAATAATAAAAGAAATTACATACCGCCGTCAATTAAATTGTGCAGCTTATTTAGTTTCTTCGTTAATATCAAGATTTTACGTGTGATTTAAAAATAATTGGACTTTTTTCTCTTATAAACCGAAAAATGTATTCTGAATTAATGCACTAGCGAGTTAACGATCAAATTTTAAATTTTAATAAATTAACACTTGACGACACCACTTCGTTTCCTATAGATACAGTATTATTATTTAAACAAATAATACAAATTAATTATCAGCTTTCAAAACTCTTTTGTTTTCTCTGAAACATGCTATAAAAAAATAAATAAAAACATTTATAACAAGTGTTTCTTTTTCACCCCTCCCGAGCGGAACGCCAAAAATATTTATTTCGAAATATAAAAAAAAGATCAAAAACATAAAACAAATTTCTTTAACGAAAAAAAAATTATATTTCTGTTTTATTTTTGTATTAAAAAGAAATTTAAAAATTATTATACGCAAACAGCAAAAATTTATTTTTAAAAAAACAACATTTAAAAATATGTTTAATACAATTTGTAAGAAAAAATAATAGGCGAAGGAAATAAGAGATTTAAAATATAAAAACAAAATTGTATTTCTCCTGTGAATGTGTATGTATTGTATTGTTTGTATTATTGTGTTGCCCTACAGTAGTGTTCTATGGCTGTTGGAAATTAACTTATTGAAACAAGGATGGAATTATACAAATGAAAGTTTCATGCTATTAATCTGCTGTGAATGGCTGTTTTTAAAAAAAAATGCAAAACAAACCATATAAACAATAATTAAATATATTATTATAAAAGTTATAAATACTTTTCACATTAAATAATTAATTTATTTACTTGGTTCAATTTATTTTTTTATTTTATTTTAATAAATGGTTAGTTATTATATGGGCAAATACTTTTTATTATCTTTGTTTTATAGACGTGTGCTATTAGTACTTGAAGTTAAAAACTACAACCCAAACAAACCAAAGGTGTACTTCATTACACACGAGAATCAAAAGTAGATTACTTGACAAAATGTCGGCAATTTGATAAAAGAAAAAATAAGTTTGGATTTTTAAAGAAAAGATAATCATGAAAGTGTCTGAATTAGCTTTTTCTTTCCAAATGTATTAACCATTATTGATTTCAATTATTTTCAGTTGTATTCTTTATGTAAACCTCTAAAGTTAAGGATATTTTCTTATTATCTCATCTGGCAGCCCTGTTATGGATTGTTATTTACATCACTTCGTGTCGTTTGTAGGTACAAAAAAAAAGTGTTGTCATTTAAGAGAGAGACATAACAGCTGCTTCAGTATACCCCTCACACAAGAGTGTTAAAGGGTGTAAAGATAGGCACAAGTAGAAAGGCCCTAACTCGTATTTTTTACGAAATTGAGTTTTTCTGTGATTCTAAAAACATTTCACACAAATACATCTCGACACAAAAAAAAAAAAAAAATAATGCAATAATATAAAAATTAACAGTTTTACAAGCAATTTTACAAAAGAAGTTGTTTTATAATAATACAGTTCTGTGGCTTGGAGCTAAAACGGCCAATGTCACTTTTTTGCTCTTTTGAGTTAATCATTGCATTAGATTTGTTTTCTTACTCTATTTCATTATGGTAAAACAGCTAAAGTCATACTCAACCCAGAACAGCTTCATAAATAAAATGCTGGCCAATGTCACTATGAAAGCACCTATAAAAGTTAAAGTTCAATTAAAATTTTCTTAAAATTAAATATTTTGACATTGGCCCTTTTAGCTCCAAGCCACAGAGTTTATGTTAGGATTTTACCTTCTCTTGTAAATTTACAATTATTTGAGTTAGACCTTTTTACTTGTGACCAACGATATATAAGTTAGTCATTTCATTTGTATATTCTATAGCATTCATTTGCGACCAAATAAAGTATATCTATTCTTAGTCCTTATAGATAGAGAAGTCGATTTAACGTTGTCCGTCTGTCCATCCGTCAAAGTGTTGAAATCAACTTTTTGAAGCATCCATATATCCTATGGACTCGTATGTTGTAACAATTTACCAGAAATGCTTGCGAAAATTTTAGTATTGAAAATCGCTAATTCCCACCCCTTAGCCACTGAGATACGAACAAAAAACCACTCGTGGCTTTAATTTTATTACAACAACAAAATTTTGTTTAAAAAACAATAACAAAAGCAGGCGATGTTGTTCAAGATGGTAAAAAATGTGTAGGTTGTTGTAAAAATTTCTTGCAGGTAATGCAAAGTTTTTCGTTTGTTAAGCCAGTAAGTGTAAATCTGTTTCACAAACGACTTATACGTATGTATTTGCTTATAGTTGCGTATGTAGACTTTTGTGAAGGGTATATTAAGATTTGGCACAGCCGACTAAGTATAGCGCTCTTATTTGTTTTTTATGACATCGTTAAGAAAAATATATCTTTTATTGAAGAATTAAATTATTAATAAAATTATACGTCGCCAGCTTTTGAACAAGTAACAATTAAAGTGTCATAGTCATTATTTTCAAAGAGCAAGCAGACACCACCTTTTATGTCAATTAGCCTTCGAGAGTTTTGGATTTCGTTTTTGGCACAAGTTCAAGGTATTCAATTTATCCCCATGGAGACTATGCTAATTTAAACCATATATCGGTAGAGAATCATCAAAACTTAACGACAAATTATAGAATTGCGAATATTAATTTAAATATAAAAGCTAAACAGGGGCTGAAATCTCGTTCTGCGAAACTGTGAAGAAAAACTTTATTTTATAGTTTCATAGAGTGAGAACTGAACCCCAGGAGTCAATTAAAGGAATATGTCCATCTTCCCTCAACAAACGTGGGATAACCTGACAGTTTGTTTGCTATATACCACTAACCAGCACATGTGATAATTTAAAAAATGTATTATAGTTCTGTATTCAGATTGAAATCAAAATTGTTCGGTTTTGTCATTGCAACGTTGGTGTTAATGGTAGCAATGATAGGACATTTATAAACAATTTTATTTCATTTGGAATATTTATGTACTTAACAAGTCCATTTAGCTTTAAAATCATTTCAAAATTATTCACAGATGTTAAACTAGCATCAATATCTAACCACTTGAGTGGTTAAAAGTAGCCAGAATCTTAATTTACTTTTTAACACATTTCTTTTTTCCTTGAACTTGAAATGATTTTAAAACTATTTACATTGAAATTATTAAGTATAAATATGTGTAGGTACGAGCATTATTTTTTTTAGTTTTAGTCATTTCTTTTACAAAATATATTTGTTTGTTTTTACACGATGCCTTCACGCTCATTAACATATTGCAGCTACATTTTTTGATATTTCAGCGTAATAAGATTAGAGGCAAAAATAAATAAAAACAAAATAAAATAAAATAAAAGTATTTAACAAAAAATATGTAAATATTTTTATATTTAATAACTAGTTACAAGTACAAATCACATAAAATAATATTGCTGTAAAATTTAAGAGAATGGGAGGTACAATCAAGATTTTTTACACTAAAATTCGACCGTCGTACTTATTTAATTTAAGCGGAATTTATCCAATTGTATCAAAAAAGTTATAACCGTAATAATTGCCCATCCCTGCATTTAATTTATAACTAATAAGTGTTTTAAGCCAAAACGTCCCATTTCGTAAAAATAATCACTCTTATAGCCACTTTGCACTGATCAACATTTAACATCTACCATCAATTTTCAAAGATGTTAACATCTTTCTATTAGATTTGTGCAGGTTTGTGTGTCCACATTTTAATACATCTTTTAAAGATGTTCTTTTCTCATATTTTTTCCACTCAACATCTTTCGATAGTTTTGGTGTCACACGAAACTGAATAAGAACAAAAACGTAAAATAATGTTTTCTTATAATTGGATTTGTTAACGCCAATCAACAATTAATACAATTATTAATGTTTTGTTTCATTTTATATTAATTTTTCAATGGAAGCAGCCGCAATTTGACTATTATTAAAATATTATGAATGCAAGATGTTAGATGTTGCAAGTGTAAATTCAAGTTCTTTGTTTTCCATGTTTGCGCAAATAAAAATAAAAAACAAGTAAGAGCGCTATATTCGGCCGTGCCGAATCTTATATACCCTTCACAACGTGTAGTCATGCAATAACAATTGTTTGTATCACCATTCATCCCATATGAAATACGTACATACATATAAAAACATACATATATAAAAAAAATCCCATTGTAAAATTAAAAATTAACGTATGTATGTTAAAAAAAATAAAAAATAAAATTTTTAAAAAAATTTTTAAAAAAAATTTTTAAAAAAAATTAAAAAAAAAAATAATTAATATACATATGGGCATTTCCACAGGAAAGTCTACCCTGACCCAAAAATTTAAAGTTTACCAACAGTTTTTTCTTTCTTGTATTATTGAAGAGAAATATTCAATTTCGATTAATTAAATAGTTCAAAGCTTTCCTTAGTTGCGTCTGCGAGATAATGGGCTACAAAGTTCAAGTTCTCGTTTTGGTTTGTTTTGTTTTAATTTTAAGGGCATCTTCTCTTTAGAATTTACAATTCTAAGAGTAATTGTGCAATAACATTCTTACGCAAAACTTTTGCTACAACAACAGCTAACAATAAAATAAATGTCGAAGAGCAAAAAAAATATCAGTTAAGGGTAAAATTTTGATTTTCTTTTAATGATATTCTAAGGTAACGTTACGTCAGAAAAATAACATATATTCTCATTCTATCTACGCTGACGATCGCAAGTGCGTGAGATTTTGTTTTTTAACAAAGGTTAATAAAGTTAACTGATTATAATACAAAACTCAGTTATTAAACAAACAGTTTATTTTAGATTAATTTTCAAAAGTATGTAACGTCACGCCATAATGTAAGTAATTTCCTTGCATGGTGTTATGTTTATTTTTAATTTACATTCAATTTTGGTTTCTGAAGATGGAATCTTCGATTGAAAGTAAAAACTACTCAAAGCGCTATAGGCAAAAATTAAAATCAGATCCGCATAGGCTTGAAATAAGCCGTAAAAAGGCAAAAGAAAGAGCATCGAGATATAGAAAAAGGTTATTGGAATCAAATCAAAATAATATAGAGAAAGTTAAAGAAAAAACCCGTAAAAGGCAACAAAAATTTCGTTTGAAAAAGAAGAATGAAGTTGAAAAAAAAATAAGTCCCCCAGGCAATCAGCCCTACAGATGCAAACAAACCTTAGGAAAGGCGTTAAAAAAAGCCAAAACAGCTTTGCCGGTCGACCCAGAGAAAAGAGCACATATTGTTGATATTCTTTATAAAAAATATGGCACGTATAGTTCATCACCTTTCGTACAAGAGACTAAATCGGCAATAGAAGAAAAAAAGCAATTTGTAAAGGATTTTTACTTGCGAGACGATATTAGTGTTCAGGCCGCAGGTCGGAAGGATACATTAATCATTAATGGGAAAATAGTGCACAAGCGCTTTATGTTGCTGACTGTTTCTGAATCGTATGAATTATACAAAAGGGAGAGAAATATCGACTACGTTAGTAAGTCCGCATTTTATGAATTACGACCAAAATACGTGCAACTATCATGCAAGATACCACATAATATGTGCGTGTGTATGTACCATGCTAATTTCGCATTTATTTTAGAACGTTGTGCTGAGGTGATGAAATCATTTTTCTCCAATTTTGAAACTTTTCTTAAATCTGTCTGTTGCAACATTGAAAACGAAAAATGTATGACAAGTAATTGCAAAAATTGTGTAACAAATGTGCAAAATGATTTAGTGCCCCTAAAATATTTTTCATTAGAGGATAAAACCATTAAATGGAAACATTGGCGCAAAGTGGAATACCGAATTTCGTTGACACATACCGAAGGTTCTCTCTCTGATCTCATGTACGAATTAGACGCACAGTTGCCCTTTTTTAAACGCCACTTTTTTGTCAAACGTTCCCAGCAAAATTATTTTGAAACCAAAAAAAAACATATTAAGGCAGAAGATCTAGTCCTGCAAATGGATTTCTCAGAAAATTACAGATTAATCTGTCAAAATGAGGAACAGAGCGCACACTTCAGCTACCGTCAAGTTACCATTTTTACTTGCGTTGCTTGGCTGATTGGCGGAGTAAAATCCTATGCTTTTTAACAACACTTGTGGAGATGATAAAAAAGGAACATGGCCAATTTCAAAATATACATATTTTTTCGGATGGATGCAGCTCACAATTTAAAAATAAGTTCATTGCCCGAAGTTTACCTGATTTCGTTTCTACATTTGGTTGCAAGGTTTTGAGTGGAACTATTTTGCAACTTCTCACGGCAAGGGTGCGGTCGATGGGGTAGGAGCAACCATAAAACGAAAAGTTTGGGAGATGACAAAAACCAAAAATTTAATCTTAGAAAATGCCTTTTCGTTTTATCAATGTGCACGAAATAACATATTTGGGGTTAATTTAACGTACATATCCTATGAGCAAATCGACTTGTTCTCTACTTCGCTAACTGAGAAATGGAAGGAGTTGCCGAAAATACCTAGTATACATAAAATTCACTTTCTATCAAGCAGCGAAGATATGCAAATAATAGCAGCTGAAACTGCATTTTCACATAAAATTATTATATTATAAGATATATTTATTCTAATATAAGTATATGGAAACTTTAGTAACGTAACGTCATATAACGTCACGTCAGTTACTTAGATTAATAAGATTTTTAAATTTGATAACTTGGAAAATAAATTTGTATTACTCCAAAACCTACTAAAAAAACCTTTATGTAAAAAGTCTTGCCTACATCGCAGATTAATGGAATTTTGTAATCCAAGTCAAAACCATTTTATGTTTTTTTGTAACGTCACGCCAACACATATTTTTGCTTATATCTTCAAATCAGTAGTATAAATTTTTGTAATTTTTTTACGGAATATAGTGCTACTTAATTACTTCGCAAATATAAAAAAAAAACTTTTTAAAAACTTAAACTTTTAATTTTTTTTTTAATATTTTATCATACAAATGTCACGTCACGCCACACTGGAAATGCCCATATATATAATATATATAAAACAAAAAAAAATAAAAAAAAATTTAAAAAAAATAAAAATATAAATTATATATTAAATAAAAAATAAAAAAAATGAGTCAGATCGGTTTTACAGTTGGAGTCTATAGCTAACACACACACAGAGCTTCACTTGTATATACAGGTAATCCTCCTACGATTTCGATCTTACACGAAAAAAAAATTGCCACGGTTTCATTCTAACACGATAAAATGGAATTACAACTTTATCATGATTGAGTTGTTAAAATTGTACCAAAATAGTATAAAAGTACTAATTTTTACATCCCTATTACGATTAAGTTAGATTTCGGTGATTCAGCAAAGTGTATGTGCGTCTACACAATTTTCGCATCCACCGAAAGTTAAATTGAGGAATACCCGAAGTGTCTTACATTTAGCTTCAATTGAAACACAAATCATTTAGTATGTATACATATTTATAGAACAAGATATTGGAGAAAAAGTTTTAGTGGAACTTACATCCGGGGATATCAGACAAATCGATTCTGAAGACAATAGCACTGATGAGGATTGTAAAATAATTAGTTTGTCCATAAAAAAGTTGCAAGGATTAACTTTAGCCAATAATCTTGATATATATTTCCTATAGTGAAATTTACAACGACCTCGTAAGGACCAATAAACAGACTAAAATAACAGATTTTTTTAAGAGAACAGGCACTAAAATCGTAGCGGAGAAATAAATTCAGAAAGAGATATCGTTCGGCCAAAAAAAAAAAAACACTCCCGACTGATTCCGGTAAGCAGTGATGAGGAATAAATTTAATTTAATGAGTTTAAACTGAATAAAAATGTAACTCTTGTTTATCTTTGTTTGTATGTACATATTTCTAATAAAAACAATGAATTTTAAGAAAATATTTAATTAAAAAAATTATATTTTACACTATCTCCTAGCCTCATATAACAGATAATTAAATTTTTTTATATTACAAATGCATAAAACAATTTTGAAAATTGTAAGGGCAACAACTGCTGTAATTGAATTAGACATAAAGGCTGGAAAGTTCACTTTTTTTTTTTAAATATATGTTTAAAAGTATGTCTGGGTAAAAAATTAAACTGCTTGCAATTTAAATAAATTTTTTTAATTAATCTTTAAAAAGTCCTTATAAAATTCTTTATTTAGAGAAAATGTTTGCAAAATTCTTTGATAATATTTGCTAATACTTTATGAGGAGATAGAAAAAAATCCAAAATAATTAAAAAAAAGTAAAGAAAAATAAATTTGAATTAATTTTGCAGGCTGTTATATTCTGCCAAATCCCCTTATAAACAAACTAAAGTGCATTAAACCATTAGCAAAAGAAAAAAAAACGAAGAGTATATTATTATTAGCAAGTAGTATATTATTTGTTCGCATTAATTTATCTCTGCCACAATTATTAGAACAAAAAAAAAAACACGACAGAAAGCTGAACAAACTTGTTGGGAAAATATTCTTTTTTTTATTATTTGCCTTTTTCTAATAGAAACGACCTTTGTTATACATCGTTTAATTGTTTTTATGAAAGAACATATGTATGTACATCCATACATATACAGATACTATGTCCATATCTATACTAAAAATAAAAAAGACTGTCTGTACATGATGTTATCTTGGAAAATTTTACTGTGTATATATACAATACAAAATAAAATATTATATTTTGGAATTTTTAGTTTGTCTATTTGCCTACTTTTCTAAATTTTTTTCTGGTTCAAAAACTACTAGATACAATATGATAAAATTTTAAATGGCTTACCGCAAAATAATACCTAAATTCTAACATAAGGTTGGTTAGAAATATGTAATAGCATATACCGTCAGGACAGAAGTACGAATATAAAATAAACTGCACTGGCAGTGATATCAGAATTATACAAAAATGATGTTGGGGCCAGCAATGCGCACCGGGCTCAACTAATATTCATATCCATATATTTATGTTTGTTTTGTTGTAGCAGCCAACGACTACTTAGTGGCCTGACTGTCTTTTTTGAGTAGGTGGATAAGCACGTGAGTCAAAAACATTAGTAATCACTATCAGTTGGAAGATTAATAAAATAATTTATAAGAAAAAATATGAAGAAAAAATTTTTTATAGATAAAAAAATTATTTTTTGTCTTTTTTTTTGTAAAAAATAATTTTCCTACATTTCGATATTTATATTTTGGTCTGTTTTTGTTTTGAAAAAAAAAAAAAAAAAATTTGTACGAAAAAAATTTATATTTAATTTTCACTAAATTATTATTTATGTGTTTAAGTATATAAAATTCGATATATTTAGTTGGTTGAGCTACAAAAAATTCAACTAACAACGATAAAAATAAAAAACAAGTAGGTTGTACGAAAGATAGGTTGAATCTCATGCGAAACTGATCTCATCCAAAATTGGGTTTAGTTGAAACGGCAATAGAGGCAAAAATTTATTTAAAATTTTGGCAAAAAAATATATATCACATGTTCACTATGCAAACACTATATGATGTGGCAACTCTGTTTAACTGAGTGCAAAAAAAAATAAAATTAATATAAACAAGAAAGAAATTGTTTTTTGAACAATTCTAATATTTTAATCGTTAATTGTTGAAAATTGTAAAAACTTTCCTGAAGAAGCTACCCAATGTGGTAACAAAATATCGGAAAATAAAATTAAAATTATTTTTTTTAAAGTGATCTCAAGCTCAATACAAAAACAACTGTTTATATAAATTAAAAAGATCGAAAACATTCATTTATTATAAAAATTAAAATTAGGCTTATTAAAGCTAACACAATCACTTCTTTCATCTCTCAAGAAGAAACATGTCAAACTACAACAAAAATTTTGTCCAGCGACGCACTGTGTTGCGGCTAGTGGAAAAGTAACTTTTATCCGATTATTTTTTTCAGTGTTTTTAATGATGCAATTTTATCACAGACATTCCAAGTAAACAAAAAACACATAAAGCTTATTTTTATGTTGGCCCGTTGATTTTTAATTGATTTTAGAAGTCAAATATACAAAATTTTCACGAAAAGAGGGGATTTCAGGGCTGTATTCAAAATGATCTCATTTGATTTTGGTGACAGATATTTTGATTCGGAAAAAAATCTGCCTTCGGACAAGTATCTTCTGTAAAAAAAAAAAGGAATGTTGTTTGAGACATTTTCATATGCACCTTTTTTAGAGCGAAAACCCGAATAAAGGTCCATTTTTCCTTAAAATTTGGGTTAGGTAAGCAATATCTAAAAAGTCCCAGAGAGTCCCAGTTCCAAACCACTACAGAAATGTTACATAATTTGTTTTCAACGAACTGTGAAAAAATCAGCTGCCCATACCTGCCCTCCTGGGAGTTATAGCGATTTTAGTATATCAGTATTTATTCCATAGAAATAGAACGGAAATTCTCGGAATCACTTATTTTTTTATTCTACATCTATTCTAGCACTCCACAAAAATGAGCATAACTCTCTTAAAACTGAAGCTATTGACTTTAAACCGGTATCAAATTAAAGCTTTTATTGCCACCTTTCAAATAAGAAATGAAATAGATTTTGGTTTTATATAAAATTTCAGAGTTATTCAACAAATATCGAAAAATCATGAAAATTTGACGTTTATAATTCTTGTTCGGACAACCCTATAATTTATTTTAAAAACTAATCATAGGGTATTTATCAGAAATAAAAGAATTAAAATAATTTTTTTTTAATTTTTTCGAACAATTTTTTTTTTATTTTTGACTTTTGTTGAAAATTTGACCCAACAATTTTTTTCGGTGTAATTTTTTTTTCACTCATTCTGTTTGGGATTTCATTCTGACCAATCTGTAGAAGTTTCTCATCGATACAAATTAAATTACAGTTTAGGCAATATGATTTCCAAAAAATTCTGGCTTCGCAACACAGTGCGACGTACACATTTCAAAAAGATATACACAAAATAACTAGACTTAGCTAAAGTAATTTTTTTTTTATTTTAATTCTACTAGATAATAATAATAATAATAGAGAGTCATCATGGGGTTAAATAACAAATAGATTTAGTTTTTAAGCCCATTGTGATTTTTGGCGCATCCTGTATTTTTATTTCATTTTATTTTAAACCTTTCTTCATTAAACCATAATGCTACTTTTATTTGCCACCGTTTCAAAAAGATTTTTAAACCTTAACATTAAATAAAAAAAAAACGTAATCTGGCTACGCTCTTACTATGTTATTGTTTACCTTTCTTCAAGTGGGTTTTTAATTACATACAAGAGAACAACAACAAAGTTTTATTGACAATTGCTAAACAGTGATGCCAACCCTTTTAACACAATGCTGAGCAAATAAAACGTAATAATATTTTAGAGGAAAAGGCAGTTTTTGTGCCTGCAAATATTTTCATTTAATTGTTATTAGGTTTATTAACAGATGTTGTAGAGAAATTTGTCAAATAAGCCTTCAATAAACCTAAAATATTTTTTATGAATACGGCCCTTAGAATATAAAAAAATATGAATAAGTGTGTTGAGTGCCAAGATAACATATATGAGAGGGTCCTCGGAATACATATTTGCGATTTTATTTGTTTGATATTAAAAAATAATTAAAAGTTGAACCATTTGCAAAAGCAGTGTAATAGACTAGAACCTCTAGAGGAAAAATCAACCCGCAAGCCCCAGATCGGCAAATTTGCACACTACCGTTTAGTCCATCAGGGTGTTTTACTTTTATTTATTTGTAAATATTTTAGAACTAAATTTATTTGGCAAACTTTCAAACATTTAATGGACAAATTAAAAAATTTAACAAAGTTTTTAAAATAAACTATAAAATTGCCATAAATCACATTTAATTATAAAAATCATATTTATTTAATAAATAAAACTTGGTTATTCGTTTCATTCAACACAATTTTATAGAAAAAATCGTTATAACATAAAATCAAATTTAATTTATTTTTTTTACAAAATTACATTTAATTTATTTTCAACAAAATCACAAAAAATTATAAAAATTTTCATTTAATAAATCTTTGTCCTTAATTATGTATATTAAAGCACAATTGGTTTTCATATATGCATGTATATATATTCTTTCATTTTATTTTGCATATGTACACTTTTATAAATATTTTTTCAAAACTTTTATTTTCATTTTAATACATATATGTATTTATGTACGTAATTTTGTGTATTTTTTTAAATTTTTATTGTTTAAATTTTTTTTATAAATTTTCTTTATTCATGTAAATATTGGTAAAAAACACAAAAAGGCACGTATAAAATTTTTATAAATGAAACAACAACCAGACACCACAAAACGTAAAGGAACAACAAAATATATGTACATTTGTATGTATGTATGTTTAACAAAAATTGTATTTTGTATTATAAATAAATAGTTTGTTAATAAAATTGTTTTATATTTAGTTATTAAACGCGCACGCTGGCCCGTCATATGAATGCAACAAAATTGTACTAAAAAACTTAAACGAAAAATAAAATTAAGTTAGAAAAAAAAACACCTAAATTAAATGTATGTATGTATATTTATTTAGATTGACATACATACAAACAGCTGATTTTGTCTTTGTTTGTTTTTTTTTTTTCTTTATTTGTTTGTTTTTGTTGTGTTTTTTTGTTTAGGTTTTACTCTCCTTTTATGTTGCTCAATTAAGCTGTATTGTTTTTGGGTGGGCTCTCTGCTATTGTTTACAAAACAAGCATTTACCGTTAGGTAATAACAACAACAGCCAACACATGTATATGTACATATTCTTGAGAGTATGAGTGTTTAAAGTGATAGTGATAATATAAATCATACGCCTTCGTATGCCGGTAAACTGTAATGATTGCTGTTGTACTTGTGTGTGTGTTTTTGTGTTGAGGGGAAAAATACTTTAAATCAATTTTTTTAATAAATATACATATTTTAGTTCTAAAACATTTTATGAAATTTTTAACATATTTAAAATCACTTTTTTATAAAAAACAAATCATCAGCATTTTATGAAAAGCTCCAAAGCCTTAATAAATAAGATAAACAGAAACAGGTTAACCTACTCTTTTTCCTTTAATGAACTTGAAACACTACTAACACAAAAGAGACAATAAAAGCCAATAAATATGAAAACCGGAAGCAACTATTTTTTTTTTACCAAAACTTAAAACTTGGAAAACTGGATTTTAAAAAAAATACATATAAAAATTAAAGAAAAAAATCCATATTATTTTCAGAAAATTGACAGTTTGTAAATATTTACATTTTTTCTTTATAAAAAAAATAAGCTTTTAAATGATTAGAACCGATAAGAAACCTTTATATGAAACTCTTTATCGCTCGGTCGTTATCTTTAGCACCTATTTGTCTAGCATTGTTTTTTATTTTTTACTTCTATAATATCAGCAATATTTTCGCTGATGTTTACGGCTATTACTACTTGATTTGTTGAGAAATAATAAATTTAATAACTTAAACAAATGCGTCATCAAATTATTTTTTATTATTATTTCATACAAAAATGTAGCAATTAAAGATTTTGTGACTGTTAAAAATGAGTGACTCAATTAATAAAAAAAACATATTATTACAGATTTTAAGATATTATTTTATTCAATACATTTTAATTTATTGTAAAATTGTAAAATAATAAAATCTATTGTTTACACAATTTTCGATTTTTTTGTTTAATAATGTTTTTTGAAAAAGTTTTAGGAAAATTTCATTTATTATTTACGAGCCCTAACCACTATTAATTCGTACACCAGTTACTTTTTTTCCTCTTTAGCAAAAGTGACTTGAAGAAAATGTAAACGAGGTCCTGGATTGGTCATCTTCTAGTTCAAGCCTTAATCCGATAGAACATTTTTTCATAGGCTATTATGAAAAGAAAACTTCGAAATGAACCCCAACGGTCTGCTGAGGGGTCAAGTCTAGAATTCAGGAAATTTGGGACTTGATAAACCCAGAAGACTGGCAAAAACTAGTCGGTACCATGCCGAAGTGCGTAAAGACCGTTTAAAAAAAAAACAAAGGTGGCGTAACACCAATTCAAAGTGATCACAATATTTTTGTTTAAAATAGTGAACTTTCGTTTTTATTTGTTTTTTGAAAAGTCCTTTTTTTTATATGTAACTTTTTTAATGTACACATGTCTAAAAAGAATGAAATGATCTTTAAGAAAAGTATAATTTTTCTTTTGTGTACTCATTATAGTTCCGAAAATATACATACATATTTTTATAGCACATTGATGAAAAATGCTCTGTATACGAATCAGAGAATGACATGGGTTAATTCAATTTTACTGACTATTTACTCATATTTTTATTGCTTTTGTTATGTTTTCTGTAATTAATAGTGGCAATTGCATTGCTTGTAGAGTTTGCTTTTGTAAATGCATAAACATACAAAACATTCCTTTGTATACAAAATACTCAAATGATTCATTAAAGCTCAACTCTTTTAGACTAAAATAGTGTTTTTTATTATTTGTTATTAACTGCAAGTATTTTTGAAAAAATGAATTCAGAAATTCTTAAAAATATTTAAATTTGTGTTTTTCACTTAAGAAAGGGAAATAGTAGAAGTAAAATTTGGGAAATTTTTTCCTTTATTGAAAGTGAGGATGGTAAAATTATTGAAGGAGTGGTAATTTGTGAAAAATGCAATCGTATTTTAAAATTGAATGGAAGACAAACATCCAATCTCGTCCGCCACAAGTGTTATGACGTACGAAATCGCGCTGTTGCTTTAAAAAAAGTAAGTAATCTAGATAAAGAAGGTTTTTTGATAGCGTCTTCGCAATGGATTGTGGAGGACTGTCGCCCATTTTCAATTATAGACGGTGGAGGTTTGAAAAAAATGGTCCAATCTCTCCTCGGCATTGGTACAAAATACGGTTGTAATGTGGACTTAACCAACATGTTGCCAGCTTCCAGAACAATATAAAATTGACTTTAAAAAATTACTATAATTTTGTTTTTTAACTTTTGATATTTGTAAACAATTTTTTTTTCTTAAAAATTAATAATATTTATTACTAGTCAAACAAACGCTTTAGTACTAATAAATAAAAAACAACAAAAATGCTTCTAAGTAGTATATTTTATTAAAAATTTACGAGAAATTGCATTATTTTCTTTTGTTCGTAAACCTTTAAACAGTGAAATACTCAAACAAACTTAAGCTCTGTACAGACGGTTGTTAGATCTGACATAATTGCTTTACCTAAACATATGCTAACAATGGAATGACAATGAAGAATTGCTTTCATATGGTAAATTGTCAGTTCAGACAGTTGTCAGACTTTCATCAAAAAAGCTAACAATTTCATTGGCAGATATTGTTTTAACAATAACTTTATCTGACGATGTTGTCCGGCAAAAAATTTTAAGTTTAGACGGTTGTCAGATGACGATAAAAAAAAAATTGTTAGATGAGTTGTCAGAATTGCTTTGGTCTTGTTTTTTTTACAATTTTAGATTTCAATGGCGTCTGGGAATCTGAAATCTTCCATTGATTTAAAAATGGAATACTTTGTACCGCCGTCTTTAAATTCACAATAATTTTTTTTTATTAATTATCATTTTATTCTCCAATTATTGACACAAAACTAAAAAAACAAGAAACATACAAGAAAATTAATAATTTTGTTTTGCAAAACAGCTGTTGCATTGAAATAACCTTTTAAAGTGATGCCATATGAAAAAACATACTTAAAATTCCTACGTTTCTAAAAAATTCTCCCAAACATGTTCTAGTACTCAAAATAAAGAAACTGACAAATAGATTAAAGAACATTATGTATAACCTATAAATTCAAGATGGCCGCCAACAAAATAGCGGACAGATCTGTATATATGAGAAAATTTTTGTAATGAACACCACCCTTAATAGTGTTATCCAATGAAAGAGCTTGAAAATTCTTGATCTAAGATGGCGTACAAAACAAAATGGCGAATTACATATTTTTTCCAACCCCACTGCAAAATGACGTACAACGGTATAAGCCAATCCTATATTAAGTATATGTGACAGCGCATAGAGAAAGGGACCTAAGGGTAAAAACAGGTTTTGTTCAGAAGAGCCATTTTAAAGATTAAATGATTTTTTTAAATTGTTCATAAGAGAAAAAAAATTTGTTGTAGTTTCGTAAAATCATGTTATTTTGTTTATTTAGTAGGGGAAAAAATGAAAATAAATAAATTTTACCGTTACGTCCCTTTCTATTTGCGCTTAAAATCGTCGACTTCACTTTTATAAAACGCGCATATCTCTGGGAGGGAACACTTTTGGGGCAAGGGATCGGTCTCATTCGATGCTCAGATGTTGTCCACATCAAAAAAAAGTGAAAATTGTTTTTTTTTTACCCTTAGGTCCCTTTATGCGCTGTCACATATAATAATTCATATATGTGAGTATGTATGTATGTATAGAATTTCACGATTATATAGTACTAGCCAAACCCGGCGCGCGTTGCTACGCCCCTTAATGAATCGAAATGCATTCTGAATTTTAATTGAATATCAAGTGCGAAAACCTAAGTATTATAATTTTTTATGGGCGTGGCATTGCCCACTTTTCTAGTCACGAAATTGTAAAGTCATAACAGCTCAATATGTGTGCAAAGTTTCAGAAGAATCGGACCAGCGCAAGTACCTCAAAATTATAATTGTTTTTATGGGCGTGGCCCTGCCCACTTTTCTAATCACGAAATTATATGGTTATGACAGCTTAGTATGTGTGCAAAGTTTCAGAAAAATCAGTCCAGTGCAAGTACCTCAAAATTAAAACTTTTTTAGGGGCGTGGCCCCGCCCACTTTTCCTATCACAAAATTATTTAGTCATGACAGCTCGATATGTGTGCAAAGTTTCAAAAAAATCGGTCATGTGCAAGTAGCTTAAAATGATAAGTAATGTTTTATGGGCGTGGCCCCGCCCACATTTTTCCACCCATAAACACTCCCTGGTATGTGTACAACAACTTGCCAAAGTTTGAGTCCGATCGGTTTTACAGTTTCGGAGTCTATAGCTAACACACACACGAGAAATTGCGTTATTTTCTTTTGTTCGTAAACATTTAAACAGTGAAATATTCAAACAAACTTACTGCTTTTGTGATTGGTTGGAGTGTTTAGAATTTGCAATCAACTACAAGCATTTTGCAGCAAAAGACATGCTAAATTGAATTATGCAATAACAACTTTCATTTAGTTAATGCGTATTGCTAGCTCAATATTCATTTTTCCAAAGACAAAAAATTGCCATTTGAGTGCGATTGATGTCAATCTCTGGTACGAATTAATAGTGGTTAGGGCTCGTATTTATTATCTATTTTTTTTAAATTACTAAAATTTGACTATTTTGAAATTTTAATACAAAAACGAGATTAAAATATTATTTATATTAGTTAAACCAATAGAATAGAATTAAAAAAAAAATTTTATGAATTTTGACAAGTGGATAATATGAGGAAAGAATGAATGTGTGTAAAATTTCAACATTTCGAATGGAACAGCTTATGATCGCCTAATCAGCTGATTAACTGAAACTACCCAATTTTTTTTTACGAAAATAAAGTGTCACCCTTTTAGAATGCCCACATTTAAAATTTTTAATTCACCTTGTAATAATGCGATACATTATTTGTTGAGAAAAGAACACAAATTATGATAAAATTACGGCCCTTTTTTAAGCAGCTGAGGTTTTTTGAACAGTAAACATATTAAGCTGAAGAAAACAAACTTTTTACTTTTTCTGGGCAAACTTTTCAACATAAGACAAACAAACAAACAAATAGTCAGCATATTTTCGCGGCACTACCTACCCTGTGATTTTATACGATGCAAATAGTGCAATTACTTTTGCATTAAATAGGGGCAAATTATTAGAAAGACACACATTTTTTTAGAAAAGAACGCACAGCTACATTTTTTTAATACAATTTTCAAAAAGTCACATCAAGAAATTACAAATTGCCTACAAGAAATTAATTAAGATGAGACTTCTTGAATTTGCAAGTATAGCACTAGTGAACTTAGTAGATAGCAGATTCTGATTGTAAGTTTTAATTAAAATCGAGAAAATTTTTGAACAGGTTTTTGAAAATATTTCCTTCAACTCTTTTAAGAGATAACTTTTTAAGTAGAAGAGGATAAATGAACTTTGAACTATTGTAGAATTATTTCATACTAAAAAAATGTAAATGGTATATTAAACAAAATAAAATTAATAAATAAAAATAAAACTGAAATTGAAAGTGAAGACAAAGGTTATGTATTTGTAATTTTTTTTCTAAAAATTGTATTTTATTTTTGATTTGAATAAAAAAACTTCTTAAAAGAAGTTATGGGTCGAATATAAATTGCAACCGCCATTTACATGTACCGAAAAGTTATTTTGGAATGCTTGACACACAAATCGAACAGGTTTTGTCTTCTTTAAATTTAGTAATAACTGATTTAACCGAGCAAATTCAAACAGTAATGCTGCATCTCTTTCGGTATTGGTTTTCAACTCTAAGCCACTCTTAAATGGATACATTAGACATACATATATCATAAGCAAACATGTAGAGTTGACACCATAAACCAAGATTCCTTGAACCGTTCAAGTAGATTGAAAATTGACATTACCAACAAAAAAAAAATTACATTACCAACAAAACTTTAAGTGTTGTTAATTTCGACATATTATTTCGAATAACAAAAGTTTACATCCCTGTAAACCATAAGAAGATAACTTTGGCAATAAAATTTGATGATCAACCAAATCAAATGCCTTTGTTAAATAGAAAAACATTCCAGCAACACCGGCAAAGCCTTCATGCAAGAAAATTTAATCACATTTAACACAGCATCATCTAAATTCATCATTATTAAAATTTATATAAATTTTTTTCTGTGTTACTGTTGAAAACTTTTTCGGCAAACATTACTTCGAAAGAACTAAAATGCATAAATGCACAATTAAAATAAAACCAAAAAGATTTTCATGCAACGAAAACATGTGAAACAAAATATAACGGTACTATTTCTATAAGTTCCCAAAAGCACGTGTTGCCGTCGTTGTCATTGCGGTCATCAGCAAATTAAAAAAAAAAAACTAATAAAACCAATTTTAAATTTTTTTTACTTGGACCATTTTCATAATTAATTTAAATCATAGTTAAATCGCAGATAACCTTAAATTTTGTATAATTTAGTAGAAAACGCATCTTTTTGGTATAGGCATGCCCTATACCCCTTAATTAGCCGAAGATCTAAAGAACACGGTTCTTATTTACAAAATTGTGTATTCGGCCGATTATGAGCTATGGTTGCCAAGTCTGGTCCCGAAAGGCTGCTAAAACTCATAAAAAATCCTATTTATTAAAAAAAGAATTTAGGTACCCCACTTATCTTTTACATGGAAATTCATTGATAAGGGAACTGACTCTGTCATTTAAATGCAGTACTTCAAACCTCTGAGAGTCTTTTATTTAAGAGGCACATGTTAGCGATTGTTTTAAATTCTTTTTTTTTTTAGTTTCTAACTTGATACAATGTGTTTTATGAACAAATTTTCCTTAAAATTGTGATACCACTTTTTTTTTCTTACTTTAGTTAATCAGATGTTAATTGTTGTAAAAAAAAAATTTTATTTTGGTATTTGTGTCTGCTGTTATGTCTTCGTTTTTTTAGTTAAAATTAATTAATTAGTCTTAATATTGTCTAAAAATTTTTTGTCAAAAAAAAAATTTACTACAACTGCCAAAATAAAATTCTATTAAAGTGTGTAATATTAAGTATGATTGCAGCGCCCTCTGACGTTTCGTAGGATGTTTAATAATAAACCGTTTGAACACACCACACTACATGACTTTGCTAAATTCACCCCCATACAATTTACCATAGGTAACCACCTTCACTCATAAAATTCCCCACATAGTGTAATAACGCCTTAATAGAACATACAAAATATGATGAAAGAGAAAACTCACCGCTTTACGTTTATCTGCCTCTGTGGCTGCTGAATTTGAACGATGTCTAAACAAGTCCATCACTTTGGTCATGGGCGAACGGGAAGCATCGGCTCTGCGTACAGCCGTAACTGTATGATAATACTAAAACAAAAATAACAAAAATGACAATTACAACCAAAAAACAACACACACCACAATTTGTAGAGATTAAAAAGACACTGATACGTACATGAGCATCACTACCCTGATGCGGATGTGCTGATCCATCTTTGTACTTATTTTTAACTGAGGTACCCTCGGCCGTTGTTATCGTCACAGCGGGATGCTGTTTATGATGATGACCGCCACCGATAAGGCCGGAATTTTGTAAAGCTACTTTCATGGAATTCATAACACCAGTACCGCCGCCTCCACCACCACCGCCTGTGCTACCACTGCCACTACCACCTGATGTTGAGTGTGCACTACTGGCACTGCCCATTTCATTGCCCGTAGCAGCTGCTGCAGCTGATAATGGATCCAAGAGCAATTTCTGTTTTCTTGCATCGGATTTGGCGCGCGGCCGAAAGACATCGAATATGGTAGGTCTACGATTAGGACTGGCTATACCATGCACTGTTGACTGATTAAGTACGGGCGACTCATCGCCACTACGCCTACGCTCTAGGGAGCCGGAACGTGTGGTAGCGCCAACACGTTCGCTGCTACGTGAAATTTTCTCCGCATTTCGATTAAGTTTCTCAAGTTTAGCCGCTTCGCGTTCTAAACGTCTGGCGGTTTCACGTTCGATTTTGCGGGCTTCCTTTTCGCGCCGACTAGCTTCTTTCTCCTGCCGTCTGAAGAATGGGTAGAAGAAACAAAGTTTTAAATCAAAACGTTGGAATCAAGGTTGGAATACATAATTTTATTTAAAAACAATTCCTTAAAAATATTTCTTTTTCTTCAATTTTTAAATTTTATTAGAATTAAATGGTTTTAATAAAACCTTGACTTATTAAAAAATAAAGCTGTCAGATTTTAAAGTTTTTCTTTTTTAGTTATCAACATTTTTTTTTTTTGTTCTAGACTTCTAGACACTTACAAAATATTTTCTTCAAAAACTTTTACAGAGGATTTTTATTAATAACATTTACTTTGCTATACAAAAAGCTTTTACATCCTTAAGAACAAAAATTGTTATTTTCGAATTTTAAATGAGTTTCTCAGTTACCCATTCTTAATCCTAAGTTGGTGACGTTGGTCTGTTGGACCACAAAAAAAATAAACTGCAATATATATTTCTCCTTCCCACTTAAGTTTCTCTGGCTCACTCAACAGCTTGAAGTTTTTTAGTTTTGCTTCACCTGCCGGTGTGATTGGTTGTATTTGTTTTAAAAAATTAATTACATTGATTTTGAATTTTAAGAGTGGTCCAACACGTGGACCAACATCACAAAGTACGTATCTTTATTTTTACAATATCTGTAAAGATGAGTGAAAATCGGCCATCGAATTCTGTACGATTATCGGATAGGAATTTTGAAAAAATTATAAACAGTTTGTTAAATGATGAAGAAGAAAACGATTTTAGCCGAGATTATGACTCGGAATATTCATACATTCTTAACTTATATAAATTAGTTATTTTACTTTTATTTGTCAAACCTAATTTCTTGTATTTCAAGTTTTTTGTTTTACTTTCAAGACAAACTTAATTCTACTTTAAAATTCTTTTATAAACATTATGATATATGTATAGTTTTTTATAAAACATATAAAGAATTCAGCAATGTCCTATGGACCAACCTCACCAGTAATGCAATTTTATTTCACCTCACCACTTAAGGGTTAAATAACCTTAACATGAAAACTTTTTTGTTTTTGTTGTTAAGCCTGGAAATTTTCACTGTGATAAAAACAACTTAAGTTTTCATCTTTTTAACCAGGCAATATCATTTCATTTTGACAATTTAAGCCATGACATTTGTATTGTCGTGTTGTCATAGTCAACCGAAATATCCAGAAAATAGTTAATTTAATTTATTGTCACATAAATAAGTGACAACAAAGTGTGTTTTTTATAAAGGATGTCCCAAAATCAAAGCCAGTTTTGTATTTGTCGCAGTTTGTACAAAAAGGTTGGCAACCCTAAAAAGAAAACAATTCGACAGCTGACAGTTTAGGGTTAACAAAAATTTTGCGTTACATGAAAGAATAACGTGTCTTCATTATTAAATAAAATTTTAAAAATAATGGAAGCTTAACGTCCTCAGTTCGAAATGAGTGAGTATACCCTGAAGAAAGCTTTTTAAAATTTACAATTCTTGTCCAGGACGCCGAATTAAGGTTCCTGGATTGTCATTGACTTTCTCACGCACTTTTTCGAAATACATTTGAACGTCTTGTTTTTGGACTACCAATGTGTTTGACATCTTCAACGAATCCGGTCTCCCCGAATTTTTCAAAAAATGCCTCCACAGTTAACACAGTTATGAAATTTTCGAACTGCGGCCGCCAAGCTTTCATTTTTTTTTTAAATATTTTTCAATATTAAAGACACGTTGTTCTATCGTGTAACGCCCCATTTTTACTTTCCCCTTAGACTGTCAGCAGTCGAATTGTGTTTTTTTAGAGTTGTCAACACTTTATAGCATAAATGGCAATAAATTTAAATTTGGAGTTAATCTTGGGACACCCTTTTTAAATTTTTACTTTAAAATTAAGTAGGAAAAAAGCTTTTAGTAAAGGGTCCGTCAAATAACTTTTTTTTTTTTTTTGAAAATGCTATAAAAATAAAAGTGTAGCTTCCGCTGTGTGGCACGTAGCGGCGTTCTGTTGAAACCAAATGTTGCCAATATCCTCCTCTTCAATTTTTGTAAACAAAAATTCGTTCAACATGGCCCGATAACGGCTCATTTTAAAAGAAAAATGGCCCAATTATGCCTCTGGACCAAAATCCGCACCAAACAGTGACTCGTTTTGGGTGTATTGGCTTTGCAATGTATGCGTGCGGGTTTTCTGTGCCCCAAATGCGACAGTTTTGCTTGTTTACATACCCGCCAAGATCAAAATGAGCTTCATCATCACACAACTATATTCGTTCAGCTGAAAGATAAAACTAATTATCTGTCAAATCAGACATGAGATAAGTGTTACCATTCACGAAATAAGCACTAGTTGAAAAAAAACCGTTAGATGGCGGACCCTTTAGTACAATTTTGGTTGAATAGCTTTAAAATCAAAAATTTTACGTAAATACTCTTATAGAAAGTTTTTACTACAGAACATGGTGTAATTATATTTAAAAGGTTCGTGGTGTATTCATTTCAGAGATAATTTAAAAAAAAAAAATTTTTTTCTATGAAGTTTGACCATTGAAAATTATGAGAGAAGAGAGAATATGTATGAAATTTAGATATTTGGGAAGGAACAGCTGATGATCAGCTGCTTAATTGAAACCACCTTATTAAGTCTATCCTGTTACAGAAGTTGTTTGTATAACAGTTTTTAATACACATTATTTTTTTTACATGTTGAAATATTTTACCTGGCTTCCTCTTTCATCTTTTTGGACGCTTTGCGAGCAGCTTTGGCATTTGGTTCTGCGGGTGCACTTGACGGTCTCGATGAAGGTAATTTTGCATCTTGTTCCTGCAAAGGAAAAACAAAATAAATAATTTTTATAAAAGAAAACTATAAGTTCGTATAAAATGTAAGCAAAAAAAATATCCAAAACGACTTTCTTGTTATGCCCTACTCTTTTCAAAACACAACCAAATCAACAACGACACAAAAAAAAAAAATTTTTGTAATTAAATTTTACGAATTTTTTTTTTTTTATCGAAATTTAATTAAACCACAAATAGAATACTAGTATTTTAGTATTATTTTGGTATTAATTATTGCAATGTGTCCCCATCAAAGAAAAAAGTAAAATAACAAGCGAAACCTTATTAGATTATACACGATAAAAAAAAACAATAAAATAAATAATTTTATTGAAAGAAATTGAAACCTACAAAATAACATTTGAATATGAGACAAACTTAAACAAAAGCGGCAAGCGTTGTGCTTAGCGCTAAACAATAACAATAATGTTTACTTATGTTGTTTAATAAAACCCACTACTAAACAGAAATAAAAATAGAGATAAAATCGCTAGATTGACCTACTTGGTACTCTTTTTAACAAAACAACAACAGTTGCAGTGCAGCCAACTTTCATACCTTAAAAAGTGTTGCCACCGCGATATTTCGGTTTATTCCAAACAAATTGTAGGGTTATAAAAAATTTCGACCGCTAAAAAACACTTGCAGCTCTTGTTTAAGATTTGGCTTAGCTGTAAGTCATATTTGTAAGGAGAATAGCAAATAAGACGTACTAAAATCAATATTAAATTTTATTTAATATTTATTTTGCATTTCATTTGAATATACAAACCGGGAAGGGATTTGAAGATTGTAGACACGCTTTCAAGGGCGCCGTTAATTCCCTATCTACCTCTATCAGAGGTAGATAGGGAATTAACTTTACATTGCAATTTTATCGCTTCTAATATGGAGGTTCCATTTGTAGATATTGATATGGTAAGGGAACATATGTAGTTTGAAAGATGAAACATTTTTAAAAATTATGGCTTACGTAAGAGAGGGCTGGCCAAAGAATAGAATGAATATTGAGGACGATGTCGTACCTTATTTTAAAATAAAGGATGAAATTAGTGTCTTGGAGAACATTTGTTTAAAAAATCATCAGATATTAATTCCAAGAAGCCTTAGAAAGAGGGTCTTGGAAAGAATTCATGAAGGTCATATGGGTGTTCTAAGGTGTCAACATTTGGCGCGGCAGTCAGTGTACTGGTCGAGTATATATAATGACATCGCTAATGTTGTATCGAATTGTGATGTGTGTTTGAAGTATCAGAACTCCAACACCAGACCAGAATTGATGCCGCACGACGTTATTGATATTCCTTGGTATAAGGTGGGGAGTGATCTTTTTGAATTTAGGGGAAAAATGTATCTCCTGGTAGTTGATAATTATTCAAAATTTGTGGAGATTGAATTACTTAATTCAGATTATACTGCCTTACAGGTAATAACAAAATTAAAGTCAATTTTTGCACGACATGGTATTCCAATAACCCTAATTTTCGATAATGGGCCACCTTTTAATTCAAGGGAATTCAAACATTTTTGTGAGAATTGGGGAGTTGATGAGAGAACCTCTAGTCCTTATTTGCCAAGGTCAAATGGTTTGGCTGAACGTACAATTCAAACAGTCAAAAAATTATTAATAAAATCAATTGAAAGCAATTCTGATCCTTATATCGCGTTATTGCATTACCGAACAACGCCTAAGGGAGATCTTCCAAGCCCCTCAGAGTGGTTAATGTCACGTTCTTTGCGAACCCGGGTACCTTCTGTGGCAGATAACTTGAGGCCTAGGTTAGTTAATAGTAAAGAATATATATATTGATAAAGTACAATCAAATTTGAAGAAAACTATTAAGTATTATAACAAAAAATCCAAAAAGTTTGAGCTGCTAAATACGGGTGATAAAATCATGTTTAAGAAAGCACGTACCAGCTGTTCGTTTCATGGTGAGGTAGTGGAGGTTTGCAAGGAACCGAAATCATTTGTTGTTTTAGATGGAAAAGGATCACATTTTAGAAGAAGTTTAGAACATATCAAAAAATCGCCAGGGAACAGTTTGGATGAGGAAAAAACTATTAGTAACGAGAACTGTGTAAGTCCGGAAACTGATCCTAATATAGGGAAAGATAGAAGGGAAGAGGAGGCTGTTGCACAAAATATTAAACCAACGGATCAGTATGTAAAGCGTAGGGGTAGAGTTATTAATAGGCCTAAGAGACTTGTTTTGTAATTCATAGTTTGTAAAATTTGTAACAAAATAATTACTTTATTTATTAATATTATTATTATTTATTTAATTTTAATTGTAAAATAAAAAATAGTGATAAAATGAAAGATAATAACAAACAAAAGTAAAAGGGTTACTGTTTGCTTAAAATTTCAATCTAACTCGTTGTGTTAAAATATATAAAAAAAGGAAAAACTAAAGTAGTTACTGAATTCAATTAACTTAAGTCCCGGGAGTTAAATAGATGATATAAACAACCAAAATATAACCACCGATCAGAGAGTGCTGATGAGGAAATCGTAGCTGGTTTCGAAAATGCATTCCACTCGGCTAGTGTCGGTAAAAAAATATAATTTTTCAGATTTATTCTTTCATTTATCACAATTAAAAAATTCTTTGTAAAAATAAAGAATATTAAAATATGAACTCAAGCCTGATTAAAAATTTAAATATTAGTTTTAACAAAAATATTTATTTTTTACTATAAAAGCTATTTAACGTACGCACATGCATAAATGATTGTAAATAAAATTGAATAAATCTTTTGCTTTAGAAATTTTTAATTTAGACCACTTTATTGTCTTAAATTTATGACCCATTTCATCTGATTCGCTTTAAATGCATTTTAATTTAAAGTTTTTTTTTTGTTTTTCAAAAACATTTTTTTATTTCTGTTTACTGTTCACGTAAAATCCGGCGGCATTATTGTCTTAATATTTTGTTTGAAAAGGCCTTAAGTAAAAAAAGTTACATTTAGAGCTTTCGATTGGGTTTTACAACATTTTTTCTTTCTTTCCTTCGGTATTAATCACTTAAGTCTACTACTAATCGTAATCATTCGCTTTTAAGGGAATAATTCAAGAAAATAAAAATTTTATTTCATATTTTAACAAAACAATTAGTTTTTGGCGGTTTTTTACTAACTTCAAAGAGTTATGTCACGGAAAAAGTGTTTAAATACTTCTAAAACACAACATTGCAATGATTTATGAAAATATAAAATGTATCTCCTCTTTAAAAAATCTTTTATCTAATTTTCATAAGTCACATAAATTATTGCTTATTCCGAATAGCTAATAATTTTTAGTGCCAAAAACCCAGTACCACTCCATTTTAACTTTCCTTTGACAATGGCCTAATATTGTTTATAAGCTGGGGAAAATTTGGGAGTTTCATATATTTTTCGATTATGACGACCTGAATTATTCGATACCAATCTATTGCTGCTTTTAAATAATGACAGGCAAAATGTCGTTTGATTTATGTCAGCATCGGGACTGCTGCTATTACGGAGTTGTGCTAATGATGTCCAGCCACCGTATTTCCGTTTAAAAAGCAACAGTTTTCAGAGATGTAAATGGTTGATCAAAGTTGGACACAACGTCGAGCATCAATTAATAAACCATCGACCTTTATTTTTCAGCTTGAAAGTTACCACAACTACAGAAATATTCGTTGGAATATTGCTGCTTTTGTCGAAAGTCAGGCGGCACTTCTGTCACTTGCATAAGTCATACACTACCTCGTCTGTATGAGTCAGTCAGTGTTAGAAAGAGTTGTCAAGGCTAGGTTCCCTGCGCATAAGGGCTACTATGGTAATGAATGGGCAGGCAAGCTAACTAAGATAGGATCTGCTTTGACTATTAAAAGCAAAGTCTTTGGATTCTTTTTTGACATTGCTGATAATAGGTGGCAGATTCTTGTCACATGCAGGGTCGCAAGGCAGATGTGGCCCTCCTTTGATATTAGACGTACGGCGAAACTTATCAACCGGAATCGTGCGGGAATTTCGAAGTTGTTGGCGGTGTTAACAGGTCACTGGATGCCAGAAAAGCATGCAGAACGACTCCGACTCCGCTTTAAAGACTGTAAGAATAGGGAAAAGAAGAAATCAGTTTTCTATCTTCTCTGCAAATAACCTGCACTGAATGCGACACAGGTACAGATTCGTGGCAGTTACATACTGTACAACTTAGGGGATGTATCTGCAATTAGGCTCCCTCTCCCCTTGGACCTTTTGTTTAAGGGGACCTCTTACCAACGAGTGGTGTGGTGTTGTCAAAACGGTGTCATTTAGACTCCAATTGACAGTTTGCATGTAGCAACCAACAACAGCTACTAGATTTTTCCGAAACGGTCGCATCAATAACCATTATAGAAGAAGGTCTCTGGTTAGCCTTGCGTATGTATCTTTAATTAGAACTTGTTCTACCAAATTATGGTTGCAAGCAGCCAGAGCTTTTGGTAACCTCTCTATACCCCGAGTTAGCAAAAACACCAAGGTTACATGCCCCGGGAGATATAATGACAGGCAGTTAATTCGGACGAAAACTTTACTAAAGTACGCTAAAGTCTAATAAGTGACAGCAAATGTTTTCGAAGGCATTGCATTATCTTACGCTGCCATTATCGGACAAACGAGAATTTTGCTTTAAGAAGCGCACAACTTTTTTCCCATTTTGATTTTACATTATTTGACACTCCAAATATATTTAATAAGAAAAAGGGTTTTTTGAGATATTAAAAACATTTTTCATTCAGTTTATTACAAAAAGATTTGGGTTAAAAATTATGTTGGTCATGGTTCTGATCATCTCCCTGTACCGATTTTCATTGATCATTAAAACTTGCGATTGACTGATGTTTTGACTGAATTACGGTGGCTTATTTAAAAACATTTCACTAAAACAAAAAACGAAGTGTTGCCAACATGTTAGCAAATAAGAACTTCTCTAGTGTGGCCGGATTTTATATGAACAGTTCTTTATTAAAATTAATAACAAAAACTTGACATTCAAGTCGCCATGTTTTTCAAGTTTCTAATTTCATTATGTATATTCTCGAAGAAATTTGACGGCACGTCAATAGTATTGAAAATGTTTTGTATATAGTCAAACAATGAATAAATCTAATTTTTTTATTGTGCTTTAGGTCACGTGCTTTTAAAGTGAAATAGTAAAAAATAATCAAAACAAAACAATAAAAAGTCTAATATTTAAAACAAACAAGATTTTTTAAAATTAAGACAATAAGTAATCTGTACAGTTGGTATTAAAAAATGTTTGTTTTAATTCACAAAAATTAAATCTCTTTTAACTCATTACTTACCGGAAATTTTAAAGTTAGAATTTTTTGATCAAAATTTCAGGAATGCCTTATGATACCATTTTTAACATTTGCTGAGAAAAAAAAAAATTTTTCGACCGGTAGTTTCTCTGAAAATTGCCGTGTGTTTGACCACACGTTGGTACTGTTGAAAGTTGAAATGTTTTGTTCGATACAGTTTTTTTAGTTAAATTATGTTACGTGTTTATGTAAGTATAAAAGTAAATAATGTTTCAAAGTAGCTGCAATTAAAACAAGGTAAGTAAAAAGCTATATTTTTTTAGTTTCAGGTATTTATTTCAAAATAAAATAAACATGGAATTATTCTATTCGTGGTTTTTTGTTTGAACGTGTAGCGCGACGTTGTAAATAAAATTGTTTGTCTTCATGGAACAATTTGAAGAAATTCTCTGAGTGTAGGTGGACGTTGCATTTCTTACACTTGAATATGGTAGCTCTTGGTGTGCACACAATGCAACGGCGACGATTTGTGCTTTTCAAAGGAACGTGCAAGCCATCTATTCTCGGGAGATTTTGTTGTCTATAATCAGTGTCCGAATCTTCAGTAGACGAGACTTCGATTCGGTCCATTGTATCCTCCGAAGAAAGCAGCAAAGACTTGGTTACCGAGTTTTTAAAGTCAAGCTGTGAGATAGGCTTTGCGTTTTTTGAAGTTGCTTCAAAGCAATGCAGTTTCCAAGCATTTACAACAGCGATATCCAAACATTGAACCCAGAGCGGCCACCACCACTTTTTCCACGAATTCAGACACGGCAATTGGAAACCCCATTATCATGCTTGTTGTAATTGTTAAAGGCGAGGGGCTGTTGAACACCAACTTTTTTCTTCTTCTCCTTGCTGTATCGTTGCACCGTTGCCATTGGATCGATTGTGTCATAATTTGTTGCGATAGTAACTTCAGAATTATACATAGTCGGTATCGTGTTTTTTTAAAGCTTATTTTCCAGTTTTTAGAGGAGCGCCGGCAATACGATTAGGTCAAACCGTGCCGGTTGCACAAAATCCTTTCTCTTTCTGCAAACACAGCAAGTAATGGGAGGTAAAAAAATTGTAAAAGTGGACGGTATGCTGCACTGGATGCTCGCAATGTGATAATTATTCCATTACAATAGATGCACCTAGTCCCAAGCTCTTGTTGTTGTTGTAAATGCCGGAAGCACCCGCATAAGGGATAAACTGAAACATGTATCCATTGCTTGAGCAAAGCGCCCACAGTTTATATCCGAAACGAATTGGTTTTTCACGTATAAACATTTTCGCTGAATGGCGGCCGAAATAGGGAACCATCGTCTCGTCGATTGACAAATGCTCTACAAAAACACCAAATTGTAGGTAACGATGTCATGTCAAACAATGGCCGAATCTTAGAAAACTTGTCAGAAATATCCAAATTGTCATTGTTAGCGATGTGAAAGTTTTTTTTTCAATTTCGTGAACGTATTTCGCGACATTGTTTGGCGGATCATTGGAATGCCGAATGCTGGATCTAGACTCCAATACAATGTAGTTTGAGGGACACTGTGATACCCAGAAAATAGAAGTATTCCCATGAAACGTTGTAGTAGATATTTGTCACAAATTTTGTTGATATTGTTTTGGGCAGCATATCGATTTGTTTCGTCTACAAGTGATGCAATTACGTCGTCATCGAAAAATAATTTAAATAATTCAAATGGTTGTTTCTCCCGCATAGCTCGGAGCAATAGCTCTTGCTTTTTCTTTATCAACGGCTCATGTACCGGGTGAATATCGTAGGTAGTTCGCTTGGTTTTTTCCAAACTGGTTTAAAATCAGTAATAGGGTGATATTTGTATTTGGGTAGTTCTATTGAGGTTGATGGTTGCGATTCCTCCTGATGAACCTCATTTTCTAGGCCTCCATAGTCGTCAATGGTGGATGTGTAAATTACTTCAATTGTGCCTTGTAACACACATATAACTAGCGAAACAAAAAGAACACAATGAAGAACTTTACCTGCTATCTCGTTCAACGGGCTCTCATCGCACGTAATATTCGTTGATATTTTTTCATCGTCTATTGTTTCACAATCGGAATCACCGGCACTATTGTTGGGGGGCAAACAAATAACAGCTTCAATCGTGGACGCTCTCTCATCTTGATGGTCATGTTCATCATCGCTCCAGTTATCGATAATGTCTTGTAATTCTGCGTTTGTAAGGTACTCTCGGCGTGACATTTTAGACAATTTCACTCTTAGTTACAACTTAAATTAAGTAATTTCACTTAATAATAAGTTTTAATTATGGAACAATAGAAAAAAAGAATATAAGATAATGTAACACAAAGAAAACGCCTGATCATAAAGAACACGCCGCTACTGGTATAAAAAAGTATAAAATATTAAATATCACTATCAGTACCAGCGTGTGGTGAAACACACGCTGATATTTTCCGTTACCTAGCGGGACTACTAAACACCAGTGTGGTGGGATAATGGCCTTAGGTACTTTTTCGGAGGTTTGGTAACACACGGCAATACATATATTTTAATTCTGATTTTTTTATATATATTAAATAATTAATTTTAAAAAAGTCTATTTTTGGACACTTTTTAACCCCCCTCCTGTGAAAGGAGGTGATGCTTTCGAAAATTGTTTAAAAATATTTTTTTCTTAGTAAGGGACCAATCTTTAAAATAAATGCCCTATACATATAATTAATTATATTTATATGTGTTTTATATTTACTGTAAGTTGAAAAATGTTAAACGTGTGTTCAAACACACGGCGGTAAGAAATGGGTTTGATAAAAAGAGCGAAGAGCCTGCTTTCGCGGGAACCATTTTCACGAATATAGATTGTTACGCTTTAATTGTAACACAGAGACGACTTTTTAATGTTCGACAGCCGCTTTCTACGTTAAAACTTTTATAAATACTAAATACCTTAACTTTTAAGTTGTATAAGTTTTTCTGTGTTTTTGAAAAAATTAAAAATTTCTGTTATTCGGTTGTTGTCTGAATTCTGAATGAAATAATATCACTCGGAATTGCCATTGAAGTGTTATTTTTTATAACAATTTCGTGGCAATTCCGCGTGATTTAATATCACTCGGAATGCAGAACACAGGCGATTGTTTATGTTTAATTACACAGTATTGCCATTAATCCAACTAATCTGTAATATGCAAAATCTGGTATTTTAATTTAAAAATGCCAAATTGGCAACACCGCTTACACGTACATAAAGGCCATGATGTTAGATAAAACTTCGTCGCTTTGCGTGACATTTCTAACTTTAAAAGAAAAGCGCGAGAGAAAAGCTGTATATCACAATGAAAACCTTGACAACACTTTATTTGTTTACCTATAAAGTTGGCAAGTACTTTTGCCATCTGATTGTCAAAGCGCACAATAAGATGAGAGTTGCCTAAGTTTTATCTGACAAAGTTTTATCTGACATGGCCTTTCAATTCAACGCAAATTTATTCATCTGGTAGCCATGATTCGTCAGCTGTCGAAGTCAATAGGTACAAAAATTCTCTCTCACCTCTCATATACATATTTCAACTGTCAGCCTTCATATTTAAAAACCATAAATTAAAAAAAATCCTCTCCGAACTGCGATTAGCCGATGAAAAAATAAGCCTTGTTTTTAGTGTCATTGTCGTATTTTTTGGCGCTGTATAAAACGATGCGACAACGCTACCCATAATTAGAGGGCAAATTACGGCATTCGATCACGATCGAAATTTTACTCGAACGTCCTAGTACGCTGTGCTTTTGGTATAGAGATTCTAATTAGAATTTTAAAATCTCGATCACGTTTGAATATCGCCCCCAGACTAATTAACAACGATAAAACTAAAGATTACGCTGTTCGCACGATTTCATGTTAGATATCATACATAGTTTGTTCCTTGTAAGGAACTAGTGCCTAGTGTGTGTCATATTTGCAAATTTATATTTTTTGCGGCACAATGTATGTTTTGTGTTAAATTAGCAATCCTGCAATTTAGTGCGGAATTCATAAAACTGTATTTATTTTAACGGCAACCAATTTACAAAAACCAACTTAAAAATTTAAAAGTGCATTTCTGAAAATCACTATAAAAACAGAAATAAGCTGTTGCCACAAATACTTATATCTCCCTATTCCTTATATTGTTGTTTGTGCAACAGATTTACACTTGCCGTTGTTGATTAATGGCATGTTATCATGTTAGTGCATACCTTCTTCTTGTGTGGGATCATGTTCGCGCAACGTACAGTAAGCAAATGAAAAACTTCGCATTAAAAACATTCGTGCACATGAATAAGCATACAAAATATAGCAACTACAAAAAAAAAACCAACTAACATACTTATTTTCCATCATGTTAATACATACATGCAGGGTGGCTGATGAAAGCCGCTACCAAAAAAAATGTAATAACTTTTTTTCTATTGATTGAATGTGGTCTTAGATTTGACAAAAATGGATAACTGGGACACCGAAACAAGAATTTGGATTGTCCGCCGTTATCACGCACTGGAGTCCGTAGTTTCGGTTCAAAGAGAGTATAGGCGCACATTTGGCGGCAATCCTCCGAGCAGATGGACCATAATGAGACTTGTAAAAAATTTTGCCAATTTTGTCAATCCAAGAGTTTCGACAAGAAGCTTATCTGCTCAAATGGGTATAAGCAGACAGTCATTACAGTCAATTATGCACAAAGATTTGGACATATTCCCACATAAAATTCAAATGGCCAACAAACTGAACGCTGCAGACTTGCCGATTCGCTTTGAATTTTGCCAGAAGATGCTTCAAATGGTGGAAGAGGATGGAAACATGTTGAACTGTCTTTTCATGTATGACGAGGCCCATTTCGATTTGAACGGCATCGTAAACAAACAAAATTGTCGAATATGGAGTGCTTCCAACCCACAGACACTCCATGAGACGGAATTGCATCCACTTCGTGTCACAGTGTGGTGTGGTATCATCACGCTGCATTGTCGGGCCCTACTTCTTCGAAGAAAACGGTCACCCCGTTACGGTTAGTGGAGACCGTTACTTGAGCATGTTGAGAGAGTTTTTCTATCCAGAATTACGCCGAAAGAGAATTCCTTTTAACTCTGTGTGGTTTCAGCAAGATGGTGCACCTCCTCACATAGCCCAACCTGTTATGACAGAATTGCGACGAAAATTTCCCAATAAGCTGATATCCAGAAACTCAACATTCCGTTGGCCACCCAGCTCGCCTGACCTTACTGCACCTGACTTTTTCTTGTGGGGTTATTGCAAACAGGAAGTTTACAAAGCAAAACCAACAAATTTGAATGAACTAAAGCTATCCATTCGAGCAACAATTGCAGCTATTCCTGTCTCAGCTCTCCAAGCAGTATTGAACAATTTTTGCTAAGATGCCTCACATTCATCAACGAGCAAGGGGGGGGGGGCATTTAAATTCCATTATTTTTAAAACAAATTAAACTATATTTAATAAAATTGAATGAGCTTTAACATGAATAAAAGAAAAATGTATTCCATACACTGAAAAAAAAGTTATTTGAGTTTCTTAATGTAGCAATATTCATCAGCCACCCTGTATATACATAAGTGTGTATCAATACCGCATGATTTTATTGCTGTTTTTTTTTTTAAATAGAATTTTCTTGTTGCAATCTCAAAACAAAACAGAGGCATACGTGGTGTTTGCTTATATCTTAGCCGCTAATGGGTCTAAATTTTCAATACCAAAATTCTCGAAAGCATTTCTGATAAATTTATGCTACATACAAGTCCGTAGGATATATGGGAGCTTTGAAAAGTTGATTTCAACACTTATATGGACGGACGGACGGACATATCTACATCAACTTTTGTATCTATAAGGATTCAGAATATACATATACTTTATGGGATCGCAAATAAATACTGTAGAAATTATAAAAGGAATGAAACGAGAAAGGCTTTATCTTAAATAATTGCAACTTTAAAGGATAAAGTAAAAACTAAACCGTATTATCATAAGGGAAATTTTTTTGTAAAATTTCTTGTAAAACCATTATTTTTGATAATATAGGATTAAAATGTATGTGAAATGATATAAATCACTGAAAACCCCAATTTCGTAAACGATTTCGAGTTATACCGATGTACTTGTGACCACCCTGTGTACCCCTGTGAGGTTATAAAAATGAAAACGGCAACCCCTACGTTTAGCAAAACAATAAAAAAATATTAGTTTTCTTATTCTCATTGTTTTGTCATATCTACCAATATGACATAAATTGTTAAATAATTTAAAAAAAAGGCTCCCGAATTAGGTCTTGCAGTTTTGCCCGATTGTACAAAAGGGTAATTAAAAAGTTCACATGAAGACCCTTAATATTTTGTTTGTCTTCATACAATGACAATTAATTTGTTTGATTTTTTTACCAAAAAAATTTGTTTAACAAAAAAACAAATAATTATATTTTTAGGCACGTACTGTTTGATAAGTTTTTTTTTGTTGTTGTTTGCTAAAAGCGTTTAATTATTAATATTGAAAACTTGTTTTGTATTTTGTTTTTTTTTCTTCTAATATTTGCATATAAAAATAAAATAAGTTATTAAGTGACAACAACACCGACAACAATAATTTGCATAAAATTTTTTTTTTTTAATTCCAAGTATGTTTTTTATCTTTATAGCTGGTTCACGTGATTAAAACTTAAGTTGATGTTTAATTTATGACAGACAATGATAAGTTGACCTCAACCAATATATTTTGCAAAATATTTCTTATACAAAATATTCTAATTTGTATAACAAATAAAAAAATTTATATAATTTCTTTCAAGTTGTAAATAGTTTTTTTTTATATAAAAATTATTTAAATTTATAAATTTGTTTGCTTTCAATTTCTCTTTACAACTCTTGTGAATTGTTGACAACTTTACACCACTGACACTGCATTTACACATGCAAGTTATTTGTTAGAAGTTGCGTGTGTACACGTATCATTAATGAAATGTCAAAGAACTTAGGGCATAAGTAAAGAAAAATAATAAACAACTGACAACATAGCACTGCCAATTATCAGGGTTATAAGATCTGGCGATTAATCGCGAAACGTGGCGATATTAAAACATGTTTGGGGTCCTTATTTTTTGATTTGGCGACATGACGATTTAGAAAATAGTTGTCGATTTTGCTGGCCATATTTAATTCAATACGAAAAAAAAAAAAATTTATTTTGGTATTTGTATGTATAAAATTTGAGGCATTCATATTGTTACAGATTTAATTTTAAATAGCTTAATTTACATTATAATTTATTTTATTTGTAGTAGTTTAAGTTACTGTAGTTTTACTTGTATTAGTTTATTTCGCTGGTTGTTCGAACATGATATTAAGTTGTTATTATGTGTAGCATACTTTTAGGCACTTCTATTATTCCTGCCTATTACTTAACGTCTTAATTTAAATGTAACGGTTTTCGAATGTACTAGAATGTACATACGAGAACTTTGTCGAATGTTATCGAACACCACCATGTTACTATAAATAGCCGAACAACACAGCTAACATGATCAGTATTACAATAGAACTTCTAAAGTGTGTATCAAAGTGAGTTTGATAATAAAAGTGTATAACCATAAGTGTAATAAGTAAAGTGATATAAAAACAGTATCTGAGTGTATTTAATAAAATAAAGTGCTCTTAATTTTGTAACTAATTTCAACTGTTTTTGATTGCAATAAAAGAAATCAATGTTTATTTAAAGGAAATAATCAAACGTTTATAAAAGGTATAAACGTAACAATATGTTTACGAACAAATTGGTGGCTCGTTTAGAATATTTAAATTTATCGTCTTTTCTTACGTAAATGTTATAATTTAGCATACTTCCACTTTTACTTTTTTGTTTGTTATCACATTAAAGTGAATGCGTATTTTCAATTATAAACTCCACTAAAACTCACCTTTGAAACAAAATACAAAACGAACTTCTTAACGCGTTATTACGAGTTAAACATTATATGAATGTTAATAGAACACGTTGTACATATTTTGCATCTACGCAAAAGATATGTTGAATAATTTTTAATCCCATACAATATATTCCCAATAAGAAGACAATGTGAAATGCCTTAACGTTAAAGTGTATAGCGTTTTAAATTAGAGGACCAAAAAATTTTTTTGCTTCTATTAGTAGACTACTATACCAGTATACCCTTCACCTGTAGTGCACAAGGTGAATATAGTATATAGGTTTGTCATTCCGTTTGTAATTTCTAGAATTTTCATTTCCGACCCCATAAAGTATATATTTTGTGAAAGCTTATGAATAGAGGAGTCGATTAAGCCATGACCGTCTGTCCATGTGTTGGTTGAAATCAACTTTTAGAAGCAACTATATGTTTCTCAGATCTGTGTATGGTATCAATCTCTTGGAAATATCCGGAAATGAATCGCTATTGTTATTCAGCACAATCGCCCTATGACTTTCTGCGATATGAGCAAAAAACCACAACCACCTCGTTTTTTTTCACAATTACAACAACAACATTCATATATACTGGTCATATTTATTATGTTCTGGATTTATAAAAAAAAGTAATTACAAATTATATATTTCATTGTCAAAAACTAAGAAAGAAAAAGTAGCTTTGGCGATTTTGTCAAAAAAGTTCATAATAAATCTGGCAACCCTGCCAAATATGCCAATTGGAAGAAATAATCGGAAAGCCTTTACAGAACAACCTAAACAGGAGCGGCAGACGTTGCGGTATATTCTGCTAAGCGGTAACGCTGAAGCTCTAAATACATAGACGACAGCAGACTTCACAACTTCACGGCTTCAAATGCTGCTCTGAAGTCAGCTTCATAATTATTTTAAAGACAGCAACAACATAATAATCAGCTGATGTGTATTTTAGCAATACCAATTTCAGGGATGCCGCATATATATTTTATAATGAATAAAATTAAAGTTATTGATAAAAAAAAAATGTAATAATATCACGAAAAACTATAAAAACACATAAATTTATTTCTTTGTTGTATTTTTGTAATGCTCTTTTATGTTTAATATTAAAAATAAGTTTTTGTTCTTATTTTTCCAATTTAATATATATAATGGCAACACTATATTTGTTTATTGTTGCCCGTCAAAATAGAAAATAGCCTAAGTTGCCATTAGCAGCAAATGCTGTTGTGCAGTGGTGCTGCCGTCAAAATAATCGTTTTCATTTAAAAACATGGATTTTATTTGTGACATATTGCTGCTTGCTGTATGCTGACGTCTATGTGTTTAGAGCTTGAGGTGACAAACCTGAACAAGAGCGTCAACGTCGTGTAATGAACAGTAATGTTCACTTATGATTTGTTAAAAAAAATTCACTAAATAGAAATACAATCGCCAGATTAACCTGAAAATAGCAAAAATGGCATTACTTTTCAACGATTACAAGTTGTACTTGAGCCAATTGGTTTGAGTATTTACACAATCAAGTAAAAGCTAATTTCAAACTGTTATCGTAGCGAAAAGCTGGCGCAAAAATGCCTTTAATTTATGTTACAGCACATTTCGTTGTTGTTTATGTCTCACAAATTTGCTTGAACACAATTATAAATTAATAACCTTTTTTTTGGAAATATTTTTCGGGTTTATTTGTTTTTGTGCATTTTTATTGTTTTGTTTACTTTATAATTAAGAGTTTCCAAATAAGTCACATGGTTAAATTTCTAGGGAAATAAATGTGTGCAAAAAAATAAGTTGAAAAATAAAAGTTAATGCTTGCATGCAATGGTGTTTCATTGTCAGTAAATGAATAATTTTGTCTACTTAACGGCGCCTAGGACTTTTGTGGAGTATTACGACTTACAAAAAACAAAATTGGAAGGCATTACAGAGGGAAGTCATATAAGAAAAATTTCTCATTTTAGTAGAGTTGTGTTTCCACAGAAATTTATTTCGAAACAAATTTGTAAAAAAAAAAACACACACACAATATGCATCAACCTGTCCAACCCTGGATATAATAACGAAAACTGCAGTTTATGTGCGCGAAATTATAGTATGTTACGTTTTTTGAGAAATCGATATTTTTATGCAAATTAGTTCTACATCCATTAATCCATCTGCTGATAAAATATTATACCGATAACTGTTTTCGTTATGGAGATAACATTTACATTTTATCGTATGTATCAGTGTTATTAACATTTTTATTTATTAAAAAGTAATAAAAACGCTCTCCTGTAAAATTTTGTTTTTGTAACATACGATAATTTGGCACACAGGGGTCGATATGCATATTGTTTATTTTACTTAAAGTGCATTAGCGTAGATACGAAATATAATAGTCATTTTAATACAATTTTGCCTATAACTTTGTCGATTAGTGACCTATTCGACTGTTTACGAATAGCCCTAGAGACACATCATAAGTATCTCCGAAAAGTATCAAACGTGTCGTACAAATTATTCTAGGGCTGAAATATGTTGACTTTTATGGGAAAAAAGCAGAGGCAGTTGTGTTAATTTTCTTGTATCTCAGAAAGTTTTCCAGCGATTGTGCTGGATTTTAATAGAGATTCATTCCTGGGTATTTTCAAAAGATTAATACCACATACAGATCTGTGCAACATGTGGAGGCGTCTAAAAGTTGATTTCAACCAACACATGGCAAACGGACATTGCTCACTCATAAAGCCCTAGTCATAAACTATAAGAAAATATATATATACTCTATGGGGTCGGAAATCAATATTGTAAAAATTACAAAGTTTTATATACCTTTAGCACCACAGTTGAAGGGAATAAATAGAACAATAGAATTCTACGACGTATTTTTAATGCCAATTTGTTTAAAAAATTACGTTACGCTGGAATTCTGTGTAGCCATAAAGTTTGTGTCTTTACAAATTAAAAGTGCTTCTCTTAAGCTGATTTTCGTAAAAATGGATTTTATCTTAAGCCGTTTCATTTGCTTTAAAATTAATCAAAATTAAAAGTTTGAATATTGCATTGTAGTTAAATTGCATTTAAGCGATTTCTTTTCCATTAAAAAAAATACAAGTATTTATTAAAAATTATCGATATTTAAATTGTAAAAAAACATTAAAAATGTTGTTGGTAGTTTTTGTGTTCTGTATTCTGTTTTTGTTTGAAAAAATCGCAAAATCGATATAAAAAAAAGATTATAAAATCGCTACATTTAATCATAAGTGTACAGAGTTGCCAGTTTTAAAAATTTATTAAGGTTCTAGTGAAGATGATTATAAAATATTAAATAAAACAAAACTTTTAAACTAATCGTTGAATTTGCTTCCAAATCGAAAGATCTATACAAAATCAGTTGGTCTTTCCGTATACGATTTGCAAACATATTACATTTTTAACAAAATATGCTAGATTTGTTAATTATTCACTATGATTGCTATGCAAAAAAAAAAAAAAATTAGAAGGCCTTGCCTCAATTATACAAAACGTCAATAAACCCATTTATTTCGATCCAAATTTCATTTGAGTTTTTTTTCCTTGAGAACTTTGTTCAGCAAGATTCACTTAAGGTGAATTCAGCCATTTGTTCTGAACAAAATTTTTTCCGGAGAATAACATTTTTTACTGAGAGTTTTCTGCAGAACGATTCACCCATTTCAGAAAATTTGTCCGAAAAAACAAAGCTGCCATATAATATAAAAATGCAAACAGTTGTACAAAGTGGCAGCACCGCTAGCAAACTATGTAAATAAATACAAACGTAAATTATTTCATTAAAATATATGTGAAGAAAATGTCGGATAGAAGAAAACTAAAATTATTATTTTTAATTAAAGTGCATAAAGTCAATTTGTTTGCAAAAGAAATTTAAAAAAAAAAATCGAAAATAAAATGAGTCGTAGTGAGAAAAACCCTGTTTTAAATAATTATTTTTGTATGCACTATTGCTCATGTCATACAAACATTCTCTTCCTGGTTTTTTTAATTCTTCTATTAATTTTTGAGCAATATTTTCATTAAATTCCATTTTAATTGTTAATTTTCGGCAAAAACAATTTTTGTATAATAAATGTACTGACACTGTGTGATGTGGCAACCAAATTCAATTTTCATGTAAATATTGAAAAAACGTGGCATCACAATTCAGTTTCTTCTGGACAAGAATTAAAATTAAACCAATTCAAGAAAAAACTTTCTGAACAAAATAATCTCTCTCTCTCTCAAAAGTAAAACATCAAACTCAATATAAAAAAATTTGTTCTGAACTAAAATTTTATGGGTGAATCCAGCGTAACATCCAACAAATTGTCTGGAATATCAAAGCTGCCATATGAAATAAATATAAATGTTAACAAGACTATTTACACAATGTACATGGCAATACTGAATTATAGTCTTTTGTTAAAATATATGGATTTTTTTTATGGCTGCCAAAACTATAACTTGTCAAATAAAAATTTTGGGCAAAAATTTTCAAGCAAAATCCGTAATATATAATAAAGCAAAACTCGTGACTTTTATCCTTTAAACTTTATAACTCTTTGTTGTTAGATAAATGTCTTAAAGTTGAATTTTTCCTTTTGTTAAGTAGGCTTAAATAAAAAAAAAAATAAAAATAAAACTTACATCTTCCGACTGTATTGTCGTAGTGCGACCACTTTCAGTGGCACTGTCATCTGTGGTATAGGATTTTTTCTTTGGTAAAGAACCAGAAAGGGAAGTTTGTGATTGGCTCTTCTGCTTTTCCATAATCGATGATCTTCGTATCCACACATCATCTAAATGGGGATACACACGTTCCGATTTATCGTTATCGACTGCACTTGCTGATATTGTTCTCCTGCGGTTGGTGTTGGTGGGTGAATTGCTATTACTACTATTATCACAGTTATTCCTAGATTTAGAGGATGTATCCAAATTGATCGTATTCAACGATGAAGTACTTTCGGTGGGTGTACGTATTTCGACTAGGGAAGAATCAAAGAATTTTTTGGATAAATGTGGGGTAACTGGAGAATATTTATTACTGCCATAACGTTGGGAGAAAAGGCCCTGCACCGTAGAGTAGCCGCCAAAACTACTGGGAAAACTAATGGTGTGTGCATTGGCGTCAGGGTCTAAATGCTTAAGTTTGTCAGCCTCATTGCGTAGTTGTTGGGAATCGGGTGTCTCCTGGGCCTTGGTTACAGTAAATTTACCCTTAATTATAAGAGTTTCAGGGCTGGGAGAACGGGGTTGCTCATAATTAATAGAACTGAATTTTTGTGCATCTAAATTGCTTTTGGCAGGTACAGATTTCGCTGATTCGAGTAGATTTATTAAGGCCGGCGGTAAAATAGTGGGTGGTATAGGTGGTGGCGGAGGTGGTGAAGACATTTCCGGGGTTACTGTTACCGTTTTAATGTCTTCCACATTATTTGTATTGATACTGTCGATTTTATGCATAAATTGTTGCCTTAATCGCTCCAAATCTTTAAACTTCTCCGCCGAAGCTTTATCATTGGTTGGTGGCGGTGGTGGGGGAATGGGTCTTGCTCTTGCCTCAAACTTGGGAGGCTGTTCCGCCTGCTGTGGTTGCGGTGATTTGTCAGCCTCATCTTCATCTTCCTCCTCTTTACACTGAGACAAACGTCTGCGCTCGATAAACGGCATTAGATAGGAGCGCATCTGCATAATTTCAGGACTACAAAACACAGGTGACATATTTATAGCCGAATGTATGATCTCGCCACTCCCCGTATTCTCATCATCCGCACAATCTTCCGAGTCTGAGCTGCTGCTGGTCTGGTATTCAAAAGAACTGAATTTGGGAAAGGTTCTTAAAGGACCCGTGCCCAAACCAGTGGAGCATGTCATGTTTTCACTATTAATTTTGCGCAATTGCTTAAAGTCATTCTGCTCCACATCGCCATTTAACGAAGTCTCCGAATCGGTTTCATAGCCATCGATGCCACCGTGTTCCAAGTCGTCCATTGACTTTTCAAAAGCATGCTCGAAATCACAATCCCCCATGGTGGGTACAAAGGCCAAATTGCTGTTATCAAGTGATTTCTTTGATTTTTTTAAAGTATTTATGGCCACTACACTATCGCCACTGCCACTGCCATTACCACCACTTGTACTGGCCACTTCTGAAGTAGTATCAGATATTGAGGACTTGCTGGGTGACCTCTCAGTGCTAACCAATATGGAAGACGAATTTAAAATGGCACATTTTTGTTGTTCCAGATTTTCCTTTATATTTTCACAATTTGTGGCCATTGGTGCTTTTTTTTTTTGATTGAGTAACAAGAGCGGAGGGGGCGGGGGAACTATGAAAAACTGTTTCGAGTTTGTTTAAAGTATTTTGTTGTTTTAAAACTTGTTTGTTTTACACTTAACAAAAACAAAAACTGATTTATCACACTTAGACAAAAAATATTGTTTATACGAATATTATCTTCTTTTGAACGACATTTGTTTTAATTTGTCTTGTTATCTTTAAGATAATTTTAGTGACTTAATTATTATTATTATTATATTATTTAAGAACAATGTTTTACACAAACTTTGAAAAATTTTAATTATTTCTTTTTCCAAATTGCTATTGTCTGTTGTAGTGTATGACTTGTTTTTTTTTTAAATCTGTTATCTGTAAAATGAAAGAAAAAATATAAAATAATGAAATTTATTTGTATACTTTTGCAAGTTTTGCATTTGTGGAATCTCTGTTTAATACTCTGTCGTCAGTAAATCTTTCATTTTGACATTAATGACTAATAAAATTTAAAGTGACAGGTAAAGGAATTACCTATAATGATTTATATAACAATTTTTAATTAATAATAACGAAAAAAAATTCTTTAATTGTTTTCTTTAAAATAGGCACGTTCAGTTGAAACTAAACACGGATAAAAACAAAGACAGACACATTTAAAACAAGTAAAAGTGCTATATTCTGAATGATATCATGATATGATATCATGTGCAGAGGTGTAATAATTATATCATAGCTTAACGCCATTTTATTTATTACTTCCGAAGCCATCTTTGATTTTGAATTTTTACATAGTTAACTAAATTCTAATAGTAATGCCCCTACAGTTAATGCCCGTATTGATGGGGTATAAAAAAATTTCCACCATTTTTTTTTTTGCAGATGCCATCTTCAGTTTTACACTTTTTTAATAACTTACTGTATTCTAATAGTCAAGCCCTTTTATTTGATACCCATATCGATGGGGTTAAAAAAATTTGTTCCGCCATTTTGTTTTAGACGCCATCTTTGATTTTAAATTTTTCAATAATATACTGTATTCTACTGGTCGAGCCCTTTCATTTGATACCAATATTGTGATGTTAAAGGGGACAAAGGCGTTACTGCTATATTTGACTCATATATCCGCCATTTAATCCTGAATTTTTGCTTTTTCATAGTGAACTGTATTTTAATGGTCAAATACGAATATTGGGAGGATCAAGGAGGTATATTATAAAATACTAGATATGAGCAATATATAAATATATTGACCGCCGGCCATCATAGAAAAAAAATCGTTTTTGTTTTGTAAATTTTAGGAAAAACATCAATACAGTTGTATTTTGGTGTTAATATCTCCGTCAATATCAAGAGTTGCCAAAGTTCTAATTAAATTTACCCAACAAAATCTATTAAAGAATGATATGACTAACTTGTTAATATTTACAACAAATATAACTTAAAACACACGAGTAGAAAGAAAATGTATATTTATGTTGTAATTTTAAAACATCAACTATCAACATATTTAGTACAACATTTTTTATATATTTTTTTTAAACAAATATAAAATTATAAAATTTTTAAATTTAGCATATTGACCTATTTCCTTATATTTTTTTTTACAAATTAATACTGCTTATTTTTACATTATTGTGTTAGAAATACTTATGACACATTTGGGAAATAACCAGAAACACATGATTGTCATAATTTAATAATGCGTATCGTATAAGTATTTGGTGATATTTATATTTTCAATAACATTGAAAATAAATTAAATGTCGGCCGACAGAAGGACACACAAAATAAATTATATGCAGGTTGTCTTTGAAGTATTATCTACTAAACTAATGTGTAATTATGTGAAAATATCTTTAAATGTATAAGGGCTACACCAAAATATGGGTGGTAATTTAAAAATGTAAAAAAATAATAAATTTTAATTTAAGTTTTTCAGTAGAGATTTTACATTGCTTAATACTTTAACGAATAAAACCATACAAATGTATCGTCTCATCTATATATATAAAAGAGTAACGTGACCGACTGACTGATTCATCATCGCACAGCCCATACGCAAAGAGCTAGAGACATGAAATTTGGACAATCGGTTCCTCTTTCAATGTATAGCTCCACTAAGAAGGGATTTTTGGAAATTCGTACTATAAAGGGGTAAAAAAGGGTAAAAACGGGTAAAATCGGTAGTCTTCTATCTGCTAAACTAAAAACGATACAAATAAAATTGAAAAAGAATTGTAATTTGCACAAAAAATAAGCTGACAGGTGTCTGGCCTTTTTTTTGAATTTTCAACCCCTAAGGGGAAAAAACGGGTAAAAACTGTAATTTGGTACTTTTTTGGTGCCCTACGTAACTTCCAAACACATATAGCTAGGACAAAAATTTAAACTGTTTTAAGTAATCCTCGAAAAAATATTAATAGGAATTTTCAAATTCGCATGTATAAGGGGTAAAAATTGTCCCTTTTTTTGGTACTTTTTTTAAAAGAAACTTTTCTAATATTATTCAATGGGACAAAATTTGATCATTATTATTACCTAATAGAATATGGACAAATATTTAGGTACCAAAAGGGGTAAAATTCCGTAAAATGTATGTAATTCCTAATTTGACGGCCAATTTTCAAAAAATTTATAATTGGGATTTCACCAGACATTAAAAATTATGTAATTTAGTAAGAATTGAAACACATTCATAACAGGGTAGAAAAGGAAAAAATCGGGAAGAGTTTGGTACTTTTTAGAACATCATTACTTTTTTGCAAAAAACAGTAGATTAACTGACTTTAAATCATGTCTATTAAAATATTTTGTTAAATAGATATTTGAACATTTTAAACTTGGAATTTGGAACTTGGACCAAAAATGTACTTTTTCGCTTTTCTATGGTACTTTTTGTATTTTCTACGTTTATAAAGGTAGAATTTAAAATAAAGGACTATTGAGTCCAGGTAAGACTAAAAATGTTATGGGTGACTAAAAAGGTACTTTTTGAATTTTTATGGTACTTTTTATATATTCTACGTTTGCGAGGCTAGAATTTTAAAATTAGTGGCTATTGATACAAGGTGAGACCGAAAATGTTATGGTCGACCAAAAAGGTACTTTTTTTGAATTTGTATGGAACTTTTTGTATTTTCAACGTAGCTAGAATTTCGAAATTAGTGAGTATTGATACAAGGTCAGACGGAAAATGTTATCGGCGACCAAGAAGGTAATTTTCTGAATTTTAATAGGACTTTTTGTATTTTCTACGTTTATAAAGATAAAATTGTGAAATAAAGGATTGTTGATTTAATTCGAGAATTTAAATGATATTGGAGACACAAAAAAAGCCTTTTCACATTTTTATTGTACTCTTTGTATTTTTACGTTTGTAAAAATAGATTCTAAAAATTTGTGTTTTTTGATCCGAGGTCTAACTCCTAATATTATGGACGACCAAAATTACTTTTTCTCATTTTTTTTTTTATATTTTGTATACATAGAATTCTGAATGTAGGTAATATAAGCCAAGTGGAAGTTTTAGTGAAGGAAAAAATGTTACTTTTATTATTTTTAGGGTCATTTTTGCAAATTCTGAATCTTAATTTTTGAAACTCAATAGCACTGATCTTGCTTTTAGTTAGGAAATATATGCCTGATATATCCTTACTCTACTTTTTATTTTTCTAAGTAAATTGAATCAGAGATACAAAAAAAAACATTTAATAATTAAAAATAGAACTTGAGTATTCAATAAATAGTAACAACTGCTCTATCGAAGTAGCGGGTTAAATGCTAGTACTCAAATATAATTTTAAAATGTATTAAAAGTTTATACAACCAAATATTTATTAACATTTAAAAGCTTTAAATAGTGGATGACGCTTAAATTTTACAATCTAAGTAAGTGTTCTTTAGCAACACTGTAAACACTGTAAAACACTGTAAACACTGTAAAACACTGTATGGCAACATTGTAAATAATATGTATTAAAGTGATGTTGGTGGTTGTCGGTGTTACCAATAGTTTTATTATTATTAGAGATTAATATTTGCATTTTATAGTGTTTTCACACTAAAGCTTTTTAAAACCATCTTAAAACCTTTTTTGTTTTGGTTTTAAGTAGATTTTATGAAATACAGCCTTATTTTCGGTGTTCTTTATTAAGTATTAAGACATTAAAATAATTAAAAATGTTAGATGGCGCTGAATGAACAAAATATTTTAACAAGTGAAAAAAAAAACAAACAAAACAAAAGCAATGGATGCAGCAACAACAACATCAAATAAAAAGTATCTTTATAATTTTCAACCACTTTACAACAATTCATTTACAGAAAATAAAATAATATCTATTTTGGAGCGCATTGTAAAAATTTCTTTGTTTTTCATATTTTTCTGCGATTCTAAAAATTTATTGGCAGAGGTATGTACGTAACCAAAAAGCCAGGGAGTATTCCTCCAGTTGTAAATTATGAGTTTATTTGGTACTCCTCCTTACTTAATTCAATTAAAATAAAAGCACGCGGTTAATTGTAGAATAGTCACAGTTGTCGAATAGCACAGTTACGCGACGCCACACAATTAACCACGCGAGAGAGAGGCGTAAAACTCTCGAAGCCGGATGAAAAGGACGGCCTGATTAGTCTTAAGAGATAATGGCAATGACACGCGAGTACTTGACCCGATCAGAGCTGTAATACGACAGTGTGTGAAACAAATATTTTAACAAACATACTAAAAATACATCAAGAAAAACACTTATTTCTACGAAACATTAATATTTTTCAAAATATACTGGGAGTTAAAACGTGATTGAACTAAAACTTGTAGTGTGAACGCAAAACCAGCTGTTAGTGGTTTTAATGTTAAAACCAGGTTTTAACTTAATGTGTGAAAACACTGTTCAATACAAAAAATTAAATAATAAGAGCGATTAAAACAAGTAAGGAAGTGCCGAATCTTATATACCCTACACAACGTGTATTCACGCATATAAATATATATAAATACGTACATACATATAAAAAAAAATACATATATAAAAACATCCCATTGTAAAATTACAAATTTACGTACATATGTATGTTTAAAAAAAAATTAAAAAAAAAATTAAAAAAAAAAAAATAATAATAATACAAATAATAAAAATACAAATAATAAAAATATAAATAATAAAATAAATAAAAAAATATATAATAAAAAAAAAATATTGAAAAAAAAATTAAAAAAATAATTAAAAAATAAAAAAGGAATGAAAAAATTGAAAAAAAAATAAAAAAAAATTAGAAAAAAAATAAAAAAAATTAAAAAAAAATAAAAAAGATAAAAAAAAATTTTAAAAAAAATGAAAAAAAAATAAAAGAGATAAAAAAATAAATTAAAAAAAAATAAAAATAATAGTTATATTTAAAAAATTAAAAATACTAAAAAGAAAATTAAAAAAATAATTAAAAAATAAAAAAGAAATAAAAAAAACAAAAAAAAATATATAAAAAAAAATTTTTTTTTCTCATCTGGGATTTGATGCCCCGTTTTCTCTAACCAGTATACCACGTTTGTATGTATGTGTGTTGTTGTATATTGTTTTTGTGTTAAAAAAAACGAGGTGGCCGTGGGTTTTTGCTCATATCTCAGTTGTTTATGTACCGATGTTTCTGATTTTCAATACCGATCTACTCCCGAATATTTCTGATATTTTAATACCTCACCCGGGTCCAGGCGATGTCGGGGGGCTTAAAAAAGTTGATTTCAACATACACACGAACAGACAAACCTACCCTTTTCATACCCTTTTTTCACTGTGTGAAGGGTATAAACATTATAATAGTGTAAATACAATATGTTATGAAATGTCAAAAAATACGCATAGAAATTAGACAAACGTATAACTCCTTGTAAAAATTTTTCAAAACACTCATTGTATCAGAGTTGTTTTCACAGAACCACATAGACAAAACCAGGTATGGAAAATTAAAATTTTGTTCGATATAAATGTGGGAATAAATTAAAAAATGCCTTTCGTTTCTTTTGTTGAAAAAACAAACAATTCAATTTATTTAATGATCTATGTTAGAATTAAGTATGTAGTGTTAAAATGTTTTTATTTAATAATGTTAATTGTTTACTTCGTTTGTGTGTGTGCTTTTCTTTCACTTGCTAAGTAACCTCGCGTCTAACCACAACCTTTCTCACTCGACTTCTCTTTTCGACTGCGCGTGTCAAATGTTCCCTAAATGTCGCTAACCTTCGTACGTTCGTGCATGTAAGTGTAATCGTATTCTCCCTGTTGTCCCCAAATTGGTCTCTGTCTCAAACGTCCGTTATCCCTGTCTATAGTCGGTCTGGTCGGATCAGGCTGGTACCCTACATTCGGCCCTCCTGACGGCAATTCGGCTCGGATTGCCACTTTTTCATAAATTCGGCCACGGTAGTTGTTCTGATCGGGCCTTCGTGATGACCGATCCTTTCGACCTCATATCTGCCATGTGGAAGTATGCTGGTAATCTTGTATGGTCCAAGGAATTTACCCTTCAATTTAAGTCCGCTGCCAAACTGAGTGCGCTTGATGGCGACTAACTCACCTACTCCATATTTCACCTCAGGCTTTCTTTTACTATTATAGGTACTACAGTTCTCCTCCTGAATTCGCGCTATATTTTCCCTAGCTTCGGCTCGAACCTCGTCTCTCTCTTCATCGAAATTAAGAATGACTTCATCAGCTAGAATTTCCCGTAAGTCAGGAAAATCTGGCAATCTCATCTCCACACCGGTTAGAATTTTAAAAGGTGTAAACTTTGTACTTCTTGGAGCTGTTGAATTTATCAGCATTTGGACTCGTCGTACGTGCCGGTACCAATTAATAGGATTCTCCCCACACAATTTAGTCAACATTGGTATCACTATTTTGTGCACTCGCTCAACTTGACCGTTACCACGAGGGACACCGGTAGCTATAAGCAAGTGTTCGATACTTTCCTCAATACAATACTCCTTGAAAACCTGCGAAGTAAATGCCGTTCCGCGATCGGTTATGATCCTTCTTGGGTTACCAAAAATAGCCGATTGTCTTTCCAAACACTCAATAACTGTCTTGGAATCCGTCGATTTCGTTGGATAAAGCCAAACGAATTTAGTGAAACCATCCACCACTACAAACAAATGATTATATGCTTTTCGAGTCGTTTCCATCGGGCCAACATGGTCAACATGATAGGTCATAAAAGGTACATCGTTCTTATCTATTGGATTGAGATAACCTTCCTTCTTTCCAGCTTTCGATTCGGTGATGATGCACTCGACGCAGCTCTTTACAACTTTCGGTACTTTCGTCGTCAATCTAGGTATGTAATATTGCTTCTCAATCAACTCTATAGTCTTCTTGCTGCCGTAGTGACCTTGGTTGTGCGCCACCCTAATGATCTCGTCCTCCATTTGAACTGGTATCACTATAAGGTCCTTCGCGGGATCCTTATACAGTACTCCACTCTGCATAAAATAGTCTTCGTAATCACCATATTCTAAAACCGTTCTAATAGCTTTCACACATTCATCATCTTCTTGCGCACATCTTATTTTATGAGTTAAACTGCCCTCCAACGCCAGACAAGCCATCCTACTTAAGGCGTCTACATGCTTCATCCGCGTGCCGGGTCTATGTTCTATCTCGTATGTAAATTCTTGTAAAAACATAGCCCACCTGGCCACTCTTGCCGGTACGTCATCCTTTTGCATGGTCATCTTAAACGCATTACAATCAGTTACGATTTTGAAAGGAATACCCAGTAAATAGACCCTCCACTTCTTTAGGGACTCGATGATTGCGAGGACCTCCAGCTCATAAGAGTGATACTTTTCCTCGTATGGCTTTGTTCGGCGGCTCATATATTGAACTGGATGCAGTTCCAAATCATCCAAACTTCTTTGTAAAAGTACTGCTCCATATCCAAACTTGCTGGCATCTGCATGTACCTCTGTGACTGCATCTGGATCGTACAATTTTAAAACGGGCGAGCTGACAAGGGCGTCCTTCAACTGTTGGCAAGCCAAAAGCACTTCATCTGTAACCAGGAATTTAACGTCTTTTCGTAGTAAGTCGGTCAAAGGCCTCGCTATTACCGCATAACTTTCTATGAATCTTCTAAAATACGAAGTTAGACCCAAGAATCTCTGAACCATCTTCCGCTCCGTGGGAATCGGCAAATCTTTAACCGCCCTCATCTTCTCCTCAGATGGTTTTATCGAACCATTTTGAATGACATAACCAAGAAAATTAACTGTTCTACATAAAATTTGACTTTTCTCCCATTTAATGCGCAAACCCTTTGAAGCAGCTACATCTAGTACCATCTTAAACTTCCTCAGGCCCTCAATCACATCCTTAGAAGGAATGATGATGTCGTCCATATACACAATTGCCGTACCATTACGCGTTAAATCTTTAAAAACTGTGGATATAAATCTGGTAAACACAGCTGGCGAATTACTTATCCCAAACGGTACAAACAAGAATTCAAACTGCCCATTATGGGTCACAAACGAAGTATATTTTCTAGACGTTTCCTCTAGTGGCACATGGAAAAATCCGTTACGCAGGTCTAGAGTCGTATAGAAGCTTGCATCCTGTAGTTTATCCAACACTTCGTCCATTAACGGCATAGGAAAATGATCACGAATGATTTTCTGGTTCAATCTTCTATAATCGCAGCATAATCGCTTCGAGCCATCTTTTTTCGCCGCTAGGACAATCGGAGACGCGTACTCCGAAGTACTAGGCTGCACTATCTTCTCTTTTAACCATTCGGAAACTTGATTGTCCACTATCATCTGGTCAGAAATTGGTAATCGTCTGGGGCGCTGATAAACTGGTATGTCGTCTTTTAAAACAATCTTCATCTTCACGGGACTATTGACGTTTCTTTCTGGCTGATATTCACCTATTGCCTCAACTACTTGGTTCTTAACGGATCCATGCAGGTGTTCAAGACTAATTGGGATCTCGGATTTGTACTCGTCTGCGTTCAAACAAATGCACGAAAACTCCTCTAACAGCAAATTCTTTTCCGTCGGTTTCCTAAACGTCACTTCACCGTCTCTAATGGCTATTTCAGCCTTCCGAAACAAACTGTTGCCCAACATGACAGAGTGCATAATATCACGTTCACTCACTACATAAAATGTTACCTCGAAATCCAAGTCATCAATTCGAATTATTTCGTCAAAACGACCCATCGTGACAATCTCGCTATCGCCAATACCATGCAGCTTTATTTTTTCCGGTTTGAAATTAACTTCACCTAACACGAACAACATATCGAAACGCAAAAGGCATATGTCGCATCCGGTATCTACTAACGCTGATAGCATCTTGTCACGTATGATGACATCTTTGAAAATTAACCCCGGACCCTTACGAACCATATTAGCCTGGCCACTTTCCGCCTTAGCTATTTTCCCTTCATTTTTTCTTACCGGGCACTCAAAAGAACGATGGCCAAATCGTTGACATTTGAAACATTTGTATTGTTTTTCGGGACATTCCTTGGCGATGTGGGACTTTTCACCACACTTATAGCATCGTTTTTCCTTCTCAACCGGTTCCGCTCTAGGTAAGTGAACTTTTCTTTCAACAACTACATTCTCCTTTCCGCTGTATGATGACTTCGGGCAGAGTCGTGTTTTCTCGTAAACTTTTATCTGTCTTTTCAGGTCGCTGATGGTGTCTGCCTGATACAACACAGTTTTGTTGAGTTTAGAATCGGGGATGCCCTCTATGAAATATTCTACAACGCTACTCTCGTCCAGATTGATTTGAGCCGATATCTCCATAATACTATATAAGTATTCAATAAGCGTCTCGTTCCTGCCTAAACGTCTATTACGAATCCGGCGAATAACCTCAGCCGCTGAAAAACGTGTACCAAATTCATCTTCAAGAGCCTTTTTCAATGAGCTCCAATCACATATGCCTCTCTGACTTTTTATAAACATCTTTGCGGCTCCAACTAACAATTGCTTCCCATAAACATACATCTGAAGCGTCGACCACTTTAGAATGGTACCCATTTCCTCGAACTCGGTTAGCCACTGTATAATGTCAGGTGTTCCAGTACCCGAAAATTGCGATAAACTGTCTTCCACGTCTTTGAGAGTGTACATACTCCTCTGAGTATAAAAATCATGGGTGTCCTTGCCTTTATCCCCCTCAGGAACGCCGACTGCATAAGCACCGTCCTCCTTCTCCTCGTCCGTGTCGTCCATACCATAATGTGCAAAAAGTCTCCTCTGTAGTTCCCCCTTAAGTCCCTGTGAATCCAGTCCTAGCTCCCCTAAATGCGCCCTTAACGCGGTAACACCTAACCCCAAAATCCCCTCACGATCCATACCCACACCGTCGCGAGACATGATATCAAAAATAACTATCAAAGTAGACCCAGCAAACAAAAGATCCGCGAACACACAATTGCCAAAAAGCTATACTATTACAAAGTTTATAAGAAAATAATAATAATAATAATAAAGTATTATAAAAATATAATGTTCTATTTTCTCTTTTTTTTTTTTTTTCAAGAAATAGTTACAACTATAAATTCGGCAAAAGTTACAAAATATAAAAATTCATATTCTTTAATTCATTTAAAATCTTTTTCATTAATTATGGATACTCAATTTCAATTAATTTTTCATCTTCAATTTCTATTTATCTTTAACTTTAATTTTCCATCTTTCATCTTTAATTTTTATTCATCTTTAATTTCAATTAATTTTTCATCTTTAACTTCTATTCATCTTTCATCTTTAATTTTCCATATTTAATTTTTATTCATCTTTAATTTTAATTAATTTTTCATCTTTAACTTCTATTCATCTTTCATCTTTAATTTTCATTCATCTTTAATTTTAATTAATTTTCCATCTTTAACTTCTATTCATCTTTAATTTTTAGTCATCTTTAATTTTAATTAATTTTCCATCTTTAACTTCTATTCATCTTTAATTTTTAGTCATCTTTAATTTTAATTAATTTTTCATCCTTAATTTTTATTCATAAGACACAAAATTTTAATTCATAATGGAAATAAAATACTTAACTTAACCTTCGCTACTCCACTGTAAATTTCCTGTAAATTTTCTTCTACGTAACCACTGTATTTATCTGCTTCTGTCTTTAAACTTCTTCCTTTACTTGGTCGACTGCAACATGACACGCAGCAACAGCAAACACATCTACCTCAACACACATATAGCACACAATGTATGTATATCAGCAAAAATAAAAGAGAATCTCTGCCAGCATCTTATATCAAGCAAACTCGTCGTCAACGCAGCAACTCAGCGCACTTAAATTTACCCACACAGCAAAAGAAAAAACACTAACTGATGTACATAGACTTTGTGGTTTTATTTTGTGTTGTTTTTGTTTTTTATAGTTCTTCACGCACAAGTTTTAATAACTTAAAGTTCTCTCTCACTTGTTCAGTTTTTTGGTGGTGGGTTTTTTACTTGAAATTGTTTTGTTACTTTACTTTAATTTTCAAAAAAAAACTTTGACGCAGCACAAATTCTTATATGTTCTTCGTGTTTTTACCGTTACTTTTCCAGAATATTCACTGTAAATACTTTTTTGTTACTAATGTTTCTTTTCTGTTTTAAAATGTCTTATTATTCTCAACTTTTCACTCTAGAGTTTCTGTATTTCACTTTTCTTCACAAACTTCTTATTCTACACAGACTGCTTCTTTAAAAATTTCGGTTGAGCCCCCATGTGGGAATAAATTAAAAAATGCCTTTCGTTTCTTTTGTTGAAAAAAAAAACAATTCAATTTATTTAATGATCTATGTTAGAATTAAGTATGTAGTGTTAAAATGTTTTTATTTAATAATGTTAATTGTTTACTTCGTTTGTGTGTGTGCTTTTCTTTCACTTGCTAAGTAACCTCGCGTCTAACCACAACCTTTCTCACTCGACTTCTCTTTTCGACTGCGCGTGTCAAATGTTCCCTAAATGTCGCTAACCTTCGTACGTTCGTGCATGTAAGTGTAATCGTATTCTCCCTGTTGTCCCCAAATTGGTCTCTGTCTCAAACGTCCGTTATCCCTGTCTATAGTCGGTCTGGTCGGATCAGGCTGGTACCCTACATAAATATACATTTTATTACAATATTTTTTAGACTATAAAGTATTGAAAATAAAATTCTAACTGAAAATTATAATATTATTAAAAAAAAAGTTATTTGTTTTGTTTTTATTACAAAATCGATACTATTTATTAAACCGTCCCCTGTATAACTAGTCCTTACAGTTTTGTGTTACAAAAAATCTACTTGCCTCTTAATATTTAAGATAATTTGAAAACTCAAAGTGTTTTTATATAAGTTTTAAATAAACTACAAACATATTTCAATGAATTTGTTTAAGAAAGTAATTAATGAAATACCATAAGAATCAGTATGAAAAATTATGATTGTATTAAGTTGTCCATCTGTGTATGATGAAAATAACAAAAACGGCTGTTTACATAAGTACTACACAGACTTGTTTTTTATTACAACACTATCCCAGTAGACACAAATTGTAATGAGAAAATTTTCTATTTGATTTGGTGACAATCCAATCATACCAAAAATCATTATCCAATGAAAATCTAAAGACTTGTAGTATATTGTAAAGCGACCTTTAATATCCTTGTTTTTTCCCCTATTGGTTTTAAAAATACTTTTCCCAGACTTTTCACAAACATTTAAACGTCAAACCCAAACTTGTTGATGTTTAAATAAATAAATTAATTTAAACTCTTAAGAAAGATAATTTAATTTCATAAACTACAGATTGCTTAAAGTTAAAAATCCCTATTTTTTTCGTTTATATTTATAAGCTTCAAAAAAAATAAAAAAAAATATATAATTTGATTAATTTTGCTATTTTGTTTATATTTGTTTTAGTGATAAAAACTAGTCATGCTGACTTTGTTTAAATGACTTCATAGATTTTTTTTTTGTTGCTGAGTACAAATGTTTATATTATTTGTACTAGAACTACTGGCGCAACAAAATGGCATGAAGGTCAGCAAAAAAAAACAAAAACAAAATTCTCAAACCTACAAGATTATTAAAAACATATGTTATGAACTTACGTATAGGGAGAGAAACCTAAAAATTGAATAAATTTACAAGAAACGAATTTATTAAGTATTTTCTATAAGAACAAGTTTAAAAACTATAGTTGTCTATGACGAATCTGAAATACCCTTAACCGATTTAAAACATTACGCATATAACGGACACACAAAATCACAAATGCTTTGTTTGTTATAAAATGTATTTATTTTTCACGCTGTTACTCTCATAACGACAATTATTTTGATTGTTTTAATAAATCTAGTTGACGTTTATAGACACAAAACGCTAACATTTAGTTACAGACAAACATTCACAAAAGCGGCATACTTTTTTAAACTGTCAAACACTTTCATAGATACAATTTGTATGAAGCCGAAATAACGCGGTGTCAACAGTTTGCAAGAGCGGCATGCGTTGTGCGTAGCGCTAAAGAAACAAACATTAACAGGAGCCTCGCCATTGTATAGTCAACAGTGAAGCTGTTAAGTTTAAGTTTTTTTAAGTTTGCCACTTACGGTGAGTGGAAAGTTCATTGAGACTATTATAGACTTCATGAGATAGGCTCTTCGTTTAACCAAAGCATGGTGCAGTGAACATATGAATGCTGGAAAATCGGATGCTATGCTTTTTGCTGGTAAAAAGAAAGGCATGGAAATAGGATCCCTAACGCTTTTTGGAGCTGAGATTAATGTATTTAAAAATGTTAAAAGTCTGGATTACGCTGTATACGAAACTAACCTGGTTAAGGCGAGAATACAGAAGGCAAAAATGATTTTGCAAGAGTGTAAGAGAATATGCGGTCGTAGGAGGGGAATCTCACCTAAGGCTGCACATTGAATTAACACAACGATAGTGAGGCCGATAATACTTTACTGTCGTTTGGTGGCCGAAGTCCAAACAAGTGACAATCAAGCTGAAGTTGGCTGGAATTCAGAGTATTGCTTGCATTAGTGTATGTGGTGTAATGCGTACCGACACAGGCAATGCAGGCAGTGCTAGAATTGCTGCCTTGGGACCTGTTTATAAGGAAAACTTCGGCAATGACGACACTGCGGTTGGAAAGGAATGGCACATGAAGTCGCTATGGGAGCATAGGTGCATTCGGTCCTTCTTCATAGGCAGGTTAGGGAGACTCAGTTGCCGATGGAGCGCTTTAAACGGATGAAAGTGGCCGAGAGTCTCATAGCGGATGGATCCATGCACAATGAGTGCATGAATAGTGATATCAGTACTTTTACTGATGACTCAATTAAGAACAGAAGGGCTCACTCAATTGAGTTAAACCTGTTCTGCTTCTTAAGTCTGGGACACTACATGTTTGTATACCATGCAAAGATGCTGAGATTGCTGCACGCGTTGGACCACCTGCTGGAGAACGGAGTACATAGGAAGAGAATTCTCATTGCACTTGATAACCAGTCTGTGATTAGATGCGAGCTGAGGTGTGCCTGTGTGAATGAGGTAACGCTAATGTGGGTAAAGGGACATGTGGGCATAGTCGGGCATGAGGCGGCGGGCGAGCTTGCGAGGAGAGGAGCTACCACGGCTTTTTGCGACCTGGAACCTAGAGTTGCTCTAGGGGATGGAATGGTGCGGATCTTACAATTGGTGGAATCATCAAACCTGAAGAGGTGGATGGAGACAACCTCGTGTAGACAGGAACGTACGGTGCTCAGGGAGAAAAGCAGTACAGGTACTCGGGTATAATCGGAGGATTCTGGGCAGGATAACTGCTCTGGTCACAGGGCATGGCAACATCAAGTAGTGGAAGATGATGTTTCCAGAATGTGCCTTGAGACTGCTGAGACAACGCTCCATGTAGTACGCGAGTGTACGGCATTGCTTGGCAACAGACTTAGTATAACCGGCAAGCACTTGTTGGATCTGAGTACTATGGGGAAATAAGTCTGCTCAAATGAAGGCGAATACGAAGGACGCTGTGATGGGGATTGTAGATCAGTCTACAATGAGAAGTCATAATAGTCTAGAGTAAACGCCTGTGGCGACAATGGACTCACTGAGGTCAGTTATACCTCTTCGGTATCATTTTTTTCAATGAGGAACGAAGGGGATGGAAAAGGGATCCGTTTATGGAAGAGGTCTGCTTCGGTATCCCCCCCTACATGTATAATAGCTTTGCCAATTTAACGTTAAGTTTAAAATCTGTTTTCTTTACTAAAATATTTGATTTTTGTTTTAAATAATTTTGGTAAAAACAAAAATAAACGTTTTTTTTTTCTTCTAGCACAGCTCAGATAACGTGTCACTTGTACTGATTATTGAAAGCAAAAGTTGAAGTCTATTCCAAAGCCTATCTGATAAATTAAGACTACATACGAGTTCAACATGTGAAGCCTTTAGAAATTTGATTGCGACCAATAAGAGAAGTGGCGAATGTACATAGTGTAATAACTTCTCACTCCATAAGGGTTCGAAATACTACCATTTTATAGGAGCGTAAATTAATATTGTGGCAATTACCCTTTGCACTCACTGTGTTGTTGTGTAAAACATTGTTATGGTTTGCTACTTATACGTCAAGTGTGCTAATGTCATTCGCTAATATACACTACTAGGGAGAAACATGCTAGTAAAAAATTAACAATAGTTGTACTAATCATTAATAAAAATCGTTTGAAGTGCTTTATTTTGCTTCAAGTACTTTTAGTAATTGCTAACAAAGTTTTTAAAAATTACGAAACATATGTATGTCTGCAGCAAAAAGGAATAACTGCTTAAGTCGACATGAGCTAAACTTGAGATAATAACACCATTACAATTCCGAAATTTTGAAATATCCTCAGGCTTATTTAAAACTATTTTGTACAACATTACAGGAAGTTATAGCGTAAAAACTTTTTAACTATATTTTTTAATCATGAATATAACTTGGAACAATAACTTATTTTAACCGAAAATTTAACTAAAGATACGAAAACCGATATGCTCTTTAAAATATACAGCGCTGAGTTCATAAAATAGTCTTTACTTACTTACTTACTTTAAAGGCAAATAATTTGTAAAAATCAACTCTCTCTCCAAAAAAAAAAAACTATTAATACAGACATAAGCGGTTTTCCCTTATTGCCACAGATATATAATTTACAAAACTATTTAAAATATTTTAACAAAATTTCAAGTTTATTGAAATCTTAACACAATTATTATTATGACAAGTAATTTAGACAACTCACATACAGAAAAAAAATTCCACAAAACACTTCAATACAATTGTTTAAAAAAAAACAAATAAAAAAAAGTATAGAGTAATTGTATTGAAAATAAAAAAAATCAAAACAAAACAAAGTTCTTAACAGTCAGAAATATTACACTCAATTGAATTTAAATTTATTTTTATTTATATAAAAACAAAAATAATTACACAAAAAGCCAACAATATGCAATGTGGTCATCACTTTTATGATTATTATTATATTTTTGTGGTGGTTGTAATTCTAATTGTTTCTTACTAGAACACTAGCAAAAAAAAGAAGACAATAAAGAAAGAAAGAAATAAAGGAAAACCAATAATTAAAGACAATTAATCGTCAATTGAACTGAACTAATGCATGGATGAGACAAATGATATGGTTTAGTTTGGCATCCAATGTATACGATATACATACATACATACATGTGTATGTTTGTATGTTTCTAAATAAGTATGTCGTGTATTTACGACAGCCCAGCAACAAACAATAATAAAAACACACACATCGAGTTTATTGCAGCGCATAAAAAATGTACTTGTGTTCATATCGGTTTCAATTTACTTTCCTGATATAAACAAAAAACTGAATGGAATAGCCTTTTTATTGAAAAATAGAAATGTACACTGCATATGTAAAAGTTACGATTATTTTTAATTATATAAATTCATATTGCTATTGTTATATTAAGGAGAATAATGTATTCTGCAAATGTCAAATGGTATTGTTAGTATTGTTTAAAATAGTTGATTAAGTATGGATGACGTTTGTTGGGCTTGAGGTTAAAAAAAAAAAAAAACAAGTAAGAGCGCTATATTCGGCCGTGCCGAATCTTATATACCCTTCACAACGTGTAGTCATGCAATAACAGAGGTTGTATCACCATTCATCCCATGCGAAATACGTACATACATATAAAAAACATACATATATAAAAACCTCACATTGTAGAATTATAAATTTACGTATGTATGTTAAAAATAAAAATAAATTTAAAAAAAAATTTAAAAGAAAATTAAAAAAAAATTTAAAAAAAAAATAATTAAAATATATATAATAAATATAAAACAAAAAAAAATAAAAAAAAATTAAAAAAAAATAAAAATATCAATAATATATTATATAAAAAATAAAAAAAAATTTAAAAAAATATATAAAAAAAAATAAAAAAAAAAATTTTTTGGCTCAGCTGGGATTCGATGCCACGTTTTCTCTAACCAATATACACGTTTGTATGTGTGTATGTTGTTGTTGTAATGTTGTTTTTGAGAAAAAAAAAAATCGAGGTGGTCGTGGGTTTTTGCTCATATCTCAGTTGTTTATGTACCAATGTTTCTGATTTTCAATACCGATCTACTCCCGAATATTTTTGATATTTTAATACCTCACCCGGGTCCAAGCGATGTCGAAGGGGTTTCAAAAAGTTGATTTCAACATACACACTGACAGACGGACAAACGGTCAGGGCTTAATCGACTCCTCTATTCATAAGCTTTCAGAAAATATATACTTTATGGGGTCGGAAATGAAAATTGTAGAAATTTTACACGGAATGACAAACCTATATATACCCCTACACTCACTGTGTGAAGGGTATAATAAAATAGATATTACCTAACCTGTGTTTAACAAATTCCGATTAGAATGATTTTTCATGACATGTCGATCGGTTTTGTTAGACTTTTTTTAATAAAATTTGTTCACACATTTTTATTTTGCATCACAAAAAAGCTTACAAAGTGCCACTAATTTTTTAGCACTCAAACTCAAGGTTTATAAAGAAATTCTGTATTTGCCGCTCCTAAATGTATGCCAACAAAAACAGTCATTAAATTCCACTTATGAAATTAAAAGTGATTTCATTGTAAAAGAAATAAAAGAAGAAGAAAAAAGCGGTGCTCATTTACATCCGAACGAAATTTAATTTTGTGTTTTCTTTTTAACAAATCATATGGACACATTTTTCTTAGTCTTTAATTAATTGTTATTTATTTATCAATAATAAAGTTAATATTGCAAATGATAAGAACTAGCTGGCTAATACTCAATCACACTCTGTCACTAAAAAAAATGGGTGGGTATGCCATTAAGCATTATAGAAAAATGAGGTTAAAAATTTTGAACTAGAAATAGATATGACTTCTACAGCAGCTAATACACAGCATGTTTTTTACATCTGACTTGTCAAATTCCACACTGCTTAATACGAACATGTCGTGTGTTACCATTTAAACATTACTTCTGTAAAAAACACGTGTTGAGACATCTGACAATATTTTAATTAGAGTGCACTCTATTTTCTTCTGTCTAAACATGTGACATCAGCCGTTGGCAGAACTATCTGCTGCTGCAAAGCAGTCACCGTAAAAGTACAATTTTGACAGACATGTAGATTTACATATGTCTCACAAATTTTAAAGTCAGATGGAAAATCATGTTCCAGCGTTGTTGTTTTATGAGTTCCAGCGATTTTTAGGAATGACATAAAACTTTTTGGGGATAAACAAAGCAGACCGGGTTCAGCTAGTGTTAAAAAAAATACATTAAAAATAACAGTGGTGCCACTCAAATTAGTCATACAAATTCTATACAGTAACCAGATCTTTCTTATGTTACCTGAATTCTTTAGAAATATATTTTTGTGCTTTAGAAACAGTTAACGATTGTAGGAGCAGTTAAAATAATAATATTCTATATAAAACAAAAACAAAACTGTAAAACATACTTAATTGCTTTTACTATCATAAGAATTAAATAATTTAATTACAATTAAATCATTTGTCAAATAAACAAAAAGAACACGAAACACTTAACAACAAATTTATAACAAAATATTTCAGAATTTTAGAAACAGGTCTTAATGTAAATTGAAAACAAATCATAAAGACTTTTCAATAACAATCTACTCAGAACTAGTTTAAAAACGTGTATATCGAAAAAATAAATAGTAATAAGATTTACTTTGACAGGCGCGTATGTTGATTAAGCGTTTGGGGGGGGTGGAAATTTTTTTTATTAATGCATATATGAATTGTTTCTTTAATGGCTGGCAAAACTATTATTTATCACAAGAAAAACAATTGGATATTTAAATATCCTTTTTTCCCACTCCGTTTCGTTATTGACTTTAATGATAAAAAAAATAGATTTAAAATGTAAATAGCCAGACATTGGCACTTCATACATTTAATTTTAAATGTATAATGAATCGACAATCAATCAATTTCCTGTGAGGTTGCATATGCAATGAGAAACTTTCGTTTAGATTTATTTATATATGTACATAAATATAATCTTCTGATGATATTTCAAATGAATGAAATGTTTAAGCAAATATGTCTGCTGTGTAGTCTGATATAAAAATAAAATAAATTAAATCATTATTTACTTTTCATTGTTGTCATGTCGGTGATTTGAGTGGTTTTCAGTTACTTCAATGTATGCAAACGACTGTTAATAATTTACAGTTAAGTGTCTAGAAATAGCCTAACATAGACAGCTATTACTTTGGTAAATGTATAGAGATATTTAAATATTTTATGTGGTCAATGCTGTTTAAGCAATAAAATAATTACCAAAAATAAAGCCTACACGTGAAATGTTATATAAGATTTTCATCACAGCAAACCTCAAATTTAACCGTAAATGTAGACTTACAAAATGTCAGCCTTAATGGAAATATACAAACTTGCAAAATCTTATAATTTAATTTATTTTTTCATTTAAATTTACACAGACAGTTCAAAACAGATGTTGTTTGTTCTAGGTTTAACATTAAATTAAATATTTTAATATTTTAAATATTAATTTAATATTAATAATTTATTTTCATTATGTACGTTTCCTTTTAATGTTTAGCAACACTTCCAACCATGCCAGCCATTACATGTTTTTGTTTTTATGTTTTACCACTAATACGGCAACATTGCATAAAACAAAAACCAGAGATGTAGATAAATGTAAGTGTTACCACTAGTTGTATGTAGTGTGATTAAATGTTAGTCAAACTCTTAATTAAAATTATAAAATAATAAAAAAGATATTTAAGGAAAGATTAACTAATTTTTAAGGAAAAACTAAGTGCCCTAATTTGTTGTTATATAGTGTTTCATAAAAAAAAAACTTGATAATTATATATTTAACCAGCATTTGTTATCAATTAGTTTGTTTAAATTTTCTTATATAAGCGAAAATGAGCTAATAAAAAACAAGAGTATTTAGCTGAGCGATAATAAAAAACGTGTATTAAAATTGTATTTATTTATTTTCAATTAAAAAACCTTAAAAGACAAATATTTAAACTAAATCAATTTTTAATCAAAAGAAGACTTAATACAATAATGTCACAACTCAAAATTTACTTTTTTTAATACATTAATTCACACATATCTAACTAATCCAAATAATTTCTCACTACTATATTTTCTAACAAAAAAAAAACTGTTTTGTAATTTTTTGTTAATTGCATTTCTTCTGCACGATCAACAGTTTTTTGCTTCTGGTGAAAATTTAAAAATGTTGAGTTGTAACGTTATTAAATTTAGTGTGCGATATGTGTTTCAGATCTTTTTGATTTGTGGTATTAAATATATTTTTTAAGAAAATAACATTTAATCAATTGTCCTACTTTAATATTCCAACATTAAACTCTATATGCGGTCCACACGGGAATATCTTGTGTTGGCAACAGAATTTGGCCAATAATTGCCAAACATATTGCTCGTATGGTCGGGGGGTGAATTAATTGCAAATAAATACGGCAATGTGTTTACTTGCATATAAGACATATTTAGTACATATAAATGAATTTATTTAAAATTAAAACAAATTATAAATTTTTTTACACTTTCAAATAGCTAAAAAGTATCTACCAAATTTTAAACGTAAAAAATAAATGATAAACAAATATTTTAGCTAATTTTTTTTAATAAAAAGTTAAAAAAATAATTCCAGATTGTCAACACTTTCCTTTTGAAGAAAAATATATATACGGTCAATAATTCGTAATAAACTGTCGGTCCCTTGAAAAAATCTCGTTAATTCGTAAAATTTCCATACATTTTGGTCCCCACGCTAATTCGTAATTTTTTGTTTCTAATAAAATCTTCTTAACCTCTTATAAATCGCAATTGTTTGCTAACTACTACATATAAATCGTAATAATAAAAATAACAGAAACATGAAAACAATGCTAAAAGCTAACAATATAGGAAGTGATGACGACGACGATGATGGGAACAACGAAGTTCCCTTAAAGACGAATAAAGATGCAAAATTGGCAATTAATAAATTGAGATTTTATGTCTCCAATCATACTGTGGACGAAGAAATTTTTAATTCCTTAATAAAAATAGAAAATACATTGGACAACCTCCGTGAGAAAAGTCTGAAAAAATTCATATAACGAATTTTTTTAAAAATTAATTTAAGATTATGTAAATATGTATGTACATTATGTATTTTAAGTTAAGAAAATTATTTTTTCAGTTTTATTTTTATGTTATTGTTTTTTGTTCGCTATTAAAATTACACGTATTTTACGCTAAGTAGTAAATGAATTTGCTATTTTATTTTATGTATGTATTTATTTTGTATTTTATTTTAAACAATTGTTTTTGATGTTTATTTTTATCGTTTTAGTAAATAAATTGAAGAACCCCGTTAATTCGTAGTAATTGTATTCTAACCCCGTTAAATCAAAAACCCCTATAATTCGTAAGAAATGGCCGGTCCTTTGCGATTACGAATTATCGGGATTTGACTGTATTTGAGTTTTTCTTTTTGAAACGACAAACATTTTTAAGCTACAACTACACATTCTAAGAAAAACAAATTCTTTTACTATTTGAAATTCAAGTGTATTAATAAAAATTAAGTTTTTTTTACAAGTTTCAAATAATAGATATTTTTTTCTGTGTTCATTATTGTAAATTATTATTACAACAATTCAACAAGTGCAGCATTACGAAAGGTAAAATACATATGTACATATGTATGTATTTAAATAAAAAAAAAAAAACAAATATCATGTCATATACCTGATTAACTTACTAATAGTGTTGATAATTAGCAAACACATGTTTATTTTTATCTTTATATACTTCTTGTTTTATTTTTTATTTTTTTGCATTTATGACACTAGACGAAAACTGTGATTTTGTTTTTGATGTTCATATAAACTAATTGGTGATAATGAATTTTAATAAACGCTCTAGAAAGCAATGGGTCTCCCAAAAGAATTAAAGTTATAGTTAGATTTTGGTTTATTTAAGTGAAGAAGTTTTATTTTGTTTTTATATCCTTCAACTGTGGTGCACAAGGGTATAGTATATAGCTTTGTCATTCCGTTTGTAATTTCTAAAATTTTCATTTCCGACCCCATAAAGTATATATTTTCTGAAAGCTTATGAATAGAGGAGTCGATTAAGCCCTGACCGTCTGTCCGTGTGTTGGTTGAAATCAACTTTTAGAAGCAACTATATGTTCCTTAGATCTCTATATGGTATCAATCTCTTGGAAATATCCGGGAATGAAACGCTATTTAAATTCAGCACAATCGCCCTATGACTTTCTGAGATATGAGCAAAAAACCACGACCACCTCGTTTTTTTCACAATTACAACAACAACCTACATACATACTGGTTAAAGTAAACGTGGCATCGAATTCCAGCTGAGCCAAAAAAAATTTATTTTATTTAATATATTACTTATATGTTATTATTTTTTTTTCATTTTTTTTAAGTTTTTTAAAAAATTTTTTAAAAAAAAATTTTAAAATATTTTTTTAATTATTTTTTTTTAATTTTTTTTTTGTAATTTTTTTTATTATTTTTTTTTTTATTTTTAATATATTTTTTTTATTATTTTTTTATTTTTATTTTTAATATATTTTTTTTAAGTTAAATTTTTTTTTTTTTTTGGTATGTTTTTTACATGTATGTACGTATTTTATATGAGATGAATGGTGATACAAACAATTGTTATTGCATGACTACACGTTGTGAAGGGTATATAAGATTCGGCACGGCCGAATATAGCACTGTTACTTGTTTTGTAATTATATTGACAAATGAATATATGTAAACGTTATGAAATAACAATTTAATTTAACTGATTAACGATTTATAAGTATGAAAAGTTTGGTGTTTTACTTTTGTGCAATACTGTATATGTACCAAACATTCCAAGAAATTCCATAGGAATTGCAAAATCAGACTTTTTTCGGGTAAAAACAGAGGCGATCATGTTCCTTCGGTCATGTCTCAGCTTGTAACATACCAACAACACTGATTTTCATTAGCAAAATTCTCGAAAGCATTTTTGATAAATTGACACCATTTAAGAGACTAAAGTATACATGGGGTTTAAAAAAAGTTGATTTCAACATACACATGGACAGACGGAAATGCCTAAATCAATTCCTCAGAATATATATACTTTATAGGATCTCAAATGAATATTGTATAAATGGTAAACTCCTGCGTGAAGGGCATAAAACTATTATATATGTGGCAATAAGGAAAAACTGCTTATGTCGTTTTTTTTTTATTATTTTTCAGAAAAGCACTTTAAAATTTTTGAGTTGATTTTTAAAAATTGATTTCCCTTAAAATAAAGACTGTTATGTGAATAAGTTAAAATATGTTATTATTCCAAATGATATAGTTCTTAGAAAAAATATACTCAATTCGTTTTTACGCTATAACTTTCTGTAAAATTAACCAAAATATTTGAATATTTGTTTGAGGTTAGTTTTGAGTTTCGGGGTTGTAATGATGTGATTATCTCAATTTCCGCTTATGTCGGCTTAAGCAGTTTTTCATTTTTGGCACAGATATATTTATTATTTAAGGAAGCAACAAAAACAAGTAAAAGCGCTATATTCGGCCGTGCCGAATCTTATATACCCTTCACAACGTGTAGTCATGCAATAACAGTAAATTCACGTATGTATGTTAAAAAAAACAAAAAAAAATAAAAAATAAAAAAAAATTTAAAAAAAAAAATTTAAAAAAAAAATTAAAAAAAAAAAAATTATTATATACATATATAATATATATAAAACAAAAAAAAAATAAAAAAAAAATTAAAAAAAAAAAATAAAAAAAAATAATAAAAATATATATAATATATTAAATAAAAAATAAAAAAAAAATAAAAAAAAAATTAAAAAAAAAAATTTTAAAAAAATTTAAAAAAAAATTTTTTTGCCTCAGCTGGGATTCGATGCCACGTTTTCTCTAACCAGTATACACGTTTGTATGTATGTATGTTGTTGTTGTAATGTTGTTTTTATGAAAAGAAAATCGAGGTGGTCGTGGGTTTTTGCTCATATCTCAGTTGTTTATGTACCGATGTTTCTGATTTTCAATACCGATCTACTCCCGAATATTTCTGATATTTTAATACCTTACCCGGGTCCAACCTATGTCGGGGGGCTTCAAAAAGTTGATTTCAACATACACACGGACAGACGGTCAGACGGACAGACGGTCAGGGCTTAATCGACTCCTCTATTCATAAGCTTTCAGAAAATATATACTTTATGGGGTCGGAAATGAAAATTGTAGAAATTTCACACGGAATGACAAACCTATATATACCCTTTTTCACTGTGTGAAGGGTATAAAAATACTACAAAGACTATTGTTTGATTCTGCAAAAAGCAAAATTAATTTCTCATCACTGTATGATTGTACTGTTATACCTACAAAATATTTAAAAGGAAATTACAAACAACAAGCATATAGTAACGCTGCAAAGACATACAAAAATAGTGACAAACAGTAAATTACAACGAGGGTTGGATCGTATTGTTAACACTTGTTTGCTTTTACAAACTTGGCATTACTTTACTCATTGTATTGCTGTAAATGGCAGCACTTTTTCCACTAGATTTAAATTATTTTCGTGCCAACAGACATTTTTAACAAATTGAAATTTGGTCATTCTCTCAAGAATATTAATTTTTAATTAAATAACACCAAGACAAAACGCACAGAATATAATTTTCAATAACTTTTCAGGCTCTCGCAACATAATTATTTATTCATAATTTGATTCAAATTTTTAAAACCATTTTGTTATTTACAAAATATCATCTGTTTATTATTTGAGCAATTAAAGAAGTGTCAATTACATTTGCAAATATTCGTGGGGGTGGGGTTGGGGGTGGCTGTAAAATATTAAATAGACCATGTGTTCAAATACTTTTTCATTATTTTCTATTATTGTAGACTTTTTCTAATTGTTGGTTAAATAGTTTAAATAAAAGTATAGTAAAAGTGTGTGGTAATTATTTGTTTGTTTGTAATTTTTAGGGCGTAGATTAATGGTAGTATTATTTAAAAGTTGCTAGAAGGTTGTTTTGTAAAAATGCTTTAATTTCAAAAGTGTGTGTGTGTGTGTTTTTCTCAAATTCATATTATATTTACTGAAATAATTATGGAATATTTAGCAGGTGTGAATTAAATCAATTTTTTATCATCATTTACGCAAAACATTTAAAAAATACAAGAAAATTGAATCAACACACACACATGTATAACAAATGTATAAAAAAATAGTAAAAAATAACATTGATTGTAGTGCTCCGTAATTGTTTTTTTTTTTTTTTTTTTGTAAAAGGCAAATGAGAAGTATTTAGCATTGAAATAATTGTATAATTTTTAACCTGCCATTGTATTTCATAACGTGTAAAAATTGTTACAATTTTTTAAGACAATTTTTTTAGTAAAGTTAAAACAAAATTAAAAAAATATTCCATGCAAAAGAAATAAATTTATTTTTTATTCTGGGAGTAAAAAATACAAAAACTAGTTTTTGATTTTGAAAAAAAAAAACAATTCCCATCTCTGCATAATTCTAATACAACACTTCAAAAACATAAAACAAAATTGCTTTGCTATACAAAATGTTTTAATGGAAACAACCAAGGCATGTTTATCTATATATATAAAAATCAATGTGTGTTTGTATGTTTGTTTGTGCTTTATAAACGGTTAAACGGCTGGACCGGTTTCTTTTTCACAGAATCTTTCTGTATGTCTGGAAGGAACTATAAGCTATACTTTGGTTTGAAAATGTAAGTGGGCGGGGTGTATTAAATATTATATATCACGAAAGTTAATGCAGCTAAAGTCTTCAAATTAAGTACGGTAAACTTCGACATCCACACGAACATTTGGGTAAAAAATGGGCGGACTAACAATAGTAGGCGTGGCCACATGAATTAAATACTAAATTTCGTATATTTGGAAAACGATATCGATTAGAGTACTAAAATTTTGCAAGAGCAACTTTTACACCCAAATAAACATTTCTGGAAAAAATGGTTAAATTAGAAATAGTGGGCGTGGCACCTGTCATATGAATTAAATACAAAAATTCGTATATCTGGGAAGCGATAATAGTTAGAGTACCCAAATTTTGCACGAGAAGCTTTGACATCTATATGACTATTTCGATAAGAAATGGATGCTTTAGTAATAGTGGGCGTGGCACCTGTTATATGAATTAAATACAAAAATTCGTATATCTGGGAAGCGATACTAGTTAGAGTACCTACATTTTGCAAGAGACACTTTGACGTCTATATGATTATTTGAATAAGAAATGGTTGATTTAGTAATAGTAGGCGTGGCACTTGCAAAATAAATATTTTTTTGAACTATAAAATTTTTATTTCATTACGATGGGGGTGGCGAAACACACCGGGTATTAGCAAGTTCATCATATAACCGCAGTTCAGACAGAATTTTTTTGTTTTTATTTTTTTTTTGTATAAAGTTTGACATTTGAAATAAATGAGAGAAGAGAGAGAATTGTTTTTTTATTGGACTTTAACAGCTGAAGTTTGAAATGAATAAAGAAAAATATAATCAGCTGACGAATTAAGGCTACCTGATCAATAAATTTGTTTTGGGAAATTACCAACAACAAGCATACAATAATGTAAACATATACTAAACTAATACCAATATTACATTACAACAGGGTAGTGAATTGTATTGAAATAAAATGATAATGAAAAACTGAATTGCATACAGCATAATAAACAAACATGTACATACATACATACATACATACATACATACATACATACATACATACTTGCACACCTTCTTAACATATGCAAACAAATTGCAAAACTTGAAAAAAAAATAAAAATTAAGCATAAAATTCTAGACTTATTAATATTAATTAATGTCCCTAACCTCCTGTCATAGATTTCTCAACCCACATTTTTACGTATAAATTTTGTTAAACAGTTTATTACATACACATAAACTGTTTAAAAAAATAGTTAGTTGCAATTACAAATTCTCCAAACAGTCACGGTCATCACAACACAACTTTCCTTAACAATTGGTGTGAATTTTTGCACAACTATAATGTTTTCGCAAAACTATTTTCTAAGAAAAAAAACTTTTTCTAAATAAATACCCTTAATTAAGCAAGAACGTTAAAACTATTTTTACTTTAAACAGAAAAGAAAAAATTAAATAGAACTATTTAAATGTAAAGAAAATTGAAAAAAAAAGTTTTAAAAACACAAAAAAAAATATAAATAAAATAACAACGGTTTGACGAAATGCATTTAGAGAAAAATTTTCGAGTTTTTGCTGCATAAAAAATGCATAGTTTTTTAACAACTTTTAATATCTAATAATCACTTTTTTGCAATAAGTAATAAAAGGTGGTTAAATATTAAGGGCCGATGTTGAATGTGAACCACACCTAAACGTCAAGTTTTCTTTCTGCATTTCATTTGACATTTCTCAATTTCCGACTAACTTAATTTGAACCATGAAAAGATACTACGCAATCGAGCAAAGCGTTAAAGTAATTCTGGCTTATAATGAAAATGGGCGTTTAAATCAAAATGCATTTCGTGTACTTCATTATTGTTTTGGTCAACATAATCGTTCAAATTCATCCACAATCGGGAGAATTGTGAAAAATATTTCAATTTTAGCAAAACAGGTCTATATGAATGTGAAAACATCTGTGAATGGCTTCTTAGTTCGTTGAACGGAAAACATTGCTGTTTGTTGCGATAGTGTGGCTAATGAGCAGTCAACATCGACTCATCGTCGTGCCCAACAATTGAACATCAACATTGTCATTGAAAATTTGGACCATCGGATGGAGGTGTACCGCCGAGGTCGCGGCGGCCATTTGGCCGATATTTTGTTCCATACATAATTGAACCATACCAATATAATCGTAATAAAAATAAATGAAAATAATTTCCTACATAATTTGTGTTTTATTGAAAATCAACATCGGCCCTTAAAATTAAACCACCCTATAGTATAAACAAATAAGAGTGCTTAGACCCTTTACCATCATGTACATAAAAAGATATAGTGACCATATCGTAACTTAGCCTATATTTCAGTTAAAATGGTTTACAACATTTAGCTTTATTATTTTTGACCCCATCTATTCGAAGAGTGCCCCCAGAATTGTTTTTGAAAGAAGAAATTAAAAAATTAAATATTTAAATTTAATCTATCCATCTTCTATGTATAAAAAGAAGTGTACACTTTGATGAAACCACTAACTGTGGCAACTGGTCGACCGATTTCAATTTCAGGGTACGTTGGGGATGGTCCGTCGTTGTTTTATGTAAAACTTGCATGAAATTGGCGCAGCAGTAATTAGATTTTTTTTATATTCCCGTACAAATATCAACAAAATGCCCTTCATTTTATATATTTTAATTTTTTATTGTCACTTAAAAAGTTACCAAGCCATGTATCGTAATGTCTTATTTGTACAAATAGAGTGGTTCGCCTTACATACAAAAAAAAATTTCTAGTCTCCCCCTAGGATTAAACACCGGTACACAAAATGTTGTGATCGGACTAAAAATAGCGCTACAGTGAAAAAAATACTAAAAGGGCAGTATTTGTAGGCGTGGCAAAAATATAAAAAAAATGTTTATGGAATTGTTTTGACATTATCTTTAATCCTAGGGAGGTGACTGGCACAATTTTTTTTTTCGAACCACTCTAGTGTACAATGACATTCGGTCTTTCTATTTGGAATGTTGAGCTGAATCTTTTTAGTCGTTGTTTCGATCGTCATTTTTTTCGTGTGCTGACCATTCGGTTTTTCACCTGCTATACACCTGCATTATATAATAGGTATGTGTTATTGTTGTTGTTGAAAAACTCCACGCCCTTCATCAAAATGCACTTAAGGTTGGACTTCGCATCAACACGAAGAAGACAAAGGTCATGAGGATAAACACCAATAACACTAACGCGCTTCTCCTCAATGACACTATTATAGAGGATGTTCACTCCTTTAGCTACACCTTGGCTGCACAATCTCAACAAACAGTGATGCAGACGAAAACGTCGCAAACCGGACAGACAAAACGCGTAAGGCTATATACTCGATGAGGAAAGTTTGGATATCAAATGATCTTTCTCGTGACCTTAAATTAAAAATTTTCAACACCTGCATTAAACCCATCCTCCTTTATGAATGTGAAACCTAAGGCCTGAATAAATGCGCTACAAGGAGGCTCCAATCATTCGCCAACCGTTGTCTAAGCCGTATTATCAGATGCTTCTGGCCAAACACGATCAGTAACTCTGAGCTGCTCCACAAAACCAAACAGATACCAATCCACCAAGACATCTTAAGGCGGCAATTTGGATGGATCGGTCACACGCTTAGATCAACAAATATAATCGCAAACGCCGTTCTGACGTAAAATCCACAAGGTTCCCGCCGACGAGGACGCCCAAAGACAACCTGGCGTACAACAACACTAAGTCAACTATCTTTAGCACAATGTACATGGAATGAAGCTGTACATATAGCTCCTGATCGCCATCGATGGAAATCTCTAATTGAGGCCGTTTGGTCCCAAGCTGGAGAATAGCGGAACATCATCATTGTTGTTGTTGCTGTTATAACGGTACTTTAATGCAAATCATAAAATTTTTGATTCACTAATGACATTCGGTCGGTCGGTCTCTCTCTCTCTCTCTCTTTGTTTTATAGCTGACACAAGAAAGGTTAAAGACAAACCGGAGATACCTTTTCAACCACCTTGAAGGCAAAAGAACGTTTGCCAGGTCAGCTATTATACATATAAAATTAACTCAGTTTAAGATTTTAAAACGCCTGTGAGCCGGTCGACTTGTTTCACTGTTAGGGACCTTAAAGAGAGGACTGTTTTTCTAACAATAAAATGATAATTATTCGACAACACAAAACAATAAAAAAAGATATAATATAGAGAGATTACGGCAGCAAGGAATTAAGGCCATGACTGACTATCAGATTTAGTCGTTCGATATGTCAAAAATTGTATGTGTGTTCAGAAAGTGTGATAGTGTGGAAAAAAAATTCATATGTGCAACAGATTTTTTGACAAGTGTGTCCGATTTGATAATCTTTTGGAAATTTTCATAAAATAGTAGTTTCTGTGCGATCAGAGTTGCTTTTTTGTTTTTGCATCTTTTTTGTATGACAGTGTGGCATCCAATCACACATTTTGTTGCGATTTTCTCATGTAGGACAGAACTCCATCAGATTTTTATTTGACATAATCGCACGACTTTGTAGGATAGTCAGTCATGGCCTTTAGATGTGTTCTGTTCCAAGCATAAGAGTCGTTTTGTTTCTCGCTGGACAATACAAAGTAAGAGTTTAAGAACTTACGTCAATTTTCATTGTAATGAGACAAAGGTCAAGGAGAGAGTTTTTCTCGTTTTTCACTGCAAAAAGTCATTATTATTATAATTTTTTTAAACGCAAGTAACTTCATATCTATTTAACACACAACACAACTTTTCATTTTCCATCTCTGAAAACTGGTCCATAGAGTTTAATTTTAGTGCTGCCAAATCACAAAAAAGATTTAAACGGGTACCTTCGTATAAAGAACGTATTAAGTAAATTATTTGTTGTTATTTTATTTCAGATTTAAGATTTTGCATATAAATTAATTAAGAAATAAAGGGAGAGCAAATTTCAGTTTATAAAGTAAATTGGCTACCCAGTTATTAAATTTTAAGGAGTCAATACTCTTATAACTTTACAAACATTTATTGCTTTCTTAGAAGAACATTTAATTCTAGAACTACACTTTGTGAAAAACTAAACGAATTACTTATACAAATTTTTTCATTGTGTTTTTATGTAACAAAGGATGTTTGAAACTATAAGAGTTATCAAGCGCTATGTTTGGTTCTTATTTTTGAAAAAAGAAATATGTATGGCTTTGTGCTTTGTTGATGGTAATAGCAAATGCAAGACGCAAAGGGAATTGGAGCCCCTTGAATTGAAATGGTAAATCGTTTGAAATCAACGGAATTCGTAGAATAAGAACGTCCTCCCCTTTGAATCTGCCACCGATGATTGTTGCCTCGATTAAATTTAGTGAACAGTTTTTGGTGGTCAATCTGGTTCCGTTGCATAACTTTGGTGCGTTTCAGTTGCGAATAAGAATTACCGGAGATCTAACCTTTAATGTTAGTACATGCGGTGGCACTTCGAGTGGTTGAAATGAATTCAAAAATTCAGTAGGATAATAGACGGCTTGTTCTTTATCCATTACTGTGTCGATCGATTTGTATTTGATTAATTTGCCGGTCAGTTTCAATTGAATTTGCTCATTGAGCAGTAAATATTTTTTGTAAATAACCCGAAAACTCGGATTTTTGAATGCAATATTTCGAAAGTTTTATAATTTTGATATTGGATCATTATTAACACAGGTTTTTTGTAAATATCTTCGGAACTACATAACCGATTTAAGAGTTTGATATCTCGTTTTGAAAAACAAACAACGGTAAAAAAAAAACAAACAAACAAAATAAATATATGTATATGTTATCGGTGCTGCAATATTAAAATTGGATTTTGCCACGCCCCTCCGCCCGCAGACCGAAAATAAAAAATCAGACTTTATAGTGTTACCCGCCAAAGTATTCTGAAGATTTCCTGAAAATTTCATCAAAATCGGTCTAGCCGTTTTGGAGTCCATACGTTACATACATACACACATCCTGTTTTTTATTATACCTATATATATAGATATAGAAGCAGATTTCTGGCTCGGGCGTAGTCTAATGTGGAGGTCAAATTTTCGATGACTTTTTGCAACATTTCTTGTCGTATATCGGCAATAACGCAACGAATGTTGTCCTCCAAGTTGTCAATCGTTTCGGGATTATCGGCGTAGACTAGCGACTTCATATATCCCCACAGAAAATAGTCTAGCGGCGTTAAATATCACGATATCGGAGGCCAATTCACGGGTCCGAAACGTGAAACTATGCGGTTACCAAATGTTTGCTTTAATAAATCAATTTTGAAAGGAGTTGTGTAACATGTTGCTCCGTCTTGTTGGTTGCTCAATTGATGAACGAAAAAGTCCGTCATCATGGTGGTCACCATTGACTGTAACGTTCTGATCAGCATCATTTTGGAAGAAGTACAAACCAATGACTCCACCATAGTTTGCCTACCTCTATAATAAACACCCGGTAAAAGTAAGAACTTATTGGTTAATCCATTATTTGTAAAAAGAATGTATGCACGTTACTTTCTTTATTTTTTCACCCACATCTAAATTGTAAAACAATTATTTCACTTTTTTGACACACTGTCACCAATTTCGAATGCATTTAAGCGTAAAATAATAGTTATTCTAAGTTACTTAATGGATATGTAACGCAATGGACCTTATTGGTCTCCGAGTGTGGGGGTAGGAGGCAGACACTGCTTTCTGCATCCCCCTTTCCTACCTACTTAATGGATAAGTGACAAAAAAGAAATATTCTCCCAAAGGGTTTAAGATTTATGTTACACGATTTTTGGTGGGAATAAAATTATTATTTATTGAAATAGAATATTGAGAGCCTAAAACATTTTCAGAATTTATAAGTGCTTAATATTTTAATTAACATTAATATCAAAAAGAAAAAAAAACAAGCTTACACTTTTTTGCTTTTAAAAAGTGGACATCACTGATTATCTGCAAATGGCAGCTGAGTGAAGTATGGTTGCTGAAACAATAAGTGTTGCCCATTAGCTGCAAAGATTCTAAAAAATCTAAATGTTACAAAATTTTGACTTTTCTAAGAATTTCATACATTTGAATTCTTTTTTTAAATGTAGTGTTTACTTGATTCGTTGTCTGTCTCCAAATAATATAATATTACAACTTATAATTGCTATGAGACAAAAAAAAATAATGCTAATAATGCTAACAACTATTTTTAAGTTCTCCAATAGGATTTTTCCTTTGTATATAATAAAGATTATTAAACTATTATTATAAAACTATTAAAAAAAAAATCAAAACGTTTTGTTTTTGACTGCAAAAGTTCGCACATACCATTAAAACGATGAATGAAAAATAATGAAAATGTTTAAAAAAAAAAAAAAATCCCACACATTTTTCAATGCATTTTATTTAGTTGCAGCAAGTAATTCAAACAAAACGGTTGACTTACTAAAACAATTTCAGTTAAAAACGCATTAACCGTTAAAGAAATAATTTAGCAAATTTTCTTACAAACTCTCATCAAATTGGCTTTATTAAACGATTTGGATATATTTCGCTTTGTTTTTAAAATTTATAAAAATTTTAGAAAATTTTAATTCAACATGCAAATTAATCGCAATAAGCTGTTATTAGTTTCCGGTGGAGTGTTAATTTTTGCCATTTTAAACGGTTGGCTAATATTTCCGAAAATTTTAAAGTTTATTCTTAAGAAACAGGTGAATCTAAAGCCGGGTTCCGATATACGCGAATTATGGGAAAATACACCGTTTCCGTTGCATTTTTACTTTTACGTATTTAATATAACAAATCCGAATGAATTTTTGAACGGCGCTAAACCGAATTTACAGGAAATAGGACCATTTGTTTTTGAGTAGGTTCAAAATTAATTTGGAAAAAGAAATAATTAAAATTGTTAATATATTTTTTTTAAGTGAATGGAAATCTAAATATGATTTAGAAGATAATGAAGAAGAGGATACGGTTACTTATCATATGCGTAATACGTTTATTTTTAATGCCAAAGCCTCATCTCCACTGACGGGAGAGGAGATAGTGACAATGGTACATCCATTAATAGCGGTAAGTGAAGATATTAAACAAGTAAGAGTGTTATATTCCGTTATACCGTTATATATTTAAAAAAAATTTAAGAAAAAAAAATTAAAAAAAATAATTAATATAAATAATAAATATAAAACAAAAAAAAAAATAAAAAAAGAAATTTAAAAAAAAAAAAATAATAATAAAAATATAAATAATATATAAAATAAAAAATAAAAAAATATAAGAACAAAAAAAATGAAAAAAAAAATTTTTTGGCTCAATCGAGGTGGCCGTGATTTTTTGCTCATATCTCAGTTGTTTATGTACCGATGTTTCTGATTTTCAATACCGATCTACTCCCGAATATTTCTGATATTTTAATACGCCACCCGGGTCCAGGCGATATCGGGGGGCTTCAAAAAGTTGATTTCATCATACACACGGACAGACTGACAGAGCTTAATCGACTCCCCTATTCATAAGCTTTCAGAAAATATATACTTTACGGGGTCGGAAATGAAAATTGTAGAAATTTCACACGGAATGACAAACCAATATATACCCTTTTTCACTGTGTGAAGGGTATAAAAATATCTACTTTCCAAACTAAAGACATTATTTTGTATTGTATGAAAATAAAATCGAAGATTAAATTACATAATTGATTAATTCACAAGAAATGCAAAACTAACGTACTGTCAAAATGTCACTAATATTTTAGAATTAATAAAAAGTATTGCATTGTTTATTGTACAAATTTTTTAAACCCTTTTAAAATTTGTAGGAATTACAACAATTCGAAAGTAAAAAACTCATTGTGAAATAAAAAATAATATTAACAATAATGTAAACAATTTTATGTGCGTTTAAATGTTTCATTAACGGCCAGTTTAGACTGTAATACAATAAGTCATAAGACATGTGAAAAATTTGCGAAGAAGAAAACACGGATGAAAATTTGACAATCGGAACGTATTTTTTCATTTTTTAAATCGTTTAAAAAAAATGGAGCATTTTATTAGATCAGGGGTGTATTTTAATAAAATCCTTGGCAAACACATTTAAGGTGTGCTAGTTATTCTACAACAATTACAAAAACAACATGTATTTTTTTTTTTTATTTTGTTACACAGAGTTTCTGTAGTTTTTGTAGAACTACAAACACCACAAATTGTTTTATTCATCCAACACATTCAAAACTTAAAGAAAACGAATAAATTTAAAAATTTTACTTTTGTAAAAAACGCAAAACGCTTTAATTAATTTAAAAGTAGTTACCATTTATTATTATTCTTTGTACTCACAATTATATTTTGTTGTGTTACTCAGATTATTTTTTTTTAAATCATCTTACTTTAATTCTACTTCACCCTAATAGTGTAAACTTCAAAAAAAAAACTTACATTATACCTACTTTTGTCTTCTTCTTCCTGAGTACGGTGCGGAAGTTCATCACATTTTGCTTCTACAAAATATAATTGTAATCTTACGACTTGTATTATAGTTACAACTGGCCTTATATGCCTCCCTAGACTATTTCGTAAAAAAATAAATTCTAGAAGGTTTGTCTAATCATTCCCACACAATACGGCAACACTATTTAAAAAGTGACGGTGTTGTAAATATCTTAAAAGTGGCAAAAAGAAATTAATATAGCAAAGATTTAAAATTAGGCGTAATAGATAATAATAATAATATAATAGTGTTATAATAATATAATAATAATAATATAATAGTGTTTATAAGTGATAACTTTTTGTTCGGATAAACTTTAGACTCTATGAAAGTATAAAAAAGCTGAATATATCCTGTTTTGTATGAAAATTGTTTAAAAATTTCGTAAAATTAAAAATCATTTGTGTTTCATTATTTGTTAAAAATTAATAAAGATCTTGACGAAATCAGCACAATAGCGCCAATTGATAAACATGTCTTTGCCAAAAAAAAAATAATAATTCGAGCCTTTCTTTGCTAAAAGTTGTAAACTATGTTGTTCTTAAGGAACTAACTTTCCTTTAAGAACGTAAAAGTGATCTAAACCACTTAAAGAATGAGATCAGTGAAACCTTAACACACATTTTTAATTCCACCTTTCTTCATGCACAAAAAATATAACTGATTATGATCAAGTTTGCATTTAAAAACTTGTCAAATTATGTGTACAAAATAATAGCATAATCGGATTATTAGTTTGTTTGAAAATGGATTCCGAAGAAAAAGTGCGTGAAAAAATAATAACAATTTTTTTAAAAAATCCCAGTCGTACTTACAAATCTATTGCAAATGAGATAAAGGTGTCACGACAAACAGTTTCGCGTGTGATAAAAGTGTATAACGAACGTCGTAGTATTAAAAGGAAAGCTGGAAGTGGAGCTAAAAAAGGTATAACTGACCCACAGTTAGCTTCAAAGATTGTTAGTCTTCTAAACCAAAATCCCAACCTCTCAAACCGTAAAGCCGCCTTAAAAGCAAACTGTTCCGATTTTTTTGTAAGTAAGGTTAAAAGATATGAAGGCCTTAAGTCCTACAAGGTTCAGAAAGTGCCAGACAGAAATTCGAAGAAAAACTTAGATGCAAAAAGTCGTGCCAAAGAACTGCTTAGAAATTTTATCAACAAATATGAGTGTTGTATTATGGATGATGAGACTTACGTTCTTGCCGACTTTTCTCAGCTCCCAGGGTGGCCGATGGAAGAGGTAATGTCGATGACCAATTTAAGTTCCAAAAAAAGACAAAGTTTCCAAAGAAGTACTTAGTTTGGCAAGCTATATGCACGTGCGGAGAAAGAAGCAGTAAATTTATTACTACTGGGACTATCAACACTGATATTTACATCAAGGAGTGCTTGCAGAAGAGGTTGCTTCCATTCATACGAAAACACAATAAGTCAACATATTTTTGGCCCGACCTAGCGTCGTGTCATTATAGTAAATCTGCAGCAGAATGGTATGAAACAAATAATATAGTGGTAGTGCCAAAAGAAGCAAATCCGCCTAATTGTCTAGAACTAAGGCCCATCGAACGTTACTGGGCTTTAGTCAAAAGAGTGCTGAAGGATACAAAACAAGTTGCTAATACTACTAAAATTTTTTCCCAGAAATGGTCTTATTCCAGCAATAAAGTTACTAAGGATACCATCAAAACCCTCATGGTCTCAATTCCGGAAAAGGTGAAACAGTTCATCAAAAAAAGCTGAATTTTTACAAAAACGCATTAATATTTTAATTTACTGTTATTTTATTGTTAAACCACGCTATTTTCATTAAAATGGATTAATTCGTTTCAATGTTATTGCGTTTTATTCGTGTTAGGGTTTTATCGATCTCATTCTTTATATGTACGTAATTTATAATTTAAAAAAAAAATATTTTTTGTTAAAGAGAACTATACAAAGAACACGGATCGTCGATAGAGTAGAAATCCATTTTATATGGACAACAATAATGCATTTGTCTTTATTATTTATTTATCTAATTTATATTATTTTTGAATACAAAAAAGACATTTAAAATTAAATTTATAAACTTTATTTGTTAATACGAAGCTTTCCATAATTTTTCATAATAAAATATTGCAATTATGTCAAAAATCTTTAAATATTACATTTATTCACACAAAAGTAGCATTTTTGCTCTTACAACACTGTGCAACACTAAAAAAAAAATAGTTTCCCACTGTATAAAAATGGCTGGTTTTACAACAATACCAAATGTAAACAAATGCTTCGATCTATATATATAAAAGTGAAACTCTGTGTGTGTGTGTGTGTGTGTGTGTGTGTGTTAGCTATAGACTCTGAAACTGTAAAACCGATCGGGCTCAAATTTTGGTAAGTTGTTGTACACATACCGGGGAGTGTTTATGAATGAAAAAAGTGGGCGGGGCCACGCCCATAAAAAATTACTTATCAGTTTTAGCTACTTGCACTTGACCGATTTTTCTGAAACTTTGCACACATATCGAGCTCTGATGACTAAATAATTTCGTGATAAAAAATGTGGGCGGGGCCACGCCCATAAAATTTTTTTAATTTTGAGGTACTTGCAATGGACGGATTTTACTGAAACTTTGCACACATATTGGGCTGTCATGACTTTATAATTTCGTGATTAGAAAAGTGGGCAGGGCCACGCCCATAAAAAAAAAGTTATAAGTTTGAGGTACTTGCACTGGACCGATTTTCTAAAACTTTGCACACACACTAAGCTGTCATGACTTTATAATTTCGTGATTAGAAAAGTGGGCAGTGCCACGCCCATAAAAAAAAGTTATCATTTTGAGGTATTTGCACTCGACCGATTTTCTGAAACTTTGAACACATATTGAGCTGTCATGACTTTATAATTTCGTGATTGAAAAAGTGGGCGGGGCCACGCCCATAAAAAATTAGTTATCAGATTTAGCTACTTGCACTGGACCGAATTTTCTGAAACTTTGCAAACATACTGAGCTGTCATGACATTACACTTTCGTCATTGGAAAAGTGGGCAGTGTCACGCCCATTAAAAAACAGGTATCATTTTGAGGTACTTTCACTGAACCGATTTTTCTGAAACTTTGCACACTTATTGAGCTGTCATGACTATACAGTTTCTTAATTAGAAAAGTGGGCAGTGCCACCCTCATAAAGAAAAAGTTATAGTTTTTAGCCTTGCACTTGATATTCGATTAAAATTTAGAATGCGATTAAAATTCATGAAGGGGCGTAGCAACGCGCGCCGGGATTGGCTAGTATAAAATATTAAGTACAATTTTGATATTGCCAGACCAGTATTTTCAACAAGAAGTGTTACAACATTTTTCGATAAAAAAGATTAAGTACAATTTTGATGTTGCCAGACCAGTATTTTTAACAAGAAGTGGTCACAACATTTATTATTAAACGGAAATATGACCTTTTAGTATATATTTAAAAATTAAAATTAGCAATAAATGGAACTTCCATTTTTGCGATTTCAATTAGTGTTTTTGTTAAAAATATTTATTACTTTCATACGCAAATTTAATATTACGCATATTTAGAAAGAAAACATAGCATACAATTTAAAAGAAAATGGCACCGCTAGTAGAAATTACTGATATCAGAATATTTAATATGGTTATTGCTAGTATGCATAGGTATTTATTCCCTACAATGAGTTGTTACGACGAGGAAGGGACGGCACATCTTTTATGAGACTTATTTAGCTCTGTAGATCAAATTAAAATATAAAGGTCAGCGTTTCTTTTCTTAGTTGTTTTACAGTTTACACAAAATAAGGGTTCTTTAATAAGTAAAGCTGGAGTTACATACCATGCATTCTATCCGTTGTTGCTTTTTATGCATTTGTCAAAACGCAGTAATTGTATGTGAAAAGTTACACGACAAAACGCAAAGATTGCATAAACGTATCAACGCAGCAAAGTAGGTTTACTTTTTACTTTTGAAAAGGTGAAAAAATGTCAGCTGTTGTTGATAGCCATGGATGACAAATATTTTTTTTTTTTCAATGTTATCGATAAATTTGTTTGTTTGGTAGATTTATTTTTTCTATTTTTTTTTGTTGGTGTTAAAAAAAAATTTTAATAAAAGAAAAAGCATTCGAAATAAAGTTCACAATTACTTTTAAGAAAAAAATACACAAAAACTAATTTTAAGCACAATTTTTTCATTTCCAAAATTTTTATTCTATTTATCGATAACTGTTATGCGCTGAGTGTCATCTCTGTTTGTTTATTATTGAAAGAAAATAAGTGCAAATGACGTGCTTTTTGTAGGCCCTTGTAGCACAAAATATCATGTACCTAAACGCAATGAATTCCAAAAATTCCCTTAAAATGTCAATTTCACTTTTCAATTTGGCATAATTGTTTTTAGTTAATAAAAATATAAACAGGACAGCTGATCAAAACAAAACAGTTGATGCATAAAACGCATTGTGTGAAAAAGTATCAAACGCAACAACGCATGAATGGATGGTATGTAACTCCAGCTTAATACACTGTAATACTGTCTAATGTCTAGCATTTTGAGTATAGAGTGGTTTTGTTTTGTTGTAAAGGGTATTTAAGTGGTTCTCTTTTGGCAAGCCAATATGCTAACGTCACATTATTTTAAGAAATCAGTTAAAATTTTAGATACGAAAATACTAGTTTAAAGAGAATATTTTTAAATTTTTAAAAAACGTCTATGAAACCTATTAGGTCTCTATCTCAGCCAAGATCAATGTTTCTGAGTTTTAAAATTTTAGATTCATAAAATCAGAAAATTTTAAAATGACAAAAATAACATCTGGTCCTTCTCTATAATGTTTTTTTTAAACTCAACTGGAATTAATTTAATTTAAGAATTCAATGTACATATATTCCAAAACATAAAATATATAAAAAATGCCATAAAAATAAGAAAAAGTTACCGTGAATGTTGTCAAATGTAGAAAGTACAAAAAATACAATAAAAGTGCGAAAAACTACCTATTGTGTCTCCCATATAATTTTCATTCTTAACTTGAATCAATAGTCTTTCATTTCAAAGTTCTAGCTTCATAAACTTATAGGGCCCATACACAACACCATAAAATTGTGCAATCAAGTGTTTGTGCAATTAAGTTTTAAGCACACACTACACCAGCTTGGTGGTATAAAATTCATTTTTTACCAAAAAAAATTGTGCGGAAAAGTTTGTAATGAATAACGAAAAAATTTGTGCTACACTTATTATTACTATTATCCTAAAACGAAAACGAATTAGGAGCAAAAAAACGTGTTTGGGTGAAGAAATGGCTATGAATTGGCATTTATATTTAAAATGTTGTATTTTTTTGATGTTTATGCCTTGAAGATTTAACTTTTATGAGCTAATTTTGTCACACACGACTAAATCATGCTGGTACAATCAAAAAAATATCAAACTATTTTTGATAAAGCCCCATCAGCTGGTACAATCATACCACAACCTCATACACGGTCAATCAGCTGGCACAGTCACTTGATTGCACAATTATTATGGTGTTGTGTATGGACCCTATTAGAAAAACAAAAGGTACCATATAAAAAAGAAAATTTACCTTTTTTACCGCCCATAACATTTTCAGTTTTACCTCGAATCAATAGTCCCTAAATTCAAAATTCTAGTTTCTCAAACATAGAAAGTACAGAAAGTACCATACAATTACGAGAAAAAGTACCTTTTAGGACGCCCATAAAATTTTCTGTCTCACCTGGGATAAATAATCTTTAATTTCAAAATTCTAGCTTCATTAACTTAGAAAATTCCCTAAAGTACCAAAAAACGAGAAAAAGTACCTTTTTTGAATTTCCATTAAAATACACAAATTTGAAGTTCAAGATATTTAAATATCTATTTGATAATAAAATATTTTAATGGACATAATTTAACGAGAGTAAATCTACCCTTTTTTGTATAAAATTAAATATTTTTTAAAAAGTACCAAACTGTTTTCCCGAATTTTGCCCTTTCTAACCTCTTATGAATGTGTTTAAGCTTTTACTAAATTACATAATTTTTTATGTTTGATGAAATCTCTATTACAAATTTTATTCGAATTGGCCCTGTAACTAAGAATTATAAATTTTTTCCACTTTCGGTACTTTTTTTGTCACCCTAAAAATTTTAAAAAATTTTACCTTAATAATTGTCAATATTCTATTAGGCGATAACAACGATCAATTAATGTCCTAATCATTTTCTTTAAAGTACCAAAAAGAGGGAAAATTTTTGCCCCCTACACAAGCGAATTTGCTAAAAGGTACGAAAACCTAAATATTTTCGCGGGTTAACTAATACAATTTTAATTTTTTTTCCTATATTTATGTGTTTAGAAGTTACATTGGGTACCAAAATACAGTTTTTACCCGTTTCTTTTTCTTAGTTGTTGAATATACAAAAAAGTACCAGACACCTCTCACCTAAATTTGTTAGTATATAAGAATACTTTTTCAAGTAAATTTGTTTTATTTTTGGTTAAGCAGATACAAGGTTAACGATTTTACCCCGAATTTCCAAAAATCTTCTTAGTGGATCTATACATCAGATGAGGAACCCACCTGCCCAAATTTCTTGTCTCTAGCTGTTTGCGTTTGGGCTGTGTGTTGATGAATCATTCAGTCACGTTACTCGTTCATATACACATATAAACATACATATGTATAGGTAGATTATAATTAATTTAATAAGAAAAGTAATCATTTTCAAAAACGTTTGCAAATTAACAGTGATAAATAATTGAAGAAAATTACTTAATTATCCATGTTTGTATGTACATATGTATCTTAGTACGTATGCAAAAACAAACTAAGTCAGCTTTGTTTTGAAGGAAACTATGAATTATTTTTGTTAAGCCACCAACCACCCAACCAATTAAATGTTATTTAATTAAATTTCTTTTTGTAATTTTTCCCCTTTTCTAGCCAATTGCTGTGATAGTTTTGCGTGAAAGGGCCGCCATGATGGAATTGATTGTCAAAGCTATAGATATAGTATTTCGTAACCAAAAAGGTGTTATTACTGCACCTTTTATGGACATATTCTTTCGTGGTCTCAATGTCGACTGTTCGTCGGAGGAGTTTGCTTCAAAGGCTTTATGTACGGCCTTCTATACGGGTGAAATAAAGCAAGCGAAACAAGTGAATGATACACACTTTCTATTTTCGTTTATGCAGGCGGTGAGTTGCGTTAGATAAACTTGTAAGCTTTTAACTTACTAATAGATTTTTTTCCTTACAGGCCAATCATTCTGATGCTGGTAAATTTACGGCGTGTAGGGGTGTTAAAAATGTTCATAAAATGGGTAAAATTCTTATGTTTCAAGATGAGCCCGAACAGGATGTTTGGTCGGGAGATGCTTGCAATCAATTTATTGGTACCGATTCAACAGTATTTCCACCATTTCTGCACAAAGACGAGGGTTTGTGGGCTTTTACCCCAGACTTGTGTCGATCGTTGGGTGCACACTATGTTCGCAAGTCTACATATGCCGGTTTGCCAGCCAGCTTTTTTACCTTGGATTTTGGCGATATTAAGGTAAGAACTTCGGAATAAAGAGTACTAAAAATTATATAAAAAAATAGAGTTTAAGACCAATAAAAGTTTTAATGATTTGTGATTTGTTTTTGCCGCCAGAACACTCCCGACTTACATTGTTTTTGCGAAGATCCCGATGATCTGGATACCTGTCCTCCGCAGGGTACTATGAGTATACAAGCCTGTTCGGGTGCACCCATTCTCGCCTCTTTGCCGCATTTCTACAATGCTGACCCCAAACTATTAGACGGTGTTAACGGTTTAAGTCCCAACGAACATGATCATGCCATTTATATAGATTTTGAATTGGTAAGTTTTACAAAAAATTTCCCTGTTTAGTGGATGATGATATTTTGATATTTTCCTTAAACTATTTAACAGATGTCTGGTACTCCTTTGAGAGCTGCCAAACGTTTACAATTTAGCATGGATTTGGAGCCCGTAGAAGCCATTGAACAGGTTAGCAAAATACCGCGAGTGGTATTACCCATGTTTTGGGTAGAGGAGGGGGCAGCCTTAAATAAAACCTATACGAATATGCTTAAATATACTTTATTTTTGTAAGTTGTTTTTTTTTGTAAGGCTTTTAGAAACTATGCTCTTCTAATTTCTTTCTTTTTAGGGGTCTACGTTTTAATGCTGGCTTACGTTGGACCTTGATAACTCTGTCTTTGCTAGGCTTAATGGGCGGCGGTTATTTGTTAATGCAAAAGTCGGATAGCTTGGATATTACTATACCGCCCAAAGACAATAAAGTGTCAAATGTTAAACCAGTCTCAGCGGTCTTAGCTTCAGTGGAACAGAAATCACCATCTCTAACTCAGGCTGATTTAACAAATGAGAAAGTAGAAAAATTTTAATAACAGACAACAGGCCCAATTTATAGCATAGATTTTGGTGCAAAATAAAAAATACATAAAAATCTTAAAATACTTAGTAAATAATAAACATTATTGCATTATTCTGTTTAAAACTTATTATTAAGCCCACAGACACACTGGCTATCTTTCGAACAAAATTTTGCTGTCGTAAAATTAAAAAAATCACCTTAAGCTAGAAATTAAATACGGGCGGAAAATCACATACCAAAAACACAGAAAACTCGAACGTTTGAGTAGAATTCGATTGTTATAAAAAAAAATATTTTTATAGAAATTCCTAACTTGTACAGAAAAAAAAGTAAACATACTTGTAGATATAAGAGAAAAAACCAAATAGACAAGCTGAAATGCTTAATCACATTTAGATTAAATACATACATAAACTTATAACTTATGCATATGCACCTGTATGAAAATGTACACACTGTCGCATTTTCTACTTGGCAACACTGAAATATTACTCTTCGTACCATTTTGTTATTGGGTTTTACAAAACATAATTGTTAAATTCACCAGCTGTCGTAGGTGTTGTACGTCGTAGTAGTTGTGCACATTTTGTTGATAATTTCTACATTAATTTGTTGAACAACACATACAACAATTTTACCTATGCTTATAATGGGTGTCCCAACTAGAACGCAATTTTGAAATTTGGCGCCATTCGAAGTGTAATTGTTTGGCATTTGAACAATTGCTATTGTTTGCTAGTAGAAGGTACGAGGTTAGTAAAAATGGAGCGCTACACGAATGAACAACGCATTCTCATTGTGAAATTGTTTAACCAAAATGGTGAAAGTTTTGCGGCTACAGTTCGCAAATTGCGATCATCCCATTTCCATCTTGATGGCTTCGTCAATAGGCAGAATTGTCGCATTTGGGGTGAGGAAAATCCTCGAGTGATTCACGAGAAGCAAATGCATCCTCAACGTTTCACTGTGTGGTGTGGTTTTTGGGCTGGAGGAATCATTGGACCTTTTTTTATGAAAATGAGGCAGGTCAAGCGCAAACAGTCAATGGTGTTCGGTATCGTGAAATGATAACCAGTTTTTTCTTGCTTAGAATTGAAGAAATTAATATGGAGGGCATGTGGTTTCAACAAGATGGCGCCACATGTCATACAGCCAGAGAAACAATTCAATTGCTGCATCAGTCATTTCCCGGTCGTGTTATTTCGCGTTTTGGAGACCAGAATTGGCCGCCTAGATCGTGTAATTTAACACCTTCAGATTTTTTTCTTTGGGGTTTTTTGAAGTCGATGGTTTACGCGAATAAGCCGACGACGACTCAAGCCTTAAAAGAGGAAATTGGACGCTGCATTAATGAAATACCGCAGCATTTATGCAAAAAGGTCATTGAAAATTTCATTAAAAGTTCGCGTGTGTGCCAGCAAAGCCGCGGCGGCCATCTGCACGATATATTGTTCCATACATAACCTCATTCTGTCTACTTTACGATATAATAAAGTTTCACGATTTTTTTTTTAAATATCTGTGTTTTATTTAAAATATAAAAATTGCGTTCTAGTTGGGACACCCGATAGAATGTCGTATAAGTAGATCATAGGTGGAAAAGTAATTACGATCGCCGTTTTTCTTCAATATGAAGAAGTAAATTTGTTACCTACAGTCCACACCAGCCATCGATTTGTTCGAACAAAGAACAATTTTTTATGCACACATGAATTTGTCTGCACGCAAAGAAAAACAACAATGTCATGGTTACAACATGATCTCGACGGTCCCATTATATTCGCTTTACCAAAACTTGGTTGTCGAAAACAGGTAATAGTTATTTTTGTTTCATTTCATCATATATTTTGTCACGATAATCAGGCATTTGTTTGAATTGTATCATTTAATGTTGTCGTTTAAAAATAGTATGATTTAAGAAAATTAATCCGACAAAAATAACATTATATTCAAAAGCATTAAAAATTACAAATAATCATTAAATAATAGGTGCGACAACAGTATGATTACAAAGCAATCAATCTTTGATTCTTTCAATATTAGTTTAATTTCAATTGTTCTTCTTCTTGCTGAAAAAATTTTTATTATTTTAAAAGTTTGAGATGTCAAAAAAATAAACAACATTTTTGCAAAAATTTAAAATAAACCAGAAAATCTAAAAAAATATTGGTAAAAAAATTGCAATTAAAATGGAGGGTACAATAACTTTATGTATTATGTATTTAACCAACAGCAAAAGACAATAAATTGCCGAAAAATATATCAAAGATTGTCGATTTCAATTGTAGTCATACATATGATTATGGCTTGATACTTCAATTAAACTTAATAATGATAACTGGTAACCATTATATGTTTTAATCACAATCATACAATTCAATCATAGTATGTTGTTCTTCGATTATGATTACCACAAACATGTTTTTTCTTTGCGTGTGGTGTGGACGGCTGTTGTTGATGTTTTGTTATTGTTCAAACAGCGTTGTGAGAACATTTGTTCGAACAACGATGTCTAATAATAAAAGGCATTTTGAATATGAAAGAAAGAGACAACACATAAAAATATCAACAAAATACACTTTATACGTTTTCTCCATGTCAAAGAACATGAAAAATTGTTTGACACTTGCTCTGTCGACGTTTTGTTCTAGTCTGAACAGATTGATGGCTCGTCTAGACGTAAGGTTACGACTCCTACGACAGGTTGTGAATTGAACAACTAAAAAAATGTTCTGTCATATTGGAATTTCTAAGTTTTAGGTGTTGCCAGACTAGACATTAAATCAAAAAATTTATTTTAAAAAATAATGTAAGATATCAAAAGATATAGGTGAAGAATAATTTAAAAATATTCGTAGAAAAATTTTATATCAGAATTTGTATCTACAGTTAACCCTTCCATAACACTGCTCTTTGCAACACTGTTTTACTTTATTACGAAAATACAGTATTAACTCGATTCTTGCATCATAGAAATATTTTTCACTACGCACTCAGTACTTGCGACATCCGAAAATTTTGAACTCGATACTTGCAACATCACTCTTGCGTGCTGCTTTGTTAACGTTTTCTTAGACGAAATACATTTCGGGAAATCCCCGACGTTTTATGCTGCTGATGAAATGTTGTACAAAATTTGAATCAGTTTTAAGCTGAATATTGAGAGGTGCGGTGTCATAATGGCAAAGAAAAAAATTACGTTGCTGACAATTAAAGACAAAGCTGAGATTTTTAAGAAATTAAGTGCTGGATCTTCCACCAATTCCTTAGCCAAAAGTTTTCAAAAGTGCATGGATCAACAATAACTCGTGTTAAAAGAAATGAAAACACCATAAAGAAATTTGTGGCGCATTCTGAATTTGGCCCTGGGAGAAGAAAGACGCTTAGCCCCTGGAGTTTCCAAAAATGGAAAGAGACTAAGAAGCAGTGCAGTACTGAACAAGCGACTTTGTACAAAACAAACAAAAATTTAAAATTTCTTTAATTCCACATAAAATATGTATCTACTGTTATACGAATGCGTTGATCTTAAGTGTTTTGAATTGAAATACATAGTAAACTTAGATTTTAAACAGATGTACATATGTGCCTTTTATTTTTTATGAGAAATTAACACTCGGTACTTGCGACAACCTCGAAGCTTGCACCGAGCCCGGTTTTCATTACGTGCAAGAATAGAGTTTCTACTGTATAACTAACGATACATAGAAATTTCTTGATTTAACGTGTTAACTACATTTGTATTTTGTGCAACATTTACTTACATCATGAATTTCAATAAATTATTGTTCAATAATTAATTAGGTTTTGTCAAACACGTACTTAAAAAAAGAAAAAATATATATTTTTTTTTAAATGCAGACAAATTTAAATCTTTCACACTGACATATTCATACAACACAGATTTTGTCAAAACGATCGATTTTACTAATGTATTTACCGTGTTGTAAGAGGGTTACCTGTAATTAGAATCACGATAATCACGTGTACCTTTTATTTTATAGATTAGTTAAAAAAAAAGGAAAAACATTGATAAGATTATACACTTTTGCGTATAGCCTTAGGCCGCATTTAGACAAGGCAAGTTCACTTGTGAAAGTCTTGTGTTTGTTAAAAGAAAGAATTATGGTGAATGGAAAATGATACTCGCTTAAAATTATACATTCGTACAGAGACATATGACAATCGTGTAAAAAAAGGCATACATTGCTGACACGAAACTTTTCTGTGCGAACGTAAAACGAAGTTTAAAGGCTAGTATATAGTTATGCCCTAATTTTGAAAGTCCATAAGAAGTATGTGTAAAAATAAGTCTAAAATTCAGGTTTAGAAAATTTTCAGGCAACATTTCGTTCAACATAATGCAACTGTAAAGATGTCCATGTGGAATTTTTAAAATACCGGTCTAATAAAGACGTCTGAAACAAAAGTCAATGTCTAGACAATTGTTTGGTAAAGGAAGTTTTGGCGTATTTTTAATTTTTTGCACACTCGTTTTATACCATTGCTTTTGACATTTGTTTGTATACAAACAAAAACTCTCATTACAGGCTATCAATTCTCGTTCTATGAAACTATGAAATGAAAAGTTTTCGTGCCTCATATCTTATGGTGCCACCATAACCTTTGCAATACCAAAACTTTTTCATTTCACTGTTTCAAACAACGAGAATTGAGCCTCTGGTCTGCAAGATTATTTTTCAAAAAGTTAATGATATATCTATATATATAAAAGTGAAACTCTGTCTGTCTGTATGTGTGTGTTAGCTGTAGACTGTAGGCGGGGTTACGCCCATAAAAAATAAGTTATAATTTTTAGCTACTTGCACTAGATCGATTTTTCCGAAACTTTGCACACATATTGATCTGTCATGACTATACAGTTACGTGGTTAGAAAAGTGGGCAGTGCCACACCCATAAAAAATGCATTTTTATTCATTAAGGGGCCTAGCAACGCTCACCGGGCTTCGCTAGTTTTAATATAAAAGAAGTAAGAATGTTATTTTCGGCCGTGCTGAATCTAATAATACCCTTCATTACATCGTAGCTTAGCCAAGATTACACATTTAATGTTATACGCCCTTTTGCTTTATTATTTCCTATGCGATCTTTTATTTTTACAAACTTAGTTATTTTCTACTAGTCAAGACTTTTCATTTGATACCCATATCGATAAGGTTGAGAAAACAATTATGCGCCATTTTGTTAGAACGCCATCTTGGATTGCAGCTTGTTCATAATTTACTGTATTCTGCTGGTCAAGCCCTTACCTTTGATACCAATATTGTGAGACTTAAAGGGGACAAAGCCGTAATTACTATATTTGATCCATATATACGCCCTTTAATTGCGGACGCCATCTTTAAATTTTAATTTTTTCATAGTTTATTGTATTTTAATGGTCAAGCTCTTTCATTTGATACCAATATTGAGAAAGTTAAAGTGGCTACAGTTTTAATTACTAGATTTTATCCAAATATAAGAATTTATTGTACGCCATTTTGTAGTGGCGGCCATCATGAATTTTAATTATTTTTAAAGTATATTATATTATGCTACTCAAGTCTTTAGTCAAATCCTTTCTTTTAATACCGCTTATCCAGAAGCTGAAAATTATATCGATTTTCGTTTGCAAATTTAAGGAAGAACACCGAAGGAAGTTATATTTTTTTGCTTATATCTCAATTAGTTTCTACTCGATTTGTTAATTTTGCTCAGTAATAGTTTACGAGACGACGACTCGTATTTTTTGTGTCTTTAGCGTGTCCAAAAATTAATTATTATGAGCTTAAGTAACTTGACATATTTATCAAAACTATAGTTTTTGAAAAATTATTTTTGCCTATAACTTTGCCGATTAGTGATTGATGATTGACGAATAGCCCTACAGTGATATCATATATAGAAATAGTAGCAAAGGTGGTGTCTGGAATTATCCTACGTCTGAAAAATTTTGATTTTTATGGTAAAAATGTGGTAAAACAAAAAAACAGAGGAAGTCGTGTTCATTTGCTCATATCTCCGAAAGTTATTAGGCGAACGTACTGGATTTCAATAGCGATTAATTTCCGGATATTTTCATGTGGTGTCTTCTAAAAGTTGACTTCAACCAACACACGGTGCTGCGAATTTAATTCTTTATTTTGTAACCGTTAAATAGAATTTAATTTACCTGTGCATGATTTGTTTTAAGTTGACCATTAGTGAAATGTTCCTATGGCAACTCTCAACTTAATTCCAGAGCATACGCCGAAGAAGATAAGAGTTAAGAAAGTTTTTTTGTTTATCTTTATGTTTTTTACACTAAAATCGTATTATTTTAGACAACAAAACAAATCCGACAAAGTATTGCTCTACTCAAACTGAAATTTGAACACTAAGTTGCTGCCGCAACACACGGACAAACGGATATTACTCAATCAACTCCCCTCGTCCCCCTTAAAATATATACTTTATGGGATCGAAAATGAATATTGTAGAAATTACAAGCGTAATGATAAAGCTATAAATACCGGTTAAGGTCATACAAATTGGGAAACTTAAACAAAATTGCACAAGTAAACTTGCCTTGTGTAAATAGGTTCTAAGTATTAGTTTTGTCTATATCTAAGTTTAAAGAATTTATTTTTAAAAGTTTGAAAAATCTTTTAAATTAAAACAAGTGACAGAAAGGAAATCATAAATGTTAAAACAGATTATATAAAATATATTTATTTGCTTGATTTTAAATACTAGAATCGCTTTTAAATTATTGATAAACTACAATATGCAATTGATATACATATCAAATGTGAAATAAACAAACTTTGCGTCAATACAGTTTAAATTCTTTTGAGGAATTTATTTTTTAAGCTTAATTTGCATTAATTTATTTACTTGTTGCTTGGCTATTTATTGCTTACAAACATTTCGTTTGTTTTCTGTTTTCTGTTTTTTTTTTTAATTTTTTTGTTACAAAATTATAATTGATTTTCAATTGAATATGCATGACTTCATTTAGGCATAGACATTATTATTGTGTTTGTATTTGTCTTGTGCGCGTTTCGTTTCTTTTGTCATTTTACCGTAAATAAAATAAAAACAACAATCTATATATATAAAAGTGAAACTCTGTGTGTGTGTGTGTGTGTGTGTGTGTGTGTGTGTGTGTTAGCTATAGACTCTGAAACTGCAAAACCGATCGGGCTCAAACTTTGGTAAGTTGTTGTACACATACCGGGGAGTGTTTATGGATGAAAAAAAGTGGGCGGGGCCACGCCCATAAAAAATTAGTTATCAGTTTTAGCTACTTGCACTTGACCGATTTTTCTGAAACTTTGCACACATATCGAGCTGTCATGACTAAATAATTTCGTGATAAGAAAAGTGGGCGGGGCCACGCCCCTAAAAAAATTTTAATTTTGAGGTACTTGCACTGGACCGATTTTTCTGAAACTTTGCACACATATTAAGCTGTCGTGACTTTATAATTTTGTGATTAAAAAAGTGGGCGGGGCCACGCCCATAAAAAAAGGGTACAATTTTGAGGTACTTGCACCAGACCGATTTTTCTGAAACTTTGCACACATATTGAGCTGTCATGACTAAATAATTTTGTGATTAGAAAAGTGGGCAGTGCCACGCCTATAAAAAAAATGTATAATTTTGAGGCACTTGCACTTGACCGATTATTCTGAAACTTTGCACACATATTGAGCTGTTATGACTTTACAATTTCGTGATTAGAAAAGTGGGCAGTGCCACGCCTATAAAAAAAATGTATAATTTTGAGGTACTTGCACTGGTCCGATTCTTCTGAAACTTTGCACACATATTGAGCTGTTATGACTTTACAATTTCGCGACTAGAAAAGTGGGCAATGCCACGCCCATAAAAAAATTATAATTTTGAGGTTTTTGCACTTGATATTCAATTAAAATTCAGAATGCATTTCGATTCATTAAGGGGCGTAGCAACGCGCGCCGGGTTTGGCTAGTAATAAATAAACAAGAAATATGTTTTAGTGCCACAAGTAAAAAAGAAGAAGAGGAAGTGTACAATGAATGAGTGTATAACAAGCTCAACAAGATGTTATGTTTGTTTACTGTAAAGAAATTGTATTTTTCTAGATTTAACCCATATTTAGTGGATTATTTATAACAAGTGGGGAAATGTTAATGGTCTTTTAAATTTAATACTGAAATATGTCTTAAAATGTATAACCAAATAGTTTAATGAAACCAGGAATATCAAAAAAGAAAATATACCAGCAAGGTTGCCATATTTGCTATGAAGGCATTGGCATCATACTGCCATATACTACTGCCATAATTGCAAAGAATATCTCCCAAACAGAATTTTAATATATCATTAGAGACAAGTAGAAATTTAATTCAAGGTCTTAGTTTTTTTATTACAAAAACGGTTAAAAATTTTACTAATAACTAATAACAATTTAATTTAATATTTTCACTATTTGCTGTTATAATTAATTTTTCAAAAAATAAATTTTTTAATATTGTAAATAATATATTACTTTGTTATTTATCAGTCGATATCTTTACAAGTGTATGATAACACAAGGGTACAATGTTTTTGTTGATAAAGAACTAAATGTTGTTTTTAAGGTTATTTGGAATGCTGAATCCAAATCTGCACTTGTTTTTTTTTCTATCAGCTCGACTTTTCGCTATATACCGTTATGTCCAAAATTAAGACACTTCCACTACACATATTGGAATAACTTGAAAACGGTTTACCCTATTCAGTTAAAAAAAAAAACAAAACTCGTCAATAATATTATCTTTAAGTCGTGCTTACATTGGTTTAAATTTGCTCAGTATTTTCAGATGTATCGGGTAAGTTGTGGCAGAAAAACCTTTTTTTTAAATTTCAACAATTTTGTTTTTTTTTAAACTTCTTAAAAAAATAAAGAATGTCAAGAGCTCGTTATTTTTTTGCGAGGGTAAAGCCAAATATGTTCCGAACAAAAAGAGAGTTCAAAACGATATACAACTTAAAATTTTATTTATTTTTTTATTTATTTTTATTTATTTTTTAAGACACTATCTACTGTGCAACTGTATATTTAGCGATTTGTAACACTAAATAAACGTTTTTTCCTTCTCTTAATTGTGAATAAAAGCGAAACGCGTTTATCGATTTTTATGACCGATGTCTCATTTTGTTCATAGGTTATGTGGCTTTACGCGAAAATAATACAATACTTTACACTTTTTTTCATGTTGGAGTTTTTATGATTTTTTTTTTTTTTTAATAAAAATTAAATTTTTTTATTTTTTACTTTAACAACCATTTTTCAGTCATTTTTTTTGTGATTTTCAAAAGTCTTATTATTTTTTTTTACAGGTAACAATTACATTAAAAAAAAAACACAATTTTGAAAATCGCTTAATGAGAAGTGAAGTTATGATTTCTTGAACTTTGGAAAAAAGTCAGAAATACGATTAGTACCTGTAACTTAAAAATGCGAGCTGATAGAGAAAAACGAAGATTAGATTTGAAATCAGCGACCTTAAATAAGTAGAAAATTGCAATAAAGTTTCAGTCAACACAAAAAAAGTTTAATTTTGTTCCCTTGTGTAATAATTGCTGGATTTTTTTTTACCATAAGCTTTAAAATAACTAACAAGTTTTATACATGCATGTATACGTTTAGGGGAGATATTCCAACAGAGCACCACTACGATTGCAGGTCCTTTTTCGACCTAATTCTCTCCATTTCTTCCATCATTAAGTCCCGCGCCAAAACAGGCTTTTGCTCTAGAATATAAGAAATGACGACTTGTAATTTCCGACAATTCTCAATTCTCTGCATTTTAGTCTGACGTCTCCTACAAAAAATCTGAGAACCCCTGCCACGAGGCTCTTTCAACTTCATACAAGCCTGCCTGCAAGTGGTGACCTTCATTCACCTTTGCAGTTTTATAGAGTTTGAGCTCTGGATAACAGAATATTGCCACAAGTCCCCTTTTAGCAAGTTCGTCTGGCGCTAAATTCCCACTTAACTTACAACTTAAATTCCCTTAACTTACAACAGTGTCATCTCATTTGTAGAAGCCTATTAAGCCTGAATATACACTTAAGCACTAAAGAGCAGTTCATATCCATTCTCTGCACGCGTTTTATAACCTGATAGACGAACATGTACTCTCCCAGACTCAAGGTATAAAATAAGACTGACTCAAGTGAGTATACATTAGCACCTACCCTCCCATCTTTAAAGTACCCATTAGTAAAGATACTGATGGCACTATCTTTGCACGATGAGTGCATTCATTCGCTATGAGCGGGCACTTTTACTTAACTCATGTGCTCTATCGGCACCTGAGTCTTCCTACGCTCTTAATTAACGAGGTCTAGGATTATTTTATGCCCCAGGTTCTACTTAAAGTGATATCGTGCATCTTGATCTTGCAGCCGTTTTCCCTATAAATAAATGCAACGGCAGCAATCCTAGCATTACCTCCAATGTTTACACAAGCAAGCAATCCTCTCGACCCCATCCAACTTCCGCCTACTCTTTACCCTGAGAGGCCTTAATCAACCAGAAAACAAATGCAGAAGTGATAGTTGTTTTCACCATTGGAAACAGGAACAGGAGTTTTTTTTTAAGAAAATAGGGCAAATCTGTTTGAAATTTCAGCTCTAGTTGACATTAATTTTTTTACCAAGGCATAGACAGCTCACACATGCACAAATTGAAGTTTGTAAACTCTTAGTTTGTTGGTGAGAGAGAAAGACAGAATAGAGGAAGTACAGTTATTTGGGCTCGCAAATTTCTTAGTATGAATCAGAAAAACATTCAACTTTTCACAAAAATTTTTGTTTTTTGACATTTGTTTGACGTCATCAAAGACCCTAACTGTGTTTGATGCACAAACTGTTTGAAGTAAAGGGGTTTATCTACGAGGTATTATTTCACGATAAAAGTTAACTCAGGTATTAGGGTAGGTTAGGTTAGGTAGAACAGGCAGCTGGGTCCATTGTATTGATCCCTTTGTGATACCTGAATAGAAAAGTAAGAATAGAATAGAAAAGAGAGAAGAGAAGCAGACAAGTCCAAAGTCTTTGGCGGGAATCGAACCCGCAACCCCCAAACTAGCACACTGACTGACTAGTCCACCGGGGCACCCAGGTATTAGGGTGCCTGCATAATTTTTTTTTTTTTAATCTATTTAATGAAATTTGAGCCTATTCTGTATACTAACATGTTCATGAACATGAGGAGTTTGCATACCTCATGATAACAGTTTTGCAGTTGTAATCACTGCAGAATACTGCTTAGTGTTGCATAAAAGTTGGGCGGAAAAGTAGTTTTTAGTGGATCTTATATTGATAAAAACTGAGTATGACTACGAGAAACGTTAACAATATTATTTAGGTAAAGGTCATTAAAAATAAAAAATTTAAAAAGATAACATGGAAAGCTGATAATATTGTTTTATTCAAAATACCTAACGTCTTTAAATAAAATCTTTACAAACAATATTTTTAAATATTTAATAAACTTTAAAATTAAGAGTAAAATAAAATGAGACGCATTCATGTTATTACAATGTATAACAAAATACAATTATTTTCAATTTGATAAAAATACTTTTTTAATTGCCATAATAAAAATTAATGATCTCATAATGTGATGTGTGTGAAGATAAATACGCCTAGTTAAATACGTTTTTAGTGATAGAAAAAAAAATATCGCATGCGATAAAAAACTTTTTAATACGTAAAATTAACAATTTTGCACTAATTTTTGTGTGTTTAAACATTAAAAATTAATATTCGTAGTGCAAATGAATAATACAATAAACTTTTAGTAAAATTATTCTTTTTTTTTGTATTTTTTTTGTCCTCAAGCAAATTGTTCATACATGAGTCCTTTTAGGGATTTAATTAGTACAATCATATATTACCATCTCAATAAATTAAACCTAGTGGAAATTGAAGGAAACTTCCTATGCTATTAAACCATATTTATACTTTTTCCCAATTGTATTTGTGAATATTTTTATAAAGTTTTTAAAATTTGACTTAGTGCAAATTTTCTACTATATGAGGTCTTGGAGGGATGTGGTCAGTATGACCATATCTTAACATCTCAATGAATTAAACCTAGTGGAAATTGAAGGTAACTACCTATGCTATTAAACCACATTTATACTTTTTCCCAATTGTATTTGTGAATATTTTTATATAATTTTTAAAATTTGACTTAGTGCAAATTGTCTACTATATGAGGTCTTGGAGGGATGTGGTCAGTATGACCATATCTTAACATCTCAATTAATTAAACCTAGTGGAAATTGAAGGTAACTACCTATGCTATTAAACCACATTTATACTTTTTCCCAATTGTATTTGTGAATATTTTTATATAATTTTTAAAATTTGACTTAGTGCAAATTGTCTACTATATGAGGTCTTGGAGGGATGTGGTCAGTATGACCATATCTTAACATCTCAATGAATTAAACCTAGTGGAAATTGAAGGTAACTACCTGTGCTATTAAACCACATTTATACTTTTTCCCAATTGTATTTGTGAATATTTTTATAAAGTTTTTAAAATTTGACTTAGTGCAAATTTTCTACTATATGAGGTCTTGGAGGGATGTGGTCAGTATGACCATATCTTAACATCTCAATGAATTAAACCTAGTGGAAATTGAAGGTAACTACCTGTGCTATTAAACCACATTTATACTTTTTCCCAATTGTATTTGTGAATATTTTTATATAATTTTTAAAATTTGACTTAGTGCAAATTGTCTACTATATGAGGTCTTGGAGGGATGTGGTCAGTATGACCATATCTTAACATCTCAATGAATTAAACCTAGTGGAAATTGAAGGTAACTACCTGTGCTATTAAACCACATTTATACTTTTTCCCAATTGTATTTGTGAATATTTTTATATAATTTTTAAAATTTGACTTAGTGCAAATTGTCTACTATATGAGGTCTTGGAGGGATGTGGTCAGTATGACCATATCTTAACATCTCAATGAATTAAACCTAGTGGAAATTGAAGGTAACTACCTGTGCTATTAAACCACATTTATACTTTTTCCCAATTGTATTTGTGAATATTTTTATATAATTTTTAAAATTTGACTTAGTGCAAATTGTCTACTATATGAGGTCTTGGAGGGATGTGGTCAGTATGACCATATCTTAACATCTCAATTAATTAAACCTAGTGGAAATTGAAGGTAACTACCTATGCTATTAAACCACATTTATACTTTTTCCCAATTGTATTTGTGAATATTTTTATAAAGTTTTTAAAATTTGACTTAGTGCAAATTTTCTACTATATGAGCTCTTGGAGGGATGTGGTCAGTATGACCATATCTTAACATCTCAATGAATTAAACCTAGTGGAAATTGAAGGTAACTACCTATGATATTAAACCACATTTATACTTTTTCCCAATTGTATTTGTGAATATTTTTATAAAGTTTTTAAAATTTGACTTAGTGCAAATTTTCTACTATATGAGGTCTTGGAGGGATGTGGTCAGTATGACCATATCTTAACATCTCAATTAATTAAACCTAGTGGAAATTGAAGGTAACTACCTATGCTATTAAACCACATTTATACTTTTTCCCAATTGTATTTGTGAATATTTTTATAAAGTTTTTAAAATTTGACTTAGTGCAAATTTTCTACTATATGAGGTCTTGGAGGGATGTGGTCAGTATGACCATATCTTAACATCTCAATGAATTAAACCTAGTGGAAATTGAAGGTAACTACCTATGCTATTAAACCACATTTATACTTTTTCCCAATTGTATTTGTGAATATTTTTATATAATTTTTAAAATTTGACTTAGTGCAAATTGTCTACTATATGAGGTCTTGGAGGGATGTGGTCAGTATGACCATATCTTAACATCTCAATGAATTAAACCTAGTGGAAATTGAAGGTAACTACCTGTGCTATTAAACCACATTTATACTTTTTCCCAATTGTATTTGTGAATATTTTTATATAATTTTCAAAATTTGACTTAGTGCAAATTGTCTACTATATGAGGTCTTGGAGGGATGTGGTCAGTATGACCATATCTTAACATCTCAATGAATTAAACCTAGTGGAAATTGAAGGTAACTACCTATGCTATTAAACCACATTTATACTTTTTCCCAATTGTATTTGTGAATATTTTTATAAAGTTTTTAAAATTTGACTTAGTGCAAATTTTCTACTATATGAGCTCTTGGAGGGATGTGGTCAGTATGACCATATCTTAACATCTCAATGAATTAAACCTAGTGGAAATTGAAGGTAACTACCTATGCTATTAAACCACATTTATACTTTTTCCCAATTGTATTTGTGAATATTTTTATATAATTTTCAAAATTTGACTTAGTGCAAATTGTCTACTATATGAGGTCTTGGAGGGATGTGGTCAGTATGACCATATCTTAACATCTCAATTAATTAAACCTAGTGGAAATTGAAGGTAACTACCTATGCTATTAAACCACATTTATACTTTTTCCCAATTGTATTTGTGAATATTTTTATATAATTTTTAAAATTTGACTTAGTGCAAATTGTCTACTATATGAGGTCTTGGAGGGATGTGGTCAGTATGACCATATCTTAACATCTCAATTAATTAAACCTAGTGGAAATTGAAGGTAACTACCTATGCTATTAAACCACATTTATACTTTTTCCCAATTGTATTTGTGAATATTTTTATAAAGTTTTTAAAATTTGACTTAGTGCAAATTTTCTACTATATGAGCTCTTGGAGGGATGTGGTCAGTATGACCATATCTTAACATCTCAATGAATTAAACCTAGTGGAAATTGAAGGTAACTACCTATGATATTAAACCACATTTATACTTTTTCCCAATTGTATTTGTGAATATTTTTATAAAGTTTTTAAAATTTGACTTAGTGCAAATTTTCTACTATATGAGGTCTTGGAGGGATGTGGTCAGTATGACCATATCTTAACATCTCAATTAATTAAACCTAGTGGAAATTGAAGGTAACTACCTATGCTATTAAACCACATTTATACTTTTTCCCAATTGTATTTGTGAATATTTTTATAAAGTTTTTAAAATTTGACTTAGTGCAAATTTTCTACTATATGAGGTCTTGGAGGGATGTGGTCAGTATGACCATATCTTAACATCTCAATGAATTAAACCTAGTGGAAATTGAAGGTAACTACCTATGCTATTAAACCACATTTATACTTTTTCCCAATTGTATTTGTGAATATTTTTATATAATTTTTAAAATTTGACTTAGTGCAAATTGTCTACTATATGAGGTCTTGGAGGGATGTGGTCAGTATGACCATATCTTAACATCTCAATGAATTAAACCTAGTGGAAATTGAAGGTAACTACCTGTGCTATTAAACCACATTTATACTTTTTCCCAATTGTATTTGTGAATATTTTTATATAATTTTCAAAATTTGACTTAGTGCAAATTGTCTACTATATGAGGTCTTGGAGGGATGTGGTCAGTATGACCATATCTTAACATCTCAATTAATTAAACCTAGTGGAAATTGAAGGTAACTACCTATGCTATTAAACCACATTTATACTTTTTCCCAATTGTATTTGTGAATATTTTTATAAAGTTTTTAAAATTTGACTTAGTGCAAATTTTCTACTATATGAGCTCTTGGAGGGATGTGGTCAGTATGACCATATCTTAACATCTCAATGAATTAAACCTAGTGGAAATTGAAGGTAACTACCTATGCTATTAAACCACATTTATACTTTTTCCCAATTGTATTTGTGAATATTTTTATAAAGTTTTTAAAATTTGACTTAGTGCAAATTTTCTACTATATGAGGTCTTGGAGGGATGTGGTCAGTATGACCATATCTTAACATCTCAATGAATTAAACCTAGTGGAAATTGAAGGTAACTACCTATGCTATTAAACCACATTTATACTTTTTCCCAATTGTATTTGTGAATATTTTTATATAATTTTTAAAATTTGACTTAGTGCAAATTGTCTACTATATGAGGTCTTGGAGGGATGTGGTCAGTATGACCATATCTTAACATCTCAATTAATTAAACCTAGTGGAAATTGAAGGTAACTACCTATGCTATTAAACCACATTTATACTTTTTCCCAATTGTATTTGTGAATATTTTTATAAAGTTTTTAAAATTTGACTTAGTGCAAATTTTCTACTATATGAGCTCTTGGAGGGATGTGGTCAGTATGACCATATCTTAACATCTCAATGAATTAAACCTAGTGGAAATTGAAGGTAACTACCTATGATATTAAACCACATTTATACTTTTTCCCAATTGTATTTGTGAATATTTTTATAAAGTTTTTAAAATTTGACTTAGTGCAAATTTTCTACTATATGAGCTCTTGGAGGGATGTGGTCAGTATGACCATATCTTAACATCTCAATTAATTAAACCTAGTGGAAATTGAAGGTAACTACCTATGCTATTAAACCACATTTATACTTTTTCCCAATTGTATTTGTGAATATTTTTATAAAGTTTTTAAAATTTGACTTAGTGCAAATTTTCTACTATATGAGGTCTTGGAGGGATGTGGTCAGTATGACCATATCTTAACATCTCAATGAATTAAACCTAGTGGAAATTGAAGGTAACTACCTATGCTATTAAACCACATTTATACTTTTTCCCAATTGTATTTGTGAATATTTTTATATAATTTTTAAAATTTGACTTAGTGCAAATTGTCTACTATATGAGGTCTTGGAGGGATGTGGTCAGTATGACCATATCTTAACATCTCAATGAATTAAACCTAGTGGAAATTGAAGGTAACTACCTGTGCTATTAAACCACATTTATACTTTTTCCCAATTGTATTTGTGAATATTTTTATATAATTTTCAAAATTTGACTTAGTGCAAATTGTCTACTATATGAGGTCTTGGAGGGATGTGGTCAGTATGACCATATCTTAACATCTCAATTAATTAAACCTAGTGGAAATTGAAGGTAACTACCTATGCTATTAAACCACATTTATACTTTTTCCCAATTGTATTTGTGAATATTTTTATAAAGTTTTTAAAATTTGACTTAGTGCAAATTTTCTACTATATGAGCTCTTGGAGGGATGTGGTCAGTATGACCATATCTTAACATCTCAATGAATTAAACCTAGTGGAAATTGAAGGTAACTACCTATGCTATTAAACCAAATTTTAAAAACTTTATAAAAATATTCACAAATACAATTGGGAAAAAGTATAAATGTGGTTTAATAGCACAGGTAGTTACCTTCAATTTCCACTAGGTTTAATTCATTGAGATGTTAAGATATGGTCATACTGACCACATCCCTCCAAGACCTCATATAGTAGAAAATTTGCACTAAGTCAAATTTTAAAAACTTTATAAAAATATTCACAAATACAATTGGGAAAAAGTATAAATGTGGTTTAATAGCACAGGTAGTTACCTTCAATTTCCACTAGGTTTAATTCATTGAGATGTTAAGATATGGTCATACTGACCACATCCCTCCAAGACCTCATATAGTAGAAAATTTGCACTAAGTCAAATTTTAAAAACTTTATAAAAATATTCACAAATACAATTGGGAAAAAGTATAAATGTGGTTTAATAGCATAGGTAGTTACCTTCAATTTCCACTAGGTTTAATTCATTGAGATGTTAAGATATGGTCATACTGACCACATCCCTCCAAGACCTCATATAGTAGAAAATTTGCACTAAGTCAAATTTTAAAAACTTTATAAAAATATTCACAAATACAATTGGGAAAAAGTATAAATGTGGTTTAATAGCATAGGTAGTTACCTTCAATTTCCACTAGGTTTAATTAATTGAGATGTTAAGATATGGTCATACTGACCACATCCCTCCAAGACCTCATATAGTAGACAATTTGCACTAAGTCAAATTTTAAAAATTATATAAAAATATTCACAAATACAATTGGGAAAAAGTATAAATGTGGTTTAATAGCACAGGTAGTTACCTTCAATTTCCACTAGGTTTAATTCATTGAGATGTTAAGATATGGTCATACTGACCACATCCCTCCAAGACCTCATATAGTAGACAATTTGCACTAAGTCAAATTTTAAAAATTATATAAAAATATTCACAAATACAATTGGGAAAAAGTATAAATGTGGTTTAATAGCATAGGTAGTTACCTTCAATTTCCACTAGGTTTAATTAATTGAGATGTTAAGATATGGTCATACTGACCACATCCCTCCAAGACCTCATATAGTAGACAATTTGCACTAAGTCAAATTTTAAAAATTATATAAAAATATTCACAAATACAATTGGGAAAAAGTATAAATGTGGTTTAATAGCACAGGTAGTTACCTTCAATTTCCACTAGGTTTAATTCATTGAGATGTTAAGATATGGTCATACTGACCACATCCCTCCAAGACCTCATATAGTAGACAATTTGCACTAAGTCAAATTTTAAAAATTATATAAAAATATTCACAAATACAATTCGGAAAAAGTATAAATGTGGTTTAATAGCATAGGTAGTTACCTTCAATTTCCACTAGGTTTAATTAATTGAGATGTTAAGATATGGTCATACTGACCACATCCCTCCAAGACCTCATATAGTAGACAATTTGCACTAAGTCAAATTTTAAAAATTATATAAAAATATTCACAAATACAATTGGGAAAAAGTATAAATGTGGTTTAATAGCACAGGTAGTTACCTTCAATTTCCACTAGGTTTAATTCATTGAGATGTTAAGATATGGTCATACTGACCACATCCCTCCAAGACCTCATATAGTAGACAATTTGCACTAAGTCAAATTTTAAAAATTATATAAAAATATTCACAAATACAATTGGGAAAAAGTATAAATGTGGTTTAATAGCACAGGTAGTTACCTTCAATTTCCACTAGGTTTAATTCATTGAGATGTTAAGATATGGTCATACTGACCACATCCCTCCAAGACCTCATATAGTAGAAAATTTACACTAAGTCAAATTTTAAAAACTTTATAAAAATATTCACAAATACAATTGGGAAAAAGTATAAATGTGGTTTAATAGCATAGGTAATTACCTTCAATTTCCACTAGGTTTAATTCATTGAGATGTTAAGATATGGTCATACTGACCACATCCCTCCAAGACCTCATATAGTAGAAAATTTTCACTAAGTCAAATTTTAAAAACTTTATAAAAATATTCACAAATACAATTCGGAAAAAGTATAAATGTGGTTTAATAGCACAGGTAGTTACCTTCAATTTCCACTAGGTTTAATTCATTGAGATGTTAAGATATGGTCATACTGACCACATCCCTCCAAGACCTCATATAGTAGACAATTTGCACTAAGTCAAATTTTAAAAATTATATAAAAATATTCACAAATACAATTGGGAAAAAGTATAAATGTGGTTTAATAGCACAGGTAGTTACCTTCAATTTCCACTAGGTTTAATTCATTGAGATGTTAAGATATGGTCATACTGATCACATCCCTCCAAGACCTCATATAGTAGAAAATTTGCACTAAGTCAAATTTTAAAAACTTTATAAAAATATTCACAAATACAATTGGGAAAAAGTATAAATGTGGTTTAATAGCACAGGTAGTTACCTTCAATTTCCACTAGGTTTAATTCATTGAGATGTTAAGATATGGTCATACTGACCACATCCCTCCAAGACCTCATATAGTAGACAATTTGCACTAAGTCAAATTTTAAAAATTATATAAAAATATTCACAAATACAATTGGGAAAAAGTATAAATGTGGTTTAATAGCACAGGTAGTTACCTTCAATTTCCACTAGGTTTAATTCATTGAGATGTTAAGATATGGTCATACTGACCACATCCCTCCAAGACCTCATATAGTAGAAAATTTGCACTAAGTCAAATTTTAAAAACTTTATAAAAATATTCACAAATACAATTGGGAAAAAGTATAAATGTGGTTTAATAGCACAGGTAGTTACCTTCAATTTCCACTAGGTTTAATTCATTGAGATGTTAAGATATGGTCATACTGACCACATCCCTCCAAGACCTCATATAGTAGACAATTTGCACTAAGTCAAATTTTAAAAATTATATAAAAATATTCACAAATACAATTGGTAAAAAGTATAAATGTGGTTTAATAGCACAGGTAGTTACCTTCAATTTCCACTAGGTTTAATTCATTGAGATGTTAAGATATGGTCATACTGACCACATCCCTCCAAGACCTCATATAGTAGACAATTTGCACTAAGTCAAATTTTAAAAATTATATAAAAATATTCACAAATACAATTGGGAAAAAGTATAAATGTGGTTTAATAGCACAGGTAGTTACCTTCAATTTCCACTAGGTTTAATTCATTGAGATGTTAAGATATGGTCATACTGACCATATTCCTCCAAGACCTCATATAGTAGAAAATTTGCACTAAGTCAAATTTTAAAAACTTTATAAAAATATTCACAAATACAATTGGGAAAAAGTATAAATGTGGTTTAATAGCATAGGTAATTACCTTCAATTTCCACTAGGTTTAATTCATTGAGATGTTAAGATATGGTCATACTGACCACATCCCTCCAAGACCTCATATAGTAGACAATTTGCACTAAGTCAAATTTTAAAAATTATATAAAAATATTCACAAATACAATTGGGAAAAAGTATAAATGTGGTTTAATAGCACAGGTAGTTACCTTCAATTTCCACTAGATTTAATTCATTGAGATGTTAAGATATGGTCATACTGACCACATCCCTCCAAGACCTCATATAGTAGACAATTTGCACTAAGTCAAATTTTAAAAATTATATAAAAATATTCACAAATACAATTGGGAAAAAGTATAAATGTGGTTTAATAGCATAGGTAATTACCTTCAATTTCCACTAGGTTTAATTCATTGAGATGTTAAGATATGGTCGTACTGACCACATCCCTCCAAGACCTCATATAGTAGACAATTTGCACTAAGTCAAATTTTAAAAACTTTATAAAAATATTCACAAATACAATTGGGAAAAAGTATAAATGTGGTTAATTAGAATAGGTAGTTTCCTTCAATTTCCACTAGGTTTAATTTATTGAGATGGTAATATATGATTGTACTAACTAAATCCCTAAAAGGACTCATGTATGAACAATTTGCTTGAGGACAAAAAAATACAAAAACAAGAATAATTTTACTAAAAGTTTATTGTATTGTTCATTTGTACTACGAATATTAATTTTTAATGTTTAAACACACAGAAAATTTAAAAATTAGTGCAAATTTGTTAATTTTACGTATTAAAAACTTTTTTATCGCATGCGATATTTTTTTTTCTATCACTAAAAACGTATTTAACTCGGCGTATTTATCTTCACACACATCATAATGTGAAGCTTTACAAATCACCATATTTTATATACAACGTAGAGGTTCATGATTATATTACACAAAAATGTAAATACAAAAGTACATATTAAATAAAAAAAAAATATTTTATTTGAAATTACTTTTAGATTATGGCATAAAATACAAGCCAGAACATTTAAATAAAACCAAACAATTGAATCCCCTTTAAAAAAGACAAACATACAAACAAATTGTGTAAATTTGTCACGTGCTTTTAAACATTTGCCCTTTAGTGTACACACAAAAAAGTTAGTGAAAAACAAGTAAAAGCGCTATATTCGGCCGTGCCGAATCTTATATACCCTTCACAACGTGTAGTCATGCAATAACAGTAAATTCACGTATGTATGTTAAAAAAAACAAAAAAAAAATTTAAAAAAAAATTAAAAAAAAATTAAAAAAAAAAAAATTTAAAAAAAAATTAAAAAAAAAAAATTATTATATACATATATAATATATATAAAACAAAACAAAAAATAAAAAAAAATTAAAAAAAAAAAAATAAAAAAAAATAATAAAAATATATATAATATATTAAATAAAAAATAAAAAAAAAATAAAAAAAAAAATTAGAAAAAAAAATTTTAAAACAAGTAGAAGTGCTATATTCGGCCGTGCCGAATCTTATATACCCTTCACAACGTGTAATCATGCAATAACAGTAGTTTGTATCACCATTCCATATGATATACGTACATGCATATAAAAAACATACATACATAAAAACATCCCATTGTAAAATTATAAATTTACGTATATATGTTTAAAAAAAATTAAAAAAAAAAAAAAAAATTTAAAAAAAAAATTTAAAAAAAAAAAAAAATTTAAAAAAAAAAATTTTTAAAAAAAAAATTTTTAAAAAAAAAATTTTTAAAAAAATTATTATGTATATAATATATACAAAACAAAAAAAAAATAAAAAAAAAATTAAAAAAAAAAAAATTTTAAAAAAAATAATAATAAAAAATATAAATAATATATTAAATAAAAAATAAAAAAAAAAAATAAAAAAAAAATCAAAAAAAAATTTAAAAAAAAATTTAAAAAAAAATTAAAAAAAAAAATTTTTGGCTCAGCTGGGATTCGATGCCACGTTTTCTCTAACCAGTATACACGTTTGTATGTATGTATGTTGTTGTTGTAATGTTGCTTTTGTGAAAAAAAATCGAGGTGGTCGTGGGTTTTTGCTCATATCTCAGTTGTTTATGTACCGATGTTTCTGATTTTCAATAGCGATCTACTCCCGAATATTTCTGATATTTTAATACCTCACCCGAGTCCAAGCGATGTCGGGGGGCTTCAAAAAGTTGATTTCAACATACACACGGACAGACGGTCAGACGGACAGACGGACAGCGCTTAATCGACTCCCCTATTCATAAGCTTTCAGAAAATATATACTTTATGGGGTCGGAAATCAAAATTGTAGAAATTTCACACGGAATGACAAACCTATATATACCCTTTTTCACTGTGTGAAGGGTATAAAAATTTAAAAAAAAATTTTTTTGCCTCAGCTGGGATTCGATGCCACGTTTTCTCTAACCAGTATACACGTTTGTATGTATGTATGTTGTTGTTGTAATGTTGTTTTTATGAAAAGAAAATCGAGGTGGTCGTGGGTTTTTGCTCATATCTCAGTTGTTTATGTACCGATGTTTCTGATTTTCAATACCGATCTACTCCCGAATATTTCTGATATTTTAATACCTTACCCGGGTCCAACCTATGTCGGGGGGCTTCAAAAAGTTGATTTCAACATACACACGGACAGACGGTCAGACGGACAGACGGTCAGGGCTTAATCGACTCCTCTATTCATAAGCTTTCAGAAAATATATACTTTATGGGGTCGGAAATGAAAATTGTGGAAATTTCACACGGAATGACAAACCTATATATACCCTTTTTCACTGTGTGAAGGGTATAAAAAACACAAAATGTGATAAATTTTTTTGTTTAATTTTTTTTTTCTTCTGCTTTTTTGATCCGTTTGGCAATAAATCAAAATAATAACATTATAAAAACACAATAACAAAACCAACGACAGACAACACACATAATTTCACTTTCATGTCGTTTAGTTGCTTTAAAAATATTGTTTTTATTTTATTTTTTTAGTTTGATTGAGCAATAAGAAAAACACCTGCATTTCTGTAGGGGAAAATAAATTTGGTCAAATAGATATGTTAAGTAGATTTTCTTTTATTTTTAGAAAGAATATAAAGATGCCAGAATAAAAAAAACCTGGCCACAGGGTGTTCTAGAAGCAAAAAAAGAATAAACGAGGCAATTTTTTAAGTGTAATTTTTAATTGCAATATAAGGTTGATAAGATAGATAAAACAGGCGCATCCGTTAAATGACCTTCGTACATTTAATGATGTGGCTGTTATTGTAGCAAACCTTAAACTATTGGTCAACAATAAAATGGTAATTTTTTCCTTGAACAGACTTTATAACAAACATATGTTGGCAATACACAACGAGTGAGAGTGAAGAGCTGCCAGATAAAGTTTTGTTTAAAGAATATTTGTGTTATAAAACTTCAAAGCAATTAAAAAACTTAATCAGATTTTATTGTTCTCTTTATCAAAAAAAAAATTATAAAATTTTCTTAGTAATTAAAACAAGTAAGAAAGCCATATTCGACTGTGTCAAATCTTATACACCCTTCATACAGTTTGCATCATCATGTAGTGACCATAACTGACAATTATGTGATGCAACTGTCACCAAAACTTATCAAGGTAATCAATAAATTTTAACTTTTAATTGACTTTTTTTTCTTTTTTTAGCCAATATAAGGGGCTGCGAAATGTGGTCAAAAAAACAGAAGCAATCCTGTTCTTTCGGTCATATCTCAGCTTGTAATACACGCATATAACTGATTTTCATTAGCAAAATTCTTAAAAACAGATATGATAAATTTCTACCATATAAGAGTTTAAGGTTTACTTGGTAACTTCAAAAAGTTGATTTCAACATACACACGTAGTTAGATAAATTAATTTCTTTATCTATTAGGATTAAGAATTTATAAACTAAAATTAATATTGTAGAAAATACAAACTTATATATACCGTTTTACACTCTCGTGTGAAGGGTATAAAAAGTATGATTAATATGTACAATACTTTACTAACAAGAAAAATCTATTAAACAATTAATATGAAAACGGCAAACTTTTAATACAAAATAAATAAGTCTGGCAGTTAAGTATAAAATTAAGAATATATTTATTCTTAACTTATTTAAAAATTTACAATTGTTAACTGTTGTCGCCATACAAGATATTTGATATATTTAACAACTGCATTTAAATGAATTTAAAAATAACTTGTAGGTACTGTGAGCGTCAAAAAAAAGTGTACACAAATATTTCTTAAAACATTGTTTTTATATCAGTATTTTCATTTACGATAAAGTTTTACATTTAGGTACTTTTAAATCAGTATTTAGTTCTCTACCTTATTCTAAACAAAACAGCAAAAATATTAACAACAACAAAAAATTTACAACAAAAATAAAAAATAATTCATTTTTTACGCGTCAAAAAAAAGTGTACAAACTGTTTTTAAATGAAAATAAAATCGATTTAGTATTTAGTTGATTTTGCTTTTGCCTTAATTACAGAATTTAGTCTTCTGGGTATCGATTCTACTAATTTTTTAGTTATATCGGATGAAATTTTCTGCCATTCCTCCATTATAACGGATTTCAGCATATTCTTATCGCTAATTGTCCTTTTTCGGAGTTGGCGGTCCAAATGCTCCCACAAATGTTCAATTGGATTTAAGCCCGGTGATTGTGGAGGATGATCCAATGTTTTGGGAGAGCGGTACAGAAGCCATTCTTTTACTATATGGGATGTATGTTTGGGGTCGTTGTCCTGTTGAAAAATCCAAGATCCTTCCAACCCCAATTTCTCCATACTGAATGGCACGTTGTTTTGCAAAATGTTCAGGTAGTCCATCTTATTCATTGTACTTTCAATAAAAACCAAATTCCCTACTCCGTTTGCCGCCATACATCCCCACACCATCACCGAAGCCCCTCCATGCTTAACCGTGGTTATTAAATTTTGGTCAGCATAATCATTGTTTTTTGTTCTCCATACTTTAACTGGTTTTTTCTGGCCAAACACCTCAAATTTACTTTCATCAGTAAAATGCACATTATTCCAGAATGAAACATCTTTATTTTCATACTTTTTGGCGTATTCTAGGCGTCTTTTTTAATTAGCTGGTAATATTAGTGGTTTCTTTCGTGGGAATCGACCATGTTACCCGTTTTCGTGTAATGATCGTCGTATTGTACTGGCACTTACGGTAGTTTCTGATGTTGCCGAAACTTCCTCTGATATTTTAACGGCACTTTTAAAAGGATTCTTTTTTACATCGCGCACTATGGATCTTATTTCAGCCTCCTTTAAAAGTTTTCGCCGGCCCGACCCTGGACGATTTTCCATTTTGCCGTATTTTTCGTTTTTATCAATAATTTTTTTTTGCAGTATTGTGGCTTCTGTTTATAATAGAGCCAATTTCTCTGAAAGTTTTTCCTTCATTCCGAAGTTTTATTACTAATTCTCTAATATCACTAGAAGTTTGTTTTCCCATTCCAAAAAAATTAAAATTTACTTCACACGAGGAGATCTTACTCTGCAGATCACAATTAATTTACATCAAACAATAAAAACCTTTCATTAGAATGCTAAAATAAAGAAAACAACCAAATATAACGATATTCTTTTACAGTAGCACACCGCTGAAATGATGCATATGCAACATGTACACTTTATTTTGACGCGTAAAATATGGATTCGAATTTGTTTTTATACCCTTCACCTGTGGTGTACAAGGGTATATATAGCTTTGTCATTCCGTTTGTAATTTCTACAATTTTCATTTCCGACCCCATAAAGTATATATTTTCTGAAAGCTCATGAATAGAGGAGTCGATTAAGCCCTGACCGTCTGTCCGTCTGCCCGTCTGTCCGTGTGTTGGTTGAAATCAACTTTTAGAAGCAACTATATGTTCCTCAGATCTATATATGGTATCAATCTCTTGGAAATATCCAGGAATGAATCGCTATTGAAATTCAGCACAATCGCCCCATAACTTTCTGAGATATGAGCAAAAAACCACGACCACCTCGTTTTTTTCACAATTACAACAACAACATGCATACATACATACATGTAAAAAACATACCAAACAAAAAAAATTACAAAAAAAAAAATATTAAAATTAAGAAAAAAATAATAAAAAAAACTACAAAAAAAAAATTTTAAAAAAATTTTATAAAAAATTTTTCTAAAAAAATTTTTTTAAAAAATTTAAAAAAAAATATAAAAAAAAATAAAATATAAATAATATATTAAATAAAATAAAATAAAATTTTTTTGGCTCAGCTGGGATTCGATGCCACATTTATTCTAACGTGTACGTATGCACGTATTTTATATGGGATGAATGGTGATACAAACAATTGTTATTGCATGACTACACGTTGTGAAGGGTATATAAGATTCGGCACGGCCGAATATAGCACTGTTACTTGTTGCTCCATCATTTATGTATTTGTAAGAAATTTCTCATTGTCTTTCTATAGCTAACTAGAGATTAGTATACTAATATTAAAAACCCCAGAATGATAAATTTAGTCATATCTTAAAAGACTAAAAAAATACTTTATTGTAGAAAAAGTTTTTGTACACTTTATTTTGACGCTCACAGTATATCAATTACCTCATTTTTTTGTAGAAGAAAAATTTGATACTATAATTTATTTATTTTTTTTACATTATAAAAACACATATCTATTTCAGTTGAAGTAATCTACACCAAACAAATATTTTTTATGAATGCTTTTAGATTTTTTGTAAAAACAAGATTGAAAAATTTTTTGTGGAAAACCTGATTTTTTTAATACAAGTTGTTTGTAAATTATTAAATGATTTTAATTAAAACGATGATTTTATTAGCGCAAGAATCAATGCCTGTACTTTATACCGGACAATGACCGCACTCTAATGTCGTAAAGAATTAATTTAGAAACATTAGAGTAAAAGTTTAAGACTTAAATAAGAAAGAAATGTACAAATGATACAGCGGAAGCGTAGAAGAATCTTGTTTAGTCTATAATAGTTGCTAAATAAATAATTGTTTTCCGTTTTAAAATAAATTTGTACCTACATTTTGCAAATCATTAAAAACATTAATTAATTTGCATGTACCTATGTATGTTTTTTAATAAGTGTGGCAACCCTTTACGCCCCATCAACTTTAGTCTATCATATAACGGTAATGGTTTATTTATTTTTCTTTGTTTTTGTGTGTTTGCTTTGTTTACATTTTTTTCCAAAAGTTCCTCTACGCCATTTTTGTGCGAGTGTTGCTATGTTTACATATGTACATGAATACATACATACATACACGCATAAAATATATCTTAAAGTTAATTGTTGGTAGAAATAACACTTGAAATATTAATTAAATAAAATATTTGTAATTGTAATTCGATAGAATTGTTTATTGCGCTATTTCCTGCCTTTTAAGCTAAGCGAAATGGATGTCTCTGTCATAAATAAAATGATGGAATATTTTATACATTTTTATTTTTTTTATTTACATATACATATGTATACTTAGGTACTATAGTTATGTAGGTACATATGTAAATTACATTATGGGTAGGTACCTAGTAATAAAATTGCTTTTGTTTCTTTTGTTCTAGGGCATTCAAACGTTATTTCGTTATTTTATTTGTAAGTTTTCAGTGAAACAAATTATTTTTCTTAGTTCTTTATTAACACATGTGAATATGTAGGTACCTTCTTACATTGTTTCATATTTATTTACACATACTTATTTGTAGGTACTGTAGTGTTTTCCTCTATCAAAGTTTAATGTGATACATTTGTTTAGTTTTTAAATTGTAAATAAATGTTGTTTAAAAAAATTCCTAAAGACAATCAATTACCTATGTATGAAACGTTAATTTTTTCTTTGTGTAAAATAATTGTGGTGCCAAGTTGTCTGTCAGTGTTAACAGCAGCAGCAGCAGTGACAATGTTATTTGTTTGCAAAAACCAAAAAACAATCTTATAGCCATATAGTAAAGTACAGTAGACGGTATAAGAAATAAGGAAATAAACGTTTAGATCTTATTTAAAACCATAAATTATATACTTTAAAGGGGAATGAACAATTAAATTCTTATAAAGTGTAACTATTAATTTTACTTTTACTGTTAATATTTAATATATTTGAAAAAAATTTATATTTTCATTACTATTCATTACTGCAATGATTTTTATCATATTGTACATATTAGATTCATTATATATGTAATTGTTTCTGTTGTAATAATAATTTCTAATGCACAAAAAATTTTTAATTTTTTATTTATTCATAGTGTCTGGTTAAATAGGGTGTCCCAAGGTTTACACAAAATTCAAATTCAATAAACACAAGTTTCTTTTATCAAGTGCATTTGTTTATTAAAGCACAAAGTTCGTAGTAAATGATTATGTATGGAAAACACATGATTATATGTATTTGTGGAATATTTTTAAAGTTTTTCTATGATCATTTAACATATTTTAATTTTTTTTTAAATGGAATATTGCTACATTTTTAACAACACTAATCAGCCTGTTTTTTTGTTGGTAACATTTTTAAACTTTAATTTAAAATCTTGTTTACATTTTTGGGGACCCTATGACTTAACACACACAATGTTTTGATTGAATTTAATTGTCAATTAATAAATAAAATATAGTGAAAGGGTGAAGTTCTTTACGTTTTTTTTTTCATAATAATTTGTAAACTTGTTAATTGTTTGCTTGAATAAATTATTATTTTTTTTTTTGTATATTACATACACATGTATCTGTGTACTAAGTGTGTGGAAAATTTTAAAATAAACATTTTTTTTTATTTTTAATAAAATCAAACAAACAAACAAACAAAAAAACGCATCAAAAATTATGGTAGAAAATTTATGCTGAAAACAACGAAAATTATTTACATTTTAGTGTTGTTTGAAATACATATAAATAAAAATTCGTTTTGTTATATAAAAATAGATTGAAAATATATGTACATTCCCCCAAGAGGAGGGCGAATGAATATGGATTTGTTGGGGATTTGTTTGTAATTTAAAAGAGTATATACAGTGGTGTTCAGCTATTTAGGGACCAAATTTTTTAGCAGAACAAATTTAATTTTTTTTTTTGTATTTTTGTAATTTTTTTTATTATTAAACCCAATATAATTTATAAAGGATGTGCTTCATAACATGCCATAGCAGAGGAACTGATTTGCTCTAGAATAATAGGGCATAATGCCATTCATCAGTATAGATTGAAAGCAAACAAACAAAATAGGTGACACCAAACAAAAAACATCTTCACAATATCTTTTAATTTGTAAAATAAGTTCCTGACAAATAAATTGTAAAACAGCGGGTCAACTTGACAAAGAAATATCTAACCGCACCATAACCCTCATACCTAAACAAGAGCGTTGAGCGTCAAGCGTTGGAGTTTTACATGTGTTTTGTTTTTGTTACAATAACAAAATACATGCAAAATTGCAACGCTTGACGCTCAACGCTCTTGTTTAGGTATGAGGGTAAGACATCGTCTCCTCAAATATTAATTGCTTGAAGGTATTGCAAAAAAAAAAAAAAAACCAAATGTACCAAGAAGAAAACTTAAAATGTCGTATACAGTTTGTAAAGGAAATGCAAGAATTTTGGGAGCAAAAAATACTTTGTAGTGATGAATCAAAATTAAATTAATTTAGATTGCAAAAAAAAAAACACATGCATACTTTAAAAGTCGTAAACAACTCGGTGATTTTAGCACTGATTTAAGTGTTTTTTGAAATTTTAATCGCGGCAAGTGTTCAAACAAGAGCAACAATTGACACCCTCATGAGCTAAAGGTAGGTAGGTAGGTAAGGCTGGTGCAAAGTTACCCTCACACCTTCACTCGGAGACCATTACGGTTCATTGTGACGCCTTAATAGAGAGAAGAATAGAAATATTTTTTTTTTAGGATAGGATAGAAGAGAAGGAGAAACAGACCATTCCAGAGTCTCCGGCGGGAAACGAACCCGCAACCCCCAAACAACTGACTTGTCCTGTACTGACTAGTCCACAGGAGGTGCAAAGTTACCCTCACACCTTCACCCGGAAACCATTACGGTCCATTGTGACGCCTTAATAGAGAGAGGAGTAGAATAAGAATAGAAATATTTAGAATAGAAGAGAAAGAGAAGCAGACAATTCCAGAGTCTCCGGCGGGAATCGAACCCCCAAACAACTGACTTGTCCTTTACTGACTAGTCCACAGGGGCACTCCTCATGAGCTAAATATTTACATTGATAGATCTTCAGTTTCGTTGCCAGTTGTAAAATAAGGTATTCCAGAGGGCAACTAGCGTTTGAACTGCCAATTTTTCTATTAAATAGTGATTGTATTGGCAACACTGTTAAAAAAGGAATTATTTAAAATAAATAAAAAAAAGTTTTTTAATATATTCCTTTGAAAAAGTCAACAAAAATTGACGAAACGTCGGGATAAATGTAATAAAATTGATTTTTATTTACATGAATAAATTTAGGCTGGACTAGCTTATATTTTAGGAAAAATTTTTGATGAAATAAAATTATTTTTATATTTTTCTGCACCTTATGTTCCTAATAGGGGCTATGGAAACATAAATTTTATGAAATAAATAGAATCTAAAGTAAAAAACTTTAAACTCAGTGAAAATTACGCGATATTTTCTCGGTTTAGATGCTTTTTCAAATTACAAAGTTGACAACGCAGCCCGCAAAACATGGTGAAGGGAACACTGTAGTTTTGGCGACATTTTCTTAGTATGGAGTTGGTCCAATTTGTCGCGTAACTAAACGTATGGAGAAACATTTTTTACAAAACGATTTTGTCTATCAAAATTGGCTTTTGCGAAATACCCGAAAATTAATTTTTTATTGAGTCTAATGATCCAAAACATTTCATTAGAAAATATTAATATTTTAAATTGGCCTACACAGACTCCGGAACTAAGCCAAATCGAAAGTCTTAGGCCAGATGTTGAAACATCACTTCGAAATACCTATGGAGTTACAGAAAAATAACTCCGACGAAAGATGCCGCAATTTATTCAAAAGACTTTAAAAGAAGATGCGGTGCAAAGATCAAATCTAAAGGGGTTCTAACAAAATGTTAATTTAATTAGTAATTCAAAATTAAATTAGTTAAATTAAAAAAAAAAAAGTATTTTTCAATATTATTTAACACTAGCCAAACCCGGCGCGCGTTGCTACGCCCCTTAATGAATGGAAATGCATTCTGAATTTTAATTGAGTATCAAATGCAAAAACCTAAAAATTATAATTTTTTTTATGGGCGTGGCATTGTCCACTTTTTTAGTCACGATATTGTAAAGTCATAATAGCTCAATATGTATGCAAAGTTTCAGAAGAATTGGACCAGTGCAAGTACCTCAAAATTATAATTGTTTTTATGGGCGTGGCCCTGCCCACTTTTCTAATCACGAAATTGTAAAGTCATAACAGCTCAATATGTGTGCAAAGTTTCAGAATATTCGGTTTAGTGCAAGTACCTCAAAATTAAAATTTTTTTTATGGGCGTAGCCCTGCCCACTTTTCTAATCACGAAATTATTTAGTCATGACAGCTCAATATGTGTGCAAAGTTTCAGAAAAATCGGTCTGGTGCAAGTACCTCAAAATGATACCTTTTTTTTATGGGCGTAGCCCCGCCCACTTTTCTAATCACAAAATTATAAAGTCACGACAGCTTAATATGTGTGCAAAGTTTCAGAAAAATCGGTCCAGTGCAAGTACCTCAAAATTAAAACTTTTTTAGGGGCGTGGCCCCGCCCACTTTTCTTATCACGAAATTATTTAGTCATGACAGCTCGATATGTGTGCAAAGTTTCAGAAAAATCGGTCAAGTGCAAGTAGCTTAAACTGATAACTAATTTTTTATGGGCGTGGCCCCGCCCACTTTTTTTCATCCATAAACACTCCTCGGTATGTGTACAACAACTTACCAAAGTTTGAGCCCAATCGGTTTTGCAGTTTCAGAGTCTATAGCTAACACACACACACACACACACACACACACACACACACAGAGTTTCACTTTTATATATATAGATAAATGAACGTGCTTTATTTATGTAGATGTCCATTGAAAAATAGTGAAATATTTTTTTTTTATTTAGTTTTATTTTAATAAATAGGTACTACTTTCAATGTACGAATGAATTTGTATTCAAATCATTTCATTCATTTCGTCTCAGTGTACAACATATTGTCCCTTAATAGCTGAGCACCACTGTAAAGCGTTAGAAAATTATAAACAAAAATCCACTTAAGCTTTTTTTAATGTATTTAATAACAACAACAAAAAATAACATTTGGCATCATCTAACATCTGTAATTCTCTTGTCTAACACAGAAATTAAGGAAATTTTTTTAAGGCAAAATTATATTTTATTTTAAAGCATTTAAATTTAAAGTAAATCCGCAAACAAATATGCTGATGTAAGAATTTATTATTAGGGAAAATAATTTCTTTTCTGTTTAAGAAAAATGTTTACTAGCATTCAAAAAAAAAATTCCAAAAATAAATAAATATTTTTTATATATAGAAGACACTTAAAATTTTATAATACATTTATTTTTTATTCACTTTAATAGTTGTAAAACCAGGCACATTTTTCAACAAGAAAAAATTACGATAAAATTTTTTAAAAAAAATCTGCTTGCTGCAGCGCAGCGTAAAATAAAAATTTCCAAGTAGGAAAAATTTGTTTAACAAATAAAGATTTCCAAATTTAGAATTTTTATTTTTCATTCAAATGCCTTTTAAGAAAATAAATACACAGAAGAAAAAAAAAACACTTAAAGAAAAAAAAACCCAAGAAATTAAGCAACAAATTTAAAAAATATATTAAAAACAAAACACTTAAAGAGAAATTATTTAAAACCAAGAAAATAATAACAAAACATTGAATTTTTGTAATTACCCGCAGCAGTTACTCAATCATAAATTAAGCTAAAAGCTTTTAGAATACTTTCTATAAAATTCTCACAAATATTTATGCAAATTCGCCTTTTGACTCAATGTTACATTTAATTAATTATTCTTTTATGTTATTCAATCATAAATAAATAAAAAACGTAGATATGTATGTATGCATATACATCATTGTTTTGCCAACTTTTATTTTCATTTAAGTATTGTTGCTGTATTTCAATTATATTGTTGTTGTTTGCAACAATTGTCGTAATAAACAAAGCGTTTATTCACCTTTCATTCTCTTATCTTTTTTAATGTTTCTTTTTCTTTCAATGCTGTCATGACGTTGTTTTGTTATACCAATTTGTTGTTGGTAAATTCACAAGGAGTCTACAGTGTCGTATTGTCATGTCATAATTTTAGAATATGTTGCAATAAAAAATAAAATAAGTTTTATTTGTTTAAAAAATTTAGGAAACTTAGGACTTCTTGTGAATATACCATATATATATATATATGTATGTTTACTATAGTTAACTCATACAAACATATATATACATACATACATACCTACGTATTTGCCAATTTTTGATTTTTTTGTTTTGTCATCAACCACTGAGCCAAGTAATTTACGGCAAAAAAGCAATAATAATAAATATATTTTTTAATATTGTCAACATACATGCATACATATGTTTGTATGTATGTATGTATATAAATACGAATGTAGAACAAGGAATTTAATTCTTAAAACAAGTGATTATTTTATATTCGCTCATTTTTTGCGAGAGTGTTTGATGACCCTCCTTTTGTTTACACTTTCTTTGTGCAGTGATGTCAACTTGATATTTAGGGTTATGCCCTGTTCCTTTTTCCCCCTTATATAAGCTGTTTTAAAAATACTTATGTCTTTTCTAATAGTGTTTTCAAATACTCGTATAATTAAATTAATAATAATTTTACCTTACGTAGATTTTTACACCATTGATTAAACATGATAATAATTAAAATATGTCCGTTAGATCATGTACTAAAGTTGACAAAAACAAACAAAATATTAAATTAAAAAAATTTTCACACAATTTCTTTAGTTGTTAATCAAAGAATATATTATACAATATTTCTTTAATTTAGACAAACAAATTATCAAATGCATCAACGACAAAAAATATAAATTAGAACAAACAAACAATCAAACATTACTAATTGTTGAAAGAAAATATAGACTTTTGTCATGTCGTACAAGTAGAGATCTTCTCCATACCGTTGTCTTAAACAAAAATTCCTAAGCATAAAGTAACTTTAACTAAATGTGATTTATAAAGTTTAATAGACCATAACAAATAATGAAAGCGCACATTAGCTGAGATTGAAAAAAAAAACTTATATCCGTGTTTTTCCTCAGTGTTCTAAGAAAAAAATCAAACAAAAAATTATTTGAATCAATTAAAATATTAATAGAAATTAAAATTCATTTTAAAAAAAAAAGTTCTTTTGAAAAATATTTTTCGGTGTATTTTAATTAAAAATCGTAAAAATAGAGTTCTCTATGAAGCATACAGGAGTACTCTTGGTGTTTCATATAAAATAAAAACAAGTATGTAGTAGGTATGTATAATCTAGGTAGGTATAATCTCACATCGTTGCTTAACCTATATTTCATGTTATACGTCATTTTTCCTTATTATTTCCGACGTCATCCTTGATTTTAAATTTTTACGTAGTTATCTGTATTCTACTAGTCAAGCCCTTTAATATCATACTTATATTGATGGGCTTAAAAAAATATGATCCGCCATTTTGTTTAGACGCCATCTTGGATTTTAAATTTTTTAATATTTTACTGTATTCTACTGGTCAAGCCCTTTCATTTCATACCAATATTGAGGGGGTTCTAGAAATTACATTTTGAAATTCCAGATTTGACCCATATATAAATTTATTGTCCGCCATTTTGTAGTGGCGGCCAACATGAATTTAAATTTTTTTATAGTGCTTATTTTGCGCTAGTCAAGTCCTTTCAGATGATACCAATATTGACTCTCTCGGTTGTCTAGAAGCTGAAAAAAATTGATTTTCGTTTGTAAACTTTTGGAATATATTTAAAAAAAAAAAATTGTTTGCCTATAACTTTACCGATTAGAGCACGCTTTATCCAAAATTTTTCACAAATATCTCTAAATATGTCTAGAAGCTGAAAAAATTTGATTTTAGTTTGTAAATTCTTGGAATATATTTTTAAACTAAAAATTGTTTGCCTATAACTTTACCGATAAGAGCACGCTATATCCAAAATTGTTCACAAATATCTCTAGAGGCATATTATATCTACAAATAGTAGCAAAGGTACCTATAAATTATTCTATAGCTGAAAAATTTTAATTTTGGTGGTAAAAATATTGGAAAAAAAAGAGGTGGTCGTGGTTTTTTGCTCATATCTCAGAAAGTTATGGGGCGATTGTGCTGAATTTCATTCCTGGATATTTGCAAAAGATTGATACCATATCCAGATCTGAGGAACATATGGTTGCTACCCTTGTGCGCCACTGGTGAAGGGTATAATAAAACGAAGAGAGTAGATTACGGTAGCATGGGTCAGCGGCAGAACACGCTAGTACATATAATAAAATTGAAAAATAGAGTCATAAATTCATCCAAAACCTGTAAGCTATATATGGAAGGTGCTCACATTAATTTTTTATTATTTCGGTATTGTATACGCATTTTATAGATTTTAAAAGGTTTTGTTACGCCAATATTTAATTTAAGATTTAATTTACTAGTCGGCAGATTTAAAGAACAATTTAGCAGCCGTTAAGCCCCAAAATAATTTGGTCGATGTTTGACAAATCTGTGGTTTTCATGGGCGACCGCGTATGTTCATTTAATACGACTTTGAGTTAATAATGCCATATTGCTTGGTTTTAAACGGCCTTTACTTGGTTTTAAAAACTTCTCAAATAAGATGGACCCATTCCGATTATTTTAATGGCATAACAACGTAACTCCTATATATATTCAAAAATCGTTCAGCACTAACACAGTTTTGTAGCTCTCCGGACAAATTTGATTTTAAGACATACGTGGTTGCCCATGAAAACCACAGAAATTCGCATTGTGATTCTCAATTCAATTAATATTTTTTTTAATTTCACAATTCTCATTGTTTATTTGTTTTGATGTAAAACTTGATGTTTTAAGTTGGCAACGCTTTAAAAAGTTCTTTTTAGTTGGTTTTTGGTTTGTTTCACAATACTTGTTAATCCAGTAAAAAAAAAATAATCACTAAATTGGTAACACTTTCACCATTTATTTTCTTTTGCTGCTTCTTCTGCACTATATTGTCTCGTGTCAATTTGTATGGTTGCAAATATTTCAAATTGTTTTTAATATACATAAAATGATCATCTCAATTCAATATTTTTGAAATGATGGTTATTGCTTGACAACATGTTTGTTATCGTGTGCAAGATATTTTCAAAACAAAATGCAAATGAATGTTAACAATACCAAGAACATTATTAAAACAACATTATTTAAAAAAAGATGAAGAAGGCGAAGACGACAATGATTGATGTTTGTTAAGTTAAACTTCTAAAGTTTGTACATTATAAATTTTTTAATAAATTGGAAATTATGCGAAAAATAACTAGAACCCTTAATCATTGGTAAGCGCAAGTAATAAATAAAAATTAATTGAAGATTCTTTAACCTAATTAAACGTTGAAAATTTTAAATAAAATAAAGCTTTAAAAATCCTACTTTAATATATAATAAAATGTATAATACGATTAATATTATAAGTGTGAATGTTTGTATTTTTGGATCTTTATTGCGCTCAATCACGCAAAAACGGCTAAACGGAAATAAATTAAATTTGGCACACAGATAGATAATAATCTAGATTAGCACATATGTAGGTGCAGGCACACGCTAGTTTTAAATAATATTATAAAAAAATACCTTTTTATTTATAAGCTCGGTGGCAACACTACAAAAAACTAACAAAGTCTGGCATAAACCTATAAAACATCTCTGTTATACAGTAAGTGCTGCCAAATTTGCGTTTTATAAAATCAACAGTGTTGTAAATTAAATAGACCTAAAATGTTTTCTACAATTTAAACTCACTCTTTTAACTGGATGTTGCTTAAGTACTCTTTAAATTTAATATTATTCAAGCAATATTACACATTGAAAAACAAATAAACAATACAATACTGGTGTTTCACTGTTGGTTGAAGACTTAATTTAAACCACAATGGAGACTTGATGCCATAAGCTCTGATTGAAACGTTCAAACTGCTGAAGACGCATGTCAATATTCTCGAGTTTATTCAAGAGAAAAGCAAACTTTTGCTCATAAATACCCATGATGGCCTTAAGTTCGCGTCTTAATTTTTCCACTTCCTTGGTATTCTCAAATTTCAACTGATTATACTCTTGTACGTTGGAGAATGTTTTAACATTTGGTGCTTGGGAGAAATGATCTAACTCTTGGGAACTTATAGAGTCGGCATAATACTCATCATCCTTTGGTTCTAAACGATACATACACTTAATACCGTGCATATATTCACCAGGATAATTTGCATCGTATTCATCGTGTATATAGGAGATTTTCAAAGGTTTAATCACCATGTCCATAAGCATTTGCAAATTGTAACAATTCCAGTTGTTGTGATGTATATAGAATTGTGATAAGGTTTTGAGATATTTAAAATTTAAAGGATTAATCTCCTCCAAGTGGTTAAACGACACATTTAACGATTTTAATTTGTTGCGAGAATCCAAAACTGTTATGGGTATTTCCTTAAGCGAAGTATTGCTTAGGTCAAGTCTCTCCAATGAATTGATTTTCCACAAGTCGGGCAACGTTTTTAGATCGGGATTATTGGAGACATCTAAAATAATCAAGTTGGTGGTGAGAGCCAACGAGGAAATTTGCTCTAAGGCATTGTCGTTCAAACGTAAAGTTTCCAAAAATTGCGGTTTACTAAAATACAATTCTTTGATGAAATTCTTTTGTAAGTCCACATGTACCGCTTTGCCATAAATATTAATACGATTAAGGGAACAATTTTTGGCCCATAAATTCTCTACATTCAAGTTGCCACATACCAAGACCTCCAAATCAGGATTATGCGAAATATCCAAATAATTTAGAGTCTGCTGCTTTTGAAAGGCATATTCCTGTATCTCAATCAGATCATTTCGCTGCAGGCTTATGCTAAACAAACGTGGATTATCGGAAAACAAGACATTTTCTATGATTTTAATGCGATTTCCAGACAAATTTATTTGTTGTATCGAGAGCAAATACGAGAATACTTCCGAGGGCAGAATTTCAATAAGATTATCGTGCAAATCCAGATAGTTTAATTGTTCCAAACCCTGAAAACTATTATTGTACAAAACACTTATGCGATTGGTATCCAAGAAGAGAAAGGATAAATTTTCCGCAAAATTAAACAGTTTGGGTGGGATTTGTGTTAAAAGATTCTCGGACAATAAGAGTATGGTCAAATTTTCGGCTCCCAGGAAATTATCCCATTTTAAGGTTTGTAAAGAGCAATTCCTGATATCCAATTCCTGTATCTGGAAGGCATAGAAGAGTTGTAAAGGGAAGTTGGCAAATTTGGAGTTGACAAAAGTCAAAGTGTTATAATTCTTGGGTGGCATAACTTCGTAGGTGGTCTCAGAGGTGAAACGTATTCGTGGTTTGCGATCGAATGTTACAACCACATCTTTATCACCATAATCCATGCCAGAACACACAACAATCTCACTACAGCGATCATCGTTGGTATACAATTGTATGGGCGTTAGAAGACGTCCTTGTGCATCATCGGTATAGTCTTCATAGGATGCATTTGAATTTTGCTGCGTTTCTTCTTCAACTTCATCTGATGCTGTCCACGAATCATTGTCCTTGTCCTTGTCATCTTCTACTTCAGTTTCCGTAGCCGTATCCATTTTAATTGCCTTTATGATCAAGATCATTATAAACAATTGCTTTAGTCCTCTCATCTTTGTTGCCTTTCTTTGGTTTTTGTTAAGATTTTCTAATAATTTTCGAATGAAAAATATATTTTCATCACCGTACGCTTGTAGTGTTCGTGTTTCAACGTTTAATTTTTAACTGAATATTTTTTTAATATTTTTTATTTAAATTCTCCTCCACGTTTGACTGCACAATTTTTGTATTTTTATTACATATATTATTTTATTTATTGTTATTGTTGTATCTAAAGCTATTTTGTGATAATTTAGAATAAAAAAAAAAAGTAATAATTATATGTGGACTAGACATACATACATACATTAATGTACAATTAATATATTGTGTTTAATCATACAATATCTAAACAAACAGTGGGTTATAAAAGGCATTAGCAATAATGGGCTCAGGAAATTTGCGATAAAGATCATTAGATCAAGGTGAAGAAGATGTTACAGTATGACTCAAAACTATTATTATTATTATTATCATTCGAATTCGTGCTCTGTGAGAAATGTCCATCGTTTGTTACGAAGGAAAAATTGTGTTCAGCGATGAGGCTCGTTTCTGGATACTTAAACAAGCAAATCTTGCGCATCTGGGGTGAATAACAGTCACATGCCGTACAAGAGTTACCGATTCATGCCGAAAAAAAGACAGTTCAGTGTGGTCTATGGGCTGGTCGCATCATCGGTCCATTTTTGTTCAAAGACGACCGTGGAAGAAACGTTACCGTCAACTTCGAACGATATCGAGCCATGATATGCGACTATTTTTTGGCCTCATTTGGTTGAGTTGGACTTGGTGGATATGTGGTTTCAACAAGACGGTGCCACATGCTACACAGCACGTGAAACAATGGACATATTGAAGGATGAATTTGGTGAGCAGTTTATCTCTCGAAATGGCCCTGTGAGTTGGCCGCCAAGATCATGTGATTTGACGCCTCTTGACTATTTCTTATGGGGTTATGTGAAGTCGTTGGTCTATGTGGACAAGCCAAACAAGATTGAATCCTTAGAATATAGGTATAACATAACACGTGTTATTCATGGAATACAGGCCGAAATGCTCGAAAAAGTAGTGCAAAATTGGAACTTACGAATGGACAATTTGAACCGAAGCCGCGGGCAACATTTAGATGAAGTTATTTTTATTACATTTTTAAAGAAAACTAATTAAAAAAATAAAAAACGGCTGATGAGTGTTTTTGAACAACCCTGTTTAAACTAATTTCTTGGCGAACTTGTCGCTTTACTCTTAGCGTCCACTGTAGTAATAATACCAACAAAATTTTTCACATTAATCTAAAAAAATATATTTTATTTATTTGATCATATTTTGTTTTCCATATTAAATACTTCTATTAAAATTTTTTTGCAAACTATAGACACAAAAACAAAATTATTAAAAACACTTCTAGTCGCTCGAATTTGTTTATTCATGTGTGTCTGTTTTAGACGATTTTTTTTTTAATTCGAATTGTAGCGTAATCTTTTACAATTTTATTTCGATTTTAATTGACCTCCACCTATGTCAATGGTGTAGGAAGTGTAACTAAAAGATGAGCTCCAGAAGGGGGGTGGCGGTATTGAGGAAATTATTAGCAGGCCATATAGAGAAGTCCCAACTGGCGTTTTTGTTGTTATCGTTTGGAATTTACAATGTTTTATAGTTTGTACAAGTAATTTTCTCAGTTAATATTGAAACAAAAAAGAAAAAAAATTTTAAAAAAATTTGTTGTAAATTTAAACATGCATAGAGGAGACATGTAAATTAATTAATTTATTTTTAAATTAATTCAAAGTAATCGTAATTGTTTCGATGGTTGTATGAGAAAATAAGGAAACGAGCAAAAGAGGTGAAAGAGAGAGAGAGACAGACAGAGAGGAGAGACAAGAATATAGACAATTGGGGAATGTGCTGACTGGCCATAAAATTTTTTTTATGGGGAAATTAAAAAAAAAAATAAAAATTAATAATACTTCTCAGTTTAATATAAATAAATTAATTTATGATTAATAGAAAAGAAATTTGTAGTCATGCTTTTGTTTTAATATGGCGTGAATAAGATATAATAGAACTTTTCAACAGTGTTGCCGTAACACACTTCGTGGCATTAATATAATTGCACCCAAAAACAATTATTTTTGCGAAAGTTTAAATGTTAATTTAAAAATTTTGTAGAAATTTTCGATGGCAATGCCAAGTTTAATGCGCATGAGAGTACTGAGAGTAATAGTGCGCAGTAAACTACCTTCGTAAATCAAACTGGTGTTTATTTTGAATCACGTAAACCTAGAAGTTTCACAAAGCCTATTTTGCTCTACAAGTAAACACATGTTTGGAAATTACTTGGACAAGTCAAAGTTAACTTAAATGTGAAAAAACCACATACGCATGTGGCTGTGATGCAATTTTGACGTCATCATAAAGCATAATGTTTCCGCTTCGCCCACATGTGTTTCATTTGCATTTTTGGACTTAAATACATTTTGTGTAATATTAAAATCTTATCGCATTCAGCCACTACGACTATTTTAAAAGCTGTAACCAAAGTGCTGAACATTTTAGTGATGACCCTCAGACCCTCGTGTGTATGTGACTTTCTACATATCGTATACTATAGGCTTAAGTCCTGTGTTTTTAAGAGGAATTGTTTAGAAGAATATAACTTGAAGTTCGTTAGTTTCTTTCAATCTTCCATGTAAATTTGTACAATCTTACAAGTGATTCTAGACAACACTCTCCGTTGTTTTAAAGTCTAAAATACAGTAGCCGCTCGGTTATATTAATAACCAGTTATGTAAACTTCCTGTATAGTGAGCAACAAAATTAAAACACAGGAGGCTCTAAGGAGTGAACACAGCCTATCTCTATTAGGTGAGCAGCTTTCAACCGTCGAATAAGGTTGATGCATCCACAATACAAAAGTGTTGGAAAAATATTTTGAGTTTTGAGAAAGAAAATTACCCGGAAGAAAACATTACACTCAGTATTTTAAAAGAAAATGATCAAAATGATATTGAAGCACCTATGAACGAAGTCTAGTCAATGAATTAACGAATGGTGTACAGCTTTCACGGCAAGAGAATCAGACGTAGAATTAAGACATTGGCAACGAAGATATAGATAGCGAAGTTGATGGTGATGATCAAGAGCAGTGCATCGTAACAACAGCTGAAATTAGCGCAACGCAGGCAATCGAAGTCAATATCAATCAATAAAATTATTGCTTGGAATGAAAACTATATATCTGATATTAAAAATATTTTGGTATTGCGAAAATGCAGGGACTAGACACTACGGAAATCCCTTGAAGAAGGAAAAAAAAAGTACAAAAAACTATAACCGCCTCATTTCATGTACATTAATTATTAAAATACTTATTAAAAATAAAAACTTAATGTAATAAAAATCATTTGAATTATTTATGTACTTATTGTATATTCTCTCGTTTATGTGAACTTCTCCCTTTAGTAAACAGGCTCTGTTTGAATTAGTTCATATAACCGAGTGACAACTGTATAATACAAACTTTCGAAAGTACCTTTTGTTACTTTTAATAAGAAACTCCGGAATAAAGTTTTAATTGCTAAATTTTCTGTTTAAACGTGGTAGCAACTTTAAAGGGTAATCAAAGAAACTTGCGTGAATTTTTTTCTTGTCTTAATGGGGTTTAATTTAAAACTCCATATAAATCGTCGTAAGAGGTGTCTCAGTAAGAAGGCACTTCTTAAATTTATAGTCATTCCCTATGCTATAAACACATAGACGACAGCAGGCTGCCGACTACAATATGTCAAAAATAAAATACACCCGTTTATATAGAGACGATTATTTTAAAGTCATCACAGCAGCACGACTGCACGGCTACATTTTTGCGGTAGGCGCCCACTTAGGCTTTTTTCCATTTTTGTAAACGGCAATAAGCAGATTCAGTGATGTCAATATAAAAAACAATGTTAAATTTATACGAGATTAAAAATACCTAACTTTATTTACAAGAAAAACACTTAACAGCTGTTGCTGTCGTCTTTTATATAAATAAGTAGCTGACTACACGGCAACTATTGCAGCCAACTACCGGTGTAGTCGTATGGCTGTGTAGCCTGCTGTCGTCTATGTGTTTAATACTTTATTGTGCAAGCGGCAACTCTGAAATTTGGCAGCAGTCACATATGTTTATTTCGATTATTGAAAATGGAGCTCTTTATGAAAGAACAATGCATTATAATTGTGAAAACTTAATACAAACATTTGAAAATTTATGCTCGCAAACTTTGTAGAATATGTAGTGGAGATGCAGTGCACCTAATGTGTCAACCATTCAAAAGGGTGATCAAAAAATTAAAGGCAATAAGTTGCCTACATACAGTTATACTCCAGTGCGTCTTCATACATTGCTGTCGTAAACGAGAGTGTCGCCAAAACCCCCCGAAAACATAAATTTGGCATCGTTGTCAACAGTTTAAAATTTCATAAAGCACTACGCAACGAATTTTGACAAAAGAACCTACACATTCATGCGTACAAAATTCAGCTTAAACCAGCAGACCACCGAAAGCGCTGGCAATTCATTCAATCGATAATGGAGAAAAGTGAAGTCAATAAAAAATTTTCAAAAAAAATGTCATCTTGCCCGGTAAAGCGCATTGCCATCTGAATGGTTTGATAAATGTACAAATTGTCGAGTTTGGGATTAAAAAAAATCCCCCTGCAATCCATGAGAAACAAATGCACCCAAAAGGAGCAGCTGTTTGGTGTGGATTTTGACCAGGCTGCTTGATTGAATCTTACTTTTATGAAGATGAGATCGAAATGGCAGTGACTGTCAACGGCATACGTTACAGAAGCATGATAATGGAGTTCTTGTGGCCTTAAATGGACGGCATGGATTAGGACGACATGTGGTGTCAGCAAGACGGCATCACTTGCCCTACCTCGGATGAAACAATTCATTTCTTGAAGTGATTTCCAAAACAAATAATCTCAAGAAATTTTGATGTCAACCAAACACCAAGATCATGCGATTTAATGCCGTCATAATTTTTTTCTTTAGGGTTTTGTGAAATTGCGCTCAAATACGAAATCTAACCCGTCATTGAAGGAATGCAGACTCTGTGGAAAAAATAAAAAGAGCCCTAGAAGCCATTTGACAGATATTTGATTCCATACTTAATCGCAACGCTTCTTCTTTGCAATCTCATTTAAAAATATTACGGGTTTTTTTTTTTTTAATTGAAAAAGTGCATCGTTTCTGAGACACCCTTTATGTTAAGGTTAATTTGTATTTCTATTCCCAGGTTAAAAAGAAATAATTTTTGAATAGGTAGAAGTTTATTCCCAGTTTAATAGAGTTTAGGGTGCCCCGGTAGACTAGTCAGTAGTGTGCTGGTCTGCTAGTTTGGGGATTGCGGGTTCGATTTCCGCCAGAGACTCTAGACTGGTCTGCTTCTCTTCTATTCTAGCTATTCTATTCATATGGAGCGCACAACATGCCAATTGGGCATAAGTGTATACCTGTCGTGGGTTTGGGCTTTTTGTGGCCCTCCCTTTCAACCTAACCTAATAGAAATTAACGTGATTAAGTTTTAAATTTTGCCCACTGCTGCAAAAAAAATAAATATTTCACTTGAAATATTTTAAAAATAATTTAAATTTCTAAAAGATAACAGTTTAGTTTTTATAATAAATTTTGTAAAAAAATATTCAACAATTAAGTTAAATGTGCACAATTAAAATCAAAAAAAAAATAGAAACAAAAATAAATAAATCTGTCATATACTTTTATGACAACCTAAAAACTAATGAAGCAAATAATTGCAAATGATATTAACAAAACAACACATTAATAAAAACGGCTAAATATAAACAAAATACTTTGTTATAACAGAGACATATTTATAAAATAATTTGTTACAAAATTTAAATTTTTAGCCATTTAGCGTGACATTGAAATACTCTGCTTATCTGCAGCTTAATTTCCAGTTCATTACTTCAACTTGCTTTGCTTTTTATTTTAAATTTAAGCTTTAAAAACAGTTATTTGTTTATAAAGGGTGTTTTTCATAGAGGTATAAAATTTTAAAATTAAATAAAACAGAGATCTATTGTTTAATTTCAATTTAATTTTCAGACTATAAGTTTAATGTGATAATGACAGAATATCGAGGAAAATTAAGTTTAACGATACTGGCTGATGGGAATGCATTTCCGAAACCAGCTACGGTTTCACCATCAGCACTCTTTTGATCAAAACTACAAGTGTTGTATGTAAATAAGTATCCACTATTTAACTAAGTAGAATTTTTCTTCTAATTGATTTCATGTCTTTCATATATCCTTTGAATTTTTCATTCGAAATTTTATTTATATTTAATTTTAATTTAATTTTTGTTAAAATTCAAATGAAATTTACTTTATTTAAAAGATAATCTTCTGGCATTATAATTTAAATATGACTTCTGGCACATTACCGCCAAGTAATTAATCATTTAGAGCTTATCGGCGTAGCGGCTAGCGGCTTTACATGTTACCACAGCAAATAGCGTGGCGGCCTTAAATCGCACGATCTTACAAGGCCAATTCACGGGGGGTCCGAAACCTGAAACTATGCGGCTATCAAGCGTTTTCTTTAATTCAATTGAGACATGAGCTGTGTGACATATTGCAAAGCTTCTACACGTTATGGTTGTTCAATTAATGAACGAAAAAGTCAAAAGTCATGGCTCCTTAGAGATCACCATTCATTATAACGTTCTGACCAACATAGTTTTTAAAGAAGTAGTGTCCAATGATTCCACCAGCCCATAAATTTTACCAGTCAGTTTTTCTGGCAATAACGGTGTCTCAACATACACTTGATGATTTTCATCACTCCAAATACAGCTGTTTTGTTTATTGACGTTTCCATTCAAACAAAAGTGAGCATCATCGCCAAACAAAAATTCACTTATGAAAATAGGGAGCAACGGCAATCTTATTTTGGGCCCATTCATCCAACTATTCATGTTAAAATGCCAAACCACACTTGACATTTGGCAAAATGGTCGCCAGTTAAAAAAGGTATTTCATTTCATTTTCATTTCATTTTATTTATTTGGTAATTGCAATACAACAAGAAGATGTCTTATATTATAGTATTGGTATTTAGTATTGCCAACTTAAAATATTTATACCTCTATAAAAAAACACCCTTTATAATGGTTATTTCTTAAAATTAATATTTAATTGAAATTTAATTTTGAACATATGCGTACTGGTTGTTAAGGAAAATTTCTTTTTATTTCAAATTATAAATGTTTTTTTTTTGTAGATACAGTGAAGGTCAAAATAATAGCACTAGTTACAATTATATTGTCATAAGAGGAAATAAATAATAATTGTCAAAAGCAATTACATATTTACTGTTCTCTTAAAGCGTGATTAGTTTTTGTAAATTTTTATAATTGTCTGTTTGTCATGATCAACTATTTGAGAAGAAATAAAATTTTGTGCGGTCAATATAATAGCACCAAATAGTTTATCTTTTAAAATTTGCAACAAAAAAAATTAAAAAAAGAACGAATGGTATTAAATTTTAAATTTGTCCTTGTAATATTTACTAAAGATTTTGGTTAAAATATAAATCTATGGACGCAAAAAACACTGCACGATAAAAAAAACGCCACCTAAGTAAACGAATTTTATTTACCAAAATATTAATATCTTCTAATTTTGAAGCGTTTAGTTCGAACATGCCAAATAGATTCTTTTATGCTTGCTATGGAACTTAAAAAAGCATTGGATATAATACGATAAAGAATAAGAACAGTCCAGGAACTTATTGAAATAGATCCAGAAACTAGTGCTAAAATCCTTTCTCCCTTAACAGAAGATATCTGAATAAATGTAAGTGTAACTGAAGAGCTAAAAGAAATCATAGTAATTCCCCGTTTACACAGGGAAACATTTGGAAGGGAAACATCTGGAATTCTCTTTTGTATTTTCCTTTGCGGTCATACAGGGAAACACTGTTGTCGGAAACATTCCAGTTTATATTTGTTTTTTTTTAATTTTTTTTTTTTTTTTTTAATTTTTTTGTTTTTATTCAAACAAAGTCAAGGCGAATTCAATATCAGGTAATATCATCCCTGCAACAAACACAAAAAGGCCAAGAGAATGTCAAAACAAAAAAAAAAAAATTTTTGTTTACTTTTTATTAAAATTTTATTTTTATAAATTTACGCGAAAATTTTTTTAAAAAATAAGTATTTTTAATTTATTACAAAATTTGTGCCAGTTTATATCACATATTTGTGTTTTATATTACATTTTTCACAACTTTAAATTACTAGGACAAACACAACGCAAATTTTGCATTTTCTGAATTAAAAACATTAAAAATGTTGTTTATTCAAATTATAAAATGTGTTTTACTTATTTTCCAATAAGTTATTGCACAAATATTAGTATTTTTCCCACAAATTTTACCACTTTTATAAAAATTTTTAATTAACGCACATAAAAATTAATTTAAATGTAAACAAACTTTGACATTGTGCCGTAAAAACAAAACGAGCAAAAAACAATCAGCTGGATTCTTAACATCACCTAATGTTGAATTCGCCTTGAACAAAGTCAAATATGAAACATAGAGAACATGGTACAATTATCAGGAAGCCTCACTAAAACAGCTGATTTTTTTTTCTCTACCTTAAGGTTTAACTAAAATGTAAAATTTTGTTTATGTATTTGTATATATTGTATACGTATATATTCTACCCAGGGTACACTTATACAAGGTGGCGGTGCCAGCCCAGCTGTCTCCAGAAATTGTCAAACTTCATACATAAAAAAGAGAGCCGAAAATCGCTCTCCTTTACGCTATCACCTTATGTAATTACACCATGATTCTACCGCCCAAAAAAACACGCACACACATTTTCTTTTTGACATTTAAGTCGTCGTTTTCCAACAACAAAATACATGAAGAATTTTGTTGTTGCAGAACTGAGGCTACCTGATGATTGTACCATGATAGAGAACAAAGCATTAATTAATTAATAACTAAAAGAATTTCTGATGCTAAAACACTCAGAAGGCAACAAGCTAGCTTTTATCCAAATAAATCATGTCAATACATTCAGAACAAAAGTCGGTCGAATGGCATCCAATACTCTCAATCACATTAACTGTAAATCCCTTCAATGTAAGGATGTCCCACCAAAAATAATACAACTCATTAAAAGCATGTATGCTAGTAGAAGTTTTCGTATTCAGCACGAGGGCAAACTGAGCAGAAAGATTAATGTTGGCACAGAAGTACGGCAAGTTTGCGTGATGTCATCACACTTTTATATACTTCACACAATTCTACAACTTTCATTTCCGACCCCATAAAGTATATATTTTCTGAAAGCTTATGAGTGGGGGAGTCGATTAAGTCTGTCGGTCTGATCGTCTGTCCGTGTGTATGTTGAAGCCCCCCGACATCGCCTGGATCCGCGTGAACTATTAAAATATTGGAAATATTCGGAAGTAGATCGGTAAAATCGTTACTGAGATTTGAGGAAAAAACCACGAGCACCTCGTTTATTTTCGCCACCACAACATACATACAAACGTGGTATACGTTAGATTAAACGTGGCATCAAATCCCAGCTGAAAAAAAACTTATATTTTTTAATTCTTAATTTAAATTTTTTTTTTATTTTCCTTTTTTATTTTTTTTTTTTAAGTTTTTTGTCTAATATATTATTTATAGTTTTGTATTTTTTTTTTTAATTTTTTTTTTTTTTAATTTTTTTTTTTAAATTTTTTTTTTTAAATTTTTTTTTTTATTTTTTTTTTTTTTTATTTTTTTTTTAAATTTTTTTTTTAAATTTTTTTTTTAAAATTTTTTTTTTAAATTTTTTTTTTAAATTTTTTTTTTAATTTTTTTTTTAATTTTTTTTTTTTTTAACATACGTAAATTTATAATTTTACATGGGATATTTTTATATATGAATGTTTTTTATATGTATCAACGTATTTCATATGAGATGAATGGTGATACAAACAATTGTTATTGCATGGCTACACGTTGTGAAGGGTATATAAGATTCGGCACGGCCGAATGTAGCACTCTTACTTGTTTTTTTTTTTTAATTGTGTTGGATATTGTCAGGAGTCATGCTACATATGTCGGGCAATAGAGGTATATGAATATGCTGATGACATTTGTCTTCTCTCTTACCAAAACTCCGATATGAACATACAATTGCATTGTCTTAGAAAACTGACTAAGCAAGCTGGTCTTAAAATTAAAATTGACAAAACTTAGTGATGCAAATGAACACAGAAAACTCAAACATCTTTACAATTGATAGTGTGCATCTGTAGGAGTTTAATTCGTTTTGCTACCTCAGAGCTGTCATTACAACATCAGGCGGTTCGGTCGCAGCTATTGCCAAGGTTTTCGGCCTCCCATAGAAGAGGTTTCGCTCAACCACAAATTAACGAGAAAAGTCTTATTCGTTAATTTCCAAACTTGAACAAAAGTAAAAAAAAAACATTCTACTGTGCTTTTTGGTAAATTTTGTAGTTTACGTTATTTTAGCGGTCAAGGGTGGATAGGAGCACTACAAGTGGTAAAATTTAATTAAAACAGTTTTATGTTTATGTAAAAGATATTTAAGAAAAAAATCAAAATATTTATTAAAACTAGTAAAAACCATGTGATTAAAATTATAAGAGATATTTTTTGCTCAAGTAGTTTTCATATTTGGAAAACATTTGTCAATTATCGTTTAGATATGAAAATAAAATTTAACAATTTATTAAGAATTATTTGTATAAAAATTTATTCCACTAAAGAAACCTTTTAGCACATTTTAAAAATTAAATAAAATAAAATATTTTTGTGAAGTTTCTCTTTTGTTAAGTAACATACGAAATTTAACACTTTTAATAAAGAATTTCAAGAAAAATATTTTCTTTTTTTTCGGCAATTGTTATTGCTCTTAAGAAATTATGTTTTACTTGCCCTCTTTTAGCCCCTTCTTGGGAAAAGCATTTTAGTTGTTTTTGTGTTTTATTTGCAGCAATTGCTGCTGATAAAAATGTTTACATACAATTTAATATAATTCCATTATTATTAGATTCTCGATACGTAACAATAACAATAAAATACATTGAAAAATATCAAGAAAATACACACACACAAAACACAATCAGAAGATTCTTTTGTATACAAGTCATATTTACATACGATTATAAGGGCACAGTGGGTTGGTTGAGGGCAAAAAGCCTAACCAATATTTTCATTGCTTAAGTTACATATCGATGCCTTACTTCCTCAACCTCGTATCTTAAAAAATACGGTTTTGACTTTTTCATATCAAACGATTGTTTTATGCTTTAACTAAAAAAGATTAGTATATTATTACTACTAATATACATAAATACAATCAATTCCTTAATAATTGCATTTAAACTTTTAACCAAACACCGAAGTATGAAAAGATGAACCGTTTTTCTTTTCTCTCCTCAAAAATTTTATTTTTTAAGATACGAGGTTGAGGAAGTAAGGCATCGATATTTTATTTTTTTTATATAAAAATTTACTAACATGTGAATAGTTTTTATAAAAATTAGTTTGACTAGGAATTTTCTAGCTTCGAGATATACTTGACAACTCCAAAAGTAAGGCTCAAACAGAACTGGGACATAACGAGTTTTTCTGTAAACAAAAAAGCAGTCGTGAGAAAGAATGAGTATTTTAATTTGGCAGTGTTTCTTATAATTTTCACATTTTTATCCTTAACTTTATTAAAAATGTTATTTAATATTCGTAAAATTTTATAGATTTTGTAAACAAAGAAATAAGTTTTCTCCATTTAAGTACAACGAAAAAGAAGAACAAGAGAAGACTCAACCATATAAATAAAGTGACAATACCTGGGAGCAATTTACGGCATTCGAACGCGATCAAAATTTGACTCGAATGTTCCGGTTAGCCCTACTAAATGGCATATCAACATTTAGATTGCGTATGAAAGCCGTAATTGTTGAGGGTGTCTCAATAAGAAGCCATTTTTTAAATTTGGTGTATCTTTTTTTGTGCAAGTGGCAACTCTAAAGTTTGACAGCTGTCACATACATTTGTATAATTCTGTTATTAAAAATAAAGCGGCTTACGGAAGAACAACGTATTTTAATTGCGAAAACTTATTACAAAATTTTGGAATGTTATGCTGAGACCGCTAGCAAACATTGGAGAATTTTAAAAGTGCGACTAATGGATCAACCATTCGAAGAGTGGTGAAAAAATTTAAGTAAATTGGTTCGGTTGTGGACAGTATGACTCCTGTTTTTCACTGCACCGTTGGGTGTCTGGAAAACATTGCTGTAAAACATTGTAAAAGAGAGTACAGCAATTCGACATCGTTCTCAATAACTTCAAATCTCAGAAAATAATACCCAGCAGATTTTGATAAAAGACCCCTAGTTTCATGCGTACAAAATTTAGTTTACTCAGGAGCTGAAATCAGCAGATCATTTAAAGCGCCCTCAATTCGTACAATAGGTAACAGAGCAAAGTGAAGTCAATACTAATTAAAAAAAAAAAATTATCTCCTCCGGTGAAGCTCATGGCCATCTAAAAGACTTCCTGGGTGGGTTGGGTGTCTGGAAAACATTGCTGTAAAACATTGTAAAAGAGAGTACAGCAATTCGGCATCGTTCTGAATAACTTCAAATCTCACAAAATAATACCCAGCAAATTTTGATAAAAGACCCCTAGTTTCATGCGTATAAAATTTAGTTTACTGAGGAGCTGAATTAAGCAGATCATTTAAAGCGCCCTCAATTCGTACAATAGGTAACAGAGCAAAGTGAAGTCAATACTAATTAAAAAAAAAAATTATCTCCTCCGGTGAAGCTCATGGCCATCTGAAAGACTTCCTGACAACACAAGATTTTCAAATTCGTTGCTCAAAAAATCCTCATGCAATCCATGGGAAACAAATGAAACCACAATTATCAAACTGTCTGTTGCGGATTTCGATCAGGTGGCCTGATCGTGTCTCACTTTTTAAAAGAGGAGGCCAAAATTGCAGTGACTGTGAACGGCATTTGTTATAGGAACATGATAAGGGAGTTCTTGTGGTCTTAACTGGGCGGCGTATATCTGGACAGACGGCGCCACCTGCCACAACTTGCATAACAATGTCTATTTATGATAGCAACGATTTCCACAACAAATTATTTTTGGTAATTCTAATGTCAATTGGCCACCAAGAAAACTGCTGCAGCTTTGTTGTCCCAAACATTATTACTTATGGCTGAAGTATGATAAACAGAATGAGAATTACAAAAAAATACTTGAAATTTAATAGAGTGTGTTTATCTAAACAAATGTCTTAAAAATACAAGTTTTTTTTTCAATTTGAACGACATAAGACTTAGTTTAAGAAGTTAATTCTTATTTAAATAGTCTTGTACTTGATTATGTAAAACAAGTCCATTTTGTACTTGTCTTAAAACCGGAAATAAATTGTTTAATGTCGTTTTTTTTTTTGGGTGCGAGAGAGTGTTTTTGAAATCTCAGGTTTATGCGAATAAACCAATAACAATTCCGGAGCTCACTTCTAAGATCTAATGCATCATTAGGGATGATACAACGACATCTCTGTGAAAAAATCATGTAAATTTTCAAGAAAACAGTAATGGCGGATTATTTTATTCCATACAGTCAAAAAATAAGTCAAGTACGGTAAGTACGAATTTTCTTAAACCAAGAACAAAACGATTGATTTAAGAACGAATGTGTCAAGTATGAATTTCTTAATTTAATGAATAGTTAAGCCGAAAAAAGTTTGATATTAAGAATTATTAGTTTGATTATTAAAGCCCGAAACCGTACTTGACGTAAGCTTAGAAAAATATTTATTCAAGTATAATTGAGATTGAATTAATCAAAAGATGCGCTTGTTTCAAGAATTCGTAACTTTGGTTTGGTTCCTCACTACTTACCCTTTGACATTTATTCAGCGATACGTGTTATTTAACGTGAAAAATAACGGACAAAGCATGAAACGTAAGTTAACTCGAAAACTGCTGCAGCTTTGTTGTCCCAAACATTATTACTTATGGCTGAAGTATGATAAACAGAATGAGAATTACAAAAAAATACTTGAAATTTAATAGAGTGTGTTTATCTAAACAAATGTCTCAAAAATACAAGTTTTTTTTTCAATTTGAACGACATAAGACTTAGTTTAAGAAGTTAATTCTTATTTAAATAGTCTTGTACTTGATTATGTAAAACAAGTCCATTTTGTACTTGTCTTAAAACCGGAAATAAATTGTTTAATGTCGTTTTTTTTTTGGGTGCGAGAGAGTGTTTTTGAAATCTCAGGTTTATGCGAATAAACCAATAACAATTCCGGAGCTCACTTCTAAGATCTAATGCATCATTAGGGATGATACAACGACATCTCTGTGAAAAAATCATGTAAATTTTCAAGAAAACAGTAATGGCGGATTATTTTATTCCATACAGTCAAAAAATAAGTCAAGTACGGTAAGTACGAATTTTCTTAAACCAAGAACAAAACGATTGATTTAAGAACGAATGTGTCAAGTATGAATTTCTTAATTTAATGAATAGTTAAGCCGAAAAAAGTTTGATATTAAGAATTATTAGTTTGATTATTAAAGCCCGAAACCGTACTTGACGTAAGCTTAGAAAAATATTTATTCAAGTATAATTGAGATTGAATTAATCAAAAGATGCGCTTGTTTCAAGAATTCGTAACTTTGGTTTGGTTCCTCACTACTTACCCTTTGACATTTATTCAGCGATACGTGTTATTTAACGTGAAAAATAACGGACAAAGCATGAAACGTAAGTTAACTCGAAAACTGCTGCAGCTTTGTTGTCCCAAACATTATTACTTATGGCTGAAGTATGATAAACAGAATGAGAATTACAAAAAAATACTTGAAATTTAATAGAGTGTGTTTATCTAAACAAATGTCTCAAAAATACAAGTTTTTTTTTCAATTTGAACGACATAAGACTTAGTTTAAGAAGTTAATTCTTATTTAAATAGTCTTGTACTTGATTATGTAAAACAAGTCCATTTTGTACTTGTCTTAAAACCGGAAATAAATTGTTTTTGAATTTTTAAGCATGATTTCGGCTTAAATTAAGAATTTTATTCTAAGATTTAAATCGTGCTTAATTTTTTTTCTGTGTACTTAATCGAAGCAGGACTTATTTACATTTTAATACAAAAAAATCACATCACTATCGCAAACAGTACGTGTTTTAATTTTAAAATGAACAAGTAAAAGCGCTATATTCGGCCGTGCCGAATCTTATATACCCTTCACAACGTGTAATCATGCAATAACAGTAGTTTGTATCACCATTCCATATGATATACGTACATACATATAAAAAACATACATATATAAAAACATCCCATTGTAAAATTATATATTTACGTATATATGGTAAAAAAAATTTAAAAAAAAAATTAAAAAAAAAAATTTAAAAAAAAAATTTTTTTAAATAATTAAAATATATATAATAAATACAAAACAAAAAAAAAATGTAAAAAAAAATTAAAAAAAAATAATAAAAATATAAATAATATATTAAATAAAAAATAAAAAAATAATAAAAAAAAATTTAAAAAAAAATAAAAAATTTTTTTTTTGCCTCAGCTGGGATTCGATCCCACGTTTTCTCTAACCAGTATACACGTTTGTATGTATGTATGTTGTTGTTGTAATGTTGTTTTTGTGAAAAAAAATCGAGGTGGTCGTGGATTTTTGCTCATATCTCAGTTGTTTATGTACCGATGTTTCTGATTTTCAATACCGATCTACTCCCGAATATTTCTGATATTTTAATACCTCACCCGAGTCCAAGCGATGTCGGGGGGCTTCAAAAAGTTGATTTCAACATACACACGGACAGACTGACAGGGCTTAATCGACTCCCCTATTCATAAGCTTTCAGAAAATATATACTTTATGGGGTCGGAAATCAAAATTGTAGAAATTTCACACGGAATGACAAACCTATATATCCCTTTTTCACTGTGTGAAGGGTATAAAAAGTGCATTCTTACGGAGACAACTTTTACGTAAGGTTGTAGATTTAATGATATGTTAACCTTAGAAGTGGTAAATTGAAGTTTAGGAAGTAGAATGTGTCATCTATATATAGAAAAGTAAAACTCTGTCTGTGTGTGTGTGTGTTGGCTTTAGACTCCGAAAACCGATCGGACTCAAACTTTGACAAGTTGTTGTACACATTCCAGCGATTGTTTATGGGTGGTAAAAAGTGGGCGGGGCTACGCCCATAAAAAAAATAAGTTATAATTTTTAGCTTCTTGCACTGGACCGATTTTTCTGTAACTTTGCACACATTTTGAGCTGTCATGATTATATAGTTTCGTGATTAGAAAAGTGGGCAGGGCTACGCCCATAAAAACAGTTTTAATTTTGAGGTACTTGCATTGGACCGATTTTTCTGAAACTTTGCACACATATTGAGCTGTCATGACTGTATAATTTCGTGATTAGAAAAGTGGGCAGTTTCAACCAAATACAAAAAATTATAATTTTTAGCTTCTTGCACTTAATATGCAATTAAAATTCAGAATGCATTTTTATTCATAGCAACACACGCCCGGCTTGGCTATTAATTAATATTATGAAGTTTAATTTTTTTCTTTTCGGTATACAGTGCTGTCTGGGTAGAGTGAACTAATTTTTGTAGAGCGATTTCACTATACCCAGGTTTTTTACTAAATTAAGGTTGAATTTTTATTTATATAAAAAACTAATTTTTTTATTTTAAATGCATTTATAGGTTATAAATTTTATTTATTTCCACGTAATACTATAGTTTAAATTTATGACTTGGAAAAAATGAAAAATTAACTTTGAGATACGACCTTAATGAAACATGCGCGCAGACTTAAATAAATTAATAATTCATAGAATGCGTATTTGTGAGAGTAAGTTGTAAACTTACTCGAACAGAATCGTTACTTTACCGTTATTTTATGTTCTCTTTAATTTTTATACTCTTTTTTTCATTGTTTTTCTCCTTTGCCAAACCTAAAAACGCACTATAAAGTATGTTCACTCTATAGAGGTTCATGAGTGTTCACTCTACAGAGTAGTCAATGTAAACATTCTGGTGTTCACTCTAACGAGGTATTCATAGCATCGGGGGTTCACTCTACCCAGACATCACTGTATTTTTGAAAACATATTATGGTCTCGTTTATAGCTTCAATCTCTACTAATTTTCTTCCCCTTAAACATTTTTCCATAAAAACTTTCAAAATATGTTTTTGCTTCGTCTGCCTGAAAAACGATCATTTTTTATTTTTTTTAAATTTACTATTTTTTTTTTGCAAAACCAACCCATTGTGCCTTCTCATTATCATGTTAATCATAATGTTTTAGAGGAAAATTACTTTACTTTTAAACTATTTTTACGCATTGATGTATTTTTTCTGTACTCAAGTCATCAACCAGAAAGTAATTAGGCAAGATTAGGGTAAAAGATTTTGTAATACAAAAAAATTCACAAAGATATAGTCCAAAAATATACATGAAAGAAAAAAATTTCTTAAATTGAAGAAAGATATAGATAACAAATAATCGACTACAAAATAATTGTGATAATTTTTCATTGAATAGAAAGACAAAACCAAAAATAGTACCACAATAAATTTGAGTATTTAAGTAAAAAAAAGTTTTTAATAGAAAAATATATATTTCAGGTCATTTGATTAAAAAACCAGCTAAAAGCTTATTTTGATCTGAAAAAAAAAGAAATGAGTTGGAGGAAATCAGATTTCCTCTAGTGCAAAATGTTTTTATACAAATTACTTTGCTTCAGTATTTTATTTATTTTTTACAATTTAAAGGTTATTTAATAACAAAAAAACATTAAAAAACAAAAATAACTTAAATATTTTAAAAGATATATAATTGGTTTTAAAGGAATAAATCATATATTTCATATTTTCTTTGTATTTAAAACCTAATTATTTATATACAGTTTGTGATTTTATAAAAAAAAGAAAGAAACGATCATAATTTGTTTAAGAAACACGCTCCCATTTTTTTAAAAAGAAGAAGTAAAAAATATAATACTTAAGATCACTTATGCTCCGTGGAAAACATTAATTGATTTTTATTATCAAATGAAACGCTAAAACGTTCAATTAATTTCAAATGATTTATGATTAAGACCGCATATCTTTAAAAAAAATCAATTAGAAAATATTTTTTAACATTTAAAACTACTCATAAAATATATCTTCAAATAAATATAATAAACTAGCTAATAACCCGGTGTGCTTCGCCATCCCCATCGTAATGAAATAAAAATTTTATAGTTCAAAAATATATTTATTTTGCAAGTGCCACGCCCACTATGACTAAAGCATCCATTTCTTATAAAAATAGTCATATAGATGTCAAAGCTTCTCGTGCAAAATTTGGGTACTCTAACTGTTATCGCTTCCCGAATATACAAATTTTAGTATTCAATTGCTATGAGAGCTGCCACGCCCACTATTTCCAATGTACCCATTTTTTCCAGAAATGTTTATTTGAGTGTCAAAGTTGATCTTGCAAAATTTTACTACTCTAATCGATATCGTTTTCCAAATATACGAAATTTAGTATTTAATTCATGTGGCCACGCCTACTATTGAAAGTCCGCCCATTTTTTACCCAAATGTTCGTGTGGATGTCAAAGTTTATCGTACTTAATTCGAAGACTCTAGCTGCATTAACTTTCGTGATATATAATATTTAATACTTATTCTTTAATAGGGCGTGGCACCCCGCCTATAGTTCCTTCCAGACATACAGAAAGATTCTGTGAAAATATCAAGGAAATCGGTCCAGCCGTTTAACCGTCTATAAAGCACAAACAAACATACAAACATACAAACACACATTGATTTTTATATATACATATAGGTTTAAGATTAAGAATTGTTTTATTTAATATTAAAAACTAACGTCCTTATTCATTGAAGTTATCAAAGGTTTTTAAAATTATTTTTAAATAAATGTTCAAAATAAACCCAGTTATAAATACCCCATTTACGAATAAGGCGGCAATACTTTTTATCTAGGACGCCATCATAGATTTTTTTCTTTTCATAACCAACTATATTTTAATACTCAAGCAAATTTGATCCCCATATTAGCACTCTCAGTTGTTTAGAAACTGAAAAAAAAAACTATATTCGTTTGTAAATTTTAGGAAAAACACCGAAGCAGTAGGTACCTTGGTGCTTATATCTCAGCTGGTTTCAAAACGATTTGTTAGTTTTTCTTAGAATTAATTTCGAGATTACGGCTTATAGTTGGGTATCTTAAGTGAGTTCTAAAATTAATATTTAGGAACTTTAAAAAAATAATATATTTAAAAAAAATATATATTTTTCGAAATAATTTTTGCCTATAACTTTGCCGATTAGTGACCAATTTGTCCAAAATTGTTCACGAATATCTCCAGAAGCATGTCAAATCCAGAAGCAATCAAATCAAACAACCGTGTCTATAAATTATCCTAGCAAATTGAGGAAAAAGCTACATATTAGGTTCGTTCGAGTACTATTACTGCACTTTGTAGTAAATGAGTAATTATTTAGTAAATTGAAAATTTTACTCTCAAAAAGAGAATTTGTTCTAAAAAGTACTCGAACAGACATTTGTAAAAATTCGTAAGATTGAAGCAACAGCTGATGGCAAACAAATAAAGTTTAATGGGAACTATGTACATACATACATATGTGACAATATGTATTTAAGTATGTATACCTGCGCCAGATTCAGGCAGTTCCATTCTTACATCTGTAGACATTGTTAACTAACTTTATTTCACAAACAATTTAAATTTAATAATATTTTGCACTTTTGTTTGGATTTTCCTTTTTTTAATATTTTTTTCACAAATTGTATACTTTTTGTTTGCTTACTTTTGTTTGTTTACCTTTTGAATCATATGTTTTTTGGTTTTGCTAAATCTTACTGCAATAAATTTCTGTAGTAAAAATTTGCAAATACTCAGTCAAGAACTGTAACTTTTCGCTCTCTATTTGTGCTCTTATTTACTACAAATTTGTGTAAACGAACGCAATTTCGTAAAATGCAGTAAAAATTTGTACAAATTCGTACAAATTTGTGAGTTCTCGAACGAACCTATTGTTACCTTAATACAGAAAAGCCCTAACTAATGTACAAAGAGGCTTGAGTTAGGGCCTTTCTATATTAAGGTAACGATATATATTTTTTTTTAATTAATTATTTTTGTTTTCTTTAAATAACAGAAATTTCAGTCAAATTACAAAGAGTTTAAACAGAGATTTTCTTAAGTTATTTAAAGGCTTTCATTTAAACAGATACGCACGAGTTTTATCAATAAACTTATTTAGGCATTTATCTGATTACATTGAAAACCCTTAATAAATATAAATATAAATAAAATTAAAATAAAAAAGTCACACCCACCTTATAACTTTATTTAATTTCTTTCTTCCAGAACAGCAATTATATTTTATAATTATTTTGCATTTATGTATTTTAAATAATAAAACAAATAAATTCACATTAATAAATCAGCACTTTTTTTTCAAGATTCAATATAAGTAAGAATTTTTGAACACATTTAGGAATTTTTTGTTTCTTTTTGTTTTCTTTTTTTATAATTAAATAAAATATTTAACTCTCTGACTGACACACACTCGAACTGTTAGAAATATACAGGGCTGGTGCTCTTTCTTTTGTATGTTAGAAGTTGTTGTTATTGATATGAGAGATAAACAATTTGTTATTTATTTTGTTTTTATTGTATTTTTTTTTTTTTGTGAATTTTTAGTTTGTTTTTGTTTATAAACAGCAATTCTTAATGTTAATTAATGGTGACGTTGACTGGAAAAAAAAGAATAACACACACACACAATATAATTATTTATTTATTTATTTAAAATTGTCGATAGTTCTTAGTAACACTGATTGTTGACTTGATAAACATAGAAAAAAAAGGTTTAAGTTTGAGCTTCATCATCTCAAAGTCCGGTTATTGTAAATCTCAACGTTATATTGTAGGTTAAAATAATTTTTATATGATGTCAGAGTAAAGTTACAATAAATGATAAGCAGACTTGCAGAAAATAGAGGGCACATTTAACAAAGTAAACTCTTTAGGACAGGAAATTATGTTTGGTTGCTAATTTCTATGTTATGTTCAGCGTTGCCACTATTGGTCTTTTCCGACCAAAATGGTCGGACATTAATGATCTTGGTCGGATGGTCGGCTAAACGTTATTTTGGTCTGTTAAGGAAAATGAACCATATTCATTTTAAGATATTTAAAATACTGGTCGCTACTAATTTTTTCTGTTCTTGGCAACACTATTTTCTTTCCAGCAACGAAAAACATTCAAAAGCAAACGTCACACGTGTGTAAAAGACTATAAAAAATACGTTAAGTCTATTTGTAAGGTGGTGCTACTTCTACAAAAAACGCATAACAGCAAGAAAAACTAAAGGAATTTTGTAGTTGAGTTCTTGACTGTGCATGCCATCATAATTGTAAAAGTTGATGTGTGTTAACAAACTTAGTCGGTTTTAATGGATTTTGGTTGGTTTTATAGGCAAATTTGGTCGGATAGATAATTTTTGAGTGGTAACGCTGGTTATGTTATTTAACTGTCAAACTGTATACAAAAAAATTAATTGAGGGTATTCACAAAGTATGTCTTAAGGTGTCACATTGTCCTTACATAATTTTCTTAAGTTAAATATATTTTATATATTGCTGCAGTTTGCTGTAAAGTTTTTTTTTAATTATTTTAAAAAGTTATGACAAAGTGACATTAAAGCATACTTTGTGAATACCCCAAATATTTTAATTTGATGGTTAGAAAACAAAAATGGTTTAGAACAAAGATGGATTGTGTGCTGGGTACACTTATGCAGCTGATTATTTTTTGTGTCCTAATTATTTGTCAAACTCCATAAGGTTTTCCAATAGGGATGATATGATTTTAAAGTGGCATTTCGGCCATTTGCAATATGTCATGTTCGGTCATTTGTTTTTCATTGTATTCAGTAGTGTTTACAACTTCATCATGGAGAGATATACACAAGAACAACGTTTACAAATTATTCAGCTTTATTATCAAAATAATTGTTCTCCAATTGCAACTTTTCGTTTGCTTTTGCCATTTTTTGGTCGTAATAATCGTCCAAATGGGCTCGCTATTCGTTACATAATCTTTAAGTGCCAATAAGACAAAGAACCGCTCGAAGTAATGCAAATATTGGTGCCGTTAAGGCAAGTGTTGCTGAAGACCGCAATTTGTCGATTTCAAACCGTTCTCAACAATTGGGACTGTCTCAAACCACATCCTGGCGGATTTTGAGAAATGCTTTGAGTTTACATTCGTATAAAATTGTTCTCACTCAAGAGCTGAAGCCGTTTTACCACCGTAAAGGTCGTCAATTAGCAGAGTTTGCCTTGGAACAATTTGAAAGTTTGAAGATTTGATTATTTCAAGAAATTATGATATTGAATGGCCTCCACGAAGTTGTGATTAAACACCACTAGACTATTTCTTTAAGGGTTATTTGTAGTCATTGGTATTTTGGCTCTCTTCAAGCTTCACAAATCAATATTGAACGTGTCCATTCAAGATATACGACTTGATTAAGTGGAAAAAGTGCTCGAAAATTGGCTTCGTCGAATTCGTTTCTGCAGAAGAAGTCGTGAAGGTTATTTGAATGACGTTTTATTTATCGTATTGATTGCACTTCACAATAAATAAAAAGCTTTTGGATTTCCTCAACAATATGTGTGTTTCATTTAAAAAATCATATCACCCTTATTGGAAAACATTTAACATATACAACCTTCTTTTTTAAAGAACGAATTTACTAAAAAAAAGTTCAGTGCTCGTAAACAAATGTTCAATAAAAATTAAATGTTATTGGAAATAAGGCATTCTTAAGCATTGAATTGTCTTTTTTTCCAGCTGTTTTTTTTTTAGCGTTTGGGTTAACTTTGTAGGCTAATAAATAGAATATACATCTAGTGTTGCATTTTAAAACAAAGAAATTATTTTAGATGTTAAATTTTTAATCCAACTACAGTGAAATCTCCCTTAATGGCCACTTTTTATAAGCAAACACCCCCTTTAGACGGAAATTGTTGCCAGGTCCCGGAAGCGCCTAAACGGACACTTCTCATGAGCGAACTTAAATAGACACCCGCTTGACAAAAAAAAATTCTCTTGGATGGACATTTCGTTAATTTTGCTCCGTTTTTTATGCCATAATTTACAAAGCTCTTGATTTGTTCGATTTTTAACAACAAGACACGGTTTATCATATTAACAACATCACCTAACATAGGGTACACATTTTACAGCCAGGAATGTCCGACATTATTTGATGTGGATTTTGAGCCTGAGGATGATTTTACAATATATCTACTAGTCGAAATGAAGAAAAGATGATAAAAGATGTTGACCGGTCAGACCCCTCGTACGGACACATTTAAATGGTCCCTTCGGTGTCCGCTCATGAGAGATTCCACGGTTTTTTTTCAAAAATACAGTTGTCATAGTACTGAGTAACTACTTTTGTTGAGTATTAAAAAAGGGGGCAATTATTCGATGCTTAGTTGTCAACAACTCAGTTTTTAGCAGCATAAAGTTATATCATTTGTTTTTATTGTTTTTTTTTAGTTCTTTGTTGAAACTATCTGGCAACTCTCAAATGACAAAAATGTCTATTAAACCCAGATGAAATGATGAAATTTTTATAAATCCCTTAAAGGCCAAATGCACTAAATGCACAATTGATCTAATTTACTGTCATACGTCATTCGTCACACTTTCAACTGACGTTAACTTGACAATGGCGAAAGTTAACGCAATACTTCTTCGTAAACGGATCTTAAATCTTCCAAATCAAGGTAGTGTTAAGAAATAGCTAGCAAACTATTAAACGTTCTAACTATTAATACTTCAAAAGTTGAAATTGTTCTACTTTAGTACCTTTTTTTTGGGCGGTGACATACAGTATGGGACATCTTAAAAGAAACCACATATTTAAACTTTAGTGTCAAATAAAAATGGCAATGGATGACTCAATGGCTCGACTATAAACAGTGCTACCCGTTAAAAGGATTTCATGTTTCTAAGTATTTTTTGACTTTATTTAATAAAATGTTACAAGTTAAAATCGTTTTTTTAAAGAATTGTTTACGATTGCTATTTTCTAGTACATTAGCTTTTAGTTGTGGTAATTATTAAAAAAAATTAAACAATTATTAATCAATTTGTTCAAGGGTTTTTGTGTTGTTAACTTCCGCTTTTGAGATGGCATCACTGTTCTGACCTAGTGGTTTTTTGTTAAGAAAAAACCCTCATCTTGTCTTTCGTTCGTCACTTCCATTAAAATTAAGAGTGAAACATTTAAAAATAAAAAAAACAATTATAATTTGTCTACATTGCATTTTAATTGAAATACGCATCACAAAATACATTTTATTGTGTTTTTTTCTTTTAACATTTCTTATTCGAAACAAGGAAATGGTTATTACACATATGTCAGGGATGGAGAATGCAGTACCATTATCTTTGAATTAAAATAAGGAAAATAAAGTATCCTTAGGATTTTTTAACATTTAAAAATATAAAAACCAAGAAGTCACCACAATAGTCGACAAAACTGGTGACTTATAGACACTTGCCCCCAGGTTTCCTTCAGGGTAATTAAGAGAATTAAATATTAAAGAAATTAAAGCGAATAGGTAAAATAAATTTTCCTTATTCTTACTTTCTGTAACAAAAATTAAAATTTAAACTTAAATATTGTAAAAACAATAATTTCATTTTGTATTAAAAATAAAGTTTAATTAATAACTTGTTAGTTTTAGGCAAGGCATATCCATAAGGTATATGCAACGGCGAATTGATACAACAAAGCAACTTTTCATGGGATGTTTTATGTCAAGGCCAATTCGTATATCAGGGATGGAAAAGTTGTTTTTACATATTAAATTTAATAAAATTTGATTAAAAAAAGGACATAATTGTTTGAAACACATTATTAATGACACAAAAGCAACAAATATACATAAATTTATCACATTTATTATCAAAAAAGTACACGTAAGTTAATTGTTTAATAAAGAATTTAAAATCACATTTCCCTTCCCTGCATTAATAAGGCAAATTCAACCAATTTTGACATAAAGTCTCACAATCAGCTGGGCTGATAATTTCACCTGTATGAATTCGCCTTGGTTTTAGGGTTATTATTACAACTTTTGTTTAGTTAAAGACAAGATTTTGTCAGACTGATAAATGACTTAGCATTATAAATCCTTCATTAATTATTTTTTTATTATTATTTTATTATATTATTATTAATAATAACAACAAGAAAAATCTGAAGTTGTAATAATGCAAACCTATTTATCGGGCACAAAAAATCCTAACTTAAACTAACGGCAAGTTATAATAATAACCCTTAATAGTTAACTGCAACTGTGTGATGTCAGGGTAGTTTGACGGACTACAAGGTCACAGAGATCAGTTTTGTTAGTACACCTCCGCTGATAATTCCGGATAGGGATTGTTGGGTAGGATCCGACAGACTGTTTGAGGGGTGTGCAATCTTTACGGATGGATCGAAGATGGATAAAGGCATAGGGGCAGGTGTCTATATTATGGGAAAGAACTTCAGGAGGTCTTACAAACTTTCTGACAACTGTAGTGTGTTCCAAGCGGAGATACTGGCTATCTATAAAGCGACGGATCTTATATTGGAACATGTTTTAAGGGAGGTTACTCTATACGTTGACAGACAGGCAGGGCTCAAAGTCTTGAAGAGACATTATGTCAAATCTAGGTTGGTTGAGAAGTGTAGGAGGGCACTCGATAGGATCATGAACCTCTTCGATGTCAGACTGTGTTGGGTACCAGGGCACAATGGAATTGTCGGCAATGAAATTGCTGACGATGGATCGGCATTGGTTTCGACGAGCGAAGAGGACATGGAGAGACCTCCGTTAGGATACTATTTTGGGCGTATCAGGGCGTGGGTATCTGACAGGACCGATATGGCGTGGAGGGACAGAAGAGACTGCAGGGTGTCAAGGGCTTTATGGCCCAGGTTAATCTCAGCGGACTCTACGGTCCTTCTGGGCCTGGGTAGGGTCTGAGGGCCACTATTGGGGTTTTAACCGGGCACTTTCCTGTGAGGGCTAGGATTAGTAAATGGGATCGCGACACTCCGGATTATTGTAAGATGTGTGAAGATGAGGACTAGCTGGAAACTGTGGATCACATTGTCTGTAATTGCCCAAGGCTACAGAATCACACGCTAAAGTGGTAAACGATTCCACGATGAGTTGGGTGATGCAAGCTGGGGAATATTATCGGATTCATCATGGGGATCGGGTGGTTAGTGAATATGCAATGGGGCTCGTAGAGAATATGTTTTTCTTTCTTTCTTCTATTTTATTTCCTACTAAGTTATTTTTATTTTTATTATTTTCTCTCTCTCTCTTTTCTATCTTTAATATATGAAAGGGTAACGCAATGGACCTTATTGGTCTCCGAGTGATGGTGTAGGAGGCAGGTACTGCGTTCTGCATCCCCCTTTCCTACCTACCTACCTAGTTAAAATTTTATTTTTATTTGCATAATCGCCGTTATCATGAATTAATCTGTGAGGAAATATGTGAAAAAACCTTTTGTTTTTATAGACTTTAATTACTTCGTGTCAAATCTGAGTGAAATGGCAAAACTTTGCAAATAACTTACTTTACAAATTGTCTAGAGAGGTATTTCACATTTGAGTTATTCAAAATGTTGTGGGTTTTTTAAAGTTGGCAAAGTCACAAGTAAGTAATTTTTTGAAGTTTGTAAATTTGGAAATTTTCACAAGGCTTTTACTCATGATACCAATTGTTCACAAGTTAGGAAATTTCCATGTGGAATTTTATTCGTGAATATATAAATCAAAAAGTTTCGTTCAGTTTTAGAAATTTCTTTAAGTTGGAATTTTTTGCTAATATTTAATAACAATTTCTTTATATTGAGGGAATTTTATCAAATATTTGGTTAAAAAATTATATTTGGTATTTAAATAAAGTTTCGTTAAGTTTTTAAATATAAACATTTAACAAGTTTCCTTAATATTAAGGGGAGACTACATCAAATTTAGCTATTATGCTAAAAAAAACTATTAAAAAAATACAGTTATGGTATTACAGTTTCGTTAAGTTTTTAAACTGATAATAGTTTTTACGATTTTTTTTAGAATTAAGAGAAGGTTGAGGTGTATCTAATAAATATGGTAAGAAAACGTAATTTACATTTAACATACACCTAAATATGTATGTAGGTAGTTTAAGACAAAAAATTTCGTTAAGACTTTTTTTAGACTGTAAATAATATTAAAACTTATGAATTTCATATTAGATTCTTAATTCAAAGTATTTTGGTATTTTGGTATTTACATTTAAAATAACATTGACAAATAAAAGTTAAGTTTTTGGTTTTAACCTTTAAGTAATAGAAATTAATTGTAAAAAGTTTTTCATATAAAATGAAGTAAAAAAAAACAAAATAATATTTTGCCCATGAAGTTGAATTACTACACAATTAAAATGCTTTAACACCATGTAGGTAAGTAGTCCTCTGTAAAATTTAGTTTCTTTAAATTTTTAGTATTGTCATTATTTTAAAAGTTTTTCTGGAAATTTTATATTATTTTTCTTATTATAAATCTTAGATACTTTCACACTTATTTCACTGTTCGCAATTCCAACCCTGACAAAAAATTTCGATAAAAATACGCACACCACACATATGGTTAGTGGGGAGGAAGTGAAGAAATAAAAATTATGTGCAAGACATTGAAGAGAAGCAAAACAAAAACTAAAGATACCAACATGGTGACATATCAACACAAAAAAAAAACATTTGTTTTCCACAGAATCGAAACAATATAAAAAATCCAGGAAATAAATAAAGAAAAAAAAATAAAATAACATAAAGAAAACAAAAAAAAGATATTTTTATGAATTAGCAGAAATTTTAAGAAATAATAAAAAATACCTATAGCTATCCGGAATTTAAAAGAAAAACATGCTTAATAATAGTAGTCTAATGAAGTGTTGCCAAATGACACAATTTTTACGTTAATTAATTTTCCTAACCGTATTGCATACAAGGAAATTCTCAAATTATTTGTCGATTAAAATGTGCTTCTTTACATTATGGAAAAATAAATAAAAATATTTTTTTTTTACTTTTAAATGTCAATACTGTTTACAGGGTTTTTCCTTAAGGAACTATCACTCAATTTACACGATGATTTAAAGTCGGGACGTTTTTTTTTTTTTTGTTGACGAGAAGGGCAAGAAGAAAGAGCAGTAGAAAAGACATCTCGTTTTCTGATTTTGAATATTTTTTTGTATTTCTCTTTACAATCATTTGCGTTTTCTTGTTACCTATGCTTAATTCTTTTTTGTGAAATGACAAGTGTTTTTTAAAATAAATAAAAAGCACAAAATCTACTTAAAATTATTTTTTTTATGTTTAATCTATATATATAAAAATGAATCCCTGATGAAACTTTGCACACATATTGAGCTGTCATGACTACATAACTTCGTGGTTATAAAAGTGGGCAGTGCCACGCCCATAAGAAATTAGTTATAATTTTTAGCTACTTGCGCTAGGTTGATTTTTCTGAAACTTTTCAGACACATTGAACTCTGATGATTATACAATTTCGTGGTTATAAAAATGGGCAGTGTCACACCCATAGAAATGAGTTATCATTTTTATCAACTTGCACTGGAACGATTTTTCTGAAACTTTGCACACATACTGAGCTGTCATGACTAAATAATTTCGTGATTAGAAAAGTGATAAAGGCGATTATGCAAATAAAAAACAAGTTATAATTTTTAGCTTCTTGCACTTGATATACAATTAAGATTCAGAATGCATTTTTATTCATTAAGGGGCGTAGCAACGCGCGCCGGGCTTGGCTAGTTTTTTATAAAAATAAAAGAATTAGTGAAAAAATATTTTGTACCAATTACAAATATTTATATTTGAATTTAAAATTTTTATATTTATTCAAATAGGAGCGAGCAAGTAAAGAAGATTAACCTAATATACATAGGTAAAAAAAAAATTACAAGAAATTTCTTTAAAAAATCATAGGTAGGTAGGTATGTTCTTTAAAAAAGAATTTTAAAAACGTTCACAATTTTAAATCATCGCCTGAATAGGATGTATAAAGGCAGTGTTGCCATTATTTAAATTCAATATTACAGTTGATCAAAGAAAAATACTTTTCTTTTACTTTTTGTTTTAAGTTGATGATCTACTTTAATTGAAAAAATCAATTTTTTTACAAAGTTTAAGGGAAATTTATTGTTAACAAACAAAAAAGAACAAGTTTTAGCCAAGAAACAGGTAGGTATACTAATAGGAACTTCAAACGTTTTAGTCGTTTACTAAAAGTATCAACTATTTTTTACTAGACTTAACTGGATTGTTATATCGTTTTATATCGAAAATTGCATTCAATCCAGCAAAGTTCAGAAAAAAATAGTCAATACTTATAAGTTAATGAACGAATATTATGTTTTAAAACAAGGATCCAACTATTAAATTGAAATGTCAAAATGTCTTGATTTCTTTATTAAGTTTTTGTTCTTTTTGGATTTTCTTTATCTTAGTACCACATTTCATAAACTAGTTTCGTTTTTAATTGTTATTGAAATGTTAAGACTTTTTGAATAACGTTGAAAAACATAAAGGATGTATTTTTAGTGGTAAACAAATTATGAAAACGTACAAACATTAATTTGAAAAAAAAGGGATTTATAAAAATTGCATCTGGCATCATTGCAAGCATCGCAGGGCATAAACTGTTTATATTGAAATGAAGTAATTGTTTTGTTCATTATTAAAATATAAAACAGAACAATAGAATAGAAAAAAATTGATATAAGTAAATAAAAATGTATGTATCGCTTCGTTAAGGGGGGGAAGAAATAATGATATGAAACACAATAGAGAAAAGATCATACATAATAATAAACTTTCTATAAGAACTTCGTCATAATTTTTGAAAAAATCTTTTTTGGCACGAAATAAAAACTGATCTTAACAATTTTTACATAATAAAAATATATAAAATTTTTAAAAAACAGCACACGTTTAACAAAATTTATTTTAAATTCTTTAATATCTTTTTGCCAACTCTTAATTTCTCTCTTTTAAACACGAGGCACTTTTATTAATTTGTTTCTCTATTTTTTTTTTTTTGTTTTTTTGCTGCTACTATTTAGTAATTATGCTAAGCTTTCACAAATTTAACTTGAATTTTTTTTTTTTCATTTTATGCTTGGAAAATTTGGCCCTTTTAAATTTTTATTGCAAGATATTTTTTGTAACATTTATAAACTTTTATTTTATTTTCTTTTTCGTGTTATAGGTACAAGATTTTTAATTTTCTATACTTTTAAACACATTGCACGTTGTGATATGATAACAAAGCTTGAAAACACTTTGATAACGACTTTTACAAACGCAAAAAAACTCGATAGTTAAAGAAAACAAACTCTAAACCCTTTTAGGTTAATTTTTTTCAAAATTTAAGAAAACAAAAACACGCATTTACGACTCAAGAGTTTAGGAAACACTAACTGCAATTTACCCATTCCAAAATGTTTTCAATTTGTCTTTATTGTTTTTGTTTTCTTAATTTTTCGTTTGTTTTGTTTTTGGAAATGAGCATGAGGTTGCTTTGTTCCACTATCATTTCATTCCTGGCGTTATTATCATGTGTTTTTGTAGTTAAGAAACAGGCATGGATAATCGAAAGTAAATGTGGAATTTATTTCACATAAGTACTTTTTTTAGGCAATATATTTTCGGCTATATGCATAAAAAGTAGTTATTTTATGGTTATAGTGTACAATAGTTATTAAACGCTTTTTGTATTATAAACCACTAATAAGAATTTGTATTTATAAACGTACAATAACACTTTTATAGTTATTAAATGTTTGTAGTGATTTTATTAGTATGTATGGCAACGCTTGTTATATTTAGTTGTCATTTTATTGTTAGTGGTGCTTATAACTACTATAAGATTTACCGGGGTATCAAGTAAAGGTAACATTTTTTATAAAATTAAAGCACAAAAAGAACATCGAAAAAATAAAAAGTATATAACTTTGGTATATGAAAATTTTTGAGCAAAAATTAATTATTTACCTATTTTGTTAATAACAATAAGAAAAGTATTCGGGTTAAAAGTTTGTTTACGTTTTTATTTAATTTAAAATATGATAAATTTATTATTTTCTTTTGTATAAATTGCACTTATCTATATGTCGAAATGTGTTAATCGAATCAACTTTAATATTTCAATTACTTTTTCTTAAATTTTTTTACAAAATTTTTTTAATTTTTTTAACGTAAATTATGCAAGAAATGTCGTCTTATTTTTGGTTTAAAGAAGGGTATATCAAACAATAAAATTTCTGATTTTATAAATGGTTTATAAAAGGTTTATAAGTCTATTAATGGCTTATGAATGCAACAATAGTGAATTTATATTAAGCCTTATTTATAAGCCTGTTATAAGTTTTTATAAATATGGCTGTTAATTATTAAATACACTTTTTATAAGAAAAAAAAGAAATATTGCTTAATGCAAGTATTTCATTTCAACGGATTTTTCTAAATCTTTGGTAACGACGGTCTTATTTTAAAGTTTAAAGTGAAAAACTACATTACAAGTACAACCTAGGATTTTGTATTTTTAAATTTTTCATTATATTTTTGATCTTACATTGTTTTATTTATTAGTTTTTTCTCTAGGAAAGATATGTTTTAAGGTTCAATTAAACGTCAGATACCCATTCAAAACAGATACTCGAAACAAACTAATGGGCAACACTGTATTTGATCATAGGTGCATCGTCATAGCCATAACCATAGAAACCAATAGAATTTTGTTTTCTTATAGCATTATGGTTATGGCATGTCTTATTAAACCATATAGGTGATTACGCCATAACCACAGAAACTAACTGAATTTTGCTTTTTCGCTGTAACTATAAAGATGTTTGCAGGTTAAGACATACTTGTTGTTTTTTTAATTTATAAAGAAACAAAGCAGCTGTTTCTGGTTATGGCAGTACAAATATTAAAAGCAAATACAAATATTTATGGATATGACCTTAATGTACACACATCTCATGTAACATTTACTTAAATGGTCGTTCACGATAAGTTCCTTGTGTAAGTATTTACCTAGCAGATCTCAGTTTCTACCACAATAATATCAGAAAATTAAAGCTTCGAAAAAGCGTCAAATTTTTCCTTAGAATTTTTAGAATAAAACATAAATTGTAATATATGAAGAAATATTGAAGGAGGCCAGTTCTATGTTCGGCAATAAAAAGTATATATTTTCTTAAATACTTTTTTTTGACAATGTTCGGTTTGCCTTACTCTTTGAAAAAGTTATTTCTAAAGAGATGAAAGAAAGTTACTAGCATCGAATGAATAATCTGAATTTAATAATTTATTGGTCCTATAAAGACAATTATACAAGTTTATTACGGGGTACTTTTTTAAAATCATTTTCAATTTTGTATTTTACGGCATAAGTTATTGGTTTCGCCCTTTGCTATGAATATTATTACAAGCAAAATAAACCTTATGGGACCATTTCTAATGTTATTTTTGTGCAGCAGAGAAAAACGCTTCTAAAATTTTAATCGATTATCTTTTGCAATAAATTTTTAAATTAAATTGTAATTTTAAAGCATATTTTTAACAAAATTTAGCTTGTGAATTATGTGCATAAATAAATTTAAAAAAACCTAATATTAAATTGTTAAAATTTGAATTTGTCACGCACAAAAAAAATCGTAGATAGTATTTTCCCTTTTTAATTTAATCTTAAATCCTAAGCGTTTTACATGAGATTTGTTGATCAAAATAAAACAAAACAAACCTAAGAGATATATAACACTTAAGTCTTAACTATTCTGATTGTAAAAGATTATTTCGATATTTAAGGCTTAAAAGAAATTATAAAAATAGTATATAATTCGAGCTTTCTTTTACCATTTTATATGTATAAAGTTATCCATTAAGAATTTTTAAATTTTTCAAAATTTACTTAAAATATAATGAAAATTCGTAATCTTTATTATAGCTAGAAAGAATTATTAAAATAAATGTTATAAAAACCCTATTTTTGTAAAAAATATTATCATTATTAAAAATACTGTTTATATCAAGTTAATAACTCGAATTTTACATTAATATTAATATATTATATAATTGTAAAAAATTCCGCTTTATGTCAAATTAATAGTTAAATATGTATTGTAATTAGTTTGACCTATTTCATTAGAAATTTTAGATTTTTCAAGAAGTGAATTAGACTCAAAATCTTGAGCGTTAACAAAGATAAGTTTTTACATTACTACAAAAAAAAAAATTGTTAGTTCAAAGCCGTCTCTAGAAAATGGAAATTTTATTAGGCATATTCATGTTATCTTTGTTAGCTTTTATTTTTTATATCCGGTCAAATAATTTTGAATTCAATAGTTAAGTGTTTTATTACCAAAACTTATTTATAAAAAAGAAATTCCTAACTAAATCGTTAAAATTAATCTGGCAGCACTAACTTACCATGTTTATTATAAAATATTTCTCACAACATTCCTGTTCAAAAAGGAAAAAAAAACAAAACCCGCGTGTTTAAATACCACGACATTCCAGCAACAAATGATTGTTTACATTTTTATTTCCAATCAGTAAAGAAACAAAATGGAATATTAACACATTTTCACATACATACATGTGTGTTGGTATAAAAATTATAAAAGCAACAACAACATAAACTTGTTTGTATACAACAAAACAAAGTAAGCAAACCGAAAAAACCCCTTTACTTAATAACAGAATCAGCTGTTTTTCGAAATAATTATAAACTAAATAAAGAATTGATAAGAATTATGACAATATCCACAACATTTTTATAGGTGAAAATGAGTCAGAGAGATAGAGAAATTACCCTAAACATGTATTCACACATGTGTTTAGCTAACAGCTGTAAGATGTAACGAGTTAAAGTTTAACACCCAAATGGCACTAGGGGGTTTTTGTATTATATTTTTTATGTACATACATATGTATGTATATAACAAGAAGTCGTTGTTTTTGGATATTCTTATATATTATGTATAAATGATAACATATGAATATATAATATTATACATATATAAATGATGCTGATTAAAAAATAGTTACGACTTACCTGTTCTATATCAAAATCCCATTCTGGCGAGGGCGAACGCAAAAACCGTTCTGCCGGCGGTGTCCCCTGTGCCGGTGAACCATGTGGCTCTTCGGGTATGACAGCAAAACGGCCTCTTTGTAGAATGGGTGATATTGTGCCATAATTTGCTGAAGCGAAAAATTGTTTATTAGAAAACATTTGAAATTGGTATTATTGGTAATTATACAATTATAATATAAAATTCGAAATTAACTAAAAGTCTGGGAGTTAAGTAGATGATATTAATACGAATTTTTTTTTTTTGATATCAAATTGGCCATATACAAATATACACTTTTATTAAACACTTTTTATTAAATATAGCACCGTGTATTTTGTTGCTGCAATAAGCTTCCTAAACGTCAAAACCAAGGCGAATTCCTTGATTTCATTTATTAATGCAGGGATAGGATATGTGATTTTGGTTTCGGTATTAAACAATTAACTTGAGTGTACTTTTTTGATAATAAATGTGTTTAATTTATGTATATTTTTTGCTTTTGCGTCATTAATAATGTGTTTAAAAAATTTATATTCTGTTTTTAATCAAATTTTATTATATTTTATATGTAAAAACAACTTTTCCATCCCTGATATACGAATTGGCCTTGACATAAAACATCCCATGAATAGTTGCTTTGTTGTATCAATTCGCCGTTGCATATACCTTATGGATATGCCTTGGTCAAAACAAACACTGAAACAGCTGATAAAAAGGTATCAAAATGTTAGTAAATGAGAAATTTTTATGCTACAAAATAAGGTATGTAAACGAACAAAAAAAGGTAAACAAATTTTGACATTTGGGAGTTAATATACCTTGCATAAATAGAAAACACAAAAAGTATTGTTTACACGATATGCTTAAATCGCTAACATAATTTTGTTTTTATCGTTCACAAATTACCAGCCTAGGTGCTTAAAAATACGTATGTTTTGAAAACGTTTGCGTCTATATAATATGTTGGCATTTGCTCTAAGCACTTATGATAAAACGACAAACCTAATTGCTAGATTGACCTGAAAATATGTAAATTGGCATTACTTTTCTATAATTGCAGAAGCAAAAAAAATAAGGTTGTAGTGCAACCAACTTTACTAACTAACTCACTGTCAAAGTTGGAATTGGAAAAAGGCTTTGCCGCCTAGTAAAACTAGCCTATCGGCTTAGAGCCGTTTTATTTTAATATACACGCCGCTGCCTTTTTTGACGACTTAAAACGGCTCAAGAAGGCCGCCGTTTTGATTAGCTTCAGTCGACTTAATAATAAATTTAGTTCATTACGGTGATGAAAACTTTACAAATTTATTACCCTTAGGTTTTTTTTTTGGAAAATTTTTAGTGACGTCACTTTGAATATTTGAACCGCCGTTTTCATTTTGTTATAGCCACCGCCGACGCCGAAAATTTTGCTAGGCCTGTTTAGCAATTTGCAACACGTCGAGAGAAACAATGGATCTTTTAAAAACATAAATTCGAAAATCGCATTATTTCTCGTAGAGTAAAAGTGAATTGACCATTAAGATTGTGCGAATTGAATTCTGAGATTTTTTAAAATCGTGTGTGTGTGCACCAAAAATCTCACAACAGATCAAGAGCTTAAAAACAACATTATTAAGCAGATATCGCAATTAACAACAGTTTATTGAAAAACGTGACCGACAATTTTTTTTAATTTTAACCGGAACCTTTATTTATTACAAAACTGAAATAAAAATATTTTTAATATACCGAAAAAACCTTTTTATACCCTTCACCTGTGGTGCACAAGGGTATATATAGCTTTGTCATTCCGTTTGTAATTTCTACAATTTTCATTTCCGACCCCATAAAGTATATATTTTCTGAAAGCTTATGAATAGAGGAGTCGATTAAGCCCTGACCGTCTGTCCGTCTGTCCGTGTGTTGGTTGAAATCAACTTTTAGAAGCAACTATATGTTCCTCAGATCTGTATATGGTATCAATCTCTTGGAAATATCCAGGAATGAATCGCTATTGAAATTCAGCACAATCGCCCCATAACTTTCTGAGATATGAGCAAAAAACCACGACCACCTCGTTTTTTTTCACAATTACAACAACAACATACATACATACATACATGTAAAAAACATACCAAACAAAAAAAATTACAAAAAAAAAAAATATTAAAAATAAGAAAAAAATAATAAAAAAAACTACAAAAAAAAAATTTAAAAAAATTTAAAAAAAAATTTAAAAAAATTTTTTTAAAAAAATTTTTTAAAAAAATATAAAAAAAATTTAAAAAAAATATAAAAAAAAATAATAAAATATAAATAATATATTAAATAAAATAAAATAAATTTTTTTTTGGCTCAGCTGGGATTCGATGCCACATTTATTCTAACGTGTACGTATGCACGTATTTTATATGAGATGAATGGTGATACAAACAATTGTTATTGCATGACTACACGTTGTGAAGGGTATATAAGATTCGGCACGGCCGAATATAGCACTGTTACTTGTTTTAATCAAAATGGACACCATTTTTAAATATTGTATGTAAATATCAACTATTTAACTCAATATTTTTTTATGAAATTTGAAACATAGAATAATGTCTAAATGATTTTGTTTTATATATCAACGAGTTAGAACGAAATTTACATAAAATCTGTTTTAAAATTTTCTATAAAATATTTTTTGAAAAATGTTTTACTTAATTGAAGGTTTACGAAAATCTTAAAAACCAAAGTCAAAAATATTTTAAAAATTTTCTATAAGTTGTTGTTAAGCTGCGAGATTTTATCGAACACTTTTAGATAAAATAAAGAATTTTTCGTGAATTGACAATTAAATAAACTTTATTTTGAAATTAATGTAAAAAAAAATTAGAAAATTTTTTCATAAATCTCGACATTTTTTTGAAAATTTTTTTTAAACATAGAAAATTTTGTAAGGCTTTCGGTTAGTATAAAAATGAAAAAGAAATTTTTAATTTTTTTTCTTAAACTTACATGTTGGAATTAAACGAAATCGACCCAATGTTGTTTCTGGCGGACCTTGTGGTTGGGTTGAGGTGACACGAAAACGACCACGTCTAGCGGCGGCTACTTCTTCGTAGCCTCCACCACCAGTATGCGGCATTTTGTCGGCGTTATTTTAACTAAAAAATAAAAGAGAATTTAAAAGAAAAAGTTTAAATAAAATACCATTTAATAGTTTAAAACTATTTGTTTGGCTTTTAGCCAATAAAAAAATGTATGTAGTTCGTAACGAGTAAGTTTCATAAGGTCAAACCAACAACGGCATATTAATGTCCTTAAAGCATGCAACATCGTGGGTATTTTTGTATAATAAAAATCAAATAAAATAATAACAATACCATCGTGACCACACAATTTTAAGATGGGAAATGAAATAAAAGAGAACAAGGAACGAGAAAAAGTACGAAAATATTATTACACGTGCTCAGTAGAGTGGAGAAAAAAAAACTTAATGATAAATCCTGTCGAATTTACAACGTTGCAATATTTCCAAAATTTCAATTTGGCAAAAGTTATGAAAAAAATGTCCACTCTGTCAAAAGCGACTTCTTTTTGTGTTCGATTGGAATAGCAACATCAGTAGGCCATTCATTTTAATGTAAATGTGTGTGTGTGTGTGTATGTATGTTTTGCTGCTGTGTTTTATCCTTATAATGGATAAATGTCTTCTAATTAAGTTCTAAGTACATGTGTATGATTATACTGCCTCTTCTTTGCACTTTTCAGCTGTTGCTAGATTGTTAGTCTTATTCACTCATATTAAATAATATTGCCGCCCACGTGTACACACACTTCTTCTAGGTGTTTGTTTTTTGTGTAATTCTATGTTGCCATGTGGTTTGAAAAATTGTATGTATTTATTGCAATTAAAATCACTAAAGGGTGTGCTTGAATGAATGATAAATTTGAATTTGCCAACATTTGTGCTTTAAGGTGTTGGCAGTTTGACAGCCAACAGTTTGGGTGTAGACAAGGTATACCAGTTAGGACCGTTGGTACAACTTAATTGGTGTGTTCATGTTGGGTACAATCTCTTTGTACAACGTTTATTTGGAAACAAATCATTTTAAGTAAAAATGTTGACTTTTGTAGTTTCAAAGGCTTTGTAAACACTCATTTCGACTTAAGATATTTTCACATTAGGCGAACATTTGATGAGAAAAAAAACGTAGTCACAATCAGTCCATTTTTATATGTTTTGACTACATTTGGTCCTAGAGAAATCACACAACATTAAAAAAATCTAGTGGTAGTGCATACTTTTGGCAAATATTTTCCAGATGTGAACGTAGCTTTATCCTTCCAGTTTTTTTGTTATTTATTTTTTTGCGCATAAAGTTCCTTGCTCTATGGTCATTGCAAAAATAATGCAAACAGTGGGAAAACGGTGTGTCAACATGCCCGTATACGTTGCAAGGAGTTATACAACTTGTCAAAAAATTAAAAATTTATTTAATGTCGTACAACCAAGACTTTTTTTCACGTAACAAACACAAACAATTTGCATCCTCGTTAACAACCTGCCTTAGTTATACTAAAGGTCGAAACGTATGTATGTATGTATATGTCTTGCGTTCCTTTCTTTTTAACCAATATTATAGTTTGTATGTGTTTCAAATTTATCCTATATTTTGAGACACCCTTTATAACAACAACCTTAACATACATATGTATCAATCAATTGATTAAGAGGAAATAATTAACTTGAAAATAATTACTTCACTAATACATACAAATAATAATATACACTGAGCAAACAGATTGACTTTTTTGACAAATTAGGCCAAAAATATGTAGGCTTTCGGTGCTGTCTCAAAAAAGGTAAAAGTAGTTTTTGTAGGCAGTCCGTGATATAAATTTCTGTGTTTATCCTGTCTGATGCCACAAATGCTTGCCTTCGTTTGCCACAACTGCAAAAAGGTTGGCACACGAGAAATTTCTAAGGGGAATTTTGCTGGTTTTTTGTCCTCTTTCATCAGCATCATAAAAGTCTTGGCCGGGAAGTTAAGAAAAGTCTGCCAGTACGTGTGTTTCGTCATCCATCACACAACAGGTGTATTGTTTTTATAAAAGATGCTTTCAATTTTTTCGCTCGCTTTTTTGCTTTTTAGTTCTTTACCGAATTGCGATCTGGAACTTTCTGAACTTTGTATGTTTTTAGTCCAGCATAAGCTTTGGCCCTTTGGACAAAACTATTAGAACATTTCACCGTACGCTTTTCTGATAGAAGTGTTAGGCCCTCTTTGAAACAGTTGCTCGACTTATTTTATCTAACCAATATCCCTTGGACCTTTTTTATTTCCTTATCCAGGTTTTCTTTCAATGCTCAGGTCTTCCTTATTCCGTTTATTCGCATTTGAGGGTTGAGTTCGAGGGTCAACTTTCAAATTTTTTTGCTATTTCTTTAAAAGTCCATGACGAATTTTTTGAAAAGTTTTAAGTATATTTTCACGTAATGATGAGTTTTAAAATAATAGTATCTGACCAAGGCGAATACAATACGGTGAACTTATTAGATCAGCTGATCATCAGCTGTTGACTACTTCTAGGGACCACTTGTCAAATTTTTGTGTATTTTTGACATATCGTTTTGTTTTACACTAACAAAATACACATTTGTATTTTTTCACTTTGTAGTTGTTTTAGCGACGAGTTCACCTTATTGAATTCGCCTTGGTATCTGACATACATATAAATATATATAAAAAGCTAACGTGATAAAAAGAAAAATTATTTATTACACGATTTGAGTTTTATTTAACTTAATGCAACTACAAATTTTTTTCGATACACTTCTTATGTCCGTCCGTCTGTTGAAAGCATGATAGAATTCGAACCGATCGAAAAAGTTAAGGGACTCAAATTTTGTCGAAATGTTTCTTATACACAAGGTTTGTTTGGTATTGAAAATGGGCTAAATCGGAATATAAGGAAGAGAGTTATAGCTTGTACTGCAAGAGTAGGTCGAAAAAACCATGTCCTTCCAACATCGAATAAAATGCAATTGTGTCCAATCGCAATAACGTAGAGCCATGAAATTTCGAATGTATATTTTCTGAATTAAAAAAAATATTTTCCTTGAAAATAAACCCTTAAATCTATGCATTAGCAAAGGAGTTATAGATCAAAATGTACCACACAGTGTATTTTTCGGTATATTCAAAATTTGAAACATAATAACGCGTACAAAATTAGATGTAGGATTCTGAAGTTTGGCAATTATTGCTTTCTGGACAAAGGCCTTGTATTTACGAAAAATAAAAGTGAAACGGCCTCTTTAACACATACTTCCCATACAACGCTTTATCATAAATTCATATAATTTCTGTATGGACAAAGTTGTGGAAGAATAAAGGTCTATATTGAAATATCTCAGTTTTATTTAATAGAAGAAACACATTGACACGCCTACTTTAACGCCCATTTTTATTGAAAGACTAAATTTAAGGAAACATTTTACTAGTATATCGAAGTTATACAAAGAAAGTGATACATATTTTAGTATAAAGAGATTATTCCATAGTGATTACAGTTAATAACAAAATAATAATAAGTTTTATGCTATAAAAGTACACAAAATTGGTGCTGGGTATCAAAAATTCGGCACAGCTGAATATAGTGCTCTCACTTGTTCATCTTTACAATACTAATAATGATGTAAGACACAGTGATGGCTAATATGAAAATATTATGACACTTTAAGTGATAACAGTTCAAATGAATGCGAAATATTCTTACTTAAAGAGTTTTTAAAGTTTAATAAAGGGTGATTCTTTATGAATTCTGTTTTTCGGGCTGGCAGCACTGGTTAGTAATTGTATCCAAACTACATCTGTGAAAGTGAAAAGTGTTCAGTATACTCTGCCATTTCATCGTAGAGAAACTCACAAACGAGCAAAGACTGCAAATCGTTGAAATTTATTATTAAAATTCGTGTTTTGTCGAAAAATTGTGTTCAACGATGAGGCTCATTTCTGGCTAACTGGATACGTAAACAAGCAAAACTGGTGAAGAGCAGCCACGTGGCGTACAAGAGTTACCGATGCATCCCGAAAAAACGACAGTTTGGTGTTTATGGGCTATGGTTTAACGGCGAACGATATCGAGCCATGATACGTGACTTTTTTTTGCCCCAATTGTCTGAGTTGGACTTGGTTGATATGTGGTTTCAACAAGACGGATCCATATACCACACAGCTCATGAAACAATGGACATATTGAAGGATGAATTTGGTGATGCACTCCTGTGCATCAACATACAGGTCGATCTTTTGAAAACATTGGTGGTAAACAAGAGTAACGCCGAAAATCCGAAAACAGTATTTGGCCTCATTCAAATTTCACAAAGCACTACGCAGCGAATTTTGACGAAAGACCTCCTTCATGCATACAAAATTCTAACCAGCAGACCATGGAAAATGCTGGCAATTTGTTAAATCGTTAATGGGACAAAGTGAAGTAAATGCCAATTTAAAAAAAATAAATTATATTCTCTGATGAAGCATAATTCCGTCTGAATGACTTCGTGAATACACAAAATTGTCAAATTTGGAGCCCGAAAAATCCTCTTGTAATCCAGGAGAAACAAATGCACCCACAACGGATTTCAGTCAGGCGGCGTGGTTGGGCTTAACTTTTTTGGAAATTGAGACCAAAGTGATTGTGAACGGCATTCATTACAGCAATATAACGGAGTTCTAGTGGCCTCGATAGGACGGCAAGGCCATTAACGGTTTTAGGAAGACGGCGCCATGTGCCATACCACGTATGTAATAATCCATATTGCAGCAACCATTTCCAGAACAGATTATACCCAGAAATTTTGATGTTCACCGGCCGCAAAGAACATGCTATTTGACGCCGTGCGATTTTATTCTTTGGCGATTTGTGAAATCTCGTGCTTAAGCGAATAAACCAGAAACAAGTCCTGAGTTCAAATCCAAGATCCAACGCATCATTGTTGAGATACAACCACATTTCTGTGAAAAAGTCATGGAAGATTTCATAAGTAATGGCCTGTCATCAAAGCCGTGGGCCATTTGACGAATATTTTATTTCATACATAATCTTTAAAATCCAATATAAATATCACACAGTCGCAAAAAATACATGTTTTTATTTTTAAATAAAAAAGTGCATCCCTTATAACGAGAAAGAGATGGCAAGAGTACAAACTACTTATCTGCTAGATCGAACAAATATCGGTGGGTATTGGTCTGCTTAACAATTACTACAGCAGAAGCAACATGGACGGGGAAGATATTTAACTAACACACACGCTGCTTTCGAACTCAAAACCAACTAATACGAAATCTTGACGCCTTAAAGTATGCTTATAACCTAAACTTTAAGGCTTTTAAAGGGTGGTTAAATTTTAAGGGACGATGTTAAATGTGAACCACACCTAAAGGTCAAGTTTTTTCTGCATTTCATTTGACATTTCTCAATTTCAGACTAACTCAATTTGAACCATGAAAAGATACTACGCAATCGTTTATCTTTTCATGGTTCAATCACGTTTAAGTTATTCAGGCTTATTATGAAAATGGGGGTTCAAATCAAAATGCATTTCGTGATTCTTTTGGTCAACATAATCGTGTAATTTCGTCCACAATCGGGAGAATTGTGAAAAATATTTATATTTCAGCAAAACAGGTCTGTATGAACTGTGAAAACATCTGTGAATGCCTTCTAAGTTCGTTGAACGGAAGACATTGCTGTTTATCGTGATAGTTTGGCAAGAGAGCAGTCAACCTCGACTCATCACCGTGTCCAACAATTGTACTTCAACATTGTCCTTGAAAATTTGAACAATTTGGAAAAATCCTTTAAATAGCACTAGCTTTAAAATATTTGTATAAAATACACTCCACTGACTGTTAAATTGCCCGCTACTGTATAATTAAAACTCATCGGAACACTACAAATACAATTATGTACCAAAGATTCAACACTTACCCACTCAAACACGTTTGCAGTCACTCTCTCTTTTTTCACTTAAAACAAAAATAACAACAACGAAAAATAACGATTTTTGACAACAAGCATCAATCAAACGAAAATTCCGGGAATTTTAAACACATATAAAAACTGGAATAATAGAAAAATAAAATAACGGCAAAAGTTTTTTTAATTTGAAAACGGAAATTAAACCGAACAACACTAGCAGATATATATAATATATCCCGTTAAAAAAAAAGTAATTAAAATTACAAGAAAGTGAACAACTATGACCACCGATTTGGAAACTTTTTAATTCTTAACAAGTTGCTTAAGAACATTTTTTTTAATTAATATTTAAGAAAATTTTATCACACATTTGTAAAATGTTGCAAAGTTTATTATTTATATTACTTAGATGTTTTTAGTGGAGATTTATGTGTTAATTTTAATTTGTTTATTGTATCGTACAACTAAAGAAATAATAATATTTTCTTCTTTATACTATGAGCATTTTTCTATTGACTTTGTAGGCTTTTATGCAATCTTTTCATTTGTTTTCACTTTTTTTTTTTTGTTGCAAGCGAAAATTTTCTTTTTATAAACTTTATTAATGCATAACATTATTTAGTTCAGTTTGGTTTTTGTAGCCAAAAAATTCACAAAACTTTTTTTTGCGTTTTTTTTTTCTATAAATAATTTTATGCTTTATGTATTTTTATTTATATATTTTTATTATTTTTTTATATATAGTATTTTAGTACACTTGGTTGAATTAATTGTTAGCTGTTATGGTTACGACCAAATAAACAGTGTTTTGCTAAAAAAAAAGCAAACGGTGAAAAACATTTAATCACTTTAAAAAGGGAAAAATCTTTAAAGCAACATTAAACACACACACACACACTTATATGAGAAAAGTATTTCTCTGCGTGTGGTTTTGCGCATGTGGTTAAAAGAAAATACGAGAAAGAGAGCGAGACCAAAACATAGGAAAATTTTTTAATGTTTATTTTTTTAGAAAGAGTAATTTTTGCCAAGTGATGTCAACATAATGAAAGCAAAATTCATGTTAAAAGCGGTCGATACGAGGTTAAAAAGGAATTTTAAGCAATAAATTATTTTTTAAATTTAATATTCAAAAACCTGAACTTACACAATATAGTGCAAATATTTGTTGGAAAAAATTTATTCAATTTAATAATTTAAGAAAATAAATATTATAATTAAAATAAACAAGTAAGAGTGCTTTATTCGGCCGTGCCGAATCTTATATACCCTTCACAACGTGTAGTCACGCAATAAAAATAGTTTGTATTACCATTCATATCATACGAAATACGTACAACCATATATAAAAACATACATAAATAAAAACATCCAATTGTAAAATTTAAAATTTACGTAAGTATGTTAAAAAATTAAAAAAAAATAAAAAAAAATTTTTAAACAAATAATTAAAATATAATAATAAATATAAAACAAAAAAATAAATAAAAGAAATTAAAAAATAAATAATAATAAAAATATAAATAAGATATTAAATAAAAAATAAAAAAAAAAAAAAATTTTTGGCTTAGCCGGGATTCGTGCCACGTTTACTCTACCCAGTATACACGTTTGTATGTATGTATGTTGTTGTTGTAATGTTGTTTTTGTGTTTAAAAAAACGAGGTGGCCGTGGGTTTTTGCTCATATCTTAGTTGTTTATGCACCAATGTTTCTGATTTTCAGTACCGATCTACTCCCGAATATTTCTGATATTTTAATACCTCACCCGGGTCCAAGCGATGTCGGGGGGCTTCAAAAAGTTGATTTCAACATACACACGATCAGACTGAAAATTGTAAAAATTACAAACGGAAAAGCTATATATATTATTTTTCATTGTGTTAAGGTTAATGAAAATCTATCATTCTATTCTAGGTTTAAATTTGGACCAGTCACTATTTCAAATCTAGCAATACTTATGTCATTGTATTCTCTCACAAAATTCAATATATTATCTTCTCTGAACGAAATGCATCGATTTACGCTTGAGCGACGTTGGGATTTATTGTAAATTAATTTCCAAAACAAGGCCAAGGAGAATCTTCACGATGAATTCGATTTTGCAAAAAAAACATCTTTTCGGATAAAGCTCATTTTCATATTGGTGGGTACGTCAATAAGCAAAATTGCCGTATTTGAGGCTCAGAAAATCCAAACGTAGTCTTACAGAACCCAATGCACCCATTACGAGTGACTTTTTGGTGCGGCTTGTGAAGCGAAGGCATCATTGGCCCATATTTCGTTGGAAATGAAGACGGTGCACCATGATAACCGAAATCTTTGCTCTTCATGGTACTGATGTGAACGATGATTGGTTTTAACAGGATGGTGTAACTTGTCACACATCTTATGTCATAATCAATTAATTGCGTACAACGTTTGATGGCCGTTTAATTTGCCGAAATGGTGATAACGATTGACTGTCAAGAAGCTGCGATTTAACACCGTTGGACTATTTTCTGTATGGTGCCGTTAAAGACAAGTTTTATGCAGACAAACCAGAAAAAATTGAGCATTTGAAGGCCAACATTCCTTATGTCATTGCCGAGATACAAACCCATACACACGAAAAGTGCTCGAAATTAGTTCGATCCACACTTTAACCTCAGTATATTCGTAAACAAGTAGAATTGCCGCATTTTGGCAGATAAAAATCCACGAGTAATTGGTTCTTCGAAAATGAAGTCGGCCAAATAGTTATCGTAAATGGTATTTACTCTTGCGAGATAATAACGGATTTCATGTGGACCTGGAGTATATGTGGTTCTAACTGGATGGTGCCACCAGCCACACAGCCAGCGAAACATTGGCTCTTTTGTGGGAGAAATTTAATGGCAGTATTATCTCACGTCGAGGCAATATTTATTTGTCGCTACGATCATGTAATTTGACACTGTTGGATTTCTTTTTTTGGGGATATTTTAAAGTAAAACTGTGCCTCAATAAGCCAAGAAAAATTCTAAAGCTAAAGAATGAGATAATTCGGTACATTAATGACATTGAACCTCAATAACGTCTTATTGTTTTTGAAAATATGGACCATCAGATGGAAGTATGCCATCGAAGACGTGGCGAGCATTTGACTGATATCTTGTTTAACACATATTTGTCATAGATCCTTCTAGTATAATTAAGAATATTAAGATCATTCTTGAAAAACTTTTTGTTTTATCTTTTTGTTCGTATTAGGGGATTAACAACAAATTATTAGAGAACATGGCCCAAGTGTTACTGTTACATGTTTTGTTTTTTTTTTTCTTTATAAGAGTGAATCCATGTTAGACAATTTACATGCACAAGTATGTTTTTCATTTTCTTTTATTTTCTCCTGTTCTGGATTTCTCGTCTAGACAAAGCAGTTTTACTTGCGCAAGTTTCGTAAGACTTTCGGCAGTTTTATATCAACAATGGTTTATTGCATTAGAATAATGATAATAAAATATCGCACTCGATCCTCTGAAGGGGGTTAACTCAAAGGGTAGCAACTATCACTTATTACTAAAAAAAAACAATATATGTACATATAACCGGTGCAATATTGATTTTCTGAACACATTTTTTAAAATGAGTAAATGATGCTGCAGACAAATCTCTGTCAAAAATGTTGGCCAGGCAAACATTTAATTCAAATCAAATGGAGGAATTAATCATTAGTAAAAATTTCCATTTTCTTTTAATCAGTTTAATCTTTTATTCTTCTACACTAACTGTAGAAAAATTTTTAATGTTTGAATTTTAATTAAAAGGCAAGTGACAAATTTTGATTTTGGTTTTAAATATGTAAATAAAAAAAATATGTATATTTAAATTCTGTAATAAAAACAACACACATATAAGTAATTTTCAACTTGCCGCCAATTAATACACATCAGAAATAAGTTGGCATCACTCAATTTCTAGGAGTTTCTCTCTTCAACAAGAGAACAACATACATACATATATGTAAAAAAAGCCGTTGTTTAAATGGAGAACAGAGGCAAAATAAGCTTTCATAATATAAAAACAAAAAACAAACAGCTGATTTCGTTTTAAAAACACCTGCAAAAATATAATGTATTTTAAACAAATAAATAAAAAAGTGTTTGAAAAGGTAAGCAAATTTTAATTGAAACGAAACAAATTTAATTTGAGAAGCAAATACTGTAAAAAAAATTGTTACAAATTTTCCTTATAAATAATAAATTTAATGGGAATTTGCAAGAAGAATCTCAGTTTACATTTATAGCTCACTACCAGCGTTGTCAACTTTGAGATTTCAAAAAGTAACAAAAAGGGTGTAATTTCCTCAAAAACAGTTTAATATGTTTAACTTTTGATTTTATTTATTTTATAAAATTATAAATTTCCACATAAAAGTATATTTAGTTCCCTTCACTACTATAAGTAGCAAAAGGTCTCAAAATAATTTTCATGTAATTTTATATAAAACTAGCTCACACGGCAAACGTTGTTTCGCCTTATAAATTATGTCTAGGATATATTTTCTTAGTTCAATAAAGTTAACTAACTTGCTTTGAGTACATTAAAAAAAACGTAAACCATATGTGTTCAGCGGTAAGCAAATCTATCTTAGTTTAAAATTTCATAAAAGTCGTTACGTTATTTAGGTGCGGCATAAATTATCCCTTGCGGTGAGTCACCCTAAATATTTAGGAGTAAGAAAAATAGATGTTGACCGATTTTAAGACGTTTATTTCTGCATTGGCTGGACTATAAATTGTGTACAATTTGAAGAATATATTTAAAAAAGTGGGCGTTAAAGTAGGCGTGGTAAAAAAATGTATCCTATTAATCATACCACAGACTAAGTTATATTATGTGAAAATTTCAAGAAGATCGGACCAGCAGTGTGGCCTACCTGAGGGGATTTTAAAAAAGGCGTGTCATTGAGGGGTATGAACAATAGACCTACCCAATATGCACACAAAATTTCATGAAAATCGGTCGAGCCATTTCGGAGGAGTTTAATCACAAACACAACGACACGAGAATTCAATTTATTATAAATAAAAATTTCTTTAACAAAATGGAACTTTAATTTCTCATTTGCCAATTTAATCACTGCTTAACGAGAAAATTTACTGCTTTTAGTTGCCAGTTTAGTTTAGAGGTATATCTGTAGAATACTTTATCTTACAACTGACAATAAAACTGAAATTCGGTTGCTAACAATAGTCGACCTATAAGTCTATAGATATTTTATTTATAATATAATTTGGCCATAATGTCCTCTGAATTATATGTTATGATGACATCAATATGAACATTGCTATCATTTTTTTAACTTTTTAAATGAGTAATTTTTTGTAAGATTTGTTTCCCCAGTTTGCTATTGCGAAAATTTATTTAAATTTTTTTTTAAATATACTTCTGGGGCCACCAAAGAAGAAAAAATCACTTAAAATATTAAAAAAAAAACCCACCGAGCACTAACTCAAAAATTTTCCGATACAAAAATTAAAAAACCACAAAAATATGTTAAAAGCACCGAGTGGATAACGCTGCACAGAGGAGTATTTGACCTAAAAAGCTGGCCAAAATGGCAAAACTGAATTTTAAGAAATCTTAAGAACTAACTACGCAACTCGACAGACAATAATATTTTACATTATACTGTAAATTTTGAAGACTTTTAGTTGCGATTTGTAGCTCTGAGACCCTGCTAAAGTCAGGAAAGTTAAGAAAATTATATGAGATTTAAATGTTTTTTTCGGCTTGATCAAAAGTTATTTAAAAAAGAAAAAAAATTTTAAATATGTTGAATATTCATGTTGAAACAATTCGTTCAAAATATTCTTTAATTCCTAAAATGGTAAAATTGTTCCCATTAACACAACAAAAATGATAAACTACAATGGCAACGCTGCTAACTTTTCTTCAAGGAAAATAAAAATTCTATTTGTGAATCGATTTTTTTTTTAATTTTTCGATTATGTTCTTTGAATGAATGATTCATGTAAGGAATTTTATATTTAAATTGTGGTGAGAAATTTATTTTAAATTTTTTTAAAATATCATTTGTCTCGCAACTTTTATTTTTAAAATTCGGAAAACAAAACGAATTATTCGTCACAATGTGGAAAATTTAATTCATTCAAATTAATATCATTCATGATTAATATCTATTCGATTGATTTGCGTACTATGCCAAATACTCCTCTGTGCGCTGTTCACTACTACCACTACATCATATTATGATCCAACGTACGCATGTGTAACAATCTAATGGTTTTCTTATAAATAACTATCATACGCCTAGAGAAAAAACAATACAAACAAAAACAAGGTATATTTATCAGTTTCGTTTTTTAAAGACAGTAGAAATTATCTTTAATACACAGTTATTTACCATTATATCTCCCTACTACAGTTTAACCATAAAAAAAATATTGAAAATATTTAGAAAAAAGCTTTCATTTACTGCATTAAATTCTTGTTTAAACTCTCAAAGTCTGAAACCATTTCAAACAAAAAAGAGAGTTTTAAATACTAACGGCAAGTTTAAAAAATTATGCCGCAAAATATACTATACAAAATGCACCCTTAAAATGAGAAAAACAAAGAAAAAAAAAAGAGTACAAAAACAAAACAAATTATTTTCTGCACATTAAAATGCAAGCAGCAAAAAAAAGAAACACACGACTACAATGTGGCACATGTTTATACTCAATTAACAAAACAAACATGAGACAGAGCAAATAAACAAAAAATGGGCACTCACATTTCGAACCAAATGCAATAAACAAAGAAACTATAGTTGTGTTTGTAGGTAATACGTAAAATTGCAAGTAAAATGAAAAAACATTAAAAGAAAAAAAAAATGTGTCAATATAATTATTAATATGAATAAAACTAAATAAACGATGAAAAATAAAATAGTCCTTGAACTAAAATGTACACATGTGTGTGCATACATGGATGTTGATACATATTATGTATGTATGTATGTATCGACAGATGGTTCTGTATAGATTACAGTTAAATAATAAACACGTGAGTTTTGTTTAAGCAACATATTTTTTATGTACTTATTTCATTATTTTCTTTAAAAAAGTGTTGCCGTTTTTTTCAAAATTTCTTTAGAAGTAGGTTTTAGCCTGTCAAAGGTTTAAGGTGATTTCTGGAAGTAAGCCTTATATAAGTTAGCTTTGTAACAATACTCCATTTAACAAAAAATTTATCGGCAATTAGAAAAATACTTACTTCAAATATTTGAATAAGTACTTAATTAAAATACTAAAAAATTATAATTATCGCTATATAATAAAAAAAATTTAAGAAATTAAATTTACTTTAAGAACTTTTAATTTCTATTAAAATTATAAAAAATTACAAAAAAAATAAGTATTGAATATAAAAACAAAATAATAAATAATATGTACATACATATGTATATGTACATATCGATCCCTGTGCGCGAAATTATCGTATGTTAGAAAAACAACATTTTACAGGATAGCGTTTTTATTACTTTTAAATAAATAAAAACGTTAATAACACTAATACATACGATCAAATGTACACAGTGTTATTCCCTAAACTAAAACAGTTATCGCTTTAATATTTTATAAACAGATGGATTAATGGAAGTAGAACCAATTTGCATAAAAAAGACGATTTCCAAAAAAAAAAAACGTAACATACAATAATTTCACGTACAGCCGTCGATATATACAGGAGAAAAATATCAATTTTTTTCTATAGTAAAAAATTATCTTTCCAAAAAAAAATCCTTAAAACATTTTTATAAAAAAACAATAAAAATTTGCTGCAAAAAAAGAAACATTTATTAAATATTTTAAAAAATTTTATAAATTTCTTAACTAAAATTTTCCATATCCCTACAATTAATGATTTATTGAACTTTTTACAAAAAAAAAAATATTTTTTCTCTCTTATTTCAAGCTTTAGTTGTCAAGGTCCACAAATAAAGTTTAAATTTACCATTTTCTATCATTTAGTTCAGGCTGTACATATATATAAATGAATGATGAAATAATATTGAAATTGATGAAAATTTGTTTAAAAAGGAAAAAATCATAACAAAAATTTATTAAAGAAAATAGTAACGAAAGGTTTATTTAAATAAAGAAATTATCAAAAAAAAAAAGATTTTTTTTTTTAATTAATTAAAATTTTTTATTAAATTATATATTTCATATTTTATTCGAACTTAAGTTCATTTATTCCTAAAAATGTTTACAATTAAATTAAATTTGAATTATAAAATTAAATGAAAGAATAAATGAACTTAAGCCAAAATAAAAAATGGTTAAATTTTTATTAAATGTATAAAAAGTTGTAGCAAAAATCGGTAGTGTTTAGAGAAACTTAAATTTTAATTAAAAATATTTTTATTTTTTTTAATAGAACCAATTTTAATTTTTCAAAAATCTACAAAATTTCCTTAAAGATAAAAATGTAATAACAAGTAGTTTTATCAAAGATTTTCAGTAAAAAAAAAACAAAACTTAATAAAATTGTCCGATATATATGTATACCTATGTACATGTAAATGTATATAATAAATACATATGTGCATATGTATCTGTTGGTTTTTTCGGCAACACTGTGTCATACACACTCATTTACGGTTAAAATAATGCAACCAAAATAGTAGGTATTTTTGCGTGCGTTTGGTTGTGTATAACTTTTTTAAAGAGAAAGAGTGTGAGAGCATGTTAAAGAGTAGAAAATAAACTGTAATTTACAGTTATTTTCAGTCTTTTCTTATTTTGGTTTTTTGTTATTGGGTTTTTTTTTAACCTTAAAGGATTTTATTGTAGATGATTCATCATAGTGGACTTTTATTTCACAATTTTCTAAATAGAAATGAGTAGGTACTTGTTTTTTTTTAAGTTATTGAACTTTGTAACACAATTAAATGCGTTGAAATATTCTTATCATTTATATTTGAAATGGAGGATGAAAGCTAAATGAAAATAAGAAAACAATCTAGTATAGTTATAACGTCAGCTCAAGTAAAACGAGGCAAAAGGGGCGTAATTAAAAATTATGTAAAAAAACATGAATACATATGTATGTATGTATGTATTAAGTGTAAAAAAATGTGATATAAATTTTATTATTTTTTTAGATAATTCGGTCCCGCTTTTATGCAGTTAACGACATGTACACACTTCTATGACAAGTGAGTTATGTCTGTTTTGAAAAGTTTTCTTTTTAGTGTACATACATACTTACATACATATAAGTATGTATGTATATTTATATAGGTACATACATACATATTTTTGTATGTACATACATTTATTAAAAATATAAATTAATCAAAAATACATAACATCTGTGTAGGTATGTGCAATATTATTTTTACTGTTAAGAGCAAAAACAAAAATACACATACATACATATTTCTGTATATATGTATGTTTGTATGCATATTTTGCGAATCCGAAGTCTAAAAGTATACAACAATTTTATTATTTAATTGATGATAATGACAAGATGTTGAATTTGAAAAGTGAAAATAGAACATTTTTTCAATACGTTTTGTAGTCACTTATTGTTAATTAAAAGAAATAATTAAGAGTGTTTTTTTTTTAGTCAACGAAGGAAAATTTTAATAACCTAAAACTATTTAAAGGCACGCCTTTGTGTCCACAATTACTTTTTAAAAAACGTTGTTAATAAAACATATAAAATCTTGTTTAAAATAAATTTCGTGAAGGGACTAGAAATTATCTGGAAAGGGGTTAGCCCTCCGTTTTTTGACGTAGCCAACGTTAAAATTTCGCCATCTGAGGTAATGATTTGTTGCTTGGTTCATCACCACCAATATGGCACCGTAAGAGTTTTGCCTAGAACCCTTAGACGACTTTTAATTCGCACTACGGAAAATATTGGACGTGTAGAGCAAGAAACATCGGAAGGCGTTCTGCTAACCTATGAGTGGCTTGTACGTCAATACGGTGCATTTAAAAAAAAGACTTACCATTATTCTCAAATAAGGTGGAATTGGTACAAGAAATAAAATCCGCAGATCATTAATGAGTAATGCTCATTTGAATTTGAATAGCTTTGTTAATAGCAGAACTGTAGATTCTGGGGTTCTAAAAAAATTCAAGAGTCATTCATCGGCGTCAATTGCACTCTATAAGGTGTAAGAGCCTTACTTCTTCAAAAATAAAGATGGAATTGTTGTAACCGCAACTAAAGAACGGTATCGGTTTATGAAAGAACATTTTTTACGTCCTGCTCTTGAAACGAACATGAGATATGGTTTCAGTAGAATGGTGCCAATGCCCGAAATACTTACAGTGGTACTTTTAAGCCAAATTTTTGAAGTGTAAAAAATTTCCAAAATTTTTGGTATCAAATTTGTTAGCATCTCACTTTTTTCTTTGGGGTTATTTGAAGAAGCGTGTTTAAAGTTGGCACATGCAAGGGCAAACTTTAAATTTATAAAGGGGAGCATCAAATCAACTAATTAATCCGAAGGAGCGTAGTCGAACAAACCCCATATGACTGAATGTGGAACCGTATAAGTATGTTTATTGTCGAAAATACAGAAAGAATGATTTAAGCAAACGATATATTTTAAAATCTGCCAGTATTGGATACCTAGGAAATTTAGGCGACATTTTAATGGGGACAGTAGAGACACCTGTTTCAACTTCAGTAAATAATAACAGCGCTATATTCATTCATTGGTACTCACATTGGCAAGCTATTATGCAAACTTTTAATTATTTATATTTTTCCTTTTGCAATGACGATTTCTTGAGCGATATCAGCTAGCCTAACTCAAGCTAGGATACTTTTTATCAGGTGGAAAAAAATCGTTAACGCAACTTATTATTCGTCAATATAATTGGGTGATTCACAAGGTGTCTTATCATGTCATATTGTCATAATGTTGTAAAATTTTACAATGGTTTACAAATTTTGTTGTTGCTTTTCAAACAAAAAGTGTCTTATAATACTAGAACTTTGTACGCTATGTTTATTGTGTTTATTGTGCTGTCGTATTTAATAAGCCGTCGCCGTTCATTGTATAATTTTATCGGGCCGACATCCAAATTTAAGTGCAGTTTCTAATTTTTGATAACAAATCACTGGTGGCATCAAAAAAGGTCGGATAAGGACTCTGCTGTTTTTGTTTATCAAACAAAATTTAATTTATTTGTAATTTATTTACTTGAGTCTGCCATTACAACATCTAAAATGTACTTTTCGCACAAACTGGCTATTATTTTGTTTTTTTTCACTTGTTTTTGGCATTATGAAAGAAAATATTTGTTTTTACAATTGTTTTACATCAGCTGACTTAAATTCAAAATAGCACACTTAATTATGAGGGGTTGTTCACAATAGTCTTAATTTTTCATGCTATTATTATAGGACATATGATTTTATGACACTACTGTGAATCCCCCAAATATATTTACGATTAAAAAAATATTTTAAAGCAGTTTAAGGGCCGTATTCATAAAAAATATTTTAGGTTTATTGAAGGCTTATTTAACAAATTTCTCTACAACATCTGTCAAATAAGCCTTTAATAAACTTAAAATATTTTTTATGAATACGGACCTAAATCAATAAAGCCGTTTTACAATAAATCAATTCACAATTATTCAGGAATGGGACTACTTTACAATGACACAAAATGTTTGTTATAAAGGAGCAACAACAAAAATTATAAAATATACGTTAAAATGCCTTTAACAAAGCGAGTGTATAGGTGAACAAGCGCGAGGTTGAACTCAAGGCCAACCTTGTTGCGCTATAGCCAAAAAGTTTGAAAGATATTATGAAAAGTGGTGTAAAACAAGCCAATTATTGCGAAGCTGAAAACGGTGTTCATTTAACTGACATTATTTTGAATTAAAAAATTTCATTTTGTATAATTAATATCTGAAAAAAGAGAATAAAAAAATGCAAATAAGCGACAAATTTGCTAAACTTTAAACCCCATAATGATTTTTAACCCACTCTGTACCCCTTCCCGTGCCCATAAATACATATGTATTAGTAAAGGGTGGTTAAATTTTAAGGGCCGATGTTGAATGTGAACCACACCTAAACGTCAAGTTTTTTTCTGCATTTCATTCGACGTTTCTCAACTTCAAACTAACTCAATTTGAACCATGGAAAGATACGCAATCGACAACGCGTTAAAGTTATTCAGGCTTATGTGATTCTTTTGTTTAACATAATCGTTAAAATTCGTCCACAATCGGGATAATTGTGAAAAATATTTCAATTACAGCAAAACAGGTCTGTATGAAATGTGAATGCCTTCTTAGTTAGTTGAACGGAAGACATTGCTGTTTTTCGCGATAGTGCGGCAAAAGAGCAGTTAACCTCAACCCATCATCGTGTTTTACAATTGAACATCGACATTTCCATTGAAAATTTGGACCATCGGATGGAAGTGTGCCACCGAGGTCGCGGCGGCCATTTGGCCCATATTTTATTCCATACATAATTGAACCATACCAATATCTCTACATACTTATATAAAAACTACGTGTATGTTCGTGATCGATAAACTTGAAAACTACTGGACCGATTTTTACCAAATTTTAAATGCATGCTCTATGGGTCGTGAGGAGTGTTTCTATGTTTTGAAGTTCGTCCGACAGATGGCACAATATTTAGTTTTTTTGTGTTTTTGCACCGTAACTCAAGAACTTCAGCACCGATTTTGAAAAAACTTTATATGCATGTTCTATGGGCCGTGAGAAGTGTTTCTGTGTAGTTTGAAGTTCGTCCGACAGATGGCGCAATATTTAGTTTTTTTAAGTTTTTCCCGATAGAAATTAGAGCGATAATGCTATGCTCTGTTTCGCTGGGGCCAGCCACGCGGACCGGGCCCAGCTTATAATCATAATAAAAATAAATGACATTAATTTCCTAAATAATTTGTGTTTTATTCAAAATTAACATCTGCCCCTAAAATTTAACCACCCTTTAGTATGGCTTTATTTACGTTATGAAACTATTTTTTTTTTTTGTATAATTTCTGCTTTATTATTTCGTTATCAATATTTTATTCTGTTTTTTTTTTGCATAAATCTTCACTGACCTCCCTCTATAAATTCACTTATATTTCATTTAATCAGATTTGTTAAATAAAACAATTCTAGTGTAGTAGAAAATTATAATTCTTTTTAACAATATAATAAAAATATATGCGAAATAATTAAAAACGTTGTAATAGATAAAGACCGACTATATTGAACGCTACAAAATACTTATTACCTTAAAAAATTATTAAAGGTTTATAAAGGGTCTTTAGGACTGATTTGTCATGGAAATATAATTAATTGTTGTTTAATAAGCCTTGAATAATTTTTATAAATTAGTCCGTTAATATATAAAATTTAAAAATTGTTTGTGCTTAACAAATTTTGATATTATTTAAACATCAGTCAGCCAGTGTCTAACCTTGCATTTACACATGCAAATAGTGGCATGCAAGTGTTGTATACAAAGCTTTTGCCATTTGCTTTTCTGTTTACACATGCGAGTGCAAGTTCATTTTCAAAATGTCCTCAAAACGTGAACTTCAAAACATTTTCTTCTTGTTTTAATTTTGCCTCCATATTTTTATTTTTGGTTTGTTTTGTTTAGATAGAGTTACCGAGTTTGTCATACAGGCGAATTTTATGGGGAAGCGTTTAACATTTATTATTATTGGTATTATTTGATTAATATTAATGGTCAAAAATGAACAAATTTTATTTTTTGAATGCTCATTTCAAAATATATATCAAAATAATAAATTTAGCAGGTTAAAACTTTAATTAAAAATTTACAATAATCCAGTAAATTTTCATTAATTTTTTAAAGGGTAACATTGTTCATCGTATTGACATTTAGTGGCATGCCACTGTCAAATTTCTACTTGCATGTAAATTTGGGTGGGGTGACTGGAGCTGCCATTGCGAAAAATGTTTTTCGAACTGTTAGTTGCATGTGTAAACGCTAGGTAATTTGACACATGTGTTGTGGACAAAATTATGTTTAAATGTATTTAAACATTTTTCTTCATGAGAGATAGGGCGAGAATTATGTTGTCGGACAATTTGAATACTGAATTGTTTTTTTTTTTTTTTTTTTAATTTTGTGACTTGAGTTTGACATTTTGATTTTTCAGAAAATTTGTTTAGACTGCAGAAAACTATCAATCAAAAAGAAGTTCGAAACAAATGGATTAATCCATTTTTAATGCGTTTTTAACAGCCAACATCAGCACAAAACCCATAATGCATCTACTCTTTGGTGTAGGGTATAATTATTTATAATTTGCAAATGAAAGCGATAAGTCAAGAAACCTAAAAGACTCACATCCATAATGTTATCGTAAATTAAATTTCTAATAAAAAGAAATTTAAGGTCTGATAAAAAGGTTTATAAATAATAATTTAATTTATTAAATTGTTGCACTAAATTTTGTTTGTAGTATAATAATTTATTGTAAAAGTGTTTTAGGTGTGCATATATATGTATTAAGTTGAAAAAATTTCTAGATAATGAAATAAAAAATTTTTTTTATTGTTCAGTTTGGGAAATGCTGTTACGCATTCGCTAATAGCTGTCGGTCTAGTGATATATGTATCAGACTTTCTAACTTGGAGTATAATGGCTATAAAACATTTAGGTTAGCTTAGAGAATAGTCTTTTAAAATGTCTTTCATCTCAGCCTGACAATGTTTTCTTTAGCAGAAATAATTTTCAAAATTTACCCATTTTAAGTTCAAAGAGCGTACAAAAAATCCATGTGCTACTGACATTGAAACTAAAGATGTTGTTAAAGCATCTTTTTTGGGTTGCACCGAAATCACTGTCGGGATCATCTTATTTAATCTGATTTAAAAAGTCTAATCTGAATCACAGAATTAATTTGTGGTTTTCATGGGCATGTTATATGCAATCGTGACACCCATGGAATCGATCTTTATACAGACGGTTCAAAGATTGGTGACCAAACTGGAATGGGCTTATACGACATAAGCCCAAATAGAAGCAAATACTTCCGTCTACCAGATCACAACACTATTTTTCAGGCTGAGATCATGGCGATTACGGAAGGAATTAAAGGGATAAAGGAAACGAATAACGAAACCCCGATTCGTATCTTTACGGATAGCCAATCAGTGATTAAGACATTGAGAAAGGAGAAAGTTGAATCCCGAAACGTTTTGCAGTGCAAGAGTGAGATAAACTCATATGCAAATTGTGAACATCTGGAGATAATATGGATACCAAGCCATCACGGGCTGTTCGGTAACGAGAAAGCCGACAAATTATCCAAAATGGGAGCTCTTCTGAGTACTATAACTTTGGAGAACGCCAAACCGCTTAAACGATTTAAGGATGAACTTAAACGTTGGGCAATGGAGGAACATGTCAGAAAATGGCAAAGGACTGATGTCGGTAAGTTGACAAGAACACTATGGAGTGACCCAAATCTTGGGAAATCAAAAGAGATTCTGAGACTAAGTAGACGTACACTAGGGAAACTAACCAGTGTAATTACAGGTCATACGGAGTTGAGAACCCATCTAGCTCGCATGAGAGGAGACAACATGTAGAGCATGTGAGGAAGAGGATGAGACTTTGGTACACTACCTCTGTCATTGTCCTGCGTTTGGGTATATTGGGCGCGATATTGAATTTTACAGTAGATACTATGCCGAACTTGGAATACCTGGGGAAATCGAACTGGAGATCCATAAGGAGTTACATTGAGGGGACTGGGCTTTTGGACTAGTCCGTTATTTATGGGAAATTATGTATATGGTTTTTGTTTTGGAATTCCGTTTTCCACATGGAGCGCACAACATGCCAACTGGGCATAAGTGTATACCTGTCATGGGTTTGGGCTTTTAATGCCCCTCCTTTTCAACCTAACCTAACCTATATGCAATCGTGTATGACATAAGCGGTTGGCCATGAGAACCACAGTAAAAAGCACTTGTGATCAAACTATGGACGTTTTTTCAATCATGTTTAAAGTGCTCTTCACAGCCAGTTGACTATTTCTTTTTGCTTAAACGCAAATGCAATTTTGACAAAAACTTTCATATGCTATTCATGGTATTTAAGTTGGTAATAATGATAGCAGATGACAACAGAAATGTTTTCTTTTACCCATGTCAAAAACTTTTTACCCATATCAACAGTTTAGGCAGGCTGTTGAAAAGCCAATGTAAACAAAAATTACAGCTTTCTTGAATTCGAAAATAGCAGTGTGAAACGTTTGACTTTTTAGAAAAAGTGTAAAAGAATTTGCTATGCATTCATTTGTATGTGTTAGTAACAACTATTAACGGTAATAACTCTCAAAGTACTGACTTAAATACTTAAATATAACAAATCTTAAACTTCTCCATGTAAAGAATGTGCTTAAAGAGGAGCACAATATCTTAATTACATTTTTAAATAATTCCTTTTTTAGTTTCTTCAACATCTGTTGATTTTTGGCAACAAATTAAATGTCTATGAAATTTGTTCGTTGTTCTTTTTTTCGCTTTTGCAAAGTTATTAAATATTTTTATGTTCCTGCCATTTTATTTGCGATTTATTCAAATGCTCATTAAGTAAAAACTAAATATGTATGTATGTATGTATGTATGTATGTATGTATGTATGTATGTATGTTTGTATTGATTTATTTTGTTGTTGTCATTATTTTCAATGTTTAACGGTCTAGAGGCATTTTTCTATTAATGTTAATAGGAAAAATCAAAAAAAAAAAAAGATTAAAAGAAAAAATGAAAAACAAAAAACAGAGATTATTTATAGAATTTCTGTTTCTCGGCGTTTTTTTTTTCTTTTTTGACAATTTTTTTTTGCCAAAACATGTGATAGATGACATCACTGTGATGGCGTGTTTGTTTGTGTGTGTGTTTAACAGTCTAGTAAAATGACAATTTATTAGCAGCAATGAAACAATAAAATTTATTATAAAACATTTTATAAAAGAGGGTAGATTATTTTATTTTAATAAACAAACAAAATTATTTTGTTTTTTTTAGGTTAGTTATACCTAGTTTGATTAATTTTTTTACAGTTACATGTAAAACAATCTACAAATACATTTCTCTCTCGCTCTCTCTCTCTCTTACTCTACATTGTTCGCCTTTAAAAAAAATGTGCAATTTTAAGACAAATATCAAAAGATTTGTTTGCTTTTATTGGTAAAAGATAAGAAAAATTTAACCAAAACTAATGTCAAATGCGTTTATTGGCCTTTTTTCTGATATGAAAAAACTATTTGCAGAATTTTTAGAATTTACAGAACAATAGAAAATACCATGTTAAAAGAGATGTTGAGCTGGCCGACTAACGTTATTAGCGAATGTTGGCGTTTTACAGTTCTATTATATAATTTTCTTTGACAAATTTTTGTTTTCTTTCAGTACCTACTTTATGAACAAAAGGCAAGGTTAATCATTATTGTAATAAAAAATACTATGTAATAAAAATAAAAATTTGCTTCATGGATATACTACATAAATACATATATAAAAAACTATCTAATTGAAATTAGAAAGGTCACCCCTGGTATACATACATATTTATGTATGTTTAATAAAATATGCATTTATATTAAAACATATAAAAAGTTTAAAAATTAAAGAAATAACCTGTTGACTCGATTATGATAAGAAAAGTTTCGTTAAATTTGATAGTTGGTCAAAACTAAAAATGTTTTTGGATTTAAATGCAGCAAGCAAATACAAAAAAATCATTTTAGGACATTCCGTGTAAATAATAAGGTTTCGTTAAGTTTTTTTAAATTGTAAAAAATAAAATAAAAATGCATATTTAATAGCAGCTTAAAAATGCTTAGCATAAAAATACAAAAAAACAGGTAAAATTATTTTATCTTAAAAAATAACGTTTCGTTAAGTTTTAGAAATAACCAAATTTTTTTTATTCTAAGAAAAGCATTTACTATGTTAAACACTGTTGCCAACTTTTTCCCAAAAAATATCGCTAAAATATGTAGAAAAATAGCTAGAAAATAGCTAAAAATTAAAAATTGTTAAAATTTTAGCGATAAATCGCTAATATTTCTTTTTTTTTCAAATTCTGTCATAAATTTAACAAAAAATAGCCAAGTTTTCGTAGATTTTTTTTATTGCGCGGAAAATTTAGCGTTTTATCGCTAAGTTTTTCTAAAACAAGGAAAAAAAGAAAAGTACAGTAATTTTTATTATAAAGGCACCTTTTATTAGTTACATTTTAATACATAATCTACATATGTATGACGATATGTGAAAAAATTCAAGAAATATACGTACACATATGTACGTTATATATCAATTTAAAAAAATAACGTTTATTAAGTGTTGCTTATTACGTTATATTTATAATATGCAGACTTAACTCTTATTTAAAAACATTTTGGGATTTATTCACTAAAAGTCTAAAGCCAATACTCTAGATTCTCGCTTTCATATGTAAAATTGTAATCTAGTCTCTTTAATGCTGATTTAAGTAAATCGTAATTGAACCTGTCGCATCGGCCACTTCAGCCAAGCTTAGAAATGTTAATACAATTTGTTGTTTTTCCGTACTGAAAAAAATATTTATTTTAGATTTATGTACCACGTATGTTTTTGGTTTTTAAAAAACATGCCTAATAACTTGATGATACAAACGTCTATTGATTTATCTTCAAATATTTACACTATGTAAACCTAGAACCTCATACATCGTTTCTAAGTTCCATTAAGAGATGGGTCACTAAAACGTTTTAATTTATCGCTAAGCATTTGGTTCTATAAATACGGTTTTCATTCGTTCTATCGAAATCTTTTTTACATAAATCACTAAGGTGATCAATTGAATTGATTGACGTATGTTGAGTTATTAATGAAGCCTTCTTTAAAATTAAATCATCTCCAATATAACTCTCCCACCGATGCAGATGACTTGTATTTTTATTTGTACAATTTTGCAGAGAGGGAGCACCTGCATCAATATCCTTTTGTATCGTCTTTTTAATCTTGCATTACCCAGGACTAAACTTTTAATGGCTTAACAATGTAAAATTTTTGGATCATATTAGTTCTTTTTTGCAATATTTCGAAATTCTTGCAAGAAATTTTTAAGTAGTTTTTTTGTATAATTCACAAATTCATCTAAAGAAAGAAAGGAACGTTTATTTAACATCTTCTTTTTACAAAAAATGTTTCGAGCTATAAACTTTGCAAGGTAAAATTGGTTATTAAATTTAACTGCAATTGCTTTTTGGCTTTCAGATGCCAAAATCTGTATAAAAAAGTGTATTGAAAATATTATTCGCCTTACAAATGAATTGGTAGCTACTTTTTAGAATATTAACATCAAATGTATTTAAAACACGTTAAAATCCAACATCGCAAAAATCGCTAGATTTCCCGCTAATAGCTAAATCATATTTTTTCCCTGAAAAAATATTTAAAAATCGCTAGATTTGACGAGAAAATAGCTGAAATGGCAACAGTGATGTTAAATAAAAAAATAATAAACCTTTGTCAAATTTTGAGAAATTTCATATATGAACTAAGTTTTATATCGTTTTGAAAATAAAGTTTCGTTAAGTTGTTCAAAATGCGTATACATATGTAAACAAACATGTTTTGCGCAATGGCTTGCTTATAGAAAATAAGCCTAGCAGAAGTTTTATTTAATTTCTTTTGTTTTCAAGTTGCTTTAAGTATTTAAAAATATTTGCCTTAAAAATAGAGGTTATCTATATCAAATAAATCAAAGTTTGACTACCTATGTATATCAAGCATTGTGAAAACTAGATTTTTTAAATAATTTTGTTATTGAAAAATAGCTTTTTTATGAAACCAAGATTATAAAACCTTGCTGATATTATAGACTTTATAAAATAAAGTTTCGTTAAGTTTAATAGAACTTGGATGTTATTTTTTTTTTACATGTGTATGTACAAACTTACATACATACATATCTATGTACATATGTAGTATTTAAAATATGACATAATCGCATTGCAATCAAGGGATAAATGTTTTAGTATTGGAAAAAAAGTTAAGATAATTTTTAATATCACAAAAATTATAACACTTTTATCCGAAAATCAATAAAAAATATAATCAATTGATTAAAGCCGTCACATACATAATTACATAAATTAAAACTTGTATGTATGTATGTATATATGTATGTATGTACTTTACGAAAATGTTTCGTTAAAATGTTAACAACCCCTAAATTCTTCTTCAATTATTGCTTTACAACACTGTTTTTACACATATTCATACACTTACTTATGTATGTAGGTTGGCGCATACAACCGGCTTTTTATTGATACGTATTTCAATATTTATGAACAAATGTATGTATGTTTCATTACTTGCATTTAATCATACACCATAAATTTACCGTTATAAATTTATAGATTGTGTATAAATGAGAATATCAAAGTTCGTACATATTAAATCTGCTGCGCTTTAGTGCTATCAATTCTTTACAATGTGAATAATAATCGCCCCTTTGTTATAAAAATAAATTAATTTTTGTTTTTATTTTCAATAAAAAATATTAAAACTTGTGTTGTTTTCTGATAAAAATCAATTATTGTCATTAAGAATTAACAGAGTAAAGGAAAGTCCGACAAAAACATAAAACAGCTGAGCGTATGAACATCATAATCACTTTGTTAGTGGGAACGTAATGAAGAAGAGATATAGCATGCACATGAGAGATTATGTGTGTTAGGATAAGTAAGGGAGAAGAGGAAATAAATATGTCTGTTTTTTCTGGTTTTCTGTAAATAAGAAAAAAGGGAGTGCAGGTTAAGTATAAGAAAGAGCTTGAGAAATCCTTTTGATAAAAAAAGACATGACTTAACCAAATAAACTAACAAAAAATAATGATTTTTGACCAAAAAAACAAGTAACATTTTATGTGATTTACTTACTTTAACTCTTTTTATAACAGTTAAAATCAATTTTATTGAAACAATTTTAATTTTAAGTTATGTAGGTATGTGGGTACAAATTATACAAAACAGTTGCACCTTTGCATACACACAAACTTTATGACTAGAAATTGCACTTGTTACAAAAACAAAAAGCTAAAAACTTTTTATATTATTAATTTTGCTTATTTTTAAAACTTTTTAAAAGTTCTTTTTTAAACAAATTTATGCAAAAGAAATTAAACAAAAATAAACAGGTTATACTAAATATTTATTGAAAAAGCACATTAATTTATATTTCCGACACAACTTTGGCTTCAATGTGAAGAAGGATTATTTTTTGGTAATCTTTTTTTTCTCTATTTTGTACATTACATACTATAATTTGTTATATTTTACAAGATTTTGCATTTTTTATAAGGTAGCACTCAGAAAACTGTTTTTTTTAAAGAAAGGATATTTTTTCAAAAATCTTATCTGTTTTATAACAATTTGTATATTATCGCATACTAATATGAAACAAAAAACACCACGACCGTAGCAGACGAGCATAAATTCACGACTTGCCTATATTGCAAAGAAAAAATTCATTCATATTTTCTTTTACACTTTGTTGTTGAATTGTATTCTCATTAATTTTTATAAACATGCTCAGTTCCTGTTTTTTTCATCAGTGTTGCCGAAATCACGGTTTAATTTTTTTAAACACAAAAAATAAAAATAAATAAAATAAAAATTTGTAACAGGGTTATAATAGTTTTAATATTTTTGTTTTTCTTTTTCAACACAAGATGACGATTTATTTCTTACAGACAAATCTAAACAAGAGCGTTAAGCAATAAGAGTTATTGTAACACATGCAAAACTCCTTAAAGCTTTTAAGTTTAAGTATAGATGCTACACTGCAGCCACACATTTACATTCTTCTTTTAGGCTTTTTGCAAATGTAAATTAATAGCTGTAATTTTAACTGATTGTACATAAATGTAAATCAATTATATTTTCAAGATTTTACCGTAGAGTATGCATAATATTTTCAAACACCAGTTTTTTTAACACACGACTGGAAAGCAGGGGCTGAAATCTTACTCGAACGATCGAGTTCACTGTTCTTTAGGTATAGAGATTCTAATAAGAATTTAGCAATTTCGAATGCCGTAATTCGGCCCCGGATTTTACCCAATTTCTTTCTAATTCAATTTTAAATTTGCTCCAAAAAACAGAAGATTTTTAAATCATGACTTTTTGCAACTATTAGTGTTTTTTTTAGTACAATTTGTTAATCTTCTTGGTTGTTTTTATTTGTAAAAAAGCATTTGAAGTAAATATTTGTAATGCAAATAACACAATTTTATATATTCCAATTGTCGTGTAAATTTTACCAAAAACGGTAACACTGTTTTCTGGTTAGAACAAAACATAGTTGCCACTTTAAGCAGATATTCTTACTAAAAACCAGTGTGGCATATTGTCACAGGTTTAAATATTCAAACTTAAATGAATGTATTCTAATAAGAATGTTTTTATACTTTTAAATCGCTTTTTATACCCTTCACCTGTGGTGCACAAGGGTATATACAGCTTTGTCATTCCGTTTGTAATTTCTACAATTTTCATTTCCGACCCCATAAAGTATATATTTTCTGAAAGCTTATGAATAGAGGAGTCGATTAAGCCCTGACCGTCTGTCCGTATGTCCGTGTGTTGGTTGAAATCAACTTTTAGAAGCAACTATATGTTCCTCAGATCTGTATATGGTATCAATCTCTTGGAAATATCCAGGAATGAATCGCTATTGAAATTCAGCACAATCGCCCCATAACTTTCTGAGATATGAGCAAAAACCACGACCACCTCGTTTTTTTCACAATTACAACAACAACATACATACAAAGATACATGTAAAAAACATACCAAACAAAAAAAAATTAAAAAAAAAATATATTAAAAATAAGAAAAAAATAATAAAAAAAAACTAAAAAAAAAATTTTAAAAAAATTTAAAAAAAAATTTAAAAAAATTTTTAAAAATGTTTCTAAAAAATTTGTTTAAAAAAATTTAAAAAAAATATAAAAAAAAATAATAAAATATAAATAATATATTAAATAAAATAAAATTTTTTTGGCTCAGCTGGGATTCGATGCCACATTTATTCTAACGTGTACGTATGCACGTATTTTATATGGGATGAATGGTGATACACACAATTGTTATTGCATGACTACACGTTGCTACTACACGCATGACTACTCCTCTTGCGACCATGCCAGATAAAACTTTTTCTTTGCGTTGAGTAAAATATTCGCTTTAACATCAATGATGAAATGTACATAGTTTTACGAATCATGTCACATAAAGAACTTATAACGCAACGCGTAGCGAAAAGTTAGGCAACTGTAATTTTTTTTGCGCGCTTTGACAATCAGGGTATCAATTCTCGTTCTATGAAATGAAAAGTTTTTGTGTGTAATATCATATGGTGCCACCATACCCTTTGCTATGCAAAAACTTTTTCATTTCACAGTTTCACAGAACGAGAATTGAGCCCCAGTTGGTGTAATTTTCATTACTTTGTGTTAAATTCGTATGTGATAAATTTTAGTTAATTTTAATTTAAAATAAAAATAACAAATATTTTTTGTAAAAATTTCTAACCGCTTTTATAGGTAATATCAAACAAAGTTAGAAACTTACGCAAAGCGAAGAAGTTTTATCTGACATGATCTTAACTTGTTAGGGACAATAAGAATAAAAACAATAAAGGTACTTACATCAATTTTGCACAATATTTTATTCCTTGCACTACTTTTAACCAAGTGAGTAAAATAAGACCATAAACTCGCACAAAACATATGTTTATTTGCGTTGTCAATCTTCTAAAATATTTCGATAAAAGTTATAACATTAAAATAGTACCAAATATAGCAACTATTAATAAAAATTAACATTGAAAAAAAAATAACAGTTTGTTTGTACATCAAAATGTGCGCTGTAGAAAAACAAATTTTAAAAGAACCAAAACAATAAATAATATAGAAAAATTGAAAAATTTTGAAATTTTAGACTATTATACAGACAACAGAAAATTTGAGGTAAGTCAAAATATATTTTTTTTGCGAAACCAAAAATATACGAAATTTTTAAACAACCAACTTCGTTCTCTGACTGTGAAACACTTTTTAATAAAAAATGGTGCTCACGTCAAGAGCAAACTTACCCAATTTCGCCGGTGACGTATCTAAATACCTTTAATATTTGAAAAATAAACTGATTTTTATTCGCGCTATTCCAAAAAGATTTGAGTTAAAGAAAAATATTATTATATTAGAAAAAAATAATAATAAAATTTGATAAAAGTATATAGACTGAAAATAATTATTTTTGAATTTTGAAATTACGAATTAATTTTTAAATTAGCTGAGTTTATAGACTTTTTTCAGTAGATATAAAAAATCCAGTAATATCTTATTACTATATACACAAACATTATTAAAAAAAAATTATAACGATTATGATCTCTGGTAATTCTTTATTACTATAAACTTACACCAATTTGTTTACAAAGTCGGATATTGACTAAAATTATGGTTTTTTCTCTAAACAATTTAATAAAAGAAATTACCTATAGTTCTAATTGAAAGTTTAATTTAAAAGTTAGATTTTCAATATTTTTATAAAATATTGCACTGTTTTGAACTAAAACTTTATTAAATTATGCGATAAAACTTTGCATCTTTTGTATTTTATTTTGATATTTTTTTTTTTTAATTAAACGTTTTTAAACATTAATTATAAGTTAAACTATCAGCTAACGCACAAGGTGTTTCAAGTGTCGTATTGTAATGTCATAATTTTTAAAAATGTCAAAAAAATTGACAATAAACAATACAATACTTTCTAACATTTCAAAAATTTTGTAAAATTACGACTATTTGACAATACATTTAAGACACCTTGTGAATTAGCTTTATGTAATTTAAATGCTGTACTGAAAGTCAACAAATGTTTAGTGTACAAACATGTTTACTACAATAATTATATAAATATTGTTTGAACCTTGACAGATTTTTTAAGTGTTTTCTTTAATTTTTGAAAGTAACAATCTGTTTGCCATTAGAATTTAAAAAATTAGATTTCTGCTTTTTCTTTAAAGAAAACTGGACGCTAAAAATCTACTTAGAAATTTGTATTAAAAAATTAAGATTTATAAGAAAAATTACTTTATAATAATCTAAAACTATAATTTTTTTCTGCCTAATTCACTCTAAATATTCTCTGAAAGAGTTAATTAACTCTTTAGCCTTTTGCTATATTATTTATTTAATTGTTTAATTAATATTTACACTTAAAAAAAACATAAGAACTTCAACTCAAAAACGTTCAAGATTCTTTAGCATTTATCAGTCCTTATAAAATATAAAATTTTTTTTATAAAAAAAAATAGAAAATATAAAATAAAATCTATTTGTCTAAAATAAAATCACACTGTAATCTTATACGGTTGTTTAGAAGCAACATTTTGCGGTGTTAGTAAATTCTAGGACACTAGCTTCTTTTTATCCCCGAAGTCTTTATCTTTAGTTATAGTTGGTTTTTTGACAGCTGCAGCTGCTTTTTTACCAAAGAACATGTCAGCAAAAAGGCCGGCAAATACAAGTATAGCACCAAACCATTGACGTGGTATCAGAACGTTGCCAAATAGAACAACTGAGCATAAAACGGTAAAAAATTTACGGGTAGTAGTGACTACGGAACAAGCAAGTGGTCCAAAACCCGCCACCATAAGAAAGATAAACAATTGGCCTATACAGCCACATAAAGATAGCAATGCCAAGTGTATCCAAATTTCGGGATGGCGACTGGTAAAGTGAAAGAATTCTTTGCCTTCACCTGATGGTTAAGAAATATTTAAAATAACAGACGATATGAAACCTTATATTGAAAGCGTTTTACCTGTAGCAATTATAGCAAAGCCCAAAATTAGTGTACTCCAAAAATTCATGGCAAACATCATTTGTTGACCAGAGGGAGCACTAGATGAGCGCATGCGCTCTTGTACGGCACCGGTCAAACCATCCATAGACAGACTTAGGATCAACAGCAATTCACCTAAACCTGTTCTATTGTCACTAGCAGCCAAAGGTGTCTTGCCCTCTTTGTACATAAATAGCACAACACCAACTACAATCGTGGTCACACAGGCATAGCGAATCCAAGAATATGATTTACGGCCTAATAAAACACCTAAAATCATTACAGGTATAGGTTTGGCAGATTTACCCACAACTTGGGTAGGATAGGGCACCCATCGCAGAGCCATATTAGAGGAAACCATGGCCAACAAGTAAGTAAGAGCACTTACAGCATAATAACCGGAATGTGTAGTGTCATCTTTTTGGGGTTTTATCGTCAATAAACCTGAAAAGATTTCATAAAAAAATAACAATATTCTGTAATTTGATGTCTACACTCACCTTTAGCAAACACAAAATTACAGAAGCATTGTACACATACCAATGCCAAGGCATAGGAAAAACGTTCACCTACCGACCCATCTTCATTGATATGTTGTCCATAACGACCACGCGTAATTTTCTCCTGGACAATACCATACAAGAAATAACAGAAAAATATGCCCAAAGCAAATATAACAAAGCGGCTTTTCTCCGGTATCATTTTTTTATTTATATGACCAAATCAATCTGACTGCTATTAAACACTTTTCATATATAACTTATGTTTTAATTTATAAACAGTTTTATTAAGGATTATTTAGAAAAACTTGGCCGGTCGATTTTGATATACCTTCATGCTTTCATGTCACAGGCGTTAGATGACAATTTCTTTACACGTCAGTTATTTTGTTATTATGTTATGTGTATGTTGTTGTTGCTTTTAGTTATGACAGAGTATAAGAGACGGAAACAATTTGTTATCGAAAAGTCAGCTGTATGCTTAATTTTGTATTATGGTATTCACAGTGAATTATTAACACAAAAAGGTAGCTATTAATAATATTAACCGTTAAATTTGTAATTTAAATAAGTGAACATGAAAAAAAAAAGAAATAATTATATACTTTACTCTTTAAATAGCCTTGTAGATTTATAATTTAATATACATCATGAGGCTCCTAATAACAATGGTTTTTTTTCTTTTCAATTAAACAGTATTTGCACTAGATATTTAGTGGTACTGCTTAATTGTAATCTTATTTCATTTCTAAGGAGATTTAAACTTGTTTACAGTTTTTTTACATGGAATCATTTAAAGAAAAAAAAAAAAGTATTGTTAATAAACATACATGGGGTAAAATAATCTTTTATAAAACATTTGTTAACATTTAAATTTGATTAAAAACATACATAGGTAGTGTAGTGACCATATATTAAGTTATACCTGAGGTTAAATTCTCGTTCTATGAAACTTTTTAATGAAAAGTTTGTGTACAGCAATATTAATATAACACAAAAAAATTTTTTAATTCACAGTTTCGTAGAACGAGAATTAAGCCCCTGCACAACCTCTTAGTTTAAAGTATAAAAGTACATGTCTCAATGCAGATTCGTTAGCTGTTTAATTTTTATACCCTTCACCTGTGGTGCACAACTTTTGCTAGGCGCACAATTGGAACGAACGACGAATTTTTCGTCGCGAATATTCGTCATCAAAAATAAAACACATTTGTTTATATACCATCTGGCATCTCTGCCTCAAACCGTGAACATCGTGTTATTTTTTACTCTAAATTGTTAAACCAATTTTATATATTAAAAAAAACAATAAAAATAAAACTTTAAGTGATTGTGTATTTCTGACAATGTTGTCGCAGAAAAGAAAAAAACTCTGGGGTAATAACCCAAAATTTAAAGTGCCAAAAATATCCGACGTACCTAGCAGCAGTGCAAATAGATTTCAGCTACTTGCAAATGAAGAAGAAGAAGAAGACAGTACTCACAAGGAGAAAATACCACCTATTGTAGTGGACTCAGTTCATAGTTTTTCGTCAGTTTTTGGGCTAATTGGAGAAAGATATAAGTTTAAAAGAATGTCAATTGGAACAAAAATATTATCTAGTTCAAGAACTCTTTATGAAGAGGCCTTAAATCTACTAAGAACCAAAAAGTACCAGTTTTACACGCATGAAATAAAAGATGCGAAAACCTTTAAATTAGTGTTGTTTGGTCTTATTCAAATGGACACTAAGATAATCAGTGATGAATTTAACAAATCACACAACATAAATCCGGTAAGTGTTAAGGAAATCACTACCAAAAGGTCTACCGCCGACGATACACTATATCTAATTGAGTTTGACCGCCAGCAAGTGTCGAAGAGGGATATATTAAAAATTAGGTATTTTAGTAATATTGCCGTTTACTGGAGAAGACCACTCAAGGGCAGTAAAGGTCCTACACAATGCACCAAATGCTCTATGTATGGTCATGGTGCTAGAAACTGTAACAGAGTAGTAGTGTGTGCAGCCTGTGCTGGTAATCATGAATTTGCAGATTGCCCATTGAACAAAGCTGCAAATAGTGATAACGTCGTTTATAAATGTCACAACTGCACAAAAAAGAATTTTAGAAATGTGAAGCACAGAGCTGACGACCCTAAATGCCCATGTCGTCAGGAATATCTTGAGATTCGACAACGTACCACAGCCAGAATGAAGGTGCCACAAAGGAATTATATGATGAACTTCAACGTCAATGAAGTTAATTTTCCACAACTGCCCGGTAAGGAGCATCAAAATTATCCACGTGACTCTGGTGCTAAAAATATACTGTACTCTGATGTAACAAGAAGTAAAAATCTTGTGAACAGAAATGAAGATGATATTTCCAATGAGAAATTAATGGAAATATTTTTTGATGCTGTCGATGCACTTCAAAGATGCCAAAATAAGTACGACAAGCTACGAGTGCTGGGAATGATGCTTCAACATGCCATATAAATCAACAGTAAGTCACAATGTTCATGTTATGCACTGGAATGCTCAAGGCATAACGACTGAGTCAGCAGCTTCACAGCTGGAAAAATTTTTATACGACAAGGAAGTTGATATTCTCCTTGTCAATGAGACTTTTTTGAAACCCTACCATAAATTTAAACTTGGGGGCTACAAAATTTATAGAGAGGATAGACCAACACATGGCGGAGGTGTACTCATCGCGATAAAATATAATGTTGAACACGAAATATTACCAACTATAAATACGCGTGTGGCGGAAAATATTTCGGTACGAGTAATAATAAATAGGCGCCCTGTGATATTTACATCTGCGTACAATCCGGCTCACACTATACATTTTAAAACTGATATGGATGCCTTAACTAATCGTTCAAATGACTTCTTTTTATTCGGTGATTTAAACGCTCAACATACTCACTGGAATTGCTTTTCAAACAATATTGCTGGTAATGAGCTTTATAGCCATTGCCTTCAATCGAACTACTATATTTATTACCCGAATGCATTTACTCGTTTTGGACAAAATATAAATCCAGTACAGCCGTCTACAGTAGACATCCTTTTAACTAACTCTTGTCTTCCTTTTTCAACCTTGGAAACACATCCAAATATTCTGCAGTCGGACCATGTACCAATATCTTGCGTCATTTATGGAGAGGTACATAATAGCATTTTGTTGGTACCCCTATATAATCGAGCCAATTGGTTATCAATAAAAAACTGGGTGGAGAATGAAATACTATTACAAGATATAAATCAAAATATTACAAACACAGGTAATCTAGATGTATCATTAAGTAAACTAATATATATTGTAAAAGAAGCTACTAATAGAATACCAGTTGGTCATAGAAACCCCTGGCAACGGCAAATTTCAGAAATTAGCAAAATGCTAATTGCTCAGAGAAACAAATATAGACGTAAATTCCAAAGATGTAGGGATTTAAATTATAAAATGCATTTATATTGTGTCTTGAAACAGCTAAATAGGCTTATTCACTTTCACCTGAATAAAGACAGGAATGAGTCTTGGTCGAAATTCATTTCAAATCTGCCTACCGGTTCCAAAAAGTTTTGGAAATTAACTAAAACTTTAAAAGGCAAGAATCCTACATATTCTAAACTTCATGTAGATGGATCAATTCTGAATTCTGACGTCGAAAAGTCAAATGCAATAGCTGACGTATTTGCTAGTTCACATACTATTACTATTAACAATCCATCACCCATGGACTCGGTTGTATCAAGATGCATTAATGACCTTAATCAAACTCTTATCGACAATACAAGTATTAAACTAACAAATTTGACTGAAGTCAAATCATTTGTCCATTTGCTGAAAAATAATAAAGCTCCTGGCTTAGATGGGATTAACAGTATAATACTTAAAAATATGCCCGACTCCTTTTTTGAAATTTTAAGTAAATTATTTAACTTCTGCCTGAGCAATGGGTACTTCCCACACGTTTTTAAAATGGCTAAGGTAATTCCAATCCACAAATCTGGAAAGGATCCTAAATTGCCCTCCAGCTATAGGCCAATAAGTATTCTTAGCCTATTGGATAAGGTGTTCGAGAAAATTATTCACTCCAGAATTTTAGATTTTTTAAATTGCAATAATATCATAAATAAAGAACAATTTGGTTTTCGAAAAGAGCACTCCACTGTACATCAACTTAAGAGAGTTGTTAACTTTCTTGAATGTAATAAAAGTAATCGAAAAAGCACTGGAGTCGTTTTTCTTGATATCGAAAAAGCTTTTGACTCAATCTGGCATGATGGACTAGTGTATAAATTAAATACGTTAAATTTTCCAATTTACCTTCAAAAACTTATCAAAAGCTTTTTAGATAAACGTACGTTTGTTGTATCTGTCAATAACAAATTTTCTAGTGAAAGGCAAATACCTGCGGGCTTGCCGCAAGGATCAGTATTATCCCCTACACTATACTCGATATATACATCTGATGTTACTCTAAGAAGAGACCATGATGCAGCTTTTTACGCGGATGACAGCGCCTTTATTTCTTGCGGTAAAGTCTCGAATGCGATTATTAGAAGAATGGAAAATAATCTTAAATTAATTCGTAAATACTATGACAAATGGAAAATAAAAGTCAATGACGATAAAACTCAAGCAATTATATTTCCATTCAACAAATCGCGAAAACGCTTTCCTACTAGATATTTATCGTCTAGGGGAACAATTATCCCATTGAAGGACGAAATTAAATATCTAGGAGTAATCCTTGACAGAAAACTTTTATTCAAACAGCATGTCAATTACATTTGCGAGAAGGCAATTAAGTGTAGTCGTGCCTTATACCCCTTAATTGGCCGAAGATCTAATCTTAATATAAAGAACAAAGTTCTTATTTACAAAATGTGTATTCGACCGATTATGACCTATGGTTGTCAAATCTGGTCCCAAAAGGCTGCTAAAACGCATACAAAAAAATTGCAAATCATTCAAAATAAAAACTTGAAAATAATACACAATCTACCTTTTAGATATCCAACTTATCTTCTACACAGAAACTTTGACTTCAAAATGTTTAATTTATTGACAAGGGAACTGACGCTGTCATTTAATGAAAAATGCAGAAGGTCAAATTTTGAAATAATAAGAAATTTGCTGAACAACCACTGAGGGTCTTTTGTTTAAAAGACACATTTCAGTGATTGTTTTAAAATCTCTTATAACTTCTAAGTTGATGCGAGGTTTTTTATGAACAACTTTTCCTTAAATCTGTGATATTAGTAGTTTCTTTATTTTATTAATAAGATGTTAATTGTTGTAATACTATATGTAAATTCTCATAACTCTGTTAATGATATTGATAAAATGAATAAGTTTTTAATAAAGGATAATAATAATAATAACATTTGTTTATATGAGAATGCATACAATTGTGGCGTTAGTCGAAGTTCGCTATACTCGGCGAACTCTGCATTAGATTTATTTGTATTTCTTACGCCGGCGAACGACGAACAAAATGGTACAAGGTGACCATTTTTTATTAAATTTGGGTTTACTTCTCAACTTTTTCAGAAAATAGTTAGTTTTTACCTTAATAATTGTTTTATTTTGTATTTTAAAACATTTAAAATAAGTAGAAAAAAGTTAACTGCAAAAATTTGTTTTTTTTTTGTGTTTTTGCAAATGTTTAAGTGTATTAAATGTTTTTTTTTTCATATGGTTTTTCATAGCTGTTATACACATGACATTCTTTGCAAACGTTTGCTTATACGTAAACAAGTTTTTATAATTACAGAAAAAACAGTTCAGTTACAGTTTCACAAAAAATTAAATTCTTCGATTTTTTTTGTTTTTTCTTTGCCCAAACACTAAACAATTTTATCAACTATAACTTGTTGTGCTTCACACGACGAATTTGCACAGCGAATTTTTACCGAAGAGTTCGTCGTGTTGGGCGAAATTCGTCGTTCGTCCCAATTGTGCGCCGAGCATTTATCATTACGTTTGTAATTTCTACAATTTTCATTTCCGATTCCATAAAGTATGATGATCGAATTGTCAAATATTATTTATGTTTGCATAGATTACTACTTCCCGCGCAAAAAAACACAAACAAAAACCATGTAGTTTTTGACACATCGACAGTCGAAAGCAACAATAAAAAACCAAGTTGTTTTTTTAATGTTGTATTTGTTGTAGAATTACCACCACCTGATAAATAAATTCGCCTTGGTATATATCTTTTGAAAGCTTATGAATAGAGGAATCGATTAAGCCATGTCCGTCTGTCCGTGTATTGGTTAAAATCAACTTTTAGAAGCAATCATATATTCCTCAGAACTGTGTATGGCATAAATCTTTTGGAAATATCCGGGAATAAATCGCTATTAAAATTCAGCACAATCGCTCCATAACTTTCTGAGATATGAGCAAATAAACTGACTCTGTGTCTTCCCGTATTTTTACCACCAAAATTAAAAATTTTCAGCCATAGAATAACTTATAGGTACCTTTACTGCTATTTGTAGATATAATATGCCTTTAGAGATATTCGTGAAAAATTTTGGATAAAGCGTGCTCTAATCAGTTTTTTTTTTTTTTTAATATATTCCAAAAGTTTACAAATTAAAATCAATTTTTTCAGTTCTAGACAACCGAGAGAGTCGATATTGGTATCATCTGAAAGGACTTGACTATCGCAATATAAGCACTATAAAAAATATTGGTATCAAATTAGGGGGCTTGACCAGTAGAATACAGTAATTTATTAACAAATATAAAATCCAAGATGGCGTCTAAAACAAAATGGCGGAAAATTTTTTTTAACCCCATTAATATGGGTATCAAATGAATGGGCTTGACTAGTAGGTAACAGATATCTGCGCAATAATTCAAAATCAAGGATGGTGTCGGAAATAATAAAGAACTATGGCGTATAACATGAAATGTAGGTTAAGCTTCGATGTGGGATTATACCTATGTACATGATGGTGAAGGGTATTATCAGATTCGGCACGACCAAATATAGCACTCTTACCTGTTCTTCACTGATTTTAAACCTCAGCTATCAAAGTCCAAAAATAAAAAAACAGATCTCTTTTTTCTGCTTCTTCGTTCATTTATTTCAAATGTTAACCTTTTCTTATAAAAAAAAAACACAAACAACAAAATTCTGGGATATCCTGATGAATAAATATGCCTTGATATGTACGAAAAGTAATACAAAAGTTTACTTAAATACTAAAATTACTTATCAATTAACTTGTTTGTTTCGAACTACCCGTTTGTATAAATAATTTCATCTTTTGACAGCTGTCCTCGGAAGATTTCCAAATTCTGATAAGATTTATAAACTGATTACAGCCGATATATGTATGTAAATTAAAAAACAAAACATTGATTCAAACACAATAAAAGGTATTATTTGTTTAATTAAAGTTAAAAACCACCCTTCGATTTATTTACACATGCATGTACATATGTATGTATGAGTGCGGTTCTAATTTTTTTTATCAAGATAAACGTTTGAATGTTCAAAAAAATTATAGATATTTTTCTATAAAAATATCTATGAAAATTGTTTACCTATAGAGGTTTAACGAATATGACTCTAAAATTTAAAATTAAACGAATACTCCTAAGTACATATCGCTCATTTACTAATACAACGTCATAACTCAAAATTTAAAATTATAGAGTTAATCATATAGAATTATTTTCTATTTCATGCTTTATATTGTGTATACGTTGCATCTTTTATATATATATTTTTTTTACTTTCCACGTTTTAAGAGAATAAGACGTTTTTTTGTCTATATGATGAGAGCAAGTAAAAAATTCCAACTCTGATTATTTCGAAATTGATTTTTTGAGTTATGAAGTTGTATTAGTAAATGAGCGATATAAAGAATGTTAAAAGAAGATTACGCCTCGCATAGAATTTATCGTTAGATGAGATAGTTGCCCCTTTAAAGGTGAGCAAACTGATTTCATCTGTAAAATTCCAAATTTCTTGAGAAAAATATTTGTGTTACGTGACAGTATACATCGCTGACATCAGAAAACCATAATGGATTGAGAAGTCTGTTTTATATGTTATTTAAAACATTTTTGCGAAAACAATATGTATTATGGGAGAGTTGGAAAAATTGGCATTAAAATCACAGGCACTTTGAAATTATTAGCCAACAGGAACATAGATTGCGTGACGTCATAACTCCAACATGTGCAAAAAATTTTAATTTAGTCCACGTGATGGTGAAATTTTCTTCTGTTCATATATTTGAGTGCGTATGTGTATACATATGTATTTTTGCTAAAATTTACAAACGAAAATAGAGTTTCTATACAACTGAGAGGCTAATATGGGGATCAAATGAAATGGCTTTAGTATTAAAATTTAGTTAGCTATGAAAAAAGAAATCCAGGATGGATTTTCGTTCGCAAATTTTAGGAAAAACACCAAAGCAGTGGTACTTTGATGCCTATATCTCAGTTGGTTACAAAACGATTTGTTAGTTTTTCTTAGAAATAATTTTTGAGATTACGATGTATAATCTTAAGCGTGTTCAAAAACTATTAAGGAGTTTTAAAAAATTTTATATATTGGAAAAAATATAAATTTTTTCAAATAATTTTTCTCTTAAACTTTGCCGATTAGTGACAAATTTGTTTAAAATTTTTTATGAACAACTCCAGAGGCATACAAAATCTAACATGAAATATTACCAACTATAAATACGTGTGTGGCTGAAAATATTTCGGTTCGACTAATAATAAATAGGCGCCCTGTGATTTTTACTTCTGCGTACAATCCGGTTCATACTAGAAATTTTAAAACTGATATGGACGCTTTAACTAACGGTCAAATGACGCACAACATACGCATTGAAATTGTTTTTCAAACAATATTGCTGGTAATGAGCTTTATAGCCATAGCCTTCAATCAAACTACTACATTTATTACTCAAATGCATTTACTCGCTTTGGACAAAATATTAATCCAGTACAGCCGTCTACAGTAGACATCCTTTTAACTAACTCTTGTCTTCCTTTTTCAACCTTGGAAACACATCCAAATATTCTGCAGTCGGACCATGTACCACTATCTTGTGTCATTTATGGAGAGGTACAAAATAGCATTTTGATGCTACCCTTGTATAATCGAGCCGATTGGTCATCAATAAAAAACTTCGTTGAAAGTGAAATAATATTACAAGAGATTGATCAAAATATTACAAACACAGGTAATCTAGATTTAGCATTAAGTAAACTAATATCCATTGTAAAAGAAGCTACTAATAAAATACCAGTTGGTCATAGAAACCCCTTCCAACGTGAAATTTCAGAAATTAGTAAAATGCTAATTTCTCAGAGAAACAAATATAGACGTAAATTCCAAAGATGTAGGGATAGTAATTTTAAAATGCAATTAAACTGTATCTTAAGGCAGCTAAATAGGCTTATTGACTTTCACCTAAATAAAGACAGAAATGATTCTTGGTCGAAATTCCTATCAAATCTGCCTACCGGCTTTAAAAATTTTTGGAAATTAACAACAAATTATAAAGGCAAAAACTCCACATTGTCTAATCTTCATTTAAATGGAACAATTTTAAATTCTGACGTCGAAAAGGCAAATGCAATAGCTGACGTATTTGCCAGTTCACATACCATTACTTTTAACAATCCATCACCCATGGAATCGGTTGTATCAAGATACATTAATGACCTTAATCAAACTCTTACCGATGATACAAGTATTGAACTTACGAATTTGTCTAAAGTCAAATCGTTTGTCCATTTGTTAAAAAATAATAAATACCCTGGGTACTTCCCACTCGTTTTTAAAATGGCTAAGGTAATTCCAATCCACAAATCTGGAAAAGATCCTAAATTACCCTCCAGCTATAGGCGAATTAGTATTCTAAGCCTATTAGATAAATTCACACCAGAATTTTAGATTTTTCAAATTGCAATAATATCATAAATCAAGAACAATTTGGTTTTCGAAAAAAGCACTCCACTGTACACCAACTTAAAAGAGTTGTAAACTTTCTTGAATGTAATAAAAGTAATCGAAAAAGGACTGGAGTCGGTTTTCTTGATATCGAAAAAGCTTTTGACTCAATCTGGCATGATAGACTAGTGTATAAATTAAATACGTTGCATTTTCTAAATTATCTACAAAAACTTATCAAAAGCTTTTTAGATAAACGTACGTTTGTTGTATCTGTCAATAATATTATCCCCTACACTATACTCGATATATACATCCGATGTTACTCTAAGAAGAGACCATGATGCGGCTTTTTACGCGGATGACAGCGCCTTTATTTGTTGGCGGTAAAGTCTCAAGTGCCATAATTAGGAGAATGGAAAATAATCTTAAATTAATTCGTAAATACCTTGACAAATGGAAAATAAAAGTCAATGACGATAAAACTCAAGCAATTATATTTCCATTCAACAAATCTCGAAAACGCTTTCCTACTAGATATTTATCGTCTAGGGGAACAATTATTCCATTGAGGGACGATATTAAATATTTAGGAGTTATCCTTGACAAAAAACTTCTATTTAAACAGCATGTTAATTACATTTGTGAGAAGGCAATTAAGTGTAGCCGTGCCCCTTAATTAGCCGAAGATTTAAACTTAATATAAATAACAAGGTACTTATTTACAAAATGTGTATTCGACCGATTATGACCTATGGTTGTCAAATATGGTCACAAAAGGCTGCTAAAACGCATACAAAAAAATTGCAAATCATTCAAAATAAAAACTTGAAAATAATACACAATCCATCTTTTAGATATCCAACTTATCTTCTACATAGAAACTTTAACTTTAAAATGTTTAATTCATTGACAAGGAAACTGACGCTGTCAATTAATGAAAAATTCAAAACATCAAATTTTGAAATAATAAGAAATTTGCTGAACAACCACTGAGGGTCTTTTGTTTAAAAGACACATTTTAGTGACTGTTCTAAAATCTCGTATGACTTCTAAGTTGATACGAGGTTTTTTATGAACAACTTTTCCTTTAAACTGTGATATTACTAGTTTCTTTATTTAATTAATCAGATGTTAATTGTTGGTATACTGTATGTAAATTCTCATAACTCTGTTAACGATATTGATAAAATTAATAAGTTTTAATAAATAAATATAAAAAAAGCATACAAAATCTACAAATAGTTACAATCATGTCTACAAATGTTCCTAGGGCAGGTAAATTTTATTTTTTGTGGTTAATTTAGTGAAAGAACAGAGGCAGTCGTGATTAGTTGCTCATATCTCAGATAGTTTTGGGGCAATTATGCTGATTTCCAACACCAATCTGCTCCCGAATATTTCCGATATTTTGATACCTTCCACGGGTCTTGGCGATGTCGGAGGGCTTCAAAAACTTGATTTCAACATACATACGGACAGATGGACAATGCCTAATCCACTCCCCTATTCATAAGCTTTCAGAAAAAATATATTTTATAGGATCAGAAATGAATATGTATTGTAGAAATTTCACACTAATGCTTGGCGCACAATTGGGTCGAACGATGAATTTCACCCAACACGACGAATTCGTCGGTAAAAAATCGCTGTGTAAATTCGTCGTGTGAAGCACAATAACAACGAAAAAGTAACATCTTTTATAGTTGATAACATTTTTTACTGTTTGTGCAAAGCAATTTTTATAAATTTACGCGAAATTTAAAAAAAAAATAAGTATTTTTAATTTATTACATATGTACATTTTTGCCAGTTTATATCACATATTTATGTTTTATATCACATTTTTCACAACTTTAAATCACTAGGACAAACACAACGGAAATTTTGCATTTTCTGAATTAAAAACATTAAAAATGTTGTTTATTCAAATTATAAAATGTGTTTTACTTATTTTCCAATAAGTTATTGCACAAATATTAGTATTTTTACAATTTTTTCCCACAAATTTTACCACTTTTATAAAAATTTTCAACCAACGCAAATAAAAATTAATTTAAATATAAACAAACTTTGACATTGTGCCGTAAAAATAAAACGAGCAAAAAACAATCAGCTGGCTTCTTAACATCACCTGACATTGAATTCGCCTTGTTTTTTTACGAATAAGTAAACGTTTGCAAAGAATGTCGTGGATACGTGCAGTAAACAATAATAATAAATTTGTTTTTTTAAAACAGCTAATAGTGTGATCATATTAATAAAAGATCACTTAATAAACCTAAACATTTGCAAAAACACAAATAAAAACATATTTTTGTAGTTAACTATTTTATATTTATTTAAAATGTTTTAAAATAAAAAATTAAACAATTCTTAAAGTAAAAACTAACTTTATTTTCATAGAAAGTGGAAAGTAAGACTATAATAAAAAATGGTCACCTTGTACCAATTTATTCGTCGTTCGCCGGCTTATGAGTTCGTCGCGTATAGCGAACTTCTGCTGACGCCACAGTTGTATGCATTCTCATATACACAAATGTGTTTTATTTTTGATGACGAATATTCGCAACGAAAAATTCTTCGTTCGCCCCCAATTGTACGCCTAGCATAACTGTGAAGGGTATAAAAAACAAATTGTTTTTGCAAAAACAGTGCTTTATGTGGATGGTAATAAAAGGAAACAAAGAAACCCCGCCGATAAAGTAACTAGTTATAATAATATTTCTAAAATTATATTTTAATATTAAATCAAAATACCTATCTAAAGCTTTTTATTGCACTTGTAGCTTTAAATCAAACAAGTAAATTATACAAAAAAAAAAAAACAAACATTTATCTTTTTTACACATGTTATATGTCAATAAGGGTTAAAAACATAATCGTTTGCCAACAAAATTGTACCCGGTATGAATGAGTATATTAATTTGATATCAAACTCTTATCAATTATTAAAATAAAAATATGAAAGAAAACTATAAAAATTTATTGAACACCTGGATTTATGGAGACGACCGACAACACCGTATAGTTTAATGTATAAAAAATTAAATATAAAATAAAACACAATTTCATAATTCTTTCCCCTGCATACGAGTAGACGACTCATGCGACTAGACCATAAGCAGGGGTAAGTATGCGGTATGTGGGTGTTTAAATGAACAACAAATTGACCCTCTTTTTTTGTCGATAGAAAAAAAAAACAACTAAACACGCACATGAAAAATAAAAAATAACAGACAAGTAGAAAATTATTTCCGCTCTTAAATTGCCAGACAATTGTTATAGTTTTGTTTTTTAATAGTTTGTTAAACTAAAAGGACATTAAGGATGCTATTGCGTTCATAAACTCAGTCAGTTGTTAAATATATGGTGTTAAAAAACAATCAGTAAAAGATTTTTAAGGTTTGTTTTATTTTTTGAAATTTTTCTGGGTGAAAAATCTATAAAGTTGTTAGAAAAAATTTTTTTTATATTTTGATGATTAACGGCTTTAGTAATTTCAAAATGGGTTTGAAGAAAATGTTTAATTTTTTTTTTATAAACGTAAATCAAATTTTATTGAAATATTTTAAGCGGTTTTTCATCCAGTCTAAATATGTAACTGTGAGTGATGTTTTACTCACGATCAGCAATAATGTTTAGGAGTATGAAAAATTTATGTTGACCGATTCTCAAACGTTAATTTCTGCATTGGCTGGTCTATAAGTTGTGTAAATTTTGAAGAAAAATACTAAAAAATATATCGATGCAAGTACATAATTAAACAAGTAAGAGTGTTATATTCGGCCGTGACGAATCTGACAATACCCTTCACCATCATGTACATAGGTATAATCTCACATTGTAGCTTAACCTATATTACATGTTTTTCCCCTTTTTTCTTTATTATTTCCGACGCCATCCTCGATTTTGAATTTTTAGGTAGTTAAGTGTATTCAACTAGTCAAGCCCTTTAGTTTGATACCCATATTGATGGGGTTAAAAAAATTTTATCCGCCATTTTGTTTTAGACGCCATCTTGGATTTGACATTTTAGTATAACTTACTGTATTCTACTGGTCAAGCCCTTTAATTTGATACCAATATTGAGGGGGTTCAAGAAGTTACATTTTAAAATACCAGATTTGGCTCATATATATAAATTTTTTGTCCGCCATTTTGTAGTGGCGGCCAACATCAATTTAAAGTTTTTTATAATGTTTTTATTGTCCTAGTCAAGTCCTTTCAGATGATACCAATATTGACTCTCTCGGTTGTCTAGAAGCTGAAAAAAATTGATTTCGTTTGTAAATTTTTAGAATATATTAAAAAAAAATTTTTTGCCCATAACTTTACCAATAAGAGCCCAATTTATCCAAAATTTTACACGAATATCTCGCAAAGGTACCTATAAATTATTCTATGGCTGAACAATTTTAATTTTGGTGGTAAAAATATAGGAAAAAACAGAGGCAGTCGTGTTTATTTGCTCATATCTCAGAAAGTTATCGGGCGATTGTGCTGAATTTCATTAGCGATTTAAATCTGGATATTTCCAAAAGATTGACATCATACACAGATCTGAGGAACATATGGTTGCTTCTAAAAGTTGATTTCAACCAACACACGGACAGACGGTCAGGGCTTAATCGACTCCTCTATTCATAAGCTTTCAGAAAATATATACTTTATGGGGTCGGAAATGAAAATTGTAGAAATTACAAACGGAATGCGAAGCCATATATACCATGGTGCACCACAGGTGAATGGTATAATCAAAGTGAGCGTTAAAGTAGGCGTGGTAAAAAAAGGTATCTCATTAATCATACCAGAGTCTTAGTTATATTATATGAAAATTTCAAGAAGATCAGACCAGCAGTCTGGCCTGCCTAAGGGGCGTGAAAAAAAGCGTGGCGTTAAGGGCTATAAAAAAAATAGATGCTGAGTGATTTTCAGACCTACCCGATATGCACACAATTTCATGAAAATCGGTCGAGCAATTTTGGAGGAGTTTAATCACAAACACCGCGACACGAGATTTTTATATATTAGAGATACATTTCATAACAGCTTTTCCATCCCTGACATACTAACGATGCTTTTTTTTCTCGATGTAACCCGGAGTCTCCATGTAGCAATATTTATTGCCGTAATTGTCAAATTTGATTGCGTCCATAGAAATTGCAATGTGTAGACCGCAAATTGCTATATTGAGCAATTTATTGCGCAATCATTGCTTTGCTGTTTCCTTGAGAAATAATTGACGCAATGAGCTGTTAAATTCATTCCATTTTCTTTGAATTTTTTGTTTTTATTAGCAGAAACAAAGGCACATTAAAATAATTAAATAATATGACAATAATAATTTAGGGTGAGATATTAAAAAAAATGATAAAAGTTGAACAAAAATATTTAATTTTATAAATAAATTACTTGTGTCGTGTTCTCCACCCAATTAAGAATAGACATAATTTAGCAATAAAGTGCCGTTATTCTGTCGCCGTTTTTGCTTATGCTCAGCAATGAAAATTGCTACGTGGAGACCCAGCGTAATGGAGTGGATTGGTATGACTACTTATGTATGTGGCACTTTTGTTTATAAAAAAGTCCGTTGAGACAAAAATAACCCCCATCACAAAGTCGTCTATAAGTAAAGCAAATTAATATCTAATTTTCAAAGAAAACTTGGATAATTTGTTAGCGTTGTTCAAGCATCACTCTACTTATGATAATTTGCCAGTGTATACTGATCATAAATGAATGACAGTTCATTTGACAGTTCACCCTTTCATGAGAAACTTTTTATGTGAAATATGTTTTATTTTGGAATTCTAGTGTTTGCCTTAAATTTTAATAAAACGACTTTTAAAATTTAATTTCTTTTTTATTAAATAAATAAATTCTAGCTTAATATTTAAAATAAAATAAAATAAAATATTTTTTGTTATTATTATTTTATAAATTATTAAAACTTAACTTAAGACTTAAAACTTAAAATATACCACAGAATAGTTTTTGTATAATTTTTTAAAGTTATTGTTTTTTACTTAAAAAATATTTGAGTTTCCATCGTTAGAACATTATAGAGTAATAATTCTCAAATTCTAAACGAAAGGTCAAAGTTTAGTGAAATTTCTACAGTTATGGTAAATATGTAGTGCTTTGGTAGTAGTAGTAGTAGCAGCAGTTTAAGTTTTCTTTTTTAAACCCAATTCGCATTACAGTATTGGTTTTAGATGAACTTAAAAGTCCCTTAGGTAAATAATACCCATAAGAATTTTTTTGATTAGATTGAAAATCCTTCTTATACATAGCTCATTTTTTTGAAATGGGTCTATAGCCTCTCCCAGAATAGCTTCAAACTTTCCTTTATGATCCTTTTGAAGTTGAAGAGCTATTTGATTTTGTTTACAAAATGTAAGAAATTTTATGAGGATATGGTAACATTGCTGTGAGTGCGAGTGACTTAATAAGAAACGCCGTTAAAATAAAAATGTTTCTATTTTACGGGAATGTAAATATCATTTTGTATGGAAAAAGTCGCCATGCAAATTTTATCACAACTCAATAAATTGACGAATCTTATAGTAATGGGCAACTAAGTTTAAATGTGTGTTTTTTTAAAAACTTTATTACCATTATTCCAAAGTGCTAAAGTTGGGCAAAAGTTTATTTGCTGTCAGCGGTCTTTTTACTTTGATTTGACAGGTTAATGTCCCTATACAAAGTAAACGTTTTCCTTAGTCGCGTTAATATTAATTGAGAATGGCGACAGATGACGTAAGATGGATTCTATATGCCTCGGTCTCTAGTGTTGCTTTATATCTTTTGTATTATTGTTCTTTTCAACACTATTCATCTTAATGTAAATAAACCCCATCCGTTTAGAATGTGTCACAAACATCGGTCTCAATTGATCAGCTGTGTTTAATTTTATTTTAAACTTGCGTTGACGTTCATACACAAACAGTTTTCTTTATGGATAAGAAAAGAAAAACAGCAAACTTGACATTAAAAAACATGACTAGTACGGTCAAGTCTGTACCCCTTTTCATTCTCTTTGCCATCCATTTCCATAAATTAAGACTTGGCGAGACCTAAAGCCAAATTACGGAATTCGATATCGATCAAAAATGATAGAATTCCTATAAGAATCCAATACAAAATGCAAGGAGAACTTCCATGTTTGATTGAAGTTTCGATCAATATCGAATGCCGTAATTAGGCCCCTGACCTGATGCGTGTGATACAGCACAAATTGCTGATCTATTTTATTTCTTCTTTTAAATCCCACTGGTCTGTCATAATTATAATGACTAGTAATCGTAAGTAGACTAGAGAATTTTTAAATATTTTAATGACTAGAGCGGTGATTGAAAAGGAATAAAAAAAAATTCAATAAATATATTTTATGGACGTGATTCACCATCCTCTCAATCGCGCTATTTTTTACCTCTAAAATCGCAACAAAACATATTCTTGACACTAAGTTTTTAATATTTATAGCAAAAAATAAAAAAAACAAGTTTGACAGATGCAGGCGAATCATTAAAAAAACTTGGCACCATTTCTAAATGATAAAAAAAAAAAACAATCAGCTGATTGGACACGAGTACCTTATTTATTTTCCTTGAAAATTATCATTTAAAGAAAATTTTCATATCGGATAGACCTGTCAAAAATCTATCAAATACATTTCTTTATAATACACACGTTTTGACAGATCGTACAACTAAATCTGATAGTGAATCACAGCTTGTAGAAGGTGTTATTTTTAAAAAGAAAACTTTTGTCGCAAAGTGTTAAGATGCAAATAGAAAAAAAATGTGATTAACTTAATCAGTAGTGCTGGTCCAATTTAATCGGCAAATGACTGGGTGGCATTCAGCAAATTTAGCTATTAGGTTGTCTTATGGTTCAGTTAGTAGATTTGTATCGTAATGTTATTGTTTATTAGAAATTTATCCAAGGCGAATTCAATTATCAGGTGGTGTTCACAACATAGGTGATCTATTTTTTTTTTTGCCAAAATTTTCGCTCCAGTCGTAATTCAGCTCTGGTCGAGTCAAAAGCTCTCGCGTCATTATCGTTGTCGAATCAGGACAATCAGACCGTTCTTTTCATCTGGCTTCGAGAGCTTTGCGTCTCACTCCCGCATTGGTTAATTGCGTGGCGTCGGCTAACTGTATGAAGGAACAGTTACCTGGACTCTGAATTGACTACATGCAAAATTTTATATAAGGAGTCGAATTCGGAAATTCCGGCTTCCTATACGAAGGCATAGGTCAAATAACAGTTACTGGAGGAGGCTCTGGAGAATATTTGAAAATTTAATCAAAAATAATTGGTTATGGCGGGTTTGTTTTTTGACAGCCAAATAATTGTCTAGTGCTAGTGCACTAGAACTTTCATTGGAGTAATCCTTAACCTTAAAAAAAAAAAAAAAAATTTTGGCTGAATTTTCAAATTTTATCTATGTTTACATAGTTTGCAAACACCATGTGGTTTTGACACATCGGCAAACGAAAACAATAATAAAAAATCATGCTGTTTTTTTAATGTTGTATAATTACCATCACCTGATAATTGGACTCGCCTGAATGTATTGTAACTTTCCGTGAAGTAGAAATCTGTAGAAAATAGACTTTTAGTGGTGAGAACGTTATTCATTGGACATATTGTTCAAAGATAAAACGAGACAACACTTCGTTTATACTAACTAACACACACACTAACACGATACTGAGAGCTGTCAAATAAAGCTATACAAATCTGCTAACTGAACCATTAAGCGGTGAACATAGATTAGCCCTCTATTATAACAATTATTTTGATTAAAATAAATATCCCATTTTCGCCCTTAGAAAAAATTGAGGTTAAAATGTAAATTTTCCAGCAAATCAATTCATATTTTTACATCAGGTGATCGCAGTTCAGAGAGAAATTTTTAACATTTGAAATAAGTGAGAAAACAGAGGAATTTGTTTTTTATTTATGGGCTTCGACAAATAAGTAAAGAAAAAAATAATCAGCTGACGAAGTAAAACTATCTGACGAGTAAATTTGACTTTTAGAAAATATTAAAAGTATGTTAATAGCCTTTTTACACTTGCTCAAATCTTTCATCAAATCAACAAGATGTTAACATCTTCCCATATGAATTGTACGTGTTTGTGTGCCAACATTTCTCAACATCTTTTAAAGATGTTCCTAATAGCATGTTCACACGGACAGCAAGATTCGAGGTTCGCTCTCTCATTCAAGGTTCGCGATCTTATCTTTATTAAATCTACAAGATTCGCCATACAAAATTTTGAGAGCGAATCTTCATGGTTCATTTTGAATCTTGTTGCGAATCTTGAAGAATTTACTATCATCTCCAATTTTGATAACAAAAAATCGCTAATTTATCTGCACTGGCTGTCAAAAACAAAACATTAACAAAGAAAAACAAAAAAAAAACAAATTGTGTGTAAAATATTAGAAAAATCATTGTGAAAATAAAAAATACATGTTTAAACATATATATTTAAATTAAAATGGAAAAAAGAGAAATAGTGAAACGTATTTCAAAGTGTAGAAGAATGTCTTCAATAAACCTCGAAAAAAAACAAAAAGCCGCATTAAAAATTTAAACAAAAAATACAAATGTCAAAGTGAAACAAGAACTATCGTCTGAACGCCAAGAGACACCACGAGATTTATATTGCCGAGTGAACATGCCATAAATCATTTTGTTCCACTCAACATCTTTCGATTATTTTAGTGTCTTCACTAGGAATTGCTGTAAAAAAATACATGACATCACTAGAAAGTGAAAAAAAAAAATACATACAACGCATATGGGAAGATGTTAACATCTTGTTGATTTGATGAAAGATGTGAGCAAGTGTAAAAAGACTATTACAGTTTTGTACAGATGTCTGTTATTTAATAATTTTAATTAATTTTTTTTGTCTTAATATGAACAAATATTTATTCATCAGGTGGTCTTAATTCGTCAGCTGGTTATCAGGCTTAGTTTAAGCAATGGCAATGACTTTAAAGTAATCGGCCGAATGCAGCTTATTGGCATAGAAATGATACTTCATAAAACCCGTTTAGAAAAAGACTAGTTGGAATGTAAATCACAATAATGTTGGCCAACAAGCGTTTCCAAATAAAATTTCTATTTGAACAAATTGCACGTGCTGTTCAGTCGTGTGTTACTTGCCATGGTGATTTGACATCAGCGATAGCCTGATAAACATTTAACGTGTACCAAAACAACATGGCCGCCACAAACTGTCAATATTTTTATAAAAAGTGGGCATGAACAATACTCGCAGAATATATATTGTATAGCTCAGTTAAATTAAAAATAGGTCTATATTAGTTAAATTTTGTAAAATTGTATCAATACGTCGACATATTTTGCAAAAAAATTTATTATAAATTATTTTCCGACGATTTTCTCATTTTAGAACCGTGTTTTCAATGATAAAATATTAAATCGCTGTTTTTCGATGAGTATTCACTCGACAGAGTTGCATTTTACAGCTTTAACCTCAATTTTAGGAAATTGAAATGCATCAAGCCCCACATTAATTATTAATTATTGCACATTACAATTGGGAAATTAATACATCACTTGTGGTAATTTCTAACAAAATTGTTTGTTTAAACAAGTCTTAACCCACATAACCTATGATTTTAAGATATTTTGAGATTCGAGTTTTCTTTCAGCTTCCTTCCTTAAAATTGCACAAAATTTACACATCAAGGATAATCCTCGTTTTTTTTTTTTGATTTTGTTGATCCTGAATTTATAAAGCATTTTGTTGATGTAGTTCATTGAAAAGTTCATGACATGTTTGTGTAGTTGAAGCTGCTGTAGCTGCTGCACCAGCTGTAGCAGACGTATCATTTAAAGTGGAGTTGTCGAGCGCAGAGTCGGAGGAATGATTGGAATTATTTGAGTTGTAGCAACGATTAAGTGGTTGATTATGATGTGTATGATGATTGTGATTAGTATTAAGATGAGATCTAGGATCTTCTGGAGTCCAGGTACGTGCATATAACTTACTACCTGGATAACGATCACCTCGACGATACCAAGACAAAGAATGTGAAAGGCCACCAGCTGTAGTATGAAAAAAAAGGAAAAAAGGCTTGTTAGTCAAATTGAAATTAATTTTAAATTTAAACAAAAAAAAACATTTTTTTTTATAAACAGCTTATAAAAATCCTTATTAAATCCTCTCTGTTATACGTAACAATTGATAAAAAAAAAAGGATTTTAAAGGCAAACACTTTTCAAATTACATATTGGTTTCCTATATGCCCTTTTGTTAATATGCTGGGCGCTCTTACAAATATTTGATTAAAAAACACTTGAGAAAACATTAGTGTCTACATTACAATGCCATTAGTGGTAACATTAAAAATGACGTTCGAAGTGTCAAAGATTTGGCAAATAAGGGCGGTTTTTCTGTTACTGCTGATATTGCCGAGGACGAAATGAAAATCCTTTTTAAACACAAGCAATTGTTATTGCAGCTGCATGCTGCGGATTTAATTGTCTGTTAAACATAACAATGTACAGACTTGCACACACACGCACACCCAAAAAATACAGTTACAAATATACAGTTTGTTAGGCGACAACCTTCCAATCAGAATCGTCTCTTAAAAGAGGGTGGTGTTTATTACACAAAAAAGCTGTTTCTCATCACTTTTTCCTTCTTCTGTTTACACTTGTTTATTCGTTGTTTGTCGTTATTTTTTTGTCGAAATTTGTTTGAGATGACAATAAAATCAACAACTCTTCAAAATGCGGGTGTGAAAAATGTTTGCTTAATTTTTTTTGGAATCTTTCGTTTTTTCAAGTGCTTTTCAAAGTGTTGCTAATTTTGTAGACAACAAAGCCTCCCCAGCAATTAGTCGAAACACATACACACTTGTACATGTGTAAATTCAACTTTAATATACACATGTACATACATACACATGTATTGATGGGAAAATCTCAAGATGTTCCTTGCAGATAAAGTAACTAGTATGTGGTTAGAAATAAAACAGTTGCTTTTAACTTCACAATACTTGCCTTTATTTGTCCTTTCTTCATATATCAAACTATCGATTTCAACATTAGGTTATCATAGGAGCCCAACTAGTTCATTTGTATATAGTTTTATACTAGTTTTAATACTAGTTATTGTTAGAGAGTGATAAGTGAATGTACTCACCTTTCTCCCCCACTTACAACGTACTGAAAAAATTAATATGTATTTTCATAATTTAAGCATCAAGCGCTCAGAATTTTTTTGTCTCTGCTGGGATTTGAACCAGGGTCTTTTGGTTTTGAAGTTTCACACTCTAACCACGACACCAGTACACTATTCTATTCGCCATTTAATCTAGGACATCTTGGACTTTAACCTTTTCATAGTTAATTGTAATTTACTGATCAAGGCCTTTCAATTGATACCATTAAATTTATTATTATTTTAAATTTAATAATAATATTTTTAAAGTTCTCTCTAATTCCGCGTTTGGCGAATGGTGAGTTTGTTTAAAAGTTTTCGTTACCAGAATATTTTGTAGCGTTTCCGTAATATTGCAATTAGTATAATTAATTCGTTAGTACATAATTCTGTTGTAACATAATATTTTTGTAGCTGCCTTTATTATACCCTTCACACAGTGAAAAAGGGTATATATAGGTTTGTCATTCCGTGTGAAATTTCTACAATTTTGATTTCCGACCCCATAAAGTATATATTTTCTGAAAGCTTATGAATAGGGGAGTCGATTAAGCGCTGTCCGTCTGACCGTCTGTCCGTGTGTATGTTGAAATCAACTTTTTGAAGCCCCCCGACATCGCTTGGACTCGGTGAGGTATTAAAATATCAGAAATATTCGGGAGTAGATCGCTATTGAAAATCAGAAACATCGGTACATAAACAACTGAGATATGAGCAAAAACCCACGACCACCTCAATTTTTTTTTCACAAAAGCAACATTACAACAACAACATACATACATACAAACGTGTATACTGGTTAGAGAAAACGTGGCATCGAATCCCAGCTGAGCCAAAAATTTTTTTTTTAATTTTTTTTTAAATTTTTTTTTTATTTTTTTTTTATTTTTTTTTTTTATTTTTTATTTAATATATTATTTATATTTTTATTATTTTTTTTTTAATTTTTTTTTTTTTAATTTTTTTTTATTTTTTTTTGTTTTGTATATATTATATACATAATAATTTTTTTAAAAATTTTTTTTTTAAAAAATTTTTTTTTTTTTTAAATTTTTTTTTTTTTTAAATTTTTTTTTTTTTAAATTTTTTTTTTAAATTTTTATTTTTTTTTTTGTTTTTTTTAACATTCATACGTGAATTTATAATTTTACAATGGGACGTTTTTATATATGTATGTTTTTATATGTATGTACGTATTTCATATGGGATGAATGGTGACACAAACCACTGTTATTGCATGAATTCACGTTGTGAAGGGTATATAAGATTCGGCACGGCCGAATATAGCGCTCTTACTTGTTTTTTAAATAATTTTAGTATCACTTTAAAACACAAAAGTACAATTAAACCGTCACACAGTGGGGTCAAATGGCTATTTTACGCGGATCAATTCATATCTCAATGACTACATTAGTAAGGCACACCAAATTTGATGTGGCTAACTGTTACAACAAACTGCATGTTCCCACTAAATATTGACGGTATAGAACGGGGGAGACGGGTACCCCCATACAAAGTAATTATAAATTTTCTTATATCGTGAGTGCGTAAGATTTTTGGATTGCATTTTCCTTAAAAAAACACTTCACTTAAAAAAGAAGAATAAAACAAAATGAGAATAATGCAAATGAGTGTTGTTTTTTCTACCTGACAGGTGTCTGGCAAAAACGGGTAAAAATAATATTTTTTGGTACCGTATGTAACCTCTAAACACATAAAGCTAGGAAAAAAGTTTAAATTGTATTAGTTAATTTGTAAAAAAATATTAATAAGATTTTGACATTTTTTTTAATTTCGCATGTATAAGGAGTAAAAATTGTCCTTCTATTTGGTACTTTTTAAAAAACACTTTTTTCTTATATTATTCAAAAGGACATTAATTAATAAATATTATCGTCTAATAGAATATGGACAATTAATGAGGTGAAATTTTTGGAAATATTTTGGGGGCAAAAAAGGTATTAAAAAAGGGAAAAGATGAAAAATGTGTATCATCTGATTTTTATGAAAAAAGGAATAATTGTTACGGTCCCTGGTCAATACTCTTTAAATTTATAATCGGCATTTCACCGGACTTAAAAAATTTTAACATATTCATAACAGGAAAGAAAGGGGAAAATTCGGTAAAATGGTTTGGTACTTTTTAGAACATATAAATTTTTTTTGCAAATTATAGTATAGTTATTCACTTTAATTAATGCCTATTAAAATAGATTATTGTTAAATAGATATTCAAATATTTTACTTTTTGAATTTGTACATTGATGTGGAAAACCCAAATATGTACTTTTTTTCTCTTTTATGGTATTTTTTGTAGTTTTTAAGTTTATAAAGCTAGAATTTTTAAATTAGAAACTTTTGATCCGAGGTGAGACTGAAAATTTAGGGGCGGCCAAAAAGGTACTTTTCGCTTTTTTTTGTTTTTGGTTCTTTTTGATTTTCTACGTTTATGAAGTTAGAATTGTGAAATAAGAAATTATTTATTCCTCGTTAAATTGAAAATATTATGGGTAACCAAAAAGGGTTTTTTCACATTTTTCTAATAATTTTTATACTTGCTACGTTTATAAAACTAAAATTTTAAAATTAGGAACTATTAATCCAAGGTGAAACTGAATATATTATGGGCGACCAAAAAGGTACTTTTTCACATTTTTATAGTATTTTTTTAAGTTTCAAAGTTTGTGACGCTAGAATTTCGAAATTATTGCCTTCTGACTGAAAATGTCATTGTAGGTCGACAATACTAAGGGGGTACTTTTGTGAATTTTTATGGTTTTATTTTCTACGTATATGAAGCTAGCATTCCGAATTAGTGTCTATTGATACGAATTGAGACTGAAAATGTTATAGGCGACCAAAAAGGTACCTTTTTTAAATATTATGTTACTTTTTGATTTTCTACGCTAATGAAGCTAAAATTGTTAAATAAGGAATTATTGATTTCAGGTGAGACTAAAAATGTTAAAGGCGACAAAGAAGGTTGTTGTTATTGTATCATTTTTATTTTTTCGTTTGTGGACATAGATTCTTAAAATGAGTGATTATTGATCCCAGGTCAACTATAAAATTTTTTTTTTAAATTTTTATGAAATTTTTTTATGCATAAATTCTGAAAGTTGTCTTTAAAGATTTCAATAAAATCTTTAAAAAAATGTTACAATTATTATTTTTATAGTAATTTTTGTATTTTCTGAATATTGAATCTAAAATTTTTATAACTCAGTAGCATTGATCTTGGTTGATATAGAAAATATATCTTCAATACATCCCTACTGTACTTTTTATTTGTCTAATAAAATGAATCAGAAAAACAAGTTTTCAAAAATTTAACGAAAAAAAAATTTTAATAAAAAGGAGTATTCAATAAATAGTAAGAACTACGCTATCGAAGTAGCGGATAATATGCTAGTAGTCGTATAAATTGAGTGTGAGTGTTACCAGCTGAGCATTGGCGTAGCTAAAAATATTTGTGGAGGTGGCGAAAGCTTAAACTGAGTTGATTTTTTATTAATCCTTAATATAAATGTAAATACACGCAAAGAAAAAATATGGTTGTGGTAACCATAATCGAAGAGCAACATACTATGATTGAATTGTATGATTATGGTTAAAAATAATAATGGTTACCAGTTATCATTATTATGTTTAATTAAAGTATCATTCAATAATCATGTATATGACTACAATTGAAATCGACAATCTTTGCTTTTTTACGGAAACTTTTTGTCGTTTGCTGTAACATACACATATTGATTGTACTTACCAATTTAATGGCAATTTTTTCCAATATTTTTTTACATTTTATCGTTTATTTGTAAATTTTCATTAATTTTTCAAAATTTTTGTTCATTTTTTTGACATCTCAAACTTTTAAAATAATAAAAATTTATTCAGCAAGAAGAAGAACAGTTGAAATCAAATTATTATTAAAAACAAATCATAGCTTGATTAATTTGTAATCATACTGTTGTCTCACCTATTATATAATGATTATCATGAAATGATACAATTCAAACAAATGCTTGATTATCATGACAAAATATATGATGAAATGAAACAAAAATAACTATTACTTGTTTTCGACAACCAAATATTGTTTTAGAAAAAATAATATGACCGTCGTGATCATGCCGTAACCATGGTTTTTCTTTGCGTGTAATCTCCCTCAAAATGGTCTATTTACACCCATGCTGCTGAGTTTAATATTATTGGTCACAATAAAAGTTAAAAGATGTCGCAATGTTTGTTATGGCTTTGTTGTCATATACAAATTTTATGAACGCTTTGGGAATACTTACATTCTATGATGCATGTTAGTTGGTTTTGATATTGGATTTAAAATTAAGAAAATTTAATTTTTCATATAAAATATGTTAATTTTAATATACATTGCAAATGCAAAAAAGTACCTTCCTCATTATACCCTTCACACAGTGAAAAAGGGTATATATAGGTTTGTCATTCCGTATGAAATTTCTACAATTTTCATTTCCGACCCCATAAAGTATATATTTTCTGAAAGCTTATGAATAGGGGAGTCGATTAAGCTCTGTAAGTCTGTCGTTTGTCCGTGTGTATGTTGAAATCAACTTTTTAAACTTTTTGAACATCACTTGGACCCGGGTAAGGTATTAGAACATCAGAAATATTCGGGAGTAGATCGGTATTGAAAATTAGTAATATCGGTACATAAACAACTGAGATATGAGCAAAAATCCACAACCACCTCGATTTTTTTTTTCACAAAAACAACATTACAACAACAACATACATACATACATACATACAAACGTGTATACTGGTTAGAGAAAACGTGGCATTGAATCCCAGCTGAGCCAAACAAATTTTTTTAAATTTTTTTTTTTAATTTTTTTTTTTATTTATTTTTTTATTTAATATATTATTTATATTTTTATTTTTTTTTTAATTTTTTTTGTTTTATATATATTATATACATATGTATATAATAATTTTTTTTTAAATTTTTTTTTAATTTTTTTTTATTTATTTTTTTTTTAACATACATACGTGAATTTAAAATTTTACAATGGGATGTTTTTATATATGTATGTTTTTATATGTATGTATTTCATATGGGATGAATGGTGACACAAACTACTGTTATTGCATGACTACACGTTGTGAAGGGTATATAAGATTCGGTACGGCCGAATATAGCGCTCTTACTTGTTTTCAATTATTATTTTTCTTATTTCAAGTGTACCATCCTCTAAAACATCAACATGATACTTTAACATCCATCCTCTCAATTCAAACATGCTCTTATTTTTAAAACCATTTTTTTAACATAATCAATATTTTTTCTAATATTATTTTGTAACGGAATAGTGTGAACAATTGCCAGGCGTGTTCAGTTGGCAAGATTACATTTTACATAGAATTCATAATGTACCTTTTTTGGGGAACTCTACAATACATTGCGTGTTTTTTTTAACACTAAACCCCTCTAGAAAATATGTATGTATATGAAATTATTTTTGTTTTTCAAACTATGTATGTATGTATGTATTGTGTAGTTGATGTATGATGTGTATGAATGTATGTTGGTATATTTGTTAGTTTTAGTATAAAGAGTAAATTTGTCACTAGTTGGTAGAGTTTGGTGCTACAAATTCCAGCTGCAAAAGCTCTAAAAATTTCTCACAATTGTAATTACTTGGATGTCATGAGAAATCATTATTATTGTCTGTATGATTTTGTTTATTGTATATTTGTTGTCAATTTAATGATACTTAGATAAAAGCTTTTATTTTTTCTTTTGAAAGTAGAGTGAGTTGGTACATTTATCATATTGATAATAAAACAATTTTGTTTTTTACCAAATTATCTTGCTCTGAAATTATATTCGAAGGAGTGCGTTTTGTTTTATGTACGAAAAAAATCAAATAAAAATTCTCTCATTTTCGATTGATATCGAAAGCCGTAATAAGTTAAACGATAACTTAAGATATTTTTCGTTCCAATTTATAAGTTGTCTTTAAATATAAAAAAAAATGCTTGGTGTCATACATGGTGTAATCATATCAGGTGATAGCAATTTGGAGAGGATTTTTTAAAAATTTTTTTATATAAAGTTTAAAAATGAAAATTACAAGAGAAGAGAGAAAATGTATTAAATTGTGACAAATTAAAAGTAGCAGTTGAATAAGGGCTAATTGCATTTTGGAGAGAATTTTTTTATAAATTTTTTCATACAGTTTGGGCCATTTAATTATAAGTTTTAATCATATATTTCATATGACTACCACAACTGGCTCGGCAATACCAATACCATACCATGCAATCAGCCGAATTTTTCAGTATGCAAAATTCTTCTCGAAGAAGTAAGAGAAATGTTCAATTCCCGAGAACGAAAACGGTTGATGTTGATGGATGTTCTTGCACATTCTCAGACACAGCAGCAACGTTTTTGATTTAACGCACTGGACGAGAACGTACACTTGTTGCTTTGTCCAATAACAAGCCATTTTCATGAAATCGCTTTAAAAGTTGACGCACAAATTGAATTGAAGGCCGATCTCTTAAATGCCAAATGATTCACCTATTATCAAGTTGGAAGTTATGAGAGAAAATGTATGTTTAATTGCGTGGCGTCGGTTAGCGGTACCGAGGTACAGTTCCCGGAGTCTCAATTAGGCTCTGCAAAACTTTTAAAAATAATATTTTTGGTGTTCAGCTATGACTTTCTATATGAAGGTATAGGTGGACTTACGGATACTAAGCCATGAGGGATACCCTGGTTCTATGGTTTTAAAACCTTGCCATTTAAATTAAATTAAAATAATAAATAAGTCAATTACACAAAATACTTAGTAAAAAAAATATTCAGTGCGGACAAATAAATTGATCGCAACAAATGGGTGAATTAACCTTTATAACTATCACTACACTTACATAACTAACATTCTAAAACACTGTGGGCCAATTCAAAGTAGACTCTCATATTGTACTATGTCATATAATTCATATTAATATGACTAGTGACTTTGTACACCTTTTGTTAACAAATTCTGTATTGAATACAAGAAAGAAGACAAAGAGATGATGCTGTTAAACACTGTATGTATACAGGAAAGAAGAAAATAGAAAATATTCGCTCTGAGAGGTGAAAAGCGCAGAAATTCTTATACATAGGAAACAAATGTCTAAAGTCATATTATTTTTTTTGTATGGAAATTGCTAACAAAAATTTTATGCATGCATAAAATAATATGAAATAGTACAAATATGACTGATATGCAACCACTTTGAATTGGCCCTGTGTGTTTTGTCGAGCGTTAAACTTTGTCAAAGCAATCGGCTAGGAAACGCAATTAAAAGCAGGTGAGTGAGTATCCCAGCAAAAAATATTGCTTTGTTGTTGTTTTGGCTTACAAACCTGCTTAAGTGTGGCATAATATTTTTGGCAGAGCTTTTTAGTATGGTCTATAGTAAAGCTGAAAGTCCACGCCACGTGTTCTCGCATTTAATTCCTTATGAAATTCAAATTACATGGCACACGCGGTTTGCTCATAAAATAACACAAGATTTATTAAATAATTAAGGCATTAATTTTATGTAAATGAAATCGATAACTAAAATACAAATTTTGTTTTTAAAAAAATATTTTGTAAATAATTAAATTTTTTTTAATGCACATTCACAAGGTAGTCTCTAAGGCGAATTCATACAGATAAAATTATGAGCCCAGCTGATGGGGAAGCATTTTGTCAAAAATGGTTGAATTTGCCTTGATTTCATTCACTACTGCAGGCATGGAGAGAGAGAATGTATACTTGAGGGTATTTTTTTTTAATAAATTACACAATTTATTTATATTTGTTGGTTTTGCACCACTTATAATGTGTTTCATAAATATATATCTTTTTTAAAATGAAATTTAATTAAATTAAATATGTCATAACAACTTTTCTATCTCTGATATACGAATTGGCCTAAACAGAAAACATGGCCTAAGAAGTTGCTTTGTTGTGTCAATATGCCTTGTCTTTTACTGTACAAAAACTTTTCATTTAGGATGATTCATAGAGAGTTTTGATACATAATGTAAAATAAAATAGATAAATTTTAAAATTAACTTAAAATTTTTAATTTCGGTTAAAAGAGCAATTTATGACATTTACTGTTTGAAATGTTATCATGTAAATGTTGGCCAAGTCTACGTCTGAGGTGGTCCATTCGAAAGGTAAAATATCGGGCGTTTCTTTAGAGCATAGCGACTGGTATCTCGCGAATAAAAGGAGTAATTTTAGTTTCCAAAGCGTCAATCGTAGCTGGCTTATTCCTGAAGACCTCAGACTTTACATAGCCCCAGAGAAATTGGTCTAAAAGTGTTATATTGCACAATCTGGGATGCCAATTAACCGCAGCAAAACGTGAAATTAAGTGCTCACCAAAAATTATTTTAAATCCACAAATCCATTGTTTCGCGCTGTATAGCTCGCAGCGCCGTCTTGTTGAAACCAGAGCTCACCAAGACTATGCACTTGAATCAGGAAGCACATATTCCGTTAAACTTGTGCGACCATTGATGGCAACATTCTGATTTTTCTCATTTTTGAACAAATATGGACTAATGAATTCATCATCATCATAGTAATCGCTATATTATCCAAACAATATGTTTCATAGACATGGACTGACAAACGGACAAAGCTAATAAATTTCCCTATCTACTGAGTGCAAATTTTCAAAAGAGAATGAAATATTTATTTGGGGCGTTAAATAAATGTCTGCCATTTAATTTTAAAGATTATTTCATGTAAATGTTGCCCGGGGCTACGTTGTAGATGATCCATCCGTTAGCTCTTAGTTTGGCACACTTTTTCCAGCATTACGCCCGTTATCTCCCCATTGACAGATGTAATGTTTTCTTTCAGCTAGAATTGTGGCTGGTTTGTCCATGTACATAAGAGACTTTACATATCCCCATTAGAAAATTGTCTAGTGGTGTCAAATACCATGATATTGATGATCAAAGGACTACACCATAACTTGAAATTTATTGCTCATTTAAGTCGCCTCTTAAAAGGTTCATGATATTGCGTACTGTGTGGCATGTGCACCGTCTTGTTTAAACCATATGTCAACCAAGCCCCATTCTTCCATTTTGGAGAAAAGAAGTATAACATTTTTGTTCCGTATATCGCTTTATTAACTGTGATGTTGTGATTTTCATCGTTCTTAAAGGAGTACGGTCCAACAATGCCGACGGCCTACAAATCGCACCATACAATGCATATGGCAGCTCTTGAACTGCCGGTGGCTGCTCTTTATACAAAATCGACAATTATGTGGGTGTTCTGTGTGTGAAATGCATTCTTCACACAACACTAATTTTGATAATAAAATTTAATGATTTGCAAGAATCGTGGTGAAATGGCAAGCCTTACTAAGCATTTTTGGCATTGCCACATGTGACAAACATTTTAAGGATTTATAATATATACTGCTGTTTTCATAAAAAGTATTTTAGGTTTATTAAAGACTTTTTTGACAAATATTGTACAGAAATTTGTCAAATAAGCCTTCAATAAAAATAAAATATTTTTTATAAATAAGGAGTTAAACTTTATGGGGATTCACATAAATATTATACAAATTACACACGGAATTACAAGCTTTAAATACTCTATATATTTACTAAAAATTGTTGATATACATATATCTATGTTTTTTTTTTAAATTTCGATATATTATTTTAGTATATTCCAACCCTACTTTATAGTGCTGTTATCTTACTTTGCAAAGCTTATAAATAGGGGAGTCGATTAAGCATTATCCGCCTGTCTGTCCTTGTGTATGTAAAAATCAACTTTTTGAAACCCCCCGACGTCGCCAAGACCCGTTTCAGGTATCAAATATCAGAAATATTCGGAATCAGATCGGTATTGGAACTTAGCATAATCGCTCCATAACTTTTTGAGATATGAGCAAATCAACACGACTGCCTCTGTTTTTCGCTTATGTTAACTACCATAATCAAAATTTTTCTATCCTTAGATAATTTATAAACACGGTTGGTACTATTTATAAATTTGGTATATCTCTGGAGTTACTTATAAACAATTTTGGACAAATTGGTCCCTAATCGGCAAAGTTATAGGCAAAAAATATTTGAAGAAATATATATTTTTTTAAATATATCAAATTCGTTCAAACTCCTAAATAATTTTTGAACACGCTTAAGATACGAGATTATGCACCGTAATCTTAAAAATTATTTCTAAGAAAAACAAAGAAATGGCTTCGAAACCAACTGAGATATAAGCACCAAAGTACAACCGCAGCGGTGTTTTTCCTAAAACTTACAAACGAAGTTTTTTTTTAGTTTCTATATAACCAAGAGAGACAATCAGCCTTATTGTCATTGGCGTTGTCGTATTTTTTGGTACAGTGTAATATTTACGACAAAATGAATGAGACCTTGTCGTATTTCTGTCGTTTTCAACACAAAAACGACACGAAAACGCCAATGACAATAATATTGGGATCAAATAAAAGGGCTTGAGTATTAAAATATAGTTAGATATGAAAAGAAAAAAAAATTCAAGATGGCGTCCTAGAGTAAATGGCAAATATATGAGTCAAATACAGTAGTTACGGCTGTGTCCCCTTTAACCCCCACAATATTAGTATAAAAAAAAGCTCTCGTCAAGTACACTGTAGTAAACTAAAAAAAAAAATTTTAAATCCAAGATGGCGTCTGAAACAAAATGGCGGAACGGATTTTTTTTTAACCTCAACAAAATGGGTATCAATTGAAGGAGCTTGACTAGTAGAATACAATTAACTACTTAAAAATTCAAAATCAAAGATGGCGTCGGAAATAATAAAGAAAAATAGCGTATTACATGAAATTTAAAATCTAGGCTAAGCTACGATGTGGTTATTATACCTGTCTACATGACGGTGAAGGGTATTATCAGATTCGGCACGGCCGAATATAGACCTCTAACTTGTATTTTATATGTTGATTTAAATAAATATTATTCAAAAAACTTGCCAAAGTTTTTCATTTAAGAGTTGTGATTATAGATTTAATTTTGGCGTCTTTTTTATATGACTGTCATTTTTATACCCTTCACCTGTGGTGCACAAGTGTATATAGCTTTGTCATTCCGTTTGTAATTTCTACAATTTTCATTTCCGACCCCATAAAATATATATTTTCTGAGTTCTTATGAATAGAGGAGTCGATTAAACCCTGACCGTCTGTCCGTGTGTTGGTTGAAATCAACTTTTAGAAGCAACTATATGTTCCTCAGATCTGTATATGGTATCAATCTCTTGGAAATATCCAGGAATGAATCGCTATAGAAATTCAGCACAATCACTCCATAACTTTTTGAGACATGAGCAAAAAACCACGACCACCTCGTTGTTTTACACAATTACAACAACAACATACATACATAAATACATGTAAAAAACATACAAAAAAAAAATTACAAAAAAAAATTTATTAAAAATAAAAAAAAATAAAAAAAATTACAAAAAAAAATTTAAAAAAAAATTACAAAAAAAATTTAAAAAAAAAATTAAAAAAATTGAAAAAAAAATTAAAAAAAAATTAAAAAAAATAATATAAAAAAAATAATAAAATATAATATAATAATATATTAAATAAAAAAAAAAAATTTTTGGCTCAGCTGGGATTCGATGCCACATTTATTCTAACCAGTATATACATATGTACGTATTTTATATGAGATGAATGGTGACACAAACAATTGTGAATGCATGACTACATGTTGTGAAGGGTATATAAGATTCGGCATAGCCGAATATAGCACTGTTACTTGTTTTCACTTAAACTCGATCAGCTACATTTTTAAACATCAATTTTTTAACGTTATTGTTCTTTTTATACAAAAACTAGTTCTATATTTCAACAACCACTTAAATTTTAATATTTTAAACCACTTTTTACCCAAATTATATTAAAATTTATTTTTATTATGACTTTTCAAAATGATGTCCTCAAAAAAAAAAATAAAAAATTTTTGTGTTTCTTTTTAAACAATTAGCCAAAAATACTTTGAAAAAAAAAGGAAAACCATTTCTAACCCCTTTTTCGACAACCGAAACAATTTCCGTTTTTTTTTTCCCTCAACATAAAAGCAAAAAATATTTCTGTTTCCCGGATCCTTCGTTGTCATACATTTTGAATAGAAAAATTATTAACCAAAAAACCGTAACAAATTTCTTTATTTTTATTGAAAAAAAATGTTCAATACGAAAATCTTCAACTGCAACAAATTAAAACACATTTATTGCACTATGTGTGTGTGTGCTATAAAATAAATTGTTTTAAACGGTGCGCTATAGCAGCTAATATACTCTTCTGTCTATAAAACAAAATAAGACAGGGCAAAAAAGTGTGAAAATTTTAATTAGTTCCAGGCAGACGTGCCTCATCATGAACTTACTGTGTATTAGAACTCGATAATGTTTTGCTAATAATATCCTTGTAGTAATAGTTGTTGTTGTTGTTATTGTGGTATATTTTTCACTATTTTCGCTATATGTATTGCAACCACAAACTCACCACCCTGATTGCCAGTATGAAAACAAAATCATCAGCATTTAAGATAAGGATCTTTTAGAATTTTCCTAACATCATATGGTCTTTATTAACTAATCGTTAACGCAAAAAGGAGTTTTGCATTCAATGAACGACTGAATGAATTGAATGAATATTAGTTTTGACATTGATGGAAGATCGACGATTACGTGTTTATTTTTATTTTTTGCAAAATAATCATAAAATGAATATATTTTCATAAACTCATATTTAAATATTTAATAGATCGTTTATCTCGTTTTTTTTTTGCTTTAAGTATATTTTGTGTTGATTATTTTATAAACTTTTTTTTTTATAAATATTAAGGGGAAATTTATTTTTCAATAACTTTTAGAACAGCTGCCGTTTGGTGGGCGTTCTTTGACACGCAAGTGTTCCTGGTACGTATGATATCAGGGTCATTTTGTAGTTTATGATTACTGTGATTAGTAGACAATATTATTAATGTCATGCTCGATTGGAACCAATGGAAAGTTTTGGTGTGAGAAAAGTTTTGTATTAAACTGTAACAGCTTGGAAATTGTTAAGATAAATATTACCAGCAGAAGACAAGTTCTATAAAAATACCTACAAACGTAGTATGTCTACCGGTATATGCAACGGTGAATTTCTACAACAAAACAACTTTTTCGTAAATATTTGCTGTCATGGCAAATTCGCATGTCAAAGATGGAAAACTGTTTATAATTAGTTTGTTTCACAAATTAAATTAGTTTGTTAAAAAAAGGATATACATTTGTGAAATCCACGATAAAGGATATAAATGAATAATAAATTTAGTACATTTGTTATGAAGAAAGTACACTAATTGAATTGCTTAATATTGAAACGAAAATCTAATTTTCCATCCCTGATTGAATAAATGAAATCTTGCTTGCTGGTTAAAAATTGTTTCGTGGTAGTTAATTATTTATATATAAATGTAAGAATATATTTTAAAAATTGCTACGACATCCCTTAAAAAAGTCAACAAAAAATTGACGAAACGTTGGGAATAAAATGTAATAAAATTTAAATTGTTTTATTTACATTAATAACTTATGGCCCTATTTGCTAAAATATATAAAAAACTAACACAAGAAATCAAGGAAAATTCAAAAACAATTTTGACACTATGCTTCCCGATCAGCTGTTGCAACGAGGTTACATGTGTCAAAGCAGATTCATACATGCAGCTTGTTCCCATCTCTGCACAAGTAAATAAATTTTGAATTTACAGGAGACGGAAAAAAAACATAATTAATTGTTTTTGGTATTATTATAAGGACACGTTAAAATAGATACAATTCTTTGGAAGGATAATTTAAGGAATAATGTTTTAAAAATCTACTATTTTTTAATAAATGTAATAAATTTTATATTGGTTGTCAATAGAACTTTTAATGAAGATGTAATGTCATTTTCCATACAAAGTGACATCTAAAATACATCACAATATACAGTCTCGAAATAGAATCTATTTTATTTGCAAACTTTTTTAATACTCTTTTAAGACGCTCACTTTTTCAACAATGTTGCCATATTTTTTTTAAATGTATATACATTTTGTAAACAACCTAGGGTGCCCCGGTGGACTACTCAGCAGTGTACTGGTCTGCTAGTTTGAGGGTTGCGGGTTAGATTCCCAGAGACTCTGGTGTTGTATGCTTTTCTTTCTCCCTTTTATTATATTTTTACTTTTCTTTTCTATTCAGGTATCACAATGGGATCAATAAAATGGACCCAAGTGAGCTGCACAACAGCTGCCTGTTCTACCTAACCTAACCTTTGTAAACAACCTAATATGTTTTTGTTGTTTTAGCACAACGAAAATTAAGAATAAAAGGAAACAGCCAACCCTGAACAAGAGCGGCAAGCGTTGTGCTAAGCGTTACCGCTGAAGAAATATAAAAGTTTATATAAAATCGCTGAATCGACCCTAAAAGATCTAAAGTGCCATTCCAAATTCAAAACTTCACCTTAAATACCTAACGCTCTGTCAAATTGTATTTTTCAATTGAAAAGTGCTGTCGCCGCAATATTTCGATTTGTTTCATACAAATTGTATGGACATGAGAATTTTTGACAGCTTAACAAGTAAAAGCGCTATATTCGGCCGTGCCGAATCTTATATACCCTTCACAACGTGTAGTCATGCAATAACAGTAAATTCACGTATGTATGTTAAAAAAAACAAAAAAAAAATTTAAAAAAAAAAAATTTAAAAAAAAAATTAAAAAAAAAAAAATTATTATATACATATATAATATATATAAAACAAAAAAAAAATAAAAAAAAAATTAAAAAATAAAAAATAAAAAAAAATAATAAAAATATATATAATATATTAAATAAAAAAATAAAAAAAAATAAAAAAAAAATTAAAAAAAAAAATTTTAAAAAAATTTAAAAAAAAATTTTTTTGCCTCAGCTGGGATTCGATGCCACGTTTTCTCTAACCAGTATACACGTTTGTATGTATGTATGTTGTTGTTGTAATGTTGTTTTTATGAAAAGAAAATCGAGGTGGTCGTGGGTTTTTGCTCATATCTCAGTTGTTTATGTACCGATGTTTCTGATTTTCAATACCGATCTACTCCCGAATATTTCTGATATTTTAATACCTTACCCGGGTCCAACCTATGTCGGGGGGCTTCAAAAAGTTGATTTCAACATACACACGGACAGACGGTCAGACGGACAGACGGACAGACGGTCAGGGCTTAATCGACTCCTCTATTCATAAGCTTTCAGAAAATATATACTTTATGGGGTCGGAAATGAAAATTGTAGAAATTTCACACGGAATGACAAACCTATATATACCCTTTTTCACTGTGTGAAGGGTATAAAAACACTTGCCGCACTTGTTTAGGTTTAGCTTTAAATAAAAAAAGTATAATATGTATCGATACTTTAATTGAATAAATTTTTTTACGTTATGCAGAAAGGTATTAAGTCAAAAAATATGTATGTTGGGTTTTTAATTGAGTTTAACTAAATTTGTTTGCCCTTAAGTCTAGTACAACTGCTTCCAATTATAATCCTTTGGTATTTAGGCAATAAATCAAAATAATTTATATTTTGTTTAATATTAAACAAAACCCGCATTTTTTGTTTTAAGACTGTTTTGACCAATTGCAAATAGTTATAGGCTGTGTTTGTTTAACCGTGATTTTGCAGACGCAATTCTGTTTCAGCATTTAAATATATAAATCTGAGGATAATCTAAATTACCCTCCAGCTATAGGCCAATTACAATTCTAAGCCCATTGGATAGGGTGTTCGAGAAAATTATTTACACCAGAATTTTACATTTTTAAAATTGCAATAATATTATAAATCAAGAACAATTTGATTTTCGAAAAGAGCACTCCACTGTGCAACAACTTAAAAGAGTTGTAAACTTTCTTGAAAGCAATAAAATCGAAAAAGTACTGGAGTTGGTTTTCTTTAGAAAAAGCTTTTGAATCAATCTGGCATGATGGACTAGTGTATAAATTAAATACATATAATTTTCAATTTAAATTTTTTAGATAAACGTACATACGTTGTATCTGTCAATTTGCCTAGTGAAAGGCAAATACTGCGGGCTTGCCTCAAGGATCGGTATTATCCCCTACACTATACACGATATATACATCTGATGTTACCTTAAGTAGATACCATGATGCAGCTTTTTACACGCATGTCAGGTCCGTTATTTGTTTCGGTAAGGTCTCGAATGCGGTAATTAGGAATGATGGAGAATGGAAAATAATCTCAGATTAATTCGTAAATGATATTAAAAATAAAAGTAAATAACGATAAAACTCAAGCAATTATATTTCCATTAAACAAATCACGAAAACGCTTTCCTACTCGATATTTATCGTCTAGTGGAACAATTATCCTATTGAAGGACGAAATTAAATAAATGACTCTATCATTTAATGAAAAAAGCAGAACGTCAAATTTTGAAATAATAAGAAATTTGCTGAACAATCACTGAGGGTCTTTTGTTTCAAAGACACAATTTAGAGACTGTTTTGAAAATTTTATAACTTATGTATAAGTTGATACGAGGTTTTTTTTATGAACAACTTTTCCTTAAAACTTTATTTAATTAATCAGATGTTAATTGTTGTAATACTATTTGTAAATTTTCATAACTCTGTCAATAATATTGGTAAAATGAATAAGTTTTAATAAATATAAATGATGTAAGACAAATCTGATAATAAAATGATTTAATAGATTTAATGAAAATATAACATGACTAAAAGTTTTAGCGAAGGCGCAGTCAAACAAAACAATAAATAATACGGCAGTAACTTTAAGAACCGTCATTTTATTGTTTGATTTTCTTTTAATGTTGCTTTTCATTATTTAAAAAAAAAAAAAATCACGACTGATCGACGATTTTTAAATGTCATATTGTTTGAAAAAAACAAATCATTTCCCAGTTTCGTTCTGTCATCTAGGCTTGATTTTATTATTAATAAACCCTCAAATCTTGATATAACTCGCATATTATTTTGCATACTAAAATCAAATCCCCCTGTTTAGTGTTTCAAGCGAAATCAATTAATTAATTTATAATTGTTATTCTATTAAAACAATAACACTACAATGGCAATACTGAAGTTTCATTCGGAATCAGAGATCTGCAACGAATACTAATGAAGTAAGTCAACTTGAATCATCATTCATTATTTCATTGATTTATACGCATTCCTACGTATTGAAAAGTCTTCAATATTTATACGCACTTTTAAATGAAATGTACTTACAGTACTCATATTCATCAACACGTATGACTCAGTTGATTGCTATTGTCGTTCACGCAAGAAAAAAAAAAACGACCAAAAGCACGTATGACTTGCGTACACATTATGAAGTTGTGTGTTTTAACTAGGCTTGCCAGATAACAGTTTGGCATTCACCATAATAATTGTGGATTGTTAAAAAAATAGACAATTTAAATTTTACAAAATAATACAAATACAACAAGCAAAAATAAAGTGCTTGCTTTGATGTCTGTTTGAGAGATTTTGTTTTTGCGTATTATCTTTAAAATTTAAGTGAGCACCTAAGAACGCAGTTTTTAATTTGCTGCAAAAAATTTAAACATAACAATAAAAAACACAAAATAACTGTTATTGTTTACCTCTTATTATAGAAGCCAACCAAAACCTACCCTAAAGGCCATAATCAGTTGCATTAAATTAAATAGTGATACTTGCAAAAATTGTATATTACACATTGTAAAATTGCAAATTTTCTGGCGGCCAAAAAATATCTTGCACTCTCCGACCTGGCAACATTGTTTATTCTTTATACAAATGAGAGCTGTTTATGTGTTTGTTGTTGAGTCAACTTCATTCTATGAAGATAAGTAGTTTATTAAAAATATGAATCAACATGAGTAGTCTTGCTAATCATGTAAATATGGGACGCTATAAATATAATGACGACGTAGTACTTATGTTCATTGTGTGTTATTCTTATAAATCAACGTTGTTATGGGTATGCGTACGTCAGCTCAGTTAAATTTCAATGATTTATACGCACTTATACTCAAGTTTTGTGGCTCACTATGAATGTCGAAAAAACGACTCAAAGCCGATCACTGTTCAGAATATATGTTTTTTTGCTATCAATACTCACTTCTATCCTTCAGTATAATCTTCTTGGGTGGTTCCTTTTGATAATTTCTCTTCAAAGTCAAACCCGGCTCATTACCATTCTTATCCTTTTTCACCATTTCACTCAAAAACGTTATGTAACTAATCGCCAACTTCAAAGTATCCACTTTACTTAAACGTTTTTCATACGGCAGCGTCGGTATATGGGAACGTAAACCCTCGAAAGCCTCATTTATGCTCTGCATGCGGCGACGTTCACGTAAATTGGCTGCTTGACGTTGTTGTGCCACCTGAGAGGCACATTTCAAGCGGCGCTTATGCGAAGAACGTCTGCGTTTAGAAGAAGAGTGAAGAGGAAAATATTTAAAGATACTAAATTAAATGGGGAATGCTAAAAGTCATTTGTTTCAAATTCAAGAAAAACCTACGTCTTTTCGTTGTTCTCTTGATCGCTATTGAAGCCACTACTGTAGGCATCATCGTCATCCGTATCGGAGCTATTGTCATCGCCAAAGAAAAACTCCGAACTGGATGAAGAAGAGCCGTTGGTGGCCTGGGAGCCTTCGAAGAAGTGACGGGCCATTGTTGATTCCAAATCGAAACTATCCATGGAAAACATAGTGGCTAATGATAACTGATTTTATTTACAAAGAATTTAGTATCAGGTGGCGGCGACGCGTGCTGCTAGTGGCAAAACACGTGTGGCCACTTATTACAACAATGACAAGTGTTATTGAAATTATAAATGTTTTTAGGGTTATAAAGTTTATCGTTTTAACTTTGACTTTTACGATTTTTTTTATATATCTATTGTATAAAACTATTATGTTTTACTTTTATTACATATTTATTGTTTAGCAATCCATCATTATAAATATGTAAACAGTTATCTTTTTGGAAGAGATAAGATTGCTCGTTCTGTTTTTTTTCTCAGGAGTTTACTTCTTTAGAAAAATATTACAATTTTTGATTGTATTTTATACTAAATCACAGTTTAATACAACAAAAAAGTCCACTTAATTCCAAAAACGTGCCACCAATTAATTTGACACATGACCTTGTTTATGCTTATTCCGTTACGTTTATTTGCAGTTATTTTTACTCTTTGAATGCACGCGTGTTTTTGTTTAACCAACACTTGTTAATTGATTGCTTAATCACTACATAAAAAAATATTTTTAGTTTAAGCTGTTGGTTCCTTCCGTTTTAATGTCTTTTCACTTCCGTTTTTCGTTTACGTTTGAATATTGTATGCCTTAGAAAACGTATCCTGGCGCTGGCAGTAGAAAAAATGAAATCAGCAGTGGGCTAAAATAAGGGGTGGTTTGATAACAACATTTATATCTTTCATGGCTGTCGGCATACATAAAAGATAAAGGGCGTTGCTTAATGTCATTTCATGTAACCAATCACAGGCCAGAAATGTATTCTAACCAACAATCACTTGCAAAGTAAAAGTTAATTTTAATAAATTTCTTTAAAACGGTAATAAATTTAAGTTTTGTTTTTTTTTTTCGTTTATAAAAAATACTATAAATGATTTAGGAAAAATAATTTATTTTCTCAAAAATAAAGTTGTTTTTACATACAACACTAGTGCATTACGAAAATTTAGTGATAAATGATGTTCAAAGTTGAATTTAAATTACATAAAAAACATTATGCACATAGGAACGGGTTATAAAGTATGTCTTAGTAAGAATGCCCTTTTTAAATTTGGTTTAATTTTTTTGTGCATGTGGTAACACTGAAACTTGGCAGCTGACACATATTACGTTTATTCCGATTCAAGGCATATTTATTTATCAGGTAGTCTTGATTCGTCAGCTGATTATTTTTTTCCCCTTATTTAAAATTTCAGATGTCAAAGTCCATTGATAAAAAACAATTTTCTCTCTTCTCATTTATTTTATGTCAAAACTAATATAAAAAGAAAATAAACAAAAAAGTTCTCTCCGAACTGGAATTACCTGATGAATACATATGCCTTAATTCCGATTATTAAAAATAGCAGTCGTAATTCAGCTCTGATCGGGTCAAGAGCTCGCGCGTCATTGCCATTATCGTTCAAGGGCATCAGGCCGTCCCTTTTGATCTGACTTCGGGAGTTTTACGTCTCATTCTCGCGTGGCTAATTGTGTGGCGTCGCGTAACTGTGCTTTGGATACAGTTTCCAGTCTATTCTACAATTAACCGCGTGCTTTTATTTAAATTGGATGTACCAAATAAACTCAAATATTTACAACTGGAAGGGAACCAACTTTAATCTAATATTTTTAACTGGAGGAGTACCAAATAACTTAATTTACTAGTAACTGTTGGAGTTCCATAAAACTCATTGTAATTATTTGTTCAGATATCGCCGACTTATCATACAAGGGTATAGGTCGACTTGCGGTGTCTGAACCAACGTTTTGTAACTGGAGGAAAACCATAAAACTCGGTTTAATTTTATTGATCAAGTTTCTCCGACTTCCTATACAGAGGTATAGGTCGATTTACGGAGCAGCAACCAACGTGGATACCCTGGATTTTTGGTTATGTATCTCTGCCAATCAAATTTAAAATCCAAAAAAAAATATTAAAAATGGGGCGCTTTTCAAAAAGAATAACGCGTTATAATTGTGATAACATTTTACAAAATTTTGGAAAGTTCTGCTGAGGCCGCTCGCAAAATTCGAAAAATTTTTAGTAAAAAAAGTGCATCTAATGTGTCAACCATTCGAATAATGATCAAAAAGAACTAAATAACTCCTGATATCTCGAAAACACTGCTGTTATTAACAAGGGTGTCGCCGAAAACAAGAAAACATAAATTCAGCATCGTCCTCAACATCTTGAAATTTCACGAAGCACTAAGCAGTGAATTTGAACAAAAGACCTCCATCTTCATGCGTATAAAATTCAGCTTACTCAGGAGCTCAGACAGCTGCAGACCATGGAAAGCACCAGCAATTCGTTCCATGGTTAATGGAGCAAAGTTATGTCAATACCAATTTTTCAAAAAAAATTATTTTCTTTAATGAAGATCATTTGGGGCTCAGAAAATCCTCATGCAATCCATGAGAAACAAATGCTTTCACAGCGAGCAGGCGGCATTATTGGTTCTAACTTTTTTGAAGATGGGGCCAACATTGCAGTAACTGTGAACTGCATTCGTTACAGGAACATGATAACGGAGTTTTAGTTTTTTATTAAAAGAAAAAATTAGCCAAATCTGACCGATAACTTTATATGCCGTAAAATCTGTTGGTTATGTAAGGAAGGTGCCACGCCTACTTTAAATTTTAAGAAAACCTGTCCGTGAGAATCTCAATTGAGCTTGAAGGATTATCGTAAAAAAAAATTAGCTAAATCGATATGGCCGATATCTGGATATGCCGTAAAATCGGTTGGTTTTGTACGGAAGGTGACACACCTACTTTAAATTTGAAAAAAAAACTGTTTGTAAAAACTTTACTTGAGCTAGAGGGATTTTTTTAAGTAAAGATTATTCAAATTCGTTCTGGCCGTTATCTAGTTATGGTGTGACTAACGTACGCCAATTTATTAATAAAATGTTACAGATTTATTTAAAATTGCATAATTTACATTATAATTTTGTTTTAGTTATATTTACAGTAGTTTTGTTTGTATTAGTTTATGTACATTTAACATTTCGTTTGGTTCGCTGGTTGTTCGAACATGATGTTAAGTTGTGTGCAGCCGAGGTGAGTTATTATGTGCAACATACTCTTAGGCACTTTTATTATTCCTGCATATTACTTAACATTAACATTACGTCTTAATTTAAATGTAACGGCTTTTGAATAATTTACAGAATGAACTAGTGTGTACATACGAGAACTTTGTCGAATGTTGCAGAACACCACTATGTTACTATAATAGCCGGACAACACAGCTAACACTATCAGTATTACAGTAGGGCTTGTAAAGTGCGTATCAAAGTGAGTTTGATAGTAAAAGTGTATAACCATAAGTGAAATAAGTAAATCAACATAAAAGCAATATCTTAGTGTGTTTAAATAAATAAAGTGCTCTTAATTTTATAACTAAACTAGCCAATCCCGGCTAGTGCAAGGCTAAAAACTATAACTTTTTCTTTATGAGCGTGGCACTGCCCACTTTTCTAATTACAAAACTGTATAGTCATGACAGCTCAATAAGTGTGCAAAGTTTCAGAAGAATCGGTCCAGTGCAAGTACCTCAAAATGATACCTCTTTTTATGGGCGCGGCACTGCCCACTTTTCTAAATACGAAACTGTATAGTCATGACAACTCAATATGTGTGCAAAGTTTCAAAAAAATCAGTCCAGTGCAAGTACCTCAAAATGATACGTTTTTTTTAATAGACGTGGCACTGCCCACTTTTCTAATGACGAAAGTGTAAAGTCATAGCAGCTCAGTATGCTTGCAAAGTTTCAGAAAATTCGGTCCAGTGCAAGTAGCTAAAACTGATAACTAGTTTTTTATGGGCGTGGCCCCGCCCACTTTTTCAATCACGAAATTATAAAGTCATGACAGTTCAATATGTGTGCAAAGTTTCAGAAAAATCGGTCCAGGGCAAGTACCTCAAAATTAAAACTTTTTTAGGGGCGTGGCCCCGCCCACTTTTCTTATCACGAAATTATTTAGTCATGACAGCTCGATATGTGTGCAAAGTCTCAGAAAAATCGGTCAAGTGCAAGTAGCTAAAACTGATAACTAATTTTTTAAGGGCGTGGCTCCGCCCACTTTTTTTCACCCATAAACACTCCCTGGTATGTGTACAACAACTTACCAAAGTTTGAGCCCGATCGGTTTTACAGTTTCAGAGTCTATAGCTAATACACACACACACACAGAGTTTCACTTTTATATATATAGATTTAACTGTTTTTATTTGCAATACGAAAAGAACTCAAAGTATATTTAAAGGAAATAAGCCAACGTTTATAAAAGGTATAAACGTAACAATATCTATATACTTATGTAGATTTTGAAATAAATAGGAACATATATTTTAATTTACATTTATCAAACCGTAGGAAAGAATTCAAATAACAACTTACCTATTAAGTTTCGAATTTAACAGAATGTATTCGGCTGCAAGGAATATTGACTTAAGTCACATTTGCAATAAAGGTCAACCTCGCAATTATATAAGGAACAAAGACGTTTTTATACTCGCCATCGAAAAAATGGTGGGGGTATATTTATTTTGTCATTCCGTTTGTAACACATCGAAATATCCATTTTAGACCCCATAAAGTATATATTTTTTTAATCGGGGTTTCATTTAATGACGATATAGCTATGTCCGTGTGTTGAAAGCACGATTGAGGTCGGACTGATAAACCTAGGGGGCTCAAATTTTGCCAGAACATTTCTTATACACAAGGTTTGTTTGGTATTGAAAATGAGCTAAATAATATTAGCAAGAGAGTTATAGCTTGTAATACAAGAGTAGTTCAAAAAACCATGTCCTTACAACATTGAATAAAATGCAATTGTGTCCAAGCGCATTAACGAAGAGCCATTATACTTGGAATATATATTTCCTGTTTAAAAAAAATACTTTTGCCTGAAAATTGCTTAAATCTATGCATTAAAAAAGGAGTTATAGATCAAAGTAAACGAAAATTTATACCGCACAGTGTACTTTTCGGTACATTTAAAATTCAAAACCTAATAAAACTGAAAAAATTAGATGTACGATTCTGAAATTTTGTAAACTTTGCTTTTTGGTCAAAGGCTTTGTACTAACGGAAAATAAATGTGACACGCTTAATCTCAAATTCATATAATTTCTCTATGAATAAAGATTTTGGAGGAACAAGAGACTATATTGAAATATATAAGTTGTATTCATTAGCAGAAACTTTATTGACACGCCTACTTCCACTACGTCCACTTTCATTGAAAGACAAAATTTACGAAAATATTTTACTAGCATATCGAGTTTATACAATTTTATACATATTTTAGTATAAAGAGATTATTCCTTAGCAATTACAGTTAATAACAAAAAAAAATTAATAAATTCTGTGCTATAAAAGTATATCAAATTGGTGGTGGGTATAAAAGATTCGGCACAGCCGAATATAGTGCTCTTACTTGTTTTTGTTATGTATGAACTAGTACACTTTATTCTGCTGATTGGACACTATTATTTTAATAAACATCTCCCTTTTTTACATGATAATAAAATTTTTTTTAAACTTATCCCTGAAACATCTTCTCTGTAATTGTCCTGCACTCGGGGACCTGAGACAACAGATTCTAGGTCAGCGAACACTTGTAAGTAAAACTTGTCTTTCCGCAGTTGATCTGGGAAAGATCCACACCTTCGTAAACAGGACAGGATAGCTGAGGAACGACGGCCAGAGGACATAGACGAACGGGCGTTGGTGCCTACGGTATCACAACCGGACCCTCGGAGGACCGAAGTGAGCTATGCCTTCGGGCGGGTGGCGGATCTTACATAACCTAACCTATTCCTGAAAATCAAATCTTTTTAACAAAAAAAATATTTATTTTTTAATTTTATTTTTCAATACATTTTTTTTAACTGACAGAAATTGTAAAATTTTTATTAATAATTTTTCTGTGTACGATTTTATTATGACGTCACTGAAAAACCTAAATTGTGTGATTCATCAATGATTGAGCAATGTCCGTCTATTTATTTGTCCATGTGTTGATTGATATCAGCTTTTAATAGCAACCCCATGTTACACAGACCTGTATTTGTTAACAATCTTTTAGAAATATTCGGAATTACTTGAAATCCAGCATAATCGCTCCATAAGTTTCTAAGATATGAGCAAATAGACCCGGCTGCCTCTATTTTTCCCATATTTTTTTATCAAATATTGCAAAAATCTTTCACCCCAAAGATGATTTAAAGACACGTTTGTTATTGTTTATAGGTAAATATGCCTCTTGAGCGGCTCTAGATATATGTACTCCTTCGGACAAATCACTGACTAATCGACAAAGTTATAGGTAAAAATTTTTTGTATAAAATATATAATTTTGAAATACATAGAATATGTTTCTAAAGCTCCTAAATAATTGTCAAAGACATCAAATTACAAGCCGTTGTCTCGAAAATTATTTCCGAGAAAAATTAACGAATTGGTTTAAAACTAACTGAGATATAAACATCAAAATACAACTGATATTTACAAAAAGCTCAAAGAGCAAATTCAAACTGCCCGGCAAATTAATCAAATACAAATCGATCGACACAGTTATTGATGAAGAACAAGCCGTCAATTATCCCACTGAATTTTTGAATTCATTGGAACCACCCGAAGTGCCACCGCATGTACTTACATTAAAGGTTGGATCACCGGTAATTCTTATTCGCAACTTAAACGTACCGAAGTTATGCAACGGAACCAGATTGACTATCAAAAACTGTTCACTAAATTTAATCGAGGCAACAATCATCGGTGGCAGATTCAAAGGCGAAGACGTATTTATTCCACAAATTCCGTTGATTTCTTACGATTTACCATTCCATTTCAAGCGGATCCAATTCCCTTCGCTTCTTGCCTTTGCTATTACCATCAACAAAGCACAAAGCCAATCATTGACTATTTATTGCTGGCTTAATTTTGGAAAATTCATATTTTTCACACGGTCAGTTGTATGTGGCTTGCTCCCGAGTTGGCACGCCAAAAAATGTATACATTTTTACACTAAATAAAAAAACAAAAAGCATTGTCTCTCCGCCGGCCTTAAGATGAAGTAATAAATAAATGTAATTTTCAATTTGCCTTAAATACATGCGTTTCTTTTTAGATTGAGCCCATACCTACACCATATGTAAGTTATTCTGCAAAAAAACTTTATAATTTTTATTTGAAGGCCGTAAATTTCGTTAAAAGCTCAATTTAAATCGTGTGGTAATACAACACTAATATTTGCTTAGGGCCAACAACACGGACCGGGTCAGCTAGTACACTATAAAAATCTATAAATTTAGTTTTAAATCCATGATGCCCGCTACTACAAAATTGTATACAATAAATTTATATTAAGGTCAAGTCCAATAATTGTTTTTTTTTTTCTAAATGAACCTTCTTAAAATCCCACAATATTGGTATCAAATAAAAGGGCTGGACCAGTGGAATACAGTAAATTATGAAAAAGTTAAAATCCAAGATGGCGTCTAAAACAAAATATCGTAATTTGTTTAACCCTATTAATATTCATATTACAAGGGTTTGACTAGTAGAATAGTTAGTTAAATATGTAAAATTTCAAATTTAAAGTTGACTTCGGAAATAATAAAGCAGAATGGCATATAACATCAAATCTGAAATCTAGGCTACGCTACGACGTGGTCATTCTGTACTTCATGCTGAAGGATATTTCAGATTCGGCACGGCCGATGATTTATATGAAATAAAAAAAATTCCTTTAAAAGGCGAAACAACAATCAGCAAAATCTTAACTTGAGATATTACATTTCCTATGGAATTCAAATCTCCCTTTCATCATTAATTCTTGTTTTTTTTTTGCCAAATTTGATTAATGAATTTAGATCGGTTATAAATTTTAACACTTTCATTAAAGGCCAACAAAACTTAATCTTTTTTAGTTTTATTAATCCTCGACAATACAAAATAATTTGTAATAATTAAACTAACATTTAAAGAAGCTATTGTTACGAAAATCTACTCGTCGACCAGCATTATTAAAAATTCACTTTCTTCAAAAGGTGCACAAAATTTTTAAACTTTAAATAAACAAACATTTTAAGTAAATATGCACAAAGACTCAAAACTATATTAAAAATATGTCCGTATGTATGTGCATGTGGTTATACAGTGAGGAGAGGGAGGGTGTGCTTTTTTTTAATGGTTGGAGTGTCAAAATATAATTTTTCATTTTTACCCATCATCATTGAGCGCATACTTATTTACTTACATTCATACATACGAGGGTTAAATTAAGCAATTTCCATCAGTGGTGTCCTAAATGTTTGATGTCCTTTTCTTTTTGTAGTAATTAAGTGTGTGTGTTTATGTTGCTTTGTATTTTGATGATGTTGTGCTTTTATTGTTATTGTTATATTTTACTTTTTTGTTGTTGTTTTTGTCTAAATCAATTCCTACTAAGGTTACGATAATAAACAAATTTGTTATTTTTGTTTACTTGAGGAAAGATAGACGTTTGTTTTTTTTTATTGTTATTGTTGCTTTTTTGCAGCTGTATAAACAAATTATTATTTTTTTTTTTTGGCACTCATCATATTAAAAAAATAGTTTGAAGCAGTGATGTACATTTTTTATAAACATAACGCTTTAGGTAGACATCCAGAAAATTTCAGTAGGCATTAAAATTTATTTTTATTTAGATTTTTGTAATTATATACACATTAATGTTTTCGAAATTCTAACTAATCTAATTCTAATTTTTTAATAATCTTCAAGGCCAGAGAATTTTGAAACTAGGGTCAAACTACTGCATTCGAAAGCATTTTAAATTTTATTTGAACGTTCGAATTTTTTGCCCCTTTAGCAGACGTATTTATTTTAATTTCTAATTTAGTCCCTTATTGCGGTGATGTAAACAGTGTTTGGTATTGAAACAATGGCCGTGGCACTTTTCCTTTAGCTATATAAATGCATTTTCAATAGTCTAGCTTCGTAGACGTAGAAAATACAAAAAGTACCATAAAAATTTTAAAAAGTACCTTTTAGGTAGACCAAAACACTTTCAGTCTCACCATGAAATGCTTTTTGGTTGCCCTTAACAGTTTTAGCCTCAGCTAGAAACAATAGTCGCTTATTTCACAATTTTAGCTTCATAAACATAGAAAATACAAAAAGTACCATAAAAATGCGAAAAATTACCTTTTTGGTTGCCCTTAACAGTTTCAGCCTCAACTGTAATCAATAATCCCTTTTTTAACAATTCTAGCTTGATAAACGTCGAAAGTACAAAAAGTACCATAAAAAGAGAAAAAGTACCTTTATGATCGCCCATAATATCTTAAACATCACCTTGTATCGTTGACAGAAATTTCGAAATTCTAGCTCAATAAACGTTGAAAGTAAAAAAAGTACTATAAAAATTTAAACAAGTACCTTTTTGGTCGCCTATAACATTTGCAGTCTCTCCCCAAATCAACAGTCCCTTATTTCACAATTCTAGCTTCATAAACGTAGAAAATACGAAAAGTACCATTAAAAGTACCTTTTTTGGGTTTTCCATATCAATGTAAAGGGTGTTTTTTTACAGGTTTGTTTTTCGAATAGAGATAAAACTGGCATTTTGTGGTCAAATCTGGCAACTCTAATGTCATTTATGTTCAGTTTGGTTTGCCATTTCATCATGAACAGGTTGACAAAAGAACAACGCTTGCAAATCGTGCAAATTTATTTCGAAAATTGAGATTGATCTCGATGCTGATTTTCATCGCAAAATTTTGTTCAGTGATGAGGCTCATTTTTGGTTGAATGGCTACGTCAACGAGCAAAATTGCCGCATTTGGAGTGAAGAGAATCCACATGCGACCCTTGAGACGCCATTACATCCACAAAAACTGACTGTTTGGTGTGCTCTATGGGCTGGTGGAGTCATTGGGCCATACTTCTTCCGAAATAATGCTGGAGTGGCAGTTACCGTTAATGGAGACCGGTATAGAGCCATGATAACCGACTATTTTGTTCCCGAATTGGATGGCATGAATGTGGATGAGTTGTGGTTCCAACAAGACGGCGCTACATGCCACACAGCGCACGCCACAATCGATTTATTGAAGGAAACATTCGATGAGCGCATAATTTCGCGGAATGGACCTGTCAATTGGCCACCAAGATCGTGTGATTTGACACCATTGGATTATTTTTTTTGGGGATATGTGAAGTCGCTCGTCTACGCCAACAAACCAGAAACGTTAGGGGAATTGGAAGCCAACATTCGTGGCGTTATTGCCGACATACGGCCCCATATGCTCGAAAAAGTGGTTAAAAATTGGACCTGTAGAATTGGCTTTATTCGAACCAGCCGCGGCGGCCACATGCCTGAAATCATATTTAAACATTAATGCATAAAATTATCCTTCCAATAAAGCCAAATTGATGGTCATTAAAACGATTTTCTTGTGTTTTATTTCAATTCGAAGTTCTATACCACTGAAAAAAACACCCGGTACAAATCGAGGTTTAAAATATTTCAATATCAATTTAACAATAAAATATTTGAATATTTTTGCATAAAAATAAATATGTTCTAAAAAGTACCGAAATTTTCCCTCTACCCTCTTATGAATGTGTTTAAATTTTTATAAATTACATAATATTTTATGTATAGTAAAATACTATTATTGCCTGTAATAAGGAATTGTACATATTTTTCGGTTTTTTTTTGCCCATTTTGATGCCTTTTTTTTCCAAAAAATTTACAAAAATTTCCACTTAATAACTGTACCAAAAGTACCAAATTATAGTTTTTACCCCGTAGGTGTTAAATATTCAAAAAAAGGTCAGACACCTGTCAGCTTATTTTTTGTTTAAATTCTAATACCTTTTCAAGTTAATTTTTACTATTTTTAGTTTATCAGATACATACATATAAGGTTATCGATTTAACCCTTTTTTACCCCCTTAAAGTACCAATTTCCAAAAATTCTTAGTGGAGCTATACATCGAAAGAGGAACCGATTGTCCAAATTTCATGTCTCTACCTCTTTGCGTTTGGGCTGTGCGATGATGAATCAGTCAGTCGGTCAGTCTCGTTGTATGTAGAATTCTTGTGTCGTGTTCTCCATCCAATATAAATAGACATACTTTAGCAATAAAGTGCCGTTATTCTGCCGACGTTTTTGCTTATGCTTAGTAATAAAAATTGCTTTGTGGAGACCCAGCATTAGAACTTGTTAAGAAAACAGTTTTTTAAGCAGATATTTTTTCAAATTTCAACAATCTTTCAAATTATATCAATTCACAATTAAAATATAGAAACAAAAAAATTTACATTACAAAACACAATCAACCATAACCTTCTTGTTTTTTTAATTTTGTTGTTGTTTTTATTTAATTTTTCAATTAAAATTTAAGGATATGTATCACTACACACAATTTCACTACTCTAGTATTATAGTTTTTAACTGCTACACACATACACAAAATTGTATACAGTTTTTTTCAAAGGGGGTAAGTTACAGCAATTCGGTTAATCTCCTATTGAGTATGTACACGCAATTGTGATGAATAAAGAGACGCAAAAATCCCTTAGACAAATTTTAAAATTTTTCATAACAAACAATGACGACAAAAAACCGTACTTAAAGGATCAAAAATAAGCTTATCTCACTTAAAAATCTCTCTCGCTTTAACTCTCTTTAAAATGTAGAGTAAAACAGTAAGAAAAATAATTTTAGGTACAGGCTAAAAAAATATGTTTTCTGTTAAAGTGAAAATCTTAATAGTGCTTTTTTTCTGTTTTCGTTTCTTACTATTTAAGAACAAATAAAAAAATAATTCGATAATATACGAAACAAATTTTTTAAATTTAATTTACGATAAAAATGATTTTAAATTTAATTTACGATAAAAATTATTTTATATTTAATTTACGATAAAAATTATTTTAAATTTAATTTACGATAAAAATTATTTTAGACATTAAATATGTAATAAATTTTTGAGCATAAATATGTTTGTTTAGCATATCGTCTTAACTTAGCTTGCATAGTTCACTTTTCTTATAATAATATTTAGTTTAAATAATTTAAACATCCGAAAAATTATTTAATATGATAGATTAAGAACATCACGACTACTTTTTTTTATCGAATAAGGCAATTTCTTGTAAAGCTTTATTTAAACAAGCGCGGATACAGGGCGAGGCAAAAAGGGAATATAAAAAAACAGCAGACAGTTGTCCGAGGCCTTCGGCCACGGACTGTCCCTGCAGGCTGTGTCAGAGACACGGCCATTAAGTTAAACGTCGAATACGCCATCCGATAAGACAGAAAACATATAAAACAATAAATGATAAATAATATAAGCAAATGTATTTATTTATTTGATAGTTACTTTTGATAATATACATAAGCTTATGGTAGAAAAAATAGGTTAAATATGTTTTTAAATTAAAAGAGAAATGATAAATGATAAATAACAGACGCAAATCAATTTGATTATTTGAAAGTTACTTTTGATAATATGGGCTTATGTTAGGAAAGATAGGATAAATACGTTGCTTTCTTGTATTTCGTGTAGGTGCCATTTTGATTAGTAGTTTTTATTTTTATTTACTAAACTGTCAGCTGCTGTCAAACAGCATCAAGCAGCATTGTTATTTTGCTAACTTGGCAGCACTTTCATTTAACATAAAAATGTATGAATTAATTTTTTCATATATTTTTTATAACTATATATCCATGTTAAATTCAAATTCACATTTAACATTTTGTTTCACTTAAATACATAAGTAAATAAAAGAATATTCAATATTTCATCAATCAAAACAACAGCCGAAGGTTTGTGTCCACACTGAAACAGCAGCATAGTTTGTGTTCACGCTACAAACTCAAGCACTCAACCAAACACCACACATATGTTTGAGTGTATGTGTTTAAACAATTTTCATTTGAGAAATTTAAATATTAGGAAGATATCAAGCAATATGAAATGTATATCAAACGAAATATAACATCTTCATTTACCTACAAAAAAATTTAAAAAAAAAGTTATCTCGCCGTTTCGTCATAATCAATGAAATAAAGATTACAACAATAACAATCTGACATGACTCCATATACCGTAAGGTAAGACGTATTCTACGCCAAAACCATATTTTTTCTTTTGATAAGAATAGTTTTGACAGCCATTAAACAATTCATCCAAACAAAACATCCCCAAAGCGTTGTAATCTGATACCACGCCTAGTATAGGCGGTATATTAAATCAACATACTAATAATAGGTATATGATGTAAAATATCAGCAAATTTCTATGTCAGCATATGCCATATGTTAGTCCTTTTGACTTTGACGATATGTTGAAAGTACCAAATATTTTGTTGTTAATATATGTCAGCGTATATATACGTATAATATATGTCAGCGTACGAAATGCCAACGTAAAGGTCAAAGTTCGCTTCAACGCTTTTTAGACTTCTGTCAAAGAAGTTGAAATAATGTGATTTTATTTGTAATGCCAAATACACAAATAGATTTTAAATGCACGCGCCGCAAAAAATTCAACTACTTTTAACTTTTTAACGCTTTGTATACATTTTTAAAGCTTAACAGCTGGCAAAACATTTGCGAATTTGATTATCAGGTGGTGTTGACAACACAGCTAATCTACTTTTTTTCTTTGCCTAAATGTTGACTTAATTGTCAAAAGTTATTTATGTTTACATAGTTTGCTTTTTCCTGAACAAGTTTTCTTTTAATCAACACAAACAAAAACCATGTTGATTTTAACATGTCGGCAGACTTGTTTTTGTAGAATAATTTGTTGTAGAATTACCACCACCTGATAATTGAAATTGCCTTAAAGCTTGGTATGTAACTTGAAATTTTGAAAGCACGAAAAGTTTACAATACTTCAAAAGCGTTGCCACTTTAAGGTTTAATTAAACGTGTCATAACCGTTTTCACAGCTGTAAATATATTTATATACTGCCATAGCCTGAAACAGCTGTTTATGTTTTCATTTGTTTATTAACATAAAACAACAAATCTTGTAACAAAAACATATAAACATATTCAATTTTCGCTAAAAACGCTTACTTGTATTCTTACAACAGCACAAATATAAAAGTTTTTCAAAAAGATATTGTTTTACAAAATAAATCTCCTCAAATTTTTAATAAGTTTAGAAAATATTTTTGAAACAAAGTTAACAATTAAATATTGTTCAAAAAAACAAATCAAACTAAAAATTTGCATATGGAAAAAGATTTCAGGGATGTTATGTGCTTTTTAGTTCTATTACCATTATAACAGAACAGAGTTGCCCTATAATTATTATACCCACTGCCTAAGTGTTTACATACATGCAAACATTCTACAATTTAATCATCACATCTAGTTTATTTTCAAAAATATTAATATTGACACTAAGAACTTATCTTAAATTCAAATTAACGCTTCAGCGCATATAAACACAAAGTATGATTTTAATCAAAATTTGATTTCAATTCAAATCTTTCTAAATCACAATCGTTTTGCCGCAAATATTGAATACTTGTGTATGGAATCAATTTTTTCCGCAAATGTTTTGCCCTCAAAGGAGAATTTCGCATTTTTCTCTTTAAACAGCGTCTCAAAGCCCAACTTTTCACCAACAATTTGTGAGTAGCGCGAGGTAAAAACCGATACAACGGCCTGAGGCTTCTGTCCCCTTAAATGTTCCGGTAATTGTTGTGATTCTATATAATTTCCCTTCTTTAGTTGACCGGCATATTCCAAAAGATATTTAACCAACGCGACAGCAATACCACGACGTCCATAATCGGTGTGGGTGGAGAGAAAAATCAAATCAATCACACAATCTATATGCCATTCTTTAAAAATATCATAGGTATTTTCGATAGTGTTCAGATATTCACCGACTGTTTTCATATTGGGCGTTTTAAACGATGCAAAAACCTTGTCTAAAGTTATTTGAGCAGAGGGATTCTGGAAATAGAAAAATAAAAAGCTATTATAAAAATAAAACTAATGTATAATTATGTACCACAAATTTATTAATGCATATGGCCACCAGCTCTTGAGTCTTGATATCTCTGGCACCAAAAGAGATATTGTCTATCAATATTGCTTTTATTAGGATAAGCATTTCATTAATGGTGTCCTTAGATTTGTCTAAATTGCAGGCAATGCTCACATTTTCATATTCCATGAAATGATTGCGATATAACTGGAAAAAATAAATGTATATGAATATCGATGGCTTAATATAAAAAGGACGTATTTTGATTTTTTTACAAAATCGCGTTTTATACGTATAAGAAGCCCAAACTTATTTTATTTGGCATTTTCCGTTTCCTGAACAGAAATAAAAAATCGAGATCGGCTTTTTTATATTAAGCCCTTAATATGTATGTGTAAGAGTTTGATTAATTTTGTCATATTTTTTTTTTCAACAATTTGAATACCCTACACCAAAATAGATAGGGGTTTTATAAGGCGTTTTTACTAATGTTTTTAAAATATTCCACACCGATCGATGGTCGCAGTGCATCGGTATTTAAACATCGAATATAACCTAAATTCTCGAAGGCATAATGCATATCAGAATATTTGCCGCTTAAAGTCTATTTACACAATTCGCTTTAAAAATCCAGCACAAGTAGTTTTTATTTTACTAGTTGATCTCGGTGCATCCCTACATAAATATTGAATTTGTTTATAATTTGACTGTAACACCACCTAAAGGAGTCATAAATTTCCCTATAACCATTTCAAAATGAAGCAACGTCCAGCATATGTAAATTAAACAAGTAAGAGAGCTATATTAGGCCGTGCCAAATCTGATAATACCCTTCGCCATCATGTACATGGGTATAGTTACTCTAGCGTAGCCTACATTTCAGCTTGATGTTATACGAGATTTTGTTTTATAATTTCCGATGCCATCTTTGATTTTGAATACTAAGCTGTACAGTACTAATTAAGCCCTTACATTTAATATCCATATTGATGCGATTAAGAAAAAAATATCCGCCATTTTCTTTTGGACTTCATTTTGGATTTTACACTTTTTTATAGTTTTATGTTTTGTATTGGTCTAGCCATATTTAATCTATCGGTTGTCTGGAAGCAAAAAAAAAACGATTGTCGTTTACAAATTTTTGGAATAAATCAAAGCAGTAGTTCTTTGCTGCTTATATCTCAGTTAGTTTCTCAATAATAATTTTCGAGACCATGGTTTATAGTTCAGTTTAGTGTATTAAAAGTGACCAAAAATTATTTAGGAGCTTTAGTAACTTGATATATTTAACAAAATATGTTTTTTTAAATAATTTCTGCCTATAACTTTGCCGATTAGAAACCAATTTGTCAAAATAGCCCTAGGGGGTATTTATAAATAATAGCAAACGTATCTATAAATATTCTAGAGCTACAAAATTTAATTTTTTTCAATAAAAATATGGCAGTAGTATTAATTTGCTTATATCTCAGAAAATTACTGAGCGATTGTGCTAGATTTTAATAGCTATTAATTTCCAAATATTTCTAAAATATTGACACCACTTACATATCTGCGCAAGCAGTAGGGGCTTCTTAGGGTTGACTTCGTTCAGCACACGGACATTTACAGATATTCATAAGCTTTCAAAAAATATATGTTTATGGGTATGGAAATTAATATTGTAGAAATTATACCTTGGCATTACAGGTGAAGAGTATTAAAATTCGACTACAGCTCCACCTAAAGGGTCTGGGATTTTTTTTACACCAAAACAATAAAAATTTTGAATATAAGTCATTTGGTTGGTACAAATATATAATATATTAATCAATTGACTACAGCGCCACCTATCGAATCCAAAAAATAACCTTACATGGATAGACTTGAACTTTTGGCTAAAGACCTTTTACGATTCCTGAGATTATGCGTTACAAACAAACTAAAAATCTATTTAATATACAGATATGAAGGGTGTCTTACTAGGAGCTGCAACACTGCTGGTAACACTGTTCTTAGTGACAGATTTTTTGAGAATCTCTGGTAGTTTTGAAGTTAATCGAGTTTGAAAATTTCTGATAAATGGATTTAAAATTGCTTAAATTACATTTTATTTCGACAATCGTAATACAATTTTGGCATGTAACGCTTTCCATATTCGATTTATTCTGTTTTGTAATTTGTCGATCTATTCCTTTGGTGCAGTATAAGACCCGGCGAAATCAGTAGTCTACAGATCTACACAAAAACGCTGATGATCAGAATGTTTTTCTTAATTCAATGGTGAGCGGTGCATGCCTCAATTAAGAGCCATAAATGTTTCAGATATGTGGTTTCGGCCAGACGAAGCAACATGCCCCACAGCGTGCCACAAAATTAATTTACTGAAGGAAATATTTAGCGATTTATTACACGAACTATTTTCAAACGCTAAGACCTCAAAAATCTGTCAAATAAAGCCAACTTCTTGGATATTAAACAAATTTTCTGTATTTTTTCCACTTAAAAAATACATTTTAATATGATGTAGGGTATAACATAGTTCACTTGAATAACAATAACTTTCTTACTCTTAATCAAGACATATGTATTAAATCATCAGGTAATTGTAGTTCGGAAAGATTTTTTTTGTTTTTTATATATGAAGTTTGGCATTTGAAATAAATAAAAGAAGAGAGATAATTGTTTTTTATCTATGATCTTTGACAGCTGAAATTTTAAATAAGTGAAGAAAAAAATTATCAGCTGACAAAACAAGGCGACCTGATGAATAAATATTAGGGTGATCGATTATTTGACTTTTTTAAGAAACCGGTTTTCAAATAGTTCGAAATTCAGATATTGAAAAAAACCGGTTGCTTTTTTGAAAATACAGAAAAACTCGATTAACCGGTCGAACAATAAAAAGTAATTTCTTAATGAAAAATCTAAAACTATAGTAAAAAAAATTATAATACAAACGATATTCAAATATGAACTTTTTATACCCTTTCACCCAGTGAAAAAGGTTTGTCATTCCATAAAGTATATATTTTCTGAAAGCTTATGAATAGGGGAGTCTATTAAGCTCTGTCAGTCTGTCCGTGTGTATGTTGAAATCAAATTTTTGAAGCCCCCCGACATCACTTGGACCCGGGTGAGGTATTAAAATATCAGTAGCTCGGTATGGCAAATGAGAAACATCGGTACATAAACAACTGAGATATGAGCAAAAACCAACGACCAGCTCGTTTTTTTTACAAAAACAACATTACAACAACAACATGCATACAAACGTGTATACTGGTTAGAGTAAACGTGGCATCGAATCCCAGCTGAGCCAAAAAAAATATTTTTTTAATATTTTTTTTTAATTTTTTATTTAATATATTATTTATATTTTTATTCTTACCGCCATCCTGCCCAACATGCAGTGGCCCGTAATAATCCAGTCCCGATTAGTCTCGCCTAGAACCCATTCCCTGATCCTACCAAAATAGAAACCTGATGGAGGCCTTACCGCCTCCACTCTATCAGGATCCACTATTTCTGAGCCCAGTCTCGCCAACTCATCAGCCGCATTTCCGCTAATGTTTGAGTGACCCGGCACCCAGCATAGTCTCAACCTGTATTCCATTAAAATCTCCCGTAGAGCTCTCCTACAGTCATCGACCAGCCCGGAATTCACATGATAGCCCCTCATGGCACTAAGAGCCGCCTGGCTATCCACATATATAGTGACCCCCGAGCCTGTGTCGATGTTACCCCTAATCAGTTCCACGGCCTTCATGATCACTAGAACCTCCGCCTGAGTCTATATGATTTTCTGATATCCAGATCCTCAATATAGACCCCAGCACCAGTGCCCCCCCATCTTCGAGCCATCAGTAAAGACAGCAACGCCACTAAACAGTCTGCTCTTTTAAATTTATATGCACTCACATATTTTGATTAAAATGATTTCTTTAATTTAAAATACACTTTAAAGCCTAGGGAGAAAATCTTTTCAGTTTTTATACAAGTTTATTTTTAAATTTTTTCCTTATACCATTTTCTTATTTTCCTTATACCTTTTTTTTGTTTGTTTTTGAAACAACAAATAAATTTCTTACAATATTATGGAAAAGTATTTAATAAGTTTTCTGATTTATAGAATTTTTTTAATAATAAATATACTATGGTACGATTTATTACAAAGAAGTATTAACATAAAAAATAAAAAACCGGCTTTTGTTGTATTCGACATTCGAAAAATCAATATTTGGAAAAAACCGCCAGCTGATAAAGATAAAAACCGGTTTTTCCACCGGTTTTAAAACCGATTAGATCACCCTAATAATTAAATTTTTTTAATGACGTTTTTTTAAATGTTATCCGAAAACAAAATTCAAATTAATATTTATTAAACGAACCGACCAAACATTTACATCTGTATAAGCAAAGAAATTGGGCTAAAATGTTCAATGAGTTTTAATTACCTCTATTGCAGCATCATATAAATCCTCTGTAATTTTAACAATTTCCACTTGACCTTAAATTTAAATTTATAAAAAAAATTTATATAAAAACAATTTTAATTCTATTTTAATAAATAATACCATCACAAATTAATTCCAAACTTTCGGAATGCATATTCTTCAACACACTTTTTTTTATTAAAAATCAAAAAGAAGTTTTTTTCAACGTTTCAAATTGTCTAACCGTTAAGCAACCCTTAAGACTCTATACTAAAATTTAAATAAAACAATTTAGTATTTTTCTGATGACAACTGAGCAAACAATTTCTTTGGTCTCAATTTAATTTTAAGAATCGTATTTTTCAATGAGAAAAACTTAATATTAATCAGTCATTGTTATAGAGTGTACATACATACATAAATGAGAATTTAATTAAACTATTTTTCAAAAATATCACTCCTTATCTCTGTTGCTAAATATTGGACAGTTGTCTCTACTATGAGCAATGAGAGAAACGGAAAGATTGTGTAGTGTTTGGCCCACATTAATATTAATTGAATGACATTTTTTGTTATTTAATTGTATTAAATGCTTTGCACATGCACAGATGACAGTTTAAATTTATTGACAACAGGGATGCCAAAATACAAATTCCAAGACTGGCTAAAAAAATACCAAAGATCGTAAAAGTTTTTTTTTTGCAAAAAATTTGTATTTCAAATGACTTAATAAACGGTGTTTTTTTAGAACTTCCGATAGGCATAACTATAAAACTAGCCGTATTACAAATTTTTAATAGACATTGTCAAATCACCGAGACTTACACCCATAACAAAGTTTACAAATCGTAGAAATTTATTTCTAAATTAGTGCTCTGTTTGCCAAACTTATGGAGCGATTTCTTAAGCATATGGTGCAAATAGTGAGCAATAAACTGACCATTAAGCATTTTTCGTTATTACAACCATCCTGTATAATAAAATGTATTTTTTTAAATATGGCAGCACCAAAGCAAATGCCGAACAAATTAATTAGTTCTTTAAGAACATAGTGGCAACGACAAACGAATAGTAAACAATTCCTTTATACGGTAGAAAATATGGTAAATTTTAATTTAAAATCTCACGTTAAAAGTTAAAGGTATCGAACACTTTTGGGTTAAAGTGAAGTTGTAATAACGAAAAACTAGTTATCTGTCCGATAAGATCTTAACTTTTGTTATCGGTTAGGAATAATAATGTCCCATAATATTTCATCTGAGCCAGTAATACGCCATACTTTGGATAAATTCATTACCATATTTTCCTTCTTTAGATTATATTCATCGAGCCCATACCGTACACACAGAAGAAGCCATCGTCGCTGTCGACGCACAGAACCTTTGGTTAGCTTAATTAAGAAAAATATAAACTTTCATCAAAATTGGCCACGCCCTCTACCCACCGCCCATAAAACCCAAAATTTATTGTTGGCCCAAAGTTTTTGAAATTTGGCACAGAGCCTTTATTATCTCAATTAACGCCAACCACTCACCGCCCATATAACCCATATTATATTTTTCCCACAACTTTTTGTTTCTTTACCAAAACTTATTAAATGAAAATTAAAAATGAAATTAAAAATTTCATGAATTTGGAGACAAATTTTATGATTTTATGAAAGATTATTAATTATTTAAACTTTTTTTTAATTGATAGTATGGAGTCTTTCTTACCTTTAATTTTATTATAGTGGAAGCACCTAGCACGACCGAGCAACCTTTTTTTCTTCCAAGCAAATTTGCAATCACGGCACAATGTAGAACAAATTTTATTCTATCATATCTTTTAAACCAATGCTATTCAACCTATGGTACCACTTGGTGGTACGCGAAAAATTTCCAGTTGGTATGCGAAATCTTTTAAAATTTTAACGATTTCTATTTTGCAATTGGAAACAAAAAGAAAAATCATCCTAAAAGTATACCTTTAATGTACATGTTCTTGTTATGTTTTTTGTAATTATTATTATTTTTTAATTTTATTGTTTTCTATTATTAATAAATAAAAGAGATTAAACATTTTAAAATTGTTTACATTATATTTTTTTTGGTGGTACGCGAAAAGTTTATCGTGAATTAAGTGGTACACGAGCCAAAAAGATTGAATAGCACTGTTTTAAACCATATGATCGAACTTTATAATTTTTTTTTTAATACGCAGAAAAGGCTATATTTGAAAAAATTCACTATTTAAATCAGAGCAATAAAAATATCTTACGTACAAACACTACAGAAGTGCGTAAACAGTTTTCAATATTTTGGACCAAAATTTACATGTGACTTTATTTCATTATTTCAAAGACAAATAAACGTTTTTTTGGGATACAATTTATGGATTCTTCATAATGAATAAATTTTTTACAAAACTGCATCATTACATTTGTAAATTTTATGTGTCGAAAAAATTACTTATTGCACAAAAAATACCACTGTACGACGTGAATGTGACAAAAGACTCGAATTTATCGATCCGATGCCTCTCTCAGCAACTCGGTCTCGTGGTTCATGATTTTTTATTCCTCATGTCATTGCAATTCATTTGGAAGAAAAATGGTTCTAACAAGACGGAACAACATGTCATGCCATGCGCGCCTTCAACTGTCATGCCAAGGGTATATATAGCTTTGTCATTCCGTTTCCTAATTTCTACAATATTCATTTTCGACGCCCATAAATTATATATTGTCTGAAAGCTTATCACTATGAGAGTCAATTGAACAATGTCCGTCTGTCTGTAAATCAAATCAATAACTCCAGTGGATGAGATTTCTGAAAATTTAACAATATACATAAGATGTATCATAAGACGGCTTTAGATGACTCTGAATTCCACAATCTGGGTCTTTTACCTAAATGAGTAAGACTAAACATATATTGAAATATCGGATTTTTTTTTCCACTATATACGACCACTAGAAAATAAAGATCATATATGGACATTTCCATGAATATGTGAACAACGATTGCAAAAATAAAAACTCTTGAAAGTTTTTCAATATAAGTTTATTGATAAAAAAAAAACGCTCAAATTTTACTATGCGCAGGTATTAAGAGCTTATTAAATTATTTTAAGAGCAATAATAAGAGTTAAATCTGATTATCTCTTTGAGTTATTTTAAAGAATTGCAAACAACTAATTTTTTTGGCGAAATTGTAAAAATAAATTGTAATTGTAAATATTCCTTAACAATTAGGTAACAACAACAATTAACAAGACTCATAAGAAAAAAGAAAATATAGAGTCCAATTAGCGTTTTTTTTATTTCCCTTGGATGTTATTTTAATGTCACGTACGTAGTGCAAAAACATTATTTGTATCCGTCACTCGTAGTTGAACAGTCGCAAGAGCACCTAATTTAGAATTAAACTTTTTTTCTTAACATAATATAAATTTTATAACCTAAAAATACCATTAGCGAAAAATCTGTCACGTATGATATGTCACGAACGATATTTAATTGAATTTATTATAAAATCATTTAAAGATTATTTTCAATTAAGGATGATGGATTTTAAATAGAAAAATATTTGCTTTAGTGTAAGAAATTAAAAAAAGAAAAAATACCTCCCAAGATTCGCAGATTTTTTTCATATTTCTATATATACCTCAAAATCACTTCTGTTTTATGTCACGTACGATATACTCTTATTTTTCTGAATATTTTAGACAACAATAATTCGAATAAAATTAATTTTTTTTTAAATAAAGTACCCTTTGAATGGAACATAAAGCTCTAATTTTGTTTCAGTTACTCTAACTTTTGCAAGAATTACTCAACTTTATAGGAGTACAAATGTCACGTACGATGACATGGAAATGTCCATATGTTAACTACCCTACATCCCTCTCTCTTTTCTCAAATTTTTATTTGTTTTCTGGTTAGTCATTCAGTTAATTTTTAAAGTGGTCTAAGTCAATTCAACCTCTGAAAATAACATTTCCGTATGAGATACACACAAGATTACACATCCATAACAAATTTTCATTAAATGAAATTAATTAAATCCAAAATTTAAATGTTACACAATATGGAAATATTTTTAAATTATTCAAACGCAGAACATTAAATATTTCGAAACAAAAAATATATGACTTAGACCACTCTCATAATTAAGGGCACACCTTTAAAAATTTCTCTTTAACGTATATATTAATTGTTAATACTACAACATAAGAAAAACTTAACAATTTTTACCTTTAAACCAAAATAAAAAAAAAAATTTTTTAAAACTAAAAATAACAGTCTAATTTATAAAACTTAAGAGGTTTAATAATCAAATTTTCATAGATAACCTGCTTCATTAACCCATTATAAACCTTTAATAATTTTTATGAATAAGGCAATAAGTAACCTTTTTTTAAATCTTAAGAACATGTACCCTCAAAACTAAACTTTGTATAGGGCACAGTATTGACCACCTGAAAACCTGCAGCCCGTCCAACTTTTTGAGAAAAACTTGACGTAAATAAAGCAGTAACAGCTTGTGGTCGATGTGATCTTAGCGAAGGATGAATATCATCTAGGCCTTGACCACTTTTCAATTCTTTCGTCAGCGCAATGGTGAATTTTGTTAATGCCTTGGCGATTCCTTTACGCTCCCAGGCGGGTAGTGTGGCCAAAAACATTAGTTCACAGGTACAGTTTAATTTTAGTTTTTCAAAAACATCATATTCATCATCGACCGCAATCATAAAGTCCATTAGTGCCTGAGCATTGGCAGACTTGGTATTTGTATTGCGGAATTTGACAAAAAAAGACTCATCACCGTTGTCGGGAATAAACTGTTAAGAACAAAGATAAGGTGTTTGTTTATTCAGTTTTTTATTTATTGTTCCTATGAAGTTAGGCAAAAAGGGGTTAAGTCAGAAACTACAGTTTTTGTTTAATACCAAACAATATATGATTTGTTTTACTTATTGTCTGAAGTGAGAGAAAACCCAAAATGCATTTTATTGCATTAATACCTAATTGCCTAGCATCAAAGATGTAGCAACTTACTTGTATCTTATTAAAAGCCACTGATACGGGTTTTCCTGTCAACTTTTCTAAAGCTATTAACGATACACCATCTTCGGCCGTTATGCGGCAAAGTTCTCGTAAATCTTTACGTGCCTGCACATTTTCCTGTAAATTGATTTTTGTAGCCACAGTAACAGATTCATATAAAAAGAATGAACTTTCTAGCAACTAAATACAATAGAAATGTTGATTATTCAATAGAAATGCAAAAAAAAAACAAATTTACTTCACTTACATCTAAAGAGTGTTCCAATTTATCTCTTGTCAAAGATCTGATCTCAATTTGACCTGTGGAGTTAATCAGAAATTCTATAAACAAAATTGTCTTTTAACAAAATCTTAAATGGCAATTTACCATCACATATTAAGGCCCAAACTCTGCCGTTTTCTGGTCTCATTTGCAAGGAGTTAACTTTTGTAAGCAATCAAAAAACGAGCGGTAATTAATTTAATAAACTTTTCTGCAATAAAGACTTGCTCGTACTAGTCAAAATAATATTAAAATAAAACAAGTAAGAGCACTATATTCGGCTGTGCCGAATCTTTTATACCCACCACCAATTTTGTGTACATTTAAAGCACAATATTTATTATTTTGTTAATCGCTATAGAATAATCTCTTTATAATAAAATATTTATCACTTTCTTTGTAGAGGGTGGTTAAATTTGAGGGCCCTTGCTTAAGGTGAACCACATCTAAACTTCAACTTTTTTCTTGTATTTCATTTGACATTTCTCAATCTCAGACTAACTCAATTTAAACCGTGGAAAGATACGCAAGTGAGCAACGCTTTTAAATATTAAAGATTTTTATAAAAATGGGCGTTCAAATCAAAATGCATTTTGTGCACTTCGTAATTCTTTTGGTCAACATAATCGTTCGAATTCGTCCACAATCGTGAAAATTGTAAAAAATATTTAAATGTCTGCAAAGCAGGTCTGTATGAAATGTGAAAACATCTGTGAATGCCATCTTAGTTCGTTGAATGGGAAACATTGCTGTTTTTCACGATAACGTGGCAAAAGAGCAAGCAACCTCGACTCATCATCGTGCCCAACAATTGAGCATCAACAGTGTCATTGAAAATTTGGACTATCGGATCGTGGTGTGCCGCCTAGGTTGGGGGGCCATTTGGCCGATATTTTATTCCATACATAATTGAAGCATACAAATATTATCATTATAAAAATAAATGATAATAATTTCATAATAATTTTATTCAAAATCAACATAGTCCCTTAAAATTAAACCACCCATTATAACTTCGGTATGCTAGTAAAATGTTTTCGTAAATTTAGTCTTTCAATGAAAGTGGCCGTTAAAATACGCGTGTCAATAAAGTTTCTGCTAATAAACATAACTTAGATATTTCAATATAGTCCTTTAGTATTGCAAAATCTTTATTCAAAGAGAATTTACATGAATTTAAGAGGAAGAAAGTGAATTTAAGGTTAAATTTTAAGGGCCACAGGGTGATTTAAAATATACATTCTCTGCATTTTTCTAAAACGGGAAATTTATTAGTAAGATTTTGATTTTTAAACTTCTATAACATTTTGCTTTTAAAAGATTTTCAAACGAAATAAGTTTTGTATAATTTTAAAATTTGTTAGCCATTTGTACATGAAAATAAATTGTTTATAATGTTTAGAGACTATTTTTTTTTTACTTATGTCAAAATTTTCCTTAATTCCCATTTTTAATAGAGCATAATTTCAGGAGAACATAAGCATAAGTCGTTAGCATGCCATCTAGTAGTTGCTAGTAGAGTCATCTATCTTATCATCTTTATCTTATATTTAGCTACAGTACAATAAATGACGCAGTGTAAGATAATTAAATGCTAATGAATATGACTAATATATTTTTATAAAAATTTTAGGAAAAAAGTGTGCGTGGCACATCTATTTTCCGTTATAACGAAGACTTTTACCAAAAAGCCATGTTTGCAAAATTTCAGAATCGTACAGATAGTCTTGTCAGTTTTATTACGTTTTAAATTTGAAATATACACTGTGCGGTATAAATTTTCGTACATTTTTATCTATAACTCTTTTCCTAATTCATAGATTTAAGCGATTTTCAGCGAAAAATATTCTTTTGACTCGATAGTAGGTGTTATAGTAGGCGTGTCAAAGTTGATTTTGCTAATGAGTACAACTCAGGTGTTTCAAAAAAGTCCTTTATTATTCCAACATCTTTATTAATAGAGAAATTATATGAATTTTAGGTAAAACGTTATATGGGAGGTGGGCGTAAAAGTGGACGTGGCACCTTAATTTTTTGGCATAGTAATGAAATTGCCTAGGGGGATAGACGTAGCAAAATTTATCATCATACCTCTAATTTTAGCGGTTTTATGAGCTTTTAAATTTCATTAACGGTAGTAAACGTGAAAAGTGGGCGTTATAGTAGGCGTGTCAAAGTTATTTTTGCGAATGAGTACAACTGAGGTGTTTCAATATAGGCCTTTATTATTCCAAAATCTTTATTAATAGAGAAATTATATGAATTTTAGTTAAAACGTTATATGGGAGGTGGGCGTAAAAGTGGGCGTGACACATTGACTTGCCGTCACAAGAAAGCGTGTCACCAAAAAGCAAAGTGTGCAAAATTTCAGAGTCGTACATCCAATTTTGTTGCTTTTATGACGTTTTTGTTTTTAAATATACCGAAAAATACACTGTGCGGTATAAATTTTCGTACATTTTGATCGATAACTCCTCTTCTAATGCATAGATTTAGACAATTTTCGGGGAAAAATATTTTATTTACCCAGGAAATATATATTCGAAGTTTCATGAGTCTACGTTAAGGCGTTTGGACACAATTCCATTTTATTCGATGTTCGAAGGACACGGTTTTTTCGACCTACTCTTGCTTTTCGAGCTATAACTCTCTGCCTAATATTCCGATTTAGCCCATTTTCAATACCAAACAAACCTTGTCTATAAGAAAGATTCTGGCAAAATTTGAGCCACCTAGCTTTTTCGGTGCGACCTCTATCGTGCTTTCAACAGACGGACAGACGGACGGACATAGCTAGATTGTCATCAAATCAAACACTGATTCAGAATATATATACTTTATGGGGTCTAAAATGGATATTTCGATGTGTTACAAACGGAATGACAAAATGAATATACCCCCACCATTTTTTTGGTGGCGGGTATAAAAAGATAATGAAATATCGACTGCTCTGCTTTGTACTCGTACACTCATTGACTGGAAATTTTTAATTATATTTTTTGTAATAATTTATATTAAAAATCTGTGGCTAAAAGGGATAACTGCTTAAGTCGATGTAAGCTAAAATTTAAATAATCATTGCAAAACTACCCTCAGGGAATTTTTCAATTATTTTGAACAAATTTACATTTAGTTATAGCGTAGAAACTTAATGCCTATAGTTTTTTAAATAATAATAATATTATTATTATTATTATTATTTGGAATATACGAAAATAAATATTTATTTAGCATAGCGCTGATTTCATATAGTAGTCCAAGCAGTGTTGCCATTTTGACGCTTTTGGGGTATTTTATGACGCTTTTTTGGTCTCGTTACTCTTTTATTTTTTCGAAAAACCTTTGTTTAAAAAGTGATTTTTGTGACTAGGGTACAATAATACAGTTAATTTTTTTTCCAATGCTTGTCAAACTCCATTTATAAAAATAAAATTTCAGTGCTAATAATTGTCAAACTCCATATATAAAACAAGTAAAAGCGCTATATTCGGCCGTGCCGAATCTTATATACCCTTCACAACGTGTAGTCATGCAATAACAGTAAATTCACGTATGTATGTTAAAAAAAACAAAAAAAAAATAAAAAATAAAAAAAAAATTTAAAAAAAAAAATTAAAAAAAAAAATTATTATATACATATATAATATATATAAAACAAAAAAAAATATAAAAAAAAAATTAAAAAAAAAAAAATAAAAAAAAATAATAATAAAAATATATATAATATATTAAATAAAAAATAAAAAAAAAATAAAAAAAAAATTAAAAAAAAAAATTTTAAAAAAATTTAAAAAAAAATTTTTTTGCCTCAGCTGGGATTCGATGCCACGTTTTCTCTAACCAGTATACACGTTTGTATGTATGTATGTTGTTGTTGTAATGTTGTTTTTATGAAAAGAAAATCGAGGTGTTCGTGGGTTTTTGCTCATATCTCAGTTGTTTATGTACCGATGTTTCTGATTTTCAATACCAATCTACTCCCGAATATTTCTGATATTTTAATACCTTACCCGGGTCCAACCTATGTCGGGGGGCTTCAAAAAGTTGATTTCAACATACACACGGACAGACGGTCAGACGGACAGACGGTCAGGGCTTAATCGACTCCTCTATTCATAAGCTTTCAGAAAATATATACTTTATGGGGTCGGAAATGAAAATTGTAGAAATTTCACACGGAATGACAAACCTATATATACCCTTTTTCACTGTGTGAAGGGTATAAAAAGATAGACAAAAAATTGTCTTTCTTTACGCTATCACCTTATACCCTGTTCAGACAGATATTTAAATTGTTTCAATTTAATGTTGATTGAGCAATTATAATAAGTGTTCAGACATACTCAATTTATCTTACTCCATTAGCATTTGATAGCTGTAAAATACGATGTATTTATACCAAATCAATTAATGCCTTTTTTTCAGTGTTTTTCCTGTTGATAAAATATATTTACAATTATATTTATACATATATATACTTATTTGTACGTATTTGAATTTATTCAAACATTTTTTAAAATTTTTTTCAAAAATTTTTCATTTTCTTAATTTTTATTTTTTGTATATTTATTTGTTTGACATTAGAAATGCCACCTATAGAATTTTCTTCTCACTGAACATACTTCTCAAGAGTTGTATTTCGAGTTTTAGACAATAAGTGAAACAATTAAGTATATATTGCAAAATTTAAAAATAATTTTTAGTATGGTAAATTGAGCTCAATAAGGCATTTAATTGCGATAATATTATAAATTGACAATTAAGGCGCCTGTGTAAACATAGTATTACGTAATTACACCATATTTGTGGCGGTTTTTTTAATTTTTTGTGGCGCTTTTGGTGCTTTTTGTTTTTTTATACCCTTCACACAGTGAAAAGGGTATATATAGGTTTGTCATTCCGTGTGAAATTTCTACAATTTTCATTTCCGACCCCATAAAGTATATATTTTCTGAAAGCTTATGAATAGGGGAGTCGATTATGCTCTGTCGGTCTATCCGTCTGTCCGTGTGTATGTTGAAATCAACTTTTTGAAGCCCCCCGACATCGCTTGGACCCGGGTGAGGTATTAAAATATCAGAAATATTCGGGAGTAGATCGTTATTGAAAATCAGAAACATTGGTACATAAACAACTGAGATATGAGCAAAAACCCACGACCACCTCGATTTTTTTTTTCACAAAAACAACATCACAACAACAACATACATACATACAAACGTGTATAGGTTAGGTTAGGTAGAACAGGCAGCTCACTTGGGTGCATTTAATTGATCCCATTTTGATACTTGAATAGAAAAGTAAGAATAGAATAGAAAAGAGAGAAGAGAAGCAGACAACACCAGAGTCTTTGGCGGTAATCAAACCCGCAACCCCCAAACTAGCAGACCAGCACACTACTGACTAGTCCATCGGGGCACCCTACAAACGTGTATACTGGTTAGAGAAAACGTGGCATCGAATCCCAACTGAGCCAAAAAAAATTTTTGTTTTTATTTTTTTGTTGTTTTATATTTATTATATATTTTTTAATTATTTTTTTTCTTAATTTTTTTTTAAATTGTATAAAAAAAATTTTTTTTAACATACATACGTAAATTTATAATTTTACAATGGGATGTTTTTATTTATATATATTTTTTATATGTATGTACGTATTTCATATGGGATGAATGGTGATACAAACTACTGTTATTGCATGACTACACGTTGTGAAGGGTATATAAGATTCGGCACGGACGAATATAGCGCTCTTACTTGTTTTTAATTAATTTAATTTTTTTCTTAACACAACAGGCGCCGAATTACGGCATTCTAACATGATCGAAATTTGAAAATTTTTAGAATCTCTATACCTAAAGCACAGCGAACTCGATCGTTCGAGTAAAATTTTGATCGATATCGAATGCCGTAATTCGGACCCAGGTTTTTTTAAAAAGTTCTTAAATTTGCTGGCAAACTAAAAAAATTCAGACAATAAGCACCTTAAAGAGTACAAGCAGCTTCATCTGTTAAACAATATTGAAATAATAAAAAAGGCGGAAATACAAATTGTATAGGGTGTTGTTTTCATTCCGAGAATTCTTTCGAAAGGTTTAACTGTCAAACGAACTGTCGTACTTATTTACATTTATTATCAGTATAGAGATCATCATGAATAGATTGACGCTTGAACAACGCTACCAAATTATCAAAATTAGCTTCGAAAATCAATCAATAATTCAACCGATGTTTTATCGCAAAATTATGTTCAGCAACGATGGTCATTTTTGGCTTGATAAAAAAACTGCCGCTCATAGAGTGAGACCAATACACAACAGACCCTACAGACAGACTCCATTACTTCCAGAAAAATTCACCGTTTGGTGCGGTAGCATCATAAAAAATTAAGGCAGAGCTCGCTTATGATCAATGGAGATCGTTACCGCCCTTGAGAAATTATTTTTTATTTGAAAATATTGATGGCATTGACATTGACAGCTCGCATTATGGTCAATGGAGATCATTACCACCATTGAGAAATTATTTTATATTTGAAATATGGATGATTGACAAGATGTGGTTTCATCAGGATGGCGCTAAGTGCCCTACCAAGACCACAACTATAAATTTATTGCAATCAAAATTTGGCGATAAGTTTAAATTTCGAGAAATGAATTTGGTTAAAATTAACTTGCTTGTGTTATTTTTTTCAAGTTCAAGTTTTATGGGCCCAATATCTGTTTTTAAGCAAGTCTATCTTTTGCACATATATGTATGTATATGACAATTCATTGCTTCTTTTTTAATACCGTATAAAATGAGAAAAAGTTTGTTTTAAAAGAGCGTATGAGTATTTTCTTATCGCCGTTTTTTGGCCCGAATATGACGATAATGAAACAGATATGTTTGAAAACTAAATTGTGTTTCTATAAAACGTTATCATTATACTGATATAAAGATTTTTTTTTAATTTTTTGTTTACTCCAAACTGAAATAAATTAATAAAAAATATATTTTTTTTTTAAAGTTAAATATGTTTTCTGTTTGTTTTTGATAAATTTTTTGCGCATTTTTCTCTTTCTTTGGATAGAGATTTACCCTTTTTCACTAAACACTTGACGCTTTTTTTCATTTCAAAAATGGCAACACTGAGTCTCAAGCTCAATATATTCATCAGGTAGGCTCAGGGTACACTTATACAGGTGGCGGTGCCAGCCCAGCTGATTATTTTTTTGTTAGCCAATGTTTGTCAAACTCTATATAAAACAAGTAACAGTGCTATATGCGGCTGTGCCGAATCTTATATACCCTTCACAACGTGTAGTCATGCAATAACAATTGTTTGTGTCACCATTCATCTCATATAAAATACGTACATATGTATATACTGGTTAGAATAAATGTGGCATCGAATCCCAGCTGAGCCAAAAAAAAATTATTTTATTTTATTAAATATATTATTTATATTTTATTATTTTTTTTATATTTTTTAAAATTTTTTTTTAAAATTTTTTAAAAAAAAATGTTTAAAAATTTTTTTTTAAATTTTCTTTTTAATTTTTTTTTTAAACTTTTTTTGTATTTTTTTTTTATTTTTAATATATTTTTTTTTGTAATTTTTTTTGGTATGCTTTTTACATGTATTTACATGTTGTTGTAAATGTGTAAAAAAACGAGGTGGTCGTGGTTTTTTGCTCATATCTCAGAAAGTTATGGGGCGATTATGCTGAATTTCAATAGCGATTCATTCCTGGATATTTCCAAGAGATTGATACCATATACAGATCTGAGGAACATATAGTTGCTTCTAAAAGTTGATTTCAACCAACACATGGACAGACGGGCAGACGGATAGACGGACAGATGGTCAGGGCTTAATCGACTCCTCTATTCATAAGCTTTCAGAAAATATATACTTTATGGGGTCGGAAATGAAAATTGTAGAAATTACAAACGGAATGACAAAGTTATATATACCCTTGTGCACCACAGGTGAAGGGTATAAAAAGAGAAACAAAAATCGCTTTCCTTTACGCTATCACCTTATGTAATTACACCATGGGTAGGCTTGATTCTTCAGCTGATTATTTTGCTCTTTACTTATTAAAAGCTTCAGCTGTCAAGGACCACAGATAAAAAATAATTCTCCCTCTTCTCTCATTTATTTCAAATGTCAATCTTCATATATAAAAAATATAAACAAAAATATATAAAACAAAAATATATAAAACAAAAATATAAACATAAAATTGAATAAATGTTCCTTGATAATAAATAGCCTTTATTTTAAAGGAAATCAATTTTTAAAAATTAACTTAAAAATTCTTAAAAACTATAAAAACAGACATAAGCAGTTTTTCTTTATTGCCACAGTTATCATTATAAAACTTTTATATGTGTTATTCTACGGTTATAAAAAGAAAGACGTAACTCGTATATTTAACGAAATTGAATTGTTCAGCGATTCCAATACATTTCTTACAAATACACCTTAATACAAAAATTCAATAAAAAATAACAGTTTTACAAGCCATTTTAGAAAAGATAATACAATTTCTTTTACGTTTTCACCTTCTCCTGTAAACTATCAATTGAGTTAGGGGGGTCTTTCTACCTGTGACTAGGTTAGGTAGAACAGGCAGCTGCTGTGCAGCTCACTTGGGTCCATTATATTGATCCCTTTGTGATACCTGAATAGAAAAGTAAGAATAGAATAAAAAGGAAGCAGACAAGTCCAGAGTCTCCGGCGGGAATCGAACCCGCAACCGCCAAACTAGCAGAACAGCACACTGATGACTAGTCCATCGGGGCACCCTTACCTGTGACTAACGATATGTATTTCATACTGTAGTTTTGATTTGCCGCACAAATTTTCGAAAATTAATGGATCGTGCTGCAGAAAAATTTCTTTAAGAAATTTCTTCCTACAAAATGTTAACCAAAACCAGTAAGAGCACTTTATTCGGTTGTGCCGAATTTTTAATACCCCCACCACCAATTTTATGTATTTTTATAGTTCAAAATTTATTATTTTGTTATTAAGCCATTAGATCCCAAGCTTCCTTTAAATAAAATATTTACAATTGCCCAAGGCCCATTCATGGATATGCTAGTGCAAAATACTGAAATCGGGGAACACCTTTTTAAGAATATTAGTTAACTCTTACACATGTTTAGTTTCTTTTGGCACAGATTTACTCTATACTCTAAAGTAATATTTAAAGCAAACAGATCTTCAAAAAAGATAGCAAGGATATTGTTACGAGGGCATAAAATTGGGTAATTTTCTGTACTCAAGCAAGTACAGTGGGATCAAATGGATTAACTGTAATCGCTATGAAAAAATCTCTTTATACTAAACTATGTATCACTTTCTTTGTATAACTTCGATATGCTGGTAAAATGTTTTCGTAAATTTAGTCTTTCAATGAAAATGGACGTTAAAGTAGGCGTGTCAATATAGTTTCTGCTAATAAATACAACTTAAATATTTCAATATAATTCTTTATTCTACCACATCTTTGTCCATAGAGAAATTATATGAATTCGAGATAAAGCGTTATATGGGAGGTAGGCGTAAAAGTGGGCGTGTCACCTTTATTTTCCGTTAGTACAAAAAGCAAAGTTTACAAAATTTCAGAATCATACATCTAATTTTGTCAGTTTTATTAGGTTTTAAATATACCGAAAAATACACTGTGCGGTATAAATTTTCGTACATTTTGACCTATAACTCCTTTTCTTATGCATAGATCAAAGGATTTATTTTCAGGGAAAATAATTTTTTTACTATAAATTTTACATTAGTATACATTCGATCAAAGGATTTATTTTCAGGGAAAATAATTTTTTTACTATAAATTTTACATTAGTATACATTCGAAGTTTAATGGCTCTACGTTAATGCATTCGATGTTAGGAGGACATGGTTTTTTGACCTACTCTTGCATTACGAGCTCTCTTTCTAATATTCCGATTTAGCCCATTTCAAAACCAAACAAACCTTGTGTATAAGAAATGTTTTGGCAAAGTTTGAGCCCAATTGCTTTATCGGCCCGACCTCTATTGTGCTTTCAACAGACGGACGGCCATAGCTAGATCGTCATAAAATAAAACCCCAATTCAGAATATATACACTTTTGGGGGGTCTAAAATGGATACTTCGATGTGTTACAAACGGAATGATAAAATGAATATACCCCCCCAAATGATAATTTTTATACCCTTCACCTGTGGTGCACAAGGGTATTCCGTTTGTAATTTCTACAATTTTCCTTTCCGACCCCATAAAGTATATATTTTCTGAAAGCTTATGAATAGAGGAGTCGACTAAGCCCTGACCGTCTGTCCGTGTGTTGGTTGAAATCAACTTTTATAAGCAACTATATGTTCCTCAGATCTCTATATGGTATCAATCTCTTGGAAATATCCAGGAATGAATCGCTATTGAAATTCAGCACAATATCCCCATAACTTTCTGAGATATGAGCAAAAAACCACGACCACCTCGTTTTTTTCACAATTACAACAACAACCTACATACATACTGGTTAAAGTAAACATGGCATCGAATTCCAGCTGAGCCAAAAAAATTTTATTTTATTTAATATATTATTTATATTTTATTATTTTTTTAAAATTTTTTTTAAACAATTTTTTTAAAAAAATGTTTAAATTTTTTAAAAATTTTTTTTTGTAATATTTTTTTTTGGTATGTTTTTTACATGCATGTACGTATTTCATATGGGGAATGGTGATAGAAACTACTGTTATTGCATGACTACACGTTGTGAAGGTTATATAAGATTCGGCACGGCCGATTATAGCACTGTTACTTGTTTTACAAAAGATTGTACTTTTATTGAGATAACGTCAAGTTGACATAGTTAAAATGCATTAAATAAATTTAATCCAGGCAAGTGACAGACATCAAAAGCCTTAATTTTTTAAAAAAAAGTGATTTAAAAATCTGCAAAATTTAGGTACAATTTTCATCCTCGAATTACTGCTTGTTATGTTACATGGTTTTTATGTTTTACTTTTATTCAAGGCAAACTATGCCTTGAATATATTATATATTTATTAATAAAACATTTTAAAATTTTATACATTTTTAAAACTGACAAATTTTTTATAAACCAAAATTAATCCCTCACACATTCTTAATAATATTTAATACATATGTAAATGTTATACCAAATAGACCGCATGTTCACACCCCGTATGCAACGGATCTATGCGTTGATCAAATGTTTTACCCTCAAAACTAAACTTTGTATAGGGCACAGTATTGACCACCTGAAAACCTGCAGCCCGTCCAACTTTTTGTGAAAAACTCGACGAAAATAAAGCAGTTACAGCTTGTGGTCGACGTGATCTTAACGAAGGATGAATTTCATCTAAGCCTTGGCCACTTTTCAATTCTTTTGTCAACTCAATGGTGTACTTTGTCAAAGCCTTGGCAATTCCCTTACGCTCCCAGGCGGGTAGTGTGGCCAAGAACGTAAGTTCACAAGTGCAATTCAAATTGAGGTTTTCAAAAACATTATATTCATCATCGACCGCAGTCATAAAGTCCATTAATGCCGCAGCATTAGGAGATTTTACATTTTCTTTGCGGAATTTAACAAAAAAAGGCTCTTCGCCGTTGTCGGGAATAAACTTTAAAGAAATAAAGATAAATTGTTAATTTTTTTATAATAATCTTTCACTATTTTATTTTTAGATTGCATCAATCTATTTACTTGTATTTTATTAAAGACCACTGATATGGGTTTTCCTGTCAATTTTTCCAAAGCAATTAGCGATATACCATCTTCGGCCGTTATACGGCAAAGTTCTCGTAACTCTTTTCGTGCCTGAATATTCTCAGGTAAATTGATTTTTGTAGCCACAGTTACAGATTCATATACAAAGATAGAACTTTCTAATACCTAAAACACAACATTTAAAGAAAAAAAATAAAATAAATATCACATTAGTTCACTTACATCTAAAGACTCTTCCAACTTATCTCTTGTCAAAGATCGGATCTCTATTTGACCTGTGGTTGATGAACAATTTATAAAACTTAATCGTCTTAAAATAAAAATTGAAATTTTAATTTACCATCACATATTAAGCCCCAAAATCTGCCATTATTTAGTCTCATTTTAAAGTAATCAAAAAACGATCCTCATTTAATTTACAAAACTTTTTCGTAACAAATCTGTACTTGCCTGAAACGTATAATGTAAAAGTGATAAGAGAACTAACTTGTTGTTGGACAAACTTTTAAGTGAATATAATATACATACAGTGAATATAATATAATAAACGTTTCGTAATCGAAATTTACATATTTACAAACATTCACTCATACATACATAAAAACGCTTACTCTATTATTATACCCTTCATATGTGGTGTTAAGGGTATATATAGCATTGTCATTCCGTTTGTAATTGTTACAATATCTATTTCCACACACAAAGTATATATTTAAACCCTTAACACAAAAGTGAAAAACGGTATATATAGGTTTGTCATTCCATGAGAAATTTCTACAATTTTCATTTCTGACCCTATAAAGTATATATTTTCTGAAAGCTTATGAATAGAGGAGAGAGGATTAAGCCTTGTCCGTATGATCGTCTGTCCGTGTGTTGGTTGAAATCAATTTTTAGAAGCAACCACTTGTTCCTCACCCCTGTGTATGGCATCATTCTTTTGGCAAAATATTCGGAAATGAATCGCTGCTAAAGTTCAGCAAAATCGTCCCATAACATTCTGAGATATGAGAAAATAAACACGACTGCCTCTGTTTTTTTTCCATATTTTTACCAACAAACTTAAAATTTTTCAGCCATATAATAATTTATAGGTACCTTTGTCACTATTTGTAGATATAATATACCTCTAGAGATATTCGTGAAAAATTTTGGATAAAGCGTGCTTTAATCGGTAAAGTTATGGGCAAAAATTTTTTTTTTAAATATATATTCTAAAAATTTACAAACGATAATCAATTTGTTCAGCTTCTAGACAACTGAGAGAGTGAATATTGGTATCATCTGAAAGGACTTGACTAGCGCAATATAAGCACTGTAAAAAAATTAAAGTTCATGTTGACCGCCACAACAAAATGGCGGAAAATATATATGAGTCAAATCTGGTATTTTTAAATGTTACTTCTTGAACCCTTAATATTGATATCAACTGAGGGGGCTTGACCAGTAGAATACAGTAAATTATTAAAAAATATAAAATCCAAGATGGCGTCTAAAACAAAATGGCAGATCAAATTTTTTTAACCCCATCAATATGGGTATCAAATTAAAGGGCTTGACTAGTAGAATTCATATAACTACGCAAAAATTCAAAATCAAGGATGACGTCGGAAATAATAAAGAAAAATGGCGTATAACATGAAATATAGGTTAAGCTACGATGTGGGATTATACCACGGCCGAATATAGCACTCTTACTTGCTTTTTTTTCAACATACATATGTACATAAACTCATTTTATAATTTTACAATGGGATGTTTTTATTTATGTTTGTACGTATTTCATATGAGATGAATGGTGATACAAGCAATGGTTATCAGTGTTGCCATAAGATGATAGAGAAAAAGTGCAAAACCTCGGGGAAAAAGTGATAAAATGTTCTGCAGTTAAGGAAGAAAGTGCTAAAATTTTATAATATTGTTTTTTTAAAACATTAAAAATTAGGTATACTTTTTTAATATAATAATTTGCAACATATTTACATATATACATATTTTGTTCAAATAAATTCAATTTTATTAATATTATATTTACACAAAAAAAGGGTCAACAATTACTCAAATGTGGTGAGAAGATTAACAAGTTCAACCATATATTTTTCTTCACATAGCAATTCTTTTTGGTATTTTTTCAGATGAACCAATTTTAATCAAAACATCGTCGATAAAATGATGTTATAGCAAGATACGTTATTTAGTTGTACGCTTTCCCTTATACGTAGGTATAACAGAACATAAAAGTTGTGTGCACATTTTTGTTCAAAATTTGCTTTTTATTAAGCCCATTCAACTAAATAAACGCACTACTTTAGCGTTAGAAAATGGTAAAACCAGAAGAGACAGCACAAAATGCGATAATTCTTTAAAAGGATTTTCATTAATTGAATTTCTTAATTGGTTTACTTGAATCCAGAAATCTGTAGTATCCATAGTGGTATGCCAGATTTGTTCAGTTATATAGCTCCACTGATTATGGATTTTTTCCATTTCAGTTTTACTAAAATTCATATCTTCTAAGATACAAGTAATAGGTGAAAAAATGTTAAATCTAGCATAAAAAGTGCTAAAATGGCAAGCCTGATTGTTATTGCATGACTACACGTTGAGAAAAGTATACAAGATTCGGCACGGCCGAATATAGCACTCTTACTTGTTTTGATGATTAATTCATTTGTTTTTATTGTGAATCATAGTTGGGAATTATGATACAATGGTACCAAATTTGCTTTAATCGAAAGTTTAATCGTACTCTGCTGGTACACTTACTAGTTTCTTGGTACGATTTGCTTATTTTCAATTATTTTTTTTTTATTTGACCTTTTATAAGTATTGAAGTCAATATCTTTTGATGTAGTCTGGCTCAAGTTCATTAAATATATTTGTGATAATGAAAAAATATACACGTTATCACAAGAGAAAAAAATATTTAATAGGAAAATTACAATAAAATAACTTTAGTGAAAACAAACAAATTTCAATTAATTAACAAACAAATAAATACACTGTGCATGAAATTGACACTTTTTTTTCGTGACAAGCTGGGCACCTAGCGTTTTAACATAATTCGGGTACGCTAAATCCAGTGGTGCCCTCGGTTTTTTAAGATTGGCTCTGGTTTTCGAGATATACCGTTATTTCGAAAATGGAGGAGGTTGCACCACATATGTTCGCGTAACTCAAAAACGCTTTAGCGTATTCCAAAAACTTAAAAAACCGAAATTCCGCAATAAAATTTCCTTTAAGAAAAGTAAAACTTCTTTCTAATATCTGTAGTCGTTTTAGAAAAATAATTTTTTTTTTGAAAAAAAAATTAATTTTTTTATCAAAATTTCGAAATTTTTGTTCTTTAAAAATTCATAAAAAATTAAAAAATGCAGCTAGGCTTCTAATTTTTTGCAAACATATAAAAAACAAAGCTGCTAACAAAACAAGCCATAAATGATTAAAATCTGTTAGCAACTTTTGATTTTATTCACAAAAGTCGACAAATTTTAATTAATTTAAGAATTTCATAAAACGCAATATTTGTATGGGAGCCCCCCTAAGGGATGGTGATAAAGGGAAAGTATAATTTAAGAAAATGTTAAGAACAAAAAACAATGAAGGTCGGTCATACATTTTATCCCCCTAGGAGTGAATCCTAGGCCTTAGAAACAAATGATGGGAATGAAAAATAAAGTGCAGGTGCAAAATAAGCTATTTGTGATTAAAGTCTGTCTACAACTTTTGATTTTTTCAGAAAAGATGAAATTTTTGAATTTTTTATATAACCAAACAAAAATTTTTTGTTGTTAAGTAGTTTTTATTTAGAAATTTATTTTTCTTCCTCCTGCAGATTCCAACAAATATCCCCTAAAAGCGAATCAAGTTGTTTGCCGCTATACCAGTGTTCGAGCCTGGCTGTTACTTGGTGAAATCTCTCGCCATGTTCATCAGACTCGGCTGGTGATTGTTCATTAAATTTTTCGGCATGGCAATGCAAAAAATGTATTTTCAATGACATTCTAACTTTTAAGTTTTTAAATGCGGTTAGCATATTTTTGATTTAAATTCGCCAGTTTTCAGACCGATGATTTCCTAATACATTTTCTATTACTGATTTCACACAATTCCAGGCCAATAGCTCGATATCATTCAATGCAACCTCAAATTGATGGTCCTTCATAAGACGGCGAATGTCCGGTCCATTAAGAATTCCTGTAAAATAGAAACATTATGAAATGAAATATAAATCTAATTTAATAAAGTAGTTAGAGTTCATACCTTCTTTTACTTTCATGCCGCTTAATCGTGGAAAAATTCAGTGCAATTCGGTAAAAGCAACACCATCTGGGCTCAATGCTTTTATAAAATTTTTTACAATACCCAGTTTGATGTGGAGTGGAGGAAGCAAAATCTTTTCCATGGGCACAATTGGTAATTCAATAACATTGTTTCTATGCAATCTGCTTTCCTCACGAAAAGCCCAATCCCGTGTATTGTACTGGTCGCCATCGAAAAGCGTATTTCATAAGCACATGAAGCACATATTTTTAGTATAGCCAAATTGCATGCCTCTTAAAAGAGCTACCACTTTTAAATCTGCGCATATTTTTCACTTGTGGTCTTTATATTAAATTAAATGCATTATTTTTTTCATTGATGCGTATGTCTCTTTAGTATTTGTGCTAAGTGATATCGGAATAGGGCTTTTTAAATTAGTGACATGTAGCAAAACTGCTTTTAAGCTACTTTTGGAAGAATCAATAAATAAGCGCCAATCTCCAGGATTATATTCATTTTGCATTGTTAAAACCAATCCGCGGATGTCAGTACAATACGCAATAGAATTATTCTCAATAGATTTAAAAAAAGTCGTAAATCGTCTATGGCGATTGATAGCCCCGTATGTTTGTACACCTGGTACTAAAATATTAGCTCGTTTTAACTCTTTTGCCAAGAGAATGCTCTGTCTTTGAGATAATTTTAGACGCCGTACCATTATATCCAGACGATCTTGCGTGATTTCACTGTGACTGCATGGAACCGTGATGCATGACGGTTGATACATTGAAGTAGCTGGTCTATCCGCTTCAACAGAATGAATTATTGAGGGAATATGTTCTGTTGGTATATGGCTACCCGGAACAGTAATTTCATCAGAATGTGGCAGCGGAAATCGAGCATATGCTGTTTCAGTATAAGACATATAAGTCATTTTTCTTCTGTTTATACCCGCTGTATAATTTATGCACGCATAACACTCATCTTCAACATGAACTATGGGATCTCTCCAAATCATTGGAACACCAAATGGCATGGCATCTCCATTTTTTCCCCGCTTATTTAAATGGTAAATGCAGTGTGTACACACTATTGATGGTGTCCAACTCTTACCATATATAACCCTTAAAGAAAAATATGATTCATACAAGGTACTTGTTTCAGTAGTGATTTTACGGCGACTTGGCATATTTTTATATTTCCCACACACATAACAAAAGTAATTAAACTTTTTACACGGCCCCATCTTAGATATTTCAATATAACTGTTTAGATACAAGACTGTCAGAGGCTTTAAAATTCACTAATCACTTTCGCAAGCACTTTCCATATGACAGTGAAGGGGTTGAGGAACTCTTATTTATACTGTAATTGTTTTAATCAAAGTACTAGTCGCATGTTTTGTAAAAAAAAAAGCCAGGACGAATAATATTTCTACCGTTTCCAGGTGTAGATTTTATTGCCAATAACTTGAAATCACAGGTAATTCAAAAATACTATGTTTTAATTTTTAATTCCAAGAACCATGCCAAATACCGTTGTACAATGCAAAATGAATGTAATCCTGGAGATTGGCGCTTATTCATTGATTCTTCCAAAAGTAGCTTAAAAGCAGTTTTGCTACATGTCACTAATTTAAAATTTTTTTATACGCGTAGAACCCTAGCCTTAAATTTTGCACCTGCAGCGCCTGAGATACCCCTAAACGGGCCAAATGTATGACCAGCGCAACTTTATTTTTCATTCCCAACATTTGTTTCTAAGGCCTAGGATTCACTCCTAGGGGGATAAAATGTATGACCGACCTTCATTGTTTTTTGTTCTTAACATTTTCTTAAATTATACTTTCCCTTTATCACCATCCCTTAGGGGGGCTCCCATACAAATATTGCGTTTTATGAAATTCTTAAATTAATTAAAATTTGTCGACTTTTGTGAATAAAATCAAAAGTTGCTAACAGATTTTAATCATTTATGGCTTGTTTTGTTAGCAGCTTTGTTTTTTATATGTTTGCAAAAAATTAGAAGCCTAGCTGCATTTTTTAATTTTTTATGAATTTTTAAAGAACAAAAATTTCGAAATTTTGATAAAAAAATTAATTTTTTTTTTTTTTTTAAATTATTTTTCTAAAACAACTACGGATATTAGAAAGAAAGTTTTACTTTTCTTAAAGGAAATTTTATTGCGGAATTTCGGTTTTTTAAGTTTTTGGAATAAGCTAAAGCGTTTTTGAGTTACGCGAACATATGTTGTGCAACCTCCTCCATTTTCGAAATAACGGTATATCTCGAAAACCAGAGCCAATCTTAAAAAACCGAGGGCACCACTGGATTTAGCGTACCCGAATTATGTTAAAACGCTAGGTGCCCGGCTTGTCTGTTTTTTCAACTAGCACAGTGATATTAATACCACTATTCATTATCACAATTTTTTGTTTACAAATGATTTTTTAGACACAAACATATTAAGTTTTGTTCTACAAATTTTAGATTAAACTTTTATTTTTTTATACATATACCCATATTAAAAAAAAACTTAAAATAAGTTTGAAATGTATTTTAGTTCACCATTAAACGCTTTTTTTAACACATAACGTTTAATTTTTCTAAAAAATTTATTTTAAAAAAATGGCCCATCTGAAACAATTAATTTAAGAATATTGCAAAACCCAATCAGCAAATTGATTTCTTGTACTAGATAAACTTTTTTACATAAAAATGTGTACAAAAATCCGTTTAATGAAGCTTCTGGAAATGCTTAATACTGAATAGAAGTTTCTGGATTCTCCGCAACACTTTCTGTACTGCGACAATATTTTCGAGTGACCGACAAAGAATAGAACGAATTTATTAGCACAAATTTGGGGTCATATTTTGTAATTAAATGCCTCACTGACGATTAATTTAGCACATAATTGCAACCGAAACCTTTGTGTTGTTGGCAAAATGTTTTTGAATTACTAACCATGTAATATTACAATAAATAAACGGGGTTGATTTTGAAATCGCGTTGATAACTGTTATAAAAAGCAATGTAAAACTTGTATTAACATAATGGGAACAAATTCAAATCCGGCGCTAATTTTGGCATCCACGATATAAAACAAAAAATTCTTATTTTTGGTTTTATGCAATTGCATTGCATTGATATTAATCGATAACTTCTTCAAAATATAAATTAGGGGATAATTATTCTAAAAATTTTTATTTCAATTTAATAACTCTTTACATAACCAACTTTTGAAATATCGTGTCGTAAAACTTGTATAGAAAAAATTATCAGCAGACTTTTTAACACCAACTTATAGTCAATTTTCCTTGGGTAAGATTTTTTTTAGTGATTGGACAAATTGTCAAACAAACAGTTGTAAAATAAACTACAACCAAGGCCCATTAATGGGCCTTGACTACAACAAATGAATAATTGGAATATATATGTAGATGTAATGACTTGAATACATAGTTATGTTAGCGTTTAAAAATGTTTGTTTTTATTTGTACTGATTTTGACTGGGTGACTGTTTTTAGAATTTCAAATCTGGCTATCCTAGTTGAATTGCAAACAAAATTGTTAATTATAGTTATTTCTGTACAAATTCCAATTATAAAAGTTACTAATAGAGGAGAAATTACAAATATAATTGGGGGATTCACAATAGTGTCATAAAATCATATGTCCTATAATAATAGCATAAAAAATTAACACTATTGTGAACAACTCCTCATAATTAAGTGTGCTATTTTGAATTTAAATCAGTTTCGGCTTTGACTAAATTAAAATATTTTTTAATTCTAATCCATAAATTTATTTAATTAGATCTTACCACAATATTTTTCAGTTTTGCCGCAAATAGGGTTGCCATATTTTAAAAGTGAAAAAAAAGTACAGTGAGGGGGAAAAAACAGTACTTTAAAAAAAAAAACAGTACATTTTTTATTTATTGATAACATAACTTTTACTTCAATACATCACATTTTTATTTAAAAAAAGTTAATAAGAAACATAAAAACATGTAAAAACTATGAGAACATAACGGTGACATAACTTTTAATTCAATACATCACATATGTTTTAAAAATAAGTAAAAAAAATAACATGAAATACATATACAAAACTATGAGAACGTAACAAAAAATATTGCATTTGTTTCAAAACGCAATACATATATAGATCGAGTCGAACTACAAATAGTATCTTAAGTTACTAACGTGGTCAAAAACATATTAGTTTGAATAAACGAATTACCAATGCTTAACATTTTTGACTGTATTTCAGAACTATGCACTATATTTTCAAACTTAATTTTGAAAATGTATTTCAAAAGTTATTAATTAAATTTCAAAAATAGTAAATGGAATTTCGAAATTGGTAATTGAATTTTAAAAACTACGAGTTGAATTTTGAAATTATCTATAATATGAAATTTAATTGATTTGTTTCTTCAAATTACAATAATATTCCATTAATACTTTTGAAATACTATTTATAACTTAAAAAATATCAATTGTAATTGACAAATTATCAATTTTTAAGTAGATTTAGGGCCATTATTACAACTTGCCGTTAGCTAAAAGCAGGATTTTGTTTGGCAGATAAATGGCTTTGCATTATAAACCCTTAAGTTGTTATTTTTTTATTCATTAAATATTATTAAAATTAATAATAATAACAATAAAAAATGAAAGTTGTAATAATGCAAAGCTATTTATCGAGCAAAAAAAAAATCCTACCTTTAACTAAAGGCAAGATGTAATAATGGCACTTAATCTATCTTGCATAGAAATTGTTATTGTACTTAAAATCAATATTTAACAATATTTAAGAAAATAATATTTAGGCTCAACAAAAAGAAAACATTTCTTGTTAAAGTCGATTATGATATTATTTTTAATAATTTTTTTTAAGTTTATTTTAAAGACAATAACAATTTTTATGAACAATAAAGTTAAGTCTACTTTAAAATTGATAATTTGTCAATTACAATTGATATTTTTTGAGTTATATATGTATAGTAATCCAAAAGTATTAATTAAATATTGTTTAAAAAAAATCTAAAAAAAATCAATTGAATTTTTAAAATTAATACATTTGATAATTTTTAAAATTCAATAAATATTATACAACACAAATAGAGGTGGTATAGTTATATAAAAGAAAATAATTTATGCTTACAAAAAAAGTTAATTCAAAAATAAATTTTAAATATTTACCCCTTTTTTGTACACGTTTAACAATACATTTTTTTCCTGTTTCATTCTTCAAAAAATTACAAAATTCAATACATGTATTTCCAAAAACAGTACAAATATAAAAAAACAGTACATATTACAAAAAACAGTACATGTACTGTTTAAAACAGTACGAATGGCAACCCGCAAATCACAAAAAAATTAAATTTTGTTTGATAAACAAAAACAGCAGAGTCCTTAGCCGATCTTATTTGACGCGGCCAGTGATTTGTTATCAAAAATTAGCAACTGAGCTTAAATTTGGATGTCGGCCCGATAAAATTATACAATGAACGACGACAGCTTACAAAAACTATTGCGGCTTGGCTTAGCCGGCTGAGTCGTTTAGCACAGGTCTCTGCTTATTAAATACGACAGCACAATAAACTTAGGGCCGTATTCATAAAAAATATTTTAGGTGTATTAAAGGCTTATTTGACAGATGTTGTAGAGACAAATGTCAAATAAGACTTCAATAAACCTAAAATATTTTTTATGAATACGGCCCTTAGCGTACAAAGTTCTATTATTATTATAAGACACTTTTTGTTTGAAAAGCAACAACAACATTTTTAAACCATTGTAAAATTTTAGAACAATATAACATGATAAGACACCTTGTGAATCACCCAAGTGTGCTGCATTTCATTCTACAAAATATTTGTTTTATGTTGGTAACTCCGTTTAAATTCAAATAAAGCAACAACACAATTGACAGCTGATCAATTACAAACAAATGTGTGTTTTTTTGTCATAGTTGTTTTTACAATAACATAATACCATATTTTAAGAAAAAAATATATTTTTTTAAGTTAAATATTAAAGTAAAAGAAAGAAATAAGTTAAATAATTGAAAAAATAAACTATTAATGTGCAATTTCATAAAGTTACTAACAAAACAATAAGACTCTGTGTAACGTCCTTCATAATTTAAGTAATAAAATTGTATGAAAATCCTTAATGTGACCTATGGGAGTAACTATGACAACATCGTGTGTTAGTGGGTGTCATAAACAAATGGAATTTTCTCTATAATTGCACTTAAACAATAAAAATACCTCTTACGAAGTACACAAATTACAACATCTCAAAATGTTTTTAGATAAATTTTTAGCTTTAATTTTTGTGTACATAAGACCATTCATAAAATGGTTCCTCCACACTTTCACCCGTCTCTGTGAGCTGCAGCGCATTTGCTATGGAGCGCAGGCTGGAGCTAGTCGTAGTAAACAGGTAGAACGATCTTTAATACTTTCCAAGCAGGTGGAAATCAAACAATTATTGAGAGAATTGGATGAAAAAGTAGAACATTGTAATGAGGAGGAATTAAGACGATTTCCTGCTCAGGCCGTAGCTCTCGTACAAAAGGCGAAAAACATAAAGTCACGTATACATCCTGATTTTAGTGCCTTGTTCGGAGCATGTGTTTTGCAAATATGGAGTTACAAACATTTAATGCATCAGGTAGAGCGTCTACGATCTGAACTCTACGATTCAGATAATTTAGAGCATGAGCAAAAGTTGTTAGAATTGTGGAAACATCTAATGCCTGAGGAACCATTAGAGGGAAGAATATCAAAACAATGGCAGGAAATAGGATTTCAGGTGAGTAAACAAATTAATAATCAGAAATTATATTAAATAACACAAAATTTTCTTTACAGGGCGACGATCCCAAAACAGATTTTCGTGGTATGGGCATGCTGGGTCTTGAAAATCTTCTTCACTTTGCACGCGAATATAAAGAAGCAGCCCAGCATGTGCTCTTACACTCTATGCATCCCACATTAGGATACACTTTTGCCATTGTGGGTATAAATCTTACTGCAATGGCATATCGTCTGCTAAAGTCTGGTGAAGCTAAAACACACTTTTATAATATGGCTCAATTAACAAAGCAACCGTGTTCAATTATACATTTTCACAAATTCTACAGCTACTTACTCTTTGAATTCGATCGTTTTTGGCTAGAATCCGAACCATCCAATATAATGGATTTTCGTGATATATATCAAAGTTTTGAAATCACAATTATGGAGGCTTTGCAACGTAAGACAACGTTGTTTAAAACTAATCTAGTGGTAGAGAAGGTTTAAGGTAGATTTAAATAAAAAATAATTTTATATAGTATGTAGCTATAAATTTCAAAACTCGAAATAATATTAAAAATCACATGTAAATTATTGAATTTAATCTTTTTATGGCAATTTTTTGTGCATTCTTATTGAAAAATAAATTTTAACTAATATAATATGCACTTTGAATTTCAACCACTTTGACTAAAATTAGATTTATTTAACAATTTGTTCAAGTAAGTTGTTAGTTAACCTTGATTTTCTAGGAGAGTTTATAAGAAATTGATTTTTTGATTAAAGAAAAAGTTTAGATTTTTTTGATAGTGGTACTTTTAGTCATCAATCTGTTTTATTATATCACTAAGTTTAATACTGCATAGAACAAACAAAGAAATATTTGTGAAAAATAATCTAAATAGTTTTTTCTTTACAATAGATTTTAAATTTTCTCACACTTTAAATAAAACAAAACTTGAAATTTATATTGAATTTTTTGTTTATTTTTTTTTTATTCTTTTTTTGTATTTATAAGTTTAGTCTTTATTTAAATATTTATGCGCTAGAAGTATACTTCTTTAAACGTATTGAAATAAAATATCTTAAAAGTTATAGAGAGATTGAGAGACAAAATTTTATGCGTTAAATATAAAATTAATACAAAAAATGTTTAATAAATAATAATTATATTTAAAATCAAGTTTTTATAAAAACAACTTAATGTACATACATATTTATGTATTTAAAGTAAACATAAGATTGAGCGGCCATCTTTTAGATTTCTTTTTGAAAAATCTAAAATATACTGAGCTTTAAAATTAATTATAAAATAATAAAAATTTTAGAACTGGGGAATGTTTATTTTAATACTATTGGTATTTAAAAAAAATACTATAAATTCGTTTAGAAAAAACAACAACTCTTATACGCAAAAAAAAATAAATAAATTTTTCTTAAAAACAAAACTTAATGAAATGACAAAAACTAAAAAAAAAATATCACTTTAAATGAGATTATTGAAAAAAAATAATAATAATTATCACTTTAAAAATAGAACAAGATTACATCTCTTTTCTAAATGTAAAAATAAATTTCTTTTAAGCTTTAAATCTATTCTGTTTAAATTTTAGCAATTCTTCGGGTTTATTATATACCTATAAATAATAATTATGTATGTATATGTATAAATTTTTTAATATATATTACTCTTTTGTTATTTAATTTTAGCAGCAAGCTTGTGTTTTTGAGAAAAGTGTAAACGTCTTTTTTTTCGTTTCTTGTATTATGTATAAAAACATTTATTATATTTTTCCATCAGCATCACATTATTTCCATTTATCTGGGGTTTCCTTTGGGTTTCATCCAGTTTTAACGATAAAATTTAACCTCAGCTTCTACACAGTCCTTCATTAGCTCATCCAATTCCTCATTAACCTCAGGATGTTCTTCTAAATAGCTTAATACTTCCTCGACACATGCAGCCTCTAAAGCTTTTAAATGCTCCAAAGATGCCGCTTTTCGTTGGCCATGTAGTTTATGCAATAAAGTTATTTCATTATCGGCTGGCACTTTAGTGAGTGGTGATATTTTGGGTTGGGGTGAAAAAACAAATGGTTTAAATACCGATTCGCTAGCATTTGGTGTAGCTGTGAACCAGTGACATGAAATGCCATTACTGCACAGCACAAAAACACTGGCCGAACGCGAAGAGACCGCATTGGCGGAGGAGCGTAAAGTCTCAAACATGCTGGTCAGAGAATAAGAGCCATCAGCCGAAAGTTCTTCGCCACTCCAGGCAGTTGAGGAGTTGGGAGAACATTCGAAGCAGGCAGCGAAATTGATATCGCCCTAGAGAATTAAAAAAGGTAATAAATTAAAGATTTCTATAAATAAAAAAATTTATGTAACAATAAAACTAAATAACAAAACAAATTGTTGTTAATCAAGTATGTAATAAAAATCTAAAACGAATCAAGTTCAAAAGTATTTTTTTTTAATATTTAAAAATAAAATTAAAAACTGATACGTTTTCGTTTTTGATTTTCAACACATACATATGTACCTGAATATTATTTTTTTAGTATAATTTTTAACCGTGATATGAGCCATATTAGGGCCTTGTTGTCAAAGTCATTCATTTTATTACTGACAATATCAACTGTGTCTTTGACTTTCAAAACTTTTTTAATAAAAATAGTAATTTCAGATCTCATAATTTAAGCTGTTTTTCAGTAATATAAATACCTATATTTTCTTAATAAAAATAAATATTAAAACTAAGTTATTATGTATGTACCAGGGTATACTTATACAAGGTGGCGGAGCCAGCCCAGCTGACAATTCTTTTGTGTTCGGGAATATGTCAAACTACATATTAAAAAAATGATTTCAACTCCGGAAATTGTCAAACTTCGTACATAAAAAGACGGCCGAAAATTGCTCTCCATTACGCTATCACCTTATGTAATTACACCATGTTATATACTACGTTCGTACGTAGGCTTATTCCAATAAAAAAGATATTGCAATTATATAACTCACCGTTTAAACGGTATAAACGGGGTGATTTTCAATATTAAATTGATCTAAACTTTTGTACATTCAAAAACTTTGTTAATTTCTTTATTTAATAAATATAAATTTTCACTTACCTCACCATCCCAGCAGCCTAAAGTCTTTAAAGCATCACCCAAACCATCTATGGATTTATCAATTGTAGTGGTGACTGCCATGCCATCACTAGCCAAATGATGATAACCCTCAGTCAATTGCTGCGCAGCCCACAATTTTCCAGCACAACTAATTAACCACACTTTACAAGGATCACAGATAATTAAACTGAATTTGGCATCGTCATGACCTTGCTGTGCCAAAAAATCGCTTAAAAGATCAACAGCTGCATCCGCTGATTCGGCAGAGGCCAATGTTAAACGCACAATATCAAGTGCAGATAAATCACATTCTGCATCATTACTCCAAGTGATGGCCACACTGACATTACGTTCATTAGAGCCACAGTCGCCACCCCAAACACCAGGTTGAGGTTTTTGCAAAATTACTCTTAATGGTACGGCATCCCCAACCAAGTCAGTCTTAAAGTATATTTTATAATATTTATATCCGCAAAAGATTTATAATCACACTCACCTTTCCCTCAAGGGATTCTGAATTATCATAAAAGAAGACTTCTTGGGCCACACCCAGCAAACTTTCATTTTCGGCATTGCGACCCAAGATAACAGTCTCTGCAGCACAATGAGGTGGCATGACAACGAAGCAATTACCTTGAGAGCTCATTTTCTTTAATATTTGTTAAACTTTTTTACCTAAAGAAAAAAATCTTCGCAGGAAATTGATTTTTCGCAATCACGCAGCTGCCAACGTCAACGACCCAACAATAATAACTCGCACACACACTCTCACAGCCAAGAAATAATGATTACAGACAGGAAATGCACGATTTTTTATCTTTTTTTTTTGTAAAAATACAGATTATTTAAAGCAAAAACTATGAAATAAGAATATTTTTTTCTTAATATTGTTAATTATTCTATGACTAAATCACAGACTATATTCTGTGGACTAAATCACCTTTTTCCAATTCGGTTTTCTGCGTCTGAATATGACAAACTCCACAAACTTTCAATTCTGCTAAAGGGTGATTTATAGTGTTGTAAAGTTAGAGGGCAATTGAAACTATGTTGCACAATGCTCTGCCACTGTATTAGTGTCTAAATGATGCTTTATATATGACATATTTTTGAACTCGCCATATCAAGCGAATCATATCAAACAAGGAAAACCAAACAAAAGCATTTTAGTTTTCTGACCGCGAAGTAAGCTCTATATTAAAGAAAACTTATTTTCGTGAACTTGGACAAGAAAAAAATTTATTTCATTTTGTTAATACTTAATAATGATAGTTAAGTAAATTTATTTAAATTTTTTTCGAAAATAGATAAATTTTTGTCATATGAGCGTTAATCTTAAGCAATTATTTTCTCATGTAATCTTCTTTGAACAGCTGACTACTTTTTCTTTACTTGTTTTATATTCCAGATGTCAAATTTGTTCACGTTAATATTTGCAAATTCATAGAATTATTTTTTTTTCTGTTTATATAAGTATGTATATTTGTAGCTTAACAATTAATTGTAATATAGTTTTCTGATAATTAAATAACTCTTACAAGAATATTTATTTATTTATTTATTGCCCTTTTTTTTTAATAAATAAATAATTACCAAAAAAATTTACAGTTAAAAAAAAAAACGACGCAAAATTTTTGTTAGGAAAGAAAACCCTTAAAAGCTTAAGCCGCCGACTAGTACAAAATGCAACGTCGTTTAGAATATATTTTCCCGTAGCTTAGTTTTCTGTTCTCATAATCGAACCAAGTGCGTTGTGAAAATGGTGTAAAGAAATTTTTATTAACATATCTAAAAAAGTTTAACAATTTAACCAACAACAATTAAAAAAGTAAAAACAAATTGTGAATTAAAAGATTAAATATAAAATTCCTTGTATATAATTAAGAATTGTGGAAAAAACTCGGGGAAAAATCTAAGTTTGAGTTGGGAGAAAAATACTTTTGTCTATTGATAAAAGGGTACGTTCAGTTCGTGTCATGATAAAACTAAATATATTTGTCACTTTTACTCCTACAAAATTCTTATAAGAATCTGTAAAAGAAAACAAGTTAAAGAATAATTGATGTGTTGGTGTGTGCCCATGTAAATTTCACATTGTGAAAATGCAGTGTATTTTTTTCCTTAATTGTTTTTGAATATTTTTTTGTTTTCTCTTCTACTTCTTCTAAAAAAAAATTAAGAACGTTGTTGTTGAGTGCAAAAATTAATTATTTAATTTTTTAATATAAGAAATATAATCAAAAAAAATAATAAAAAGTGGCTTAAAAAAAGTAGAAAAAAGTTATAGAGACCTAGTATGTATGTAAACTATACAAAAAACTTGTTCAAGTACCTATACAGTGTGTGCGTTTATTTGAATTTTAGAAAACTTGAACAAAATCAATAAAAAGTTTTCGTTGAAAAATAAAAAGATAAAAGTGAGTTGCTTTTTTTTTTTTAAATAAAATATATTACTTCTTAAAATTGTAAAATATTTGAATATCGTAAAATGCAAAAAACAAGTTTTTTACACTTGGGTGCTTTTTCTTAAAAGGCGTGTTGCTTTTTTTCAATTTTTTTTCTTGTTTCTTCATTTACCCGAAAGTTCTTTTTTTACAGAAAGCGTTGTTTGACCACTTAATTAAACATAAAATTGCATTTACGCGCTTTTTTCCATTAATTTTATTTCGAAATTCCATCAATACCTATTTAACATATTTTATAAAAATCAATATATTTTTAGTATACTAGAAAAATTTTCACATTTTTTTTAAGGAAAAAAAGCGTCCTTTCTCATAAAACTCATCATTCCATCCTTATTTTTGTGGCATTTTTGTTTGTAACAAAGTTTTTCTTAAAGCTTACTTTACATCAACCTACCCCCTCCTTCCCCAGTAAACCAATGTTTTTTTTTTGCTTTTATTTTACTATGCACAGTTACTTGCAGTATAGTAGTCAAGCCATCTTTCAGTCATTCATCCTCCCTCATAAGAAGTGTTTTATTTTTGATTTATTTCTCTAAAATTTGTTTTCTGTATTCTATTCTACTATATTTTTTCATTTTGCTGTAGCTTGTTTCTAATTTGCATTAATTTTCTTTTATGTCATTCTTTTTTTTATAAATTTTTTTTTTCACTTGTTTATATCAATGAATGTATTTATTAGTATTTGTTTACTGCTGACAAAACAAAATTTTTTTGTTTACAAATAGAAAAAATATGCTGTGTCCTCATTTTTTACTTGTAAAATGTTTGTAAATAAATGAATAAAACACTCTAATTAGACTTTTTGCAGTAAGGCTACGTTTACACCAGACAGTGCTGTCATAACAATAAAGAATATGTATTAGATGTCAAAAATGCACAGACGGACAATTTTTTTAAAGTTTGACTATTCTAGACCGAAATGTTTTATATGTATGAAGGTATAGAGTTTGACGTATGTTTGGACAAAAAAAAAATTAGATTGGCTATCACTATTCCCTGCGTAAGAATACCCCGGGTAATTGTATTTTTTAACCCTGCGTCTACATTACTTTCTTTTCTATTACATATGTATGTTTATTCTCCGTTGGGCTTTAATTCCTTTTTGCAGTATTTGCTGTTAAATTACTTTGTTATTTCATCTAGCGCAAGGCGAATTCAGGTGGTGTTGACAACGCAGCTGATCTACTTTTTTATTTGCAAAAATGATGATTGAATTGTCAAATATTATTTATGTTTACATAGATTACTCCTTCCCGAACAAAAAAACACAAACAAAAACCATGTTGTTTTTTTAATGTTGTATTTGTTGTAGAATTACCACCACCTGATAAATAAATTCGCCTTGATCTAGCGCCTTTATAGGCACAATAAAATAAATCTATATCTATATAGGTACATATATATATAAAACATGATGTGTGTATGTATGTAACGTATGGACTCCAAAACGGCTGGGCCGATTTTGATGAAATTTTCAGGGAATCTTTAGAATATTTAGGCGGGTGGCACTGTGAAGTCTGAGTTTTGGTCTGTGGGCGGAGGGGAGTGGCAAAATCCAATTTTAAAATTGCACCATCAATGACATACATATATTTATTTTATTTGCTTTTTATTATTTTATACTATTTTTTGGAAAGCAGTTGTCATATTTTTCAAAACGATATATCAAACTTTTAAATTGGTTATGTAATTCCGAAGATATTTGCAGGCATTGGCGTAACTAGACCATTCGGGATCATTATTTAAAGGTCGTAATTTTTGTTAAAATTTAAATCATGTGGTAATACAACACTAATGTTTGCTTAGGGTCAGTAACGCTTTAAAAGCTTAATATAAATCGTGTGGTAATACAACACTAATGTTTCCTTAGGGCTAGCAACGCGGACCGGGTCAGATATTATGTTATTAATTGCTTTCGAGAAACTTAGAAATAAATGTAAAAGCGCATAGGTATATAGGTTTGTCATTCCGTGTAAAATTTCTCCAATATTCATTTCCGGTCCCATAAGGTACATATTTTCTGAAAGCTTATGAATAGGGGAGTCGATTAAGCATTATCCGTCTGTCCGTGTATATGTTGTAATCTACTTTTTAAACAACCAAGATCAAAGATGCCGAAGCAATTTTTTATATCCAACAATATGAATATTAAATGAAATTGTTTGACTATGTAGTAGAATACAGTAACTATGTAAAAATTAAAAATCAAAAATTCCATCGGAAATAATAAAGAAAATGACGTATTACATAAAATCTAAAATCTAGGTTTAGCTACTAAGTGATATTTATGCCTACGTATGTATATGACTGTGAAGGGTATTATCAGATTCGGCACGGCCGAATATAGCGCTCTTACTTGTTATATGCATTAGAGCGACTCAAAAAAAAGTGCTCGATGTACTCTTTTAATTTTTTTAAGATGACATTTAAAATATTTCGGCTCCAGCTTTCACCTCTCGTGAGCTGGACCATTTTGAAAAAGGGTCTATTTTTGCATATTTTATTAATTTGATAATCTGTTCCCTACCAACATAAAAAAACTAAAGATTTGTTTTTGTTTTCAACGTATTTGTACGAATGAAATTTCGCTTGGGTTTTCTTTGGACATCGTTGAACAGGCAGTTAGTTTTTTTACAAATCACCTGTAAAGATGAACATAATTAATGAAAAAATTTAAAAATGTGATATAAACAGATAATATATGTATATAGTATTTGAAATTTAAAAAAAGTTAAGTAGTTATTTTTTAATAGAAGAGGTTTGTAACCGATTATGGCCCATAGGCTATGTCACTATTATCGTAATAAATAAATTGAAATTGAAAAGTTCAATATCAAAGGTACAAAATTACAAAAATATCAAAACTTTACTCTCTTTTACTCCTAACACGCTTTTCTGGTGGTTCTTCTGTATTTTGCTGCTTTTCACCTTTGTCTGATTAAATCCAAAACATTGATAATTTGAACGAAGCGCTTTTTTTAAACGCGTTTTTCTCAATAACTTCTTTTTGGCGCAGAGGTCCCTTTTCGTCGAGCAGGTCACATATATAAAATTTGAGCAAGGACGATTATGTCCTTTTTTTTAAGGATATTTTGTAAAAAATAACTTTTTCAATTTTTCTTTCGGGGTTGTATGTATTAAAAATGCCAAATTAACATATTTTAATCTTTAGTCGATTTAATTAAATACGGGTCTCAGCTTTTTTTTTAAATTCGTGCTAGTTCGCGTTTTGACAAAAATGCAATGGGGTGGTAACCCTTCTTTTTAAATAGGGCAATATGAGTATCGAATTTTTTCTTTTGCCCAGTACATCATGTTTGTATGTAAATAATTTAGATTTTTGCCAATTAGATGAGTTTTACACGGTGCCGTTTATGCAGATAAATTTTATGCACTTGCTAAGATAAATTGAAAAAAGTTAAAGCAGTTGCGAAATTATTTTTTAGTGTTTTTGTTTTTGCAAAGCATTTGCATTTCCGCAATTTCAAGAAGAGATCTACTGTTTTATTAGTCTATGTTTTCTAATGCTTTGATTTCTCGCACACCGGCTGTTATTTTGAATTTATAAATTTTTGTTATTTTCTGACATTGTTTGATGATTTTGTATACGAGATTTTGCTCTATAATTGTTGTTGATTTTTTTAAAGTTCATTCAACTTTAAAATATACATATTTTAAATGTGCACATTAATTCGGTGAATACTTATTTAAGTTTTTCTTAGGGCCATTATTACAAGTTGACGTTAATTAAAAGGCAGGATTTTTTTCGGACCAATAAATAGTTTAAAAAACATTATTATTATCCTAAATTATTATTATCCTATGTTTTATTTTTATAGTCTATTTTATTTGAAATTTATTGATTCTTGTTGTATGTATTTTAAAATTTATTTATTGTAGTTTTGAGTAATTGTTTTGAATTGTATTTAACCCTGACATTGTGGAATATTTGTTTTTATTGTTTATTTTGTTTTTCATTCTAATGTTATTCGTTATTTTTATATAAGTTATTTGGCATTCAGCTAAATACAATGTCAGTATGAATAGGTAGTCAAAGGGGAGGCAATAATGAGTTAGTTACAATACAAAGCTTATAATGTTTAGTTAAATATTACAAAATAAAATAGAAACTTGCAAATATTTACTACATAAGAAGTGCAAAAGAAAATTTAGCTTGAAGCGCGTGATTTTTTTTCTTTTAAATTTAATCGTGATAGATGGCGCTGTAGTAAAATGTATTTGAAATCTATTTTAAAATAATTTTGTATAAAAAATTAAAATTTGTTTTAAACATTAAATTTTAATGTGAACCATTTTTTATCTCGGCTTAAGTTCATTTGTTCTTTTTTTATTTAATTTTATAATTCAAATTAAATTAAATTGTAACCATTTTAGGAATATTCTTTCTAAAAATTATTTCCGATATTAGCCGAGTGGAATGCATTTTCGAAATCAGCTACGATTTCATCATCAGCACTCTTTATCGGTATACTACTATGTAACTTAAAATTCCTATTTATGTTACAATTGAATGAAATTTGAATTAGTGAATCTTAGTATTAATTTTCATATTTTGTTGAATATTTAATTTCACCTATCAAATGACAATTCATAATTCAACATGTTCATATTCTTCCTTTTTTATTCGTAATACATTTTTCGTTTTGAATATGAACATGTTGAATTATGAATTGTCATTTGATAGGTGAAATTAAATATTCAACAAAATATGAAAATTAATACTAAGATTCACTAATTCAAATTTCATTCAATTGTAACATAAATAGGAATTTTAAGTTACATAGTAGTATACCGATAAAGAGTGCTGATGATGAAATCGTAGCTGATTTCGAAAATGCATTCCACTCGGCTAATATCGGAAATAATTTTTAGAAAGAATATTCCTAAAATGGTTACAATTTAATTTAATTTGAATTATAAAATTAAATAAAAAAAGAACAAATGAACTTAAGCCGAGATAAAAAATGGTTCACATTAAAATTAATTTAATTATAAAATTAAATAAAAAAAGAACAAATGAACTTAAGCCGAGATAAAAAATGGTTCACATTAAAATTTAATATATAGAAAAAAGTTCGAATAAAATATAAATATATAATTATAACACACATGGCACGGTGTTAATGACATTCAAGAATTCATTGTTCAGTGTCTATCACCTAGATGGACTTATATAAATGAAAATGTAAATACAACCTTGTTTTCAATAATTCCAGCCAAAGGATGGATATTGAAAGCATAACGAAAAATGTATTACGAATAAAAAAGGAAGAATATGAACATGTTGAATTATGAATTGTCATTTGATAGGTGAAATTAAATATTCAACAAAATATGAAAATTAATACTAAGATTCACTAATTCAAATTTCATTCAATTGTAACATAAATAGGAATTTTAAGTTACATAGTAGTATACCGATAAAGAGTGCTGATGATGAAATCGTAGCTGATTTCGAAAATGCATTCCACTCGGCTAATATCGGAAATAATTTTTAGAAAGAATATTCCTAAAATGGTTACAATTTAATTTAATTTGAATTATAAAATTAAATAAAAAAAGAACAAATGAACTTAAGCCGAGATAAAAAATGGTTCACATTAAAATTTAATATATAGAAAAAAGTTCGAATAAAATATAAATATATAATTTGTTTTAAACTCATTTTAAATTTTATTAATGTACCCCTCAATATAAATTTTAAAATTTTTGGCACTTACGAAAAACTTACAGATTTTTTTTAGCGCGATTCAGATAGCTGAATATATAAAGTTTTTAAATTTTAAATGGTCATATCTAAATGCATATAATTAAATAATCTATATCTATATATATAAAAGTGAAACTCTGTGTGTGTGTGTGTTAGCTATAGACTCCGAAACTGTAAAACCGATCGGACTCAAACTTTTGCAAGTTGTTGGACACATACCAGGGAGTGTTTATGGGTGGAAAAAAGTGGGCTAGGCCACTCCCACAAAAAATTAGTTATCAGTTTTAGCTACTTGCACTTGACCGATTTTTCTGAAACTTTGCGCACATATCGAGCTGTCATGACTAAATAATTTCGTTATAAGAAAAGTGGGCGGGGCCACGCCCCTAAAAAAGTTTTAATTTTGAGGTTCTTGCACTGGACCGATTTTTCTGAAACCTTGCACACATACTAAGCTGTCATAACCATATAATTTCGTGATTAGAAAAGTGGGCAGGGCCACGCCCATAAAAAAAGGTTATAATTTTGAGGTACTTGCACCAGACCGATTTTTCTAAAACTTTGCACACATATTGAGCTGTCATGACTAAATAATTTCGTGATCCGAAAAGTGGGCAGGGCCACGCCCATAAAAGCAATTATAATTTTTAGGAACTTGCACTGATCCGATATTTCTGAAACTTTGCACACATTTTGAACTGTTATGACTTTACAATTTCGTGATTAGAAAAGTGGGCAATGCCACGCCCACAAAAAAAATTATATTTTTTAGGTTTTTGCACTTGATATACAATTAAAATTTAGAATGCATTTCGATTCATTAAGGGGCGTAGCAACGCGCGCCGGGTTTGGCTAGTATGTATATAAAAGTGAAACTCTGTGTGTGTGTTAGCTATAGACTCCGAAACTGTAAAACCGATCGGACTCAAACTTAGGCAAGTTGTTGTACACATTCCAGGGAGTGTTGATGGGTGGCAAACAGTGGGCTGGGCCACTCCCACAAAAAATTAGTTATCATTTTCAGCTACTTGCACTTGACCGATTTTTCTGAAACTTTGAACACATATTGAGCTGTCTTGACTGTACAGTTTTGTGATTAGAAAAGTGGGCAATGCCACACCCATAAAAAAGTTATAATTTTTAGATTTTTGCACTTGATATTCAATTTAAATTCAGAATGCATTTTTATTCATTAAGGGGCGTAGCAACTCGCGCCGGGCTTTTCTAGTTATATATAAATGTTAACGAAGATTAAGTCATATTAAATAATTTTTGCTAATACATATGTATGTATTTGTATTTAGCTAGTTTAAAATACTAATAATGTACAACATTTTATTTAAAAGAAATTCGGAAAATTTAATTTTTCTCTCAATTCAGCCAGCAAAAAACAGAAAACATTTTAAAATTAGCAGTCAGCAAACAAACAGAAAACATTTATTGTAAAATCATTTATTGTCATCGTGATAATTAATTAATTTATGTTGCCATTATTTTAATAAACCTTCAGCATGATATTTATTAATTTGATTTTCAGATAAAAAGACAATATTTACTAGAAATTTGCACAAATTTCAAACCGTTGATTGGCCAACATTAAATACACACCCAAACACACGTACATTTATAACAAAAAATATATATCTCTGGTCGTGTTATGAAGAATTTGTGCAAAAATAGATTCACGCAAGCGTAAAAGGCTCATACAGACCACAATGAAGGAGATGGTCGGCGGATGTTGTGTATGTTCAGATGAGCGCGGTTGGCCAGAAAATCCGCTCGTTTATTGTGATGGCCAAAATTGTACTGTGGCTGTGCATCAAGCCTGCTATGGCATCGTAACCGTGCCAACAGGTCCCTGGTTTTGTCGTAAATGTGAAAGTCAAGAACGTTCAACGCGGGTACGTTGCGAACTGTGTCCCTCAAGAGATGGAGCCCTGAAAAAGACTGATAATCAGGGCTGGGCTCATGTAGTGTGTGCTTTGTATATACCTGAAGTAAGATTTGGTAATGTTACTACTATGGAGCCAATAATATTGCAATTGATACCTCAAGAGAGGTACGGCAAGAGTAAGTTAAAGTTTAAAAAATATTATAAAAATTTATCAAATTATTAAAGGGGTATTTCTCATTGTTTGTTGTTGTTTTAGATTGTTATATATGTCAGGAATTGGGTAAACCGCATAGAGCGACTGTGGGCGCTTGTATGCAGTGCAACAAATCTAATTGCAAACAACAATTCCATGTGACTTGTGCACAAAGTTTGGGCTTATTATGTGAAGAGGCTGGCAATTATTTGGATAACGTTAAATATTGCGGATATTGTCAACATCACTACAGCAAATTGAAGAAGGGAGGAAATGTCAAGACCATACCACCCTACAAACCCATAGCCCACGACACATCTTCTGATTCAGGATCTTCGCCTGAAAAGGAAATGGATTCGAACATAAATACTATGGCATCCTCCACATCAGCCACTAGCATTAAAATTACCACCAACCTAACGTCATCATCTTCATCGTCTTCGAAACAACGAAAATCTTCGAATGCGACCAAACAGTCTTCATCTTCCTCTAATTCTAATATACTGGCAGGCAATATTTCCTCCTCATCATCCTCTGTACATAATCTCAGCAATACAATAGCGTCAGGTTTGGCAGGAACATCTGCAACAAATCCTTACCACAAACCAACCAACCCGGCTCAATCATCTTCTGCAGCTTATAGTGCTAGTAATTCGTTACCAGCCACTGGTGCAGGCACCAATACGTCGTCGGTATCCAATCTGAAGTCATCAACGGGTAATTCTTCGAGTAGTTACAAGGACGGCAAAGATGGTAAACATAGTAAAAATATAAATAAAATATCTAGTTCTAGCAAGGATAAAGATAAAGATACCTATACCTCATTTTCATCGCGGGATTCGCGTGATAAATCCTCTAAATCCAAAAATAAGGATTCTAATTCCATTAACAACTCGAATTCGAATTCACAACTCAACTCTGGTTTAGCAGCAACGATTTCGTCATCATCTCTATCGGCCTCAAATCCTTTTCCAGCTGATCACTCTTCGGGAGCACAAAATCTCTCCACCAGCCACAGTTCGAATAGCATGCCATTTTCGCAATCCAATTCTTCGGCAAACCTACACAGTAGCATATCTTCTTCGAATACAGCAAAAGAGTCCGGGAAAAATCCCTTTTCTATGTCAACAAATCAATCGCAATCCTCAAGTTTTCTTAGTGAATTGCACTCAGATGGCACAAATCTAACACCCACGCCCATGGATATAATATCGACTGGCAATAATTCCAATACAAGCAACAATTTGCCTACAAATTTTAGTAAAAACTCCAATAATCCGCAATCTTCGTTGGCTGGTAATAATCACAATAACAACAGTAATTCTAGTGCAAATTTCCTTGTAAATCAAACATCAAACTCATCTTCATCGTCATTTGTTAAAAAACGCAAAAATGAGGCCAAATTAAGTGTTACCGATGAAGTGCATAGGTAAGGATTGAGGGAAAACTTTAATTTTATGTTGTTTTAATATTTATAATTTATTTATTTATTTTTTCTTTGTTTTTAGTAGTCCTTTTCGCGATATTATTAAAGATGTAACAGTGACTTTGACGCCTTTAACAGATTTTGAAAAAGAAATAGAGAAAAGTTCAAAAAAGGTAAGTGGTTTTTAGATTTTCTAATAAAAAATAAAAAAAAACGCTTAAATAACTAATATCTTGTCAGAACACTTATTCATCTAACTGGATGCAAAAATATTCGATATTTTGTACAAAAAAGTTTCTTAAATTTGTATAAATTTTTAAGGATCTATTTATTTATTTAGTTATGTAAATGTCTATAAAAATAATTGAACTCTCCCAAATAACTGAAGATCTTAAAATTTTTTACTTACAATAAAAAAACCCTTAAATAAATAACCTTTTAGTTTTTAATCGAATTAAACTAGCCCGAAAAGTTTAGATATTTCGCACCTAAAAATTTTTTACTATAAAATTGAATGTGCGTCTTTTGAAAAAAATATTTTCCTAAAAAAACTCGCATAAATTTGACGATAATCTTAAACCCACGGTGCTGAGCATGGTCCCTTGCCTTGATTTTTTGCACCACCTAATAAATTAACCATGTATGAGCCCAAATGCAAAATTTACAATTTTTTGTTAAATTTAAATTCATGAATTATGCCGAATGAAAGTTTCTATAGACTCGACTACACTTTCCCTTACTGTGGCTATATTTTCGAGTAACCGACAAGGAAGACCAGTAATAGTCTTCCTATCCATCCATAATTAAACGTCTCACCTATGATTTGTTTGCTAAAAAGTGCGACCGAAAATTTGAAGTGTAATGGTGAATTGTTTTTGCAAAACCTTCAATATATTTGTAATGTGGTTAAACAATTGTTAAACGTTGTTCGTTTGTGTTCACATAAGCTTATCTAAAATAATTTTCTGTGTAGGCCTATATTCAGCATGCTGAATATAAAAATTGATTTCTTATGAGTGGGTTTAAGTATCATTCTATGAAACTATAAAATATTTTTTTTTTACTGTTATATATGGTGCCACCATGTCTTTTAGAGCAAAACAACTTTTCATTTTATAATTTTACAGAACGAGAATTCAGCTTGTTAAATATGTAAAACTTTTCATATTTAAAAAGTATAGATAAATTGAAATTTTATTCAGCTAAAAAAATATTTAAAATATTAAGAAATTTAATATTTTGTTTAAGACACTTTTGCTGAATGTAAAAAAGTACTTAAAGAAATTTAACTGTATTGTCGTGAATTTTTAATAATAAATGGATTAATTATTTAAGATCATATTCTGTTGGCTTAATAGGTAAAATATTAAACATGTTTGTGCTTCAAGCAATTAAAATATTAATAAACCCATAAAGTTTGAAAGATTATTATAAAACATTTTGTTTAGCTCTAGATAATTTTTGAAAATAAATCACCTTTTATTAAAAAGCAATTTCAACTTAAAATATTTGCTCAGTATACTATTTAGCTTGCTGAATAAAAAAAAATTATAAAAAAAAAAATCACTCAAAACTCTTATGTAACGTATTTTGTTTTTAGCAAAGTTTAATAATATTACAAATTGTTATTCAGCAAGCTTTATGTCAATAATATTACTTACTAGGATGTGCCCGCGACTTCGCCTTTACATTTATCGCGATCAAAAGTATTCTATGTGTTAATTCAGGTTGTTATCTACATCTAATTAACACATCCTGTCATGTTACCCCTTTTACGGTTAAGGAGGTGAGTGAATGTGGAAGAAGAAGAGAAACATTTGGTAAAGGAAAAACTAAGTCGTAATTCAGCTCTGGTCGGGTCAAGAGCTTGAGCGTCATTGCCATTATCTCTTAAGGGCAATCAGTTCGTCCTTTTTATCTGGCTTCGAGAGTTTTGCGTCTTACTCCCGCATTGGTTAATTGCGTGGCGTCGGCTAACTATATGAAGGTACAGTTACCCGGATTATCAATTGACCACATTTATGTAGGGAGTTGAATTCGGAAATTCGGACTTCCTATACGAAGGCATAGGTCCACATACTACTTGTCGAAATTAAAGCAATTTTATTATTCAAAATGTCTTTGTCAAGAAAACAACAACAATTTTTATTTACAAACATTATTAATTATATTTAATTTATTTATTTATTTATTTATTCAACGTAATATAAAGCCTCATTAGGCAGAATATTTTTAAAACACAAAAAAAATTCGTCACAACAATTGCACTCAGCTGTTTTCTTGACTGTAAATTAAAACATTCGATGGAAAGGGAATTTCAAAAGCAAGTTCGCATCAAGTTCTAAAAGTATGAGTTTATTAGTAAAAAAGTGTTATGTGTATTGAAACTTGATACACAAAACTTGATCGTGTAACCCCTGTGTAAAGGAGGCTCTGGAAAACATTTGGCAATTAAATAAAAAAAACATAATTGGTGGTGGCAGTTTTGTCTTTTGACAGCCAAATAATTGTCTAGTGCTAGTACACTAGAACCTCCATTGGAGTAACCCTAAACCTCAAAAAAAAAAGGGAAAACTCAGCTGATGAAAGGAAAATTATGCACGATATTAAATGTAAATAAAACAAAAAGTATTCAAATAATTTTCTAAATATTTTTTATTATGATAGAAGGATCTAGGACAATTATGTTATTTTTATTATAAAACAAAATATCGGCTAAATGCTCGCTACGGCTTTGGTGGCATACTTCTATCCGATGGTCCAATGGTTTCAATGACAATGTTGCTGTTCGATTGTTGGGCATGACGACGAGCCGCTCCTTTGCCAAACTATCGCAAACAACAGCAATGTTTTCCGCAGAAAGAACTTGGTGATCATGCACAAATGTTTTCACATTTCCAACAGACCCGAATTTATTAATTTATTCTTTCATTTAAAATAAAAGCCAAAAAAGGAAAATAAAATATGACAGTAATTACAACTTTACTTTAAACTAATTCAACAATCAAATTAACAATGGAAAACTATTAAATATTAATCATAAAATAATTAAATTTTTTAATGCTTTAATTTTGTTAAATCACCAGCCGTTACAATAAACTAAATATACAAGTAAAAAAAAACAAATTAAACAATTTACTACGATAAACGTTTACTGAGAGCGAAAAGTTTCTCAAGGTAGTAGGCAAATTTTTAAAATATCGAGCAATACGAGCTAGAAAAGTCACTTCAAAAGCATGACATGATATTCTAGGAATGATAATTTGAGGATTTCTTATTGATCGTGAAAAAATTAAAAACTTACAAATTTTTTTTAACACCATAAAGTAGATTCTGATTCCTAAAATCCAAAAATTGTTTAAATTAACAGCCAAGATGCTGGTTTACATATTCCGAAATATGCTGTCGCATATTAATGTTGTAAACAAAACAAACTATTATGTTAACAATTCGTTTAAGTTTAAAAAAATTTGCTAAACTTGTAACAGAAACAACCCGTAGCCCTCTCTCCCTCTCTCTCTCTAATATATTAATGTAAAAACACATTAGTAGAGTAATTTATTATCAATCATAACCAGAGTAATAATTATTCCTTTTTTCATAAAAGTCAGATGATAACAGTTATTTTTTGTTTTTTATTTTTTCGAGCAAGAATAAAAGTTATTTTTTGCTTTTTATTTTTCCGAGCAACAATTAAAGGTATTATTTGATTTTTATTATTTTTTTTTGAGCAAAAATAAAATGTATTTTCTAACGAAATGTACATGTTACAATAATTTATTTAATATTAAATATTTATTTTAATGTGCATAAAAATCCCCATGATGATCACATACATATGTACTTCTCTGGCTACGTAGACTGGCTTTTGTTGTGTATTCTGTACCTGCGACACAAGTTAGTGTACAGAGATCCTTTTCAGCCCTCAAACTGATTCTAGGAGTGTTGCGGAAGCTCTAATGATATGGTATACTTGAATCCGTTTTCCGACATTTACTTCTATATGCTTTTTTTGTTTTAAAATTTCAAAATAACTTATTTTCGGTTCCTGATTATAACACCTAAAATTCTAAACTTTTCAAATTATTATTATTTATTATATATATATTTATTTATATTAAAATTAAATATTTAAATTAAATATTAAAATTATATATTTGTTTATATTAAAATCATTATCAAATTGATTGGACACACCAAACATTAGAACTTTTGTTTTAGAAATATTAAAAAGGAGTAAAATAAAATTATTTAACCAGCTTCAAACGAAAATTTATATTATTTTCCAAAACATCGCGGCTGCACAATTCTCCTGATTGTGGACACAATTGGTCGATTATGCTGACCCAAAAAAGAATCACAAAGCTCACGAAATTCATTTTGATTTGACCGCCCATTTACGTAAAAAGCTTCAACAATCTTAATGTACTGGTTGAATTTGTCAAACTCTTAAACACAACAATATCAAATTAATTTGGGAAAAAAAATTTATTTTTTGTTCTTAATCGAGAAGCTAGAATTGCAGATGCCTCTTTACTACCTGAGGAAAAAATGAAAATTAGAGTGGAAATCAGCGTTCTCGAACTAGTAAAATAATGCAACAAGGTTCCAGTCAACACAAAAAAAGTTAAATTTTGTTTCCTTGTGTTACATCAAGAGGGTTTAAGAAATAAAAAAAAAATAAAACTAAATCCTAACTATAACGTGCCAAATTTTCATTTGACTTCAAAATTTGAGTTATCATTTGAGATATTAAACATAATTTTAAAATAATATTTATTTAAACTCTTTTTTTTTCTGGCCTAAGTTCATTTATCCTATTATTTTTGAAAATTCCAAAACATTTTTAATATTAAATTAAATTTTCTTAACTGATTGCAATTAATTTATTTTAAAAGTTTTTAAGGAAGTTTGATGTTATTTAAAATATTTTTATTTGAGTTTATTACAAATAGGTTCCAGTTAAAAATTTAAAATTATGTAGGTCAAATGACCCATTACTGGCTCGGAAGGCTCCCATCTTTTATCTAAATTCAAAATCACGCTTTTCACTGAACTGTTGTCAATGGTTGATATCTGCTAGATAATGTTGTTTTTAAGCTCTTAAACTCTTATGGGTATATTACTGTACTCTTTCGATTTCACAAAACCCCCACAAAAAATAGTCTAAAGGTGTCAAATCGCCAAACTACTATAATGCAATTTTTAAACTTTTCAAAAGGACTATTGAAACCACATATTTTTTTGGTCTAAATCATAAATTATCCAAGGCTTGAAAAACAGTGGAAGTCGTGTTTTTTGCTGATATCTCAGAAAGTTATGGGGCGATTATGCTGATCCAAAATAGAACATGCCAAATTTTGATTTGAACTAAATATGAAAATCAATTGTACCAAAGACACACTAAATTTTAGATCAGCCGGCTGAATTTCGAAAATACTGTACATTTACTGCTCATTTTATATTTACATTTAAATGAAAGTTATAAATGTACACAATTGTTTTAAAAGTAATCCACGCAACCCATTAAGTCTACCCATTAAACCATTATAAAAATACAATTTGTTTTGTAATATTTCTTTGATGCTGGATTTACTGAACAGGAAAAATGTGTACATAATAGCACAACTCTTTATTAAATGTTATCTCAGCAAAACTAATAACATGCGATTGTATTATGTGGCTTTAGCGCTAAAAAAAACTAACCAGACGACATCGCAAGTGGTGAAAATCATATTTATAACTTTCACCACCCATTGGGAATGCTGCAAAACTGTAACCCTGCCGTTTTTTTTTATGTGTCAACGTTTCGTTTTGTAAATACTGCGTTTAACAACATTGTAAGCCAAACAACACGATGACAATAATACAAATAATTTTGTATGTAGGTACATACATACATGTTGTAAATAACCTTGAAAGCAGAACAAATGTATTCAAGCATAATAATTGACGTTCTGTTTTATTATTACTTATTGTTCTTGTACTCGCTTGTGCTGTTGTTTTATTGCTGATATTCCCGCGAAATGTCCTTTTTTTAAGAAATTTATTTTATAGCTATGACACCTTAATTTAGTTTCATTTGAAAAAAAAAAAAAAAATGATGTTTATTGGTTTATGACAGCGTATTTGTAAAATTTATGGCATGATTCTGTTTTTTTTTTTGTTTGGCAACTCATTACAAAACGGCAGGATATCGTTTTTAACACGTGTTAGTTTTTGCTAAATGACAAAGCTAAAAAGTGTATTTTTTTCCTGAAATAAATAAGAATAAAGAAGAGGTAGGCTTTTCAACAAAAACTATAAATGTGGAGGAAAATACATACATATCTCTTACATAATTATTTATCTGCCTAGATGAATGTAAAAGCTTTAAATTTTGTAAAAAAAAAAAAAATAAGTTTTGTTAAAACCCCTTTTAGCTAGATAAATATAAAAAAGTGTGAGCACTATATTCGGCTGTGCCGAATTTTTTACACCCACCACCAGTTTTATGTACTTTTCTAACACAAAATTTACAATTTTGTTATTAACAGTAAACGCTACGGAATAATTTCTATATACTAAAGTATGTATCACTTTGTGTATCTTTGATTTTCTATTAAAATATTTTCATAAATTTAGAATCGTAAGTCTAATTTTGTCAGTTTTATTACGTTTTAAATTTTAAATATACCGAAAAGACACTGTGCGGTATAAATTTTCGTACATTTTGATCTATAACTGCTTTCGTAATGTAAAGATTTGAGTAATTTTCAGTTGAAGATATGTATAGAATTTTCATCGCTCTACGTCAATGCGTTTAGAGACAATCGCATTTTATTCGATGTTGGAAGGACATGGTTTTTTTGACCTACTATCACATTACGACCTATAAATCTTTTCCTAATATTCCGATTTAGCCCATTTTCAATACCTCTCTAAAGGTGTTTCTTGTAATGATAAATTGATTGCCTGTGTTTTGTCTTATAGGTAAACGGACGACTTTTATTGCGGCGATTAAATGTAACGCTACAACAACAACTAACTATAACTGTATTATATATCGTCGTTCTTAAATTATTATGTACTATGTGACACATAAAACCTATACATATAGAACACAATAATTTACGAACGACGATATAATAACATTATAAATTTATGAAAATATCAAATTTTCATATAAAAAACTTAAATAAAAAAATCTATTCCTTGTGTAGACATCGCATTAAGTGTACATATTAGACTCCTCCGTTAAAATTGGAAAGTTGATTATTAATCATAAATATTTTCCCCGACGATTACATTCCCAATTGACAAACCGATAGTCTGATTATGTATCTAATTCATCAGACTTACATTTTAATTGAGGCAATTCAATTAAGCCTATACCATAGAAAGACGACAGCGTTAATTTGCAATAGAATTTGCATAAATTTGAATTAGAATGCAAATTAGAATTTTGCTGTGACAGACGACAGTTTATGCATTTAGTAAATATGTAGCTGTTTGTTTGTCAACTAATTTTTTTACATTAACATCGAGACCAAATGGATAGAAGGCAAAAAGTACGAATAGCAGCTATGCTGTGGTGAAAAAAACCTATTTATTTGAAAGAAAGCTGAAATTACTTTTGCTAAAACTGCTTCATAATGTACGAATTCTAAATGCACTAGCAATCACAAATCTGAACATTTTGCTAAAACTTGGGATGGCAGAAGGACACTCTGAAATATGAGAAAGGGAATTGTGGAAATTTGTAGGTTTAATGGCATCTTTTCATGGAGATTATAATTCATATGTATGTAGGTACATATGTACATACATATGTGGTATTTTTTTAACACGTTGACTGCCATGTGCGCCACCGGTGGCACACACATTTTCTTTAACATGATGCCGCGTGTACCACCGGTGGTACACAGTGGTTCTAGTATTGTTTATGAAATATTTTATGGCCTGTTATTGATATTTATTTTTTTTCTTCAGTGGCTCCTCAATAAAAGTATAAAGTTTTACTATGCAAAAAATTTTTTGGGTATTACAGGTTTTTCTTTCTTTTTTTTTCTAAAAATATTTCATACATTTTTGAAGTTCATAACTTTGGAATATTTTATTTATTACTTTAATATAACATAAAAAAACTTTAAGATTCATAAATTCATAGAGATCAATAAAACAAATAACAATATTAACTTATATATATTATATATAACATTAATCTAATGGTTTTTGCTAAAACATTCCAAGCATAAAGCTGGCTTGCCATCACAATAGTCACAAAATGTAGACACCCTTTTAGCTTTTTTTATTGCAGCACTTCTTCCTTCATTTTTTTTTGATATCGCTATAACAGCTGACACAACGTTTTCTAGATTTCCTGTTATTTTTATCTCTTGTTTCGTATTCCTTCATGGTCAACAGCTAAAATTTCGCCAGGAACTCGAGCATTAACGTAGTTATTCTCAAGAATTTGAAGCAAATGGCTAACCTTACCAAGGCGATTGCTACCAATTTCAGAGTTGTCGGCAAAATGGATAAATTTTAAAAGTAGCTGAAATCGATTTCGGGACATTACTTGCGGAACAAAATTGTTTCTATAAAAAGGATTATTGCTCCAGTACAGCTAAATAGATGGATACTTTACTAATCCCATATACATTAGAATTCCAAAAAACTTTTTTATCTCCGCGATATTTGTATCACTCCATCTCTTAATGCGGGATCCACGAGTAATAATGGTTTTGGCTACGAACTGGTGGGCGTTCAAATTTGTTTGGAGTACTATTAATTCATACACTTCTTCCGTTACCATAAAATTAAAGATATCAATTGGTTTTGCTTGAGGTCCCACTTCGGATATACGTGGAGTACAGTGATCTAAGAAAAAGAACGTCTTTAGTGTCGTTCCAGTGACGGAAGTCCATACGTTAGATGGAATATGTTCATCAACAATAGGTTCGTCTTCCAATAATGTATTATTCGTATCGCTGGACTCAGTATCAGAAGGCATGTATTCACTCGAACTCGAACCTTCAAAATCAAGGTCGTTGTCATCAGATTCTTCGTTTTGGTTAATTTTGCCGTAAAATAGCTTAGGTGGAATACGTGAAATGTTATTTGCCATTATTCGTTTAACTCTTATGTCAATAAATGAAAGAAGGAACAAGCACTAAATGAAATAAGGGCAATACGCATGTGACCACCGGTGGTACACGTGGCACCACTATAAACAAAGCATTTATACGGTGCCATGTGATCCACCGGAGGACACTTGCTGTAATTACACACAAAGTAACACAAATCACACGTGACAACATCAGAACATTTAAAATAATTGTAACGATCACTTTAAAGCCATTTTTCGAAAAAAAATTTTTTCTAATAATTTTTTTTTTTATATGGTGGCAGTCAACGTGTTAAATGAGCACTTTTTGGGAGTGTGGCGTGCTTACGATGGACGATATCAGTATTAAGGAAAACTTTCGCCTAAATAGAAAGGACATTCCAAAAAATATGTAAAACAGTTCAAAATATCGAATCTACATACATATGTATTTTAATTTTACATTTTTGATTTTTTTAATTTTTTGAGTGATTGCCAACCGCGTTGCCATGTTGAAATTGCTAAATTCAGTATAAGTTAATATGATTAAGGGCCATTATTATAACTTACCGATAACTAAGTTAGGATGTTATCGGTTAGATAACTAGTTTTTCGTTATTACAACTTTACTTTAACCTAAAAGTGTCCGATAAGTTAAAGGGAAGATCCGTCTACCTTTAACTTTTAGCGTGAAGTTTTAAATTAACCATATAAGGGAATTCTTTACTATTTGCTTGTCGTGGCCACTATGGTTTAAAGAACTAATAAATTTGTTCAGCACTTGCTTTGTTGCTGATAGACTTTAAAATAAATACAATTTATTTTACAGGCAGGTTGTAATAACGAAAAATACTTAATGGCCAGTTTATTGCTCACGTTAATAAAAGTTACCTTTTATTAACATGAACTTTGTCGGCAAGTTGTAATAATGGCCCTTAGTGCATTTACGTGAAATCAAATATACATTGGGATGAGGATAATTCATAAGTTAATTTGAATTAAGACTTAATGCAAATTAACGCTGTCGTCTGTCTATGGTATTACTCAATTAGACAAAATAAATTCTATAAATATTTTTTTGTTCTATAAAGCTTGTGTTTATAGTTTTGTTTTAGAGAAATTAGGTATAAAAATGTATTTTATTTTTACAAAAATTAAAAAAAAAAAAAAACTAACAAATATATTGTACTAAACAAACCCGGCGCGCGTTGCTACGCCCCTTAATGAATCGAAATGCATTCTGAGTTTTAATTGAATATCAAGTGCAAAAACCTAAAAATTATAATTTTTTTGTGGGCGTGGCATTGCCCTCTTTTCTAATCACGAAATTGTAAAGTCGTAACAGCTCAATATGTGTGCAAAGTTTCAGAAGAATCGGACCAGTGCAAGTACCTCAAAATTATAATTGTTTTTATGGGCGTGGCCCTGCCCATTTTTTTAATCACGAAATTGTAAAGTCATAACAGATCAATATGTGTGCAAAGTTTCAGAATAATCGGTCCAGTGAAAGTACCTTAAAATTATACTTTTTTTATGGGCGTGGCACTTCCCACTTTTCTAATCACGAAATTATTTAGTCATGACAGCTCGATATGTGTGCAAAGTTTCAGAAAAGTCGGTCTGGTGCAAGTACCTCAAAATTATAACCTTTTTTTATGGGCGTGGCCCTGCCCACTTTTCTAATCACGAAATTATATGGTTGTGACAGCTTAGTATGTGAGCAAAGTTTCATAAAAATCGGTCCAGTGCAAGTACCTCAAAATTAAAACTATTTTAGGGGCGTGGCCCCGCCCACTTTTCTTATCACGAAATTATTTAGTCATGACAGCTCGATATGTGTGCAAAGTTTCAGAAAAATCTTTCAAGTGCAAGTAGCTAAAAATGATAACTAATTTTTATGGGCGTGGCCCCGCCCACTTTTTTCCACCCATAAACACTCCTTGGTATGTGTACAACAACTTACCAAAGTTTGAGCCCGATCGGTTTTACAGTTTCGGAGTCTATAGCTAACACACACACACACAGAGTTTCACTTTTATATATATAGATAGTATCCTTGCGAATCAATCGCTTAATTTATTAACTTTATTATTTTTTTTTGCTCATTTTCATCTAGTCTGAATTTTATAGGCAAACAATAGAAATTCATCACACCGTTTTAAAACAATTCGATTTAAGAACGAACTTTTTTTATCACATATTATTGGGTAATTTTTATCATACCTGAAAAAATTTTTTGCCCAAAAAATTAAAATTTTTTATTTTTAATTCATAAAAAATCCAAAACGGTAGAAAAGTGTCAAGTACTATTACTTTCACATAAAGTCGCATAACATATCAACAAAATGAGACATAAATCATGAAAATCGATGAACGCGTTTTGCTTTTATTTACAATCAGGTTAAGGTATCTCATTTTGAAATGAAGTAAAAACGTTAATTTAGTGTTACAAAACGCAGTGCCGTTGCACAGTAGTATTTAAGAAAATATTTTTTTCTTCATACAGTTATTTATAACTGCGAAACTGTTACTTATGTAGCAAAACGTTGTACACATGAACAGATAAAAGGAATTGTAATTCTTAATTTTTTTAAAATTTGTTTCAGCTTATTCGGACTAGTGATTCTCGAGTTATGACAAAGAAAAGAGCTTTAAACGTAACAAATTCCCTTATTCGATACTTATTAACTTCAAATTGATTTTAAAATTATTATTTGATGTTCCTTGACCAAACTAATGATCCAAAAGTTCTTCTTTTTGGGTCTACTTTCATAAACAATCTTCAGAATTAAGTCACGAATCAATCACCTGAAAAATGTTAAAAAAAACATCTTTCACCATTTACGTATAACAAAGATTTATTTTGTAATTTTATTGTATGATACGATAAATTTAATTTTACAAATCTACGATTTTTACAATTTCACTATGCACACATTATATGTATGTTATGGCAACTCATTTCAATTTTGTTTGAACAAAAATTCATATTTATTTAATTTTAAGTAGATAAATAAGGTACTCGTATGCAATCAGTTGATTGTTTTTTTTTATATACAATTTATCAGCAATACCAACTTCTTTTAAAAACTTATCTGCATATTTCAAACTTAATTTTATTTTTTTTTTATTTTTATTATACAATAAATAATTCGCCGTTTCAGTTGGTTTAAAACGTTTTACAAAATACAAAACCATGAATAAAAAGTTTTCGCTTTAAAGTTTTTTAAAAATTATTAAAATTAAAGAAGAAAATAAAATAATTGTGTGACATATGCCGGCAATGCTTGTGTTTTTTAATTGTTGTGTTTATTGCCGTGATGCATAACATACCTTATTGATATGCCTTGAATCTATTAAAGTTGAGAGTTTTCCAAAGAAAATTATTTTTCTCTCAAAAAGAAAGATGTCAAACTATGTACTATAAAAAGAGTTTCTGGACAAAAAATTGTTTCGAACCACATTGGTGAATTTTTTTTTTTATTTTCTCTGTGCGTAACATGTCATCGTCTGAATCATGTTTTAATGCTATTGAACTTTAATAAAAATATTTTTTATATATTTTGTCTCAAATTGTTCTAAGTTAATTAAAAAAAAAAACAAATAATTACAAAACTGAAAAGCACAATAAAATATTCTTTTAACGTTCTTACGAAAGTACCGTTAATTTGTTGTCATAATTTGCATAATGCACATTTTCTTTCATTCTTTTTCTTATATTTAATTTATTTTATAGGAATACATACATAAGTAGTTGTTGTTGTTGGTGTCTTGTCTCTGATATTTTTATTGCCGACATAATCACGTGTCTGGCAATGCAGCAGGCAACATGTTTATTTAATTTACTAACACACATAAACATGTTTACAAGGCACCTCATGCAATGTACACATCTTCATACATATTTATTTTTTTTTTGTTGGTTTTACTTATACATAAATATGTATTTCTTACCTCAATTGTTTATTTTAGATTTTTTATAAAAATCAACTTTAACAAAACGCCCTCCTTAAACATTTTGCTTTTTTTTATTTAGGCATTTTTTCATTTAATTTCGTATGGTGTTTAAGTCTTCTTCTTCAGTAATTGTTGTTTTGATATTATCAAATATCCACAATCCAAAAATTATTACCAGATTTAAGGGATAAATATATATTTTGACGTTTTTTTCTTATTATAAAAGAGTTATGTATATTTAATTAATTATTATCTCGTGTTAAATTTACGACAGTGAAAAATGAAAAACAGCATATTATGAACAAAAGTAAATAAATAAAATTAGGCTAAAGGAAATAGTTTTAAGTAGTACCTATCTACATACATACTTATGTATGTAAGTATGTTGTGTAAATGCTGTGCTTCTCTAAATAACAGCGAATGTATGTATGTACAAAAATCAATTCTTTGCGATTGCTTAAAACTGTCTAAACTTTTTATAATAGGCATGTGAATAAAAGTTATGAAAATGTTAGGAAATAATGATCATAACAAAGTGTTACTGACTTTAAAGGGGTGTACAAATAAAACTACTTACCTAAACATATGTAGTTTAATTATGTTAAACTAAAATTTAACTAGAGCATATAATATATATTCACACAGTGAAAAAGGGTATATATAGGTTTGTCATTCCGTGTGAAATTTCTACAATTTTAATTTCCGACCCCATAAAGTATATATTTTCTGAAAGCTTATGAATAGAGTCGATTAAGCTCTGTCAGTCTGTCCGTCTGTCCGTATATGTAAACAATTGTTATTGCATGACTACATGTTGTGAAGGGTATATAAGATTCAGCACGGCCGAATATATCACTCTTACTTGTTTCTTCCTGATCCAGTTTTTTTTTTCAATGTTCAAATCTATTTAATGGCTTTTAAAACAGTGTGAGGATAAACCTTTAGATCTATTGCTATTTTTTTAAAGTTCATATTGGATTTTTTTAAAAAGTTTTTTAAATATTTTTTTACGTAATTTTAAATTTTGACCGAAATAACAGTTGAAAATTAATGAATTAAGAAAGATAATATCTGACATATTTTTAAAAGCTAACGTTATTAGACCAAGGATAAGTGTTGGCTGGAATAGTGTGTATAAACTTTTTCTGACTCATTCAGTTTTTATATCGTAAAAATTATAACTCATTTTGTGAATTCACAAGGTGTTGTAAGTGTCGTATTGTCATAAATTTTAAAAAGTTTAAAAATTTTACAATAAACAATTATATATTATTATTAATTTTACAATTTTGGGCAATTAAGACAATACGACATGTAGAACTCCTTTTAAATAGACTTTATATTTTTTGAATACACTACTAACAGAAACTTGTTTATTATTTTAGTAATTAAAGAAAATTTAAGAAAAAAATAAATATTTCTTAATAATATATATTTTTTTTAATTTATTCGTGATATATTTTTTATAGATTTTTGTTATTACTGAATATGTACCTTTTTTGTGTTTTTTTTACGAATTCTTTATTATTTAAAATATATTTATCTGGCAGCTTTGCCAACAAGCAATAAAAAATCTTAAAATCACGTACATACATACATATGTAAGTATGCACCTTCAGCCGCCACACACACCATATCATTCGTACCGAATTTTTCCAGCCAAATCAAGCATTCAACCTAAAAGGCTAACGGACGGACAACTAACCATTTTAAATAGCCAACAATCATCCAGTCAACCTCTAACTATACAAATTATAACCTTTTTATTCTTTTAGGTAGTGTCTGTTATACCTTTTGTATTTATATACATATGGACGGACATATATATTTAAATTGCTACTTCTGCAGACGTTACCTTTTAACACAAATAACAAAAAAAAAAATATTCAAAGTTCTAAAAACAAAATTCCTTTTCTTCTTCTACGGCCCCATCAAGAAAAACTAATTTAAAGTTTTTATATATGTATGTCTGCTTCTTTGATAAGACAATTTTCTCTCTCTATCTCTCTCTCTCTCTCTCTCTCTCGACAAATAGTTATTTATGTTTGAAACCGAAAAAAATCGAAAATAATAATTTTACCTTTTTTTAAAATTAAATTATTTGGCAGCTTTTTTATATGTATAAAAAATGTTTGCCCTTCCCACTTTTTGCAGCCTTTTTTTATCATCCCTTATGTTGTTTTTTCTTTGTGTAGGCCATTCAAATGTCTGGTAATGTGTCTGGCTGGTTTTTGATTTGGTAAGATGGCTTGTTGCCATTATAATCCTGCTCTTACTCCTTGATTATTTTGCTTTGTGTTTAGGTTAGCGTTTAAATGTTTTTATTTGACTCTCAGTTAGGTTTGTTATTAATTACGTTCGTTGTTATAAAACTTGCAAAATTTTCATAAATTTTAAGAAATTAGTGTTGCCAAAATTTCTTTTTGACAAATACGCTTTTTTTTAGAAATGACAAGAGCGGCGAAAATTAACACCTAGATGAGAAAACTTAAAAAGTGACAAATTGTTCCATAAGCCAACACACAAATTATTTTCACAAAAAACATTTTGAACGGTCATTTAAAAAGTATGTAGATCATAGAATTATTAATTTAAAGTAGAAATAAAGAAACAGTTGTAAATTTCTTTAAAAACATCTATACTCAGAGTTGTAATGGAATCTAATTATAATAATATCAAAAAAAAAACTTTCTGTTTTTTTAATGAATTTATCATTTCTTTTAATTATGCCTATCTAACTATCAGTTTTCAGCTATTCTCTAATGTTCAACTACAATGCCATGATATATCTAAACGATTTAGTTTAACTCGGAATACAGAACAGAGCGTTTAGCTATTTATTAACTTTGTTTAATCAAACAAAATCTTTGCCCTTGTAATAATTAGTACTTTATTCGTTGTTGACATCATGTAGATGTCAAAAAGTCAGGTTTTATGTAATAAAAAAAACCCCCATTCAGGTTTGCAGTGGAAACATATTTAAGTAACGAATTGATTTGAAATCGAAATATAATGTGATATTAAATTTTTAAAGCTTTTCCAAGGCATATCCATAAGGTACTCGTATCCAATCAGCTGACTGTTTTTTTTATATACATTTTATAAGCGTTACCAAGTCATATTCATACAGGTGTATGCAACGGCGAATTGATACAACAAAGCAACTTTTTATGGGATTTTTTATGTCAAGGCCAATTCGTATAACAGGGATGGAATAGTTGTTTTTATACGTTTAATTCAATAAAATTTTATTAAAAAGGATATGTGTTTGTGACGCACATTATTAATAGTGCAAGAACAACAAATATACATAAATTTGGTATATTTATTTTTAACAAAACACAATTAAGTTAAATGTTCGATTCGGAATCCAAAATCTAATTTTTCATTCCTGCATTAATAAATGGAATCAAGGAGATTTCATCAAATTTAGACATTGTGTTTCCCCATCATCTGTGCTGATAATTTCACCTGTATGAATTCGCGTTACCAACTTTTTTTAAAAGTCATGCATGCATTTGTCAAACTTAATTTTTTAATTTAATTATACATAAAGTAATTCGCAGTTTCAGTTGGTTTAAAAAGTTTTAAAAAATACAAAACCATTAGTAAAAAGTTTTCGCTTTAAAGTTTTTTCAAAATTATTCAAATTTAAGAAGAAAATGTTTGACATATGCCGGCATATATACAAAAACAAAATACGTGTGTTTTTTATTGTTGTGTTTGTTGCCGCGTTGCATATACCTTATCGATATGCCTTGAGCTTTTCAATCGTTTTTATTCCAGTTTTTGTTTTAATTCTTCATAATATTCGTTACTTTTCATCTAAAAAAAATTTGTAAAAAAAAACTTAAACTCAAAATCGATAAAAATTTATCACGATTTGATTTGAAAACGAACTATTTATTTCCATTACATACATACATATCTGATTGATACACATTAGCTTATCGTTTTATCAAAGCCAAATAGCATATTATTCTTAATTTAACATAATTTTTTTTATTTTGTTTGGAATAATTTATTGCGTAATATGATTACTTCAGTTAATCACATGAAAACTCCCCCCTTCATGTTACACTCCAACACCATGGAAAACACAACAAAAATCACTTATCACTTGCTAACCCAACTCATTTTGCTTCTCCTTTTCCCTCTGATATAAACAAGTAATTGCATTGCAAAAACATACAACAATAAATAGGAGAATAATTATATAAATAAAGTGATGGATAATACACCTGGTTCATGGCAAATTGAGTGTAGTTGGGACGATTTTTATGTTGTCGATAAGATATACAAATATAAAATATTTCTCAGCAAATGCAAATAAGCGCTATTTGCTTTAGATTTAGCGTTTTTTACAACCTTTAAAACGCGTATGTGTGGAAAGCTTTTAAACCAAATTTGAATTAATTAACATAAGTCGCTAAAGCTTTGAGTGCTCTTTGATATTAAAGATTTATAAAAGACTAGACCTGGTACGTGCTCCGCTACGTATAAAGTGAAATAATAAAAAAATTTAATTGAAACATCAAACTCATTTATTAAAAAATATTTTATTAATTGCTAGCTATTTTCAAACTTCCGCTCGTCCTATTTACAGATAACTTAAATTGAAAATAAGTACCAAAATTATTTTTTTTACCCATTTTATCACCTTAGAACACCAAATATCAAAAAAGTGCCATAAGCCTTCCAGGATCTTTTTGAATTTTTGTGCTACATGCATTAGGTCCGAAGGTACAATATTACCGATTTTACCCGTTTTTAGCCCTTTTCCCCCTAAATTCCAAAATTTCAAAAAAGTACAAAAATTCATTATAGATTGTTTTAAGGAGAGAAAAACTACGTTTTTACTTTTTTCCTATTGCTATCCCTCTCAAAGATAAATGCTGCTCAAAAAAGTGCCAAAATTCAGTTTTTACCCGTTTTATTTCCTTAAAAATTAAAAATTTCCCAAAAGTACCAGACACCTATTAAATTATTTTTAACAGGCTCTCTGGTCCTTTCTGAATTTTTGTTAAGCCCGGAGATACTGAGTTACCGATTTTACCCTTTTTTTACCCGTAAACCGCTCGACGGATTTTGTGCAAACTTCACATAAACTATCTACTAAATAGTGCGAACAAAGCCTTAACATGAGCCCGTTCTTAAGTTATAAAATTACAACGAAAAGTGGCATTGATTTTTATATATGTACATATATAGATTGAAGTTAAACGTAAAAATTTACAGATATTGACGCTTAATTGGCAACGGCTAGAAATGCAATCCTATAGCCATTACGTGCTTAAATCTTAAGCGTGCTTACCACTTTTATGGAAAAATTCTTTATATTAAGGCATGTTCCATTATATATTTTCCTCTTTTGGTGTTTAAGCTTAAGCTTAACTAAAAATTATACACCGACTATTTTACTCAGTAATAACTCAAACGACTTTTCAAATAAAAATATTATATTATTTTTTCCTAAGTTCTATAAATAATAAATTTGATTTAACATTTAAATGCTTTAAATTCAGAATTATTTTTTATGCGTTTTTCTGATGTTTTGCAAATATATCTTAGGAGGTAATATGGAGTTCTCTGTTATATTTAGTCTTAGACTTGAAAACATCTTTGGCACACTCAACCATAACGCTATATATAGTATTTAAAAATCTATTTGCCGTATTCATACAAATATTTAAAGTTTATTAAAGGCTTATTTGAGAGATGCTATACAGAAATTTGTCAAATAAGCCCTCAATAATCTTTTATTATGATAGTGTACCTATTACTTTGTAAATAAAATTGTAAATAAAATTTTTTTTTTTTAATTTTGATGTCGATCTGGAAAAAAACACCCCATTTTAGAATTTTTGTGTCCTTTCTATTTTCCCGTTTGTCATCCTTTCTGTAATTCTATCGAAATGTTCAGTTCTTGCAATCCAACTTTTGTTGTGGTTATAAAATTTCTATTGTAACAATCATAATTTCTTAGTGCTAACTACATATGTATTTATATTTCGAAACGAAATTTAGTTGATACAAATGTAAAATTATACTATCACAACTAAACTATGCGATTGGCAACAATTGTGATACTAACAACAGATATTGTTTTCTTTGTATAACTGGGTTATAATTTCTAATAGAAAATAAAAAAAAAAAATCAGCCAAATTACAATATTTTACTGATTTTATTGGTATTGGAATATGAATCTTAATAATTTGCACCAACTTTTATTAAAGTATATCTTTGAATGGAATTGATTAAACATTTTTGTTGGGAGCAATTTCGTGGTCCGAGACAGCTTATATCTAATAAAATCTTGAATATTAATAATATTAACAGTCCATCAATTTAAAAATAAGAGCCCACTTTTGCTTAATATACAGGATAACCCAAAATTGATTACTGTATTGTTAATGGCTTGGATATACCATTAGTTTTTGGTGATTTTCAATGGAACGCTAAATTTTTGATGTGGCTTCTGAAATTTCGGATACCACCAGCCCCCCCTACCACCAATTTAAATCTCAAAGCTATGTAATTTCAGCTTTAAAAAGGTATTCATTGCATGTCGTTGTTAATGAATTGTTTTAAAGTAAGGTAAAATTCTATATTTTTGATTCAGTTTCATAACTTGTGATATACATACATACATAAATATGTGTATTAATGTAAAAGTTTTTAATAATTTGAATTAGTTTTTCGCACCAGTAAAAATGGCATCACTGTTACCTGCATTATTTTAAAAACTACAAATTAAAGTAATGTATAGTTAAGTAATCATAAATTAATTGCTTACTGTCATTTATATAAAATATAAAGTTTTCCCTCTCTAGGATTAATATAACACTATATTTAGCAATGTCTATAAAACAAACCGGAAATTACATTTATGTATAAAAAAAGGACAACAAAATGCAATGTACATATATTTTTTATTAATAACAATTCATACTTCATATGGTATTAGATCAAAACAGCAACAACTACATACAAATTTTAGTCGTAAAAGCAGCAGCAAAATAGCAATAATAGCTAGCTACAGCAGCAACAGCAATAATAGTGACAACAGTATTTGTAATAATAACAACAATAATAACAAAACGTACAAATATAGAAGAGGCACCGAAAAGGGCACTGACATTGGTTATGTACACAAATATACAGACATACATATGTATGTATGTACAAAATGAGTTGTATTTCTTTGGCTGGTTGGATGGACTTGGTTTGTTTTTCTTCTAACACAATTGGAGTTTTTTTTCAGCCTGTGTTCTAATTTAGTGTTTATTTATTTTTTTATTGTTATTTTTGTTTCTCTTCCAACATTTTCTTTATATTTTACACATACATACATACAAGTTTTATTTTTTGTTTTTGTTATGTGTATGTAACTTCCTGTCGTAATCTTGATTTAAGTTAAACTATTTAGTAAAAGATAAGATTTAATTATTGACTTAAAATAAATAATATTTTTAAATACGAACTCTACCGAGTTAGTCACATTAATTTTAAGCTTGTTGTTGCTGCTTAATTTTTGGTGTCTCATGAATAAATCTTTACTCTTTCTTTTAATCATTGCTCTTTTTAATATTTGTGACTATTGCTCTCAATTATTGATATTGGCATTAGCGTTGCCGTTTTGATTATTTTTAATAAGATTTTATTGATTTTGCTTTCCTTGTATTGGTGATTATGTCGATATACATAGGTCCCTATTAATTATTATTATTTTTTTTAATAAGTACTACCTTTAAATCAAACAATTTTTACTGATAATTTCAGACATTAATTTAATTAACGTATAGGTAAATAAATCCAATCATTAAATCCAAGCTAAAACTTAACCCATTTCTATTGACTTTGACTGATTAACCATAATTTATAAGTAGAAGTTAGACCGTCGACTTGAATTTTAAAAGTATTGACTATAGTTAAATACGGTTAAATACTGTTTTGAAATAAAAAAAAAATTAGTTTAATTTTTTTATAAAAAATAAATTATTTTCCAAATCAAAGGTAATTCCCCTTCTATAAGAGAAAGCTTTGTTTTCAAATCATTCTCAAATGTTTGCAATTTCAATTTAATTTCAAATCATTCTCAATTTTTTTGCCGGATATACTATGTACATACAGTAGTGTTGAGAACATTAGCAATAAAAGGAAGTAACTTATAAGATAGTTTATGTTACAAATCGTCCAATATACAAAGAAGGCGTTCTACTTATATATGTAGAAATTTTAGATTGTCGAAAACATAAATGTCCTTTAAAATTTAGATTTTCTAACAACATTTTTTAACATTTTCTTAAAGTGTGCATAACAAAGCACTAGTGCTCTCGAAAATAAACTTTAGGTTTTATATTAAAAATAAAATATTTAATAAAAAAAGATTTTAAGTCGATTCGTTTTACAAAATCGATTTGCATTACATACCTGAATTTCTAAAATTTTAAAAATCAAACAATAAAACTTTTAATTACAGTTTCCTTAAACATTAAAAAACTTGTAGGTTAGTGTTACTTGTGGTTTTTATCTTCTGTACAGTAATGTATGTATACCCAAAAAACTTTATTACCAGAAGGCGCTTCTTGAATCTACAAATGCTCTAACAATCAGAAAAGCATTAAGAAAGCATGCATTTTATATGAGATATCTCTTGCGCACTGCTGTAAAAGGAAGCAGCAAGCAATTGAGAAATAAAACAAAATCCTTATGGAACTGCTTAAAAAATAATCAGTACAGAAGGCAACTTTGTGGCGCTTTCGTATTCTAACAATGTATGCGAAGGTATGTTATTCAAAAGAAGTTTTTTTTTTTTAACATATAACATATGTATATAGGTATAGACATATAATTGATAATATCGTTTATCATTATCATTTGTCCTGACATTTTGACAAATCTATCTGGCAACTATTTTTTTCATATTTTTCATTTGTATTTATTTTTAGTACATTTCTTACCACAACTGTACATAAGACTTTGTTGCTGTTATATTTTTATTTTCTATCCACAGTGTATAAGAATATAACAAAAAGTATTGAGGGAAAAAAATTGTGCCTACGTGCATATTGTAGAAACCGGCAATGTCTATGTTGAATCCGTGTGTTTTATTTGATTTGAAATTTTTGTTGTTTTGTTTTTCTTTATTGGCCATGCTTATGGGAAATGTGTGTAATAGTATATTGGTAGAGTAGAGAAAAGTAGAGGAAAGAAAAATATATGAGCAAAAATGTTATGTACTGTAGTTTGTGCTAGAGAGCTAGTATATGTAATCTAGAACACAAGAGATGTTTCTAAAATAGTATCCCCTTCTCTGATGAGAAACATTATAAGCAACCACCAATACTATATATTTTTTCTCAGCTAATTTTGCACAAGTTTCCAAAAGAGATAAGAAGTGCAATGTGCTTGATTTTGACGTTTTTAAAGAGTTCTAACTACAAGATCACATTTAAAATTTATTTAAAAAATATGTGTTTGTATTTACTTTTACAAAATAAAACATTATTAGTTAATGGATAATGGATAAATTATATATATTTTTAGTAAATTTATTATTATTTATTAAGCTATAAATTTTTTTTATATCCTTCACCTGTGGTGCACAAGGGTATATTGTCATTCCGTTTGTAATTTCTACAATTTTTATTTCCGACCCCATAAAGTATATATTTTCTGGGTATATGTATAAGTTTGTCTTTCGTTTTTAATTTCTACAAAACTCTTTTAAGAACCTATAAAGTATACACAATTTGAATGCTTATAGATAGAGGAATTAAGTTCATTTTATTGTCCGTGTGTATGTTGAAATCAACTTTTTAAAGTCCCTACGCTTACTTCAGACTCTTATATGATGTCAATTTTTAGACATGCTTTCAGGAATTTTGATATTGAAAATAACTTCTGTGGGCATGTTACAAGCTGAGATAAGAATAGAAACAGATTTTTCAGCTCCTGTGGATCTTCTTGAAACGTTTGTTAGGTGTATATAATATATGTACCTGTGGCAATATTTACAAAAAATCTTGGTTCCATAGACTTTCTTAAACGGTACAATATCAACAAAGGAGTAATAAATATTTGTTCAGAAGGTGCAATAAAAACTGTACAGGATATATGTATATTCATATTTCAAATCCACTCTTTTAACTTAAATTTTTTATCCCACTATAAATATTGTTTTTTGTTAATACTATATGAATATAAAGTGAAACAATTTGTTAACAAAAATGTTGTATTGATTTAGAAAATTAATTTGGTTCGTATAGTTTCTTTCTTTGTAAAATAACTCAAGATAATTTTTTTCAATAAAAAAATATTATTGTCTACCTCCTACTATGCAAGCAACTGTGTGAAGGGTATAGAAGATTCGGAACAGCCGAGTATAGCGCTTTTGTATGTTGCCATTTCAAAATATCAAACTCTGTTAATTATACTTGTATTCTCTCAGGTTTGTTTTGCCTCTTTCATTTAATGCAATATGTATGTATGTTTTCCGGTGCTGCCAGGGGGTGAGATGCTTGCTGATTATTGTGGCAATAAGAAAGAACTGCTTATGTGTATTTTTATATTTTTCAGAAAAGCACTTTTAAATTTCAGACAATTAAAATTTTAATTAAGTTTTGATTTTAGTGTTTACACATATTAAATTAAGCTTACTCAATTAACCCTTGGCAACTGAATAATTTTTATACTTATCTATAAAGCCTGTATTTATCATTATTTATTAAATTCAAAAAACAAATTCTATAGATTTCTTTTATAAATTTTAGGGTGCCCGGTGGACAAGTCAGTAGTGTGCTGGTCTAGGGGTTGCGGGTTCGATTCCCGCCAGAGACTCTGGACTGGTCTGCTTCTCTTTCTTTTCGATTCTATCAGGTATCTCTAAGGAATCAATACGTTGGACCCTAGTGACCTAAAAAACAGCTGCCTATTCTACCTAACCTACCTAATTCAATTTAATCAATTTAAGAATTAAGTAAAAAAAATATTTTTAGAGTAAAAACATATCACAGATGGCAACACTGATAACAACTTAGTTTTAGGTTAATAAACGGCTAGTAGTGGGCTTGTTGTTATTTCTACTTATAATGTTTGTTGTTGTTGCTGCTGCTTTTCGTTTACCTTAAAATATGTGCGTTTGTGTGTGTGTGCGAGAGATTATGTGGAAAAAAGAAGAGCATAAAAAAGCATATCTGAGTATGTATGAGTGCATTGTAGTGATATTTTTCTATGCCTGTGTAGAATTAACAAACCATCCAACCAACGAATACTTAATATGACAGTCAGTCGTTTAGCCACAGACGCAGCATTAAAACGTTGAATTTTATTTAATACGCGAGCTTGTCACTAAATATTATTTGTTTTTATTATTTTTTTTATTCACAAAACAAAAACAATTTTTGTTTAAAAACTCGTGTTTTTGTTTTACTCAACTATAATTTGTTTGATCTCTTTGCCGTTATTATTGTCGGTTTTGTTTTAACAAAAAAAAAAAAATAAAAAATTGTTTTAAATGTTGGCTGTGATTTTTAAAGTTTTCTTTTTAAAGTGATTTTCGTGTTTGTACTGCTGCAGCCACTAAAATTTCTGACGTTTTATGTTGGATTCTTCTTTGTCGTCACCGTCATCACAAACATGAACTCAACGTCAATTGTCTCAATTTTGTATTTTTATCGAATTTTATGTTTTTTGAGTGTTTAAAAGTTATTATTGTTGTTGTCTTTGGTGGATAGCTTTATGCTCGCTCCAAAATTTTTTAAAGGCCATTGAATTGTTATATTGTGTTCTTTTTATATTTAAACGTCGAATATCAACGTCGCCAACTTGGTATAAAAACAAAATACAAAAGTGAAGGAAAAAGATTATGTTGTATGTACAACAACAACAACAACAACAACAACAACAACATTAACATTTAGTAGACCAGACACACAGATTTTTCTTTAAAATGCTCTTACCAATATAATACATACAACAAAAATAAATAAAATAAAATACATGTGTATGTACATACATAATAATGGTAGTAAAGTGTAATGGTGGCAGTATATTGTACGATTAAAACAGTGTTGTCTATAAAAGTTATAAAAATATTAAGAGTACCTATAAGAAGAAAATTAGCTTGAAACCCCTACATTTTATATAAAAACTAAAAAAAATATAATAAAAAAAAATATCAAAATGAATCCACGTTTAAGTATATTTTTAAGAATTATATTGGTAGCTCTTACACTGTAATAAAAAAAAAACAAAGAGAGAAAGAGCATATCTACAGAAAAATATATGATAATAGAGGAAAACTAAATACAACTGTGATATTTTTTTAAATAAAAAAAAAAAATTAAAAAAAATTTAAGAAGAAGGATAATAAATCAAATTTCTCCTTCCACAATGATAATGATGGATACCACGTTGCATCCATCCAATTGTAAAAAGGCGAATGTAGTGACAGGTATAACAGCCATGGATACTACACCGCCACATAATGAAAACGACCAACTGGCACCACCATCACAACACTCGCAAACTTCCGGCACAACCATAGAGGCTGCCTTTACGGTTGTCGCAATGGAATCGAATAATAATATCGAAATTATGGAATACAAAGAGGGCCGTAAGCACAAGAAAAAGAAGCGTGAAAAACGCGAAAAAGAAAAAAAGAATCGGGAACATCGACATGGTAGAGAGCATCGTGATAAGGAGAAAGATCGTGGCGAACGTGATCATCATCACGAACATCAGCATTCGCATAATATAACATCTGCCTCTTCATCGCCATCTTCACTATCGACCATATCTGCCTCAGCTTCACCTGCCTCGTGTTCCTCCTCGTCGGCGGGAATATGTGTTACGGGTGCAACCGCCACAGCGTATCCTCATAATTTGAAAATACGTTTCCTACTATCTGGGGTAAATATATATTTCGTTTTATATATTTCGTTTTTGATTTATTTAGTTAAAAATCTTATACGATATCAACTAGGTTAGTGGACTGAGACAGAATTCTATCATCTAAACTGAGACGTCTAATATACCAGAGAAAATGGTTTAGCTTGTGATAACTAGAATTGTTGTCAGTTGTATATGGTTGCTTCTAAAGCATTTAGTACATATCCAACACTAACTAACGTTTCTTGCAATAGATAGAGTTGTGACTACAGAAGAAAAATTCAATTACATCAACTAAGTTATTGTCTAAAAATTTAATTGGCAGAAGAAATATCTTTTTGGTATTTAGCTTTGTTTATACTCTATTAAGATTAATTTGGACTATATGATTTTTTATTACGTTCAATATTTTCCCTGCATTTCTAATTCTTCCTTGTTTTAAGGGAAATTTTATCAAACATTACACACTTTCCTTTGGAAAACAACTTCCTTTGCAACTTGATTTATATTTATTCGACTGATTCGTTATAGAGGGTAGAATGCACATTTTCAATTAAAAAAAGTGTTTACGATCGTTGTGATTTTTTTTCTTCTGATTTTAAAGAAGACATATTCCTATTAAGTATGGAAAAACATGTCATCAAATGGCCTCCACGGCTTTGATGACGGGCCATTTCTTCCATGACTTTTTCAAAGAGCTATAGTTGTATCTCACCGATGATGCATCAGATCTTAAATTTGAGCTCATGAATTGTTTCTGGCTTAAATACAAAACTTCACAAAAAAAGAATCTCACGGAGTTAAATTGCATGAACTTGGTGGCCAGTTGACAACAGAATTTCTGCGTAAAATTTGTTTTGGCAATCGTTGCTCCAATAAATTAACTGTTTCATGTGTGGTGTGGCAGGTGGCAACGTCTTGCTAAAACCACATGTCGTACAAAAACATGCTGCCCAGTTGAGGCCACATTCACTTGTCGTGTTCCTTTAAGGCTATAATACACGGCATGTTTTTTACATCTGATTTTAAAATTTGTGAGACATATGTAAATCTACATGTCTGACAAAATTTTACTTTTACGCTGACTGCTTTGCAGCAGCAGAGATTTCTGTCAACGACTGATGTCACATGTTTTGACAGAGGAAAATAGAGCGCACTCTAATTAAAATTTTGTCAGATGTACCAACACATGTTTTTTTACAGAAGTAATGTTTTAAAGGTAACACACGACATGTTTGTATTAGCAGTGGAGAATTTGACAAGTCAGATGTAAAAAACATGCCGTGTATTAGCTCCTTTAACGAACGCCTTTCACAGTTACTGCAATTTTGGTCTCATATTAAAGAAGGTAAGGCTAAATCAAGCCGCCTAAACAAAATCCGCACAGACAGTTGTTCGATGCGGGTGCTAATGAATTGCGTGACGATTTTCTGGACGCAAATTTGACAATTTCGTGTATTCACCACCAATTCAAATGAAAATGCGCTTCATCGGAGATGATTTTTTTCGAAAAATTTGCATGCTGACTTCACTTGAACGAATTACTGGCGCTTTTCTTAGTCTACTGCTTTGAGCTAAGTAAGCTGAATTTTGTATACATGAAGATGGAGGCCTTTTGTAAAAATTCGCTGCGTAGAGCTTACAATAATTTGTAGTTGTAAAGAACGATGCTTAATTGATGTTTTTGGGTTTTAGGCGACACTCTGGTTTACAACGGCAATGCTTTCAAGAGACCGACCGATACGTTGACGCACAGAAGTCTTACTGTCCATAGCCGACCCAGTTTCTTACAATTCTTTTACCACTCTCCGAATGATTGATTTTTTTCGACTGAAAATTCTTGGAAGTTTAGGAGTGGTCTTAGCTTTTAAAATTTTTGTAATAAATTTTCACAATTGTAACGCATTGTTTTACGTAAAGCTCTTCATTTTTAATAGTGGAAATCAAGGCATATTAATTTATCAGGTAATTGCAGTTTAGAGAGAATTTTTTTGTTTATATTTTTTATATTTGAAGTTTGACATTTGAAATAAATGAGAGAGGAGAGAACCTTGGGAGAGAAAATCTATAAATATAGATATAGAAAAAAAAATAATCAGCTCGCGAAACAAGAGTACCTGATGAATAAATGTGCTTTGAGTGGGAATAAACTTATGTATGTGATAGCTGCCAAATTTCAGAGTTGCCACCTGCACAAAAAAAATTCAACTAAATTTAAAAATTACATTCTTACTGAGTCACTCTTTGTTATATTTAGGGCACTTGACAAACTCAACTTACAATCAATTCTTTCAAATATTGACTAGTATATTTGTGCTTTACTTTAGGAATTAAAAACATAAATTACTCTTGTACGAGTGCTGAAATGTAAATAATTTCTTTGAAGCAGCTAATCAATTTTTACCTCGATTTTCTGTGTCAATATAAATAGATCTATTTGATTTGTTGATCTTATTTTTTGAGGCAATACAACTCTAAATACAACTACGATGTCTACATTTTTGTAAAGTTAATATGTAGATTTGCTGACTTAAGCTGGGGGCAAATTAAGACATACGATCGTAATTTTTGAATACTTATTATAATCTCTGTACCAAAATTACGATCGTGTTCTTATATTGCGATTTGTCTCTAGTTTAATTTTACATATAACTTTTGCCAAACACGCTACCGCAAAATGCAGGTTTTATGAAGCATTTATGTGTTATATTTGGATGTGACATTAGCCATCGTAAACTAACCGAGTTTATGTGTAAATGTACCAGTGAAATTGACAACTTTGACGGACATACTTACATATGGGTCGTAAAATAGGCCATTCGGATATAAAATACATTTCATGCGAAACAAGGTTTAGAATGAACTTTATCCACAACATAATTTTCTTTGATATCCATTAAATCCGAAACTGCCATTTAACGCATGTGACAAACTCCTTGCTTTCCCCCTATTTGCTTTTCGTATAGAAATTCTAATAAGAATGTTTTTTATTTCCATCGCAATCGACTGTTGTAGTTTGTCTGAAATTGTGTGGGTAGAAGACTTTATTATTTATATTTTGGCTCTAGTTCATTTTCATAATAAATTTCTCATTTTTATATGAAGAAATCAATTTTTTATCTGTGATAATGAAAGAATATACTGGAAAATTAAGTTTTAATCCCGACACCAGCCGAGTGGAAACCAGCTACGGTTTCATCATCAGCACTCTTTGATCGGAATGTCTTAAGGCTGTGGCACAATGAATCCGTCGTCCGTCAAACTGCAACTTTTTCGACTGACAACTAAGTTAAAATACATGTTTTCTTATTAGTGTTGTCACATTCAGTACGTCTCCGTCAACGCATAGTACGAAAGTTGACCAACTTTTAACTTTTGACGTACGTCAAGTATTTTGACAACTACCATATGGTTGTGCGCAAAAAGCGAAGTCAACCGGCTTTACAGCAGCCGCCGTATTTTTGTGTGATGCATGAGCCGCCACAGAAGCATGCAGTTTTTTCGGTTCAAAACTTTTTTTTATATATAGATTGTATGAATTTGAAGCTAAATTGACATTTTCTTAAACAAATATTATTTTGTTTCATTAATTTTTTGTTATTGTACAGATAAATAAAAAAAAATTATATAAATATTATCGGCCTTCAGCCGCCGCTGTTTGTTTTTGATTAGTCGCAGCAGTCGACAATTTAACTTGACTTCAGTTCAGTCAACACAAAGTACTGATTGTGCCAACCCCTCTCCGTCAATACGTTGATGTCAGTTGAAAAAGTTGAAGTTTGACGGACGACGGATTCATTGTGCAACAGCCTTTAGTATTGGATGTAAATATCATCTATTTAACTCGACAAGTTTATATGAAAATTGATTTTGTAAATTAAACTTCACATACAAATTCATATTTTTTGTCGTAGCGAGTGAGAACGAAATTTACCAAACTAGAGCTTTTCCCCTTTTTTGTTATTTGTTATTGGATAGTTAATAAGAGTGAAATCTTTTTTCAAAAAAGATCTAATGACCTGAAAGAATTCTCTGTCCTCATTTTTTTTTCACTTTTTTAAATACCATTGCTTGTCCTTGATATGGCCTTGATGGAGGAATGAATGACATGAAGTTTACAACACAATAATTTACACCGTAGTTAAGCTTCGTATTCCAAGAAAATAAATATGATTTTTTTTTATTGAAATTTCAATTGCGACCCCTGCTTCTCATGTTTGGTTTAATTTAATACTGCATCTGTCTATTGTCGATTTAATCTATATTTTCATGATTGAAATTATCAAATTTAACGCACGTTACTTTAAAAGTTTTTGTTTATTTACTACTAAGCTTTAGGGTTGCGCGTTTTCGACGAAATTTGATAACATTGCTCTAGTTTTGCATCTCTTCTTTAGGCTGCAATTCCCATAGAGATAACAATTTTAATTCCATTATTTTCGTGAATTAATGCAATCTGTAATGGTTTCACATGATTTAATTTTTGTTCGCTGACCATTTTTTGTATTGTATTTTAAAATTATGTGTGTTTTATGTATATGAGTAAGTTTAGGATTAGTTAGTTTGGATACAATTTAATCACCACCACCACCAACTTCAAAAACAAGGAATATATGTAGTGTGAATTTGTTTAAAACAGATGGCCAAACCGATTGTATTAAAAAACGGCAGGCAGATGTTGTGTTTGCCTCACTTGTTGTGGTAAAAATCAAATTGGAGTAGTTTCATTTTCAAGAGGTAGAAGAGAGTGATTTTTTTTTATTTTTAATACAATTTTTTAAAATTGTAATTAAGACAAGTTTTAAAAATTCAATCAAATTAATGCTCTTATACAACTGGGTACTTAATGACTCTTTTGTGCAAAATTTATAAACACATGTTGAATTCATCCGCCTACTTTTTGTGTAAAATTAATCTAAAATTCTAGTTTAAGGCCAGTATGCAGTAGGAATTTAGATTAGTCGACTTTCCTAAAAAAACAGGCTTTTGGTTTCTCCGTATAGCTGCTAAAAATTTTATAACTGTTTTGTTTATATTTTTGTTTTTAGATAACAAAATACACAAAATAGTAGAATTTTGGAAAATTATGCCCCGTTCTCAGCTTTGTAATTATAGGCTCGTTTTAGAACATTTTCCTAATATTTTTCAAAATTTGTGGCTGTAGCGCTCGAATTTCGGCAACAGTTGAACGATTGTCTTCGACTTGTTCACATATAAAGAGTGATTTTTTAGCTATTATCTCTTTGGCAACACTGGTTTAAACAGCTGACGCACGTTTCATGTTTTGTTTCACTGTCAAACATCTTCAGTTTGGTCTACAATTTAACCATGAATCGTCTGACAAACGAACAACGCTTGCAAGTTATTGAATTTTATTATCAAAATGCGTGCTCTCTTAAGAAAGTTTATTGCGCGCTTCTTATCGAAAAATTGTGTTCAGCGACGAAGCTCATTTTTGGCTCAATGGGTACGTTAATAAGCAGAATTGTCGATTTTGGAGTGAAGATCAGCCAGAAGCATTGCAAGAGCTACCAATGCATCCAGAAAAAGTCACAGTTTGGTGCGGTTTATAGGCTGGTGGCATCATTGGACCGTACTTCTTCAAAGATGATGCGAATCGTAATGTAACTTTTTTTTTGTCCAAGATGAGCTTGACTTGCATGACATGTGGTTTCAACAAGACGGTGCCACATGCCACACAGCACGCTTAACAGTGGACTTATTGAGAGACGAGTTCGGTGAACATTTTATTTCACGTTCGGGACCGGTCAATTGGCCGCCTAGATCGTGCGATTTAACGCCTTTAGACCATTTTTTGTGGGGCTATGTTAAAGCTTATGTCTATACACACATGCTCGCTTCAATTGACGCATTGGAAGACAACATTGAAGCATTTATTCATGAGATACCGGCCGAAGTGTTGGAAAGAGTATGCCAAAATTGGACTAAGCGGATGGACCATTTGAGGCGCAGTCACGGTCAACATTTGCATGAAATAATCTTCAAACATTAAATTATATAGACCGTACTATCGATTCAAATAAAGATTTCATAAATTTTTCTGAATTTTATGTGTTTTTTTTTAACTTACCTATAGCTCTTAAAAAAACACGCTTTACTTGCTCCTTCAAATAACCCTATTGAAAATATTCGGGTGCTGATGGTTACAGGACTTCTATCATTAATTTCGATTAAGTAAGTCCCAATGATATTTTCCAATTTTAAGGCCCCACTGTACACTCTAAAACACTTTTGCTGAAAATTAGGTCGATAATAGTAGGCAACACTTTACAAGCTATTGTCGACCTAAAATTACACAACTATTTCTTTTAAACATAGTGTTGATTTTTGAACATAATTTGTTTAATTTGGAACAAAAAATGTTTAAATTTTTTACACAAATTGTGTTTAATTTCTTCCCATTTTTGTTTAATTTTTAATATTTTTTCTTTTATAACAAATGCGTGAAATTTTTGTATTTTGTAAAATTACATTTATTAAAACAAAACATTATACACAAATAATATATAATAATATGAAGCTTTTTGCCTCTCATTTGCGAGGGATAAAATCTAAAAATAAAATCTCAAAAGTTTGCGATATATCCTTAGGATAACCAATGTTAAATATATAATAACAATAGCAAAGCAACTGCAAAACTAGACTAAGTATATTAAAATCCTTCGCCTTCGATGTAATCTCCTTTTCAAACCAAATATAAGCAGCGGACGACCTTTCTCTATGGATATTTCTAAAAGTACAAATGAAAAATTTAATTTAGAACAATTTTTTTTTAATTTAAATCAAGTATAAAAACGACGTTTACCAACTATAGGTATCCCAAAGTAACTATTTCTATATTGTCTTTAACCTCGTCCATCGTGGAGCCAAACTGTGGAATACAAAAAGGATATATATTTAAGAGTCTTATAAACTTAGGTTTAAGAAAATGCAGACATTACTTTATATTCTTTAAAGATGAGCGTAAAAAAATGGCAAAAGTTCAGCAAACATCTGATCTGATTATGAGAACGCAAATTATTTTTGCGGTCGAGGCCCATAGAAGAGTAATTCCGTGTGAAATGTACTGCGTAGTAATTATAATTGCTAAATATTTTTCGGCATTTTAAATACAAACACTTAAACACATTGTTTTTTTTTCTTTATGTGAGTACGAATGCAAATTATAAATTTTTAAACTTTGCAATTTCTTTTAAAAATTTTGCTCACAAACATTTTTTGATTTTATAACTTAACTTTATCTTATCACTATTTTATATATAATCAAAGCAGAGTATAAATACTACATAAAGAAACGAATAATTATAAACTTTAAATTACTTTAAACACAATAAATTTGTTTTAATCACTATCGAAAAATATGGCGTGCTTCTATTGAAGCGTTTACACTTTTATGCTTCTTCTTTCTTTTGTAGCTTTGTTTAAACATTTTTCTGCTGTTTTTAGACAGATATGCTTAATATTCAACATTTTGATGTTACTTAGGCATATACAGCTGACTTTGAAACACAATATGTTTAAAATTAAACACTTTTAACGGCATATTTGTTCTTTTGAGTAAAATTAGACAAATTATGTTTTTTTGCTACAAATAACCACAAAATCGATTTAATATTAGACATCACGAATTTTTTCAACAATAATTTACACACTATATGATCCTAAATTTGGTATAAAGTTTTAGAGTGTACATATGTACATCTAATGAGGTGCAAAGGGCGTTGATGGACGGCTTTTGGATTTTCGAAACGCTAAAAACTAAAGTTTTGCTTATTAAAGACCATGACTGACTATCAGATTTAGACGTTCGATATGTCAAAAATTGTATGTGTGTTCAGAAAGTGTGATAGTGTGGACAAAAAGTTCACATGTGTGACAGATTTATGGACAGATGTGTCCGATTTGATAATCTTTTGGAAATTTTCATAAAATAGTAGTTTCTGTGCGATCAGAGTTGCTTTTTGTATGCAAGTATGACAGTGTGCCATCCAATCACACATTTAGACAGAAAACTATCAGATTTTTATTTGACACAATCGCACGACTTTGTAGGATAGTCAGTCATGCCCTTAACAAAGCATTTCAAATGAAAATGGGCTTCATCACTCATAAATAGATTTTGAACAAAGTTGATTTCATTTCGTACTGTTGAAATTTAACTGCAACATTTAGACGAAAAACGTAAAAAAATAGGTGAATGTGCAAACGTCCCTCGTCATTACCTGACCAAACAATAGCCAAAACATTAATTTTAACTTTTTTAAAGTGAACGGAAAAAAAGTCTTCTCAGGTAAAATGGCAAAATTTCTTTCAGCTGCGTACTAAAGGCTATAGTACACGGCATGTTTTTTACATCTGACTTTAAAATTTGTGAGACATAAGTAAATCTATATGTCTGTCAAAATTGTACTTTTACAGGCAACCGTCGTTGACTGCTTTGCAGCAGCAGGGCTTTCTGCCAGCGGCTGATGTCACATATTTTGACAGAAGAAGAAAATAGTGCGCTCTAATTGAAAATTTGTCAGAAGTCTCAGTACATTTAATGCTTTAACACACGACATGTTCGTATTTATCAGTGTGGAATTTGTCAAGTCAGATGTAAAAAACATGCCGTGTATTAGCTGCTTAACAAACGGAAAGTTGCCTAAACATGTTTCAAACCTGAATTCTTCTTATAGAAACCTGAAATTCAGGCACAACTGCATACTAGCCTTTAGATTAAGAACAATGAATAAATTGTAGCAGGCTTCATTATTCCAAGTCATAACTGCTTTTCCCCTAACCCAATTCAATCTATCGAAACGCTAAAAAAAAGAACGTTAGATTAAATTTCCGTTTAAAAAAAAAACATTTATAACAATCCCGTCACTCAAAATACATCTGTATGCACTATTTATTAATGAAATTCTAATCCTTATAAAAAAATCAAAAGCAGCTGTAGAAAAGGAATTTTCTTAAAAAACTAAACAACAATCAAGAAAATTAAGAAAAAAACCCTAACAAATGTATACATGTACATATGTTTGTATAAATGTATGTACATAACATCTGCCTATAAAACTGTAGAAAGATCTTGCTATATAACAGAAGATCTTGTTGTCAAATAAACATATTACTTATGCCAGCATATCCTGTAGCACAACAAGAAAAACAAAAGGATAATAGTAGCGCACATACTCACACTTAATCATTAAAAAACAAAAAGAAAAAAAAAATAAACAGCTGTTTAGTTGGGCTGGTCCGGTTTGTGTGTATTTATTTATTTATGCTTACTTTGACTTTTCTTGTTTTTTTTTCGAACACCATACATATGTATTTATGTATGTTTGTACATACATACATCCTTTTTTTCTTAATAAACATTTCCCCAAGCTAAAGGTAACAAGATGTTGTAATATTTGTAATTGAAATTAATGTTTTATAAAGACTCTTTTTGTTTTTTTTTCTTAAAACATTTCTATCCATTTTATAAATAATCACCTATCAATGATGTTATTAATTTGTAAAGGACATATGAATGTATTTCACATTGAAATGCACATGTTTTATTGTATATAATTTTTGTACATATGTACATATATTTTTCTGTTCTTTCTGGATAAATGTATGTGCAACATGTACATACATACATATTTTATTGTAAATGAGGACTTTTGTTTAATGTTTGTTTTAGCAGGTGTTTACAATAGTTTTAATTCCTCGGGCATCGTTTTGTTTTAAAGGTAGTCTTTGTATTTAAATTTTCTTTAAGACCATTTCGTTTTTGTTTTTTTTTTTTGCACTATTATAGTAGTTATTTTTTTTTTTGCTTAAGGATTTAAAAATAAAAGAAATTGCAATTCGAATAATATGTAGAAAGAAACTTGCATTGACAGTTATATCAATTATAACAGTTGTTGTTATGATATTTTAAAATACGTGGGCAGGAGGAAAAGTTGTACGACAGATTCCTTCTTGTCTTATCTTAACTTAACGTTTATGAACTTAAAGTGTAATCCAGAAAAAACTTACACTTTTATTAAACGTAAACATAAACCTCAATTGAAAATTTAATATATTGACATATTATTCGGTATTCATATACTTATGGGCCACTTACGCTTAAAATAGGACATGACCTGGGATACCTTTCCTAAGTTCTTTAATCCTTTTTTATACCCTTTACAGTGAGTGTCGATTTAGCATTGTCAGTCTGTCCGTGTGTATATTAAAATCAAACTTTTTGAAGCCTCCCCGACATTGCTTGGACCCGCGCAAGGTATCAAAATATCAGAAATATTTGGGAGCAGATCGGTATTGAAAATCAAAAAAATCGGTACATAAAAAACTGAGATATAAGGAAAACACCACTTCTACCTCGTTTTTTCACAGTCAGAGTGAACGTGACATCGAATCACAGCTGAGCCAAAAATTTTTTTTTCTTATTTTTTTTTTTTTTATATTTTTTTTTTTTTTTTTTTTTTTTTTTTTTTATTTTTTTTATTTTTATTTTTTTTTATTTTGTTTTTGTTTTTTATTTTTTTTTTTATATATATTTTTTTTTTTTTACATACATATCTGTGGCTTGGAGCAAAAAGGGCCAATGCCACGTTTTTGCTCTTTTGAGTTAATCATTGCATTAGATTTATTTTCTTGCTCTATTTCATTATGGTAAAACAGCTCAAGCCATACTTAACCCAGAACAGCTTCATAAATAAAATGCTGGCTAATGTCACTATGAAAGCATATATAAAAGTTAAAGTTCAATTCAAATTTTCTCAAAAGTAAATATTTTGACATTGGCCCTTTTAGCTCCAAGCCACAGATATATAAACTTAATTTATAATTCTGCAATGGGATGTTTTGTATATGTATGTACGTATTTTATATGAAATGAATGGTGATACAAACAATTGTTATTGCATCACTACACGTTGTGAAGGGTATACAAAATTCAGCACGGCCGAATAGAGCACTCTTACTTGTTTTCGAATAGCTGAGTTTAAGAATTCAAAAGTCAGAATTGTAAAACTTCAAAGTACTTCTTAAACTGGTATCGTATATAAAACCACTTACTTTAACCTTATCTTTTGTTTATTTATGCGGGACATTCATATGTATGAAGCAAAAGAAATAAATATATTTTAAGTGTTAAAACAAGTACACAACACCTGTTGTTTTGCCATAACTTTATGCACACGTTTGTTTGATAAAGTTGATGCAGTTTAATGCTGCTGCTGACAATAATTAAATGCATATTTCTTAACAGTTATTTAGCATAATTTATTAATGGCAACACAATTGCTAACACTGGCCGTCATCAGTGTACGAATACCAACAAAAGTCAAGGGTACAAAAGTGTCAAAATAACACTTTTTTTAAATTAATTGTTTCATTAAAAGAAAAATGACTAAAGGGTTAATAATTAGAAATTACAAAATCTTTTGAAGTTATTTTATTGATACATTTGTTTATTTAGGCAGCTAAAACACGGTATGTTTTTTTTACATTTGACGGTATGTTTTTTACATTTGAATTGGTATCAATATGTAATTGTTTATGTCTGTCAAAATTGTTGTTTAACACTCAACCGCCCCTAACTGTTTTATGGCATCAGAGATTTCTGCCAACAGCTGATGTCCAGTGGCTTGTCAGAACAAATTAGAGCACGCTATAATTAAAATGTTGTCAGATGACTTAACACATGTGTTTTACAGTAGTAAAGTTTTAATGCTAACACACGACATGTACGTCTGTAGCAGTGGGGAATTTTACAAGTCAGATGTAAAAAACATACCGTGTATTAGTTGCTTGAAGTAGCTCGAAAATAAAACTAGACACACATATGTATCATTCGATAACACCATTATTAATTACACTAATTCTATAGTTGCATTTGAAATTTCACAATCAACCAGACTTCTGTGTATGATACGCCAATACACATGTGTATTCATTTATTATAATATAATATTTTCAAATATCTGGGGTATAGAAATAGTTCTAATTGAGTTTTTATACTCTAAACCTACTATATGGCCTTTTTCCCCAAATTTTAATAACTTTTATTTTTATTTTTGCCTTCATAAATAATATCGTCATAAATATTTGATTGAAATCAGAAATAATGCAAATACTATGACGGCTAGCCATAAACAGGATAGAAATTCTGCGCAGATGTTGATTAAGTCACGTAGACAAAAAAAAAACAAGAGTATTACTTGAAGAAAATACAAATTCTGACAAATAATTCAAAATTGTAAAGTTAGAGTAAGGATGCCAAAAAAAAACAACAACAATCAAAAAAGGACATTTGAAAAAAAAACTCAATTTACTGTAAAACAAGTGACCAAACAAAAACATACAACATTAAAAATAACAAAGGATTTCTCTCGTGTAAAAGAGAAGGGCTAAATGAGAAATTGGATGACAGAGAGGAAAATTAATAAAAGAGGGTGTAAAAAAAAAAACACAATAACTGCAAGTTTATTTTATTGTATGCAATTATTTGATGTTGCCAGATTATTTACAAAGTTTTAGCGATTTTTATTGAAGTTGTCATAACAGTTTTATTTTTTATATTTCGATTATGAATAGCAACAGAACTCTAATTGTGTTATTAACTACAACTTGGGTCTCTCATATCCAAGCCACTAACCATGCAAAGTCTCGAGGGTTATTTGAATGATACCATATTCTTTACCTAATGACATCTAAAATCCTTAAAAATGAAAGAAGAGGTATTATCTAAAATTTCTAACAACATAAAACCTCCCTCTTATAAAAACTCTATTTTTATCAACAATTTTTGTGTGATAAAAAGATTTGTAAACTAGCTATGTACATATACATACATATCTAACTTGAAAACTTATTAAAATTTTTCCTGTTTTAATGAAAGTTTTGGATAAAGTTTGACAACACATTACTAACATTTTCTTTTTTTTCGTCGAAATATAATGATGTCAGACAATAACTGTTTTGCGTTGTAAAAAACGTGTCTCACGCGGTATTAATCTTTGACCATTGATACTTTGATTTTACAAATTTAATAAAGTTTCGTCTTAAATGAAGAAACAGAATTCCTTTGTAACGAGATTTTCGAAACAAATTATCTTCAACTGTTAGATGAAATATATCTTATTTTCACAGCTTTTTTCTAATACTCTTATATTTTGTATATTTGTAGACAAAAACTAAAAATACATACATACATATATGTTATTTGACAAAAGAATATTAAACAATAAATTGAGAGTTTCAAGCGTTACTGCCGTGTTTCAATTCCTTTTCAGCATTTTTACACCAAGTATTCTGCGAGTTTATGGCAACTCTAAATGTCAATAAAATAAATCGACAACAACTGCTCAGAAATGAAGTTACAAGTAGTTATGGCAGTTACCGTTATTATATTGTGTTTCGTAACTTTTCTTTTATTTGGAAAAATTTCCCCCTAATAACTAACATAATAATATTGAAATGTAATAATGTTTAACAACCCTTGAACGTATGTTATAAATTTTTTATACAAATAAAAATTCAATAAAATATACCAAAAGCCAGTCAGTCTATCAGCCATGATGCAGGAAGGGGATTGAAAAACTGGCAAACGTACTGCAAACCTAACCTCAATATTTTATTTATACCTTACTTTTTTATTTATTTATTTTTTTTTTTTTTTGTGATTTCTAAAGGGTTGATTGAATCTACAAAAAGAAAAAAACACACACACATTAGCTGAAATGGTAGCAAATTATTCTACGTTAAATAGTTCTCATAAATAAAAATTTTACAAAATTTACTTTAATTGTTTTAAATAATAAATATCATATTTCATCAAATAGGAAATAAACTGAATTGTTGCTGGCCTTATGGACTCATAAATCAAAAGTTTTGTGCAGGGGTTAGAAGGTTGTATTTATAATACTATAATGTATTTATATAAGCAAGAATGTTTGAAGTAATTTTAAGGGAAAAAATGGGCTTAAAAATCTTTAATTTAAAGATTAAAATTTTTGTGAGTTTAAAAGGACTGTTTTTAATTACATATGTATGTATGTGTGTATTAAGATTTTTTAGACTTTTTTATTCATGTGTTTTTAGTATTACCACTAAAGTTTCATCACAATATTATCAGCGAATATAGGATAGCAAAAATATGTTTGAAAACTTATTTATAACTAAAAACAAAATTACAATCTTGTTGTTGCAAATGCCAATTTTTTTAAGGTAATTTTAGTTTAAATTTAAAAAAACGAGGAGTTATTCTAATAGTTCTTTTAATGTGTTTGCTTTGTTTTTGTGGGAAAATGGGCAAATTATTTATCACAATAATTAGCTTTGGTTTTAGAATTTATCAAAAAACCACAAACTTGTATTTTTTATTTGATAAAATTTCAAAAACGCTTTTAATTTTGTTGTTGTAAATCAAGGGTTAATCTCAAAATTACTTAATTTGTACTTTTAATTGATAAATAATTTCTTTTTCATTTAGCAAACATTTATATAAAAATATAGAACATTTGAGTATTTTTTTTTTATATTTATAGAGAATTAACCAAGAGAGTTTGTTGCATAAATATATATAAAAATAAAACTTTAAAATAATAATACATATTATTTAAACAACACATATAAAATGACAATAATTAATGGTATTCAATATTCGACGCAAGTTTTTTTTGAAAAGTCTTTTGTGTTTGTTTTCTTATGATCAATCGTTTGTTTCCATTTATTTGTAAAATTTAAAATCGTGGTGGCAAATTAAGGCGTTCGAACTTGATTTTACGAATTCGAATTAGAATCTCTACATTAAAAGCACAGGAACTCGAATGTTCGAGTATAATTTTTAGTAGCTGTTATTTAATTTAGTCCAGATTTAATAAAAAATATACCAACTTTTTAATTTTAAAGGTCTTGTTCTCTATTTATAATATTTGTATTATTCATGAAAGGAAACCCCCCTTACTTTAGGAGTGAGATCGAAAAATCTTAACAAACATTCATGAATGTAAATAAAAAAGAAATCACTGAACTAACAGTTTTGATTTTTTCATTTGATTTAAATTATTAAATTATTATAAAGCTAACAGAAAATGTTATTGTCAAAATTCTAATCACTAGTGATGAATTTATGAACCTCTTCCGCTAATTCCTTTTGTTAAGGTTTTTATTGTACTTTTTCGCACTTTGTTAATCCATTTCCGTTTCAAAACTTCCACCCCCTTTTTAAAATTTTTTTGTGATCTTAAATTTTCTGTAAACAACAGCCTTATTTTAGGTCAGTTTGGCGGATATTCCTCTCCAAATATAAATACCACATTTATATTGTTCTTGTACTATTCAAGAATGCCAAATCACGCCAAAAATAAGTAGACATATGATGTCTTATTAATAGAAGAAGCTGTTTTTATAAACATTCTTCGATGTAAATTTTGGTTTTTATAGAGTCTGTTGTAACAAATTCTTGGCTTCTTTTGCGGCAACTGCATGCCATATTTTTTTAGGAGACTTTGTTAACATTCCCTCGAGCTTCATAATAAAAACTCAACATAAAAATTTTGATTTGTGAAAAATCTGCAAAAACATACGTAACATCCATTATGCAAAGTATTTTTTTTTATTACCTTCAATTGCCGTGCTCTGTTTTTGATCTCTAAATTTTTAACAGCGTTCTGTCAGAAGCTTTTTGGATCTCCTGTATTTTTAAACTAAGTTAATCGAGCTGATTTTCTACTGGTTGTGTTTCGTCCTTTTGAAAATTCTTTCTATTAATTTTTTATTTTAGAAAGATTATATACGCCTTTCTTCATTCCCTAATCAAGATTCCTATCGACCGTCAAGTTATGCTAATACTGTTTAATAACATTAAAAACAGTTTGATGGCGGACCTTTTGATTCTTTAGCCAACTTTTTGTAGGACTAAATTGGGTTTTACTGAAGATATTAAATAACTTTAGTACGCATTTCTTTCTTGGCACTCCTTCTGATCAAACTAACAAATAAACATAGTGAACCTTAAACATAATAAAGAATGAGATCGATAAAACCCTAACACGAATAAAACGCAATAACTTTGAAACGAATTAATCCATTTTAATGAAAATAGCGTGGTTTAACAATAAAATAACAGTAAATTAAAATATTTATGCTTTTTGTAAAAATTCAGCTTTTTTTGATGAACTGTTTCACCTTTTCCGGAATTGAGACCATGAGGGTTTTGATGGTATCCTTAGTAACTTTATTGCTGGAATAAGACCATTTCTGGGAAAAAATTTTAGTAGTATTAGCAACTTGTTTTGTATCCTTCAGCACTCTTTTGACTAAAGCCCAGTAACGTTCGATGGGCCTTAGTTCTGGACAATTAGGTGGATTTGCTTCTTTTGGCACTACCACTATATTATTTGTTTCATACCATTCTGCTGCAGATTTACTATAATGACACGACGCTAGGTCGGGCCAAAAATATGTTGACTTATTGTGTTTTCGTATGAATGGAAGCAACCTCTTCTGCAAGCACTCCTTGATGTAAATATCAGTGTTGATAGTCCCAGTAGTAATAAATTTACTGCTTCTTTCTTCGCACGTGCATATAGCTTGCCAAACTAAGTACTTCTTTGGAAACTTTGTCTTTTTTTGGAACTTAAATTGGTCATCGACATTACCTCTTCCATCGGCCACATAATAACTTCGCCCTGGGAGCTGAGAAAAGTCGGCAAGAACGTAAGTCTCATCATCCATAATACAACACTCATATTTGTTGATAAAATTTCTAAGCAGTTCTTTGGCACGACTTTTTGCATCCAAGTTTTTCTTCGAATTTCTGTCTGGCACTTTCTGAACCTTGTAGGACTTAAGGCCTTCATATCTTTTAACCTTCCTTGCAAAAAAATCGGAACAGTTTGCTTTTAAGGCGGCTTTACGGTTTGAGAGGTTAGGATTTTGGTTTAGAAGACTAACAATCTTTGAAGCTAACTGTGGGTCAGTTATACCTTTTTTAGCTCCACTTCCAGCTTTCCTTTTAATACTATGACGTTCGTTATACACTTTTATCACACGCGAAACTGTTTGTCGTGACACATTTATCTCATTTGCAATAGATTTGTAAGTACGACTGGGATTTTTTAAAAAAATTGTTATTATTTTTTCACGCACTTTTTCTTCGGAATCCATTTTCAAACAAACTAATAATCCGATTATGCTATTATTTTGTACACATAATTTGACAAGTTTTTAAATGCAAACTTGATCATAAACAGTTACATTTTTTGTGCATGAAGAAAGGTGGAATTAAAAATGTGTGTTAAGGTTTCTCGGATCTCATTCTTTAGGTCTGTCTGCGTACTTTTCCAGTAGCAAATACTCAGTAAATTTTTTTGGGAGAGTAAGACCAATTTTACTCTGTCGGCTAAAAATATATGAAAAAGTACGCAAACAGTATCCAGTAAAATCTTGCAAGAAAACAGCTGATCGGTGTGTAAACAATTGAAATAACAAAGCAAAAGAATTTTAGCATATATGTAGGCAAAAGTGAATTATCGCGGTAAATTAAAACATTATTATTTAATTAAAGCCTAAGGAGTATTGTAAATTAAAAAATTCGAAATTCCTCTTCGCTGTAAATGGGAACTATTTCTTCCATATACAGCTTTACAAATTTTTTTTTTTGGCTTCTTAAGAAAAGGCTTTAGAGGGGAATATACATCATTGCCTATGCATCCATTTAGTAATATACTTAAAATTGGCTCTGAATCATGTTCTTCACTCTCGGACGACGAAGTATCCAGCACCATCATTGCAGTAACTATTGTGTGCTTCCTAATGTCACTGTTTCCACGACGAACGCACTGTTTCTTTGAAAGATTCTAGCATCGAAAATAAAGTACTGTTATTAATACTTTGATTACACTAACATATAACACAATTCCAAATACTCGCCTCTTCAATTGCAAAGTTTGTCCCTGCGATCTCCAATCCACTTACATCACGAACGCACTGTATATTTGGACATTTGTAGCATGAAGTAAAATGTTATGTTTATCATAATTTTTTATAAACGTTAAAAATCAACACAATTCTAACTACTTACCTCTGCCATTGTTAAATTGTAATTTTTATTTTCGTTTCACAAAAATTATTTCATAATTAGTAAATAAAAACAGCTGTTCAAACTAGTTGCAAAATCTTGCAAGCAGAAATTTCTCCAGCAACATTTTGCAAGTTCTCTAACTTTCAACTGTCAAAAAATTTTCTTTTTGCTCCCTCGCTGCAAGAGATTTGGAGTACGCAGACAACATTTTGCAAGATTTTGTAACATTTTGCATAAAATGATGCAACATATGTGTACGCAGACAGACCTTATAACTGAAATATTTCTCAAGGATAACTTGATAAAAAAAAAGAAATTTAAATACTACTTGGGCAAAAAGTTTAAAAATCATCCTTTGTAACGGTTATTTCGAGTTCGAGGCAAACAGATAAACACGCCCTGTTAAAATATTGTCACATATATTTGGGATATAATACTAATGACTATGATATCCAGGTGGGGGTGGGGTTTGGTAAAATTGCGGCATTCGAACTTTCGAATTTTATATAAACGTTCTAGTTGGCTGTGCTTTTCGAATTGAATGCCATAATTTGACCACAGATAGGCTTAACACTACTGACTTTGTAAGTAAAGGTTGTATTATGATGGTCGGAAGCACGATGCTAGTGTAATGACTAAATTTTTTATCTAGTTTCTTTTGTTTTTTGCTTCTAATGTACATTGAATTTTACAACAGAATAGAAAAAAAGATTTATTTTAATCGCATGCTAGTTGTGTGCTCTTAATTATTATATTTTTTCAATTTGCATTTGTGGTCTGTGGGCAATGGCAATTGCAGTTGTCGAAAACATAATTTTGATTTTAATTTCATATAAAATATATGACCTCAATTTACTGCCCTTTACAATCTTATGCGGGCCCTACACGTTGTCACTGATTGTACCTACAAGCACATAATCGTTCTATAATTTTGTTCAACAAACTATTTATGATTCGTTGTCAATACAAAGTATATTGGTTTTTTTTTCAATAATTTTTTTACAAACCTCAAGACTAAATCTGATAGTGAGTCATAGCCTTAATTAACCACCGCCAACAGTTGTTTTACATTTAACCCCACACATATAATTATTTATTCATAATTTGCCTTCCATTTCATTGTCGGTATCGATATCGACGACATACGAATTTTTTAGTATTTATTACAAGAATACAACACTCTACTCTTAAATCAATATTGATTTGAAAAAGTAAGAGTAAAATAAGAATATATACCACAAGAGAAATATTAAAAATATGTACATACATATGTATATATGTAAGTATGTATATAAAAACATAACATGTAATTTTGTTTGTAAACCACAAAAAACAAGCCGCAAAAAAATGTTTAAAAAAATATGCGTCATCTGGTCTGATTGCTACTTTATTACATACAGTTATTATTATAACTGCTCCTTTTCTTTAAGCATCTTCCTTGACCGCATCCTGTTCTGTTTCTGTTTTTAAATAATATTTTCTCGAGAAACTTATTATTTGTTCATACCTTTATGCTTTTATCTCCACTAACTTTTAAACTGTCTTAACTCTTATGCTTCTATTTTTCTCAACCACATAAATATTAAACACAACAGCAACACTTAAAAAAAGTACCAATTGTTGCTAAACATCAAAAACAGCATAAACAAGCAACAACAACAACAATAATAATAACAAGTAAAGTTTTGCTGCTGCTCTGCGGGTGTTGTTGGTTGACTGCATTTTTATGTGGTGCGTAACTTTAGCCATCCGTTGGTTTAGTTTCTTTTGGTCTTTTTATTATTATTGTCTCAGCTTTTTTCTTCATATAAAATTGGTTTAGTCTTATTGTTGCTTGACTTGTATTTTGTTGTTATTATACCCTTCACACAGTGAAAAAGGGTATATATAGGTTTGTCATTCCGTGTGAAATTTCTACAATTTTCATTTCCGACCCCATAAAGTATATATTTTCTGAAAGCTTATGAATAGGGGAGTCGATTAAGCTATGCCAGTCTGTCCGTCTGTCCGTATGTATGTTGAAATCAACTTTTTGAAGCCCCCGACATCGCCTGCATCCGGGTTAGGTATTAAAATATCAGAAATATTCGGGAGTAGATCGCTATTGAAAATCAGAAACATCGGTACATAAACAACTGAGATATGAGCAAAAACCCACGACCACCTCGAGTTTTTTTACAAAAACAACATTACAACAACAACAACATACATACATACAAACGTGTATACTGGTTAGAGAAAACGTGGCATCGAATCCCAGCTGAGCCAAAAAATTTTTTTTTTATTTTTTTTATATTTTTTTTAAATTATTTTTTTTTTTTATTTTTTTTTTGTTTTATATTTTTTATATATATGTATTTTAAATATTTTTTTTTAATTTTTTTTATTTAATATATTATTTATATTTTGATTATTTAAAAAATTTTTTTTTTATTTTTTTTTTTAACATACATACGTAAATTTATAATTTTACAATGGGATGTTTTTATATATGTATGTACGTATTTCATATGGGATGAATGGTGATACAAACTACTGTTATTGCATGACTACACGTTGTGAAGGGTACATATGATTCGGCGCGGCCGAATATAGCGCTCTTACTTGTTTATTTGATTTTTTTTTTAAGGAAAAGCAAAACTGGAAACAAAATCATTTCATTTTCTATGTGTGTTTTTATTTTTTTTCTGTGCTTTACAAAAACTGCTTTGTTTTTCTTTAAGTTGTTTTAACTTGTTTAGAATGTTTGTTGATGGTTCAGGAAAACATACAATTTCGTAATTTTGCAACTTCATGAAATATGTATAGCCAAAATGGCAAAACTATTCCGTTTTTAATATTTAAGTATTTCCAGTGCATTTTGAATGCATCAAATCTCGTTCTGTGAAACTGTGCAATGAAAAGTTTGTGTACAGTAAAATGTATGGTGGCACCATATAATATAACACAAAATTTTTCATTTCACATTTTCACAGAAGTAGTAGAATTGAACCCCTGACTGAGGTTATAACCAGACGAAACAATAAACAATAATAAAATGTCAAACAAATATTTACAAATCTTAGAAATAGAATATACTTTTTACATGCTAACATTTCAATTTGGCATTTTATATTCTTACATAAAATTTAAAAAAAAAATTTTTTTCTTTATTAATTTTTTCACCGAAGTGTCTACAACCCTGAGCTAATAATCTGTCATATCCAATTATTATAAAAACAGTTTTTATGAAAAATTATTTTTAGTTGGAAAAACACAAACTATACTTCCTTATTTCAATACAACACTAAGAAAAATGCATGTGTATATACATATAAGTATGTATTACACAGTAAATGAATAAACAAAACTATAATTGCCCAATTCACAATGTGTATTATTATGTTATGTTTTGTTCATTTCATATTTACAGTAGACTCGCGGTAACGTGAACTATTAAAAACCGAGCGTGTTCACGTTTGCGAAGTTGTTGATGTTGACGAAGGTGTGTGTAACTCTTTAAAATTTCCAAATAAATTAGACATGTGATTTAACTCAAATTCATATATTTTTTTGTATTTCGGATTGTTATATACATATGTTTTGTTAAGAAAAAAAAGTACGTTAAAATTAATTAAAAAAATGTGTTACCTTTTTTGGATTATTTTAAAATTTTAACTGCTGAACAAATTCATTCTCTCAAAAAAATCACAGTCTTCTTCATCTCCTAAAGAGCTAAAATTGTTCAGCCAGCATTTTGCTATTGTTTTCTTTTCAAGACGTTGCCAAGTTGAATTTAAATATCCAATAGCGTCCATTACTGGTTAAAGCAATTTTTAAGAATGGCAGCTGTCATCAATTACGATTTGGAGCAATTTTAGTCCACAGGAGTTTTAAAATTTCTAAAAGAGCGAGGATTTTTTGCCTTTCCAATGACAAGAATTTTAACTTTAGAAATTTGGTAGTTCATGAAAAACTTATATCATGCTAAATCAGCAGCGCACACTAAACTAAACCTGTGCAATCATTTACGGGGATACCCCTTTTTATGCAAACGATTTGGATAACCGGCAAATTTGTTCACTTCATAAGGCTTTCTCCCTGTGTTCAGGCTACGAGTAGTCAGTGTAAAAAAAATTATGTTCATATTATCTGGTGTTCACGTAAGGCAGTGTTTTTGTTACCGCGAGTCAACTGTATGTATATCGCTGGCTTAATGCTATATCAAACAACTTACAAGAAATCAAAAATAAGTATACACATCAAACAGATAATAATTCGTACCCTTAAAAAACATGTCATTAAAAAACTTTAAATTTCTAATCGTTAAGAGTGTCCCAAAATTAGCGCAAAACTTTAATTTGTCGTCATTTGTGCAGTAAAGTGTTGGTTGGCAACCCTAAAAAAAACAATTTGACAGTTTCGGTTTAGTTAAAATTGAGTGCTACACGATAGAACAACGTGTTTGCATTATCAAGCAATATTTTTAAAATGATGAAAGCCTTGCGGCCGCAGTTCGAACATGTGCTTTAACTTCGATAACTGTAAAGAAAATTATTGAAAAATTCAAAGAGACTGGAAAGTTGAAGACGTCAAACACACTGGTCGTCCAAAAAGAAGCAGTTCAAAAGTAAATATCGAAGCAGTGCGTGAGAGTATCGGTAGCAAACCAGGAACTTCTATTCGTCGTCGTGAATAAGAATTCCAAATTTCAAAAAGCTTTCTTCATCGTATACTCACTAAAAATCTTTGTGGAAAATTTTGACAACATGTGCGTATGTGAATTAAAAGTCGTGTAGGCCATTTGCCCGACGTGTTATTCCTCTATGTACTTTATGATTCAATAAAAAAATAAAAGTCTAAAAACTGTGTTTTCTATTTAATTCAAATCTTGTGTTCACAAGTAAATAAGCCAAAACTGTATTTCAATAGACGATACAAAATACAATAGGGGATTTTGAATTGAACAAATATTTTAACAACTTTTCCAACTTTTGCTGCTTATGTTCTGCATAATCTTTAGAGAAAATGATGAACACAAACGAAAAAAATGTGTGAAAATCATACAATAGTTATATTTATTATTTTTTTTATTATTTAAAAAAACTGTTAATTTTTAAATTTGTCTCTGTTAATACTGTTAATATTACTTATTGTCATTATTATTTACTAATTAAATATTAAAACATGTGTCAACAAAAAATAATTTTTAAAAGTATACTATTTTTTAATAAGCATATAACTACATACATACATGCATACCTACATACATATAATAAATAATTTAACAAATAACAGAATAAATTAGTTGTGAATTGGCCAAGTTCTGAAACTTTAGAAAATGCTTATTTTGGGTTAAAAAAATATATATAAAATAGGTAGGTAGGTATACAAAACAAATCAAATATAGACACCATTATTAATTGTCACCTAGAAACCATAAATGAAATACATAAGTGTGTATGCATATGTCTGCCTTTCTGTGTATTTTTATTCTTGACAACAACCTCCACCTCTACTGTAATACCCTCTTTCACTTGTCTCCCCTCGTTTTTATTGTGTTTTTGTTTCTATTTCTCGTTTTTCATTTCCTTGTATGCAGGTCAGAGTTACCATGGTTATCTTAGAAAAAAGTAACATTTTATAAACATTTATTTATGGAACGTTTCAATAAGACGTTTCATTTGTAATAGCCAGACATTTTAACAGATGTTATGACTCAATCTGTAACTTACTTGACAGATGACAACTAAAGATTATGCCATTATGGAACGATATTCACTTCCTTAACATATCGAAACCTTTAAAAATTTATCTCAAATTCGGTGAAAATTTTGAGGTCACAGTTCGCAACAATAATTAATTTTTTTATCGACCTTCTCGGCTAGCAATTGTGAAAATTATAGACAAAATTGAGCTGTTGAGTAATGTGAAGAATAGATCTCATAAACGTCCCTCAAGAAAAGCTGATATCATTAATGTTGAAGCCCATAGTATTGAGGGAAATCCAGGTTTGTCGATCTTTGGCATTCTGCATTCCAGAAACGATATTAAAAATAAAATAACGCATAATCTTAACCTTACAAGAACGTGAGTTTGTCTATTGAGTCCTAGAAATTCATCAAACTGATCCATAATTTCATCTTAAAACCATTTTCACTTGGGAAGCTATGTTAACAGGCAGAATTGTCGCATTTGGGGCTCGGAAAATCCAAAAATTTTTCTTAAAAAGTCTCCATCCTCAACGTGTGTCTGTTTATTGTGCTTCGTAGTCTGGCGAGGTCATTGGAACTGTTCTTTTTCGAAAACGACGTTTATTTTTAACAAAACGACACTTCGTGCAATACAAGTAACAATACTAACGTTTTTTTGCGGAAAACTTTTTCATGACCATATGATATTTACATGAAAGTTAAATTCTATGCCGATGGCTCACAATCTAATCAAGATCTCAAAGATAAAATTCGTAAAGTTATTGAGAACGACCATGCAATCGCAGGTGTGCAAATTGGTGATAAAAATTTCATGAATAACGTATTTCAAGCGCAGCCATGGAATCTCTGCGTTCACAATTGTTACTGCAAAACTACTTACAGTTTCGAAAAATTTAGTTTCACAGTACACAGAAAAGGCACATCTATCTATCTATCTATATATATAAAAGTGAAACTCTGTGTGTGTGTGTGTGTGTGTGTGTGTGTGTGTGTGTGTTAGCTATAGACTCTGAAACTGTAAAACCGATCGGGCTCAAACTTTGGTAAGTTGTTGTACACATACCGGGGAGTGTTTATGGATGAAAAAAAGTGGGCGGGGCCACGCCCATAAAAAATTAGTTATCAGTTTTAGCTACTTGCACTTGACCGATTTTTCTGAAACTTTGCACACATATCGAGCTGTCATGACTAAATAATTTCGTGATAAGAAAAGTGGGCGGGGCCACGCCCCTAAAAAAGTTTTAACTTTGAGGTACTTGCACTGGACCGATTTTTCTGAAACTTTGCACACATATTAAGCTGTCATGACTAAATAATTTCAAGATTAGAAAAGTGGGCAGTGCCACGCCCATAAAAATAAGGTATCATTTTGAGGTACTTGCACTGGACCGATTATTCTGAAACTTTGCACACATATTGAGCTATTATGACTTTACAATTTCGTGATTAGAAAAGTGGGCAAGGCCACGCCCATAAAAACAATTTTAATTTTGGGATACTTGCACTGGTCCGATTCTTCTGAAACTTTGCACACATATTGAGCTGTTATGACTTTACAATTTCGTGACTAGAAAAGTGGGAAATGTCACGCCCATAAAAAAATTATAATTTTTAGGTTTTTGCACTTGATATTCAATTAAAATTCAGAATGCATTTCGATTCAGTAAGGGGCGTAGCAACGCGCGCCGGGTTTGGCTAGTTAAATATAAAAAAGATATTTGTTTTCACACTTACATCCTGGTATTCTGTTCAATATATCATGCGAACAGTTGTCAAACTCCATATAAAAAATAATCGTAAGAAAATCTTAAAATAATGTTGCCGAATCAGTACACTGTTTATAACGCAAAAAAAACATATAAAATGTTTTTGTCAACATTTAAGCAACATTTTATTTCTAATGAAATATTGTGAATAAAAGTTATTTGGTACTGACATGCGGCTATAATGGAACTCATTTTAAGTATTCCGGAATATTAGGTAAAGACTATTGCACCGCAGTGTATAGACTAATTTTTACCTAAATAGCCAGACAGACGTGGCCGTCAATAGACGACCTTTTAACAAGGACACTTATGTCATTCTCTAGTATCCAACTCAAGCGTTTTGTTGGTGCTCTAACTTGACACTGTGTCTTGGGAGTAAACGTCAGCAGATTAAATCTCCCTTTCAATGACTTCTGTAAAAGTTGCCACTACGAGGAGTAGGTTGAGACTGTGCAACATCTTCTTTGCCATTGTCCAGCTCTGGAGGTATGTTGTTAACCAAATGTGAAAAGACCTTAATTATTTGAAATTTATCTCTAAATGATATATATGTGCCAAAAAGGACAAACTGCTTAAGTCGACATAAGGTAAAATTAAGATAATTACAGCATTACAAGCGCGGTATTTAAAACTATCTCCATATACATTTTCAACTAATTTGACAACTTTACAGAAAGTTATACCAATATCATTATCAATAACTTTTTTAAACTTATAATTTAGCTAAATATACGAAAATAAAAATGATCATTAATTTGTATAGCGCAGAATTTATACAATAGTCTTTATTTTAAGGGAATCAATTTCTTAAAATCACCTCAAAAGTTAAAAATGCATTCATTAAAAACTAAAAAAATATGCATAAACAGTTTTTCCTTGTTGCAGATATAAGTATGTATGTACATATATATATTTTACCTGATCTTGAACGAAAAACTACCAAACTTATATAAATTTAATGATTTTATTATTCCCTAAATGGTTTTAAGCGTTTATTGACTGCTCAGAAAGTCTATTTCTGATTTTATTAACAAATTGCCCTGTTACAGAAAACACTCTTTCACTTTCTACTGACGTTGGACGAATAGTTATAAGTGCATTTAGCAAATACATAAATAATATTTTGAGTTTTTTGACCACTTCCCTTAAAAAAATTTTAACTCTTTCTTTATGGAAATTTTGAAGTCTTGGTAACGTGGGCTGAGTTTTTTTAATTTTCGACGACAGTACTTTCTGATTTTTCATATCAGCTAACTTTTTCTCCCAGATTGCTTTTTCAAATGACGCATTAATCCGCTGGTGCTTCGGCCTTTACATGAAATTATCTTTGCACATAAAGAGCACACAGCAGTGTCATCAGCCTTCTTTTCAAAAAACTGTCATACTAATAAACTTTCCATCTAAAAAAGTTTCGTTTCTTTTAATATTAAAAAAAGGTTTATAAATTTAACACATTACCTCAAAAAGTATATTAAATTATTTGTAAAAAATATTTTTAAACATAAAGTTAAAAAAAAACCTTGAAGAAAATACTTTTATGAAAAAGAAATGTCACAATATAAACATATGCTTTCAAGTCGTAGCCACTTGTTTCATTTCCTGGGATCCCGAAAATTAATCTTGGGAAAACGGGAAAATTAAACTACTCAAATTCCCGGGACGGAAACTCTTGGGAAAAAACCCTAATGGGAATTAAGATATTTTGAGGTTCAACAAAGTTATAGGTGAGAGGATTGGTCTCAATGCAAGTTATTCTAGTTTGAACTTTGAATAAAATATTTATTGCTCATAAATGTATGTATATAAAAGCAAAATGTGTTTCAAAACTTAATTTTTTCATTTACTAAAAAAGAAATTACACATGTTTCTTAAAGAGTTACAACGTTACGAAAATGTTACAAATTTAAACAAACGGCATCACTGTTACAAATGAGTTTCATACGTGTTGATTTTTTCTTCATTGTTGTTGTTTTTGAGGTCTTTTAGTACATTCAACCTGTCACTAATAGATTTTTCTGCTTATTATTTGTTTTATTTATTAATTTTTTTTGACTTTGTGTACACATTTTTTGTATCTATACACATCAGAGATGAGCATGAGCTGTTTCGACTTAGCTGATGTACTTCATCAACATGAAAATTGCATGAAGTATTTTCTTAGTCACAATTAATTCTTATTTGTTTATTATAGAGAAGGTTCAAATTATTTGTTGATATACTTAGTTCTTTGATATTGTAGAATGTAGAAAAATTAGTACAGTTTTCGTATGTGTCCTAAAAATAACTTGCTTTTTATATAATTCCGAATTCCGGAGTAATGTTATGACATATATTTTCTTTTCTTGATTTCAGTAAATAAATATGAATTAAATGATAATTTAACTACCAATAATATAAAATACACAAAAAAAAAAATATTATTTCTGTGTCAATAAGTAAAAACTGCTGATATCTGTTTTTGTCGTTTTCAAGAAAGCTGATTTTTATTATAAATGGATTCCCTTTAAAATAAAAAAATAAAGTATTAATTCCGTTCTGTATTAACTAACGAGGATATCGGTTTTTATGTATTGAGTTAAATTATAAGTTAAAATAAGTGGCTATTCCAAATGATATTGTTGGTTAAATAAATATACGCAATAAGCTTTTGCGCTAAAACTTCCTGTAAAGTTGTTTGAAACTAATTGGAAATTCTGAAGTTTCAATTTTAGCTTATGTCGACTTAGCACTTATTCTTTTTGCCACAGATTTCAAGAATATGATATAAAATGTAAAGTTTTCTGGTTTTCTATTGTTTTAATCTATATATATAAAAATGAATCCCTTTTTCCCTTGGTCACGCCATCACGCGTGAATGGCTGGACCGATTTCACTAATTCTTTTTTTGTTGTATTTGTTATTAATAGGAGAAGGTTCTTATTTCAGTTTCGTGATTATAAAAAGGGGCAGTGCCACGCCCATACAAAATGAGTTATCATTTTTAGCAACTTGTACTGGACCGATTTTTCTGAAACTTTGCACATATATTGAGCCGTCATGACTATATTATTTCGTGATTAGAAAAGTGGGCGGTGCCTAGCCCATAAAAACAAGTTATAATTTTTAGCTTCTTGCACTTGATATTCAATTAAAATTCAGAATGCATTTTTATTCATTAAGGGGCGTAGCAACGCGCGCCGGGCTTGGCTAGTTTTAGAATATATCAAATCGATGCTTTTGCGAGAAATGCATAAACTACTTTAATTTATTTTCTGACGGTATGTATTTTACATTTGACTTGTCAAATTTTCCACTCCGAAATTGATACATGTCGTGTGAATCCGTTAAAACATTGCTTTTGTAAAATACACATGTTAAAGTCATATGAAAAATTTTTAATTAGAGCATCTGACATCAACTGTTTTTTGCAAAATAGAACTGCGTTTGGCGTCACAACAAAAAAACAAACAAATGAAAAACATAATAAATTAACAAAAAAAAGTCAGCATTTATTATTTTTAAACTTGCTTGTTGATTACATAAAAAAATAGTTATTTTTATACAGTAAACTCGCAGAAACGTGAACTAATTTTTACCAAGGGTGTTCACGTTTTCGATTTTGTTCACGTTTTAGATTGCGTTTTTTCTATAACATATTTTAGTCTATTTTATCTTTGATTTAATTTAAAATAAAAGTATGTACGTTATTTTCACCTATGAAACATATTTTGATTCAACTTTTTGTAAGTTTCTGCCATATTTTAATGTACTACATAGCTACTATGGTTTGCAAAAGCGCTTTTAGGTACTTATTTCTCAATTATTTATTGAATTCATCCAAAATAGAGGTTTAGCATGGCTATTTTCCTTAATTTGATTGTGCAATTCAATAGCTATCTTTTAATCATAATGCCGCTAACCGGTAGGTTTTTATTTCGAAGTTGGGTAAAACATTTATACAGAGATTTTTCCATTTTTGGAAGCTCCGAAGTATGCAGTGTTTTCCGTTTTCCAGGACCCGAAAATGTATTATTAACGCATTTCGAAATTTCATCTTTATTGTTTTTCTTTGAACAAATCGTCGATTTGGCAACATTATACTTTTTCAACAAACCAGTTACAGATGAACCTTTGCGTGAAAGCTCTAAAATATCTGAATTTTCTTGAAGATTTAACACTTCTGGTTTTTTATTAGACATATTTTCAATAAAAATATTTTTATACCCTTCACACAGTGAAAAAGGGTATATATAGGTTTGTCATTCCGTGTGAAATTTCTACAATTTTCATTTCCGACCCCATAAAGTATATATTTTCTGAAAGCTTATGAATAGGGGAGTCGATTAAGCCCTGTCAGTCTGTCCGTCTGACCGTCTGTCCGTGTGTATGTTGAAATCAACTTTTTGAAGCCCCTCGACATAGGTTGGACCCGGGTAAGGTATTAAAATATCAGAAATATTCGGGAGTAGATCGCTATTTAAAACCAGAAACATCGGTACATAAACAACTGAGATATGAGCAAAAACCCACGACCACCTCGATTTTTTTTTCACAAAAACAACATTACAACAACAACATACATACAAACGTTTATACTGGTTAGAGAAAACGTGGCATCGAATCCCAACTGAGCCAAAAAAAATTTTTTTTTAATTTTTTTAAAAATTTTTTTTAAATTTTTTTTTTTATTTTTTTTTTATTTTTTATTTAATATATTATTTATATTTTTATTATTTTTTTTTTAATTTTTTTTTTAATTTTTTTTTTTATTTTTTTTTTGTTTTATATATGTATATTATATATAAAATAATTTTTTTTTTAAATTTTTTTTTAATTTTTTTTTTAATTTTTTTTTAAATTTTTTTTTAATTTTTTTTTTTTTTCGTTTTTTTAACATACATACGTGTACGTATTTCATATGGGATGAATGGTGATACAAGCAACTGTTATTGCATGACTACACGTTGTGAAGGGTATATAAGATTCGGCATGGCCGAATATAGCGCTCTTACTTGTTATAGATCACTTGTTTATATTATTTATATACCTATATGTATAGTCAGCAGAGAGAGATGCTTCCAGTAGAACTGCCGCATAAATACTAAAGCTACCTTTCATGCAACAAAAGTTGTTTAAAACAAACAAACTACGAAATTCTTCTGCGGGGAATCCCAAAAACGTTCGATAAAAGTTCACCTTTTAGAGCCTTCAGCCTTTGTTCACGTTTTAGAGTAGTCAATGTAATAAAAAAAATGTTCATGTTTTTGGGTAGTTCATGTTACTGGATGTTCACGTTTCTGCGAGTTCACTGTAGTTTAAAATGTGTTTGTAGATAATATAATAATAAAATATGTTGAATCGATTTTTCACTGTTTATTTACAAAAAAAAATATTTTTTACAAAAATAGCATTAAAAAAAATTTTTTTAAAGTTTATTAAACGAAATCGGTCACAAAATCAAAAGGATTTCTTGTCACACAATTTTATCGCAAAAATTTTATATGTATAATAAATTCTGTCTAAAAGCAGCTTTAGTAACAATACGCTAGTAAATTATTTTTAGTTCTATTTTTATATTCACTCTTAAAAAAGAATAAAAATGTCTTTCGAATAAATTTTATTCATGTACATCTCTGATACATACGACACGATGACGTTTTTGTGCATTGCAACATTGACTTTTGGTTGCAGTTTTCCTCATTCTTCTTTACTTTTTATTTTTCTTATATAATTTCTCTTAAGAGTTTTGTAGAGAGTAACGTTTCTTTCATTTCTATTATATTATTTGTTTTATTTAATTTTTTTTTTTGTAGTGCATTGTAAAATACAGTTTTCGTACCCTTTATTTAGTATCTTTTTACACACTATTTGCAATTTCCCAGTAAAGCGGAAGTGTGTATTTTAGTTGAAAACACATGCAGTCATACATACAAAAACACTCTACAATTAACCCAAATTAGTTTATTGTTAGATACGAGGGTAGAATTAATATTAAAAATTTTTATTTGGAACGAGAAACACGTTTTCTGTAAATTCCTTTGTATCTCAAAAATCAATTTTAAATATTTAGGGCCGTATTCATAAAAAATATTTTATGTTTATTGAAGGCTTATTTGACAAAATTCTCTACAAAATCTGTCAAATAAGCCTTCAATAAACCTAAAATATTTTTTATGAATACGACCCTTAAACGTTAATTCTTTTAAGATTATAAAGGGACTCAATGAAAGCAGAAAAAATGTTTTTCGTGCACCGTCTTAAAATAGGGATATTTTAATGTTAAACAAAGATATGTACGAGGACGTGCTGTAAAAAACACGTGTTAAGACAGAAATTTCTTAAACATAAATTTTCTGTGAAAAAAAATACATATTTACGTATGCATATACATACCTATGCATGTATGTGTGCATGCAAATTTAGCTAAAAATTAAATACTTATAGGGAATGATAAAATTGTATATAATGCAAATTTGTTAATCTTAACACGCAATTTTTGCAATACCAATAATTTTCCTTTCCTTTTTCATTATTTATTTTTAGCAAAAAACCGAATTAAGTCCGCCAACACATCAATCATTAATCAATGCCGAAACAACTTCACAAAACAGCCGAGATGCCGTTTCAATATCAACAGCATCTAGCACGCACTCCTCTTCAACCGTCAGTCAATCGTCATCACATCATAAGACGAATACAGGCGATGGCAAACTTGCAACAGGCTCAGCAACATCTGCCGCAACGCATAAATCGTCAACATCATCATCCAGTTCTATAACGGCCAAAGAAAGAGAAGAGCGCTATGCTGCAGCACAAGCAGCCATTGCTGCAGCAAATGGTGGTAGTATAACGACGACATCAACAACGGCTGTAACTACCACAGCGACATCAAGTGCTGGAGGCAATGCACCAAGTTTATATGTTTCTGTGCCACTATCGACAGCGAATGTACCTGGAATAAATATACCCACGAATACAGCATCGACAGGAGGTATTCCTCATATACAGCAATGATTAATAAATGAATTTTAATTAAATTTTGCATTTTAATAAAAAAAATATATATTTCTTTGTAGAACATAACACAACCGCACAAAATACCCGCTCAACTAGTCAGCTACAACAGCAACAATTATCTGCCGCCCCATCATCGTCATCCGCCGCCGCTAATATTTCAGATCGCCAATCACCTTTTAATACTACATCGACTACTTCTCCTGCCGCCAACACACAGCAGCAACATGGAGTCATCTATCAAAGTGGTAAATCACCGAATGCTGCAGCTTCATCCAGCACCTCTACGACGGCGGGCATTAATTTAACAGCCTCTACCACAGAAACGGGAAATTTAAAGATTAGCTATGAAAAACAGTCATCGAGAGTTAATCAAATACAAGAACAAGAATCAGCCCCTATACGCAGATCAAGGTTAGTATACATATGGATCTCCCAAACAATTCACATTTTTCTTTTTTTTGTTTTCAATTAACACAAACTCTTTAGACAAACACACACATTAACATCATATTTCCTAGTTTTTGATTATTAAATAAATGATATGTTTGGGAAAGCTGTTTTGAAGTAATTTCTAAAAAAAACTGTTAAAAATATATAAACAGAATAGTAAAGAGATGTAATTTATTTCAGCGTAAAATATTTGTATTTCAAATGAACATTATAGATTCAATATAAGTCCTTTGGAGGAAAATTTACAAACAATTTAAATAAATAAAAAAATAATAAAAGTTTTACTTAAAACTGAAATTAATTTTCGAGGAAAATTTTTATAGCGGAATAGTTTATAAATATCTAGCAGATTTAAAACTAATTATAATAATATTAAAAAGACATACATAGTAAAAATTAGAAAACCCAGGAAAGAAATTTTTTTTAACTGAAAAAAAATTAAATTTACTTACGAACGAAAGAAAACTATTGTCTATTGAAATTATAATTTAAGCAGAATAAGCAAACTACTGTAAATTTTTAAATTTATTTTTAAAATTAAGGATTTATTTTTCTCTTTTTTATTCTGTTTATACATTCTTAACAATGCATGCTTTATTATTTTCAAGATAACTTTAAATAATTTTTCTTTAAAAACTTTTTTCACACAACAAAAAATGTCTTTGGTTATTATTACACTGTAATTATTTTTCTTGCTTTTATAAAAAAAAACATTGCTATCATCACTATATTATTTTATTGTTATTTCTTTAATATAATTCGTAAGACTTGGTTGCTGTTTGATTTTTTGATTTTTTTTTTTAACCAAAAATATAAATTTTTTTTAACAAAAAATTTTTAACAATTTTTTTTTTGTAAATATGGCCACAAATTGAAATGTATAATTATTATTGTAAAATTAAGAAAAAAACACAATTAACTACAATTAACAGGGTACTTTGACTGTCCTTCTCCCCTTAAAGTACTTTAACTTTTTTTTTACCAATTTAATAGTTTTAAAAACAAGTTTTTTGTCGATCTCGTACATCAAGTACCATAAGAAGTTTTTTTATTAACTTTTTTTTTAATTTCAGTGAATTCAAAATGATTTTGTATTTAAATTTGAAGTCAAATTTATTAATAATTGTTTTCCATTGAAGCAAATAATGCAGTTTTTTTAATCGTAAAGAGTTAAGAAATCGAATTATAACAAAGCTTGCATCTTCTTTAAGACCTTTTAATATCCTTAATGTATATTTTTTTGGTTTTTCATTTGCTTTTGCCAAAACTGCACCCCGCATTCCTATTGCATTAAAATTTTTTGTTATTATAGTGCATTTTTTGTTTGTTAATTTCATTACCACATCTTGCCCCTGTCTCGCCTACAAACAACTCACACAAGCATATTTTTATGTACACACACATATTAATCAATAAAAATTTAAAATAAAATAGGAATAAAATTTTTTTTCTTTTTTTTCTCTCAATGTTTTTTTTTTCTCTTTCCACCAAAAAATTTTTTTTAACAAAAAACCATATACAAATACAACAATGCAAATTTCCGTATTATTATAATTTGTAAAAAAAATATTTTTTTTGCAAAATTATCTTCTCATACACTAATTACAAAACATATTGGAAAACTTTATATTTGGAAAAAATAATTAAAAAAAAAAAAAAAATCAGATCACGCTCAGGTGAAAGTAGTATGTTGCAAGCCCAACAACAACAACAGCAGCAGCAACAACAACAAAATGCCAATCAAAAATCTAACTCTAGATCAGGCAAAAAACGGGCTGCCTCTAACAAAACACAATCAACCACATCCAACAATGAAAACAGTTCAAATCCTCCATTGGAAAAGCTATCAAAAACGGCTAGCACTTTAGCCTCAACATCATCTTCTCCCGTACAACAACAGCATTATCATAATGATTTGCCCACGTCCACACCATCACCAACAGTTCCTTCACCACTATCATTACCACCGCCCAGTAGTACCCCAACACCTTCAACCCGCAATTCCACGCCTAATAGCACACCTACGGCCACACCATCGGCCTCACCGGTAGTAATGTTGCAAACTGGCAATAATAACAGTGGTAGTGAACATACTACATCGACGGCTGCTGTCACCAGACAACAGGCAGCAGCCTCCTCAGCATCATCTTCATCGCCATCGTCTAGTGCTGGTGTTAGAAGAAAAAGTAATACAGCGTCGCCTTTACCAGCATCAGCTGTTACTACTAGCGCCGCAGCAATCAATCTAACCAATACGAATAGCAATAATAATAGCAACAAAAATAATAACAGCAACAATGACCAAAGCATTTCTTCTTCTAATACTAATTTTTATTCTAAAAACACTACAAGTAGTAATAACGATACTATTCATAAAACATCAGTAACAACAGCAAATAGTCTTAATAGTAGCAATAGCAATAGTAACTTAAGTAGCAGTAGCAATAACAGTAATAATAATCAAATAAGTAGCAACAATAACAGTAGTAGTAGCAATTCAGATGTTGCACCACCACCAGCTGCAACGGCAACTGCTGGTAACAACAACAATAAACCTTTAAATAAAAAAATGCTGAGAGCCCAACAAAATCATTTGCAACAACAAATGGCTGCTGCTGCTGCTGCTCAAACCAGCAATAATAGTAGTACAGCAAATAGCAAACAGCAGCAGCAACATGTCTCGCCTGAGCGTTTGACCAAAACAAATATCAGCAATAATAAAACTAATTCCCATAACAACAACAGCAATAATAATAACGCTTTTAACAACACTACTAATAATGCTTCTCCCACAACTTCTACTGTTTGCGATTCATCTTCTATAGCTAAAAAAAATTCCCCCTCTTCTTCTTCCTCTTCTGCTACTGTCAGCAACACAACTTCTACCTCCTCCCCATCATCCCTAACACCTTCACATAACTCTTCCGCTACTAACTCCCATTCTCATACATCTTCCTCCTCCTCCTCCACTTCTTCTACAATTGCTTCTAATGCTTCTTCAAATAAATTTAATCAACAACTGCAACAACATCAGCAGCAGCCTCAGCAACAACATAATATTGTTAATGCTAATAAAAATGATAACAATAATGATATAATAGAAATTTTGCCATTAACTACAAATTCTCTTTCTTCTTCTACTACCAACACCCTGCCCATAACTACAACAACCACTACTACTTTAACTGGCAACAATCAAAATAACCTTAATAATAATCCCACAAATGCCAACAACAACAACATTCCCAATAACCAACAAAACACTAATAATCAACACAATACTTCTAACGCTACTACTACCAACAACAATAACAACCCCTCCACTACCATTTCAACGAACAACAATAAATCTAACAACAATAATAACAATACCACAACATCATCTTCGTCCACAACAAAATCTCATAAATCGTCAACATCTACAACTGCTACCAACAACACCCACAGAACTCCTGATAGTGGTGTTTTTACCTCGTCTTCATATAACATTAGCAATGCCAGTACCGCCAGTTCTTGTTCATCATCTTCTCTTCTCAGTGGTGGCTTAAAATTCTCCTATGAACCTCAATCTGGCGCAACCGCTCTACCACACAGTATTGATGCAACCACTACCACCATTAAAGATTCACCACCCAGTTCTCCGGGCTCTGAAGTTAGTACTCAGCGTAAACGTGGCCGTAAAGCTAAAGATACTAGTGCAACCTCAGCCACCATTGCCAGTTCTGCCTCCTCAAATGTGGCTAATGATCTCAAAGATATTAAAATATTTCAAAATGGTACTCCGACGGCGACTACTTCTAGTGCTGCTATAGCCGCTGCAGCAGCTGCAGTCTCTTCGATAGCTCCAGCTGCCGGTTCAACGACCACAACGTCGTCAATTTTAAATATGACAGCTGCTCATATGTTGGGCAATCAAATCAATCCGAATAGTAGTGTGGCCCAGAAGTTAACGGATCAATTAAGTATGGAGATACAGGATCATAGTGTTTACAGTGCCGATCCGCCAACTCCACAATTTGTGGGTGTGCCGTTTCCAGGAAAAATAGTGAGTTGTTTTTTCTCTTTTTTATTACTATGTGTTATTTGAAATATTCGGAATTTAAAAAGAACTACTTTTATTAAGTATCCAAATTCTAGAGAGAGCTTTGAATAAATTCTCTATTGGTTGATTGTTTAAAGATATATGTATGTGATTATGATTTTCCTTTTGTTAAAAGTAATCAAAATGTAAAATTTTTCAACTTTTGTTTAGCTTTTAATAAATTCTTTCTCAAAATTATTCGATTACGATGTTTATAAATTCTCTATTTGCAGTTCCTGTAAATATTTTAAATAAATTCCGATTAGTCATCTTTTAGTGTTTTCACACTTCAGGATTTAATACAAAATTTGGTTTAAACCTGGTTTTAACATACAAAATAACTTCGTTAAAACTAGTTAGGTACAACCTAGATTTTGGTGTACTGAAGTCAGTGCTACCAAGTTAAAAAGATTTAAAAAAACAGCTGATAATGTTAAATAAAAAAATCGTTAATTAAGTGAAATATTTCAACAACACCAACAACAGCAAAAAAGCCGCTGCACAATTTTAAAAGATTTATTTACAGAAAATAAAATAATTTAAATTTTGAAGCGCATTGTAAAAATTTCTTAGTTATTTATACAATAAAAAAAACAGCTGATACACAGCAAGGCAAAAAGCAACTTTTTAAGAGGTGTTTTCTGTCAGGAATGAAAAAGTTGTTATGAAAAGTTTATTAAAAAAAATTTATTTAAAAAAGAATATATATACACATATTTGTGAAACACATTATAAGTTATTCAAAAGCAACAAATATATATAAATTTGGAAAAAAAAATTTTTTTAAAAGTACACTTAAGTTAATTGCTTAATACCGAAATTAAAATCTCGTTTTCCATCCCTGTAGTAATAAAATAAATTAAGGCAAATTTGACAAATTTTGAAATTATGCTTCCCCATCAGCTGGGCTGATAATTTCACCTGTATGAATTCGCCTTGATACACAGTGTGTCATATAAATATGAAATACGCTCAAGGCGAATATATACAGGTGAAATTATCAGCATAGCTGATGGGGAAACTTTTTGTCAAAATAGGTTGAATTCGCCTTGATTTCATTTATTATTGCAGGGATAGGAAATGTGATTTTGGTTTCGATGTTAAACAATTAACTTGATTGTAGTTTTTTGATAATAAATGTGGTAAATTTATGTATATAAGTATGTTGCTTTTGCGTCATTAATAATGTGTTTGAAAAATGTATATCCTTTTTTTAATGAAGTTTTATTACATTTAATATGTAAAAACAACTTTTCCATCCCTGATATACGAATTGGCCTTGACTAAAACATCCCTTGAAAAGTTGCTTTGTTGTATCAATTCGCCGTTGCATATACCTTATGGATATGCCTTGAATACGCTTATATCTACGAGAAATATTTTAATAATTTTTTTTAGCCAAACTGCTAGTTGAAATCGAGTTTTATTAAACACAAAATCAGCTGTTAATAGTTCTAATGTTTAAAGCAGGTTTTTACTTTAGGTGTGAAAACACTTTTTAGAAAATTTATTTTATGAGCAGGCAATTTTTATAAATACTCTTTACTAAAAGATAAAAATTTCATAATTTCTATAGTTTATAAAATAATTTTTTTGAGAAACATTTCGATAATTTCCCTATTTTTTTAAGAATTTGAGAAATTTTGAGAAATGTCTCAAGTATTTAACTTTTTAATTTTTAATACTAATTAATAACGCCATTTAATCAACAGCGTAACACTTCGACACCAGCTGCAACCTCAACAACGATGGCTCCCACAGGGCCTAGTTCCTTAGCTTCAATGTTCGGCAGTGGAGCAAATGGTAATTTAGCCATACCACAAAGCTTAGAACAGCTTTTAGAGCGGCAATGGGAACAGGGATCACAATTTCTAATGGAACAAGCCCAACACTTCGATAGTAAGTTTATGTCACACTTTTGCTTTAATAAAATTCAATCGAAATTTTAACAACTCTATTTCCCACTTTTTCCAGTTGCCTCTCTTTTATCCTGTCTACATCAATTACAAACCGAAAATGTTAGGTTAGAAGAACATGTCTCCAGTTTAATAGCACGACGGGATCATTTATTAGCCGTTAATGCTCGATTAGCTATACCCCTTAATACAAATACAACACAGAGTCAAGGTAAGTAAGATGAGTGTGTCTGTCTGTATGTGTTAATTAAGAGACAACAATTAGCACAATTTTGTTTTATCCCATAAACCAAAAAAAAAAAAAAAAAAGGCAAAAAAGAAAAAAGAGAATAAAGGGATATTTGCAAAGTAGAGACTGTGGTGATTCTGTGTCATATGCAACCAAAATTTTCTTCTCTCACAAAACCTGGCTCTAAAACAAAGATTGAAAGCGTACAAAAAATATAGTTTATAATATATAACTAAATAATCTAATGAAAAAACACACACATTTTAAATTATACTACATTTAAATTAATCTTAAGTATTAGCTTAATACTATTTTATTTATACATACATACATATAATTAAATTATTATTAACAAAATAGTAACGTTTGCAAAGATTTTTAATAAATTTCTTTTACTTTAACTTTTTTTTTTTGTTTTCTTAAAATCATACCATTAAATAATACATTTTAAATATACATATATGCCATAAACACACCCGGTTTTCAATATTATTTGTATATAAACATAGTTACGAAAAACACTCTCCTCACCTCACCTTTCCAAATATACAACTATTTATGTATGTACCTATACTATAATTTGAAATGTGTTATAAAAAAAAAAGAATATATAAATATACACTTTAGCTTTAACCCTTTAACTGGTAGATGGCAATGCTTAGTGAATTAAAGCAATAACAAATTATTTTCAAATTTCTCTATTTGATGGTGTATATGCGTTTGTCTTCGCTTACTTATTTTTTTTTTTTTAGAAATTGTGGAATGGAAAATAATATTTATGGGTCGATTATGGATAGCAACCGAACTTCAGTTGCGTTACCAGCTGGCAACTACAATTTCGCAGTGGCTAAATTTTCATATAAAGTTGACAGCTGGTAGTTGCCACTTGTAATCTGTAATGCCGTTTATGGCAACTGGCAACGTAACTGAGGTTCAGTTGCTATCCATAATCGACCCATTAGATACACATTTCTATAAAAATAACTGTAATAGTATTTACGTATGTATATGTGAATTCAGGGTTGTTATAAAAATAATCTAATTGCTATAAAAACTGAATTTGAGTACAACAACACAATATTAATTTCTTTATTTTTTATGCTAGAATTTAAAGTAGCATTTTAAGCATTAAACAAATAATATCGACATACATTTCAAAAATATGCACATCGTTGATCACAGTTAGAGAAAGGTCCTAACTTAAATGATTATAACTTTACAGGAGAAGGTGAAAACGTAATAGAAACTGTATTTATTATCATAATGTAATTTCTCTTGTAAAATTGCTCGTAAAAATTTTATTTTTGATATTATTGCATTCAATTTTTGTGTCGAGGTGTATTAGTGTGAAATGTATTGGAATCACTGAAAAATTCAGGGGGCAAATTACGGCATACGAACGTAATCGAAATTTGAAAATTCTTATTAGAATCCCTATACCTTAAAGCACAGCAAACTCAATCGTTCGAGTAACATTTTGATCGGTCCCAGTTTCGTAAAAAATACGTGTTAGGACCTTTCTACTTGTTACCTACCTACCTACTTGTTACCATCGATATATTGATATTTATTTTTGTTTTTGTTTTTTTTTTTCTAACCCAACTCTGGGGCCGAATTACGGCATTCGATATCGATCGAAATTTTAATCGAACGTTAAAGTTTTCCTTGCATTTTATATTGGATTCTAATAAGAATTCTATCATTTTCGATCGATATCAAATGTCGTAATTCGGCCCCTGATATCAATTAGACAACTCTGATTTGTTACCATTTTGGAATTATCATATAACATTGTTCTTATAAACAATTGATAAGTAATTTTTTCAAATATGTATTGAATTATTATGGTAAATAAACTGTTACCTTATCGACTTTGCATTCAGATTTTGTTTTTTTTTTACATACAAACATTATTTGCCTTCAATCAATTAATTTAAATATGTTTTATTTGCGTTTTTTTTTCTCGGATGTGCTTATTATTCCTACAATGTGTCGTTATTATTTTTTTTTTTAATTTTTGTGTGTTACCAGACGAAACCAGTTAAAGGGTTAAATAGTAATTTAATATATTTTTATTAGCTAATGCATAATAGTGCTTCACATTAATAATATATTCATTCTACTTTATAAATTTGTTACTTCTGTCCCATAATAACTTGTAATTACATAATTCTTATATATAATATAAATAATTTAATTATTACTTTATAAACATGTTTTATTTAAACTAATTCTAATATCATTTTACACTTATTATTATAACTTACTACATTTTTAACTTATATTGATCTTACAATAAGTTTATTATTACTATTATTCTTATTATTATTTTTTTTTTTTGTTTTGATCTAAAAATTTATTTGTTTAAAAAATAAATAAAAGTTTTGTCTATTCCAATCGAAAACAAAATCACTTTAATAAAGAAAAATTCTTTAAAAAAAAACAATCAAAGCAGTTTTGCTTCTTTTCAATATTTTTATTTATTTTTTAATGGTGTCGCGCATGTTTAATATTCTCTCGTATTATTGTTGTCATTTTCCTCTACAATGGCTTTATAAACTTGGTTAATTGGTTCCACACTCAAAATTTTCACACATTTTTCTCACAAACTTTTTTATGGAAAATCAATACGTTAAATTATACATTATGCACTTTTCTGTTCACATCTTAGTACCTAAACTTGCTGTTCTTGTATTAAGGGATTTCAAAAGTACATATTACATCCTAAATACCAAAATACAAAATACCAAATAACAAAATATAAAAAAAAGAGATTTTTAAGAAGTTATTTTTAAATTCTAAATTAAGAATAAACGCCTATAAACTACTATTGCCATAGAATAAAATATTTAATATAAAGAAAGAAAAAACAAATATACAATAAAACTAATTTATAAATATAGCTGCCGCTGAATTAAAAATCTTTGTGAGCTGAAAGTTGATTATTTGAGAAACGTCTTCTATGAGTTCAGTAGTGATATTTTTAAATCTTCTTATAGTTTCATAAAAACAAAGTGAGAAAATATGAAAATTACTATGATTAGTAAATATGTAATGTTTTAAAAACATTTGACATAGTTGGTCATGCATACATACATTTATAAAATCCTTGCTGTTAGCAAGACGATATTAGATGGCTTTAGATGACTCTGAATTTTACATTTTATGTCTTTAACCTTAAAGAAGATCAAAAATATATGGGAATATTGGATTTTTTCCACTGTATACAACCATTGATCTTTAATATCAATAATAAAAGCTAAAAATTAAAAAAAAAATTTTTTAAATGGGCGTGGCACTGCCTACTTTTCTAATCAAGAAATTGTATAGACATGACATCTCAATATGTGTGCAAAGTTTCAGAAAAATCGGTCAAGTGCAAGTAGCTAGAAATGATAACTAATTTTTTATGGGCGTGGCCCCGCCCACTTTTTGCCACCCATAAACACTCCCTAGATTGTGTACAACAACTTGCCAAAGTTTAAGTCCGATCGGTTTTACAGTTTCGGAATCTATAGCTAACACACACAGAGTTTCACTTTTATATATGTATATAGATAGATATAGATAAACAAATAACGTTTATCATGAAAAAAAGTAAAAAATAAAAAAAATTAATATAACAAATTTAAGTAAACATTTTGATTTACGCGGAGTCTAATCAAAAACTGTATTCATAATTAAAAAAAAAAAATATAAAAAAAAAATTCAAAATAAAATTTACTAAAAAAAATTTGAAAAAAAATGTTAAAGAGAAAAAATAAAAATCTATATATATAAAAGTGAAACTCTGTGTGTGTGTGTGTGTGTGTGTGTGTGTGTGTGTGTGTGTGTGTGTGTGTGTGTTAGCTATAGACTCCGAAACTACAAAACCGATCGGGCTCAAACTTTGGTAAGTTGTTGTACACATACCAGGGAGTGTTTATGGATGAAAAAAAGTGGGCGGAGCCACGCCCATAAAAAATTAGTTATCAGTTTTAGCTACTTGCACTTGACCGATTTTTCTGAAACTTTGCACACATATCGAGCTGTCATGACTAAATAATTTCGTGATAAGAAAAGTGGGCGGGGCCACGCCCCTAAAAAAAATTTAATTTTGAGGTACTTGCACTGGACCGATTTTTCTGAAACTTTGCACACATATTGAGCTGTCATGGGTTTATAATTTCGTGATCGAAAAAGTGGGCGGGGCCACGCCCATAAAAAAATAGTTATCAGTTTTAGCTACTTGCTCTGGACCGAATTTTCTGAAACTTTGCACACATACTGAGCTATCATGACTTTACACTTTCGTCCTTAGAAAAGTGGGCAGTGCCACGCCCATTAAAAAATAGGTATCATTTTTAGGTACTTGCACTGGACCGATTTTTCTGAAACTTTGCACACATATTGAGTTGTCATGACTATGCAGTTTCGTATTTAGAAAAGTGGGCAGTGCCACGCCCATAAAAAAAGGTATAATTTTGAGGTACTTACACTGGACCGATTTTTCTGAAACTTTGCACACTTATTGAGCTGTCATGACTATATAGTTTCGTAATTAGAAAAGTGGGCAGTGCCAGGCTCATAAAGAAAAAGTTATAGTTTTTAGCCTTGCACTTCATATTCGATTAAAACTTAGAATGCGATTAAAATTCATGAAGGGGCGTAGCAACGCGCGCCGGGATTGGCTAGTAATTAATAATTTTTAAATCGTCGTTGCTCTAACAAATTCAGTTATGTGTTTTTTATTGAGTTTTCAGGAGATCAAAAAAAGCATTTTATTTTGTAACTTTGCAGTATTTAACTTACGCATACGGACAATTGTTTATTTTTAAACGGATCAAAATATCCTTCAAGGCGAATTCAATAAGGTGAACTCGTCGCTAAAACAACTACAAAGTTAAAAAATTCAAACGTGTATTTTGTTAGTGTAAAACAAAACGATATGTCAAAAATACACACAAATTTGACAAGTGGTCCCTAGAAGTAGTCAACAGCTGATGATCAGCTGATCTAATAAGTTCACCTTATTGAATTCGACTTGATATCCTTGAATGGTTTGAAGGATAGATGTAGGACTAATAAACCTTCAAAAAAGAGCAATAAAAAAATTGTTAAAAATTGTCACATAACCGATTACGTCAGACCAGCGACGATATACATTATTTAATTGGTCTCAGCAGAGTTTCTCTATAAAAAAAACACACATTTTCGAAATTTAAACTATTTTTTAATGGAGTTTGGCTAAGAGAGCAAAAAATTCTCGGAACTTGAAAAAAAATCGAAATATGTATAACTCACATTTAAATAAACTAATCTCCCCTGTTCTGTATTTCGAGTGAAATTATATTGTTCAGAATACAAAACAGGAACGAATATTTGTTATTTATAAATCGAGTCTTTACATAAAACCGTAAAAAACATAATTTTATTTATTTATTGTATTAAAAAAAAAATATAAATAATTTTAAATAAAAAAATTATAAATAATTTTAAATTAAAAATGTATAAAAAAAATATATGTACATAAACGCAAAACGCGTGAACTACAGAACCTGCAAAAAAAAATTTGGCGATTTTTAAATCGCATGCGATTTCATAAATATGCGAGTGTCAGAACATGTCTGATATATATTAATTTAATATTTAAAAGCTGACCAAAAATTAAAACACAAACATTAAAAAAATTGCCCCAATTAATATTAAAACTCAATAAAAAATCGTTTGGCTAAAGAAATAGTTAAAATTGCATTAATTTTAATCAAAAACAATTGTTACATCACGTAAAAATCCATAGTATTTATGTATGTGTATGTAAAGGATTTTTCAATAGGAACGCTACAAAAGTAGACCGATGGGGACAGCAAACGACGACATATTTTTTGCCGCTCTTTTGACATTTCTCTTCAGTATGGTTTGCGATTTCATGATGGAAAGATATACGAGCCAACAACGAGTCGAAATTATTCAAATTTTCTAACGAAATTCGGAGTCAGTGGCCTCATCGTTATATTAACAGAATATTTTTGGCCCCAATTAGTTGATATAGACTTATAGAAGAACATGTGGTTCCAATAGGACGGCGCCACAAGCCACACAGCGAATGTCACAATCAATTTATTGGAAACCAAGTTTGGAGAACGTGTTATTTCACGAAATGTTCCAGTCGATTGGCCGCCTCAGTCGTGCGGTTTGACGCCGTTAGACTATTTCCTGTTGGGCTACGTCAAGTCTATGGTCTATGCCAACAAGCCAGCGACGATTGATGAACTTCGTACGAATATCGAACGTAAAATTGCAGCAGTATCGCCAGATTTATGCTTGAAAAGCGTCGAAAGTTGGGTTCAGCGTCTAGACTTCAACAAACGTGCCCGTGGTGACCATGCAACAGAAATCGAGTTCCATACATAATGGCATCAAACGTACTTTCACAGGAATAAAGAATTCCATTGATATCCAAAACCGTTTTTGTTTTATTCAAAAAAAACTTGTAGCGCTCTTATTGAAAAACCCTTTATGTATATGTGATGGAAGTCGATTCGTATCGGTTTGAAGTGAAATAAAAAATGTATGTAATTTATGTTTTGTTTCTTTTTTTTTAATAAAATGTTTAAATAGTATTCGGTCTTGTTATTCCAATAATTACTTCAGTTTTAATTGTCAATAATTATTCGTTGCTTTTTATCTAATTTGAACTTTAAAACAAAATATTTAGGTATGAGATAAGAACTTAATCTCAAAAACAATCGAAATTCATCACACCGTTTTCAAACAACTCGAGTTGAAAACATACGATTTTCATCACATAATATTTTAAACTAGATGCATTGCAAAAAACAAAAATTATAAATTATAAAGAAATCTCACCGAAATTTCACCAAACTAAGATTTTTAAAGTAATGGGCTAAAAGTTTTGTAATTAACACTTTGTTCTAAAATTTAAGATAAAAAATTAAACAGATATATTTGGTTCTTTTTTAGTTTTTTTCTTCGTGATATTACATTAATGTTTTAAAGCTTAAAAGAACTTTTGCTATTCAATTCATTAGTTATTTGTTAAATTCTGATTTCTCATCTGAATTGACAAAAAGAAAAATACGCGTCCAGGCTGGAAATCTGTTTTGTTTTTAATGTGTTGGCAAGTATATTCATGTAAAATACAATAAATAAAATATTTTTCAAATTCTTACGTAAATGCAAAATAATTTGTTTTTATAAATAAGATGAGGAATTAATAGTGTTTAGAAAGGCAGCGTTAGCCAATTCTGGACATACAAAAGAATACAAATCTCTTTATTCTCGCAAAAAAAAAAAAAAAAAAAAATTAAATAATAAGAAGAGGCTTTTTCTACCATAAAAAGAAATCATACAAAATTATACGATTAAAATCGATTATTACAGTAACAACAACGGGCAGTAATAGTAGTTGTACAACAATCTCCGCTATACAAGCTTGCACATCCACCATAAACTCTACATCTACTCTAACAACAGCATCTGCTGCCACCGCCGCTTCCTTGGCCACAGCGGCAACAACCTCGATATCGGGTACAACGTCTTCAAGTACCTCTAGAGGATCTGCAGCTGTAGCGCCAGCAGCAGGCAACGAACGAATAGGGCGTTTACCAACATCCGCATCTTCGTCAGGTGCGAACCCTAATATAGAAAATGGTTTAGATTTTAGACAAACCTCTAATAATTCCCTAAATAATACGGCAATGCCAGTAGCAACAGCTGCAATGAGGTAAGTTTTAAATTATTCATTGTCTTAAATTGAAAATTTGTATTTAATTTCCGATATTCTTTTGCCCCTCTAATGGTAAATAATTTAAACGAATTTTCTTTACGGCACTTTTAAATTTGTTTAAGATTATTTTTTTATTTTTTATTTATTTTAGATTATTAATTTTTGTTCTCCCTCCCCACTTTCTTACTTGTTTTTTTTCTGTACGAAATTTAAAAAAACGCGCTGTTTTACTGAGTAATAATTTGAAGAAAAATTCTAATAACACTCTCTCGTTTCTGTACATGTGTGCGCTTTTTTAAAATTAAAAAATAAAATTCTTTATAATTTTATTCCTTAAATTATTGTGTTGTCCTTTAGTAGACATCCTGCTTCTTCAGCAACAGCCGCCTCACAACTTGCACCAACTAGTACAGCTGTAGTGCCTAACAACAGCACTAGCAATAGTGGAAATAGTAGTAATATTAGCAATATGCTACCTGCTATATCATCATCTGCATCATTAGCATCATCGTCGTCCTTAGTACACGCAGCAGCTACTGCATCAGCAACAATACCACCAACAGCAGCAAATACAAACCGTATGCATCAGCAGCAGCAACACCAACATCAACAATTGCACCATATGCATCATCAGCAACAACATTCCCAGCAACATCATCATATGCAACATGTTGCTTCCTCAATGCACCAACCTCTTTCTGCTGCTCAACAACAGCAGCAGCAACAACAGCAGCACCATCATCACACGCACTTATCGTCTTCTCATCAAACAGCACATGCCACTCATGCAATACACCATGAACCTCATCCAATGACCACATCGCGTATTGGAGGTAATGTAACATTAAATACTACCATGTCATCATTGGCTGGCAATCGTATAGGTGGTTATTCCTCGTCCTCCTCCTCTACATCATCGTCGGACCCTAAACAGTTGTCTGGTGGTAGTAGTGTTGCCCAGTCACAATCTTCCGCTACTTTTAACACTAGCGCTCTCGCCTCGGTTTCGTCTTCTTCTTCTTGTATACAAGGTGGTGTTGGTGGTCTTAGTTTAACTAAATCTTGCCTAAATGACCTTAGCCATACGACAAGTAACAGTAACATTGGTGGCGCTGTTGGTGCTAACACCTCTTCTACTACTTCTGCGGCCGTTAATTATCCTGGGCCCTATAAACCTCATCTTCAGGTAGTTTGTCAAATACGAAAAAAAAGCCAAAAGCGCCTTTTGTATGTGTAAAAAAATTTTTTTTAAGAAAACAACAAATTAAAATACATTTTATGTTAAGACTCATCTCTCATTCCACCATATTCATAAATGCTTGTTTGTTTTTCGTTATTTGTTAAATCAAAATACATACAACATATGCGTACAAGAAAATGTTTGGCAACTTTGTGGCGCAACATTTTTACAAGCGAGAGAGTTTTTTTTTTTTGTTTTTGGTTATGTTGCTAACGACCGACCGAACAACAGACGTACCAAAAGTAAAAAAAGAGAGAAGAAAGTTATTGTAAACTGTTAAACAACTCTCTTGGCGCGTTTCTTTTTTTAATTCAATTCTCACTCATCACCCACTTCATACATACATATGTGTATATAAAACGTTACGAAAAAAATGCAATCAACATCAAAAAATTTGGCAAAATAATTAAATGTTACTTTTTATTGTTTATTGTTTTCATTTTGATAATTCAAAATTTAACATATTCATCATCACCACCTAAAACCACAACCGCTAAAACAATATTTTTATCAGCCTCACCTAACAAGTACCTCTACCAACCACCCACCCACCTACTCTTATATGTATATTCCTGAAACCCCCCCTTAGCAACATATTTGTTTGATGTTTTTAATTATTGAAAATAAATACATGTACTTTTGAAATAAATAAACTAGATAAACACACAAAAGCAATCCTAGTGGTAACAAACATTTCTATTGTCTAAAAATGTTATTTGTTTAGTTTGAAATGGTAATGTTGCTAAAGGAGATTGCTTAAAGAAATGTCCATATACAGTACAAAACACTTGAGCGCAAAAAACTATTCTGTTCAACTTATTGATTATCTTTGAATATTGTTAAAATATTTTTTGTAATTTTTGGCAAATTGTATTTAAAAATAAATTTTTAAATTTCCTTTAAAAACAAAAATTATATGTTTATGTAATGAAAATTTTTATATAAATTCAACAACAAAAACTTAGCGAAGGCCTTTTAGATTAACGTTGTATATGTCACTAACAAGTATTCAAAAGCAAATATCTACCTCAAGGTTTGTTATTATTCCCTACACTAAACTCGTATATACGTAGATATTTGTGGCTTAAAGAAATAACTGCATAAGTCGATTTACGCCAAATCATGATCAAAATTCCACATGAAATTTTCGAATTTTTAAAAAATTAATATCAATTGATAAAATTCTCGAATTTAAAACGTTGAAAAATTTACTTATGACTTGGATTGCTTTAAAAAATACTAACCATTTTGAATAGCTCACATGTGAAATATTTTTACAATTTCTAAAAAAAAATTATTCACTAAGAACCTAATATTTGTTCTATGAAACCGTCAAATAAAAAGGTTTTGTACAGCAACAGTTATGCTGGCACAATATGTCATTCCACTCATATGGAATTCACAGAAATTAAAATCCATGCAAACAAAAAATTTTGTTCAAAAATTTTCACATTCTGAAATTCATGATCACCGTGAATAACACCATTATAAATTCGCAATTTAATACTATCCTCAAGCAAATTTTCATTAATTTAGAAAGTTCTATGTAAAACTTTTTGTTTTAAATTTTTTCAACGATATTATTCGTACTAGGTTAGAGTAGAACGCACGACATGCAAATTGGACATACATATATATCTGTCATGGATGTGGGCTTTAAGTGCCCCTCTTCTCCAAACTAACCTATAGTAGGTTCAGTTAAACAGGCTGATGATGAGAAGACCATCACACTTAGGCGCATGACTGATTCCTTTTGTGATACCTGATACTTGGTACGTCGCGTGTAGTTAGTCCCGGCTACACCCACAGAAAAACGGTTCTTGTAATCTAAAACCAATCCGACACACGACGAAACGAGCATTTTTTCTTAACATCAACGTGTGTTACACTCACAAGATCGTGAAGAAAACTTTCCTACAGATGACGGGATATAAGTCACACCAGAGCTGGACAATGACAGAGAAAATGTTGCACAGTCTCAGCCTCTTCCTTGTCGTATCAACTTGGGCATAAGTCATTGAAGGGAGATTTCATCTCCTGACGTATACTCTCAGCACACAATGTTCAGTTAGAGCTACAACAAGACTCCTAAATTGGGAGCGAGAGAGTTACATAAGGGCCCTCATTCTTATTGACTTTTTGACTTTTAATTTAACTAAATATACGTAAGCTGATATGCTCTTTAAATAATACAGAATCGAATGCATAAAAATCTTAATAAATTATTTACAATAAATCAACTTAAAAAATTTAAAGTGCTTTAATATAAGATGATAAAATCAGACATAAACAGTTTTTCCTTATTGTCACAAATATAATGAAGCAGCTTTTTAATCGAATTATAGCACCTTTATTTGTTGCGGTAAAGACTCAAGTTCAATAACCAAGAGATTATTAACTACTAATTAATAAAAGAAAAATGGAAAATAAAAGTAAATGACAATAAAACTAGCTTTTTCCCAAACGCATTTTCAACGGATTTGTATGGTGTAGGGGCACTTTTAATCCATTAAAGGACGAAATGTAATATCTAGGAGTAATTCAAGATCAACAAACAAATAATAACCTGCACGATATTTACATTCTTGAGGAGGCAATTAAATGTGCCCGTGCCCTAATCTCTATAATAAGATGAACATACAAATTTCAAAAAAAAAAACAAGTAAGAGCGCTATATTCGGCCGTGCCGAATCTTATATACCCTTCACAACGTGTAGTCATGCAATAACAGTGGTTTGTGTCACCATTCATCCCATATGATATACGTACATACATATAAAAACGTCCCATTGTAAAATTAAAAATTCACGTATGTATGTTAAAAAAACAAAAAAAAAAAAAAAAAATATTTTTAAAAAAATTGAAAAACAAAAATTTTAAAAAAAATTTAAAAAAAAAAATTTTAAAAAAATTATTATGTATATAATATATATAAAACAAAAAAAAAAAATAATAAAAAATAATAAAAATATAAATAATATATTAAATAAAAAATAAAAAAAAAAATTTAAAAAAAAATTTAAAAAAAAAATTAAAAAAAAAATTTTTTTGGCTCAGCTGGGATTCGATGCCACGTTTTCTCTAACCAGTAAACACGTTTGTATGTATGTATGTTGTTGTTGTAATGTTGTTTTTGTGAAAAAAAATCGAGGTGGTCGTGGGTTTTTGCTTATATCTCAGTTGTTTATGTACCGATGTTTCTGATTTTCAATACCGATCTACTCCCGAATATTTCTGATATTTTAATACCTTATCCGGGTCCAACCTATGTCGGGGGGCTTCAAAAAGTTGATTTCAACATACACACGGACAGACTGACAGAGCTTAATCGACTCCCCTATTCATAAGCTTTCAGAAAATATATACTTTATGGGGTCGGAAATGAAAATTGTAGAAATTTCACACGGAATGACAAACCTAACAAGATATTTATTTATTGTACAAAATATGTATTCGACCGATTCAATTGTCAAGTCTGGCCATAAGAAGCTGCGAAGTCTCATAAAAAATTGCAAATCATCCAAAATAAAAATTTTAAAATATACTACACAACCAATCTTGTAGATATTTTGCTTATCTTTTTCTACTTTAACTTCAAAATGTATAATTCATTATTAAGTGAACTGCCTTTATCATTTAATGAAAAATGCAGATCGTCTGATTTAGAAATACATAATAAGAAACAGGCGGAATAATCACTGAAGATCTTTTCTACAAAAGAAATCCATTTTAGTGATTGTTTTAAAATTCTTTAAATTTTTCTTAAGCTGACACTAGTTTCTTATGATCATCTTTTTTTTTTAAACTGCGAATTTGTAAGTTTTCATAACTCTATTAATATTAAAAAAAAATAAAAATTAAAAAATATATAAATTCTACTTACAGAAAAATCTAGACAAACTTCTGTACAGATAGTAAGTTTTAATAAATCCCCTTTTATGGAAAATTGTTAATATATTTTTTTCGAATTTCAAGGATATGAAGGATAATTTTTTTTTTTTCTTTTTTATCCCGCCGACTTAAAAAAATATATAATTAACTAATATTTAAATTTTGTTTAGGCTAGAGTAAATGTTTTAACATTCCTCTCATTACAGGCTCCACGAAAAGCCCCCCAATGAAAAAACGCCCAAACGAGAAATGAAATATTCTCCAAATTTTTTTCATACATTTTTAGGTGTTATTTCATATGAAATAACTTTCGAATCTTTCGAATGTTTACAGATATTTCCATTTGTGTTCATATTGACGAATAGAAAATCAACAAAATGCTACGAGCATTTTTTCAAATACATAAATGATAACATTCTGGATTTGGATGGTGCGACCTTCGTGACAGACTACGAAATTAGTCTACGGACGGCAATAATGATTGTTCTCCCTAAATCAAAATTAATCGGTTGTTGGTTCCACTTCTGCCAAGCAGTGAGGAGGTACATAATAACAAAATGTAACCAACTGGCAGCATTTATACATACAACGTTTATTTTCTCCATCTGGAATTCATGAGCAACCATTTTGTTTTTTACCATTCCTTACGTATAATGTATTAAGTTTATTTTTTATGTATGTACATGAAAATAATTTTTTGTGTTTCAAAAATAAATATATTGGAAATATTAAAAAATTCTTTGTCCATACTTCCTCACATCTCCATTACAGAAAATTACTGCCTTCTTTACAACATTGTAACTATAATAACTTTTCCCATGAGTTGGATTTTCAAGCCATTCGTAAAGTTTTAGGATAGCTCGTTGGTGGCTGATCTAAAATTGCTTCCATCGTATAAGGGAAAATAACTGCACTGGACTTAGTCCATTTACAAAACCAAAAGTAGTCACTATTAAACGAGATTTGTATGTTCCTTCACCAAAATAAATTGATTATGAATGCTGGCACACTTTCGAAGTTGCATACTTATATCCTAATTACGAAAAAGACGTCTACGGGCCTCTACACGATTCATTTTAATAATTTTGCGATTTAGCTATTGGTCCATATTGACTTCATAAAATCCTTAGTAAAACTAGGCATAATTTCATTTTTGTTGCTGATTGGGTTTATTTCATTTTCATCATTGGGAGTTATTTCGTATAAAATAACTCCCAAATATTGGGGGTTGTTTCGTTTTCGCTTTGGGGCTTATTTCATTTATTTTTCGATGTTATTTCATTTTGGGTGTTATTTCCTATTTTTTGGGTTTATTTCATTGGGGGTTGTTTCCTGGGCGTTATTTCATTGGGGTGGGGGGTTTTTGGGAGCCTCATTACAAAGAATTTTTAATTGTGATAAACAAAAGAATAATCTGAAAAATTATGTTTCGCCGATAAGAGCCGAGTGGAACTCAACCAGCTACGATTTCATCATCAGCACTCTTTATTATTTCCCTTTTCATATAAAATATACTCATATTTTTGTATGCATGTTAAGGGTATCTCAGCAAGAATGCCCTTTTAATTAATATTTAGTTTAATTTTTTGTTGCGAAAATGGCAACTCTGAGATTTGGTAGCTATCACATATGTTTATTCTGATTTTTAAAAATGAAGCGCTTTATAATTTTTAAAACTTTTTACAAAAATTTAGAAAGTTATGAGACCGCTTGCGAACTCCGAAGAATATTCATTCGAGAAAGTACACCTAATATGTCAAACATTCGAAGAGTGTTGAAAATATTTAAAGAAACTGGGCTGGTTATGGACAGTAGGACTTCTATGCGGCAACGTACCGTTCGGTCTCTTAAACATTGCTGTTGTAAATGAGTGTCGCCGAAAACATCAATTCGGCATCGCTCTCAACAACTTCAAATTTTACGAAGTACTACGCAGTGCTTCATTTCTTAATAGCCTGTCATCGGGGTCATGGGGCCACTTGACAGATATTTTATTCCATACTTAATCAGAACATGTCTTCTTTATAATCCAATAACAAAAATCACAAATATCTAAACAAAATACGTGTTTTTTTTTATGAAAAAGTGCATTCTTACTGAAACACACACACACATCCAGTACATAAAAAAAAATATCAAAAGATTAAAAACTTATCACACAGCTTTAATACATTTGCCCTACATAATAAAGGCAATCATGTTCACAAAATTCAGTGTAATTCATTTTTTGAAGAATAAATAAATACTCTCTCTACCTTTACAGTTTTTATAAGAAGGAATATCCTCGCACATTGCATATTCTCAATAAATTATTTTTTTTACATAGACAAATTTAACCAAAAAAAATTTAAAAAAAAATCGAATTTAATTATAAGCTAAGCACAAGTGATTTGTACTGTAATGTGTCAATCATACATGCTAAATATGACTTTTTATCTGTTCAAAACAATACTTGTAAATAGATTTAATTTTAAACCCTCAGTTCGTTCAGGTATGTTCGTAAATGCAGTACTGCAAAGCGCTTGAAATAATATAACCCGGCAAACTTAAATACAAAATCTTTATTTATTTTGCAAATTCTTTTTTAAAGTTTATCTAAAAAAATATGTTTCAGTATTTACTACTTATTGTACAGTGTTGTATAGTAAGATTTCATGAGTGTTTGTACAAATACAAATGGATGAATGAGAAAACAAAGCAAATTTCGAATACTAAAAAGTCTGCACTCGTGCACTTTTTACGTCTTAAGGTCATGTCAGACAAAACTTAATGGCTTTGCCTTTGACAAAAAAGCGTAAAGCAAGAGGTTTATGACACATTAAAATCTTTGACAGTCGTAATTCAGCTCTGGTCGGATCAAAAGCTCGCGCGTCATTGTCATTATCGTTGTTGAATAAGGACAATCAGGCCGTCCTTTTCATCTGGCTTCGAGAGTTTTACGTCTCGCTCTCGCATTGGTTAATTGCGTGGCGTCGGTTAACTGTACCGAGTTACTTTTACCCAGACTCCCATTTAAACACATGCAAAACTTTGAATAGATAATTAAAATGTAAGTGTTCAGCTCCGACTTCCTATATGAAGGTATAGGTCGGCTTATGGAAACTGAACCATTGTGGAATACCCTGGCAATATGAGTTATAAAATACTCTGCCAACAAAACTAAGAATCAAAAAAAAAAAAAACTTTGACAACACTTAAACATTGTTTGTTTACAAGCGGTTAGAAATTTTAACAAAAAAATATTTGTTATTTTAATTAAAATTTACTAAAAGTTTAATAAAATGTTATTATTACATACGAATTTAACACAAAATTAATGAAAATTACTCCAACTGTTTGTCAAAGCGCGCAAGAAGATGAGAGTTGCCTAAATTTTCGCTCCGCGCTGCGTTAAAGGTACATTATGTGACATGTTTCCTAAAAGTACATTTTATCTTTGATGTTTAAGCGAATATCTAACTCAACGCAGCGCAAAAGTTTTATCTGGCATGGCCTTTACGTACGGTCCACACCAGCCATCGATTTGTTCGAGCAACAAAGACATTTTTGCTGTTGTCGATGTTTTGTTCTTATTCAAACAGCGTTGTCAGAACATTTTTTCGAACAACGATGTCTAATATTAAAAGGCATTTTGAATATGAACAAAAGAGACGACACATAAAAATAGCAACAGAATACACTTTATACGTTTTCTCCATATCAAAGAAGACAATTTTTTAAAAGTTGCTCTGCTGGCGTTTTGTCCTAGTTTGAACCAATCGATGGCTCGTCTAGACGTAAAGTTCGACTTGCAGTAAGAAATAAAACTGCTCGTTGTGACCCTTGACAAACACATTGAAATCAACGTTCTTAACGTTAAAAAATCCCTCCATAATTGGTTGAGATGTAAGCAAAGAATCACTACTGCCTCTGTTTTTCCTATATATTTTAATGCAAAAATTTAAAATTATTTAAAAAGCTGGGATTATAACTGCAATAAATAACGTCAACATTTTTTTTATGAAAACAGTTTACAGTTGCAAAAATGCAACCCCTGGTGGACCTGAAGTTACTACATTTCCGAACGTACCAATTATTCATTTCAGTTTGAACATTTTATGTATAGTTTAATTGAAATTAATCAATGTATTAAAGTCATCATTAGCATGTTCAGAAAATTTATTTAAAAGACAAGGAATTTTAGAAAAAAAAAATGAATTTAAATGATATTATAATAAACACTTAAGGTATGTTCACATTTGGCAAATATTTCAAGAAATAGACGTAACTACTAAAATGTATCGTTAATAAAAAAAATAATGTTTAACAGTTTAAGAATTTTCATAATTACAATCCAACATAAAATTAAATAAATATTTAAGCAGCTAATACACGGCATGTTTTCTGCATCTGACTTGACAAATTCCACACTGCTAAATACGAACATGTCGTGTGTTACCATTAAAACATTACTTGTGTAAAAAACATGTATTGAGACATTTGACAAATTTTCAATTGGAGCGCGCTCTATTTTCTTCTGCCAAAACATCGGACAACAGCCGTTGGCAGAAATCTCTGCTGCTGGAAATCAGTCGGCGACGGTTGTCTGTAAAATTACAATTTTGACATGCAGATTTACATACATTTGTCTCACAAATTTTAAAGCCAGATGTAAAAAACATGCCGTGTATAGCATGCTTTTCCTCAAACAGTTTTAACTCTTATTTAAGTGAATATTTAACAAATGTGGACGTAACTTGAGACTAATATTAAAAAACAATAAACAAGAAATCAAGGCATATTTATTCATCTAGTAAAGCAGTTCGAAGCGAATTTGTGTTTACATTTTTTATATACATATAAGGTGTGTTCCACATGCATAACGAAACAGTCCGAACTTGCCCAAAGTTACCCAAAAGCGTTCCACATAACAATTTTTGTTCAATTATGAGAGTAATTGAGAGAGTAATTTTTTTCATTTCCTGTACAAATTTGCCCGAACTTTTTCTTTGGGTAAGTTCGGACAAGAATTTAACAATCAGCTGTTTTTTGTTTACATATGAAACTGAAAATTAATCAAAAAATTTGCAAAAGAAAAAGTTTAGTTTTTGTTAAAAAATATATTAAAAAGCAAAATGGAAGGTTTTAATGAAAAAGTTAAAGTGGTAAATATATTAGTGAATTCATATCTCCCTTGTTCTTTAAAATAAATACTTTTAAAAAATTTACACTGGCTCAGCTTCTCTTTCAGTTCTTTTTAAATTATTTTTAACATCTGTTGGCAATGATGCAAATGCTTTGTTTTTATAATGTTATTGCTTTTAAGCGTCTAAAATCACTTAAATAAATTTTAATTTAAAAAGTAAGCACCATTAGTATTACAAGAAGTGCAAAAATGTTTTTTTGCGTTCCAGCAATTTTGGGTAGTTTTGGCAAATTTAGAGAGTAATTTTCATTTTACTCTCATAAGTCCGAACTTGTCCGAGATCTTGTGGAACACACCTATAAAGTATGACATTTGAAATAAATGAAATAGAAGGGATAATTGTTTTTATACCCTTCACACAGTGAAAAAGGGTATATATAGGTTTGTCATTCCGTGTGAAATTTCTACAATTTTCATTTCCGACCCCATAAAGTATATATTTTCTGAAAGCTTATGAATAGAGGAGTCGATTAAGCCCTGACCGTCTGTCCGTCTGACCGTCTGTCCGTGTGTATGTTGAAATCAACTTTTTGAAGCCCCCCGACATAGGTTGGACCCGGGTAAGGTATTAAAATATCAGAAATATTCGGGAGTAGATCGGTATTGAAAATCAGAAACATCGGTACATAAACAACTGAGATATGAGCAAAAACCCACGACCACCTCGATTTTCTTTTCATAAAAACAACATTACAACAACAACATACATACATACAAACGTGTATACTGGTTAGAGAAAACGTGGCATCGAATCCCAGCTGAGGCAAAAAAATTTTTTTTTTTAATTTTTTTTTTATCTAATTTATTATATATATTTTTATTATTATTTTTTTTTATTTTTTTTTTTTTAATTTTTTTTTTATTTTTTTTTTTGTTTTATATATATTATATATGTATATAATAATTTTTTTTTTTTTAATTTTTTTTTAAAATTTTTTTTTTTTAAATTTTTTTTTTATCTTTTATTTTTTTTTTTTGTTTTTTTTAACATACATACGTGAATTTACTGTTATTGCATGACTACACGTTGTGAAGGGTATATAAGATTCGGCACGGCCGAATATAGCGCTTTTACTTGTTTGTATATAGACTTTGACAGCTGAAATTTAAAATAAGTAAAGAATGATGAATAAATATGCCTTGCAAGAAATGTTTATCTTAAATTCTATGGTATAAAATTTTTTAACTAACTTAACTATAAATAATAAAAAGTTATTTTAAAAAAATTACTAAACTTATATTTTTGTTTGTTTATATCTTCGACTTTCTGACCACCCATCAACAGTCACAACTAAGGCGAAACGATAACATACCAAAGGCCAGCTGAAATTTATTATCACTTGAAGAGCCAACGACAACAGCGACAGCAAAAAACCTAAAACTAAAACAAAATCATCGTCCTCAAAATGACAAACAGGGTGATCAACACTCAAAATCCATTAAATCGGGGGCATCTGTAAAAGCCAACAATTTAAAACCCCATGAAATCATAGCCTTATCATCTGATGATGAATATGAGGAAGCAAACGTAGAAACAGTAACTACATCCATAAAAAATACTAATAAAATTGAGTCGGAGGATAGAAAAAAAGGAGATAAAAATATCACAACTACTCTGGTTATAAATGATAGTGAAGAAAGTGATTCTTTGCAATCTCAGTCCTCATCGCAGCACTCCGTAAACTATGAGGCAGAAGATGAAAATGAAACAGAAATGAAAGCTAAAGAACGTCATCGTCAACAGCAGCAGTCATCACAAACTTTGCAACAGGTGCAAAGATTCCTAAAAAGTTTTGATGCCACCAACAATATGGAAATGGAGAAGAACGTGAACACTTTAAATGAGCTAAGAAACTTTCGTCAGACTCCCAAACCAGGAAAATTTAATATATCAACAAAATTTTTACGTAAACCACGCAACAAAATAAAAGCCCAGCAACAAGGGGCTACAACATCGACAGCCACAGCTTTGCAGGTGAATACTGATTTTCATAATCTTGACAGCAACAATTTCTGTGGTAGCAACAGCGGAAGCAGCAGTAGTAGTAGCAGCAGTAACAGCAGTAGTAACCATACCATTTTAATTAATAATTTAACAAATATTAATAATAATAATAATAATGATGAGACTATAGCAAAGTTAAAAGATTTTTCTATAGACTCTTTATTGAATCATTGAAAGGAGGAAAAAATATAAATATTAATAAAATAGCTAATAGATGTAGTAAATACGTATTGTAAAAATTATTATACATTTGTTTAAATATTTACTTTTTTGATTATTTATTTTTTTTTTTTTCATTCGAAAAGAAATGTTTTCTTTGTTTATATTGCTTAAAATATTAATAAATACAAAAATAATAATAATAATAATAGTACGTTTTATGTACTAAACAAAATAGTATTGTTTAAGGACTACTTTTAAATTGTTTTAAATTTAAAGCAATAGCAAAATATACATACATATACAATATATACATGCATATACATACATATGTACTTATATGTGTATGTGTAACAATAATTCCTGTATTCATTAACCAAACATCCAAAAAGTTACCAATTTACCACCTTAAACCTAAACTTTCAATCCTATTTTTTTTATACATGTTTTAAACATCAACCATTAACAAAATTACAAATTAATTTATTATATCAACATAATAATAATAATAATTGTATATCAATAACAGTAGTGATCTAAATTTGTTATTTTACACTTATGTACATACATAAGTATGTACATATACATAAGTATACACACATACATGTGTACATTAGTTATATTTTAATTTTATTTTTTTAATTGTTAATTCCCTTTTGTGTGTTCGAAACAAAATTTAATTTAGTTTAAAAAGTGTAAAAAAGCAACTTGGAACATTTTAATATTGTAAAAACATAAAAATTATTTTAAAAAAATAATAATTACAACATAAATAATATTCAAGAAAAAAAATGTTTTTGTGTTTCAATTTAAGTTGATTTCAAACAAAAATATGTAATTTAAATTTGTTTATTGCGTGATCGATTTTTCGCTGCCAATTTTACACTGAAGTCGACAATTTTACAACTAGGAAGGACACACATACAATAAAGTAGAGAAATATAAAATGTTATTTATTTATGACATTGAGGAAAAAATTTGTCGCAGGTTTACAATTGGAATCAAGGCATATCCATAAGGTATGTGTAACGGCGAATTAATACAAAAAGCAACTTTTCATGGGATGTTTCATGTCAAGGCCAATTCGTATATCAGGGATAGAAAAAATTGTTTTTACATATTAAATATAATAAAATTTTATAAAAAAATTATATAAATTTTTTAAACACATTATCAATGATACAAAAGCAACAAATATATGTGCATAAATTAAGCACATTTATTATCAAAAGAGTACACTCAAGTTAATTGTTTAATACCGAAACCAAAATCACATTTCCTATCCCTGCATTAATAAATGAAATTAAGGCGAATACAACCAATTTTCTCAAAAAGTTTCCCCATCAGCTCGGCTGATAATTTCACCTGTATGAATTCGCCTTGATTGTAATTATATTTAATATATAAAATTCTTGTGTCGTGGTGTTTGTGATTAAACTTCTCCGAAATGGCTGGACCGATTTTCATGAAATTTTGTAGGTCTGACAATCGGTTAACATATATTTTTCATACCTCTCAACGCCACGTCTTTTTTCACATCCTCTCAGGTAGGCCAGACTGCTGGACCGATCATCTTGAAATTTTCACATAATATAATTAAGTCTCTGGTATGATTAATAGGATACATTTTTTTACCACGCCTACTTTAACGCCCACTTTTTAAATATGTACTTGCATCGTTTCTAGTATTTTTCTTCAAATGTGTACACAATTTATAGTCCAGCCAATGGAGAAATAAATCGGTAAACATCTATTTTTCACACTCCAAAATATTTAGGGTGACTCACCCCAAGGAACAATTTATGTCTCACCTAAATAACGTAACGACTTCGATGAAATTTTAAACAAAGATAGATCTGCGTACCGTAGAACACATATGGTTTACGTTTTTGTTTTTCAATGTACTCAGGGTAAGTTAGTTATTTTTATTGAACTAAAAAAATATCTTCTAGAAATAATTTATATGGAAAAACAACGTTTGCCGGGTCAGCTAGTATATTATATATTCATAATACTAATATTTAGTTGGAGAGGAGTGAACAAAAAATTTCACTTATCCTTAATATCCTGATTTTTTTTTTTTTTTTTAAATATGTTAGAAAATTTGCAATACTAAAGTACACGAAATGTAAAAAGCAACATGCATATGTGGGTATGACGTCAATAAAATGTTCAGCACTTTGGTTACATTTTTTGAAATAGTCGTAGTGGCTGCATGCATGCGGTAAGATTTTGATATAAAACGAAATGTATTTAAATCCAAAAATGCAAATGAAACACATGTGGCCGAAGCGGATACATTTATGCGTTATAATGAAGTCAAATTTACGTCAGAGCCACATGCGTATGTGGCTTTTTACATTTCGTGTACTACAGGCTAAAGTCATTTTTGTTTTACAATTTCGTTACTAAGTAAGGTTTACCTGTTCTAGGTAGGTTCCTAATGAAACCACTGGGATCTCTAAGTTAAAGTATAGTTAGTATCGAGGCATATTTATTCATTAGGTTATCGTCGTTTGGAGAGAAAAATTTTGTTTATTCTTAGTATGACATTTGAAATAAATGAAAGAAGAGAAAGAATTGTTTATTACCTGTGGACACAGCTAAAAGCTAAAATTTTACGAAATCGCATTTTAAAAGTATACGGTAGTCCACATACAAACCATTACACCAAAAGTAAATTTTTGCATTTTGTTTTATTTTGTACTAGAAAAGCCCGGCGCGCGTTGTTACGCCCCTTAATGCATAAAAATGCATTCTGAATTTCAATTGAATATCAAGTGCAAAAAGCTAAAAATTATAACTTTTTTTAATGGGCGTGGCACTGCCCACTTTTCTATCAAGAAATTGTATAGTCATGACAACTCAATCAGCCTTATTGTCATTGGCGTTGTCGTATTTTTGGGTACCGTGTAATATTTACGACAATGTAAAATGAATGAGACCTTGTCGTATTTCTGTCGTTTTCGACACAAAAACGACACGACAACGCCAATGACAATAAGGCCGAATATGTGTGCAAAGTTTCAGAAAAATCGATCTAGTGCAAGTAGCTGAAAATTATAACTTTTTTTATGGGCGTAACACTGCCCACTTTTTGTCACCAATAAACACTCCCTGGAATGTGTACAACAACTTGCCAAAGTTTGAGTCCGATCGGTTTTACAGTTTCCGAGTCTATAGCTAACACACACACAGAGTTTCACTTTTATATATATTTTATTTTGTATTTTCTACGTTTGTGAATCTAAATTTTTGTAATTGGGGACTATTGATTAAAGTTGAAATTGAATAAAGTGGACAACCAAAAAGGTATTTTTTTTTTTATTTTTATGGTACCTTTAGTACGTTCCTATAATTTTAAAATTAGTGACTATTAATTTGAGATAAAACTTAAAATATTATGAGCAACTGAAAAGGTACTTTTATGGTATTTTTTGTATCTTCCACTTTTGTGAAGCTAGAATTTGGAAATTAGAAACTTTTAATCCAAGGTCCGACTAAAAATGTTTAGTCGACCAAAATGTTACTTTTTGTATTTTCTATTAAATATCAGGGACTATTCAAGTTGAGATTGAAAAAAATGGACAAAGGAAAAGGTACATTTTCGGATGTTTATAGTACTTTTTGTATTTTCCACTTTAATTAAGGTAGAATTGTGAAATCAGGAACTTTGATTAACGTTGAGATTGAAAATATATTGGGCGACAGAATGTGAACTTTTTCTTGCATTTTTACTTACATTTACTTTTTTGTACTTTATACGTTTTAGAAACTAGAATTTTGAAGTTATGGACCATTGATTCGAAGAACGACTGAAAATGTTATGGACGGTCAAAAAGGTATTTGCATTTTTGTATTTTCTACGTTTATGAAGCTGGAATTTTAAATTTGCGGACTATTTATTTAAATTGAGAAAGGAAATGACATGGACGACCAAAAAAGTACTTTTTCGTACATTTACATATGGTATTTTTGTAATTTATACGTTTATGGCTGAGATAGAACATTTGGCCTCCTATATTCTTGCAGTGCTTTTAATTTGTATAAATAAAATTGATCCGAGTAAAATTTTCATAAATATAACTAAAACAATTTAGGTACTCAATAAATAGTAAAAACTGCGCTAGCGAAGTAGCGAATATTTAGTTGTAACGCTATAAATTCATAAAGGCCGCCGCCACTACGAAATCGCGTACAATAATATATGCGTCAAATATAGTACCATTTAAAAATATGCGCATTAACCCTTTAATTTTAGTATCAAATGGACCAGTAGAATATGTACAGTAAACTATGAAAAAATTAAAATACAAGATGGCGTCTAAAAACAAAATGGCGAAAAATTATATCAATGATGGTGAAGGGTATAATTAGCATTCTTATTGTTTGTTTCTTTTGCTGCAATGATAAACTCAAAATTTCAAATATACTTACTTAAATATTAATAGTAGTAACTTAGAACAAATTGTTTAATCATTTCACCTGATCATTGTACAGACCAAATCAAAATGTTAACGTTTGTTGTTTTTAATAATTATTCACTGAAACAGGGAAAAACTGTTAAAAATTTTACGATAACATTGACTTCATATCTCTTAGGTTTGTTCTTTACAACATGGTAATTAAAAGTTAACAGATGAAGAAAAAAAATTGAGAAAAAAATACTGAAACAATAAGTGCAAAATATTTTTTGATAAAATTTTGATGCTCGTATTAGTTGTTGTTAAAAACTTGTCATACAAAATAGTCATGGACAATTGTCGGCTATTAGTTCTGATATTAAGTGGAGTATTTATTTATCAAACGGAAATGATAAATTCTCATGGTACATACATACATACATATTACAAAATCAATAATTTTGTTTTGTAATTTAATAATTAATTTTCTTTTCTTCTTGAAGTTCATTCAAATCATTCTTTAACACGTTTTGCTCAGATCCGCAAATTGTATCCAAAAATTTCTACGATTGGTGAGGCCCGCTATTGGCGCATGGCCCGTAGTGATAATTTGCAGGATCATCCCTGCAAGCGTGAGTGTGTAGCAAATCAACAAATGACTTGTTATTATTATATGGTTGTACATTATGATGAAACAATGGGTCCAGGTTGTTTACGTTATTTAATTGCTAAAAATCGTTATAAATATGATGATCGGGAATATATAAACCCGTATAATCTTCAGAAATCTAATGGGGGCAAAGATGTTGACGATTGCAAATATGCGGATGGTGTTAGAACAGAAATAATGGTGGTAAATGGTCAACTGCCAGGTGAGTAACATTCATAATTACAGATTTTATAAAAAATTGTCCTACTAATTAGGTCAGAGAAAATTTGACTTAAAATTCATTTAAATAAAATGGAATAAAATAAATAAAGAAAATCCAATCTGAGAAAGCAGCGCAAATGAAAGTAATTAAAAAAAATACGAAATCAATTAACGAATGTTTTAGTCTCGAGAAGACCAATGTTTTTTTTTCAAAGATCATTAACATTTATTAGAAATTTGTAATTAAAATTCCTCTATAAATACATACAGTCTGTCAATAATGAGTTTGCACATTGAAAATAAATACGGTTTGGCTTAATTATTAGTAATTAAATCATACTTTTTGTGAAAAAAAATATATTTTATTTACATATATCATAAATTTATAGATATTTAAAGATATCATGTTGAAAAAACCTTGTTTTTAGTCTAAAATAAGAAGGAAATACAACAAAAACAAATTAAGACTTCATTTTACATTGTCAATAAACTCTTTGCACAAAAATTTACTTGTGCATTTTGTTTAAGTAGAAATATTGAAAATTTTGTTTAAAGAATATTTAATATTTGGTATGGAAATCTTATGCATCTACCGCACACTGAAGACTATTTTGTATTGAACCTATTAACTTCTTTAGGCCATAATTCGATGGAATTTTCTTTCACTCTTCTAATATTGCTATTTTTAACGATGTCATATTTTTTAGCTGGCGTTTAGCGACTTTTTTCAAAAACACCCATAGATTCTTAATAGGATTGAGATCGGGACTTTGAGCGGGAGTATCGATGACATGTCCACAGTTTTATAGCAGCCACATCCGCACCATGTGGGATTTATGCTTTGGAGTATTATCTTGATAAATTTTAAACTATTGCTTATTGTCTCTAATAAATCCAAATTTCTGTAAACTTACGCGTAAATGAGTCTGTAAAATATTAAAATATTGAAGCGCGTCCATCGTTGAGTCTGTAAAAGCAAGGTTACCCGCTCCTTGACATGAAATACAGCCCTATATCATTATGGACATTTTTTCAAATTTTACAGCTGGGATTATGTTTTGCTGTTTTAAAGATGTTAAAGGCTTTCGCTACATCCAAGATGGTCCATAGTTGTAATACAACATCGTCATCCTTTCATCGCAAAAAAAAAAATTGTCCCAATAGTAATTCCGGTGTAAAACGTTCAGAGTAGCGAAGGAAAATCGCTTCTCTATATTTGGTGCTGACAGTAGTGGTTTTTTTCTTGTTGCTTTTGATGAGTTTTTATTTTTTATTAAGGTCTGACGTACTGTTTTGTGACAAACAACAACACCAAGTTCTTCCCTTAGCTCTGCCGCAAGTGTTCTGGTGGAAATTTTTGGGTTTTGAGCCATTTTTTTTTTTATTAAACGCTCGGTACATTTGTTTATCTTGTTTATCGCTCACCTCCTTGTTTTAATTCCAACCTATAATCTTTTTTAGCTCGATTTATAATGTTATAAATTGTTCTCCTTGAAACTGAAACTCCTGACAACTCTTCCGCTCTTTTTCCTAGTTGGCGATTATAATAAGTTATTTATGCCACTTTATAACGCGAATATTACAAAAATTTAGCACAATTCAATTTGAACAGTCATTGTTATGAATAATGTACGCATTTTAAGACGGTTAATAACCGCTAATTTGAAAAAGAAATTAAAAAATACAAGACGTGCAAAGAGTTTATTAACAATAATACAAACAAAATATTTTTGTGCAAAGAGTTTATTGACAATTTAAAATGAAGTATAAATTTGTTTTTGTTGTATTTCGTTCTAATTTAAAACTGATTACAAGTTTTTTTCCACATGATCTCTTTAAATATCTATAAATTTATGATATATATAAATAAAATATATTTTTTTAAACAAAAAGTATGATTTAATTACTAATAATTAAGCCAAACCGTATTTATTTTCAATGTGCAAACTCATTATTGACAGACTGTATGTATATCTAGGTAAACAATTTTTATCAATATAAATTTATTGAAAATTCTCTCTTAGTATAAAATTACCTTAAAACAGAAAACTGATCGAAACGATTATTTATTTGAGAATTTTTTATAAACGAACTAGCTAATACCCGGTGTGCTTCGCCACCCCAAATTTTAATATTTAATTCATATGGCAATTGCCACGCCCACTATTGTTAATGCACCCATTTTTTCCATAAATGTTTATTTGAATATCAAAGTTGCTTTTGCAAAATTTTACTACTCTAATCGATATCGTTTTCCAAATATACGAATTTTAGTATTTAATTCATGTGGCCACGCCTACTATTGAAAGTCCGCCCATTTTTTACCCAAATGTTCGTGTGGATGTCAAAGTTTACCGTACTGACTCTAGCTGCATTAACTTTTGTGATATATAATATTTAATACTTATTCTTTAATAGGGCGTGGCACCCCGCCCACTCAATTTCAAACCAAAGTATAGCCTATAGTTCTTTCCAGACATACAGGAAGATTCTGTGAAAATTTCAAGGAAATCGGTCCAGCCGTTTAACCGTCTATAAAGCACAAACAAACATACAAACATATAAACATACAAACACAAATTGATTTTTATATTTGTACATACATATATGTAAACAAATAATTTTCGGAGTGATTGTTCCTTAGTTTTAAAAATTTTAATTAAATTCTCTCTAAAAATATCGATAGAAAATTCTGTATCAATAGAAATTTTATTAAAAATTGTTAGTTTTTAATAAAGAATTAAACAAAAATTGGAACATATTTTTTAATTAATGTAGGAGCCCCTTTTTAATTTTTTTGTTATATCTTCGGCATTAACAGTTGGATCTTAAAGTTTGATTTTTTAATGTTTTAGTCTTAAGAAGACCAATGTTTTTCTCCAAGGATCATTTAACTTTATTTTAGATTTTTAATTAAGTTATCTCTACAAATATCGATTGAAAATTCTGTGTGAATAGAAAATTTATTAAAATTTTTTCTTTTAATAAAGGATTAAACAAACATTTTTTACTAACTAAAAACAATTTTTTTATTTGAGAATTTTCTGTCTCAACTATAAAAACTTTCCTTTCTTTAGGCCTCGCTATTGAAGCATGTTATGGCGATACTATTGTCGCAGATATAATTAACAGTATGCACGAAACAACTACTGTTCACTGGCACGGTATACATCAGACTACTAATCCACATATGGATGGAGTACCACATGTAACACAGTATCCCATTGAACCGGGTCAGGCTTTTCGTTATCGCTTCGAAGTGGATCATGCTGGCACACACTGGTGGCATAGTCACACAGATCATCAAAGAGCATTTGGTTTGGCCGGGGCAATGGTGGTTCGTCAACCACGCAATAATAATATGCATTCGCAACTCTATGATTTCGACTATACGGAACATATTATCATGCTGCAAGATTGGGTGAATGATTTAGATGAGACAGTGCCGAAAAATATTTTAATTAATGGCTTGGGCCGCAATGTTAATAATAATTCAACCCCTATACTATATGCCAAATTTACAGTAGCACGAGGTGGTCGCTATAGATTTCGAGCAATATTTAATGGTGTTACCAATTGTCCCGTTAGTTTAAGCATTGATCAGCATGATTTGGTGGTGATATCAAGTGACGGCAATGACATTGAACCTTTAGTAGTACAAAAAATAACTTTCCATGGTGGTGAACGTTTTGATTTTGTTTTGAATGCCAATAGGGTCATTGGAAACTATTGGATACGTGTGAAAGGTTATTCATTTTGTGGTATTAATAAGTTACATCAAGAAGCTGTTTTACACTATATGGGCGCTGACCGTTTGTCTATGCCTCAAGGTACTTCACCCAGTTACACATATGAGCCTGCCAATGCAATTGAATTTAATGGTTTAGACATCAGTAAGTCGGTGATTAACAGACATTTCAGTTTTAATGATGTCAAAGCTTTGGTTTTAAAAGATAAACCCACCCAGAGACCCGATATAACACTATACACCAGCATGAATGTGCTCATACGTGGAGGTTCTTTTCTATTTCAAATGGATGATATTACTTTTTCTATGCCCCGAGTGTCTATGCTGCAAACACGTAATTTGGGCATTGGTAAATTATTTTGTAATCGCACTCAACAGTTAGGGTTGGGCTTTAATTGTTTGAAGCGTCATTGCAAGTGTACAAATGTTTTACAAGTTCCGGCTTTTAAACATATCGAAATAGTAATATCGGGAAAATCAAATACAGCACATCCAATACACTTACACGGCTATACATTTCGCGTTGTAGGCATGGGTGTGTTAGGTGAAGATAAAATTGATAAGGTAATGTGTTTATAAAAAGAAAAATATGTCTTTACAATATACAACATATGTTTGTACGTGTTTATGTAAGTACATATCGTCGCTGCTCAGTATGTGCAAGCTTAAAACTGTAAAGTAACAAATTAAAATACATTTTTCTCAAATCGACTTAAGAACTCCAAAGTTGTATTCTTTTTAGTGATATGCTGAAAATACATTCTTCACGTCTAGAGTCAGCAAAGTCATATAGATTTGCTTTTTTGAGATTATTCTTTTATTATCACAATTAAATCTTTTCTTAAAAAGAAAATTACTAAAATATTGATTTCTATTAAAGTGTACATACTTATGTACACAAATTTTTAGTTGACTCGACTCCCTTTATAAAAACCGGCGCGATATGTAATTCGAAAAAATTAATTTAAATTCTGCCTGCTTTAATGTTCATAAAATTCTTCGTTTTTAATTTTAGATAGAACAAATAGATCGCCGCAACCCTCTGCCCCGACGTCTTATCAAAGCACCTCTTAAAGACACAGTGCAAGTACCGGCCTATGGCTATACTATCATACGTTTTTATGCTAATAATCCTGGCTATTGGATATTGCATTGCCACATCTCCACCCATGCAGAAAATGGCATGGCCGCCGTACTGCGAGTCGGTGAAGATGCACAGATGAAAATGTGTCCCGTTAGTAATTGTGGTCTATGTAATTCAGTGTCTTGAATAAAATATATTTTTAGAAATAAAATAAATTGTTTAATTGTGATTTTTTTATACAATAGTTTAAAATAATATTACGCTACAAATCAATACCCTCTTGGGAAGCTAATATGGCTTTGATTTTCATCAACAATTCCTTTTTAACGGCATCTGGCACTATGGCTCTAGCTTTGGGGGTAACTTCTGATACCAATTGCTCCACTTTGACATTGTTGCCTTTGTCTTTGATAATAGTGCGACACATAAGGCGAACCTCATCACGCCAACCACATTCCGCCAAGCGATTGCAAAGTAAATCTTTAAGTCTTTTCGTGGGGAAAAATTAAGCATTTGTAGAGCATACTGACTATTGAATAAGTTTGTCGAAAATTTGAAACTTACTTGGATCTATCACCACTTAATATCGTCATTTGATCTACGGTTTTTGTTAAAGTCATATTCCTGTGTGTGGGACTAATATTGGTGTATTTATTGTATAATTCAAACTACTAATATGCTTAGTCAAATCTTGACTTAAATTGATTTTTTATGAATTTAGCAAGAAAATTTGTTTATTTACATTCATAAAACCGGCATTATCGACTTGGCATTTACAAACAAAACATATGTGTTTTTTTTAATTTTTTTTTTAAGTAATGTCAAGTTATATTAAAACTTCTACGGGCAAACGTTAACATAAATATTATAAAATTAAATTGCTTATGCAATAGTTCGGATAACAAATATATGATGTCATATCTTCTTGGGTGCCCCGGTAGACTAATCAGAAGTGTGCTGTTTTGCTAGTCTGGGGCTTGCAGGTTCAATTCCAGCCAAAGACTCTGAACTGGTCTGCTTTTCTTTCTGTTCTGCTAGACTTTCTGTTCTACTTATCTGCCTACCCTCTTGAAACATAAAAGTTAAATATTGCCTTTACCAAGGTATATTTAATACGGGTAGTTTCATTTAGTTTATACTATTGCTAACATCTAATTGATATGTTGTGTATTATTGCTAACACCTAAACGTTGTATTGTCATAATGTTATAATTTTTAAACATATTTAAATGGTGTAAGTAATACAATACTTCTCATTAATTTTAATTTGTTTTTAGGAAATTCAACATGTAAAAACACGACACCTAGGACTGATTGTGAACACACCATATAAATAAAAAATATAAGTAACAAGGTAATATGCAAGTTTGTAATACGGATTTTTATATGCCACATATAGTGGCATAAATGTTTTTATCGAAACAGTTATGTGTTCACCCAATCATTTCTATGTACTACTAGGTATACTCTTTAAAAATATTTTCATGTTTAAAGTTTCTTTAGACCGTTGCAGTTAATAAATTAAAAAAATATAATAATAATAACAAACATGTGCGAAAACAAAATATGCAAATTTAATGTTACTCAAATCATTTTTTAATAATGAAGAATGATTTTAAAAACTATAATCTTGAAACAACAAAAAAATTGCTTTAAGCCGAAAATGTTGTTTAAAAAATAATATTAATAAAACATTATTATTATTATTGTTTGACTTTGAATTTTAAAAAGAACATACACAATATATTCAGATGGCATTCTTAACACGGTTTTCATTAAGGTAAAATTAATGCAAACTTACTTTAAGCTGTAATTTATGCGTATTTTTTTAATAACACTTATATTATTATTAAATAATTTCTCTTAAAACGACACATTCTTCTTTTACAAAAACTGCATTACCAGTTACAAAAACGGTTTTACAGTTTAGCCAACATACAAAATACCTCACATTGTCATCAACTTCTATATTTCTTATAACAACAGAACACAGCTCAGCAGTGCTGACAATCTTTGAACTCTCGTTTTTTTCCGAATAAAACGAAGTAGGCGTCGTCTTAATATTCTGGCAAGCGTATAAATATAGGTGTTCCTGAAATTTTTGAATCATTCGATATCAGTTTGGTAAGCTTCATAGCCGGCTGCTCCGAACGTAATTGTTGTAAAAACTATATATATATATTCCTTGTGTGTTAAAAAAACTAATTAAAATGGTAAGTTAAAAGTTGTTTAATTAAAGTGTAAATAAATTGGCATAAAAATGTTTTAACAAAATATTATGGTATAAAAACTTTAGAAAATTTACATGTGTTTGTGTAATTATGTATATTATTACAATTAATGAAAATTAAGTAATTATAAATTTGTTTAAAAAAATAATTGAGAGAAAATTTAAAGGAAAGATTAAAAGCTAAAGATTTGTGCCGGCAATGGTAAAAAAAAAAATTAGTAACTAAAAAAAAGTTGAAATTTTCTCTACCCTAAGCCGGCCGCACCCATACATTTACAAGAGAAAAATGTTGACGTCATGTTAATTAACTAACGTCATTATGTTAAAATATTTTTTTACCTAGTTTTAATTAATTCAAAAAATTAACACTTGGTATTTTCTTTACAGCGTGAATGTATCTCTATCCATGTCGGTCAAGCTGGTGTTCAAATTGGTAACGCCTGCTGGGAATTGTACTGCTTGGAACATGGCATCCAGCCTGATGGTCAGATGCCTTCCGATAAGACTGTCGGCGGAGGTGATGATTCTTTCAACACCTTCTTCAGTGAAACTGGTGCCGGCAAACATGTGCCCCGTGCTGTTTTTGTCGATTTGGAACCAACTGTAGTTGATGAAGTACGTACTGGTACCTACCGTCAATTGTTCCATCCCGAACAATTGATCACTGGTAAGGAAGATGCCGCTAACAACTACGCCCGTGGTCACTACACTATTGGTAAGGAAATCGTTGACTTGGTCCTTGATCGCATTCGCAAGCTGGCCGATCAATGTACTGGACTCCAAGGTTTCCTAATCTTCCATTCCTTCGGTGGTGGTACCGGCTCTGGTTTCACTTCTTTGTTGATGGAACGTTTGTCGGTCGATTATGGCAAAAAATCTAAATTGGAATTTGCTATCTACCCCGCTCCCCAAGTTTCTACTGCTGTTGTTGAGCCCTACAACTCAATTTTGACCACTCACACAACCTTGGAACACTCCGACTGCGCCTTCATGGTCGACAACGAGGCAATCTATGATATTTGCCGTCGCAACTTGGACATTGAGCGTCCAACATATACCAACCTGAACCGTTTGATCGGTCAGATCGTTTCCTCCATCACTGCCTCGTTACGTTTCGATGGTGCCCTCAATGTAGATTTAACTGAATTCCAAACTAACTTGGTACCCTACCCACGTATTCACTTCCCCTTGGTGACTTACGCCCCTGTCATCTCTGCTGAAAAAGCCTACCACGAACAATTGTCGGTTGCCGAAATCACCAATGCTTGTTTCGAGCCTGCCAACCAGATGGTTAAGTGCGATCCTCGTCACGGCAAATACATGGCCTGTTGCATGTTGTATCGTGGTGATGTTGTGCCCAAGGACGTCAATGCCGCCATTGCCACCATCAAGACCAAGCGCACCATTCAATTCGTTGACTGGTGTCCCACTGGCTTCAAAGTCGGTATTAACTACCAACCACCCACTGTTGTACCCGGTGGTGATTTGGCCAAGGTACAACGTGCCGTTTGCATGTTGTCCAACACCACCGCCATTGCCGAGGCTTGGGCTCGTCTAGATCACAAGTTCGATTTGATGTACGCTAAGCGTGCTTTCGTCCACTGGTACGTCGGTGAGGGTATGGAAGAAGGTGAATTCTCCGAGGCGCGTGAAGATTTGGCTGCCCTCGAAAAGGATTACGAAGAAGTCGGTATGGACTCTGGTGATGGTGAGGGTGAAGGTGCTGAAGAGTATTAAGCAGCTAACCTAAATCTTATTCAAAAGACAGAAGAAGCGTGTATTGAAAGAATTCTCGACCTCACAGCTGAAACAACTAAACATTCAATACAAAAATTTTAACAAATAACGAATCTTTATTATTTTTTTTATTCTCAAATTTTTTTTAAACAAAAGAAAAAATCTTTAAAAAAGAAAACATAATAAAAAGAATGGCTAAGCTTCATTGAATGAAAAAATTATAAAAGATGAAATGTATTGTTTTATTAAAATTTACACTTTAAAAATAGTTAGAATGCGTACATCGTTGCACCATTTGTAGCCTGGCAAAAGTTTATTGAACTTGGCTGCTGTTTATTTTTAATGAAATTGAAAATGCATCGGTATAGCAAACATTTTTTATGCATGTTTGTATGAGGAAGACGTACCCGTTTTATAAATAGAAAAAACATGATTTATTAAATAAAGCTAAAAAACTTCCGTGATTCTCAGACATTTTAGCTGTGATGATTCATTCATCTATTTACGATTTCTCTTCTCCAAGTACAGTTTTACTATAAATATTTTTGTCGCGTTCTTTGTTTTTAAACAACAGCTCTGCAGCTGTCTTTAAAAGCATTGATGTGGTGGTCTTTTTGTATAGAGTATATGTATGAGGTGGGTTTTATATTTATTTATTCCAATTCCGTAATATAAAGCCACAAATTTAAATGGATATTTTTGTTATAAACATTGCCTTGTATGGTTATGTTTATAAATGAGTATCTAACTATACGATGATTTCATTTTTTTCAACAGTTGATTTTTGAGAAATAAAATAAATATAATCTGTAGGTATCTACTATAATAAACAATGAAATTAATTTTAGTGATCATAGCATATTTGCTTTAAAAATAGGAGTCCGGCATTTAGAGTTTGTTCGTAAATCCATTACAAACGTAATTTCTATAAAAATATACATATGTATGTATGTATGTATGTATAACTTTATCCCTTTTTTAATACATTGCACACAAGAAGCGAAACGTTTTTAATTTTCTAGGTTGATATAGTGAAGAAGTGCAACAAGATGAAATTTGTATACCTATACATACTTATTTGATTATATATTTTGAAAAGTATGTATTAGCATTTAATGTTACAAATACAAACATAAACCACATTTTTATATATACCTAACCCAGCAAAAAACTTTAGAATGATTTCTGATTTATTTTAATACAAATTTTATCAAGAATATATGTATCAACTAAAAATAGAAAAAAAAAATAAAAAAAAAAAATTATAATTTTTTACTTGAATAAGGGCTTAACTCAAAATAATACTTTTTATATAAAAATTTGTGTTATATTTGTTTAAGAACAAATGCTCTTTTTAGTCACTAAAATATCAAAAAAGGCTACAACTTGATTTTTAAGATGAAAAAGTAGACGGAATAGGTACAGAGAAATTTGTTACAGTGAATAAATATGAATGTTGTTTGTTGAGTTTTCGCAAAAAGTGAACATTTTTTAATTTCGATTTAACAACCTATTGTTGATCAAGTGCGATGTGTATTAATTTTATGTATTTAATTTTTGTATCTTGAAAAAATTTATTTTAAAAATCATTCTAAAGTTCTTTGCTGGATATACATGTGTTTTATGTTTGTATTAGTAGTAAAATTAAATACTAATATATTTTTTTCTAATTAAATTAAACAAATTGCAATATTATTAAGCTATTGTTTTATGATTTTTGACTACATTTAATGTAAGCATAATTTCATAACATTATACAAATATTTGCCAAAAATGTTAGTTACTCTTATTTGAGCTAATATTTGCCAGAGCGTATCTTTAGTATTATAGAATTTTAATGAAATTTTAATACATTTTGGTCTCTAATAGCTTCGCAACGTTTAATTATAAAAAGGATGTAAATGTGTTTCTAACATAATCCTTAAATATTGTTTAACAAAATACCAAACAATAATATACAAAAAATTAAGAACTTTATTAAATTAATAAGAAGGTACAAAAATTAAGAAAAAAAATATTTACCTGCCCTAAAGAAAATCTGCTATAACTACAAGTATTACATACATACTACCTTCATACTTATGTACATACATATGTATAAACAAATGGTGCAGTAGACATTAGGTTCGTTCGAGTACTTTTACTGCACTTTGTAGTAAATGAGTAATTATTTAGTAAATTGAAAATTTTACTCTCAAAAAGAGAATTTGTCCAAAAAAGTACTCGAACAGACATTTGTAAAAATTCGTAAGATTGAAGCAACAGCTGATGGCAAATAAATAAATTTTAATGGGAACTATGTACATACATACATATGTGCAAATATGTATTTAAGTATGTATACCTGCGCCAGATTCAGGCAGTTCCATTCTTTCATCTGTAGACATTGTTAACTAACTTTATTTCACAAACAATTTAAATTTAATAATATTTTGCACTTTTGTTTGGATTTTCCTTTTTTTTTTAATACTTTTTTCACAAATTGTATACTTTTTGTTTGCTTACTTTTGTTTGTTTACCTTTTGAATCATATGTTTTTTGGTTTTGCTAAATTTTACAGCAAGAAATTTCTGTTGTAAAAATTTGCAAATACTCAGTCAAGAACTGTCACTTTTCGCTCTCTATTTGTGCTCTCATTTACTACAAATTTGTGTAAACGAACGCAATTTCGTAAAATGCAGTAAAAATTTGTACAAATTCGTACAAATTTGTGAGTTCTCGAACGAACCTATTGTTTGTAAATATGTATATTATGAACCTTTCTTACTTTTTTGTCAGCCATCTGCCAACTACCACTCCTTAAATGAAAAATATATCGACAAAACGGTATGTGCAATTACATACAAACAAGAATTTTTGTATTTGTAGATATGAATGTAAGTATTAAGATATACATATGTAAGTATATTAGTTTATATACTCTTATATTTACCTCTATGTGCATACATACATATACACATATTACCATGGATTCCAAATGAATCTGTTAGTATTATCGATTTTTTTTCTTGTGCATAGGAAAACAATGTCCTTTTTTAAGCACAAGCAAAGTGATGAGTCATCAATGCGGCATTTTTTTGTTAAAGAATATGTACATTCATACATTTATATCTATGTATATACTTATATTATCACATTCTTTTTTAAGGCCAGAAAAGAGAAGAAAAAAAAACACATTTATGTATATTTGTTATACATAAGTTATGCAAGTCCTTAATAAATGTTGGGAGTAAGTTTTGCATATCTTTAGTTTTTATACCCTTCACCTGTGGTGTCCAAGCTTTGTCATTCCGTTTGTCATCATTTATACAATATTCATTTCCGACCCCATAAAACATACTTACATATATTTTTTGAAAACTTATGACGGCTGAGCCATGTCCGTCTGATCGTGTGCTGGTTGAAATCAACTTTTAGAAGGCCCCACACGTTACTCAGATCTGTATGAGGTAGCAATCTTTTGTAAATATTCGGTAATGAATTGCTATTAAAATCGCTATTCGATTTTATTTACAGGATTTATTTACAGGTACGATATGCCATTAGAGATATTCTTAAAAAAATTTGTATAAATCGAATACTAACCGACAAAACGATAATTGATTTTTTAGCTTCTTAAGAAGAGAGAGGAGCGTTATGGGTATAAAAAGAAAGGGCTTGTTGACTGGCAAAAAATAATACAATATAAACCATATATAATACTATATAAAACTTATGATAGCCGGCATATGGGTCAAATTTAGTAATTAAAAATGTGTTATTTTCAACCCCTCAATATATGTATCAAATGAAAGATTTTAACCAATAAAATATAGTAAACTTTTAAAAGTTAACATCCAAGATGACGCCCTAAACAGAATGACAGATAATTTGTTTCTCAACCCCGTCAATATGGGTATCAAATGAAAAAGTTTTATTAGTTGAATACAGCTAACTATGTAAAAGTTCAAAATCAAATATGGCGTCGGAAATAATAAAGCAAAACTGTATATAACATTAAATATGTAATCTAAGCTAAGCAATAATGTGTTCACTATACCTATGTGTACATGATGGTGAAGGGTATTATCATATTTGGCACTGCCGAATATAGCACTATTACTTGTATAGCCTGTAAAGTTTACTGTAGAAAACATTAGTATGATTTAAAATGTAAATAAATAAATAAAAGTAGCAAAATCAAAATTTTTTTTATTAATTATAAAAATGTATTAAAATAGAAAAAAAAATTACCAAATGTATTATATATGTAACGGAATTTGTTGCTCTCCATTGCTGAATTTGTCAAACACTGAAAAAAAGAAATGTCAAATTAATTTGGGCAAAAAACTTGACGTTAAGGTGAGACTCATAATTAAAATCGTGCTTTATGGTTGCACCACGCTTTAAAACAAAATTTTTGTACAACCTTCAGCCATTTTTGCGCGACTGAACAACAAAAATCTTAACATCCAAACATTCACATATATTCTATTAGTAATATTATATGCTCTGATGTATTGTTATATATGTATGTATGTATGTATGTATACTGATTAAGAAAAATAAGAAATGAAAAGGAGGCATTTTGTTTAAAAAATTGAGTTTTTCGAGTTTCTCATAAAATTTTCTTAAACTTAAAAAAATAAGCAGACTTTAATTTTTCGAGTTTAACCAGAAATTGTTTAATTATTTTTTTTTACAAACCATCTCCCGAAAATTTTAAATCGGAAAATAGCCAAATCGCTTCAGCCGTTTTAACGTGATTTAATACATACATGAACCATTTCATTTTTATATACATATGTATATTTATTTCATTTCTATAGTTTGGGTATTACCCACCAAATTTAATTCTATTGCGATCAATATGTCTCTAAATATTTAATGTTATCGATTTGTCACGCCCACTTTTTGCTATATTGAAATAGTTTTTTTTTACAAACCATCTACACCTAATAATCTTTCCAACAAAAAAGGAATAATTAAAATCGGTTCAGTGGTTTCCGAGAACATCTATTACACACAACAATGTGAAATTTTTTTATAAAAACATATAGAATATGATAAACCAAGGCACAAATGTCAAACTTCATATATAAAAAATATAAACAAAAAAATTCTCTCCGAACTGCAATTACCTGATGAATTAATGTGCCTTGATGATAAACTTTGTAATTATTAAATAAAAGTAACAAAAATACGGATTATTCCTAAAGGCTTTAAACGTAACTTAAGAAAAATTTTGTGAAGTACAAAAATCAACATTATTTGGACCCTGGAATTTAAAAATGTACATATAAAAGTTTTTACTTTTCTATATTTTTTTCAACGACAACATAATAAGTCTTAGCAAAATGTTACAAGGCATTCACAAATAATAAGAAGTCCTATTGTAATATATATATATTTCCTTTTATTTATATAAATTAATTGACATTATAAATATCTTCAAATTATATAAAAGTTCATGTTGAACATAGGGCGTCTGTAAATTCTCTCCACTTTATACGATCGGCGGCTAAAGACTTGATTTGGTTCCATGATTTGTTGCAGCTTTCGACTTCTCTTTTAATCATTCTTACCCAGGTATTTCGGGGACGACCTGGTAGACGATGACCCTGAGGGTTCCATTCAAGTGCAACTCGTGTGATTTCGTTACTTGGTCTACGTAGTATATGACCTATCCAAGACCATTTGCGACGTTTAACCTCAGTCTCGATTGGTACACACTTTGCCATACATAAAAGCTGCTCATTTGTTACCCAGCAGGGCCAGAAGATCCGAAGGATTTGTCTAAGGCAGCGGTTAACAAAAGTTTGCAATTTCCTTTTGGTGGTTTGCGTTGTGCTCCAGGTGGTGCAACCATAGAGAAGGACAGATTTTACGCTGCAGTTAAAGATTCTAAGCTTTGTGGCTTGGGAAATGTTGTTGGCACGCCAGACTTTGTGCAGAGAGTGGAATGCGACTCTAGCTTTGTTGATGCGGTCTACTATATCTACACCGGAGCCACCGTCTTTGGTAATACGGCTTCCTAAATAGCAGAAAGAGTCAACATCTTCAATTACGGATCCATTAATTGAGAGAGGATTTGAGTTGTTGGTACCAACCCGCATAAGTTTCGTTTTATTGACGTTTATCTTGAGACCAACTTTTCTGGCATTCCTATCAAGGCATATGAGCTTTTGTTCTATATCATCGAATCGGTGAGCCATTAAACAAATATCATCAGCATAGTCGATATCGTTTAAACGTTCGTGTAAGTTCCATCGTATACCGTTAGGGGCCTCGGTATTTGTTTGTTCCATTACTCCATCTAGTAGGATAAGGAATAATGTGGGAGACAGTACGCAACCCTGTCTTACTCCTGCGTTGTATAAAAACGATTGGCTCTCTTGTCCTTCAAATCTTACTCTACATTCAGCACCATTATATAGCTCGCGAATGAGTTCAATTATCTTATTGGGAACACCTTTGCTCCTCAGCGCTGCCCATATAGCTGGCCTGTATACGGTGTCAAAGGCACGTTCAAAATCAACAAACAGCATATACAAATGGCTGTTGTATTCTTGCGACTGTTCAATAATAATTCTGAGGGTGTTAATATGGTCTGCACATGATCTTCCTGGCCTGAAACCGGCTTGCTCTTGACGCAGAAGTGGTTCAATGACTGGTGACATTCTTTGTAATAGGAGTAGAGCCATTACCTTGTTGATGACGTTTAGTAATGTTATCCCTCGCCAGTTTTTACAATGGCTAAGGTCACCTTTTTTTGGGATGGTAACGATTACACCAGTTTTCCAGCTATCTGGTATTCGATTACTTATCCATGCAGCCTGTAGAGTTGGCGTGAGAGCTTCTGCAACAGGGGTAGCACCATATCTAAGTAGCTCAGCTTGCACTGAGTCGGGACCGGCGGCCTTAGAATCTTTCAGCTTGAGTAGAATTGAGAGAATTTCGTGGGGTGTTGGTGGAGATGTTGATATTTCTCTACATGGGTTACGTCTTCGAGAAAGCCAGGGACAGCTGCTAATATCAAAATCAAAAGTGTTATTTTGAGAGCTCCCGGAACTGAAAAATTCCTGCCAACGTTGCAACTTCTCTTCAGGTGTTGTGAGATCACGACCATGCTGATCTTTAAGCATTGAGGTGTTTTTTATATTCTTGCCTCCAAGATGTTTTATAGCATTGTAAACACCGCGCATGCTGCCTATGTTGGCTGCTTGTTCAGCTTCCTCGGCTATGCTGTTGTAGTGGCGTTCTCTATCAGCCCGAACTAGGGACTTAACAGCTTTTGCGCAATCCCGGTAGTTTCTCTTGGCCACAAGTTTAGCATCCGGTGTCTTGGATCTAGTTACGATATTGTTCAGGCGCTTGCGATTTGCAATTTCGTCCCATGACTCTTCGCTTATCCAGGGTTTATGATTCTTCCTTCTAACACCAAGGATTGCTTTAGCGGTTTCACTGCAGCTATTAGCTATGGTTGACCATGAATGCATCTCCCTGTTATTTAAACGGAGTGCATCAGAGAGAGTAGAACAGTAACGATCGGCCACTTCCGGATTTCGAAGACGAGACGTGTTGTATTTAACCGCACCCTTTTGTGTGTTGATTGCCGCTGGACGAAGTTTAACGAGCCTACCAAGAGCTTGTGGTCACTGTCTATATCTGCACCCCGTCTTGATTTTACATCTAACAGGCAGCCAAGAAATAGCTTGCTGACCATTATATGATCAATCTGGTTGCGCGTGAAGCCATCAGGGGATTCCCAGGTATACTTGTGTATGTTTTTGTGAATAAATTTCGTACCACCAATAAATAAACGGTGGCGAGCGCACAAGTCCACGAGTCTTTCGCCGTTTTCATTACGGGTATCTCCCAGTCCTTGAGATCCCATAACTGCCTGTAGGTTTACGTTATCACAACCTACCTTGGCATTAAAGTCGCCGAGCAAAATTTTTAAGTCACCACCCGGTATCGTCAGTAGCACAGCTTCAAGTTGGCTATAAAAGTTATCTTTAGCATCATCGTCGGCTGGTTCTGTCGGGGCGTAGCACTGGGTCACGGAGATTTTGCGAAATTTTGAGTTAAAACGAGCATAGATGATACGATCAGATACAGCTGCATAGTTTATGAGGGCTTTATTTGCCCTTGGGGAGAGTACTAAGCCAACACCGTTGATATGTTTCTCGGAGTTACCAGAGTAGATAAAGGTATTGCCATTTAACGTACGCGTGGAACCGTTGTTTAACCATCTAACTTCACTTAGGCCGAGAATTTCTATTTTGTAGTTCTTCATTTCATTACAAACTTGTTCAAGTCTTGATGGATCGGAGAGAGTTCGTATGTTCCAAGTTCCAATCATTATCCGTTGTTTAAAGCCAAATTTCGTTATCATGGTGGGGGATCGTGTTGAATTATTTGTAGACGTTTCAGTAATAAGATATTTTTTACGAGAGAGGGTTATTAGCCCGCAGCTCAACCTACTTGAAGGCTAGGGACCTTAAAAACAAAAAGTTTGGCATTGGTTATTAAATGGCGCCAATATTTCGCCATGTCGCCTATTGTAATAATTCTCTAAAATTTAAAATGAATAAAAATTATTGTATTGTATGTTGTTGTTGTTGATTTTAAAAGGTTTTTTAAATTTAGAACAACTTGTGAATCCACGAGTTGCTTTAAGAAAATTTCACAAAAAATTAAATTAGACAAGCCATAACCACAACTATACAAAACTAATGGGCAACAATGTATTTAATTATTTCTTAATGCCGCTATAACCATGGAAGCCAACTGAATTTTGATTATGGATATAACACGTCTAATTTCAGCTCAAGCCAACAATGCTGCCAAGCCTAGCTAGTACTTAATATAAAAAAATATACCGATATACTTATACCTATGCAACATTTAAAAATCTTTGACAAATTTAAGACTTTTTTATTAATAACGATTTAATTTTGGCTGCATTATTCTTAAAAATAAATACATGTATATAAAGGCTTTGTAAAACGAATTTGTTATAATAATTATCGATATTGAATTTAAAAAAATTTTAAAAATAATTATAAAATATTTAATGTCACTGTTTTAATTTTTTTTTAAATCAGAAATTTTGAAAAAAAATTCAAACTTAATACCTACATATCTATCTAGCCAAAGTAAAACACATTTTCGTTTCTGAAAAATATTTAAATGTAGGCGAGCTTAAATCTCTTTTAAATCTAAATTCATTGTAAAAACTATCTGTTTACACTCTTCTAGGCACCCACAACACCATCACTTTAAAACGTTGATTTAAAAAAAAATCTTAATTTTTTTATTTGTCATCTCAATAAGTGGCTTTTTAAATCGTGCTGTTACTGTTATTATTGTCGCTGTAAACAAGTGCCTTAATTTGGCAAATCACAGTCATACTTTTGAACATTTAATAACATATAAGAGAACAACACGTCATATTCGGTAGAAAAACAATAAACTGGTTTCCAAACATTACTATTTAATACTCTTCTAACAAATATCTACATATAAAAATATTTTAGATATGGAAATATATTTTCCTTTAATTAGGGTTTAAAATTTGATTTTTTTAAGGAAATTTTTAAATAAACTAAAATTTTACTTAAAATATGTTTAATTTCAGTCTGTATTGGAGAAATTTATAATTTCTTTTTATGTTTTGCTATGAATTCGTAGCAGATGCTAGAGTAGTGTTGAAACCTCACAGAAAACGAAAATCTCTCAATTAAAGTAGTAATTGGGTGGTTAAGGTCACAATTAAAAAAAGTAACGATATCATGAATGAGATATGATGTAATATTATATATATGTATGTAGAAATACTTTAAACGTTTTACAAAAACTCAAAATATTAGTATCTACATAATACATATATATTTTGTTTTATAAAAGTGTTAATGTAAAGTTAATCAAAACTTCAAAAAATAATCTTTTTCGGTTTTTGTTTATATTTGTTGTATGGACTATTTTATTTAAAGTTACTTCGTACATACATATTGATTTTTAAATAATTGTTTATTTATTACTTTTTTATTTTTTATCTATGCATGTACATACATATTCACGTATGTGTATTTTTTTATTTCCTGTTCTATTTTATTTACTTGTGGCTGGCAGTATTGTATGTTTTTACTTTTTTCGCAGCAATTTAGTCTGGCAGTTCTGCTTACGTATATATTTAAATGTTGGTAGAACTGCTTTCATAATATTCCACACTTATTAGAAATTATGACCGTTATACTTAAATTTCACAAGAATAAAATATTTCGAAAATCAACTGCTAATAACGTTTTATTTGTAATAGTTATAGGAGTTCTAGGAGTATTATAGAATATTACAAAAAAAAATAAATAAATAAAATATATATACATAAATATTACAAAATTTTAACATGACTATTATGCAGATAAAGACAGTAAAATAGCAAATACGGTTGGAGTTTGAAAATTTTTTACAGGAAAATAGAATTTCTCGAAAAATTCTGATATTACATTTCGGAAGAACAAAAAATTTATTAATAACAGAAGATGACAGCGAACATACTACTAACTAAAATTTTTTTAAGGCAAACAATAACTAAGTTGTATTTAAATAGCTCTGAGATTTTTAAATATAAAATCAAAAAATTGGTAAGTATTACAATATCAGAATAAAAATCAGATAAAATTTAAAAATTGATCTATATAACTGTTAGTAAGTAATAAAAGCTTAAAATAATTACAAAAATATGAAGTTTAAGGGTAGTTTAGTTTCAATTGTTTAATTTTTACTTTCTATGTGTGTTCTATACGCCAAACATCGCAACCTGCAGGTCTTCGTAAAAATATCTCCAAAACTAAAATATTATCATCCCACCAAACATTTTTGCTATGCGGTCAGCAACTTCTAATACTTGTTACGAACCGTTTTGGCCCAGTGAGGTTACCGACTAGCTTGTTCGTGGCGATAGCTCAGGCAGGTTCCAACCCTCTCACTGGCCACGCATCCGCTCATAAAACAAACTGAAAAATACAACAAAAACTACTACATCAAATACTACGACAAACTCCACCACAAGAAGAATTCACGAGAGTCAGGTGTTTACTCCCGTTTTGCCCACCCAACCATGTCGCAGCAGCATCCGCTGTAAAAATCTATCCGCGACCCAAAAATCCAACTGACCTTACTCTTACCACATTATTCTTCCATCATACCACAGTTTAACAAAAAAATGTTAATTACATTAAATACAAAATTTATTAGAATTATAAAAAAAAACTTAACAATAAATATGCAAATAATAAATAAATAAATAAAATTAAAAGTAACAATAATATTAATATAAAAAAAATGAATTTAAAATAATAATACTAATAAAAATTAAATTGATAATAATAATAAAAATAATAATAATATTTACAAATTATATACATATATTACACTAATTAACATATACACAAAATTTACAAACATTCCCTCATTTTATTTTCTATTATAGCCGCTTTCATTTATTCTATTTTTATTTTATCTATTCTGATCCTTTCTAGCGCTCAAGTTACATTTTCATTTATTTTATTTAATAATTTTACTATTTTAACTATTTTTCCTGCAATTTAAAGAGCTTTCTAAATTTAGTATTTTCTTCACGCCTGCCACTATACAGACCTATTTTTTTATTCTACATATCAACTTGGGCCCTAGATAAGATAAGTATATATTTAATCAAACTTTTCATTTAATTTTCTTTTCCTTCAGATTCGGACGGCTAACGAGGGTCAGATGTAACTAAATAAACCAACATAAAAGAACACACACACAAACACTAACATTAAACATTACACTTATAATTTCTTTTTTCCACAGATCACAATTACACTTAACACTAATTTGTCATTTTTACACGTTTTTTAAATAAAAACAAAGTTCACTTTTTACATAAATATTAAAAATAACTAACAATTTTTTCTCTTAAATATGTGGCTTATAAAAATAAAGGTAATCAACAATTTATCTAAATATATTTTTCCCTGTCACACACTCCTTTTCGTCCATTTCAAATTCTATTTTTTTTCCCATCACACATTCTCGCTAGCCACAATAAAAAGCTTCTGCCCACATATAAATCTCTTCCCTCACTCTGAGTAGAGACGCAATTTGGGGTATACCGTAAAATAATATTCTCAATATATTTAAGATTACCTGGCTTATCTCATCCGTGCGGTGTACGGTCAGTCTGAACATTCTCCACAGCTTAACGCGAGATATAGCCAGCTATAATTTAAACGATAACGCACAATTTATCACTGTAATTACAACATAATTAGCTGCTGGCATATACTTACGTAATAAAAATTCTTTCAATTTAATTTTCCAAAAATTATTTAAAAAAATCAAAACATCATTTTAAAAAATATTATTAATAATTTTACATTTAACCGCACGAAACACAGTCTAACTATATTATTTCACAAGTGTTCTTCTAATATTTTCTGTATTTCAATATTCGTTCCGCTAAGGTAATATTTAACTGTTTATAGCCATATGTTGGAAGAATCCTGCTTTATTTTCCCTATATATTATTAAAAATATTGCCTACCCTATATTTGTCCCTTTCCTTTATCCGGTCCTATTACATTTTTGTATTTCCATTCATAAATAGGCTTTACTACCCACTGTAGTAATTTATAATGGAAATACAACACTGACTAAACTAACTAAACACATCCAACTTTTTTTGTACATTTTGTACAAAACACACACATACATACATGCATGATTTGACATTGTAAACAAACAAGTATATTTACAATTATTATATTTATATTTTATTTTTCAGGAAAATTAACAGTTCGGACAACAAATATGGAAGCAAAAAGAACAAACAGAAAAGGACACGTAAGTATATATAAAAATGAACAATGTTTTGATGCTGTATATACAAAAAACATAAATAACCAAAAGAACAACACAACAAACAACATCAAAACATTCAACCGGCCAGAGATGTTTGGGTATGTGGAAAATATCACCCGCAACAAAACTCCGGTTTCACTGGTGTTAGCCAGAGGGAACGGTGTGCGGGTTGTACCTGTGACTCAAAAGCCCAACGTGGGGAACTCCCACACCCTGACACAGAGTCTCATGCCCTACAGACTGAGCTAGCCGGGCATATCACCAAGTAAGTATATTTTAATTTTTCCTATGAAATATTTGGTTTTATTATTGAACGCAGTCACTCTTCCGAATTCTTTTCTCCAGGAAAAAGAAATCGTAGAGGCAAACCCTTTACGCTACAAAATCTCTTGTTACCGGCATTGGCCAGTAGTGCACAAACGTGCTTAAATATTAAGCGATCGCCCGTAGAGGCTAAAAAAATATAGTCATAATCACATAAAAAAAATAACAAAAATGAATAGGGTAACACCTCAACTATTAACTTTTCCTTTGGAAGTTTGCGTTTAATAACAACCAATAATCGCTGAAAACGTTTTTATTACTAAAAAGTTCAGCGAAGTAAAACATCCAATTGGCCTCACCATGCATCATCTGACGGGAAGTATTTACTAATAAATTTATAAAAAGAATTTTTACTTTGTGACATTTTTCCTGTTTCCCTTTTCAGATTTCAACATACCTCCTCCAATTATAAAACCAAGGTACCTTAGCGTTTTGAAACAAAACCGCGACTTCTCTAGGCCTATAGTCAGATTAGCAGATTTAAGACAATGCGCTACCTCTTTCAGCAAGTCTAAATGTTTTCGAAAAGTATCAGATATAATCAATAAATCGTCTAAGTAGACGAAAACATTTTCCTTTAACCTCTGTGGAATCACTTTGTCCATTAACCGACAAAGTCGTTGCGCCGCGTTGCAGAGACCGAAAGGCATAACGCGAAATTGATAGAGTGGCCGACCTGCTACAGTAAACGCTGTGTATGGTTTGCTCTCTTCTTCCAACTCTATCTGCCAAAAAGCAAATTTGAGATCAACACTACTGATAAAGTGCGTCTCATCTATTCGGCTAAGGATTCCATCTATATTCTGTAAAGGATACGCGTCCTTTACAGTCAACTTGTTTAGCTTCCTAGCATCTAGGCAAAACCTATTCTTCCCGGGTTTCCTAACAACTGTTGTCCTGTGGCTCCACGGACTTTCTGCCTCTTCTATAACTTTCAGATGTAACATCCTATCAATCTCTCTGTAAACGATTTCCTGCACCGCTGGAGAAATGGGATAATATTTATCCTTAACAGGTTCTGCACCTTCTATTAACTTTATACTATGTTTCTCCAACGCGGTACACCCTAATCCAAGACTTTCAAATGCTGGAAACATCTTAATTACCTCATCTAATTCACTTCGTTGCAATTCGGACAACTCATGGGGATCTACTTCATGGTTTTCTGACATAAAATTATCCATTATACTTTCCGTATTAATCTCCGCTATACCTACTACATTGGGAGCAAGTTCAAAGGCCTTCCAAAAATCTACTCCTAAATACGATTGTTGTTCCAAATCGGGACATAAATAAAATTCAATTTTCCTATTCTTTCTATTATATTCTATATCCAGACTTACTTTCCCTAACAACCTTTGTTCCTGACCACTAGCAGTAGTAATTAATGAAAATATAGGTACTATCGGTACATTCAATTCCTCAACAAGTTCCCTACAACCTTTTCCTAATATACTGACAGAGGCACCAGTATCAAGTAAGCCATTTATTTTAACATCCCCGATTTTCAACTCAGCATATGGTCTGGGGTCTTGTGACTCTTGGCCTGCTTTCTTTATCGCTTCGATAACTAATTTGCGATTTCTTTTTCTCTCATAAAACTTTTGCCTTAGTTTCTTTATCCTCCAAGATATCTTCGGTTTCCTTATACTTATTTCTGCATTAAATATTTTCTCTCTAACTTTTTCATAATTTTGTTTCCTATCTTCCAAAGAGTATAAATGTTTTAATTGGGGTATAAATTTGTTAAATTTTATTGTTTCATAGGCTAATTTTCTTATCACCTTGCTTATTGCAGGTTCGCTTGCGGGTTTATTGCCGAACGATGGTCCCCCGCATTCCCTTCGTTCCTGACAAAATTTTGATTTCGACAATTGGCACAATTGGGAGCTATAACATCGGGTTTTCCACATCGATAGCAAAAAATGGTCCTTTCATTTGATGGACAGTCAAAGAAAACGTGGCCATTTTGACGACAATTCCAGCATACCAATACGGCTTTATTTACTGACTTAACAGGACTTTTAATTTTCATCGCAGCTATTTCCTCATATTCGCATTCTGGTGTTGGACCATGTTCCGAACTCTGTTCACTCAGTTCATTAACTTGTCTTGAGTAACGATTGATCGGAATTTGTGTTGTTCTGGTGTCTTTTCTAAGGAAAGTTTTTTCGGGATCCAAACAATTTACGCGCAATACCTCCACAGACGATACACTCATAGGGTAAACGATTCTGCCTATGCTCTCTCAAGTTCTTTTTAATCATCTTTATCATTTCAGTCTCAGGCATAGATATGCTTAACCTAGAGCGAAGTTGAGTCATTGTGAAGAAAAAGGCATCTACTGACTCTCCCGGAAGTTGTTTACGCTCTACCATGTCTCTCATCAACTCGAAACTGGAGCGGGTGGATTGATATTGCTTGAGCAAAGCTACTTTTAAGGTAGACCACTCAGTCACATAGCTGGTCTGAATGAACAGCCAATACCATTTTTCTGCTGTCCCTTTTACTAAAAGATGAAAATTGTCTAAGACTTCCTTCCATGGAACGCCGTATTGGTTTTGTAGACGCTCTAATCGAAACACGAAGTCTTCAACAGCCAGTTTGTTGGTGTCACCATCAAATTCTAACCCCCATTTGTCGATACGAGGTCTGCTAAAACCTCGCACCGGTTCATCACCATTCACCGACGATTGCCTAGATGACTGAGAATGGCAGTCATTAGGCCGTTGGCCGTCTGATGGTGCTTTGGGCACATTAGGTATGTTCGATTCTAAAATTCTTTTATTTTCAATTTGTGTTTGCTGGACCACAATACTGAGCCTACTCACAGTAGATGTTAAATCTGCTATGGCTTTCCTCATGTCGTACATCTAAGAATTAACTCCCTGTTCTACCATTTTCCTAACCGTTCTTTCGATATTTTCTACATTATTTGACCTAACGGGTTGTCTACTAGTCCCCTGACCTAACATTTCCGGTGGTAGAGTATACTGATTCGGTTGACTAGGTGGAATATTGGGATTACCTGATATTATAGTTGCCGACAAATCCCTGACGGTATCTGGATTTCCCTCTGCCATTTCAATATCAAATATCGGTTTATTTCCTAATTTAGGAGTACTTTGTTTATGAACCTTGTATGCAACGTGTGGCGTAGAACGATTTAAATCGTATAGATTATGTCTATTTCTCTTTCGATACTTGGTTCTAGACGGACTATCATTCATACCCTTGGTGAGAATAGATAATAATTATATACAACTTTCGACAAATGCAGAACTAATTTATATTATGTAAACAACAAATGGAAATAAAAATCATATGTATATAAAAAAAAACAATACAAATATTTATAATTATAACTTAACAATATTACTGGCAAGGTGGATTAATAAGGTGACCTTATAAAAACAGCTGATTCATTTTTTTTTACTTTTTTTTATTTTCTTAGAACATAATTGTCAAACCAATTCGCCTTGATTATGTTTTAATATTTTGTTGTCATTAAAAATAATAACTGAAAATTTTTCAAAATCAAATAAAAAAAAATTATTGATATTTCAATTAAAAATACATATTATGTATGTATGTTAATATATTAAAAAAAAGGTCATAAAACTGTGGAAAAGTTCGTTTAAATAAAAAAAAAACAATATAGAAGGGTGCAGACTTAAAAATAACTAAATATACGCCCGAAAAAAAGGTTTATTAAAGTGAAATATAGTTGTGTGAAATGCCAAACTGTGGAATATGCAAAAAGACAATGGTGCCAGGAAATGGCTCATTTTTTAGTGTTCCTAAAAGTGAAAAAATTCGTTCAAAGTGGAGTGAAATTTGTAAAAAAAAACAGTTTAAACTTAACACTCGGATTTGCAGTGATCATTTTTTATCAACACAAATTGTAACGGTTGGAAGAAGAATACATTTAATGCCTAACGCTGAACCTTTGCCATTGATAAAAGAGGATAGTAATAATAGTCAAGAGTCTTTTAATAATTGTCACTCAATCCCTTTGTTACCTCAAAATTTGACTTTGCAAGGCTCGTCTATGGATGAAGATTTTCCAAATGTTGTTAAGGAACCGTTTTTGCTTGGGTATGTACACAAGTTAATTATTTTATATATCTTATATTCAAAGCATTAATTTATTACCACTGATATTTATAGTCAACTGACTCCTCCTCTGACTCAAAATTTGTCATTTAATAACAATCGTCCGAACCCTGTTGAAATCTGTTGAACTTTACGTCTGTACTTCAAATTCTGAAGAAAATTCAATGGAAAGATACAAACAACACTTTACAACAATTTGATAAATAAACGTTATTTTTTTACTATATAACTAAGTTTAATTAAGTATTAAGTTATTATTGTAATTTAAAATTACTATTACCAAGTGGCTAAAAATAACTTCACTAAAATAAAAATAAATTACTTCTAGCTAAGTACTTTGTAATTATTAAAACGTATTTCAAAAAGAATTATGTTCATTATTTTTTGCTGCGGATGCAAGTTTATTTAATATTATTATATTCAAAAAATATTAAATGTAGTTTATTTATTTAAAACTTAATAAATTAATAACCAAATGTAAAAGTTATTAAGAATAGTTAAATTGTAATGTAAAAAACACAAAAAAAAATAAATAATTTAAATACCGTTATTACCAAATAGACATGGCATTTTTAAGCCTTCAACAGTATTTATTGTATGTATGGACAGTAAGTTCAAAATTGTTTCCTTCGAATCAAATTGCACACATATGTAATCAACTTTATCTTCTAAAAAACATTATTCGTATTAATTCCTATTTTTATGTTATTATTGTTGATGTTGTATATTTTTATTTTTGACTAGTTTGCCTCGACCGCGAAGCTGTTCCCAATAAATCTTTTTACGTTTTCATTGGAAGATAGATTTAAATAATGTCAGTGCAAATTTTTCTATATTTCTCTTTCAGTTATTTCTGTACATGAATTTATAGCTTACTCTGGAACAATTAAAATATTCTAATTTCTCATTATTTTCTATTTCCAGTTAATAATTAGATATTATCCCGCTATATATAGGGTATATGTCAACCTAGGTATCCATATATTTCCGTATCAAATTTTATCAAAATCCAGTTAGTAGAATTTGAGCCTTTTGTGTTCAGGTAGAAAGACAGACAGACAAACATTATTGTTCGTTAGTTATCGCACATATCTTTTTATTGAATAACGCATCAACAATATTTTCTGATTAAAAACAAACAAAATAACAGAACCGTGTTATGTCTACGAGTTAGGAAATCAAAATCTTTTAAAGAAAATGTAGAGATTAAATAAAAACACGATATTAAAATACTTGCTTTTGAGGCGTTTTATTAAAATAAAAAATAATAAGCAACATATAATTTAAGTTGTATATAAAAGATATTCAGATATGAGATGGAAATCAATTTTGAAACAGAATCGACTGGAAATCAAAAAAAAGATTTGTGGCGCACTTATAACTTCTTCTTTTTTGGTTTAAAATTACATAATAATGATTTTTGGTCGTTTTTCAAGTTTTTTATTTAATTCTTGATAATTATTAACTTTTCATCTAACCTTAATTTTGTGGAAAATATTTACGTATTAGATGAAATTTTAAAATAGATTACAGAATTGTTTTCGATAAAACTTCGTATGTCTTCAGTTATGAACAAAAATGATTTAGTCCACGTCCGAGGAGAACAACGTCCGCCGAATCTGTTAGTTAGAAATAAAAATCAAGATAAGTATGTAAGTTTTTACATTTATTGAACAAATAAATAACTTCTAATCATCTATAACATACGTAACACAACTTATATATGGTGTATCTATAACCGCTCCTTATGGGCAGGGCACCATATTTAAAAAGGTGCTTCTTGCTTTTTAATAATTACCCTTATTTAATTAATTTTATGTAGTGCGTAGTCCATTTTTTTAAGCATTGCTCAAAGCAGAAACACCAGGCAAGGGTTTTTCCTTTCAGCAATTCCAAAAAAACCACCACCGCCAGTAGAAACATGAGAAAAAATATTGGGTATTCTAAACAAAATCAAAATTATTAAAATCAATAAGCAAATAAAATTCTAGTAACACTTACCTTCATACAAACCTTTTCTTCCAGGTAATAATTGGTAATGATTTAATAATTTTAAACAAATTAAATTTAATTGAAAAGAAATTAAATATTAGTTTTCAATTCACAGGGCAAATTATTCTTTGTTGTCAAAAATTGACAAAGACGAATTTCAATTCGCCTTTATATTGACAATTATGTACAAAAACACACTAACAAAATGCCTGTTGTTTTTTTTATTGTGTTTGTTGTAGTTATGCAGTCACCTTATGGATTCGCCTTGATTACTGGTATGCACACAACACATAATCAAATAAATTTTTAAATCTACAAAAATTTTTTACCTTACACCAATAATAAAAACCACAATTTACGTTTACTTTTACCTTATAAAAAAAAACAAACTAAATTAATAAATAGAAGCAGTGACACACAAACAAATAATAATAAAAATAAAAAAAAAATATATGTATAAAAAAAATAAAAAATATATGTATAAAAAAAATATATATAATAATAAATAAACAATATAACAATAAATAAAAACTATATAATAAATAAAAACAATATAATAATAAATAACCAATATATAGGTAATAATAAATAAATCAAACAAAAAGCACAAACCAACCACTTTCCAAAATAATAAATAAGTATAGAATTCTCTACTAAGTACGAATTATTTAATAAAAACTCAAATTGATTCAAACTAATTTATAAAATTCTAATTATCATCTTATAGGTTTTTGGAAATGACGGGCGGATATAGAAGTCAATGTAGTTGATTTTCATCATCTAATTAATGTGGTACCAACTCAGATTTTAACTTTAATTCATGGACTTAATTCTTAGTGCGACCCCTCGCCCTTCAACCTAACTTTACATAAGGTGAGATTAAGAATGGCTGTTGGTAATATACGATACAACTATCCTCGTCGACTATTGTCACGAGAGGCTATCGCATACTATCAACCTAACAACACTAATTACGTATTCCATTATTGAACTCTAAATTTAATTTACTCAACAAACATAACCTTGTACTAACCGCTCATCTACTAGTAACTTCAGTTTATATACAACATCTCTTCGCTACTCTCAGAGTGGCTATATAAACGTATTTTACTATGTTTCACGGGTTTCTTCGGACTATTATTAAACTACTCGGGCTATTGTTACATGTATTGCTGACCCTACATGTATTTCAATCACAACTTTAGATACTTTGTCACTCAACCACAACAGTATGCTAAATTTGTTAACATTCATTTGGGCGCCATTTATGTTACGAACCGTTTTGGCCCAGTGAGGTTACCGACTAGCTTGTTCGTGGCGATAGCTCAGGCAGGTTCCAACCCTCTCACTGGCCACGCATCCGCTCATAAAACAAACTGAAAAATACAACAAAAACTACTACATCAAATACTACGACAAACTCCACCACAAGAAGAATTCACGAGAGTCAGGTGTTTACTCCCGTTTTGCCCACCCAACCATGTCGCAGCAGCATCCGCTGTAAAAATCTATCCGCGACCCAAAAATCCAACTGACCTTACTCTTACCACATTATTCTTCCATCATTCCACAGTTTAACAAAAAAATGTTAATTACATTAAATACAAAATTTATTAGAATTATAAAAAAAAACTTAACAATAAATATGCAAATAATAAATAAATAAATAAAATTAAAAGTAACAATAATATTAATATAAAAAAAATGAATTTAAAATAATAATACTAATAAAAATTAAATTGATAATAATAATAAAAATAATAATAATATTTACAAATTATATACATATATTACACTAATTAACATATACACAAAATTTACAAACATTCCCTCATTTTATTTTCTATTATAGCCGCTTTCATTTATTCTATTTTTATTTTATCTATTCTGATCCTTTCTAGCGCTCAAGTTACATTTTCATTTATTTTATTTAATAATTTTACTATTTTTCCTGCAATTTAAAGAGCTCTCTAAATTTAGTATTTTCTTCACGCCTGCCACTATACAGACCTATTTTTTTATTCTACATATCAACTTGGGCCCTAGATAAGATAAGTATATATTTAATCAAACTTTTCATTTAATTTTCTTTTCCTTCAGATTCGGACGGCTAACGAGGGTCAGATGTAACTAAATAAACCAACATAAAAGAACACACACACAAACACTAACATTAAACATTACACTTATAATTTCTTTTTTCCACAGATCACAATTACACTTAACACTAATTTGTCATTTTTACACGTTTTATAAATAAAAACAAAGTTCACTTTTTACATAAATATTAAAAATAACTAACAATTTTTTCTCTTAAATATGTGGCTTATAAAAATAAAGGTAATCAACAATTTATCTAAATATATTTTTCCCTGTCACACACTCCTTTTCGTCCATTTCAAATTCTATTTTTTTTCCCATCACACATTCTCGCTAGCCACAATAAAAAGCTTCTGCCCACATATAAATCTCTTCCCTCACTCTGAGTAGAGACGCAATTTGGGGTATACCGTAAAATAATATTCTCAATATATTTAAGATTACCTGGCTTATCTCATCCGTGCGGTGTACGGTCAGTCTGAACATTCTCCACAGCTTAACGCGAGATATAGCCAGCTATAATTTAAACGATAACGCACAATTTATCACTGTAATTACAACATAATTAGCTGCTGGCATATACTTACGTAATAAAAATTCTTTCAATTTAATTTTCCAAAAATTATTTAAAAAAATCAAAACATCATTTTAAAAAATATTATTAATAATTTTACATTTAACCGCACGAAACACAGTCTAACTATATTATTTCACAAGTGTTCTTCCAATATTTTCTGTATTTCAATATTCGTTCCGCTAAGGTAATATTTAACTGTTTATAGCCATATGTTGGAAGAATCCTGCTTTATTTTCCCTATATATTATTAAAAATATTGCCTACCCTATATTTGTCCCTTTCCTTTATCCGGTCCTATTACATTTTTGTATTTCCATTCATAAATAGGCTTTACTACCCACTGTAGTAATTTATAATGGAAATACAACACTGACTAAACTAACTAAACACATCCAACTTTTTTTGTACATTTTGTACAAAACACACACATACATACATGCATGATTTGACATTGTAAACAAACAAGTATATTTACAATACCCGTGAACATAACAAACTCGCTGGCAACCTTTTTTTTTACATTCAATTTAATGAGTGCAATTTAAAATTATTCTCTTTTAATATGAGTAATACATACTCAGAGCATAGCTGCCAGATTTGACGATTTATCGTCATTTTGACGATTTTACGTGCTAAAATTAGGTGTTGACGATTTGACGATTTATGCTATGTTTTTGACGATTTTCAAGAATTCAAGTTTGCAACATTTTTCATTACTTTTATATCAACCTTAAACTAAATAAAAATAATTTGTAACGGTGTTTTATGTTATTAATAAAAGAACAGAGTGAAAAAGATACATCGATAATTATTTAATGTGTTTGTGTGGGTAATTTTTCCACTTTGTACATTTTTAACATAGTATATGCCACATATTATCAACTGATACCTGCAACACGAACAAATACAAATTTGGAAATGCGTTTAAAACAATTTTAGTTTTTTAAGTAAATTTATTTAAATTATTTAAGTGACAAATTAATATGCTTTAATACTCAAAAAAAATGGTAAGTTCTTTTTAATTATACATTAAAATCTTAAAAATCAAACTTTATATTTTCAATAGAAAACCAAGATGATGAAAATTCTAGCAGCTCTTCCTCTGTAAGTAGAAATTTCATCCCTTTTTTTATACAAAACTTTGTAGTAGCTAAAGTGAAATTTTAATTGTGTTTTTCACAGGTAACGAACAAGAAGAGGAAAATTAAAGAAGACTGGTTTGCAGATTCAGAAATAAGCTTATGGGCTAAAAAGCGAAACGATGTAGTTTATTTTGGCGTTGTGGTCGTCTTTCGCTTGCCTACAGCTAACTTAATCGGTAGAAACTTTAAAAAGAAATGATTATTATTATTTGCAAATGGTCTGAATTAGATGCAGCCAATTCATTATTTAGTATTTTTTGTATTTATATACATATTAATATTTTTTTTTTCGAAATTAATTCTAAATTGTATTATATTTATTGTCATGTTCTTAACTTAAAAGGGTATAATAAAACCATTGATCTTTCTGGATTTAAAAAGTTTGTTATGTTGTGTATTAAATAAAAAATGTTTTGTTTTGAAAAATGCGTTTTTTTATTTTGACGTTTTTATGACGATTTAAGTAAACTATTTGACGATTTTGACGATTTTTTTCCCCAAATTAGACGATTTTGCCCCTATTTTATCAGGCAGCTATGACTCAGAGAATGTGTTTGAAGTGCTACCAAGTTTATATATATGATTTTAGTTCTAATTCAGTGATGCCAATTTGCTCCGATAAGGAAAAATGGGTAGATTTTTATAATTTGTGCGTACCTTGGGTGTAGGTGGCTTTTTTAATTTTTTTAAGTTTTTGGCAAAATATCAGGTTTTTTTGTTTTAGAAGTAATAGGAAATTGATAGTAGAAAATTTGATTGAAAAAATGTACATTTTTTTATAACTGTTAAAAACTAATGTATTTAAATTAAATATTAAAAAGCTTCTTTTATATAAATAATATTTAAAAATCATAATACAGAAAACAAATGCTGTAAAGGAGGATGTAAAAATGATATAAATTTTACCATTATCTCTTAATTTTTAAAGCACAATTTTTTTTTATATTAACATAAAGAAATGCAATTATAAATAAATTTTTATTCAAAATTTTTTTCCCAAAATGTATTGCAAAATATTTATTCTGGCCTAAGTTTATTTTCTCTTATTAATCATCCTAAAACATTTTTTTAAATTAATTTAAATTGTAATAATTTTAAGAATATTAAAAAAACTTAGGCCAGAATAAATGAATTACAATAAACACTATTAAAATACTCAACATAAATTTATCTAAAAATATTAATAATAGATAAAGTATTTCTTATACTATATTAATAATTAAATTTTTACTTTAAAAGGTATTTATTTTTTGCACATATTTGCACGATTTTTCGAAAAATTTTACAGGAAAATTATTATTGTAGTGGCATCCCTGATAGATATACATAAGTAAAGTATATTTAAATGGCAATGCTGAATATTTGCATGGGAGAGGATTTTCGGTCTTCAACAAACTTTTACATGTATTTCAACAAACTTTTTGGTCTACTAAATGAAATTTAAAAAAATTATTTTTTAACTTTATTTCGAAATGCCGTAAAACACTAATAAATTATAGATACAAATATAATTTTTTTATTACTATAAAAAATAAATATATATAAAAAAAAGTAGCGAATACACAAATGTAACTCAACCCACTTTTTGGCCAATTGGGTTAAAACAAAGAGATGTGCCAAAAATCCGAAAACGGGAATTGATAGAGGAAGGCGTGGGCTACATTCCCTCATATCCAGTTTTCGCTGGTCATGTTTTGTTTCGAACAACTTTTTTTAAAATATATTTTTATAAAATTCACTCAACCCACTTTTTGGCCAATTGGGTTGAAACAAAGAGATGTGCCAAAAATTTGAAAACGGGGTGTGATGGAGAAAGGCATGGGCTACATTCCCTCATATCCAGTTTTCCCTGGTCATGTTTTGTTTCGAACAACTTTTTTGAAAAACTATTTTTATAAAATTCACTCAACCCACTTTTTGGCCAATTGGGTTGAAACAAAGAGATGTGCCAAAAATTTGAAAACGGGGTGTGATGGAGAAAGGCATGGGCTACATTCCCTCATATCCAGTTTTCCCTGGTCATGTTTTGTTTCGAACAACTTTTTTTAAAATATATTTTTATAAAATTCACTCAACCCACTTTTTGGCCAATTGGGTTGAAACAAAGAGATGTGCCAAAAATTTGAAAACGGGGCGTGATGGAGGAAGGCATGGGCTACATTCCCTCATATCCAGTTTTCCCTGGTCATGTTTTGTTTCGAACAACATTTTTGAAAAACTATTTTTATAAACTTCACTCAACCTACTTTTTGGCCAATTGGGTTGAAACAAAGAGGTGTGCCAAAAATCCGAAAACGGGAATTGATAGAGGAAGGCGTGGGCTACATTCCCTTATATCCAGTTTTCGCTTGTCATGTTTTGTTTCGAACAACTTTTTTTAAAATATATTTTTATAAAATTCACTCAACCCACTTTTTGGCCAATTGGGTATAAACAAAGAGATGTGCCAAAAATCCGAAAACGGGACTTGATAGAATAAGGCATGAACTACATTCCCTTATATCCAGTTTTTGCTGGTCATGTTTTGTTTCGAACAACTTTTTTTAAAATATATTTTTATAAAATTCACTCAACCCACTTTTTGGCCAATTGGGTTGAAACAAAGAGATGTGCCAAAAATTTGAAAACGGGGCGTGATGGAGGAAGGCATGGGCTACATTCCCTCATATCCAGTTTTTGCTGGTCATGTTTTGTTTCGAACAACTTTTTTTAAAATATATTTTTATAAAATTCACTCAACCCACTTTTTGGCCAATTGGGTTGAAACAAAGAGATGTGCCAAAAATTTGAAAACGGGGTGTGATGGAGGAAGGCATGGGCTACATTTCCTCATATCCAGTTTTCCCTGGTCATGTTTTGTTTCGAACAACTTTTTTTAAAAACTATTTTTATAAAATTCACTCAACCCACTTTCTGGCCAATTGGGTTAAAACAAAGAGATGTGCCAAAAATTTGAAAACGGGGCGTGATGGAGGAAGGCATGGGCTACATTCCCTCATATCCAGTTTTTGCTGGTCATGTTTTGTTTCGAACAACTTTTTTTAAAATATATTTTTATAAAATTCACTCAACCCACTTTTTGGCCAATTGGGTTGAAACAAAGAGATGTGCCAAAAAATTTAAAACCAACCAACCCAATCAACCCAATTGGCCAAAAAGTGGGTTGAGTGAATTTTATAAAAATAGTTTTTCAAAAAAGTTGTTCGAAACAAAACATGACCAGGGAAAATTGGATATGAGGGAATGTAGCCCATGCCTTCCTCCATCACACCCCGTTTTCAAATTTTTGGCACATCTCTTTGTTTCAACCCAATTGGCCAAAAAGTGGGTTGAGTGAATTTTATAAAAATATATTTTAAAAAAAGTTGTTCGAAACAAAACATGACCAGCGAAAACTGAATATGAGGGAATGTAGCCCACGCCTTCCTCTATCAATTCCCGTTTTCGGATTTTTGGCACATCTCTTTGTTTCAACCCAATTGGCCAAAAAGTGGGTTGAGTTACATTTGTGTATTCGCTACTTTTTTTATATATATTTATTTTTTATAGTAATAAAAAAATTATATTTGTATCTATAATTTATTTGTGTTATACGGCATTTCGAAATAAAGTTCAAAAATAATTTTTTTAAATTTCATTTAGTAGACCAAAAAGTTTGTTGAAATACATGTAAAAGTTTGTTGAAGACCGAAAATCCTCTCCCATGCAAATATTCAGCATTGCCATTTAAATATACTTTACTTATGTATATCTATCAGAGATGCCACTACAATAATAATTTTCCTGTAAAATTTTTCGAAAAATCGGGCAAATATGTGCAACAAATAAATACCTTTTAAAGTAAAAATTTAATTATTAATATAGTATAAGAAATACTTTATCTATTATTAATATTTTTAGATAAATTTATGTTGAGTATTTTAATAGTGTTTATTGTAATTCATTTATTCTGGCCTAAGTTTTTTTAATATTCTTAAAATTATTACAATTTAATTTAATTTAAAAAAATGTTTTAGGATGATTAATAAGAGAAAATAAACTTAGGCCAGAATAAATGTTTTGCAATACATTTTGGGAAAAATTTTCGAATAAAAATTTATTTATAATTGCATTTCTTTATGTTAATATAAAAAAATTGTGCTTATAAAATTAAGAGATAATGATAAAATTTATATCATTTTTACATCCTCCTTTACAGCATTTGTTTTCTGTATTATGATTTTTAAATGTTATTTATATAAAAGAAGCTTTTAAATATTTAATTTAAATACGTTAGTTTTTAACAGTTATAAAAAAAATTTACATTTTTTTAATCAAATTTTCTGCTATCAATTTCCTATTACTTCTAAAACAAAAAAACCTGATATTTTACCAAAATCTTAAAAAAATTAAAATAAGCCTTGTGTATGAGGCTTATACGCACAAATTATAAAAATCTACTCAATTTTCCTTATCGGAGCAAATTGGCATCACTGAATAAGAAAATCATATATGTAAACTTGGTAACACTTTAAACACAGTCTCTGAGTATTCTCGCATATTAAAAGAGAATAATTTTATATTGCACTCATTAAATTGAGTGTAAAATAAAAAGTTTGCCAGCGAGTTTGTTATCTTCTCGGACGTATATTTACAATTATTATATTTATATTTTATTTTTCAGGAAAATTAACAGTTCGGACAACAAATATGGAAGCAAAAAGAACAAACAGAAAAGGACACGTAAGTATACATATATAAAAATGAACAATGTTTTGATGCTGTATATACAAAAAACATAAATAACCAAAAGAACAACACAACAAACAACATCAAAACATTCAACCGGCCAGAGATGTTTGGGTATGTGGAAAATATCACCCGCAACATACTTAGAAAGCAACGTTTGTATCTGTAGAGGGAGGAACAAAAATTAAAAATTAAACATGTATTACTTAAACCTTTGGCATATTATTACCACTATAGTAGACTATAGACATCAGCAATCGTACTTAAATATGAATTTTTTACTCCAATGTAAATTTTTACTCCAATATGCATGCAACACTTAGAAAACAACGTTAACTGCTACTTAAGACCAATTCTTTAAATAATGATCTATGGGAAGGACAAACCAGATGTAAATCGCTACTAAAATCATTTGTAGAAAATTAAATTGGATTGGCTATACATTGCAAAGGCATGATAAAAACATATCTTAAAATTATATATTTTGGAATCCATTTATTAAGTCAGTCCATAGAGTTTGAAATCAGATATTGTGGATGCCTTATGCTCCAGTGGAACTTTAAGAAAATCATATACTAAAATTTAAATACGTTCGAATTAGATGCGTCGTAATTATTATACTTTTCACATATGGTGCCTAGGATATATATAGATTTTATATTACACTTCTGAAATATATATTTCAGGCCCCATAAAGTACAAATAGGGGAGTCGATTAAGCAATATCCTGTATTGCTGTATGTATGTGGTACCAAAATTTTGAGAATATTCGAAAATAAATCACTATTAAAATCCAGCACAATAGACCTATAACTTTTCAAGCTATTAACAAATAACACGACCTCATCAATTTTTCCTATATTTTTACTAAGAGAATAAAAATGTTTAGCCTCAGGATAACTTTTAGACACGCTTGACTATTTATAGATATGATACGACGCCAGGGCTATATTTGGACAAATCGGTTACTAATCGGCAAAGTTATAGGCAAAAATAATTTGTAATAAAAATATATTTTTGAATAAATCAAGTTACAAAAGCTCCTGAACAATTGTTGAACCGAAAAGACACCAAATTATAGCCCATAATCTGAAAATTATTACTTTAAAAACTGACAAATCGGTTTGAAACAAACTGAGATATAAGCATAAATATACAACTGCTTTGGCATTTTTCCTTAAATTTATAAACGAAAATCGAGTTTTTCCAGCTTTCAGACAACTGCGACATGACTAATAAAATAAATATAATAACTTCAAGAAAATTTTAATCCATGATGGCCGCCACTACAAAATGGCGTGCAATAAATTTGTATGTGGGTCAAATCTAGTAATTAAAAATATATCCCCTCAATATTTTTATCAAATGAAAGGACTTCAGAATACAGTAAACTATGTAAAGTATAAAATTAAAGATGGCGTTTTAAACAAAATGACAGCTAATTTTTTTCTTAAAATATATGTAAATATGGGTATCAAATAACAGGACTTGAATAGTAGAATACGGCTAACTATATCAACGTGGTATGATTAGAAAATTAACAGTGTCACGCTATTATTTTTCAACAACTTTTACTGCTATTAGAAAAATGGGCAGTATCATGTCCACTTCTATATAAATACTTATAAAACTTTCTACATACATACATTAAGTTTCCCTGACACTACAATATCGAAAATCGGACTAGTGGGTGTTAAGTAAATATTTATCGTCTCATATCATAAGATCTATATCACCTAAGGCCCTGTTACTTCTTATAAGTACATGATTCTATTACTAAGATAAAAAATTATGTATTTTTAGTGACATTGTAAAGATGAGCACCACAAAATAAGAAATTACATACATTATTTTAGCTCCCTCAATATGGGTATCAAATAATAGCGTTTACAAGTCCAATTTAGTACACAACGAAAAAAGATCGATATCTAAGATAATCATATCCGTTAAAACATATCTAAACTTAGTTATTATTATTTTATAAATTGACCGGCATTTGTGATATCTTCTTTACTTTAGTTGTGTGATTTGAAATTCGTTTGAATTAACCTTAAATATGTCACTTGAAATGTTATGAAAATATTTTCTAGTGTAAATAATATTTTTTATAAGTTTGTACATTTTTATAAATAAATTAAGCTTTTCCATTTCATTTTTTTTTCGATTAACACGATTTTCTATAAAAATTTTTCAAAATTGGATTGACACTAAATATCTACCGTGTAATATGAGGCATAGGTATATACTATATGAAATTTTTTTAGAACCTTAGTATGTACTTTATTGCTTAATTTTACAAATTGTTATCCCATGTTTAAATAATTAATTAACTTTTTGTTATCATTTAGTAACATGGTAAAAAAATTATTTAATTTTTTCACTATCTAATTATATGTTCTACATTATTTGTTCTACATTTTTGTTTATATCCACATACATATGCGGTATGTACGTACACACATAAATATGCATATGCAAAAATCAGTATTCATTTTTTATTATTATTGTTTTAAATGCTATCGCTGTTTTTATCATAAATTCTATTAAGGTTATAAATCAATTACACATGCATAACTTGCATTGACACTCCTTTTTATATTTTTTTTCTGCTCCTTCTTCGCCTTGCATATTCAGCAACAACAAATACTATCTTGCCAATATTACACCAAAGCGGCAAAAATCAAAAGCAGTCGCGTTTGACGCTTGACCGCATTTTAAATCAATTTTCTCAAATATTAAACGAATAGGAAAGAAAAAGAAAAAAAACAAAAGGTTAAAAACTAAATTGATTAGAAAATTCTATCATTTGCGTGTAGTCATGGAATAAAATCACATTAAATAGGGAAAAAAAGTGGCAATGAGAATGTGAATAAAAATTTGCGCACTAATAAATATGTACGTCGTAAAAAATGTTAATAGTTTTTTAATTTTTGTGTGAAAAATATTTGTGTCTTACAACATACAGCTATACGATAGAGATTGTAAATTGTGTAACTATTTTTATTTGCATACTACATACACTGGGGGGAAAAAAAGATGGAATCTTTAGTAACAAGGCAAACGATATGTACGTAAATTTCAGGATTTGTAATTTATGTATTACAGTAAAAGCTCCTGTAGGCGGACACTGACGAGAGAGTTAATATGGGCATCAAATCAAACGGCTTAACTAGCGCAATAAAATAAACTATAAAAAAGTTTAAAATCCACTATAAAATGCCGGACTATATATTTATATACATATGTGTTAAATCTGGTATTTCAATATGTAACTCCTCGAACCCGCTTAAGGTAACAAAAAAAAAATAAATAAAAATCAAAAATGGCTTTGCCCCCTTCAACTCCCACAGTATTGGTTAAAAGGACTGGACCAGTAAAATATATATAGAAAATTATTAAAAAAGTGTAAAATCCAAGATGGCATCTAAAACATAATGGCGAAATTTTTTTCTTAACCCCATCAATATGGGTATCATATGAAAAGGCTTGATAGTTAATAATACAATTAACTAATTTAAAATTCAAAATCAAAGATGGTGTCGGAAGTAATAAAGAAAAATGGCGTATAACATGAAAACTAGGCTAAGCTACAATGTGGTCATTATAAAGGGTCCGCCATCTAACGTTTTTTTTCAACTAACTAGTGCTTATTTCGTGAATGGTAACACTTAGCTCATGTCTGATTTGACAGATAAGTAGTTTTATCCTTCCGCTGAACGAATATGGTTTTGTATACGCTTGAACAACGCTGGGAAATATTGCGAAATTACTTTAGCCGATTTTGCAAAAAAAAATATCTTTTCAGATGAAGCTCATTTTGATCTTTGCGGGTATGTAAACAAGCAAAATTGTCGCATTTGGGGCACAGAAAACCCGCACGCATACATTGAAAAGCCGATACACCCAAAACGAGTCACTGTTTGGTGCGGATTTTAGTCCAGAGGCATAATTGGGCCATTTTTCTTCGAAAATGAGCAAGGAGTGGCCGTAGTCAATGGCGATCGTTATCGGGCCATATTGAACTAATTTTTGTTCACAAAAATTGACGAGGAGGATATTGGCAACATTTGGTTTCAACAGGATGGCGCTACGTACCACACAGCAGAAGCTACACTTTTTTTATAGCACTTTCAAAAAAAAAGTTATTTGGCGGACCCTTTACTTGTGTACATGATGGTGAAGGGTGTTATCCGATTTGTCACGGCCGAATATAGCACTTTTATTTGTTACAATGTAATGTGATTTAAAAAAATAAAAACAAACTTGTAATTTTGCATTGAATTATCTCAGATTAACATTTTAGTATACAATTTACAAATATTCCAACGCTTTTGCTATGCAATAAATGAAACAAATTTGTTTTGCTGGGAATATTTAAAATACGAACCGAGCATTCGGTTATTACGTCTTATATAGTTTATAAACTTAATTAAATTAAATTTCTGTTAGTAAACATACATACATTTATGCATGTACTTACATATATAATTTTTAATATGGAAAATTTTCTACAAGGAAAATTAATTATAACACTTAGCTATTTCAAAGCGGAAGTAAATATAACAATGTTTGCGTTCGCTCCCATACAAACAGGAAATGGCAAACAGAGTGTGTTTCCAACAGCCTATAACTTTTTACAAACATTAAATTTAATGATTTTGGCAATTTGGCTGAGGAAATTATTTAACATATGGCAAACATACACACATATTCATATAGGCGCCTTTAAGGGCAAACACATGTAAATGTTTTCACAAACTAATGCTCCAAAAAAGGTAAACATAAACAAATTATGTATGTATGTAAACATATAGAGCATAAAGTAGAAAATATTAAAAACATACATACATACATATTTATTAAATATTGAGTAAAAGTAAACATTAATGATGTAAATGTCATATAGAATAATGAATTTACAAATGCATATAAACATATGGACATGCACTTATTCATATGTATGCATGTATAGACAGTATTCAATGTTTTTTACAGCCCCCGTATAATAAAAATATTTTCAAAAACTTAAAACTACTATTCGTACAACTACATACATACATACTTACCACTCGCTATCTATGCATGTATATGCCACCATATTTAAAGCAGAAATCTAAATGTGGGGGAAAATACAAACATAAATATTTTTTTTTTAATAATAAATAAAATAAAAATGAAGCATAAACTAACGTTTTCTACAGAAAAAAATGTTGAAGCGAAGAGAAGAGCGTGGGGATTGGACAATATTTGCTAATAGTACATACATACAAACATGTGAATATACCTATATGTATGTATGTTGTTATAGAATATTAAAAACATTTTGTTTTTTGCGTTTTATTATTTCTCTATTAGAAACAGCAACAACCCCGTCAGCGAAAGTCTATTAATTAGAAATAAAAAAAGTACAGTGAGTGGCAATAAAAGTTAAGCTGGTAGTAAGTAGAAAAATCTATATTAAATTATGTATCAGGTGATTCATCGTGAAGTTTGATATTCAATAGGCTTTTTTGACAAATCACACACGACTCATATCAAACGGCTTTGTCATTTTTGTTAAGTATGATGTTGCAAGACATCTTGGAAAGACTCACACCACAATAGCGTCTTCAAGCTGTTTAGCTATATTACTTAAAACAGCGTTCTGTGAGAAATGTTTTTTGTGCGATTCGAGGAACTTACGGTGCGTATAGTTGACCTACTGAAACACCTACATTAGTGGATGCTACTCGAACGGCTAAAACACATCCAGCACGTAGTATTTGGTTTATGGGCTGTGTAAACTGGCTCGTAAATCCCAATGTTACATTCAATGGTAACCGTTATTGCACCTGTTAATTGGCCACATAGATCGTGCGATATCACACCTTTGGACTATTTTCTCTGGGGATATGTAAAGTCTGAGGTCTTGCGGAATAAACCAGTTACGAGTGACTCTTTTAAAGCTGACATTACTCGAGTTATTCGCAAGATACCAGTCTCTTTGCTCGAACAAGTCGCCCAAAATATGACATTTCGAATGGCCCACCTCAGACGTAGTCGTGGCCAACATTACATGATATCATGTCTGTACATTGAATATTTGTTATAAGTTTTAATGGCAGTGTATATTGTCAACGATCTAGAATACAAATAACCATTTATTCCATTTTTTGTCTATCTATATAAGTATGTATGTATATATAATTCCCATTGTTCCTATGAGGACCATAGCGCCTTAACAAACTTCTTCCCTTTAGATATATTCATTGCAATATTTTTTCATCTCGCTTTAAATTTGCCTTTGCCATATATGCACAGGTCGACCTTTCTTGCTACTTCCCTGAGGATTCCACTCGATAGCATTTCTAGCAATATCGGACGATTTTTTGCGGGTATATATGTATGTTAAATACAGTTCTACTTCCTTCTTTATATTTCTACACTTAGTGTAGTGTATTAGGTGTGAATTATCTCATAAACTATTGTTTGAGATGTTTCGTGGCCAGAAAATATGTAGAATACCTCTAAGGTATTTGTTTACGAAGACTTGCAATGTCTGAAATTAATTCACTCAAAAACCACTGCATGGTGGTTGATAAAATTTAGTTTTAGTTTAGACCAATGTTTGAACTTAATTGACTTAAAAATTACTGCATGCATTTTGATGAAATTTGGTATTGAGGTAACTTGATACCTAATGTAAATTATAAAATAATTTTTATTTCAAAGTAATATAGGTATAGGAAAAAAAAAACATAACAATTAAAATGATTTTAAAATTGGTACTAGAAGGTTATTAATTTAGTATTAACTTATACATATGTATGTATTTTGTAGAAGACATTAATCAATGTTGTTGTAATAATTACGTTTTTAATTCTTTTAATGAATACAATTAAAAAATTGTGTTAAGGCCAGTAACGCTAATGAGGTTCAAATACTATAAGCTAGAGTTTGTTGTAACAACTCAGTAAGATATATTTCTCTTTAATTTAAGCAAGTAAAATGGTTTCAATAAAATTATAAATAAAGTTTTTCATCTAAGTATGTAGCTAAATATGCATGTATCAAAACATTTGTTAAATACTTAAATTTATGTCATATTCTATAAAATTGATTTATATGTCAATATAAACATCCGTAAATGTCACTAATTATAGACACATACATACACAACAAATAAACACAAATGATTGATTTCATATTCATTTGGATAATTTTAGCCTGTGGAAATTATTTAAAACTACTTGAACCCGGTTCGCATTGCTGGCCACAAAAATATTTTTGTGTTACATTCAGTTTAAGATAAATTTTGGTACGGTTGTTAATGCAAATTTAAAGTTTATTGCTGGTTATACAATTTTTTTTATATTTGTGCTTTGTATTCCGGATCGTTTACTATGTACATACATAAGTCGCGATCAAAAATTTCAAAAAATATCTTATATACAGATACAGCTTTTTTACAATGTTGTTAAAAGTTAGATACTAATATTAAAAAATTAATGAATGACTTAGGGCATCTTTTTTTTGGAATATTCATTTTTTACAACTCACTGTAAACTACACATTCATAAATTCAACATTACCGTTTGCTTTCATAAGAAATAAACAATTTTGATCTTTTAAGCGAAAGTGAGAGCATGTATCAAAATGTTTTGATTATTATTTTTTTTTTGCAATTTATCATTAATGTGTGCGTGAGAATGTCAGACATCTTTAAGTTGTTGTGTGTGGGGCCGGTAGTCGCGGTGACAATTTTAATAAAATGACGTTAAACCTTAAAAATTTGGATAACCCAGTCAACATTGTTATATGACATTGTGTGAATCAAACAATGCTTCCTTTATTTTTAGATACATTTTTCTAATGAGTTTCTGCTAGTTATATTTACGACATGTCTGATTGATTTCATACCTGTTTCGTATGGATCAGCGGAAAATTGTTATGGTATACTAATATGTCTAAGGGCCATTATTACAACATGCCGTTAGTTAAAGGTAGGATTTTTTTGTGCCTGATAAATAGCATTGCATTAATACAACTTAAATTTTTCATATTAGGTGAATAAAAAATAATAATAAATGTCTGATAGCCATTTATCGGTCCGACAAAATCCTGATTTTAACTAACGGCAGTTGTAATAAAGACCCTAAAAGATCTACTCATGTGTATCTAAGTAGTTTTTGTTTTATTTATTTATTTTATTATTAACCGACTTTTTTGTCTAAATCCAAAAAAATATTTTTATTTCAACGGAAGCTATAAATATGTAGTTGTAATATCGTTATAGTTTTTTACATATCGTTTATGAAATGAAACTATCATTTGAATTACAAATTGGAAGCAAAAGTTGAATTAATTAAAGAAAGTTAATTTAATGATAAAATAAAAATAATTTTATAAGTAATAAAGTTGGGCTTTTTAGAAAAGTAGAGAACTGATAATATAACTATAAAAACACAACATCATTGCCTAATGCCTTCTACAAAATATGCTTAAGTTAAAACTTAATGTATAAAATTATATATTAAATAATATTTGTATTATTTTAAAATATATTTAGTAAATTAATTATCAAATAAAAAACAAATCCATGCATATACCTAATGAGTTTCATTATTAATCCAAGTTTTTTAAAACTCTGTGCGAATTTTTATCAATAGTCTTTTAGATATCTTAGATATAAATATCGGCTAATACATTAGAAATTTCCCTGTCTTTTGATCGCATTTCTATCAGAAACTTTGGTAAAAATCTTAGGAATTTTTACTACAAATCTAACAGAATTCGCGTAAAAATTTATGTTTTTGGATCAGAAATATGACAAAATTCAAATGCGATTTTTTTATAGATGCTTCTTTATGACATCTGATAGATTTCAAACAATTTGTTTGGTGGGTATGCAAATACATACATATTTATGTATCAACAACAGATGTTGGTTAGTTGTAAAGGTAAACCATAATAACAGCCCCAACAATACAGCACAAAAATACACAAACATAAGTCTAAAATTAAAAAAATATATATATGTATGTATGTATACCTATATAGATATATAAAATAAGAAATTATAACACAAAGCCATAAAATTTCGACTTGAGTTGACATTGAGCGTCAGTAAAATTGTTAAATGTAAAAAATTACATGCATACATATGACACATATACAAACTTTTGTATGAATAGAGTATAGGTAAACAAACGTACATTTGTATGTATCTTACTCCAACACAACAGAGGCGATCATATAAAATGAGAATGAGAGCCAAATAAAGAGTAATATGGTGAACTATCCCCCACTCCAAGCATTTTATACAAGTTTAACGTTAAGTAGAGTTGTCAATTTTGAGCTTTTTGTACTGTTTTCTGTGTTTTTTTTTTCAAATATTGAAGCCTGTAATTAAGCAAAATATTTGGTATGTGGTTTTGAAAATTTTAAAATATAATTCCATGGCATATATCCTTCACATGTGGTATTAAGGGCTTTGTTATTCCGTTTGTAATTTCTCAAGATATTAAATTCCAAACCGCAAAATGTATACATATAAGTATATTCTAAAAGCTTATGAATTGGGAGGGGGTCGAAAGAACTACATATGTGTTTCTGTCCATGTGTTTTGGATAAAATCAACTTTTAAAAGCAACCATATGCGGCGCATATTCAATCTTTAAATCGATCTTTTGCAAATATCCGGGAATAAACTTGCCCTAAAATTTTCTGAGTATGAGTAAATAAACATTCGTTTTTTTCCTAATTGTTTAACTTTAAAGTTACAAATTTTAGCCCCAAGATAATTTATAGGCACGTTTGATCTTATTTACATATGTAATATGACTCTAGAAATGTTATATAAATTGGTCAGGAAATATATATATATTTTTAGATATATCAAGTTACTCAAGCTTCTAAGTAATTCTTTGACACGCTTAAAAAACCAAATTATAAGACATAGTCTCAAAATTATCACTAAGAAAAACTAAAAAATCGGTTTAAAACTATATATAAACACTAAAATACAACTGCTTCTATGTTTTTTTAAATTTAAAAACGAAAATCGATTTTATTCGGCTTCTTGACAACCGACAGAATTAATATGGGTATCAAATGAAAGGGCTTAACCATAAAATACTAATAATGCATTGTAAAAAAGGCCCCCTTTCAACCCCCTAAATATTGGCATCGAAAGAGAAAGCTTCACAAGTAGAATACAGTAAGCTATAACAAAATTAAATTCCAAATTGACGTCCTAATTAAAATGGCAGATATATGAGTCAAATGTAGTAATTACGGCTTTGTGCTTTTCAATTCCCACATTGTCGGTATCAAATGAAAGGGCTTCACCAGTAGCTAAAAAAAGTAAAATACAAAAGGATGTCTAAAACAAAATGGTGCAAAATTTTATAAACCCAATGAATATGGTAAACTCAAATTCAAAGTAAAAGATGGTGTCAGAAATAATAATGCAAAATGATGTTTAATATTACATATGAAATCTACGTTATGCTACGTTGTGATCATAATACAATGTACATTATGGTGAAGGCCGAATATAGAAATCTTACTTGTCTTTTTATCAAGTATCCCAGTTCGGAGAGAAAAGAGAGATTTTTTTATCTAAAACTGCTTAAATTAAAAAAAAAGGTCAAGAAAAAACAATAAGTTGGCAAATCAAGAATATGAACAATGAATAACAAATTCGAATCTCCCTAAATACAACAGGAAAATTCTCTAATTGATTTGAATATTTTTTAATACAACAGAAAATTTTTGAAAAATATTTGTAGCCATGATGTAATTAATTATAAAAGGTGACTTTAATTTGGAAATGATTTTTCGAAAGATTTTTTTCTATGAAGCTTGACAATGTTAAACTACGAGAGAAGAGGGACAAAATTGACATCATATGTATCTTGAACATTTATCTTTGACGAAAGGAAATTTTGTATTAAATACAAAATTTTATTTTTTTATTTTTTAAGCATTCGTTAAAGTTAACCTAAATGAATTGTGACACATCTGTTGGATATGACTTTAATTTTTCTAGTAAACGTGATGGACTTTTTTGAAGACAATTTTTAACATAAAAGTAAAGCCTTTAAGACGCTTTGATTTCACCAATCAAAGTCTTCTTATGTATATGATTTTGTTGAAAATGTTCTGTCAAAAGTTTACAGTTCACAAAATTTTTATTTATTTACACTTATCCATGATTTGCTACTAATTATATCATTTTATTACATTAAAAACTGTATTTAAATCTAATTTTTGTTTGTTTTTTTTAACTTTTCTGTAATAACGGCCTGAAATATTTTATTTCAAACAGGTTCACAGATACAGAAATGTTTGCACATAAATGTAATGTAATGTGAAGTTCAAACTTAAAAATTGCCAAGTTTCTGTTATTTAATAAAAAATTTGACCACACTGCTCATATTGCATGTATATACATATGTACATGGCTGTATATACATACATACTTACATGTTTGTCTATGTTATTAACATATTTTGCGTGGAGGCGACCAAATGTCAAAACCACAAATATGTTTATGTCAATAAAAGGTAAAATCGCATTTTTTCATTCATATAACAACGTTTACAAATTACAGCGCCGCATAAACAATTCAACTAACCAACAAACACATCAATAGACAAAAAAATATGAGAAACAAAGCTGATATACTACGGCATTTTAGACATAATGAATGGTTTCACTCATTAATTATAGAGGATCGTTAGATTAACAACAATGACTAAGAAAACAAGTAACAGTGCTATATTCGGCCGTGCCGAATCTTATATACCCTTCACAACGTGTAGTCATGCAATAACAATTGTTTGTATCACCATTCATCCCATATAAAATACGTGCATACGTACACGTTAGAATAAATGTGACATCGAATCCCAGCTGAGCCAAAAAAATTTTATTTTATTTAATATATTATTTATATTTTATTATTTTTTTTTATATTTTTTTTAAATTTTTTTAAAAAATTTTTTTAAATTTTTTTTTAAATTTTTTTAAAATTTTTTTTTTGTAGTTTTTTTTATTATTTTTTTCTTATTTTTAATATTTTTTTTTTTTTGTAATTTTTTTTTGTTTGGTATGTTTTTTACATGTATCTATGTATGTATGTTGTTGTTGTAATTGTGAAAAAAACGAGGTGGTCGTGGTTTTTTGCTCATATCTCAGAAAGTTATGGGGCGATTGTGCTGAATTTCAATAGCGATTCATTCCTGGATATTTCCAAGAGATTGATACCATATACAGATCTGAGGAACATATAGTTGCTTCTAAAAGTTGATTTCAACCAACACACGGACAGACGGGCAGACGGACAGACGGACAGACGGTCAGGGCTTAATCGACTCCTCTATTCATAAGCTTTCAGAAAATATATACTTTATGGGGTCGGAAATAAAAATTGTAGAAATTACAAACGGAATGACAAAGCTATATATACCCTTGTGCACCACAGGTGAAGGGTATAAAAAAAGAAAACGACAAATATAAACATAAACAATTTTTGCCAACTATGTAATACAACAATGTGAAACCCACAAAAACAAAGAAAACTTTTCTGTTTATGATGATGATCATAAACTTATAGATGTACATATGTATGTATGTATTTATGTACGTATGTATGTTTGGATTTACAATAATGCAAGAATGCAGGATGAAAATTTGTTTAAAAAATAGAAAACTTAATTTATATTTATTTGTTTTTTAAACCTATTTTAGAGTTAAAAATTAATCGGGTTTAGGGTTTGCTTCACAAACAAAATCTCGTAGAGAAAACCAACTATTGGGCAGTTTTAAAATGACAAAGCTTAAAGATATTCAGTATAGAATTTCGTTTTTTTAATCTGATTGGGTAAACCGTTTACAAGTTATGATAATACTGTGGACTTAAATTAATTTTTTACATAGCGGCGGCATATATAGAGCCAACTAAAGAAGTAGGAATCTACATATATTCGGGCGTGCCGAATCTTATAATATCATCACCGTCATGTACATAAATTTTCTATATTATATCCGAAGCAATCTTTGATTTTAAATTTGTAAATGAATTTCTAAATTCTTCTAGTTATTTATGCCCATATTGATGGGGCCAAGGCGAATTCAATAAGGTGAACTTATTAGATCAGCTGATCATCAGCTGTTGACTACTTCTAGGGACCACTTGTCAAATTTTTGTGTTTGTGTGTGTTTTTTATTGTTGACATTTGTGAGCGGTGTGTTATTTAAAATTACAAAATTTTAAAAAAAATTGTGAAAAACTGTAAAAAATCGTAAAGAATTTGCAAGCAAATAGTAAAAAAAGTGAAAAGTTGTAAAAAAGATTAAAAAAATTGTGAGCAAATTGTGTTGTTAACTTTTTAATTGTTAAAAATTATAAATGCTTGAATAAATGAAAGAAAAATTTGTAAACAAACGTTGTTTTTCTTTATAAGTATTTGTGAATTTGTCAACAACTTTTTGACATATCGTTTAGTTTTACACTAACAAAATACACGTATTTTTATACCCTTCACACAGTGAAAAAGGGTATATATAGGTTTGTCATTCCGTGTGAAATTTCTACAATTTTCATTTCCGACCCCATAAAGTATATATTTTCTGAAAGCTTATGAATAGGGGAGTCGACATCGCTTGGACCCGGGTGAGGTATTAAAATATCAGAAATATTCGGAAGTAAATCGGTATTGAAAATCAGAAACATCGGTACATAAGCAACTGAGATATGAGCAAAAACCCACGACCACCTCGATTTTTTTTTTCACAAAAACAACATTACAACAACATCATACATACAAACGTGTATACTGGTTAGAGAAAACGTGGCATCGAATCCCAGCTGAGCCAAAAAAAAAATTTTTTATATTTTTTTTTTTAATTTTTTTTATATTTTTTTTTTTATTTTTTATTTAATATATTATTTATATTTTTATTTTTTTTTAATTTTTTTTTTGTTTTATATTTATTATATATATTTTAATTATTTTTTTTTTAATTTTTTAAAATTTTTTTTTTATTTTTTTTTTAATTTTTTTTTCTGTTTTTTTTTTTTTTCTTTTAGCATACGTAAAGTTATAATTTTAAAATGGGTTGTTTTTATATATGTATATATGGTGATACAAACTACTGTTATTGCATGACTACACGTTGTGAAGGGTATATAAGATTCGGCATGTCCGAATATAGTGCTCTTACTTGTTTCACTTTGTAGATGTTTTAGCGACGAGTTCACCTTATTGAATTCGCCTTGGATGGGACTAAGGAAAAAATTTAAAAGATTGAAGTGTTTTTTTTTAATTTCTTATTTAATTATAAATAGTAATTAGTATACATTAAAAACAATCAGATATTTGTCAGACTTGACTCTGATTAAGACATTGTCGTACTATTTTGTAGGTTAGGATGTTATCCTCTAATTTCATTAAATTTTAGTGTATGCTTTTAAGAATTTTAAAGATTGCACTCCAACAAAAACAGCATATGCAACGTTTGTATGTGTATGAATATGTATTTGCAACAACTGCAAATTTTAAAAGAAAAACAATACTGATCAGAGCAAAAAAGGAAACACCGACGCCATAAGATCACTCAGACAATGAACAAAAAAATTTTTTTAAAAAGAAATATTGTTTGCCTCAAAAAAAAAAAAAGAAATATTGACTTACGTGAGTAAAAGGAAAACTGCAAAGAAAAGAGCATTAATTGATCTATGACTCTTTGGCAGTGTTGCCGGGACTACGATTATTACAATTTAAAACTGTAAAGCTCTACAAAATTATTCGATTTTTTTATATTTTTTTATAATTTGTTTTCTAATAGGATATGTTTAACGTAACAGTATTTAATATAAATTTTTATTAAGCAGTTTGTTTTATGTAAAAACAAAAACATCATTTATTAATATGGTAAATTAAATCATGTGAAAAAGGTTTAACATACAACATTTAAACCATCATAGTTAATTTTTAATATTTTTGAATGCTTACTTGATTCAAGTTGATCACCTTCAATTTTTTCCACATCTTACCCCATGATCATGTTTTGTGAAATTGTGAAGCGAAAAGCTTTTGTGGATGAAATCCTATGGTATCACCATACCCTTAACTTTACAAAAACTTTTCATTGCATAATTTCACAGAATGAAAATTGACCCTGAGACTACAATTTATTTCTAGTCATACCAAGAACAAAATCAAGGCACATTTAGTATTTCAACGCTTGACACTTTTGTTTAGGTAAGGAAAAGTAGAGTTTAATTTTAAATTTTCAAATTTTTTTAAAGGAAGAGAATGATATTTTAATGAAAATGCATATGTACATATATATGTATATCAAAGTTTAAAAACATCCCTGTAGAAAATATCGATGGTAAAAGAGAATCGATTTACTTTTGACTTTGTACTGACTAATTTATAATCCAAACAATGCTCTAAACTATAACCAGTATTTCACTAGTACATTTTAATATATCCTTTCTACACTTTTAGAACTTTTTACTAAATTTTCTTAATTATACTTAAGACTAGAAAGGTAATAGAGCAATAAATTTATTTAAAAAACGTGCATATATTTTGTTTCATTTATATTATTAAAGAAAAAAAGTTATATAAAAGCACAGAAACCTCGAATGTTCAAGTAAAACTTTGATAATTATCGAATGCCACAATTTGACCCCTTGCCAAATACCTGATAAAGATTCCGTTCAGTTCTACTACCAAGAAAAGTAGGACTTGTTGTTTCACAGTCAAGTTAAATACTTACTTACTTATGAGCTTCAAAAATTCGTTATCACATGTGGTCCAACCAAATAAATATATTTTAAACACAACAAAATAGAACAATAAAAAATATAAAAAAATAGTTGTATGGCCATCAAAAATGTCTCAACTTATCAAAGACAAAGTGTATTCTCTTTGCTGACAATGTCACTAAAAAGTCACCAAAATAGCCGACAAAAGTGTTGACTTGAAGACACATAACACCTGACTGCCCTCAGGAATGTTACTCCGACATAAATACATACATACAGATATATGACTGACAAATCGTGTGTGAGGCAATGTTAAGGTACATCTATATAAAAATTTAAATAACAAAAATGTTATTTTTAAAAATTTCCACAAAATTCGGCAACATTGTTTTCTTGCTCCTCATGGAGTGCGAATTAGAGTGCAAGTAGTACATAAATAGTCGTATTTATTTTAATAAATTATTGTCGTTGGTATGTAAGTATGTGTTTACATATTGTTGGTGTTATATGAGCCGCACACATCACTTAAACAAGTTTAAAACAACTTGTGCCGGATGACATCACTAGTGCAAAAAATATATAGATTTTTGGACTTTACGTAGAAAATATTCAGGCAATGCCAATAAACCAATAGAGCTGTTTATCTCAACTATACAAATAAACCTTTTTAAAGCTTTGCATACATATTCACTAATGCATATACATAAATACATACATATAACGATAATGTTTTAACTCTATCTGGGAGCAAATTAATGAAATTATGCTCAGTACTTACTTTCTCTCTTTGTGAGTGATAATTGAGTGGGAGAAGAACTTACCTAAGTGCTTACAATATCATTATAAAGAAAACGAACGTTTAGCAATGGCGTGGGCATTTTGTTATAAGGGGATTGACAATTTCAACAAATAGATATTTTAAAAAATTATGAAATTTTTATACAATATTCTTCTTTATTCTGCATATCCTTTTTAAGAATGATGTCGACATTAAATTATCAATAATCTAAAAATTACATATCTACATGCAAACATATTTAAATTCGTCTGATAAGAGTTTGTTGCATTTCTTAGATTGTGAAAATGACGGTCCCTTAAAACACTATAAATGATTTTTATTTTGAAAACCAACGGATCTTTTTGAACAATCTTGTATAAAAAGACTGTGCTGTTTATATAATTCGAATGATTGCTTTGAGTGAATATTTTACATGTGTTTTGTTATTGTAACAAAAACAAATAGCACGCAAAGCATCCACTCAAAGTGATCGCTTGTATTGTAAAAACATCACATTAGACTTTGCTGTGGACCATTCTTCACAACGATTAAGAATTCGTTTTATTATTGGAGGTACTAAAGGTTGATAGAATTAAACGAAATATTGTTGAAAATGCATTAAACATTTTTTAAGATAATTTAATAAGAAAATTAGAATAAAATAAAAACGTATACTAAAGACTAATTAAATATATACTAAATACAATAACGGCACAACCCAAAATTTTCTAAAATTTAATTTTTTACATTAAAACGTTACAAATATTTTTTTCTCATCACTATGTTTTTTGACTGGAAAATATTGTTGTCTGTTGATTGCAATACTTCTGCACAATCAACTAGAGACCTATTTTTAGTTGAGTCAATGTTTTTAAGGTAACTTATTGTTTTTGTTGCATATAGGAGTGTTATTTTGAATTTCGCCACTATCACTATGAAAAGTGATAACTTTTGTGGTATATTATTTTGAATAGTGTTTCTTTATTTAATTGAGAATTGAAACAGCAAGAGGTACAACTCAAAATTATATACTTAACTAGTCAATTAAAAGAAATATCAATTTTCAAAATTACGCGCTTTATTCTTGGTGTTAGTGCTTCTTGAAATTTCAAAGTTAACAACGCTGCTCAGCTGCAGTCGCTGACAAATAGTAGTATTAAAAACCTGTTATTATTATTATTATACTCAGTTTCATATACTGACACATTTATACTATTTTACGCATATTATATATCAGTTCGTATTATTGCGTTTTTATTTCAAAATATTCTATGTTCTTCTTTCTTTAGATATATAAATCGAGTTAGAATTACATTTTAGAATAAGCCATGTATTACGGTTTTATTATAATATTATTAAATAATTAAAAAAGATTTCTGGTTTACTTATAATTTTAAATTGTGAGAAATTGTAAGAACTTTCAGTTGAACAAGATTTCTTCTCAAGTTTATTAGATAAACTTTTATTTGTCGTGTGTTTTGTTTATGTTATAATAACAAAACACATGTAAAATTTTCATTTAATGATCATAGATCCAAAATAAGTGTTTATACCTAGTTAAAAATATATATTCTTTCATTCCAAGAGCTACAGCTCTGGTGATTTTTGTATTTGTGAGATACAAAGAAGCCCAACATTAAGGCACTCACATTCTCAAAACTGATACAATAATACAAACTCACTATTTAATGGTTCTTTAGTTGATTGTGTATACGCTCCAAACACAAAATTCATATTCCTACTCACACCCGTACATGTTTATACTTATGTATGTATAATTTTTATACTCACCAATTTATTAGTTTAGGCTAAATGAATGAATAACAAAAGCACAGATACAGAGATACGGGCTGGTAGATAGATATACTTACACCTATAGCCAATACATACAGCAATATGCCACTTATGAACTGAAAGTTGTTGGAGAATTGAGAAGCATATGGCACTGACAGTCTTGAAAATATTCGCGAACTATGCGGTCGCATTACGATGATTTCGCTGCTGGCGAAACAAATAAATTGAGTCGAAGTAGTAGTAATACAATTGCTACAACAAATTATAACAACTATAATAATGTTAATAGTAGTAGTTTAAATAATAACAATAATAATAGTAATGGAGCGATACCATATCATGCCCGTGAAAATTCGCTGCCATTCAGTTATGGACAGATTAGTAAAACATCAACGCCATTAAGGCCAACACACACTAATGCTACATTAATGTCGTCGGCGTCTACGCTGTCTCGTAATTATTCTAACAGCAATAATAATAAAAACGGTAACGAATATGATTTCGATTTTGATTTAGATTTTGGTTTAAACACTACAGGTCGTTCGCATACTGCACTAGGTTTGGATTACGGTTACGGTAAAACCACAAATCATCATACAAATTATAATTGTAAAACTAACAATAATAATAGCAGTGTTTTAAATGGGAGTGGTGATGTCAAAGATATCGTCAATTTTAATTTATTGACACAGAGTGAATGCAATCGTGATCGCAATAATTTATACGGTGGTTTGAATAGTGATAAATATTTGAATGAAAGTTGTACACAAACAGTGAAATATAATAATAAACAAAATCATAGCGGTTTCAATAACAACAATTGTAATTTAAATCAATTGAAAATATCATCGGATGTAACAGATGCCAGTATGATAAAATCCCAACCACGTCTTACTAGTCCTTTGCTGGTACGCAAAACTTTAAGCAATGGCAACAACAATAGCAAGAGTAGATCACCTACGCGCTCCACAACTAATACTATTGCAAATACCTACCACTACAATTTTGGCAAGAGCAACAACAAGAACAGCAGCAGCTTTATTGGAGACAACAACTTTGACAAGTTTGGCATAAATGGCAATATCAACAATAACGATAGCTATGACCACAAAGCAACGTATGGTACTGTGACTGGTGGCATTGGTAGTAGTGGAGCTGGTGACATACTCTCTGCAAAAACACCAGCACGTCATGATTTTGATGAATTGCTACGTGAACGTCGTGAAAAGGTTTTCAATGAATATCGTACCACATCGACAACAACTTATGATTTGTCTGGCGGTTCACCAAAGGCCTCACCAGTGCCACCACCCAGACGTTTTGCCAACGGCACCGTGCAGTTGCCCTCCACTTTACCGCCTTCGATGGGCAATAACAAGTCGTCATTGTTGTATCCTCCACAAATACCTAATCGCAGTCAGAGTCAGAATAGCAAATACAATTATGATATTGAATTCAATCTTAATTTAAACGATCGCAGTGCGGAGGACGAGGTTGACAATGTTGGTATAATCAGACGACGCACCAATACCATAGATAGTTCACCACAACGTCTACAACCGCATCAATTTTTAAAACAGAAACAGCTGCAGCAGCAACAGTTATACGAAACGCGTGACATTCCATTGGCGTCATCATCGTCAACGTATGTAGAACGTAATTATCACACAATTAGTTCACCATCGTCATCCACAACCACACATGCCAAGAACAGCAATAATAATGCTAGAGAAACTTTAAGTCCAACATCAATGCTTGACATTTACTCAACGCCTTATGACAACAAACAACGTTCAAATATGATGATACAGCCTTTGGAGGCCACAACAACATCAACTATACAACGTTCTACTGACTATTCCACATATGGCAATGGCAACATGTTTGGTCATGAGCAGACCAATCTTGGCCAAACAATGACGGATAGAGAGTCGTCACCTATTTATGCCACCAGCACGAAAAAGGCAACATCATTATCATCGTCTATGGCAGCTACAACATCGCCAGCATATCGCAGCAACAATGCAACAATGACTGCCAACTCCATCAGTGCATTGAACGTGTCGGATTATCCCTCACCAACCTCAGTACGCCCCGAAACACCAGCATTTCCTGTTACGCCGCGCACACCATTTGCTGGTAGTACTAACAGCAATGGCTATGCCTCACAAACAGCTACACTAAGTAAACAATTTAATGGTAGCTATCAGCAACTTCAACCGCAACATGCTGTAGAACAGCAGCACATGTACTCGACGGAAACAATCTATGGCAGCAACTATAGACCGCGCCTTAATTCTAGTCTATCTATGGCCAACAGTGAGCCGCAAGAAGTGGCTGCTCATTTGGTAAAATTTGCTAAAGATTCTTCGAAATTCTGGTACAAACCAAACTTGTCACGCGACGAAGCCATTTCTCTACTCATCAATGCTGCACCAGGCACTTTTGTTGTTAGAGATTCCACTACTTATAAAAATGCTTATGGTTTGGTGCTACGTGTGGCTCAACCACCACCAGGATCTGCTCCTACCGGCAAACCCGACGAATTAGTGCGTCACTTCCTAATAGAACCTACTACACGAGGTGTACGCTTAAAAGGTTGTGCCAATGAGCCTGTTTTCACTTCTCTCTCGGCCTTAGTTTACGAACACTCTATAAACCAATTGGCTCTGCCATGTTTGTTGCATATACCTGAACATGATCTAGTACCACCACTAGTCGAACATACACCAGCCCAAAAACAACTCCTTACACAAGGTGCAGCCTGCAATGTGCTTTGGCTGTTTTCTTGCGATACCGAATCTCTTACGGGCGAAGAAGCCATACGTAAGGCCATACGTCAAATGTATGCCCTATCTGCTCCACCCTCTCCCACAGAGGTCCATTTCAAGGTAACCCAACAAGGCATTACCCTCACCGATAATACACGCAAAAAATTCTTCCGTAAACACTACACAGCCGATATTATATCATTTTGTGCCATTGATCCCGATCATCGTTTGTGGACCATGCAAGAGCATGGAAACGATAATACCACCGTCGTAGGTGCCCTTAAGAAAACCATATTCGCCTTTGTAGCTCGACGTTCAGCTAGCTCGAAGGATAACCAGTGTCATATTTTCTGTGATTTGGCTATAAATCAACCTGCCTCGGCCATAGTATCGTTTGTCAACAAAACTCTACCGACAGAGAAGCAAAAGAACTATGTTCTTTGAGAAGAGAAGGATGTATTAAACTACGAGAATTTCGGTAATAGGTATCATTTAAAAGTTAGTAAAGAAGATGACGAAGGCGAAAAGTTAGTGCAAATATCAGCGATGACGTTAAAACAGAAACATGTGACGTTTAAATTATAGGAAGGGTATCACAATCACTAATGAATCAGCATAGAATAACTAACAAATTTAAGTGAAAAACTATATACGAAAATGAGTCTAAAACGAATACTTATACATCTGTACATACTTATATCAAAGCTTTTATTATAAATATGAAACGAAATTAAACTAAAAGTTTACAAAAAGTAGAAAATGTTGAAACTTTTAACAATTAACTTTTAAAGTTTATCAAATGTAGTTTCACATAATCGATACATTTATTAACTACTGCTTATTTTAATTATTGTATTATCTGTTTTAAGCAGAGTGTAGTGTAATTGCAATCAAGGTGTTACCTGTTGATCTATGTCATACTTGTTCAATGCACAAACCCCTTGTAATGTTTATTGGTATTATTTTTGTATTAGTTTGCAGCAAGTAACACGGTTGTTGCCGATAATTTTTATTAAAAGATTTTGTAAAACAATGCGATTTCATATTATATGTTTTTGAAGTGTTGTATTAGATTCATACAGGAATGGAAAATTAGACTTTTCGTGGAATCAAAAAACAATTTTTGCAATAAATAAAAAAATAAATTCTATTATTTTCTGTTAGTTGTCTTTTTTAATTTTGCCAAAACTTTTAACTAAAAAAAGTTTTAATTTTTTTTTTTGTCACTCAGCATAAGTAAGATTTTAAAAACTTTTCCATTCCTGGTTTTTTCTTTGCTTGACGTTTAGCAATACAACATGCGATTAATACAATAGAAATTGTGTTCACAAAGTACAAAGGGGATTCAATTGCTTATTTTTTTAAATTTTTGTTGTTTCACGCCTTATAAATCTAAGAAAATAGTCGTAACAATTTTACATGTTCATCTGTCATTGAATTTTAATTTAACTAAATTCTAACTTTAGTGTATTCAATGATTATATTTGGGGTTTCCGTAATTAAGTCTCTATCAATAAATGATAAATATTTATATTTATGCACATTGAAAAAATAATAATAATTTTGGACATGACTTTTTATTTAAAACTAAAATAGTTTTTGTCGTTATTTTGCAAATAGTATGGAGAAAAATAAATTTTCAAATTTATACATGTAATTGGCGTAGTCACAAGTGTCGTATTTTCCTAATGTCATTATTACCCAAAAATGTAAAAATGATTAAAAGCTACAATACCTTATTAATTTTAAAAATGTGTAAACCTTTTTTAAACTTTTAAAAATATATTATTACAATACTACACTTAGGACACCTTGAGAATTAATCATATACATATGTATGTACATATATTTTTTAGTAAATAACTTTTAAAAAATTAATATAAATAGAAAATTTAAAAACAAATGTTTGGAATGTTTCTTTTCAAAAAAAAAATTTTTTTAATTCTTAATATTTTAAAATAATAATTGTGTAAAATTGTTTAGATCATTTCTTTTTCCGACTGTTGTTTTGTGTGAATTTTTATGAAAAAAGCTTTAAATGTTTATGTATTAACTACTTGTTAAATTTTTGTTAATGTGAAAGTTTTGTGTTATCCGGATTTTTTGCGCTTTGTTTATTTTACCTAGAGTATAATTGACGTCATCGCCTGCCTAACCCATTGTAGTTTGCCTCTTCTTTAAGCTAATTACAAAGATGAGCAAATAAATAGTTGTTGTAGTGAGTAAGCATCGAATTATATAAGAAAAACAGAGTTTGTGTAAATGTTGTATTCAAACTAAAATAGTATGTATTTGTTTTTGTTTCATTTTCACGTTTTAACTGTAACTAAAACAATAATAAATAGCAAAATATAATATAAACAATGTCAGGTTTTAGCAAAATATATATAGGTACATATATTTTTTGCATTGACATATGAATGTATGCAGTAGAGACATACTTCATACAATGCTTTGCCATATTTTTTTACTTCCTTCAATAAAAAATAACTGTTAAATCAAAAAGTAAACTTTAACACAAAAACACTAAAACGCATTAAAAATATCATACTTATTCTATAAAATTTTACATACATACATACATATGTAGCAGGTATACACTTTAATATTATTTTTTTTATTTTCTTTCTTTTATCTTATTTTTAGTTATTTTTCAATGTTTCTTATTAATTTGTTTATAGTAATTTACACCTGATAACAAATTAATTTTGTTTTAACTTTTAACTATGCATAGGTACATACATAGGTATAAACATACAAACATAAACATATTTGTATTATTATTTCTTTCACTAATTTTTTGTTTTCCCTGTTTACTTGTGTGTATAAAGTACGTACTTGGTGTACGATCTTTTACTAAAAAATAAATAAATGAATGAATAATTTTTGATATGATATAATATTTTATATTTTTGTTAATAAAAATTTGTACCTATCTAGCGTTACACAAGCACTTGTATAAATTAATAAGAATATGAAAAAGTGTTAATACCTGTATAACAATTTGTTTAATGTATTTTTGTTAGATTTTAGGATGCAGAGGAAGTTCAAGGTCAGTTAAAGCGTACATATGTAAGTATGTATGTACATACATACATACTTACTTACAAATTTGTAGTATAAAGCAGTTACTTTTCCCCAAATTAATGTTAAAAATTATTTTTTCTTCTTAATTTCTATTTGTTAATTTGTTTATTTTTCATTTAACCTTTAGTCTTTTTTTATTTGAACAAATGTTTTTAAGCATTTGAAAAAAAACAACATTTAACTGATCTTGAGTAAGCTTAAATCGTTTTTAGGCATTATACACACATACTAATATAAAAACATACACATACACGCATGTGTATATATAATATTTAGTGTAGTGAGCGATATAAATAAAAAACGCCGACCCAAAAGTATAAATTTGGTTATAAAATAAAAATAAAAAAAAACTTGTATCGATAAAATTGTAAATAAAAATTCTTTCATTACTTTGGTATACTGTTAATATTGTTAATTATGTAGTTATATGAATGGTGGGTATACGAGTAATTTTTCGTTGTAAAATGGAGGTGTCAAATTTAAAACAATAACATTTTATATTAATTTTAATGTAAACTTCCCACACTCGAATAGGCTACAATATTGGTAATAATTAGAATTTCCTTATTGTCGTATGTATGGTTTGTCACCTTTTACTAAATTGTTTTGAAACTAAAAAGAGAATTTATTAAAAATATAGAAAATAATAAAATTTTATATAATAAAATTAAATGGGAAATTGTTAATAACAGCAGATTTTATTACGTGTTTTATAAAACAAAAATTTATAAGATATTTTCTATGAAAATATAATTTAAATGAAATGACTGCATTGACAATTCCGAAATATTTAATTTCATTCGGAATACAGAACAGGTGATATAAATAAAGAAAAAAAAATATTTCTAAATATAAAGAATTTTTTTTATAAAGTATTTATTTATCAAAATTTTTTTGTAAATGAAAAATTTATTAAAAATTAAAAAAATAAATAAATTATATCGAAAATATTATTTATGTAAGTAGAAATTTCAACAAAATTATTTTTTTATTTTAGAATACCAATATTTATCTCTATGTACATTCAATTTAAATTGTTTACTTTTTTATTGGTAATTTCTTGGGTTTTTTAATAATTCTTGGAAATATGTTTACAAAACTTTTAAATAAACATAAATATAAAAGAATTACTACAAATTGGGTCATTAACATCAAAAACAATTTGATGGAAACATTCATAAATATTTTCCCTTTTTTGGGGTTTTAAAGCAAGACACATCACCAGTAACTGTATTTAACCTCAAAATTTTAAAAATAACAAAAAGCTCAAAAAAAAATATTTAATTTAATTGTAATTCATAAGAACCACAACTTACTTTTTTCAAGTTAAAAGTGCGCCTTCATTATAATGGGTATATACAAGTTGGTCATTTCATTTGTTATCTCTACAATATCTATACTAATACAATAAAGAGAAAATGTGTGTTTGTTTTTTTAAGTTATCTTCACAGCTACTTATTCAATTTATAAAATTTTTTACCAATGCTCTAGGTCTATCCTCGAAACGAACATAGGCTATATTTTTGTTTTATATAAAAGGGGGCGTGGTTAAGATCCATACATTTGATATTATATATACGAAACTACAAACGCAATTTGGTTGAAACTTCGTACGAGCATTTTGACAACAATTTCCTTATTGCAGCCATGGTTACGATCGGATCAGTGGCGAATAATCATTAATCAATCAGTAAGCTGCAATAAAGAATCGCTTTAAATTATAATAAATTTAGTACGACAAAACTTAATTGTATGTTGTTTACATCAATACACAGAAAACTTAACATGTCGGTTTTTATTGACAGTAGCCTACGAACAATATAGTAAGGGGTTAAATCAACTCAAATTAAGAGCTTTCTGAACAAGATTATATACTATAAGATTATTATACTATAATCGTAATATTATAAGAAAAACCAACAAATAATTTTCTCTTTTTTTACCAAATATATTAAGAAACCCCCAGAACAGAACTTTCTGAGATATCTAGAGATAATCTCTAAAAAAAAAATTAGCAGAAATTTCACAAATGAATAAGATATAGCGTAAAATTCTTTCTAAAATATTCTGTTGCATAACAAGAATCAAATTTTCTATATTTGATTTTTTTTTCTTGTTCTTTCTTGTCTGTTCACAAATTATCGAGTTATAGGCAAAAAAATAAAATAAAAAAAATACTAAAAAAAGTGTTTCAAGAAGGTGAAAGGTATTTAAGATTCGGCACAGCTGAATATATTACTCTTATTTGTTTTTTTTTTTTTCGTTCAAGTGTTCTTTCAAGCAGATAAAAATATTTGAAATGTTTATATTATTTTGGTGGCTGCCGCTCCAACGGCGCTGCTTCATAATTTGGTATTCCAAATGTGAAATTTATTTTTGGGCTAAAAATACGTATTTATAGACACCAGCAGTTTCTTTTTGATCATCATTATGATGTTTGATATGATCATTACCAGTCAGTCAGTTCAACTTCGATACCTTTTAATATTGTACCACAAAGTGAATGAGTGTTGGCGACAATTTTATTGCCTACGCGATCAGTAGCTGAAAACTGCAGATTGCTTAATTTTTTCACTTAATGCTAAGTTAATTTATTTCAAAATTGTATACACAATTATTGAAATAAAAATTCTTTTAATTTTTGTTTTTTTCTTTCCGATAATGTTAAAACATTTTAAAGGTGAAAAGGGTGATGATAATGAGAGAAAGATGATAAAGTTTATTTAAGGTATCAAGATTTAGGCTATGCGACAGTGAAGCTTGGACAATTTTCTATATGTTTATTAAAAACTATCGATTAATTAACTGTTTTTAAACAGAACATGACTAGATATGAAACGAAACTGAAATGGAGCTAAATTGGAACTGAACGTAAAGTGAACTAAAAGGCTACAAAACCGAGATATAGACAATTGAACTAAAAATAAAGTATAATTAAACAAGAACTGGAACTGAACAGAAACTAAAATGCAACTGTACTATAATTCAATTACATTGAAATTTTAAACAGACAGTCATATTCAACCCATGATAAATAAGTTCAATTTAAGTGAAACCTGCATGATTTTAACATTAACGAGTCATTGGTGATCATGTTTTTATATGAATAATAAACTTTACTCAATTTCAATAAGTGTATGAACGCAATCATATTAGATGAAAAGAGACAAATTATTCATGAGTTAATTTTGTTTGTTTAATCAACCTTTTCAATTTATCAAATATGTTTTCGAGAAGTTTGCTATTTGAAAAATATAACAATGGCCTCTGTTTTTTACCCAAACACAGTCAGATTTTGCAGCTCCTATGGAACTTTTTGCAACATTCGTTACGTATATTTAAAATATGTACCTTTTGCAATACTGACAGAAAATCTTGATTTAATTAGTCAATTACCGACAAAGATATCGGCAAAAAAATGGAAAAAATGTCTATTAAAAGATCAAATCATCCATTTCCCAAATAAGTTTTGGTCAAAGTTGCACCATATAATTGTCAGTTCATTATATGATGGTATAAGCTATGTGAAGAGTATATAAGATTCGGCACAGCCGAATATAGCGCTTTTACTTGTTTTTTTTTTACATTTCTAATTAATTTCCATTATTATTTATACAGCAACATTAAAATGCGCAACAACAATTTTAATACGCTTTTTAGATATTGTTTGATTATTTTTATTCTAAGAAAATTTAGATGAACATTTTTATTTAACGAAATTTTATTAGTTTAAATACTTTGGCAGAAATATTCTGGTTTTTTATTCTTTTATCAATTCTAAAAACTATCAAATAAATAATTTATCGTTTTTCTTAACATTTTTTATAAAACTTTTTATAGACAAATTTTTTTGTAAAATTTTTTATTTTTAAAGATTCTATTTATTATATTTATGTATAATATAATTTTAATTATATTATATTTTATAAAGCTTTTTTCCCAATTTAATTATGTCTTTCAAATATATATAAATTCCTCATTTATAGAAAATAAATTTATTGGATCAGATGATTGAGATGTACTTTTAACCTCCCAGCGTAATTATTTTTACAATTTTCAAGATATCTCATCAGCTTACATAGTACCCTGGGTAATACCAGTTTATGATTAAAAAAATGGAAAGCGCCACTTCCAGCATATACAATGCTTAATATCTTAAAAACCAAAAAAGATATCGGCTTCGAAATAAAATACATGTAATCTATTTATAAAAAGTATTTAATAAATTCGTGACTTTTAAATTTTTATAAACTTTCCGTTATTAAAAACAATTAATCCATAAAAAAAATATTGAGTTCAATTAGCGTTTTTTTGTTATTACCTTCGGTTGTTATTTTAATGTCACGTACGTAGTGCACAAACATTATTTGTCCCCGTCATTAATATTTGAACAGTCGCAAGAGCACCTTATTTAGAATTTGACTTTTTATCTTAACATAATATAAATTTTATTACCTAAGAATACTATTAGAGAAAAATCTGTCACGAACGATATTTTTATTATAAAATCATTTAAAGATTGTTTTCAATTAAGTATGATGGATTTTAAATAGGAAAATATTTGGTTTAGTGTAAGAAATTAAAAAAAGAAAAAATACCTCCCAAGATTCGCAGATTTTTTCATATTTCCATATGTACATCAAAATCACTTCTGTTTTATGTCACGTACGATATATTCTGATTTTTCTGGATATTTTAGACAACAATGATTCGAATATAATTATTTTTTTTTTAAATATTTAAAGTTTCCTTTGAATGGAACATAATGATCTACTTTTGTTTCAGTTACTCTTACTTTTGCAAATGTCACGTACGATGACATGGAAGCATCCATATGTAAGTATCAATAAAAAAACTAATTATTAAAGTAAAAACTACATTAATTAGCAATAATTTTTAATTTTTTATTAATAAACATTTTGTTTTAAAACTTTAATTAATAACATTTATTCAATTTTGAATAAATTATTTAAAAATATCATTTAATAATAATATCATTTTTAATTTGATTTGTTATTTTTAATATAAACATACATACATACATACATACATACTTGATATTAAAATGAAAAAAAGTTTTCCAAATTATACTCGAATTAGATACAAATATAATATTCAAACCTGCTTTTCAGTTTTAGATACATAAATTTAAGATTTACATACTTATGTATGATATCATATGAAATTAACATAATTTTTCAAACATTTAATTCTGTGTTGTTTGCTGGGTGCCCACTATTAACAAGCACAGGAATGCTCTTAAAACAATTTAAATATTTTTCTTTTTACACTTTTTATCGTTTTGCCATTGAAATATTTTTCTTGTTAGATTTCTTTTCTATTTTTAACCAAATTTAATGTATAAGTGTATACATTCCTTTATTATTAATGATTTCAATATGGTATTCATAATAACGATTTTTTTTGTCTTCTTTTACAATTATGCTGTCTTTTTGAATACGTTTGGTTTTTTTTTAAAATACACATAATACCTATGTAAGTATGTATGTATGTATGCATGTATGTGCCCCCAAAATTATTATTAAATTTCAATTGAATAGCCAGTCAATCTAGCCGGCATGTGTATAATTCAACTCCCCCTCTTAGAAAAACAACACTATATTTTAAATGTCATATTTTTTTATAGTTACATTTGTTGTTATGTATTGTTAAATATTTTGATTTATATCACGTAATTATGGTAATTTTGATGTGTTTTTTTACGTTAATTATTATCGTTAAAAAATATGAAATTAAACACGTTCTGTTTTAATCAATTTTGTCCAAAGGGTTTTTAAATTGTTGTTATAATAAATTACTTATATCCTAAAGTCAAAGAAAAAAACTGCTGCTGTTGTTGTTTTGACAGTTGCTGTGTCAACTTAACGGTTTAGTTTTTCTTTAACAGTCCTTACCCAGCATTTACACATGAAAGTAATTTCATGAAATTTACAACACACTCACACTTCTTCACTAACCCAGCATTTACACATGAAAGTAATTTCATGAAATTCACAATACACTCACACTTCTTCACTAACACACTCACATTAATATTAATTTTCCACTCAGATTTCAACGATTTTTTCAAGAAAGTAAATTTTGACGTTTTCAATAAAGTAAAGTGACAAATGGTAAACACTGTTGCCTACTAATAAAACTTATACAAATTTACAGGATTGTTGTAAAATAATAATTAAATAATAATAACTTATTTCTGTTTATATAAAAAGATTTATAATATTTATTCTTCAAATATACATAAAGAATAATACTGATGTAATTTTAAAACAATAATTTTATTAACAAAAATTATTTTTTTTAAACTATTGCCTTTTAAATATGTGTATGAAATATTCTTGGTAACTCTTAAGGTAGTAAAAAATGGAGGCAAATTAAACTCATCAATGTGCAATGTATAGTAATTATTGCGACTCTACGCTTCGACGACATTTTTAAAATGAAATTTCACTTTCCTGTGTAAACGCACAAGAAATTTACATGAAAGTGGTCCTTTTTATAGAATTTTTTATTTATAATACGTATACAGAAGTTTCATGAAATAACTTTCATGTGTAAATGCAGGGTTAGGTAAATACAAGTTGCAGTGTTAAAGCATAGGGATTGCATTTATGTAGTTTGTACTTTAGAATTTTAAAAAAAAAACACAAATTATAATACCTTGGAACACTACCCTTGTCATTGTCCTGCGTTTGGGCGTATAAGACGCGAAAGTTTCGACGTGGATACCATTCCGAACTTTAATACCTAAGGAACTCGAACTGGAGATCCATAAGGAATTACATTCAGGGGACTGGGTTGTTGAACTAATCGATTTTTATGGAGAAAATAGGATTATGGTTTTTATTAGGGAAATTTCTTTTTCACATAGAGTGCACAACATGCCAATTGGGCATACGTGTATACCTGTCATGAGTTTGGGCTTTTAATGATCCTCTTTTTCAACCTTACCTATACCATTTACCTGTGGTGCCAAGCATATATAGCTCTGTCCTTTCGTTTGTAAATTCTACAATATTCATTTCCGACTCCATAAAGTATATATTTTCTGAAAGTTAATATTTTAATTTTTATTCAGTCTCGAGTTCATTTTCAACATTTTTATTATTACAAAAAATTTTTAATTGTGATAATGAAAAAAAAAATCTAAAAAAGTATGTTTTGCCAACACTAGATTACAGTTACGGATTTATCATCAGCATTTTTTGATCGGTGGTTATCATCTGTTTAACTCCTAGAACTCCTAAATTTATTGAATACGGTAACTTTACATACATATGTATGTATGTATGTTGTTAAAATAAGAATGTTAAAAATAAACTCAAGCCTAAATAAAAATTTAATATTTAAATTAATTTAAACAGAAAAGTTCAACAAATAAACAAATTAAAATTATCTGAAAGCTTTTGAATAGTGGGGTCGATTGGGCAAAACCCATCTGTATGTTTGTCTATCCGTACGTTGGTTCGAATCAACTTTTAAGCAAGTAAGAGTCCTATATTCGGCCATGCCGAATCTTATGAACCCTTTACAACGTGTAGTCTTGCAACAGCAATTGTTTATATCACCATTTATCTCATATGAAATACGTACATACATATAAAAAACATACATATATAAAAACATCCCATTGTAAAATTATAAATTTACGTATGTGTGTTAAAAAAAATATAAAAAAAGTTTTAAAAAATAAAACAAACAAAAAAAAAGATATGAAAAAAAATTAAAAAAATATAATAAAAATACAAATAATAAATAAAAAATAAAAAAAAAATATTAAAAAAAATATTAAAAAAAATAACAAAAAAAAGAAAAAAAGTTAATTTCAACATACACACAGACAGACTGACAGAGCTTAATCGACTCCCCTATTCATAAGCTTACAGAAAATATATACTTATGGGGTCGGAAATGAAAATTGTAGAAATTTCACACGGAATGACAAGCCTATATGTACCCCTTTTCACTGTGTGAAGGGTATACAAAAGTTCCCACATGTTGCACAGATCTTTTGCAAATAGTCCAACACAATCGCTCTATAACTTTCTGAAGTATGAGCAAATAAACAGGACTGCTTCTGGTTTTCAATATTTTTACCATAAAAATCAGCATTTTTCAGCCCTAGAATAATTTATAGACACGTTTGCTAGCATTTGCAGATACAGTATGTCTCTCGTATTGCACAAATCGATCCCTACGGCAACGTTATAGGCAAAAAAAATTTTTTTAAATATATATTTTTTACAATATATTAAGTTACAAAAGCTTCTCGTTAATCTTTGGACACGCTAAAGACACAAAAATACAATCCGTAGTCTCGATAACTATTTTTAAGAAAAATTAAAAAATTGATTAGAAACTAACTGAGATATAAGTACAAAAATACTTATGCTTCGGTGTTTTTCCTTAAATTTACAAATTAAAATTGATTTTTTTTTAATCCATAATGGCCGCCACTATAAAATGGCTTACAATAAATTAATATATGGGTCAAATTTAGTAAACAAAAATAAAGCTACTTTAACCCTCTCAATATCGGTATCAAATGGAAGTGCTTGACCAGTAAAATATAATAAACTTTGAAAAAAGTAAAAATAAAAAATGACGTTTAAAATGAAATAACGGATATATGGGTCAAATATAGTTATTACGGCTTTGGTCCCGTCAACCCTCACAATATTAGTATCAAACGAAAGGGCTTGATCAGTAAAATATAGCAAACTATGAAAAAGTAAAATTCAAGATGGCGTACAAAATAAAATAAAATAAAAGTAAGCTATTAAAAAGTTGAACGTCAAGATGGCGTATTAAGCAAATTTGCGGATATTTATTTTCTCAAAGCCCTTAAATAATTTGTATCAAATTAAAGGAATTGACTAGTAAAACAAAAACACTTACCTATGCAAACATTAAAAATCAAAGATGGAGTCGGAAATAACAAAGAAAAATGACGTATAAAACTAAATCTGAAGTCTAGGCTTAGCTACGATGTGGTCACTATACATGATGGTGAAGGGTATTACCAGATTCGGCACGCCAAAAAATAGCAAATAAATTTCTAGAGAAAACTCAAATTAAGTATTACACATTATCCCCATAAACCATAAAAAACATTATTTTGTCAAATTTCACAGAAAAGAAACCTAAATAAAGTAATATTGCAAACATAATTTTTTTTTACCCAAAAACAGAGAGAAAAAAATATAAACTCCATTCCAGCAGCTTCAATCAAAATATTTGAACATTTGGCATGTTTGTACTTTTGTGTTGTTATTTTTGGAGTTTTTTTTTCATAGATGTTTAATTTTAACTTGTTGATAGATGTTTAAACGTTAAATGCCCGCTTTGATAGACATTTAGTAGTACAAGTATTTTATTTTTTAAACGATAATTGTTTTAATTTCTTAATAAAAACAAACAAACAAAAACCAACGTTTGTTTATTAAAACGTACGCTCAATAAAGCGAACATGTTGTTGTTTCGCTGTCTTTTGGGTGATGTAATAAATAATTAAACTGGTCACAGAATTTGTTCAGTTCAATATGGTAGAAACAAACATGAACTTACATTTGTATGTATATAAATTGTTTATATGAACACGTCTAGAAAACAGCTTAGATAACTCCTACGAGAATTGTTTATCTAAGAAAAATATCTGTGACAAAAAGAAAAAAACTGCTTAAATCGACATAAGCTAAAATTGACATAATTACATCATTGAAAAACTACTCTCAGGAAAATTTTCAACTATACTACTTTACAGGGAGTTGTAAGATAAAAACTTATTGCCTATATTTTCTTTAATATAATAATAATATTAAATACAAATGGCTGCCGGGGGGTGGTTTAAACCAGAAATTTATTATAATTACTCGTTGCAAGCAAGTAATTATAATTTGCGTAAAAGTAAATAAGAGCAATAATGTATTATATTTGCCTTTTTAGAGTTATATAACAAGACATTGAGATTCTCACCTTTTAGAATAACCAGAAACGTTAAGTGTAGTAAATGTAGAGTTAATGTAATTTTAATATTTTTAATTTATTATTGTACAATTCAATTAAATTATAGAGATAATTATTTAAGGGAATTTTATTTAGGTTAAATTATAGAATAAGTAATTTAGTGTAAGTATAAATAAAATCTGTATTACAAATACTAGTTGGCAGTTAAAAGGCAAGTAGTATTAATAATTAAGTTCCATTTTCTAACCTTTATAACAATTTTAAATGTTATATTAGATAACACAGTCTTTATTTAACAATTTAATTTTAATGACCAAAAAAATGTTATTATCCAAACCGTGTTTTGACAAATATCATTTGGAATAATAACTTATTTTAACTTAAAATTTAGCTAAATATACGAAAATAATAATATAATTTGCATAGCGCCGAACTCAAAAAAAAATCCTCATTTTAAAGGGAATCAATTTTTAAAAATTAACACAAGAACTTAAAAATGGTTTCCTGAACAACTATAAAAACAGACATAGGCAGTGTTTTCTTATTGCCACAGATATATTTATAAATTTATAACCTAGAAAAATTGTTTTTTTATCTACTTTTTTTTGTACGAAGAAAAAAAATATTTTTACTAGAAAATAGCTACGTTTGAACATTGAGCACTAATTAATTGTTGTCGTTGGAAAATAATAAATTTATTTATATTTTCTAATTCACTTGTTCGCAGAATGCGAGCATCATAAATTTAACGTTTAAAACACAGATGATGCTTGATGATGACGATGATTTTGTTTTCATCTGATCTAAATTTTTATTAAAACCTACTACTAAAACTGGAATACATTTTTAAATAATTAAGAGTCTAATAGAACATTTTTAAGAACATTACATGAGATCAGTTTTTTAAATAATATTTTATTTTAAATGGATGTCTATCGAAACTTTTGTATATTAAGTATTAGTCTTAATTAAAATGTTTCCTTATGTTGAAGAATATTTAAAATTTTTTATAAAAAGAAAAAAAATTTGAAAAATAAGTGTTTGTATGTTTGTCCATTTGAGTTATAGCCATTTAATTATTGTATTTATGTAATATTTATAAAGGTTGAAATTAAGATTACCCCTTGTCAGTCTGCGATTTAATATTGTCCAGTATTTTTGACTAAAATTGACTAAAAAAATCACTTTTAAATAAAATTTAACAGAAACAATATTTGCTTGCACCAATTACACCTTATATGAGAATAACTGTAAATATTTTTTAAATGCGCCGTATTACATACAAGCCATTCCTAGCTGAGCTGAATGCCTGGTAAATGTTTCAGGTGTTTTGTTAACACTTTAACTCTTTGCGTTCAATAATTTCCGCAATGCAATGTAAACGTGGTATACCAGTTGCAGCCAAATCTCTTATGAATCCACGTTAGTGGTGACGATAAATATATGTATAAAAATAAATAATTGATCGGTAATTTAAGTAATAAAATTCTATTATTTTAGTTCTTTCTTCAATTGTGAATGTTAAAATTTAGTGGTGGTCGGTCTATTATCTCTTCTAACTTCCCGGGAAATTCCGAGTTATTATACCCTTCACACAGTGAAAAAGGGTATATATTGGTTTGTCATTCCGTGTGAAATTTCTACAATTTTCATTTCCAACCCCATAAAGTATATATTTTCTGAAAGCTTATGAATAGGGGAGTCGATTAAACTCTGTCAGTTTGTCCGTGTGTGTGTTGAAGTCAACTTTTTGAAGCCCCCGGACATCGCCTGGACCCGGGTGACGTAGTTAAATGTCAGAAACATTCGGAAGTAAATCCGTATTGAACATCAGAAACATCGGTGCATAAACAACTAAGATATGAGCAAAAACCCACGGCCACCTCGTTTTTTTTTAACACAAAAACCACATACAACAACAACATACATACATACAAACGTGGTATACTGGTTAGAGTAAACGTGGCATCAAGCCCCAACTGAGCCCAAAACAAATTTTATTACATTTTTTTATATATTACTTATATTTTTATTTTTTTTTATATTTTTTTTAATTTTTTCTTTTTTTTTAAATTTTTAAAAAATTTTTTTTTAATTTTATTTTTAATTTTTTTTTATTTTTTTTCTTTTTTTTAATTTTTTTTTATTTTTTTTTTATTTTTATTATTTTTTTCAAATGTTTTTTTTTTAATTTTTTTATATCTTTTTTTTTTTAAATTATTTTTTTATTTTTTTTTAATTTTTTTTTTATTTTTTTTTTTAACACACATACATAAATTAATAATTTTACAATGAAATGTTTTTATATACATATGTATGTTTTTTTATATGTATGTACGTATTTCATATGAGATGAATGGTGATACTTAGGTGATTTTGGTGAATCACTGTGAAATAATAGGCTTCACAACAGACGGAGCTTCTAGAATGCGGAAAATTCTGAAAAATTAGTGCATCCAAGTAACAGTGAATTCATATGGCAATTATTGATGTTTTTCACAAGCTTTTAATAGCGCATGTTTGTTTTAATTCTGCTCTCTCGTGCGTGACGCAAACAAGTGATTGATATTACAAATTGTAGAAAAGTGAATAGATTTTTAGGATAAATAATGAAAAAATAACAATAATTATAAATAATAATAATAAAATACATTACATAATAAAAAAACAAAAACGTGATTAAATATTCTTTTTTTTTAGGAAATTAACTAAAAACGGTAAATAGTTATTTAAACCGTAATATGTTCTATAGTATACTTTCATATGAATTTAATGCTTTTTATTCTCCTTTAATTTATAAAGGGTGGTTAGATTTTAAGGGTCGATGTTGATTTTGAATAAAACACAAATTATTAAGGAAAATTATTGTAATTTTTTTTTTATTATGTTAATATTGGTATGGTGGAATTATGTATGGAACAAAATATCGGCTAAATGGGCGCCAAGACCTCGGCGGCACACCTTCATCCGATGGTCCAAATTTTCAATGTAGATGTTAAATTGTTGGGCACGATGATGAGTGTAGAATGACTGCTCTTTTGCCACACTATCTCGAAAAACAGAAATGTTTTCCGTTCAAAGAACTAAGAAGGCATTCACATATGTTTTTACAATTCATACAGACCCGATTTGCTGAAATTTAAATATTTTTCACAATTCTCCCGATTGTGGACGAATTTAAACTATTATGTTTACCAAAAGAATCACGAAGTGCGCGAAATGCATTTTGATTTGAACGCCCATTTTCATCTTAAGCCGGAATAACTTGAACGCGTTCGTCGATTGTGTATCTTTCCATGGTTCAAATTGAGTTAGTTTTGAATTAAGAAATGTCAAATTAAATGCAGAAAAAAACTTGGTTCACATTTAACATCGGCCCTTAAAATTAAACCACCCTTTATAAATCTCACTGTTTATGTATTGCTTTTGTTAAGTGCGTGACTAATTTTTTTTACAGTGGGAATGCGTAATTTTGTTTTTATCATTCTTGGGTGATCAGAGGTTTTCGGATTTACTTCTAAACTAAGAATTGTTTTTCCTATTTCAACGATTTTCAGAAATAGCATAAAACTTTGTGGGGACCAGCAAAGCGGTCAGGGTTCAGTTAGTTCTTATATAAATATATTGATTTATGTTGATTAACTGCTTTTTTAGAGATAATTTTGCTAACATATTTATGTACGTCAAGATGACGTTTAACAATTGTGAGGAATGCGATTGGTCAAACTATAAATTCTTCTAGATGTTATTTTTTAAGATAAAAATACAAACATATTACATACATATGAATATCCACACCTTCGAAAAGTCAGGTAATAATTCTTATCTTTATAATATTTGATTAGATACTGGCAAAACCTTGGATAAAGAGTTTCTAGCTAAAAGCAGAAAACGTAGCAAAGTAATATCGAATTTTGAATGAAATCCACTTTTTTACCAAGTAAGATTTTACAGACAGCCCTCGCCTATACATATAAATAATAATTATTTGTATATATGGATGTACATCTCTTCTATAAACAAAACTCTATGTGTATAATTTTTTGCTTTTTTCTAATTTTTTATACACATAATTTCAATTTAAATTAGAAACAATAATTATAATGTACAAAACTAAGAGTTTTTATTTGTCTACTGTGGCTAAAAAATCATCATTTGAAATTTAATCTTATCTTTAGAAAACTAAAAAAAAAAATAAATAAATAAAATGAAACAAAAACTTTTTTTTAAATAATGGCAAAGCGACGAGAAAAAATATACAAACTTATAATAACTATAAACATAATTAAAATGGAATTAAAATTGTCGTAGCTGCTACTGCTGTATATACATATACGGTCTTATTTAAAAAAAATAATTAAGGCAGATAGTATATAGGGATGTCAAGTAAAACTGGGTTTTTCAAATTCCAGAATTTAGGATTTTGAAATCTTAATTACCGGAATGTAACATATTTATGTACATGATGGCATAAATATAGCATTCTTTTTTGGTTTTTCATTGCATTAAAACAATAAAAACGTTTTGATTTGTTTATACAATTTTAATAAAAATATGGTAACATTGTTGAGAGAGTTAGGAGCATAAGAATTAAATGCTCTGAAATACATTCTAACTCCCGACTGATTTCAGCGCCATATTTTAGATGGTAATTTGTATGGAAAATCTCACAATGTCGAATCTTGTGTCACCATTATTTCTTTTTACATAATAATAAAAATACTTTATATCTCGGGTTATTTACAGACATGGCTATTATTATTTATGTATTTTAACAACTTATGGCATTTACTGTTCGAAAATAATATGATGTAAATTTGGTTTACGACTACATCTGAGGTAGTTCATTCGGAAGATCCAATTTTGAGCGAATCGAAAAAGAGAAAAGCTACTGTTATCTCGAAAATAAAACTTGTAATGTTGGCTTTCGAGGAATGTATCGTAGTTGACTTATTCCTGAAGTCCTCAAACTTTACATATCCCCAGAGAAAATAGTTCAAAGGTGTGCTATAGCTCGATCAAAGTGGTCTTTTTGCCGTTGTAAATCGTTAAATTAAGTGCTCACCAAAATGATTCGATGAATCCGTTAACGTGGTTCGATAACATTTACCATTGACGGTAGCATTCTAATTTGGCAAATTTTTGAAGATATATACACCAATAATTTCACCAGCTTATAAACCACATCATACCGGTGTTTTTGAACTCTTCAAATACAGGAGTTTTGTTTATTAACCTATCCATTGCATTTCATCACTAACCAAAATTTCAGGATAAAACATTGGAAAGCATTTGTCACAGAACAGCTGAACAATTTTGTTACGCTGTTGGGGTATCTTTCCATGTTTACTTGCAAAACGATAATGGCTAAGTAGTAAAGCGTGATCTGTAAAACAAGCCTATTAAAAAATAAATCTCACGATGAATCATCCGATACATAAAGCGTGATTTTTTAAGAGCTATAGGAAAGTTAAAAAAACACATAAAATTTAGAAAAATGCATGAAATCTTTATTTGAATCGATAGTACGGTCTATATAATTTAATGTTTGAAGATTATTTCATGCAAATGTTGACCGTGACTGCGCCTCAAATGGTCCATCCGCTTAGTCAAATTTTGGCATACTCTTTCCAACATTTCGGTCGGTATCTCATGAATAAATGCTTCAATGTTGTCTTCCAATGCGTCACTTGAAGCGAGCATGTGTGTATAGACATAAGCTTTAACATAGCCCCACAAAAAATAGTCTAAGGGCGTTAAATCGCACGATCTAGGCGGCCAATTGACCGGTCCCGAACGTGAAAGAAAATGTTCACCGAACTCGCCTCTCAATAAGTTCATTGTTAAGCGTGCTGTGTGGCATGTGACACCGTCTTGTTGAAACCACATGTCATGAAAAAAACAGTTGGATATCATCTCACGGTAGCGCTCACCATTCACAGTTATGCTACCAGCCCATAAACCACACCAAACTGTGACTTTTTCTGGATGCATTGGCAGCTCTTGCAATGCTTCTGACAGATCTTCACTCCAAAATCGACAATTCTGCTTATACGTTATACCCATTGAGCCAAAAATGAGCTTCGTCGCTGAACACAATTTTTCGATAAGAAGCGCGTGACGAGCTTTCTTAACAGAGCACGCATTTTGATAATAAAATCCAATAATTTGCAAGCGTTGTTCGCTTGTAAGACGATTCATGGTTAAATGATAGACCAAACTGAAGAGGTTTGACAGTGAAACAAAACACAAAACGTGCGTCAGCTGTTTAAACCAGTGTTGCCAAAAAGATAATAGCTAAAAAATCACCCTTTAGAAAATTCGGCCCACAAAGCTGCAAATTAAAAAATATGCCATAAAAACTTAAATTTTATTAGACTTAAAATAAATTAGTTTTCAACAAGAAATATTCCCCTACAAATAAATTCAAATTTTATTCAGTTATTCTTAGTACGTAAATTTTGAAATTATTATGTATACCTACATATGTATACATAAGTGAAGGGTATATTGGACTCAGCGCAACCAAATATAGTACGCTCACCTCTTTTTATAAGTTTTATTTGAGTTTGTTTTTGCCAGCTGATTATTGAAATGACTTCATTCCTTTAAAAATCTGTCTTAAACGTAAACAAGTAAGAGCACTATATTCGGCTGTGCCGAATCTTTTATACCCACCACCAATTTTATATACATTTAAAGCACAATATTTATTATTTTGTTAATCATTATGGAATAATCTCTTTATAATAAAATATGTATCACTTTCTTTGTAGAGGGTGGTTAAATTTTAAGGGCCCATGTTGAAAGTGAACTACACCTAGTCTTTAAGTTTGTTTTTTTGGCCGATATTTTGTTAAATACATAATTGAACCATACAAATATTATCATTATAAAAAGAAATAATAATATCCTAAATAATTTGTGTTTTATTTAAATACAACATCGGTCCTTAAACGAAATGAAATTCAATGAAAGTGTGTTAAAGTAGCTGTGTCAATAAAGATTCTACTAATAAATACAACTAAAATATTTCAATATAGCCCTTTATTTTCCCAAAAACTTTGTCAATAGAGAAATTACATGAATTTAAGGTAAGCCGTTGTATGGGACTAAACTTTTTGGCACAACAATAACATTGATTAGAAGGATATACACAGCAAATTTGATCATCATACCTCTAATTTTTGCGGTTTTATGAGCTTTTAAATTTCATTAACGGTAGATTACGTGAAAAGTGGGCGTTATAGTAGGCGTGTCAAAGTTGTTTTGGCAAATGAGTACAACTTAGGTGTTTCAATATAGCCCTTTATTATTCCAAAATCATTATTAATAGAGAAATTAGAGGAATTTTGAGTAAAACGTTATATGGGGGGTGGGCGTAAAAGTGGGGGTGGCAACTCAATTTTCTAGCACAGTAATGACATTGCCTAGGGGGATATACGTAGCAAATTTTATCATCATACCTCTTATTTTGGCGGTTTTATGAGCTTTTAAATTTCATTAACGGTATATAACGTGAAAAGTGGGCGTTATAGTAGGCGTGTCAAAGTTATTTTTGCGAATAAGTACAACTTAGGTGTTTCAATATAGTCCTTTATTATTCCAAAATCTTTATTAATAGAGGAATTATATGAATTTTAAGTAAAACGTTATATGGGAGGTAGGCGTAAAAGTGGGCGTGGCGCCTTAATTTTCTGGCGCAGTAATGACATTGCCTAAAAGGATATACGTAGCGAATTTGATCATCATACCTCTAATTTTGGCGGTTTTATGAGCTTTTAAATTTCATTAACGGTATATAACGTGAAAAGTGGGCGTTATAGTGGGCGTGTCAAAGTTGTATTTTCGAATGAGTACAACTGAGATGTTTCAATATAGCCCTTTATTATTCCAAAATCTACATAAATTGAGAAATTATATGAATTTTGGGTAAAACGTTATATGGGAGGTGGGCGTAAAAGTGGGCGTGGCACATTGATTTTCCGTTACAAAAAAGCGTCTCACCAAAAAGCAAAGTGTGCAAAATTTCAGAGTCGTACATCTAATTTTGTTGCTTTTATGACGTTTTTGTTTTTAAATGTACCGAAAAATACACTGTGCGGTATAAATTTTCGTACATTTTGATCGATAACTCCTCTCCTAATGCATAGATTTAGATAATTTTCGGGGAAAGATATTGTTTTTACTCAGGAAATATATATTCGAAGTTTCATGAGTCTACGTTAATGCGTTTGGACACAATTCCATTTTATTCGATGATTGAAGGACACGGTTTTTTCGACCTACTCTTGCTTTTCGAGCTATAACTCTCTTCCTAATATTCCGATTTAGCCCATTTTCAATACCAAACAAACCTTGTCTATAAGAAAGATTTGAGCCCCCTAGCTTTTTCGGTGCGACCTCTATCGTGCTTTCAACAGACGGACAGACGGACGGACATAGCTAGATCGTCATAAAATCAAACCCTGATTCAGAATATATATACTTTATGGGGTCTAAAATGGATATTTCGATGTGTTACAAACGGAATGACAAAATGAATATACCCCCACCATTTTTTTGGTGGCGGGTATAAAAAAAATTGGTTATTTAATATGTAGTTACTGCTTGTTTGTCGTATTAAATGTAAAAATATTAACAATTGAAATTAAAAAAATTTCCTTTGTGCATACGAAAGTAGTTCAACTGCAAAAACAATAATAATACCTCATAATAGAAGTAACAAAAATAAAACAATTTAAATATGTGTTGTTACTAAAATGTTGACTGTGTTTCGATAATGTCAAAAGTGTGCTATACTTTTTTTTTAAATTTCTATTTAAGTTTGTTAATTTTGTTTTAATTCATATAATTAGTGAGGCAACTATTATGTTAGAGAGATCATTATTTTAAAAACAAATTTTTTTTTTGTTTTTATTTTTGCTGACATATGTATGTATGTCTTACTGACACTTGTTAGTTTGTATTCATTCATATAAATATTTTAAATATATGTACGTCTCTGTTACAACCAACAAAATAAAACGCAAGTTATGGATCACCATAATTAAATATGTACTTATGTATACAAAAAATAAATAATTATTAAATTTTTATTTAGCTATGTTTATATGTAGAGCGAATTTCAAAGCAGACACCACTTCGTTTCCTTCATTTACCCACTTCACAAGTGTTTTCAAGGCTATCGATCGACATCCCTTGCTTTCTAAGCATCCTCCATGCACATTATAGAAATATTATCTTCCTTTGAAATTTCCATATCACTTCACCAACGTAATTATCCAGCTAATTGTACTCCGAATCCGAATACCTTTTCCGCAGCACTGTAAAAATGCTCTTTAAGCATTCATTATAGAGTTTCCTTATTGAGAGAATTTTGCCCGCACCAACCCATATTCCAGTGCAATTCTGGGCCCTGGTTCACATAATTTTGCCGCTCGTCCAGTATTTAATTTAGTTGTTTTTGGATTCTTTTTTATATGCGAATGCGTGGCCAGTAAGACGATTGGAACCTACCTGAGTTATCGGTACGAACAGGCTAGCCGGAAACCTCACTGGGCCAAAACGGTTCGTAACATAAATTCTTCCAGTGTAATTAGAATTATCTTTCCCTGCATTCGGGCACTTCAACAAGAGATTTATTTAAATCAAGCATCTTTGTTTCTTTGAAACAAATTTTTAAAAATCCGCTTGTTCGTTAATCTGGTCCTATCGTAGGCAGTTTGTATCTATTGATGGTTTTTCCTCGAGTTTGTGAGATCTGGTGTTCCGCAGGATTCCGCAATTGGTCCGAATCTATTTATTTTATTTTTGGATGACTTATTTAGTTTCCTTGGGTATAGTAATGTTAAAATCATTGTTTTTGCTGATGATATACAATTGTTTTTGTCAGGGAAGTGCTAGTTTGAAGATGCTTTACAGGCGACTATCAACTTTGATTTGTGTAACTTAAATTTGTAAATGCCAGATAGCTCTCGTTATTTCAGACCTATCAGATCACATCTGTTTGATTTTTACTTTAAAATTTTTAACTCAACTGTTGAGATTGTTTATAATATGCGTTGCCTTGGGGTTATAATTGATGATAGATTATCTTTTAGACCGCATATTGACAAACTTTGTACTAAGGTGTGTTTTACATTACGTAGATTATATCACCTGAATCTGCAATCTATTGCACATACTTTGCGCATTTATACGACCAAACCCTTGAACAAAGTTTAACGACAAATATTGCAACACCTAAAATAAAATTCAGTGCACTTTTTATCAGCTTGAACTGAATACCATACAAAAAAATTGTGACAGTAAATTGCCTTTGACATAAATTTTGCATGAGAAGTTGCACCACGTGTGCAAAAAGAACACTATTATTATCACCAAGGAATATCATTGTAAGAGCTCCAGTGGTTTCTCATAATCTCCACGTACCTATCTGAGTCTGTTTTATCATACTTCGGTAAAATTGTTTGCTTTGTTCATAATCATCTCGAATCTAATCGGGGCCACATGTGAATTCATGTAGTTTCATGCTGTTTCATGATTAAGCGAATCAAAATTGATTAGTTTACGGCACAACAAATTACAACTACTTCGCTCAAGGCCAGAATTTGTAAAATATTTAGCATAAAAGCTTGAGGCTACAACTTTTCAGATTTCCTAGGGATCTTCTATTCATAAATCTTTGATAACTTTTGAGCATGAAAAATAATTTTTAAAAGGCAATAAATATTAAAACTATTTTATAAAAAAATAATAAATAAATAGTTTTTTTCAACAAAAAAAAAACTGCATCTAATATTTAAAATTATTTGTTATTAGTGAATTGTCTCCTAAGCCATTTGTTGTATTTAAGCGGACGTACCCAAATTAAAAAAAAATGCACTTAAATAAAGAAATAAATAAAAAAAAACACTTTTTTCGTCTTCATTAAGTGAAAAATTATTCAAGTGTTCTCCACTTTACTTTATTTAAAGTTAATTGAATTTATTTTGTTAAATGATTTTTTTTTCTATTTAGAAGAATATATTAATAAACAAATAAGCAATAAACACTCAAACACAACACAATGAAAATGATTTTTTCAATTTGATTCAGTTATTTGAAGTTAGAGCACTAAGAGCACTCTGATTAGAATTTCAAAAGGAATAAAATTATTGGTTGGGTTGATGAGGAAGTTTTTATTTGTTTTTAGTCCCTAATTTTCAAAATCTAGTTTCATAAACGTACAAAATACAAAAAAAATACCTTTTGATTTACCAAAAATTTTCGGTTTCACCTCGAATCAATAGTTTCTAATTTTAAAATTCTAGCTTCACAAACGTAAAAAATATAAAAAGTACCATAGAAATGTTCAAAAGTAGCTTTTTAATCGCCCATAACATTAGCAGTCTCACCTCGAATCAATAGTTAGTAATTATACCCTTCACACAAAAGTTAAAAAGGGTTTATTATGTGTAGGTTTGTCATTCCGTGTGAAATTTCTAAAATCAGGAGGGAGTCGATTAAGCATTGTCAATCTGTCTGTCTGTACATGTGTATGTTGAAATCAACTTTATGAAGCCCCTCGACATCGCCTGGACCCGCGTAGGTATTAAAATATCAGAAATATTTAGGAGCAGATCGGTATTGAAAATCAGAAATTCGGTACATAAACAACTGAGATATGAGAATAAAAAACCACGACCACCTCGTTTTTTTCACAGCAACAACATACAACACATACATACAAACGTGGAATACTGGTCAGAGTGAACGTGGTATCGAATCTCAACTGAGTCTTTTTTTTATTTTTTTTTAACATACATACATACGTAAATTTATAATTTTACATTGGGATGTTTTTATATATGTATGTTTTTTACATGTATGTACGTATTTCATATTAATGAGATGAATGGTGATACAAACAATTGTTATTGCATGACTACACGTTGTGAAGGGTATATAAGATTCGACACTACCGAATATAGCACTATTACTTGCTATAAAAATATCTATATATATATAAAAATCAGTGTGTGTTTGTATGTTTGTAAGTTTGTATATTTATATGTTTGTATGTTTGTTTGTGCTTTATAGACGGTTAAACGGCTGGACCGATTTCCTTGAAATTTTCACAGAATCTTTTTGTATGTCTGGAAGGAACTATAGGCTATACTTTGGTTTAAAATTGTAAGTGGGTGGGGTGCCTCGCCCTATTAAAGAATAAGAATTAAATATTATATATCACGAAAGTTAATGCAGCTAGTCTTCAAATTAAGTACGGTAAACTTTGACATCCACACGAACATTTGGGTAAAAAATGGGCGTACTTGCAAAAGTAGGCGTGGCCACATGAATTAAATACTAAAATTCGTATATTTGGAAAACGATATCGATTAGAGTAGTAAAATTTTGCAAGAGCAACTTTGACACCCAAATGAACATTAAGACAAGAAATGGATGCATTATCAATAGTGGGCGTGGCACCTACCATATGAATTAAATACTAAAATTCGTATATCTGGAAAACGATATCGATTAGAGTACTAAAATTTTGCAAAAGCAACTTTGATATTCAAATAATCATTTAGGCAAGAAATGGATGCATTATCAATAGAGGGCGTTGCACTTAGCATATGAATTAAATACTAAAATTCGTATATCTGGAAAACGATATCGATTAGAGTACTAAAATTTTGCAAAAGCAACTTTGATATTAAAATAAACATTTATGGAAAAAATTAAATACTAAAATTTGGGGTGGCGAAGCACACCGGGTATTAGCTAGTAGCTTTATAAATTTAAACAAGTAAGAGTGCTATATTCGGCCGTGTTGAATCTTATATACCTTTCACAACGTGTTGTCATGCAATAACAGTAGTTTGTATCACCATTCATCCCATATGAAATACGTACATACATATAAAAAACATAGATATATAAAAACAACCCATTTTTAAATTATAACTTTACGTATGTATGTTAAAAGAAAAAAATTTTAAAAAACATTTAAAAAAATTAAAAAAAAAATTAAAAAAAAAAAATATAAATATAAATAATATATTAAATAAAAATAAAAAAAAAAAAAATTAAAAATATAAAAAATATATAAAAAAAAATAAAAAAAAATTTTTTGGCTCAGCTGGGATTCAATGCCACGTTTTCTCTATCCAGTTTACACGTTTGTATGTATGTATGTTGTTGTTGTAATGTTGTTTTTGTGAAAAAAAAAATCAAGGTGGTCGTGGGTTTTTGCTCATATCTCAGTTGTTTATGTACCGATGTTTCTGATTTTCAATACCGATCTACTCCCAAATATTTCTGATATTTTAATACCTCACCCGGGTCCAAGCGATGTCGGGGGGCTTCAAAAAGTTGATTTCAACATACACACGGACAGACTGACAGAGCTTAATCGACTCCCCTATTCATAAGCTTTCATAAAATATATACTTTATGGGGTCGGAAATGAAAATTGTAGAAATTTCACACGGAATGACAAATCTATATATACCCTTTTTCACTGTGTGAAGGGTATAAAAATACAAAACGTACCAAAAAAATTCGAAAAAATACCTTTTATTTGCCATTTAATTTTCTATCTCAACTTAGATCAATGGTCTCTAAACCTAAAAATCTAGATTTCAAAACGTAGAAAATACTAAAGGTGCTATGAAAATTTAAAAAGTACCTTTTTTGTTCCACCAAACTTTTTATACCCGCCACCAAAAAAATGGTGGGGGTATATTCATTTTGTCATTCCGTTTGTAACACATCGAAATATCCATTTTAGACCCCATAAAGTATATATATTCTGAATCAGGGTTTGATTTGATGACGATCTAGCTATGTCCGTCCGTCTGTCCGTCTGTTGAAAGCACGATAGAGGTCGCACCGAAAAAACTAGGGGGCTCAAATTTTGCCAGAATCTTTCTTTTAGACAAGGTTTGCTTGGTATTAAAAATGGGCTAAATCGGAATATTAGGAAGAGAGTTATAGCTCGAAAAGCAAGAGTAGGTCGAAAAAACCGTGTCCTTCAAACATCGAATAAAATGGAATTGTGTCCAAACGCATTAACGTAGGCTCATGAAACTTCGAATATATATTTCTTGAGTAAAAACAATATTTTTCCCCGAAAATTATCTTAATCTATGCATTAGGAGAGGAGTTATCGATCAAAATGTACGAAAATTTATACCGCACAGTGTATTTTTCGGTACATTTAAAAACAAAAACGGCATAAAAGCAACAAAATTAGATGTACGACTCTGAAATTTTGCACACTTTGCTTTTTGGTGAGACGCTTTTTTGTGACGGAAAATCAATGTGCCATGCCCACTTTTACGCCCACCTCCCATATAACGTTTTAACCAAAATTCATATAATTTCTCTATTAATAAAGATTTTGGAATAATAAAGGGCTATGTTGAAACACCTAAAATGTACTCATTCGCAAAAATAACTTTGACACGCCTACTATAACGCCCACTTTTCACGTTATCTACCGTTAATGAAATTTAAAAGCTCATAAAACCGCCAAAATTAGAGGTATGATGATAAAATTTGCTACGTATATCCCCCTAGGCAATTTCATTACTGTGCCAGAAAATAAAGAAGCCACGCCTACTTTTACGCCCACCTCCCATATAACGTTTTAACCAAAATTCATATAATTTCTCTATTAATAAAGATTTTGGAATAATAAAGGGCTATGTTGAAACACCTAAAATGTACTCATTCGCAAAAATAACTTTGACACGCCTACTATAACGCCCACTTTTCACGTTATCTACCGTTAATGAAATTTAAAAGCTCATAAAACCGCCAAAATTAGAGGTATGATGATAAAATTTGCTACGTATATCCTTCTAATCAATGCTATTGTTGTGACACGACCCCTTTAACGCCTACCTCCCATATAACGGTTTATCTTAAATTCATGTAATTTCTCTATTGACAAAGTTTTTGGGAAAATAAAGGACTATATTGAAATATCTAAGTTGTATTTATTAGCAGAAACTTTATTGACATGCATTCTTTAACGCCCACTTTCATTGAAAGACTACATTTACAAAAGCATTTTAGTAGCATATCGAAGTTATAAAGGGTGGTTAAATTTTAAGGACCGATGTTGTATTTAAATAAAACACAAATTATTTAGGAAATTATTATCATTTCTTTTTTAATGATAATATTTGTATGGTTCAATTATGTATGGAACAAAATATCGGCCAAATGCCCCCCCCCCCCACATCCTTGGCGCCACTCCTCTATCTGATGGTCCAAATTTTCAATGACACTGTTGATGCTCAATTGTTGGGCATGATGATGAGTCGAGGTTGACTGCTCTTTTGCCACACTATCGCAAAAACCAGCAGTGGTTCCCATTCAACGAACTAAGAAGGCATTCACAGATTTTCTAACATTTTATACAGACCTGTTTTACAGAAATTTAAATATTTTTTACAATTCTCCCGATTGTGGACGAATTTGTTGATCAAAACAATTACGAAGTGCACAAAATGCATTTTGATTTGAACGCCCATTTTTATAAAAAACCTGAATAACTTTAAAGCGTTGCTCATTTGCGTATATTTCCACGGATCAAATTGAGTAAGTTTGAGATTGAGAAATGTCAAGTGAAATGCAGAAAACAAATTTAAAGACTAGGTGTAGTTCACCTTCAACATGTGCCCTTAAAATTTAACCACCCTCTGCAAAGAAAGTGATACATATTTTATTATAAAGAGATTATTCCATAATGATTAACAAAATAATAAATATTGTGCTTTAAATGTACACAAATTGGTGGTGGGTATAAAAGATTCGGCACTGCCGAATATAGTGCTCTTACTTGTTCACTCTCAACTCGCATCAAAAGTTTCTAATATCAAAATTTTATCTTCACCTACGTAGAAAACACAAAAAACCATAAACATACGAAAAGTTCCTTTTTGGTCGCTCATAATATTTTTAGTCTCACCTTGTATTAATAGTCACTAATTTCAAAATTATAGCTGCATAAACGTTAAAAGAACAAAAAGTAACATAAAAAAGAAAAAAGTTACCTTTTTGAATTTTTCATATAAATGTGCGAATTTTCCAAGTTGAAAATGTTTAAATACATATATATTTAACAATAAAATATTTTAATAGACATAATTTAGAGTGAAGAATATTTCTACTATTTGTGCACAAAAAAAAATATGTTCTAAAAAGTGCCAAACTGTTTTCCCGAATTTTTGCCTTTTTATCTAGTTATGAATGTATTTAAGTTTTTACCAAATTACATAATTTGTTATGTCTGGTTTCCAAATTAGCCCTGTAATTAGGAATTATGCATATTTTCCCCTTTTTTGTCCTCCTAAGAATTTCTAAAAATTTCAACTAAATAATTGTCCATATTCTATTAGGCGATAATAATTATCAATTAATGTCCTGTTGAATAATATACAAAATAATATTTTAGAGTACCAAGAAGAGAAACAATCGTATCGAAGTGTTTCGAAATCCTATTAATATTTTTTTTCTAGCTTAATGTGTTTAAAATAACGCGGTAACAAAAAAGTACCGAATTTCGTTTAAACCCTAACCAACAATATGGTAAAAATATTTGCTTAAAATTAGTGTTTCAAAACAACTCCGCCTTAGTATCAGTTTTTATGCCCAATATTAAAAAATATATGTACGTATATGTAACTAGGATGAACCCAATCTGTAATCAAGATTTCAGTTTGGTAGCTCTATCGCTTTCTATATCATTGATTTTATAACAAACGCCTAATAAAAAATCTTTTTGAATATGCTTTTGAATACTCCATACTCTAGACCAAGGCATATTTATTCATCAGGTAATTGCAATTCGGAGAGAATTTTTTTGTTTTTATTTTTTATGTATAAAGTTTGACACTTGAAATAAATTAGAAAAGAGAGAAAATAGTTTTTTAGTTATGCATTTTGACAGCTGAAACTTAAAATAAGTGAAGAAAAAAATAATCAGCTGACGAATCAAGAGTACCTGATGAATAAATATGCCTTGACTCTAGACGAAAATTTTGACATAATTTGAATATTATAGGAAAATGTTTGCTTCGGGGATACTTGCCTTAGTTTAAATATGCTCTAGTTTTTAAGATATTTAAATTGCCAAATACAGATAATTTTGAATAAAACGTGGTTTATATTAAACTCCTTTATTATACAACAGCATGAGTACGTATTATTTGTTCCAGATTAAAAGGCTTGAAAGTTTTTGTATGTTAAGGCGCCTAATTTTTTTCAAATTTTTTATTTTTAGAACTACAAAAATCCCAAATCTTTAACATAATAATGCTAAATCTCTTCTGAAGTTCTAAAAAATAACTCTTTTAGTCTAGATTTTTTTAAACTCATAATATATATATAAAACAATTAAAACAGCGGTTAGTTTCATTAAATTCAACGACCCTGATCTAGTTTTACCTAATAGGTGATCACTCGACTTGTTGAATTTTAAGGGCATTTAATTATTAAAATTTGCTTATACTTATCTACAATCGTAGAGTCCTAGGATACTCAATATTTCTACAATATTTAATTCCTGTTCCATTAAGTTTATATATTTTCTTAAAGTGTATGACAAGGGAAGCCGATTGAGCAATGTAGTTTGTCCCTTTAATGCTTTAAATAAACTTTAATGCGGTATCAGTCTTTTGCAAATACTTGGAAATGAGTAATGGGCAAATATAATTTTTAAAAAGAAATATTTTTTTTAAATATATCAATATACTAAAGTTCCTAACTAATTTTTGGACATAACAAAGACAGCAAAATATAAGCCGTAGTCTCGACAATTATTTCTTAAAAAAAATTTCAAATTGGTAAGATATATGTAAGCACTTCTACTTCGGTGTAAAATACAATAAACTATAAAAAAGTTAAAAACTAAGATGGCTCATTAAATAAAATGGCAGATAATTTTTTCTCAATCTCATCTACTATGTAAAAGTTAAAAATCAAAGATTGTGTCGGTAATAACAAAGAAAAGGGCGTATAACATTAAATATGAAATCTAGAAACGATGTGGTCACAATAGCTGTGTACATGATGGTGAAGGGTATTATTAGATTCGGCATTACCGAATATAGCATTCTTACTTGTTAATTGTATATATAGGTAATATTTGAAGCGAATCCGGTAACGACTTCAATATATAAATCTATACGAATAAAAGAACCAAATAACTCTCATTTTGTTTGAATAATTTTTAAATATAACTAAAATTAAATTTGAATATACATACATACATACATACATACATACATACATACATACATACATACATACATACATACATACATACATACATACATACATACATACATACATACATACATACATACATACATACATACATACATACATATGTATACCTTTAAAATTGAATTCTGAATCTGTATTTCTAATCTTCGTTAAATTCATACGATTTTTCTCAAGTTAAATTTATCAAAAAAATGTATTGTTCTCTCTGATACAAAATCACGTTAGAATTAATTTTTAAAGTCTATTCAATTCCATTAGTATCGACAATTTTTATTCTTTGCTTACTTTTGGGCATTTGTGTTTTTAATATTTTTTCACTTATCTTACCTATACATAGCTTTAATAATTGTTCAACGCACTTATGCCCAACTCGAATCGGAATATGAATTTCATTCACATTGATTGTTAATTTTACACATATATATATTTTAATTGTAAAATATAATCTATATAATTTAGTTTTACTATTAAAAATTTATTTCAATCCGATAAATACTAGGATAACAAATAAAAAATTTAATTAATTTACGGTTTTTACAAAAAAATTTTAAAAATTTAACCTTTATCGAAACTACTAAAAAGATAACCGAAATAATCATGCAGCCTACATTATGTAAAATAGTAAAGTGAGGTCGTTTCGCCCTCTAACGAGTTAAAATTTTCTCACACACCTAAAATAACTTTATGTTGGCAATACGATCATGACAATTGTGTCATGGAATAACAGCTTGTTGATTTAAAAATAAAATATGGTGGCAACGCTTTAATTAACCGCATCTTGCCATTTGTTGCTTCGCTACATTGCCACAGAATACCGTACATTGCTGCTGTTCGAAGAAATTTCATCATACGTTCTTTGGTAAAAGAAACGATAATTAAACAATTAAAGAAGGTATTTTCGTTACATTTCTTTTATTTATTTAAAATATCTTAAAAAATAAACTTTTTATTCAGTGTTAATATGACGGATGAAATGCTTGTTAAATTTCAAGCTCTCGGCATGAGCGAGCAAAAAGCCAAAGAGACGGCCAAAAATGTAAATGTTAGCAAAAATCTGTTGCTGGCCTTGGAACATTGCAGAGATGTTTCATTAGCCGAGGGTGTAGGTATGCTATTGTATCATATGACCACTAAAATTAAACCACAAAGTACGGAACACTTGCCGTTGCTGGTACGATACATTGTTGAGAAGAAATTAGATTCTACTATTAGAGTAGATGCTGCTCTAGAATATTTACTCAACCAAGGGCAAAAAAAAGGACAAGCTATTAACTTGGAAGAATTTAATAAAGAGTGTGGTGTTGGTGTGGTTGTAACACCCGAAGAAATTGAAAAAGTGGTACAGAAACAGGTGGCGAAATATAAGGATGCATTACTGGAACAACGTTACCACTTTAATTCTTTTAAAATTATGCAAGATGTTAGAACACAATTAAAGTGGGCTGATGCTAAAAGTGTTAAGGCAGCCATAGATGTGGAAATCTTTGACTTATTGGGTCCTAAAACTGAGGAAGATATGAAACCTTTAGCTAAAGGAGGTAAGAAAAAGTCGAATCCTTCCGAGAAGCAAGAGAGTGAATTAGCTGGTAGCAACAAAGATGATGTTTCAAATGATGGTGCTCAGACAATAGCTGAATTAATGAGAACTAAAGTTAATTTTCATGCTCCTGGAGAAAATTACAAAACAGATGGTTATGTAGTCACCGACAATACCGAACGTCTGCTTAGAGAGCATTTGAAGGCGACCGGAGGCCGAGTACAAACACGTTTCCCTCCAGAACCGAATGGCATTTTGCATATTGGTCATGCCAAAGCTATTAACATCAATTTCGGTTACGCTGCAGCACATAACGGTATCTGCTACTTGCGCTATGATGACACCAATCCTGAAAAGGAAGAGGAAAAATTCTTTATCGGTATTAAGGACATGGTAGAATGGTTGGGCTACAAACCCTATAAGATTACCCACTCATCGGATAATTTCCAGCAGTTATATGAATGGGCAATAGTATTAATTCGAAAGGGATTGGCATATGTGTGCCACCAGGCTGCCGATGAAATGAAAGGTTTCAGTCCCAAACCCAGTCAATGGCGTGATCGTCCCATCGAAGAATCTTTGCAACTTTTCGAAGACATGAAAAATGGCAAAATTGATGAAGGTGCTGCTACGTTGAGATTAAAAGTAACATTAGAAGAGGGAAAGATCGACCCAGTAGCATATCGCATTAAATTTATACCCCATCATCGTACGGGTAATAAATGGTGCATATACCCCACCTATGATTACACTCACTGCCTTTGTGATTCTTTGGAAAATATTACACATTCTCTTTGTACAAAAGAATTCCAGTCTAGAAGATCGTCCTACTATTGGCTATGCAATGCTTTAGACATCTATTGTCCAGTACAGTGGGAATACGGTCGTTTGAATATGAATTATGCGCTGGTATCAAAGCGAAAGATTGCAAAATTAATTACAGAGAAAATTGTTAATGATTGGGATGATCCTCGGTTGTTTACCTTGACTGCTTTAAGAAGACGTGGTTTTCCAGCAGAAGCTATTAATAATTTCTGTGCTCAAATAGGTGTTACAGGTGCTCAGATTTCAGTGGATCCTTCTATGTTAGAAGCAGCCGTTAGAGATGTTCTTAATGTCACTGCTCCTCGCAGATTAGTGGTATTAGAACCCTTAAAAGTTACTTTAGAAAATTATTCCCATAATGGTCCAGTGGAAATTAAAGTGCCTAATTTCCCTCAGAATCCCGAGTTTGGCACTCACAAAATCTGTTTGGATAAGGTGTTGTACATAGAAAAAAGTGATTTTAAATTGGAGCCCGAAAAGGGCTACCGTCGCTTGGCTCCTGGACAAACAGTAGGGTTAAGACATGCTAACTTAGTTTTATCTCTTAAAGATGTTAAAAAGGATAATTCTGGCAATATTACTGAACTCGTTTGTGAATGCCAATCTACTGATACTTCTGAAAAGCCTAAAGCATTTATACAATGGGTTTCCCAACCCCTTGAAATTGAGGTACGATTGTATGAATTGCTATTTAAGCATAAACATCCTGAAGATCCAAATGAGGTCCCAGCAGGATTCTTATCTGACATAAGACATGACTCTAAAAATGTTTTACAGTCTTATGCTGATCGTTCCTTGGCCGGCTGCAAAGTATTCGATAAGTTCCAGTTTGAACGTATTGGTTTCTTTTCAGTGGATCCAGATACTACTAATGACAATATTGTATTTAACCGCACTGTTGGTTTAAAAGAAGATGCTGGTAAGAAGTAACTAAAATAATTCTTACTTATACTATTAAATACTTATATGTAAAGAATGAAATAAAAAGCTTTAACAAAGAAATTTACTTGAACAACGACACAATTTTTATAATAAAAATGTTTTTGTTTTTGCCAATTTGAAATCAGTTTAGTTTTTCATTTCGTCATTTGAAATAACGAACATAATTTTATTTCAATAAAAAATGTTTATATAGGTACATATGTACACATTTAGGGCAAAGAAACTCATAAACTGAAACGCTTATTACTAGTCGAATTTTTCAAAAGGCAAAAATTGCTGTCGAAATATCGATTCATTGTGTCTAACTTTCAGTCAAACAAAATTTTGGTTCCGATATCTTTTTATGCCTTTTATTGATTTGCAAAAAAAAACATTTAGTTTAAGCAGATAGAAATATAATGATTGTCATTGGTTTCGTAGGGAATGGAAAGTTTTACTAAAAGATACTTATATCGGTCGATACTCAAATTGAAATTATTCATTTCTGGGGTATAGACTTTCCGAAAAGCAGATTTAAAATCCAAGTATTTTTTAATTAGGAACTTATTGTGTCAGCTATTGGTAAAAAAAAAGATTTTTGGAAGTAAAAAAATTTTCTTTTATATTAGAAAAATGCATACATACAGACGCCGCAACCATGGAACGAGACCGCAACAACGGATTGCATAATTTCAAATTCAATATTACATTACTTAATGCACAAAATCTAAATTCTTTATTAGGTACTAATTCTCTTAAATAGTTTTTGAACTACATACATATGAACGTATGTAAGTACATGGCTTTTTCCAAATTTATTATTGTATGCATTTCTTTTAACAAAACTACTTTAAAAATATATTTTTGGTTTGTTATTTCAGAGCTACTAAAATAAAATACAGCAAAACTCGTTCAACTCAATTTTCATCTGTAGCTATCTTTAAAAAGTCGATGTTCATCGGCGGCAATGTGTTAAATTTCAAAGCATTTATTTGACCCATTATTAATATTTGATCTATGGCCTTCTTAGCAAATAACTTTTGTCGAGGACTTAATTTTCGAAAACAACAGGCCCAAGATTGGCCATAAATCGCAGCTTCATCAGTTAGAATTAACGATAACATATTATTTTTAACTAAAGGTCTATTGCAAGAGCTTTTAGTTTTAAAACGCATTCTTGAAGTTTTCTTTAGATTTGGACCCAGTTTTCTATTATTTTTCATTGGTTCAAAAGATTTTTCTTCCAATTCTAAATTATTTAAGTGATTTTCTAGGGGATCAGCTTGTGATTCTACTATAGGTTTTTGGTTGAATGAAGTTTTTTCAGTTTGTACTTGAATTTCAGGTGTAATACTCATTGGTGAATTTTGACAGCCTTCTTCTAATTTATTGTTGTGGTTTCTTCTAACTAATAAACGAGATATTGACTGGTTGATTATTTTTTCATTAGCAGTCACTTCATGATTTATAGGTTCCATTTGCAGTGTTTCATTATCTTCCATTTGTTCACTTTTAGTACATGTAAGACCCTTTAATTTTCAAAAAACAAGGTTTAAAAAGTAACGGTTGCAAATGATTGAGGTTGGTTATTTGACACGCATGACAAATTTGTATTAACATATGCATAAACTTACCATCAATGTCATTTCTTCTTCATAGTGCCCATTTATTGATACACCATTAATATTATATTTTTCCTGATTTAGAAGAAACGACAAATTGTCAAAATACCATAATGTGGGATTATATACATCTGTTATCTGCTGCATTTGTGATTGACGTATTTTCCTTACTTCACGATTAAAATTCGTACGAAATGTGTTAATTTTACGTTTTACCGAATGTTGATTGGCATCTGGTTCTACTTCTTGCAATTTTTTCACCAATTTATTCCACGCCAATAACCGTCTTTCGCGATTATTATAGTTTTCATCTTTTGTGTTCCATAAACTTGGTAGGCTGTGGTAAATATCGATGAACTCCGTCCAGAATGTTTTATTTGCTGCGATTGCCATACTCAAACTGTAATTTTTACATCACAAGCATAACCAAAATATGAAGATTGAGTCACACATCATGCATTATGGCTAACAGAAGAAAGCATGACAAAAATTATCGACACAAACAAATATATATTCTCAATACATCGTCTCTGTCTAGTAAAGGGTAATGACGGTGTTGAATAAATACGAACAGCTGCTTTTTGTTTACAGTTTAATATGAAAACAACAAATTTATTTAAAAATGTATAAAAAAAAACTAAATATTTCACAAATACACTTATTTTGCATATAACACTTAAAGGTTTTATTGACATCTTATTTTTTTCCTTCTACCATTATAATATGGTATCCAAATTTTGTTTTTATTGGTGGATCAGTGTACACGGGATTATTGACTGTCGAAATGGGTAAAGCAAAGGCAGCATCTTGAAATGGTCCGACCATAGAGCCACGTATTTGCCAACCTAAATCGCCACCTTGGCGAGCTTTATCTTCACTGTAAGCAGCAGCTACTTCAGGGAATTTTTGGCCGGCTTTTAGTTTTTCCATAGCCTCTAAAATTTTGCCTTGTTTTTCGCACAAAATATGTCTTACCTTAACAGCATTACCACCCTTCTTTTCTTTACCTATAATGTAAAAAAAAATTAAACAAATTTACCAATAAACCATTAAAACATACCTTTTTCTTCTGAAACTGCTCCACCCTTTTTACCACCACCAGAACCTTTGGTATCCTTTTTAGGAGCCATTTTATTTACTCTAAGCTTTTGCTGTTTGCGTTTGAACAAATATATAAGGTTATGTTGTAAACAACAGGCCGGCATAAAATTACCAGCTAATAATCGCCGACCATTTCTTATAAACACGCCGACACCGACTTGTCAAACAAAAATAATAATTTTTAATAATCGAATATATCTTTAATGAAATATTTAATCTTGATTAATAATAAGATATTTAAATATTTCACATTTTACTAGTAACTTATGTCATTTGCAAGTGTACTTACTTTATTAAATATTAATCCACTGGCGCGGATATTTTAGCTCCAAAAATTTTGGCAACGGCTTAGTCTAATTAAAACTATAATCATTTTATGTGCTGCCAAGTTTACCTTGCTTAATTTTTTGTTGGCAGTGCTGGTTTTCCTCATTACCAAAAAAAAAAAAAAAAAAAAACAATTGTAGTGTGCCCATCTCGTTTTCTCTACTAGCTTTTTGAAGCAATCAAGTTTGACAGTTCTATTACCTTTGTAAAATGTGTATTGCCTTCTCTTTTCTGTCAGAGAACTGAAGAAATAAAGTTCATCAGACAATTGTCGTAAGTAAAAATTTCGAGATATATCTAAATTACACATTAATTAATACAAATTTTATTTAATCTTAAAAAATTGCGTACGCAGATTCGATATTTATTGTAAAAAACCAAAGTAAAACGTAAACACAATGCCTAAAAATAAGGGAAAAGGTGGCAAAAATCGTCGTCGTGGTAAGAACGAAAATGAATTCGAGAAACGTGAATTAATTTTTAAGGAAGATCAGCAAGAATATGCCCAAGTTACAAAAATGTTGGGAAATGGACGTTTGGAGGCAATGTGCTTTGATGGTGTTAAACGTCTGTGTCATATTCGGGGGAAACTAAGAAAGAAGGTAAAGAATAGAATTTATATTTGCGAATAATTTTTCTTGCAAAAATTTTGTAAATTGAAGTAGTCATGAAACTGTTTGTGTGTGTGTGTAAGTGCAAATTATTAATTTGCGATGTGTATTTGATGAAGGAGTTTTTTGTATGCACTTGGTATGACGTTTGTAAAATATCGAAGAAAGTTTTATATATGTATATTTATTAAGTCTTAAATCTAGTACTGCAACGCATCTCCTCCTAATTGAAAAAAAATTACATAGGTCGATAAAAATTATAAAACAGGAGGAAATTTTATTAGGTAAAATTCTCGGAACCGCTTAGTTTTCAAATTATAGACCTCTGAAGTTTTCATATACATACCCAGCAAAAAAATCTATGACAAGAAAGTGAATTTGCAGGGGTTCAACTGGTGAAGAAGTGATTAAATTTAAGTGAAAACACTAATGATTTTAACATTAGCATGTCTTTGGAGGTCATACATTTACATGAATATATTAATGAACTGCACTCCATTCTAATAAGTGCATGGAATTCATGCATATTTGGTAAAAAGCATCGGATATTTCATTAATTAAATTTTTGTTTACATGAAAACTAAGATATTTTGCATGATGTTGCATTCATTTTTAAGCACATCATTTATGAAAAATTATTTTGCAGTTAGGAAATCATTTAGAATTAATGCTTTTACACAATTGATTTAAAAGTCTTGTAAATGTAATTCGCTTTGCACTACTTATTTTTTTTTTGCTGGTTATATACCTATACTCAAGCCCGGCGCGCGTTGTTACGCCCCTTAATGAATAAACTGTATAGTCATGACAGCTTAATATGTATGCAGTTTCAGAAAAATCGGTTAAGTTCAAGTAGCTGAAAATTATAACTTTTTTATGGGCGTGAGACTGCCCACTTTTCTAATCACGAAATTAGATAGCTATGACAGCTCAATATGTGTGGAATGTTTCAGAAAAATCGATCTAGTGCAAGTAGCTAAAAATTATAACTTATTTTTATGGGCGTGGCACTGCCCACTTTTCTAATCACGAAATTGTATAATCATGAGAGTTCAATATGTGTGCAAAGTTTCAGAAAAATCGGCCATAACTTTCTGAGATATGAGCAAATAAACGCGACTGCCTCTGTTTTTTATTTACAAACGAAAATCAATTTTTTCAGTTTCTAGACAATATTGGTATCATCTAAAAGGACTTGACTAGCGCAATTAAGCACTATCAAAAAATTAAAATTCATGTTGGCCGCCACTACAAAATAGCGGAAAATAAATTTATATATCGGTAAAATCTGGTATTTCAAAATGTAACTTCTTGAACCCCCTTAAAGTTGGTATCAAATGAAAGGGCTTGACCAGTACAATACAGTAAATTATTAAAAATGTCAAATCCTAGATGGCGTCTAAAACAAATGGCGGAACAAATTTTTTAACCTTATCAATATTGGTATCAAATGAAAGGGCTTGACTAGTAGAATACAGTTAATTACTTACTTGTTTTATTTAACTTTTGCTTTTTTCAAATAGTTTATTCACTCAAAACACAATAAAAATAAAATTTTATTAAACTTTTTTAATCTTGCCTGGCGCAGTCACTGATATATGTTTATAAGAATGTATCACTTGGAATTTAAAAAAAATATTTAAATATTTAAGAATAAAATGGGGTTTTAAATAAATTTGTTTTGCTGATTTGGCCATCACCTGTAATTTAAAAATTTTAAACTTTTTATCAGTGGCTAATAGTATAAACAAAAATATGTTGAAAATATATAAATGATAAAGTTAATTATGTTTATTTTATTTATGTTAGACTTTAAACTTTACCATTAAAGCAATTTTGTATCGTTATAGTACTTACTTTTTGAATAAATTTTTTAACAGAGTCGTCTAGTTGTAAAAATATTGATGAGTAATAAAACATTTCATGACGAAATTTCACAATTTTTTTTTACTGCCTTTTTATATTCAACTAAATAAATACATACATATATTATTTTAATTTAAAATAAAAAGGATGCCATATATTTTTTAAAAAAATATAGATTTTTAATTTATTCTTTGAAATTTATCTAAAAAAATGTACAATATATTCTATTATTTTCTTAACATAAATAGCTTACAAACTAATGAGATTTCTCTGAACTTATTTAATATTCGAGTTTCTTTTTTATTTTTTGAACCATTTTTATTTTTTTTATACATTTTTTTTTATCGAAACTGTGTAGCTGTTGTAATAACTTGTTGTATCCACTTTTTAAAAGCTGATACTCTTACAAAAACCGAAGGGGCATTTGTTTGGCCACAAGGCATTTTACCCCAGGATACAATACCAATTATGGTAGGCTGTTCTTGGCCATACATACCGTATTCAGTTTGTATCAGTGGTCCTCCCGAATCCGCAGTACATATACTAACTCCACCTGTTAAAGGACCCGTACACAAGTTAGTTTCATGCAATTGCATACCGGATGCGGCTAAGACCTCTTCACACAATCCAAAATCTAAAATAGGCATATTTGCCTGCTGCAATTTGTGGGGATATTTCGGCACAATAGTCATGGAGACATTACCCCAGCCATACAGGGTGCCATATCCTTCTGGTAAAGTATCTTGTTCTGGTAAATTCACTGGTTGCACATATTTATCGAAAACCAAAGGATCTTTAGTATAAATGAGAGCAATATCGTAAGGATTGACGCCACCTAAATACAATTCATGTCTCACATAATAGTCTATATGTCGTAGTTGTACATTTTGAGATTCACTTTCAGCATTAATATCATGACAACCTGCTACTATTACTGAATTTGCCACCATTTGGGGATTGGTCAGACAATGTGCTGCTGTAAGTATCCAATTTTCATTGACAACAGTACCCGCACAATAGTGTACTAGGCCCTCTTCTGGTGTCATTAATTGTATGGACACCACATAGGGGGCAGTATGAGGTTGAGCCTCACGTTTCGCCAAAAACTTTCTACTCCACAAAGTTTGTTGTGTCTCCAAAGAAGAAATACGATTTTCTAAAAATCCATAAGCTAAACGACTAGTTGATGATATTTCTTTTATATGTAGACTTCCTCCGCCTTTTCTTACAGTTACGAATTGTGAATGACCTGCTACGATTACCATTGGCAATAGTGTGGTTATTAAAAACATATAAATATAATTAATACAAGTATTCATTATTTCTTCTTCTTCTAATACGCTTAAACACGTCGAACACGTTAATAAATCCGTCTTGATTTGTTTTTGTCAATTTCATATAAATAAGTTTTTAGTAATTTTCTTATTAATACTTTCGAAACACTTGGCTGTCTGTTGCTTAATTTTAATGTTTGTTTTACGGTTTCTTGTTTAGAATTAACTTAACGTATAAATTGAGTGGTCTATTTATAAAGAATTTAAATTTTACGAAATCTTACTATCTTTCCGTTAAAAAAAAAAATACGAAGAGAAACGATGTTCAAACTTAACACCGAATTGTTATCTGAAACACTTATACGGTCATTTCATTCGCGATTGCGATTATTATCTATAACTCTTGCTATAAAAAAAACACTCTATTAACAGCTAAACACACCTACTGCCTTTCAGTAATGATTGTTTTAAATTATTTTACCACCCAAGTTGAAAAAGGTTTTTATTTTTAGCCTCATTCTTGTAAAGAAATTCCTAAATTATGACTCAATCAAGAAAGAATTATCTTTAATGTAATACACTTCTTGTTAAAAAATTCTTATGCAATTTTCGTAAATCATGAAATATTGTTTAATATTTAACTTTTTTTTTATAAATTAATATCGTTTTTATATACATACATACATATATGTGTATATACATTTTTTCAATGGGAAGCACCTTTTTATACTTACTTTTACCACATACCAAACATATAACTCTTTTTCTGATAGTAAAATATTTTCGTCATAAAATATTTATTATCTTTCTTTTTTTATTTTTTGCTTCAAATAGAAACACATATTCATATACATAAGTATTCAGCAAACTAATATTTTAAATTTTTTGTAACACTTTTTTAGTCATACGTCTGTATTTATTAATATTATTAGATAAAATTTTTAAGAGACTACATACATGTTTACTTATAAACATCGATACGTGAGACTTTTTCCAGTTTAAAGGTTGATTTTATATTCATTAAACTGTGTGTACATTTTTCAATAACTATTTTTAGTTGATAATAGCCCAATTCAAAGTGATTGCCTATCACTTCTATTAATGGTTTTTTATACAATTTTATAACATGCTTGCATAAAGTTGTCCTTATTTTGTATAAAAAAAAAACAGTAATAAACTTTATTATGAGTAAAGTTCTCGCACAAAATACCAATTTTTGAAAGCGGTTATTATATCTCTTAAATAATAACAGTGGATGTGACTAAAATTATTTATAGATTTATTTCAACGAAACAAAATAACTAAACTTACAAAATTATATTTTTTCTTTTTATGATAAAAAAGAAAAAATATTAATTTATGAAAAATTATTTTACAAAGTTTTACAAAGTGTATTTTTTAAAACAAGTATTAGAAAACATTTTGTTTAACACTTCCAATAGGGTGATTTATTTTGCGCCTACCTTGTATATTCTACTTGGCTAACATCGGAATAATTTTTAAAATATTAAGAAATTATTACAATTTAATTTAATTTATAAAATATTTTGAAACATTAAATAATCTGATTAGGCAAGCCTCTTGCGCAAGTTAGTTTTTTATTTTCTTTCATTTTCACGTTCAGACACAGCAATTAACTTGCCCAAGTCTCGTTTTCTTTTACTTATTTTTTTTTTTTTTTTAATTTTTTGACATTTCTTACTTGTTTTTGATTTCTCAATCAAAAACTTGTTTGTACTTGTCGAGTGCAGGCAAGTGTGTACTTAAATATAAGCAATTTTCTTCCTCTTAACCCGACCTTACCTCTTATCTATAAACACAAGACTTGCCTAATCTGAAAGGGGTCTATCACTAGAGTGGCAATTCCGAGTGACTTAATTTCACTCGGAATACAGAACACAGGTGAATATAATAAATAAACTTGAGCCAAAATAAAAATAATTTACGATAAATTTAATATATAAAGTTCAAATAAAATATTAATATATAATTTACGAATTTCCACTTTAACTTGAAAGTTAGTAAAGGATTAACATATGAAAACAATTAAACGCATTTTAATGGAAACTATGTTTTTAAGTTAAAACCATATTGTCTTAAATACATATAGCCACCTTGACAGCGCATTATTCTAAAACTTAATTGCTTTTTCAATCAAATAATTTATTTTATTACGATAACATATCTATTAATGATTTGATTCTTGCAAAGTGCACATTTTTTATTGTCTTATCAAACAATTATCACCCACTTTAATCATGACTGGCTGCGAAAATACGCAACAACAAATCATAAATAAAATTCCAATAGTTTTTCCAGTCACACTCGCTTTATGTATTCATTAAAATTGATTAAATGATTTCTTTAGGCAATGCCATTGAATATACATATTTATAAAGATTGCAATATAAGAGAAGAATACATACATACATACATATGTATGTATAATATATGCATACATACACATATAATTAGAACCTTTTTTAATATAAAAGAATTTATATTTATTTTTTAATTTGATTGATTGTTATAAAATTTTTAATGAAAAATAAATTATAATTTTATATTGTATGATTTTTTTAATAAGTTTTTGTTTTTGCAATAAAAATAAAATATTAAACTTTGCAAGATCTTTTTAAATTATGTTAGAATAGTCTATGATTTTTTTTTTGCTAGTATTTCCATAAAGTGAATGCTTTTACAAATACATATGTACATTAAGAATATTTTAAAATATGTTGTCTAGAAATTTATTACCCTACTTAGGGACATTATTACAACTTGGCGTTAGTAAAGAGAAGATTTTTAACGGACCGATAAACAGTTTTTCATTATGACAACTTTGCTTTAATCTAAAATGAGAGGTAAAAATGGCCCTTAGTAAATTTAATGTTAATATTTGGTTCTTTGTTACTCAGTTTAAAAAAAAAAAACTGCTGCACGAAATAAAACAATATGTGCTTTCTTTTTTGATAAGCTAGTTGAGAAACTATTTTTTAAACTGTGACTTTTACAATTTTAAAGAAAATTTTATTTTTATTATTATTTTATTTATTATTTTATTTTATTTTTTTTGTTGGTAAAATTCAGGGACCGAAAATAACAGTTATTTTGAAATTTTAAAACAAAAAAAGCATATGGAAGTAAATGTCGGAAAACGGATTCAAGTATACCATATTGATCCTTATGCATTAGTCTATGATAAAATATGTTGCTTTTTAAAATTTTGATTTTTATTTTTTCGAGCAAGAATAAAAGTTATTTTTTGTTTTTTATTTTTTTGAGCAAGAATAAAAGTTATTTTTGCTTTTTATTTTTTCGATCAAAAATAAAAAGTTATTTTTTTAAACTTTTATTTTTGCTCAAAAAAATAAAAATCAAAAAATAACTTTTATTTTTGCTCAAAAAAATAAATATCAAAAATAACTTATATTTTTTATCGAAAAAATAAAAATCAAAAAATAACTTTTATTTTTGCTCAAAAAAATAAAAATTTAAAAAAATAACTTTTTATTTTTGATCAAAAAAATAAAAATCAAAAAATAACTTTTATTTTTGCTCAAAAAAAAAAAAAATAAAAATCAAAAAATAACTTTTTTTTTGCTCAAAAAAATAAAAATCAAAAAATAACTTTTATATTTGACCGAAAAAATAAAAATCAAAAACTAACTTTTATTTTTAATCGAAAAAATAAAAATCAAAAAATAACTTTTATTTTTGCTCAAAAAAATAAAAATCAAAAAATTACTTTTATTCTTGCTCGATAAAATAAAAAACAAAAAATAACTGTTATCTCCTGATTTTTATGAAAAAAGGAATAATTGGCAAGAATAAAATAGGAAACATGAATACAGTCTTTGTATTGCCTGTTCTATTTATAGTCAAGTATGCGTAAATTTTGCGTCATAGCACTATATTTCTACGAAAATTTAAAAAAAAAAATTATATCACACTAGTTTGACTCAAACATTTATACGGACTAACTGATAATTTTTTTTTACCTTAAAAATTATCTATTTTTTTTTTAATTTAACATATTTCTAATTATGACATAACCTATTGGGTATTAAATAAAAATATTTACAGTGAATCAAATTGAAAATAGCCCAAATTTACTAATGAAATTATTTTTTTTTAAATGTAGTATTTAAGAAAAAATTAACTAAAATCCATACATCAAAATAATTATAACTATGCAGGAGAAGGTTTAACGTAATAGAAACTGTATTAGAAAAATGTATCTTCTATTGCATTAAATTTTTGTATCGATGTGTATTTGTGTTTAAGTTCATTCGAAAATATATTTCGTAAAATACAATACAAATTAGGGACTTTCAACTTGAGACCATAAATATATTTCTAAAAATTATCAAGGGTCTTCCAATACGGAACTTCGAACTTTTACAGTTAACAGTGATCTTGTTGTTGAAGCTAAATTCTTTCAGTTTATTAATTCAGTTTTTATTTACCGTAGACGAATAAAGCGTTTAATAACATGTACAAATGAAAAAAAATGTTTTATCAAAATGAGACAATGTTCTGCGCAAAGATTAGCCAAAAAATCATCTGCAGCCATGAGGTCTTCTTCTAAGTAGATGAGTACGTCAGACAGCCAAGTTATCGTAATTAGTCAACAAGAGTAAATTTACGCAATTTCGAATTTGTTTAAACACCTTAAGGGTATATTTTTATAGCATTGAACTTTTAAATAAGTTCCTTCTTAATGTTAACAAAGATTTTTTTAACATTGTAAGAAGTGTATCGAAAAAAAATCTTAGTTGCATTAAGTTAATCCAACCTACCTACCTAAGTTAAATAAAACGCAAAATGTGCAATAAATAATTTTTCTTTTTATCACGTTAGCTTTTTATATACATATATGTCAGATACTATTATTTTTAATCTCATTAATTTTCAATTGCTATTACGATCAAAATGAACTGCGAAAAAAAGTACGTGAAAATATAATTAAAACTTTAAAAAGAAATCCTTCATGGACTTTTTAAAAAATAGCAAAAAATTTGAAAGTTGACCCTCGAACTGTTTCAAATGCCATTAAACGGTATAAGGAAGACCTGAGCATTGAAAGAAAACTTGGATCAGGAAATAAAAAAGGTCAAAGGGATATTGGTAAGGTAAAAGAAGTCGAGCAACTCTTTCGAAAAGCACCTAACACTTCTATAAGAAAAGCAGCGCGTACGGTGAAATGTTCTTATAGTTTTGTCCAAAGGGCCAAAGCTTATGCTGGGCTGAGAGACATACAAAGTTCAGATAGTTTTAGATCGCAATTCGATAAAGAACTTAGAAGCAAAAAACGAGCGAAAAAATATAAGGCAGAAAAACAAACAAAATTCCCTGAGACATTTCTCGTCTGGCAAGCTATTTGCATTTGTGACAAACGAAGCCAAGCTTTTGTAGCATCAGGCACAGAAATTTATATCACGGAGTGCCTAAAAAACTACTTTTACCGAATGCCTACATATTTTTGGCCTGATTTGGCATCATGTCACTTTGGAAAAAAGTCACTTGAGTAGTATTCAAAGAATAATGTCATTTTTGTACCACGAGAGGCAAATCCACCGCCTATGAAAAGGTACTGGGCACTTGTAAAAAAGGAATTGAAGAACTCAAGAAAGCTGTCCCATGACATGTCCGCTTTTAAGTGTAGACGGACCACCTCATCCAAAAAGGTAACAGAAGCTACTATAAAATCTTTAATTAAGTCGAATTATCGAAATAATAAATTAATATTTAAATGTTAAATAAATTTTTACAATATGCCGATAAATTTTCGTATTTTAGGGTCATTATTACAACTTGCCGTTAGTTAAAGGCAGGATTTTGTCGGGCCGATAAATGGCTTTGCATTATAAAGCCTTAATTTATTGTTTTTTTTATCTGCTAAATATTATTGTTATTAATAATAATTACAATAAAAAATGGAAGTTGTAATAATGCGAAGCTATTTATTGGGCCCACAAAATCCTACCTTTAACTAAAGGCAAGTTGTAATAATGGCCCTTAAAGGGTTTCTATATTGCACGATATGAGTTTTATTTAACTTAATGCAACTACAAAGTTCTTTCGATACACTCCTTTTTTTTCTAAGCAACAAATTAAAACAAAGTTATTAATATCTTATAACTGAACCATTTTCACTGTGATTGACTGTATGTAGTATGTATTTCCGGAGGAAATTTTTAGGTTTTTACCGTCTAGGTGAAGAAACAAAACGGAATTTTCGAGTGATTTAATTGTACATCATGTATGACTCATTGAAAAAAATATTACCAGTATTTATAAGTTAAAGCAGGTCTTCTTATTTTCTAATAAACCTAAAGACAAAAATATTTTGTGGTTTTACATCTTTATCGCTAAATCTCTTAAATTACCCCTCAAATTAATACTGAATTTTATGATTTTTAAAATTAAATTTACTAACATATGTAAGTGTGAATGTTTGTATGTTTGGATCTTTGTTACTTAATCAGGCAAAAAAGGCTCAATGGAGTTTGATGAAATTTTCAACACAGATAATAACCTGGATTTACTCATAGAGTAATTTTTGTTTCAATAACCACGCAGTCTTAAGACGCAAGTACACGCTAGTATTAGATGTTTCTAGAAGAATATAACATTTTTTAATAATAAAACAAAATAGATATAAAGAAATAACCAAAATGTAAGCTTTATTAGCACACAAATTTCTTAGCATTAAATATTTAAAATAAATCCTGGCAATTGCCTCCGCGAGTGTTCTTTAAGAGCGCCATACTGTCAGTCCAATTTTTTGAGCACATTCGGTCTTATTTTATCAATAGTGCATCAAGTGTTAGCTTCGTAGACCAGATATTTGACGTACCCCCACAAAAAGTAGTTTAAATGGGTAAAATCAAACGAATGAGGTGGAAAATTCACAGGTTCATTTCTGGAGATAGTTTCATGCGCAATATGGAATTATGTGACATCTGGTTGAACCCAAACCTACATTTGAAGTGAACTGGCAAAGCACCTGTTTTGCAATTCAACTGTTTGTGATGCCAAAAACATACATAGTGCTTGTGTTTCAGCAAATATACATTAAAATCTATTTATTTGTCTGTAAATTGTGAATTTTGTCAAACATGCGCAATTACAGATGGATTGTACAACTGACAAAGTCACTGTAAAATACATAGTGTGTCAAAGAACCTTTATATGGATGTTGGCCAAAATCTTTTCTCATAATTTTCCAAATAAAAAGTTGATTTTAACCAACCATCGACTCCTCTAGCCATAAGCTTTCAGAAAATATATACTTTTTAAGGTCGAATTCTATATTGTAGAAACTGCAAACGGCATCATAGGTAAAAGGTATTAAAACTTGAACACGTCTGCAGTGTAACTTCAGAGTTAATGAATTTGAATGCATTTACTTGCCATATTTTTCGTTGCAAGTTGCAAACTCTAATTTAAAACTAATTAAAATTTAATTAAATTCTTGTAAACAACTTACAGGTGTGGATCAATCAAGGCGACATCATTTTGGTGGGTCTTCGTGATTATCAGGACTCAAAGGCGGACGTCATTCTTAAATACACATCGGATGAAGCCAGAAATTTGAAAACTTATGGTGAATTCCCCGAATCTGTGCGTATTAACGACACAGTCACCTTTGTTGAAGATGGTTTGGATGAAGATATTGAATTTGGGGATGAAATCAGTTCTGATGATGATGCCGACTCCGTTGACAACATCTGATTAAGCGCTAAATCTAAGAGAGACATAAATAATCAAACAGCTGCAGCCTCATTAACAACCGAAGCTGAGGAAGAATTGAACAAAGTGAAAAAATAAACTAAATTTACATAAAATCAAACTACCAACAAAAATTTCACTAACAACTGAAGAGAAGAACTAATTCGATAGGACTTACATTGGCTCTTGAAAGCTTTTTTAAACAACCAAACGGTTTGAAATTTTACTGAAATTGCTATATAACAACATACGACTAAGATCACAAAAATCTCTTTAAAAAACTTCATATTCTTTTTACTAAAGAAAATGTCATGCCAATAATTTCATCAAATAATTTCATCTTGTAAGTCCAGTCTAACAGAAATAAATTCAAAGTTTGTTTTGTGTTTTTCACAGTGTTTTTGAAAAAAAAAATAATTCAAAAATCAAACATTAAATAATAACCGCCAGAAAAGCACGTTTTTATATTTTCATTAAAAACATGTAAATATATATAAAGAAATAACATCAATTAATAACTTTGAAATAAAAGAAAACATCTTATTTATATGTATATACATTTAAGCGTTGCAAAGATACCGCATCATACGTGCTCTCTTATATACATACATACACAGACAAAATAAAAATCAAGATATATAAAAGTCAAAATTTAAATAATTAAAAATTCTATATATTAAATAAATATACAATTAAATTAAACAAAAAGTATTTAAATATAAAACACTCTTTTAGTAAAATAAAGTGTAAGAAACACATATTCAACAACAGAAGAAAGAAAAACAAAACATCCATAAATTAATTATACAAATTATAGAATTTTATTTAAATGAACTTTGTCCTTAAAAGTGAAAACCCGATAAAAAAAAAACAAACTACACAAAAAAACAAAAACATAAAAATAACTTCCCCTATAAAATTGAAAATTTCATTTTAACCAGAAGTCTCTTTTGTAGCATAAATCATTTTTTTTTATTGTTTTCATGCAATAGTTTTTTAAGTTTTGTTATTATTTTTTACATATTCTTTTCTTATTTTTAACAATTAATAAAACTTCCTGTGGTTTAGATTAATTTCCTTAAAAATGCTCTTTATTTTCTTGGAAGGTGTTCCTTCATTCCCCCATTTTTATTAATTTTGTTTATTATTTCACGTTTCTTTTTTATATATTTTTTTTTTTTTAAATTGTTGTTTTTTGTAGGACTTATTTTTAAAAAAGAAATAAAAAAAAAATATGTTATTAAATCTTTTCGAAAAAGAATGCAAAACAATAGTTTATATAAGAAAATAAAGTGTGAAAGGAAACCCACTAAAATGTTTGATAAATGACTTTTCATTTAGTTAGAGGAATAATTCGAGTATTTATTAGTGCGTAAATTGGTTTTTTAATATTATTTTCTTCAAAATGTAGAAGGTGTGGCGTCTATTCCAATCTTTATTTTCTAAAGGCTGTAAAAATGGCTGATAGTTGTTATTACTTAGGTTGTGGCGATCATAATTATTTGGTTCCTCTTTATATCCTTCACCTAAGCCGCCAAGAGCTTTGTCATTACGTTTTTAATTTCTACAATACTCATTTCCGACCCCATAAAGTGTATATTTACTGAAAGCTTATGAATAGAGAAACCTATTGAGCAATGATCGTCTGTCCATAAGTTGGTTGAAATCAACTTTTAGAACCAACCTCATGTTGCACATATCTATATGTGATATCAATCAATATTTTTGAAATATCGGGAATGAATCGCCCGTTTCTGAGATAAGTATGAGCAAATAAACACTGCCTCGTGTTTTATATTTGTAAAGAAAAATACATCAATTTTTATTATACAAAGTTTCACAAACTCCTAAACAATTTTGGACACGATAAAGATATAAAATTGCAAGCCTCTGCCTCCAAAACTTTTTCTGCGAAAAACTCACAAATAAATTGAAGCTAAATGAGATATACATAAGGACCAAAATACAACTGCCTCCGTGTTTTCCTAAAACGAAAATCAATTTTTTCCGCTTATAGATAACCTACAGAGTCAATATAAAGGGATTGATTAGCGTAATATAAAAAACGCCAAAAAATATTTTTTTTTATTTATGATGACCGCCAATGCGAAAAGTTCCCAAAAAAAAAAAAAAAAAATTGGAAGTAGTGCAAAGCGAATTACATTTTAAAGACTTCTAAATTAATTGTGTTAAAACAATAATTCTAAATTACTCCCTATAAGCGAAGTAATGGCTGACTTCATAAATGCAGTTTGCAATGTAACCTTGCAATGCATTGTGTTCATAAAAACATTAATAGGTCGATTAGGGATAGCAACCGAACCTCAGTTACGTTGCCAGTTGCCAAAAAAGGCATTAAAGATGGCAACTGGCAACTAACAACTGTCAATTTAATATGAAAATTTGGCAACTGAAAAATTGTAGTTGCTAGCTTGCAACTCAACTAAAATTTGTTTTGGCAATGCATCGTGTTCATTATTGCATGGCAATGCTTTTCACTGCGTATTATTTGTTAATTTCTTGTATGGTTTTTATTTGTGATGCTTTGTAGATGTTTAATACAATATTACTTTGCCTTGTAAACAATTTTCTTTACAATGTTGCAATGCAAACTGCATTTATGAAATCAGCAAATTTGTCATAAATGATGCGCTTAAAAATGAATGCAACATTATGCAAAATCTCTTATACAATTCCTGTAAACAAACAAAGTTTACTCATGTAACAGCGGATGCTTTTCACCAAATATGCATTAGTTCCATGCACTTATTAGAATGGAGTGCAGTTCATTAAAATATTCATGTAAACACATGATCTTCAATGACACGCTAATGTTAAAATCATTGATGTTTTTACTTAAATTTGATCACTTCGCCACCAGTGGAATCCCTTCATATTCACTTTTTTGTCATAGATTTGTTTGCTGGGTATATCAATGGGTAAAATCTAAGGGCCGTATTCATAAAAAATATTTTAGGTTTATTAAAGGCTTATTTGACAGATGTTGTAGAGAAATTTGTCAAATTATCCTTTAATAAACCTAAAATATTTTTTATGAATATGGCCCTAAGTATTTAAAAATGTACCCTCTTCGACTCCCTCAATATTGGTATCGAATGAAAAGGCTTTACCAGTAGCATACAGTAAACTTTGAAAAAATTGAAATCCAAAATAACGTCTTAATTAAAATGCCAGATATATGGGTGAAATAAATATAACAAGTACGACTTTGTCCCCTTAAACCACTCACACAATATCTATATAGGGTGAGTTCTCCAGTAGTCGGCACTTTAACTTTTTTTTCATTTTTAAACTGATGCTCTTATGAGTGCGGACATGATATTGGGTTGTCAACGGATTTTTGTTGCTAAGTGATTGGTATATTTTTAGACTCAATTAACTATTTTTAAGCATGCTTTTATTTAATTTGAGTAATTTACGTTTTTTCTAAAATGTACCATTTTTGCCTATAGTCGGCACCCGTTTGCCTAATTTCGGCACTTTTTGACCCAATTGTCGGCATTGCATTTTTACTTAGAAAAGAATAGGATCTTACAAGGATTCAAGTTGTTTTTTTATTCAAAAAGTAAGCCATTTGAAATTTTTTATGCTTAATGTGTTAATAAACATATAAAGAAACAATTTAGAGCGCTATATTTGGCTGTGAAGAATTTTATATACCCTTCACACAGTTTGTACCATCATATATACATATGTACATAATAATCTGAACTTTTAATTTACATTATTTCCAAAAATGTCTTTGTCGTTAATTGACTCATTAAACCAAGATTTTCAACTTACGTTGCCAAAGGTACATATTTTATATATACGTAACAAATGCTTTAAAAAGTTCTATAGGTACTGCAAAATTTGGGTAAAATTGTTTGAAAATTTTGTTATTTCAGCTCGTAATGTGCTCACATAACTGATTTTCAATAGCAAATTTCTAGAAAGCATATAAGATAAATTTTTACCATATAAGTGGCCTCAAAAAATTTGATGTCAACATACATACAGACAAACGGACTTAGCTAAATCAATTCCTGTATCTATAAGGATTCAGAATATATATACTTTATAGTGCCGAAAATTTATATTAAAGAAATTACAAAAGGAATGACAAACTGTGTAAACCGTTATATGGTTGAGGTCATTATAATCTATGAGCAACATACTACGATAAAACATACAATGATTGCACGTAATAATCATAAGTTTAATAAAAGTATCATGTAATAATCATGTTGGGATCGCAAATGATGATTAAATAATCCCATATAATCATAAATTTATAATTTAATTTTATATGATCATAATATGATACCACAAAACAACAAAATATTTGAAATTTATTATAATGTGATGTTACACAATCATAAAGTAAGCCTTCGTGATCATTAAATATTCACATACAATAATATCATAATTCTATATAGTCATCATATGACTAAAAATTAAGTAAAAACTTAAACATGATTAGATATAAAACGAAAATTTTCTAAACTGGGATAAAATTCTTAATTCTTAAACTACTAATATCACAGTTTTAAGGTAAAGTTGTTCATTAAAAACCTCCTATCAACATAGAAGATATCAAAAAATTTGAAAAAATCACTAAAATGTGTCTTTTAAACAAAATACCCTCAAGTTGTTCAGCAAATTTCTTATTAACTCAAAATTTGACATTCTGCAGTTTTGATTAAAGGACAGAATCAGTTCCCTTGTCAATGGGTTAAAGATTTTTAAGTCTTAAGTTTCTATGTAGAAGAGAAGTGGAATATCTAAAAGGTAGATGTATATTATTTTTTAATATATATTTTGAATAATTCGCAATTTTCAGTCTATTGGGACCAGACTTGATAATCATAGGTGATAATCTTCATATTAAGTTTAGATCTTCGGTTAATTAAGGGATATAAGGCACGGCTACACTTAATTGCCTTTTCACAAATGTAATTAACATAATAACAGTTTTTTCAAGGATAACTCCTAAATATTTAATTTCGTCCTTCAATAGGATAATTATTCTCCTAGCCAATAAACATCTAGTAGGAAAGCGTTTTCGTGATTTTTTGATGAAAATATAATAGCTTGAGTTTTATTTTCACTGACTTATTTACGGGTTAATCTAAGATAATTTTCAATTCTTCTAATTATCGCAATTGAGACAACTAAAGGCGCTATCATTCGCGTAAAAATTTGCTTGTTTTCAGTCTGCTAAAACTTTAAGTGGACTTAAGACTTAAATTTTCGCGTCTTTGTATCGCATGCGTTAAACCTCCTCTAAATTTATGATTCATGGCGTGTTTTTCAATGATGATTTCTGTTTCTGCAGAAACTTTAAGAGGATTTGCGACTAGTTTTTTTAAGAATTAAACTATATAATTTCGGTTGTCACCTTCTTTTCTAATGAATCTTAAAAAATAACTTTAGTTTGCTATATCCAGACAAATAAAAATGCTGCCGACTTTAGATTTCTATATTCCCAATACTCGGCAGTCCGTAAGATACTCAATATAAATTGTGCCGACTATTAGGTAAACTTATTTTTAACTCATTTTCTTTATAACTATTGTAAAGAGAGGTGAGTATTAAACAATTTTCTATAATTTGAGCTTAATATGCGAAAACATTAATTTTCCTGAAGTCGGCATTATATGCCGACTATTAAAAATCTTAAAAATTATTGTTCCTAATGTCGGCAGCCATCAAAATAATCCAAAAAATTATTTTTTATAAAAATTTTCATATCTGAAGCAATATTTAAATAAACCTTTACCTTTAAAACCCACTTTGGTAAAAAAATTAATTAAAATTACATGCTTAAATACTTGTTTAAGTTGGCGCTATCACTAACAAATTTTTAAAAAAAACAGGCTCTACTGCACGTGTTGAGAGATAGTCACAGAACGAGGTAAAAAATAGGCTGAAATACTCATCTCAATCAAATGTTAAAATTACATAAAGAAAAATGAGTGTATTTTTAACTAAATCTTCATCTTAGTTTTATATAAAATTATTGTTATTCTTATTTATTTAACTTTAAAGTCAAAAATGCCGACTACTGGTGCATGCCGAACTTAGGAGAACTCACCCTATAATGAATTATTTTATGATTAATAATTATTTTATTTTGATTGTGAATTAGTTTTAAGTAAGGTTTTAATTACCATGTCATGAATTGTTTTGTCCTTTTTATGCTTTATTATCAAATTGAATAAATGAAATATTGATAATTGAATTGGCTTGACCAGTAGAATACAGTTAACTATGCAAAAGTGTAAAATTCTGCAGACATTTTAACGATGTTATACTCCATACATAATGGCATAAATGAATCTTTCGAATAAAAAGAAAAACAATTCATTTGATACAATACGTCACACACAGCTTGTTTTATTCCATTTATTTTGGAAACGCTAAATTATTGATTGCTTTTTAATTTTTTTTTGTCTCGAATATTTAAGGTTAAGTTTTATATTTTGCCTTATTTTTGTGTGACGTTTTCCTAACGAAAATTATCGTAAATATTACACGATACCAAAAAAACCGACAACTACAATATATGTATGTAGCTAATTATGATTAAGCAATGCTGTTGAAATCTATACTCGGTAATGAATTTTCTATCAAACAGAATTTTTATTTCGAAAGATTTTTTTTATTTCTTCAATTCACAGTAAATCGTTTCGAATTTAATTTGAAGCTGAAAGAAATATGATATAAAATTCTTTCGATTTGTTCTTAAGATCACTGTCGAAGGTCGAACATCACTCATAATAAGCTCCTTTTATTATGAGAAAGCAATGCTTTCGAAATTTTCATGGTTTGTCGAACGGAAAATTATGCTTTCGATGATTATTTTTATTTCTATTTATTCAAGTAAATCGTATTAAGTTTTAGTCACAACTGAAATATAAAATTATAAATAATTTATACGAATTAAATTCACAATTACGTTAATTTTTGTTGGATGTAATCATAAAACCAAATAAAATTTCGTTTGATTAGTTCTTTCGACTATATTGCTTATAAGAGCTTTAAATCATTAAGTTTACTTTCAGGTATGTGATGGAAATCGAAAACGAAGCAATTTTGAAAGTTCGTTTTAATACTCTATGAATAAAATTTTTGTAATTTTTGTTATAAAATTCTTTTTAATATAGAAATATTTATGTACATATGTACATATATAACAAAAATTACAAAAATTTTATTCATAGAATATTAAAACGATCTTTCAAAATTGCTTCGTTTTCGATTTCCATCACATGCCTGTTTATAGGCAAATTGATAAATTCAGAAGTTACTTTCATGTGTTGCCATAATTATCTAAAATTAAAAAATTATTTAATAATATTGTACTGTTCAAGGCATATCCATAAGGTATATGCAACGGCGAATTGATACAACAAAGCAACTTTTCATGTGATGTTTTATGTCAAGGCCAATTCGTATATCAGGGATGGAAAAGGTGTTTTTACATATTAAATATAATAAAATTTGATTAAAAAAGGATATAATTGTTTGAAACACATTATCAATGACGCAAAAGCTACAAATATACATAAATTTAGCACATTTTTTGATCAAAAATGTACATGTAAGTTAATTGTTTAATACAGAATTTAAAATCACATTTCCCTTCCCTGCATTAATAAGGCAAATTCAACCAATTTTGACAAAATGTTTCACAATCAGCTGGGCTGATAATTTCACCTGTATGAATTCGCCTTGGTACTGTTCAAGGCATATCCATAAGGTATATGCAACGGCGAATTGATACAACAAAGCAACTTTTCATGTGATGTTTTATGTCAAGGCCAATTCGTATATCAGGGATGGAAAAGGTGTTTTTACATATTAAATATAATAAAATTTGATTAAAAAAAGGATATAATTGTTTAAAACACATTATTAATGACGCAAAAGCTACAAATATACATAAATTTAGCACATTTTTTATCAAAAATGTACATGTAAGTTAATTGTTTAATACAGAATTTAAAATCACATTTCCCTTCCCTGCATTAATAAGGCAAATTCAACCAATTTTGACAAAATGTTTCACAATCAGCTGGGCTGATAATTTCACCTGTATGAATTCGCCTTGGTACTGTTCATTGTAAAATTTTTAAAGCATTTCAAAAATCAGGGCAATATGTCGAAAATACGACATGATAGCACACTTCATGAATAGACCACAAGTGTTATAAAATATTTGAGATGTTACTCTAAAAAAATAATAATAAATAAATTAACAAATACGATATTAATATTTTTCTTCTTTAAATTTGTACAGGACGTCACAAGGATAAATTCCATTCGAAAGTGAAATTGAATCCGCATTTTGCTTTCTTAGAAAAAGTTAAATATACATAAATTAATTGAATTGGCCATTTTTATTTACATATTTAAAATAAATAGCATTAAATGTGATATATTTGGCGGCATTATATAAATATTTGCTGCATTAGATTTGTGTCTAAAAAAGGTTAAAATTAGACCTTAAGATATGTAAGGAATCTAAAGAAGGTAAAACAAAAATGACCAAAATTTCAAGTACGAAATTAAAATTATTTCGTTTGGAGTTTGTAAGCCCTTTTCTAAAAAATATATATTTAGAAAAGTTAAACATTTTCGTAGACAAATTAATGCTGGGAGGGGATTTAAATTTATTATTTATCTACAAACTCTACCACTAGGTAATTTTCCCATAAAAACTATCATGCTTAGAATTGTTTGTAAAATAACTATTAATCATTTGAATTGTTTTCAATTTTTCGTAAACCAAATTCTTTTAAAATATTTTTCGGTTTTGTAATTGTCTGTCTTTTGTTTAATTGGTGTGTTTTCTGCTTTAAATTATAATCAAAATTTTTTTTTTACTCTAATCGGCAAAAAGAAGTCATTTAAGGCAAGTTTAGTACTCAACGCTAATAAAGTATCCTTTCAATTATCAACAAGACACCGGAAAAGTATGTGTGAGTAAGTAGAACTTGTATAAAAATCTTTAGAAATAGTTGTATGTACTGATGTACATTGCAATTTGTTTTTACAATATTGCCAGTCAAGTTATTTGTGAAGTTCCCGAAGAATGCACTCTAAATGCAAATCCTTGTAATGCAGCTACTGCCGATTGTGGCGATTATTGTCCACCATGTTGTGATCCCTGCGCAAGTCCCACCGAATTTCGTCCTTGTCCTCCAGCAGATGAATGTAATTGTAGATATGATTGTGGCGATTATTCGGGTTGTTGTTATCAACAACCTTCCAGAGCTTTGCCTATAAGACCCCAAACCTGTATAATGCGAGCCACCGAGCCTTTGGAAACTGAAACGATTTACAAACGCTCCTATCCCGGAAATTATGGAGAAACTTTTAAGGCTAAGCCCGTCAAACCGTGTAATAACATCGCGACAATTAAGGAGCCTATGGAAAAATGTACTATACAAAAACTATCGTATATGCCCCACTCCTGTATAGCACGTACTAATCCCATAAGACCCAAAGATAATTGCTTAAATTTTAGGGGGCCCTTATACGCCCTCACTTCACAAAAACATGATTTTATCCCAAAGGGTTACTGTCGAAGGGATCCTATTAGACCTAGTAGTGGTATATATACGTCATGTGAACCACTGGAGCGTTGCACGGTTAATAGGCTTTCTTATTTGCCAGTGGATGTATGCAAGAATCCACCAGCTAGGCCTATAGTGCAAACCTATAATTATATACGTCCTACAGCACCTGGAGAAAAGTGTACCATACAAAAATTAAGTTATTTGCCGGTTTGCCTACCAGCCAAGGAGCCCAGGCCTTGGGCAGAAAAATCCCGCTGCCCGCCACCTAAATATGAAAATCTTGCCACCACCTATAATTTAAGTTATATACCGAATTGCAATCCTCAGCGTTTAGCGCCTATGATGCCTGTTAATGGTCTTAAATTCTTGGGCACCGATTGCAACGATGGCAATACCGTCTATAAACTTAGTTATATAGGTAACGATGCCCGTTGCTGTCGTTCACCGCCAGTTTTGCCCGTTAACGGCCTTGAATTGCCCACTGGCCCTATGGAGAAGTGTACAGTACAAAAGTTGTCGTATCAACCAAATTATTGTACTGGTCGTACTGCTGCTATAAGACCGCGTGAGAACTGTAAAAAACCTTCGGGACCCATGTATTTTATCACCACCCAGAAACATGATTTTGTACCGAAACCAATTTGTCGTCGTGGCCCTATAAAACCGACCTCATTAATTTGTCGTTCTACAGGTGTTTTGGAAAAATGTACTGTTAACAAATTGTCTTATATGCCGGTAAATGTATGCGAATATCGTCGTCCTCCTGCTGTAGTGCCAACTGCAGGTATTTGCCGGCCGCAAGCACCAATGGAAAGATGCACTACATACAAATTAAGTTACATTCCAAATTGTATTGGACCAAAAGAGCCTCTGCCCTGGGTTAGAGGATCCAGTTATGTTCGACCCTCGGCGCCAATAGAAAAATGTACAATACAGAAATTGAGTTACGGACCGCCGGGATCATTTTCAAGATGTGGAGGTAAGATAAATCAATAAATTGTTTATAGAAAATAAAGTTATCGATACATTTTCTATAGAATCCAGGTTTTATTGTAAAACAAATTTTGTCGAACAATTTTTTATAGAAAATTTAAATTACCTTTACATTTTCCATTAAATTAACTTATAAATCGCATTCTTTACAGCTTGTTGCAATCATAATAATAACACCTCGAGGTTTCCAAAAGCGGGTATTTGTTAATAAAATTAATTAAGGATTTATCGAATTAAAAATGCGAAAATTAACATTGATTTGAATACATTTCTTTGTACATAAAAACTTATGTATTTACATACTTTCCAAATGTTCTAAACAAGTAAAATAAATTGTGTGATTGTATAAACCTAAAAACTACATATATTTTTTTAATAAATGAATTATGTAACATTTTTGTTATAATTAATTTAAATTTTAAATTAAACTTCAAAACAAACAACGTATTATTAAAGAGTACGTACAAAGCGACGTCAGGCCATTTGTATGATTTGCCTTTTAATACCCTCACGTCGTTTCTTTTCACGCTTTTTGCGTTCCTGTGTGGCTTCACGAAACAGTTGAGCACCTTCACGTTCTTCTATATCATGTTGTATTAAAGCTAAACTGTGTAAATTTACGCCGATCACATCCCTTAAGGAATTTACATCCTTTTTTAAGGCCTTGACAAGGGTCTGCAGTAGAGGTTTCATATGCTTTGCACTAGTTATGGGTTTCATATGGATTTTAAACAAAAACATAGTAACTTTGGCGAGTAGTTCAATTTCATCTGATCGCTGCTCCAAAATGCCTGGTAATTTTTGTAGTAGTTCACATACATTATAAAAGGGCAGCAGGAGAAGAGCTTCTTCCAAATCCGAAGCTCTAATACGCGCTAGTGTTGCAAGAATGAAGTCATTAGGATTTTTAACATCTAGAGCACGCATTAGAGGATGTAAATCGTTTTTTTCGTCTTCATTGATTTCGTATTGCTTGCATATTTCCAAACACTCTAGAATAGATTCTGCGGCCTTTTCGGATCCCACAGTTTTGCGTGAGGCCAGCTTAAGGCCAGGTAGCAGGGGGATTGTGTGATCTTCACCCGTGGCCAATTGTTGGTTTTCCATTTCTTCTCTCTCCTCTTCTTGGACATCTTGTAGAATTAAAGGTTCATTGGTGCGCTCAAATAAACGCAAACAGCGATCGGAACCACAACTTACTAAATAACGTCCATTCGGACTAATGGCTAGGTCATAGGCCTCCCCCATATGGCCAGGCAGAGTGATAATTTTATCAAATGTATCGGCATCCCATTGTTTAATTTTGCCATCTTTGCCACAAGTGAAAAACATGTGCGTTTTGGGTACAAACTGCAAGCCCTTAACAGAATCATCATGGGCAAACAAAGATCTATGACAATCACCAAAATCTAAACCCCATATCTTAACATTACGATCAGCAGAACCGGTAGCTATAAGAGTGCCATCGTATGATATATCCATGCACAAGACGGGCAGTTTATGGCCATAAAGAGACAAATAAAACTTAAAGGAGTCCAGGAAGAAGATTTTGACTGTAGAATCTAAAAGGCTTACAGCCAAATATTTCATATCAGGGCTGACTTTGACACACAAAACATTTTCCTCCAATTTTAAGGTATTTTTATGCAGCAAAGACAAAACTTTACCATGTAGCTTTTCTGTTCCATCAACTTCCATAGAGTCTTTATTACTATCTATTAACTCAAAAGTCCAAATTTTTACAGTTTTATCACTGCTTCCCGTAACACAGCCTTTTTGATCGGGCAGCAGAGCTATAGACCACAACTCAGTTTCGTGTGCTGGGATTTCTTCTACTATATCGGCTGAACCCGCATCTATTATTATTATTTTACCAGATTTAACACCCAATAGAACATAGCGATCACCTGGAACAAATTGTGAGCATAAAACATAATCGCTAGAAACTGTTCTTAAACATTGCATAGAATCTCTATTCCAAAATTTAAATGATTCCGTCGAGCCTGAACCAATAGCCAAAGAATCGGAAGAGAAACAAACACTGCGCACCTCTGACTGATGACCTTGTCTGTTAAGGGTTCTCAAAAGTTTGACAGTTTCTTCATGACCCAATTTCTTGAAGGCAGCCTTCATACTGTACAATTGTAAAGAGTTATTTGCCAAACAGACTAAAACTCTAAGTTCCTCGTTGCCTCCCAGCAAAACATCTATGGACTTAATTTTTTGTTTAACTTTAATACTCTCCAATCTTTTAATTTCATCGGTTAGTGATAATTCCCTTGAGATATTTTCATTGTCTTTAAAATCAACCGATTTTTTGAATTTTTTTAACCTTTTCTGCAGACGTGTTTTTGCCTCGTCTTCATTGCAAATATAGAAATTTTCTATCAGATCATTGGTACCATGACACGATATTATTCTTTCCGATGCATCCGCCACCAAATTAACACAACGTCCTTTTCCAGCTCTCTGAATAACACCACAATTTAACACTGTTAGTGGACTTATTGTGTCTTCATCGTCTATAGATAAACCTTCAACAGCTGCTTCTAAACTGTGGCTCTCAGACTGGATGTGGTCTCTAGGTTTCAAACGATATACATTCATCGTAGACTCCCCACAACCGGCAATCAATAAGTCACTTACAAGCGCCAAAGCCCAAATTTCTGTGCGATTGTCCACTATAGTTTTAAAGCAGAATTGTGTCTCCAAATTCCAAAATTTTATTTGAGTATCTTTTGAGCAGCTAACAACTACATTTTGTTCTTTAAATTTTTCCAAAAAATGGGCATCTGTCACTGGAGCATTATGTCCTATAAGGCGCTGACAGCCAGCCTGCTCTATTACATCTACCACTGTTAATTCGCAATCCAAACTGCCGCAAATTAATCGTATTCCCTGTTCATCGTAGCGCAATATTGAAATTGCCGACTTGTGTAGGGCCAAAGAACACACGGACACATTTGGGTTGGTTAAATCGAAAATTTCTACTACACCATCATTGTAGCCAACGGCAATATGTAATCGATCAGGCGAGACTCGAAGAGCTGTAACCTCCTGCTTGTCGCGCCTAAATTTTAAAACACGTTCATCCAGTCTTGTCATATAAAGAAACAATATTTGAAATTTTTTTATTATAAATAAGTTATAAAGTGAATATATTTTAAAGATTTCAAAAAGATATTTGTTAATTTATTGCGAAATTTTAATACAATTTTGTTCTTACCTTAAATCCCAAATAACAACATTTTCAGCAGCAGCCACCACCACATAACGACCCTCGATTTGATTATAAATTACAAAATTCACATTACTGCGACCGCTGGCAATTATATTAAAACTATCTACAGCACTGTAAGCTAAATATTGTTTAGTTAAACCCATTTTTTGAATCAAGCAATATTTTTAATTTTATACAAACTTAATAAACGCACGTGTTTAGTTGTATACAAACAATGACTGCTGAAAACAACACAAAAAGCAAGTGTCAAAAGTAAAAAAACTAGGAGCTGCCACATTAACAGACATTAAAAAGTAAATAACACTGAGGTGGCAATATCTTCTGCAAATATTTAAGGTAACATGCGCATAAAATGTTACATACTTTAAGGGTGTTTAAAAAGTAAACCAAATAAAGAAAACTAGCCAGGTACTGTTACAAAATTGTACCGTTTCAAAATTAAAATTGTACCAAATATTAATTGAATCAACATTTGGCTAATAAAGTGAAAATATATAAGAATTAATCAGACACCCCTAAGGTATACTTATAATTTTAAATTATTTATAATTTCATGTACAAAAAAACAAAAATGTGTGCTTAAATATTTACCTACCTCAAAAGAACACAAGAGTACATAAAAATTTTGAATACGCCTCGTGATCAAAAATATATTTAATACAAATATATAAGTATGTAATCAATTAATTATTAAACAACTGTTTCCCTACATTTGCCAAAATGTTTAACATATTTTTAAAATATATTTCGGGCGTAAAATCGTTTTTTTCGAATTCGCATTCTTCGTTTGTAATACAAAAGCAGACGTAAATTTATATTTCCACGTTGTAGACAAATTTTCGTAATCAAAAAAAAAAAAAATTATCAACCAACAAAATCATAAACAGTGAACACTTTATATAATAAAGTATATTTTCGATTGTGTATTTGATTGGACAGTCTAAACTTAACCGTCTTTTTAAAATCAACTTAGAAAAAAAATATTTTGTTTATATTAAAAATAAGAAAATTGTACCTAATGATTGTACCAGTGTACCCTTAAACTTTCGACTGTACCAAATTTGGTACAATTGTACCCCAAATCCCAAATGTAAGCAGCAGCATCCCCTTAACGGATAAGAAAAAGAGAAAATTCTTAAAATACATACGAAATTTTGGTTTTTATCTTAGAATTTTAACAAAATAAAACAATTTTTGCAATGTCTGATTATCAAAATGTTCCTGGAGGTATATAGAATAAATGAATTTATTATTTTAAATGGTATTGTTACTTTGTGTCTCCCAATGTCTTTTAAAGATGACTTCAATAATGAATCCGTAGAAGTTTTACGTGAACGTTTAAATACCATGAAACGTTTAATGGCTGATCGAGCCGCCCAACATAAGCAAGATTCGGCAAGCACAGAAGAAATATGGTCCACACGCCGTCATACCTCGACCGGCATTATAGATGCAAACTTTTTGAGCATGGCTTTTGGAGGTGCTTTATTGGTGATTGTCTCCGTTTCAGTGTATGCTTTCTATAGTCTTTATCAAGCAATTCTAAAGAAATTCCCCTCCAGGCATGAAGAATTATAAAGGGACAAACATTATTTTAGATTAAAAACAAAGTAATCCTTATAGAATATGACGAAAAATAAATAAATTAATACATTAACAAAAGGGTTTTTAAGAAGGAAATTATAGCTTTTAAGATTCTGAAGTGAAAAAAATTGAAAAATTCAAGTTTGAATGCTTTTTAGGAGTTTCAGCATCTCCTACTCCTTACTTTTTATAATTATTATTACAACTATTGTTTTATTTTTTTATAAATTTATGTTTGCATTTTTTTTTTGTTTTCACAGAAAATTTAAAAATTAAAATTTTTTATTCTCCTTGCATTAAAAAAAGAACACAATTCTTTTTCAAATCAAAGTTTTTATTAGCCATTATTATTTCATTTCGTTTATTTTATGTTCAAGCAATATGGTTATTAATATCTAAATAAACTCACAATTCTTAAAGAGAAAATATTTAGCAAACAAAACTAAAATTTACAATTAAATTTTTCTCTACATATAAAGCTTTAAAACTTCCGGCATTTAATATGAAACTAAAAAAAATAAAATGGGCACAAAATATGTAAAAACAATTAATAAAATCATTATGTCGCATAATCGAATCTAACCTATTTAATTAAATCAAAATATTAGAAAAATTACATTATTATTAAAGAAAAATATTTCACAAAATTTAAATATCTACATACATTTTACAAAACATTTGATTTCCTTATATTTAGGCGCAGCGAGAAGCGAAAGTAATAGGGGAAATTAACATAAACTTAGCAATAACTATAGAATTGTGACTTTTTGGTTAATAAATAATTTTTAAAATTTAAATTAGTTTGGGAGTATAATATTAGAAATTTAAGGGAAACAAATAAGAAATTCCTATCATAGTCGGTCTAGCCCGACCATATAATACTCTACACCACAACATTCCAAGATTGGTATGTATAAAAGTATTTTTACTTATTTTGTAGTTTTATGACAATTCAAGAAAAATCTAATATTCGGCCTTATATGGGTGCTAGGGCCTGTTAAGGACCAATTCGATAGACCCACTTGCGTTTACAAAAAAAAGCTTGCTGTTGAATTTTTTTATGAACGTTAAAGTCCAATTTCTGGTGGACATATCGACCCCTAACCGCAAAAAAAACGTAACTGACATTTTTCGAAATCGACTTTTTGATGCAGAATTATTCTCCAGCCTCCAACACCTAGTCTTTTAAAATATTGAATAGAAAGTAATAATAGTTACAGCAATACAAATCATTCAATTTCAACATAAACGAAGCCCAACTTTTTGTGAGACTGCATAATTAACGAAATAAACAAATGAATTAATTATAAAGAGCAACTAATATTTACATCATGTTAGTGTTATCTGTTAGTTGTTTTTATCTGGAAATGGAACCGAGCATGCATCTCACGATAAAAATGTTACTAATATGTGCATGACCTTGTTTTTGCTTGCTTACACACATGTAAACTCACGTAAATAAATGAAAAATTAAACGCGATAAAAAGACTCTTGGTCGCAACACACTCACAAAAAAATCAAATAAACGAAATCATTTACTATCAAAACCTTATCAAATACTTTATATTAACTTACTGCCAATACTACAAATCTCATATATTTGTTTTTAATGGTTTTCTAATTGTTCTTAAGAAATTCCGAATGAAAAATCAAAACATTTCAACGCTGACATGTAAATTGAAGTTTGGCCACAGTAAAAGTGGAAAAATTCGACTTTAAATTTTAATTTCTTTTGTTAATAAATTTTATTTTGAAATTTATTAACAAAAGAAATTTAACTAATGTTAATAATAATGTAATTTAGTGAAATAAAATTAAAAAAATTCTTTTCTGTGAGCTCGTTATAAATATCCTTAAAAAATTAGAACAAAAATTAAAAAATCTTTTCCTGTAAAATTTGATTTTTATGGTTTATGTTATTTTAGCAGTAAAGGCTTGATATGTATGGGGCATCATAGATCGATTACAACTAAAATCGATTGGGAACGTTCATGGTGTATTATGTGTATCAAATTTCATTAAAATACATTAAAATTTACAACATCTGCTTACATGAACATACATACACACAGAAAGGTAGATTGGCATACCTTCATAAGAACCTCCGAATTTAAGCTCAATCGCATCATAACCTATGTGGTGTAGGATATGAAAATAAATCGTTATAAAAAAGATATTTAATTGTGTATAATTTTTGTTTAATAAATTTAGTGTAAATTGTGTGTTTTTTCTCTCGATTTTCGTATAAATTTATGTATATGTATAGGAAAATAATTTTGTATTGTATTGTGTATACCTACATATGTATCTATCCATATATGATTTCAATATAACTTTTAAATACTTAATCAAATATAATTTAATAGCTGAGTTCACATCGAACCGGTAGGTTTTAAATTGATAGTTCATTAAAAGTTATTACAGCAAACGTCTTTTAAAGATTTTTATTTAGTTTGGTAAGTATAGACAAAATGTCAAATGTGAAATTATTCAACACTAGATCTCATATCTTATTGTTAGAGGTATTCACCTCACCGGTTTTAATATTGCGAAATTGTGAAATTGCTAAATTTTTTTCAAGCAAACCAACAATTATGTGTGAAATAATGTCGCACTTGCTCCTTTGCTTTTGCACTAGCTATAATCTAGAGCTTAAATGTCAAGGCACACGCGCGCTTTTTACCGAAATTAAGTGCTCTACTCGCCTGCGTTTTAAGTACAAAAAAAAGTCGGAAGCCACAACTGTTTGAATTTCGGCATTGTTCTCAGAACATTGAACACTTTTTATATTAGAATTGTTGCAAAGCGTTACTGGGATCCAAATTGCCTTGTTTTCGACAATGCCAAAAGTTCATTATTGCGTCGAATTTTTGCAGTGCTTTTATTTGTGATGCTTTGTATGGGTTGGCATATTTGTGATGGATTAAAAAATTTTAAGTTTTAGGAATTTATTTTTTTTACTACTAATACTTGTTTTTCTAAATCTTTATTTTCTATTCTATTCTACTCTTTTTTTTTCTCTTTACTATTTTTCCTAAGGCCTCACAATGAACCACATTGGTCTCTAGGCGAGGGTGTGAAGATAACTTTGCACCAGCCTTTTTAACAAGCCTAACTTACTTTTTTTTATTTGTATTTAATACAATAACAATGCAACAATGTGTTGCTTACATTCTTTTTATTAGACAATTTTAAAGTGGTTTCAAAAAGTTAAAAACAAAGCGCACAATACATAAACGTTTAAAAATATCATTGTATTGTTAGATAAAGCAGAGTTGCCTTAAAATATTGTTTTGTGTTACAAACGCATTTTGCAAACTGAAATCAGTCTAAATATATGCAATTTAGCAAGAACAAAATCGGTAACGTGATTACCTTTATTAATTTAAATTTTACCAACGAACAAAAAAAAAATAAAACAACCAAACCTTTTTGTAAGAGTAAGATAACAACAGCTCTTAGCACATAGCATCTTGTGATAAACGTAATGTCGTTAACGTTTTCTAAGCAACGGCTACCGAAATGCGGTGTGAACTCAACTAATATTTTTTTTCATACTTTCTTTGTTTAAAACTACATACATGTTAATATTTAGGAATTATTAAAGTTTATGTGTATAAATATATATATTTAGTTTAAAATTTAAGGCATTGGTATATTAGAGGGCACATATTCTAGAAAGTTAGCTGGAAATTGGCCCTGGCGACCTTTGACTTCACCATATAACCAGTCTTCATTTATTTTATGCAATATTGTTACTAAATCATTTTCCTGAAAGAATAGAGAAAGAAATATTTGTTTATCAATGGGCTGTTTATGGCTCACAATTGTTTTAGTCTATAGTACAAGGAAACCTGAAAGACTCATTAGCCCATTCGATTAGCCAAAATTGTTGTTTTTTTTTTTGTGTATTTATTTATATATCCAGCAAAAAAAGTAAGTAAGTAAGTAAGTTAAGAGTGCTATATTCGGCCGTGCCGAATTTTATATATCCTTTACAACGTGTAGTCATGCAATAACAATAGTTTGTATCACTATTCATCTCATTTAAAATACGTACATACATATATAAAACGTCCCATTGTAAAATTATAAATTTACGTATGTTTGTTAAAAAAAAATTAAAATAAAAATTGAAAAAAAATAAAAAAAAAATTTAAAAACAAAATTAAAAAAAAAAATAACACAAAAATAAAAAAATATTAAAAATATAAAAAAAAAATACAAAAAAAAATAAAAAATAAAATATAAAAAACAAGTAAAAGTGCTATATTCGGCCGTGCCGAATCTTATATACCCTTCACAACGTGTAGTCATGCAATAACAATTGTTTTTATCACCATTTATCCCATGTGAAATACGTACATACATATAAAAAACATACATATGTATATAAAAACATCCCAAAGTAAAAATATAAATTTACGTATGTATGTATGTTAAAAAAAAATAAAAAAAATTTTTAAAAAAATAATTAAAATATAAATAATAAATATAAAACAAGAAAAAAAATTAAAAAAAAATTAAAATATAAATAATAAATATAAAACAAAAAAAAATTAAAAAAAATAATAATAAAATTATTAATAATATATTAAAAAAAATAAAAAAAAAATTTAAAAAAAATAAAAAAAAATTTGTTTGGCTCAGCTGGGATTCAGCGCTACGTTTACTTTAGCCAGTATACATGTTGTTTGTATGTATGTTGTTGTTTTAATGTTGTTTTTGTGAAAAAAAAATCGAGGTGGTCGTGGGTTTCTGCTCATATCTCAGTTGTTTATGTACCGATGTTTCTGATTTTCAGTACCGATCTACTTCCGAATATTTCCAATATTTTAATACTTCACGCGGGCAATGTCGGGGGAGCTTTAAAAAGTTAATTTCAACATGCATACGGACAGGCGGTCAGACTGACAGAGCTTATTCGACTCCCCTATTCATAAGCTTTCAAAAAATATATACTTTATGGGGTCGGAAATGAAAATTGTAGAAATTACAAACGGAATGATAAACTTATATATACCCTTTTTCACTGTGTGAAGGGTATAAAAAAAAAAATAAAAAAAAAAATATAAAAATAAATAAATAAATAAAATATGTATAAAAAAATATTTTGTCTTAACCTGGATTCGAAACTACGTTCATTCAGTTTGTATTGGTGTAAAAAGACAAGGTGGGCTAGGTTTTTTCATCATATCTCAGTTGTTTATAGAGCAATTTTTCTAATTTTCTTGGAAATGTCTGGTGGCTTCAACAAGTTAATTTCAAGATGCACACGGACATACTGACAGACGGACAATGCTTAATTGACTCCCCTCCTATTCATAAGCTTTCAGAAAATATTTAAAATTTTGTTTTTTTTATGCAGTTTACGCTCATATTATACAACTGATTTTAATAAAAAAATATATACCATTTGAAAGGAGTTTTCCACAAGATGCGTACAATCGTAATCTTATTAAAACTGATTAAATATTTAAGGAGTTATAAGCGTTTAAAGTTGAATCAACATTGTTGATACACATTGTTAAAATCATTAATCATCAGTTGAACCCCTGTAAAATCACTTCTGACTGAATTTAAAATCCTTGTGCAAAACTTTTTCAAAAGGTTTTTTTGTGAAAAATTAAAATTTTAAAGCTTGTAAAACTTGTTATTTTCTTTGTTTTAATTATCATTTAATTAATAGTATTTAAATAGAAATTTCAGGAGAAACTTTATATTATTTATTATATTAAAGAAATAAATAAACAAATTGTGTGTTAAAAAGAAATTTTAAAACGAAAAATTAATACAATCGTACATATTCAAATTATTCATAAAGAGTCTTAGTATGAATGCACTATTTAAATGTAGTGTCTTTTTTCGTGCAACTGGAAACTCTGAAATTCGGCAGAGATGTGATTGTAAACACTTTTTACAAAAATTTAAAAAGTTATGAGACCGCTCGCAATTTTTAGAAGAGAAGTTCACCTAATGTGTCAACCATTCAGAGAGTGGTTAAAAATTGTTAAGAATTATGGACAGTAAGAGTCCTGTGCGTCAACGTATCGGTCGTTTCTTAAAAAAATTGCTGTTATAAATTTTCCAAATTTTAGCACTTTCAATTAAATATTTTAAAAAAATATTTGATACCGATAAAAAATTTAAATTTCCATCCCTGAAAACTTCAAATACACGGTGACAAATTGTACTTTGTTTTTGTATTTGTTGTAGGGAAAAGTCTATCTTGTTTCTTGTAACATAATTATGCAACTCAAACGAAAGTCTTTCATCCTTTTTGTTCTTTTAATAAAGAAAAAAAAAACACTTTCTTTATCGTTCAACTAGATTTGAATTCACTTACTTTCAATTCCAAGTCTCCCTCCACTTCGGCTGGAAAATCGTATAGTGAACGAACTTTCAAATTATTACTAATTGCAGTTGTTGTTGTTGCTGCTTGATATGTTGGTGTTGTGGATGCAGAGGATGATTGTGTAGAATTTGCACTTGATACAGTTTTGCTGGGAAGCGGCACTTTGACTTCTATATAATTTACAGGGAAAATACCTTCACAGCCAGAACGTGTACGTCCCTTATACCACTCTGCGCTTACCTGTTCTATTAGATAGATCTTTTCATTTTCCTGTGAATAAAATAAAAAAGTTGAAAAAAACTCAAAAATTTAAAAATGTTTAGAGAAAACCTATCGGTAATTTTATTATTATCTTTGAAATTTTATAGAAAGTTTAAAAATATTTTTAAAAAATTAATAGATAATTGCTTTGCTTTGTCAAAGGCAAAGAGGCGTGCTTCAGTGAGATTATTTGGCGCGTTAGGGTGTCCTGGACACTACTCTCAACTACTGTACCTATAGAGAGGGGAATGGCAACAGAGAGAAATTAGGCTAAGTGATTCGGAATTGGGTAAATTGCTTAATATCGGTTACACTCACTTATCCCTGAAAAGGACACACTATGTCACTGCCGGATTGTCAGCAATGAAATTGTGGACAAATTTGCGAGCAGTGGATCGGGTCTAGGGTTAAAAAAAATAAGAGTTAGTAAGGTGACCTATAGGTCACTACTTCGATCAGATTAGAGTGTGGATGTCAGACAAGACTGATGACAGCATGGAATAACGAAAGTGCTGCAAAGTGTCCAGGGTTTTATGACGGAAGAGTAACTTATTAGATGTGTGTGAAGATAAATACGCCGAGTTAAATACGTTTTTAGTGATAGAAAAAAATATCACATGCGATAAAAAAGTTTTTAATACGTAAAATTAACAAATTTGCACTAATTTTTAAATTTTCTGTGTGTTTAAACATTAAAAATTAATATTCGTAGTGCAAATGAATAATACAATAAACTTTTAGTAAAATTATTCTTTTTTTTTGTATTTTTTTGTTCTCAAGCAAATTGTTCATACATGAGTCCTTTTAGGGATTTAGTTAGTACAATCATATATTACCATCTCAATAAATTAAACCTAGTGGAAATTGAAGCTAACTACCTATGCTATCAAACCACATTAATGCTTTTTCCCAATTGTATTTGTGAATATTTTTATAAAATTTGACATAGTGCAAATTTTATAATACATGAGCTCTTGGAGGGATGTGGTCAGTATGACCATATCTTAACATCTCAATAAATCAAACCTAGTGGAAAATAAAGGTATCTAACTATACTATTAAAACAAATTTATACTTTTTCCCAATTGTATTTGTGAATATTTTTATAAAATTTTTAAAATTTGACTTAGTGCAAATTTTCTAATATATGTATGAGCTCTTGGAGGGATGTGGTCAGTAAGACCATATCTTAACATCTCAATCAAATCAAAGTCAAATTTAAAAAATTTTATAAAAATATTCACAAATACAATTGGGAAAAAGTATAAATGTGGTTTGATAGTATAGTTAGATACCTTCAATTTCCACTAGGTTTAATTTATTGAGATGTGAAGATATGGTCATACTGACCACATCCCTCCAAGAGCTCATATATTAGAAAATTTGCACTAAGTCAAATTTTAAAATCTTTATAAAAATATTCACAAATACAATTGGGAAAAAGTATAAATGTGGTTTGATAGCATAGGTAGTTACCTTCAATTTCCACTAGGTTTAATTTGTTGAGATGTTAAGATATGGTCATACTGACCACATCCCTCCAAGAGCTCATATATTAGAAAATTTGCACTAAGTCAAATTTTAAAAATTTTATAAAAATATTCACAAATACAATTGGGATAAAGTATAAACGTGGTTTAATAGCATAGGTAGATACCTTAAATTTCCACTAGGTTTAATTTATTGAGATGTTAAGATATGGTCATACTGACCACATCCCTCCAAGAGCTCATACATATATTAGAAAATTTGCACTAAGTCAAATTTTAAAAATTGTATAAAAATATTCACAAATACAATTGGGAAAAAGTATAAATGTGGTTTGATAGCATAGGTAGTTACCTTCAATTTCCACTAGGTTTAATTTATTGAGATGTTAAGATATGGTCATACTGACCACATCCCTCCAAGAGCTCATATATTAGAAAATTTGCACTAAGTCAAATTTTAAAAACTTTATAAAAATATTCACAAATACAATTGGGATAAAGTATAAACGTGGTTTAATAGCATAGGTAGATACCTTAAATTTCCACTAGGTTTAATTTATTGAGATGTGAAGATATGGTCATACTGACCACATCCCTCCAAGAGCTCATATATTAGAAAATTTGCACTAAGTCAAATTTTAAAATCTTTATAAAAATATTCACAAATACAATTGGGAAAAAGTATAAATGTGGTTTGATAGCATAGGTAGTTACCTTCAATTTCCACTAGGTTTAATTTATTGAGATGTTAAGATATGGTCATACTGACCACATCCCTCCAAGAGCTCATACATATATTAGAAAATTTGCACTAAGTCAAATTTTAAAAATTGTATAAAAATATTCACAAATACAATTGGGAAAAAGTATAAATGTGGTTTGATAGCATAGGTAGTTACCTTCAATTTCCACTAGGTTTAATTTATTGAGATGTTAAGATATGGTCATACTGACCACATCCCTCCAAGAGCTCATACATATATTAGAAAATTTGCACTAAGTCAAATTTTAAAAATTGTATAAAAATATTCACAAATACAATTGGGAAAAAGTATAAATGTGGTTTGATAGCATAGGTAGTTACCTTCAATTTCCACTAGGTTTAATTTATTGAGATGTTAAGATATGGTCATACTGACCACATCCCTCCAAGAGCTCATATATTAGAAAATTTGCACTAAGTCAAATTTTAAAAACTTTATAAAAATATTCACAAATACAATTGGGATAAAGTATAAACGTGGTTTAATAGCATAGGTAGATACCTTAAATTTCCACTAGGTTTAATTTATTGAGATGTGAAGATATGGTCATACTGACCACATCCCTCCAAGAGCTCATATATTAGAAAATTTGCACTAAGTCAAATTTTAAAAATTGTATAAAAATATTCACAAATACAATTGGGAAAAAGTATAAATGTGGTTTGATAGCATAGGTAGTTACCTTCAATTTCCACTAGGTTTAATTTGTTGAGATGTTAAGATATGGTCATACTGACCACATCCCTCCAAGAGCTCATACATATATTAGAAAATTTGCACTAAGTCAAATTTTAAAAATTTTATAAAAATATTCACAAATACAATTGGGAAAAAGTATAAACGTGGTTTAATAGCATAGGTAGATACCTTCAATTTCCACTAGGTTTAATTTATTGAGATGTTAAGATATGGTCATACTGACCACATCCCTCCAAGAGCTCATACATATATTAGAAAATTTGCACTAAGTCAAATTTTAAAAATTTTATAAAAATATTCACAAATACAATTGGGAAAAAGTATAAACGTGGTTTAATAGCATAGGTAGATACCTTCAATTTCCACTAGGTTTAATTTATTGAGATGTTAAGATATGGTCATACTGACCACATCCCTCCAAGAGCTCATACATATATTAGAAAATTTGCACTAAGTCAAATTTTAAAAATTGTATAAAAATATTCACAAATACAATTAGGAAAAAGTATAAATGTGGTTTGATAGCATAGGTAGTTACCTTCAATTTCCACTAGGTTTAATTTATTGAGATGTTAAGATATGGTCATACTGACCACATCCCTCCAAGAGCTCATACATATATTAGAAAATTTGCACTAAGTCAAATTTTAAAAATTTTATAAAAATATTCACAAATACAATTGGGAAAAAGTATAAACGTGGTTTAATAGCATAGGTAGATACCTTCAATTTCCACTAGGTTTAATTTATTGAGATGTTAAGATATGGTCATACTGACCACATCCCTCCAAGAGCTCATACATATATTAGAAAATTTGCACTAAGTCAAATTTTAAAAATTGTATAAAAATATTCACAAATACAATTAGGAAAAAGTATAAATGTGGTTTGATAGCATAGGTAGTTACCTTCAATTTCCACTAGGTTTAATTTATTGAGATGTTAAGATATGGTCATACTGACCACATCCCTCCAAGAGCTCATACATATATTAGAAAATTTGCACTAAGTCAAATTTTAAAAATTTTATAAAAATATTCACAAATACAATTGGGAAAAAGTATAAACGTGGTTTAATAGCATAGGTAGATACCTTCAATTTCCACTAGGTTTAATTTATTGAGATGTTAAGATATGGTCATACTGACCACATCCCTCCAAGAGCTCATACATATATTAGAAAATTTGCACTAAGTCAAATTTTAAAAATTGTATAAAAATATTCACAAATACAATTAGGAAAAAGTATAAATGTGGTTTGATAGCATAGGTAGTTACCTTCAATTTCCACTAGGTTTAATTTATTGAGATGTTAAGATATGGTCATACTGACCACATCCCTCCAAGAGCTCATACATATATTAGAAAATTTGCACTAAGTCAAATTTTAAAAATTTTATAAAAATATTCACATATACAATTGGGAAAAAGCATTAATGTGGTTTGATAGCATAGGTAGTTAGCTTCAATTTCCACTAGGTTTAATTTATTGAGATGGTAATATATGATTGTACTAACTAAATACCTAAAAGGACTCATGTATGAACAATTTGCTTGAGGACAAAAAAAAATACAAAAAAAAGAATAATTTTATTAAAAGTTTATTGTATTGTTCATTTGTACTACGAATATTAATTTTTATTGTTTAAACACACAGAAAATTTAAAAATTAGTGCAAATTTGTTAATTTTACGTATTAAAAACTTTTTTATCGCATGCGATATTTTTTTTTCTATCACTAAAAACGTATTTAACTCGGCGTATTTATCTTCACACACATACTTATTAGACTTAATAGGATATGTCTAAGGGGCCATTATTAAGGCGCATTGTACGGTAAGAGCTAAGATTAGTAGATGGGATCGAGAAACTCCGAATTATTATAGGATGTGTAAGGATCAAGGCACATTTATTTATCAGGTAGTCTTGTTTCGTCAGCTGATTATTTTTTTATTCACTTATTTTAAACTTGAGCTATCAAAGACCATAGATAAAAAACAATTCTCTCTCTTCCCTCATTTATTTCAAATGTAAATCTTTATATCAAGGCATATTTATTCATCAGGTAATTGCAGTTCGGAGAGAATTTTCTTGTTTATATTTTTTTTATATAAAGTTTGACATTTGAAATAAATTAGAAAAGAGAGAAAATTGTTTTTTATTTATGCATTTTGACAGCTGAAACTTAAAATAAGTGTTGAAAAAAATAATCAGCTGACGAATCAAGAGTACCTGATGAATAAATATGCCTTGCTTTATATCAGGGTACACTTACACAAGGTGGCGGTGCAAGCCCAGCTGATTATTTTTTTGTGTTTTGGAGAATGACAAAATACATACTTAAAAAAATTATTTCAACTTCGGAAATTGTCAAACTCCATACATAAAAAAAGAGAGACAAAAACTGCTCTCCTTTACGCTATCACCTTATGTAATTACACCATGCTTTATATATAAAAAACATAAACAAAAAATTTCTCTCCGAACTGTGATTACCTGATGAATAAGTGTGCCTTGTGTGAGGATAAGGAAGACACAGAGACGGTAGAGCATGAATTGAGTGATATATTGGATAAAGGTCAAAGTGAAATGTATATAGACCAGCTTCAACCCAACTAACAATTAACTAAAATATTACAAACCATTGGGACAATATCCAAAACAATTAGTAATTTTGCTTTTAGCTCTTAATTTAACTTTAATATTCATTATATTTTGTACTCACTCTAAAACATAAATCTCCATCCTCTGTGCTATCGAAATCGTAGAGCGCTATACCGTGTGGTGGATCTATTGGCTCATTATCATAATCTTCAAGGCCAGAACTAAGTTGTATGGCATCTACCTTGCCGGTAATAACATCTAAAATCGAATAACTTGACTTTTTTATGGAACCCACGACAGATCCTGTTGATGCTGCTGCTGGAAAAGATGATGTTGAATTTATGGCTAAGGTTGATGGTGGTAGTGGAGGAGGTGCACATTGTGGCATGGGCGGAGAGGGTGGTGTGATTAGATTGTCTGTATAAGAGGAGCCCAGTGATGTAGGTGGTTTAGCTAATAAAGGCGGTTTGGGTGCTTTAGGTTTCTGTGAGATTTTCGGTTTTATAATTGTGGGCATATTGAGCGCGGGCGCTTGTGGTAATAGACTTTTACCATTACATAAAGGATTATCACCATTGGTTTGTGGACGTGTATTGATTGTGCTGAGATTTCGTACGGGTGCTGTGCCAATGATACTGCCATAACGAGTTGGCTGGGTAGTTGTTGTGGCAGCTATTGTTTCCTGATGACCAAATGCATCAACCGACTCCCAGGGATCTAGAGGACTGGTTGTCGCTGGCCTAGAACGTCCTGCTGTAAAATCATCTTCAAAACCGCTTTCCGGTTGTGAGACACTGCCATTGTTGGGCGAACTAAAATTCGAATCTGAACTAAAACTGTCTACGCTCAAGCAGTCGCTATTGGATTTCTGCGTAAATGTTGGAGAACTTGGAGGAGAATCAAAACTTATAAGCTGAGCTTCTGTTGCAGCAGCTTGTTGTTGAGTTGTTGTGGTGATGATATTTGGTGCATTATTCCAGGCACTATTCCAATCCGTGCTCAGCGAACTGGGGTTGCTAAAACCATTACTTGATAGTGTCGACGTTGTAGTTTTTAGAGTTGTTGTGGCTGCCGCAGTGCCATAAATACGTGATGAAGTATTATTGGGTGTTAGCGCCCTGGATGTTTTTTTCTTAAGATGGAATATATTTGTTAAGATATTGCTTGATTGTTGTATGGGTGGTGTGGGAGCAAACCCCTTTTTTGGCAACACTTTAGGTGGTGGAGGTCTGGGTGGTGGCTGTTTTTTATAATTACCATTTATTGTTGGTTTTGCTGCTGTTGCGTTTACACTCCCACCTCCACTGCCTGCTGCTAATATATCAAATGGTGAATCATCCCAGTTCGTAGCAGGAGAATAGCGTGCTGGAGGAAATTTTCGCGTAATAGAACTTGTGTTATTATTAATATATCCATTATTGTGTGCGTTTGACGCCGCTGAAGGCTCTGGGTGTTTGGGTGGGGGTGGCAATTTAATTGTTAACTTTGGTACAGTGACATTTTGTTGTTGTTGCTGCAGTTGATTGCGTTGTAATTGTTGCTGCTGTTGTTGTAATTGTATACGTAATTGTTCAAGACTAGCATTAGCATTTGCTGCTGCATTTTGCGCTCGTGATCCTGGTGGTGCCGGTGCTGGACGTGTTGGCAGGGTCATAATCGTTTAACAATACAACAGTTTAAAGTCGTTCCTACTACTTACAAAAAATAGTGCTATAAATGAAATAAGACAAAGAGAATAATAAAAACAAAATTATTACAAATATTAGTGGAAAACTAATTATTAGTGAGCCAGAAAAAGCTTATACTTGTATTAAGTTAAATAAAACTTAAGCCGATCAATTTAAAAATTCATAAATATACGTACTTATATATTATATGTATGTTTATATTTAAATATTGTAAAAATTCATTAGGCATTAAAATATTGACATATTAATTGGTATTAAAAAATTTATCCATTTCTCTTTTCTTTGTACACTTTGTAATATATGTTTTTGTGTTAAACATGCATGATATCGACCCCTGTGCGCTAAATTATCGTCGTGTTACAAAAACAAAATTTTACAGGAGAGCGTTTTTATTACTTTTAAATAAATAATAACGCAAATAACACTGATACATACGATAAAATGTACACAGTGTTATCTCCATAACTAAAATAGTTATCGCTATAATATTTTATTAGCAGATGGATTAATAGATGTAGAACCAATTTGCATAAAAAAGTCGATTTCTAAAAAAATTTAACATACGATAATTTCGCGCACAGGGGTCGATATCATAAACGATTGACTTCTTTTGTAACAACTGAAAATGGCTGGCCACATAAGAAACGTATTGGGCAATTTTTTTGATTTTCTTGTACGGTATTGTTTATTAAACATTACCTCGTTTATCAGCCACATAATAATCTTTCATGGCTGTTGTAAAAAGTCTGCCAATACATAAGTTTTATCTTCCATCACGCAACAGATATAATTTTTTTAAAATTTACCTCAATTTTACGCACGTTCTTTTGTTTCTAGGTTATTTACCGCATTGCCATTCTTTACAGCGTTTACTCAGCATGATCCTGATGCAGATTTTCATTTAACGTTTAAGTCTTCCATAAAATGTTTAATTGCTTTTGAGATAGTGTAACGATGAACCTTCAGATCTATTTATTTTTATACCCTTTACACGACAATGTAAAAGGGTATATATAGGTTTGTCATTCCGTGTGAAATTTCTACAATATACATTTCCGACCCTATAAAGTATATACTATCTGAAAGCTTAGGAATAGGGAAGATTATGCATTATCCGTCTGTCAGTACATATGTTCAAAATCAAGTTTTTGAAGCCCCTCCACATTGCCAAGACCCGTGAAAGGTGTAAAAATATCAAAAATATTCGGGATCAGATCGGTATTGGAAATCAGCATAATCGCCCCATACTTTCTGAGATATGAGCATATAAACACGACTGCCTCTGTTTTTTCGCTTATTTTTACCATAAAAATAAAAAAATTTCAGGCCCTAAAATAATTTATATATGTACATGGTTATTACTATTTATAGATTTGTTATGCCTCTGGAGATACTCGAGAAAAATGTTGGACAAATTGATGACTAATCGGCAAAGTTATAGGCAAAAATTATTTGAAAAAATATATATTTTTTTAGATATAAATTTTTGACAACGCTTAAGATACCAAATTATACGCCGTAATCTCAGAAAAAGTTTGTAAGTAAAACTTACAAATCGGTTTGAAGCCAACTGAGATATAAGCACCAGAGTACAACTGCTTCGGTGTTTTTCCTAAAATTTACACACGGCAATCGATATTTTCCAGTTTCTATACAATCGAGAGAGCCAATATGGGGATCAAATGAAAGGGCCTGAGTTTTCAAAAAATTGTTAGCTATGAAAAGAAAAAAAAATCAAAGATGGCGTCCTACATTAAATGAGTAATATAGTAAATACGGCATTGTCCCATTTAATCCTCACAATGTTAGTATCAAATAAAAAGGCTTGACCATGGCAATGTAGTAAACTATTAAGAAAGTGTAATATCCAAGATGGCGTTTAAAACAAAATGGCGGAGCAAATTTTTTAACCCCAACAATATGGGTATTAAATGAAAAGGCTTGACTAGTAGAATACAGTAACTAAGTAAAAATTTTAAATCAAAGATGGCATCGGAAATAATAAAGAAAATGACGTATTATATGAAATCTTAACCTTAAGCTACGATGTGGTCTTATTCCTGTGTACATGACGGTGAAGGGTATTATCAGATTCGGCTTTAACTTGTTTTTTTTTTAGTTTATATTGGTTTTTTTTTGAGTTTTAATTATTTTTTCACTTTCTTATTTTCGCTGGCATATATCTGACATATTTTAAAAAGCTAAAGTTATTAAAGAAATAATAACTTATTGGACCAAAGATAAGGTTTGGCTGGAATAGTTTGTAAAATTTTTTTTTGACTCACTCTTTACACATGTACATACATATGCTTGTATACACAAAAACTTAGAAGTAAATTTAAATATTTGGTTAAATAACTTGCTTAAATAAAATAATTAACATAAATACGAAAATAATAGCAGTTGCAAAATATAACAGTTTTCATAAAGGGTGGATTCATAAGGTGTGCTATCACGTATTAATCTATATATATAAAAGTGAAACTCTGTGTGTGTGTGTGTGTGTGTGTGTGTGTTAGCTATAGACTCCGAAACTGTAAAACCGATCGGGCTCAAACTTTGGCAAGTTGTTGTACACATACCAGGGAGTGTTTATGGGTGAAAAAAAGTGGGCGGGGCAACGCCCATAAAAATTAGTTATCAGTTTTAGCTACTTGCACTTGACCGATTTTGCTGAAACTTTGCACACATATTGAGCTGTCATGACTAAAAATTTTGTGATAAAAAAAGTAGGCGGGGCCACGCCCCTAAAAAAGTTTTAATTTTGAGGTACTTGCACTGGACCGATTTTTCTGAAACTTTGCACACATACTAAACTGTCATAACCATATAATTTCGTGATTAGAAAAGTGGGCAGGGCCACGCCCATAAAAAAAGGTTATAATTATGAGGTACTTCCACCAGACCGATTTTTCTGAAACTTTGCATACATGTCGAGCTGTCATGACTAAATAATTTCGTGATTAGAAAAGTGGCAGTGCCACGCCCATAAAAAAAGGTATCATTTTGAGGTACTTGCACTGGACCGATTATTCTGAAACTTTGCACACGTATTGGACTGTTATGACTTTACAATTTCATGATTAGAAAAGTGGGCAGGGCCACGCCCATAAAAAAGTTACAATTTTGAGGTACTTGCACTGGACCTATTTTTCCGAAACTTTGCACACATGTTGAGCTGTCATGACTTTACAATTTCGTGATTAGAAAAGTGGGCAGTGCCACGCCCATTAAAAAAAGTTAAAATTTTTTGGTTTTGCACTTGATATTCAATTTCAGAATGCATTTTAATTCATTAAGGGGCGTAGCAACGTGCGCCGGACTTTTCTAGTAATATATATAATTCAAATGGTGTTCTGCCAGATGATATTAATAAAATTCATGTAGTCTTATAGGTCGATTATTATCGATAGAACCGAACTTCTGTTCATTGCCAATTGTAAAGAAGGTATTCCAGAGGGCAACTAAGAACTGTATATATATATTTTTTTTTTTTGAAAAGTAGTTAGTATATTAGCAACTAAGAAATTAAATTTGCCACTTTGTTTAAAAATTAATTTTTTAATAAAATTATATTAAAACTTATTGGAGGCCTTATGCTCCTCATAGTAGCGAGGGAGACTATTTATTTTTATATGGAAACTAGCTGACCCGGCAAACGTTGTTTTACCATATAAATTATTTCTAGGAAAATATCGTTTAAATTCGTCCACAATCGTGTTGAATTGTAAATAATATTTAAATTTCAGCAAAACAGGTCTGCATGAAATGTGAAAACATCTGTGAATACCATCTTAGTTTGTTGAATGAGAAACATTGCTGTTTTCGCGATAGTGTGGAAAAAGAGCAATCAACCTCGACTCATCATCGTGCCCAACAATTGAAAATCAACATTGTCATTGAAAATTTGGACCATCGGATAGAGTGTGCCGCCGAGGTCGCGGCAGCCATTTGGCCGATATTTTATGCATACATAATTGAACCATACCAAATGAAATGAGAATAATTTTTTAAATAATTTGTGTTTTATTCAAAATCAATAACCACCCTTAAAAGGATTTTTTACATCTTTGATTTTAAATTGTTCATAGTATTCTAATACATGATATAAACATATTCGATTCGCTTGCACTGAAAATAAAATTAACTTGCCATCCATAACTTTCAAAGTCAGTTGATCTGTTCGCACAGCGCTTATTACGCTTAAAAAAGGAGAAGGTAAGTTTTATTTTCGAAGTCTACGAACGATATATCAAGTTACAACATGTGATGTAAATTTAAAGCTTTGTATATTGTTGTATATTAAGTAAATACTATTATAAATAATCGTTACATTTTTGTGCAGAGGGCTAAAACAAAGTTTTAATACTGAAATCCAACAACATTAACATTAACGCCTTGTGAAAATTACAACAAATGTTCAAATTACTTTGACATTTTCAAAAGTGTTAACTTTAAGCTGGCTATATGCTAATTGATTTGTTAGTGTTTAAATAAAAAAGAAAATATAAATAAATAAATATTGTAAATGGTGTAAAAATTTAGGTTATTCGATATTAGTAATTCGAATAATACATAGCGTTTGACTGAGTAAATGACGACCTTGAAATGTTGTAGTTTTTGAGAAAAAATAATAATTAAGTTATTGTTTTTTTTTCTTAAAGGAAAACCTGTGTTGTTTTTAGGCAATTGTATTTCTGTATGTTTGGTTTAAAGTAAATACCAAAGAAGTCAGTAAATATGTAACAGCAAAAATTTTTAAAAAATTAATGTTTATTTTTATATAAAATTTTAAAATTATATTTTATTAAAATTTATTGGAAATATCATATATTGTCAGCTTATTACTGTCTTAACCAATCGACTTTTTTAAAACAAATTGAGTTCCGAACAAAATTTATTTGTCGGGAGAAAATTTTTATTGAGAGTCATCTGCAGCACGATTCATCCATCACAATTTGTTAGGAAAATTTGTTTGAAAAATCAAAGCTACTTAATGAAATACATTCGCCCAATTTACAAAAGAATTTACTTTACTATAAAGGGTCCGCTATCTAACGTTTTTTTTTCTACTAGTGCTTATTTCGTGAATGGTAAAGCTGGATTCACCCATAAAATTTTAGTTCAGAACAAATTTTTTTTATATTGAGTTTGATGTTTAACTTTTGAGAGAGAGAGAGATTATTTTGTTCAGAAAGATTTTTCTTGAATTGGTTTAATTTTAATTCTTGTTCAGAAGAAACTGAATTGGGATGCCAATTTTTTTCAATATTTACATGAAAATTGAATTTGGTTGCCACATCACACAGTGTCAGTACATTTATTATACAAAAATTGTTTTTGCCGAAAATTAACAACTAAAATGGAATTTAATAAAAATATTGCTCAAAAATTAATAGAAGAATTAAAAAAACCAGGAAGAGAATGTTTGTATGACATGAGCAATAGTGCATACAAAAATAATTATTTAAAACAGGGTTTTTCTCACTGCGACTCATTTTATTTTCAATTTTTTTTATAAATTTCTTTTGCAAACAAATTGACTTTAAGCACTTAATTAAAAATAATAATTTTAGTTTTCTTTTAACCGACATTTCCTTTACATATATTTAAATGAAATAATTTACGTTTGTATTTATTTACATAGTTTGCTAGCGGTGCTGCAACTTTGTACAACTGTTTGCATTTTTATATTATATGGCAGCTTTGTTTTTTTGGACAAATTTTCTGAAATGGGTGAATCGTTCTGCAGAAAACTCTCAGTAAAAAATGTTATTCTCCGGAAAAAATTTTGTTCAGAACGAATGGGTGAATTCACCTTAACACTTAGCTCATGTCTGATTTGACAAATAATTAGTTTTGTCCTTCCGCTGAACGAATATGGTTGTGTATACGCTTGAACAACGCTGGGAAATATTACGACATTACTTTGGCCGATTTTGCCAAAAAAAATCATCTTTTCAGATAAAGCTCATTTTGATCTTGGCGGGTATGTAAACAAGCAAAATTGTCGCATTTGGGGCACAGAAAACCCGCACTCAAACATTGAAAAGCCGATACACCCAAAACGAGTCACTGTTTGGTGCGGATTTTGGTCCAGAGGCATAATTAGGCCATTTTTCTTCGAAAACGAGCAATGAGTGGCCGTAGTCAATGGCGATCGTCATCGGGCCATGTCCTTTATTTTTTTATCCTTTATTTTTATTTAAATATCTATAATGTATTACATTCTTAACGCTAAAAACCTGCTAAGCCTTTTGGCTTGCCTGCAGGTAAATGTTTTTTAAAAATGTTTAACTTATTTAAAATTTCAAAATGATCAAGTTTACTAAAGTTCATTGCGAGTTTAATAGATAATTCTTATAAATTTTTTTAACTTTTTTCCTATTTGTAGTGTTAATTAAATTATTTGGCAATTCATTGTAGAGTGTAGGTAAGATGACTTTCAGTGTTCGATCTCCATAACTGTTTTTAGTTGTTGTGACCTTAAATTTACCGGCTGAGCGAAGTCTGGTGTTGTATTGATGATCAATTCTCTCTAAAAGTTCGGGCTCATTTATTTCAGTAAGAATTGTTAGACGGTATATGTTTTTGATGTTGAGTATTTTAAGCTCACGAGGTAGATTTTTTGATTGGTTGTTATTACTTTTATTATGATTGTTTGCTATACTGTTGTTGTTGGTTTCGATTGTTGTTGTGCTGTTTTCTGATGAATTATTGGTGATTGGTTGAAGATAGTTGTTTGTTGAGCTGTTGTTGTTGGATTCATTTATTGTGTTGATTCTTGGTAGATTGTTGGTAAATAATTGCTGATTGTTGTTGTTTATTATGGTGATGTTGTTGATATTTAATGGTATATTGTTGTTGTCAATGGTACGATTGCTGCTATTTGCAGTTGTGTTGTTGTTGCTTATGTATGAAGGATTATAGTTTTCTATGTTGTTGTTTATTTGTAGTGGTGTATTGTTGCTAATGTTGTTGTTGATGGATATATTGTTGTTGTCGGATACATTGTCGTTGTTGTTATAATACGTGTGCTTCATACATAGGATTCTAAGAACACGGTTTTGTGTTTGTTGTAATATTTTACAATGGGAAGAGTTGCCCCAAGCAGATATACCGTGCCTTATATACGATTCAGCTAATGCAAAGTAGGCTTGTCGTAGTACAAAGTATGGTGCCGAGTAGCTTAGGTGGTATAAAGAAAAAGCAGCTTTACGTAGTTTCTTTTGAAGTTCAGTGATGTGTACTTTCCATTTAAAGGTATCATCTATATGTACCCCTAAATACTCGTATCGGTTCACTAGTTCAATCGCATTGCTGCATTTATCGTTTATGTGGTTAGTTTTGTTGTGTATGCATTCGACGTCATGATATTTTAGTTTAATTTGAGATTTTTTCATATTTGGTTGTCTAATATGCATAATTTTGGTTTTTGAGGCGTTTATAACTAATCCATTATCATGACACCATTTACAAACTACATCAAGTTTTTCTTGCATCGATTTGGCCGCATTTTCAATGTTTTTGTTTGTAACAATAATTGCCGTATCGTCAGCATAGGCGTAAGTGTAGCAATTTGTAAGTGTATTAAGCATATCATTTGCGTAAATGAGATAAAGCAGTGGGCCGAGTTTAGATCCTTGTGGAACTCCTTGATTTGTTTCGATTTCTTCACTAATTTTGTTATTGATTTTGACTCTATACGTTCTGAGATTAAGATAGTCACTAAACCATGACAGTATATGTCCTGTTATACCATTCCTTTCAAGGATTTTCAAAAGTTTTGAATGAGACAGGGTGTCAAAGGCCTTACTGAAGTCTATGAATAAGACTAGACAGTGTTCTACCTTACTAATGGCAGTGTTTATGGTATTAGCAAATCTACCAAGTAGTTGGTTTATATTTTTATCTTTTTGAAATCCATATTGATTTTTGTTTATTATGTTGTATTTGTTTAAAAAAATATTCAGTCTTTTGACTATAATTTCTTCTAACACCTTTTCTATGACCGGTAGTATGGAAATAGGTCTGTAGTTATTTACGTTATTTTTAACTCCGCTTTTATAAATCGGTCTTATAATAGATGTTTTTAAAAGTTTAGGAATGATTGCCGAGGATATACTTTGATTTATCAGAGATGTTATTATTGGCGCAAATATTGTTGCATTATTTCTAATATCTTTGGGTCTAATGCCATCATAACCAGCACTTTTTCTAACGTTTAGTTCAAGGCATATCCATAAGGTATATGCATCGCGGCAACAAACACAACAATAAAAAACACATGTATTTTGTTTTTGTATATATGCCAGCATATGTCAAACAATTTTTTTTATTTTCTTCTTAAATTTGATTAACTTTTAAAAAACTTTAAAGCGAAAACTTTTTATTCACGATTTTGTATTTTTTTAAATGTTTTAAACCAACTGAAATTGCGAATTATTTGTTGTATAATTAAATTAAAAAAATTAAGTTTGACAACTGCAGGCATGACTTTTAAAAAAGTTGGCAACGCTCAAAGCGAATTCATACAGGTGAAATTATCAGCACATGATGATGGGGAAACACAATGTCTAAATTTGTTGAATTCTCCTTTAATCTATTTATTAATGAAGGAATGGAAAATTAGATTTTGGATTCCGAATTAAACATTTAACTTAATTGTGCTTTTTATGATAATAAATTTACCAAATTTATGTATATTTGTTGTTCTTGCACCATTTATAATGTGCTTCACAAGCACATATCCTTTTTTTAATAAAATTTTATTGAATTAAACATATAAAAACAACTTTTCCATCCTTGTTATACAATCTGGCCTTGAAAGAAAAAATCCCCTAAAAATTTGCTTTGTTGTATCAATTCGCCGTTGCATATACCTGTATGAATATGCCTTGGTAACGCTTATAAAATGTATATAAAAAAAAACAGTCAGCTGATTGGATACGAGTACCTTATGGATATGCCTTGGTTTAGTTTAGTTAATATATTAAAAATTTCTTCTTCTGTTGTATGTTCTATATACATGGAATTTGGTAACGATGTCACACGATTCATATTACTAGTATGTATATCACAAGTGTGTATTATTTTTATCACGTTTTGATTAAAGTTTAACGTAAAGTTTTGTAAAATGTTTTCAAAGTTTTGGTTAGTAAAATTTTTTAAAATTTGTTCATTAATGATTTTAACAGTTTTACCTTTTATCTCATTTATGAGTTGCCAAGTAACACGCGGATTATTGCGATTTTCTACAAATTTTTGACGGTAATAATTATTTTTTGCATATAAAATTGTTTTATTTAATTTATTTCTATATTGTTTATATTCAATTTCATAAATTTGGTTTCTTTTATTATTTTTCCATTTTTTAAAAAGTTTATCCCGGTATTCGCAACATTGCACTAAATTTTCACTGATCCACGGATTTGTAGATCGTTTTTTATTTGTTTTTTTAATCACTTTAGATTGTTCATAGATTTCATTAAACTTTTTGCTTATGTTGTTGTAGAAATTATTTATATTGTTTTGATTTATTAAATTATTCCAGTTGGTTTCATTTATAAGTTTATTTACTTTAAACGTACTTGTATATGTCTCTTCACTTAAACGGTTTAGCGATCTCTGATGGTTTATTTGATCGTGTGTTACAACATGTTCGATATAACATAATATAGAAAAATGATCTGATATTGTTGTTTTAATTACGGCGGCATTAGCAATAGCTTGAGTTTGTGTGTTTTTAACGAGACAATGATCAATGCATGTTTGTGTGTTGTTTTTAACATCGATTCTCGTTGGTTCGTTTATCACTATTTGCAATCCGTTGGACTGACACATATCAATATAGTTGGTTACCGTATTATTGTCACACAAAATATCAATATTTATATCACCCACGATAACAACATCTTGTTTAATACGAATTTGTTTGATCACTTGTTCTAATTCTGTAATAAACCTGTTTTTGTTTAATTTGGGTTGGCGATATATTGCAAGGAGGGAAAGGGGTTGTTTGTTTATTTCAATTTCTAATTGTATAAGTTCAAAGAAGACAGTGTTTATGTTTATTTGCGTGCAGTTTATGTTTTCTTTTGTATACACCACAATACCCCCACCTTTTCCTTTAACCCTGTTTAAAAATGTAGAGTTAAAACCATATATGTTATAAAAAGAGATTTCTTCATCTGTAATATTTGCTTCGACGAGAACTATTATTTGTATTTTTTCTATTATATTATTTATTGTTGTTAAAAAAGTTTGAAAATTTTTTCTGAGTGAACGAATGTTCATGTAAATTAGCGAGAAGGGATAACTTAAATGTTTGTTTTCAATTTGACTAAAATGATCATAATTAACTGTTTTTGTTGTATTCATTTTAGTTTTTTTTTTTTTTTTTTTTTTTTTTTTTTTTTTGTATTTTTTTTTTTAATTCATTATTTATCAACTCAATATCGGTTGCGCTGTGTATCATTATTTTGGTAGAATTATCCGATTTTCTTACGCATACTGTTCCATTTTGGATCCACACATGTTTCCAGTTACACTCTTTAGCCTTGGTTTTGGCAAACCATAGCAGACGGCGATTGTATGCAGTTAGTTGATCATTTATGTATATAAATTTATTACTCGTAATATCGCTAGCTTGATTTAATAAATTTGCTTCGATTCTATGACGTTTAATTTTGCTCAGGAGCTCTCTTTTTTTGTTAAGGGTTGTGAATTCAACGATTGTAAATTCAGTAGTTCCTTTATTACCAGTTTTTTGAAATCGGTACGAGTTATTGATATCAAACTTACTAATTTCCACATCTACAGAATCAGCAATTGATTTTATTATTTCATTTGCACTTAAATTTGAATTTGTTACATTTTTAATTTCGATGTTGTTTTTTAATAGCAATTGATCAATTTTGTTGACTGACATATCTAATTGGTTAATTCTTTGGTCTTGTTTTTTATCGTGTTCATACAAATCACTAACTTGTGTAGCTAAAGTGGTTATAGATGAAGCCATTGCTTTTATTGCATCTTTTAGCTCCACTATAACGTTCGTATTTTTTTCATTATTAACATTGACCGTATTGTTTAAAAGTTCAATTGATATTTTGAGTTCTTTTAACTCCGATTGCACCGATAAAAGATTTGAGTTAATTGAATTTTCAGAAAGAGAATCTTTAAATTTTTTACTCGAACAATTACTTTCATTATCATCATCATCCTGCCTCTGCTTTTTTTGCTGGGATATAAAATCAAACACACTTGGTGTACCGTTTGCATTTGTTTCAAACAAGCCAATTCCCTTACACTTGTGACTTGTTGAACGAGTTTTTGTTCACAAAAATTGTAGAGAAGGATATTGGCAGCATTTGGATTCAACAGAACAGCGCTACGTGCCACACAGCCGAAGCTACAATATTTTTTATAGCATTTTCCAAAAAAAGTTATTTGGCGGACCCTTTATAAGAAAAAACACACTTTTGTACCAGAAAAAAGTAGGCGTTTTTATGAGATTTTAAATTTTAAAAATGCTTTTTAGACGTCGGCATTAAAATAGACTTGTTATGGTAATTTCTACTAATGCATTCAACTTAGATATTGTCCTATAGAGTCCTTTATTCTACCAAATTTTTGTCTATTAAGATATAAATAAAAAAAAAAGTTCCCGTATCATCATCATCAAGCTTTTATGAGTTTTTTAATTTTGTTGATTGTAGATAATGTGAGAAATGGGTATTAAAGTAGGCGTGTGAAATTAATTTCTGCTACTGAACTCAACTTAAAGTAGATGTTGAAATAAAGAGTCCTTTATTCACTCAAAATATGTGGCGATATAAAAATTATTTAAATTTTTTATTTTGAATTTAAGGAAAATCCTTGTAAAAGTGGGTGTGTCACCTTTGTTTTCTGTTATTTCAATAATATTGACGAAGACGCGATTTGCAAAATTTTGGTATCGCACATTTAATTTTGTAGGTTTTATAGCGTTTAAACTTTTAAAATAGACCTAAAGACACTTACAGGGCACTCGCGGTAACGTGAACACCGCCTTACGTGAACAAGCTTTTGTTTACGTTGACTACTGTGTAACATGAAAAAACTTAGAAAGCTCAGAAAATTTTTTTACTGCAAATGTTTTCTAAGCATGTAGACATTACTGAAATATGTTAATTTCAATTTTTAAAATTTAGGGAATCCCCTAAGTGTATCCTCTTAAACTTTTTTTGTATGTTTGCGAAGCCGTGAATCAGTCAGTGTTTTTATCAGTTTGCAAAAAGCAATCTCGTGATCTTGTAATGAATCATAAATAATAATTTTAGTTTTATATTTTAATAATATAAATAATAAAATAATTTCACGTTCAAGCGTGTAAAACACAGGTTGTTATTGAAAAAAAATTTTATTTCTATTAAGAAACTCGACAATCGTTAATGTGAACAATTTCGCTACCATGAACTGCTTTGGTTTTAATTAATTCACGTTAGCGCGATTGCACTGTATTTGATTTCTACTACAATAAAATTTTGTGTTTCTTTTGTACTTTGATGTATTGATTTAAAAGGAAATATTTTTAATATTTTCAATTTTGAAAACAATTTGTTAACAAACTACATTTGTAAGTTTTGGAGATTAATCTTATATTTAAACAAGTAAAAGCGCTATATTCGGCCGTGCCGAATCTTATATACCCTTCACATCGTGTAGTCATGCAATAACAGTAGTTTGTATCACCATCCCATATGAAATACGTACATACATATAAAAAACATACATATATAAAAACATCACATTGTAAAATTATAAATTTACGTATGTATGTTAAAAAAAAATTTAAAAAAAAATTTAAAAAAAAAACTTTAAAAAAAATAAAAAAAAAATTTTTTTAAAAATAATTAAAATATATATAATAAATATAAAGCCAAAAAAAATATATTTAAAAAAAAATTAAAAACAAAATAATAATAAAAATATAAATAATATATTAAATATAAAATAAAAAAAAAATTAAAAAAAAAAATATAAAAAAAATAAAAAAATTTTTTTTGCCTCAGCTGGGATTTGATGCCACGTTTTCTCTAACCAGTATACACGTTTGTATGTATGTATGTTGTTGTTGTAATGTTGTTTTTGTGAAAAAAAATCGAGGTGGTCGTGGGTTTTTGCTCATATCTCAGTTGTTTATGTACCGATGTTTCTGATTTTCAATACCGATCTACTCCCGAATATTTCTAATATTTTAATACCTCACCTGAGTCCAAGCGATGTCGGGGGGCTTCAAAAAGTTGATTTCAACATACACACGGACAGACGGTCATACGGACAGACTGACAGGGCTTAATCGACTCCCCTATTCATAAGCTTTCAGAAAATATATACTTTATGGGGTCGGAAATCAAAATTGTAGAAATTTCACACGGAATGACAAACCTATATAAGTATATCCTTTTTCACTGTGTGAAGGGTATAAAAATGGTAAGAGACGCTTCAAAAAAATATACTTTTCATTTTGAAAGGTGGTACATCATAAATCGCCAGTCAACAAAACGAAATTTCCTTACAAATTAGTTGTACAAGTTATATATATTTACTAGCTGACCCGGTCCGTGTTGCTGGCCCTAAGCAAACATTAGTATTGTATGTATTACCACACGATTTAAGTTGAGCTTTTAATGAAATTTTCGGCCTTCAAATAAAAATCCATGGAATACCTATCATAAAGTTTTTTTACAGAATAATTTACATATGGTGCAGGTATGAACTCAATCTAAAAAGAAATGCATGTATTTAAGGCAAATTGGATATTATATTTATTTATTACTTCATCTTAAGTCCAGTGGAGAGACAATCTTTTTTGTTATTTTATTGGTGTAAAAACGTATAAATATTTGGCGTGCCAACTCGAGAGCAAGCCACATACAACTGGCCGTGTGAAAAACATGAATTTTCCAAAATTAAGCCAGCAATAGTCAATGATCGGCTTTGTGCTTTGTTGATGGTAATAGCAAAGGCAAGACGCAAAGTGAATTGGAGCCGCTTGAATTGGAATGGTAAATCGTTGGAAATGATCGCAATTCGTGGAGCAAGTACGTCTTCGCCTTTGAATTTGCCAACGATGATTGTTGCCTCGATTAAATTTGGTGAAAAGTTTTTGATGGTCAATGTGGTTCCATTGCAAAACTTCGGTGCGTTTAAGTTATTAATAAGAAGTACCGGTGATCCAACATTTAATGTTAGTACATGCGGTAGCATTCCGGGTGGTTGCAATGAATTCAAAAATTCAGTGGGATAATTGACAGATTGTTTTCCATCCATTACTGTGTCGATCGATTTGTATTTGATTAATTTGCCGGGCAGTTTCAATTGAATTTGCTGATTATTAAAGTAAATATTTTTTGTAAATAAACCGAAAATTCGGATTTTTTAATGCAACATTTCGAACGTTTTAAAATTTTAATATCGGATCATTATTAACATAGGTTGTTTGTATATATCTTCGAAACTACATAACCGATTTAAGAGTTTGATATCTCGTTTGGAAAAACATGACAACGGCTTTAAAAAAATAAAAAAAGCAAACAAAATAAATATATGTATATGTCATTGGTGGTGAAATATGAAAATTGCATTTTCCCACGCCCCTCCGCACGCAAACCAAAAATCAGACTTCACAGTGTCACCCGCCTAAATATTCTAAAGATTTCCTGAAAATTTCATCAAAATCGGTCCAGCCGTTTTGGAGCCCATACGTTACATACACACATACATCCTTTTTTATATATATAGATAAATAGCAATTTTCAATATTGTATATTCTATATACATACTTGTTTGAATACATACATATTTATTTCTTAAACCAATAGTACAATAAGCTGACGATACGTTTGATTTTGAATTAAAAATAAAACAAGTACTTTTTTTACTCCCCATTTTTATTTGCAGACTTACATTGTAAATACATTTAATAATCAGTTTTCCATTAACAGCCATAAATAGAAAATAAATAAAATGTAGTTCAATAAACTGAAACAAAAAACAAAACAAAAAGTGTAAAAAAATAAAATGAATAATTTATTTCATATGAATTCAATTATGATTTAAAAAGTAGTACACTTTTTAAATCGTGTTACAGATTTATTTACATGTTTTTGTTTTGTTGCAAAATCTTATGAAGGTTTTTTTATTTTTTATTTTTATTTTTCATATCAGCATTTATTTATTTCATTTTATGTTTAAGAAAACCTAAAGCGGTACGACCATATTCACAAATAATATTTAAATTTATCAAAGATTTATTTTACAAAATTTTCATATAAAATAATATTTACACTTTATTACGAATATAAGGTTTAAAGTTTATAAGTCCTTGAAAGAGAAAGTTTTTTTTTGTTTTGTAGTTTTATTGTTTTTTTCTTCTGTTTTAAATTTGGTGTTTATTGGATTTACTTTAAAATTAAGGAATATTTTTCCTGATTCAGCGATTTTGAGGAATGGCATAAAATTTTGTGGAGACCAGCAAAACAGACCGGGTTTATATAGTATATATAACTTTAAAATTCTTTAAGAAACATTTTAAGGCCTTTTAGTATTCAAAATTTACTTGAGACTAAAGTTATATTCACATAAGGCAAATATTTGACCAAATAAAGGTAATCACTATTTTCGAAATATACTTAAATATTTTTAAGTGATCATCCGTACACCAAATATTTTTGGTTGTATTATTTTGAGTATTTCTTGCGTACAACGCAACGTTAAAAACAAATAATAATTACAATTTTTACAATGAATTACAATCAAATTTTACACGTTCAAAGTTGAAAACTTATTCAAAAGCAGCTCTAGGCCGTATGATATTTACTTAAATTTAAGGGGTGTTTTTTTTTCTTGAGAAGGGGAGAACTATATATTAAGTAAAATTAAACTCTGAAAAATTTTCATAACTAAGAAATTGGCTTGAATTTATAGGCAATTTTTAAGTATATATCTTAGCTCGTTTTGGTGTTACACGCAAAAAAAACCATGGTTACAACATGATCACGACGGTCATATTTACAATATTTGGTTGTCGAAAACAAGTAATAGTAATTTTTGTTTAATTTCATCATATATTTTGTCACAATAATCAAGCATTTGTTTGAATTGTATCATTTAATGTTTTCTTTTCGTAAAAATTTCGAAATGGTTGTTGCTTTAAAATAGTATGATTTAAGAAAAATAATGCGACAAAAATAACATTATATTCAAAAACATTGAAAATTACATTAAATAATAGGTGAGACAATAGTATGATTACAAAGCAATCAATCTATGATTTTTTTAATAATAATTTGATTTTAATTTTTTTTTTTGCTAAATAAATTTTTATTATTTTAAAAGTTTGAGATGTCAAAAGAATACACAGAATTTTTTGTAAAAATTGAAGAAACTTGAAAATAAACGAAAAGATTAAAAAAAAAAAATATTGGTACAAAAAAACTAACAGCAAAAGACAATATTTTGCCGTAGAAAATGTTAAACATGGCCAATTTCAATTATAGTCATACATATGATTATTGCTTGATACTTTAATTAAACATAATAATGATAACTGGTAACCATTATATGTTTTAACTACAATCATGCAATTCAATCATAGTATGCTGCTCTTCGATTATGATTACCACAAGCATGTTTTTTTCTTTGCGTGTAGCATAAACCAATAATAAAACCTTAAAAACGAAACCTATACTAAGAAACTAAACAAATTGGCCTTTGCAACGGTATATAACATATCTAATTAAAACTCCATACCCTCGATAATCTATTACCAACAATATGTTAGCCTTAAGGTGAATTAACCCATTTGTTCGGAACAAAATTTTTTCCGGAGAATAACATTTGTTACTGAGAGTTTTTTGCAGACCGATTCACCCATTTCAGAAAATTTGTTCGAAAAAACAAAGCTGCCATATAATATAAAAATGCAAACAGTTGTACAAAGTGGCAGCACCGCTAGCAAACGATGTATGTAAATAAATACAAACGTAAACTATTTCATTAAAATATATGTGAAGAAAATGTCGGATAGAAGAAAACTAAAATTATTATTTTTAATTGAAGTGCATAAAGTCAATTTGTTTGCAAAAGAAATTTATAAAAAAAATCGAAAAAAAAGAGTCGCAGTTAGAAAAATCTTAAAAGAAAGAAGATCACACGGTTCATTTCACACATTGGTTCCTGATATGCAACTTAATGACGTGGAGTCCTTTATAAATTTTCACCGTATGGTTTTTATACCCATCACACAGTGAAAAAGGGTATATATAGGTTTGTCATTCCGTGTGAAATTTCTACAATTTTCATTTCCCACCCAATAAAGTATATATTTTCTGAAAGGTTATGAATAGGAGAGTCGATTAAGCTCTGTCCGTCTGTCCGTCTGTCCGTCTGTCCGTGTGTATGTTGAAATCAACTTTCTGAAGCCCCCAGACATGGCTTGGACCCGGGTGAGGTACTAAAATATCAGAAATATTCGGGAGTAGATCGGTATTGAAAATCAGAAACATCGGTACATAAACAACTGAGATATGTGCAAAAACCCACGACCACCTCGATTTTTTTTTTACAAAAACAACATTACAACAACAACATACATACATACAAACGTGTATACTGGTTAGAGAAAACGTGGCATAGAATCCCAGCTTAGCGAAACAAATTTTTTTTATATTTTTTTACATTTTTTTTTTATTTTTTTTATTTTTTTTATTTTTGTTTTATTTTTTTTATTTTTTTTTTTATTTTTTATTTAATATATTATTTATATTTTTATTATTTTGTTTTTTAATATTTTTTTATATATTTTTTTTTTAATTTTTTTTTTTTTGTTTTATAATTATTATTTATATTAATTATTTTTTAAAAAAATGTTTTCATTAAATTCCATTTTAATTGTTCATTTTCGGCAAAAACAATTTTTGTATAATAAATGTACTGACACTGTGTGATGTGGCAACCAAATTAAATTTTCATGTAAATATTGAAAAAAAGTGGCATCCCAATTCAGTTTCTTCTGAACAAGAATTAAAATTAAACCAATTCAAGAAAAAACTTTCTGAACAAAATAATCTCTCTCTCTCAAAAGTAAAACGTCAAACTCAATATAAAAAAAATTTGTTCTGAACTAAAATTTTATGGGTGAATCCAGCTTTAGGAATAAAACCATTTTGTTATTAAAAAAAATTTTGAAAAATTAAATTAAACTTTCTAGTTTCTTAGCACAAGGTTCGTTTTTAAGGTTTTTAATAATTGGAAATAGTGCATATAAAAATCTTTGTCTTGAGTGACAAACATTTTTATAGACATGCAACTAAGCGACCATAAAGCTCTTACAGGAAAAGCCCTAAGCTTTCCTTTGAGCGAAATAAAATTGTATTTTGCAAAAAAATATTAAAAGATTTTTTATTTTTTATTTTAAGATTGAAGAAATATCTATCTAAAACATCTGGAACAAATTTTGCTGAGAGCAAAATAGCTAATATGTTACAGGGATGAAAAAAAAACACACCTACTTGGCCAAACTGTCAATGTCTCAGAGAGTTCTTGACTGATCTTGTAAAAAAAAGTATCTAAGCTTCTAACCAATAGAAATAACTTTGGTGCAAATTTCATACCGATCGCAAGATATCGGTTTCAAAAGTTAGTATACTTGAGGCAAAATGACCGTTATATATTTTATACTGCTTTTTATGAAAAGTGGGTGTGTTGCAAGTTATAAAATACATTTCACGTTAGTATGTAATTTATATTCATGACAAATTGAAGATTCAAAGAAAACGAAAATAAAATAACTTATGTTTTCAAAGAAGCCTTTCTATTTTTTTCTTTCATATTCACAATATAAAAATATTAAGACTTTATGCAAATTTGTTTCTTAATAACCAATTGATCTTTGTTAAAAATTGTATTTCCATTAAGAAAAAAAAAACACACACACACATTTAAATAATAATCAAACATAAATATTTGTAAAAAAAAACTGTGACATAAATACATACAATATTTTTTAACGGTTTAGTTTAAATTTATAAAAAGTTAAATAACCTAAATGGGAAAAAAAATGTTGAGACAGTATGTAAAGCATTTATTTACTATAAGGTATTAAGTTCGAAAGAATTCTTCATTTAAAATTGAACTCAAAAATAGCTTAAGCATACATATGCTTATGGACCAAAAAAATGTAAAAGTTTTTTATAGCAAATTAATAAAAAAATAAGTAAGAGTGCTATATTCGGCCGTGCCGAATCTGATAATACCCTTCACCATCATGTGCATAGGTATAATCCCACATCGTAGCTTAACCTATATTTCATGTTATACGCCATTTTTTCCTTATTATTTCCGACGCCATCCTTGATTTTAAATTTTTGCGTATTTAACTGTAATCTACTAGTCAAGCCCTTTAATTTGATACCCATATTGATGGGGTTAAAAAAATTTGATCCGCCCTTTTGTCTTAGACACCATCCTGGATTTTACATGTATTAATAATTTACTGTATTCTACTGGTCATGCCCTTTCATTTGATACCAATATTGAGTAGGTTACATTTAAAAATACCAGATTTGACCCATATAAAAATTTATTACCCGCCATTTTGTAGTGATGGCCAACATTAATTTAAATTTTTTTTATAGTGCTTATATTGCACTCATTTCAAATCCTTTCAGATGATACCAATATTGACTTCTCGGTTTGTAAATCATTAAAAAAAATTTGTGCCTATAACTTTACCGATTAGAGCTCCCATTATCCAAAATTTTTCACGAATATCTCTAGAGACTATTATATCTACAAATAGTAGCAAAGGTACCTATAAATTATTATATGCTTGAGAAATTTTGATTTTGGTGGTAAAAATATGGGAAAAAAAACAAAGGCAGTCGTGTTTTTTTGCTCATATCTCGGATGATTGTGCTGAATTTCAATAGCGATGAATTCCCGGATATTTTTTTCCAAAAGAGGGCAACAGGTAATTAAAAGCAGTTTTTAATTTTTTTGTAAAATTATGATTATTTTGGCAACTGTTAATTTAAGGCTGCCAGATTTTTTTATAAATTGTATGGAAGTTTATGTTCCTGATAAGAGCTTATATTTTTTAAAGAAAGTTTATTTTTTATTGAAAAAAATAAAATCAAAAATTACAAACTCAGTGTCTTTTTTTGAAAACTACGCGCTTTTTTCACAATTTAGATGCTGTTTTAATATTTCAAAGTTGATAACGCTGATTGCAAGTTAAAAAGATACACAATGGAGTGTAGGTGTAAGAAGCTTGTTCTCTATACCTCCCTTCGAAGAATAATTTTGCTAATCTTAAAATCAAAAACTCGCAACATAAATTTCAAGCTTAATAAACTGTACAGCCAAAGCTGTCGCAAAATATTAAAGGATTTTAAAAAGAGAATGTTTTAGAGAGAGAGAGAGAGTCGATAAACGAATGCATTCTTGTAAAAAACTGTTAAATTGCAAACAAATAAATATTTAAAAAGTCGATTTAATTCAATAATTTAGTCAGTAAGCAAATTTTTGTTTTCTGTGTGATAAAAAATGTTTTGGTTGCAAAGGTTAAGTTCATTTTATTTAACTCAATAATAAATGCATGATAATAAATATGTACATTTTAAAAGCGGAAGTAAAAAAATACTTTTTTAAATAATAATTATACGTTTAAAAGCGTTTAAAAATTATTTTTTAATAAAAAACAAATTTTTTTTAGGAAAACTCCGCTTCAGTAAGAACAATGTCTCTTGCGAACACAAATTTTTACTCAGCAGGCTAGAGGCTTTTTCTTTGTGAAAAAAAATTTTACAAAAATTAATCTCTGAGGATACACATTTTAAGTTTTTTAAGTATTTTATCTCATCATTCATACACATTATATGCAAAAATACTTGAAACAGTTTAATCAACATGTTTTTTGTTGTTTTAATTTATTTATTTATTTATTAACAAAAAGCTTTTGTTTTCAAAATATTTTATAAAATATCAAAACACAAAAATAAATTAGCAAAAGGTTAAACAACTTGAACACAATAAACAAAATAGAGATCAGAGCTGGAAAATAATGATTATTTTTTGAATGAAGCTGCGAATCATTTAAGCAATAAATTATTAAATTTTTAAATTCATTCAATTTGCCCAATTAAATTCAATTTATTAAAAAAAAAACAAAAAAAACTTGAATTAAAAATTTTATGTATTCAATCAGCTGTGTCAACGTACATCATATCAAATAATCTTATGATGTCAGTAAACGTTTTTTGATATTGAACATCTTAAAATAACTGTAATTATTAAGCTGCTTTACACAAATTATAAAATTCATTAGATTTGAGTTCAATTTACTTATGGGAAGATTCTAAATTAAAAAATTTAAAGATTATATGTCTGGACGTGAATCAGTTGTTAAACTTAGATGAGATGCATTAAATCATTCGTATAAAACTCTGACAGAGATAAATATTAATGAAATTTGAAAATTTGTTTTTTTTTCTAACAAAAAAATTTAACTTATACAAAATTGTGAGTTTAAACAAAGGGTATATATGTATAGCTTTGTCATTCCGTGTGAAATTTCTACAATTTTCATTTCCGATCCCTTAAAGTATATATTTTCTGAAAGCTTATGAATAGGGGAGTCGATTAAGCTCTGCCAGTCTGTCCGTTTGTCCGTGTGTATGTTGAAATCAACTTTTTGAAGCCCCCCAACATCGCCTGGACCCCGGTGAGGTATTAAAATTTCACAACAACAACATACAACACATACATATATACAAACGTGGTATGCTGGTTAGAGTGAACGTGGCATCGAATCCCAGCTAATTTTACAATGGGATGTTATTATACATATATGTGCATATGTTTTTTATATATATGTACGTATTTCATATGAAATGAATGGTGATACAAGCAATTGTTACTGCATGACTACACGTTGTGAAGGGTATATAAGATTTGGAACGGCCGAATATACTTGCTTTATTTATAAAGTTAAAATTTTTAAAGTTTATGAGCCGTATTCATAAAAAATATTTTAGGTTTGGTGAAGGCTTATTTGACAAATTTATCTACAATATCTGTCAAATAAGCCTTTAATAAACCTAAAATATTTTTTATGAATACGGCCCTATATTTATATTTCTTATAACGACATTATATTGTTCCTTTTTAACGTACACAAAAATGAATGAGTTGTGATAATAAATTTGAATTAATACGAAAATTAATTTAAATTATTACTTTACAAAAATATATAAAATATAACTTGTTATTTGGCAACTTTGCTTTTATTTTCGACGCAAACTGTTCGGCAAATTCTCTAACATGACGAGCAAAAATTCACTTGCATGTATAAATGACAGAAAAAAGTCTAAATTGACATCAGTGGTAAGTAACTGGTTATCTTTTATTCATTTTTTGCCTTGCTCTAAGTAAATGCATTTATATATATGTACATCTTACATACATACATATGTAACAATTTATTATCATTTACTTATCCACATGTGTCGTCTCACCTGTTCTAGTTTATGAGTATGTCAACAATATGCTCCGTTTTTATTTTGCTACGAAACCATAAAATTCTTTACTACACTTTTTTTAGCCGAAATCGTTAACGATGGTTGACTTCCTACATAACTTATTATTTGCTAACATCCCTGCAGATAAAATGACTAGTATGTGGTGAGAAATATACTAGTAGCTTTTAACTTGCCTAAATTCTCAAACACATTTTTCAATAAACTGTTGTCAATGGTTAATAACTGCTCGATAATGAACTAATGAGCTTTTGAACGTCTATTCACTCTCAATTCCATAAAACCCAATAAAAAAATAGTCTAAATAGTGCAAAATCGCACGATCTTGGTAGCCAATTCGCTTGTCCTCTACGAGAAATAATGAGATTTTCGAAGTGTTCTTTTCAAGGATCCATTGTTTCTCAAGTGGCACGTCTACGCTACGTCTAAATCATCCATTTTTTCGCCACAAAAAGCATCGGATCATCTTCCTGTAGCGATTTCCATTGACCATTGATACTTTATATATGCACAATACTACTAAAAAAAACATTGTTTTGATATATAATTAAGATAATTTTTTCTGCTATAGTTATGGCCAATACTGTATGCACATTTGTTTATTTGAAAAAAAAACCTTAAATAATCGATTGATACCTCAATATTTTGTTCGTAGAGCAAGAAGAAAAGCACTTGGTAAAGTGTCAAGTGAACTATGCAAGTACTTACAATGTGTACATACATACATATGTATATCTAACATTAATACATATTGATTCTTTTTCATAGACACAGCGTTGCCAGAAGCTCCTTATCATCATTTTGCCATAAAAATAAATCATATTTTGAAGAAAAAAAACATCACGTTTTTTTATTCAAAAATTATATTTAAAAGACAAAAAGAGTAATATCAATTAAGTTTATATATATGTATGTATAAAATAAAAATTATTATTGCATATGTATGTAAGTAGGCACATACTTACATATAAATATACTTAATTTGACGCTTAAATAAATTTATTCTACGCCATTTTGTATTGGCGGCCATTATGAATTTAAAAATCTTTAATAGTGTATTATATTTTACTAGTCATGCCTTTTCTTTTGATATCAATATGACTCCTCTATGTTTTCCACAAGCTGAACAAATTCGTTTTGTAAATTTTATTTTTGTGACCTTTCTTTGACCTTATATAATCAAACTATAAATTTATTTAAAAAACAAATATCAAGACACTAAACCAACAAAAAAACAAATATATAATAAAAAACTCGTATCCTGATGATGCTGCACAAAGAGGTAGCGAAATATCGATCAAATAATATAAAATAAAACAAAAAGATTTTTTATTATCGAAAAGACCTTAAGCTTAAAAAACTATTATATTTTATTTTTGTGCTTATATCTTAGTTAGTTTCTAATCGATTTATGGCGTCTTTAGCTTGTTAAAAAATTAGTAACTTGATATATTTAAAACATATATATATTTGTTCGAATAATTTTTGCTTATCACTTTGCCGATTAGTGCAGAAAAAATGTTGATTTTTATGGCAAAAAAAAACAGAGGCAGTGGTGTTTATTTGCCCATATTTCAGAATGTTATCGGGCGAATGTGCTAGATTTATATAGTGATTCATTCCGGAACATTTACAAAAGACTGATACCACATACAGATCTGTGGTACATGCAGTGATGTTAACTTTTTTATTTCGATTTCCGTACTGCCCTAAAAAAATTACCATTTTTAAGGTAAAATTACCGTACACAAAGCCTTGTACAAAAATAATATTGTTAAACGAGTTTATATTCGTAATTCAATATATATATTTAAAAAACAGCAAAACCTAAAAAAATTAATTAGTAATTATAAAATAAATTAAAATTTGTACTTTCAGTAAAATCACTGTTTACATTTTTGTAATATTAAAACTTAATGTTATACATTTGGATTGGTTTGTTTTGCTTGCGATTGTCTAATTTAAAGCTTAATTTGATTGCATTAATTGTTTGTGATCATATGCATTTTGATCAAAATATAGAAAATGTTTGTTATTGGATTTAATATTTAAACCGTCGCTAGAATTAAGAAATGTTTTTGCGTGTAGAATCCCTTCAAGTGAAGTGTATCAGTATTTAACCTGTTTCTTATTTTGGTTTTGTGAAGATATATTATTGAAAAACTTCGTTCCACAGTACCCGAACTATGTGGCAATGAAAATGAATAAACCAAAAACCAAACAGGAAACATTATGGAATCGTCACCTTTCTTTATATTGAAGGCGTTTTTGTAAAACTGAAGAATGTCAGTTTTATCAACATCTTTAATGAATTCGCCTTGCATTTATGGCAAAAACGTAAAGAATTTAAATTCAATAATTTGCATAGTTGTAATGAAATGTAATGTAATGATATGTTTTTATGAGAAATATGTATGTTATGTACAGAATCATTGGAAAAAAACTTTTGGGGTCTAACACTTAAAAATAAAAACTTTTTAAAATTACCATACAAATATCAAAATTACCTACCTACCGTTTGAGACTCTTAAATACCGTACAACTTACATGGGCTGACTGGAAATACTTAATCGATGCTCGTCTGGTCATAAGCTTTAAGAAAATAATTACTTTATGGAGTATGGAAATGAATATTGTAGAAATTACAAACGGAATTACAATGCTCTATATACCCAAAGGTGAAGGGTATAAAATGTATCAGCTAAGTTTAAAAAGAAATTTTTGATTAATAAGAAAAATTACCTAAATTTGTATATACATTTGTACATACATATATCTAATTTCTAAAACTCCTAAAATAAAAATCTAAATTTATTATTAAGTGTTTAAGAGGATATGAGTATACCTGTATCTGTATTAGAACCTAACATTTTCCTTAAATATTAAAAAAAATTACACATGTGAAATTTCTTATACTGAAAATGTATGCAATATTTATGTTTAAGTTAAAAACGTAAGCGAAACTATCGATACCAGCAGAATTAATCTATAATTTAAACATGTTTTATATTAAATATATTATTTTAAGAGTCCTGAAGATGCCAGCCGTTGATTGGCGAAATATTGACCAAATTGATAAAAACTTGCAGTTCATCAACAGGTCAAAAAAACATATATGTACATATATCAATTTAAAAACGAAATGAACTACGAAATTAAAACTTAATTAGCTACAAATTTTTTTAAAAATTCTTAGTAAGTAGAATTTGTTTGATTCTATGATTGTTTTGATAATCAAATTTCGCAAATGCATTAAATTTAATACTACTTAGTTAAAACATGTTAAAACAATAATGCCAAAAACTACGTTTTAAAATATTTTTGCTTTTTAAGCTGGTAGCGCGTTCAAATAACCACCTACTTTTTCTGCTGCACACATACTCATTTAATTCCCAAGCTGAAGTTGATAACAAAAATCGAACGCCATAAATTAATGGAAATGCCCTATGACTATTTAATTCCGTTTGTGCCAAGTACAAAATGGTGTAATGTAAAAAAAAATCATACATACGACAAGTAATAATCGTACAATAATACAATTTTTTCCTTTTCTTTTTTAATAAAATCTCATTCTCTGGGGTAATTGTGAATGTGCGAGAGTGGGGAATTTAAAAAGAGTTGAATGTGTGATAATAACATACATAAATAGAACAAGCATCACACACAATGGACTGTAAAGAATTTAGGAAATATTTACAGTGATAAGAAATGGCGCTATATACATACATACAAATCTATATGTACATACATACATAGTATTAAAATCGCATTTAAATGCTTGTAATTTATGATTCTCATACGTTAGATTTTCCTTCTATTTTACAAAATGTGTATGTGTAATAAATGTATGTAATATTAAAATTAAACGTGACTTTTTTGTTTGTTTTGTTTTTCGGTTAACAATTGACGTAGTCAGACAATGTACAAAAATAAAGTACAATAAACAATAACCAAAAATACAAAATAGCAGGCGTAAACAAAACAGGGGGGGTTATATAAAAAAGTCAAGCAAAATAATAAACATTTCAATTGCAACAAATAGGAATAAACACGTCAAATAGTAAATTAAATAAGAGATACATATTTCTATTAACATTATTATAAAGAGAATATTATTATGTAATTAGGTAGGCAGTGTTGCTATTTTTGTAAAGAATGAAAAAAAAAACGTCAAGTGTTTAGTGAAAACTGGTAAAATCTCTTTAAAAAAAGGGGTAAAATGCGCAAAAATTCAATGTAATAAAAAATATTAAACTTTTATATTAATGGTATTTTTTAGAAATTCATTTTATTTAGGAGTAAACAAAACAAATTAAAACAAGAGCGCTATATTCGGCCGTGCCGAATCCTATATGCCCTTCACAACGTTTAGTCATGCAATAACAGAAGTTTGTATCAGCATTCATCCCATATGAAATACGTACATACATATAAAAAACATACATATATAAAAACATCCCATTGTAAAATTATAAATTTACATACATATGTATGTTAAAAAAAATAATAAAAAAAAAAATTTTTAAAAAAAATTTTTTAAATATATGTATATAATAAATATAAAACAAACAAAAAATGTAAAAAAAATATAAAAAAAAATTAAAAAAAAAATAATAATATCTAAAAAAAATAATATATTAAATAAAAAATAAAAAAATATAAAAAAAAAAAAAAAATACAAAAAAATAAAAAAAAAATTTTTTTGGCTCAGCTGGGATTTGATGCCACGTTTACTCTAACCAGTATACACGTTTGTATGTATGTATGTATGTTGTTGTTGTAATGTTGTTTTTGTGAAAAAAAAAATCGAGGTGGTTGTGGGTTTTTGCTCATATCTCAGTTGTTTATATACCGATGTTTCTGATTTTCAATACCGGTCTACTCCCGAATATTTCTGATATTTTAATATCTCACCCGGGTCCAAGCGATGTCGGGGGGCTTCAAAAAGTTGATATCAACATACACACAGACGGACAGACGGACAGACTGACAGAGCTTAATCGACTCCCCTATTCATAAGCTTTCAGAATATATATACTTTATGGGGTCGGAAATGAAAATTGTAGAAATTTTACACGGAATGACAAACTTATATATACCCTTTTTCACTGTGTGAAGGGTATAAAAAAATCATTAAATCAGAACAATGATAACGTTTTATAAACAAACAATTTAATGTTCAAACATATCTGTTTCATAATCGTCATCTGCGGGCCAAAAACGGTGATAAAGAAATACTCAGCTCTTTTAAAACAAACTTTTTCTAGTTTTATATGAAGCAATGAATTGGCTAATATTCGCAACAGATAGACTTGCTTAAAAACAAATATTGGGCTTATTAAACTTGAACTTGTAAAAAATAACACAAACAAGTATAACCCAATTCAATTCTCGAAATCGACTTATCGCCTAATTTTTATTGCAATTAATTAATAGTTGTGGTCGTCGTATCGCCATCCTGATGAAACCACATCTTGACCGGATCAATGTCAATAATTTCTCAAGGGTGGCAATGATCTTCATAGCCAAAGCGAACTCCTCCAAGCGTTAATTTACCCATAATGATTTGCCAGTTTATACTTTTAATAAATATAAAGAGTACGACAGTTCGTTTCACAGTTAAACTTTTTAAAAGAATTCTCAAAATAAAAAAAAAAAACATTTTAAAATATGAAAGTGAAGCTGACTATTCGCTTTTGGGTGCTGGCAGTAAATTCAAAAACTACTTAAAAAACACAACAGTTAAGGAAAAAAATAATATAAATAAAAAAACTTTAATCAGAAAGTTTTAACAAAAAGCACCAATAGCGCCACAAAAAATGGACACAAATTTCGCTAAATACCCTTTACAAAAGAAGGAATTCGAAAAAAAAAAAAATAAAAAAAAGTAACGAGACAAAAAAGTCATAAAACACCCGAAAGGCGTTAAAATGACACACTGTAAGTAGGTATCTATCTATCTATCTATCTATATATATAAAAGTGAAACTCTGTATCAGTTTTAGCTACTTGCACTTGACCGATTTTTCTGAAACTTTGTTCACATATCGAGCTGTCATGACTAAATAATTTCGTGATAAGAAAAGTGGGCGGAGCCACGCCCCTAAAAAAGTTTTAATTTTGAGGCACTTGCACTGGACCGATTTTTCTGAAACTGTGCACACATATTAAGCTGTCGTGACTTTATAATTTTAAGACTAAAAAAGTGGGCGGAGCCACGCCCATAAAAAAAGGCTATAATTTTGAGGTATTTGCACCAGACTGATTTTTTTGAAACTTTGCACACATATTGAGCTGTCATGACTAAATAATTTCGTGATTAGAAAAGTGGGCAGTGCCACGCCCATAAAAAAAAGGTATCATTTTGAAGTACTTGCACTTGACCGATTATTCTGAAACTTTGCACACATATTGAGCTGTTATGACTTTACAATTTCGTGACTAGAAAAGTGGGCAATGCCACGCCCATAAAAAATAAAATTGTTAGGTTTTTTCACTTGATATTCAATTAAAATTCAGAATGCATTTCGATTCATTAAGGGGCGTAGCAACGCGCGCCGGGTTTGGCTAGTTTAGTATAAAAATTGAAAAATTAACAAAATCCTGTACGTAATACATATAGAATATAAGATAATTTTTTATTGTTAAATCATGTCATTTTTTATTTAATTGGTGAATTCACAAGTCCTAAGTTCGTATTGCCATAATGTTAAATTTTAAATTAAAACCTTCTCAAAATTATGACAATACGACACTTAGTACACCTTGTGAATTTACTAAATATGGTCTTAATATACATAAATAAGTACAGGGTGCACCAAAACTTACTATGCGATTTAAAAATTTAATAACTTTTTCGTTTATATACATAAATAACACCTAGAGAATAGAATTGCATTATTCGGCCTCTATAGCAATGATTTTTTGCTTAGTTCATTGTCACCACCAATTAACCTCCATAAGAGATTTACCTCGAATCGGTAAAACACGTTTAATTCGCACTACCTGTGAAGCAAAGTATTAACGAAACTACAGATATATCTACCAGAAGGCGTTCTACTCTGTTAGGTACGTCAGTACGGCACATTTAAAAAATAAGATTTACTGTAATTCCCATAAAAGATGCAATTGTTGCATGAATTAAAACCCACAGCTCATCGGCAATAAATAATTTAAATCTCAACCAGAGATTTATGACAATTGAATTAAAATATTCGTAAATTGAAAAAAAAGAAAAGTAATTTAATTTTTAACCGCTAATATTTATAAACAATTTTCATATCTATATATATAAAAGTGAAACTCTGTGTGTGTGTGTGTGTGTGTGTGTGTTAGCTATAGACTCTGAAACTGTAAAACCGATCGGGCTCAAACTTTGGTAAGTTGTTGTACACATACCGGGGAGTGTTTATGGATGAAAAAAGTGGGCGGAGCCACGCCCATAAAAAATTAATTATCAGTTTTAGCTACTTGCACTTGACCGATTTTTCTGAAACTTTGTACACATATCGAGCTGTCATGACTAAATAATTTCGTGATAAGAAAAGTGGGCGGGGCCACGCCCCTAAAAAAGTTTTAATTTTGAGGCTTTTGCACTGGACCGATTTTTCTGAAACTGTGCACACATATTAAGCTGTCGTGACTTTATAATTTTAAGACTAAAAAAGTGGGCGGGGCCACGCCCATAAAAAATTAATTATCAGTTTTTGCTACTTGCACTGGACCGAACTTTCTGAAACTTTGCAAACATACTGAGCTGTCATGACTTTACACTTTCGTCATTAGAAAAGTGGGCAGTGCCACGCCCATTAAAAAAAGGTATCATTTTGAAGTACTTGCACTGGACCGATTTTTCTGAAACTTTGCACACATATTGAGTTATCATGACTATACAGTTTCGTAATTAGAAAAGTGGGCAGTGCCTCGCTCATAAAGAAAAAGTTATAGTTTTTAGCTTTGCACTTGATATTTGATTAAAATTTGGGAATGCGATTAAAATTCATGAAGGGGCGTAGCAACGCGCGCCGGGTTTGGCTAGTCTATATATATAAAAGTGAAACTCTGTGTGTGTGTGTGTGTGTGTGTTAGCTATAGACTCCGAAGCTGTAAAACCGATCGGACTCAAACTTTGGCAAGTTGTTGTACACATACCAGGGAGTGTTTATGGGTGGAAAAAAGTGGGCGGTGCCACGCCCATAAAAAAGTTTTAATTTTGAGGTACTTGCACTGGACCGATTTTTCTGAAACTTTGCACACATATTGAGCTGTCATGACTTTATAATTTCGTGGTATAACAAGTGGGCGGGGCCACGCCCATAAAAAATTAGTTATCAGTTTTAGCTACTTGCACTGGACCGAATTTTCTGAAACTTTGCAGACATACTGAGCTGTCATGACTTTACACTTTCGTCATTAAAAAAGTGGGCAGTGCCACGCCCATTAAGAAAAAATGTATCATTTTGAGGTACTTGCACTGGACCGATTTTTCTGAAACTTTGCACACATATTGAGTTGTCATAACTATACAGTTTCGCATTTAGAAAAGTGGGCAGTGCTCAAATATAACGATTTCCTAAATTTAAAAAATGTTTTTAAATATGGGGGTAAAAAAAATATTTAATTTTGATGTAGACAAAAATTTAAGCAAGCAGTAAATGGTCTAATATTTTTTAATTATTTTTTACGCGGTTCAACGTTTTTTTAGATCGCATGATCGTTCATTTCTTTTTAGATAACTTTTTTATGGTTTTTATCTTTAAACATTTAATCGTTTAGTATTTATTAGCTTTTGTTAGCTGTGACCATTTCCTATCCTACTGAACATATGGCATCCGCTCCAGGAGAATTGCTCATCTTTTGAGGCCATGAATTTGTAAGCTCTATTTAAGTTTGGAGTTAATGCCTCTAATTCATTGTTTTCAACATTTTTTGTCGGGTCTAGGCGATCTTTGTTTGCCTTGTCAAGATTACCACTTTTGATCCATAACCATTCGGTAGGCAATCAGAGTGTTTCAGTAGAATTTTTTTTAATTAAAGAAGTAAAGCAAAACTTCTGGCAAAAAAGCTTTTAAACTGTATTGTCTAAATAACGTGAAAATAAATGGCAGCATTTTTTTATTTGTAAACAATTTTCGAGAGGTTTGTAAATTTACAGATTTACTAAAAATCTTTCTGAAATAGTTAAATAGATGTTTATATTTAAAAAAAATGTTTCATTTTAATAGTTTTTTTATTTTTATAAAAAATTTTGAAGCATATTGCATTTGTTGTACATATTTACATCAGATTACTTGTAATAAGACCATAGTTTCTAAGCAAGATAATTTAAGCTGAAATTATTTGATTATATTTTATCAAAAAGCAGCGACCTTGTGCGTTAAAAAATATTACCGGCTTTTAGCAGTGTTATATTGTTATCTACCTACAGTAAATTTGTTTAAAACAATGATAGCACTAAATGAACTTAAAAATAACTTAAGTAAACAGAAAAAAAACAGCAAAAGTTTTAAAAATAAAATTTAACAAAACGTTTATTGAATATATGTTGACTTACCTTTCTTTAACTTTGTTTGATAATTTCTTCGAGTCAAAATAATTGTGCTCTTGGAAGGGATTTTTTTTATTTAAATTTTGTATGAATATTTCCGAACACAATAAAAAGTTTTATTTGTATGGACATTTACATATGTTTTGAACACTAAAAAAAAATAAAAAAGTAGAAGTATTGTAAATAAATTAAAACAAGTTACTAGTATAAAAATCATTTTCAAAACTTTTTATGAATAGTGTCTATGTAGAGGCATGTTTGTTCTATCATTATTATTTTCTAAAGGCTTAAGTTTCGGAAATTTTTTTATCAAAAATATACGCCCATGTTCTGCATTCCGAGCACTCTTAAATAAATCGAAATTGCTGATACCAAAAATATTTTTGTATTAAATAAAAAAAAAATTTATAATTAATAATTTATTGTTGCTTGTTTAATTTCTTTAATGTTCCTCCTTCTGTTGTGTCCGTATATAAATTTAATTCTTACCAACCTTTAATTACCATTTAAAGAAACATTTGATTTGCTTTTTTTCTATTTTCTACAAGAAATAAGATATTATGTGATATTATTGGTATTATTAATTAATGTGCAAATCGTACTTATTAATTCTATAGTAACGAAATAAATAATTTATAAATTTATTTTCGCCCAAAAAAATGCTTTCCGCAATCGCGGAACGGAATGAGCAATAAGGCTCCGTATCAAGTGATAAAAAGTATCTTCTACGTTAACCCAGGTGTCAAGTTGCCTACATATAAAATTTTATTACAATCTAATTCAGTAGTTTTAAGCCTATTTTAACAAAGGAGATAAACAGAGAAGCAGACAGAAAGTGAATCATGGTATTAATTTCCAAATTTGTTGTATTTTTACTTCACCTATCAAATGACATTTTTTATTCAACATGTTCATATTCTTTTTATGTTCGTAATACATTTTCTTTATGCTTTCAATGTCCATCCTTTGGCTGGAATTATTGAAAACAAGGTTGTATTTTAATTATAAAAATTGGTGTTTTGTATTATAGATCGTTGACTATATACATACGCACTATAAATTAAAAAAAAATATTTCATGCTCAGACAGTTTTTTTAACTTTTAAAAGTATTGATTACAGTATTGCTATGACAATTCCAAACGATTTAATTTTACTCGGAATTCAGAACTAAACTAATTATTGGTATAGTATTAAACAATAGTTTGTTATATACAGTAACTCGCAAAAACGTAAATATCTAGAATAATCAAATGCAATAATAAAGTGAAATATGTATGGTGCACAAAGGGTGTCCAAATTTGAAATAACAATGGTCAATGGAAATCCATACAGGGAAATGATCCGAAGCTTTTTTTGTCGGAAAATAAATGATTTAGACGAATAGAATGGTGCCACTTGCCACATATCAAGAGAATCAATGAATCTTTTAAGAGAAAAGTTCGAATATCGCATTATTTCTCATAGAAGACAAGTGAATTGACCATCAAGATCGTGCAATTTGACTTAGAAATCAAAAGTGTACAGCAATAATCCCACAACAGTTCAAGAGTTTAAAAACAATATTATCGAGAAGATATCAACCACTCACAACAGTATTGAAAGTAGGGGGTCACTTGACAGACATAATTTTTCATTTTTAACCGGAATCTTTATTTTTAATGTCAAAAAAAAACTAAATATTGTCTTTGGACTACCGTATCGTATGGAAGTTTCATTACTTTTAAATTAGGATAACTTTTTTTATATATGTAAGTATTATCAAAATCATATTTTAGTTTTAGATTTTTAAAAAGTTTAAATATGTTGAGTGTTCTTCTTTCCTGTATTATTTTAGGAAGAGCTTTTCGTCACTTAATTTGCAATCCGTTTTTAAAATTTCTTTGTGATAATTTTAAGTCTATTATTGCTTTCAAATATATATTTCCAATTCATAAAATCACTAGAACATGTACATATATCAAAAAAAGTTTGTTCCATCTTGTTTTGAAATCGAAAATAGGTTTCAGTTCTTTACATTTTTATACCGTTTACATATAATATATTATAGGATATATAAAGTATATATTTTCTGAAAGCTTATGAATAGAGGAGTTGATTGAGCCGTCTATCCGTGTATGTGCTGAAATCAACTTTTAGAAGTCCCCTGACATCGCCTGGACCCGCGTGTGGTATTAAAACATTAGAAATATTCGGGAGCGGATCGGTATTGAAAATCAGAAAAATAGGTACATAAACAATTGAGATATCGTCGTTCGTAAATTATTGTGTTCTATATGTATAGGTTTTATATGTAGCATAGGACACAATAATTTACGAACGACGATATGAGGAAAAAACCACGTCCAACTCGTTTTTTCACAACAACAACATACAACACATACACCCAAACGTGGTATACTGGCGAGAGTGAACGTGGCATCAAAGCCCAGCTGATGCAAAAAAAAATTTTTATTTTTTATTTATTTGTTTTTATTTTTTTTTTATTTTTTTATTTTTTTTTTATTTTTTTATTTGTTTATTTTTTTTTTATAAATCTTTTTTTATTTGTTTTAATTATATTTTATTTATTAAATTTTAATGTGAACCATTTTTTATTTTGGCTTAAGTTCATTTTTTTTTTATTTAATTTTATAATTCAAATTAAATTAAATTGTAACCATTTTAGGAATATTCTTTCTAAAAATTATTATTCCGATATTATTATTATTTCGGCTAATATCGGAAATAATTTTTAGAAAGAATATTCCTAAAATGGTTACAATTTAATTTGAATTATAAAATTAAATAAAAAAAAAATAAAAAAAAAATGAACTTAAGCCAAAATAAAAAATGGTTCACATTAAAATTTAATATATAGAAAAAAGTTCGAATAAAATATAAATATATAATTATATTTTATTTATTTTTTATTTTTTTTAACATATGTACATAAACTCAATTTATGTACACATGTATGTATGTTTTATATGTATGTATGTACGTGCTGTGCAACTTCTAATAGAAATTTTGGTCGTTGCGAAAACTGAGGTTGTTGCAATAACCTAGTCTAAATTTTTTAGGGCGCAAAATTCTCTTTTATAGTTTAATATGGCTTAATAAAACACTTGTACAAATCATTTCCATTTTTTGGATATTCACAAGCTCTTATTGTAACACGCTTGCCTGGTCCAAATACAGCATTTGCAACGAATTTTTTTAATGCAGCTTCACTTTTTTTAATTCTGAATATTGTTGATTTGTGCACTTTATATTCATCGCAAATCATTTTTACAGATATGCTCCTTTAAAGCTTATTGCGAATATCACTTTCAAGTTTTACAAATTTTGTAATCGCCGGCATTTTATTCAATGTAAATAGAACAACCTTTCACGGAAAGACATTATTTCAAGTGAGTACATAAGTATCTACAAAAAACAAGTGCAACACGCATATTTCAGTATTTTTGGAATAGCGGTAAATCTAAAGCTAAAAAAATCTAAATAAAAATTATGTCAATAAAAATTACAAATTGATCATTTTGGGAGAAAAGTTGCGATAACTGAGGTTTTTTTAAGTTGCGTTAACTGAGTCAACAATGAAAACAATTTACGAGTTGCAATAATCGAGAAGTTGCGCTTATCGAGGGTTGCGTTAAGCGAGGTGGCACTATATATCATATTAATGAGATGAATAGTGATACAAACAATTGTTATTGCATGACTACACGTTGTGAAGGGTATATAATATATAATCCTCTTACTTGTTTTTCTGTAACATATTTTTGCAAAACCTCATTTTTTGTTGGTGAATTTCGTAACATTTTTAAAGTTTTTAAGACTTTTCTTGCAGAGATTAAAAAAAATCCCTGCATTCGGGATTGACATCCCTAACAAGAAGAGCTGCTTGTAAAGTTAACTTTTTATAAGCAAATCGCGCCATGGATTTACAAAAGTTTTAAACTTTAAACAACATAATGCGCTAATCAAGTGTTTAAGTAAAAACGAAATAATTGAAAACTTGTTTAAATTTTTTATACCTATTAATATTTAAACAAATACTTTTTTCTTAAAAAATCAGTTGATTTAGAGTGCTTGTTTATATTTGCTACATTCTTAAAATACTTTTAATATACATAGGTACATAGCATATTAGAACCAATGCCTTTAAAAATAATAGGGTTTTGGTTATTGTTCTGTAACAATGTCAAGTGAAAAATTGTTACACTTCCGTTTTCTTAACCTTCCACAAACACCTGTTTTTGCGGTTTTTGATTGAAAAGGGTTTAGTTACTTACCTACTATTATAAATTTTTTCAGAACTTAGCGGCTAGAAACTATTTGCTCATTAAGCTTTGCTTGCTTAAAAAAATTTAAGTTGGTACCTAGAGTATAAAATGATGTGTGGTAAAAAAAAAAAACAAACAGAATCTAAAGAAAGTGAAACAAACATTTTCACTGGCAATTTATTTTTCAATACCTAAATATATGTACATACATATATATAATTAAGTTTGTTTTAAAATTTTTACTACATATGTAACTAGATATAGGTGGGTATCTACTAGAATAAACCCATAGGTGAGTTAATGCATTTATTATTGCAGTGCTAATTTGTAGATGAATCTTTTCGTAATAAAATTGTGATAACAATGCAACAGACAAGAACAACAAAAGTAAAAATGACCTCCTCATACCCGCCTGCATACAGCCTATAAATTAAAATAAACTATTTAGGGTTGCTACAGTTAAATTTTCAACATTCCCAAGGTATTTTTAAAAAATAATACAAATTAAACCAAATACAAAAAATTAACTTCTTCGTTAACTAACATTGTATCTAGACAGCTAACTTTAAAACCAAAAACATCTAAAAATATAACGATTAACTATACCTTTTCAAGTTAAAATTGGGATAAGATAAAATAACTTCAAGAAAATAAAAACTGAAATTAAGACGCACATATTAATATCTATAAAATAAAAATTTAAAGTCAAAATCAAATTAATTTTGAAGTGGAGAAATAAAAATATATATTCCGAAAATTTAAATTGGGAAATACATTGAGAAAAATATAAAAAAAATATTATGAAAACACAAATTGTGTATTGTTTTTTTTTAATTGCCACTGTTGGGATCTATTAAAATATATATTTTACTTTTTATTGTAAATCTTTATATATAATGAAATCATTTTTTTTTGCCTTGTAATATATATATTCGTTGACTGGCTTTTTATAATACCATTAATAAACAAATAAAATAAATAAAAATTAATTAAATAAATTAAAATCATGAAATGAATGATTATATTAAATTATAAAATTGTATTTGGTTATACTTCTTATTTAAATTTTCATTTTCTCAATAATAATTTGTATTTCTTAATTATAAATTGATTTCCTCAACTTGAAAAGGAGTCCTTATAATTCACTATGTTCCACGGAAACTGGCTTTCGAACATTTTGTTACGTTAAACTAATTAAGTTTGTTTTGAAATGTATATAACGATTAAAAAAGGTAGTAATTACAAAAACTTGTAGTAATGTGACTATGAGCATTAGCAGCAAGATCTTTAGAAAATACGCATTAATATTTTATAAATCTGTATACCTTATTTATATCTTTTAACACTATAAATTCAGTGGATAAAAAAATTAAAATACAAATAGATGTTAAATTTATGTGAAAATGAGGAAAAACTGCTTATGCCTGTTTTTATAGTTTTTTAGGAAAGCACTCTTTTATTTTTAAGATGATTTTTAAAAATTGATTCCCTTTAAAATAAAAAGTATATTGGTTTTCGTATATTTCGATAATTATAAGATGAAATAAGTTCGTTGAAAAACATAGGCAATTAGTTTTAACGCTAAACTTCTTGTTTAGTTGTCCAAAAAAATCCCAATTTTAGCTTATTTCAAGTTAACCAGTTTTTCCTTTTCGCTGCGGATTTATGTTAATTTATAATAATCAATTAAAATTCACTAATTTTTGAATAAGTTAAAAATTTTCGATAAAGTATTTTCGAAACTAAACTTTAATTTATTATTAGATGTTTTTTATTATATTATTTTTTTTTTACAAATCAGTCTTGAATGCATAAATAACAGTACAAAAATGTATCGTAGGTCACAAGTAGACAGATTCTAACTTAAATAATTGTAACTTTACAGGAGAAGCCATGAACGAAATAAAAACTGATTATCGCAATGTAACTTTTTTTGTAAAATTGTTTGTAAAACTTTTATTTTTTGGTACTATTCATTGTGTCGAGGTGTATGATGTGGGCTTGAAATGTATAGAAATCACGTAAAAACTAAATTTCGGAAAAAACACTAGTTAAGGCCTTTCTACTTGTGATCATCAATATACTGTAAATATAAAAATCATTTGCGCAGGACTTCGGAATAATGTCCAAAGATAAAAATGTAGTCTGAGCAATTTGACAAATTTTGAAAAAACTTCACCTGAAATCATTTACAAAATCTATATGGCAAATAATACTCAAATTCATTAGTTCTACTTATCGCAAAAGTTATATTCCACCTGTTCAAGACTTTGCGTAGTTATTGAGATAAAAATATCTATGTGGCACATTTGATTTTATTCAATTTAGCCGTTTTTACGTGACTGATAAAAAAAGTCACATTAATTAGTTTCTTACTAAAATATTAATAAATTCGATTGTTTCCCGACTATTATCTTCTGAAGTCTTGACAACTCTACTCTCACTAAGGCATTAAATACAGCAGCTGCCCGTCTCTCTGCTAACAAGTTTAAACAAAATTTGAAAAATAACTTCCTTTTTGCAAACATTTTTTGTTACCAATTCAGGTATTTTTTTAACCTTATTTTAGTAACTTGTTTTAATTATTTTTTATATGTATATAACATATATGTGTATGTAATTTTTAACTATTTAATTAAAATAACTTGTTTAGCCACTTTTTCTTTATTATATATTCTCTTAAAATTACGTTTTAAGGCTAACCTTTTTTCTTTATTAAGGAAACACAGACTTCTTATTTCGTCACAATTATTACTTATTTACGATTTTTTGCATTAGAATTTCACTTTTATTTGTACTTGTTTAAAACATTTTTGGAGCCTTTTATTTTTTACACGTATTTACTTTTTATTTGTTAAACAAAGAACAGTATTTTTTTCATTTATAAATGTTTTTAGGCAATTATTTTAAATAAGACATCTTACACACACTATTATAATTTACTCTCTACTAGTTGAAGTCTGCAGTCATTATTACGACAATTTTAATTGTCATTTTGTTTGTGTTTATTAGTTGTCTCTTTCTAATCGGTTATCAGAAATGAAACAGCTGACCATATATGTAGAGAAGCCAGACTGTTTAGATTTTTGATTGACGAAAATAAGAGGCATAGGAAATTTTTAGTTTTGGTAATATTTTTAAAAATTCGGGTTTTCATCTGTATTAGGCCATAAATTTATAGACTGATAGAATATTCCTTTTTCTTATTTCACTTAAAGAGAACTTTCAAAATGGACGTGTACTACGAACTCTATCTTTTCCTCCTTTACAACCAATCTCCGCCTGATTTTTATTAAAACTAAGACTGTAAAACTGTCTATATGAAATTTTTGATAGTCAAACATCTAAAGTAAACTTTTCAAATTTTTATGTATTTTTAACTCAAAAATACTTTGATACCTGAGTTAACATCTAGGGTACTTATTATCGTGAGACATAATATTCAATTTTTAACAGAACATATAAAAATAGTAGGTACCTATATAAAATTAGTTTTTTTTAATTAAGCTTGAGGGTTGCAGATGCCTAAACCTTTTACAATCACGAAATATGTAAATAGACAAACAGAAATTTACTTCTTAATTTTTCTTATTTTCGTTTTCGCATTGTGTTGTTTGTATCAGAGTACACTAATCCAGGTGGAGGTGCCAGCCAAGCTGATCATTTTTTTGTGAGCCAATGTTTGTCAAGTGCCAAGAATTGTCAAAATTCATATAAAAACAAGTAAGAGCGATATATTTGGCCGTGCCGAATCTTATATACCCTTCACAACGTGTAGTCATGCAATAACAGTAGTTTGTGTCACCATTCATCCCATATGAAATACGTACATACATATAACAAGTAACAGTGCTATGTTCGGCCGTGCCGAATCTTATATACCCTTCACAACGTGTAGTCATGCAATAACAATTGTTTGTATCACCATTCATCCCATATAAAATACGTGCATACGTACACGTTAGAATAAATGTGGCATCGAATCCCAGCTGAGCCAAAAAAATTTTATTTTATTTTATTTAATATATTATTTATATTTTATTATTTTTTTTATATTTTTTTTAAATTTTTTTAAAAAATTTTTTTTAAATTTTTTTTTTGTAGTTTTTTTTTATTATTTTTTTCTTATTTTTAATATTTTTTTTTTTTGTAATTTTTTTTTGTTTGGTATGTTTTTTACATGTATGTATGTATGTATGTTGTTGTTGTAATTGTGAAAAAAAACGAGGTGGTCGTGGTTTTTTGCTCATATCTCAGAAAGTTATTGGGCGATTGTGCTGAATTTCAATAGCGATTCATTCCTGGATATTTCCAAGAGATTGATACCATATACAGATCTGAGGAACATATAGTTGCTTCTAAAAGTTGATTTCAACCAACACACGGACAGACGGACAGACGGACAGACGGTCAGGGCTTAATCGACTCCTCTATTCATAAGCTTTCAGAAAATATATACTTTATGGGGTCGGAAATGAAAATTGTAGAAATTACAAACGGAATGACAAAGCTATATATACCCTTGTGCACCACAGGTGAAGGGTATAAAAACATACATATATAAAAACATCCCATTGTAAAATTATAAATTCACTTATGTATGTTAAAAAAACAAAAAAATAAAAAAAAAATTTTTAAAAAAATTTAAAAAAAAAAATGTAAAAAAAAAATTTTATATATGTGTATAATATATATAAAACAAACAAAAAAAAATAAAACAAAATTTAAAAAAAAAAAATTAAAAAAAAAATTTAAAAAAAATTATTAAAATATAAATAATAAATATAAAACGAAAAAAAAAATAAAAAAATATAAGAAAAAATAATAATAAAAATATAAATAATTTTAATTTTTATTTAATATAAAACATTAAAAAAAATATTTTTAAAAAATTAAAAAATTTTTTTTTTTGGCTCAGCTGGGATTCGATGCCACGTTTTCTCTAACCAGTATACACGTTTGTATGTATGTATGTTGTTGTTGTAATGTTGTTTTTGTGAAAAAAAAAATCGTGGTGGTCTTGGGTTTTTGCTCATATCTCAGTTGTTTATGTACCGATGTTTCTGATTTTCAATACCGTTCTACTCCCGAATATTTCTGATATTTTAATACCTCACCCAGGTCCAAGCGATATCGGGGGGCTTCAAAAAGTTGATTTCAACATACAGACGGACAGACTGACAGAGCTTAATCGACTCCCCTATTCATAAGCTTTCAGAAAATATATACTTTATGGGGTCGGAAATGAAAATTGTAGAAATTTCACACGGAATGACAAACCTATATATACCCTTTTTCACTGTGTGAAGGGTATAATTAAATAAAACATAAAACAAGTAAGAGGCTATATTCGGCCATGCCGAATCTTATATATCCTTCACAACGTGTAGTCATGCAATAACAGTAGTTTGTATCACCATTCATCTCATATGAAATACGTACATTCATATAAAAAGCATACATATATAAAAACATCCCATTGTAAAATTAAAAATTAACGTATGTATGTTAAAAAAAAATTAAAAAAATAATAAAAAAAAATTTTAAAAAAAGTTAAAAAAAAATTTTTAAAAAAAAATTAAAAAAAAATAATTAAAATATAAATAATAAATATAAAACAACAAAAAAATAAAAAAAAAATTAAAAAAAAAAAAATAATAAAAATATAAATAATATATTAAATAAAAAATAAAAAAATATTAAAAAAAAAATTTAAAAAAAAATTAAAAAAAAAAATATAAAAAAAATAAAAAAAAAATAAAAAAAAATTTTTTTGGGCTCAGCTTTGATTCGATCCCACGTTTACCTTAACCAATATAAAGGGTGTTTTTTTTACAGGTTTGAAAATCGAATAGAGATAAAACTGGCATTTTGTGGTCAAATCTGGCAACTCCAATGTCATTTATGTTCAGTTTGGTTTGCCATTTCATCATGAACAGGTTGACAAAAGAACAACGCTTGCAAATCGTGCAAATTTATTTCGAAAATAACGGTTCAGTTCGCGAAGTTTACTGCAAGCTCCGTCCATTTTATGGTCGACATAATCGTCCATCAGAGCAATTAATTCGGTTAACCATGGATCGTTTTCGCACTACGTTTACTCTATGTGATAATACGCATCCGCAGAGACGTCGAACAGTGCGCACCGAAGAAACAATTGTCGCTGTAGAGCAAAGTGTTGAAGAGGACCCGAATGAATCGATTCGCCACTGTGAACAGCAATTGGAGCTTTGTCCATCAACTTTATGGAAGATTTTGCGCAAAGATCTTGGCTTGCGACCTTACAAGATCCAGCTTGTGCAAGAATTAAAGCCGCGAGACCATGCAATGCGTCGTGATTTTGGTGTATGGGCCGAAAATGAGATTGATCTCGATGCTGATTTTCATCGCAAAATTTTGTTCAGCGATGAGGCTCATTTTTGGTTGAATGGCTACGTCAACAAGCAAAATTGCCGCATTTGGAGTGAAGAAAATCCACATGCGACCCTTGAGACGCCATTACATCCACAAAAACTGACTGTTTGGTGTGCTCTATGGGCTGGTGGAGTCATTGGGCCATACTTCTTCCGAAATAATGCTGGAGAGGCAGTTACCGTTAATGGAGACCGGTATAGAGCCATGATAACCGACTATTTTGTTCCCGAATTGGATGGCATGAATGTGGATGAGTTGTGGTTCCAACAAGACGGCGCTACATGCCACACAGCGCACGCCACAATCGATTTATTGAAGGAAACATTCGATGAGCGCATAATTTCGCGGAATGGACCTGTCAATTGGCCACCAAGATCGTGTGATTTGACACCATTGGATTATTTTCTTTGGGGATATGTGAAGTCGCTCGTCTACGCCAACAAACCAGAAACGTTAGGGGAATTGGAAGCCAACATTCGTGGCGTTATTGCCGACATACGGCCCCATGTGCTCGAAAAAGTGGTTAAAAATTGGACCTGTAGAATTGGCTTTATTCGAACCAGCCGCGGCGGCCACATGCCTGAAATCATATTTAAACATTAATGGCATAAAATTATCCTTCCAATAAAGCCAAATTGATGGTCATTAAAACGATTTTCTTGTGTTTTATTTCAATTCGAAGTTCTATACCACTGAAAAAAACAGTGTATGTTGTTGTTGTAATGTTGTTTTTGTGAAAAAAAAAAATCGAGGTGGTCGTGGGTTTTAGCTCATATCTCAGTTGTTTATGAACCGATGTTTCTGATTTTTAATACCGATCTATTCCCGAATATTTCTGATATTTTAATACCTCACCCGGGTCCAAGCGATTTCGGGGGGCTTCAAAAAGTTGATTTAAACATACACACGGACAGACGGTCAGACTGACAGGGCTTATCGACTCCCCTATTCATAAGCTTTCAGAAAATATATACTTTATATGGTCGGAAATGAAAATTGTAGAATGAAAATTGTAGGAATGACAAACCTATATATACCCTTTTTATACCCTTCACACAGTGATAAAGGGTATATATAGGTTTGTCATTCCGTGTGAAATTTCTACAATTTTCATTTCCGACCCCATAAAGTATATATTTTCTGAAAGCTTATGAATAGGGGAGTCGATTAAGCCCTGTCAGTCTGTCCGTGTGTATGTTGAAATCAACTTTTTGAAGCCCCCCGACATAGGTTGGACCCGGGTAAGGTATTAAAATATCAGAAATATTCGGGAGTAGATCGGTATTGAAAATCAGAAACATCGGTACATAAACAACTGAGATATGAGCAAAAACCCACGACCACCTCGATTTTTTTTTTCACAAAAACAACATTACAACAACAACATACATACATACAAACGTGTATACTGGTAAGAGAAAACGTGGCATCGAATCCCCGCTGAGCCAAACAAAATTTTTTTTTAATTTTTTTTATTTATTTTTTTATTTTTTATTTAATATATTATTTATATTTTTATTATTTTTTTTTAAATTTTTTTTTTTTTTAAATTTTTTTTTATTTATTTTTTTTTTTTTATATATATTATATACATAATTTTTTTTTGAATTTTTTTTTTAAATTTTTTTTTAAATTTTTTTTTTTTTTGTTTTTTTAACATACATACGTGAATTTATAATTTTACAATGGGACGTTTTTATATATGTATGTTTTTATATGTATGTACGTATTTCATATGGGATGAATGGTGACACAAACCACTGTTATTGGATGACTACACGTTGTGAAGGGTATATAAGATTCGGCATGGCCGAATATAGCGCTCTTACTTGTTCACTGTGTGAAGGGTATAAATAGTGCTTAAAATATACAATGCTATATTGTAAAATTTATTTGTTATAAAATAGTTTTTACGATTAGTTTTTATTTAATATATTAAAAGTTTATATATAAAGAAAGTTGTCGTAAAGTCTGGATCAGAATATAATGACATTTGGAGTAATATACATACATGCATATTAATTTTTTTTAAGGGACTGTTGTACATTTCACTATTTAAACATACTTTTCATCGTTAGTTTTCTTTATCATGTCAATTCAATATTATGTATTGACCAGGATACACTTATACAAGGTGGCGGTGCCAGCCAGCTGACTATTTTTTTGTGTTCTGGAGTATGTCAAACTACATATTTAAAAAAATAATTTCAACTCCGGAAATTGTCAAACTCCATACATTAAAAAAGAGAGCCAAAAATTGCTGCTTTACGCTATCACCTTATGTAATTACACCATGGTATTGACACTTAAAGTTATCTACATTTTGTTTCAAATTTAAATATAGAGCTTTGCATATTAAAGTGTAATAAAAAAGTTTTTTAAGTTTATATATAAAAAATACTTTTAATTACATTTTTATTTGCAAAACTTTTTAATTTTGTCCTTTCAACTAAAAATGATAATCTACCAATAGCTTAAAAAAATCTAACAAACCAACCAAACTACCAAGTTGTGCTTAAAATAAAAAAATCTACCAATCAGACTAAATGGTATCCCTGAAAAGGGGTATAAAGACAGCTTTTACATACAATTTTTTAAAACTATCGATCCTCTGTTTTGAACTAAATTTTCATAAAGTAATTTTTTGGCTATGCCAATATATCAATTAATAAAATTCAAATCATTTAAAAATAAATTTTATTTATTTTATAATTATTTACTGATATTTTGTTTATTTTAAAACTTAAATTCCATTTCTATAAACATATTTTTTGTTTTTATTTTTAAATACAACATGTTAAAAAAAATGTTCAAATATATTTTCGTTTGACTTTTTTTGTTATAAAAATTAAATTTTTTTAATCAAAGAAAAATACAAATAATTGAATTAAAATAATGTAAAAATTGTTCCAGCCAAAAGCCTGTATGTATTGCATTACATAAAAATAAAATTTTTTTTTGGTTTTTTTTATAACAACGTAATTTAAAGCTGTTTAAATTGAAAGTTTTATCCAAAAGAAATTAAAAACTAATTGCTACTTGGGCATTTTATTTCTTTACTTTTTTTTTGTATTTTTTCAAGAATTTTTTCTATTATAACTAAATATTAACCAAAATAAGTAAAAATAAGGGAAATCATTTTAAATAGGGCATTAACTATTTAAAATAATAAAAATCATATACATATGTTTCTTGTTGTTTTTGAGGACAGACCACCAATGTCTTATTGATTGGTTTGGTTTTTGTTTATGTGACTCTGAAGCATTAAAATGACTCACGAAATGACACAGCTGCTCTTCTCCTGTGAATTTCCATTTTCATTTTCAATTAATAACAATAACTGATGAAAAATATCAGCAACAGACTGGAAAATAAATTTATTTAATATTTTCTTTTCGTTTACGTTTTTAAAAACGTTAAGCTTCGCTTACCTCATTTTGTTTAGCAGATGTTTCTAAAAATGCGGCACGCCACGTTTCAGCTAATTTTCTACCTTCTTCTGTAGATACTGTGCGCTCCTGATGTAAATCGGTTTTATTACCTACTAATACTACAGGTACGCTATACAACAATATGTTTAAAAAGTGCTTACATATTAAAGTTTATATTTAAAAATAATGTTACTGGTTTTGTTCTTACTATTTTTTGCCCATAACATCTAACAATTTTTCGTATATAATTTTTATAACTTCAAATGATTTCTGGCTGGTAATTGAATATACCAAAACATAACCATGAAAATCCATACTGTATTGTACCGGAAATAAACTATATTCATCTTGCCCAGCTGTGTCGACCAATTTAACGCCATAGTCTTGAGAATTTACTCGCGTAACTTTTGTAAACGCTAAAACAAATGAACAATATGCAAGTAAGTATAGAAATAATACTTATAATTCTTTCTGATTATCAATAAACTAAAATATTAATAAGAATGTTAATAAAACATTAAAAAAAATTTGCATAAAGAAAATCTTTAAACGCAACTGTCGTACTTTAATTGAAACTATTTCCAGAATATTTATAAATTTTATTTATTAATTTCTTTGTAATAATATATTAACATTTTTAACATTTTAACATTTTTTCATTATCAAATCCATAGAAACAAATTTTGGTAATGAAAAAAGTAAATTAATAAATTATAATCTTTAAAAAAAAAAGTGAAAAGTTTGATTAAACAAATGTTTATTAGCGAAACAATTTTTTCAAATTTTATTTTATTTTTTTTTTTTTTGGTAAAAATAGAAAAAAATTATTACCAATACATAATTATAAATAAATATGTATTTATCCCTGTCGGATTTCTGTGAGCTAACTCATAATAAGATTAACTTATGGCCAACTAATTTTGAACTAACTCATGGCTAGCACAAAACTGATGCAGAATGAGTGAGTACACACAATGATGCATGACTTATAAGAAAAAAAAATTACCTTAGAGATGTGATGCTAAAAGTGGATTATTTTCAGAAAATTTGAAGACAAATAGAAAATAAATTTTTTTAATAAATTTTTTAAATGATTACATTAGTAATTTTGCGTAATTCCCATGAAATTTATTATTTACCGTCACCTTTTTTTCATTAGAATTACATATACACAATTACTAATATAATTATTAAATAATATTCCAGATAGTCATAACTTTTAAATGTAATATGTGTGAATTTTTACATGTGCATAGTCGGAACAGCAAATTGCTATATAATTTCACTGACAGATCAATTTATAATTTATTATTATCAATTTGTTAACTCATAATAAAGTTAACTTATTGCTAACTAATTTTGAACTAACTCATGGCTAGCACAAAACTGATGCAGAGTGAGTGAGTACTGACTCATTCGTAGGACATCGTGTGTAAAAACTGAATAGCTTTTAACACGGTAAATGAGCTAGTTTTTGAGTCACCTATCACTCATTTCTGGCTAACCACTGACTAGTTTTGAGTTAGCTAAATTTCCGACAGGGATTCTAACTTTTTTATTTTTTCTTTTCTTTTTCTATTTTTAAGTTGTAGTCATTTTTAAGATTAAAAAACTTTTTCGATATTAGCCGATTGGAATGCATTTTCTAAACCAGCTACGATTTCATCATCTTTATCGTTATATTCATATGTTATTTTTATGTAACAATTTAATGAGCTTAGAATTAGGGAAGCTAGCATTAATTTTTAAATCTATCTTTTTCTTCCTTATCAAAGGACATTTTTCTTTATGTTCATATTTTCTCATATTCTTAATATTGTCATGACTTCTAAATCAAAAGTGCAAAAGGATACATTTTAAATGACTCCCTAAATACGAAATAATTTGTCATAGATTATGTGCTTCAAAATATACATATATACATATACATGCATATGTAGCTTTGTCATTCCGTTTGTAATTTCTGCAATTTTAATTTCCGACCCCATAAAGTAATATTTTCTGAAATATGAGTAAATTAACACGGCTGCCTCTGTTTTTTCCATTATTTTTACCACCAAAATTAAAAATTTTCAGCCATATTATAATTTATAGGTACTTTTGCTACTATTTGTAGATATAATATGCCTCTGGAGATATACGTGAAAGTTTTTGGATAAAACGGGCTCTAATCGGTAAAGTTATAGGCAAACTTTTTTTAAAGTAATAATACTAGCTTGTGCCCACGACTTCGTCTGCGTAGTTATCGGGATAAAAAGTAGACTTAGTATTAACAACAAAAATAAAAATATTTACAACACAAACAACCCGTTTAGGATGTGTTATGATGAGTTTGCCAGCGACTTCGCGTTGTTATCGCGATAAAAAGTAGCCTGAGTTAATCAAGGATAGTAGGATATTCCAAAAATTTCCGAACAAAAATCAAATTTTTTCAGCTGCTGACAACCGAGATCTTAAAGGACTTGACTACTATAAAAAAATTAAAACTCATGTTGACCGCCACTACAAAATGGTATTTTAAAATTTAACTTCTTGAACCCATTCAAAATTGGTATCAAATGAAAGGGCTTGACCAGTAGAATACAGTAAGTTATCAAAAAATTTAAAATCCAAAATGGCGTTTAAAACAAAATGGCGGAACAATTTTTTTTAACCCCATCAATATGGGTATCAAATGAAAGGGCTTGACTAGTAGAATACAGTCAACTACATAGAATTTCAAAATCAAGAATTGCATCGGAAATAATAAAGAACAATGTCGTATAACATGAAATATAGGTTAAGTTACGATGTGGGATTATACCTATGTATATGATGGTGAAGGGTATTATCAGATTCGGCACGGCCGAATATAGCACTCTTGCTCTAATTTAAATAAGTTAATTAATATGTTATTTTAAACACATGATCTCAAACGGCACGCTATTGTTAAAATCACTAGTGTTTCCATTTTAATTGAATCAAATCGTTATCAGAGTAACCCCTGCAAAATCATTTCTTTGCCGAATTTTTTGCTGGCTATGTGTGTGTTAAAATTGTTAAAACTAATGCAACTACAACGAACATAGAAAAGTAACTTCTCGCATAATCTGTATAGAAGTTATGTATATTAATACAGTTTAGGTAGACATTTTTAACCTTGACATAAAATAACCATTGAAAAACATCAAAAGTAAGTTAAATTAGATTGTTAAACACAAATTATACCTACATAAATAAATAATTAAAAAATACATATGTACATATGTATGAACATTCATAGATACATAAAAGGTAGAAAAACTACGCAGTTTTGTAAAAAGTTTTTTAAACTTAATAAACTTCTTAATAAAAATCAAATTACAATTAATATTTTACCATTCTTCAAAACCACAAACAATCTATGAAACAACATACATATCTAATCAATTGTAAACTTACTGTTTTCTATTGTTGGATCATATGAATCAACAAACTGTCCCTCAACAAATTGTATACTTAAAGAGGATTTGCCTGTAAAATAAACGAAAACGTAAATATTACATATGGAATTTTTTTTATTTACAACAATAACAAGTTATACAAAAAACATAAATAAAACGCAAAATATTAAACAAACAAAAAAGTAAACTATACACTTGTCATGATGTATTAAAGCAAGGCTAATTAGTTCAAAATAAATTTTTGGTTTACATTTTTTATATATGGAGTTGGACTTTTTAAACCACCAATATTATAAATGGAATTCGACAGTTTACACTTCTTAAGAAATTATTAGTTGGGCTATAGACGTTACCTTACAAATACACCATAATAGAAGTGTAGTAAAAATTGTAGACAAAAAACATTAAAAGGAACCAAGCAAATTAACTTACCTACACTTCTGTAGCCCATCATGGCAATATTACGTTCCTTTGGTGGCATTATATTTGCTGTCTATAATTCTACAACACAATTTTTATTTAATACTTAATTCTATTTAATATCTCTGTTTATTTTCTACTTGCAATTTAAAATTGGGATGTTTTCCCTAAATACCACAGCAAATTATATGAACCTCACCTAAAATGTCTTTTTTTGTTACAACTTCATAAAGTTGCCAACTGTATTGAAAACATACGAATTGTGCTACTAATTTAAATTTAGATTTCTAAGCAATAAATTTATTGATAAATTATATATAAATATTTTTTTATAAAAATTAATCTAATTTATATTGCATTTAAATAAAAATATATTGATTTTAAAATGTTTAAAGTCTAACTCTGGTAACCTGAATTGACATTTGGTTTTATATATTGGATTTCTCTTTCTTATCAACTGTATGAAACAACAGTAAACAGCTGACCATGTATATGCAGTAGCCAGATTAAGGTAAGAGAAAACAATTGATCCCTAATGGTGAAAGATTGTGGGTTAAAAAATAATTCCCCAATATCGGCTGCCCACTTTCAAAAGTAAGCTAGCGTTTACACATGCGAGTAACAGTTGGAAAAACTCAAAACACTCACTTTTTTAATAATGCACCCACATTTTTTTACTCGCAGCCAAGGGAACCCTTATACAGGTGGCGGTGCCAGCCCAGCAAATTTTATTACTCAATGGGCATATTTATTTATCAATTACCTAAGAGCAGTGCGGAGATAATTTTTTTCTTTAGGTTTTTTATATATTAAATTTGGCATTTTAAATAAATGGGCGAATAGAGAGAAGTGTTTTTTATCTATAGAATTTGACAGCTGAAGATTAAAATAAGTAAAGAAAAAACAATCAGCTGACAAGTCAAGACTACCTGATAAATATATTTTCCTTGATATTAAACCAATCTACGTTGTTGCGTTTAGACACAATCGTAATTTATTCGGTCTAATAAGGTAATTTTTTATCTTCTTTTGCATTACAAGCTATAAAACACTTTATTTTATATCGTTTTAGCTCATTTTCAATACCAACGATTTTCGATGCATGAGAAATATTTCAATAATATTTGATTCTTCTAACATTTTCTGTTCAAGCTCTACTGTGCTTTTAACAGACGAACAGATATAGCTAGTTTATCCTAAAATGAAACTAGAGCTCAGAAAATATATACTTTATGGGGTTAAAAATTAATATTTCGATGTGTTACAATCAAAACGATTAATTTAATATAACCCCACACATTTTTGTTGAAGTATGTATAAAAATACGCTTTGGCCTTACACGCTTTATGTATTGTAAATTAATAAACACAAATTTTTTTTAAAGAATCTACACCAACGTTGAAGACAATGTAATGAGCAAAGAAACTCACATCGTTAAACAACTTTGAAACATATTTTCTTTTCTCTCTTCATATCACTCTTTTTTGTAAACAATATATACAAAATTATTTGGAAGAATCAAAAAGAGGAAAGTACTATGAACAAGAGTAGGAAAAACCTCTCTAAACATTATTTTAAAAACATCAAAATGTAAAAAGTTAAATGCAGACCTAAAAAACCATCCCCACTTAGAGCATTAAAATTATAGAATTCAACAAACTCTTAATACAAAAAAATTCCCGATTTCATACATATTAAAAATATTAAGATAAAAAAGTTATCTTTCAATTGCAACTACCGTAATAATCAATGTTTGTACCGTTATATGAAGTAAAGGGAAATAGAATTTTGTTTGATTTAAGTATCATTACTACCCACTGTCAAATGTAACCCCTTAATATACCTTGCGGTTTTGACTAACGATTTTTTACTATTGAAAATTTAGCGTTACCATATCTATAAAAAAACATATGATTATTGTTTTGATACACTGACGTTTCCATTGATTATTATTTTATACATCTCGTACAACAAAAATAAAATTTTTTTGTTAGTAAATTAAATTTCTGTCGTGAAAGGTTCTTGGCGTACAACTTAGGAGCTATGTCTTTATCGTTGAAACTATTCACCGCTTCACGTAATGGTAAAAGCAGTTAAAAAATATAAAACAAAACCTATGAAAATAAAAAGGAATTAGTTTAATTGAGGTTATGGTTACTTATGTCATCAAAATTGAACTCAAAAATTTGTTACTCTAAGAAATAAAAGTGCTTAAAAAATATTACTGAAGTGTGTGTGAAGTGTGTGTGTTTAAAAGATTTAATATCTTTTATAGCCAAGTTTAAACATGTAAAATTAAAACAAGCTCTGAGGCTCAATTACCGCTCTGTGAAATGTAAAGATTTTGTACAACAAAAGCTATAGCTTTATATTGTGGCACCATATATGACACAAAAACTTATTTTACAGAACTAGAATTAAGCCCCTGGTATTCTGGATGTGTAAAGTTCGGTTGGTTATGTGCATCTTTGTGATATAAGCATAAAAAACAATTAAATTAATTTATTCAAAAAAATAAATTACTTATAGTAATCAATTAAATAATTTTTTTTAGCCCAACGTATGTTTGTTAATAGTGCTCGTTTTATGAGTACACCTCAAGAAGCTAAAGACATTGTTAAAGTTCCTGCTGGTTATATATATGTCAACAACAAAGAGGAAAGTATGGATTTAAAAGATGTTACTGACAGAGCCGCTAGTACTATTTTTTTCAGTGAATTGATGCGTGGTTTTGCCGTTACTTTAGCTCACATCTTTAAAGAGCCCGCTACTATCAACTATCCATTCGAAAAGGGACCTTTATCGCCCAGATTCCGTGGTGAGCATGCATTGCGTCGTTATCCAAGTGGTGAGGAACGTTGTATTGCTTGTAAATTGTGCGAAGCTATTTGCCCAGCTCAAGCTATTACAATCGAAGCTGAGGAACGTGCTGATGGCAGTAGGAGAACAACACGTTATGATATCGATATGACTAAGTGTATCTATTGTGGTTTTTGTCAGGTTGGTTGTGTATAAAAAAAAAGAGTACGTTCATAAACTTTACGACCAAAAATTGTTTTTACTTTTAGGAAGCTTGTCCCGTTGATGCTATAGTTGAAGGTCCTAATTTTGAGTTCTCCACTGAAACTCATGAAGAGTTATTGTACAATAAAGAGAAACTATTGTGTAATGGTGATAAGTGGGAATCTGAAATAGCCTCCAATTTGCAGGCCGATCATTTGTATCGTTAAATTTGTCTATAGTTCTATAGAAAAAGAACGAGTCAAGTGTTAAATTTAAGGATAGTAATGATTTAGCTAAAAATAAATGTAAACATCAAAACTGTGTATAATTGTGTTACTTTAAATTATTAAATCAATCATATTTGTTCAGTTAAACAAATCAAAGAAAACAAAAGTATTTCTTAAAAGTCAACATTGTTTAAGACATAGCAAAACAATAACAACAAATGCTGTTAGTAAAGATATAAAATGCCCTTTTCATAAATGGAAGTCTCAATATTAAAATCCTTAAGTTTTTACTTTATTGGCCAGGTCCAGATAACGATTTTTCCATAAATTTTTTTTTGGCAAAACAAATCCACCACTTATTTGGTTTGCCATCTTCAGTGTTGAAAACTTTCTCTAAAACACGATTACCGATTTCATGGCGCAACTGAAGCAAATACTGTCTCATTAACTCTAAAATAAAAATATTTTTTAAGTTATAAAATCCAATAATTGCATTTGATATTTACCTGCATCCTGAACCGAATGTGGTTTGGCATATACAGCATTTAATGGAAAACCAGCCTCTCCTGGCAAATCAAATTTAGATATAGCTAGACTATACATTTCTTGTTGACCCTGATTCTTATTGGAACAACGTTGCAACTTCTTTAAACATTCGGTTATGTATAAAGTAATATAAATTAAGGTACGATCCACTTCTGACTGCAACAATTACAAATTTTAAACCCGGCTTATAAAGTTTTTGTTTTTTATATATTGATATTTTATTTTTTATTTACCTTTATTTCATAGGTGCGAAAGAATACATTTGCTTTGAAGTAGTAAAGTGACTCATCAATGATATCGTTATCATTACTAATTTGTGCTGGAGCTGGCCCGCGGTATTGAGTTTTTATTGGCAATACAGCCATATTACCCACCAGTGAGGAAAAATCTTTGATAGCGGAATGATAGGCCTACGTTTTATTAAAAAAATAATAAAAATATTTAGAGCTTATTTCATTGATGGCTTAGAAACCATTTGATTTTACAACCCCGCCCTGAGTACTCGATGATTTCCCAATGTTTTATTTCATTCATACTAATGTATGAGGTTGATATTTTAACTTACCGGCATTTTGTTTGCTGTTTTAAATGTTAATTTATCTATTAACTTATATTTTATTAATTTTCTTATTAAAAAACAATTGTTTTTACAAAACGTTGGACTTTTTGTAAACTGTCAAAAGGTAATACTGAAAAGACTGGGACGTCTGCTTTTGCAAATGTCATTTCAGGGTTCTGTGTTTTTTCATTGTTCACAGGGTTTTCATTACAATGGGAATTCAACTAATGCTTTTGCTTTATACGACGAATTTACACAGTCTGGCAAAATTCGTCGTGTTCAGCAAAATTCTATTATTATTATTATTTTATACAGGCTGTTTTTGTAAGCGTACACTTTAAAGACGGATAAGTTTATACAAAATAAGTATAATAAGAAACAAGTAAGAGTACTATATTCGGCCATGCCAAATCTAATAATTAATACACTTCACCATCATGTACTTAGATTTTATGTTATACAAGATCCTTGATTTTTAATTTTTACGTAGTTTACTGTATTTTACTAGTCAAGCCCTTTTATTGTATACCCCTATTGATAGGGTCTTAGATTTCACAATCTTTTCCACGAACATCTCTAGAGGCTTTTTATATCTACAAATAGAACCAAAGGTACCCATTAATTATTCTATATCTGAAAATTTTAATTTTGGTGTTAAAAATATGGGAAAAAACAGAGACAGTACCGTTTATTTGCTCATATCTCAGAAAGTTATGGGGATACCATACGCAGGTGTAACAACATGTGGTTACTTCTAAAAGTTGATTTCAACCAACAGACGGCCAGATTTATATTGCTACTCTATTCATAAGCTCTCAGAATATATATACTTTATAGGGTCGGAAATGAATATTTACATGATATTACAAATGACATGACAAAGCTATACATATATACCCTTTTACACTGTCGAATGAAGGGATCATAATCATGAGAACGGAATATTACGAAAAATGGCAGCAGAAATTAAATTCACAAATCTCATTATTCTATTATTTAAAAAAAAGTTATCTGGCAACACTACATTGCTTACATGTCTTATTCAGCAATCAATGCTTTGTCTGGCAATTTCTTGACATGTAAACAAACAAATTTTCCTAAAGTGACAAATGGTGACAAACAGCGCAAAATTTTAAATTTTCTATTTTTTATTAGCATTTTATGACTATTTTTTTTAATTTTTTAAAATTAGGCTGTTATTTCAATATAAATTAAATGTTGGAAAATGATAAAAATAGATTTAACGACAAATGCAGCAACGGATACCACTGCAGATAATCAAGCGGTTATTGTGAAAAGGTTGGAAGAGCTAAACAAATGGCAGGAGGAACAGAAAAAGTTATTAGAGGCTAAACAAACTCTGCAACGACAAATGCTAGGAATGGAGCAGCGAACTATGTATCAAATGTTGGGTTTACAAAGTGACAATGGAATAAATAATACAATTGAGCAAGAGTTGGAAAGAGAAGAATGTTTGGGTTCAAATGATCAAATGGAATTATATGAAGAGGAGAGTACGGAAGATAGTTTACAAACTTCAGAAATTGAAGAAGTAAGGCACAATAGCCTTCAAAAGGATATTGAACATGCTTCCGAAGTACCAAAAAAGCATGTTAAAAAACCTTTTTTAAAAAGGGGAGAGGGTCTTAAACAACGCTTTAAAATCGATCCTGAAGAATTAAGATTAAATAATTTGCCCAAATATAAATATGCTAATGCTCATCCTATTATGCGTTTAAAGACGTCTGATAAATTTAAAAATACAAAGTCATACAAAAATGTAAAAAATTCAACAAATGGAAACAAATCACAGGCTGTACCAGCAACATTAGATGTCCAAGAGCTTCGTTTCCAAAATTTGTTAATATCCTCAACAAATACTTGTAGTTCAACACCGGATGCTAAGTCCTCGCTTGCGACATGCCAAAAACTAACCAAACCTACTACAAATGCTTCTCCTACAAAAAATATTCCAGAACTATCTTCCAATGAAGGACGAAAAAGTCAAACCGGTGGTGCTTATGCGATTGGCTGGTCGAAAATATTGGATTCTTTAGAAATTAAACCGTTGCAAGTGCCAAGAAACCAAACAGAATCTTTGCCTGAAACAGAAGAAAGTATTTTTGAACTATTGGAGCAAAAAGCTAAAAATGGTAGCTTCGACATGGATTCCACCTGCCTTAAGCAATTCATGCAGCGTAGAATTACAGAAAAACTGAATGAAACAGATGATAATATACCAGTTCAAGAGGAATTAAGGAATAAACGCTTAGAGCCCTTAGTAACGACAAATAGGAAAGAAACTCAATCTTCCGATTCCTCGGAGGAAGTAGAAGAGGAGGCATCTCAACTGACAGAAGAACAAGAGATTACTGAATCAGAGGATGCTACCCATAAAACCATAGAAACAACAAACTCTTCGTATTCTCAGCAACCAGCTCAAGTTAGAGTAAGGTTTTCTGATTCTAATGAGACCCGTGAATACGACGAGGATATTGAATTTAGTGTTAATGAAAGCACCCGCCTTTCAGCAGGCAATACAGAACAGGGAGGTCATGGAGATTCTAACAAAAGTGAATTGTTCGAACAATTTAAACAAGCATTGTTTGCAGCTTTACAAATTAAAGCTGATCAGTATTTAAATAATGATTCTACTCTAAACTCCGTAAGTGATACGACGCTTACTCCCAAAGATTCCGTAGCCATGTACGACAATATTAATTCCATGTATTCACCCGCCTGTAAGGATCTTCAAGAAAAAACCACTTTAATTAAATCACGTCTTTTGGAACTGGAAAAAGAAATACAAAATTTTAAACATAATAATGTTCAACTAATGAAGGCCAAGCAGGAACATGAATTGGAAAAGTCCCTTAACGCCCAAGAACTTCTCGAAGCAAAAGAACGTCTGAAAGATGAAAAAATCCAAATGGAAATTTACCTACATGATGAACGTGTTAAGTTAGAAGATGAAAAACACCAATTTGAACAGAATATGAAGCTAAAGTCTCAAGGTTTAATTGCAAAGGAACGTAAGGAATGTGAACGTTTAAGAGAACAAGTGTCCCAACTGGAAATTCAAATAAAAACTAAGGAAGCCAACCACACTTCAGCTCAGGCTAGATTAAGAACACAAATTCGTAATTTGGAAAGAGAACAACAAAAATTGCACGAACAAATAGAGAATCTAACACGAGAGAATAAGCGTTTGGAGAATGAAAACTTAAAAATAAGTCGTGAACAAAATAATAAAATATTGTTGGAGATCAATAGGAATATAGCGAAATTAGCACCAAAGCAGGTAGATCTTTTTAATGCTTTATTTTAAATATTTTTAAAAATTTTTTATTTTTATTACAAGATTCAACACTCTTCCACCTCTATACCTGAAGAGGGTCCTCCCACATTGGGTACTTCAAAGACTATGTCCAAATGTATAATGGCCACTGCAACGACTAATAAAAATTTTTATAAGGCCCATAAAACAACAAGCACTACATTATCTCTAAGTAAGCCAGTATCTAATAAGAAACCAACACCGCCTTCATCACCCGAAGCAAATAGAACATCAAAACAAATCTATTTCAATAAAGAAAAATCGCACCATAAACAACAACCGTTCACAAATATGATGCAAGTCTCCGACGAAGAAGATGAAGAGGATGACATATTAAAAGAATTCGAAATAGCACCGGACAAAAGAAAGAAAACGCCTCCAGAGACTCAGACACCCGTACCACCAACTTCACCACAAGCTTCGTATAATAATATGAAGCGTGAAATTGTTAATGCAGATGGTAGCAAAGACATCTGGTATCCAAATGGTAACCTGAAGAAAATTTCAGCCGATGGCATGATTATACGCATGTTATACTACAACAAAGACATTAAAGAGACCAACATTAATGAGGGCACTGTGAAATACTATTATGCTGAGACTAACACTTGGCACACCACCTATTTGGACGGTTTGGAAATTCTCGAGTTTCCCAATGGCCAAGTAGAACATCGTCACAAAAACGGCATAGTTGAGATACACTATCCCAATAACTCGGTGAAAATAATGGATGCGAAAGATGAGCATAAACAGGAGGAGTGGCGTTTTGCTGATGGTACTCATTTGGTTCAAATGCGTAACGGCGACAAAATACTTTCCCTACCAAATGGACAAAAAGAAATACATAATAAATTGCATAAAAGACGAGAATATCCCGATGGCACTGTTAAGATTGTCTATCCGGATGGGAGTACCGAGACGCGTTATTCAAATGGTCGTGTAAGGCTTAAAGATAAAGAAGGTAAATTGGTAATGGATACTGAATTGGCAAAATGACATCTTTCAATACGTTTTCGAAAACGCACGTGTTATTCTGCATAAATTCTTAATGTGATTAATATGTGTTTTTGTTTTAGATCTTAATTTATTGTAAAAAAAATTGTAACTGTCTGTTTATGTTTTTCAACTTTTTTAATTATATATCTTAGTTTTAATAAAACTTTATATTTTATATAAAACATATGAAACTTTTTTCTATTTCCTTTATTTTGTTTTTCAAGTAAATATACCATCATTTTCATTTTCCTGTTCCTCTTGGGGATCGAAATCGTGCATTTTTACATCGGCATCTTCACCATATTGTATCACATTGTCAATTTGTAGTAGTAAATCTTGTATACTTTCTTCATCGTCCACGTTCATTGGTACGAAACGGACCAAACTGAAAATAATAAAGATGAACAACCAAACATTGTGAGATTTCGAATTAAAGAATTTTTTAATTTAAATATTTTTTGTCGTATAAAGTGTGCGATTTTTAGTCCAATCATGTAGCAAATTCAGATTTTGAGGCTTTCAAGTTCTGCTTTTTTGTTAATACATGAAAATAAACTTTTCGAAAACTTTTAACATGTTTCAATAACAAAAATCTTATTCAAATTTACTTATAAAATACATATGTAGATATTCTTTACATATTTTTCATATTTTAAAATATGAATTAAACAATCAAAGCTTTTTTAAAAATAGTTAAATGTTTAAATAACTTCAAGGCCTTTCTACTTAAAACTAAGTTTTCAAAGTTATGACGTTGTAAAAATGTCAAGAATAAAATTCAAATCAACAATTTGTATTCTACTTTAGTTTTAGTTATTTTTTAGTTCAGTATCAGTTTAGTTCATTAACATTCTTTATATTTTTGTTAACTAATTTTAGTTTTGCTTATGTTAAAAAAAAATAAATAAATAAATTCACAAGTTATATTTAGGGAATATAAATACATATTATTATTTTGTGACACAAATAAATATAGGGCGATTTACTATTTTTCAAATTTCGTAAAAACTCTACAAAATGTTTCTTATTAAATAATGTTAAAAACAATCTTACAAAGACATAATAACATTTACATTTGTGTTTTAATTTTGTGTCTTAATTTTATTTTTTCATTCGAAATGATTAATTTCATATTTTTCTTCTTTAAAATTTCCGACAGTAAAAGTATTATCATTCTCGAGCAAGCTTTTAGCATACGATAGATGCGACACATCAGCCGAAACAACTGGAGCGTATTTATATAGCCACAAGTTCTCCCCCAAATTATTTTTCCTATTCACTTCGACCAACTCTTGTATGCCCGTATTGTCATTGACAATTGCATAAAATTTATTAATAAATTCTGGTCGGTTTGTGGACTCTATGGCTGATCTGACGACATTTATTGTTTCAAGACTTTCATTTAGCGTTAGATCTCTGGTTTCAAGTTTTGATATACACTCACTGAGACTCTGAAAGTGTTGTTTGAGATAACTTAGACGGTTTTTGAGTGAAACATTTTGTATTATTTGTTTAGCTTTTCGTATGCATGCCTCATTTTCTTCGACAAACATTGCTAGGAGTGTATTGATTTCGTTAAAGTTGTTATAATAATAAATAGCTGCTCTTAACCAGGTTGCGGGTGTTGCGTTGTTGGCCGTAGTTGAGGGAAGATTTAGGTAGTGGTACTTTGAACGCATTACATGTTGACGGTAAGGAGACTAGGATTTTGGAAATACTCATTAGTAAACATTGTATGTGATAATTATTTTCAAATTTTCTTTTACCTTTAAAAACACAGATTCGCAATTTTCAATAAATAAATTCACTTCCGTGTAATGTGTAATTATGAAGCTTATCATTCGATAATAGGTTTGAAGCAAACAATTCACATAAATCATATTGGGGTACAAGACCTTTAATGATTCTAAGGCGGTTATCATATAAGGTATGGCGTTAGTTACAACCAATTTTACATTTTCATAATGTATGCCTTAATAAAAAATTTAAATTTGAAATTTTTTGAAATAACTTGAATTTATACATAAGTACATATGTATGTACATGCTTATAAACATATTATGCAGATATGTATGTATGTATGAATATAAAAATTGTTCCAACGTAATATTTCGAAAATAATCTCTACAAAACACTCACCCTCCGGCCATAGAATCTGTAATGAATTATTTATAAAGGCCGCCAAGGAACTGGCATTGGCCCGTTCTAGTTGCACCATATTTAGCAAATAACATTTATGCTTTTCATCTTCTTTTAAGAGACCAAATACAAAATTGACTATTAATTGTTGGTTCTTATCGCAAGTCTCGGTTATCGAGATCCAGACGGGTTTACCTTGAACTTTATGTTGTAATTTTTGTATATACTTTTCATATAGAGCCGGAACATATTCTGATCTTAACGTTGCCGCTTTGGGTATGATTTTTTGCGTGTATTTTTGTAAAAATATTTGCATAGCTGGATTGTCAACACTTTCCAATGGAATATTTGCCTCCAACAATGTAGTGCATAAATCCAAAGTGAACGGGTCTAATTGGATTCTTGCTGAAGCTGCAGATGGCAGTATTATTTTCCGTCTGGTGTCTGTCTCAAATGATTGTATATCCAGTTCATTCTTTAAGGCAGTTTGATGTTTGATGGTGCGAAAATGCTGTTGAACACTAAAGATCTTAACGCCATTTATATTGCAATGACACACTTTACAGAACAGAATGGACGATTCGATATCCAGGACATTTGGAAATTTTTGCACCATACGTATATTAAATCGTTGTATTGTATCTCTAGAAGACTTGGGCATTTTTTTATTTCATCTATGTATGTAAGTGTTTGGTTATAAACTTTTAATTTACTATAATCTTTTATTTAGTTAATTATAAAGACGACTATGATAAAATTTTTGCTTGAATAAAACAATGAAACCAATTAGGTTGATGAAGGAACAAAATATTTCGAACAAATGTAAATATGTACATATATTAAATGCAAATACTTCAAAAATATGCTAAAAAAAGCTTTTTATTCAAAAAAAAAGTTAGAGGTTGCCATACATATGTACATATATGTGTGGTGATCTTTCACGCCTTTCTGACTAGGCAAGTCACTTGCGCAAGTTAGTTTTTTATTTTCTTTTATTTTTCTTTGAACTTGCTTTCACGTTCAGACTCAGCAATTGACTTGCCCAAGTTTCGTTCTCTTTTACTTATTATACTCTTCACACAGTGAAAAAGGGTATATATAGGTTTGTCATTCCGTTTGAAATTTCTACAATTATCAATTATCTACACAAACATACAAACGTGGTATACTGGTTAGAGTGAGCCAAAATTTTTTTTTTTTTATTTTATATAATATTCAAATTTTTATTGTTTTATTTTAAATTTTTCTTTTAATTTATTTTTTTTTACACAAATTTACTAAATTTATAATTTTACAATGGGATGTTTTTATATATGTATGTTTTTATATGTATGTACGTATTTCATATGGGATGAATGGTGATACAAACTACTGTTATTGCATGACTACACGTTGTGAAGGGTTATTAGATTCGGCACGGCCGAATATAGCGCTCTTACTTGTTTCTTTTTTGTTTTTGGTTTCTCAACAAAAACTTGCTCGTACTTGCCGAGTACAGGCAAGTGTGTACTCTATGAGCAAGTTTCTTCCTCTTAACCCGACCTTACCCCTTTTGACTATAAACACAAGACATGCGCAAGTCTCTTGTAAATTTCTCCAAGAGCACTAGATTAAAACAATTATTTTGCCATTATACTATATTTAAATATAATAAAAAAATTTAATTTTTTTATAATAATGTTAATTTTAATATTTTGTTTTCTTTTTTTCTGCGGCGTTCTCTTATACAGTAGTGTTGTTACATTTTATTTTTTTGCGATTGAATTTGACAGCTTGTGTTAAAAGATTATTGCTCAGTAATGTATTATAACATTTATTGCTAATTCTAATACATATTAATGCAGTCCACACGTTAATATCTTGTGTTGGCAATACAATTTGACAGTTGCTGTGGCAATAATTGCCAAACACATTGCTCGTGTGGTCAGGGTGTAATAAATACAAAAACAGTGGTGCGACCCGGCTTTATGCTAAGTATAGGACGTTACAAAATACCGTACATAGGGCCATTATTACAACTAGCCGTTAGTATATATAGCTTTGCCATTCCGTTTGTAATTTCTACAATTTTCATTTCCGACCCCATTAAGTATATTTTTTCTGAAAGCTTTTAAATAGAGCAATCGTTTTAGCCCTGACTGTCTGCCCGTGTGTTGGTTGATATCAAATGAATACAGGAAAAACAGACGTTGGTAAATTTCGTACTATCTCAATGATATACATATATATGAAAGAACATGAAATAATAACATTAAAATTCATGTTGGCCGCCAATAAATTTATATAAATTTATTTAATTTATATAAATTTATATATGGGTCTAATCTGTTATTTTAAAATGTAACTTCTTGAACCCCCTCAATATTGGTATCAAATGAAAGGGCTTGACCAGTAGAATACAGTAAATTATTAAAAAATGTAAAATCCAAGATGACGTCTAAAACAAAATGGTGAATCAAATTTTTTCCCATCAATATGGGAACCAAATTAAAGGGCTTGATAGTTGAATACAGTTAACTAGGTAAAAATTCAAAATCAAGGATGGCGTCGGAAATAATAAGGAAAAATGGCGTATAACATGAAATATATGTAGGTTATGCTACGATGTGGGATTATACCTATGTACATGATGGTGAAGGGTATTTTCAGATTCGGCACGGCCGAATATAACACTCTTACTTGTTTTTATTTATTTTGAAGTTTAGCTTTACCTGATTGTTTGCATACATTAGTATAGAAATTCGTTAAAAATTTGTTAGAGCAATACGTCCTAGACTATATTTTTCAAATTAAAAAAGTAAATTTTTCACTAATAATATTAAATTTGGTTCTAATCATAAATGTATGAACAGCAAGCAACATAATTCAAAATATTTTATCAAGTTACATCATTAATTTCTAAAGATTTTTAACAAAATACATCTGTTATACTTTCAACTAAATAAAAAAAACATATTCTTTCGGCCATTCCACTATATCTAGGATATTTTTTAGGATATTTTATACGAAAGCTTTCAGATGATTTTGTGTTAAAGAATCATTTTATGTAGCTATAGAATTAAAAAAAACTATGTTTTCACTTAAATATATGAAATGGTGTTTTATTTTTTTTTTAATTATGTATCTTGCAGAAAAAATATATTTTTAATTAAAGACTATATTATTTTTTATTCCGGCTCAAGTTCATTTTATATTAAATTTCTCATATATTTTCCTTTTATATAAATATGAAGAAATCAATTTTTATTTTTGGTAATGAAAGAATATACTGGAAAAGTTATTATCCCGACACCAGCCGAGTGGAATGCATTTTCGAAACCAGCTACGGTTTCATCATCAGCACTCTTTTGATCGGGATGTCTTAGTGTTGATAGTAAATATCATCTATTTAACTCACAAGTTTATATGAAAATTGATTTCGTAAATTAACTTTACCTATAAACTCATATATTTGCCATGGTGAGTGAGAACGAAATTTCTTTCAACACTAAAGCTTTTCCCCTTTATTCCTTTTAAATTACCACATTTTAATCGTAGCTTTAAACCATCAGTCTGATGGCAATGAAAGCTCTTTTTGTTGGTTGTAATACTCACAACTTTATTTAGATCATACTTGTTCTTGTATTTGTCTATATGATCGATACACCGTGCCATGTGTAATTGTTAATTTTTCCTTTTATTTAATTGTCGAACTATTTAATGTATTAAAGACTATATTATTTTTTATTCCGGCTCAAGTTCATTTTATATTAAATTTCTCATATATTTTCCTTTTATATAAATATGAAGAAATCAATTTTTATTTTTGGTAATGAAAGAATATACTGGAAAAGTTATTATCCCGACACCAGCCGAGTGGAATGCATTTTCGAAACCAGCTACGGTTTCATCATCAGCACTCTTTTGATCGGGATGTCTTAGTGTTGATAGTAAATATCATCTATTTAACTCACAAGTTTATATGAAAATTGATTTCGTAAATTAACTTTACCTATAAACTCATATATTTGCCATGGTGAGTGAGAACGAAATTTCTTTCAACATTAAATAGTTCGACAATTAAATAAAAGGAAAAATTATATTTTTAATCTATATATATAAAAATCAATGTGTGTTTGTATGTTTGTTTGTGCTTTATAGACGGTTAAACAGCTTGACCAATTTCCTTGAAATTTTCACAGAATCATTCTGTATGTCTGAAAGGAACTATAGGCTATACTTTGGTTTGAAATTGTAAGTGGGCGGGGTGCCACGCCCTATTAAAGAATAAGTATTGCAAAATAAATATATTTTTAAACTATAAAATTTTTATTTCATTACGATGGGGGTGGCGAAGCACACCGGGTATTAGCTAGTATTTAAATAAAACTTTGAAAAGAAAATTTAAAAATGCATAGGATAATGGAAAGAAAGTACTATTATAAAAAATATATTGCCGAAAGTAAATTGATAAGTTTAGAAGGAATAAATTAATGCATTCGAAATAAATGAAAGAAGAGAGATTTTTTTTTATCAATGGACTTTTACATCTGAAATTTAAAAAGTGAAAGAAAAAAATAATCAGCTGACGAAAGAAGACTACATGATGAATATATGTGCCTTGGAATAAACTAAGGATTTCGTTTTGATGAAAAATTAAATAAATGTATTTAACGCGAGTTCGAATTAGATGTGTTTTAAATTTTAACATAATTCTGGAAGAAACAGGAATTTAATATGTTATTAAAAATTCATAGATTAAAATTGCATCATTCCCTAATATAAAGCCACAGAGGCCAATCATAATGTATATCTATATATATAAAAGAGTAACATGACTGACTGACTGACTGATATATCATCTCACAGCCCAAACGCAAAGAGCTAGAGACATGAAATTTGGGCAATGGGTTCCTCTTTTGGTGTATAGCTCTACTAGAGCTTCGTACTTTAAGGGTGTAAAAAGGGTAAAATTGGCAACCTTATATCTGCTTAACTAAAAATGCTACAAATTAACTTGAAAAGTTTAAACTTTTTGGCCTTTTTTTTAACGGGTAAGAACAATAATTTTGTATCCTATCAACTTCCAAACACAAAGTTAGGAAAAAAATTAAAATTGTGTTTGTATTTTGTATTGTATTTAAATTGTATTACTTTTTTTAAATTCGCATATATAAGGTTAAAAATTGTCCCTCTTTTTGGTACTTAAAAAAATTCTTATACTATTCAATATGATATAATTTGATAATTATTATCACCTAATAGAATTTGGACATTTATTAAGTTGAATTTTTAGAAATTGTTAGGGGCACAAAAAATGTATCAAAAAAGTAAAAACACCGGAAAATATGTATAATTCCTAATTACAGGGCCAATTTGCATACAATTTGTAGCTCACTTGGGTCCCGTTGTGATACCGTAGGCACCATCGCCCGTTCGTCTATGTCCTCTGGCCGTCGTTCCTCAGCCATCCTGTCCTGTTCACGAAGGTGTGGATCTTTCCCAGATCAACTGCGGAAAGACAAGTTTTACTTACAAGTATTCGCTGACCTAGAATCTGGCGTCTCAGGTCCCCGAATGCAGGACAATTGCAGAGATGTTCAGTCGTCTCCTCCTCTTCCTCGTTATCGCAACTTCTGCAGAAGTCGTTGTAAGGGATATTCAGCCTTTTCGCATGTGTACCTATAGGCCAGTGTCTGGTAATGACCGCTATTAGGTGGATTCGAGGCATATTCACTGCATATTGCGTCCTATGCACATCCATGTCAGGCCAGATCTTTCTGGTTTCCAAACAAGTGGGTTCTCTCACCCATATTTCCTTGGCATCCAAATATAATCGATGCGAGATTAGCTGCTTACCCTTCGATAAGGGAATACCCAAAGCACAACTGGATTCAACCGAACCTAAGGTAGTACCGCCTTTTGCAAGTGCATCAGCTCTATTATTACCATCAATATCCCCATGTCCTGGAACCCACACAAGGGTAACCGTCGAATGTCTCGCTACATCCCCAAGAGACACCCGGCATTCCTGGGCAATTTTCGATTTACTGTACATACTCTCCAGGGACCTAATAGCCGCCTTGCTGTCAGTAAATATACAAATATCCTTGTCAGATATTCCATTATACTGAATCTGTTCCGCAGCTGTCTTAATAGCCATTAATTCGGCCTGTATCGCGCTACAATAATCCGGTAGCCTAAGGGATAGTTCCAAACCCAACTGGATCGAAAAGATACCACATCCAGTTCCAGCATGTGATTTCGATCCGTCAGTAAATATCTGGATGGCATTCTCCGGAGGTCGGAGGCCGTTGTCGTATTCAGATCTATCCGGTATATTCGTCACGAAACCCTGATCGAATGCTGGTTCAGGTACCTTGTAATCAATAGCAGAAGCAATATTGATCATACCCAAAATTCTTGCAGGTTGTCTGGTGGTAACCAGTTCAAAATAGTGAACAGTGCCTTAGATGGTGTGGTCCTAAGAGCACCTGTTATCACCAGCCATTCTCATAATACGTTCGAATTTGTCCTGGTGGATTCTCTTCTCCAGCGCCAGCCACCAGACTGCCGCTCCGTAATAAAGAATTGGAACAGTCATGCAGGATGTATTCTCCATGGCCCTAAGCAGGATATTAATGTTGATGTTCCATAGTAGTGGAGAAAGTACGCCACCTTGCGGTGTGCCATTTACAGCCACCTTGGAGATGCTAGAGGCGCCCAAAGTTGACTCTATGCGCCTATATTTCAGTAGTTTTCCCACAAAACCGGTGACCGCAGGATCTATGTCCAGTTGTCTCAAGGCGTTCAAAACCGAATCCGGTTTGACATAATATAAATAATAATATAGTAAAAATAGAAACAGGGTAGAAAGGGAAAAATTTGGGAAAACAGTTTGGTACTATCTAGAACATATTTCTTTTTATGCAAAATATAGGTAGTAGATTTACTCTTTTTTTGTATTTTCTACGTTTATGAAGCTAGAACTGTTAAATAATGGACTATTGATTCCGATTGAGACTTAAAACGTTTCAGGCATCCAAAAGGAGTACTTCGACACTTTATATGGTACTTTCTGTACATTATACGTTTATTAATCTAGAAATTAGCGACTATTGATACAAGGTGAGACTGAAAATGTTACGGGCGACCTAAAAGGTACTTTTTTGGTACCTTTTGTATTTTCAACGTTTATGAAGCTAGAACTTCGAAATTATTGAAAATTTTATGGTTGACCAAAAAAGTAATTTTCTGAATTTTTATGGAACTTTTTAAATTTTCTATATTAATGAAGCTAGAATTTTAAAAGTAATGTTTATAGATACAAGGTGACAATTTTAATTTTATGGGCGACGAAAAAGGTATTTTATCAGAATCAGAAAAAACAAGTTATCATGAGTTTAATTGAAAAAAAAAATAGTAATCTATATATATAAAAGTGTAACTCTGTGTGTGTGTGTTAGCTATAGATTCCGAAACTGTAAAACCAATCGGGATTAACCTTTGGTAAGTTGTTGTACACATACCAGGGAGTATTTATGGGTGGAAAAAAGTGGGCGGGGCCACGTCCATAAAAAACTAGTTATCATTTTAAGCTACTTGCACATGACCGATTTTTCTGAAACTTTGCAAACATAACGAGCTCTCATGACTAAATAATTTCGTGATTAGAAAAGTGGGCGTGGTCACGCCCATAAAAAAGTTTTAATTTTGAGGTACTTGCACTGGACTGATTTTTCTGAAACTTTGCACACATTTTGAGCTGTCATGACTTTATAATTTCGTGATTAGAAAAGTGGGCAGTGCCACGTCCATAAGAAATAAATTATCATTTTCAGCTACTTGAACTTCACCGATTTTTCTGATACTTTGCACACATATTGAGCTGTCATGACTATACAGTTTCGTGATTAGAAAAGTGGGCAGGGCAACGCCCATTTAAAAGGCTATAATTTATAGTTTTTTGCACTTGATATTCAATTTAAATTCAGAATGCATTTTTATTCATTAAGAGGCGTAGCAACGCGCGCCGGGCTTTTCTAGTTAGAATATAAACTTAAGTGTTCAATAAATGGTAAGAACTGCGCTATCGAAGTAGCGGGTAAAATGCTAGTATACTATACATTATTTACATTATTACTTGACAATTTTAATAACAAAACAGTCTCATTTTATTTGCTCCCTAAGCACAAAAACGTAAAGTTTATATATTATGATAATAAAATATAGAGTAATTTAAAAAAGATAGTCCAGTTAAGAAAGTTTATCACTTAAAAAGAATTTAAACAAGTAACAGTGCTATATTCGGCCGTGCCGAATCTTATATACCCTTCACAACGTGTAGTCATGCAATAACAATTGTTTGTATCACCATTCATCCCATATAAAATACGTGCATACGTACACGTTAGAATAAATGTGGCATCGAATCCCAGCTGAGCCAAAAAAATTTTATTTTATTTTATTTAATATATTATTTATATTTTATTATTTTTTTTATATTTTTTTTAAATTTTTTTAAAAAATTTTTTTTAAAATTTTTTTTGTAGTTTTTTTTTTATTATTTTTTTCTTATTTTTAATATTTTTTTTTTGTTTGGTATGTTTTTTACATGTATGTATGTATGTATGTATGTATGTATGTTGTTGTTGTAATTGTGAAAAAAACGAGGTGGTAGTGGTTTTTTGCTCATATCTCAGAAAGTTATCGGGCGATTGTGCTGAATTTCAATAGCGATTCATTCCTGGATATTTCCAAGAGATTGATACCATATACAGATCTGAGGAACATATAGTTGCTTCTAAAAGTTGATTTCAACCAACACACGGACAGACGGACAGGGCTTAATCGACTCCTCTATTCATAAGCTTTCAGAAAATATATACTTTATGGGGTCGGAAATGAAAATTGTAGAAATTACAAACGGAATGACAAAGCTATATATACCCTTGTGCACCACAGGTGAAGGGTATAATGACAAAGCTATATATACCCTTGTGCACCACAGGTGAAGGGTATAAAAAAGCAACGAAATGTCTTATAAGTGTTTATTTGAAAACTTTATTAGAATGCGTAAAAATGCGTCATTCCAATGGCAAGAACTTCCAGTACATTGTAAATCTTACGAGAAAGCATGTCGATCTAAGAATTTCAGGAAAAAAAGATACAGATTCCTGCGACGAGCAAGAAAAAGAATACCAGTTACGTAATAATAAAGGTTTATCACTTACTTATAATACGATTTATGAATTTTAAGTTTTTTTATAGTGCTTATATGCCGCTAGTCAAGTCCAGTATTGACTCTCTCGTTTGTCTAGAAGCTCAATAGCGATTTATTCCCGGATATTTCCTAAAGATTGATGCCATACACAGATCTAAGGAACAATGGTGCTTCTAAAAGTTGATTTCAACCAACACATGGACAGACGGACATGGCTTAATCGACTCCTCTATTCATAAGCTTTCAGAAAATACATACTTTATGGGGTCGGAAATGAAAATTGTAGAAATTACAAACGGAATGAAAAATCTTGTGCACCACAGGTGAAAGGTATAAATAATCAGAGAAATCGGTGAGCCGCATCCAAGATAGGCTTTTACATACCAACTATCTACCATATATATTACCCAACTATTTTTTTAATATTTTATTTGGTTGTTGGGTTTAAGCTGGTCTAATGCATTTTAGTGGTGCTTATACCAGGTTAAAGGTGTACTGATGATCTGGTATAAACACAAGTAAAATGCATAAAGACCAGCTTAAACCCAACAATCAAATAAAAACATTTAAATTTATTTTTGTCTAATAATTATATGTTCAAACAAATTTTTTCTTTTAAAGTCGTACAAGATTACAAGGAAAAATATATATGTAGTAAATAGATATAATTTGATTTGTCATAAATTAGAATTTAAATAAAATGTGCAAATACATTGATAATGCGTTAATATACTGAATGTTTAATAAAATCTAAGTTAAGCACAACACTAAAACCGCTAAATACAGCATTTCAACAACTAGTAAAGGATAGTAAACGTCAAAAACTATTAATATATGTAAATATATGCTTTTCTTTAAATAAAAAGGTTTATATAAATCAACTTAAAGAACTTATTTTATATCTGCTTTTATTAAAAAAATAATAAAATCGTTTTTATAATTCCCTTTTAAGCTTATTTTAAATAAACGAATCAATTAAAATGTAATCGGCTACTCAAAAATATAAAAAAATAATATGTTTATATTCGGACAATTTAAAAAGTCGAATAATTAACAACTCTATTTCTATCACATATTTTATGTTTGTTTCTTAATATGTCGATTTTTTTATATCCCTTAAATTTTTATTTTTTTTTAAATGTGGCAACTCCTGAGCGAAAACATGCCACATTAAGAAATAAAAATTACCAAAATGGGATTTTTGCAAAAAATTTCCCCAACAGACTTAACACAAATATTATGACACTTTTAAGTGGCATCGCTACACATACAACAAATTAAATTTTACTGTATTTCTGTCTCTTTTGTTTCCCCACAATGCCCAAATGGGATTGACATTATAAAAATACCATCGTGTTAACAAGCAATACCAATACCCACATACAAAATACCTCTAAAAAGTACAGAAAAAAAACTGGAAATAATATAAAGAAGCCACATCAAATTGAGGAAAATACGGAAAAAAAGTGCAGAGTGTTAAGACAAAAATATTTTTTTTTGGGGGAATTATCGTGGCAAGGGTGAAACAAATTCATAAAAGATTCAAATATACTAATAAACATAAAAATTGATAACAGAACAAATTTAATAAAGACTTTATGCAATAAATACAACGTACAATAAAAAGCAAAATATATTAGGTTTGTTAAAATTATTTGGTATATTTGTTCTACTTTTTTTTTGTGCGAGAGGAAGAGGAAAACCCTTAAAAATGTCTGAAGAATCGCCAAAAGTAGAAATGCTACGATCCGTCAAAGGCAAGGATATGTTGCTGGTAGGTGAATATCTCTTTCATTACGATGATCGTACTAGCAAAGCCTATAGATGGGTGTGCAGTCGTCGTAAGGATAAAATGCCTTGCCGGGTGCGTATGTATACATCTTTAATAGATGAATGGGATTTAACACGCCACAAAGTTGACAGTATTGTGGGCGAACATCCTCATGGACCGGCAGAACAAGAAGCCATTATAAGGGCCAGAGACAAAAAACGTCAGGCAGATAGCGAAGGTTTGCCTTGTACATTGAGTAATAAATCTTTAAAAAGGCGCATTATAAAACAAGATAATAATAATGATACCAGCAAAGAGCAAGGAGACAGCAGCGATGATGAGCTTGGTGACCTAGTGAAGAGTTTGGGAATAAAACAGCAAAAAGCGCCAAAAGAAAAAAAATTGTTAATGCTTAAGACCGCTAAGGGTCATCATATGGTAGCCGTAGACGGCTGCGTCTATAGACTAGATGGCAAATCAATGATAAGTACTACATATCGTTGGAAATGTTTCAGATCCAAAGATTTGCAGTGTACAGGCAAAATTTATACCGAGTGTCTGTCTATTGGGCAACACCGTTTTAAATCTATACGTTTGGAAGAAAATAGCCATAATCACCAGCCCTACAGTGAAGCCAAAATAGAAGCTTTGATTAGAAGGAACAATATTAAGGTTTTGCAGGGTAAAAACGAAAAGAATTCATTTAAGGTATTTGATGGTTTGTCACCCAGCAAGGACAAAAAAGTCATTAAGTCAGAGAAAAAGACACCATCAATACCTCTATCTGTAACGAAGGGTGGTGGTAACGTCTTGTCTATTACAAATATCAATGTGACACCTCGGCCGGATATCAGGCGTGTTAAAGCTGAAGCCACATCTAAATTGTATCGCAAGGTCGACGATGTCATGGAAGTTCTAGAAAATCCCAGAGATGGAGAAATAACAAAATATAGCTTTTTGCCTTCGTTAAAAGGAAATCGTATACTCATTATGGATAGCATGATATTTCATTATGACTCCCGGGGCTCAAACAATGATCGGGCCTACTGGACTTGTCTATTTCGTCGCGATAAAGTGCACAAATGTAATTCGCGTTTAACCACAGAAGGTTTGGGTAACGATTTAAAAATTATGAAAGTTTCCGGGGAACACAAGCACACTGTTAATCATCGTGAGAACATTTTAAAGAGAATTAATCAAAATTTAAAGATAAAAGACAAATCATTGGCCCCACATAAAATGGAAATGTTTTCCTCGGGCAGTGAAGACGCCAATGATAACACAGGAGGGTTTGATGATACCCATGAAGATTCTTTAAACGATACAGGATTTACACGTGACAACTCTCCGGATATTTCTGATTTAATACAAATAAAAGAACCTAAAACTGAAAAAGAGTTCGAAAATTCGAATGAAATGTTAGAAAACACTTTGGACGAACATGCTCATGCAGCTATAACGGAATATAAAAATGAGACTGAAGTAGATCCTTTTCAGGAAACACTCCCTATAATCGAATACATTGAAATGGAAAGGCTTAACACATCAAACTTTCAGTCGGATTCGGATGCCGAACCTGATTATAAGCCGCGTAAAACAAAATCACGAAGACGCAAAAGTACAGAAGATGACGAAGATGACGTGGACTATGTGCCCAGTAAGAAGACACGTAGATCACAAACGTTGCTAAAAAAGTATAGTACTAGCACTCCCACGGCCTCTTACAATCCCGATAACATCGATATAACGAAGACAACTAAATTACGTTCGGCTAAAGGTGGTGAACTATTATGCGTTGACGGTTATATTTATCACTTAAAAAGTATTTCGCCTACTACACGTACTTATTGGGCATGCATCAAATCTAAAGATCGCATTCTAAAATGTCCTGCTCGCGTTACGACTGTCTCGAATTCGGAAAAAGAATTGACTGTTGTTCATTTGAGTAACTCCCATACACATCCCATTTCAGAGTACGATATAAAAAAACGTTTATTCAATGAGTTCTCTAAAACGGTATCTAACACTGACTTAAAAACAAAAGATATTATGGAGAAATCATTGTGCGAATTAAATCCTGAATTTGCTCATTTACTGGGAAATCATAAAGCTGTTAAGAGGGAACAACACAAGTAAGTTAAAAATAATATAGTACATAAAAAAAATGTAATTAGTAAATATGTCTTTTAAAGTTATGAAAGTTAAAAAAAACAAAATGTTTCTTTTATAAACTACTTTGTACCTATGTATATAAGCAATTAAGCTTTTCTACTAGCCACTATTAGCTTTTATTGAAAAGCAATAAAACTCAACAAGCTTTTATTTTGAATTACAACAAATTAACTGGTTTTCAAATGAAACTATTTAAACATTTGCTGCATAAACAACAAAGAATTAAGACGTCTTCGTCATCTCACATACAATAGTGAAATAAATTAATATTAAAAAACGTAGGTAGTTTATAGTTAAAATGATTTTAGAAAGTTTGAGTGAAATTTATGAAATTTAAAGTTAATAATAATTTAAAATCTTTTAATACAAATATTTGTTTATGCCAATTGTAGATATGTTTTTTTAGAGTTAAATAAAAATAATAGTTTAAAGCAATTTTTCTCCTTAAAATAACCTTGAATTTATTAATTAGTTAGTTGCGTGCTTTCTAAAAATTAAAACCCGTTCTTAATTCTATCATTATTAATACTTTTTCTTTTAATATAGATTCAATATGAAATTGTACTCGGTATCTGATGGCCCACCCTCTTTAGCCGTACGCATGTGTCTAAAGGCCTTAAATATTCCCTATGAATTGCACAATGTTGATTTTATAGCTTCGGAACATTTGTCCGAAGATTATGCTAAGGTAAGTTGAATAATCCTAAAGTTAAGATTTAATATCTATGTTTAAATTTTAATGCTCTTTACTTTTCTCCTAGTTGAATCCACAAAAAGAAATTCCTGTGTTGGATGATGATGGTTTTTTTCTGTCTGAAAGTATAGCTATAATGCAATATCTTTGCGAAAGATATGCTGCTGATGACAACGCTTTATATCCAAAGGATCCTAAAGAACGTGCTTTAGTTAATCATCGTCTATGTTTTAATATGTCCTTCTATTACTCTAGCATTGGTGCCTACAGTATGGCTCCGATATTTTTTGATTATGAACGTACGGAAATGGGACTTAAGAAAGTCAACAACGCATTGTCCGTCTTTGAGACATATCTTAAACGTTTGGGTACAAAGTATGCAGCAGGTAATAATGTTACCATTGCTGATTTTGCTCTTGTTTGCGCAACTTTGTGTATGGAAGCTATATCATTTGACTTGTCTCCATATCCACTCATTACCAAGTGGTATAACAATTTTAAAAAGGAACAATCTGATTTGTGGGCAATTGGCAATGCTGGCATGCAAGAAATAACAGAATTTGAACGTAATCCTCCGGATATGTCCAACATGAATCATCCTTTTCATCCAACGCGTAAAAATGTTTCGTAATTTGATATGTATTTTTTATGTAGAAAATATTGGTTTTTATGACAAAAGTTTTGTCGTTATTTAATTATAATTAAAAATATGTAACTTGTAATGTAAACACTTTAAACTCCATAGTTTAAAAATTGCTTATATAATAAAAGTGCGTATAAAAAAGTATATGATCATTAAAAAGATTTTTTTTCTTAAAATAGAATATATAAATAAATAGTAACTTCCAACTTTTTTTTTTCTAGATAGAGAGTTTTTCGAACACGTTTTCAATAGTTTTTAATCATTTTCAATTTTATAAAATAGAATATTAACTTTTTTTTATAAAATTTAATGTTGTTAAAATTAAAATAATTTCTTATAGGTATTAATCTAGAACTTTCTTTTTATCGCTTACCTAAAATCCTCTATTAAGGTTCCAATCGACTCTGAAAGCTTTCGATGAGACCTTCCCCACGCCGACTCTTGTGTTATATCACCCAATAAAGCTCTAGGATCTGGATCTAAATATTTTTCCATTTGCTTACGTGCTGATTTACTTAGCAAATCCATTTTGGTTAGAACATTAACATGTGGCATTTCCAAATTAGCCATTACACTGAGGGCAGCCATAGTTCCGGATAAAAATTTCGCGCCATCAATCATAAACTGCGAATCCACTAAGAATACGGTGCAAATACGAAAATTCCATGATTCCAATAGTTCCACCAGTCGTTTGCCCATATTAAGATGAGTAAACAATTCAATTTGTCCCGGCATATCGAATAAAATATAATCATCGTCAGGCTCCACATTTAAACCATCATCCTCCTCATCTCCAAATCCGCAAAGTTGACTTTTTAACCATTCCTGATTTTCAATGAGATATTCAAGACAAAAAACTAAGCCGCCGTTGGGACCATAGTGCAAATCTTCCATCGCATCATCTAGCTGTATAAGATCTCGTATATCAACAAGAGGTTGATAGTCAAAGTGTTCGGCGGCTGGATCCAGGTTGACCACTTCGATAATTCGCTTGCAATCTTGGGCATGCCGTTGCATTAATGAACAGTAGGTGGACTACAAAGCAATTAGGTTTTTATTTGTCTTAATGCATGATTTTTTATACAACTCACTTTACCACTGCCGGCTGGTCCTATTACTACCTGAGCATAACGCATTTTGTAAATATATTTTAATACTTATTCTTAATTCCCTGAGTTAAATATTTTTTGTTTATTGTTGAATTCAACATGAGATATCTATGAAGTTGCCAGCTTAATTGTTTTGATAAAATATCCCTATTTGCAATAAAATGTGTCAAACAGCTGATATTATTAACCCTTTCAGAGGTTGTAAAGTACTTAATAGATTGGATTCGGTTTTATCAACGCATATTTATTAATCAGATAGTCTTGATTCGTCAGCTGATTATTTCAGATATCAAAGCTTATAGAAAAAAATGTTTACTCTTCTCTGATTTATTTAAATGTCAAACTTTATATCAAGGCACATTTAATAATTATTTTTACGGATTATAATCAGTTAGTTTTGTTTCATTAGCTGATAATTTTTCCTTCACTTATTTAAATTTCAGCTGACAGTGTATGGATAAAAAACAATTTTCTCTCCTCTCTCATTAATTTCAAATGTCAAACTATATATATAAACAAAAAATTCTCTCTGAACTGCAATTGCCAGATGAATAAGTTACTAAATTGCAAAATTTTGATATGTTTCTTGCGGAAAAATGTCAATCAACAGGTTTTTTAACAGTACAGCTAAAAAACAAGTAAAGGCTATAATACACGGCATGTTTTTTACATTTGACTTTATAATTTGTGAGACATATGTATGTATGTATATCTGCATGTTTGTCAAAATTGTACTTTTATAGGCAACCGTCGCTGACTGCTTTGAAGCAGTAGAGATTTCTGCCAACGGCTGTTGTCAGATGTTTTGACAAAATAAAATAGAGCGCGCTCTAATTGAAATTTTGTCAGATGTCTCAACACATGTTTTTTACAGAAGTAATGTTTTAAACACACGACATATTCGCATTTATCAGTGTAGAATTTTACAAGTCAGATGGAAAAAACATGTCATGTAATAGCTCCTTAAAAGTGCTATATTCGGCCGTGCCGAATCTTATATACTCTTTACGTGTAGTCATGCAATAACAATTGTTTGTATCACCTTTCATCTCAATTATATTCCACGTTTGTATGTGTTGTTGTTGTAAAAAAAACGACGTGGTCGTGGTTTTTTCCTCATATCAGTTATTTTTTGTACCTATTTTTCTGATTTTCAAAACCGATCTGCTCCCTAATATTTCTAATATTTTATTACCTCACGCGGGTCCAGACGAAGTCGGAGGCTTCAAAAAGTTGATTTCAGCATACACACGGACAGACGGTCAGAGGAACAAACTGACAACGCTTAATCGACTACTCTATTTATAAGCTCTCAGAAAATATATACTTTATGGGGTCGAAAATTAAAATTCCGTCATCATTGGTTCAATTGATGACGAAGTGATTAATGATTTTAACATAAGCGTTTCAATGGAGATCACGTGTTTATATGAATATATAAATAAACTGCACTCCATTCTAATAGTCATTAAAAGATTAAAAGTATTTCAATCATATGAGGAGTACGTCTCTCTCTGCCTGCTTGGTCGACCGTAATTTCGAAGATGCGGTTTCAGCGGCTTTTAAACAATCACTCTTAGATTCTAATTGGCCCAAATGCTTGTTAACGAATCCACTGAGGTGAAAGTGTGCCCCGTCGTTGAATATGATTTTTTTTGTAAAGTCACCATTCAGTTGTCTGTTCAACCAACCATTCGGCGTATTGACGAAAAAATAAACTGTGGATTTTAAATCTTTTTTTTTTTTTTCAAAAAATAACAATATTCCATTTTATTTGAGATTATTTCTTATAATTTAATATGACAAATTATAAATCTACATGTAGAGAACAATCAATACATATTTATTCATTAGGTGGTTGTGATTCGTCAGCTAATTATTTTTTTTTCGCTTATTTTGAACTTCAGCTGTAACTCAAGTAAAAAAAAACTTGTCTCTCTTTTCTAATTTAATTCAATTAAAAAATTTATTAATGGCTTAAATCCAGGGTAGACTTATACAGGTAGTGGTGCCAGTTTGGCTGACTGTTTTTTTGGTGTGTCAGAATATGTCAAACTTCATATTTAAAAAAAAAAATTTATTTATTTCGTCAAACTTTATATAAACAAAAAGAGACGAAAAATTCTGTCCGTCTGTGCTATAACCTATGTGATTACAACATGCTTAAATCGCGTTTTTAAACGTTGTCTGTTGGTGTACATACAAACACATTACCCCTAAAAAATTTAGTAAGCCATAATTGAATATAAAAGATTTATATTTATGTACATAAAAAGGATCTGTCCATTTCATTCTTTTAAACTTTTGTTTTTTTTTACTTTTCGTGTAAAGTACCATAAACCCAAGACACACCCTTTTTGTATAAGGACATCGTATTGTTTATAACAAAAATATAAACAAAAAATGTCTGTCCAAATTTCGATTACCTGGTGAATAAATATGCCTTGGAGTAAAATATAAATATAATCATATCGACTAAATAAAATTATATGTATGTGTATAATACTTAAATTTATTTAAAAAATTATATATACTCATGTATTTCAATTATATGCTTTATATATGATTTTACATATAGTGAATAAAGTTTAAATTATTTTTGAATTTTTGATTATTATTTTAAAACAGTTAGTCTTAATTTAAAATTATAAAGATACTTCTTGTTAAATGGAAAACATTAAAAAATTAAAAACATATTTATTTAAATAAATATATTTAAAATTAAAAAAAAAAATAATAATAAAAATGTTTTAAAAACTGGTATTTGGAATTAATTATCTTTTGTTTTTGTGATAATCGTAAAGAATAAAATAATTAAAATTTAAAACTATTAACAACCAACAATCAAAATTAAATATTTTTTTTTTCAAAATTCAAGACGAACGAAAGAAAGACAATCCACTAATTATAGGTGTATTTCTATTTTTATTAAGGCAAATTTGTTTAGGAGACTAGAATTAAAGTTTCAAACTCAATCCCAAATTACGAAAACCCGAACGATTTATTATAAAGGTGACAACATTGTGATATGTATTACGAGGGTAATAGACGTTTATAAAACAATATATAGGCAGCACTTGATACTACATTTGAAGCATCCAGCGGAGTTACAATTTGATCATCAAATTTGAACCATCGCCCATAGGTTCCGCTCTTGCAAAATGCTGTGTAGTGGCCACTTTCCATAGATCCATAATGATTTGATACTGCATATAGTTCATAGGATTTTGTTGTATTTCTCCTGGACTCTGAGATGGTGATATAGGGCGACATATTCAAATTATCTAGGGGAAAACGTAAATAGTTTTGTTTCTTTTTGTAGGAGGGTGTTGCGGAGTCCGTATCAGCATAAAATCTTAAAAAATAATCAAAAGTAATAGTTAAAAAATTATCTTGCAAACAGTAAAAATTGTTAGATGCTAGATTTAAGAAACAAGTTTTCTTTATCTCCTTCGCTTAACCCTCCGTCATGCACATGCTTCGATGGTCACATACGTAGCACATGTGTCTGGCCAGACACGCTATGTATTTCAATACATTTATATGAAAAATATGCTATTTTAGTGATAATATTACATTGTTATTACGCCAGCCAGATATGTATATATTTTCTATTTTTTTGTTTTTAGTACATGCTAAACCACCTACCCAGGAAAGAAATTTAATGAGAAATAAAACAAGAAAAAATTTTATTTTTGTGTATAACTTCAAACAAATAGTTATTATAAAGTTCTCGTCCCCCTTCCCAGCTACAACCGTGCAGAGTTCATATAAAGTTAAATTTTTAGTCGTAATTCACTTCTGGTCGGGTCAAAAGCTCGCGCGTCACTGCCATTGTCGAATAAGGGTAATCAGGCCGTCCTTTTTATCTGACTTCGAGAGTTTTGCGTCTCGCTTTCGCATTGGTTAATTGCATGGCGTCAGTTAACTGTATGAAGGTACAGTTACCCGGACCATCAATTGACCACATCCAGATTTTTAAAAAGGGTCCGCCATCTAACGTTTTTTTTTTAACTAGTGGTTATTTCGTGAATGCTAACACTTAGCTCATGTCTGATTTGACAAATAATTAGTTTTATCCTACCGCTGAACGAATATGGTTGTGTTTACGCTTGAACAACGCTGGGAAATATTGCGACATTACTTTTGCCGGTTTTGCAAAAAAAAAATCATCTTTTCAGATGAAGCTCATTTTGATCTTGGCGGGTATGTTAACAAGCAAAATTGTCGCAATTGGGGCACAAAAAACCCGCATGCATACACTGAAAAGTCATTTGGTTTCAACCGAAGCTACACTTTTTTTATAGCATTTTCAAAAAAAAAAGTTATTTGGCGGATCCTTTATAAGGAGTAGAATTCGGAAATTCCGGCTTCCTACACGAAGGTACAGGTCGATTGACAGTTACTGGAGGAGGCTCTGGAAAACATTTGAAGATTAAATCGAAAATAATTGGTGATGGCAGTTTTGTCTTTTGACAGCCAAATAATTGTCTAGTGCTAGTACAGTAGAACCTCCATTGGAGTAATCCTAAACCTAAAAAAAAAAATGTGCAGTTTGAGTTGTGTTGATTTGAGTAAGCAAACGCAAAAAAAAATAAATAAAAAATGCAAACAAGGTACACTATTCTTAATAGAAAATATGTCTGTATCTGGCCAGACCCATGTGCTACGTATGTGTGTAGATAAAAAAAGTCTACATAATTTTCTTTTGTTATTTTTTATCTTAATGTATTTTTTCATTAAACGAGAGCTAACAATATTTGTGAAGGGTACCTGGAGACTCAAACCCCTATCTTTATTAGAAATATATTTAAATCACAGCTAAATACGTAAAATGTCTGGCCAGATAAAAATGCATGGCAGAGGGTTAACAAACCCTTATTGCCTTATATATTTTTTCAATATTTTCTTTTATTCGACCTTTAAATATTCACTGCCTTGTTACTAAAAATAATTAAAAGGTTTATAAAACGTTTATCTATACATATATAAAAATCAATGCCACTTTCGTTGTAATTTTATAACTCAAGAACGGGCTCACCTATTCAAAACAAATGTTTAGGCTTTGTTCGGACTATTTAGTTGGTGGTTTATGTGAAGTTTGCACAAAATCCGTCAAGCGGTTTACGGGTAAAAAAGGGTAAAATCGGTAACTCAATATCTCCTGGCTTTATTAACGATATCACAAAAGTTCGGAAAGGACCAAAGAGCATGTTAAAAATATTTGGATAGGTGTCTGGTACTTTTTGGAAATTTTTAAGGGAATAAACCGGGTAAAAACTGAATTTTGGTACTTTTTTGAACAGCATTTATCTTTGAGAGGGATAGCAATAGGAAAAAAGTATAAACGTAGTTTTACACTCCTTAAAAAAATTTATAAAATCTATAATAAGTTTTTGTTCTTTCTGAAATATTGGATTCAAGGGGGAAAACGGGTAAAATTGGTAATATTTTATCTTCGGATACAAGCACAAGAATTCAAAAAAATCCTAGAAGGCTAATGCCACTTTTTTGAAATTTCGTGTTTCAAGGTGATCAAATGGGTAAAAAAATAATTTTGGTACTTTTTTCAATTTCAGTTATCTGTAAAAGAGACGAGCAGAAACAAAATATTAAAACGACATTTTTCTTCCCCTAAAGCGCTCTTAAATGCAGGTTAGAGTTGTTTGTTTATGTTTGAGCGGTGTAAAGTGATAAAAGCGGGTAAAATAGGCAACTCAGTATCTCCGGACTAAATAAAGATATCACAAAAATTCAAAAAGGACAAAAAAAAAAAACGGGGAAACAAATAATTTTGATACGTTTTTTTTTCAATTTCAGTTATCTATTATTTAAACGGCATTTTTCTTTCCCTAAAATAATCTCAAATGTATTTTCGATTTTTTGTTTGTTTAATTTGTTTATTTTAATCGGTAATTCTGTATCATCGGGCATAATGCATGTACCCCAAACATATTAAGTTTGAAAATAGCTATCAATTAATAATTATTGCACTTGATACGTAGCGAAGCACATACCGGGCGGCGTGTTTATTATATTTCCATATATAATAAAAATAGTTTTTTAAACCCTTTATTAACCTTTAATAATTTTTATGTATGTTTAAAAATATATTCAAGAAATATTAAGCGATAAAACAAAGGAAGTAAAAAAAATATTTGTTAAAATGTTATTAAAAACTCAAGTAACAGTGCTATGTATATTCGGCCGTGCCGAATCTTATATACCCTTCACAACGTGTAGTCATGTAATAACAATTGTTTGTATCACCATTCATCTCATTAATATGAATAGCGTATCGAGGTGTTTTAGCGAGTTAAAGTCTCGCACTCCTGGCATTTAGGGAGCCAGTTACCTCGTTAAATAAAACAAGTAAGAGCGCTATATTCTTATATACCCTTCACAACGTGTAGTCATGCAATAACAGTAGTTTGTATCACCATTCATCCCATATGAAATACGTACATACATATAAAAACATACATATATAAAAACATCCCATTGTAAAATTATAAATTTTCGTACATATGTATGTTAAAAAAAAAATAAAAAAAAATAAAAAAAATTAAAGAAAAAAAATTTAAAAAAAAAAATTAAAAAAAAATTATTATATATATAATATATATAAAACAAAAAAAAATTAAAAAAAAAATAATAAAAATATAAATAATATATTAAATAAAAAAAAAAAAATAAAAAAAAATTAAAAAAAAAAATTTTAAAAAAATTTAAAAAAAAAAATTTTTTTGGCTCAGCTGGGATTTGATGCCACGTTTTCTCTAACCAGTATACATGTTTGTATGTATGTATGTTGTTGTTGTAATGTTGTTTTTGTGAAAAAAAAATCGAGGTGGTCGTGGGTTTTTGCTCATATCTCAGTTGTTTATGTACCGATGTTTCTGATTTTCAATACCGATCTACTCCCGAATATTTCTGATATTTTAATACCTTACCCGGGTCCAACCTATGTCGGGGGCTTCAAAAAGTTGATTTCAACATACACACGGACAGACGGTCAGACGGACAGACTGACAGGGCTTAATCGACTTCCCTATTCATAAGCTTTCATAAAATATATACTTTATGGGGTCGGAAATGAAAATTTTAGAAATTTCACACGGAATGACAAACCTATATATACCCTTTTTCACTGTGTGAAGGGTATAAAAATATACATACATACATAAGTATATGTTTCATTATCTTTATAATGACTTTATCTGCTTAAAAAAATTCCATTGTTAAATTATAAATTGAGTTTATGTATGTATGTACGTGTTAAAATTTTTTTTGTCTTAACTGGGATTCGAACCTACGTTGTTTATAGAGCGATTTTTCACTATCGATATGATCCCGAATATTTCCAATATTTTGGTAGCTTACACGGTTCTTGGAAATATCTGTTAATTTCAACATACATACGCACAGACTGACAATGCTTAATTGACTCCTCTATTCCTAAGCTTTCAGAAAATATATACTTTTTTAGAAATTTCACACGGAGTGACAAACCAATATATACCCTTACACTCACTGTGAGAAGGGTATAAACAAAGAGTTGTTTGTTTTAACTTACCTCTTCATATGTATTACCAATACCGGCGGCAGTTTCGATATATTTAATTTTTTTATTGCATCTCTGTTTTGCTTACACGCTGGACAATTCCAGCCGTGTATACGCTCACCACTAAAATACATATCTAAACATTGTGACAAATGACATACGTTATTGTTTTCTGGCAGCTCTAAACTTAGATTTGAAAAGCAGTCATACGTAGCCGATTCCTTATCACATTTAGTGCACTTAACAATACTCTTGATTTGGCCGTAAAATAAATGCAAAATTAAACTCTCCTTTGATTTGGTAAAATCCAACCAGGCCTTATCCGAGGCAGTCATGGTCTCTGTAAGATATTCGGATTGGCAAACAGTTTGCAAATCAGAGTGTAGCCAGTCCATGAGTATGGTTAAAAATTCATGCGAATCCTGTTGTTCGATGCCACAAAACATTTTCTGATATTGTCCAATCACATACTGACAAAACCAAATAAAAAATAAAAATAATAAATTTCAAAGACAGAAATAATAAAAAATAGATAGATACTAATTAATTAATAAAGTAAGAGTATTTTAAATGTTCAACTTACACGCAAATCCTTGCTAGCTACACATTTGTAGTTACCATTCCATAAAACTTTAATTAGTGCGGCGACTTCTTCGACAATTTGCCCTTTGGTTTTATTGTTGCGACTGATATAGTTCTTGTATTTGTCCGTTAAACAGTATTCAGCCAGTTGAGGTGTATTGCTGAGACACTGTATTATGCTGTTCATGTAACATGTGTTGCCTAAATTCTTTAAGCCTGTTAAACCGCGACCCTTTAAAATAAGAAAGAAACAAAAAACTGTTTTAAATACAACTGGTCAATTCACAAGGTGTCATAAATATCGTATTGTTACAATGTCATATTTTTTGACAATTTAAAAAAAAGGTTTACAAATTTTACAACAAACTTGAAATGTTTTTTTTTTAATTTTACAATTTTAATATTTGTGACAATAGGACATGTATTGGTTGGATGTGTAATTAGTTCAAAAGAAGGGAGTGTTTGTTTATATTTATTTAATGTAATTAACATATAAATCTATATACAGTAAGGGACAAAACGAAATTCAGGTAAAACTTTTTATATGTATAGAGGGGGTTAAAATTAATGAGTCTGGCATTTCTCTGAGTTTCTAAGATCATATGGCATTAAGTTGTTTTTTTATGGCAACTTATTTTCCAAAGTACCGTTACCTTTTTTCTTAATATTGAAACAAAACAAAAACCACGTGTGTGAACAGTATTGTCCCTGCTTAAAAAGAATACGAAATTCTTTGTTAATTTTAATAAATAAAATTTTTGTTGATGGATTTTTCTTCAGAAGTGAGTACAGTTTTTGTGTAAAAGTGAATTAAAAAACAATTGCTAAATAATATGATTTTATGCAGTTTTTTGGAATGGCAAAAGGTAAGATGGCTTTCTTGAAACGAAATGTGGTAAATGATTTGCTGGCAGGAGTTCCATATCGCAAGATTGCTCAAAGGTATAGCATATCGTTAGGATTTATCAACGAAATAAAAAACAGACCCATTTGGAAATCAAAAGCAATCAAGGAGGTCGACAAAAAAAAACATTCGCCGGCGGATGCTCGAGAAGCTAAGCGATTAATTTTGACTGGTACAGCTAATACTGCAGTTGAGGTTAAGCAAATTCTAAATGAAGAACATAATCTATCTGTAAGTACCAAAACTGTACGTAGGAGCCTAAAAACTATAGTTGATATAGTGGATTAGTAGCGAGAACGAAACACAGAAAACTGTTTTTAAGTGAGAGTAACCGCAAAAAACGACTCGAATTTGCCAAAAAGTACCAAAGCTAACCAAAATTAACCGAATCGGTTCAAATGTGCGTCAATGGACATGGGTTGACAAAAGTATTGGGCTAAAGGAACGAAACATATTGATGCCTTACTTCCTCAACTTCATATCTTAAAAAATACACTTTTCAGGAGAGGAAAAAAACGGTTCATCTTTATACCCTTCACACAGTGAAAAAGGGTATATATTTTTATACTTCAGTGTTTGGTTAAAAGCTTAAATGCAATTAGCAAGGAATTGATTACATTTATGTATATTAGTAGTAATAATATACTAATCTTTTTTAGTTAAAGCATGAAACGCATTTATTGAGATACGAGTTTGCTGCATTAACAATAATTTTAATTCTTGATACTTTATGAATAAGTTACTCGTTTGTTGCACTCATATCTACACTAAAAAATAACGCCGTTATACCAAAATTATCCAATTAAAACTGTATTTAATATAAAATGAATGTTTTATTTACAAGAAAGTATAAAAAGAAAAAAAAAACAAAAGAATTCATATTAAATTAATAATATCATTGGTGTGGCAAATTATCATAAAATGAATGATAGTCGGCTGGAATCATACGTTTTAAATCTTGCAAGTCGTCATATTTTCTTTTTGAAATAAGTAGGTAGTTGTTGATTGTAGAGACCCGGTAGTAAAATGTTACCATTGTGCTGCACTTGTGGTCGAGATAATAGTTGCCACTCCTCATCAAAACATAATTTGTATTGAACTCCGTTATTAAAGGTATATTTGAGAGCTCGTAAATTTATAACGCATGGGTCACCTTTTTTTGTGCCTGGTCGAATTGATTTTAAGTAATCGAGTGAAGAGAAATCTCGGAAAAATTTATGATTGAAATAATGTACTTGATATGGTTTGTTTTATAACCATACTAGCCAAACCCGGCGCGCGTTGCTACGCCCCTAATGAATCGAAATGCATTCTGAATTTTAATTGAATATCAAGTGCAAAAACCTAAATATTATAATTTTTTTTTATGGGCGTGGCATTGCCCACTTTTCTAATCACGAAATTGTAAAGTCATAACAGCTCAATATGTGTGCAAAGTTTCAGAAGAATCGGACCAGTGCAAGTACCTCAAAATTATAATTGTTTTTATGGGCGTGGCCCTGCCCACTTTTCTAATCACTAAATTGTAAAGTCATAACAGCTCAATATGTGTGCAAAGTTTCAGAATAATCGGTCCAGTGCAAGTACCTCAAAATTATACCTATTTTTGATGGGCGTGGCACTGCCCACTTTTCTAATCACGAAATTATTTAGTAATGACAGCTTAGTATGTGTGCAAAGTTTCAGAAAAATCGGTTCAGTGCAAGTACCTCAAAATTAAAACTTTTTTAGGGGCGTGGCCCCGCCCACTTTTCTTACCACAAAATTATTTAGTCATGACAGCTCGATATGTGTGCAAAGTTTCAGAGAAATTGGTCAAGTGAAAGTAGCTATAACTGATAACTAATTTTTATGGGCGTGGCTCCGCCCACTTTTTTCTACCCATAAACACTCCCTGGTATGTGTACAACAACTTGCCAAAGTTTGAGTCCGATCGGTTTTACAGTTTCGGAGTCTATAGCTAACACACACACACACACAGAGTTTCACTTTTATATATATAGATTGAAATCAGCTGGCACATATAGTTCTCTTCCTTTCTTCTTTTGCTCTATAGAGGCATGCACAGAATCACACTCCATTTGAGTGTGGCCAACTACCAGATATTTTTGCTCTATTTCTGCTTGGTGGGTATTTGCATAATGCTGCAAGGCATTTGCAAGTATCGTATTACGATTTTGGGCACAGCACCCGTCGCTGTAAATTACACTACTCTGCAAAAAATCATTTTTTGTCTTGCCATTTAATAAAACTATGTGGACTATATGGATTTTGACGCGCTGAACTTAAATCCGTTGTCGGTTTCTTTCCATCAGATCGGGATTTTTTTTATGGGCGTGGCAAAATTTTCCCCCTAAATTAGTCAGGTATGGAGACTTATTTCATCCTAACTCGAGAACCGGTCATCCGACTTTTAAACACAAAAAAATGTGTAACAAAATTGTAATTATTTTAGTGGAATACAATTTTTCTCTATTTATTATCGTTTTGGAGTTATTTAGAAATTACTGGAGAAAAACATTTTTTTTCGTGCAAAATTCGTAATATTTTTCAATTTAAAAATGGAATTGAAAAAAATATAAGGCAAATATTCAACATTTTAAACGTTTTTCTGAGAGCTACTTATCTTAGAAATAAAAAAAGCCATAAACCATAAAAATCGGTCAAAAAATTTAGATTTTATTTTCAATTTACCGCAGGTACCCAATATTGTAATGCATAAGAATAAACAAGATGTAAAGACGGTGAATACCTACTTTAACACTGTACCCAAGTTTGTCTGAGATGGAATCGCCTTGTGAGTTACACTTTTAACATTATCCAAGAGCAATACTGATATTTTTCAGGGGTCTTAAATTGCTATCTAAGAAGGCATTTATCTCTCACTTTCTCTGTATATTTTTGCTCTCCCTCTGTAATATACATACTAGCCAATGAATAAAAATGCATTCTGAATTTTAATTGAATATCAAGTGCAAGAAGCTAAAAATTATAACTTTTCTCTTTAATATACATTCTAGCCAAACCCGGCGCGCGTTGATACGCCCCTTAATGAATAAAAATGCATTCTGAATTTTAATTGAATATCAAGTGCAAGGGCGTTGCACCGCCCACTTTTTATCACCTATAAACACTCCCTGAAATGTTTACAACAACTTGCCAAAGTTTGAGTCCGATCGGCTTTAAGGTTTCGGAGTCTATAGCTAACACACACACACAGACAGGCAGAGTTTCAATTTTATATATATACTAGAAAAGCCCGGCGCGCGTTGCTACGCCCCTTCATGAATTTTAATCGCATTCTGAATTTTAATCGAATATCAAATGCAAGGCTAAAAACTATAACTTTTTCTTTATGAGCGTGGCACTGCCCACTTTTCTAATTACGAAACTGTATAGTCATGACAACTTAATATGTGTGCAAAGTTTCAGAAAAATCGGTCCAGTGCAAGTACCACAAAATGATACTTTTTTTATGGGCGTGGCACTGCCCATTTTTCTAATAACGAAAGTGTAAAGTCATGACAGCTCGATATGTGTGCAAAGTTTCAGAAAAATCGGTCCAGTGCAAGAACCCCAATATTATAACTTTTTTTATGGGCGTGGCCCTGCCCACTTTTTTAACTACGAAATTATAAAGTCATGACAGCTCATTATGTGTGCAAAGTTTCAGAAAAATCGGTCCAGTGCAAGTACCTCAAAATTAAAACTTTTTTAGGGGCGTGGCCCCGCTTACTTTTCTTATCACGAAATTATTTAGTCATGACAGCTCGATATGTGTGCAAAGTTTCAGAAAAATCGGTCATGTGCAAGTAGCGTGGCCCCGCCCACTTTTTTCCACCCATAAACACTCCCTGGTATGTGTACAACAACTTACCGATGTTTGAGCCCGATCGGTTTTACAGTTTCAGAGTCTATAGCTAACACACACACACACACACAGAGTTTCACTTTTATATATATAGATATTTATTTCTTCTAAATACGATACATATTCACAATGAACCTATTGGTCTCTAGGTGATGGGTGGTTGCTAAGATGAATATTTCTTTGTGTTTTTAATTTAAATAATTTCTCAAATTTTAAATAAGTTGATGTACCCTATTGTTGAGGAAACTTATCTATTGTTGCGTAGGAATCATTTTCACATTTCAATTTACACGTGCCAACAAATTAAGTTGGAATTTACAAATTAATCTCTTAATTTGTTATTAGTTTTTTATTCTTTTGCACACTGAATAGACAGAATATGTTTTCTGTTTTACAATCAAATTTGCTAAAAGAAGTAAAGAAATTTCATTTTATTTAACAATAAAAAAATGTGTTTTTATTTTTTACACACCTAAAAAAAGAAAACACATTTGGATGTTTATACCCCATTAGACGCCGTGGCAATGTGAATATTGATGACTTAAGATAATGGAAAAAAAATCTAACTGAATTCAATATGATTTTCAAAAATCGATATTTAATAAAAACAATCACATACAAATGAGCAATCATTACCGGCAGAGGCTAGTGTCGCAAATAATTTAATTTTTTAATTATAGAATGTTTTTATGCAGAGAACTTCAAAATGGAAACATTGTTTTTATGGCAGCTGATTTGAGAGTTTTTTTTTTTTGAGGTTAGCTGAGTTTGTCAATTGTTGATGAATATGCTTAAGGCTGGAAAAACACTTGAATGTGGTTAAAATTTATTACGAAATTCATGCCTTAGTTCGGGAATGTTACAATGAGCGATTTTAGGCCAATTTTTTCCTCAATATTCATCTTATTCGGGGTAGGGAAAAATTCAAAAGGAATTCGTCATCTACAAAATATTGGTATTAGGTGTGCCTAAGGGTCACATTTTCAAAAGTGAGGCTAGTAATAACTTCAAAAGTTATATAGTCATGATTATCAATAAACTGAAAATATTCTGTTTGTATAGGACAGTACCACATGCCATTCACAGCGTCAAACACTCGACTTACTAAAGGAAACATTTTGGAACTAATTTTTCTCGAATTTATCTAGTCAATTTATCATTTATTAAAACGCCTTTGGTTTGGTTTTTCTGCGATTAAGTCATTGGTTTATGCAAAATAAATCAGCAAAATTGGACGACTTAAATTATAAAATTAAGCGGATTTTTAACGATTAAATTCTTTAAGAAATAGACAGAAATTGTAATTCCATAATCCAGTGCAGCCAAGTCTTCACGCCTGGAATCTTTTTTAAAATAATAATGTCATTAAACTATTTTTTAAATTTAATAAAAAAAATGTTTCTTTGTTTTGTTTTAATTTAAGCTTCAACGCTTCTTGAAAATATAAAAACGGTCAGTTTTCTTAACTAAAAAAATTGTATTGCATGCAAAAGTTTTAATTTTCATCGTCCACATACATATGTACATATTTCTAAATTTGTAACATTTCTAAAATTTTAATTGCAAGCAAAAATTTTAATTTTCATCGTCCACACATTTCTAAATTGCTAAAACATTTAAAAAGTATTGTAAACAAACATGTAAATAAAATCAAGAGCCTATAAAGAACATAATACGTTTAATTAACTATAATCCGAATTTCTCCGACACAGACAGCTTGAAAACAAAAACCAGTGTAAGTCTTCTAAGAATATGCTTGGAGCTATTGTTGTTGTGAAAAGAATTCCGTTTTAAACTATTACTAAACGTCACCACTCCCCATTAAAGTTTTGTTTTCACTCTCTTTGCTTTGAACTCAAAGCATCTTTGCAAAATAATTTTGTTCATTGAACGCGATAACGACGTGTTATAGCTATCTAGATCATGTGATATAACTCCTCTAGATTTTTAATTTGAGATCTATAAAGTTTATTTACAGTTTAACTTAAGTTTTTAATATAAAAGTATTATATTATGCTTTCCATAATTTTTTATTATTTTATAACTGGTATTGAACAGTTATTAAATACTTTCTCTAAAATTTTTCGTTTTATTTTATTTGTTCATAATTAAGCAATAAAATTTAAATCCTTGCAGATTAATTAATCTTGCTTGCAGATTAATTTATTTATTATTCTTACCTACCTAATCGTTATCAATTTTAAATCCTGCAGATTAATTTATTCTTGCCTACCTAATCGTTATCAATACGTTCATTGCGGCAATCAAGATTCTGAGTGTTTACTAGTGACTAGTGGTATACCGCAGGGATCAGTTACTGGCCCTTTAATGTTTATGCTTAACCTAAATGATTTTTTTTTTTACTTTACTACATGGTGTCGAATGTGAAGCCTCTGACCTTGCAGATGACATTCGACTTTTGTTTTCGGATCATCTTCAGCTCATAGACGTTTTTGAATATGACTTGAATACTTTCTTGTCAAATATTTCTCGGTGGATGAAAGATAGTAACTTTCGTATTTACTCTGCTAAGACTAAAGCAATGCTTTTAACACGTAATAAATCTATGGTTAACTTGTCCATTGTGATTAATGGTGAGAATATTGAATTTGTTGAACGTATGAAATGTTTTGATGTAGTTTTGGATAATCGTCTTGAATTTGACCCTATTAGTACTTTAAGTGAATTGGTATATCCCACTGTTAGTTAGAAAATGTATGGCTCATTCATTATTAATGTCTAATTTTCTATATTGTATTAAAGTTTATTCGGGATGATTTGTTGATCATTTTAATAGGTTCGTTTTACTGTTTAGTAGAATTATACGTTTTGTTTACAAATATGCGTCGAGGTACATTATTGATTTTTTTGGTTGTAACTTTAATACATTTGTTCCTATACGATGCTTTTTTTACAAAGTAATTCATGCTAATAGTCCAGAGTATGATCGTAATCATTTTGTATTTTTGCAGTCATACAGAAACCCACAGTTTCTGTATCCAGTTAAAAATCACATTATATATGAAAGATCTTTTCAAGTATATACGAGTTATAAAATGTCGGAACTGTTTACCACCATCTCTTAAGAGACTTATTTTTCTCCTACTACGTATAAGAGTAAGCTTATAGAATATGTATCCGTCAATAACATTTGATTGTAAATAGGTGTTAACTTCTCTTTCTGAATTGCAATATGTTGTTCTATATATTAATGTACATACATACATACATACATTAATATGTATTTTTTATTTATTTTTAAAACTTCATTTCATATTGTTAAAAAATAATTTAAAAAAATTAAAAATTTTTTTTATTGTCTCCAAAACAAGATTTAAAATGTTTAAACTAATTTGTTAAATGTTGTCAAAGATTTGAAGTATGTATTTGTAAACTTTTTTAAAAACAACAAGATTTTCCTTCAACTCAAAACATAGTAAATAATCTTTAAAAGTATTAAGAACATTTGAAAGAGTTTCAATTTGTAATTGAAAGAAAAAAGAGAAAACAATTTAAGGCATGTAAAGATATGCCAAGTATTAAATGTCACATAAGAAGGCTACATTTTATAATATCACGTTTTAATTTGCATGTTCCTTTTTTATTTGCCCCTTGAAGTATGCTTTTGAGGTTTTCTTTTCTCTTTACTTAAAAACATAAATAATAATCACACCTTTTTTATCGGTCGCAACGATGAAGTGTAACGATAAGTGGAGGAGGTTGGTAATTGGATTTTAACACCGCCAATAATCATCTTACAAATAGACAAAATAAAGTTTGGAAAAATGTATGATTTTCTAATGTTTGAAAATTCCGTAAACCTTGTAAATTTAGCGACATTCTTTGTTAAAACACCGTATAAAACTGAAATGTTGTGTTGAAAACATAACACTACAAACAAAAAAAAAAAAAACATAAGAACACAAAACAATTTAAAGACCAAAATAAAGAATGAAAGAAAATAAGAAATTTGTATTGACGCATTTCTCGCCAACATGCGTAAAAGCCATTAAGAAAACAAGTAAGAATGCTATATTCGGCCGTGCCGAATCTTATATACTCTTCACAACGTGTAGTCATGCAATAACAATAGTTTGTATCACCATTCATCTCATATGAAATACGTACATACATATAAAAAACATACATACATATACAAAAAATGTTAAAAAAAGAAAAAAAAATATTAAAAAAAAAAAAAATTAAAAAACAAAATTAAAAAACAAAAATTAAAAAACAAATAAAAATACAAAAAAAAATTAAAAATAAAAAATATATATATATGTAATATATAAAATAAAAAAAAAATAAAACAAATTTTTTTTTTTGGCTCAGCTGGAATTCGATGCCACGTTTACTCTAACCAATATATCACGTTTGTATGTATGTTGTTGTTGTGTTAAAAAAAACGAGGTAGCCATGGTTTTTTGCTCATATCTCAGTTGTTTCTTTTCAGATGTTTCTGATTTTTAATACCGATATACTACCGAATATTTCTGATATTTTAATTCCTCACCCGGGTCCAGACGATATCGGGGGGCTTCAAAAAGTTGATTTCAACATACTCACGTACAGACTGACAGAGCTTTATCGACTGCCCTATTCATAAGCTTTCAGAAAATATATACTTTTTGGGGTCGGAAATGAAAATTGTAGAAATTTCACACGGAATGACAAACCTATATAAATATATACCCTTTTTGACTGTGTGAAGGGTATAAAAAGAAATAAAAACTGAGCAGAAATTGTTAACAAGCATATGGTTTGTTGGTCTACAGACAATTGTTTTATTTTTTTTTTCTTTTATTTTTGCTCGTGGTTTGAGATTTTGGTGGTCATGGCTCTTTTACATGCCCTCGAATGGTTTTCTATTTTAGAACTCGAAATTTAAAAATAATCTAACAATTAAACAAAACATTTGCAATTTAGTTTGCACCACAAACAATTTAACTAAAGCATGATTGAAAAGTCAGCCGCTGAATGCATGGTAAACGTGACCTTTTGAGAGGAAAGTGATTTTTAAAATATTGATTAAAAGTTCATTTAAAATTTCTTTTTTTTTTTTTCTTAATAATGACGACTATTTATTTATTTATTTTTTTTTGGAAAGGGGTCAAAACTGTTGCTATTGGGTTTGACGTGGCATATACGATTTAGTTGTTCAAAAAAGGTGAAAATGCAATAGAATTTTTAATAAGCAAAACAAAAGAAGAATTTTAGTCACAATATTTACATTTAAATTAAAAGCATTATTCTCTAAGGAATTAAAATCGAATTTTCTCAAAAGAAAATAAATATTAGACCTTATTTTTATTATAATTATTCAGAGTTGTTATGATTTGATTGAAATTCTATTTGGATTTTTAACATAAAACAAAAATATCGATATTAATGGCACAACCGTAATTTTTGCCTTTTTTTTAATCGAATTTTGAAACTTAATTTTCTTCTTATTTATTGTTATGAGAAAAAAATTATTGAAATGAGAAAAAATCTTATTAGAATATCAATGACAAAAAATGGCCTGGGGGGAAAATTACGGCATTCGAATGTGATCGAAATTTGAAAATTCTTATTTGATTCTGTATACCTAAAGCGCAGCGAACTCGATCATTCGAGTAAAATTTCGATCGTAATCGAATGCCCTAATTTGGCCCCTGTTTTTTTACGTTAGAATTCAAGAATTTGAACCCTAGACCTTAATTTTTTCAAAAGGAGCCAAGGGATACCTACTTTTCTTAATACAAAACAAGAGCAGACATAATTTGTAATATAGAAAATTAGAACAGGGGCCGAATTACGGCATTCGAACGTGATCGAAAATTGAAAATTCTTATTAGAATCTCTATACCTATAGCACAGCAAACTCGATCGTTCGAGTAAAATTTCGTTCTATATCGAATGCCGTAATTCGGCCCCAGAGTAAAATTCTCCAGTAAAAAGAATATTTTTTCTAAAAAATGTGTAGAATTAATTTCATCTATAAACAAGTAAGAATGCTTTATTTAGCCGAGACGAATCTGATAATATTCTTCACCATCACATTATTGCTAAGACTAGAATTCATTTAGCTTTATTATTTAAGATGCCAATTTTGATTTTTATCCAGTTAGTATTTTACTTGTCATTTGATTCGCATATTGATGGAGGTAAAAAATAATACTATACACAATTTATTTAGAGCGCCATCTTGCATTTTAACCAAAAAAATCTATGACAAATAGTGAATTTGCAGGGGTTTAACTGGTGACGAAGGGATTAAATTTAAGTGAAAACACTAATGATTTAAACATTAGCGTGTCATTGAAGATCATGTGTTTACATGAATATATTAAGGAACTGGACTACATTCTAATAAGTGCATGGAACTCATAGATATTTAGGGAAAAACATCGGATATTTCATGAGTTGAATTTGTTTGTTTACATGAATTCTTTAAGATATTTTGCATGATGGTGCATTTATTTTTAAGCACATCATTTATTAAAAATTATTTTGCAGTTAGGAAGTCATTTAGAATTAATGTTTTTACACAATTAATTTAGAAGTCTTGTAAATGTAATTCGCTTTGCACTACTTCCAATTTTTTTTTGCTGGGAAGCTTAATATATTCTATTGGTCAAGCCATATTGATACCCATATTGTAGAAGTTGAAGGGGCTACTATTTTTTACCCATACATATATCCGGCATTTTATTTCAGAAACCATTTTGGATATAAACTTTTTCAGTTTTTACTGTATTCCATTGGCAAATTCCATTTGTTTGATGATAATATTGATGGGATGAAGTGGGTACATTTTTAATTGCTAGATTTGACCCATATATTTGTAATTAAGTAGGGACTTATTTTTTTAGAAAATTTTTGAACATATAATTCTCTCTAAAGGAAATTAGTGGATTCTTTATTTTCTCTCTTATTATAAAAGTGTAAGCTTAAATGTTCTCTATAGAAAATTATTAGAAACTTTAATTTCCTAAGTAAAAAAGAAAAAAAAAAAAATAAAACATATAAAACTTACCACTGATCCTGAAACTGGAGAAAAATTACGTTGCCTTTGCAAACTATAAATGTTGGGCGTTTGAGGTGTTAATGATCTAGCAGTTACTTGCGGCTTCACCGAACGATCAAATTTTGGTATCGTAGGTTTGGGTAAAAACTTTTCTGGCTCCTCTGCTTGCATTTCCTCCAATTCATAGTCATCGTCATCAAAGTTAATTTCGAATTCAGACTGACGCCTTTCTTGTTCAATTAATTTAGCATTTAGTTGGCGTTTATTTTCTCTAGCTATAGCCAATTGTAAGGCCCGTTGTTCCTTATGTTTTTCTAATTCTTCATCTAAACGCTGGCGTTCCTCGATTTTAGCTTCAATTTCTTTTGTTGTCTTTTCTACGTCAACTTTAAGCTGTAAGGGTACATTGGCCTTTTCTTCTTTTTCGCGTCGTTTGTATTCCTCTAGTTCCTCACGTAAACGTCTATTTTCTTGTTTCTAAAAATATTAAAAAATTTTAAATTTACAAATTTAATTTTCTAAGCTTTTGAGAACTCACAAAATCCTCTGCAGCACTTTCTAGCTGCATCATATCGTACAACAATTGTTGTTCTGAAGTAGTCAATTGTTTTTTGCCATAAATATTATCCAATTGTTTGGACACCTTCTGTAGTTCCTCATCATTTTCCTTGGCCTTTTCAAGCAGAGAATTTTGTTCCTCTACTATTTCGTTGATGGCCTTCTGCTTTTCATTGTATGATTTTATAGCCGCCAGTTTGCTAGATCTATCAATGACCGGTCTATTTACAAGAGGAGCTGCAGATTTTGCTGAACTGGAGTCTTTAATATTTAATATTATTTCATCTTTCATTTGTATATCTGCCACTGAAGGATATTCTATGTCATCTATAAAATTTAAATTATTTTGTGGTATAGATGGTGCCTGCACCATTGGATTTGTACATAAGCTGGGATACATTAGGAGGAAGTATTCATAACCACCCTCGAGAATTTTAATGGGAGAACGATAAGTTACATCCGGGTCCCACTGAAAAAAACAGAAAGAAATGATATTTTCAAAAATTATTGAGGAATGTAATTTGTTCTAAATATATAAATTAATTAAATTTTTTTAACAAATTATTAGACTAAGTTTTCTTAATTATATAAACTTGTTAAATTCTTAATTTCATAAGCAGTTAAGCAGTAATAGATATTTAATTTTTACTATAAAAGTTTTTTATTTCGAGTATAACATATAATTTTATCTGTAGAAATTTAGTGTTTGCTTTGTATTTTCTATAGAATATTTTTGATGAGTGAATTTTTTTTCAAATATTGGAGTTTAAAAGAAATCTATTAAAAATTTTTAAAACATGAATTTTGTATGTGCTTACATTTTTCAATATATTTAATAATATGGCAATTGGCCTATCTTCCGATGGGTTTGGACTAGAACAATTCCAATCCATTAGTACTACTGCATTTTTAACGGCTCTAGCTGACCACAATTTTTTTGATTCATTGTCAAGTTTGTCTTGCAATATACCAGCTGACATGCTAAAGTATAAATGTAATAATAAAATTAAATTTTTAAAAAGTGTAAAAAAACTAACCCCGCTTGTATTATTTCCTCTGGTATGTTTAGAGTCAAATTATACTGCAAATGTGAAGATTTAAAATCATCCGCTGAACGACAATCTATTACTAAGATATTTTGCAACTTTGTCGCTTCAAATAATTGCTGACAAGACATCAAACGTAAAGATGCAATGTCTATATTGTTAGATTGTGGAGAATTTGAACGCGAACGATCATTTGACACCACAGAATATGCTTCAACTGCTGCCGGCGTAGACGCTGTTGCAGTTTTTGTTGCATTTAGTTTAGCATTTAAACGATTATAACGTTCGTGTAGTGACATGGTTAAAGCCTCTAAACGATCCATAGTCAATTTGTTTGTGCGATTATCACCCAACATTTGTCTTATCAAGGGTTTGTTTTCTTGATACTCTGGTTTCTTGTATATGCTATTAAGCATATTAAAGTATTTCGTGTAGAAGACGTAGGCTAACTCTTCATCGCCCTTGCGATAATGTTTCTCTGCTTCAGCATTAAGTTTTTTTGCTGTTTCTAATAAACTAAATAGACAATTTGAGATTAGAGATTTGGCGTTCGTATTGAGTTTAGGCTAACTGTACTTACAAATGCATTTTACGTTGTCTGACATCAGGGATTTCAGAACACTTTTCCAAGTCATCTATATTTTTACGGTAATATAGTTCCTTTTTGATGGACATTTTTCGTTGTAGTACGTTTTAACAAATTTAAGCTTCACGGAATAAATGAACAAATAAATGCTATAGTGGCCAATCTTACGGATCTAATTCCTATTGCACTCTTTTGTTCTTTATGTAGATTCTGCTGGTGGTACAGTACAATTTTTCAAGAAGCCGCAATATAATGACTAATGGTTGTAATATTTTTTTTAATATTTCTTAATAAATAAAATTAGAACAGGTTTTCCACTAGTATTTCTTGTTAGTTTATATTTATACATTAAAAATACATTTATATTGCAATTTCGTTCTTAATTGTATGTGTTTTTTTCGTAAAATTTTCAAAACAAATTAAACTTTTTCTTTTACTAGTAGAATGACGTTTCACAATAAGAGCATAAAAAAAATTCGTATTACCATACTGCTTTGATTTTACTTAAAAAAAGTTGCCATATTATATAAATTACGTAAGGCAATTGGGATTTTATTTACTTGCGCTGCCAAACTAAGAAAAATCTTATAGGAAATTTTAAGGTTGAAGTTTGTAATAAATGTATCAAAGGCAAACACCAGCTATTAATTTTAATAGGAAAATCGATTACTCGTATAAAACATGTCATTCAGTTACCTTAGTTAATTTTTGCCAACAACCTAACCTGTTGATCGAAATCTAATATTAAATAAGTAAGAGCGCTATATTCGGCCGTGCCGAATCTTATATACCCTTCACAAGGTGTAGTCATGCAATAACAGTAGTTTGTATCACCATTCATCACATATAAAATACGTACATACATATAAAAAACATACATATATAAAACATCTCATTGTAAAATTATAAATTTACGTATGTATGTTTAAAAAAAAAAATAAAAAAAAAATTAAAAAAAAATTAAAAAAAAAAATTAAAAAAAAAAAATTTAAAAAAAATAATTAAAATATATATAATAAATATAAAACAAAAAAAAATTTAAAAAAAATATATAAAAAAAAATTTTTTTTGGCTTAGCTGGGATTTGATGCCACGTTTTCTCTAACCAATATACACGTTTGTATGTATGTATGTTGTTGTTGTAATGTTGTTTTTGTGAAAAAAAAATCGAGGTGGTCGTGGGTTTTTGCTCATATCTCAGTTGTTTATGTACCGATGTTTCTGATTTTCAATACCGATCTACTCCCGAATATTTCTGATATTTTAATACCTTACCGGGTCCAACCTATGTCGGGGGGCTTAAAAAAGTTGATTTCAACATACACACGGACAGACTGACAGAGCTTAATCGACTCCCCTATTCATAAGCTTTCAGAAAATATATACTTTATGGGGTCGGAAATGAAAATTGTAGAAATTTCACACGGAATGACAAACCTATATATACCCTTTTTCACTGTGTGAAGGGTATAAAAAAGTGGAATTATTAATATATGTATACTTACTTATGTATTCTAGCTCATGTTGATTTTTATTTAATGAATATATGTATGAACATATAATATGTTAGATATTTTGTAAGATCCTTACCATTATGAAAGAGTGACGTGGATGATTGACAGGTTCCTCATTCAATGACCTGAACGCAAAAAGGTTAAGGCAATTTCACACTCTATCTGTCGTATTTATAAAAAATATCTTCTATTATCTATACAAAATCTGTCAAATAAGCCTTTAATAAACCTAAAAAATTTTTAATGAATATAACAGTATGTATTTTAATTTCTTTTTGTCAAATTGTAATGAAATATTTTGATATATGAAAAAGATTTTGAAAATTCAGGTATTTTAAGTTAAAACAAGTAAAAGCGTTATATTTATTCGGCAGTCCCGAGTCTGAAAATAAACTTCACAGTCATGTATACACTGAAAAAATTATTTTACATAAATTCAATGAACCCCATTCATTGACTTCATTTCATTGATTTTTTTGCAAAAATTCTTTGATAACGTAAAAATACGTTGTTTCAAGGAAAATATTCATTAAAATTTGAAACAAGAGTTAAAGTAAATTGATTTAGAAAAAAAAGTTTTATTTAGTGAACACGTACTTTGATTCAAGAAACTTGTACTTTAAATTAATATTTTTTTTGTTAAATTCAACGTTAAACTGTTAATTTTTAGCGTTTATGATTCAATGTACGTTCTCATTTAATTAATAAAATAATAATTTAAATCAATGAATTTGTACGGTAAACTTTACATTTTTATAAAAGTTAACGTATGGCAATTCATTGATTCAACGTACCTGTGTCTAAGGTCAAAATTAGTGCATTTTTTCTTTGAAACAACGAATCTTTTTTTTGAATTTATGTACCTTTTTGGTTCAGTGTAGATAGGTATAATGACCACATCGTAGTTTACCCTAGATTTCAGATTTTATGCTACAAGCTATTTTCTTTATTATTTCCGACGTCATCTTTAATTTTAAAATCTTACATAGTTATTGTATTCTACTAGTCAAGCCCTTTCATTTGATACCCATTTTGTTGGGGTTAAAAAAATTCTCTCCGCGATTTTGTTTCAGACGCAATCTTGGATTTTACACTTTTTTTATAGTTTACTACAATGTCGAGTGCTTTTTTTCATAATAATATTATAGGAGTTAAAGGGGACAAAGTCGTAACTACTATATTTGACTCGTATGTATATTCGCCATTTAATCTAGGACGCCATCTTGAATTTGTTTTTCTTTTCATATCAAAATATATTTAAATACTGAAGCCCTTTCATTTCATCACCATATTGGCTCTCTTGGTTGCATAGAAACTGAAAGATTTCATTTTCGTTTGTAAATTTAAGGAAAAAAACACCGAAGTAGTTGTACCTTGGTGCTTATATCTCAGTTGGTTTCAAACCGATTTGTTAGTTTTTCATAGAAATAATTTCTGAGATTACGGCTTATCATTTGGTATCTTAAGCGTGTTCAAGAACTATTAAAAATTTTGAAAACATTTGATAAAGTTAAAAAAATATATATTTGTTAAAATAATTTTTGCCTTTAACTTTGCCGATTAGTAACCAATTTGCCCAAAATTATTTCATGAGTGTCCAGAGGTATACCAAATTTAAAAATAGAAAATTTAAATTTGTGTAGTAAAAATAAGCGAAAAACAGAGGCAGTCGTGTTTATTTGCCCATATCTCAGATAGTTATGGAACGATTATGGTGATTTCTAATAACAATCTGCAATTTATGATATTTTCATACCTTACAAGGGTCTTGGGGATGTCGATGGGCTTCAAAAAGTTGATTTTAACATACACATGGACAGCCTGACAAACGGACGGATGGTCAGACTAACAGACGGACAGTGCTTAATTGACTTCCCTTTTTATATGCTTTTAGAAAATATATACTCTATGGAATCGGAAATGAATATTGTGAAAATGTATACCCTTTTATACTGTTGTTTGAAGTGTATAATAAGGAAATAGTTTTTGCGTTATTTGAGCGAAGTTCATCAAGTAATTGCAGTTCAGAGAGAATTTCTTTGTTTATATTTTTTATATATAAAGTTTGACATTTGAAATAAATTAGGAAAGAGAGAAAATTGTTTTTTATCTATAGACATTGACAGCTGAAATTTAAAATAAGTGAAGATAAAAATAATCAGCTGGCGAAACAAGACTACCTGATGAATAAATGTGCCTTGGTACGAAAGAATGTTTGACAGACCGGAATATATTAATTCATTCTTATCAACAATTTTGTAAATTATAAATAGTTCTTATTATTAGCTGCTCCTTTTAAAAATTTCTATTGAAAGTCTAGTATGTATGTATTTCTTTTATTCTTTAAACAACCATAAATTATAGTTTCAAATTCATTATGTGCAGTAGTGTTGGTTGTTATTTTCATTATCATATGTGTAAGAGATAGATAATAGGGAGACCATTCAAACAAAAAATTTTTGATTAATCGAACAAAATGCTTAAACACAGATTAAAAAGTTTTTTGTATACATTTTTATTAAATAATTGCTAATTCGAATATTTGTTTAAATTTCTCCGACAAATTTCTTTACCCAAGTTATGCAACAAATTTTTCAACATAAAATGTGTTTAGTGCGTCTACTTTATGTGTGTAAGGAAGTAACTGTAAAAATTATTTCAAAATTACCTATTAGGTTACTATCTGCTGTGGAATCCCTAATATATACACAATAAAGAGCGGCAATATCAGCATCAACAGCAATGGTCTGCAATAAACGTTGCATATTTTTAGGCTCATAAATTATCCTTTATATGAGCATTTAAATACAAGTAAGTCGAAGAGTATATACGTGCGTATAAGTGTACGTGTTTTTTAGGTTTGATGTTGTTCCATTCGAGTGTGGGAGTATGCTTTCGTATTTGTGTGTGACTGTTTATTTGTTCGTGTGCAAATTGGTCCTTTTTAACTAATTGTTATATTATGTCTATTGTTGAAAATATAACAAGCAAATACTAATATCCTGACTGCATTCATATTCCGTTATCAGAATTTTTAGGAAAATGTGACCAACATGGATTACGAAAGAAACCCGAAAAATATCAGTTAAAAGTAAGAAATGATTATATTTAGTAAATTTGATAAGAAACTATGTACTAAGTATCATATTATCGTATATACAAGGCATTCACATTTCCTGTTCTATTCATATTACTTTTACATTTCTGTGGTAAAAATCATTGACAGTATTTGATTGGATTCACATTACAATAACCCAAACGAAGAAAGTTAATTATGACAATGTCATTGAAGTGTCGTTGTACTTAAGAAAGTTAAAAATTAGCGACATTGATCTGATTTGCAATGTGATACCGCAGGATCCTAATGTGGAGTACGAGAATAGACTTTTATATAATAAGTATTACTTTTTGTATAAATGTCTTTCGAAACGTTTTTTGTTTAACCCTAAAATATCAATGGTTGAATGTCTTTTTTATATTAACAAAAAAAAAAAAAAATATTAAATTAACCCTTAATGGGTAATCTAGAATTTGATTGGTTTTTTGGTGTTTGTATTAAGTTTTAGGTTTTGGTGTGTTCTGTCATTTATAATAAAATTTTATAGCCAACCCCGCTCTTTTTCCTTTTCGGGCTGATTATTACGATTACTTAGAATAAAGGCATAAAATGCCATTATAATGGGAAGTCAGGGGGTTAATATGTTTCACAAGAATATTTGCCGTAACACTTTTTACAAAGTTACTAAATATACCCTCAAATGTTAATAAAACATAAAAAATACGTTGGTCCCGTTACGATTTTCATTTTTGTAAGTATTTGTTTATGTTGTGTTTTTTGTGCATCAAATCCTAAATAAAAAACGTAAATTTTCTGTAAGAAATTTAAACGATGTAGACGTGTTTCATAGGAAACTATTTTGAAAGACCTAGTAAAAAAAAAATAACGCCTTTGTGACAAATTAATAGCTATTTTAACAGATTTTTTTTGGGAATAAGTTTTTTTTTTGCGATAGTTTAAAAAGTTTGAAAGCACAAAGAGAACATGTTAGATATGAGTTTGTTAAAAGGTAGACAGAGATACTCATATTTTTTTTCGCTATCTTAGTAGTCGCGGAAAAAACATAGTGCCAACCTAAAAGTATGCTTTAGTTATTTCTAATAAAATAATTAGACACAAAATGCCTAAGTCATAATCAATTTTTATATTTATTAAAGGTTTATTGAAAATTTTTATATAAAATTGCACATATTTTATTATGAAAATTTATTCTAAGTATAAACTGACCTTAACACTTGTTTTTTAATCAAAAAATTAAAAATTTGCCTTGTAAATATTATCGATAATTTATTGATATTTTCTATTTTATTCAGCAAACCAGACTACTTACTCTTTTATATTTTTTATAATAACTAAATGTATGCCTTAATATTTACAGCAAATTCTTTTATTTATATATAAATGACTATTGTCTTGTGCAATTGTATTGTTTTCTAAATATTCAACATAAAAAAGGCGTTTGTTGTAGATTTCTTACACTGTCCCTTTACACTGGCTATTTCAATGACACTGCCTTTAAATTGTTTTATATATTTTTTTTCGTCTTGTAAATAATAGAAATCAGTAACTTATGACCTAATCATCACATACATAATGTTCACTTAAATAGACACTACAAATTAATCCTGCACCTCAAACACCAATTACGTACAACAGCCTCTTACTATTATAACTTAACAATACATTTAGTTGTTTTTTGTACGGTTTTGTGGTCTACCACACGAACACTAAGAAGTCATTAAAATACACAAACACAGAAATTTTCTTAGACACAAAATTCTTGTAAATACTCATACTAATAAAAAAAAAATTATATATAAACTAGTGTCCTTAAATTATCAAGAATTATTTACCACATCCTCCAAAATGCGCCCACCGTACATGACACTCTTGTTAAATTGTTTCTAACAGAGGGGCCAGACATTTGTACTCGTAACAACAATTTTTTTAAGGGGGGAAATTAAGTACAGAAACAGAGTTATGAACTAAGCGATTTTAGTACTGGCTTTAGAGTTTTTTAATATGTGACATTAAAAATTTTCTACAATGTCAACAAATCTTGAAATAAAAGTTAAAAAAAAAATATTAAACTCTTGACTTTGTTGGAGTAAAGAAAGAACAGGGGGCAGTACAGTATTTCTCCCTCTCTCACCAACAAACTCACAAGTGTGAAAACTTTACTTTGTGCGTGTGAGAACTGTGTTATGTAGCAGAATTTAAAAATACTTTTTGTAACAGCAGATTTGATATTTCTTGATTGTTTTGAAGTTGGTTGTTGGTTTGACAATTTATAAAGAATAGACTTACGGTGCCTTCGAAAATTGTATAATTTGTGTAAAAGCCAAATGCTATTGTAAGTGATATTAACTTAAATTTGGAATATATTATTTGTATGAAGCACCTAAAGATACCTGCTGGGTAATGTAAGATTTCTTTAGCAATTCATCTTAACAGGTATGGTTTGATCATAAGGCGTCATTTTATTTTCATGTAAAATAAATATGTTCCGTACTCTGGATACAATAGGTTACAGTTTATTAATTCCTGTGCATAGGTTTTGGTCTGCAAAGACACTTTAGGGTTAAATTCTTGTTGTATCTAAATCGAGCCACTTCATTGTCAGTTGAGCACCCAAAGAATATTTTTTTGGCTTTTTATTTTTCCTGAGCTTATGTAGATGTTGGCGTATGTGGCGTCTTTATAGCGACTCGCAATTATGCCACGCAGAGCACGACGCAATTTATTTTGTAAAAAACCTTTGATGAACAATTTTAATAAAATATATATGCTACTGCTCACCTTATTCGTGCGACTTGATGTCATTGGATTATTTTCTCTAGGGATATAAAAAATTACTTGTCTACGCTGCTTAACATCAATTGTATATTTGAAAGCCAGCATTCAAAAAACATACAGCCTGAGTTATTGCAAAGTGTATGTGAAATTCGGACTTCTAGACTACGACATGTACAAATCAGCCGCGGCGACCATATACCCAAAGTATTTATGTCAAATCAATCAATCAATCATTTTTGAGCTTAAGTTTAATTAAACAAAAATTAAGTTGTTTTAAGCTTAGGGCTATAATACACGGCATGTTTGTTTACATCTGACTTTAAAATTTGTGAGACATATGTAAATCTACATGTCTGTCAAAATTGTACTTTTACGCTGACTGCTTTGCAGCAGCAGAGATTTCTGCCAACGACTGATGTCACATGTTTTTACAGAAGAAAATAGAGCGCACTCTAATTAAAATTTTGTCAGATGTCTCAACACATGTTTTTTTACAGAAGTAATGTTTTAAAGGTAACACACGACATGTTTGTATTAGCAGTGGAGTATTTGACAAGTCAGACGTAAAAAACATGCCGTGTATTAGCTCCTTTAGTTGATATATTAGTTAATATTAATATTTTTAAAAAAATTACCTGCCATACTCAAAAAAACTAAGATTTATCAAAGATATGAAAATAATGTATAATAAACCTTTAAAAATCTTAAAAATAGTTGATGAATATGTGCGTTCATTTTTTTCTCGTTTTTGGTGCTTTTTAAAATTTTTAAGCTGACAACGCTGTACACTTAATCCAAATTGTGTAGGTGAGAGAGTGAAGTTAAATTACGTTTGAGAGAAACTGAAATTGTTACAAATTGAAATAGTTAAATGTCATTAAGAAATTAATTACAATTGAGACAACTTAAGGTTAAAAACAATAAATAAAATTTTATGTAAAAAGGAATGGGCATTATTGGTATAAGTAGTTAAACTTTTAATTAAAAAATGTTGTAAGTTTACCTTTACTTAGAACCAGGGTACACTTATACAAGGTGGCGGTGCCAGTCCAGCTGAGTATATGTCAAACTACATATTTAAAAAATTATTTCAACTCCGGAAATTGTCAAACTCCATACAAAAAAAAAAGAGAGTCAAAAATTTCTCTCCTTTACGATATCACCTTATGTAATTACACCATGCTTAGAACCAAACTGTAAAAATTCAATTGCTAACTTAATGTCATCCTCTCAATGCTAAATTAAATTTAACCTTAAACAAAAAGACAAGTAAGAGAGCTATATTCGGTCATGCCGAATCTTATATACCCTTCATAACAATAGTTTGTATCACCATTAATCTCATATAAAATAAAAAACATACATATTCGTCTGCAAATTCTTTCGTAAATTCTAACGGGCTTAAAAATAAACTCCTACTTTAATAATTAAATTATGTATTTAATAAAAAAATTTTATTGCAAATTATTATGCCTTAAGTTAATTTTTCAATTTTTTTTTTAATTGAAAGCATTAAAGAATACTCGAAAATGGAACAGTTATAAGCCGACTAAAATGCAGTTTTAAAAACCAGCTACGATTTCCTTAACAGCTGTCTTTATCGTGTTTCTTTTTATTTAACGGCACATCAACGTACAATGATGCCCAAGTCGATCTATAGTGGCAACTAATTTAATTAAAAAAAAACATTTTTTTAAACCTTTTATTGTAATTTGTCTAGTTTGTTTATTTAAGATATTTTTAATAAACTGTTTTCAATCTAAAATCCTTTCACATCTAGAGTTTATTGTTGAATAATGATTACTATGCTTCCTTTTATACATTTAATCACAATGTGTAACAACTAGTGTTATTTTAATCCACAAAAACTTTTATAATTTCCTTTCATAATGAAAATAAAAACACATGTTGGCATGAATAACTCCGTTTTTATATTTATATCTAAACACTTAACACCTGCATGCATTTTTTCATTTCATAAAATATAAATATTAAAAAAAAAAAATACAATAAAAACTAACAAATTAAAAAAATGCCGGGAACATGAAATAAAAGGTTTACACTAACTTGAGCTTTTTAATCAGACAAATGAAACTACAGCAGGAATCAGACAAAGGTAAAAGGCTGTACTAAAATGTTGTAACACAAATTCCCACACTGCTCACTGCTTCTTTTGCTAAATGATTTTTTGTTTATAAAAACCCTTTAATAAATTAACTGTGTATTGTGTAAGTAGCGATTAGTTAAAAAAATGTTTAAGCTTTTTAAATATTTTACTTTTAAAGATTTCTTAGACTTTTTTTTCAATTTAAAAAGTTTGTTTGTATTTTCTCCTGTTTTTAATGACCTTTTTTTTATGTTTTTCTTCAAATATGGCATTTTGCCAATAATATGTTTTCATGAAGAAACCCACTTACAATTAAATATTTAGTGTTACACCAAAAAAAAAAAAAAGAATTATATTCGTAATGGAAAAGAAATTCAGCTGTAGCTGGCATCAAAAATGTAACGAAATGTAAAAAACAACAACTGCTAATTAACAACTGTCAAAAACACTACAAATGCAACATAAATATCACTCTAGTTTTTGTGTTGTTGTCGGTATATCCATACATACATATGTAAGTATATGGGAGGGAGTTTTCAATTGTTAATTGTGTTAAGAATATAAAAAAAGCGTTTAAATACACATTTGAGTAATTAAGTGTAACAGTTTTATTATGGTTTAAATTAAATGAAATTTTTTCAGTAATATAATAAAGTTGTGTGAAAATGTGTTATCGTAAAATTTAAAATATGGCAACAATGTTTTGTTTATGCATACTGCTAGGAACACAATTACGACGAACGACGAATTTTTGCTCGCCAATATATGTGATAAAAAAATATAACATTTTTGTGTATCTCGATGGTCACAAGTTGGCAGGCCATAACTCGTATTTTTAACGAAATTAAGTTTTTCAGTAATTTCAATACATTTCACACATATACACATTGTCATACAAATTTAACACAATAGTATCTAAAGTAAAAGTTTTACTAGCAATTTTATAAAAAAAGTTACATTATGATAATACAGTTTCTATTACCTTTTCCTGTAAAATACAATTATTTCAGTTAGGGTCTTTCTACCTGTAGCAAACGATATGAAAATGCAGACAATTATGGTATCGGGCGTAATTCGCCGGCGAACCCTTCAATAGATTTATATTTATTAGGTCGGCGAACGGCGAACAAAAGAGTAATTGTGACCATGCAGTCGTAATTCAGCTCTGGTCAGGTCAAGAGATCGCGCGTCATTATCGTTGTCGAATAAGGACAATCAGGCCGTCCTTTTTATCTGGCTTCAAGAGTCTTGTGTCTCACTCGCGCATAGGTTAATTGCATGGCGTCGCTTAGCTGTACCGAGTTATAGTTACTCGGAGTCTCGATTGACCACATGCAGAATTTTTTTAAAAGGAGTCGAATTCGGGAATTTCGGCTTTATATACGAAGGTATAGGTCGATTGGTAGTAACTGGAGAAGGAGATTGAAAAATATTTGAAAATTTAATAGAAGATAATTGGTGATGTCAGTTTTATCTTTTGACAGCCAAATAATTGTCTAGCACTAGACATTACACTAGAACCTCCATCTTTTTTTCGTGTTACCGAAATGAGATTGAAGTAATCGTAAAACCAAAAAAAAAAAAAAAATAAATAAACATTGTGACTATGTTTTGTTAGTGTTTTAGTGAATAAAGTTACTTTCACTTTAATAATGTTTTATCTTTATTTTATAGCATTTTTAATAAATATGCAAAACACTAACTATTTATTATTTTTTTTTTAATTTTTTATTTTTCAGCTCGAGGTCCGTTAAAACATTATAATAAATAATTTAAATTATGCCAATATTTCGATAAGCCTGATGATGATATTCAAAGAATTCGTCTCTGTTGTGTTCCAAACATAACATTTTGATTAGAGTTTTAAAGAAAGTAAAATAACACGTGTCTCTGAAACAATATTGCCACATGATTTTGTAAAAAATCAACAATTATACTAACTGTTTCTGGGGATGCCCCTGATATAATAATTTTTAAATTTTTAAGTCTTAAAACTCGTTTTAAGGTTTTTTTCTGCATAACAACAACCATGAGAAAATTTAAATAAAAAGCAGAACATAAAATCAAAATAAATAGAACAATTTTGCAGCCATTAAAATAGATTAAAGACGACTTGCTCTTATTCTTTGATAAAACTTTGTGGGTATTTGCTTTCTGAAATTGAAAAGCAAGCCTCTTTAATAAGTATTATATGAAATTTTAGACGTTACACTAGCCGTAGTTAAATTTTGTAAGATATGCAAGATGTACACAATATTATACGGGACATACATTGCTACACGCTGGCATTAAACACTAGTAGTATACGATTTTCTTCCTCATATAAAATGCAAAATAGTTCTTACAACTGAAGAATTTACCAATTTAGTGATATGTGCAAGGCGCTATACTAATCAGCTGATCATCAGATGTTATTTTGAGAATTTCATACGTTGTCTCTTCACTTCTTATGAAAAAAATCAATCGAAAAATACTCTTTGAACTACAATCACCTTTGATAGTTACATCATGGATAGGTCCTAATTCAAACTAAGTTTTATTTTTCTCCCAATTTACACATTATGAATAACAAATTAATTTTTTTCTGTGTAGATGAATTTCGCAAAAATTGTATTAAAAAAAATTATATTGTAATAAGGAAATATTTAAGAAAAATTATCAAAAAAATTTTTTTCGCACATTATTTATCATTAAGCCTGTTCCGTGTTTGTTTTCTTCTTTGTCATCGATATTTAAAACAACACCATTAAAGATTATATCCTGATTGTGTTTGTTTTAACTTAAATTACCATAATTTAGTGCCACTTCTACTTTTCGTTTTGCAAATATTTGCAAAAAAAAATCTAATTTCATATTCCTCCCCCATTTTGCTGTTGCTTGGGTATGTTTTTTTTTTGGGTTTTGAATCCATAAAGCTACATATGTATATATGACATCCAGTGGAATATTTCTGTTTTTAATCGCTTTTGTCTTGACACTCTATTTTTCTTTATTTTGGATATTTTCCTCTTAAATATTGTTGATATTTTTCGGAACGAGTACATACTACTTAGCAATTTTAGATGAAAGTCAATTGTTTCTGGCTAATAAAAAACAATCATAATTTTATGTGATAACACATACATACATATGTATGCATGTGTGAATATGTGTAAGTTGCTTGAACAGTGGGAAAAATATGGAAATATGTTCCTTATGCTGCAAAGTATTAACTGTAATATATCTTTAATTTGGTGGTTATCATAATGTTAATGTATAATATTAAGTTCAGTCGAATTTTTAGTTGTTGGTTGTTTATTTATTTTGGGAAAATTCAATGTAAACTGTTTAATATACATATTTAAAAAGAAATTTTTATACCCACTACCAAAATGGTGTGGGTGTCAATCCGTAAAGTAAAAAGTAAAGTAAAGTAAAGTATATACTTTATGAGTCCGGGTTTCATTTTAGAACGATCTAACTATGTCTGTCCATCTGTTGAAAGCACGATAGAGCTCGAACCGAAAAAGTTGAGGGATTAAATTTTGCCAGAATACGTGTAATACACAAGGTTTGTTTGGTATTGAAACTGGGCTAAATCGGTATGTTAGGATAAGAGTTATAACTCATTATGCAAGAGTATGTCAAAAAAACAATGTCCTTCCAAGATCGAATGAAATGCAATTGTGTCCAAACGCATTAACGTAGAGTCATGTAACTTCGAATATATATTTCCCGAGTAAAACAATGGTTTGCTCTTAAAAATTACTTAAATCTATGCATTAGGAAAGGAGTTATAGATCAAAATGTACGGAAATTTATACCGCACAGTGTCTTTTTCGGTCGCTGCTCTGACGAAATCGGTTATGTGACAATTTTCCAACATTTTTTTATTGCTCTATTTTGAACCATTATTTGTCGTACATCTATCCAGCAAACGATTTCAGTATATATTAATTGATTTAAAAATAAACAATACTCAGTATGCGTAAGTTTAATACTGCAATTTAACAAAATAAAATGCTTCTTTTGCTCTACTGAAAACTCAGTAAAAAACACATAACTGAATTTGTTAGAGCAACGAGGTGGCACCAACTTTAACGACCACCTCCTATAAAACGCTTTGTCTCAAATTCATATAATTTCTCTATGAATAAAGATTTTGAAAGAATAAAGGACTATATATTAAAATATCTAATTAAATTTGTTAGCAGAAACTACTTTGACACGTCTATTTCAACGCCCATTTTTTACGTTATCTACATTTAATGAAATTTAAAAGCTTATAAAACTAACAAAATTAGAGGTATGATGATGAAATTTTGCATATATACATTTTAAAATAAGCTGACACGCCTACTTTAACGCCCACCCCCCGCATAACGCTATATTTTAAATTCATATATTTTCATTATGGACAAAGATTTTGGGAGCATAAAGGACTCTATATTGGAATATCTAAGATGATTTTATCAGCAGAAACTACTTTGACATTTCTATTTTAACGCCCACTTCTCTCGTAATATACTGTTAATGAAATTTAAAAGATCATAAAACCGACAGATTTAGATGTACACAGAAAAAAATATTGCTTAAACTATTTTAATTAATTGAATTTTTGATTTGTTTTTGAATTCTAATTAAAATTTTCATTACTTTAATTAAATTTTTTTATTGATATTAAACATTTTCAAAAAACAAAAAGAGATTTCTGTCTGTTGAAAAAAATTAAAAAAAAAATAAAAAAATATTATTTTAAATGACCTTTTCTTGAAAATTTAATTTGAAGAATAAATTTAATATAATTGTTACTCAAGGAGCGAAATAATAAAAAATAGTCGCCAATCTGCAAGAGAAATTTGTGGTAAGTGCACATACTTACATATATAACAATATGTTCTGCTTTAAATATAATAAATGGTTTCGGTTTCATTGTAGGTATGCCAAAATTCATTACATATTTATTGTGTCCCCTTATATTCATCAGAATTCTAATTTTAATAGGTAAGTTAGTTGAATTTCTTCACTCTGCCTGTTCAAGCCTTTTTACCGGTTAATATTCCTTTATATCTAGGTCGTTGATGCTAATATTTATTTTTGGAAATCCGGCTTTTTATATGGTATAGTATGTGTATGTGTGTGTAACCCTATTTCTTATCATTAAATTTATTATATAAGTAACCAAATATTATTACAAATATAGATTCCTTTGTATAATAAATGTAGATTAAGAATAAATAAATATAAAAAGAACATTTTTCTTTGTATTTTTTTATACAAGTTTAATAAATTTTATTATTGTTTTAATAAATGCCTTCATTTGATAAATCCCAAATTTCAAATATTGACATGATTAAATTAATTAAAATCATTTTTGAATATAGTGGAAATTTCAATTAATTTTTTATACCGTTTAAATTGATATTTTTCTCAATATTTTTTCAATTAAAACTATTAATTTAAATTTAATTAATAGTATAATTTTTATGATTGGAGCAAAATTAAACAATTTTTTAATCAATAATATTAATTTCGTAATTGAAATTTATATTTATTTTTTCTGTGTATGATGATGAAATTTTGCATATGTAAATACATTTCTGATTAATTATAAGTATAATTTCACAAAATTAAGCTGACACGCCCACTTTAATGCACAACTCCCATATAACGCTTTGTCTTAAATTCATATTATTTCTATATGGACAAAAATTCAAACAAAAAAATCTGTAATGGATTATCTGAGTTGAATTCAAACATTTAATTATATAATTTAAAAAGAAGGAGGTGACATGCCCACACAAATCCAATATTATTTTTTAAATACCTCTTGGTACCAAATTATACTCTTTAGTTTTCGTAAAAATACAACATTGTAGTGAAGAAGAGTCAGTAGTATCATCTCAAATGTAGAAATTCTTAAGAATTGATTGTAAGACAAAATTAAAGACAATAAACTTATAGCAAATCGAAGTTACACAAAGAGTGTAATAAATATTTTAGTAAAAAGAGATTATTCCATAGCGATTACTGTTAATAACAAAATAATAAGTTTTGTGCTATAAAGTCGAATAAAGTGCTCTTACTTGTTAATTCAGCAACTGATGCCAAATCGCCATAGCACATCCAAGGAATACATCTTAATGGTGAAAATGAATTTTCATGTTAAATCATTAGTTGATCATAAAGTCTAAACAATGTAACTCCGTTAGAGTTTTACTTGCTATAATTTACGAAAACGCAGAACTTTTATAATAACCAATGACAATCAACAAATCTATCCTATTGTTCTATAATACCATGGTAAGCCACGGCCATCATTGGATCTTATGTACGTTTTCAAATCGAAAAAGGATTCGTTAATATGTCACGCACATCTTGTATTACTTAATTGTTTTTCAAACATCTGCCAGCTCTTTTTGGCTATAAAGTAAGAAAGATTTTTTTAAATTCTGTAACGATCTTTAAAATTAGATAAAGAGTTACAAAAACATTTACCGCCCTCTATTGCTAAATGGGTAACAGGAGTAGGTAAAACTTAAATCACCTTACAACCAAATCAGCTTAGAGTTCTATTCAGTTTGATTTTTTATATCCGTCATTTAAATTTTAATGATATTCGAATACGTACATACATAGATACGGTGAGATTGCATTTATGACCACATATTCTGCAAGTTTTGTTCAATGAACTTATTTTTTGCTATTACAGTTTTTCCATTTTGTCCTTTTTTAATTTTTTTTTCAGTAAATCACTTTGTGATAAAGGACATTTGATTGTCCGCAAACTGTTTATTGAAGTGGAAACACTTAATGGTTTTAGACAAACTTTTTTTTGCTGTTCTTGTTGTAACATTTGTAATGACAAAAAAAAAAGAAAAATAAGGTTATTTGTTTTCCAAATAAAAGAAATTATAAAACCGTTTTTAACTTGAAGAGGAAATTAACTAATGGAATTAATAAAACCAAAATTTTCTTTACTATTCTAAAGTACACAGGTATGACATTGACATGTAAATTATAATACAGAAAGGCTGGATCATTTTTTGTTGTTGTTGTTTTTAATATTTGACCCTTAAAAAACGGAAGTAATATGTCTGTACATTTACTATCAGTAACACTTACATATGACTGAGTGAATGCATTAAAATTGTTGTTGTTTTTAACATTATCATCACTCTGCTCTTTTATCAATGATTTTCACCAACATTGTTGTTGTTTTCAGGGTGGGTGGTATGACTTGTATTTGAGTTTATATTAGTGGTTTCTTTTGTTTTGTTGTTAATATTTTTACAGTTATTTTTAACGCAATCTTTATTTACACGTGGTTTGACATTTTTCAAAACATCCTCTCAGAACATTAAAAAAACACACACACACACTGACTATGTGCATGTTCATTATATGCTTGTCATTTACAATGGTTGCCATAAACCATCATCATTGTTAAAATCACCGTAAAGAGTCGACTTGCTATATTTTGTTTTTTTTTCTCCTGTGTTAACAGAACATTTCAATGAATCGGAGGACAAACAAAAAAAATGTCACATACATTAATGAAATTTAAAGCTATGATAAATGATGTGCCATTTTTAGTGGAGACATACATATTCCTCTAACAGGATTTTGTGGATTAAAAGTGGGATGGTTTAATTAGTAAGATCATTTGTAAATGACTGGTGATTGGGAAAAATATTAATGACATTTGATTTTATATCTTTAGATAATTAAATATTTTTTTGCAACTAAGTCATTTCATGAAAAGAATGAAAGATTGTAATAATATTTTTGATTTACGGTTTTACATAAAAAAATTATTCAAATTTTTTCGATAATTCTTGATACAATTTTAAATTTAAATACATCTATCAAAAATTTATGTAGCATAAAGAGAAAGCAAAAAACATGAAGTGTGTCTTGTTTCTAAAAAAAATTACAAAAAAAAAGAAAATAAAAAAAAAATTAAAAAAATATTTTAAAAAATTAAAAAAAAAAATTTTTAAAAATTAAAAAAAAAAATTTTTAAAAAATTAAAAAAAAAAAATATATATAAAAAAATACTAAAAATATAAATAATATATAATATAAAATAAAAAAAAATTGTTTGGCTCAGCTGGGATTCGATGCCAAGTTTACTCTAACCATTATATATGTATGTTGTTGTTGTAATTGTGAAAAAACGAAGTGGTCGTGGTTTTTTGCTTATATCTTAGAAAGTTATGGGGCGATTGTGCTGAATTTCAATAGCAATCCATTCCTGGATATTTCCAAAAGATTGATACTATATACAGATCTTAGGAACATATAGTTGCTTCTAAAAGTTGATTTCAACCAACACACGGACAGACGGTCAGGGCTTAATCGACTTCTCTATTCATAAGCTTTCCGAAAATATATACTTTATGGGGTCGGAAATGAAAATTGTAGAAATTACAAACAGAATGACAAAGCTATATATACCCTTGTGCACCACAGGTGAAGGGTATAAAAACTTACTTAACTTTATCTTCTTCGGCGTATTCTCTAGAATTAACGTTGTTTCAAATTTCCAAAACGATTAACCTAAAATGGGTATCACTATAACGGGTATCGTAATTTAAAACCAGGGTAGACACGAAGTTAAATAATAAAAAATAAGATAGAGTTGCCATAAGAACATTTCACCAATGGTCAACTTTAAACAAATCATGCACAGGTAAATTAAATTCAATTTAACGGCTACAAAATAAATATTTTAATTCGCCACATATTTACATGAACGCATAAATAATCACCTGATCAGTTAAGGTTACCTTGTAACCTGATTGTAGTCAGTAAAATAAATCATATAGTGAAAAGGACAAGCGTGTTTAATTTAAAAGTAGATATTTTTTATTCTTTTAACGTTTGGAGGTTGCGCTAATAATTTGTTGTAAAGGGTAGTGAAATTTTAAGGGCCGATGTTGATTTTGAATAAAACACAAATTATTTAGGAAATTATTGTCATTTCTTTTTATTATGATAATATTGGTATGGTTTGATAATGTATAGAACAAAATATCGGACAAATGGCCGCCGCGACCTCGGCTATGCCAACTTACCAATTATAGACATTAATTTCATTCATATTAATTTGTTTATTTATCTCTTGTCCTTTTTGACGCTTTTTGTTAAAAGTTAAAGAAAAAACGTAATAAATATGTGAAAAAATGTTTTAATAGCTATAAATGTCAACTATTTAAGGGTTTAAAGTAGGGTTAAAGCTACAATAAATATTTGAAAGTTATTAACGGTTAATAAAGTCTTAATAGCGCTATTTAATGTTTATGAATACAATTTTTGTGATTTTTGCTTATTAAAGGTGTTTTAAGAGTTTATGAATTAGATCGTTTATACATGAATAATTATTTTTGGTATCACTGAGCTATAAAATTATATAAAAACAAAAAGCACCACAAAAACTTCTCCAATATTTAATTTTTGTGCTTTTGCATTTGTTTTACGATTTTTTCTGCTGTTCTTTGGTTAAGGTTTTTCTTGGATAATTGCATTAATTTGTTATTTAACAAAAAATAGCAACAACAATTTGTTACTGAAAGTAACTTGTCACTCACTTTTCATTTAACTCAACTAACTGTTCAGTCGAGAGTTTTTCACCTTTGTGTTGTTGTTACTTAAAGTTAACGGGAATATTGGATGTGTGTACTTGTTGTTTTTGACACGTAAGTCATCGTAGTTGAACAAAAAACAGTCCCTTATTTTGTTTTCTTTTCTGTTTTTATATTTGCCACTAGTTTTTATTACCAATTCATGGTTTTTTTTCTAATACATACCTATAAAGTAACTTTTTCTACTCATCCTTACATGATGTTAAGTTTTAGCTGTTTGTTTTTTCTTTTCCTGCAAAGTCATGCAAAGGTAAATAAGAAGTTACAGCAGAATAAAGTTGCCAAAAAAAAAAACTACATGAAAGTCTTTAATATGTATGGCAATGAATAGTTTGTGTTGCTGGGGTATAAAAATTTGATTGAATAGAAAACATGTTAAGTAAACTGAAAATATTTCAAAGGTCACTCTTTATTAAATTTCATTTGAGATTTAAGTTTATACAATGAAATTCATTAAGGAGTAAGATTATTAGCTTTTGTTTTAATAAATAGGTTTTAAATATTTTAATATCAGTATTTTATTTAAATAAGAATATCCATAAAACTAGACGTGATAGATTCAACACGCTAAAGTCAATTAAAATTACATATTCACATATCACTCCAGACTTTTTCTTTAACGACCAGTGTAAATTATCAATAAATCAGTGACAATAAGGAAAAACTGCTTATGTCTTTTATACCCTTCGCCTGTGGTGCACAAGGATATATATAGCTTTGTCATTACGTTTGTAATTTATACAATTTTTATTTCCGACCCCATAAAGAGGACAGGAGTCCATTAAGCCATGTCCGTCTGTCCGTGTGTTGAAATCAACTTTTAGAAGCAACCATATGTTACTCAGATCTGTGTATAATATTAGGGACGTATTCATAAAAAATATTTTAGGTTTATTAAGGGCTTATTTGACAGATGTTGTAGAGAAATTTGTCAAATAAGCCTTCAATAAACCTAAAATATTTTTTATGAATACGGCCCATAATCTTTTGGAAATAGTTAGGAAAGAATCGCTGTGGAAATTCAGCACAATCGCCCCAAAACTTTCTGAGATATCAACAAATAAATGTGACTGCCTCTGTTTTTTTCCATATTTTTACCACCAAAATTAAAATTTTTCAGCCATAGAATAATTTATAGGTACCTTTGCTACTATTTGTAGGTATAATATGCCTCTGGAGATATCCGTATAAAAGTTTTGGATAAATCAGAATCTAATCGGTAAAGTTATAGGCAAAATTTTTTTTAAATATATATTCCAAAAATTTATAAACTAAAATCAATCTTTTTAACTTCTAGACAATATTGGTATCATCTGAACTACAAAATGGCGGACTTTAAATTTATATATCGGTCAAATCTGGTATTTTAAAATGAAACTTCCTGAACCTCCTCAATATTGGTATCAAATGAAAGGGCTTGACCAGTAAAATACAGTAAATTATTAAAAAATGTAAAATCCAAGATAGCGTCTAAAACAAAATGGCGGATCAAATTTTTTAATCCCATTAATATGGGTATCCAATGAAAGGGCTTGACTAGTAGAACACAGTTAACTGCGTAAAAAATCCAAATCAACGATGGCGTCAGAAATAATCAAGAAAAATGGCGTTTAACATGAAATATAGGTTAAGCTACGATGTGGGATAATACCTATGTACATGATGGTGAAGGGTATTATCAGATTCGGCATGGCCGAATATAACACTTGTTTTATATTTAGTTTTTCAGGACAGAATTTTGAAATTTCTGAGTTGATTTTTATAAATTGATTCAATTGATAACCTTTAAAGTAGAGACTATTACAAGAATTCGGCGGTGTATAAATTATAGAGCATATTGTTTTTTGTATATTTAGTTAAATTATAAGTGAAAAATAATTATTGTTTTTACACTATAACTTCCTGTAAAGTTGTCTAAAATAGTTAAGCAGTTATTCCTTTCTGCCACAGTATTATTTAAATGAATCCCTAACGAAAGCCCAAAATACCTAAGGGTAAGTATCGAGGCATTTATAAACCATAAATCTTGCAAATATTTTTATACAAATCACAAACAGAATTTAAGGTAATAAAATAAAAGCACCAAACAAAAGTAAATAAAAAAACCAACATCATTCCCTTAAGCAAAAAAAAAAAAAAAACAAAAGAAAATAGATAAATTATCATCAGGAACAAAAAGTGTCAAAACCCTGCAACAAATTTCTGTAAGCAATAGCACAATACACAGGATTAACAAATAGAGTGAGTAACTGACTATTCTATACACTTTCGCTATAAATAGTATGTAGTTTTATTTGGAAAAAGAAAAGTACAATAAAAAAAAACTGAAGTTAAATGCCACAAATTACTGACACTAATACTTTACACCGCAAAAATGACAACAAAAAGTCAACCGAAATGAAGCTGTTGTAGGAGGAATACGAACTACTTAGTGCATGTACGGGTAGAAAGAAGATTATTGTAATGACAGATATCGTTTAATAGCAGTAATAGCATTGGTTAGCAACAATAGATTTAGTGGTTTTACGAATGGGCTATTAAAGGAAATTTTTAATATTTACGAATGCAGCCTCATTAAATCTGAGCAGTTAATTGAAACATTTAATTCTTCAGAAAGGTTCCTGCAGTACCAGATTGAACTAATGTCAGAGGTAAAGGAAAACTCCCCTAATTTAAGGCTATGTAAAGGGTGGTTAAATTTTAAGGGCCGATGTTGATTTGAAATAAAACACAAATTATTTGGGAAATTATTGTAATTTTTTTTTATGATAATATTGATATGGTTTAATTATGTATGGAACAAAATATCGATCTTGGCGGCACACCTCCATTCGATGGTCCAAATTTTCAATGACAACGTTGATGTTCAATTGTAGGGCACGATGATGAGTCGAGGTAGAGAAGATTAAGCCCTGACCGTCTGTCCGTGTGTTGGTTGAAATCAACTTTTAGAAGCAACCATATGTTCCTCAGATCTCTGTATGGTATCAATCTTTTGGAAATATACGGGAATGATTCGCTATTCAAACTCAGCACAATCGGCCCATAACTTTCTGAGATATGAGGAAATAAACACGACTGCCTCTGTTTTTCCCATATTTTTACAACCAAAATTAAATTTTTTCAGATATAATATGCCTCTAGAGATATTCGTGAAAATTTTTGGATAAAGCGAGCTCTAATCGGTAAAGTTATAGGCAAAAAATTTTTTTTAAATATGGTGTCGGGATAATAAGATACTTTTCCAGTATATTCTTTCATTACCACAAATAAAAACTGATTTCTTCATATGTATATGAAAAAGAAAATATATGAGAAATTTAGTATAAAAATGAACTTGAGCCAGAATAAAAATAATATAATCTTTAATATATTCCAAAAATTTACAAACAAAAATCAATTTTGTGCAGCTTCTAGACAACCGAGATAGTCAATATTGGTAGCATCTGAAAGAACTTGACTAGCGCAATATAAGCACTAAAAAAATTAAAATTCATGTTCGCCGCCACTATATAACGCCTGACAACAAATTTATATATGGGTCAAATCTGGTATCAAACGAAAGGGCTTGACCAGTAGAATGCAGTAATTTATTAAAAAATTTAAATCCAAGATGGCGTGTAAGACATAATGGTGGGTCAAACTTTTTAAACCGATCAATATGGGTATCAAATGAAAGGTCTTGACTAGTAGAATACACCTAACAATGTAAAAATTCTAAATTGAAAATGACGTCGAAAATAATAAGAAAAAATGGCTTATAACATGAAATATGGGTTAAGCTACGATGTATTATTATACCTACATATGTACATGCATGATGGTGAAGGGTATTATCAGATTCGGCACGGCCGAATATAGCACTCTTACTTGTTTAAATTGAGTTAGTCTGAAATTGAGAAATGTCAAATGAAATGCAGAAAAAAAGCTATTTTCTGTATAGATTGCAACACCTTTACAAGATAATTTGTATCATTTTTAGTTTAGCAGATATAAGGTTACCAATTTTACCCGTTTTTCCCCTTAAGTTCGAATTTTCAAAAATATCAGAAGGGTAACCCACAGTCCAAAAATCATGTCTCTAACATTTTGCGTTTGGACTACGCGATGATGTATCCGCCAGTCAGATTTTCATAAAGTAGTGTAACGATAACAAAATCTTGTTCCATTATCGTGACCATAATTGTAAAAAATATAATGTCCTTCCCACAATATTTTATTAAATGAATTCATTCCTTTAACCCACTAAAGCCAATTTCAACTAATAAATTGATTATGTGGTTAAGGGTTAATAATTCCAACACAAAGACATTCAATAAAATCAAGAGACCTTTTTTGTAAATCTATAAAAGAAGAGAACATGTCGCAGGAAACAAAGGAAAGCAACTATAAAAACTACAAAGGAAACAGAATAGAAAAAAGTAGAAAAATAAAAAAGAAATGAACTAAATACTTAAGTCAATGAGTAAAATGAAGATGATAGAATTGGGGATGATCTTTAAGTGTCACAAGCAAACAAAATTAACACATACACGGCCAGAGTTTCCCAATATATTTTGTTGCAGAATCGTAGTAAAATTTGTAATGTAGCTTATTTTTTCAACTGGAGTTCTTTGTTCATATTATATATTTTTTTTTACTAAATTAGGTTTGAAAAAGTGTTGCAAAAAAGTTGAAGAAATACTGATGCTAGCCTTATACGCATATATTTGGATAAAGTCTTCTATTCAGTTGTTACCATAAAGGATGTGTCGATGTTAAACAGGATTTACACTAATAAAAAGAGACAATAATATAAGGATATCCATGCATACATACATACATCGAGTATGTACATATGTATGTACATAATAAATATGAAAATAAATTGGCAACAAGAAGAAGGTTAAACATTAAACTGTCAACAAAAGTCTTAATATTACGGTAAACGATTAGATTACAAACACACATACATACATCATAAAAAAGTATGTACATATATGTATGTATGTACATATATTTACGAGTAAGTATATACTTATGTATGTCTACATTCTAAAGACTTTTTTAACAAAGCTGACTAGAGTAAATTTAATTAGAAAATTGTTCTTGCTGTAAATTTGTACGTAACTTTTCAAATTTAATATCATAAATTGCAAGTGTACTTAGTTTTCATTAAAAATGTGCCAATTTTCAATTTATATTCTTTAGATAATATTTTTTTTATTTTTTTTTTCTAAAATGTCATCTTTTTCGTTTTTTTATCTTTTGGTAGATACATAGTTACTGGCTTATTTTGGCAGTAGTTGCAAATGGCGTTGTTTTGAAAACATAATCAGTGTATTTTTTTCTATAAAAAACTAGTAGTAGTTGTTGTATTTAGTTAATAGAAAAATGTTTCTGTGTTTTTTTTCTTATAGTCTTGCAAGTTGCAATACAAATAAAAAGTAGAAAAATATTAATAATGAAAATAGTGTGCCTAAATAAAGATAACGGTGACGTTTTTGCGCCAACACACAAAAATATGAGGCAATGAAACTAAAAAGAAAGAAAAGAAGGAATCTAAAAGGAAATTATGTTAAGCACAGAAATTTTAAAACAAACTTTTTTAGACGCAGCAATTTTTTCTAAAGCATGGTTTGAGATACATAGATTTAAAATGTTATCCTACTGTATTGGCAGCACTTTACTAAAAAAAATACCTGAAAATTCTAACCTATCGTTTATATTTGGAAACCCTTTATTACTTATATACATATGTCTATAAATCCTTACAGACAATTAAAAATGAATTTCAGTCGCAACTCAGGATCAATTTTAAATGACAAATTATAAATTTTAAAGTAGACTTTACTTTATTGTTCATAAAAATTGTTATTGTCTTTAAAATAAACTTCAAAAAAATTATTAAAAGTAATATTATAGTCGACTTTAACAAGAAATGTTTTCTTTTTGTTGAGCCTAAATATTATTTTCTTAAATATTGTTAAATATTGATTTTAAGTTCAATAACAATTTCTATGCGTGATAGATTAAGTGCCATTATTACAACTTGTCTTTAGTTAAAGGTAGGATTTTGTCTGTTCGATAAATAGCTTTGCATTATTACATCTTCCATTTTTTATTGTTATTATTATTAAATTTAATAATATTTAATGAATAAAAAATAATAAATTAAGGGTTTATAATGCAAAGCCATTTATCTGCCAAACAAAATTCTGCCTTTAGCTAACGGCAAGTTGTAATAATGGCACTAAGTCTACTTAAGAATTGATAATTTGTCAATTACAAGTGATATTTTTTACGTTATAAATAGTATTCCAAAAGTATTAATGGAATATTATTGTAATTTTAAAAAACAAATTAATTGAATTTGCATATTATAGATAATTTCAAAATTCAACTCGTAGTTTTTGAAATTCAGTTACCAATTTCGAAATTCTATTTACTATTTTTTAAATATAATTAATAACTTTTGAAATACATTAGATCATTTTCAAAATAAAGTCTGAAAATATAGTGCATAATTCTGAAATATAGTCAAAAATGTTAAAGCATTGGTATTTCGTTTATTCAAACTAGTATCAATATTAAAATCGAAAAACGACGTTAAATTTGTGTTTTTGACCACGTTTTTACATGTTTTTATGTTTCTTCTTAACTATTTTTAAATAAAAATGTGATGTATTGAAGTAAAAGTTATGTTATCAAAATCAAAATGTACTGTTTTTCTTTTTTTTTTTTTAAATTACTGTTTTTTCCCCCTCAATGTACTTTTTTTCACTTTTCAAATATGGCAACCCTATGTTGTGTTTATATTTTTATTAACTAAAAACAATTTTGCCAAAATGGAAAGTAAAATTGACAATTTAAGGGCATTTATGGAATTCATTTAGTTTATGTACATGATATTTTGTGCTACAAAAAGTTCAAAAGTAACACAAGCATCAATAAACATCTCCTCCATTGCACTTGTTTTCTTTTAATAATAAACAGAGATGACACTCAGCACATAATAGTTATCGATAAGTGGAATAAAAATTTTGGTAATGAAAAAATTGTGTTTAAAATTAGTTTTTATTAATGTTTTTCTTAAAAGTAATTGTAAACTTTATTTCGAATGCTTTTTCTTTTATTAAAAACATTTTTTAATACAAAAAAATGAAAAAAAATAAATCCACCACACAATCAGATTTATCGATAACATCGACAAAAAATATTATTTGTCATCCATGGCTATCAACAACAGCTGACATTTATTCACCTTTTATGCGACGGATACAAAAGTAGAAAGTAAACCTACTTTGCTGCGTTGATACGTTTATGCATTCTATGCGTTTTGCCGTGTAACTTGTCACATACAATTACACTGATTCTACTTTTTGACTGATGCATAAAACGGAACAACGGATAGAACGCATGGTATGTAACTCCAGCTTTACATACCATCCGTTCATGCGTTGTTGCGTTTGATACTTTTTCACCATTTTATACGTTTCTAAATTCAAGTTACACGCAACGCGTTTTATGCATCAACGTTTTTGTTTTAATCAGCTATTGTGTTGTTATATTTTTATTAACTAAAAACAATTTTGCCAAAATGGAAAGTGAAAATGACATTTTAATGGAATTTATGGAATTCAATTAGTTTATGTACAAGCTACAAGGGCCTACAAAAGGCTCAAAAAAATCACGAGCATCAATAAGCTTCTCCTCCATTGCACTTGTTTTCTTTTAATAATAAACAAACAGAGATGACACTCAGCACATAACAGTTATCGATAAATATAATAAAAATTTTGGTAATGAAAAAATTTTGTTTAAGATTAGTTTTTATGTATTTTTTTAATAAAAGTAATTGTAAACTTTATTTCGAATGTTTTTTCTCTAATTAAAAACGTTTTTTAATAAAATAATAGAAAAAATAAATCCACCACACAATCAGATGTATCGATAACATTGAAAAAAAATATTATTTGTCATCCATGGCTATCAAAAACAGCTGATATTTTTTCACCTTTTCTGCGACGGATGCAAAAGTAGAAAGTAAACCTACTTTGCTGCGTTGATACGTTTATGCATGCTTTGCGTTTTGCCGTGTAACTTGTCACATACAATTACACAGATTCTACTTTTTGACAGATGCATAAAACGGAACAACGGACAGCACGCATGGTATGTAACTTCAGCTTTAGAGCCCGCTTTATTCAAAAATTTTCACGATTTTCTCTAGAGGTATATTATATCTACAAATAGTAGCAAAGGTACCTAAAAATAAATTTTAAAACCCCTGTTGACTTTTGGCCCACCCTGTATTATAATAACATAAAACATTATTCCTACGGCAGTGTAAAAATATAAATTTTAAGAATTTTTTCTACAAATTTAATTAAATATTAAGGATATTCAAGATTGAACCTAAGCAAATTTGCTGTGCATATTACGGCAGATCGTGAGCGTCCGTTTGTAATCCGATATATATTTTTATTTGCTTGAAGAAGGCTTTCAATAAAATTTTGTTTATTCATTATTTATTTATTATTTTTTTTTTCAAAAGAATCTTTTTTTTCAATTTTATTGTTATTGTAATTTTAGTTTTTTTTAACATTAAATTAATGGCGGTCGAAATGTCAAAAACGGCAGTTGTCACATATTGACTTCTGAGCATACATACACAGCAAATTTTGCTCAAGCTTTTTACCCGAGGTCTCCACGTAGCAATCTTTATAACCGCAATTGTCAAATTTGATTGCGTCTATAGAAATTGCAAGATGTAGACCGCAAATTGCCATATGTAGCAATTTATTGCGCAATCATTGCTCTGCTGATTGCTTGAGCAATTATTGCCTTAATTAGCTGTCAAAATCGTTTAATTTTCTTTGAATTTTATGTTTTTCTTTGCAGAAACAAAGGAAAATTAAAATAATTTTACCTGATAATAGTTAAGAGTGAGGTATTCCAAAAAACACTAATAAAAGTTAAAACAAAAATATTAAATTATAAAAATAAATTATTTGTGTCGTGTTCTCCACCCAGTGAAAATAAACATACCTTAGCAATAAAGTGCCGTTATTCTGCCGACGTTTTTGCTTATGCTTAGCAATGAAAATTGCTACGTGGAGACCCAGCGTTATAGTGCCAATGAAGTTAAGTCAAGCAATGCATACATTTTGTTGTTGTGTTAAAAAATAGTGCATTTTTGCATTCATTTGCATTGTTCTTACAGTTTGCACTACCCATTATGAGTACCCTTATTATTAGTACCGTTTGTTTCAAAATTTTATTTCTCTCACACCACAGTGCTTTTAGAAAATAATAACAAAATGGTGCTGATGACTAAAAGAAAATTAGGAAGGCATGAGTACAAATGCAAAACTATTTTTTTCGTTATTTAAAAAAAATCACAATAAAAATAAGCAACAATAGTTTTGTTTGATAAATAAACGAGGCACATGGACAAAAAAGAAATGTGAATAATAATTTTTGGCCGGCAGCAAATGTAGGAGTGAAAATTATTTGTTTGTTTTATTTTTACTTTTTTTTCACATTTACACAAAACATAAATAAAATGAAAAGGAAAAAAAAGTGAATGAAGAAAACCCGGTAACATATGTATGTCTCGGTACTTAAGCGAAATTTTAATTTTGCATTAAAGATTTTTAACACCTCATTTAAATTTAACATTAAATATATTTATAGAAAAATATTTATGCAATTTCTTAAGTTTTAAACTTTCAAACATAATTTCGAGTGTTTGTGACAGATTTCGGTGATTTGTCAAGAATTTTTTGTTTTCGCTTTACACACATATTAAATTGGTTTTAAACGCACGATTTAACAAACATTTGACTTCTTGATATTGGTCTGCAGTTTGGTTAGTTTGATTCTGACATTTCAATTGCCATTTGTTTAATTTTTAAGTATAAAAAAGTAAATAAGAAAAAAATATAAAACTTGTCTATATAGAAAAAGTCTTGCAGTAGCATTTGTCCTATTGAAAGTCAAATAAAGTTTTTCTTTTTTACTTCATACCAACTCCTACAATAAAATATTTTTCTTATTTTTGGAAATGTTGTTCATTTAATAATAAACAAAATTATGTTAAGGCTTTTAAAACCACCCACCATTTTATAAACCATTTCCTTTTGCTTAAATAAGTCGTACACACACACATACACTCTCTCGCTCTCTCATTATTATTCGCATTTGAATAAACACATTTGCTGGACTTTTAAACACAGCCACACAAATTTGTGTGTGTGTTTTTTTGTTGTTCATAAACACACGTGATATGATTAAATAAATTGAATCTGTAAAGAAATGAAATTAATAGACTGCAAATTATAATCTGACCATAAACTACAGCAGCAGAACAAAATGGCAGAGCATTGTTTTACACACAATCCGTAAGTCGTAATAATTCAGTAGCAATGAAAGTCACATATAGAAATTGTTATGTTTGAGATGTATTTTTTTGGAAACATTTTTAATTGTATTGGATATTATGGCCCATATTATGAGTGATGTTCGATCTATGAGCAAAGTCGAAAAAACTAAAGGCCCAAATAAGCTACACAAGCGGCTTGTCATTCACGTTTAACGTTTGCTCATTGTAGCTAAAAAAAATTTTTCTGGGGGTGGCAAAAGTTTAAAAGAGCATATTCTAAACTGCGTTAATTTAATACAATATGTAAAGGGTGGTGCAAACAAAACGCATAAAGTTGATTGTAAACAAAACGAATCACATGAGCCTTGTGGCCCTTGAATTTCTCGCACAAAGGAGCAGCAAGTGGCAACATCGTGTTGGAACCACATATCGTCTACGGCCATATCCTTAATTTCTGGCTACAAGTAGTCTGCTATCATCTTGCGGTAGCGAACTCGATTCACAGTAACTTGGTTGACCTCATTTTTGAAGAAGTACGGTCCGATCAAGCCATCGGCTCATGAACCGCACTAAACAGTCACTCATTATGGATGCATTGGCTTTTCATAAATTTCTTGTAAAGTCTGATTTGCTGCAATACAGCAAAACTGCTTATAAACATATCCACTGAGATTTAAGTGTGCTTTTTCGCTGAAGATGTAAAGTTACCATTCACTTCTGTCTGTTCAACCAACCACCATTTGCGTAAATTAAATTTTTATTAAAAATTCGCATCAGTATTGTTCGTAAGAGGTTCACTTGTTAGGCACGAGGACGAGTCGAGGTTGATGCCTCTTCTTGTCATACCATCGCAAACAACATCAATGTTTTTGGCAGAACGAACTGGACGAGCATGGACAGGTGTGTTTATATTTCGAACAGACACGGTTTGCTGAAATTTGCGCACAATTCTCCCGATTGTGGTCACATTAGGTCGTTTATGCTGACCAAAATAATCACGAAGCGTATGAAAGGCAAACCATCTTGTCGATTTCAACTGTAGTCATATACATGATTATTGCATGACACTTTAACTAAACATAAAAATGATAACCGGCAACCATTATATGTTTTAACTACAATCATGCAATTTAATTATAATATATTGCTCATAGATTATGATTGTCACAACCATGTTTTTTCTTTGTGGGTAAAAAAGGTTTTTGCAACGATATTTTGGCTTTTTTCGGCCCATCTGCATATGACATAAAGTGTTTTTTTCCAAAAATGTTTTTGAAGAGGACATACAAATCATCAGCATTAAAACAGTGATTCCCAAATCGTTTCTAAAGGGTCCGCCATCTAACGTTTTTTATTTTCAACTAGTGCTTATTTCGTGAATGCTAACACTTAGCTCATGTCTGATTTGACAGATAATTAGTTTTATCCTTCCGCTGAACAAATATGGTTGTGTATACGCTTGAACAACGCTGGGAAATATTACGACATTACTTTGGCCGAGTTTGCCAAAAAAATCATCTTTTCAGATGAAGCTCATTTTGATCTTGGCGGGTATGTAAACAAGCAAAATTGTCGCATTTGGGGCATAGAAAACCCGCACGCATACATTGAAAAGTCGGTACACCCAAAACGAGTCAATGTTTGTTTCGGATTTTGGTCCAGAGACATAATTGGGCCATTTTTCTTCGAAAATGAGCAAGGAGTGGCCGTTACAGTCAATGGCGATCGTTATCGAACTATGTTGAACGAATTTTTGTTCACAAAAATTGAAGAAGAGGATATTGGCAACTGTTGGTTTCAACAGGACGGCGCTACGTGCCACACAGCCGAAGCTACACTTGTTTTTTTATAGCATTTTCAAAAAAAAAATGTTATTTGGTGGACCCTTTATTTACTATTTTTATTTACTTTTGTAGAAAGAAGTATGTACATTAGGGACGCAACATTTTACAATTTTTGAAAATATCAAAATGGCCCTATCCATACCATGTAGTGCATAAAAAGCAATAAGAACTGCATCTTTAGATTTTCGATATCGTTAAAAAAGGTTCCGCGTCAAATGCAATTAAGTTTTGGGATCAGTAAGTTCTACAAAAATAACAAAGTTCACTTAACAAAGATAGTTTTTAGATTGTAATTTTGATTATAATCATATAATTATATTAAGAAATGAAAATAGTTAAATAATTATAAAATAAAATTTTTGAAAAAATAAAAAATTTTGAAAAAATATAAAAAAAAAATCTTAAAATGACCTGAGGAAATATTTTTCGGTTTCAGTACAACATCGGCTACAGCGTGGTGAGAGGGCCTTATTTTGGTTGTACCCCAAATGTACATATGTATGTATGTATGTATATGTACATAAATAAAAATAATGTATGTATAGTATGTATGTATACCTATATCCGGTAACGTCATATTTTTATTTGCAAATAGCAATTGAAATCGTCAACATTAAGTTTAAAATATTATTTTCCTGAACAAAATTATGGTAGAAAAAACTTCCATCTTTCATCCAACACGCACACAATTGGTACGACATTTAATAAATTAACTATTAGTCAAATCTGTTTGATAAATCTTTACTGTTAATTTAACCACGAAATATGAAAATACAACAACAAAAACAAAAATGCGACATCAGCATTTCAGCAGCGCTCAAAGAGTGTTTTATCATGAGGCCGAAGCGTGTGAAAGAAAGTGAAAATAATGTTAATGATAAAATTATTAAATGATGCGGAAATACAAAGATAAGCCAAAAATTATAACAAACACCCAAACAAGTAGACTACTTAGATATCAAGACAACAAGAAATGCAGGAATAAAAAGGACATTCGAACAAGAAAGAACAATTGTAAACTGGTCACATATTTCATAAACTGAAATAAAAAAAATATGAAATATAATGATATTTTGTATGCAAAATTAAATGGAAATAAAATAAAAAAACAAAGAAAGTTAAATTAAATTGTTTTTAATTTAAAAAAATTTAAATTGCCATTAAATTAAATTACAGATGAAGTGAACACTATAACCCACAATGTAATTTAATATTTTGTACACATATTTAACTGCAGTTTAATGCTTTTTAAATTAAAAACAACAAACTTATCTAATTTAATAATAAAAAGAAATCAATTTGATGACTCTACTTACCAAAAACACATGATGTCAAGGAAATAACAAAGTTTAAAGTCTGATTGCAATCACCCTCCAACAATGCTGGCCACGGACTATAAGTTTACTTTTCCTCTAAGTTTCCTTTTTATAAACAACATTTAAATGTTGAAATTTATGTTCAAAAATTCTTGTTCATATTCAGTAGATTGAATAAAAACTTACAGTTTAACGAAATAAGCAGTGAGCTAATGAAAAGTTCATTTACTTTATTTCTAAGTAGTTGTGTTAAAAAAAATAGAGAGTGTAATAAAAACGCTACGATGTGATTATTGTACCTTTGTACATGACGGTGAAGGGTATTATCAGATTCGGCACGGCCGAATATAGCGCTCTTACTTGCCTATCCTTATTTACTTAAACACTTGTTTAAGCAGTTATTTTAGCATCTCTTGTTATTATACATACAGTAAATATTTTTTGAAAAAGTTCTTCACAACCTCGTATTATATTCTGTATCGTCTTCTTAAATACAAATTTGATTTCTTTACTTGTGAATATAATTTCTGTTGTATCGGTTGTATTATTGTTTTGTTAAACGTCAATTGATATTAAACGACAGGTAAATAAAAATCAGGAATGGAAATGTTGATCAAATTTATTTCTGAAGAGCTACAAAAATTATTCTATCACGACAATAAAAACATAAAGTTTATTTCAATATACACACGGACAGACAGACGGGCAGACGGATTATGCTTAATCGACTACCTTTTTCACAAGCTTTCAGAAAATATAAACTTTATGGGGTCGAAAATCAATATTGTAGAAATTTCACATGGAATGACAAACCTACATATATAACTTACATAAATTATTAGTAAATTATTCTGTTCGACAGGGTGGCTCAGAAAGACCGAAGTGGTGTGAATTTCTTACAACTTTTTTATTTTAATTTTTCTTTCCTTTTCAGTATTTTGTAAAGAATACTTGGACAATTTATAATGGAGCAATACACAACTGAAAAACGTGCCCAAATCGTTGAAATTTACTTTTCAAATCAACGGTCCTTTGTGTTGACTCAGCGTGCATACCGTCGTCAATTTAATGTGCGGGTTGCACCCTCTCAGTCAAGAATAAACCGTCTGGTTGCAAATTTTCGACAACAAGGAGCAGTAAGGAACCTTCCTGGTTCTGGCAGGCGAACTGTCCACACGTTTGACAATATTCAAGTGGTGCAGGAGAGTATTCGGGAGGATTCAGAAACATCAACCAGGAGACGTTCGACACAACTTGGCCTCTCAAGAGGGTCGCTACAGCGAATTTTGCATACCATAAGAATGTTTCCATACAAAATTTAACTTGTCCAAGAATTGAAACCGACAGATTACCAGCAACGACTTGACTATGCAATTTATTTCCAGAAAAAAGCACAAGCGAATCCTAATTTTATTCATAACTTAGTTATGAGTGACGAAGCCCATTTCCAATTAAATGGGTTCGTTAACAAGCAAAACTGTAGGATATTGGCTATGGAAAACCCAAGAGTACTTCATCAACCACAATTACACCCAGTTAAGTGTACTGTTTGGTGCGATGTTTCTTCAGAAAGGATCATTGGCCCATATTTTTTTGAAAATGAACGAGGTGTCGCCATTTCCATCAATGGTGATCGATATCGAGCCATGTTGGAAAATTTTGTAAGGCCAGCCGTGGAAAGCCATCCGCAAATATGGTTCCAACAGGATGGAGCCACAGCGCACACTGCGAGCTCCACAATGGCTCTTTTATGCGACATGATATGACATGTTAAGAATATACATATGTACCTATAGAACACAAACATTTACGAACGACGATATGTATACCCTTTAACACTGTCGTGTGAAGTGTATAAAAAGATATGCATTTAACTTGAATCATTCTTGTTTTTTGGCCCGCTAGTAAATTCGGAAATTTTACTCATCTGATCGAGAGTATATGTTAAAATTGTTGTTTCATTCACTTTGCAATTTAGGTTTTTGAAAATATTGAATTTTTTCAAATTCGAATAAAAACATCTAAATAATAAAAGAAAAATACTGTCTCCTCAGTTAAGAAAAATTTAACATTTTCCATTAAAAACACGTTCAAATAACAAACAAAATTTGTTCACATAAATTTCTCTCCTATCACCGGCACAACAACACCATTATCAACTTCATACCCATTAAGTAGCAACAACAAGAAAACAAAAATGGATTAAAAGAAATATTTCAATTACAATCGTAGGTACAATTAAATTTATATGAATGCATAGGATGTGAAGAGAATTTTCATTAAACGTTTTTATATGTTTATGAGTTTATTTGAAAGTACATACAGCCATACAAACAAACAAACATACAAGAATGTGCATTAATGTATGATTATTTTCTCTCATGATAAGTGAGATATGTACATACATACATACAAACATATGTATGTATGTCCCATTAGTCGACGTAAATGAGTGAGTGAATGAGTACTTTTTTGTGTTTTATGGTGGAATTTTTGTGCACGATGTGATATATTTTTGTGGGTGGCAGTTGTTGTTGGTTGTAGCGGTTGTTTTTAGGCCTTGACTGAAATGTGTTCAGTGATGTTTAAAAATGTAATGAGTTGCAGTGACATTTAATTATCACATGTTATATGTATGTGTTTTACTCCATTTCGTTTATCTATTTTTTTTTTCGTTTTATCTCTTTGTGCTTGTTGTTTATGATAATTTTTTATTAAAATTATATACCTACATACGTACATATGTAGGTACTTACATCCATATGTAAGTATAAAAGAATTGTGAGCAATTGTATTAATGTGTGTTTTACCAAGTGTATTTATGAGATTTTAACAATTTATGTGCAATAAATGTACTTTGTGCAAGAGAATTAAGTTTTGTTATTGTTTAGAGTTTGATAGAAATAAATTTGTTCCAAAACGAATTGTCAACACAAATTTAGAAGTTTCTTAAACGATTTATAAAAGGAAAATTTAGTTTAACTAACAATATTAATTAAAAAGTTAAAGGGGAGAATTTTGCTTTACCAGTAAATTTTTAACTTTATACAAAAATTAAAAAAAAAAAAAAAATGCCACCATCTAATAGTTAGTACATCAAATTCACATGTAGTACGTGTACTGTACAAATAAAACACATTTTTCAATAAACCACAAAATAAATTAATTAAAACACAATAGAGGAACATAAAAAAACAAACAAAAACAACAAGTTTTATTATTTACTAATTGTTAAACAACTAAAAATACAATATGTATGTACATATGTAGTTAGTAGAAAAATACAGATTTAAAACAAAAGCATGATTAAACGTGTTCTATATATTTATTAGGGGTCCACAGTAGCGGCATATAAAAGAAATATAAATATGCCATAAAAGGAAATATCAATACAAACATTTATTTCAAAAACTCAAAAAATCGTATTCACAAGACAAGTATAATATTATACACAACATAAAAGAAAATTTTATTGTTTAAAAAAATATTTAAAGGATATAAAATATTGAATTGTGCCTTTTGCTTTAACTATTGACTCCGAATGATTATTCATAGAAAATACTTGTTATACCCTTCACACAGTGAAAAAGGGTATATATAAGTAGGTTTGTCATTCCGTGTGAAATTTCTACAATTTTCATTTCCGACCCCATAAAGTATATATTTTCTGAAAGCTTATGAATAGGGGAGTCGATTAAGCTCTAACAGTCTGTCCGTCTGTCCGTGTGTATGTTGAAATAAACTTTTTGAACCCCCGACATCGATTGGACCCGGGTATTAAAATATCAGAAATATTCGGGAGTAGATCGGTATTGAAAATCAGAAACATTGGTACATAAACAACTAAGATATGAGCAGAAACCCACGCCCACCTCAATTTTTTTTTACAAAAACAAAATTACAACAACAACATACATACATACAAACGTGTATACTGGTTAGAGAAAACGTGGCATCGAATCCCAGCTGAGCCAAAAAAATTTTTTTTATATTTTTTTTTAATTTTTTTTTATTTTATTTTTTATTTTATACATTATTTATATATTTTTTATTTTTTGTTTGTTTTATATTTATTATTTATATATTAATAATTTTTTTTTAATTTTTTTTTATAACCAGGTTAAACCCAACAATCAAATAAATATTATTGAAAAATTATGGGAGCATATCCTAAATAATTTAGTAAATTAATTTTATTTTTATTTTTTTTAAACATACATAGGTAAATTTATTATTTTACAATGGGATGTTTTTATATACATTAGCATGTTGTGTGTTCTAAGAAATCATAATCTCAAACACATTTGATATTTCGTTAAGGTCAAATACCCAATCCTTTTAGGGTAATTCATTTGTGGCTTAAAACTGTAATTCTTTAAGTATTCCAAATTCAGCATAGTGTCCACGGTAAAGTTCTCGTGTCTAATACGCCCTGACACTGACAAAGATTGTGTTACAAAGTCTCATCCTTTTTTTTTGCAAGCTTACATGTCATCTCATACTGTCCATGCGGGCTAGATGTGATGAACCTGACCTTTTTAACACAAATAAGTTTCAGAATATCCTTTAAATACTCAAGATTTGGATTACCCCAATGTATGTTTGACACCGTACCGGTAGCAGTATTTTGTCACTATGTGATGTGTTCTTTCTTTGCCCAAACCAGATCCAGTTTTGGTTTCTTCATCTCCGATTGTGCCGTGGTGATCTCATTATTACATTGCAGGACATTCCGAGATTTAACATTTTCGTTTCTTAGAGTCTTGATAACGGATTGGTTATCCATCAATATACACATCGGAGTTTCGTTTTCATTCATCTAATGGCTTTTAAAATTGCCATAAAAAGAGCCTAGAAAACCGTATTGTGATTTGTAAATGGAAATATTTACATCTGTTTGGGCTTATGTCGTTGAAGCCTATTCAATTTTGATCGCAAATCTTCGATACGTCCTTACAAAAATCGATGCCTTGGGTATTTCTTACTCTAATTACTTTAATCCAATCTCCCTTCTTTAGTATTTTGGTGTAGCAGTTAACGCTCTCATATCTCGTTGAAATTTTGTCTCATGTTACCTCTGTGATGTTACGATTATTATTTGGTATTTAGTTTTATGACTTGCCAATAGCCATTTGCTCATTGCCATTAATTTAGTAGCGGTCTTGCTTGCTTCTTAATTTACCTTTATTTCAATCGGCAGAATTAATAGTATATTCTCAATAACCTTTATTGATGTGGTTCTTATGACAGCGCATATACTAATGCAGTACTGTCTTTGGATCTTTTAAAGAGATTTTATATTAACCTCCTTCTCTAAAGATGTCTACTACTACTTTATCGAAAAAAATACTACTTGTAGGCATTTAACATTTTCGTTAATCTGTGTTGTCTTACCTTGAAAGACGAAACAGTTGTACATCGGTATTTTCCTTTTTCTATCAAACAAACAGATTTCTGTCTTTTCTGTGTTGACATTGATTCCTCGCTCTTTTTACCAGTTGTAGGATATATTTGCAACTCCTGTTAGCTCGCTTACCTTGTGAGACCTTTTTGCTAGTAGTTGGTTAACGTGGTAGTTCGCTGCACACAAACAGTCAAGTGGAGTCTGCATGAATCCATTTTGACAATTTTTGCTAGTAGACAACACTCACTGTCTTCATCATGACACAGCTCTACCGACTAGAATGTGGCTGTTGTGATTGAAAGTGTGCAACTCAAAGAACATTAAGGTCCAATTGACACAGCAATTATAGGTAAACGATCATCTTTTCATTACAGCTAAAACAATTGGGCCTTGCGCGTTCAATCAGACGACATCCAATTTGGCTTAAAAATCTTTTTTCTGGTGACGCAAATTTTTGCAATATCAAATTGACAGTTGAAAGCAAACAACCATTTCTTTCATTATAGCTTTTCAGTTTTGCCTAAAAATAATTTTCTCTGAAAAAACAGCTTTTTAATCTCGACCTTTATGTCAACAAACAATATTGCATCTAGGTATCGGAAAACCCGCACATTATTTAATCTTTAGACGTGCCAACTGCATGACAAATTAGCTACATCCGTGGCAGCCAAAATCATATTAAAAAGTTATGGCTCATTATTACACCCTTCACCTTTGGTGCGCAAGGGTATATATAGATTTGTCATTCCGTTTGTATTTTCTACAATTTTCATTTACGATCCCATAAAATATATATTTTCTGAAAGCTTATGAATAGGGGAGTTGATTAAGCTCTGTCAGTCTGTCCGTGTGTTGGTTGAAATCAACTTTTAGAAGCAACTATATGTTCCTCAGATCTGAGTATGGTATCAATCTTTTGGAAATATCCGGGAATGAATCGTTATTGAAATTCAGCACAATCGCTTTATAAATTTCTGAGATATGAGCAAATAAACACGACTGCCTCTGTTTTTTTCCCATATTTTTACCAACAAAATTTAAATTTTTCAGCCATAGAATAATTTATTGGTACCTTTGCTACTATTTGTAGATATTATATGCTTCTAGAGATATTCGTGAAAAATTTTGGATAAAGCGGGCTCTAATCGGTAAAGTTATAGGCAAAAATTTATTTTGACAAATATGTATATTCTAAAAATTTACAAACGTAAATCAATTTTGTTCAGCTTCTAGACAACTGAGACTGTCAATATTGGTATCATCTGAAATAAATTGACTAGCGCAATATAAGCACTTTAAAAAAATTTAAATTCATGTTGGTTGCCACCACAAAATGGCTGACACAAAATTAATATATGGGTCAAATCTGGTATTTTAAAATGTAACTTTTTGAACCCCCTCAATATTGGTAACAAATAAAAGGGCTTGATCAGTAGAATACAGTAAATTATTAAAAAATGTATAATCCAAGATGGCGTCTAAAACAAAATGGCGGATAATTTTTTTTAACCCCATCAATACGGGTATCAAGTGAAAGGGCTTGACTAGTAGAATACAGATATTTACGTAAAAATTCAAAATCGAGGATGGCGTCGGAAATAACGATGTGGGGTTATACCTATGTACATAATGGTGAAGGGTATTATCAGATTCGGCATGGCCGAATATAGTACTCTTACTTGTTTAATTTTAATTTAAGCTTTAAAACTTCCAGCAAAAAAAGACATGCAAAAGAAATAGTGAATGCATGAGTTCAACCCACTATGAAGTAATTTAATTTAGCTGAAATATGCATGATTTTTACATTAACGTTTCATTGGAGAGCATGTGTTTATATGAGTATATTTACAAAATTCACTTCATTGTAATAAGTGCATAGAACGCATGCATGATAGATGAAAAAAAAACCCATGTTTCATGGGTTAATAATGTTCGTTTACATGAATTGTTTTAGATTTTTCGCATACATTTGTAAGTATTTTGATGCATCAAAGGCTGACTATTTTGGAATTGGAGAAATCATTCATCATGCCTCCTCTTTCACTTAGAAATTCATTCATTTATGAGTCATGAAAAATTTTATTCTCATTGAATTAGTTAAAAATTTTGTTTTGCTGGAACTTACAATAAGCAAAAACATCTAATCAGACAACTCATTACTCCCCTAATATATGTATATCTATGTATGTACGTATTAAGGGATCGATAGGTTATGGCATATGCTAATAAAACTATACAAAATGTCGTATGAATTTGTAGCATCATGTAAAGTTGTCAAACGGAAAGGTTAAACAACATTTTTAAAACCATAATTTTATTATACAAAAATAAAAAAAAAAATAAAAATAAACACTAAAGAAGGGCTTTTTTGTTATTCCTTGTGCCTTTCTATCTATCTACGTATCTACGGCTGAAAGACATCGCACGATTAGAATAAATATTGAAACAAAAGATAGAGGAGACTGTCTGTCACCTACAATAGATGGTGGGTCGGTGAATTAGTTACAAGGCATCTGCATGCATGTACATGGTTACCAAGTTACATTGTTAAATTTAATACTGCAATTGTTATGTTTGTTTGGATGTGCGTGCGAGTTTGTGTTTGTTTGAATGCAAGAGCATAATGTTGCAACATGTGTTATGTTTGGGTTGTGGTCTCGTATTTTATCAATATGATAACCATAGAACAAGGAACCTACACACAGGCAGGCGTTTTTTAATGAGAGAGAGAAAAAAAAACGACAACATTTACATAGAGACATGTACATCCAATGTATGTTCATTTTACATTTTATGCAACTTGAAAACAACCTACCTACTCACAGTTGCAACTTTTTTAATGGTTTTTAATTTGACCCTATTTTTTGCTTTTTTTTTTTTTTGAAACAGTAACAAATTTTTGTGCCCACAACAACCCAAACGACTGTATTCTTAGCTTTTCTTTGCAAGTATTTTTTGTGAAACTGTTTTCATGAAAAAAAATCTCTCAATCTGTAGTGTACTTTTTGATCTGTTTTCCATTATAGTGCAGCATACAAAAGTTACGGCTTGAACTTTCTTTTCGAAACCCAACTCCAATAAAATAAATTTTTAAATAACATAACTGCCGTATTCATAAAAAGTAGTTTAGGCTTATTAAAGGCTTATTTGACAGATGTTATACAGAATTTTTCCTATAAGCCTTCAATAATACTGAAATACTTTTCATGAATACGGCAGTAGCAGTTTAGCTTTAACAAAAGAACTAAGTAGTATGTGCTTAGAAATATACGAGATATTTTTTTAACTTCGGACTAGTAACTTATCTATCCATTTTTTTATATATAAAACTATGGATTTCAACTATAGGTTATCATTGGAGCCTATTAGTTCAGTTGTATATAGTTAAATACTAGTTTAAATACTACATAGTTATAGCAACTAGTGCGATTACTTTTTTTATACCCTTTACAGAGAGTGTTAGGTAGAGGCTTGTCAATCTGTGTGAAATTTCTACAATATTCATGTCCGACCCCAATAAGTTTATATTTTCTATCTGTCCGTGTGTATGTTGAAATCAGTTCTCTGAAGCTCTCTGACATCATCAAAAGCCTTGTATAATATAAAAATACTAGAAATATTTGCTAGCAAATTTGTATTAAAAATCAGCATAATTGCAGGATAACTTTCTGAGATATGAGCAAATAAAGACAACGATAATTTTTTCAGCTTTACGATAATTTATATGCACTTTTGCAATTATTTATAGATATAATATGCCGCTATAGACATTTGTGAAAATTTTTAGAGAAAACAGAAACTAACCCGTAAAGTTATAGGCAAAAATTATTAGTAAAGAAATATATATTTTTTTTAAATATACCGAATTTTTCAAGCTCCCAAATAATTTGCGAACACACTAAAGACAAGAAATTATAAATCGTGTTTTGAAAAAATATTTCAGGGAAAAGCTTATAAGTCGGTTTGAAAGTTACTGAGATATAAGAATCAAAATAAGACTGCTTCGGTGTTTTTCCTAAAATTCACAAACAAAAATAAATTTTTTTTTCAGTTTCTGTACTATCAAGGGAGCCAATAGGGAATCAAATGATAGGGCTTGAGTATAAAAAAATATAGTTAGCTTTAAGAAGAAAAAAATTCAAGATGGCGTTCTAGATTAAATGTCGAATATAGAAGTCTAATATAGTAGTTCAGGCTTTGTCGCTTTAATCCCCACATTACTGGTATCAAATAAAAGTGCTTGACCAGTACAATGTAGTAAACGATTAAAAAAGTGTTAAATCCAAGATGGCGTCTGAAACAAAATGGCAGAATTTTTTCAACCCCATCTATGTTATTATTAAACGAAAAGGCTTAATAAGTAGAATGAAGTTAACTATTTAAAATCTAAAACTATTCAAAATCAAAGCTGGTGTCGGAAATAATAAAGAAAATGACTTATAATGTGAAATCTAAAATCCATAATAAGCTTCGATGTGGTCATTATACACAAGTACATGATGGTGTAAAATATTATAAGATAATATATTTTATACTATATGTTATTTATAGTTTTATGTTAGTAAATATATTTTTAGACATAAAAAATATCGGATTTTACTTAATATTTATGTTCTCAAAGAGAATCAGAATTACATGCTTTTTACAAAGAGCGTCAGTTATAAAGCATAACAGTCGATATTTTTTATTATCTTCCTATAATTGTTGTATTTTGACTAGTACGAATCTATCAGTTTTGCTACAGTCTTGTTAAAACGAGTGATATGACTGTCCCCAAACTCAACTTAACTCCGCTAAAAGTTGGCACATGTAAGGGCAAAATTTAAATTTCCAAAGGGGAGCACTAAGCAAATTAATTCTTAGGAGGTAAGCGGAACCACCCCCATATGACTGAATGTAAAACTGCATATGTATACTGTCGAAAATACAGCAAGGATGATTTGAACAAATAATGTATTTTTAAATCTGTCCCATTATTGGATAACTAAGGAACTTAGGCGATATTTAAATGGGGACAGGAGAGAGACACCACTATGTTCCTTCAATGGTACTCATATTTGCAATTTATTAAACAAACTTTCGATTCTTTATACTTTTCCTTTTGCAATGAAGAATTCTTGAGCGCGATCAGCTGAGGAAAGCTAGGAGACTTCTAATTAGGTCAAGTGCGTGTAAAATTATGACGATAAATCAGCAGGTTGCCTTAGCAACTTTAGTTCATATTTTTTGTCAAAAAATCGTTAAAGCAACTTATTATTCGTTAAGTCCAAGGCATATTCTTACAGGTATATGCAAAGGCGAACTGATACAACAAAGCAACTTTTCAAGGGGTGTTTTCTCTCAAGGCCAATTCGTATAACAGGGATGTAAAAGTTGTTTTTATATGTTTAATTTAATACAATTTTATTAAAAAAAGGATACTTATTTGTGAAACACATTATAAATTATAAAAAATTAAAAAAAAAAGTACAAACAAACACAAAAGAAGTACAAAAAAACACGAATTCATACAGGTGAAATTATCAGCCCAGCTGATTGGGAAACTTTTTGTCAAAATTGGTTGAATTCGCCTTGATTTCATTTATTAATGCAGGAATAGGAAATGTGATTTTGGTTTCGGTATTAAACAATTAACTTGAGTGTACTTTTTTGATAATAAATGTGCTAAATTTATGTATATTTGTTGCTTTTTCATCATTAATAATGTGTTTAAAAAAATTATATCATCTTTTTAATGAAATTTTATTATATTTAATATGTAAAAAAAACTTTTCCATTCCTGATAAACGAATTGGCCTTGACATAAACATCCTTCGAAAAGTTGCTTTGTTGTATCAATTCGCCGTTGCATATACCTTATGGATATGCCTTGTTATTAAGCAGTGATAATGTAGTCAAGGCGAGCCCACATTAGGTGACAACATCCCTACAGCAAACACAAAAAGGCCCGGAGAATGTCAAAACACAAAAAAAAACAAATTGTTTGTTTACTTTCAATTAAATTTTTATTTTTTTATAAATAAACATGAAATTTTTTTAAATAAATAAGTTCTTCAATTTATTACATAAATTTCTGCCAGCTTATATCATACATTTGTGCCTTTTAAAACATTTTTCACAAAAAACCACTAGGACAAGCACAACGGACATTTTGCATTTTCTGAATTAAAAATATTCAAAATTGTTTTTTCCAATTATAACTTGTATTTTACTTATTTACCAATAAAGTATTGCACAAATATTAATATTTTCATAATTTTTCCCCCTTCTTATAAAATATTTCAACCGACGCACATACAAATCAATTTAAATGTAAACAAGCTTTGACATTGTGGCGTTTAAAATAAAATCAGTTGGCTTTGTAACAACACCTGATGTGAATTCGCCTTAATAACAGTTTTATAATAAATCAATGTATAATCATTCAGGAATGGGACTACTTTACAATTACACAAAATGTTTGTTAAAACAGGAGCAACAACAAATTATCTTAATTAAATTCAACTTATAAAAAAACAATCAATTGGCTTGGTAACATCACTGGATGTGAATTCGCCTTAATAACAGTTTTACAATAAATCAATTTATAATCATTCAGGAATGGGACTATTTTACAATTACACAAAATGTTTGTTAAAAAGGAGCAACAACAAATTATCTCAATAAAATTCAACTTATAAAAAAACAATCAATTGGCTTGGTACATCACTTGATGTGAATTCGCCTTAATAACAGTTTTACAATAAATCAATTTATAATCATTCAGGAATGGGACTATTTTACAATTACACAAAATGTTTGTTAAAAAGGAGCAACAACAAATTATCTCAATAAAATTCAACTTATAAAATATACGTTTAAGTGCTGTAAACAACTTCAATTACATATTTGGTGAATTCACCGGCTGTGTTAACTGGCGTATGCTCATAAATTCCTAAAATTTTAAGCAATTTTCTTGGAGTAGCCAACGTATTCTGTTTGGTTATTTATGGCAAACGTTTGCTGTCGTTTAATTGTTAAAATATTTATACTTATGAACACATTTTTAATATTCCAAAAACGTTTTTAACATTTGCCGCACTATTTTTTTTCTACGACTAAATTTTATATTGTGATGAAAATATTTTACTCAAGGATTCTTTTTTTTTTCTTTGTTTTATTTGACCACAAAGTGGTCATATTGTCTTTGGACAATTTTGGTCAGTTCGGTCATAAAAAAGCGCCCATAAACTTAATACTTTTTTCACTATTGCATTTTTTAAAAAACCACAAACAATTCGCCTCCATTTTTTTTACTGATGCTAGACAAAAAATGTAAAACCCTAAAAGAGAGCTTTCTAAGATGATTTGTGTAATATTTATGTAAATTGCAAACGGTAACAGGTGTTACAACGGCAATTAGTTTCTTTTACAGCCACAAAAAATAATAAATAAAGTGACTAAATGAAAAGGCCAAAGAAAGTATTTGAAATTAAAACAATTTTATAAGAAATTTTAAATGATTTTTAGTTTAAAAATAAAGGTGTTCGCCTAATAACTGCTCGGTCAATAGAACCTCAGACAACAACAAAAATCTATTTAACCTCTTAGTTAACTTTGTGTTTATCTACTCATTTCGTTAACTCGTCAAACCACTATTAACACTTCCATTCACAGGGAGTTCTAACTATACATTCAACATTACTTTACCGTAACAGTTTCAGTTGAAGGCTTTTAATTCGCAAACACTCAACCACCTACTCTCAGCGGCTATTTAAAAATCAAAACTCGCTGTTATAGGGGGTGGTAGTGGTCACTATAGCAGTCATAGCCCTCGTTGAGGCTAGTACGTTTATTATAATTTTTTTTACAGTTCTGGTCAACGCCAGCCAACACACACCAACCAACCAACCAACTGACCATTCAGCCAGTATTTACATGGTGATAGTCTGAATATACCGCGACAGGTGTTGATGATTTATGTTGTGTGTATTTTGCGAACATCTACCTTACAGACGGGTGTGTATAAATGTGTGTTTTTCGTTGACAAAATTTTTGGCTTTAGTGTTGATGTATTGAATTTGGCACTTTTTCTCTGCGGTAGAACGAGTTTATATTAAAACGCCATTAGATTTAATCAATCATGATATGGGAAATTAAATTTTCAAATGGTTAACGCACAGTAATTGAAAACTTTATAGTTCAATAAGGAAACAGAATATGTCCGCAACTTCAAGCATAAAACGCTTTTAAAGAAAATAAAACTTCTAATTTAATCTATAGCAAAAAAATCAAGTAAGACATGAGCTTTAACATAGCCCCACAAAAAATAGTCTAAAGGCGTACGATCTAGGCGGCAAATTGACCGGTCCCGAACGTGAAATAAAGTGTTCACCGAGCTCGCCTCTCAATAAGTCCATTGTTAAGCGTGCTGTGTGGCATGTGGCGCCGTTTTGTTGAAACCACATGTCCTGCAAGTCAAGCTCTTGCATTTTCGGCAAAAAAAAGGTGGATATCATCTCCCGATAGCGCTCACCATTCACAGTTACGATTCGCATCATCTTTGAAGAAGTACGGTCCAATGATGCCACCAGCCCATAAACCGCACCAAACTGTGACTTTTTATGGATGCATTGGTAGCTCTTGCAATGCTTCTGGCTGATCTTCACTCCAAAATCGACAATTCTGCTTATTAACGTTCCTATTGTGCCAAAAATGAGCTTCGCCGCTGAACACATTTTTCGATAAGAAGCGCGCGATGAACTTTCTTAACAGAGCACGCATTTTGATAATAAAATTCAATAATTTGCAAGCGTTGTTCGTTTGTAAGATAAATTATAAATAAATAATAAATTATAGACCAAACTGAAGATGTTTGACAGTGAAATAAAACATGAAACGTGCGTCAGCTGTTAAAACCAGTGTTGCCAAAAAGATAATAGCTAAAAAATCACCCTTTAGTTTAGTTTTGTATGAGCTTTTACTTCGTTCTGTTGATTTTCAATGTCTTATAGGCCGTCAGCTAGTAGATATTTAGTGTGCTACCAGAAGTGTGACTTAGAACAACTATTGGTGGTGGCTGGTAGGAGACATATGGTGGATGCCGAATTAAGTCATTCGGAGAGATGTGTACTTTTACAGAAATTTACCTTAATTAGCAGTAAAACATCATGCGCTACTAAAGCGTGATCAAGATGTCGCAAACTTTGAATACCTGTAGGCCACCAGTTTCAATAAAGACTTGCTTAAGCATGTGGAGCACTGCGTGAGTGGACCCCTTTCTTTCAATATACGTGGGGATTTTTAGAGAAGATCAAACTGATAATAAAGATAACTAGGAGATTTCTAAAAGTATGAGCATTGGAGCCTTGCAAAAGGTGTGGAAGTTACCCGTTAAAGTTTGGCTAGACACAACGAGAGGGACATTAAGGCTCTACAAAAAATGGGTAGGATAATCTGTAGGTAGAGGACACAGAATTGCTTTGGGGTGTGGGATAGTGTGTAAACCAAATCAGGTTGATGGAGACAACTGCAGTCATACCGGCTCAGATATTGTTCGAAGAGACCCTGACAGCACCGCAGTTCAAGTACTCGGACATAATTAGAAGGCTGTATAACTGCGTTGCTCACAAAACAAGAAAATTCCAAATATAAACTGTATAGGAGAGAATCGAGGAATATGATGTTTTAGGAATATTTTGAGACAATAGCACATGTAGTATAAGAATATCATTGGCACTGGAAGGCAATAAAATTAGGACTACAGTCAGACACACATCAAATGTAAATGGGGAACAATAGCCGGGGTAAATCCTGGCGATTACAAAAGAATCTTGTAGAGAAATACTAGTTGATAATTTGAAATTGCTGAAGACTAGAGCAAACGTTAGTTTTGGCATTTCGGTGGCTTTAAAATCGCCTGCGAATGAAGGGAATCGAAAAGGGACTGAATTATGGGAATGGTTTGTTTCGGTTTCCTTTTTTACTTATATATAATGCAATATAACTTTAAGTGCATGGTGTAGTTATAAAAATGGGCGTGGACCTCCACTAAGTAAATTCTTATTTAAATACTGGCGATTACGAAAAAACCTGTGATTAAGATTGTAGAAAATTACTAGTCGATAGTTTGAAATCCTTAAAGACTAGAACAAACGCTACTGTTGCAATGCCGATGGCCTTGAAATCACTGAAAAATTAAGGGAGTCAAAAAAGGGACCCGATCTTTCAAGATCTTAAAAGTTTGAATGTGTGTTGAACTTATGAAAAAATGGGCGTATAACCATCACAAAGTAAATACTTATTTAATTTAAAAAACCCAGAGAAAACTAAAAGTGAAATCTTAATCTTTTTTAAGAAACTGTGTTACTACCACTTGTTGTCTTGCATAATTAAATTGAGAAATGCTTAAAAATGGCCGTGTGACTTTTGTGACAAAATAAATATCAAGGTATTTTTTTGGCCAGCTGATTTTTTTTAGAACTCAAGCTGTTAAACTTTAAATATTAAGCTGCATATGACTTTCTCTTTGTTACTTTCTTAAATCTATAGAATAAATGTGATTCCCTTTGAAATCATTGTCTAGCAAATGGTTTTGCTAACATCGCTAAAATGTTGTCTGGCTGTAATCCAAATATCTTACGCTATTTTTATTACACCTAATGTGTCGTGAAAAACTCTAAGATTACTTAAACCACGAGTGTTGAATGTCACTAAAAAATTTAGGGTGTTCCAAAATTCGTAAAAAATGAAATATGAATAATTAGTGAATCCCAGTGTTCTTGATTGGATGGGTAAGAGGAATTTATCTTCTTTAATGTGTTTATACTTTTGCTAGTTTTATTCTAATCTGCATATAATAGGTTCACTTGGGCTGTCACTTTCGATTCAGCCAAAAGTGAACTAAACTGATAACCCAGAACCTTTATAGTAATTATACGTTCATTTGGACACTTCACGTATTTTTCATTCAACCTACGAATATACGTTTTACGCCACTTGGCTCTTATATTCCTTCTCAAATCGAAAACGTCCAAAAATTGTATCTATTTGCTCGTCAAAATCTTGGTAGCTTTAACAAAACAAATATAATCGATTGGAGAGTCTCAAAATGATCGTCAGAATTTTCCGGAATTTGTGTAATAGAGTATCGGCAACCAAAAAAACATAAGTTTACAGCCGACAGTTAAGAGTTAGTAAAATTAGAGACCTGGGCAACGGCAGAGAAGATGTTGCACAATCTCCACCTCTTTCTCATCGTAAAAAATTTTGTTAAAAGCGAAATTTAATCTCCAGGACACAGTGTCTAGTTATTGCTTTGGAAAGAGCTCTGAATAGGGAGCAAGAGAGTCTCATATGTGCCCTCGTTCGACGGTCGTCTACTGACGGCCAAGTCCATGTTGCTATTTCACAAGCGGCAGTCTCCGTAAGCCATCTAGTTCGTGCAAATCTGTATAATTCTAGTTTGACTAGTATTTTGGAGGATGAAAGTATTGAACCAGTGAATGTGTTAATCTCCCTATAGTGAAGAAATCCTTCGCCAATACGGTTTCCTCACACTCAAGAGTGGCCAGCTACCCATCTGTGCTTAATAATAGATTGTCCTGCCATCTAATTTAAAGATGTTTGGCATTCTATAATCATAATAGATGTTGTATAAACACCCGCTAGTAGTCTGACTGTCAATAAAGATATAAATACGTGATGGATAAAGGTAAAGGATATACCTTTAGTATCTAAGCTAGTTAATAGCCCTTTTGATTGCCAATTTTTCAGGCTGTATAATTCTATAGTTATCCAGTAGCCTAAAATATATCATTCAGTTAAAATAAAGGATAAAGAAGCTACCGCCGACGTTCTTCCCTGCTTTGTATCCGTTAGTATAGATCTTTATATGGCCACCCTCTTCATCGAGTAATGTCGATCCCGTGATTGATACAAATAATCGCCTGTTGATATCCAGGTCAATGCGTTTTCGTTGTTAGACATACGTTCGAAAAATTTGTCAAACTTTGATGGATCTGCAAAGTTCAACTATTGTTACTAAGAGCACTAGTATTTAAACCCAAGCCATTTAAACGTCAATACCTAAATAGTGCATGTAAGTGTTGCTAAAATTTCGGAGACATTAATACTTTATGGCCAAGACCTTTTAGCTAATCATAAGCAGCAAGGAGAATTGTTCAATGTTCAAAACCTTAAAATTTTTAATTCTGCTAACCTACATGTGATTATCAAAAAACAAACGCAGGCACATCGTGTCACCGTTTAGTGAGGATTTTCATTCAGAGGTATCGTTGATCCCTACTTTCCGAAAATGACATTCGATACATGCAAATATCACAGAGTCCCCTAAAATTAAAAGTTTTAACTGAAAGCCGCCACATATCATACAGCCCGTGTAACAATTGAACTATTACATGAATTATTCCTTCATTTCGGTGATCAGAAGTGGCCAAGAGAACGAATGATTTAGCACCATTTTATTTCTTTTTATCGGACTATTTGACGTCAAATATGAATGGCAAAAAGTCCATAACAAACTCGTGCATTTAAAGAAGAATTAAAATGCTGTAACGATGAAATTCGATAACATTGATGAAAATGGTCATGAACAATCTATATAAAAGCTTTTTAAAAAATATGTTTTCTCTGGAATTTAGGTATTCAAGTTGTGGTACACCCTATAGCAATATGGTAGGTCCCAAAAAATATAAACAAAATTTACCATCTTCACCAAAAATAAAGAAAAATAAATACCCTGTTAAGAAATGCGCCATTATTCCTTTAAATACATATAAGTAAACTACGAAAATTTCCATATTATTTGCAAATTCCAGAGCAACACAAAATTTCCGCAAAAAAAATAAGAAACTGAACGAAAGAAATGTTAACAGACGATAAATCTTTTAATCCCCCACAACAAATTTAACACATTTTTCTTTTATGTTTCTTGACTACATTCGAAAAGCAACTCAATACGACTTTGACTTCTAAGAATTGAATATCTGAACTTCATTTAAATGGCGGTAACAATATTCGACAGATATTTTTTTTTTATTACTTTATTTTGCCATCTTAGTGCACATTATTAACTGGTACCAATAAACGTTGTTAACATACAAATATATTTGCAACAAAAAAAAAGAAAGAAAAAAAACAAATGGAAGTAACAAAAATTAAACAGTAACAGTAAAAAAAAATAACAGAAGTAAGTCTCCGACTTATAGCAGCGGTATATACGAGTAAGTTAGATTTAATATGTATGTAAAGGGTTTTTCAACAGGCACGCTACAAAAGTAGACCGATAGGGACAGGAAACGACGCCATATTTTTTGCCGATCTTTTGACATATCTCTTTAGTAAGGTTTGTCATTTCATGAAATAATTAAAATTTACTACCGAAATTCAGAGTCAGTGGCCTCAACGTTAAGAGCGCTACGTCCAATTTATGGTCGTCTTAATCGTCCTTCCAGAGTCTAGTGGAAAAATTTGAATCCACAGGCACAGTACGAAATGTTCCCGTGCCAGTGAGATAAAGAAGTGCCCGTAGTGTCGAGAATATTGCTGCCGCTTCATCTCTGTGACGTCGTTGTGGCGAATTTTTCCGAAAAGATCTTGGCCTACATCCTTACAAGATCAAATTGACGCAAGAACTGAAGCCGCTTGACCACCAGAAGCGTCGTATGTTCGTGAATTGGACTGAGCAACAACTTGACAATGATTCGGATTTTCATCGAAAAATCATCTTCAGCGATGAGGCTCATTTCTGGCTGAATGGCTTCGTCAATAAGCAAAATATGCGTTGTTGGTCAGACAGCAATCCACACGTACTCATTATTATCACGTAGTCATTATTGCATCCCAAAACAATTACTGCTTATTGCAGTTTATGGGCCGTACTTCTTCCGTGATGATCAAGATCGGCACGTTACCGTGAATGGGAATCTCTAACGTTCTATGATAACAGAATATTTTTGGCCTCAATTGGATGTCATGGACTTGGAGGACATGTGGTTCCAACAGGACGGCGCCACAAGCCAAACAGCGAAACCAAGTTTGGAGAACGTGTTATTTCACGAAATAGTCCAGTCGATTGGACGCCTCGGTCGTGCGATTTGACGCCGTAAGACTATTTCCTGTGGGGCTACGTCAAGTCTATGGTCTATGTCAACAAGCCAGCGACGATTGATGAACCGCGTGCCCGTGGTGGCCATTCAAAAGAAATCGAGTTCCATACATAATGGCATCGAACGTACTTTCACAGGAATAAAGAATTTCATTGATATCCAAAACCTTTTTGTTTTATTTAAAAAAAAACTTTTGTAGCGCTCTTATTGAAAAACCCTTTATATACAAGTAAATATTTAGTAAAGAGCTGCGTAAAATATTTTAAAAGTTATGTGTTCTACTTCACACTACTTCCAATCACTAAATTTCAATGTAAACAAAAATAATAAAACAAACACAACAAAACATTACTCCCACCAAAAAAAAAAAAAAAAATCATCAACTGAAAAGTGTTTTTCTACAGCTTTGTTTGTATTTTTAAACAAATTAGCGACAACGAAATAAGAAAACGGTAAGTCGTATCAAACCGTATCAAGAACAATACATATAAATTACATCTTATGGGAGCCACAACAAAACTCTTCCAATCATCTCTTTTATTTGCAATATTTTGTTATTTTGGTCCAGCTTCATCCTAAAATTCTTATAATTGTTTCCACCTATCTCTTTCAAGTATGAGCAGGACTTCCAATACATCGTTGATCTTTGAGATTGCAGTTGATAACCATTCTGCTATTGTTACCGGGGTGTCTTTCTAACCGTATGACCAATCCAGCGCAACTCACGTCTACGTATCGCAAACTGGATTGTTATTTGGTGGGTGGTATTTTAAAGACTGATATCATTTATTTTTCTGGCCAGAATATACGTAGGGTTCTACGTATACATCTGCTTACAAATACTTGGATGCTACTGATGTGTTTGGGAGCAGCATCTTAAGATTCACTGCCATACATCAATACAAAGTTTATGTTGGAGTTAAAGATTCTAAGTTTAGTGTTGTTAAATAGCTGGGCGGATTGCTATAAAGGATTTAGCAGAGCAAAAGCCCGTCTAGCTTTATACAATTTGGTCTTCACATCCTGAGATGAGACCCCGGTTGTTGTGTTATTGCAACGAGTACAATAGATATTTAACAGCAGTGTTACTAAATAATTACATTTAGGGTCGTTTAAAGAAAAAAAGTTTCTTGTAAGCGACTTTTCTTAATACATGTGAACTCAGCATATTACAAAACATTAAAGGCTGAACGCAAATGTTTCTCTCTATGCAAGATTTTCTTTGGTCTAGGTCTACTACTAAATGTTCTATTCAGTTTATTTTTCTATTTGTTCTACTTCTTAAATGATTTATTTCATCTTTGTTCTGATTAAGCTTTATGTTATTCCAAAGATGTTCTAAAGGGTGGTCCAACCATAATACATTATGTTAGCTGTGAGTCACACCTTAACGTCAAGTTTTTCGCCCATATTTTTTCATATCTATACACAAATACACAGATACATTCAAACATACAAGCATATAACACATAAGTATGTATTTATGGATGTAGAACTTGTACTCACCCTTCTACCCGGCACAATTTTGCAAATTAACTCACAAATTGTTTGAGGAAAAACATTCTTGAGTCACATTATAAACAGTCAACGAAAAATCAATTGGCAACAAACAACAGCAATAAAAGTAATAAATTTATATATTTTTTGTTGTTATTATTTTTGTATGTAGGACCGTTCAAGATCTTAGGAAATATAAATATCTGCTCTGCACTGCTGCTTAAGCAAATGCTTATTGAAACAGTGATGTCAACTTTAATCTCGTTGATTTAGGGGGAGCTATAAAAAATTCTCGTACGGTTAATTATATTACTTAAATGATTAATGATTAAAAACGGAGTGGCAGTCTGGTGGGTGGCGCTGGAGAAGAGAATCCACCAGGATAGATTCGCACGTATTATGAGAATGGCTGCGATTATGATAACAGGTGCTCTTAGGACCACCCCATCTAAGGCACTGTTCACTATTTTGAACTGGTTACCACCAGACATCCTAGACATTTGTATTCTCTAGGTACATTCTACAAACACCTTCATCCTCGATTTGCCTCTCTTAGATGCTATTTATAGTTTCCTTGTCCCGCAGCAAATACTGTTGTCTATCTACTCATATTGCATCCCTGCCAAGAGTCTCTTTGAGCACCATGAGCATGTGATTCGCTCTATTCACTTTTTCAGGCTTACAGAGTTTATACATTGAAAGACTTTTGTTTGCACCAATCCAAGGGTTATCTTGAAGGTGGTGCCGCAGATCCTCAGGTTGCAAGTTCGTCGGCTAGTTGATTCCCGGCTATGATCCTTAAGCCAAATCTGCGTCATCTGATTTACAAAGGCACACCTATTGAACTTTAGAATACACTTAAGCCTTAAACAGAAGTTCATACCCATCTGTCGCACATTTTTTGAAATCGATTGGCTATCAAGTGCAATGATAGTTATAATCCCTTGCAACCGTAACTCCAACAGATAATCTAACGCAAGCATTACACCAAATCTCTCTGCCTGGTATACGGACAATTATTCTCCCAGACGCAATGTGCAGACTTAGCCTAACTCAAGAGATTATACACCAGCACCTGGTCTTTTCTCAATACTGGACGCAATAGTAATCTATCCTTGCACTCACCACAATAATTTTGTGATGTAGCCATTCGACCACTTTCCCTGGACTCATATGCTTCATCGGTATATAAGTGTCCTTAACCTCTTCATGTACGAGGTCCAGGATTCTCCTATGCCTCTAAATTGACCCAAATTGATACCATGTGCCATAGTCTTCTTTTCGAATTGCTTGCCTTGCAGCTGTTGGTATGGTATGCATCGCACCACATATAACCATGCTAGCAATTCTCTATACCCCATCCAGCTTTCGCTCAATCGTCCCCTGAACAAATGGGTGAAAGGTTGTTGGTCTCACTGTCACCATATAAATCCAACATGTAGCCTTACAGACCAACCTAAACAAGAGCGGCAGTCGTTTCCTAATATTCCGCTGAGTGGTAACGCTGAAGTGACAAACCTAAGCAAGAGCGTCAGCGTAATGTCCACTTATGTCTTTTAACAAAACTCACTAAATAGATATAAAATCGCTAGATCTACCAATTACAATTACAAAAGTAGAAAAAAACAACAACAGTTGTACCACAGTCAACTTCCATAAATTGTAAAGCATTGCCACCGCAGTATTTCGGTTTGTTTCATACAAATAGTATGAACATAAGAATTTTCGACAGTCAAAAAACGCTTGCCGCTCTTGTTTAGGTTTGGCTATTGTGCCAGATTCCCATTTCCTTTCCTGTATCCTTGTTTCAACATGATCATCTCAAGTAGTTTTGTATCCATTTTAACTCCCAAATGTTTCACCTTCCTGAAGATGTTGATTTCTGTTTCAGAAATCTTTAAGGATCCAACCTCTATACCCCTCTTCATTCGTGTGAAGTAGCATTTATGCATTTATGTCTCTGTTCATACACCATGACTCGCTTACCTTGAGTGCCTGTCTTACACAATCGAACCCATCACCATTTTAAAGAGAGTTCCCATAGACCAGCAATTATCATATAATTAATAAAATTCCCAGCTATCACACATAAAGTCTTTAACCGTACAATTGACATCACTGTACACCAATACTCCATACATACAAACACACACTCACAATTTACATATTGAACTGTAAGTATTGGATATTTTATGGGCTTTCGTCATTTTTTTTTTCTCGCAAAAGGTTGCGGTTGTAAATGTTAATGGTTTCATCGTTTGGGTACCACGTTGATGATGGCCAAGACATTTCAAAAGGAATACGATTTGTTGCTTGGTGAATATAAACTTGAAATTTGTTGCAATTTATGATATAGTTTATAATACAAATGATTTTCTTTCATATAAATAACACTTAACAAGTTCTTTAGAGCGGTGGTATAAAATTAGTAAGGGTCCTGCTTTAATGAACTTGGTGGGTGTGCATGTGTGTGTTGCTGTTTTATGTGTGCGTATTATTATAACAAAAATCTTTGAAAGATTGTAGCTAAAACATATTTAAATATTATTACCTAATGGTTATGGCTAAGAGTTCAAACTGCTGCAATTGGGTCATTCAGTTTTATGGCGATTTTTTCATAAGGAAAAGGTAAGTTTTGAAATAAATGCCAAGGTGTAATGGCATAAGAATAAGGATACCTTTTTATAGTCTGATATATTTTAGAAAAAGGCATACCCATTATTTAAAATCAGCGATATTTATATAAAAATATAAAAACAAACTTATTTAGTTGGCAATCAGTTAATTTTCTTAAAAACACCTTAAAAATATAAATTTTTGAACAATAAAAAAATTCAAATCTGAAAATGTTTAGATTTTTTTTTATAATTAAAAAAACAGCATTGGATATCTCTGCTCTATTACCAATTACCTAATAGGCTCATATTTTATCCATGAATTAAATAAGTTCACCTGACCCCAAATTATTGACAATAAATTTTATTTCATATTCTTAACAATCAATTACAGGCAACAACAATAACAAGTAGGTACATTGAAGTACTTACGAAAGAAGAAAAAATAATAAATTGATTTAATGGCAACTAATAATCACAGTTAAATCATTATAAGCTTTATTTTATTTCGTACCTATTTTCAGGAAATATTAAACTCTGGTAAATAATTATTGTAATGACTAAGGGAATAAATAAATGCCCAACTTATTTGGTTAATAAAAAATTACTGTTTTTTATATTGTTTTTCTTTTTCTGTTTAATTTTGTATGAAAGAGCAATTAATCAAATTTCTATCATTTGCAATAATTTGTTTATGCCGTTGAATATATAGTATGTAAGAATGTACAATATTTCTATGCATGTGTTTGGCTCTGTTTGTGTGAATATTTAAAAAGTCATGCACATGTGTGACCAATAAAAAGGACAACAATTCGTCTACAGCAGCTTCAGCTTCTAAGTAATAACCAAAATATGTAAAAAAAAACATATTTATATGTATTTACTTATAAATATAAGTACAGTCAAAGCCCAGTATAGTGAATACTCGATTTAACGAAAACGCAATATAACGAACGATCACATTTTTTACATTGACTACCATATATTACGAACATATCAGAAAACTTATACCTGATATAACGAACTCAGGACAAAAACTCAAACAAATAAAAAATGAGTGTAGGTACTATTTTGTACACAAAAGAGAACCTAACACGTTAAAAAATACCGCTTGTGTGAATACTAATTTGATATTTGCGTATGCCGTCTGTTTTTCAAGGAATACTCATTTCATATTTTCGTATGCGCTGATGTCAAAAGCTTTTTATTGCATTTATTTTTATCAGGTTGTTTAGAGTTTCAGCATAAAATAGGAATGGAAAACAGAAAAAGAATTTCTTTAAATGAAAAAATAAAAATGTTTGATGACTGTAAAAAAGGTATAAGCCTTAGTGCAATTTGACAGAAATATGGGATTCCAAAATCTTCAATATGTACATTGCAATATAAAATAAGTTTTGTAATGGAGGGTTCAACGCAAGTGATGGTTGGTTAGCTAGATTCAAAAAAAAAAAAAAAAAAAAAATACGGCATTAGACTTCTTAAGGAATCAGGTAAAAAGTTATCATCAAGAGAGAATTAGTAGAACCATTTAAACAAGAATTGCAAAATGTTATAAGAGATAACCATTTAACTCATGGTTTAATTTTCAATGGTGAAGAAACGGGACTTTATTGGAAAATGCTTCCAAACAAAACATTAGTGGTTTAACAACATACATTTTTTTAGGTGGAATCTATAAAATAAATCTTTTTGATATAACCGAATTATGTATTCCATATAACGAAAGGGCCTGACAATATATGATTCGTTAAACCGAGCTTTGCCTGTATGTATATTCAACTGTTTTTCCACTTTATCACTAGCAGCAATCCAACAATGATACAATCATATGTATGTATAACAACAACACATGCTAGCCAGCCTGGTCAGTAAAATCATAAACATCAAAATTCATATGTCAACACCATAAAATAGTGAAGCACATACTCACTCGTACATGCACACGCACTCATGCATGTAAACAACAAAAAGTCTTCTCTCTCTGATACTAAATAAGTGTGTGTGTGTGTGTGTGAAAGTTTAACGGTAAATATAAAACAAAACACGCATGTAGATATGTTTGCATCGTTTTAAAGCTTTACTTTGCTTTCAGGGATGGGAAATAAAGAAAACTTCTGCTTTTTTGCTGATTAACAAATTATTAAAAATTGTTTGTTCTTTTAGTCGTTGATTTGGGGGCCAAATTATGCCATTCGAAAGCGATCGAAATTTTACTCCAATATTAAAGCTTGTTGTGCTTTTTGTATAAGAACATATTCTAAAAAGAATCTCAATCGAAAATGGTCGACATTTTCGAAAATTCTTATTGAAATCTATATACTAAAAGCTCAGCGAACTCAATTGTTCGAGCAAAATTTTGATCGTGATCGAATGCTGCAATTTGCCCTCTGTTTGTTAAATATTTGTTGGAACATTTTTTAGTTTATAGATGAAAAAGTAAATACGTACGAAAAAAGTGTCTATTCGTCTTTCCTCTACAAACTCAATAGTTTTGCAAAAAAAAATGCTTAAACTTAACTTTTATTTAATTTGAAGAAACCTTCTTGTTCTTGATGTTTTATTAAATTTTATTAGTGTTTGTAAATACAGTGAAATCACGAATACGTAAACACTCGAAAGGGAGAACGTGAAACAAGTTAATTTTTTACAGACTGTTTTAAAACGTGACCAAAGTGTGAAGGCTCTAAAACGTTAAGACATTTCTTGATTTTTCCTTATTTTTTATTTATATTTTAATTGAGAAATCCTTGAATTAATGTTTACTTATTTGTGTATATTACAACTTTGTTATGTTTTTTACTTTACCCCGTGTATGTATACATTGACCTTTTTGTTGTTCTTTGATAACGCAACATAAATATTGGAAGTTATTTCAAATGTATTTGTATTAAAAAAACCGAAAGTGATACCTTTGAAAGATAAAATATATCCTCGATTTAAAAAAAATATTTTTTATTATTATTCTCTTCAATTATTGCAAAAAGTTTATAGTGTTAGTGGTTTAGGAAGAAAATATGGTGATGCGTAATCAACAGTTTCATCCATTAAAAACATTAACATAAGTTGCTTCTGATTAAACTCTTTATAAATAGTCCTAAGTAAGAGACACAAAAGAAGCCAGTAAATGCTAAAACCTAAAGCTTTAGATTAAGGAAAGTGATTGTGGTGGCTAGCTTCAAAAATTTTTGTTTGGTGTTTGCTTTCTTAAAATTTCTGGAAAATGTGTTTGTTTAAAGAAAAATTAATACTAAAAATAGAGGAACGCTTTTTTTTTTGAAAATTTGCTTTATAAAGCTGACAAATCCGGGTTGTACTGCGTGTAGCTGCAAGATAAAACATACGTATCATTAGAGAAAAGTGCTCTGCCGTCTGGGTCATATCATTTTTTTTTTACTTTGCATGGAGTTGAATTTCACAAAAAATTTTATACAAATAATGGAAAAATATTGTTTTAGAACAAGCTGACTCTGACGACAACATTCAGTTAACTATTATAAGAGAAAGTTTTTTTGCTCCAGATATATATATGTACTATATATGTTCCCGTCATTCCTATAAGGAGCAAAGGGCCGTAAGAAAAGACTTCCATTCATTTCTGTTCATCGCGATGCTTTTAATCTCGTTCCAACTGGTTTGAATGTTTGTCGCCTCGATTTCAATTTGTCTGCGCCATGTGTGAGTTGGTCGGCCTCTTATGCGGCTACCCTGAGGGTTCCACTCAATAGCGGTTCTAGCAATGTCTGTGATCGGTTTTCTTTCGCCTTAGTATTTCTCTTGTTATGGGGGATTGGTTCGTTTTTTGCCATAGTCTAATATTGGAAATGGTTTGCGGCCAGAAAACTCGTAGTATTCTTCTAAGGCTTTTGTTTGTAAAAACTTGCATGGCATTCATGTCGCGAGTAGCTGCATTCCACGTTTCACAGCCGTAAAGTAATGTGGATTGGACATTTGAGTTGAATATCTTTACTTTGACACTACGAGAAAGGGTTGAAGAGTTCCATACCTTATTAGGTTGACCAAAGACCTGCGTAGCCTTTTTTATGCGATTGGCAATATCTGCACTCGAGCCACCAGTTGCTGTGATGATAGCGCCAAGGTAACAGAACGAATCAACCTCCTCTAGCAACTCATTATTAATTTTAATTTCGCATTACCTTAGTTTTGCTAATGTTAGTCTTAAGGCCTGCATTCTTAGCCATCTCCGTGAGACGTTGTAACTTTATGCACATCTCAGAATTCCGATGAGAGAGAAGACAAATATCATCAGCATACTCCAGGTCTTCTAGACGATTGTGAAGACCCCAGGTAATGCTTCAGAAATAGGACAGCTAAAATAAACTGCCATTAGATTTTTTTCAAGGGCTGAATTCCCAGGTTTGTTTTATTATAGGATTCAACATTTTCCACGGCGGAAGACGGGAACATCAGTGCTGAAGATGGCGTTGCAATTATATACCATCCTTAAATTAAAATTAATCCAAAGGAAGCTGCAGTAGCTTTCGATGGGCTAAAAATGAGATGGTCGGAGTAAAATAAACTAATGCTGTTAGGAATTTTAAAGAAAAAGCTTAGTTAAAGCTGGTCCAACAAAAAGCTTATTAAAACAGATGTTCGATTATTTTCTTTAAAATTTTAGCTCGATTAAAGGCCATGACTGACTATCCTACAAAGTCGTGCGATTATGTCAAATAAAAATCTGATAGTTTTCTGTCCTACATGAAAAAATCGCAACAAAATGTGTTATTGGATGCCACACTGTCATACTTGCTTAGAAAAAGCAACTCTGATCGCACAGACTCTATTATTTTATGAAAATTTTCAAAAGATTATCAAATCGGACACATATGTCAAAAAATCTGTCACACATGTCCACTTTGTGTCCACACTATCACACTTTCTGAACACACATACAATTTTTGACATATCGAACGACTAAATCTGATAGTCAGTCATGGCCTTAAACGACGTTTACCTGTGCCGCTTGTCACTCAATGTTTGAAAAAAATCCAAATTTTTGGCCAAAAAGCTCTGATATTCTCACCTTGACGGCTGTTGGAGGAACTCCCAGAACAAACAAATTATCGTATTGTTTCTTTTTCATCTATCCAAGTAGATAAACGCAGTAGATTGAATTGAATTTTGTTGAACTTTTCTTGGCTTGAGGCTTGAGTTCATATTTAACATTCTTTATTTTTACAAAGATTTTTTTTTAATTGTGATAAATGAAAGAATAAATCTTGAAAAATTATATTTTTACCGACACTAGCCGAGTGGAATGCATTTTCGAAACCAGCTACGATTTCATTATCAGCACTCTCTGATCGGTGGTTACATGTTGGTTGTAAGTATCATCTATTTAACTCCCGGGACTTAAAGTTGCTACCGGACGACTGGAAAATCTACGTCTAAATCTATAGTTTTTATAACACACGACATTAATTTTGAAGAATTTAAGTATTACAACACTCTGGACTGTTGATTTTGTATAGGAGATGGGTGCCACACCCATTTAAAATTTTAAGAAAAATGTCCGTAAGAACCATTCTTGAGCTTCATAGATTTTTTGAAAAAAACATCTAGGTATATCGGTTCAATCGTTCTCCCATATATGTAAGATAAACTAAACAAGTGGGTATGATCAATTTCTCTTTCCGTAAAAACCTAAGTTGGGTTATGCCAAAGATTAAAAAATTAGCGAAATCGGTGCAGCCGTTCTTTAGAAATATTAATTATTTTCTGTTTGTTTTTAAATTCTACATAATAAAGTAAACAATTATGCTGAACTTTCCATCCCTGTTTTACATTGTTATTAAATAGAGAATATAACTGTTTCACATGTTCGTGAGTAGCAGTGAGTTTTATGGAAATGTTCTCCTGTCGTTTGCATTGTTTATGTGCGTTCAAGTGTTAAAGAAAATCACAAAAATAAAGGAATTTTATTCCTACACTTAAAAAAACGAAAATTGTTACAACTATTAAATAACTAACGACTATGCCGATAATCTTAATAATGTCTTAAATTTTAAAGAAAATAGTTAAGATGGTTAAGGTATTCACTTTGTCGATTTTAGTCTTGTAAAATAGTATAGTAATTTCACACTAAATTTTAATTCTGCACTATCTCTAACCTGTTATGAAAATTAGGTGTGAAAGTGTTTTCAAAACATTAATATATTTATATAATTGCGTTTCTAGTCTAATTAAAAATTTATTTGTATACCCTTCACACAGTGAAAAGGGGTATATATAGGTTTGTCATTCCGTGTGAAATTTCTACAATTTTTATTTCCGACCCCATAAAGTATATATTTTTTGAATAGGGGAGTCGATTAAGCTCTGTCAGTCTATCCGTGAAATCAACTTTTTGAAGCCCCCCGACATCGCTGGACCCGGGTGAGGTATTAAAATATCAGAAATATTCGGGAGTAGATCGGTATTGAAAATCAGAAACATGGGTATATAAACAACTGAGATATGAGCAAAAACCCACGACCACCTCGATTTTTTTCACAAAAAACACATTACAACAACAACATACATACATACAAACGTGTATACTGGTTAGAGTAAACGTTGCATCAAATCCCAGCTGAGCCAAAACAATTTTTTTTTATTTTTTTTTTTATTTTTTATTTAATATATTATTCATCTTTCTATTATTTTTTTTTTTTATTTTTTTTTTTATATATTTAAATATTTTTTTTTTAAATTTTTTTTTAATTTTTTTTTTAAATTTTTTTTTTTATTTTTTTTTAATATACATACGTAAATTTATAATTTTACAATGGGATGTTTTTATATATGTATGTTTTTTATATGTATGTACGTAGTTCATATGGGATGAATAGTGATACAAACTACTGTTATTGCATGACTACACGTTGTGAAGGGTATACAAGATTCGGACGGCCGAATATAGCGCTCTTACTTGTTATTAACTGTAATCGCTATGGAATAATCCCTTTATACTAAAATATGTATCACTTTCTTTGAATATCTTCGATATGCTATTAAAATGTTTTCGTAAATTTAGTCTTTCAATGAAAGTAGGCATTAAAGTAGGCATGTCAATATAGTTTCTGCTACTAAATAAAACTGAGATATTTCAATGTAGTCCTTTATTCTTCAAAAACTTTGTCCATAGAGAAACTATATGAGTTTAAGATAAACCATTATATGGGAGGTAGGCGTTAAAGTGGGCGTGTCTCGTAAATTTTGCGACATAACAATGACATTGACCAGAAGGATATAAATATGTAGCAAATTTCATCATCGTCGGTTCTATGAGCTTTTAAATTTCATTAACAGTGGAGAACGTGAAAAGGGGGCGTTATAGTAGGCATGTCAAAGTTGTTTCTGCTAATAAATACAACTAAGATATTTCAATATAGTCTTCTATTATTCCAAAATCTTTATTTATAGAGAAATTATATGAATTTGAGATAAAGCGTTATATGGGAGGTGGGCGTGTCACATTTATCTTCCGTTATAAGAAAGCTTATGACTAAAAAGCATTGTTTGCAAAACTTCAGAATCGTACATCTAATTTTGTCAGTTTTAAGTTTTGAATGTACCGAAAAATACACTGTGCAGTAAAAATTTTCGTACATTTTGATCTATAAATCCTTTCCTAATGCATAGATTTAAGCAATTTTCAGAAAAACATATTGTTTTTACTCAGGAAATATATATTCGAAGTTTCATGACTCTGCAATAATGCGTTTGGACACAATTCTATTTTAGTCGATGTTGGAAGGACATGGTTTTTTTTACCTACTCTTGTATTACGAGCTATAACTCTCTTCCTAAAATTCCGATTAAGCCCATTTTCAATACCAAACAAACCTTGTGTATAAGACATATTCTGGCAAAATTTGAGTCCCCTAGCTTTTTCGGTCCGACCTCTGTCGTGCTTTCAACAGACGGATGGACATAGCTAGATCGTCATCGAATCAATCCCCGATTTAGAATATATATACTTTATGGGGTCTAAAATGGATATTTCGATGTGTTACAAACGGAATGACAAAATGAATATACCCCTACCATTTTTTTGGTGGCGGGTATACAAACAAGGTGGACTACTTACCTTTGATTAAATATTTGAATTTTTTAATATATTGTTATAGATTTATTTTAAATAGCTTAATTTACATTATAATTTTATTTTAGATATATATACAGTAGTTTAAATTACAGTGGTTTTGTTTGTATTAGTTTTTATTGTTCGTACATGATGTGAAGTTGTTGTATGCAGCCGTGATGAGTTATTATGTGCAACATACTCTTAGGCACTTTTATTATTCCTGCATATTACTTAACATTAACATTACGTCTTAATTTAAATGTAACGGCTTTCGAGTAATTTACAGAATGAACTAGTGTGTACATACGAGATTTTTGTCGAATGTTACAGAACACCACTATGTTCCTTTAAATTGCCGAACAACACAGCTAACATGATCAGTATTACAGTAGAGCTTGTAAAGTGCGTATCAAAGTGAATTTGATAATAAAAGTGTATAACCATAAGTGAAATAAGTAAAGCGACATACATAAAAGCAATATCTGAGTGTGTTTAAATAAATAAAGTGCTCTTTATTTTATAACTAATTTCAACTGTTGCAATACGAAAAGAACTCAAAGTATATTTAATGGAAATAAGCCAACATTTATAAAAGGTATAAACGTAACAATATGCTGCTGTTTCGAGTTGTTTAACTTCTTCTATTTGTTGTACTTAAATTATAGAAGCAAGGACAAAATCTATGATGTAAATGAATAACTTTATTGACCGTCTTAAAAGCTTAAATTGTTCTCAGTGTAATTACATACGAGTAGTGTTTTTATTATATCGGTACCTCTTGTTGCTGTGAACGTGCAGAATATTAAGAGTGTGTTTGTGAATTTTGAAACCATTAAGGCAGAAACCGTTATGGGTCGTATTGGTTGTGGTTAGACTTTTTATATATTTTGTGGCAAATTGGAAAGTGTTGAATGGGATTTTTTGTTCAAGTTGAAGTGTGTGAGTTTAGTAGTTGGGTTTTTAGTAAGATTTTTTCAATATTGTTATGGGTTCATGTTTATACACATGTTTGCTAATGTTTTTCACTTTTTTTCGGTTATTACGTGTTTTTAAATTATCAAAGCTGATGGCTAATTGAACAGCTAAAATACATTTTAAAATTAAAAGAGAACAAAGTAATAAGATGTGAAAGTTGTTGATAAAGACTGTAAATTGTCGCCAGAAATTTTTTGTTTAATTTGAACAAATTTTGTTCTTATGTGCAATAAATATTTCTCTTTGCAAAAACTTTTTAATATTATTATTTATAAAAAAATCCGAAATACTTTCTTATAACAAAAATAATTTATTAAATTTTTAAAGGAAAAATTTCTTAAAACATTTTTTTTTTATTATTATTATTATTTATTTAATAAATATTTTTTCTTAATTTAAACGAATTTTTTCTTATATATTTTTTTTTAAATTTTCTTGTAAAAGGAATTGTATGTTTAAATGTAAATTTGTATACAGCCTTGAGTGAATTTTTAAACATTCTTATTTTACAAAGCATTTTTTTAAATTGTGATAATGAAAGAATAATCTGGAAAGAGTGTTTTACCGAAATAAGTCGAGTGGAATGCATTTTTGAAACTAATAAATAAAAGAAAAAAGGTTGTTGCTGGTAAAATTTCAATCTAACTCGTTGTGGTAAGATAATATGAAGAAAGTAAACGAATTAGTTACCGAATATAATCATGTTAAAAACCTGGAAATTAAATAGATGATATATATGTACATCCAACACGTAATCACTGATCAAAGAGTGCTGATGGTGAAATCCGTAGCTGGTTTCGAATTTTCATTCCACTCCATATTAATGAAATTTTAAAAAATTTTTGTTTTGCATAAATTTTCCTAAAAATTTTAATTTTAATTTTTTTCTATTGTAATAACAATTTTGTAAAAGTCGGAAAATTTCTCTAAATGTATTTTATTTGTGTAATAGTTAGTAAAAAGAATACTGTTTATTGAAAATTTTCATAAAAAATTCCAAATTAATCATTAAACTTTTTAATAATTTTACTTACATAAGAAACAATTTAATATAATTTCTTTATACAAGAATACAAAAATAAAATTAATACATTTTTGCTGATAATACAGTAGACTCGCGGTAACGTGAACTATTAAAAACCGAGCGTGTTCACGTTTGCAAAGTTGTTCATGTTAACGAAGGTGTAACTGTTTAAAATTTCCAAATAAATTAGACATGTGATTGAACTCAAATTCATATATTTTTTTGTATTTTGGATTGTTATGCACATATGGTTTGTAAGGAAAAAAAATTATTTTATAATTAATTTAAAAAATTTGTTTCCTTTTTTGTTCTTGTTCAAACAGCGTTTTCAGAACATTTGTTCGAACAACGATGTCTGATATTAAAAGGCATTTTGAATATGAAAGAAAGAGACGACACATAAAAATTGCGACAAAATGCACTTTATGCGTTTTAACCATATCAAAGAACATAATTTTTTGACAGTTGCTCTGCCGACGTTTTGTACTAGTCTGGACAACTCGATGACTCGTCTAGACGTAAAGTAAAGAAATAAAAATTTTCAGGCAACATTTGGCTAATGTTTTCTTTTCAAGACGTTTCCAAGTTGAACTTAAATAGCCAATAGCGTCCCTTACTAGTTAAACCAATTTTCAAAAATTGTAGTTGTAATCCATTACGATCTGGAGCAATTGTAGCCCACAGGAGATTCAAAATTTCTAAAACAGCGAGGATTTTTTGCTTTTCCAATCACAAGAAGTTTAACTTTAGAATTTTGGTAGTTTTTGTGACATTTTTCACGAAAAACTTTAGATTAGGTCATGCTAAATCAGCAGCACGCACTAAACTAAGCCTGTGTAATCATTTTCGGGGATACCCCTTTTTATGAAAACGATTTGCATAACCGAAAAATTTGTTAACGATGTAAGGCTCACTGTGTTCACGCTACAGAGTAGTGAGTGTGAAAAAAAAATATGTTCATCATATCCGGTGTTCACGTAAGGCAGTGTTTTTGTTACCGCGAGTCTACTGTATATGTATATGTAGTTTTTAAATTCAGTTTTATTAAAGTTATAAAAAAAATTTATATAAATAAATTTTTAGAAACAAAATTTCTTGTTAGTACAATAAAATTTCATAAAAAAAAACAAAAATTAAATAAATAAAAAAATTCTTTATGCAAACTAGTCACGACGATTTTGTTAATAACCAATTTTTTTTAATCAATAATGTGAATTTAATCAATGACATGTTGATGGATAGATTTTACCTTTTATTCCTTAATAATCATAAAGTTTTCTATTATTTTATTAGTTTTTAAATCTTATTTATATAAATTTAACATCTCTGTTTTAACATATCTACATATGTTTGTTTGTTTGCATTAAACAATTCAAAAATAACCGGAAATACATTTTAAATACATCTGTATTTCGCACAGTCAAAAAGAAGTGACTATATTTAACTATAAGTAAGTTCTATCATATCTTCTCTTTCTTCACGAACAATTTTTAGCGTCTTTTGAGAGTATTCGCCGTAATTTGAACTCTCTCTAGCACCCACATTTATAGCACGTTACTAACACAAAATTAACTAACTCACTGTTATTAAAATTTTGTTTTGCACCAATATTTGCTTTTGTTTTATTTTGCTCTTGTTTTGCATTACATTCTGCAAATGCAAAAATTAAAAACAACAACACACTTTGAAAACTTAGCTCCAAGAATTGTTTTTGGTTGGTTTCTTTTGCAAATGTAAAAACAAAAACAACCACATGCACATCGGCAAACTAGAAAAACAAATCAGCCAAAAAAGAAAAAAACAAAAAGTAAATGAGAATTATCGGCATAGGTACAATTAGTTTTAAACTAGAACTTCACTAGAGAGTTACTGTATTAAGTTTTCTAAAGCGTTTTTTGAGTTATAGAATTTAAAATCACTGCTATAAAATAGCAAAAACACTGCCGTTATTTATTCAATAATTCTTTTTATTTAATAAAAAAAACAAAATAAATATGTACATCAAATTCCATTAGTTTTGCCGTTAAATTGGGGCTTCTCAAGATTATTCACAAAATTACGCAGACTATTTCAAAGAAAAAATGTAAGTGGTTCTGTTTGATTAATTAAAGTGGTTGTTGAACAAGTTTTTAGATACTTGACTGTAGTTTTAACAAAAAGGTTTTGTGTTTTTTTTTTAAATGAAATTCCCATTTTCTTAAAAAAGGTTTGTGTGTTTGTTGGTATTCTTGTATTTTGTGAAGGTATAGGTAGTAAAGTTTCTTGTGAAAAACGCAAAAACAAACAATGTGAAAAAGTATTCCATAAGAAATAAATAAAAAAGCAAACAAAAAATTGAAAACATGCTTAAGCGGCGAAATTAAAGTAATGTGTAAAAGCAAAGAAGAAAGGAAACACAACAAACATTTAATACTGAAGCCAATGAACAGATTTTAATATATTGTTTGCGCTTAAGGGTAGCCAGATTGTTGAATTTTGGGTGTAATTAAAAGTTCATGTTGGTAGACCTGGAAATATTTTTAAAATTTCCTTTAGTTTAAAATAACATTTTGTTGGATAATCAAAAATTATTAAAAAAAAAACTGCTAACTGTAGGACTATCGACAAGGTAGAGGGATTATACCTGTAAGTCTAAACATATCAAAAAGAAAAGTGGTTTAAAAAAATAAATTTCTTATAGGTACCTATAGATATTTTGTGACAATAGTTAAAAATAAAACAGCACATAAAAATTTCTATCGATCCCTAGTTTTAATAAAGCTTTTAATATAAACTTTTCCATATATATCGATACCCTATAATGCAAAGTGTCTGCTTTTTCAGTGAAGCAGCTAAAAAAAAAAAAAAAAACAGCTATATAAGAATAAGTGCCACCAGAAAAAAAAACTTCCATTTAAAAACACAAAAAAGGGGTATTTTTGAAATTTACATTTGGTTGCTTTTGCTGAAGCAAATAGATTTTTGTATTACAGAGAAAAAATTTTAATTTTTGTTTGTAGCTGAATCATTTAATAGTTGATTTTGCTGATGTTCAACCGCAAAATTTCTGAAGATATACATAACTGATAGTTGTATACTAGAGTAGGTATATATATATTTTATATAGTATATATAAAAAAGTTATTTGAAAACATTTAAAATATTAACGGCCTTATTCATAACAACAAATTAGCCACAGCTTATACACTATGTACAACGAGCAGCTAACTAGAATGCCGATTAAGCTTGGCAGCGTTTATTCATAACAAACTTTTGTCCGTCTGCTAACTTTTAATAAATCAACTCTGAAATTGCATGATACTCCTCAAAAATGCAACCATTTTTTGTTTATCACCCCTGATTTTGACATATTTTTGTTTTTCCATCCATTCTAACAATTTTTAAAATTTAAAAATAAATTTAAAAAATAAACGAACAATATATTTTTCGGGCACAAAAATTTTTATTCTTTTCTTTATATTTTTTTTTTTTGACACAGAACAGCTGTTTTCACAAGTCGGCAAACGCTTAGCAGCTCGTTAGCAAGAACTTGGCAAATCGTTAGCCAGGTTTTGGCATGTGTGTTATGAATAATCTTCTTGCTAACTTTATGCCAACTTTTTGTTATGAATAAGGCCGTAAGATTTTTATAGAAATTACTCTTGAGGTATAAAATAATCACTTTTATTTTAATTCCATCGAAAAAGATAGACGCTGGTGATGTTATTTGCTTATATCTCACCACTTCATAAGCAACTTAAGAAATCTCCCAATTAAATCTGTACGGAAACTTTATTCCATAATCAACTGTCTTACCTTTAAGAATTAAAAAAAATATATATATATATTATGGGGTCTTAAATTAATATTGTAAACGTAGATTTATTATTATTATTTATAAATATCTAACCTATAGTATCAAGGTTAGATATTTATAAATAAACAGAATATTTCGTGTTAAAAAAATTACGAAAAAATATCTGCAAATAAAAGCATTTACAGATATGTTTTTCTTTTGAATATGAATCCCAGAATACTTCTGATATGGCAACAATGATTGTGCTTGTTTTTGTTTATCGTTTGTTTTGGGCTAGTTGTTTTTTTTTTTTTTTATTTTTCCATCTTGTTCTTTTTTGATGGTTACAAAATTCGAGAGATAAAAGAGAGCAAGAGGTATTCAGTGGAGTTAGCATAAACAAGAGTGTATTGCAATTGTGCTCCAAATTTATATATTACATTTATTTTACTCTCATTCTCTGATGTTTGGGGGGTTTGTGCTGCTTTATGGAATTTTGTTCTTGTTTTGGAGCCTTTTTTTTTAATTGTGCGTGAAATACTGAGTGTATGTGGTTGTTGTTTTTGTGTATTTAGCTAGTGTATTGTTGCTGTGAGTGTTGTTGGCTTCTTTGCATGCAGTGTACTACTAAAATATTGTGTGTTTTTGGTTTAGTTCAGTACCGACCGTTATTACGTTTATACAATTTAAGCGGGTTATACTATAAAAATATTTTTTTTTTGATTTGTTCTCAAGAAAAAAAAGCAAACGAAATTAAAGAAAATATTAAATTGAAAGATTGAGATAAATTCCAAAAAATTTATTAAAAAATATATGATTTAATAAAAATAATAGAAAATAATCAAAAGTAAATTACAAAAAAAAGTTTTTTTCTTAGTTGTTCTGAAACGCCATTTCCAATTTGAACTAGCAACAAAATAACCGTGTTTTTGTTGTATTTGTTTATGTGTTTGTTGGCTTGTGATTTTTTAATTCAAAGATTGTGCAAGAATAAAGTTATTTTAATTGAAATACATATTTTAAAACAAAAAGTGTTTTAAATTTGAAACCCATAAAAAATAACAGGAAATTAATATCAAATCAACTTATCAGCAGGCCATAAAAGGTGTCTTTTAAATTGAATACATAACTACTTTTTAACAAATTCGTTAAGGTAATTTTTTTATGATTATTGAATTTAAATTTTAAATTATTTCTTTTAATACTGAATTAGTGTACGTAGGTACATAAAAAACATTAATTCACTGAAAATGTATCACTTTTTACTTGTTTAATTAAAGCAACAATCAACTTAAGTTTTTTTTCATTAACATTGAAACGGAAGCTGTATGTTGTTGTTGCTATTATTAACGTGGTTTGAGTGCAAAAATTTCATGTTGTATTTTAAAACTTAAATTTTATATTCTTCCTCTTCATTTTTCAAGCATTTCGTTGTGTTTTAATTCCGTTTTTAAGCTTCATCCATCCGCCTGCTTGACTGTCTGTTTGCATGCCAGCCTGACAGTTTGACTGTCATTTATGTTTTGTTTATTTGTTTTTTTTTGTATTTCTTGCTTTTGTTGTTTTATTTTTTTGCATAAAAACTGTCGGTTTTTATTTGAATATTCTGCTGAATGGATGAGGCTTTTTTAGCTCTTTCTGTTTCTGTCTTTGGCCCTGTGTCGGTGTTTTAGTTTTCTTTAGTTATTTTTTGTTTGTTTTTTTTTGTAAATATGTTTTTGCATTTATTTAAACATTTATGCTTCATAAATTTGCCTGTTAGTTTTTTAGATGCAAGTGTGTGTGTGTGAATAGATATAAAATTTAAATTTATGAAGTGGAGCTTAAATGTGGCCCTGTTTTTTTCTATTAAACTAGATCTAAGATTTGAAATTAATTGAGATTCAAATTAACATTCTTAGTAAAAATTGGCAAAGTTATGCCTTTAATTTGTTTGTTTTTTTTAAATAAATTTTTTTAACAAGTTTTCCATCATCAAAACCATTTTTGGTTTTTTAAAAAGAATATTGTGATAAAAAAATAAAATAAATCAAAACACTTAATTTTTGAGATTTAAATGTAAGAAGTATTTTTTTAATTTTTAAGTAAAATACGGAAATTTTTCCAATATAAAATTAAGGTGAAGTAAAAGGTATTAAATATTTTTTTTATTCGAAGAAAATTTTAAAAATTTGTATATGTTATGAAGAATTTACCTAATAACTTTTTTCAATTTTCAATAAATCCTTTTGTCATAAACATTATTCAAAATATGTTTTTCATTAATTGGAATTTTCGCAAAAGTTTAAAACTTGAAGAAAATTTTTAAATCATTTGTTTTTCTTTAAAAAGAATTGCTAATTATGTTTTGAATTTAAGTTTAGGCTAAAAGTTCAAGGCGATACTGACAGAATATCTAGGAAAAGTTGGTTATCCGATATTAGCTGAGTGGAGTGCATTTGCACGTCCTTACCACAAGTTTTAATGTCTGCCTTTAGCTTAAGATGTCTTTAAAGCTTGATAAGTAATAAATTATAGTTTAAAGTATAATTTTTTAATTATTATTTAAGCTCTAGAAAAAGATTTTCTCTAAAGCTGGATTCACCCATAAAATTTTAGTTTAGAACAATTTTTTTTTTTATATTGAGTTTGACGTTTTACATTTGAGAGAGAGAGAGAGAGAGAGAGAGAGATTATTTTGTCCAGAAAGTTTTTTTCTTGAATTGGTTTAATTTTAATTCTTGTTCAGAAGAAACTGAATTGTGATGCCATTTTTTTTTTCAATATTTACATGAAAATTGAATTTGGTTGCCACATCACACAGTGTCAGTACATTTATTATACAAAAATTGTTTTTGCCGAAAGTTAACAAAATGGAATTTAATGAAAATATTGCTCAAAAATTAATAGAAGAATTAAAAAAACCAGGAAGAGAATGTTTGTATGACATGAGCAATAGTGCATACAGAAATAATTATTTAAAACAGGGTTTATGGAATGAAATAGGAGCGACTCTTTTTATTTTCGATTTTTTTATAAATTTCTTTTGCAAACAAATTGACTTTATGCACTTCAATTAAAAATAATAATTTTAGTTTTCTTCTATCCGACATTTTCTTCACATATATTTTAATGAAATAATTTACGTTTGTATTTATTTACATACATAGTTTGCTAGCGGTGCTGCCACTTTGTACAACTGTTTGCATTTTTATATTATATGGCAGCTTTATTTTTTCGGACAAATTTTCTTAAATGGGTGAATCGTTCTGCAGAAAACTCTCAGTAAAAAATGTTATTATCCGGAAAAAATTTTGTTCAGAACAAATGGGTGAATTCACTTTTACAGAATGTTACACCTCTTTCAAATTTATTATTTCAAAATTTTTATAAGAATCAATATACCAAATGCACAGAAAACTCGAAAGTTCAAGTAACATTACGGTCCCGTTCATATGTACAAATATCGAAATGTGCTCCTTAGGTGTTTAAATATGAATTGACGTTCTAGTGTTTCTTTTGCTAAGGTATTTTGAATTTGCACTGTTCCTATTTTGGTGTTCAAAAACGTGAAAAGTTTTCTATTGATTTAATTTTCTGGTGGACATAGAAACATTTTTAGATGTCAGGCTTGTTGCAATTAAACTATTTTTTTGAAAGCGATGAATAATAATAAGAATAAAACCTGCCTTAGAAGAACTACTAATTGAAGTTCTAATGACACACTATTGCAGCATTTTGGTAGCTGTATCTCTTTATAGTCCTGCCATTTGCAAAATAAGTTGAGCTTCTAAAAAATTTTGCAATCCTTTAAAGGATTATTTGACGTTATCGATCAGCTGATAAGTATTTTTAAGGAAATGCCTAATCTCAAAATTTATTCTTTATAAAAAAAAAACTACAGCTGCAGTTTTTTTTTCTGAAATCTCTATATTAATCTTTAGAAATTCCTTGCAAACTTTAAATCAGTCAATACATGTCATAAGATTTATAAACCTTGTTGGGAGTATAGTTAGTTTCCTTAAAGACGTGTATATAAGAATAATATTTTACGAACGGGAATATTGGCACAAGTTATCTGTCTTAATTGGTCTATATCTGATGGGTCTCTTGAGTGAAATGCTATGGCTGCCAACGAAATTGTCTCTAACAAAAATCCAATTTTTTTCGAAAAAAGGGCAACATCTTCTTTAAGAACATAAAAAGGCATATATTTAAATTTTGCATTGATTCACAATTGTAGCAAGCAAGTGAACGATACCTGATGCCGCGAATAGTACACATACGTACAATAATTTATTACAAGTGTAAGCAAGAAGTGCAATTTTTTAAATGCCATATTTGATTTCGTTTGCTTGTTACAATTTTTAAAAACAAGAATTGGCAGAATTTGTAAGAGATTCTCTTTAAAAATTAAACTTATTAAAGTGTCTTACGTACCATACCTACCCAATGGAATTTCTGTCACATACATCTTTGATCAAATACCAATGAAAATGTGATTGCGAACCATCCAAAGTCTGTATACAATTTCTACTTAAATTCATAAAGGGATGGCTTAGGCCATCAAATGGGTCCAACACTTTCACCGAAGGTTGGACAATGATGATCAGAAGAAACGATGCTAGCGCGATGGCTAAATTGTATCCATATTTTTTATATTATTTGCTTCTAATGTACATTTTAAATTTATAATGTTACTAACAGAACTCGGATCGCATTCCATTTATTCATTGCATATGAGAGTATCACTCACCCTTCTCCCCCTTTCCAATTCAAATTACAAAGACCCAATATCATTATACACATCAGAGACATTACGACACATAGTTTGGAAACATTTTAAGAGACAATTAAAAGTCATAATATGAAAAATGGAAGGCATTTTGTTCATATTGGCCCAGTGGTTCCTATTCTTGCACACTTCACATAAATTATTTACAGACCATCCACAACGCAACCTGAAATTTCGGTTGGAATCGGTCGACTCGTTACCGCAGTTAGTGGTCACATCAAAGTGTACACCGTATACATGTGTATACATGTATAAAAATAAGAAAAATACGATTCTGAATCACATTGAATCATTATTTTAAACCACTAATATTCCTAAAATGCTTGCAATAAGACAATGCTTTTAAAAATGTATAAAACAGAAACCCTGAAAGAAATCGTAAATATAATAAGGATGGAATATTTGTTGGGTATTCGACGACAACCTCTACAAGGTCTTTAACATTTTTTTTTGGGGCAGTAATGCAATGGTCAGGCAGCTTTTGGATGAGTTATAAGCAATTAAGTTCTCGTGTTACAGTTTGTTTTCCAAAAAAGATGTTGGAGTTTTGTTACAACCGGCCTTCCTTTTTTGCCAGCAGCAGTTTCAAGCAACTGCATGTAAGATAAAATGCTAACCAACTTCTTTATCGTGCTCAAAAAGATGAATGGTTTCGTTTATCCAGCCATTATTTAGTGATCAGGTTGTTAGTTTTTCGATTGATCAATTCGCTATAAGAGCCCAAAGAATAAGAAGGCTTCCACATGTGCAAAGGATGACTGAAGAAATAATGACTAAACAAGATTTTACGAGAACATCTGAAGATGCAAAAACAGCGACCAAGAAAGGTAGTTTAAGGTAGTTCCAGCTGTCCTAAAAATTATGCGAATAAATTTTCACTAAGTGATTTTAAAAAGACAGACAACACCCACGGAATCTATTTCAGAATCAGTGATGATAATAAAAAATTCTACTTAAATATGAGTTTCGATTGGAACTATCATGGAATTTTTTTCATCTACTACTTATAATAGATAACTATTAGAATTACTGCTCTCAAGTCAGTCAAATATTTTGTCTCTCATTCGATGGCTAATGAAAAGGAAATTTAGTTTTAACTTGCGCAAAATGAGGGATGCATTTTTCATTCCAGAACTGCAGAAATTTTATGGTAAAAAATATTCGTAGTTAATTGTTAATAAGGCACATTAAGGAAGGTGATCGAATTAGATCAACAATTTAGACTCTCTATTCTTTTATGATTTTAAAATTATAAAAATTTTGCTTTCGACTTTTTATTGACAAAAATAACTCAATATTATCTTTCTTAAAACTTTAACTAACTACAAATTATAAAATGTTTTATTTTTACTAATAAAAAATATTAAAAAAAAGTTCCTATTGCAGTCTTGATACACCTATAACAATGTACAAATTAAAAGTAAAACCAGGTTCCGAAAGCGGATTCTGACAGAGGGTACAACAAAACACGATCGGTATCGATTTATCTCTGAACACACCAAACCTCAAAATTTATTTATATATATATATATTATACTGGGTGCCCCGGTGGACTAGTCAGTAGTGTGCTGGTCTGCTAGTTTGGGGGTTGCGGGTTCGATTCCCGCCAGAGACTCTGGTGTTGTCTGCTTCTCTTCACTCTTTTCTATTCTATTCTTACTTTTCTATTCAGGTATCACAATGGGATCAATAAAATAGACCCAAGTGAGCTGCACATCAGCTGCCTGTTCTACCTAATCTAACCTAGTATGTACTTATATATTTATTGACATCAAAATCTGATGAACCTGGTTAATAAATTCCTCATACGACGTGTTAACCCAAGGCAAACACATTCGCAAGGTAGTATCATTGCAAAAGATCATCGGGAAGCATAATGTCAAAACATTGATGAGTTCGCCTTGATTAATTTTTTTTTTTTGGTGCAGGGATGGAAAGTTAGATTTTTTTTCAGTACTGAAAAATTTATTTTTATTTAGTTTTTTTCACCAGATAATTACATTAGTTTTTAGTTGTTGTTTTTATATCTTTTATCATGGATTTCACGATCATGTGACCCTTTTTTTAATTCAAATAGTATTAAAATAAACTCATTGTAATCACTTTTCCAGCTCTGGTATACGAATTTAATTTGACAGAAAACATTTACGAAAAAGCTGCGTTTTTGTAGCAATTCGCTATTGCATGTACGTGGTGAATATGTCTTTTATATTCGTTATATAATGTTCATTGTTCGATAACAATACAAAACTGCCTTAAACTAAAGAAGTAACAAACAAATGCGTGCTTAAATATCTATATTTTATTTGTTTTATTTTTTATTTTTTGGTATTCCTATACAACAAAACTTAGAGCCTTATAATTATAGTACAGAAAAAACAATTGGGTGATTCACAAGGTGTCTTATCATGTCATATTGTTCTAAAATTTTACAAACAAAAAGTGTCTGATAATAATAGAACTTTGTACGCTATGTTTATTGTGCTGTCGTATTAAATAAGCAGAGACCTGTGCTAAACGGCTAAGCCAAGCCGCAGTAGTTTTTGTAAGCCGTCGCCGTTCATTGTATATATTTATATCGGGCCGACATCCAAATTTAAGCGCAGTTGCTAATTTTTGATAACAAATCACTGGCGGAGTCAAATAAGATGGGCTAGTAAGCTAGCAATGTTCATTAAAAACATTTCATTAGTTTCTTCTTCCTCATCTTCGTCGGCTAAAAAAAGACGATTTTATACAAAAACAAATAAAAAAAATGTTGTTTATTTACTTGAGTCTGCCATCACAACATCTAAAATGTACTTTTCGCACAAACTGGCTATTATTTTGTTTTTTTCACTTGTTTTTGGCATTATGAAAGAAAATATTTATATTTATAATTGTTTTACATCAGCTGATTTAAATTCAAAATAGCACACTTAATTATGAGGGGTTGTTCACAATAGTCTTAATTTTTCATACTATTAATATAGGACATATGATTTTATGACACTATTGTGAATCCCCCAAATTTGTTTCGGTTTTAAATGTGTCATACAATAAGAAATTATAACATTAAATACAAACAATTTAAATATAAATAGGGAAAGGAGCAAAACAATATCAAGTATTAATACATTTTAAAACGTTTAAAAAAGAAAATACATTTTCAAAACTGCGTTGTATTACTATCGAATTGTATAGACGATGGTATTGAGTTCCACAGACGAATGGTATGGACAAAAAACTGCCATTCAGATATAAGCCTCCTAAATCTTATCTGAACAAGGTTGTAATTTTTTCTGGACTGCGTAAATACAAATACGAAGGCACGCCAGTATAAATAATTTTATGTAAGAGAACAAGAGATCGAATATTTAACAGGTCACCAAAACGTACGCCGTAAAGTTAGTATTTGCCTTAATCTTTTAATTAGCAGATGTTGTCCCTAAAGTTTTCATGACTATGACACAAATTTTGACTATTTTGTGGCGTTCAGGCTAAATTTGAAGGTTTAGTTTATTATGTCTTATAGTGGAAATATATTAAAAATATTTTCGGTGGACATTTAAACCAGGCATTTCTCAATATTAAAGGTACTATTTATTACTTTTTAAGAATGCAACGAAAAAAATCCACACATTAAACAGCTGGAGGGTTAAAAGTTTCATAAAAATATTTCTTCTTACATTTTACATAAATATGTTGAACACATAATATCAATACCAAAAATATAATGGTCCCACGGAAAGTGGGGAGTTTTAATTTCTCTCACAGAAATTTAAAGAAGAATTATAGAAACATTTATGTAGACTTAAAAATTTATTAAAAAATTTCATTCACTATCCGTAATATCTATAAATAGAAAATTTAACAACAATTTCTTGTAAAATGGAATAACTTTTTTTTAATAATGTTCTTTAATTCTATGAAATGAAATTGTTGTTTTAACTAAAACTAAGTCTGAAGTAAAGGAGAAAACTACTTTATTGCTAAAACGTAGAATAAAAATTAAACTTACAAATTCAAAAAGGAATAAGAAAAATCAAAAGAAAAACAATAAAGGAATCAGGTTTTACTCTAGTTGCTCTCCTCATAAACATGCATACACACTTGCACATGTACATGAATAACTCGCACACACATGCAAACATCAGTGACATCGCGAGTGAGCTTCTTCTTTGTTTTGCAAAGGTTTTCAAAACATAACGATAATGAAAATAAAAAATCTACAAAAAATATCAAAAAGGAACTGCAAAGCAAATAAGAATAAAAAAATCAAAAGACTAAAAGCTACTACATACAAAATACCCAGCGTTGTCAACTCGGTGATTTTATCACCGTTTTTGGTGATTTTTAACATTTTGGAAGCGAAAAAATTGCGAGTTAGTGCTTGGTGATTTTTTTTTAAGTTTTTAGTGCTTTTATTTTTATTTCGGTGACACCAAATACTAAATTTGAAAATAATTTTTTTAATTGAAAACAATTTTTGTAAGGGTAAATATCTTTAATTACCCTTACGTATTTTGTATCTTAACAAAGCTAAAAAATATTTCAGCTTATGATACTAAAACTAATAATTAAGAAGATTATAAGGATTGATAGTATACAATGTTTCTGTTATTTGAGTGTTTTGCTTGTTTATTATTAATTGTAACTTATTTCCGATACTGGTTTGTTGATATCCTGTATGGTTTATGAGACATAAACCACCTACTTTTTATAAAATGAAATTGTTACGAGAAGTTATTTTGTAAGTAAAGTTTCAAGTTGATCAAACCTTGGTGAAAATAAAAAAAGAGAAATTAATATGCAAATACTTTTCATTTTAAAATTTTTTAGAGCACAAATTGACACCCTGATGAGGTTAATATTTGCATTGATAGTACATTTGGATGTTTTGGCCTAATAATATAAAGAGCAGAATATCTTTAGACTTGTATTTCGATTATCGATATCAATCAAAACTCCAGTCTTATTGCCATTTGTAAAATAATTTATTTTAGGGGGCAACTAAAAGCTTTAATTTTTTTTAAGTAATGATTATATTAGCAAATGTAAAGTTAAATTTGTACACATTTTAAACTCAGTGATTTTTTATGAAAATTACGCGCTTTTTTAGAGGTTTAGGTGCTTTTTGAAATTTTAAAGTTGACAACGCTGAAAATACCTATTCAGTTTGAAGCATAAAAAAAAAAAAACGGAAAGGAAAACAAATCACACATGCACACACACAAAAACTTTCTATACTTTTGCCACTCTGATTTATTTTATGCGTGCACGTTTTTGACAGCCATTCTTTTCTTTTAATTTTTTTCTTATAAGAACTGTATAAATGTTTCATTGTGTTCATATACGACGTATGGGTTTGTGTGTTTGTATGCGACAGTTTTTGCTTTGCATTTAGTGTGTTTTCTCGCACACTACCCTATCATCTGTTTGCTTTTGCTAGACCAACAGTAAAATGGACTTGAATTTCGATTTGAGTTTGTACTTATAAGAAGAAAATGTTTGTTAGTCGATTGAATGAGTGTTTTTTCTTGTTTTTTTTTTTTTTTTTTGTTCCAAGGAGCTCTCACACGTGTGTGCAAACAAATTTACTCAGCCTTTTTGAATAAGTGGTTGTTTTTGGAAGGGGAGCCTTTATTGTTCTCTTATCTTTTAAAGCAGGAGAATGTTTTTAAATACGAATGCTTGCATTCTTATTAGTGTATAGGAAGCTGCTGTTACTGTTATCATAAAACTCGTTTTTGCATGCCACTGAGTCATTTTTATTAGTGTTGTCAAACATTTTGTAAAAAAAAGGGAAAATTTATGAATTTTTTTTTATACTTTAAAACTTGTTTTGTGTATCAGAAAATTAATTTAAAAAAAAAACATCAAATTTTTGGTAAAAAAAGGTCTCTAATACTATGTTCACACACGCGCCTTAATTGTCAATTAATATTCTCGCAATTAAAGGCCTTATTGAGCTCAATTTATCATATTAAAAATTATTTTTAAATTGAGCCATATATACTTAATTGTTTCACTTATTGTCCAAAAATCGAAATACAACTCTTGAGAAGTATGTTTAGTGAGAAGAAAATTCTATAGGTGGCATTGCTAATGTCAAACAAATAAATATATAAAAAAATAAAAAGTAAGAAAATGGTTGATGAAAATTTTAATAAAATGTTTGAATAAAGTCAAATACATACAGATAAATAAATATAATTGTATGAACAGAAAAAAACTGAAGAGAAGGCATTATTTGATTTGGTATACATACATATGTACATCGTATTTCTACAGCTATCAAATGCTAATGGAGTAAGATAAATCGAGTATGTGTGAACACTTATTTTAATTGCTCAATTAACACTAAATTGAAACAATTAAAAATATCTGTCTGAACAGGGTATAAAATTATCTCTAAATTGAGAAAATATTAAAAAATGTTTTGAAAATTCTTTGATAAAATAATTAAAAAAATAATTGGTAAATACACATTATGTTTTTTGCCGTACGTAGGCGACGTATTTTACATTTTCTACTTTCTACAAGAACAGTGACTGGTATTAGTGACTGATATATCGGTTATAACGTAGAACAAAGTTTCTATTAGTTTCTTAAGAGCAATGTGAAAAAAATGACTAAAACTTTTGTGTACATGTGATTCTGCGTCTTTCTCTTACTTATTAGTTTTGTCGTTATGTATATGCTCTACTTACTCTACACCTCTTTACTAAGCAAAATATAAATAGTAGTCACACATAACGTGTATATCGGTCAAAGCTAACTAGACACATATAACGTGTATATCGGTCAAAGCTAACTAGTCATAACTAACGTATATATCGGTCAAAGCTAACTATAACAATAAAACAAAATTTATTATCTTTTATATTATTTATTATTATCTTTTTCATTACATCACTTCTTTGACACATTTCACGTTAATTTCACTGCTTTCTGCAGGGTCCCATTTTAATCCTTTTCCATGGTATTAGCATCATTGGTAATATGGCTGGAATTGCTAAAAGTACAAATTATGAGAATATGCAAAGGCATATACATACATGTTTATATATGGCTGCTACTTTCGTACTTACCTTTTTTTCTCGAGTATTTTATAAAAAAAAACCTCGTCAGAAGAACTGCAAATTATTTAATACTACATTTACACCTAAGCGAAATCTAGTAGATTTGATTTAAAATCTTTATTAAAATCTAAACCGTTTATACCACTGTTTTTTGACATTTTGCAAGATTTCGTTTTCAAAACAATATACTTATTTACAAGGTGGTCTGAGAGGCTCTCTATGCTCTATTTCTCCAAAATTCAAACTCCATATAAAAAAAAAATGTAAACAATAAAGTACTTGTGCAATTGCAACCATCTTATATATTATGATTGAATTTTTCTGTGTGCAGCGTAGTAAATTTTAGTACAATTTAATAAAAACCACAGTTGCATCACGAAGTAGTACTAGATTTTAAGTAGATTTTGCCAAAATCTAGTGGCGAAGTAGATTTCATTTTGTATGGGAAATCTGGTAGATTTCGCTCAAAATCCCTTAAGTACTAGATTTTGTGTAGGTGTAAATGTAGTACAATAAAAATTACTTTTTGTAACACTGAATTAAAAATTGTACACAATAGTTTTCCAAATTTTTTTTTAAACCTCAAGAAATCAACATACATTATTTTTCTCACTCTTGCATACGTATTATTTTTCCTGTAGCAGGAATTATGTATTAATATGTTACAATAGTGTTAGTACAAACATTTTGTATGTGTTAGTTTCAGTCATTCATTTCTTGTAGGGTACATATTGATGGTCACATATAATTTATTTAATTTTGTTTAATTACTATTATTTGAGTTACGGCTTTTCTACTTGTGACCAACGATATGTATTTGCATCATTTACAGTTGGATCATAAAATACGATATATCGAAGTTTTTGTCTCGGAGACATGCTCCGAAAGTTATTTACCTCAAGTACCCCGATTTATTATTTACCCACTATATCTAAGTTCCTAGAGTATCAGAGAATTAAAGCTTGCAAAAAGTATAAAACTTTTGCTGAGGAAATACTACGATATGTCTGATAGAATATTTTAAACTCTTTTGTTGTCATAATATCATTACATTGGATTTACATTTGGCTCTCAAATTTCATCCATAAAATAAAAGCTGAACAATTTGGTTACAGACTCTGGAATAGGTGAAACTATGTATATACAAGCTTGTAATAAAATGAAAAATTATCGAGGATTTGATAGGAAAAAAATTTTAAATTTAAAAAAAATTCTTTACACTCTTTATTTATTAGATGTCTATTGAAGATGTTTAACGATTTTAAGAAGAAAAATTGTAGCTGCTTTGGCAACACCAATTAGTAAACAAATGTTGCGGGTGTTGGTATTGAAGAGAGCGCTATACAGAGAACTTTGTTGTATAATATGTTATGCTCATTGCTGACTTTTTTATGTTTGTGTGAGAATTTTGTACTGAACTTAGGACTTACGTAGTAACATATAGCGATTTTGTTGAGTTAAGCAAAAATTTAACACAAGTGATTTTTAAAACGCTCTAAATTCTGTACAAATTATTAATTTTTTAATCATTTCCAAAACAAGTATATGCGTTTAAATTTAGAATTTTTGTAAAGTAATAAAGGGTGTACCAAAAGGAACATATCGATTCCTCCTTTCCAAATAATAACTCAAAATGTTGTTACTACTAAAAGGACTAAAACACCACTTAAAACAGTAATAAGTGTGAGTACTTAGCATACAAAATAGAAAGAGAGTAAATTTTATTTCGTTGTTTATTTATGTTTTATTAATTGTTTTTTTTATTGTATTTGGTACACTAAAAACAGGATTTATCACATGTTTAACAAGGTATATTTTTTTGTAGGTTTTCATAGACTTAATGTATGTATGCATGTACGTTTAAATATGCTTTTCTTATTCGTGTTTTTATATTGCATTAAGCAATAAATTAGTTTATGCCTTTTTTTATTTTCAACTTTTTCCTTTAGAACCCAACTAGTTTTGGCAGAAATAGTCATCGATTTAACAAGAAAGTTGTAAAGTTGTATTTTAATTTAAGTTGTTTTATTTTTATGGCATGCTTAACTTTTTTGTTTAAAAACAAAATTTCTTTTAACTGTATGTTTTGTTGTTATTGTTTTTTATAGTGCAGAATATTTTTTAGTGCTTTGGTAAATTGAAAAGAATTAGCTCAGGTAAAAAAATAAAACTGCTGATGTGTAGACAAAAAATATGCATATTAAACTTGTAATAATTATAAAATACTTCTTCTTTTTATGTATACTAGACAAAATTTTTCTCCATAAACATGAACGTCTATGTATATGATTATTTAATTTGAATTTAACTTATTTTTTTTATTTTGTATTACTTGATATTAAAAGGAAATTAACTAAAACGCGATTATAATAACATCACATACAAAAGTGGTGCCTATTCTTAACTTCGTGCCTATTAAAAATCGCGTTCTTTCTAAAAATATCTCAAGACTTAAGATATTATTCGATACTTGTGGTACGTCTGGGGCTTTTTTTGGTTGACATGTTCATATTAACATTTCCAAAATAAACATCAGTAGTAATTAAATTCTAACTAATTTAATTTTATTTATTTAAACTAATTAAAATTTCTGCCTCCACCAAATATTGTATCAGTAATATATTCTCATGCTATAACTTTTTTAAAAATTTGTACAAGGCAATCCAAAATCCGCTTGGTATGTACATATGTATTGAAATTATTTGCTTAAAATAATTTAAATAGTTTTTTTTAATGCAAAAATTCTAAAAAAAATACATATATAAATTATTATATTTTTCCCAACTTTCATTAAGTGCAATGTCATTTCGTAACTATTTTTTTTCATGACCAGCCATATTTTTTCATTCATTAATGTAAACCGATTACAGGAATTATATCCATATTATGCATACCATTTATTTGATTTAACAGCTGCTGTCGAAATAATAGCACCAACCAAGTTTTAGTAGATCTACATCTACATCTTGGAAATTGTTGTTTTAATTTCACCCAAAACACAATGAAAAAACCACTGACATTTTTAGTTTATTATTATAATAAAAAAAAATATTTATTTATTTTAAGAAATTAAAAATGTCAATTAATTCCTTGAAAAACTTAATGCGTCAAAATAATAGCACTTTATCTGATTTTTTCGCAAAAATAATTGATTTTTCTTAAGAAAATTAAACAAAACCAAAATATTGCACTTTTGTGTTTCCTCAACAATATAAAAGTAAATTTGTAATATGTACTTTGTTGCAATTACGGCCGCACAAGGATTTACCGCCGAATTTATTAAGTTTTGAAAACTTTTCATCTGTACTTGTCGGTACTTGACTTCTTTACATCTGCCTTTCAATGAGGTTTAAATTCGACGATTGTGCAGGCCAATCCATAACAGTTATTAAGTTATTTATAAGCTACTTGTTTGCCTTTTCGCTGGTGTGATTGGAGAAATTGTCTTGTTAATAGATCCACATCATTGGCATTTTCTCGGAGGCATATGCTGCAACTATGATTGTTTTAATACTAATACCAATATACTACAATTAATATGTTTTCTACTTCTTGCTGTAAGCTGCGGCTTAGCTGGTCTTTGGACTAGATATCTGGCACATTTTCCATTAAGAAATATGATTTTCGATTCACATATCTATAGAGATGGGATTCTACCCGGTATTTACCCGATGTGTGGGTAAATACCGGGTAAATACCGGGCAAATACCTTTTTTAGGAATTTATTTGGGTATTTATAAAATGCTTGATAAACAGTAAAGTTCCACTTCAAGCTTTGGTTGTTCACGAAAAAGTGAACCTAAAAACTACAACAAAATCATTATTACTATGTTAAGACTATTGGAATATGTTGAACTTCAATTTAAAACTATTTCAACCGATGGCACAATGGATAACTACTTTAGAATCCAACCAATATAGTATTCATCGTATATATTTTGCTTTTAAAGACATTCAAAATAAGCTACGAGATGCATTTTTAGCAATAACTGCAATTGATGATAATGAAAAAAAAAAATTATTGTCTAACTTTGATAAAAAGATGAAAATGTCTGTTAAACCAATACATTTGGCAGCTAGTTTGCTTGACCCCAATAATCAAAGGCACGACTTTACTTCATCCGATTATCTAATTGCGCTCATTCAGCATTTAAAGTTTTATCCACTCAAAAAAACGAAACAGATTAACTGCAGATAATGCCGGAAAAGTATGTTTTATATCACATAATTGGAATCTCTGCAATAAAGACATACGGCAAAAGGGTACTTTCCAAAACGTTTTACCGGCTGAGGATGAAATGATGAATTTTGCAAATTCATTTGAAGAAGCACCTTCCATTTCTACTAGTATCACCCATTCTACACCTCACTCTTCTTTTAGATATTTTCAGAGTGAAACTGATAATGACAGTGATTTCGATTAATGTAAAGTAATATTGCAACAATAAATGTGTCTATATAATATAGTTATTATCTTAAGTTGTTACTTTTCTTCTGCTCAGCAAGTACTTTTATTACTATTTATAAAATTTATTATAAAACACATTAAATTATGCATCGCAAAGTGTTTGTTCACGAAATTTTCTACAACATAGTTTATACCCACATTTTAGGTAAATACCTGGGTATTTACCCATTTCTACCCAATTAACCTATTTTACCGGGTATTTACCAGTTGGGTATTTACCCTCTTCCCATCTCTACCTATCTATAGAACGTTTCTTTATTTTTCGAGTGTTGAGATTGCTTTATAACAGTCTAAGACGAATAACTTCCACACTTGCTGGTATATGCAATGGTTTTCTGGGTTCCCTAGCTACGATTAAAGGATTATTTTTGTATGTTCAAACTAAACGCTTCATTTAACAAATTTTGAAAAAATTCTTCCCCATATGCTGTATGAATTCGCCTTGATATTGACTTTGTCATAAAATTGTTGTTATAAACAATAACACTGCAATGACAATTCCGAGTGATTTAATTTCACTCTGAATATCTACAGAACACAGGCGAATATTTCATTTCTAACCGGAACAATTTTACTTCACAACAACAAAATAAATTTGGCAACATTTCAAACCGTTTTTGTTTCATTGCATTTTTAAATATAATTTTTTAAATGGCCCACCCTTTAGCATCTACTTACATCGAAACGATTATACACCCTTTAGTAGGTACTTATATCGAAACGATTAAAAAAATGTTAAGATGTAATTTAAAAAAAGTGTTGTTGCATAACAGCTTTTTATTATCATATCGAATAATTTTATTTAATTTATAATTGTTATTTCTTTTCTTTACAGATTCTTTAACTAAAACTTTATGGCGATTATTAAATTTTTAAGAAAATTAAAATAATTAATAAAGAGAAAAATATCAATTGTCGCAGAAAAATACAAAAAAATTTTAAATAAATAAATACATATTGGTATTCAGCTAAAACAACAAAAGATTTCTAAGAGTTAAATGTAACTCAATACAAGTTCTAACAAAATTCCCTTAAATATCATTACGAAAGAAAAACAACAAAAACACATGATTTAAGTGTTTATATGATAAAAAAGTGAGTGTGTATTAAAATAAAGAAATAAAAAAAAACAACAAATCACATTTAATAATTAAAGCACTCTCATTACAATAATAATAAAAGCTAAAGAAATTATTATTACAAAAACAACTAATTGTAATATGTATAAATAACAGTAAGAACAACAACACAAAAATACTACACTTTGTAATTGAGTCATACTTCGTTTTTCATCGTATTTAAGCTACTTTTTTTTAACAACAAATTAGCCGCCATCATCGTTATTATATTTGAGTCTTTGACGCCTCGTGTAACGAGAAAAGTACTTGTACTCACACACTAATACCTTTAATTAAAAACAAATACCATTTAATACCGGCTTGGCTTGTGTTGTTTTAGCAGTTTAAAACAGTGTTGTTATTGTTTCTTGAATACAATACAAACAGAAACAAAAGTGAACATTTGTCCCCTGATTTGCTTTTATTTAAATTTCCATCTACATATAAAATTCACTATAAATATAATAAATAACAACAACAAATTGTTAGAATTATATGCTTACATACAAACCTACATCCATACATATAAAGAAAATATTATTTTATAATTGTCGTTAACCATATTTTGTTGTTGTTATTTATTCAAAATATATTTTTATCTTTAGCAAGCAAAAAAAAAAAAGTTCAAAGTAAAACGAGAGCAAAAGAAATCTATAAATTTCAATGTAAAAAATATACCAAGTGTTTTATTGTGTGATTAAAAGTTAAATAAATAAAATTAACTGCAAAAAAATAAATTAATAAAAAAGGTTTTGGTTTTTTAAAATAAATCAATAAAAATTTTGTAAAAATTTAAAATTACAAAAAATTAAGAAAAAGTGTTAAAAAAAAGAGTGTTTTTTTAAAGTGTCATTTAAGCTCCCTTTTGTAACGGTCTTTTGTAAGAAAATTCTTCACGATTTTCACGAATATGCTTTTTGAAAATCCAGCTGTAGCTGCCAAGCTACCGTTTCCCTATAATGTGCCACCGCCATTACAGGCTGCCGCCGCAGCTGCAGCAGTTCCAAATTTAAGGTTAGTAAATGTTGTTATTGTAACTTTTATTGGTTTATAAAATTTTGTTAACAATTTGTTAATTTTCAAGTTTTTTTTTAATATTTATTAACACTTTTTAAATTCATATTGATGGTAACAAGTAACTTACAGGAGATGGTAAAAACGTAACAGGAACTGTATTATCAAGATATCGGCCATGTCATGAAAATCGAAATCATGTGATATTGAAATCGACGAATATTTTCAACTGAATTTTTGTAAAAGTGGACGCAGCTTTTCCTGCTTTCAAAAGTAGTTTAAGTATAGGAAAGTGGTCTTCAAAGTATGAGGTATTTAAAAGGAAATTTCTTTATGAACTTTGAATACGGGAGAGTTTTAAAAATTTTATCGATTTCAATTTTACGTGATTTCGTTTTCCATGACTTCGCCGAAAACTTCTCTTGTTAAATGGCTTTCAAAACTGTTATCTTAACTGTTATTTAAGATAATATTGCGTTAAATTTTCGTATCTAGGTGTTTTTGTGTGAAATGTATGGGAATCACAGAAAAACTCAATTTCTTAAAAATACGAGTTATGGCCTTTCTACTTGTGACCATCGATATACAGTGCACTCTTGCTAACGTGAACTAATTAAAACCAAAGCAGTTCATATTAGCGAAATTGTTCACGTTAGTGATTGTCGAGTTTCATGAGAAAAATATAAATTTTTACAATATTAACCTGTGTTTAACACGCTTGAACGTGAAATTATTTTATTATTTGTATAATTAATACTAAACTAAAATTATTATCCAGTAGTCTCGCGGTAACATGAACTATTAAAAACCGAACGTGTTCACGTTTGCGAAGATGTTCATGTTGACGAAGGTGTAACTCTTTAAAATTTCCAAATAAATTAGACATGTGATTTAACTCAAATTCATATATTTTTTTTGTATTTCGAATTGTTATGTACATATGTTTTGTTAAGAAAAAAATTACGTTAAAATTAATTAAAAAAATGTGTAACCTTTTTTTGGTTTATCTTTAAAATTTGAAATTTTAATTGCTGAAGAAATCCTTTCTCTCAAAAAGCTAACGGGATATCCTCTTCACAGTCCTAAAGAGCTAAAAATGTTCAGTCAGCATTTTGCTATTGTTTTCTAAGTTGAATTTAAGTAGCCAATTGCGTCCATTAATAGTTAAACCAATTTTCAAAAATGGCAGCTGTCATCCATTACGATTTGGAACAATTGTAGTCCACAGGAGATTCAAAATTTCTAAAAGAGCGAGGAATTTTTTCCAATCACAAGAAACTTTAACTTTAGAACTTTGGTAGTTTTTGTGACATTTTTCACGAAAAACTTTAGCTTAAATCATGCTAAATCAGCAGCGCGCACTTAACTAAACCTGTGCAATAATTTACGGGGATACCCCTTTTTATGAAAACGATTTGGATAACCGACAAATTTGTTCACGTTATAAGGCTTTGTCACTGTGTTCACGCTACAGAGTAGTCAGTGTAAAAAACATTATGTTCATCTTATCCGGTGTTCACGTAAGGCAGTGTTTTTGTTAATGCGAGCCTACTGTACTAATCAATGCTTTGACACTAACGGCATACTTTAGTTTTTTCGCGTTACATTTTAAGTTAAATTATTCCTACACGGAAATTCAATTATTAAGGTAAAAATTATGCAAATATAAACATTTATATATGCGTACATATGTACGAGTACATGTATATGTATATTTAAAAGACAAATTAAAAATGCAGACATTAGATTTAGATAATTTTTAAATTTTTTTTAAATTTATACACACATGTAAGTATTATAAGAAATACCCTACAGTTTTGATGACAAACCCCCCTATCTAAATTTTATTCGAAAGTGCATACATACCAATATGCATTCTAGCAAGATTTTAGGCCCATTAAGGTGGTTTTTTGGGTACTTATTTCGAAAAGGATTTAAAGCTAATTAATCTCTAGATAAGGTTACAATTTTCTCTATAATAATAAAGTCTGTTATACATACAATTTTAAAACTGCAGGAATCGTAAAAATTCTACAAAAACTATTTAAATAAAATTGCACATACACACATATGTATGTATGTATGTACCTATAATAATTTACTAACTTCATGCATACCTACTATGTCACAACACTGGCGGATACAAATTGTTAACAATATTTATGTGCATATATCAAATTAAGTGTGTGTGTGAACTATAAAATACATTAAATTGACAAATCTTCAATTAAAAGGTTATCCTCAAAGCTGCAGTAAAAGCTAAGTAATGCTTAAGCTGAAGTAAATTACACACTTATTTACAAAGTTTTTATTAAAAATCTAATAAAAGAAAACTAAAGAAAATTTCAATAGTGCAAATTCCAAAATCAAAAATTAAAATAAGGAATGTGTTTACAATTTATAGAAAAAAATATTTTCAATCATTATTTAAAAGCGTATGAAAAACTTAAATAAATAAGACTTATGTATTTAAAAATAAAAACTTCAAAATTAATATATATTCGGCATCTAAAGCATCCTATTAATAATTTTAAACGAAAAAAAATTTTTCGAACTTAAGTTCGAATTTTCGAACATTGAATTTTTTTCTAATTTTTTATTTTTACTTAAAATGTATTGAAAAAATTCAATTTCTTTTCAAATTTAGTAAAATTTTTAAAGTTCGAATTTAAAGTATACAGTACTGGTCAAAACATTTGGAACTGGGATTGCGTTTGTAATTTTTTTTGATTTATTTTGTTCAAATAACACTAAGTTACTAAAATTTATTTTTTATAATATCTTAATACATTGTTTTTGTTAAACAAATAAAAAAATTTATAACGTTAAATTAAAACAACAACAAAATTAATAATAATGGATGTATACAAAATGCAGGTGTTCTTAAAGCAAGATGGCCACGTATCAAACCGATTTGTCAAACTCAGTTTTTTTTTTATTGTGTTAGTGAAAAAAATCTCACACGTATATGTTCATGTGAGTTTGACGAAAATCAAAACAATTTAGATTTTCACTGCCGCCGCTACTATGATTTGAAACGAGTTTGATGTGTTGCTGCGAAAAACGTCAAATGGCATTTTTATTCAGTTTTCGCAGCGACAACACCGTACGGTAAAAATTTTGTGGTTAAGTAAAATATGGAGGAAAAAAAATTTATACTTGAATTTATTGAAGTATACCGTGGTTTGCCTGCTTTATAGCAGGTTAAATCTAAGGAATACAGCAACAAAGATGAGAAAAATTCATATTTCTAAAAAAAAAAAAATAATTTGTAAACATTAAAAATATTTTGCGACCAAATTAATCATACGTTCTTTCCTTTTAAAAACAGTTTTGAAATGAAATTTGATGGTTTGAGTTTGATACGTTGCTGTGTTAAGCAAAACCAAATATTACCAATACATACATATTATTTGTCAAATCAGTCTGAACGTGGCCATCGTGCTTAAGTATTGATGAAATGATATTTTTAATATAATCGTCAGAAATTTAATTCCACTGCTTCTCTATCTCGATGAAAAGTTCATCAATATTTCGGAATACTTTATTGCCAATATTTCGTTTTACAATCATCCACATGTTCTCAATCGGGTTAAGATCGAGAGTTTGAGGCGGCCATAACATGGTATTTATTTTATTATCCTCCAGCCAAGCTTTTACAATCCCTGCCGTATGTTCCACCACCGCGTTTCACTGTGGCAGTTGTGTCTAACATTGACTCTTCCATCTGATCCCCGGAGGTTAAATTTTGACTCGTCTGACCACAATAAGTTCTTCCAATGCTGTTGAGTCCAATTTAAGTGGGTACGTCCAAAATCAAGGCGAGCTTTTCGGTTTTTTCTGATACAAACACAAAAATGTGCATCTGCAACTTCTAAGACCATATGCTCGGGCCCTTCTTTTAATGGTGGAATGACTGGCATCTATTAAAAATTCAGTTTCAGCTTCTCTAGGAACTGCTTTGGGGTGTTTTGTAAAAAAAATCTTGATTTTCCTTTATAGGTTGTATAGATGTTACCATTATAAACAATGCGCAAAATCGTTGATTTTGGAACGGAGTACTTTATAGAAATTTCTTTTTGAGAAAGTCCATTTCTAAAATCATTTAATACTTTTAATTTAAAATCAGAAATGTTTTTGTTTCCTGCCATTTTTACAAAAATTATTCTGACGATTTTAAAACTTTCAACAGTTAGTCATAACTATTAAAGAACAATAATTATAGTCAAATTTTTTAAAAAATATAACGGCCTGAATCTCACATTATTAAAAAGGATTGCAGTTACCGTTATTTCCTAGAATTTGCTAATATAAATTGCTTCGTAAAGAGTAAGAGTACTGAGAGTTGCAAATGTTTTGAACACTTGAATTTTGAATACACCCAATATCATTGATTTTTTTGTTGTTTTAGTTTAATGTTATTAACTTTTTTTATTTGATTGACAAAAACAACGTATGAAGATATTAAAATATATTATTAATAATATAATATATTTTATTATTTAAACAAAATAAATCAATGAAAATAACAAATTCAAGCCCAGTTCCAAATGTTTTGACCACTACTGTAGGTTAATTTATAAAAAAGCTTGCAAATATTTTATATAATTATCCTATGATTTAGAGAAGTAATTGTTAAACTTAAGTACAAATTTTGAAACCACGGAAAAAGTATTATATTTTTAACATTTAAGAAAAAAACTTATGCAAAAATAGCAGTTTATTTTAATTAATTGTTAAAAAAACGTCTTAAACCCACTATTCTTTTATACTTTATTTATTGAAAACAAAAAACACAGTATTTGTTTTATTTAAAACAAAGAAAAATTTGTAATCTTAAGTTATTCAAAGGAGACACTGAAAATACAACTTTATAAATTGTATAAATTACAAAAAAGCATTGAATAATTGTCTGTCTATCAGTTTGTTCGCATGTAAAAGGCCTAATAAATAGTTTGAGCGGTTGGCTGGCAAACGATCACTCAACGCTTTGTTGTTTTTACCAATAAAATGAAAGTATTTAATATGCAATGTAAAACGTTTTATAACTTTAGGAAACAAATTTCAAATACATGTGTCTCTACTTTAAATGTAAATTAAATGAAATATGTAAGTGCATGGTGTATAATTTCAATTGGTTTTTGTATTTGTTATTCGTTATTAACTTATAATTAATTGAAAGTTAAGTACTAGTATTTGTTGTTTTTATTGCCTGTAATTGATATGAATTCGAGCTAAAAATGGAAAAAAAAAATAAATAATTGTGGTTATAAATATTTCTAGAATATTTATTTATACGTATAAAATGGAATCAAATTATTCAATCTTAAATTACAAAAGGTGTAAATGAAGTAATAGAATTTTGTTTTTGTTGTTTTTTATAAATTTAAAAATCGTTTACATTTGCAAATAAAATCGTTTAAATTAAAAAATAAAATCGTTTAAAATGTTATTATTCATAATAGAAAAACAGAAGGCAGTTTCATTCTCTCTTATTTTCTTGCCAATAAAATATAAGCCCAAGATTTTTTTTTAATTGAACGATATTAATATCTTAAGGTCACTTTTTCATATCTTTATATACCAAATGGTATTATTTTTTACTAGAGTATTACTGCCGTATTCATAAAAAATATTTTTGGTTTATTAAAGGCTTATTTGACAAATTTGTGCAAAACCAATTAGCCTTTGATAAGCTGAAATAGTTTTTAAAAGTACGACAGATTGTTGTTACCTCCTGCCTTATAAATTTTTTCGATACTACTGTTCTGCGCTCTTGTTAGATTGAGCCCAGTTGGTCATTTTGAAAAATCTCCAAACTCGGTGCTTTTAGCCGTGTTTTTTTTTTGGTCCCCCTAGAAGATTTTAAAAATTTCACCTGAATAATTGTCAATATTCTATTCAGGTCATACTGTAAAATAATTAAACAATAACAATTAAGTTTTTAGCATTTTCAGTTAAGCCGATATAATGCTACAGATTTTACTACCCCCATAAGGTGCGATGATGAATCAATTAGTTTGCCGTCGACCCATTCGACCGTAATTTACTTGTAAATGTAATTACACTCTGTCAGTATTTTATAACATGCACAAAAACACTTTTTGCAAAAACAATTTTGATCAACAATGTTGATTCAGCATGATTTTTTCTTTATTTTTTTGTTTTGTGCGGATGTGTCAGTAGCAACTTTAAACGCTTATAACTCATAAAATACTGCCACGATTTTACTTATTTAGTTTTTAAATGAGATATATTTCTTGTTATTAAAATCGGTTGTATAATGTGAGCGGTGTAAACTGCGACTTGACTAAGATATAGATTTTACAGAAAATGTTTTAGATAACTATAATCAGTTCTTGTTCTATGAAAATTATAAAATCGAAAGTTTTTGTACAGTTAAACAAGTGGTGCCATGAGAGAATTAAACTACCTTCTATTTTGCTACCATGGTAAATATATTTTTATTTGTACACGAATTTGCTTAATTCATACGAATATTTATTAATAATAAATTAAAGTAATTCTTTAATCAAGAAATTGTGTATATATTCTTTACGTACATGCTTCGAATAATATTTTACTGCTTTCGAAAAATTTTCGAACTTAATTTCGAATTTTCGAATATTCAAAAAAAACTGTATATTATTATTTCTGGTTCAAAAATAAGATTTTTTATATTTTTATATAAAGTTTAATGTTGTGTGTTTCAAAGTTTTAATAGAAGTTTTACGTATTTTTTTGCATTTCATCTTCATATCACAATTTTCCGCTTTAAACACTTTAGAACAAAATCTATAAATTTAAAAAATGTGCACAAAAACTATTTAATGTATTAACGAAGACATAAAAGACACAAATTAGTTAAACACACGCACAATTAGCAGTCGCTCAACAATACACTGAAATGAACCACTTAACAACAAATTTTATTTTCTATACCCTTCTCAGTCAGGGTGTTATAAGTTTGTTATTTTGTTTGTAATTATATTTGGGAGCCCATAAAGTGTACACGAAAGTATATATGGACATTTTCTTTTTTAAAGTCAAACATACAACTTTTTTTTAAATAAAACACAACAAATTTAATGGAATGAAAACAATTTTGAATTTATTAGCTTACAAATTTCATAGCACCTCATATTTAAAAATAATTTCTGGCATATCGCCTCCAAGAATGCGCTTTATGAATGCCATCCTCTCTGTCCAATTTTACAAAATTTGTTCGAGCATATTTGGTTTCACTTCGTCAATAATGCGTCGAATGTTGGATTCTTAATGATCAATCATTGCGGTTTATCGGAATAGAGCAAGGATTTTCACGTAACCCAACAAAAAGTAAACTGAAGATGTCAAATCACACTAGCGAGGTGATTAATTCACATGTCCATTTCTTGATATAATTTGATCAGCAAACGCTTGGCTTAAACAAATTTTCTGATGGTTTCAAGCTTTGTAAAAAATGCTGCGCCATTTAGTTTGACCCATTTCTCCCTCAACTGATTCACAATGGCATGAGGAATAAAGAAATCACGAATCATTTGCTTGCAGTGTACGCCATTCATGTCGGCACCGGTTTCGAATTTAAAGACAAAAGGGTCGATAGCGACTTCGGTATGTTAACCGCATCAAACAATGGTATTTTTCGCGAAGTAACGGAGTCCTAATATTCTCATGAGGATTGTACTCTGTTCAAAAACAATTTTACTTGTTTAGGCAGCAGTGAGCCTCAATGCAGAAGCTAGGGCCATTACGTCATTCGACCACGATCGAGTTCGCTGTTCGAATGCCTTAATTTGCCCCCTGATTTGACGATAAAGATTTGCTGCAACTTCCAGTTGATTATTAGTAAATTCATTAAAAACATCATGCGATTGATTGTCTGCTACCTTTAATTGTTGCACTTCTTGGATCTGATATTAATGTAGGCCAAGATCCCTCCTCCAATATTTTTAAAGTATTCGACGGACAAAAAGCGAGTTACTGATAACGACGAGGGATCGATAAATTCGAGTCCTTTGTTACAATTAAGCCCACAGCGATGATGGCTTCTTTTATACTCACGGTACGAGCTCGATTTAAATGAATATTATCTACAAGAATGTGAGAATATGGTCAATAATCGATCCAAAGTATTGTGTATTGCCAGCTAAGATGGATGATTATTAACACCGATAAAAAACTTATTCGTTTGGCAAACAGAGCGCGAATTTTTAAAATAAATGTCCACGATTTGTAAACGTTGTTCTGGTGTAAATATCTTTGCGTAGTGATTTGCCGAAGTATATTTAAAAAAGTTATAAGTATGACTGCTAGTTTAACAGTTATTCCTACTGAAAGATCTTTACGTCTAAAAGACCTCTAATGTATGTCTCTCTGTCTGTCGGCTAAACACAAATTTCTAAAGCTTCTGCGTATTCTACAGACAAACAAATTTTTTAAATTTTATTATTCAAAACTAAACACATACATACAGGGTTGAGATTATTTTATTTTTATTTATTTTAATAAATAAATTGTTTGTTCAATATAATTGATGACGGGTTCGAAAGATTCGGCATAGACATATACAGCCTTTTGAATTGTTTTATTTTTTTTATTTCATTTTGACCATTTTAAAATGGAAAATTAAAAATGAAAGAGAAAACTTAATTTTAGACTTTTCAGCATGAAATACTTATTTGGTTGGTTGACAAGACACCTCATAGGAATGAAAGCGTTAAACAGCTTAAATCGATGATCATCACTCATTTAAAAAAAACACAGGCATCAACATGGTTATTGCTTTTAAAAGGCTTTAATGTAAAGTAGACTTTTCATTACGATTAATTAAAAAAAACAAAATTTAAAATTATAAAAAAGTCTTCAGAGCTTGACGTTCTTCAATTCAACAAAAATTGATATTTATAAATCTACTCAAAATCGTGATTTTTTTCAAACCATAATGTAAACCCTTATGGCCTTTTTTATTAAGTTTTGTTAAATGTTATTTACTTGTTTTCTATTTACTCTGCTCTGCTCATGTTTTGTTCAAAAAACACAAAAATTCGACACAATAAAAAAATAACACTCATTGTGAAAGTAAGAGAGACAGCTACACTGTATTATTGTGAAACGGAGTGTGAGGGAAGTTAAATACAAACACAAGAATAAAAAATTGTTTATTTTTTAAATTGACAATTATTTTAGAACAAAATAAATTTGTTTAAATTTCTCTTAGCTGATTTTTTTGAACCGTAATTTTTAAGTGAATGCAAACAAGAATTATTAAATGAATTCTAAAATTTATAAATATACCGTTCTCTGCTCTAAATAGATCAGTAATAAGCAATAGCAAAAAAAAACCAAAATAAAAAACAATCACTATAAGCCTCAACGAAATAAACGAAACAAATTTAATAATACGCACACATGTGATCATTTATAATTGTCAATTGAATTCTGGTGTTTTTGTTGTTGCTGCTAAATGTTTTTTTAACATAGACATTTTCTTCTTCTTCGTTCTTTATTTTTAAGATTTCAAAATTGTTGTGCGTGAAAAAATTTAATTAAAAAAAAACCGAATCAACATTGGAATGTGTTTCAGTAATTGTGTTTGAAATTTTTTAGGTTATAAAGTGACTTATGAAGCGCCATCTGTTGTGGATTTGTTAAATAAAATTATAACAACAAATTTTGGGTAATATTAGAAAATCAATGTTTTTTTTATCGCAACCTGTTACCAACAAAAACTTTAAATATTTCAAAGGTTGATGAACTGACAAAAGCCTTTGGGTGAACTGCCTTAAATCTACTCCTTTAATTAACGGTTTGTTGACCTACATTTTTTGGCTAAAATAGCTTAATAGAAACTAAGAGAATGATATTACATTAAATCGTACAGGATATTCTATAGCAATAATCCTATAAAGTGTAAGTCCAACAAATAATTATTGTTTAATCACGTTAGCTTTTAAAAATGTATGTCAGGTATTATTATCTTCTAAAATATCTGAAGGTACATCGTTGCACTGTTTCAAAAGCCATCAGACAGTATAAGGAAGACTTGAACATACAATAAAAACCTGGAGCAGGACAAAAAAAAAGGTCCAACAAATATTGGTAAGGCAAAAGAATTCGAACAATCCTTTCCAAGAGTTTTGAACACTTCTATCAGAAAAGCAGCTCGTAACGTTAAATGCTCTGATACTCTTGTACGCAGACTCAAAGCAAATGCTCGGTTGAAGTCGTATAAAGTTTAGAAAGTTCCAGATCGCAATGCGGCAAAGAATTTGGAAGCAAAAAAACGAGCGAAAAAATAAGTAAAAGTGCTATATTCGGTCATCCCGAAACCGATAATATTCTTCACTGTCATGTACATTGGTTTAATGACCACTTCGTAGGTTAAAAATGAGGGGCACGACAGGTATACACTTATGCCTAATTGGCATGTTGTGCGCTCCATATAAAGAGAATAGTTAGAATAGAAAAGAAAGAGAAGCAGACCAGTCCAGAGTCTCTAGCGGGAATCAAGACCGCAACTCCCAAACTAGCAGACCAGCACACTACTGACTAGTCCACCGGGGCACATCATAGCTTAGTCGAGATTTTATGTTATATGCCATTTTTATTTATTTATTGTTTCCAAAGCCATCTGCGATTTAGGTTATTTACATAGTTAACTTTATTCTACTAGTCAAGCCCTTTCATTTGATACCCATATTGACGGAGTTACGAATGGTCCGCCATTTTGTTTTAGACGCCATCTTGGACTTTTAAATTTTCATAGTGTAATGTATTCTACTGGTCAAGCCCTTTCATTTGCTACCAATATTGTGAGGGTTGAAGGGGACAGAACCGTTATTACTATATTTGACCCATTAATCCGCCATTTTATTTAGGTTTCCATTTTGGTTTTTTACTTTTTAATAGTTAACTGCATTTTTATTTGATACTATTTTCAAGGAGTTACATTTTGAAAAAGCAGATTTGACCCAAATATATATTTATTTATTGTCCGCCATTTTGTTGTGGCGGCCATCATGGATTTAAATTTTTCTTAATTATATTTTATTGCGCTAGTCACAGCTTTTAATTTGATAACCATATTGACTCTCCAGATTGTCTAGAACCTGAAAATTGTTTTTGCTTATAACTTTACCGATTAGTGATCAATTTATCCAAAAACTAAAATCACTAGCGGCATATCATATCAGCAAATAGTAAGAAACATGTCTACAAATTGTTCTGGGGCTGAATAACGTTAATTTTGTGTAAAAAATATATGGGAAAAAACAGAGGCAGTCGTGTTTATTTGCTCATATCTCAGAAAGTTATAGGACAATTTTGGTGGATTTCAATAGCAAAACATTCCCAGATATTTCCGAAAGATTCATGCCACATACAGGTATGTCAAACATGTGGAGGCTTTTAAAAGTTGATTTCAACTAACAAACAGTCATACGGGCAGTACTTAATCGACCCACTTACTTATAGACTTTTAAAAAACCTATGTATACTTTATGGTGTCGGAAATAAATTATGTAGAGAACAGAATGACAAAGCTATACATGCCCTTGGCCACGATAGCTGAAGTATATAAAAATACACCTGTTGTGAGATGGATTATGAAACTTATGTATATTATACTGGTAGACTTTACACAATTTCCGGGTCAAAATTTTTATATGGCTAATGGGCGAGGTAATGTTCAAGAATAATACCGGAAAAAAAAAACAAACTAAATTACCCAAAAAGTTTCTTGTGTGGTAGGGCATTTGCAGTTGTGGCAAAAGAAGCCAGTGGTTTGTGACATCAGGCTGGATAAACACAGAAATAAATATTACGGAGTGTCTACAAAGAAAGGGTTTACCTTTCTTCAAACAGCATAGAGTGCCTTTATATTATTGACCCAGTGTGTCCAATGATGCCGCTATATACCACGGGAGGCCCGTGGTAAGGTTTATGTAAAACAAGCATTAAACAATACAGGAAAGGTATCGCAGGACATTTCCGATTTAAAGCGTAAATTAACCACCTCATCCGAAAAGGTAACGGAAGCAACTATTAAATCTTTAATGAGAGGATCTCCGGAAAAAGTGGACAAATCTATGAATACCAAGTAATTTGCCAATATTTAAATTTTTAATGAAATTGTACAGTATTTGAATAAATGTACGTATTTTTGAGAAATTTTCTATTGAACGGTTTCAATTTTATTTATTTTATTGAAAGTTTAATCCGGCTGACTCTATTTATCAAAACTGAAACTGTTTTCTCTCTCCGTTGGATATGTTTGACCAAAGACATGCTTTTGAGTTATTCTTTTTAAATGCTTTAGAATCATAAAAAATATTTGTGAAATTTGGCCCATTGTGCATTATTAAATAACACTGTTTGTTCCTTCTTGGTTTGTTTTCTTTTTATCTACAAGTTTTTTTTTGAATAATTAAAAAGGGTGTCCAAAAAGTCAAGCAAGATTTTATTTTCATTCATTTGTGAGATAAAATGTTTTTAGTCATAAAAGACAGCCGATAAATCGTGTAGTGTACGAAATAACAACGTGTATTTGTTATTAAACTAAATTTTATAAAAATAAATATTGTGCTGGTCGGTATCTTAAAAACAAGTCAGCTGTGAAGAAAGTAATTAAGGGAAATACACAGGCCGTTTGATTACTTTAATTAACATTCAAATGTTAATACCGACCTCAGAGAGTTAGAAGTGAAAGATCAAGATTATAAATTTCAAAAACTGCTTCAAAATAACAATTCCTAACGCACTTGTTATAACCTTTTCCACTTAAGGCAACGATATGTGCAGCTCTTTATAAGAACTTTGTGTAAAAACAAATTGTAATTAAAAAAAAACAAACTGTTTTCATTTTCTCCTTATATCTGCTATAAATTTATGCTTTAAAAAATACGAAAAAACAGATGTTTTTTATTGTGCTCAATTCATATTATGATTATGATTTTAAATTGAAATAAAATGACTAATTTCCTAAACACAATTTGTCGTATAATTTTTTAGAGCAACATACTTTTCAACTATTTATTCATTGAAATGTGTTCTTAAGAAATCGATTATATGAGAAAGGTTTAAGGCTCTGAACAAAATAATTATGCTTGTAATGGGTGTTACTTAATTAAGCATTTTTTTTCATTGGGGTTTTTGTTCAAACATCACGTGTGATAGGTGTCATAATGTCATTGTGCGTTTTTGTTTGAAAATTTATCGCAAAAGAAGTCACATTGGCAAAACAACTTTAAATGATGCAGCTGTATTATGAATATCAGCATTCGGTGAAAAGTGATTGGTTGCATATCATGGACCATTCGCAAATTTGTGTTTTGTAAAATTAATTATTTTGTTAGTAACTCTAATTGCTATAGAACATACTCTTCATACTGAAAACTTTTTTTAATTTTTCTTTTATTGATTAGAAAAACAATATTTTTGTTGTTTGGGCGTGTCACTGCCCATTTTTCTAAACATATTTATACAATATTGCTTATATTTTGGCAAATTAATACAAAACCGATTGTTTAACAAAATGAGAGATTAATTAATTCTTTATGTAATCGGCTGTTCACATTTAACACAATTTCCGAGTGTACATGTGGAAGAATCTCTTTCTTTACCGCACTGAGCTTCCTTAACTGGTCGGCTGAGTGAAATTTAAACAAGTTTTTTTTGTCTTCAATGCATCGTCAATTATTGTAAAAAAAAAAAATACACAATAAACTATATTTTAAGTTACTGCTGGAAGCCTATTTCATTTGTGAAACCCTTACCTCAGTATTATGACATCTGGAGTTTCATATACCTCTGGCTGCAAGGAGCCCTAAATTGGCTCAAGTTTGTATCAGAGCTGACTAGAGTGCTGCTGGTACCACGAGAACCAATGATTCCTAGTATTTGTCATAGACTTTTTAGACTTGGTCCGATCTCTTCGCAGATCACATGTTGGCCTAGGTTGAGACGGATGGTTCAATTAATAATGACCGCGTTAGCCGCAGAATTTGGGTAACTATTAACTCTTAACAGAAGTTGCTTAATTGGTTGGAGTTTACCTGTATCCCTTAGTGGTCCAATTCTATGCCTGATTTATCTAATGTCTTTTCAACAAGAGATAATCGTTCATCACAATTAGAAAGGCCCCAACTCAAATAATTGCAATTTTACAGGAGAAGGTAAAAACACAATATAAAATGTATTATCGTAATGTAATTTCTTCTGTTAAATTGCTTGTAAAAATGTAATTTTTGCTACTATTGCATTAAATTTTTATATCGAGATAAATTTGTGTGAAATGTATAGGAATCACTGAAAAATTAAATTTCTTAAAAAGTACGAGTTAGGGCCTTTCTACTTGTGACCATCGTTTTATAACTTAAGGTCCCAACCAAGGTGATTGTGCATGAACCGTGAAACTCAAATATGAAAAATTGTTACCTGAGCGTTACTTAAATTTAGGGATTATGGCTGTAAGACCACGGTCAGGTTAAGACCATCATGGCAGATACTCACGTGAATCTTTCCAAAGCTGTATTACAGGTTTCGTATAACGTTTCTTTCATTCCCCCCGCTTACTATATACATAGTTGTACATGCAAGTGTTTGCTGTCTCTCTCCCTTTTCTAATACGTGTTGCTTTTTTATTGCGTAGAATTTTAGAATTTTTGAACATGAACAAAGTTGAGTAAAGAGAAATGAACAAAAACTTTTTGGCGAATCAAAGGAAACAGTGAAGAATTTTATTGTTAAAAAAAAATTAAAAATAAGAATCATAATTCTGTGGTTTTTAATGGCCAACCAATTATCCCTTAAAATCAAATATTTTAAGAAAAAAAAAACGGTTTAACTAAGACTGGGTATTGAACAATTTGAACTTTCTCTTTAACATTTATGTCAGCATTGGCCATATAAATTTGTTATATAAATTTCAGACAAATATCCTTCAAAAAAAGGGATCTTAGCGAAAATCAAAATAAACGGCATGCCATGAGAGGAAAACATCAAGAAAAGACAATTGTGAACACATATTACATTATCTGCTCGCCAATTCTGATCCCGCAATCACAAGTAGGAGAATACTGAAGGAGAAGAAACACCTGGAATTATCAGAGGAAACAATGAACTTATTGGTAGATGACTGATAATTTGTAATTTTTCTGAAGAATGCAATAAAATATGCCTGTGTTATAAAATAGTATCTTCAAAGTTTTTTTTTTTTATTCTACATCTATTCTAGCACTCCACAAAAATGAGCATAACTCTCTTAAAACTGAAGCTATTGACTTCAAACCAGTATTAAATTAAAGCTTTTATTGCCACCTCTCAAATAAGAAATGAAATAGATTTTGGTTTTATATAAAATTTCAGAGTTATTGAACAAATATCGAAAAATCATGAAAATTTGACGTTTATAATTCTTGTTCGGACCACCCTATAATTTATTTTAAAAACTAATCGTAGGGTATTTGTCAGAAATAAAAGAAGAATTAAAATAAATTTTTTTTTTAAATTTTTCAAACAATTTTTTTTTTTATTTTTGACTTTTGTTGAAAATTTGACCCAAAAATTTTTTTCGGTGTAATTTTTTTTCACTCATTCTGTTTGGGGTTTCATTCTGACCAATCTGTAGAAGTTTCTCATCGATACAAATAAAATTACAGTTTAGGCAATATGATTTCCAAAAAATTCTGGTTTCGCAACACTGTGCGGCAGTAAAAGTGTGTGAAGATGAAACAACTTATGTCAACACAGGAGGTTACCACTCAGCAAGAAAATTGGTAAATCACCCAAGGAAATTTTGGTTGTGCCCAAGTAATTATGGAATTTTTAAAAATAAAAAATTGCAATTGTGTTCAGAAATAACAGCGTATATAATTGTGTATTTTTTGACACAGAAATAATTTTTTAGAAAAAAACGTATCATACTTTGTCAGTGCTAAAGGAATTTTGAAAATATATAGAAGTAACGTTGTTATTCTGTTAACAAAAAGTTGGACCAAAAATGTATACAAACATGCTTAAAAGCATTTAAGGTTAGACAAAATGGCATCAGTAACTCAAAATCCTCAAAAATGGACCTAAATGGAGCTAAATGAAAACCACAGAATTGTGAGTGGATTTAATAATATATATATAGTGATTGTATTTTGCCAGCCAAGCCCTTTCATTTGGTATCCATAACGACCTTGCCGATTGTTTGGAAGGTGAGAAAAAAACCCTGATTTTCATAAAACACTTAAGTAGTTGTATTTTGGTGCTTATATCTCAGTTAGTTTCAAGCCAATTTATTAGTTTTTCCCAGCAATAATTTTTGAGGCCATGGCTGGTAATTTGCTGTCTTTGTCGTGTTGAAAAAGTAATTAGGAGCGTTAATGTCTTGATGTATTTACAAAAATATGTATTTTTTTGCAATAATTTTTGCCTATAACTTTGCCGATTAGTGAACAATGTGTCTCAAATATTTTACGAATAGCCCTAGAGGCATACAAAGTAACAAACGTGTCTATAAATAATCTAAGGGCTAAAAATTTTAGTTTTTATGGGCGTAAAAAACAGAGGCCATGATGTTTATTTGCTCATATCTCAGAAAGTTATGGGACGATATCTTTATATGTTAAGAGAAATTCATTCCCGAATATTTCCAAAATTCTTTAAGCATAACTATAACACTAATACCATTTAAAAGCTTGTAGAATAAGTAGGGGATGTGAAAAGTTGATTTTAATTAACACTTGGACAGACAGATAGAAAATATCATTAAATCATTAAATCGCATCTCTTGTCCTTTATAATTATTTAAAATGTATGTCTATACAATACATACTTTATGGGGTCACAAACGAATATTATAGAAATAACAAATGGAGTGATAAACTTATAACCTTTTCACTCGTTGTGTAGGGTATTTTCTATATTCTCATAAATACGTTTCTTCTAAATTTTTAAAGAATTATTTAATTTTTTTTTAACTTTCTAATCATTAATCATTTAAAAGCATGCCTGTAGACGCCAACTTTTTATGAGTCCCTCCCCCCCTTTAGAATCTTTGTATTTTCTTAAGGTCTTAAGTTTGTGTAGCATTGAAATTTAGAACAACAACAAATTGATACTTAGAATCTTAAAATAAATCAAATCAATTGATTGTTTGTTTTTTGTGTCTTCTTTCAAGTTCATTTCAGTTACTGCTTTACTTTATCATTCCAAAAGTCTATACATTGTACTTACTTGCATGTATATTCTCCCTCAATATCTAATAAAAAGAAAAAATTATCTAACATTTTGCACACAACGACTTTAATTAAAAATTATTGTTGTTGTAAAAAAGTTATAAATTTTTTTTGAAAAGCATTCATAACTTTTTAAAACGTTTCAAAGAAATCTTAAACTCTCACTTCATGTGTAGTGTAAAAGTTTAACTGCAATATATTTTTTATTAATAAATAATACAAGGCGTCACAAAAGTTGCCAGCCGATGTTCTCTGTTTGTAATTTTTTTTTTTAAATAAATAAAAAAGATTTTTAACAACAGTAAAAGACTTTAGTAGTAAATTTTGTTCTCACTACCAAAGCTTTGGTAGGAAATATAAATACAATAATCATTTGATTACCGAATTCTATTTCCTAACAGCTTGTAAGTTAAATAGATGATATTTACCATCAACACTGAAATACCGATTAAAGAGTGCTGATGATGATACCTGATAGCTGGTTTTGAAAATGCATTTCACTCGGCTAGTGTCGGTAAAAAAACTACTTTTTCATTATCACAATTAAAATTTACTTTCTTAATAAATAAAACAATTTTAAAGGAGGAAAAAAATTATATGAACTTGAAAGCCAATATTAAAAATCTATTCAATACATTGTAATAAAAATTAAAAAAAGAAGTTCGAATATTAAAAATATTAAACAAAAAATTTGAAAAACTTTAGTTTAGCTCTCATCTAGATGATGTTTATTTGATGTGTAAATTGTTCATGACTTATTGACGCGTATTTGATATCTGTTAACTTCACAAAAGTGAAAGCAGAACTGACATTTACCGTTATTTACAAAAATTATAGCTGCTTCCGATAGAGTAGTGACTTTTGCTCCACCTTGTGTAATTTCTACAACACTTATTTGCAGTCCCGTAACAATTCTTTTAAAACAGTCAATTGAATCGTCTCTGACAACCCGTTTGTTTGTGGAAATCAGTTTTTCGAAGTTCCTAGTTGTCGTAAGGATCTTTTTGTAGTATAAATATTTTAATTACATATTTATAAATTTTGCTATTAAAAATTAGCAAAATCTGACCAATACAGCTGTTTATATCAATGTTCTAAATCCTCTTAGCTGCTAGAAATGCTAATGGACTTAAAACTCTTTTGGGAAAAATTTTTTTAACTTAAAAATTACAATTTACTTGGCACTAAACTAATTCGAACAATAGCGAAATTTTCGCATTTAAAAATAGCTATCGTGTGCTGGCTTTCAAAATGTTTATTTCAAATATGCGAAGGGTATTTTAGTATTCTTTATAGCCGTGTCTATCAAACAAACTTTTCTTAATTAATAAATATTTTTCTACAGTATTGATTATTGCTATTGTTATTGTTGTACAAACCATTTAAAGATATCAATTGAAATATATTAGAATTGAAAACTAAAACATTTATGAATGTATGTTTGTGTTGGTGCAGACTTTAATTTGTTTTTCTTTTCTCCATTGTTCCCCACACGTACAACTATTTTTCAATTAATTAAAAATACTGACATTAAAAAAAATATATTAAAAAAATAACTTATTGCTATAAATTATTGTAAAAAAAAAATATACTATAGTGTAGCCGGATTTTATATGAACAGTGGTTTAAAGTTTCTATTTAGAGAAGCAAAAATTTTACCATGTTGACACTGTGTACAATTTAGGTTAATAATGAAATTGAAGCTTTTCAATAACAACTTCATGATATTTGATATACAAATTTTATATTTCAGTATATTTTTATCAATTTAACTAAAAGCTGTAACGACCCAGCAAAATAACACATTACAAAATAATGAGTTGAAAGAACTAGAAAACAGTTTTACACTTCTTACAATTTCGCGTTTAAACCCATTCCTTTAACATGGCGATGTCATTGGAGGCAAGTACTTACCACGCTCGCTTACAACGAGGGACTTAAATACGTACTCAACACCCTCGCTTACAAGTAGGGACTCGTATAAGTACTTATTACGATCGCTTATTAATAGGGACTTAAATAAGTACTTATTTAGGTCCCGAATTATTAGCGACCAGAAGAAAAGAGCCAGAAAAGAGTACTTGATTTTAATAACCTAAATAACCCATTACTATTATGGACTTACAGAAGTTGTTCGGTTCTTTTAAGGACGAAAATTCGTTTTGATTATTTTTGACACGTCTATTTGAAATTTAAAAATCTGTGAAAATCTATAAGTCGTATTTTTGTTAAGGTCATGCCAGATAAAACTTCTTCGCTTTAGGTAACACTTCTAATTTAGACAGAAAAGCGCAGGGGAAAAGGTGTATGTCACAATGAAAACTTTGACAACACTTACGCATTCTTGGTTTACCTATAAAGTTGGCAATTACTTTAATAATTTTTCACTATTATTTTATTATCAAATAAAATAGTTTTTAAATAAAAGCTAAAAATGTTAAAACCAATCAATTTTGCGTTCGAATTTAAAAAGAAAAAATTTAGGAAATTTTGCCATCTGATTGTCAAAGCGCGCAAAAAGATGAGAGTTTCCTAACTTTAAGTTTCGCGCTTCGTTGAAAGTGCTTTATGTGGCATGTTCCATATAAGAAACGGCTATTTCATCTCTAATGTCAAAGCGAATTTCTAACGCAAAGCAGAAGTTGTATCTGACACGGCCTTTAATGAAATGCTTTGCGGCTGTTGTCAAAATAATTATTACTTATACCCTACGCGTGCTAAACTAAATGAGAATTATAAATAGTTGTGTATTTGAATGGCTTCTAGCAAAATTCGCAATAAGATATTGTATTGTGTGTGTATGTTAACAAATGTCTGAAAATAAGTACTTACGTATCACATTATAAATCTGTGGCTTGGAGCTAAAGAGGCCAATGTCACTTTTTTGCTCTTTTGAGTTAATCATTGCATTAGATTTGTTTTCTTGCTCTATTTCATTATGGTAAAAGAGCTAAAGTCATACTTGACCCAGAACTGCTTCATAAATAAAATGCTGGCCAATGTCACTATGAAAGCACCTATAAAAGTTACAGTTCAATTAAAATTTTCTCAAAAGTAAATATTTTGACATTGGCCCTTTTAGCTCCAAGCCACAGAAATCAAGTCGTTGCTAAAATACTTCTCAGTAAGACTCATGATATGTAATAGTCATTGAAAAGTATGTTGTTTAGTAAGGGTCAGTCATTAGCTAGTTTTTGCTGGGGAAATGAATGGATCACTTGCTTTTTATTAAATAACTAGCCAAACCCGGCGCGCTTTGCTACGCCCCTTAATGAATCGAAATGCATTCTGAATTTTAATTGAATATCAAGTGCAAAAACCTAAATATTATAATTTTTTTTTATGGGCGTGGTATCGCCCACTTTTCTAATCACGAAATTGTAAAGTCATAACAGCTCAATATGTGTGCAAAGTTTCAGAAGAATCGGACCAGTGCAAGTACCTCAAAATTATATTTTTTTTTATGGGCATGGCCCTGCCCACTTTCCTAATCACGAAATTGTAAAGTCATAACAGCTCAATATGTGAGCAAAGTTTCAGAATAATCTGTCCAGTGCAAGTACCTCAAAATGATACATATTTTTTATGGGCGTGGCACTGCCTACTTTTCTAATCACGAAATTATTTAGTCATGACACCTCGATATGTGTGAAAAGTTTCAAAAAAATCGGTGTGGTGCAAGTATCTCAAAATTATAACCTTTTTTTATGGGCGTGGCCCTGCCCACTTTTCTAATCACGAAATTATATCGTTATGACAGCTTAGTATGTGTGCAAAGTTTCAGAAAAATCGGTCCAGTGCAAGTACCTCAATATTAAAACTTTTTTAGGGGCGTGGCCCCGCCCACTTTTCTTATCACAAAATTATTAAGTCATGACAGCTCGATATGTGTGCAAAGCTTCAGAAAAATCGGTCAAGTGTAAGTAGCTAAAACTGATAACTAATTTTTATGGGCGTGGCCCCGCCCACTTTTTTTCACCCATAAACACTCCCTGGTATGTGTACAACAACTTGCCAAAGTTTGAGTCCGATCGGTTGTACAGTTTCGGAGTCTATAGCTAACACACACACACTCACACAGAGTTTCACTTTTATATATATAGATTCGAAATTATTGTGCAAAATTTTATGTGTAAAAAAAATTTCTTTTATTTGGAACAACTAGCATATAACACAGCAGTTCTCTATTAGTTTTCGATTTATTTAGGTTAGGTTAGATAAGGAAGAGCAGGCAGCTGTTAGCTCACTTGGATCCATCGAATTGATCCCTTTGTGATACCCCGATTAGAATAGGAAAGGGGAAAGGGAAAAAGACTAGACCAGAGTCTATGGCGGGAATCGAAGTAGTAACCACCCAGACTACCAGCACACTACTGACTAGTCCCCCCCGGGCATCCTTTTGATTTGTTTTGGCAACAAACAATTCTTTGTGCGCACATAAAGTAGTCTCGTGTGTGTACCAATTTAGTTGGTGTTTTGTTCTTGTTTAACCTGGCAGTACTAACCATATTTTACATCTGTTGCAACTAACGATTGTCGATTCGACGACGGCTTGTTCTTTAACTTTTTTTTTATAAAATAAAATAATTTTTTCGTTACAAAATTGATCTAATTGGACTTTGTAATGTCTTATATATTAAAACTGCTCATAGCAGAAGCAACTCAGCAACTAAAGCTCTACAAAATGTAAGCGTGATCGACGCATGCAAAAATAAGAAAAATAGTAATAAGAAAGAGTGCTCGACGAATCGTCGAAAGTTCGTACTCTAGGGTTAAACAGCGTTGTAGGAACATTGGATGCCATAGCAACCAGTCAACAGACATTTTCAATTTGAACAAGTAACAGTGCTATATTCGGCCGTGCCGAATCTTATATACCCTTCACAACGTGTAGTCATGCAATAACAATTGTTTGTATCACCATTCATCCCATATAAAATACGTGCATACGTACACGTTAGAATAAATGTGACATTGAATCCCAGCTGAGCCAAAAAAATTTTATTTTATTTTATTTAATATATTATTTATATTTTATTATTTTTTTTATATTTTTTTTAAATTTTTTTAAAAAATTTTTTTAGAAAAATTTTTAAAAAATTTTTTTAAATTTTTTTTTAAATTTTTTTAAAATTTTTTTTTGTAGTTTTTTTTTTATTATTTTTTTCTTATTTTTAATATTTTTTTTTTGTAATTTTTTTTGTTTGGTATGTTTTTTACATGTATCTATGTATGTATGTTGTTGTTGTAATTGTGAAAAAAACGAGGTGGTCGTGGTTTTTTGCTCATATCTCAGAAAGTTATGGGGCGATTGTGCTGAATTTCAATAGCGATTCATTCCTGGATATTTCCAAGAGATTGACACCATATACAGATCTGAGGAACATATAGTTGCTTCTAAAAGTTGATTTCAACCAACACACGGACAGACGGGCAGACGGACAGACGGACAGACGGTCAGGGCTTAATCGACTCCTCTATTCATAAGCTTTCAGAAAATATATACTTTATGGGGTCGGAAATGAAAATTGTAGAAATTACAAACGGAATGACAAAGCTATATATACCCTTGTGCACCACAGGTGAAGGGTATAAAGATAGAGACGACACGTTTTCTCCACATCAAAGGATATGAATACATTTTTGCCATTTACTTTGTCGCAATTGCGTTACTGTGAAAACAAGTCGTTGGCTAATGAAGACTTAGATTTAATATTTAAATTTATTGGGGCAATTCCTGTTCTCGTTGTTTTTTGTTTGATTGATATTTGTTTTGTATTTATTGAAAATAATATTTAGAATGCAATACATACATATTTGTGGTTTTGTTATTCATTCACAATTACACATACACAAACACACATCGCTTAGCCGCACATATGCATAATAAATTTCTATTTATTTTTACACCCTTCACCATGATTGACAAGGGAATAGGTTTATTAGTTTGATGTTTTGTTTAAACGTTTTGCATATTTTTATTTTAGTAAAACGGGTGCGTTACTTGGTCATTTTCAATTTAAATGCTTGTATGGGGAAATCAACTGTCCAAAGAACTGAGATGTAATAACAGATGTGCGGTGATATCAATGTATTAAAAATGTTAGAGATAAACTTTTTAATGAAAATCAGTTAAGTCGTACAAAACACAAGGCTTAGAAATAATTAGAAAAAAAAAATTAGAAAAGCATATACGGCCTGTCCCGCAATCCAATCACATAGAGGTATTTTGCCAACCCAAACGGACATCAATGTTTCTTTTACCTTATATTGTTTCTTTAAAGTTATTGAGTGCTGCTAGATCAATGAAACTGGGAAGAAATATGTGTTATAGTTGTAGGCTGGAAAAGCTTGAAAACAAGAAATTTTCGATAAAGGGAAAAAAAGTTTTCCTAAGAAGAGCTAATCCTATCTCTGAAAAATTCTACTTTTTTTAAATTTTCCTATACTTTTGTTTAGCAACTGCATCTTTTATCGTCAGCTTAAGTTTATGGGTAAAAGGAAGGTATCCCCCGATAACAACCCAACCACTAAATTTTTACATTTCCTAAATATTAATTTTGACCAAATTTCCGGCTAGATTGGCAAAGTAAGTACCAATGCAGAGTTTTTATCTGCAATTCGACATCAGAAAAATGTGGTCCATATTTTTTGTATTGCCACACACACACAAACACACACTCCATAAGCACTCGCGTTGTGTTCTACTTGATTTTCGTTGAGATTTAAGGCCCTATTGTGAGATGCATTCGATCTTCGACTGTGCTTGAAAGTGCTTGTCGAACGAATTTGCAATTGGTATTATGTCGTTCATTCGTTGTGAATAGTATTATTGTGAATTCCGCTTATTTGAGTTATTCACAATAACAACAGCTGATACAATTTGTGCGGGTGTAAATTGTAAATTTATTTTTTTTAAATGTGCTCAAAAAATAATAAAAAAAAGAGGTGAAGTAAAGCAATATGGATGCGACGGAGATGTGGTTTGACGATTCTTCCGGAGGAGGATAAAAACTTATTGAAACCAGCAAGAAGCAGAAAAAAAGTGAGAGATGCTTCTAATCCCTTGGAAATGGATTCAATTACGTAAATGTATACTATATAAGTATAAGGATGTTGATGTGTGTACCATGTAGAAATTTTATTCGCAGATTTATTTAAAACTTTCGACTGTGCAAAGACGCTTTTAAGGATTTGTTATTTATACACGTACGTACGAAATCTATTTTAAAAATTTTAAAATTGGCAACATTCTGATGGTCTTGTGCTCAGGATTCTTATCAACTGAGTATTGGTAATGAAGACATGCATGGCCCTGCACAGCCAAAGGCATCTGTAGTAATATCGGAAGTGTTAGATGTTTTTGAAAATTCCATTTGTCAGAGGTGGTTACAATTCAAATATACGGAAGCTGAACTTCAACAAGCACAGGCTCATTTTTTTAACACAAGTCAAATTACAGGAATAATTGGCTGCGTTGATGGTTTGTTTATATGTATATAATACTAGCTAATACCCGGTGTGCTTCGCCACCCCCATCGTAATGAAATAAAAATTTTATAGTTCAAAAATATATTATTTTGCAAGTGCCACGCCTACTACTACTAAATCAATCATTTGTTATTCAAATAATCATATAGTCGTCGAAGTGTCTCTTGCAAAATTTGGGTACTCTAACTATTATCGCTTCCCAGATATACGAATTTTTGTATTTAATTCATATGACAGGTGCCATGCCCACTATTACTAAAGCATCCATTTCTTATCAAAATAGTCATATAGATGTCAAAGCTTCTCGTGCAAAATTTGGGTACTCTAACTATTATCGCTTCCCAGATATAAAAAGTTTTGTATTTAATTCATATGACAGGTGCCACGCCCACTATTACTAAAGCAACCATTTCTTATCAAAATAGTCATATAGATGTCAAAGCTTCTCGTGAAAAATTTGGGTACTCTAACTATTATCGCTTCCCGAATATACGAATTTTAGTATTGCTATGAGAGCTGCCACGCCCACTATTTCTAATGTACACATTTTTTCCAGAAATGTTTATTTGGGTGTCAAAGTTGCGATATCGATATCGTTTTCCAAATATACGAAATTTAGTATTTAATTCATGTGGCCACGCCTACTATTGCAAGTCCGCCCATTTTTTACCCAAATATTCGTGTGGATGTCAAAGTTTACCGTACTTAATTTGAAGACTCTAGCTGCATTAACTTTCGTGATATATAATATTTAATACTTATTCTTTAATAGGGCGTGGCACTCCGCCCACTTACAATTTCAAACCAAAGTATAGCCTATAGTTCCTTCCAGACATACAGAAAGATTCTGTGAAAATTTCAAGGAAATCGGTCCAGCCGTTTAACCGTCTATAAAGCACAAACAAACATACAAATATACAAACATACAAACACACATTGATTTTGATATATATAGATTTGGTGACAAAAACGTTAAAAACCCACATTTTAATAAAATTTTCCACAATTCAATTCGGCAGCAAAAGCAAAATTGTCTTCAATAAAGAAGTAGATATACAAGGACATTTTCGACAATCTTACCAGATCATAATAAGAATTTGGTATTCGATATTCGATCTCATAATAGGACCCTTAAACTGTTTTCATGTAATTGGCAATGGGTGTTTTGAATTCTCCACAGCCAACTAGTATTAATTGAATTTTAAAGATTTATTTTTATACCCAAAATATTTTTTAATTTTTCTTTTTATTCATAAATGTTCTTGATATTTTGTGAAATAAAACTACAAACTATTGAATAGTTTTTAAACAAATTACTTTTTGGTTTCTTTTTTTAACACAAGATGTTTAAAATTTTATTTTTAAAACTAGAAAATGTATCGTAAATATTAGTCCATATAAAAAATTCATAAATATTTTGTAATTTTTATAAAATTTTATTTTCTCTTTAAAATAGTTTTTTTTTGTGTCATGTGACCTGTGACTCTTTTACCATTGTTATTCACTTTGCGATATGTAAATCATGCAGATGATGGAAATGCTAAAGATTTTCATGTAAATAAAATACACTTTTTTTTAACATATTTGTTTGTTTATCATGATATGTTTGCGAATGTGTTCTTTTTATAAAACATTGTATGTAAATATTTACAATGTGGAGAAAAGAAAAAATAGAAAGAAAAAAAATAAAAATAAACGTAAAAAATAAATAAGTGAAAACCAAGACAGTGAAAGGTTTTTAAATGGGAAAATTATAGGATAAAGGGTTAGGAATAAATATTTTTGTACCATTAATACTACATTTACACCTAAGCCAAATCTAGTAGATTTGATTTAAAATCTTTATTAAAATCTAAACTGTTTATACCACTGTTTTTTGGCATTTTGCAAGATTTCGTTGTCCAAACAGTATATTTATTTACAAGGTGGTCTGAGAGGCTCTCTATGCTCTACTTCTCCAAAATTCAAACTCCATATAAAAACAAATTAAGCAATAAAGTACTTGTGCAATTGCAACCACCTTATATATTATGATTGAATTTTTCTTTATGCAGCGTAGTATATTTTATTACAATTTAATAAAAACCACAGTTGCATCACGAAGTAGTACTAGATTTTAAGTAGATTTTGCCAAAATCTAGTGGCGAAGTAGGATTCGTTTTGTATGGGAAATCTGGTAGAAATTAACAAGATTTCGCTCAAAATCCCGTAAGTACTAGATTTGGTGTAGGTGTAAACGTAGTATAATTTGGAAAATGTTAATTATTTGCATTGTCGACATCATCTAAAAAGAAAAACATCAAAAGTAATACTCAATCTTTATATATATAAATGAAACTCTGTGTGTGTGTGTGTTAGCTGTAGACTCCGAAACTGTAAAGACGATCGGGCTCAAACTTTGGCAAGTTTTTGTACAAATTCCAGAGAGTGTTTATGGGTTGTAAAAAGTGGGCGGGGCTACGCCCATAAAAAATACGTTATAATTTTTAGCTACTTGCACTTGACTGATTTTTCTGAAACTTTGCACACATATTGAACTCTCATGATTATACAATTTCGTGATTAGAAAAGTGGGCAGTGCCACGCCCATAAAAAATAAGTCATAATTTTAAGGTACTTGACCTAGATCGACTTTTCTGAAATTTTCACACATATTGAACTGTCATGATTATACAATTTCGTGATTAGAAAAGTGGGCCGTGCCACGCCCATAAACAAATAAGTCATCATACTGAGCTACTTGCACTAGATCGATTTTTCTGAAACATTTTGAGCTGTCATGTTTATACAATTTCGTGTCTAGAAAAGTGGGCAGGGCCACGCCCATAAAAAAGGTTATAATTTTTAAGCACTTGCACTGAACCGATTTTTCTGAAACTTTGTACACATATTGGACTCTCATGATTATACAATTTCGTGGTTAGAAAAGTGGACAGTGTCACGCTCATAAAAAAAAGTTATAATTTTTAGCTTGTTTCACTTGACCGATTTTTCTGAAACTTTGCACACATATTGAAATGTCATGACTATCTAATTTCTTGATTAGAAAAGTGGGCAGTGCCACGCCCATAAAAAAAGTTATAATATTTAGCTTCTTTCACTTGATATTCAATTAAAATTCAGAATGTATTTTTATTCATTAAGGGGCGTAGCAACGCTCGCCGGGCTGGGCTAATTATTTTATAAAATACTAGCCAATCCCGGCGCGCGTTGCTACGCCCCTTCATGAATTTTAATCGCATTCTAAATTTTAATCGAATATCAAGTGCAAGGCTAAAAACTATAACTTTTTCTTTATGAGCGTGGCGCTGCCCACTTTTCTAATTACAAAACTGTATAGACATGACAGCTCAATAAGTGTGCAAAGTTTCAGAAAAATCGGTCCAGTGTAAGTACCTCAAAATGATACCTTTTTTTATGGGCGTGGCACTTCCCACTTTTCTAAATACGAAACTGTATAGTCATGACAACTCAATATGTGTGCAAAGTTTCAGAAAAATCGGTCTAGTGCAAGCACCTCAAAATGATACCTTTTTTTTAATGGGCGTGGCACTGCCCACTTTTCTAATGATGAAAGTGTAAAGTCATGACAGCTCAGTATGTTTGCAAAGTTTCAGAAAATTCGGTCCAGTGCAAGTAGCTAAAACTGATAACTAATTTTTTATGGGCGTGGCCCCGCCCACTTTTTCAATCACGAAATTATAAAGCCATGACAGCTCAATATGTGTGCAAAGTTTCAGAAAAATCGGTCCAGTGCAAGTACCTCAAAATTAAAACTTTTTTAGGGGCGTGGCCCCGCCCACTTTTCTTATCACGAAATTATTTAGTCATGACAGCTCGATATGTGTGCAAAGTTTCAGAAAAATCGGTCAAGTGCAAGTAGCTAAAACTGATAACTAATTTTTTATGGGCGTTGCTACGCCCACTTTTTTTCACCCATAAACACTCCCTGGTATGTGTACAACAACTTACCAAAGTTTGAGCCCGATCGGTTTTACACTTTCGGAGTCTATAGCTAACACACACACACACACACACACACACACACAGAGTTTCACTTTTATATATATAGATAAGAAAATCTAAGTTTTACATTGTTGTCATCAATCTGTTTTCATTCATTATTTAAAAGATTCATTAATCTATTTTCATATTTGTAATAAGATTGTAAAAAACGGACTCAGGAAAGTTTTTTATTTTAAATTTTATTATTTCGTTTGTCTGGCTGTCTCTATGTATGTCTCCTTGAACTTAAAAACTATTAGATGGATTTTAAAAATTGTAATTATGTACTATTATACTTGGGCTAACATTCAGAACACTTTTTATTGCAAAACAATATCTTATTTTTAAGACCAAATAAAAAAAATTTATTTTACTTTTATAAAAAATTTAAGATAAATTAAGAGAAGAGGAAGGCAAAATAATTCGCACTAACATTGCTTTTTTGGGCCATGTGACAAATAACTTTGTATGGGGATCCTAATTTTACACACTCTTTGCACTACAAAATGCTAAATCTTTGTATATCCCTACAGAAAATAGTACACAGCGGTTATATCTCACGAAGAAGGTGTCCAGCTTATAGGTCGGTTTCGTAAAAGTATTGGTTATGCAAATGGGTTTCATTAATTTTATCGCGCTCTCTGGCGCATGTAATCATGTGTGACCTTCACTGTCAAATTCTTAAAAAAGGCACATGATTTATTTTTTTAATTTTTTTAATTAAAATACTTGCATATTTCAGTAAAATCTGGTCCATTGCTTTAAGATTTTACTGTGTTGAGTTACGTGGGCAAGGGTTATGCCAAACTATGTTACATGCATGCATCTTAAAAGATTGTACATAATTTAAATCTCTATGTGTTTTAGTTTTTTTTCTTTGATTTGAATAAATTGTGTTGTATGTTTAATTTTTTTCAAAATATTTTATACATTTTGTATAAATATTATACTTGCATGGATACACGATATACTTTGTGCTCTGCTTTCTTAATAGAGTAACCCTACAGTGCTTGTTTAAATACAAACATAGCTAAGGTGTGACAGAATGTAGATAATTTTCAGAAAATATCACTATAGTTACATATACAAGGTGGACCAAAGGAAGACATCCGATGTTGTTTGGCTCTTAATTTTTTCTAAATGAAAAACTTTGATTTTGTTTTTGGATTATAATTATTTGCACCATTAGCATTTTATTAATCAAGTCGAAAAGATGATATCGGCCAAATGGGCGGCGTCACAATTGATTGCTATACGGGTTCATTTTATGGCATTTTTCATCACCTCGGCGACAGATTGTCGCAGTCGTGTCCTGTGTCCTTGTTCACGTGTGGCTTGTTCACATAAACACGGGACCTCAAAACACCCCACAAAAAAGTCTGGAACGGTTCAATCGGGGGATCTTGCGGGCCAATGTAAATCGTCAAATAGAGAGATGAGGTGACCCGGTATATTCGTTGTGGTTCGCGCTGTCTATGCCGTTGCTCCGTCCTGTTGGAACCACATGTGTTTCAGTCATAATTCTTTCAATTGCGGCAGAAAAAACTCGGCTAACATGACCCTATAGCGCGCACAGTCCACTGTTGTCGTTTGATCAGCGGCGTCATCAAACAAAAATGGCCCGATAACTCCTCCAGCCAGAATAGCGCTCCATGCAGTCACTTGGAGCGGGTGTAATGGCTCCTCGTGAATTTTCGGTGTCCCAGAAGCGATAGTTTTGCTGGTTCACTAACCCGCTGAGGTGGAAATGAGCCTCATCGCTTATTATCATTTTGGTCGAAAAATCCTCCACTGCGTCCTCGACACGATTATTCCGCATTCTTGGAGAGTGTATCGCTCCCTGGTTTGTTCACTTGTATTCTACATCTGTCTAATTCACAAGTGTCAAAACAGATTTGACATTGCCCGACATTTGCAAAAATAAGCGCATCTTCCAATAGGGTGATGTCTTTTGGCTCACTTTGTATGTATTTCAAGATAACAAGAATTTGTATTAAACAAAGATTAAAAACAAGAATTAAAAATTTAAATTAAGATTTTTTTATTGCCTCAATAGCCATTCTCCAAAGGGTTAATCTTGTGGTATATTTAATAATTATGTAGTTGTTTTATTACAATATTTTTTTATATTTTTATATAAAATAATATTGTGTGATAAATGTGTATAAAAAAATCTAAAAAAATACAAGCAAATATGGTACAGAATTTTCAAAAACCCAAAGAGTCAAAGTCAAATTAAATACACACATGCACACACACACGTGCACAATTATATTGCAAATACAATTCGAAAGAAACCGAATGTATACAAATACTTTTACATGTACTTTTTTTTAAATATAATGCTTATGTATGGAGATATAGTGTAAAGTAGAGTAGAACAGCGAGAGAGAGAGACACACACACAAATCTAGTGATTTGTTATGAAGAGCATTTAGTTTTCAAGTGCAACCACTTTAATAATTACAAAAGTTTTTTAAAAACAAATTCATTTTTAAGAACTAAAAATGCAGAATGTAATTTTCAGTGCTTGTACGTACGATTTGAGTTCAAGCAAAGCCACAAACTATTTTATACGACGCAGTTTTGAAATGTTTTGGTTGTAAGAAAAAGAAAAAAAATTTAAAAATATAATAAATAAGTTTCTTATCAAAAAAAAAAGAGAAAATGAATTACAGAAATATGTAAAATAAAGAAACAAATTGTATGAAACATATAGCAGACTGAAAGTTGAAAACACGGTTTACTGAAAAGCCACTAACTCTGTAGAGGACTTCTAAAGAAATCTATTATCTAAATAAACATACATATATTTAGTGAATTTTGCAAGATGTGCTACCTTTTGCAGTGTCATAATTTTTTAAAATTTTCAAAATGTAAAATTTTAACAATAAATAAGACAAAACTTTTTAATTATTTTAAAATTTTGGGAAGTAATGACAATGATAGCACTTCTTGTAAATTCACCAATTGTGAAGAAACGAAGAGACCTTCAAGGAAAGAACCTCTAAGTTTTCTAAAATAAATAACGTATTTAGTTGACCGTATGGCAAGAGAAACCCTACAATTTCTGGCTACAAGAAGTCTGCTATCATTTATCGATAGCGAACACTATTCACGGTAACTGCTTGGACGACCTTATTTTTGAATATTTACGCCCCAATGACGTCGTTAGCCCATAAACCTCACCACACAGTCACTCTTTGTGGATGAATCTGGTTTTAAACCATCACTCGTGTGTTCTGATTTGCCCAAATGCGGCAATTTTGCTTGTTAACGAATTCACTAAGGGTCCATTTTTGACACCCTTCGTTACCCAGAGATTACAAGGTTACTCCGATCCCATTGAGTCCCGTGCCGTCCTTGGCGTTTGCTCTAGACTTTTGTGTCCCTTATAATCGCCAGCATCTGCCCCAGACTTATTTTCCCCATAGCACTCACATCCAACGTGTTCCTGCCAGTGTTACTAAGTCTATTGCCAGCCATTGCCGGACATTCGTATACCACATGCGCCGTTGTCTCAGCAGTCTCAAGGCATATTCTGCAAACATCATCTTCCACAACCCCGATCCTGTGCAGATGATATTTGAAGTTGCCATGCCCTGTGACCAGAGCAGTTATCCAGCTCGGGTTCTCCGATTATATTCGAGTATCCTCACTGAATTCCTACCAAGGGGCCTTTCGAGCACCATACGAGTTAGTACATAAATTCTATATTAGTATTTATCAAGAAATCAATAGAAATATTTAAAAAAAATAGATTAGTCTTAGCATTTGTGGTCGTTTCCATCCACCTTCTAAGGTTCATAGATTCCACCCATTGAAGGACCTTCGCCTGCACAATCCCATCTACAAGAGCAACTCTAGGTTCCGGTCCGCAGAATGCTACAGCAGCTCTCCTTTTCGCAAGTTCGCCGCCGCCTCATTCCCATCTATGCTAACATGTCCCTTAACCCACATTAGAGTTACCTCGTCCACAGAGGCACACCTATTGAGCTTCGGAACTCAATCGAGCACCAGTTTTGAGTTCACATCCGTACGCTGCACGCATTTAATCACAGAGTGGTTATTAAGTGATACGATAATTCTTCTCCCATTTACTCGATAATCCAGCAAGTGGTCCAACGCGTGCAACAATCCAAGCATCTCTGCCTGATGTACGGACACATACTCCCCCAGACTTAGGAAACAGGAGAGGTTTAACTCAATTGAATAGACCCCGACTCCTGCCCTTCCGTCCGATAGGTTAGGTTGAAAAGGAGGTGCCCAGTTGGCATGTTGTGCGCTCAAGGTCCGTCAGATAATGCTGAATATAAAAATCACGAAGTAAACTAAATGCATTTATATTTGAAAGCCCATTTACGTAAAAAGCTTTAACAATCTTAACGCGCTAGTCAATTCATGGTTAAATTTGTCAAACATTGAAACAAATAAATGTCAAATTAAGTTGGACAAACCACTTTATCTTAAGGTGTGACTTCAACGTATACGGTGCGTTATGGTTGGACCATCTCTTAGTTCGATGCTACTTGAAATTTGTAGTTGTCTACGACGCCGAATTGATGTTTCTGGGCTTTCCCCAACATCCTCATGCACTGCTATGATTTTAGCAAGTGAATGTCTTGTTTTAATTGCATCAATTGATACAGATTCCCTGTAGTTTTTAATTTATCTCTTCACAGTCACTGAAGTTGGAACAATATTTTGTACGAAATTTGATCTGTACATACTTCAAGGCTTTATTACGTTGCTCGTGGTTTGGTTGGAATACAGGCTTAATAACTGTACAAAAGAGACCTAAGTACCAAGAGGAGTATCGCGCATAATAATCATTTCTTCTAAAAGTGATCTTGGAAGCAAGTAAGCACTAGATTAAGATATGAGGGCATTAAAAAGCCTCAGCCCATGACAGGTATACAGTTGTGCCTAAATTGGCATGTTGTGGGATCTAAAGAAATTGAATTCTCTTAATAAAAAGTTCTTCCAATTCCTTTCAATGTAATTCCTTAGGGATTTCCAATTCCTTAGGGTTTTCAAGTTCGGCATGGAGTCCATGTCGCTTCTAATACGCCCAAACGCAGGACATTGTCAAAGGTAGTGTTTCAAAGTCTCACCCTCTTATTCGCTTTCTCTATATGTCGTTTCGTTCAACAGTCCTATGCGAGCTAGATGAGTTCAGAGCTACGTGTGACCTATTACTGCACTAGTTAGTCTTCTTAGTGTTGGTTTTCTCAGTTTCAGAATCTAATTTGATTTCTCAGTATTTGGGTTACTTCATATTATGCTTGTCACCTTGCCGACAACAGTATTTTGCCACTATCTGATGTGTTCTTTCATCACTCAAGCTTAAAGTTAATTTTTAAACTTTTGAAAGGGTTTTACATGTTCCAAGGTGCTGGTTTTAAAAACGCTCTCATTTTTGATAATTTGTCGTCTTCTTAGTTTTCGATTATGCCGTGATGGCCCGGTATCCGTATTATCTATAGATGTTTACAATTTGCACGCGAGTTTATTTCACTCTTGTATTGTAGGACATTCCGAGAGTTAACTTTTGTGTTTATTCGATGGTTGATAAATATCTTTATAAATACGAATCGGGGCTTCCTTATCCTTCTCCTTAACCCATTTATTGCCTTCTGTAATTGCCATAATTATAGCATAGGTGTGAAGTGAGCACTAAGTAAGCAATTAAAAACAAGCTTTTCGATAGTGCAGTTTTTGGTGGGTTTGTGCAAAATGTATGTAATATTTCTCTCAGGTAGTTATTAATTCAAATTTACACATCATTAATTTATCTTATCAGTCATATTCCAAGAGTGAAATCCATATATGGGTGTTGATTTGATATTTAAAGAAAATTGATTGATGAATTGACTGATGGTTATAGTCATACTCTATTTAATTTGCCAAATGTTATTCAATTTTTTTATTTGTAGTTATAGCTCTTAGCGTGAATAAAAAAGAACAGGTCTAGCGGAAACGAATTCGTCAAAGTCAAACTCTACATAATAAAGTTGTATTTCTTTGTTTATGCATGTTATTTATAAGGTCACTTGCTATAAATTCGCCTTAAAAATCTCTTGCTACATTCTGGCTGTGTAATAGCATATGTTTTTTGGTTTATTCCTATTAGTATGGGTTTTGAAAGGTTTTAAACATTTTATTTACTTTTATTACATATTCGACTAAATAATTTTTACCTTTAATTTTAAGTTTTCGAAAAAATATTGCAATGCATTCTTTACACACAAATTACTCTCTACTTTATATTTATTATATAATATTTTTTTTATAATCATTTTAGTTCAAGGCTAAACTGCACACATGTAAAAGAGTTAAAATACTGTAAAAGAAATATGAAAGAGGTTTACACGCCAAAGTAGAACAGACAGACAAACAAACAAACAACTTTTTATATGCACCAGTTACTAAAAAACTTAATTTAATTTTTTTTACGAAAAATTGAAGGGATTTTTTTTCTTTCAAACATAAAACTTACATTGTTGACGTTAGATGAATAGTGAAAATGAAGTATAATAATAAATCAATTGTTTCGAGAAGCGTCATTGTAAATTCTGCACTAAATAATTTAGTTTTATGTTCTGTTAAGTTCTACTGAAGCATGGGGCGTCGATAGTGTTTCGTAAGCAGTGTAGATTTCGGAAAAGTGGGTTACCAGCTCTTTTTTCTCAAATTGAATAAAAAAAGGCTCTTCTTAAGCTCTTTAATGTTCTTGGCTTATTGATGTACAATTTTTTTATTTTCCCAAGGTGTCAAATCACATGGTCTTAGCGGCCAATTAACATCTTAAGGACGTGAGATAACACGGCCATTGAACTTGTCGCGCAAGAGAGTCATTGTTTCGTTGGCTGTGTGGCACCATCCTGTTGGAACCACATATTGTCCAATTTCATATCCTCAATTTCTTATCATCTTGCGCTAGCGAATACCATTCATGGAAACTGCTTGGCCTATGTTGTTTATATACGGCCTAATAAGGCCGCCAGCCTATAAACCGCACCAAACAATCACTTTTTGTGGATGCATCAGGTTTTAAACAATAACTCGTGTATTATCATTTGCCCAAATGCTGCAATTCTGGTTATTAATGGTTGGTTGATAGAGTCTATATGACTCCGTTTTGACAGGACCAAATCACTCGTCAGCTTTCAATGTATCCCAGAATAAAGCCAAGAGTAAGGGTACTAGATCCACCCCGTGGCCGTGAGGTATCTCAGTAGATAATTCAGTCGAACTTCAGATATCGCAGAGAGGCCATCCAGTATATGTTCGCCCAGAAATCTGTGTCTTTTAGCCACCAGTGCAGGACATTCGCAGAGAAGGTGGAAAACCGATTTCTCCTTCTCTCTATTCAGACACCTGCGACAATGGTCGTTCGATGGAAGTCTGAGTCGACTTGCATGTTTGCCTAACATCCAGTGACCCGTCAATACCGCCAGCAAACTCGATATGTCCCTCCGACTTCGACTGGTAAGTTGCAATGTACGTCGTGCTTCAAAAGAGGGCCACGTAAGCCGTGCCACCTGACACGTGCTCAGCCCACGCCACCTGTCATCAGCCTTCCGGAGAAAGTGTCTGGAGATTTTGCTTTTAATAGTCCCTAACAGGATTGCAACTGCAATTGCGTTAGAGATGTCCAAAACAGATTCTCTCCTGGCTAGCTCATCAGCTGGTTATTAAAGAATCCATTAAAGTGAAAGTGTGCCACATCGCCGAAGATAATTTTCTTTGTAAAGTCAACATTCACTTCTGTCTGTTCAACTTACTATTTGGCATATTGATGACGCTGAGAATGGTCAGTAGGCTTCAGCTTATGAGTCAATTGAACCTTGTAAGCGTGTAAATTTAAATCTTTATTCAAAGTCGTGGTTGAGGGCTCTTTTGCCAAACTATCGCAAAAGCAGCATTGTTTATCGCAGAACGAAAGGGAGGAGCATGCGCAGGTTGCTGTTGTTAATGCCACATCAACACGATCTCTTAAATTTGACTTTGTTCTCCCATTTATTGTTTTAGCAACTAAATTAATTCATATTTTATTTGCACATGAAACAATATCAAATAATCCTATTGGATTAAATTCAAATACTGATAAAATTCCATTCCACTCTTTTTTTTTTACATTTCCACAACTCTCTCTCGTTTGTATTCGATGTACGATTCTTAAAATTTTGCAAATAAAGGTGACACGCCCACTTTAATATCCATATCCTATGTAACGATTTTTATTATATTTTTATATCATTTTACTTTGGAAAAGCTTTTAGAAAAATAAGGGGGTTTATATTGCAATATCTAAATTGAATTTAACAGCAGCAACTATTTTGACACGCCTACTTCAACTCCCACTTCTCATATAATTTACTGTTAGTGAAATTTAAAAGCTTATACCCTAAGCGTGTTAAACTAAATGAGAATTATAAAAAGTTGTGTATTTGAATGGCTTCTAGTAAAATTCGCAATAAGATATTGTGTGTGTATCTAAGCAAATGTCTGAAAATAAGATCTCACGTATTACATTGTAAATCAAGTCATTACTTAAACACTTCTTAGTAAGACAAACGATATGTAATAGTCATTGAAAAGTATGTTGGTTAGTAAGAGCAAGTCATTACCTAGTTTTTGCTGGGACTATTTACAAAAATGCAAAAAATCCAACTTACAGTTTAACTTTTTAAATTTTATCAAACTTTCTTAAAGATTTTAATCATTTTAATAAAAACTATATTTTATATTATTTACATTACGCAAAGTTTTGCTTAGGGTATGTAAAGTATGAACAATTTTTTTATTTGTATTTTTTTTTAGTGTGAAACTACTTTCAATCCATCATATTTGAGCAATTTTGTAGTATAATATCTACTATCTACCTGTTGGTCAATTTTAGTAATTTGAATATTTCTGTGTTATGAATCTTTGTTTTATGTCTGTTAAATTATTTAGTGTTTGGAGTTTTGTTTTTGTTTTTGAGGTAAAAGCCAGACACAGCTTTTCAGTTTTTATTTGAACAGGAAGTTTACTTTTGTAAGCACATTGTGCCTAAATCGACCACACCAGACCATTGTATATGCACATGTACGTATGCATGGGTATGTGCTCATAAATAAATATTATCTCTCTTTTTGTATGCATTTATATTTCTTCTACTACTATTGATATGATGATGACGATTTGGTGGCTCTGCTATTCTGATGTGATATTCTGTGTTTGTTGCCCTAACGCTTGAATTTTTTAAAAATTACCATCAACAAATTCATCGTCGTTGTTGCACACGTATTCATTGTTGCCATTTGTTGTTATTTTGCGGCTGCCTGCCCCTACACCACAAGAGAATTACAATGGCTTCAACGCTTCAGGAGTTTCGTTTGAAAACCTTTAACTATCAATGTGCGCTTCTAGAGTGTGTGCTGACGTAGTTTTGAGTCTTTGGTTGACGAGCTGATATTTATGTTGGACTTTTGCTGTTTTTTTATACCCTTCATTGTCATTCCGTGTGAAATTTCTACAATTTTCATTTACGACCCCATAAAGTATATATTTTCTGAAAGCTTATGAATAGGGAATTATTATCGATTAAGTTTTGTCAGTCTGTCCGTCCGTCTGACCGTCTGTCCAAGTGTATGTTGAAATCAGCTTTTTGAAGCCCACCGACATCGCCTGGACCCGGGTGAGGTCATAAAATATCAGAAATATTCGGGAGTAGATCGGTATTGAAAGTCATCGGTACATAAACAACCTCGTTTTTATACCCTTCACACAGTGAAAAAGGGTATATATAGGTTTGTCATTTGTCATTTCTACAATTTTCATTTCCAACCCCATAAAGTATATATTTTCTGAAAGCTTATGAACAGGGGAGTCGATTAAGCTCTGTCAGTCTGTCCGTGTGTATGTTGAAATCAACTTTTTGAAGCCCCCCGAAATCGCTTGGACCCGGGTGAGATATTCAAATATCAGAAATATTCGGGAGTAGATCGGTATTGAAAATCATAAACAACTGAGATATGAGCAAAAACCCACGACCACCTCGATTTTTTTTCACAAAAAAAAACATTACAACAACAACATACATACATACAAACTTGTATAATGGTTAAAGTAAACGTGAGATCGAATCCCAGCTGAGCCAAAAAAAAATTTTTTTTTTTATTTTTTAAAATTTTTATTTTTATTTTTTATTTTATTTAATATATTATTTATATTTTTATTTTTTTTTAATTTTTTTTTTTATTTTTTGTTTTATTTTTTTTTTTAATTTTTTGTTTTATTTTTTTTTTGTTTTATATTTATTATTTATATTTTAATTATTTTTTTTTTAATTTTTTTTTCAGTTTTTTTTTAAATTTTTTTTTTAATTTTGTTTTTATTTATTTTTTATTTTTTTTTTTAACATACATACGTTAATTTTTAATTTTACAATGGGATGTTTTTTATATGTATGTACGTATTTCATATGAGATGAATAATGATACAAGCAACTGTTGTGAAGGGTATATAAGATTCCGCATGGCCGAATATAGCACTCTTACTTGTTTTAACTCAAAAACAACAGCAACATACATACAAACGTGGTATACTGGTTAGAGTAAACGTTGCATCGTATCCCGGGTGCGCCAAACAATTTTTTTTATTTTATATATTATTATACCCTTCACCTGTGGTGCACAAGGGTATATATAGCTTTGTCATTCCGTTTGTAATTTCTACAATTTTCATTTCCGACCCCATAAAGTATATATTTTCTGAAAGCTTATGAATAGAGGAGTCGATTAAGCCCTGACCGTCTGTCCGTCTGTCCGTCTATCCGTCTGCCCGTCTGTCCGTGTGTTGGTTGAAATCAACTTTTAGAAGCAACTATATGTTCAGATCTGTATATGGTATCAATCTCTTGGAAATATCCAGGAATGAATCGCTATTGAAATCTAGCACAATCGCCCCATAACTTTCTGAGATATGAGCAAAAAACCACGACCACCTCGTTTTTTTTCACAATTACAACAACAACATACATATATACATACATGTAAAAAACATACCAAACAAAAAAAATTACAAAAAAAAAAAATATTAAAAATAAGAAAAAAATAATAAAAAAAACTACAAAAAAAAATTTTTAAAAAATTTAAAAAAAAAATTTTAAAAAATTTTTTAAACATTTTTCTAAAAAAAATTTTTTAAAAAAATTTAAAAAAAATTTAAAAAAATAATCAAATATAAAAAATATATTAAATAAAATAAAATAAAATTTTTTTGGCTCAGCTGGGATTCGATGCCACATTTATTCTAACGTGTACGTATGCACGTATTTTATATGGGATGAATGGTGATACAAACAATTGTTATTGCATGACTACACGTTGTGAAGGGTATATAAGATTCGGCACGGCCGAATATAGCACTCTTACTTGTTTTGGGCTCAAATTGTTTAATATGTAAACTTTATATTTCATAATTCGTGGAAAAGATATTCATCACAATTCCTGTTTTTTGTTTTTAATTTAAAATTTTTAAGAACAATATTAAAGATTATGTTTGTTGTGTTAATGCTCAATAAGTATGGCAAAGCGTTGTGAAATTTTATTTTACATATTGATTACTGGACACCCAGTATTGTTTAAGGCCATGACTGACTATCAGATTTAGTCGTTCGATATGTCAAAAATTGTATGTGTGATCATAAAGTGTAATAGTGTGGACACAAAGTGCACATGTGTGACAGATTTTTTGACAAGTGTATCCGATTTGATAATCTTTTGGAAATTTTCATAAAATAATAGTTTCTGTGCGATCAGAGTTGCTTTTTCTAAGCAAATATGACAGTGTGGCATCCAATCACACATTTTGTTGCGATTTTTTCATGTAGGAGAGAAAACTATCAGATTTTTATTTGACATAATCGCACGAGTTTGTATGATAGTCAGTCATGGCCTTTACCCACTACTCAAATTTCTGTAAATTGTTTTTTAAAGTTTCTTATTTGGTTTAACTTTACCACTAACGATTTGTTATTCCTTCTCTTTTCAGGTAATTATTGAAATTGAAATTGAAAAATAAAAATAATTTTTTTTTATTACCTCAAAAGTAAGTTATAAAAATACTAAATTATAATATTTTTTTTTTTTAATTCACAAGTAGTGACGAACTTATCTAATAAATGAAAAGAAAAATAGAATTGTGTCTCAATTATATAAAATTAGTTTTATTGCACTCCCAGCTCTGTTACAAAGCGCTTTATACAGAGTGGGCCAAAAGTCAACATGGGACTTAAAAATTTAATAACTCTGTCTAATAGCCTTCCTTATATTTCGAATGCTCCCATTCTTATTGCCGTTTTTATTATCGAGTTTTTTTTTTTTCGTTAAAAAATCTATTTTATTAAACAGAGTTACTTTGACTTTAAATAATAAAAAATTTAAATAAATAAAAGCTAAAGCGTACATAATCGTTTTATTTTGTTTTGCATTCAATGATTATTGGTGGCGGCATAAATAGCTTTTAAGTTGTCACTCATGCTAATTCAATTCAATGTATTTTGCTACTAGAGAATCGTTTTCAAAGACCACTTGAAGATTCAAGAAAACAACACGCTGAGTACTGTGTTTGTTAATGTGTATTTATATCTAAAAAATAAAATACAAAACAAATAAGTATTTTTATATAAAATCATGCAAATTTTTTATTTCTTTTTTTATATTTTTGCTTAAATTTACATTAATACCACTATTAAAGACATTTAGACATTAATAACATTTGAATAAAACGTACTAAGACGAGCATTAGTTTCAAAAAGTTTAAATTGTCAAATGTAAATGCATTGAAAAACATAAAAACAAATGCTGCTTTAACTTCAATATGATCAAGTGAGCGTTGAACAAACGAATGGACCATCAAATTTTAATAGTACGAACAATAAAAACTAACAGTTGATGTTTTTTTTTTGTATTAAACTTTCAAATGTGTTGTTGTGAGTTAAAGCAAAAAAGTACAACAAAAAAACTAAACAGGAAAGGTTGAAAAACAAACGTGTTAATGGTTTTTCATTTAAACAAAATCCATTTAAAAAGGCTTAATGGTCATATTAAATAAATATTTTTTTATTTCAATTACAACTGTGTGCTTTTGACAAAACATCATAGATCGAGATAGACAAATTTATAAATTTCTTATTACAAAGGGATCAGTCATCGTGCCAAGTGTGATGCTCTTTTGTATCATCAGCCTGTTTCATCCTTAATAATCAAAAATTCTAGAGGTGTGCTTCACTCGATATCGCTGGCGCCATTATAATGTTCACCTCGGAGGACGCTGGACATTATTCTTAACACTATACGTGTAGAGTGTTTTACGTAAAGGGAATGGCGGCTACAAGCTGAGTTAAGCTAGGTGAGTCACATTTAAGTCGACTACTTAATATCGACCACATTAGGATCTTATGGGAAATTGAACTCCATGACTATACTCAATGGCAGGGAAAGATGACGGATTATATGGCCACAGCTATTAGTTTTAAAAGGATATGCCTTAAGGTTTATATATCTTCAAGGATACCATAAGCACGTTTCTTAAACTCCCTGCTCATTGTAGTGTGTTCTAAGCGGTTATCTTCGGGCAACGGAACCCATAACGGTAAACATTTCGAATCATAGGGAGGTTAATGGTTCATGTTGATAGTCAGGCGGCTCTTTAGGTGGTATTGTAAGAATTATGGGTTTTTTCAGCGTCTGACAATGTTGGGTAACGCAGAACTGTGGTGTTGTCGGCAATGAAATTGCGGATGAATTTGCGCTCGTTGGCTACCGATGGGTAACCATTTGCAACGGATTTGAATGTGAATGTCAGATATGGCATGGAGGAACAGAATAGACTTGCGAGTATCAAAGGCTCTATGGCCAAGGGCGAACTTAGCGGACTCTAAATAGAGTATGTCTAAGGGCTTGGGAGTTATTGCGGAACGATAACCGTTAAGAGCTAAAATTATTGTAGAATGTGTAAGGATAAGGAGGAGATGGCAACAAATAAAAAGCGTGTGGAAGCGTATTTTTTAGTTTTTATTTTCTTACAATTGCACTATTTAACCCTCGTCCAGCGGTAAGGGTACACCAGGTGCCTAGAATTTCGTTACATAATTTCGACCGCACTTCGAACGAACATTTTTGTTATTTTTTCGTTCCTCCACTGCTTCTAAACACAACTGGTTTAGAAGATCTTTTAGAAATCTTATGTATGTTTTTTGTTTTAAGGTATGGATGTTGCTGTCTTTATATGATATAAGATGCTAAAGCAGCGACGTCAAAGTAGCCAACGCAATGTTCTTCGTTTTACAGTGTATTCACCTAAGATTTTATATTAGGCATAGACTCCACCTTTATTTCTGTTATAATACCTTATCATTTCCGGCTTGGCTGACTCTGTGTTTTTAACTTCTGCCCGTCATATGCAAAGCTGATAGTATGACTGATTTTTTTATTTTTTTGGTACACATGCTACATATTGTAGCATCAGTGTTATAGGAATTTTAATTCAAAATCTTATAACATTTCATTGAAGGTTCATAAAATTACTCTCCTTGACACTTCTGCATTGCAATAAGAAATTTATTTATTTATACCGCCTGACGAGGGTTCAAAATTCTTAACTTAAAAGAAACTTGGATAAACAATAAAAGGGTAAGTCAGACAAAACTTATGCACACCAAAACGTATCCTTGGTTCAACAAATTTTTCTTTTTTAAGCGCCTACGCTTTTAAAAATATGTCTGATATTATCGTTTCTAAATCATTAATTTTCAACGTTTATTTCGGTGAAAATTCAAAAAAATCCAAAACGGACTTACCAAAAAGTAGCAATAGATCTGAGGGTTGATTGTCACACCATTTCAAAAATCATTAGAGGAAGACTTGAACATGGAAAGGAAACTTGGATCGGGTAGAAAATAAATATTAAACAGATAATGGTGAGGCACCGTAGAATAGCACCGAACTCTACACCATCAAAAAAGTCTGTCGTAAAGTTAAATGATGTGATTCTTTTGTGCGCAGAGCCAAAGATAATGCTGGGTTAAGGTCGTATAAAGTTCAGATCGCAATTCGGTAAACAAAAAAACTTATGTAAAATTTTAATAAAAAAAAAAAACACTTGATGTTGATTATGACGCTAGGCGAATTGGGTGATGTCTCGGGCTGTGAACTCGAGAATCTGATAGGATTCGTAATGGGAATGATCTGGCTTCGTGTGACAAGACTGAGAACAGATCGATTGTAGGGTTTGGCTATTTTCTGTATTGTTTTGCCGTCCACTACTTCACCACTTTTTCTTCTATTATTCTTCCTTCTATTCTTTTTTTTTATTCTATACTAAGGCGTCAGATAACCACCGTATTGGTTTCTGGGCGAGGGTGTGAATTCTATATTTGTAGGAATAGAAAGGTTATTACCGGTGCAAGGATACAAAGGTCTAGCTTAAGCTGCTTTATGGTACTCTTGTTTTTGCGGTTTTAGCAAACCTTTGGAGTCAGCACAAATGCTTGTTTCCAAAAGTTAGCAGGATCGCCATGTAAAGGTTGAGACTCTTATAAATAAAAGAAAGTCTAGCAATAATGCTGTTTTATCTATTATGTATTTAAGTCTGTTTTTATTTAGTAAATGTTAGTTCTTATATACTACTTTTACAAATCTTACTTATCGTCTAGTATTGAGTGATTTCAATATCACTCAATATGTTTTAATCTAGTTTCAGTGTGTGGTCATGGATTTTGTACTAGCCAAACAAAGGAATCTTATTACCTTTAGTCAAGTGGCGTTGAATGAAATGGGTCACTTGACATTCTCTTTGTTTGCCTGCGATTAGTCAAGTACCGCTGTAAGGGTAACTTGACACTTTCATTAAATGTTTATTGCTAATGTTGCGCTACGAAATTCATGACGGTATGTACTATTGTTAGGTATTATAATGGTATGCAGTGTACACTTATGTGGTACACTACAATAACTTTGCACAAGTCTGCCTACCTACCTACCTACCTACCTACTGGCAGACTTTCTAAAACTGCTCGAGTCAAGATTTTTATGTGGCCGATGGACGAGTTAGTTAAAAACAAAAACACGGAGTGTCTACAAAAGCGGATTTTACCTTTACCTAAAACAACACAAAATATTTTAATATAAACCACAGGAGGTGAACTCACCTAAGTGTCTAGAACTTTGTCCTGTAAAAACTTGTTCTTGCACAAAAGAACTAAAGAAAACAGTAAAGTTCTCCCAGGACATGTCCGACTTAAGTCGTAAATGGACCACTTGGTCAAAAAAGCTAGCTGCATCAACTATAAAATCTTAAATGGGAGGATATCCAAAGAAAGTGGATACATTTATCAATACTGAGTCGTATTTTTAAGAATTTTTGTATGAAATGGTTTCAGTTTGATTTATCTTAATGCAATTACAAGTTTTTTCTGCCTCACTCTTTATATACATCGGGTGTGTCAAATATGTATCTAGCAATGAGTGGAATATCATAATCTTGTCCTACTTTCAAATATTTATTCTTTTTTTAAATATTATAAAATTTCTACACAAACAAGCTGTCTAACTACATTTCATTTTTAAAAATTGTATGTAAAAATACTTCCTACCTTTTTTTTTTGCAAACACTTAATACCTACTTTTGCCACAATAATCTGGCTTTTAATCTGGCCTTTATTTCACAATCTCTAGACGTACATACATGTGTTTTAGCTGACAGCAAAAATGTTGTTAAAGATTTGTTAAGGAGACTTCAGAAATAACCAGCATGTGGGTTTTATGTGTAGTACTCGATATGAAATCGCAATTTTAATTTAATGTAAAAATTTAATTAGAACATTTTCTATACCCCACACCACCAACAGCAACAGCTGTTACAGGGGTATTTATTGAATGTGTCGTTTTGCATGTAACACTAAAAAATTTCTAAATGAAAATTTCATGCCTTTTGTCTATTTGAGTCGATTTATCTTATGTTTCATTGGTCTGTGGAAAACATGTTTTAGACTAAAGTGTTAAGCCGATCTGAATAAATTTTATCTCAATTGTTTATACAGTGCGCATTTAGTTTGTTGTTGAAAATAAGCCAAATCGGCCCAAAAGAAAAAAATTTATTAAACACAAATTAAAACAAGTCAGATAACTATTTATATTCGACTGCACCGAATTTTATATGATCTTCTTTTAAGTGTAGATATGCAATTATAAGCATTAGGGTGACCGCGAATAGTTAAATCGAACTTCATTTCTGTTATCTACTTATCAAGGGCTTTCACCTGCTATGTCCCAAGCCCATTCAGGTATGTCCCAAATGGCCCTCACGACTATCTATAGTTTAACACCTAGATTTAATGCTAGGTGCATTTTAACATATTCCATCCCCTGTAGCGCCGTTCCTAAGAGAGAACTTTATATACCTGCTTTAGTTTTGTAATTTACTCATCAAGGGCTTTCACTCGATTTGTTACAATCCCATTCAGGTATGTCCGAAATGGCCCCCATAACACTTAGAATATTTTTAATACCAGAGGGACACTTAGTAGTACCAGGTCACGTTTTTGGGGTCAAAGGCTGTTGTAAATCTGTTTAACTTCAAATAACAATAATTATGTAAAAGTAATAAGTTTTGAAGAACAACATTGACATACTAAGCGTGTTTTTATTATTTACCGTTCTGGAGTTATGGCTCCATATGTCAGCTTTTTGGCAAAATATTTGGATTTTTTCAAATTTTAAGCGATGAGCGGCACGGGTTAACGTCGTTAATCTATTTCGGCTAACTCAATATCTGTAAATGGGATATAGTTTTGTGGGATCCAGACGAACACGATTTCAAAATTCTAACAAGATTTTTTTTGCCCTTTATAAGATCCGGTCGCTCTAATAAGCTATTTGTGGAACAGATTTTCTAAAATTGATTCATAGCATGTCATCATGTACATACATACTTGTTGCGTGTGCTTAAGTCCGTGCGACGTACATGCAAATCTTCGTAATTTCAGCAATATGACTGATGAAGTCGTCATTACATCGTACAATTACAGTTACAACAAAAATCCATAAAGTTTGTAACATCATGCACGTACATACATAAGTATGTCTCAGCGACCGCTTTTGCTGCAGCTGTTTTTAAATCAAGTCTTGTTGTTGCCATCTCAATAAAAAATTTATATTTTTGCCACTTAATTTGCCGATAACAGACCTATTGAGCCAATATTTTCGATTAATGTTTTTACTTATATGTGTATAGTGAGATACAGTGAGTTGCAAAAAGTGACTTTGTTTAGTAGGACAGAAGTAAACGTAATTTCTTGCACATATCTCAGCCACTTATAGGTCGCAATTGATGATTTTCAATAGCAAAATTTTTGAAACAATTTCTGATAAATTGATGCCACTAACTAGTCCGAGCGATGTGTGGCGGCTTCACAAACATGATTTCAACGTTCACATGGACGGTCAAAGCTAAATCGACTTCTCTATCTATAAGGATTCACAATAAATATACCTTAAGGGTCGCCCATAATTACTGCAGAAATAACATACGGATTGACAAACTTTTATATTTTACACTCTCGCATGAAGGGTAAAAAGAGAACAACAAAATTAAAAAAAAAATTGACTAAATTTTTTTAATTGTTGTTGTTAACGTGATAAGCAATTTTTATACATTTTCATTAAATAAAAAAAAAAAAATCAACCATTTGGTAGCTGGTGGAGGGTATTCAAGATTTGTCACAGCCGGTTACAGCATTCTTACTTGTCTCCAAAACAAAATTAAAAAGTAATTTGTTTATATAGAAATATTAAAAAATACAGCACACACACGTCGCGGCCAGGCAGTTGGTAACAACCTATAGATTTTTTTTTTTGGTAAATCATGATTGTGATCTTTATCATGGCTGCTTGAACATTAACGTAAAAATTATTCATTATTTTTATTATTATTTCCTTCGTATTTGTATCTTTAATTTTATACCTTTAATAAAAAAAAAAAGAAATTACCCGAATGACACTTTAAATATTGTTTCTTTGTGATTTTATTTTTAAAAAGCAGTTTTTTCATCCTACTCCCACTGACACTCACTCACTCATCTATTGTTCTCCTACACTCGTGGAAAAATGACCAATTGTTATTGTTATTATTGTTATTTTTGTTAATAATTATGGTTCATTACCCCTTTGGCTTAATGTTGGTTTTTGCAAAATAGTTTTTTCTTTAACTTTTTAAGCTTCAATCGTTTTTGGTTAATTCGGCCACAGTTTGACTTCAATGACTCTGGTTATTATTTCTTTTTGCCTTTATTTGGTTTGATAAGTACTTTTCTTCGGGTTCTTAATAAAAAGCTTAATTATTGCTTTTGCTGGCTTTAGCCATTTTAACATCGCAAACATAAAGTTTGAAGCTTAACTTAAATAACTGTGCAAAAAGAAGATAATAAATGTTAAACAAACAGAGAAAAGCTGTTGCAAAACTAAATATCATTTGGGGTATTCATATCGTTAAGTAAAACATGTAAGAATTCTAATAATACTTTTCACCATCTTGTACATAAATAGATATAGTGACTACAGCGTAAATTTGCCTAGATTTCAGATATAAAGTTTTACGTCATTTGGCTTTATTATTTCCAATGCAATATCTGTACATATCGATGCCTTACTTCCTCAACCTCGTAACTTAAAAAATACGGTTTTGACTTTTTCATATCAAAAGATTGTTTCATGCTTTAACTAAACAAGATTAGTATATTATTACTACTAATATGCATAAATACAATCAATTACTTAATAATTGCATTTAAACTTTTAACCAAACACCGAAGTATAAAAAGATGAACCGTTTTTTTTCTCCTGAAAAATTTTATTTTGTAAGATACGAGGTTGAGGAAGTAAGGCATCGATATGTCAGCTGATTACGATCCTATCGTAAAATTATGAAGTAAGGTTATGTATGTATGTATGCATTAAAAATTAAAAAAACTAAAATAGAAAAAGAATAACAAAACCTTTGGCCCACCTGGGATTCGAACTAGATTCTCTCGCTTCTGTAGTTCAGCGACATAACCACTGGAATACCAATTTTACCTCACACATTGCATTTGCTTGCAGATTTATTTTAAGATAATTTAAGGAACTTGTGGATGTATGCAACTTAATAAAAACAAAAATAATAAAATGTGTAGGTAAATATATCTTAATACTGATCTGCTCCTAAATATTTCTGATATTTCAATACAAGACAGGGGCCTGAGCGATTTTGGGGGGATTCAAAAAACTGATTTCAACATACTTACATACGGAGAGATGAACATGGCCCAATAGACTTCTCTATACATAAGCTTTCAGAATATATAGACTTTTGGGGTCGCAAACGAATATTGTAGAAATTTTAGACGGAATGAGAAACCTACCACCCTTACACTCACAGTTAAGGGTATAAAAAAAGTAGAAGTCATTTAAAAATTGTTCTCAAATTCAGCCAATACACAGATCAAACATTAAAAACCAACTGATTGTGATTTTGAAACCTTGTTTAAGCTCAAGCGAAAGCTTAAACTCATCTTTTTATGCAATAAATTTGGTCCATTTGCAATACCACGTTCTTCTAATAATTGAAAAAAAAAAAAAAACATCTGCAGACAGACAGACAGACGAACTAGCTTAGTTAAACAAATTAAAAAGTTTATAAAGGGTGTTTTAAAATAAAGATATTTTTCATTGGAAACGAAGCTATTCAGATTGAAATGTACTTTTGAAGATGATTTTTCTGGATCCATACCCATTGAACGAACTGGTATGAGCTCCCGAGTAATCTGATCTTCACATTGTTAAAATTCGTTGAGTAACTCTTTGTTAAATTTTAAGTTGTTCAGGACAATGCTGAATTTATGTTTTCGAGTTATCAGCGATACTCTCGTTTACAACAGCAATGTTTTTGATGATCTTTTGCACTTAATTCCTTTCAAACGGTGTGCTAAAATCATTTTTTGTTAAAATCGGTTGACAAACAAAGAAAACTCTTTTAAACTGTATTTATTTCGTCGATATGTAATAAGTAGCCTAAAAAAAAATAGATAGATAGATACAGGGTGTCCCAAAAAAATTTTACTTGATTTTGTTTCAGATTTTATCTTTAGAACGTAACGACATTATTTTATAAATGTTCCTTAAAATGTTTATTTGGATTTTTTTTTAATTTAACACGTGATATCGATTAAGTGGGCACGGCTGTTCGGCCTGTGGTTACCAGCATTTTCAATCATTTAATTCCTGAAAGTAAATTACAGCAACAATATCAAATTCTTATTAGAATCTCTATACCAGAAGAACACCTAACTCGAACGTTCGAATATAATTTCAATCACATTCGAATGCCTAAATTTGCCTGTGAAATTTAGATGACTAGTTATCGCACTCCTGCCGAATATTTTCTTAAGAAAACTTTCCCAATTTGTAACTTATTAATGTATACTTATGACTTTAAAGCATCCTTAAAGAAAAAAAAGCGCGAAAGAAGCGATCAGTCTTCGATAATTGCCAAAATGAGACTTAATGCCTTCTACAAGTGATTTTTATAAAAATGTCTAATAAAGCGTAACAAACATCCTCCACTACAGAAATTTGTAGCATTAAAAATCAATTGATTAAGGCTTTGTAAAAATCAGACAGCTGTTGAATAGCTCACTTGGGTCAATCATATTGATCCCTTTGTAATACCTGAATAGAATAGAAAGAATAGAATTAAAGAATAGAAAAAGAAGCAGAAGCAAACCAATGCAAAACCCCTGGCGGGAATTGAACCCACAACCCCCTGACTAGTATACCAGTACATTATTGACTAGTCCACTGAGGCACAAGACAAATGTGATCCTTAAATAAAGGCTGACATGAACAAAATTTGGCCCAATGACAATTCTAAAGGAAATCGACCACCACGCAGTGACTTTGAGTGAATGTAACGGCTCTTCATGAATGAAGCGTTGATTTTCAGTGCCCCAAGTGCGTTATTTTATTTTGTGTACTTTTCCGTGCAGCGATAAAGCATAATTTTGTCGCAAACGGGCGTTATGTCAGCAGTAGCTGCTAAGCTAACTACACTTTGTAAGAAAACATCTTTAAATAATTTGAAAAAATTTGCTTTAAAGCCATTTGGTTCACGTTACCAATTCATTTTCGTCAAATCAAGCACTACATAAATTCTTTCAGCATTTATTTTGTCACCCGTTATTCCACACCCATCAAGACGAGCTAAAAGCCTAAGAATTAGTCTAGTTGGCGTAGAACGGTGGGGAAATCTTTGCTAGAAGTCACATTGAGCTAAAATCAGTGAAGAATGATTTCGTAAAAGACGTGTTACGAATATTCCAGAATATTCTTGAAGAGTAGAGCTTGCCATTGGGCTAAATGACCTATCGAGATACATCGATGCAACAGGTTGGTCTAGTACTCCATCTCCCCTTGGACCTTTTATTTAAGGGGACGTCTCACCAATGAGTGGTGTAGTCTTGTTAAAACGGTGTCATTTAGACTCCGCTTGTCACCGACACACTGACTCCAGCTTTTCATTACTTATCGACGTGTATTCCCTGTTTACTTCACAAATTACAAAACTTTACTTTTTAGCGTCCATCATTTGTAAAAGTTATAAAATCTTCCGATGGGGTGATATACTTTTGCCCATCATGAATATTGCAACCAAAATCAATTTTATCCTGAACGCAAGCCGAACTATTTGTTTCGCCGAACTGATTTGAAAGCAGTAGTCAGCCGCACTTTTCACAAAAATATTTCATTAGTTCTTATTGCCTTGGCAGTGGCATCTAATAATTGTGTTACTTTTGTATTTGTTTGTCTATAAGGCAGTGAGTTTCCCTACTGTTTTATTGTTAAACTGACTCTAATTTACTTATATATTTTTATCTGCGTAAAGTTCTAGGCAGTTATACTACGAAGTATATACTTCAGTTACATTTTTATTACTTTTATAAACACCCCTTACAATTTCCCTCCTTTAGTAAAGTTGTAGTAACGTTGTAAACTTATATAGGGTGTCCCAATTAAATTTAAGATTTTAATATGATAGAAAATATGATTATTGATATGGAGACATAAGTTACGTGGTAGAGAGTTGTTTATGGAATCTCACAAATTTTGAGTTACGGCACCTACATATGTACCTTTGTTTTGGGACACCCTTTATATTTTAAAATATTTTTATTTTACTTCTTTTGCGGCTTGTGCGGTTTTTGTGTGTGTGTGTGTTTTTTTTTAACAATGACACGGCAAAATACAGGAAAACCTTTGTGTCTTTAACATAAATCTATTTTTATTACGTTTTTTTCCTAATTTTTTTTTTATGCTCAAGTATCTCTAATTTGTTTTTTTAATATAAAACAAAAATTGCGTATCATTTGCTGTCGACTTTATTCAGTTGGCAGCAATGTACTTGAACAACAACAACCACAACAAAATACCACAGCCTAATGATCAAATCATAATGACAGAGGAAAAAATGCTGATGAGGGCGCAATTAAAATGTGGTATTCAAGTTGGGTGCTTAAAACTTTAGACATCTAAAAAGTTTAATAACAAAATACATTTGTTTTATCTGTTTTAGAATTAAGTCTTTAATATGGCACATACATACATACATAATTTATAATTCAAAGCTAAATTATGTATTTAAACAATTAAAAGATATTTAAAATAATTTTATGTTCATCGGAAAATATTCCCTGCAGAGATTTTCAAAACTGATGTGAAGTTTTTTACTAATATTTTACATCCATTGTTTTGTGAAGTTTGGAGGGCTGAAACTTTCCCGTCTAACTGGTTGCAGGGAATTAGAATGAAATTAGCAAAGAAAGGAGATTTCTCGGATTGTAAGAATTAACGTTTCATTACTCTGCTTTGTGTGGTTATGAAGGTGCTTATGAAAATTATCCTTGCGGCGAGATTAGGCTGGCTTTTGTGCTAATCGGTCATGCACTGACCATATTAATGCATTGAGAATTATTATCGAGCAGTCCGTTGAGATGCAATCGCTTTTGTATCTTCTGTTCATCGATTACGAGACAGCCTTCGATTCAATCTTTCGGGAGTGTATATGGGTCGAAATGCGCAACATTGGTATCCCGGAAATGATTAACTAGCTTATTCGCAGAATCTATAGCGAGTTTGAATGCGCAGTCTTGCATGAAGAAAGAATGTCTGAGACATTTAATGCAACATCCGGAGTAAGGCAAGGTTGCTTTTTGTCGCCCTTATTATTCCTTAACGTTATCGATGCATTCTCTAAAAGAGTCACTGAAAATAGAAAATTGGTAGCGTATGGAATTCTTTGAATGCGGATAAGAGATTGGAATCAACGGATTATGCTGATGACAAGTATGAGATGGCGGATATGCAACAGAAATTCAAACAAAATAGGCTAAATCAGAATACAGTCGAACTTCCATAACTCGAACTTCTCTAACTCGAATTTTCTCTAACACGAACTAATTTGGTTGGCAGTAGCGTTAAAAGAACAAATCACATACAATTTTGCTTCCGTAACTCGAACTTCCATTAGTCGAAGTTCTCCATAACTCGAACAAAAAACATACACATGAACTCTATAACTCGAAGAATTTTGCTTGTTTAAATGGGTTTTTGTTATAGTTATCGGTTGTTTGTTTCTTGAGCTGGTTTGTCTATTTTACGTGTTATTTTTATTTTTTTTTCGGGGAATTACAAATTTGTTTCGTTTTGTTTGCGTAGCACAGGGGTTACACGATCAAGTTTTGTGCATCAAGTTTCAATACACTCACACTTTTTTACTAATACACTCATACTTTTAGAACTTGATGCCAACTTGCTTTTGAAATTCCCTTTCCATCGAATGTTTCAATTTACAGTCAAGAAAACAGCTGAGTGCAATTGTTGTGACGAATTTTTGTTGGTTTTTTGTTGTTGTTTTCTTAACAAAGACCGTTTGAATAATAAAATTGCATTAAAATTGCTTGCTGCCTACGTCACAGCAATCAATTAAAATTAATTTTGATAAGTAGTATGTGTGAAAAACTTGACAGAAAAACTTGAACGTATAGCTGCAATGTAAGTATCAGTTCTATGCATAATTCGGGCTAGCTGATAAATGTTGAAATCAATTTTTTTTAATTATTATGGCAACTAAACGTGTTTTAAAATGCTTATCAATTGAGAAAAAGTATAAACTAATAATTGACGTCGAAGAAGGATTAAAGAAAAATGAAGCGGCTGATAAATATGGTATCCCGGCAAGCACGGTCTCAACAATTTTCAAAAATAAGGAAACAATTATCAACTCATTTCAATCCGGATTTCGTTTATGTAGTTAAAGAGTTAGGACCCCAAAATTCAAAAACAAAGCAGTCCTCGATTAGTTTTCAGCAACTAGAAGCCAAAACATGCATGAGAAACTGTTCAAAAGCCAACAAGAAATGATGTAGAAAGATCTTTCCGAACTTAAAATAATTATTTACAGACAGATGGCGCAACAACTTTAAGCACATTGGAGTTATTTTTTTCTGAAAATAACAAAAAAAAAAAGTAAAATGTCAGTCATTTATTTCAGAATATTTTACTTAACTGTAATTTTTTAATTACATATATGAGTATATATGCTTGTTCTTTTATATTCTTAAGTATGTAGTTTTCCATTCGAGGCTATTTTAGAGACAAATACATAATAAAAAACCTTTTTTTTCTATTTTAACAAAAAATTCTGTAACTCGAAGTCTCCGTAAGTCGAAGTGTTTTTTTGGGATAATGGTGATTCGAGTTATGGAAGTTCGACTGTATTAGAAAGAGAGTTATAGCTCGTAATGCAAGAGTAGGTCGACAAACCATGTCCTTCCAACATTGAAAAAAATGCAAATGTGTCCAGATGCATCATCGTAGAGCCATGAAATTGCTAATGTAAAAAATTTCTGAGTAAAAAAAATATTTTTCCCTAAAAATTGCTTTAATCTTTGCAGTAGGAAAGGAGTGGAAACTACTTCGACACACCTACTATAACGCCCACTTTCATTGAAAGACTACAACAACTTCGACACGCCTACTATTACGAACACTTTTCACGTTATCTACTGTTAATGAAATTTAAAGGCTCATAAATTCGACAAAATTAGAGGTATGATGATGAAATTTCGTACATATAGCTTTCTAGTCAATGTCGTTGTTGTGCCAAAAAAGAAGGTGACACGCCCACTTTAACGCCTACCTCCTTATTAACCCTTTACCTTAAATTCATATAATTTCTCGATGGACAAGGTTTTTGTAAAGAATAAAGGACTATATTGAAATATCTAAATAGTATTCATTAGCAGAAACTTTATTGACACGCCTACTATAACGCCCACTTTTCACGTTATCTGCAGTTAATGAAACTTAAAAGCTCACAAAACCGACAAAATTAGAGGTATAGTGATGAAATTTCGTACATATAGCTTTCTAGTCAATGTCATTGCTATGCCAGAACACGCCCAATTTAACGCCTACCTCATATATAATGATTTATTTTAAATTCATATAATTTCTCTATGGACAAAGTTTTTGAAAGAATAAAGCACTATATTGAAATAACTATTACTTTAACGCCCACTTTTCATGTAATCTACTGTTAATGAAATTTAAATGCTCATAAAATCGACAGAATAAGAGAACAACTTAGATTGAAATTGAAATATCTAAGTTGTATTTATTAGCAGAAACTTTATTGACACGCCTACTTTAACGCCAACTTTCATTGAGAGACTAAATTTACGACAACATTTTACTGGCATATCGAAGTTACACAAAGAAAGTGATACATAATTTAGTATAAACAGATTTTTCCATAGCGATTACTGTTAATAACAAAATAATAAATTCGGTGCTATAAAGGTACATCAAATTGGTGCTGGGTATAAAAGATTCGGCACAGCCGAAAATAGTGCTCTTACTTGTCTAAATTAAAATCTTTTATTTTGGTTGAATAAAAAAATTTAATTATTTTTTTTTGAGCAATTTTTTTTTGTTCAACAGTTTCTAATGCATAAAATTATCGTTACTTTGCAGTAAAGTATTGCCGTAGTATTGTTGTTAGTTTTAGTTTTATCTAAGGTATTTAGGTTGATTACCTTAAAGACCTTAAACTTTAATGTTTAAACTAATTTTTTTACTTAAGGGCCCTAACAATTTTTTGTTGTTTTTTTTTCTTTTCCGGATATATAATTTTGGATAGTTTTTTTTGTTGGTTTTGTTTCAATTATTAAAACACATACACACCAGCTACAAATACAATTTAACCCGAATTTTATATGGGTAATTGATTTTCATTGTTGTGCTTGTGTGTTCAGTTCAGTTTAGTTCAGTCTGCTTATTTGACTTGGTTTTTCTATATAAAAACAAAATAAAGTCTTTGTTTAAAAACTATTAAACATTTGGTTGGTAACGGTCAAGCTTAAAGCCTATGCACACATACAAGCTTACATTTAAAAATACAGATTGAAATTTTTTGTTGTTTTATTAATTCATAAAGACAACCAGTTTATGTTTCGATAAGCGTTTACACAATAAATAATAAACTAAGACAATAAAAAACCATTGCAACAAAATTAATCAAAACTAAACAAATGGAGTAAATATTGAAATTATTGATGACAAAAAAAGAAAAATTGTTTCAGATATTTGAATATGAAAAGATATGATAAATTTTGAGATACAAAATACAGTAGCGTAAGGCTGTCTGTTTTAACAACAACTAAACTTAACACAACAGTGTGAAATAAACACACGTGATTTGTCGCCCTTCGACAAATTACCAGACTTAAGTTTTTTATTTTTTTCAAAGAGATTATAATTCGTTTGAACAGTTGATTTCATTGCTTTGTTTGCTTTGTTGCACTTAAAGAGTTCGTCGAAAAATTGTTTTAAGTTCTTGTCTTCTGTATGTGGCTAAGCAATATTTTGCAGTAGAATATAATTATTTGAATTAATTATTGAAAATAAATAATAAATGAATTTATTTCGTATAAGAGCTGGGCGTGGAAAGTGGATGTTAAAGTGGGCGTTTTATATGTGTTTGCCTTTCGCCTATTTAAAACTGATTTTAAATCCTTTACTGATTATATTTACTACTCCGGATTGCATTCTGGGTCGATGGTCAATTACCAATTGACACCAAAGAAGGTAGCATTTACAAGCTAGCGAAAAAAGGAAGCCTCACCAAATGCAATAACTGGATTGGGACTATGACGTTAAGTATGGTGTATAAAATCTTAGCTAAACATGAGATACAGTGCATCGTTATGTGACGAACTAAGAGCAGAACAGACAGCTTATCGAGTCGCAAGATCGTGAGTTAACCACGCCAATAGTCTCAAAACGAAAGATAGAACAATCGGTTGAATGGCGTTCAACTCTCTAGCTTGTGTTTATCAACTTTGAGAAGGCCATTAATAGCCTGTCACATAAAGCAATTGTTTCCGAAAAATAGCACATTTGATAAAAAGCCTGTATTCCGATGTTAACGGCCGTGTGTGACATGAAAAGTCGAAAGTTCGATGACGTGGTGGCTGTTAAGAAGGGTATTTTTCAGGGCAGCGTGTTATCGCCCCATATATATATAATGCCTTGAGAGTCATTTGTAAGATCAGGACTACACAGATAGCATCAGACTTCTTAAGGCTATAATACACGGCATGTCTTTTACATCTGACTTTAAAATTTGTGAGACTTACATATGTAAATCTATATGTCTGTCTTTTACAGGCAACCGTTGCTGACTGCTTTGCAGCAGCAGAGATTTCCGCCAACGGCTGATGTCCGATGTTTTGGCAGAAGAAAATAGAGCGCGCTCTAATTGAAATTTTGTCAGATGTCTCCACACATGTTTTTTACAGAAGTGAATGTTTTAAAGGTAACACACGATATGTTCGTATTTGGCAGTGTGAAATTTGTCTAGTCAGATGTAAAAAACATGCCGTGTATTATAGCCTTTACGCGCAATTTCGTCGACATGCAAGAGTCTACTTATGGTTAAGCTGATGGCCGCTTAGGTGGGTTTAAAAACAAACTTTCTTAAGACAAAAACAATGGGAATTAACACAGAATATATCCAACAATTTATGCTGTCTGATGGCTAACTTTAAGATGTATGGTTCTTGGTATACCAAGGCTTTACCTTGACGGTAAAACTTGCGTACGACAGACTTAGCCAACTCTCCTCTGGCACTTAAGTTGGAATCGTAAACAGTAATGTTTACAATGTTATACGGTTGCGAGTTATAAAACTCTATACCAAAGGATGCTGATACTAGTCAATAACTTGTTAAGCGATTTCTACGCAGAAGTCTGCAAATCTTTTATCCTGCCCGTACTAATAACGAAGTGCTGTGGGCTACTACAATCTTTTTAATGGACGAAATGTGGACCATTAAAAAGCGTTTGAGAAGGATATCAGGGCGATTGGATGCAGGTGCGCGCAGTAAGGCCGAAGGCCGAAATAAAAAGCTAGTGATGAGAATGCCTTTTAATGGCCCTAGGTTTCTTATAAAAATTACAAGAACTAATATATATGTACAAACCTCTATTCATCTTAAATGACTTAAATGAATTTTCTTTGAGGCAGCGAACTTTAACTAATTAGCAGCACTGCTGACACTGACCAGCAGAATGCAGCTGGCTATGAAAAAGTTAAAATTAAAGATGGCGTCCTAAACAAACTGTTTGATTTTTTTCAACCCCATAGTTGTGGGTATCGTGTTATAAAGGGTGATTTTTTAGCTATTATCTTGCACGTTTCGTGTTTTGTTTCACTGTCAAACATCCTTAGTTTGGTCTATAATTTAACCATGAATCGTCTTACAAACGAACAAGACTTGCAAATTATTGAATTTTATTATCAAAATGCGTGATCTGATAAGAAAGTTCATCGCACGCTTCTTATCGAAAAATTGTGTTCAGCGACGAAGCTCATTTTTGGCTCAATGGGTACGTTAATAAGCAGAATTGTCAATTTTGGAGTGAAGACCAGCCAGAAGCATTGCAAGAGCTACCAATGCATCCAGAAAAAGTCACAGTTTGGTGCGGTTTATGAGCTAATGGCATCATTGGACCGTACTTCTTCAAAGATGATGCGAATCGTAACGTAACTGTGAATGGTGAGCGCTACCGTGAGATGATATCCAACTTTTTTTTGCCCAAAATGCAAGAGCTTGACTTGCATGACATGTGGTTTCAACAAGACGGTGCAACATGCCACACAGCACGCTTAACAATGGACTTATTGAGAGACGAGTTCGGCGAGTATTTTATTTCACGTTCGGGACCGGTCAATTGGCCGCCTACATCATGTGATTTAACGCCTTTAGACTATTTTTTGTGGGGCTATGTAAATGCTCATGTCTATACACACATGCCCGCTTCAAACGATGTATTGGAAGACAACATTGAAGCATTTATTCATGAGATACCGGCCGAAATATTGGAAAGAGTATGCCAAAATTGGACTAAGCGGATGGACTATTTGAGGCGCAGTTACGGTCAGCATTGGCATGAAATAATCTTCAAACAAATAAAGATTTCATGCATTTTTCTGAATTTTATGGGTTTTTTTTAAGTTTCCTATAGCTCTTAAAAAATCACGCTTTAGCTCTTGTACTTGTTTAGTTCTATCATACATTTATCAAAATTAAAAAAAACAAGTAACAGTGCTATATTCGGCTGTGCCGAATCTTATATACCCTTCACAACGTGTAGTCATGCAATAACAATTGTTTGTGTCACCATTCATCTCATATAAAATACGTACATGTGTACATATATACTGGTTAGAATAAATGTGGCATCGAATCCCAGCTGAGTCAAAAAAAATTTATTTTATTTTATTTAATATATTATTTATATTTTATTTTTTTTTATATTTTTTAAAATTTTTTTTTAAATTTTTTTTAAATTTTTCTTTTATTTTTTTTTGTAATTTTTTTATTTATTTTTTTTTTATTTTTAATATATTTTTTTTGTAATTTTTTTTTTTTGGTATGCTTTTTACATGTATTTATGTATGTATGTTGTTGTTGTAATTGTGTAAAAAAACGAGGTGGTCGTGGTTTTTTGCTCATATCTCAGAAAGTTATGGGGCGATTGTGCTGAATTTCAATAGCGATTCATTCCTGGATATATCCAAGAGATTGATACCATATACAGATCTGAGGAGCATATAGTTGCTTCTAAAAGTTGATTTCAACCAACACACGGACAGACGGACAGATGGTCAGGGCTTAATCGACTCCTCCATTCACAAGCTTTCAGAAAATGTATACTTTATGGGGTCGGAAATGAAAATTGTAGAAATTACAAACGGAATGACAAACCTATATATACCCTTGTGCATCACAGGTGAAGGGTATAAAAAAAAATTAACTTAAGCTAGAAAATATTACAAATATTAAGCCTAGTCCCACTATCGGCACAAAAAATACACATTTAAAAAAACTGTATAAACTTTTTTTGAGCGGTCCCATTATCGTCGCATCATCTTTTTCGGCTCATATCGGTCAAAACACAATTGCGACCATAACTAATAAAAGACGGTCACACTATGTGTCCGGCAAAAATCGGAGCATATTTAGCAAATTGTTTGTTCGACGTTGTGTACAATATTGCTCACATTATCGTTACATATCGGATAATTTTGATTGTCTACAGTCAGCCAAATTTTGGCGCAGATCGTCGCATTTTCCCAAAAAAATGCGCGTTCACATTACTGGCACCTAAAATGCGACGAAAATTCGTACATTATTCCGATGGTGGAATCTTAGCTTTAGTTTGAATAAATAAAAATTTCAATGCAAACGGATTTTATGTGAACAATTTCCTATACATGTCTATAAATATAAAAGTTTGCAACTTAAACCGAATTCATCATATAAAATGGAATGACTGAGTGTAAATTTAAATTTCATTTGATACGCTTTTGTATTAATTTCTTTTAACCCACTTTTATTATAAAAAAAACCTAAAAACTTTATTATAAAGAAGTCATTACCACTCTTCAATAAATCAAAAAAATTTTTTTAACATTTTCGATTTTTTGTTTGTTTTTGTTTTTTTGCAAATTCATACTCATTAGTGTTGTGGTGAAAAAAAATGCACAATGACTAGAAAAAATTAACACTTTTTGATTTTGACAATGGGTTGCCTGCTTCTGGCAGTTCGACAAGACAAGACAAGACCTTAGACCTTAAAAATTTTTTCAATTATTTGTTTAACTATTAATTACTGAAATATGGATTTTTAAAAGAAAACAAAACTGATTGTTAAAGACGATATTTAAATATTAATTTTAAAATATTTGTCTATAATGCATTGAGTGCTCCAAAATATAAGCAAAAAACCAACTCAGCAAAAATGATAATAAAGTTGTTTGAAATGAAAACAGTTTGAAAAATTAACCCTTAAAATAACACTCGTTACAATCATATCGAATTTATTGCTTTAATAATTAAATAAATCATAACAATCCCATTTAATTCATTAGTATAATTATTTTCTGACAGTTTTATTTTCATTACGTTCATTACATTCTCTGACCATTTTAGGTCATTCCTATGCCCCTCCTACACATGCACACGCACACACAAACGATTCAATTTAATTCTATTTGTAGTTTCATAAGACAGTTATTTATGTGACAGTTGCAAATGGTAAAATCATAAATGTTGACATTTATAGTTACATTTGTTTGATTTCATTATTTGTTTACATGTTTGTAAGGCAGCGGCTGCATTGTGTCATTTGCTGCAGTTCAACAAAATCAAACAATTGTTTAATTAATTTTGATGACTTAAAAGTCAGTTTTGATGTTTGCATTTAATAAATTAAAATTTCTTTACAAACTTACAAAACATCAATAACTGCCTTTAAACATTTTGTATGTTGTTGTTTTTTCTAAATCTGAGGTTTTATGCGATTTTGTTTCATCAAATGTAAATAAAATTCTTGTTTAAGTATTGAAATGTCAAATTTACATATCAAATTTTATTATAAGCACTTTATGTATTTGCTTGTCAGTTTGTTATTAGCCATGTTAACAAAACATGTTAAACTTGAAACTAAAATTAATGACTCTGAACGCAACAATAACAAACAAGTAAAAAACAAACAAACAAAAAGTCATAAACGCACTATGATTTTTGTGAAATGTAAGTAATTGAAGATTAGAGGGAGAGAAAAAAAAACTATAAATAAATTCGAGTTAAATAATCATTAACAACAATAAAATATTGTTGCACAATGGAGTGAAACATAAAGTAAGTGGCAATAAATATGGAGGCTATTGAATGGTGTTTCTAAACTATCAGCAGACTATTAAATTCAAATTAAGCAGCGAAAATGCTTTTAATATTCATTGAAATGTTTTAATTTTAAAGGTAATTTTGTGGCATAAATGTTTATAATGATTTTTTGTTACGTAACTGCTGCAGTTGGTGCGCGTATTGCGCATTGTGGAAGTCTAATTTTCATACAATTTTTGCCGTAAATTTGGCGACATTTCAATGTTAGATTCCAAGTGCTAGATAAGTAGATTAAAATGTTGTTCTTATAACAATAACTTGATCTATGTACAGTAGAATTAATCTGTTTTCTAGAACATATTATGATTGAGGTCAATCATATCGAAGTTTTCATAAGAAGTTGTAGCCTAAAACAATTAAATTCCAACAAATACTTGATTACCATGATCAAGTTAATGTAAAAATGAAGTTACAAACTAAAATAAAAATTATTATAATATGTTTGCGGTAACTAAATATTATTTTAATTAATTATCATATTGTTATCACGGAGCAGATAAAATAATTAATATGTACTAAGTGTTTCGTTAAAGGCCTTTTTGTTCAAACAATTGTGCAGCGCAGTATTTGGCTGTGGCCACGACTTCCAATTGCAGCAAGATAATGTTGGTAAGCCTGTCTCTGTAATCCTTCTTAAATGGTGCTATTTTCAATTCGAGGTCCCCCCGGGGGAATGTATCCTTGACTATTCCCAGGTCTTGGTTGATTGTCAGTATGGTGTAAAGAGTTGAGGCCATACCTCTGGCTTCTTGAAGCCATAATTTGGAAGAATGAAATCTCTGGTTACAGTGAAATTCGAGGCTGACCAGAGACCTACCTGGTATCACGGGAATCAGTAAGCCTACAAAACTTGTTTTGGTCTGATTACACTGCTCAGCAGCAAAATCCTCCATTAAATAAAACTGTGTGGACTATATGGATTTTGATGCGCTAAGCTCAAATCCGTTGTCGGTTTTTTTCCATCAGATCGGGATTTTTTTATGGGCGTGGCAAATTTCCCCCCTAAATTAGTCAGGTACGGAGACTTATTTCATCCTAACTCGAGAACCAGGCATCCGATTTTGAATGATGTTGAAAGATAAGAGATAGAGAAAAATTCTATTCAACTAAAATAACTACAATTTTGTTACACATCTTCTGGTGATTTTTTGAAAATCGAATGACTGGTTCTAGACTTAGGATGAAATATGTCTCCGTACCTAACTAATTTAGGGGGAAAAATTTGCCGCGCCCAAAAAAAACCCTGATCTGATGGAAAAAACCAACAACGGATTTGAGTTTAGCGCATCAAAATCCATATAGTCTACATAGTTTTAATTAACGGGAAGACAAAAAATGATTTTTTGTCGAGCAGTATTATTGGTGAGGTCTCTTCAGAGAGCACGTGGTGGCTGTGGTTGCTCTCAAGCGGGAAAACTGATTCGGAAACAGTTAATGTCTGATGCCAGAAGTTTCTGGATGCTGTTGCCATCTCAGCAGAAATGGAGAATGATGGCTTAATGGCCAATGCTAACAGTGGGGTGACGATACTGTGGACTTCGGACAACCATATATGTATGTCTCGGGGTGCTATTGCCTTTCAGCAAAAGTAGTCATATGTTGCATTGTTCGGCAGTTTTCAGACCGCACTTCTGATTCTGTTGCAGATCAATTTATACCATGTGGCCAAAAACACTATTAGGGGATAGATATCCCCAGCTCTGGAGCAAGGAACTTTTAAAGGAACAAAGAATTATTGTAGGTAAAGTTTCTACCTTTGACTGAGTCGCAGAGCACAGTTGATTTCAGTGGTTCTGGTTAAGAGCCGCGAACCCAACCCAGTGGTATGACTATCGTCGAATTATGGCACTCGATGCCTGTGCTGACGTTAATTAAACCACACTTATGTTAGTTCGAGGTATTGAGGTGTTACAAATACATCTGGCTTCTTGGAGCCAATCATTGGCAAAGTTAATTCCGGTTAGAGCCAACCCAAGGATAACCAGGGACGTATCCAGTCTCATGGAGTAACCTGGCAAATTAAACGCCAGGATTTTAGTTTAAGTCCTACAAAACGCAACTGCCGCTGGATTTGCATAAACCAGGGTGTCAACATTTGTTTCGTAGAAGGCATGGAGGCAGTATATGGTATAACACGCGAAAACTTTTCATTTAATTTTTTCACATAACGAGACTTGAGCCCCAGGGTTGTCATGGAATACTATTGCTTGCGAAATTTGAAAAGAACTGGAAAAAATAATTTGGCATTGAAAAGTTCGGAATTTTATTTTTAGCTTTAAATGGAAATTATAAATTTGATTTGAGCATTAATCCAAAATAAGAATTTAAAGGACAGGAGTGCTTTAAGAATTCCGATAGCCATAACAACCCTGAAGCCTTGAATTTTATTCAAAGGGGTCTGTCAGAGTTTTGTTAACGTTCACGTAGAGTTCTGTTTAGTGACAAAGCACACCTAGAATTAAGGCTAATAACCAACCTATTACATCTACAAAAAGGCATTATTTGCTGTGATTATTGGTCTGGCGGAATCATATGTCCGTATAACCTTCAAAATTGGGCCAAGCAAAAGATAGCCATCACAGACGGATCACAGACTTTTTGTGATCTAAAATTATATCGGTAACATTTGGATTCAGGAGGATGGTACTACGGTACACAGCAATAGTTTTACTAAGGACCAATTATGGACTGTCAACTAGAACTACGCCACCTGCGTAATATGCGAGATATCGGCAGTTATAATGGGAAAGTGATTGCAATTGATTACTTCCAAATGGACCAGCTACAGCAAAGTCATTGCTAATGGAATTATATTTTTCAAGGTCACCCGTTATTAAAATAAAGTTTTTTTTTTTAATTTATACCAAAAAAACCCTGTCATAAAACTGTCCCACTTTATATCACCACAAAAACCATGTAGAAAAATAATAACGTTTTATGCTTAGGACTTTCCTGTGTGTTGTTATAAAATATGTGTATGTGTGTGTGTCAATTCAGGTTAATATCTAAAAATATAACAAATCGGCACCATGGTGTATTCATAAATAAATTTATTTATTAAAAACAATAAAGTAATAAATACACATATACGCACTTTAGCAAAAAATTTAAATAAATTTTTGTGTTAAAAAATTTAAATTCATTTCTTGTTTCATAAGGCAACAATAAAATCAAGGCATAATTTAAGATAATCTCTTAACACATACATACATACATACATAAGTTTGTATATTTATGTAATCAACAGATAATTAAAATGTATTAAAAATATTTCATTTAAATATGGCAAACGTTTTAAGCTCAAATGACCATGAGATATCATCCTCATGATTGCTTTCGAAGGACCATATTTATAGTCATTAATAATTAATATCAAGGTTCTCCGTTTCTTTTGTTAATCTTTCTGAATCGATGTTCGGCATGTTCCTTTGAATGTAAAGTATTTTGGTAAGGCAAGCTCAAAAAGAGAATTTATTTTCTGCCGTAGGTAGGGGTGGGTGCCTTTCTTTTAAGGAATCCTTATAAGGGATGTTTTTTTGGGAACTATAGAACTTTCGATAAGGTCAGCTGTTCAACTAGTTGTCATTCTTATAAATTGTGTCTCATTTTTTAATATGTTTTGCCAAATCTGTTTTGACTAACTGAAACTAAAACAATGTTTACGAATCGTGTAAATTTTTTTTCAAAATTCGCGCTCTATTAAACAGATTTTTAAAAACTTAGCGAAGTTTATGGTGCGCATAATAATCCATCTGTGCAGGTAATGCGCAATAATATGGCTCGGTTCATGCCCGTATTTACTCTTTTCGATAATATTCATTTAAATCGAACCTATAACGTGCGCACAGAAGAACCCATTGTAGAGGCGAGTGCCACCGATCATACGCCTGTCTCAGCAACTTCTATGACGCGAGATTCGTAATTTTCTTATTTCTCATGCCCTTGCAAACATAACATACTGCGTGTGAAACTATCACTTTGTTGAGCTAATCGCATAGTAATCAAATGATCTAAAAAAATTAACTATAAACTGTTCACCTTATTCGTATGATTTAACACCTAAAGACTTCTTTTTTGTGTGGATATACGTCAAGTCTCTGCAGATAAACCAGCAATGAGTGATCATTTAAAGGTCATTATGTGATGCATTATTGAAGCAATAATTATGCTTGAAATTATATTATATTGTACATGTAGCCTAAAACAGTTACATGGCTGTATTTAATTAAACTACGTGAGCATTTGGTAAATATTAACCCAAAAAAGTGTAACCTTCATTTTGGATAAATAATTATTTCATGTTAGTCGATTTTTCTTACACCAAAAATACTCAGAGCATATATATAACGAAGGATTGAAATTGAAATTTGTTTAAATTAAGGAAATTTTTAAACCAATCCAGCAAAATAGACATGCAAAAGAAATAGTGAATACATGAGTTCAACCCACGATGAAGTAATACAATTTAGGTAAAACATGCATGATTTTTGCATTAATATGTCTTTGGAGAGCATGTGTTTATATAAACATATTAACAGAATTCACTTCATTTAATTAAGGGCATAGAACGCATTTACAATAGATAAAAAGAAATCTATGTTTTATGAGTTAATAATGTTTGTTTACATGAATTGTTTAAGATGTTTTGCATGCATTTGCATGTACTTTGAAGCACATCAATAAAGGCTAGCTATTTTGTATTTGGAGAAGGCATTCTCCTCCTCCTTTTGCACTTATGAATTAGAAGTCATGAAAAGTTGTATTCACATTAAACTAGTGGAAATTTTTTTTGCTGAAAATTAATTTTTTTTTCTGGAACACAAATTGTGAAAATTTCAATTGTAACGTTTATTTCATTACATATTTGCTTACTATTAATAGACATTTAGCTTCTTGCGTAAACATTCGCACAGTTTAGAACATATTTTAAACAAATAATAAATTTTTAATTATGTTTAAAAATCAAAAGTATTGTTTAACAAAACATTCAACAAAATGTTGCAGTATTTTTATTAACAAACAACAACAGTCATCTATTCATCCTACAACTATTAATTACGATACAATACTTTTATCTCTTTATTTTTCTTCATCGTAAAATGTTAAAACATTAAGTTTTATCACCTCTAAAATAAGCGCCGCAATAAGATAAATTTATTCAACAAATTTTGCAGAAATGTTAGCTGAATTATGGCAACAGCTTTAACGATCTTTTTTATATGGTATTTTGAAATAAAAATTGTGGGTTGTAAATTCAAACTAAAATGTCGTTTAAAATAAAATAAAAATATTTGAATTCAGTGATTAAAAAGAATTTAAAACTAAAAATATAAGTCAGGAATTTAATGAAAGGATAGAGCGAGGGAGAGAGAGAGCGATAAAAATAGAGAGAGAGAGAGTAGTACCTAACATATTTAGGAGTTTCACACTGCGTTGTATTGTGGTGATGTAAGGAATATACTTGCGTTCGCATTCGCCAAATTTATGCGAAGATTTGTAGGAAAAAACAACATAATGTAAACAAGTAAGAGTGCAATATTCGGCTGTGCTGAATCTTATATAGCCTTCACAACGTGTAGTCATGCAATAACAATAGTTTGTATCACTATTCATCTCATATGAAATACGTACAATGTATCACTATCTTTAAAGAGTATATAGCCTTGGCCATCCATCTTGCGTAGTGCAGTGCACCGGGTTTTCTGAATTTTATTCCTGAAGGAGGATTGCCACCACTAACTCCAAAAATTCTTTATAATCATTTCTCGGGAATGAATCGTTCATTTTCCCTAAAGCAAAATCTAAAAGTTCACTAACATTATCGCCTATAATTTCCATAATTCGTGGATAAGCTATTCCTGGCACAAAACTATCTGTATTTATTTCTGGCCAATGTTTTTTGAATTTTTTAAAAATCGTTATGTCCGGTCCAGACGACACTCCAACATTGGCCTCCGTAAAAACTGCTGCCAAAACAATTTCGAAAATATGGTGTCTGCAGCCTAGAAATAGAATTTCTCTTCCAATTGATCTCTCCAAAAGCACACATGCACCTTTCAATCTACCAGTGTTGGAAGATGTTGTATCAAAAACAAACGCTTCCGTTCGTTCCAAAATATGTTTGTCTTCTAATGCATCATAAACTGCAGAAGAAATTTCCGCTCCAGTCCCAGAGGGAATATCAGGCATATCTATAATTTGCTCTAGGCCTGGAGCCGTAGCAATTATAGCCAAACGGTCTTCTGATTTTCCTGTTATTGTCGATAACAGTTTAGTGTCCCATTGGATGGTCAAAGGTTGATCACTTGCAGTAAACTTTTCTATAATTTTTTCACTTTGCGTTAATCTTAATTGCGCTCTTTCCCGACTTATGGAGGTTCGATTTAAAATATAATCGGATGTATTAAGTCCGACGGCGTCAATAACTGCAACCAATAAGTGTACAGCATCTCTCTGACTTATTTTTAACTTGTCGAAAACTGCAGCTAGTCTTGACGTTAAGACACTTTGCTTTTTCGTACAAGAAGTACTGCGAAAACATTTTGCCTCAATCGAACATTCAGAATATTCTTCCTCTGATGTTGCAGCATCTTCAGACGCGGAAAATTCAATCATATTGCAGGCTGAAATAAATTTTGTCACAGTTCAGTACTTCCAACAAAAATTTAAAACAACGTTATTTAACATTTAATTAAATTTTTACTTGATGAAGTTGATGGTAATTCGTCACTTAATTTTTTACGCAACTCTTCTTGTTTTTTGCGATTTCTTTATCTTTCCTCTTTTTTTTTAGATTACAGTCGACTCCCAACTTACAACCTTCGCGACCCTTCATTCTTTGTTTAATTAAAAATTGCTTGTCTTCTTCTAAATCTATTAGTTCCAGTGCATCGGTACGAGCAATATCGAAGAGATCGCCTAAATGATCGCTCCACAGTTTTCTTCTGTTTTTATGAATGTCGGACACTCTAGATATATTTTTTTTAAATCTTTCCATTCCTCATACAGACGCAACATTTTTTTTGTACACCAGTGCAAATCGTGAACAGGAATACGGGCCTTTTCCCAAAAAATTATACACTCTCTTACCACAAGATCAGCACTATCTTTTGCAGTTAATTTCGTTGTCCTCATATTATGAAAAAAAAACTTTGAGGCAGTCCCCCTTCGAGGGAAGTTAAGAACCAACTATTTGGTGTTTTGAATAGCCTATTAAAAATATTTCTTCCCTTAACGAGGGCATTGTTATATATTTTTACAAAATTCACAAAAAATCTCTAACCAAAAGCACTTTACACAAGTAATTCACACGACTGAATGCAATTTATATAATTTTTGGGGAAATACATAATTCAGTCGTATTTTAAAAATCTAGTAGGCCTTGAAATTTATCATTAGAATCCGTTAAAAATAATGGTTGTTGTCTAGGAAATTAGCAATTTTAAAATTTTTGCCATGTAGATGGTGTGATTTAATACAAACAAACAAATGTGTTTTTGTAGTTAACGTTTTTGAATAAAGCATCTATTAATTTCCTGACATAAAGGAAAGGTTAATTACCAAAAAAGTTCTTTTTACTATTTTTGTCACGAAAATATATAAATCCACATTTTTTCATTAAATATTGAAAAAAAATAAACGAGTTCAAAAAATTTATTTCGTATATATTGTAAAATATGAAAATACCTGACTTTTGACCTAGATGCGCGTCCAGAAAACGTTGTCCGATTTTGCTCAAATTTTCGTCACAAAACTTTTGGACCTATTGGCACAATATTCCGTTGAAAAAGCTTTAAAATTCGCGAAAAAAATTTTGGCTGTCACCCTAACGTACATGCATATAAAAAACATACATACTTATATAAAAACATCCCATTGTAAAAATAGAAATAGAGTTTACTTGCGTATGTTTCAAAAAAATATAAAAAAATATAAAAAAAATATAAAAAAAATATAAAAAAAATATAAAAAAATTAAAAAAAAAATTAAAAAAAAAAATTTTTTTTTTTGGATTAGCTGGGATTTGATTTGCCACGTTTACTCTAACCAGTATATCACGTTTTTATGTATGTATGTTGTTGTTGTGAAAAAAAACGAGGTGGTCGTGGTTTTTTGCTCTTATCTCATGTTTATATACCGATGTCTCTCATTTACAATACAGGATATTTTAATACCTCACCCGGGTCCAGGCAATGTCGGGGGGCTTCAAAAAGTTGATTTCAACACACACACGGACAGACTGACATACTGACAGAGCTTAATCGACTCCCCAATTCATAAGCTTTCAGAAAATATATACTTTATGGGGTCGGAAATGAAAATTGTAGAAATTACAAACGGAATGACAAACCTATATATACCCTTTTTCACTGTGTGAAGGGTATAATAACATAAATTTTTGCGTTTCACTTAAAATTTATTGTTTTATGTCATTTGCACCGATTGTAAGATATAAACAAAAAAAAAAAGAAAAAAATCATCAATTCATAGTTTAATGAAAAACAAATAAAAGTGCCGTGCCTAATCTGATAATACCCTTCACCATAATGTACACAGGTATAGTGATCACAATGCAGTGTAAGATTTCATATTTATTTTTATACGCCATTTTGCTTTTACTTAGCTTTAATTTAGCTGTCTTAATCCTACGATATATATGAAACAAAATTCGTATTCGCGAATATCAGCCGAAAATAATCGCATTCGCATTCTCATTAGCGAATAGTTTAAAATTTAAATTCGTTACATCACAATTGTATATTTATTAAAATGGATTAAAATCTAATACGAATAAGATGGTTCCTTAATGAGTTGTTTTAAATGGAAATTATGCAATATTGGGCCTGTTCGTAAATGCATAACTGCACTGCATATTATGCGCATTACATTTAAAAATGCAAACAATTGCAACACTGCAATTGTCAACTGTTCAAAAATGCAACACTACTGCATATTAGGCGCAAATAAACAAAAAATTTTAATCATAAAAATGGCTGATGCAACGAATTTATTTATTTATTTATTTATTTTTGATGATTTAACCTTTTAAACACTTTTAGCCTCGAAGGTGAAATATTTGTCAGATGTTGTATCATCAAATTCACAAATTAAATTTATAATTATTTTTTCCATTTTTGCGCAGTGTTCGCTCGTTCGTAAATGCAAACAATAAAATAAGCAAAAAGAAGCATCAGCAGCATATGATTTGCAGTGGTGGCGCAAAGTAATCATATTGTGCAGCGCAGTGATGCATTTACGAACAGGCTGATTGATACATGTCTAATTTTATAAATCTTAGGGCCATTATTAGAATTTGCCGTTCTTTAAAGGCAGGATTTTGTCGGCTTTGTATTATAAAGATTTCATGTGTTATTTTTTTTATCCACTGCATATTATTATTAATAATAATTATAACAATAAAAAGTTAAAGTTGTAATAATACAAAGCTATTTATCGGGCACAAAAAATCCTACCTTTAACTAACGGCAAGTTGTAATAATGGCCCTTAATGCCTTTTATTTTTTTAACATTCTTTTATATAAATATTTTTTTTTCATCTCTTTCTAGGTAAGCTTAATTGATAATTATGGAAGCTAATTTTTTTTATTGCTGCAGTAAGTATTTAAATTCTATTTACTTTTCTTATTAAATGTGTAATTTGATGACTTTTATCACGAGTGCCTAACGTTTACTTTTGTGGACTTTAGCCAAAACAAGTTATGTGGATTTTATTGTATTTTTTTATTTTTATTTTTTTACTCGTAGCAATTCACAGATTAATTTTAACCAAATACCATTTGCACTAAATAATAAAAAAATATCATTCTTTGAAATGATACATTTTTGCTTTAGGGAATAGAAACATTGCAGAAAATAATTCATTTTGAATCGAGCAATCGATTAAAGAGAACACTATTCTGTAGTTAAAATGAAGAATTAAATGGAGCTTAAAATGGAGAATACTCTATCTACGTTGATAAGGTTGTTGGTGAAGAATTGGATGACGTTGTGTGTAATTGCTAAAATCTTCTATTAAAGGTTATTTAATATTTTAATATTTTTCTCGAATGGACAAAAAACGTCTTTAACTTTTATAATTAAGAAGTTTCGGGATTTTGCTTATATCGATTTAAGATATTTTGTAAAATGTTGTTAGATACATATATGCTTGTCATATTATTTGCTATTTCTTCATATTCATTAGAGAAAAAAACAAGTAAGAGTGCTATATTCGGCCATGCCGAATCTTATATACCCTTCACAACGTGTAGTCATGCAATAACAGTTGCTTGTATCACCATTCATCCCATATGAAATACGTACACGTATGTATGTTAAAAAAACGAAAAAAAAAAAAATTTAAAAAAAAAATTTAAAAAAAAAATTTAAAAAAAAATTAAAAAAAAAATTAAAAAAAAAAATTATTATATATATAATATACATATATAAAACAAAAAAAAAAAAATAAAAAAAAAAATAAAAAAAAAATTAAAAAAAAAATATAATAATAAAAATATAAATAATATATTAAATAAAAAATAAAAAAAAAAAAAAAAATATTAAAAAAAAATTTTTAGAAAAATTAAAAAAAATTTTTTTTTGGCTCAGTTGGGATTCGATGCCACGTTTTCTCTAACCAGTATGCACGTTTGTATGTATGTATGTTGTTGTTGTAATGTTGTTTTTGTGAAAAAAAATCGAGGTGGTCGTGGGTTTTTGCTCATATCTCAGTTGTTTATGTACCGATGTTTCTGATTTTCAATAGCGATCTACTCCCGAATATTTCTGATATTTTAATACCTTACCCGGGTCCAACCTATGTCGGGGGGCTTCAAAAAGTTGATTTCAACATACACACGGACAGACGGACAGACTGACAGGGCTTAATCGACTCCCCTATTCATAAGCTTTCGGAAAATATATACTTTATGGGGTCGGAAATCAAAATTGTAGAAATTTCACACGGAATGACAAACCTATATATACCCTTTTTCACTGTGTGAAGGGTATAATAAAGAATAAAGAATTTTATTCTGAACTTGTGAACCACGTGTTATAGGTGCTATTGGTTATTGCTTAAAAATCCATATTAGAATCAGTGTATGGCTGCAACATCTCTAAATTATTTAGATGCACATTACTTAATGCAGCGATATGAATTGGGACAGAAGAAATGCTATGTAAATCGAAGCGATGCAAGCCGGGGAGCGACACAAAATCACATTTCTGTGAAAAATGCTTTTTTTTAAGCAACATGTGATGTGAATGATGTTCAATATCAATCCACTTTTGTCAATATCCTCCATAAATTTGAGTCTCAATGTACGTAATTATATGGTATGCCACCGAGTGGACCACACACCCAGTCGGTATTGATATGTGTAACGGAGATTTATATCGGAATCCCTGTTTAAAGGCTTTCAAGACCGTTCAAGGAGTGAAGCACTTAGGGTGACGAAATAGTAATGACGGGGGTTCCGAAAAGTGTATATATAATTTCTTTATATTAACTATGGAGACTTATTCGAATTTCTGCCCCTTCAAATAATGGGTGCAGTGAAGATGTCACGCGATAGTGCTTTCCCTTAAATTTTTTCCCATTTTCAAATCATTTGTCAGTTTCCAAGTTGATGTTGCTTGAATGTGGAATAGAAAAGAAAAATATATAACAATAATGGACGGCGATTCTCGTTCTTGCATAGCACACCAATGCTCTGTTTTCGTTGCTCAGTATGCAAGAGGTCTTCTAATATGGAATTCTAAAATTAGACAGCTGATAGTGACCATATTAGCAACCTCTGTCGATTAGGCTGTAACTAATTCAAATTTGTTTTGCTTAACCACCTTTGGACTGATATACCAACACGTGCAAATGATAAAATTTATATCAAAGTGTGTGTTAAGTTTGAGCAACGTTTCAGCAAAATTCATCTTTAGCAAAGTGAACCATTTTGGAACGAATAAGTTTGTCGAATTTTAGATAGTTAGATGCTTACTTTAATGTTTTGAAGTTAGTTAGATGATATGATACTTACAATTTTGTAGTTTAAACAGGACGGCGCTACGTGCAACTCAGCTCATTTCACAGTGGACATTTAAGGGCTTGGACATCTCTCGTGAAGACGATGTAATCTGGTCACCGAGATCTAGCGTTTTAATTTCTTTAGAACTTTTATTAGAAAGTTTTCTAATTTCGTTGGTCCCTACAGTAGGTTAGGTATAAAAGAAGGGCATCAAAAATCAAAAACCTATGACAGGTATAAAGGAATTAAAATTTTACTGCTGGAACCATAATCTCAAATTCATGTAATATTTCGACCAAGAACCCAGTCTCTTAAATGTAACTTCTTGGGGATTTTCAATTAAAATTTCTTTGGTATTCCAAGTTCAACTAGGGTCCACGTTAAAATTCTCGTGTCTATTAAGTGAAAAAGCATGACAGTGACAAAGCAGTATGCCAAAGTCTCTTTTTTTCACATTCTCTATATGTCGTTTCATTCGAGAGTTCCATGCGAAATAAATGAGTTCTCAGCTCCATGTGACCTACACTAAATACACTAGTAACACTAGTGATACTACACTAGCTTATCTTGTTAGTATTGGCCTATATATTTTCAGAATCCCTTTTGATGTCTCAATATTTGGGTGACTCCAAAGTATGCTCGTCACCTAATCGACTTCAGAATTTTGACACTTCATATTGTTTTCTTTCATCGTCAAAACTTTAAGTTTTGTTTTAATACTCTGAAAGGGTTTACATTTTCTTCAAGAATAATTTGTTGGCTTCTTCATGTCCAAATATGACGTGATGGCCCCGCATTTACATATATTATATCTAGACGTTCACAATTTGCATGCGAGTTTATCTAAATCTGCCATTGCAGGACATTCTGAAATTCAACCCTTTCGCTTATAACTTCTTCATGGCTGTTTTAAGATATGAATTGGGTCTTCTTTATCAATCTCCTTCATTCACTTAATGCCTTTTATAATTGCTGGAAGACAGCATTGTGATCTGGTAGATAGAAATTTCGGTTTAATATCATAGTTCGATTAACAACCTTCGATCTCTCTGTATATGGCTCGCTGACTTGTTTATTTCTTACCTATAGGAATAAGCTACAGTTGCCGTAAAGCCAACATATTCAATGCAATTTGTAAAATTGAGTTTGATTAATGCGTCAGAGTTGCAGAATCACAGGGTATTTCAGAAAAGCGTACCCAGCGAAGCCTCAACAGTTATTTGCATAATGTTCAGACATATTGACATCAGTAGGTCTTTCAAGCGAACACAAAATTTTGATGATATCTCACACATGTTTCTGCATGATTTAACATCAATGTCGGAAAGAGTATGATGAGTTATTATAAATGAAATAAAAATAATTATTGAAGTTGTAAAGTTCTTTGAAATCTGTTATTCCTGAAGAAGGTGGTAAAAGGCTCTCAGTATATTATTTTCTAAGAAAAAATGTTTGCATTTAAATTCAGCTACAGTGAATGTTAATTGATTACACCGTGTAATAGCATTTTGTAGACATGAAAATTTCAATATGTTCAATAATCTTTAGACTAAATATAGTACAACTGAGTAGTTAGTTTTTTATATGCTGCTTCTCTGACCTTAAAAAAATTTATCCTTGTATGCCCATGTATGCATTATGATTTCGTTTAAATCACCGCCGTGACTTTTCGCGGTATCACTAATACCATAAATTTAATTCTACATGACTCTGCCTCATACAACGGGCTAAGTTTGAACGTTTGTCGGGATGGTGTTGCCTTTAAGAAAGTCGGTCATGTGCAACTTATTGGCAAACAGCTGGGGCTTTTTGAAACCCGACTAGAAAAATTAGGGTTAAATTAAGTAATCTTGGTGGCCAGCTTACGTCTGCAATTCACGATTGCACTCGAACTCAGACTTTAATAATAAACTTTAACTATTTCTACGTGCTGATCAATTATATTACTTGCCATGGTGATTTGATTTTAATGACTGAATAATAAACAACTGTTAAAAAAAACGTCTCTGAAATAGCTTGACCGCCTTAAACTGTCAACATCTACCCGCCCTTATTAAAAACCGCTTTAAATTAAAGTCATTAAAACGTAAATAATTTTTATTTCCTCTTATTCTTTTGCCGTTACACTCTACCAATTGACCTTGTTAACTAAAGTTTGTTAATAAACATACATGTATTCTCATATATATTTTAATAACAATAACTAATTGAAAAACTTAAGTTGCCGCAATCACTGAACAACAGCAACAACAATAACACAAACAGGTAAGCGACAGTAATTTATTACTTTATTTAATGTAGAAAGTTATACTTGCTTTCGCTATCGCTGTTCGCTGTCGTGTGCTCCCTTTTTCCAAGGCACTTTAACTTAATAAGCTCTAGTTCAAGCATTTACTTGTAAGTTTTTGGTTTAAATGTATTTAAAAAAAAATAACAAAAAAGAAAAACTACTTTAATTAATCAAGGCATTTGTTAAATATTTTTTCTCTTAATAAATTTTAAACAAACTGCACTTGAATGAAAAAGTGTTTTCAAGTTTCCTGTGGTGTTTTGTATAAAACGTCTTTCGAATTGGTATCTATGGCTACACTGTTAATTAGCAAAACTTGTGTAGAATTCTTAATAAGCCTGGATTGTTGTTGTTGTTGTTTTCAGGTTTTCTTTACCCGTAATTGGCATAGTGTAGAGCAGTAATTAGGTTTTGCAAAGTAAAAGTAAAAACTGATTTCTTGTAGGAAATTAGTTTAATATAAAAATAATTGAAGACTGTTCTTAGTCTAGTTTAGTTCTTTGACTAGTCTAATGGTCTAATTTAGCGTAAAGTTTTCGACTGGAGCTAAACTGTCGTATGGTTGTCAGAACTGGAAACATTTTGATTATTGAAACCTTCAACTGTGGTGCCAAGGCATATCCATAAGGTATATCAGCGGCGAATTGATACAACAAAGCAAGTTTTCAGGGGATGTTTTATGTCAAGGCCAATTCGTATATCAGGGATGGAAAAGTTGTTTTTACATATTATGTATAATAAAATTTCATTAAAAAAGGATATAAATTTTTTTAACACATTATTAATGAAGCAAAAGCAACATTTATACATAAATTTAGCACATTTATTATCAAAAGTGTACAATCAAGTTGATTGTTTAACACCGAAACCAAAATCACATTTCCTATCCCTGCAATACAAAATGAAATCAAGGCGAATTCAAAAAATTTTGAAAAAAAGTTTCTCCATCAGCTGGGCTGATAATTTCACCTGTATGAATTTGTCTTGTGTGGTGCTTTGTAACTCCGTTTGTAATTTGTACAATATTCATTTCCGACCACATAAAGTTTATATTTTCTGAAAGATTATGAGTCGATTGAGCAATTTCCTTCTGACCGTGTGTTGATTGAAATCTGCTTTTCAAAGTCCCCACATTTTTCATAGTTCCGTCACAATTGCCCCATAACATTTCCAGCCCTATGAGAAAAACCAAAAACCATTTACCTAAATTGACAGTTTAAATAGCGTGATTTTTAGTCTAGTGGAATCACCGGTCCGTACTTCTTTCGAAATGAAGCTGATAACACTGTTACTGTCACTGGAATGCGGTATAAATCGATGATAATCAACTTTTTATGACCGAAATTGAAAGTAGTTGATCTTGAAAGTATTTGATTCCAACAAGGTGGGGCTGCGTGCCACACAACAAATGCAACAATTAAATTATTGCGAGAAAAGTTTGGAAATTCGATTATATCCAGAATTTGTGACATTAAATGGCCTCCAAGAATTTGTGATTTAACACCATTAGACTATTTCTTGTGGGGTTATTTGTAGTCGTTGGTCTTTCGAAATAAACCAGACTCTCTTCAAGCTTTACAAGTCAATATTAAATGTGCCATTCATCACATACGACTTGATTGAGTGGGAAAAGTGCTCGAAAATTGGGTTCATTGAACTCGTTCCTGCCGAAGAAGTCGTGGAGGCTATTTGAATGACGTTTTATTTAGAACTTAATTGTATCGATTGTACTTCACATTGAATAAAAAGCTTTTGAATTTCCTTAACAATAAGTGTGTGTGTGTTTTTTTTAAGAAATCATGTCACTCTTATTGAGAGAGATCGAACAAGTTTTAAGTTTATTTACTTAATTGATATTATATTGCAGATCACTGAAATAACTCTCATAGTTCTTACCACTACTTATGAATTCGTGGACCTTTTTTGTTAACCCTTCCAATAGAGATTTGATAGTTGTTTCAGTCACTTCTTTGACCTTCTTTTCTTTTCACAAGAGCTCAACCCTGGCTAATTTTGAGAATTGACCTCTCTTTATAAAAAAAAAAACTCTAGAGCTTTCTTATCACAGTGGCATGATCCCAAATTGAGTCAAAAATATGTGGACACATTGTGCTCGCTTATGAGGGGAAGTAACTTTTTTTTGCAAACATTCTGTTATATATATTTCGGTATTTATAGGGCCCACTGTAACAAATAATTTGCTTCTTTTGCCGCCACCTCATTATGCTTGCTAAACGAATAATGTTTTACAAAATATTGTTTTTTTTGAGGTCATAAATTAATTTTAAACGTTTGCTCGAGCATTAGCAACATAAACATTTTTATGCGAAGGCTGCAAAAAACCCGTCAGTACAAACGCTTCGTCGTCCATCATACAACACTAATATTTTTGTATGAAACATGACTTTAATTTTCGTGCTCTATCGTTTACCTTTAATTTTTCTTGCATCAATCCTGTTTGGAACTTTTTGGTCTTAGTGTGTTCTTAAGCCTGCATTGGCTTTAACTTTTCACACCAAAACGTCAGAGCACTGAGCTAGCCGGGTTGAGTTTCTAACAGACGTGTTTGTGGATTGTGTAAATTATTTTCTAACATCTTGGTTAAGTTTGGGAATGTTATGGCGTGCAATATTCCAATCAGTTATCAGGTTAATTTTGGGGTCCAGGGTTCTGTCCCCATAGAAGATTCTTCATCCACAACAAAAAGTCGGTGGAATCATTCGGTCTTATTTCTTTAACATCAAGGCTGGAGAGAATATTATCGTCATTGTCGAAACAAGTTCCCATGTTTCTGTAATAGAACGGCACCACATGCTATACAGTACGCCGAACACTGTAACGGATTTTTCAGTAAGCGCTTTAAATTTCAATAAAAAAAAACTCTACTTAAGAGGTGATTGCATAGTTAAGTTCATTTCAAGGTGTATATTATTCAGTTTTTTCTACTTTCAAATTTAAATAAAACAAAGTGTGTGTTAGATATTGTCGTTGTTTTTTGTTCGTTCGGAAGGTCTATTGCTGCAATTATGTGATTATGAAAACAACATCATGCAGTTGGCCGCCGAGGCTGCTTGGGTGTATTTTCCTGAAATGCCCAATGTTGTGTAACTCTGAATTATGAATCAGGCTCGGTTAATTTAACCGATTGCATGGCTTATGTTGGCCTTGTATGTAATTTTTTGTAGACTGGGAAATTAGGAAAGACCTAAAAGAAATAGTCTAACGAGGTCAAATCACACAAACTCGGTGGTCAGTCAACATCACTACGTAAGATAATCATGACCTCAAAGGACTCACGCTCTGTGTCTAATGTGGCATGATTTTTGGATAAAATAGAACACCCATTAAGATAAAAAGAAATAGAATACATGTCAGTCAATCTGGCATACATATGTTACAGAGATCTGCAACGAATACTTATGAAGTAAGTGAACTTGAATCATTTCGTTGATTTATACGCATTCATACTTATTGAAAAGTCTTCACTACTTATACTCACTTTTAAATTTAAGGTAAGTAGTACTCATATTCAGCAACACGTATGACTCAGTTGATAACTATTGTCGTTCGCACATGTTAAAAAGACGATCAAAAGCAAGTATGACTCGCATACTCATTATAAAGTTTTGTGTTTTAACTTGCCAATTTTCTTGCGGTCATCTTCATACAAATTAGAGCTGTTAATGTGTTTTTTGTTGTTGAATCAATTTGAATCACTATATGAAGATAAGTAGTTTCTTAAAGATATGACTCAACGTGAGTAGTCTTGCGAATCATATAAGTATGGGACGGTATAAGTATAAGTTCGACATAGTACTCATGTTCATTGTGAGTTGTAGTTATAAATCAACGTTTTTGAGGGTATGCGTACGTCAGCTCAGCTAAATTTCAATGATTTATACGCACTTATACTCAAATTTTATGACTCACTATGAATATTGAAAAAAAACGACTCAAAGCCAATTACTGATATGTAACCTAATTTATGTGGACGCCAGTAGTGTCAAATTTTAAAAGTCTGAGCAAAGTCGCAGAGGATTTACAGCATGTTATAATCCAACGATAGAATCGATGAAAGACCCCATAATAAACACCCAATTTAACCTCTAAACGACTTTAATTAAACTTCATTAGGTCATTATAACGTTTAAGAATTTGCCTGCAATTAAAATCTACTTAATATTTTCTTTTATTTTTTATTTTTTTTTGCTAATAACGGTTCACATGGTTCGATTCTTCCATGTGACTTTTTTTATGGTTTTTACTTTCGATAACGGCTTTGTGAGAAAAGTGTCCATGTTTTTCTTACAACAATGGGGAAATTTTCCAATGTTGTTTTTATTATTTTCTTAAATTTAACTCACTGAATTCATTGTACATTTCACTTTCACATAATTACGTATTGATTTATAAACAGAAAAATCAAAGAAATAGCAAAAAACGAACTGCAAACTGCATAAGTAGGTTTGTAAAACTATTTCTATTAAAACAGCTTCAGTTTCTTTTGCACATTTTTTCTATATTCATATACAGTCCATCATCCTCCTCTCCGCCACTAACACACAGATCTTTGAATATCTGGTCTTGCAACTCGTTTAATAAAGTTCACTTGTATGGGTATGTGTGTGTTGCTGTGTTTTTCGTCAGCCTTAGCACCACCTAGTGCCAGTTGTGGCTGTAGTCATTCCTTTATTTTGCTAAAAGTCTGGTTTTGAAATATTTTCACGTGGGGTTTCTTTTGTATGCAAGTAAGTTGGTGCGGTTTGCTGGTGCTGCTGCTGCTGCTGTTGTTGCTACAACTGCTTTTGGCCAAGTTACCACAGCATATAACATTTGCAACAATGAGTTGGAAATTACAATGATAAATCGTAAAATAAATGCTTTGTTATTGTCGTTGTATGCACTTTTTCGTTTTGTAGTTCATTGGAACTAAGCAGCATTGTGTTCGCCAGCATTTAGAGAGTAAGAGAGTGAGAGAGAGAGAGAGAGAGAGAGAGAGATGGAAAGAAAACCGGCTTCCGCTGCCCACATTTGTGTGCGCAGAAAAAAATAAAATAAAAACAAAACTCCTGATATTAGTAACACATACTTGCAGTGTTATTAGTTACTCTGGCTTTGTTTTATATTTTATTGGATTTTATGAATTTAAGTGCAAAAAAACACAGAGCAAAGTTACAAATGGCAAGAAAGTTAAACCACAAACCAAGGAACCTTGCAATAAAGAATAAATACACCCCAATGAAAAAGGGACCTACCACCAGAAGATATTATTTTTGAATTTTTCAAAAACGAAATGGCATGAAATTATTGCACAACATTTATAAGATTCTCAAATCAATCCCTCAGAAAGATCTCTAATTTTTGTTCGCGTTGATGTTGCAAATTTTAATCTGAACTTAGTGCTGCGACCACTGGTTGTAGCCTGCTCCTGTAAGACCTCCACTGTTTTGTTACCAAAATAAAAATTCAGTGAAAATAGCAACATAAGAAAAGAAAAGCTGGCTGCAACAGCTGCATGATAGAAGTCAGTATTTTTTGTTACATTGCTCTATCTCTACTTGCAACAGCTACAGTCGTATGGTTTTTATATGCATGCTGTTCTTTAAAATGTATTTCTGTGCTTTTGGAAAATATATAGGGGAAGAAATAAAATTGTTAAAATAATCTTGAAAAAGGTTTCTCAGGTGTTAAATATAAATTAAAGTAAATAAATAATTCCTTTTTTTTTTTTTGCTAAAAAAGGAAGAAAATAAACTTATTTGAAGTTTTTAAACAGCGTTGTTTAGTCTCAAAACGGGGGTGCAGGAAAGCTGAAAGAGCATCACTTCCCACACTTATATTGGGAGACTCCAGGAGTCCTTGTCCGTACCTTTAAGAAAATAAAAAAGAATTAGAAGTAAGAGTTACCAATAATGTATTGTAAAATATAGAGAAATAAATCTTTAAAATACAATCCTATCAAGCCATTATTCTCAGCCAAATCACATAATAAATACGCAGATATTCGCTAGCTTATACTCCGAGATATCGCTTAGTTTATCGTTAAAACGTTTACCTAACATCCAAACTCTATGATTTTGCAGTCTCGGGTAGTAACGTTAAACGTGCCCTACGGTTTCCAAATTTTCTTTATCCTCACACGTCGAACATTAGTCTGTTGTGTAGCGATCCTAGCTCTTATCAGGCAATGAATCATAATAATCCTTATAGTATCAGACCGCTTTGTTCCACCATGCATTATCAGTTCTAAGTGACATCCAAGCCCTTAGTCGTTCATAGTAAAGGGCTTACCAATAAAAGGTTTCATTTTTAAGCGAAATCATTGGATGTTTCTTTTGAATTAAAAAGAAAGGTATGTTACTAATATTGAAAAATAACATCAGCCAAATGACCGCCAAGGCTACGGTTCAGGACCATTTTTTTTCATGAAATTTTTCATCAGCACCAATGCAAAAAATCTAAAGGTGTTGAGTGACATGATATCGGTAGCCAACTATTATCGCCACCTCGGGAAAACACATGGTCATTATTATTCTGTGTAGAATGTAGCGCCATCTGGTTAAAAACTAACGACTCCTACTACGTCAACAGTTGCTCCAGAGTCATTTTCAAAAAGTAAATATCTAAAAACCTAGCCCGATCAAAACCTACATTAAACAGTCACAGGTAGAGGAAGGAGAGACTTTTCAAAAATTTACTTCGGTTGTTTGAGCCCCGAATGGGGCAGTTCAGTTTGGTGCATTTGAAGTCCACAATCAGCAACATGACATGACGTTGTTGATGGTCGATAGGCTTGAGTTTTTTGTTGTTATTGATCTTTAAGATCCAGAAGGCCAATGTCTTTATAAAAACTACTGTCGATTTGAAATGGCTAATCCTGGTTTTCACAATTGCTGGCCGTTAAGTAGCTTTACTGCGACCTAAGTATTGTTTTGCTAATTTTCATAAGCTGTGGCTTTAATAAGAAGGTTGAACCCAAGGTCATATTATCTTGGAGGAATGTTATATTGGCTTATTGAAACAAAAAGGTTCTAACTATACAATTTGGAACTTATTCTTGTGTATAAACTTTATCCCTTGTCCGGAGTATAGCGGTCATAGAAGAATCATGGGCCTCGTACATGAAATGGATAGCCTTAGCTTAGATATCGATGGACTTATTACAATGAGGGCATGGATAGCGACTTCAGTATTTTTACTGATGAGACATAGAAGAAACTTGGACTTCGAAGTTAGTGAAAATAAGATCGCGATTTACTGGAGCATAGTGCAATTCTAGACCTCTTACATAAAGAGTTTAGGGAGTAGATGCTGCTGAAATGCATTTTTCGATAATAGGTGTCAGAGTGACTGTACTACATACTCATAGACGATCGAACCATGCACAATAAATGCATGGATAAAGCCCTCATTATCTTTTCCGATTGGCAATAGAATCCTGGATCTCGTTCTAAAAGAGGTTGGGTAGACTCAGATTGCGGAAAACTAAGCTTCACAGGTAAGCATACATAAAGTGTTGATGCTATGAAAGGATTTAGTTAAACAAAGATGGTAGCATGTATCAATTGAATAATTGACTTTCAGTATAATGGAATTTAATGAACAACTCTTTGGTCTACGTCGATGCCTTATAACACAACATTTGACACGTTATCACTCACATACAGCTTCCAGTGCTGCAAAAGTGTTTAAAGTGTAATCAAAGTTTTATGCTTGTTATGAATAATGTCGTATTTTCACTCACAATTTCACGTTGAATAATGTTGCTCTGTATAGGCATGGAAATTCAGTGAGATCTCCTCTAGACTTTCTAGTGTTCTCTTGTGATGAAAGAAGTAAAAAAGGAAAATTGAGCAACCCTCGAGTTTAATATATTTGTAATTATGGCCCAATCCCTACGTCTGTGTTACTAATTTCTACCCTCTGAACGTCATGTTAAATTGTAAACAAATTAGCTGCTTTGTTAGTATAAAGACCCTGCTCCAACGCTCCATTATAATAAAAGTTCCAGCTCTTTAAAACGGGCACGAGACCTCACCACAGTACATGAGATTTCCCTACATAATATGTGCGTTACGTTACATATTTAAATAGAAAAATTGAATCTATTTGGTCGTCGATGACGAAACAAAAAATGTGAAAAAAAACACTACCGCTGAGAAAAAGTGAATGAATACGTTAACAAACAAAAGTTTCAAGCTTGGTTCTATGCCAATTCACAGAAGATTCAAGATATTGCTTTAAGAATGACGTTGGCCAGGCCATCATCATCAGCGGTGAGCACTTCATTTCGATGATTACCAACTTATTTTTCAACGAATTAGTTGATAAGGATACCAATGATATTCATAACATACTAGACATTCTGTATGAGCGATTTGGATTCATGTCTACCTAACGTTATTGTAAGTTTGCCACCTAGATCGTGAGATTTGACCCCCGTTTGATTCTTTCTTTTAGAAACAATAACGCGGCCCACAAAGCTAAATGTTTCTCATTGTAACAACCAGAATTTTTTTTATTTAATATTTATATTAAATATAAATAATTAATTTTTAAAAAATTCTAGGGAGGGGGCAAAAACAACACTGAAAGGAGGCATTGTATCCCATTATCCCAATAATGTCATATATTTTTTTACTGTGATATAATTTATGTTAATTTTTTTAAAAGTTCGTACTGCTCCTTCATCTAGTATTTGCATATTTGAATATGTATCAAATTGTTATCTGTTTAAACTTTTCCTAAACAAATATTTATAAACAAATAAAATTAAATAGCAAAGAGGGAAATGTTCAACTAAGCTATTTAGTTCTTCGATACTAATTGAGAAGGTATTTGTTTTAATCTTTTTTCAGCAAAACATTTACAGATTGTTATTGGCATGATTGAAATGACTGGCATGTTGCAAGTCAAATAACAAGAACAATATTGTCGTATACAATCCCTTAAGGCATTGTCAGCAGACATGATAAGTATGTAGGGAGATGCAAAGGGATTTATTCTTAAAAAGTACGAATTAAAATAGATTTTATTTAAAGGAATTATATTTTAATAATTTAAATGTATGTATTCTAGCAGGTGTGATGTATAAAATGGGTATAAAGCAAATTTTTTTTTTAACTAAAAGTAAATTAGTTTTTAAAATCATTCCTTTAACTTATGTTTGGTATTTTTGCTTCAAATACCTTCTCTAAAAGGTATAAAGTATTTAGGATACAATTGCGTGTATATGACAATCTCCGGCCGTAACTCATTTCCCTTCGTACCCTCATTTTGACAACTACTTGTTATCTATAAACAAATATCGATTTTATTTTATTCCAAATCTGTGGTAAGACACAACTATGAAGAGGAAAATAAGGTATCCATTGAATAATGACATGCTTTGAATTCTATTTAAATTTTTTTTTGCTTCGTTAAAATTTTTTTTTGTTTCGTTAAACGGAAATTCAAAAACAGAAAAATCCAAATCGTCTAAAAAAGCACGCAAATCGACTATAATAATGGCAATAAATATTTGTGAGAGTTCTTACATGTGTGTGTTATTTTGCAAATGTAATTGTGTTTTTAATAAAAACAAACAATTGTTTATTTATTTATTAAAATACATTTTTATTTGTGTGGACATTTATTTGTAAATAAACCAGTTTTATTTGTCTTTATCAAAATTATTTATTTAAATCTCACGAACACAAACAGTGGAACCTGGATAATGTGATATTAATATGGCCATAGTATGTATTGCATTATTAGATGAATTATTATGTCTTGAACTAAATTCTGAATAATTATTTTTAAAACAATTTAATTTTAAAATAAACTCAAGTACATAAAATAGATTTCATTGCTTCATATTACTCGTAGAATACACTTCATTAAAGTCGAGACTATAGAATATACTTACTTCTTAGTTTGGATTATAGTCTAGACTATGAAACTTAGTTTCGGCTATTGTTTACACTATACAAAGTCTAGAGTCTGCAATTCTCTGAACTGTACAGAATTTAAGCTATTGCACAGACAATAGACAAAAACCCAGACAGTAAACTCTAGACTTTAGTCCAGACTATTTATTATAGCTCGGACTATAGACAAAAGTCTAGATCATGAACTAAAGTCTAAATTATAGAATATACTTTGCATAGTTCACACTATAAACTATAGCCTAGTCTAAAGTCACATTAATTCAAAGAGCATACTTTAGACTGTAGTCCAGACAATCGACTATAGGTCAAGGACAAATTACGGCTTTCGATAGCAATCGATTTTATTTTAACTCAATCGTTTGACTTTCCATTGCTTTTGGTATAGGAAATAGGAATTTTTTAATTTCGCACACAATTGAATGCCGTTATTTGTCCGCAAACTTTAAACTCATACTATAGACTACAGTGGAAACTATGGATATTAAGGCAGAGAAAATCAGATACTCAGACAAGAAGAGACAAAAAACAAGAAGTTATATGTGCTCCAACTTTAGACTATAGCTCATAAAGGGTTTTTCAATAAGAGCGCTACAAAAGTTTTTTTTAAATAAAACAAAAACGGTTTTGGATATGAATGAAATTCTTTATTCCTGTTAAAGTACGTTCGATGCCATTATGTATGGAACTCGATTTCTTTTGCATTGCCACCACGGGCAGGCTTGCAGAAGTACAGACGTTTAACCAAATTTTCGACAGGTTTCAAGCATAAATCGGGCGATACTGCTGCAATTTCACGTTCTATATTCGTACGAAGTTCATCAATCCTCGCTGGCTTGTTGGCATAAACCATAGACTAGCCCCACAGGAAATAGTCTAACGGCGTCAAATTGCACGACTGAGGCGGCCAATCGACTGGACCATTTCGTGAAATAACACGTTCTCCAAACTTGGCTTCCAATAAATTGATAATGACATTCGCTGTATGGCTTGTAGCGCCGTCATATTGGAACTACATGTCCTCTAAGTCCATATCATCCAATTGGGGCCAAAAGTATTATGTTATTATTGAACGGTAGCGATTTCTATTCACAGTAACGTGCCGGTCTTGATCATCGCGGAAGAAGTACAGCCCAATGAGGCCGCCGGCCCATAAACCGCAGCAAACCGTAATTTTTTCGGGATGCAATTATGACTCATGGAGTACGTGTGGATTACTGTCTGACCAATAACTCATATTTTGCTTATTGACGAAGCCATTCAGCCAGTAATGAGCCTCATTGCTGAAGATGATTTTTCGATGAAAATCCGAATCACTTTCAAGTTGTTGATCAGCCCAATTCACGAACATACGACGCTTCTGGTGATCAAGCGGCTTGAGTTCTTGTGGCAATTTGATCCTGTAAGGATGTAGGCCAAGATCTTTTTGCAAAATTCGCCACAACGACGTCACAGAGATGCCCAACGCTTGAGAACGACGTGTGAGAGACACATTTGGGCTTTCTTCAACTGAAGCCTCAGCGGCAGTAATATTCTCGACACTACGTGAACTTCTTTGTCTCACTGGCACGGGAACATTTTGTACTGTGCCTGTGGGTTAAAATTTTTCCACTAGACGCTCAATTGTTGATCAGGTAGGACGATTATGGCGACCATAAATTGGTCGTAGCGCTCTTAACGTTGAGGCCACTGACCGTACTGAAGAGAAATGTCAAAAGAGCGACAAAAAATATCGGTCTACTTTTGTAGCATGCCTGTTAAAAACCCCTTTACTATGGAGTACAGTGAAAACTATGGAAATCATGGCAGAGAGGATCATAGGTCCAGACAAGAATAGATATTTTAAAATGTTCTAAATACAAGAACAAGAAATTAAGAAAACTCCATAGACCAATAGCCAACTTAATGCTCATATTAGTCAAGGGTATAATAAAATATGCAAAGGGAAATCAAAACCGATCTTCATCTTATACAGTTTGGAAAGAAATCTAAAGAGTTTGGAAAACTAACAAAGGTGACCTTAACCTAGAACTGAGAACAAAGGGCGGACAATCGCTGATTAATTAATGAAAAAATAAATTTTTGACTCTGAAGGCCAAGTTGACGAAAAGAACCACATGCAAGAAGCAACGATAAAGAGCAAAAGCATGGAAATTAAAAATCCCAAAACTGGAAGAGAAAATAGTGCAGTTACTTTGAGAAACATGCAAAAGCATGCAACAGCAAAGAAAACTACGATGATAGATGACAATTTAAATAGGAGAGATAAGAATCAGCGTTGGTCTATGGTTCGTATAAGGAAAACGGCTTAAAATGTGCATGACCGTCTTCATGGTCTTGCAGCAAATATCTGTACAACAGAAACAGACTGATCGTGACGTAGTCAAAAATAAGGAATCGAACATTATTTGTTGGAACATGGTTCGTGTAGCTGAGCTGAATTGTATAATGTGCAATTTAAGAAGAGTTATAGACCTAAAACACATAGCAGGAAGCTACTGATGTCTTCAAAAAAGCACCAAGTAACCAACAAGAACAAATGGGATTAAGACTTGTTGGAAAAATCATGAAGCATTCCCTATCTTTAAACTTCAATAGACCAAAGTGGGATATCAATGAAATTTATTGATCGTTTGAAAAGGTTTTCGATGCCATTATGTATGGCTCTATGACTCTGGTGCATTAATATGGTTCAATTTCACTCATGGCATGTAATATGTTGGCTTTAAAGGCCGCTTTAGTTGGGTGGCTTATCCACAAAGTCTTCAGACTTAAGAAAAAGCCACAAGATCAAATAATATGATTTTCGTGCCCAGTTTGCATCACCTCCATGTCCAGTGTGGCAGGTACTACCATCCTGTTGAAGTCATATTTTTAGTGCATATCATCCAATATATGAGAAAAGAAGTTGGTTATCATTGACCGTTAGAGCTCGCCGTTAACGCTGATGACCTTCCAATATCGCTGGAAAATATATATGGACTGTTCGCCGTCAGCACAAAATTCGCACCCAACAGAGACTTTTCCGAGATACAGTAGATGCTCTGGGATCTCGAAAATTTCGTTTGCTGACATTTTTATTTATCTAGAAATGGGTCCTACTGCTGAAGATGATTTTGTGATGAAATGATGCCCAAACAGAATAGGAATTTTTGTAAAAACAATTTCAACATTAAAACGTGTTGTTAAACGCTATGACCGTCCATGAAGGTTTTGGAAAACAATTCAAATAAACAAGTCGACTAATGTTGCCTCGACAAAATTAACGCTATTAGCTGTCAAAGTTTGGAAGACTCTTTATATAGCTGCTGTATAAGCCAGAGATTAACAGGATAATCGAAAACTTAGTGCAAAATAAATGCCTGCATTAACCAATAATTATTTGAGGTGATTTCAATGCATTGGCTGTAGACCGGGGCTGATAAGAACTAATAATACAGTAAAGGACAAGACTTCTGCTAACTCGATTTCATGTAGCTTATAGGTGACATTACTTTCGGCAGTAACTTGTTAACTAATCACGTGCAATGAAAAGTGAGTGCACACTAAAGGAGCTAATACACGGCATTTTTTTTACATCCGACATCAAATTCTCCACTGCTAATACAAACATGTCGTGTGTTACCTTTTAAACATTACTTCTGTAAAAAAACATGTGTTGAGACATCTGACAAAATTTTAATTAGAGTTCGTTCTATTTTCTTTTGTAAAAACATGTGACATCAGCCGTTGGCAGAAATCTCTGCTGCTGCAAAGCAATCAGCGTAAAAGTACAATTTTGACAGACATTTAGATTTACATATGTCTCACAATGTTTAAAGTCAGATGTAAAAAACATGCCGTGTATTATAGCCTTAAGTATGCTTACAGTTATTATTCATATACCATTAGCAGAGAAAATCCTGCAGGGATTCTATGAGAAAAAAACCATCCCACAATAAAGCATTATCTAAACTAAAATCCAGACTATAAATAAGAGTCTTCCTGACAACGTCCCGCTGATATCGATTCTGCTGGTGATGACAATTGTATTGTCGATATGTGGCAGTTAACTCTGTCATATTTATTGCTACCAATATACAGGTACTTAACACATGTGTATGTGCATACATTTATATAAATTTAACTACAACTGCTACTTGCTTTAAAGCGTCTGTCGTTCTGTTCGTATGTTTACACGAAATAGTTTTTCCTTAAAAATAAATAAATAACAAAAAGTTGCATGTGAGAATCGTTTGAATTTCATTTTAAATTGCATTTTCGTTTTTATCGGAATGAATAAATATAAATGTTTTGTTGTTGTCAATGTATGTAGTTGCAACTTGTACTATACATACAATTACAACAGTCTACACGTTCGTTACATGTACAGACTCGTTCGTACATCTATACAATTTACGGACATTTAGTTACTCAATTTGTGGAAAATTTATAACAAGTTTGATTACGATTTTATTTTTCTTTTTACAGCGAAAAAAAAACATAAAAATTTTATACACAATAGAATACAGTTTATTAAGTTTTTTGTTGTTGTTATTATACCCTTCACCTGTGGTACACAAGGGTATATATAGCTTTGTCATTCCGTTTGTAATTTCTACAATTTTCATTTCCGACCCCATAAAGTATATATTTTCTGAAAGCTGATGAATAGAGGAGTCGATTAAGCCCTGACCGCCTGTCCGTCTGCCCGTGTGTTGGTTGAAATCAACTTTTAGAAGCAACTATATGTTCCTCAGATCTGTATATGGTATCAATCTCTTGGAAATATCCAGGAATGAATCGCTATTGAAATTCAGCACAATCGCCCCATAACTTTCTATGAGATATGAGATAAAGATATGAGCAAAAAACCACGACCACCTCGTTTTTTTCACAATTACAAAAAACAAAAATATTAAAAACAAGAAAAAAATAATAAAAAAACTAAAAAAAAAAAATTTTAAAAAATTAAAAAAAAAAAATTAAAAAAATTTTTAAAAAATTTTTCTAAAAAAATTTTTTAAAAAAATTTAAAAAAAATATAAAAAAAATAATAAAATATAAATAATATATTAAATAAAATCAAATAAAATTTTTTTGGCTCAGCTGGGATTCGATGCCACATTTATTCTAACGGGTACGTATGCACGGGGTCAAAGAAATTTTTTTTTGTTTAAATACTTGAAAAGATTTTGTAAAAAATATTACTTTAAATTAAAAATCTATTTTAATTATATGGATTTAAATTATTTCCAATTACAAACTATTTACATAAATATTAACAGAAAAATGTGTAGGAGCATTTTTTTTTTTTTAACAAATTGTAACAATTTATTTTCCTCCCAATATTTTTAAAAGCCATCAATATTAATTTGTTTAAATCTAGAACACTAATTTTCGATTTTTATTAATTATGACCTGAAATTAAAAAAACGTAAAACATGTTTTTTTTCTAAAAATATTTACAATTTGTTAATAATTTTTGCCTGAAGTCCAATAAAAATCAAGTGCCAAACAACCAAGAAAAAAATTTTATTTATAAAATATTTTTGCAGTTTTTTTGCCCAATTTTTTTTATTTTTATTTTTGGAAAGATTGGTGACAGGAAATCGATGATTTTTCTTAAGGCATTAAGACTTATTTTTTTTGTATATTTTTTTTACTGAAGAAAACATTGATGATTTGCTTGAAATCGTTTAAATATTGACAGCAACTGTTGCAAATTTATTTCATGTATTTGAAATGCCAAAACAAAAAATCGCACATATTAACATTTTCAAGGGGTTTTTATTGATGTGAAATAGACCAGAACATTGCAAAATGTTGCATGTTAATGATGGAAGGTACGTAAGTTGTATGTATCTATATACCTACCTATACCCACTTAGCCAAACACTTGGACTACGAAAGGCAAAGCTTGTTTGCAAAAATGTTTTGAAAAAAGGTAGCATCAATAGAAAATTTATTAAAGAATACTTTAAATATGAAATTAATAGACATTTTTTTGAATTTTTTTTGTTAAAATATGTAACCAAAGTTTTAAATTAAAAAGAACAATTTGACAGCTGACAGATAAGGGTTAATATAAATGGTGCTTTTCTATTATTAAAAAATATATATTTTTAAATAATGTCAATTTAGCAGACACAGACAAAATATATATTTCGAATATTTATCTTACTTTCATGCCCTTATTGGAAGTAATCAATTTTAGGTAGACTTGATCAACTGTTGATGATAAAATCATTAAGTCTATAAACTTATAATAAGATAGTGAAAAAACTATGTTTGTATATGAAACTTTTTTTAAAATAATGTTGATTGTCAAAGATACGAAATATTTTTTTTTTTGAATTTTTGTCTGTCTGTCTTTCTGTCTGTTTTTCTGAACTCAATTGTCTTAAAAACTACTGACGGATTTTAATAAAAACGTGTTTGCTTGTTCTATCATACCTGGATATACATATTATGCACAATTTATTGCAAGATAAAATCCAATTTCCGACAGAAAATACAAAACCAGAAAACCAAATAGTACTACTTAGAAGGTTGATAAGATATAAATGACCATTCAAACACGACAGAAGCAAAAAAAAAAAAAAAAAAACAAAAAACAACGCAGCAAAAACCCTCATTACAAAATAATGAGTTAAACAGTTCTCACTACCTACAATTTGCATCTAAACCCATTATTTTAAGACGGCGATGTCATTGGAGACAAGAACTTACCATGCTCGCTTACAAATAGGAACCCAAATAAGTACTAACCACCCTCGCTTACAAATAGGGACTCGTATAAGTACTTATAAGTAGGGACTTAAGTAATAGCAATAAACAAGTACTTAATTTTAAAAACCCAAATAACTTACTTTTTTTTACTTTCTTTTACGTACTCTGTTAGGAATCCACAGATATTGATCGCTAGAATTAATACTGCTTTGTATGAGAGATCTTTTATAGTAAGAATTGCTCGGTACTGGAGTTATTTGCCTCTAAAGCTTAGAATTTTTTCTCACTCTAATAATGCTTTCCTAGAGTGGCTTTTTATTTTAGATGAATAGAAGTGTTCGGTTCTTTTAAGGACAAAAATTTGGTTTGATTACTCCGCGAAACGTTAATTTGAAATTTAAAAGTCAGTAAGAATCTATAAGTCATCACTTTGTTAATGAAATGCTTTGCCGTCAAAATCATTTTTACTTATACCCTTAGCAAGTTAAACTAAATGAGAATTATAAAAAGTTGTGAACTTGAATGGTTTCTAGCAAATTTCTCAATGAGATATTGTATTGTGTGTGCATCTAAGCAAATTTCTTAAAATAAGTACTTACGTATCACATTATAAATTAAGTCATTACTGAAATACTTCTTAGTAAGACAGACGATATTTAATAGTCTTTGAAAAGTATGTTGTTTAGTAAGAGCAAGTCATACCTTAGTTTTTGATGGGAAATTGCTCTACAACAAAATAAACTATAAATTTGCACTGCAAATGATATCATGTTTTTCATAGAGTGAATACCAAATAAAATTATTGTTGGGGCCGGCAATGCCGATCTGGTTCATCTAGTCATAAAAATTATTAATTAATTAATGTTAAAATTAATTCTCTTGATTACACCATGTACGCGCTAGTAACGGCGGCTACAGACCCGAGTTAATATTTAAACATTAACGCTCTAAAATTATGTAATTAATTAAGCCACCTGGTAGACTGATATTAAAAACGTTTTTCTTTGTTTCATTTAAATTTTAAAATCCTTGACTCAATTAAAAACGCCCATAACAAGAGTTGGATATCAAAATTATCTTTTTCAATGGAATAAATTGTTATTATTAATTGCCACATTTCATTAGGAACAGAGGCTGTTCACAAAGAATCTCCAATTATTTCAGTCTGAGGCTAAGTATCTGAGTTCGTTAAAAGATTTGCCAGCATTATTCAAGATAGTCCTTCGCCAAGTGTTTCGATGTCGTCCCAGTCTTTGGGAGGCTGGTGGATTCCACACTAGTGCTGCGTGATAGATTTCGTCATAGGACTTTCTGAGCGTGTTGGGTGTTAATGTCTTCGCGCCTTGTGAGTTGAAGGAGATTTCCATTTAAAATTACTCGCGGCCACCAGATCTTAAACATATTGCGCAGGCATCGGTTGGTAAAAACTTGTAGCATCTGCTTTGTTTCAGCACTGACTAGCCATGTTTCGGAGCTATATAGTAGCACAGACTTGCGCATGCGTTATACACATTGATTTTTGTTGAAGTAGATATTAATGACATTTGAATTGTCGAATTTTTTATTTAAAGCCGTAATGATTTCATCATACATTTTATAGTCATTTTATGATCATCGGAGATTATACAGTATCAACGAAAATTTAATTTTACTTTTTTGTCTTGTTTCGTTATGATTAGTTGGAATGAAATTATGATCACATGGGAATATATTATGATTATATGGGATAATGTAATAATCATTAACATTATAATGATAACTTACAACTGTTGTATGTTCTTAATATAATCAGTCGATCTAAACATAATACAGGGTGGACCAAAAGTCACCATGCGGTTTAACAATTTAATGACTTTATCGTTTATTTATTTTTGTTAAGATAATACATAAATATAAATAACACCTGGAAAATAAATAATGTCGAGATTTACAACTGAGCTCTTTATTCAGAATAGGTTAGGTTAGGTAGAGCACCCAGCTGTTGTGCAGCTCACTTGGGTCCATTATATTGATCCCTTTGTGATACTTGAATAGAAAAGTAAGAATAAAGTAGAAAAGAGAGAAGAGAGGCAGACAAGTCCAGAGTCTCTGGCGGGAATCGAACCCGCAACCCCCAAACTAGCAGACCAGCACACTACTGACTAGTCCACCGGGTCACCCACTAGAATAACAAACAAAAGAATTTTATATTTTAATCAGCGATCAATTATTTCAGCGCAAAGGGAGTAGTCGAAATTTTAACGTTAGAATTTCGCCTTCTGCTTAGCTTAACGTCACCAACAACATGGCAATGTAATAGATTTGCCACGAACTGGTAGCCAACGGTTAATTCGTATTGCGGAAAATGTTGAACGTGTAGAGCAAAATGTTTACGTAATATCTACCAGAAGGCTTTCTGCTCAACTGGGAATGTTTTATATCCAACTGAGTCGTATTTAAAAGAAAAAGATTTTCTATTATTCCCATATAAGGTGGAATTGGTTAAGAATTAAAAAACGCAGATTATCGTTAACATCTAAAGTTGTTACTTAAATTTCAACAGGTGTTTAGAAATGAAATCAACTTTGTTGAAAATCTCATTATGAGTGATAAAGGTCATTTTCATTTGAATGGCTTTATGAATAAGCAGAACTATTGATTTTGTGGTTATGAAAAAGCCAAGAGCCACTTATCAACGCCAACTGAACCCCATCAACAGTACAGTATGGTGTGGCATTATATTTGCAATTAACATTGGGGCTTCTGCTTCTATGAAAATGAAGATAAAATCACTGCAACAGTAAATTTAAAGCGATATCGGTTTATAATAGAATATTTTTTATATCCAGCTCTTAAAAACAGACCTCAGTTATGGTTGCAGGCGGTGCTACTGCTCACACTGCCAGAGCCACAATGGCAGTTGTAAATTAAATTTAAGAAGAGTGAACAAATAATAGAAATTCATAAATTAATTTGTCAGACCGTTCGCCAGACTCGTCAGCACCCGACTTATTTTTTTGGTGCTATTTGAAGGAGCGAACAAGCCCGAGATAATCCTTGATCTCAAGGTAAAAATTGTTAAAAAATTCGAGCCTACAACTTTGAATTTTGAAATATGTTATGGAAAATGCTCCTAAAAGAGACCCTCGTTGCGAAGGTGAAAACGGGGTTCTAAACGACATTATTTTCCAAAAAAAATCCATTTTGTACATTTTATAACGTAAAATAATTTAAAAAAGAACCCCATGATGTCTTTTGGCCCACCCAGTATGTTGCTTTCAGATTATTCTGATCTCAAACATGTCTTTTCTTTATGTGCATTTACATTTCGCCAAAGTAATAAATTAGAATGTGTGTTACACTTTGTAATGCCACACTCTTTAATACACCGTCGTATTTAGTATATAAAAACATTTTAAATTTGTGTGTAAATATGTACACAATCTATTTACATATTGTACACACTTACACACTCATCCCAATAAATTTGTTGTATGAATGCCATAAATAAATATTTCTAGATTTAACTTAAAATAGATAATATCTTGCGAGTATTTAAATGATATATTGCCCGTGCAGTGGTTGTTGTTGCTAATGCTCTGGCTGTTGTTGTTGTGCAATATCTTGATATGATAACTGTCACTTAGTTGTTGTCAAAGCAAATAACCGAAAAATAAAAATCCAAAAAACTAAATAAAAAAGAAATGCAACCACATTTTCTTATAAATCGAAGAACAACAAAAACAACAACCTCAAAACATTTTGATGCTTTTGAAACAAATGTTTTTTAATTGATGAGAAAATTGATTATACATACATATGTATGTACTTATTTTATGGATATTTAAAAAAACGAAAACTTTTAATTTTGTAAAACAAATGATATAATTGGGTGTTTCACAAGGTGTCTTATCATGTCATATTGTCCTATTGTTCTAAAATTTTACAATGGTTTAAAAATGTTGTTGTTATAATAATATAACTTTGTACGCTATGTTTATTGTGCTGTCGTATTTAATAAGCAGAGACCTGTGCTAAACGGCTAAGCCGGCTAAGCCAAGCCGCAATAGTTTTTGTAAGCCGTCGCCGTTCATTGTGTAATTTTATCGGGCCGACATCAAAATATAAGCGCAGTTGCTAATTTTTGATAACAAATCACTGGTGGCGCCAAATAAGATCGGCTAAGGACTCTGCTGTTTTTGTTTATCAAACAAAATTTAATTTATTTGTAATTTATTAACTTGAGTTTGCCATTACAACATCTAAAATGTACTTTTCCCACAAACTGGCTATTATTTTGTTTTTTTTTACTTGTTCTTGGCATTATGAAAGAAAATATTTATTTTTATAATTGTTTTACATCAGCTGTTTTAAATTCAAAATAGCACACTTAATTATGAGGGGTTGTTCACAATAGTCTTAATTTTTCATGCTATTATTATAGGACATATGACTTTATGACACTACTGTGAATCCCCCAAATATGTATGTGTCTTAAGTGTCGTATTGTCATAATATTTTCAAATTTTAAAAAAACCCTAAAATTTTACAATAATTGATACAAAAAATTTCAATAATTTTAAAATCTTGAAAAATTATGACACTTAGAATATTCCTGTGAATTAGTCAAATGTAGAACATTAAGTGTAATAAGCAATAATCATTTTTATTTTATAAAAATGTATTTTTCTTGTGAACTTGCTATATTATTTGCATTTATATTTAAAAATTTATGTACTTGGTGTATTCGCAAAGTGTCATATTGTCATAATTTTCAACAAATTTAAATATTTCAAAACCATTGTATTGTTTAGTGTAGAATCTTTAAATATTTTTAAAGTTTGGAAAAGTTGTGACAATACGACACGACACACTGTGAATACAACAAGTAATATGTAACCAAATTGTGATCTAAATTGTAAACTTGTTGCTTCACTGTAAGAAGAATAAAAATGTTAAACGTTTTTTCTGAAGTTCTAACTAAGAAGTGTGGTATAGTGGAATGCAATGACCTCTTCCAAGTACAGTAAAGTCTTCGAGAATGTCCTTTAGCACTACTTATTACAGGTAGTCTTCGCAGGACACATTATTTGTCATATTAAATTGGCTACCTGCGGATGGCTTAGCAGCCAGGCCTGGAAACAGTGATAAGAGTACGCGCTATTAGCGCATAAACACTAAGGCGGGTCGGCCTCTATACAAAAAAAGGGTCCGCCAGAATTAAAGATATGTCAATGAAGTTTCTAAAACAGGAAAAAAATTTTCTTGCCACGCCCTAAAATACAGCGCTTTTTGTTTTTTATATTTAGCGCCGCCATTTAAAGTCCGATCTCATCATATCGCATATCGTTGTTGATGGCTTGACTATGGCTTAATTTTTGCCCTGGGTGACTTTTTAATCTAACGTCAAATTAGAGATGTCAAAAAAGATGCAAACAATTTTACATTTGAGGGGAAGTTTCCTAGATAACACAAATTACATCTTAAATTCAATTCTAGGGGGGTGACTGACGCAACTTGTTTTCGACCCGTCTTAATGCACACCGCATTCTTATGGAAATGTGGCTATAATGTAAAACATTTCGAATATTCTGGGATATATAGACTATTGCATCTCAACTTCCTTCTAGCCCTTTTGGCATAAAATTGTCCTTTAGGCTGCAATCCAAAGAGCAGTAAACTGGCTGAATTACTACAGGGTGTCTGTACCTTAATCGACAGTCGGGTAGTTATAAAGTCGCTAGCAGGTGTTTACACAACATAGATTTTGATTATGGAATATCGGGCATCTTTAAATGAGATGCAGAGCCATTCCACTATTGAACACAACTATATCTATTATATGCCTGCAGGAAATATCTGCACTGATTCACTATGAACTCTGTCACCAGTACTACTGACCAATTATACCCCAGACAAGTTTCTTTGCTATAGACATTTAACATGTACTTGTCACTGAAAATCTACTAGTGACGTTAGAGCTATTGACATATGGCGACAATGGAACCAAGTATTTCATGCTAGTCTAGCCACTCAGCAGTATTATAAAATCGTATTGTGGAAGGACTAGCGAAAAAGATAACTCTTCCTCAATCGGGAAAGATTGAAACATTTACCGGTTCACTACTTCTGACATGCAAAATACAGGTTTAATAGCTGTTATACAGGTCCGCGTAGACTAGATGATCTGCGTAGACTGCCGCTTGTAAAATAGTAAGACAGATGTGGGTCTGAATGGACGACCGTCGAATGAGGGCGGTTATGTGACTCTCTCTCTCTCTCTTCGGAGCTCTAATTGGACACTGTGTCGTTGAAGAAGACATCAGGAGATTAGATATCCCTCTCAACGACTTCCGCAGATGTTGTCATGACGAGGAGAAGATTAAGACTGGCTCTGGTGGGACTTACAGCCCGCCATTTGGGGAATAGTTTTCTTCACGATCTATCTAGTGTACAGCACCGATTGTGAATGTTACATGAAATCTAAAATTGAGGCTTAGCTACGATGTAGTGCTTATACCTATGAACATGACGGTGATAGACGGCAGCAGACTTCCGACTATACGACTACAAATGCCGTTGGCTTTAATAATTGTCGTGTAGCCAGCTACTTCAAAATACTGGCTTACGAAAATGGAAATAAGACTAAGTTGACTATAGCGGCAATGGAATTCTTATAGCCATATAGCTGTGATAGCGCCAAAGTAATCATCCTCTTAAAAAAATGTTTATTTTAATTTGAACAGATTGTAGTCGGTAGTCAGCCGTTGTCTAATTATTTAATGCAAAACATAACGTATTTCCATTTATTTATAAAAAACTCGAAATTGTTAACAAATATTTTATCACAATCTCTAAAATATTATTTGTAAAATTTACATTTTATTAAAATAAATATTTTATTTATGAAATTTATTTTCTCGTTTAAATTTTATACAAAAATAACGAAAGAAATGTATTGTGCATTTGACCAATATTTATTGTACAAATTAAATGAACTAAAGCAAAGTTTTTCTTAAGAATACAACTTTATACAAAATAAAGCAATTAATTTTAGTTTTATAACAATTTCTTTTTCTTCTTCTTTAACATCGTTTTTTTTTTGCTTCTTTACTTTTACAACAACAAAAATTTGTATAGTAAAAGAAGCGAAAAAAGAAGCCAATTATTTTTTGCCACCTTTATTATATAAAAGAAAAAAACTGGGCTACAAGCACATGGTTGGCATTCTTGTTTTTGCTACTTTTTTACAACAACAATATATTGCCAATCATGTTGTTGTTATTATTTGATTTTTTCTCTCTCTCTCTCTCTCTCTCCTTCAAGGTCTTTATAATATGCCAGTGTAATGTCAATAAATCGATAAATGCAGAAAACTATTATTTTTTTTTGTTAAAGGTGCAGTTTTGTTTACAATACCAGTTTGTTTATTTATTTATTTTCTTTGTGAAAAAAGGTACTGTCATTGTCATTATATAACATAAAGTTAAAATGAAATTTACATTAAATCTTATGACACTAAGATAAAAAGTATTAAGTGCAGTTTGTTTAAGTGATTTTGAATATTAAATGTGCAAAAAAACATTATTGAAATTATAATTTATGTTAATTTTGAAACCATAATATGAGTATTAAATCTGGCATACTTATAGGGGCATTTAATTAAAGTACATTAAAGTACAGTTAAGCATCTATTATTCATGATTCAATTAACAGGAAATATCAATTATCCAGGATCGATAACGAAAGAAAGATTTTTTTATTTCAATCGATTAACCGTGATTACCTCAATTACCCGGGATTCAAAAATATTATTATAATAAATATGGCGGACAACTTGAGCATGGAGGATGTAGAAACTTGGCTTAACTGTGATAAAGATGCAACCTCATCACTTTCCTTAGTTGGTTCGGGTCGAAGTTCCTGGGTTTATCACCCTTAAACTTTTTGCCTGTTCCCTCTAAGGCTATCGATCCGATTTGATATCTTTTCAATAGCCTTCCTGCTCCTCCGACGTTTCCTCTTTAGTCTCTGCTTCTCGGTTTTGTCCAAGGGCATAGACTCAGAGTTCGCGTCGTGGTCTGAGGTTTCTGTGATCTGGACAGATGCTTCCACTCCTGCTGGGGCGGATACATCAATGTCCTTCACAGTTATCTCTCCACCCACTGGAGTATCTTCAGAGATTAACCTCTCCGCCTACTTCGAGGCTTCAATGTCCATCTCAATCCGATCTCTCCATTGGCCACGTCTAATCGGAGTATCCTCAGAGACTAACCTCTCCACCTTTTGCAAGGCTTCATTATCCGCCCCTTTCGAAGTTCCCCGATTATTGCAATTTTCATTTTCAGTATTTACTGAGTCAATTTTGTTTCCACGAGTATTGGGGAAAGAAAAGTCGACCCGCGCAGAGCCCCACATGCACAGGCAAGTCTACATTGAAACTGGAGGTCAACTGGTATCCAGAGTTCACATACTAGCGACCAGGCTCCCTCCTGGCCACGCATCCCTTGGCGTATGTAGTCCCACCGTGGATTACGGTAGATTTATATGAGTATACAACTCCCTGGCGAGGTCGTGAAGACCAGCCGTGGTCCATAGGGCCAATTACAGCAACACTGGGTGGTCCAATCTCAATGAGAGAGGGAAGACCACCCAGTGGTAGCACTGTTTTCCCTAACAAATTTCGCTTTTTTTATGACTCTGAAATCTGCAACTAAAAAGTATAGCGTTATCACATTGTATTAATTTCAATTCAGTTTTTTTTTTTAAAGATATGGTAGACTCAAATGTCGATGAAACGCAGGTGTCGAGTAAAAGTGGTCTTAAGGCTACATCGCACAATGCGTGCAGGGATAGTGGGATCAGTATTTTTACTGATGGGGTTCTTTGTGGATGGGAGGGCAGGTGCTATAGTGTATACTAACTTGAGTTAGACTTATCCTGCACTTTGAGTCTGCGGGAAGTACTTGACCGTCAATCAGACAGGATTAAATGGTTTGCTGCACGCGTTAAAACACGAGACTAAGATTGAGTTTAGTGAAGAGAATTGTAGTTGGAATTAAAACTAGTCGGTTTTAAAAAACGTGCGGTGATATTATGTGTCTGAAAGTATTCTAAAGCTTAGTAGGTGTGCTTCTACAAATATAGTGATACTGGGTCAAGGGATACGTGGGCATAGCTGGGAATTAAGTGGCCGACGAACTTGCGATGAGTTGATCTGCGGCAATATTGTGTAAATCAGAAGCCATAATTTCTCTGTTTGATGCGGAAAAAGGTCTATTAAAAGGTTAAATCTATATACATGCAAAGGTGGATGAAGGAAACTATTTGCAGGTATGCCGGTTTGGTGCTTAAAAAACTTCTAGACAGGGATGCAATAAAGGTATTGGGATTTAGCCGGATAATGACGACTTAGAGGCAGTCTGGTTTGGTGCTTAAAGAACTTTTAGACGGGGATGCAATAAAGGTATTGGGATTTAGCCGGATAATGACGAAATATGAAAATTTCCAATGTTATTAAAAAAATTTGCAGGTCAAGGATATAGAATATGCCTGGTGGGTGCTGAGACAGCAGCACATTTAGCATGTCAATGTCCAGTATTGGCTAGCGAAAGATTAGGGAATACAGGCAGGTACACATCGAATATGTATGCCATTGAGGAGCTAAGTGTTGCTGGCGATTACAAAGGACTATGCAATGAGGATTGTCATTAATCTCCAATCGGTAGTGTATAAATGTTTCTTTATCATGTGAATTTTCATCATTGCCTAGCGATAGATCAAGGATCACAGGCAGGCATACATCAGATACGTATGATGCCATGGGAAGCTCAGTCTAAAGTCGATCCTGGAGATTAAAAAGGACTATGCAATGAGGATTGCCATCAATCACCGGTCGCTAGTAAAAAAAAATTTTCTGATCTAGAACGAAAACCAGTGGGAGATGCGGGACTGAAGGATGGAATGCCATATGGTAGTTTTTAAATTCTAAGTGGCAAGAGAGTCGAAAAGAAACCCTATATTCCCCCATATCCATCACATAACTAACCTTAGTTTTGTTTGACAATTTAGTGTAAATACGCTCACGCTAAGGCGATAAATCGGTATCGAACGAATTATTTTTTCCTTTGTTTACTCCTGATATATGCTCCTAAGCTTCCACAAAGCATCTTGGTTTTCGCCTTGCATCCGTTTCGTTAATCCTTTTTTTGATTTCTTAGCATTGGAAGTTTTTTGGTCTCTGCCGAGATTCGAACCAGTGTTCTTCAGTTGGAAGTTTGACACCCTAAAGAAAATCTCGTGGTTAAATGTGCTAATGTGTCGAAAGGCAGAATAGACGCATTTGGAGCGTTGAAAATTTACAAGCCATTTGTTGCAACATCATAATATTTAGAAAAACTTACTATTTGGTGCGCTTTTCGGGCACACATGTACATACATAAATTCAATTTCAATTTTATATTTTAAAAATATTTAATAGTTTGTCTTTTCACTTAAATACTTTTATTTAATCTGGTTGCCAAAATATTTGTGACATTTAACATGTCTAAAGGGACAGTACAAAAAAATACGAATGAATACCGGGCCATTTTCATATTTGGAATAAATAATAAATTTATAATTAAAATAAATGGCTTTTGTAATATTTTTAATAACACAGAAATGCTGTGCATTACAATTGCAATCTGAATTTTGAAAATTGAAAATGTCAAATACGAAACAAAACAGAAAATTACTTATTGTTGGTTGGATGAATGCATAATATCTGTTGTAAATGTTGTTTTTTATTTTTCTCCTGTTTTTTTTTTGTGTTCGTCTGTTGCAAACTGAAACATGAAATACCAACAAACAAACAATCTTTCTTGATAGATGTAGATGTTTTATTGTAATGTTGTTGCAGTTACACATCTGACTGCATTGTAGTGTTGCCCGACATACATACATAACAACAGATCGGCTGCCAGTCAAACTAAACCAGACATTTCAACATACATAAGTCAGACAACCTAAAATCTAAAACTAATAGGTGGTGGGAGGAGCACAAACAGACAGCTATTCCACTGATACCATGTAAATGTGTTTAATGTTTGTTTTTTTTTATTTCTATTTTACCATACCATTTACCAAACACTGGATATTATTGCTGAGTTAAAATATAGAAAATGTGTTCGTGCTATAGAAACCATAGCGAACACACCCAAACACTCGCAGTTGTATGACGAAAACTAGACTAAAGCAAAAATTTTAACTATTGGCTGGAGGTGAGTGAACAACTGGCGTGAGATAAAACCTTCAACCGAGCAGACCGCAATCTAAAAAAATACTTGTTTTCTTAATTATAAAGGCGTTATTTTTTTGGCAAACAGAATGCATTGAATAAAGGGTGTCCCAAAGTTTACATAAAATTTTAAACTAAAAAGTGATAGTTTTTGTATCATAAAAGTGTTTGTTTTTTAAGAAAATCTTTTCGAAATAATACCTCGATTGTGTTGCTCGTACACACGTACCTTCACCCTTAGCGGCAAGCTTTGTACTTTCGCTTGTAATTTCTAAAATAGTAATTTGGGACCCCATAAAAAGTATATATTTTCTGCATCAAGCGATTTTGTCAGACACATATGTTGTACAAATCTTTCAGAAATATTTAAGATTAAATAGAGATATATGCAAAAAAGCATGGCTGCCTCTGTTTTTTGCAAACTTTTGACACAAAAATTAACATTTTTCAGCTCTCATATAATTTACAACCCACTTAATATGGGTAGCAAATTAAAAACAGTAGACCATTAAACAAAAACTAAAACAAAATATGGTTTAAATTACAGGATAATCATTTGAATGTTAACTAAGAGTACGCGATTTGGTTCTAGTCTGATCAATGCCTTAAGTGAATTTATATTGCTGCACCCCCTTGGGCCACCTGTTGAAATTTCGAATACAGGGAAATTCTCATAGAAATTGATAACCAGTCACTTATAAAATATGTGCGGCGGATGGATGTGAACTTCTCTTTAAAGGTTAAGTGTGTTTCTTAATAAGTGCGTGGCTTAAGGGAAGACACGAACTCGCGAAAGGAAGACCTGCAGCTGTATTTTGTAGACCAACACCCAGAATATCTCTAGTGGTGGGTTAGTGCCGGTAATAAGGAGCGTTAAAGGAAAAACTCATATGAGAAAAATAAAGAGAAAAATAAAAACAAAAGTGAATATGATAGAAGCGAAGATAAAGATGAGAATAAAGTTAACACAAGTCCTTTTAAGCCTGATCAACTTTAAATTTGGGATTGTACATCCATAAGTGATATAAAATGTGCAAGAAAATTAAAGTTTGTATTAGAAAAGTCGACTTAAGGAATAAAAATCGGAAACATTTCTGGTCCAAATGGCCATCAATGTAGCGATAAATTCCAATTATGAAGATGATATGTTGGAGAAATTATCTTCTGTTTAAAGGAGATTGAATGGTGTTAAATTTACATTAGAAAAAACTGACGAAATATTTAAAGGATAAATATCGAAAAGTTTAAAGAAAAAATAAACAAAAGTAAAGAAAATGACGTGATAATACTGTTGTGGGCGGACTCTAAAACGTCTCTTGGCTGGCGTAGTTTCAAGGTACTCAGTATTAATCGAAGTACGATTAGCTAGATAACTGCATTGATAACTGATTACAGGGCATGGAAACTTCGAATTGCATTTAAGCAGAAAACGCATGATGTTATTTGAAGATTGCGCCTGGAGAGTGCTGAGAATACGAATGTTCAGCACTAGCAAGCGAAAGATTAAGGATAACAGGCAAGCCCACATTAAATATAGATGCTATTAGGGACCTCAGTGTAAAGAAGAAGCCGACAATTGCAAAGGATTGTCACAATCATCAGTGTGAAATCGTTTCTTAGTCCTTAGCAAATGCCAGTTGTGGCGCCAGACTCAGTGAAGGTAGGGATACCGATCTATGGCAGCAAAATCACTGAGGAGTAAAGGGTATCAAAAAGCGACCTGAGATAGAAGTGATCTGCTTCGATACTGTCCCTATATATGTATGTACCTATGTGGAATTAATACAGACCTCGATGTAAGTGAAGGGTACAAAAGCTTGGATAAGGCTGAATATAGTTATATTTTTTGATGGCCATTTTGCATAAATATGGCCAAGTTTTGTTTATAAAGCATTTAGTTTTATATTTCAATTCATGCATGTTTGTGGGTTCAAAAACAACCCACGGAAAGATATAAAAAGGTAAAAAATTATACGATCTAGAGGATAATTTAAATACCAGAAAACAGCAGGGTAGAAACAAGTAGGTTAACCCTATTAAAAATCTATAAACAAAGATCTTGCAATCTCTTTTTAGCACTACCAAAGTAAAGTAGAACTGTAATAAATATCTGTCCTACTACACACTTTTGCAACATCCTTGGGGTCTTACCCGTGAGATTTGTTGAAGCCAAAATAATGGCGCTTACCTTGTACCAGTTTAATTTTTAGGAACATAATATAAAGCATAGTGGCACCGTTAGGGGTAATTTAGTTGTAGAGTCATAAACACAAGTAACCAAATACCGGTTCGAAGGACCTTTAACTAATAAGATTCATTGTTGTTAACCCGTCTCATCAAAAATAAGATACACATTTTTAGTGATGTCACACTCTTCATAAGCATTCGTGGTGTCTTCCATCTTCTAAACAAGATGCCAGTGCATTTTATATAAGCCCGATGTGCAGCAATGTATTAAATTCAAAGTCGCCGACCCAAACAATTCTCTGCGAAGGACCATTAACAAGTAACACTTGTCATTGCATTTACTGTTTCTATTAGCAGGTAACAAAGCAGAGTTAGCTTACTGCAACTAAACGCATAACAGAATAAAATATACACGAGCAATCGTGTTGAATTTTACTTAAGTTTTGTTAAAATCTAAACAGGGTGGCTGCTATGTAATCACCGACAACTAGTACCCGTTTTGAAGGACCACAAATTAGCAGCAATTGTGTGTTCTCCTCTTGTCCCTATGTAGCGGTTTTAAGACAGTAATATAACACTGGAACAATGTCTCACCAATCTGTTAGAACTCCATGTCATCCATCTCAGTATTATCCAATTTAGGTTAGGTTGAAAAGGAGGGGCACTAAAAGCCCAAACTTATGACAGGTATACACTTATGCCCAGTTGGCATGTTGTGCGCTCCATGTGGGAAACGGAATTCCCAAACAAAAACCATAATCATATTTTCCCATAAATATCGGACTAGCCCAAGAACTCAGTCCCCTCAATGTAATTCCTTATGGATCTCCAATTCAAGTTCCCTAGGTACTCCAAATTCGGCATATTATCCACTGTAAAATTCTCGCGTCTGATATGCCCAAACGCAGGACAATAACAGAGATAGTGTATCAAAGTCTCTTCCTCTTCCTCGCATGCTCTACATGTCGTTTACTCAGACAATTTCATGCGAGCTAGATGAGTTCTCAACTCCGTATGACCTGTAATCACACTGGTTAGTCTTCTGAGTGTTAGTCTACTTAATCTCAGAATTTCCTTTGATTTCCCAAGATTTCGGTCACCCCATAGTATATTTGTCACTTTACCGACATCAGTGCCTTGCCATTTTCTGACATGTTCGTCCGTCTCCCATCATTTAAGTTCATCCTTGAATCGTTCAAGGGGTTTAGCGTTCTCCAAAGTTATAGTACTCAGAAGAGCTCCCATTTTGGATAATTTGTCGGCTTTCTCGTTTTCGATCAGCCCGTCATGGCTTGGTATCCACATTATCTCCAGATGTTCACAATTTGCATATGAGTTTATCTCCCTCTTGCATTGCAGAACGTTCCGGGATTTAACTTTCTCCTTTCTCAATGTCTTAATCACTGATTGGCCATCCGTAAAGATACGAATCAGGGCTTCGCTATTCGTTTTCTTTATCCATTTTATTCCTTCCGTAATCGCTATGATCTCAGCCTGGAAAATGGTATTTTGATCTGGTAGACGGAAGTATTTGCTTCTATTTCGGCTTATGTCGTATAAGCCCACTCCAGTTTGGTCACCAATCTTTGAACCGTCTGTATAAAGATCGATTCCATGGTATCCATATACCTAGCTTGCCCAACCTAATTTTTTGCAGAATTGTAGATCAATGACGTTGGCAGTCTTCTAAGTTTTTTTCAACTAGTTCTTCCCTTTTTGAGTACAGTTTGTAACTCGTATAGTTTAATAATAGGAATTTTATTAGTTTATTTTTAATTTATTTAATTTGAAGTAAAAAATGTATTTTTTTAATATTTTTAAAATCTCAATTGGTTTTGAGTGTTTATTTAATAAAAAAAATCAATAAAAAAATATTTTAATGCATCTATTGCTGCTTCTTCATTCGAAGTATTGGCTTAATTGAATCTACAATCAAACTTAATTGTTTACAGATAATTTCAAATGCTCAGTTGTTGCAAGTGAACACTTAAATTGGATATATTTTTATAAAAATAGATTTTTCTGTTTTGAATAAGGAAAACAATATTGTTAGCGAAATATTAAACAGCAAAAGGTGAACTAATTTAGAATAAGTCAATGAAATATATTTTCTAGATTGAGTATTAAAACTCTAGCATAAGTTTTACAATACATATTTCGTTGAATAACGTTTAAAAGTCTTAAATAAAAAGCTTTTGAAAATTTGCTGTATTGAAACAACAATTTTTTTTTAATTTGTCAATTCTCATTTTGCCTTTTTATACTCTTTACCAGTGGTGCCAAGATTTGTCGTTCCTTTTGAAATTTCTGCAATATTCATTTCTGAAAGCTTTTAAATAGAGGATTCGATTGAGTCTTAATTGTCTGTATGTGTGTTGTTTAAAATCATTTATAGTTTTAAGACATTTACTTACATAAACACACTCTTTTAAATTTCAAGTATGTTTTTATAATTCTCATTTTGTTTATCACACTTTAGCTATAAGTAGTAATGTTTACGACAATAAAGCTGTAGCAGTTTCTACGTTATCTTACGTTTCATGCTTTGTCCGTTAGTTTTATTTTTTAGTTGTAATAAAACGTATCGCTAAATAAATCTCATAGAGTAAGTAATGAAGATACTGTACATACAACGATCAAGCCACGTTACGAAATCTGGAAACAAGCGCATTTTTTGATTTATTCAATTTCGATTATGCTTGAATGAATCTGATTCTAAGCTTACGTGAAGTACGGTTTCGGGCTTCAATCACGCTAATAACTGTTAAAATCACGCCTTTGTCGGCTTAACTATTCTTTAAGTTAAGGAATTCGTACTTGACACATTCATTCCTGAATCAAGCATTTTGTACTTGGTTTAAGAAAATCCATACTTACCGTACTGCTGACACCGCTACGGCTTCCTTTAAGCACGGATTGCTTGGTTTGTTTTTTTGAATGCACTTGTTACACAGATCTGTAAATAATAGCAATCTTATGCAAATATTCGGTAGTAGGTTAGGTTAGGTTAGGTTGAAAAGGAGGGGCACTAAAAGCCCAAACCCATGACAGGGATAGACTTATTCCCAGTTGGCATGTTGTGCGCTCCATGTGGGAACCGGAATTCCCAATTTAAAACCATAATCATAATTTCCTATAAATAAATATCGGACTAGTTTAAGAACTCAGTCACCTCAATGTAATTCCTTATGGATCTCCAGTTTGAGTTCCCCAGGTACTCCAAATTCGGCATAGTATCCCACTGTAAAATTCTCGCGTCTAATATGCCCAAACGCAGGACAATGACAGAGATAGTGTATTAAAGTCTCATCCTCTTCCTCGCATGCTCTGCATGTTGTCTCTTCAGATAGTCTCATGCTAGCTAGATGAGTTCTCAACTCCGTATGACCTGTAATTACACTGGTAAGTCTATTCGATAGTAAATCGCTATTAAAACCCAGCAGAATCGCCCGATAACTTTCTGAGATATGAAAACTACTAAACACTACTGCCTCTGTTCTTTTTCATAGCTTTACCATTAAATAACAACATAACAGTTTTCAACCCTAGAATAGTTTATCGTCACGCTTAGTACTATTTATTAATGTGATTTGTGTCTAGGGATACTCGTAGGCATTTTTTAATGAATCGGTCAGTAACCGGCAAAGTTATCGGCAAAAATTATTTGAGAGAAAGTATATATTTTTAAATATATTAAGTTTCTCAAACTATTCAATATATTTTGAAAATGTTACTGACACCGAATTAAAAGCCAAAGCCTCGAAAATTATTCCTAAGAAAAACTTAAAAATCGGCTTGAAACTAACTGAGTTATAAGCACAAAAATACAACTACTTTGTTGTTTTTTCTGAAATTCAAAAACGAAAATAAATATTTGTTCAGCTTCTGGACAACAGAGAGGAGAGAGATGGGTATGAAAAGCAAGACATTGACCAGCAAAATTTAATAAAATACAAAACAAATTTTAAATTCGTGATGGCCGTCACTAAAAAATGGCGTACAATATATTTTTATTAATGGGTCAAATCTAGTAATTAGTAATGCAGCCCCTTCAGCCTTCTCAATGTGAATGAATGGTTTTGACCAGTATAATACAGTAAACTAAGAAAAAGTTAAAATTCAAGATGGCGTCTTAAATAAAATGGCGTATATACAGGACAAATTTAGTAACTACTGCTTTGCCCATTTCAACCCTCACAATATTGATATCAAATGAAAGAATTTGACCGGTAGAATTCCGTAAATTATGCAGCAGTGTAAAATCCAAGTTGGCTTCCAAAAACACAACTGCAGATAATTTTTTTTTTCTCAACTCCAACAATATGGGTATTAAGGGATAGCTAATAGAACTAATACAATAAAGTTAATTTTTTTAAAATTCAAAATCAATGATGGCATCGAAAAAGATAAGGGAAAATGATGCATTAAATTATAAAGCTGAAATATAGGCTTTACTACTATACCAATGTACAGGATGTTGAAGGGTATTATTAGATTCGTCACGGTCGAATATAATACTCTTACATGTTTTCCTCAAAAGTGGTTTAATTGGTTTACTTGATTTTGGTATTCTTAAGCTTAAAGTACGGTTCCGCATGTGACTTCTTGTCGTTCGTTTTTTATTAAGTTTTTCTTATATTTTTACCACTTTTTTTTTATTTTATTGGCCACATATTTTTGTGACATAAAAAACTGCAATTAAAAAGAATAATCATAATAAAACATGAAGCTTATGGATTTGTATTTGAGTTCAGGTTGCACTTTCTGTCATAAAATCTTACCTCAGAGAATATTTAATTACTTTTGGAATATAAAAAAAAAAAACGTCCTAGCGGGTTTATTTCCTCTTATTCCCGTAATATGACAGCACAAACTCAATACAATAAAAAAAGAAGATAAGCATTACAAAATCTTGTCATAAACTTTATTAAACAGGATACACAAATCTTCAGAAATACACTTAAGAGAAGTGCAAAAGTACACCCCCTCCCACCCCCTCATCAGGCCAACACCAAACAGTCACTCTAAAAGCAGTGTGTGCTTTTAGTAAAACCCAAATGAAAACATTTCATAGATTTTATTATATTTTTTTTGATTGTAATTAAGGTTAAAACACAGGTTGTTTTGTTGGTAAAAATATGACCGAACGTGTATTAGACCTGCCTTGGAAGAACAAGCTTTAATTAACAGTAAATACACGAAAAGTAGGTGACAAAACATACGCACGTACGCCAGCAAACGCACGCACACACACTTTAATTTCAATAAAATAGTTGCCCAAAGGAAACATACTCTACTTGTGTTTTATTTTTTTTGTTTTTGTTTTTTGCACATGATAATGAATGATGATGTACTAGTTGAAGTGTTTAGTTTTAATTATGTTGCGGGCTGGAGTGAAGGGAATAAACAAAAATTAAGTTTTTATTTAGCAGTGACTGTTTCTTTTAAAGCCAATAAAAGTTTTGTTAATTTTTTTTTTAAATTAATAGATATTCACCACTTGTGCCTTATAAAGAATTACAACTGGTTTCATTTTTTATTATTAAGGGCTTTCGGAATAACTTAGCTTCGGGTACATCTTATTTTTAATACCCTTTAGAAGTCAGCTAATATGCTTACGATTTTCATTATTGTGTGTTTTCTGAAATTCGAGGACTAGTTACACCCAAATCAATGAGAAGCAGGCATTAGTTTGATTATTTTTGTTCGGGGGTGGAGTTTTTAGACTGTTATTAGGCATCAGCAGAGGGAAATTAATTTTTTCTCTTTCTTAGTTCCTACTACAACAACATTCGTTATATCTTCTATTTGGGTTTTCTTGCAACCTAAATATGGAGCCCTCCTTGCAGGTATGTAATTTGAAGGAGCTCAGTTTTAAGTACTATGATTGCAATGTCGCCCACACCGACAATAAAATATCGTTTAAGGGACCACAAACTAAAAGTAGTGGCTAATTGTTTTGTTGCCTTAATCTTTGTTTGGCGGTGCTAAAGTAGATTTCTTTAAGCTGTAGTAGACCCCGGCAGGATGTTTTTTCCTGACGCTACACACATCATCGGCATTTGTTGTGTTTTCTTCTTGGGGCTTGTTAAGACGATTAGCGATTTCACCCTAAAGTATACAAAAATATTACGTAAATAATTGACTATACGAAAAAAGAAATTAAATTTCTCGGAATTATCACAGCTCTGTTATAAAGAGATGTGAAAGTTCCAAACAATTTTTTTTGTTGGAATAAGGAAGGGGGGAGGTGTTGTGTGTTATTTTTTAAAAGAAAATCTTTAGAAAATTAAAAGATTCTTTAATAAGAGTGATGTGATTTCCTTCAATAAAACACACTTATTGCTAAGGAAATTCAATAGTTTTTTATTTAATGTGAAGTACAATCGAAACAATTAAGTCCTAAATAAAACGTCATTTAAATGGTAAAACGAATTCAAATGGAAAACGTTATTCAGGACTTGTTCTGCAGGAACGAATTCGATGAACCCAATTTAAGAGCACTTTTTCCACTCAATCAAGTCGTAGGTATGTCGTGAATTGCACGTTTAGTATTGACTTGTAAAGCTTGAAGAGAGTCTGGTTTATTTCGAAAGACCAATGACTTCAAATAACCCCACAAGAAATAGTCTAATGGTGGTTAATCATAACATCCTGGAGGTCCATCAATATCACAATTTCTTGAAATAATCGAAAAAAGGCGCTATCGTTTTCAAGATGTTAAAAAAAAAATCAGCAAATTTACGACGTTGACGGTGGTTCAATGGCTTCAGTTCTTTAAAGAGAACAATTTTATACGGATGCAAACCCAAATAATTTCTAAAAATCAACCAGGTTGTGATTTAACACAGTCCCAATTGTTGAGAACATCTTGGAATCGACAAATTGCGGTCTTAAGTAACACTTACCTGAACGGTAGCAATATTTGCTTTACTTCGAGCGGCTTTTTGTCTTATTGGCACTTGAACATTGTGTAAAGAAAATGGAAGCTTAAAATTTTCAACAATTCGACGAATAGCGAGCACACTTGGACGATTATTACGACCATAAAATGACAAAAGCGCACGAAAAGTTGAGATTGGAGAACGATTATTTTGATAATAAAACTGAATAATTTGTAAACGTTGTTCTTGCGTATATCTCTCCCTTATGAAATGGTAAACACTACTGAATACAATGAAAGACAAATGACATATCATGACATATTACAAATGGCCGAAATGTCACTTCAAAATCGTATCATGCCTATTGGAAAACCTAGTATAAGAAATTGTCTGTAAATTAATATTTTTTTTTATGTATTAATATTTTATTCCAACTTTTCCATATACAGTCGTGTCTGGATATAGTGAACTAATTTTTTCAAGGCTTGTTCATAGTATCTAGGTTGTTCTCTTTATCAAGGTTAAAATTTTTGTTCAAAAACTCGTTTTATTTACTAAAAATACATACATGTAAATGCAATAGCTGATTAGAAACAATTTGTACAAAAAAGGAAATATATGTACATGTGTATTTAAGTTTAATAAAAGAATTGTTGTTGAAGGTGTTATCAAAATTTTGTTCACTTTTAGAGTTTTCACTAAAACTCTAAAAATTTTGGTGTTCACTATATGGAGGTGTTCACTATATCGGGTGTTCACTATATCCAGACACGACTGTATTATATTTTTTTAATATTTTGAAAAATGAACTTAAGCCAAAATAAAGATAAATCACATTAAAATTAATTTTTTTTTTGTAAAAACCCAAATATTTTTAAATTCGGATTTATTACACATTTTTTCAACACCAAATTTATTTATGAGATTTTGTGTACTTTAATGAAAAAATTAACTTTTAGTGCTTTATCACATTTATCAAAATGTTTTTGAAACTTTTTTATTTCTTTTTGTTCTTTCTTGCAGGTAAATATCATTAACAACAAATACAATTTATTTTGCATAAATTGTGTGCCCACAGAAGCGCCAACTACCCAATACCATCGCCCATAAAATAATAAAAAGATGACACATTCAACTCCCCTAACATTTAACAGTCTCGTGACTGACATTTAAAATCTTACACAAACTGTAGGTATTGATTGACTGATTCATTTACATCTCATATTAACAGCCAACAAGAGAAATAATAATAAAATAAAGAAAAATAAATGGATAAAACAAATCATCAGCAGTTAATAAAAATTTATTTATAATTTTATTAAAATAATAATTTTTGTAAAATATAAAACCAATACTTTATCTCGCTTTATATTGCCTGTATATGCTGTAATATAATAGCTCATAACTTGCACACAACTGAATACTCAATCGTACGAAGAAAGAAAGAAAGAAAAAAAAAACAAAACTTTTAAGGTCATTTAACACATTTAAATGATTGCACTGACGCAGTATCTTGTTCGCTCCTTTCCTCCTTTAGTACAAACAACAAGTTATGTAAAGATGTGAGTGTGCGTGTGCGTGTGTGTGTGTATTTTTCTTTATTTATTTGCATAAGTGTAATAACGAGAAAACAAGTAGGTGTCTAGGGGGGGAAGACAGTGTTTCAAATATATGAAATGTTTTTTAGTTTAAAGTTTCATCTAAAAATTGATAGATAATTTTATAAATAACTGTAATTGCTGCTGCAACTCCTCATATATCAAATTTTTATTTAAATATGTTTATGTTTATTTATTTTAACTATCGAGTGTCCCAACTAGAACGTAATTTTAAGATGTGAAGACACTTTCATAAATATTGATTAAGTAAAAGTGTTTGAAAAGTAATGTTTATATTAAATATGGGCGTGGCACCTTCTACTCTTCTTAATACAAAATTAATTATCACTGAAGCTTGTTCAATGCATAATGTGTCATAAGAGGTGGTTAAGTAAAAATACGTATAAAATATTAATATTTACTTTGTATGAGCAGGACACTGCCCACTTTTTATTTTATTTTATCATAAATCTGAATTGTCGGCGAAAATAAACGAGTTGATCGCTTTACTTGAAATAAGTGAAACATTGTGAAATACTGTTACATTCATACATATATACATGTAGGGGGAATATCGAAGCAGACCACTACTATCAAGGGTCCCTTTTCGACCGCCTTCGCTCCTCAATGATTTCGTGTCCACCGATCAGTATACCTTCAATCACTGAGTCCCGCGCCACAACCGGCGTTTGCTATGGACGAGGAAAACAATTTTACACTGCCGACTGGTGATTGTCGACAATCCTCATCTCACAGTCCTTTGTAATCGCCAGCATCTCTCTCAGACTAAGGTCCCCCATCGCACTCACACTTAATGTGTGCTTGCATGTGATCCTTAATCTTCTGCTCGCCATCGCCGGACACTCGCATACTACATGCGCTGCCATCTCGGCATCCTCCAGGCACATTCTACAAATATCATCCTCCACGATCTGCATCCTCTTCAAATGATATTTGAAGTTCCCATGTCCTGTAATCAACGCAGTGATCCAGCTCATCGTACTCCGATTAAAACCGAGCACCTTCACTGCACCCCTGCCATACATTCATACATACTGATACATTCATACATGCGGATACATGAAGATTGACGTATGATTTTTGATAGGAAAGCTGGAAAGTAGGCATGTTGTATTAGTATTCTGCATTTGGGATCTTGTAAAAGAAATTAAATCTTTGAATATATAAAACATAGAATAATAATAATGACACTAACCTTGTATGGGAGATGGATGTAAAGTGGGCGTGTCACTCTCATTACTGCACATGATTTCATTTTTGATATTCAAACATAGAGTTCTATATTTGTCCAAAACGTTTGCCTGTCAAAAAAATACATAAATTTAAATATAAGTCTTACATGGGAGGTGGGCCTAAAAGTGGGCGTGCCAGCATAGTTTCTGTTATTGAAAATTTCATTTTCATACATAAATTTCAGGGGGTTTCTAATTTAAAACAGACCGAAGGAAACAATGTTCAAAGTAAATCAACGGAGTTTAAAAATATTGGTGGGAAGTATACCTCTGAAATTTTATTCTCCTTGTATGTTGCGGCTTTAAGATTTTTGTTCGATATCAAACGTTTATACTGGCAGGACCTACTATTATTTGATCATCCATTAAACATTTGAGATGTTTTAGAAACAATTTATCCGATTTTCATCTTCCTGGCTTTAATTGCTTGAGATTAAAACAGACATACAGACATAGGAAATTCGTAGACGGTCTTTGGATAAAACCAGGACTTAGAAAATATATTTTTATGGGGTACAAAATGAATATTGTATTACAAACGGAATATACCCCCGAGAATTACTGATGGTGGTGGATATAAAAAAGTGCGTATGCGCTAGAAAAGCTTTGAAGATCTGAGGCTAAGGCTGATGTGTTGTTATATTCATACATTTTTGTTTGTTTTTTTTTTCAATAAAGAAATACGCTTGATACTCGTAAAAGAGTCTGTGGTTTCTTTTTGCAACCTGTGTTATTCAGGTTATGATTTCCTACCTTTAAACTTCTGATTCTGCTTCTGCTTCTGACTCTTTAACTCGATATTAATTCGATTATCAATCGCAAATACAATGTGAATTGAAAAAAGTGCAATGATTTTTTACAAGCAAAATATGAAAGAGATAAAACCCAAACAGCAACAGCAACAGCGACAGACAATATGCAAAACAGTAAAGTCTTTTGAAAAGAGATCAACTGTAATAAAACTAATAAAATTCCCCAAAAAAGGAAAACCATTTTAAAGTAATAAAATTCACACAAACATGTAAATGGTGAACATACTTACATACCAATAATTTCGTCATAAAAAATTATGAATTTTAAATTGTGATCTTGTCGTTTGTTGTGTTATGCCTCTGCTATGTTCGTTAACTCAACTCCATTTTATTCATATTTTTACTTTTTACACTTTTTTTTTCATTTTTTTATTGATTTATTTTCATATTTGGTTTCGTTTTTATTTTTATATTTTTATCGAATATGTTTACTTATTTACGACTGTATATTACCAGCATTTTATGCTGTCATTGCCATTGAGGGAGTTTTTTATTTCTTCACAAAAACTGCAAAACTGAATAAAGCGAATGGACAATAAAAGCGAAATTATTAATTTAAATATGCAGGAAGGAGAAAAAGTTTTATTATGAATTTTGGTTTTATTTTTTCTCAATAACTAATAGTGGCGATTGCTAGCAGACTTAAACATTTTGAAAAAGTAAATCAAGTTTTATATGGAATCACGTGCTCTTTCCTAGAAGGACCAGGTAGTTAAGCAAGCAAAAGTTTTGATAATGATTCAATATTTCATATTTAAATGCCTTACAAGCTGTGTCACTTGATATAAGTTGACTTTCTTAAATTAGCGATTGGATACTATATGAAGTTTGTTTGATTTGAGCCACAATTTAATTTTTTTTTTAATTTTTGTTTTTAATGGCAAGGTTTTAGAACCATAGAGCCAGGGTATCCCACACTGCTTCGGGTTGAAATAAAGAAGAATAACAGCAAAAGCAAACGTGTAGCAAAGGGCGAGACTGAACCAAATAATTTTGCTGTTTATAGCAGGTCGAAATATGTCTCGTTCAAGTTGGGCATTGAGAAATGACTACTTTCTCGAATTTAACGCTGTATGTGACTAACGGTAGCTTTTCAAGTTAATTAAAAACGATCACGTATATTAGCTTCCTTAATGAAACTTATTAAATAGTTGAGGGTATATAAAGGGTTTTTTTTTAAGCCCGATAGAACTTGAAATTGTAAAAAATAACACAAAAAATTAAATTGTAATCAAAATTTTTTTTTTATTCGAAAGATCAATACGTGACATTAACATTTGAAAATTATTTCGGGCATATGGGCACCGCGGCTGTTCTTGACGAAGCGCATTCTGGACGTCCGTTGTTTTATCGCAAAATTGTGTTCAGCGATGAGGCGCATTTTTGGCTTAACGGGTTTGTTAATAAGCAAAATTGCCGCATATGGAGCGAGACCAATCCACAAGAGACCGTACAGACTCCATTACATCCAGAAAAATGCACCGTTTGGTGCGGTTTTTACGCTGGTGGCATCATCGGACCTTATTTCTTCAAAAATGAGGCCGGAGCTCGCGTTACGGTCAATGGAGATCGTTACCGCACCATGATCAATGATTTTTTGTTTGAAAATATGGATGACATTGATCCGGAGGAGATGTGGTTTCAACAGGATGGCACTACGTGCCATACGGCGAACGCAACCATCGACTTATTGAAATCAAAATTTGGCGATAAGTTGATTTCGAGAAATGGACCTGTCAATTGGCCTCCAAGGTCGTGCGATTTGACACCTCTCGATTATTTCCTGTGGGGCTACGTGAAGTCACTGGTTTATGCTGATAAACCAGCAACAATTGACGCCTTGGAGGCCAGCATTGTTCGTGTTATTCGTGACATACGGCCAGCAGTGCTCGAAAAAGTGGCCCAAAATTGGACGTCCAGAATGCGCTTCGTCAAGAACAGCCGCGGTGCCCATATGCCCGAAATCATTTTCAAATGTTAATGTCACGTATTGATCTTTCGAATAAAAAAAAAATTTTGATTACAATTTAATTTTTTGTGTTATTTTTTACAATTTCAAGTTCTATCGGGCTTAAAAAAACACCCTTTACCAATATCATGTGAGTTTAGTAAATCAAAAAGGTTTGTGAATCTACGAAATAGTTGATGCTTAGTGCGAATTTTAGTAAATTCCGAACAATGAAAGATAGATGTTCCGGGTTATCAGTCATTTTACAAAAATCACATAAATCCGTTAATTTTCTACGTATCATGTGAAGATAAACGCCACTATAACAATGTCCACATAGGAGTCTATTAATGATTTTCGTATCAGTTGGATCCAATTTAGACACAGTGTACCACGGTATGATGGGTATTGAGCCACAATTTAGACTCGCAAACTTAAATTATTTTGTTTGACATTCAATGATTTTCCGGTTTTTTGTTTTATTATATTTCTACGTTTTTTATACTATTCAGCTGTGGTGCACAAGAGTATATGTAGCTTTGTCATTCCATTTGCAATTTCTACAATATTTATTTCCGAAACCATAAAGTATATATTTTTGCAGAGCTTTTGACTAGAACAGTCGTTTGAGCAATGGCTGTCTGTCCTTGTGATGGTTAAAATTAAGAAGCCCTTAATTGCAGCACAGATCTGTATGTAGACTCAATATTTTGTTAATATCCGTTAATTATTTGCTGTTGATACCCCATCGCTTTAAAAGTTTTTGAGATATGAGCAAATAAACACGACTCACAGTTCTCTGTCCTATAGGCAAAACTTAAGCTTAATAAAGTGTAAAAAATAATTATAAAATATACGTTTTTGTAAAGCTAACAAAGTACCTTAAATAGATTTGTAAGTAGAATTCATAATTTTCACTTTTTGTTTACAGTGGAGGGCACCAAAGTCAACCAATTTTTAAGCTAAACTGTTAAATAAAAAAACGACTTTTACCTGTTTTACTAAAAAATTGCCAAATATTAATTTCTTAATATATTCTTTTCATACTTGGCATTTTTGTTTACCACTAAACACACAAAAAAGGAAATTATTGCTGGTAAGCAATATTACTGAGAAAAATGTTTGTATTATTGTAAACCTTGAGATTTTTTTATTGGAAATACCCGAAATTTCTAAAGCTTTGCAGCGTATAATTAACTATTTTTTCAGAGCACCTAATTTTTTTTAAGATTTTAGTACTTTTTGGAGTGTTTTAACAGAATTTACAAAGTAGTCCTAGAATTTTTTTGCCGGAAATATAAAAATTGCATTCGTTTCTTGAGTCAAATTTCCTAAGTTATAAAAAAAATTACAAACAGGTAAGTTTATGGTACTGCCAAAATTGGAAAATATTAAGTTATAAATCTCTTGTTTCTTTTTTACTACCAAAAATTAACTGAATTTTCATGTACTAAGTATTTTTTTTACAAGAAAAACATAAAAAAATAAATGTAAATAATGGTTATTTTTGGGTCTGCCCTAATATTTTACAAAGTTTGACGATACTATATACAGAGTGGGGCAAAAGTCGCGAAGGGGTTTAAAACAGTCATAACTTTTTTAATTTTTAATTTAATTTTTTTTTTTACAAAATAATAAAATATGATATTGGGAGATTTTTTAAATTTAGGTGTGAAAGATTACGTCACGTAAGTGAGCATCATTTTCAGCCTCGCAAAGTTTAGCTCTTTTAATAGCATTTTCCATGACACGAGTCAGAGTATCTGGCTGCAACGCTCTTATTTCGGCTCGAATATTCTCTTTGAGCTGTGCAAGTGTTCTGGGTTTATTGATATTCACCTTCTCTTTCAAATATCCCCAAAGGAAATAATCTGGTGCTGTTAAATCCGGCGAACGGGCAGGCCAATTGAATGCTGCATTTTTGGAAATTAAACGTTCGCCAAAAATCAGCCTTAGGAGCTGCATAGTGGCTCGAGCAGTGTGTGCAGTGGCCCCATCTCTCGATTGTCAGAAAAAGCGGGCCTTAAAAAATTTTGGACCATATCTCGATATCGCTCGCCATTGACCGTTACACCATTTCTATCGTTATCTTCGAAAAAGAATGGTCCAATAATTCTTTGGGACGTAATTGCGCACCATACTGTACAAGAAGATCCCTCACTGAGCCTTGTTCCTGAAAACGTGTCACTAAGCGTCGAATCATTGATTCGGATGGTGAATTCCGCACATTAAAATGACGACGATAGGCTTGTTTAATTTGAATTATTGATCGATGATGTTCAAAGTTCTATGATTTTGGTTCGCTGGATAACGTTGTAACCTTCCATAATTAATTTCCCAGATTTTTTTTACTAGTCCTAAAAAGAAAAAAAAATTAAATTAGAAAAGTTATTAATTTTTCAAATCTCTTCGCGACTTTTGCCGCACCCTGTATATAAGTATATATAAAAATAAAAAATAAGTTATTTTTGATTTAGTTACTGCGTTTGGACGATTGTTAAAAAAAATTAAGATTTTTTGCCGGAAAATGGAAACTTTGTATTTTTTGTACACACTCATAAAAACGATTTTTTTCATATTAAATAATTCATAAGTAAAAATGGAATTATTTCATACACTATATCAAATATACACAGGGAAAAATATTAGCAGTTTTTTTAAAAATTTTATTATTTTTTTTTTTTTTTTACATTTTGGTATATATTAGGGTGATCGACTCGGTTTTACAACCGGTGGAAAACCCGGTTTTTTTTCCTCTTTTAGCTGGCGGTTTTTTCTAATTATTGATTTTTCGAATATGGAATACACCGGTTTTTTTTATCCGAAAAAGCCGATTTTATATTTTTTAAGCTTATTTTCATATATCTTTGTAACCAATCATACTTTAGTATATTTAGTACGCGAAAAGTTTCCAAAAATCAGAAAATAAAAACTATTAAATATTCTTCCATAATATTGTAAGAAATTTATTTGTTGTTTAAAAAACAAATGTAAAATAAGAAAAATAATTGAGCTTAAATATTATTTGTTTTTACTGGATATAAACCTAACGTTAAAAGTTCAAGGTAATTGAAGAATAAACTTAGCTGATCGATCACTTTTAGGTAAAAAGTTTAGTTACCAACCAATAATCCGTCCTTCCAGATCCAAATTTCAATTAATGACATTGAGTGTCTGTCAACTTAAATTTCAATTAAACCATCGAACAAACTAGTTTATGTCTATAGTTGAATGTCTGTCAGGCGTATAAGAAAGAATTTTTAAAATGAAATTTTAAAGATTTTTTCCCAGGCCTTTAAAATGTAATTCAAATTGCAGAAATCATTTCAAACAAAATACGTTAGCGCATAGTAGTTAAAAAGATCTATTTAACATTTAAAAAATGTACAGAAGAAGCTACAAAAATTTATAACAGCCTTATAAAAAGTCTTATCTATTTGTGTATTAATTTATTGTATTTATTTATTTTACTTGTAAAGCGAACCTTTTGTCCTTAAATTCAACTAAATTAAACCAAATAAGTCAACTGCATTCATGTCAGTTATTGCGTAGCTGTGCAGCCAAACGTATATAAACTGTAAAAATTTCATATTCATATATAAATTTAATTATAATCTTATTTTACAATATTTTTTATTTTTTTCTTTAAATATTATATTTTATATATTCGAACCGGTTAATCGGTTTTTCTTAATTTTTAAAATAGCAACCGGTTTTTTTTATGTTCTAAATTTCAATTTTTTTGAAAACCGGTTTCTTCAAAAGTCGTGTATTGTATTATAAACAAACTCTCAGATGCCTTTACGACATTTTTTGTTATTCAATGAAAACAAAATGTTGTTTTCCAATTTATTTTACACTGATAAATATAACTTTTTTAATAATGATCCATTACACCTTAAATTTAATAAAAAAAAAAAAAAAACAAATCGAATCGAATCTACAAAATAGTCATTAATTACGTGTTTCCATCGTGTTACTTGTTTAAAGTTTCTTTGTATTTCTTTTTAAAAAGTTTGTTTTTATTCCTTTTTATTAAGAATAAATAAATAAAATACACTTAAACATTTCTAATTGACAGTTGGAGAAGAAGATAACACCAACAACAACAACAACAAAAAAACTTCAAACTACACTCCTCTTTTTTCCTCTTTTCTTATATTTTCCTTTTTGTTTATAATTATGGTGTGTCTAAAGACGATGATTTTATTGTTTTCTTTTGTCGCATTTACTTAAGTTTAACTTAACAGTTTAATTGTGTCTAACACTCCTCTATAGATGGGGGAGGTTACTGTGACTAATTGTGGCTTTTATAGTCTTTTACTTCTGATTAGTTTAAACAAAGTTCGTCTGTCTGTCTGTCTGTCTAGCTGTCTGTTTGACCACGGATGTGGTTTTAAAGTTCGAACTTAATTTAATCAAATATATTAAGCAGCCTTAACATAAGGGTAATACGAATACATGTATTTGCCTAACTGCTGAGAAATACTATATGTGTGACAGCTATAAAGTATAGCACCAGTTCCAGAGTTTTTCTAATTAAACCTGACTACTTAATATGTAGACTTGGCCGAATGATTTAAAACATTTAACATCTGTAGGGTAACAAACAGTTGGCAGTTCATAATTTTTGTGGACTAATTTTATTATAATCTATATTTTTTCTTGAAAGGAGACAAACATCGATATTGTATTCAATTTAATTTACTTCTACACTTTAAATACGTTTTAAAATATCTAGGTTATTTTAGTCCTTTATTTATTTGTTACTCGCAGTGAGTGTAAGGGTACATACAAGGTGGGCCAAAAGAAATCAGCCTATTGGAAGTTGCTCTTATTTTTGCAAATGGCGGCCAAATCTGTCAAATCTGTTTTGACATTTGTGAACTGTACAGATGTAGAATACAAGTGAACAAGCCATGGATCGATACACTTCCCAAAAACTCGGCATAATCGTATCAAGGCCGCAGTGGACTATTTTTTGACCAAAATTATAATGAGCGGTGAGGCTTATTCCCACCTCAGCGACGAGCAAAACTATAGCTTCTGGGGCACCGAAGATCTACCAGTAATGCACGAGGAGCAATTACACCCGCTCAAAGTGATTGCATGGTGCTCTGTTTACGCTGGAGATTTCATTGGGCCATTATTTTTGAGGACTCCGCTGGTCAAACGACAACAGTAGACGACGCGAACGAAGTTTTTTCTGCCGCAATTGAACGAATTAGAACTGCAATGGCACACACTGCGTGAGCCACAACCGATATTCTGAAGGCGGCGTTCCCGGGTCGCCTCACCTCTCTTTTTGGCGATTTACATTGGCCCGCAAGATCGCCCGATTTAACCATTCTAGACTTTTTTGTGGGGTTTTTTGAAGTCCCGTGCTTACGTGAACAAGCCCTAGAATCCCTTAAGGACAACATTGGACACGAGTGCGAGAATCTGTCGCCCGAAGTTCTCGCCGAAGTGATGAAAAATTCCATAAAACGAGCCTGTATAGCAATCATTTGTTACGGCGCCGATATCATCTTCTCGACTTGACCAATAAAATTCTAAAGGTTCAAATAAACATAATTAAAGAACAGAATCGAAGTTTTTCATTTAGAAAAATAATGAGAGCCAAACAACATCGGATGACTTCTTTTGGCCTACTTTGTATAAGTATATAGTTTTTTATTCCGTTTGAATGACTTCGTTTGGCCCACCTTGCATATGTAAGGTTTGTTATTCCGAAATTGCTACAATATTCTTTTTGATCCCATAAAGTATATATTTTCTGAAAGCTTATGACTAGCGGTGTCGACTAACCACTATTCTTCTGTTCATCTGTCTGTGCGTATGTTGAAATCAAGTTTTTAAGCCCCTTGATATTGCCAAGACTCGTATAAGGTATAAAAATATCTGAAATATTCGGCAGCCGATCGGTATTGGAAATCAGCATAATCGCCCCAAAACCTTGTGTGACTGCCTTTGCTTTTTCGCTTATTCCTAACACAAAAATAAAATTTTACTAGCCCTATGATCATTTGAAGACAAGACAGTTGTTACTATTTATAGATTTGATATGTCTCTGGAGATATTCTTGAAAAGTTTTGGACAAATCGGTCGCTAATCGACACAGTTATAGGCAAAAATTTGAAAAAAATATATATATTTTTAAACTAAAACAAATATTTTCAAAATCCTATATAATTCCTGAACACGCTTAAGATACCAGGTTATAAGCCGTAATTTTGAAAAATTTTTCTAAAAAAAAAACTAACAAATCGGTTGGAAACCAATCGAGATATAAGCACCAAAGCCCAACTGCTTCGGTGTTTTTCCTAAAATTTAGAAACGAAAATAAATATTTTTAAATTTTATGTACAACCAAGAGATATTGGGAATCAAATGAAAGGGATTGAGTATTAAAATATAGTTAGATATGAAAAGAAAAAAATCCAAAATGGCGACCTAGATTAAATGGCGAATATATGAGTCAAATATAGTAGATACGGCTTTGTCCCCTTTAACCCCCAAAATATTTGTATAAAATAAAAGCGCTCGACCAGTAAAGTGTAGTTAACTACAACAAGTGTAAAATTCAAGATGGCGTCTAAAACAAATTGGCGGATCAACATTTTTTAACCCCAACAATATGGGTATCAAACGAAAGAGCTTGACTAGTTGAATATCGGTAACTATGTAAAAATTTAAAATCATAGATGGCGTCGGAAATAATAGAGAAAAATGACGTATAACATGAAATCTAAAACATAGGCTAAGCTACGATGAGGTCATTATATCTATGTACATAACGGTGAAGGTATTATCACATTCAGCATGGCCGAATGTAGAGCTCTTACTTGTTTATTTTGTAAATGTGAATTTGGAACAAAGTAAAATTACCCATAAATAATTACAAAGGCAATTAAAACTAGTTTTTAACCTGCACCCTACATTCACTATTTCACCTTATACTGCCAGCACCGAATAGTACTTACTCTAGAAATCACTTTCATGCTCAAAAACAATTTTAACTCTTTGACTTGTTTCAATTAACTTATTGAAATAATATTGTATTTAGTAGAAATTATTTAAACTGTAACAAATATAAAGTTTATTGAGTCAATGACAGTTAAATGGGGTAAGTATTTCTCTGACAGTCATGAGATTTTTACTTAAAGCAAATACAGTCGCCAGCGATACGACATCTTTACAAAACAACAATAACAAAACTTAATTAAATCTTTAAAAGCAATAACAAAAATTGAAATTCGTGAAAATTGTTGTTGTTGTTGTTGTTATGAGTTAATTAAAAATTTAAGAGCAAATAAAACAACAGATGTTGACATATATAAATATAAATTTGTTTTAATTTTTTTTGTGTGGGAATTTCAACAATCAAGAGGGTGGAATAAGTTAAAAGGTAGCGCTATGTGTTATAAAACATTTTTATAATAAATTAGTAAATGAAATAATAAAATAATATTCTCCTTTCCGGATCTGTGCTTAAGTATAATACAGTCACAACGTTCTTGTTGGGATCAAAATAGTTTATCTAACCTTAATTACCACTAATTAATCCTGTATTCGGGGAAGGGGTAGGAAAATAGGATATTCAACCAACCACTAACCAATACAACAAAACAAGAACACAACTAAAGGTATATACTTTTGCTTTTGATAAGTAAAAGTTTTGCAGACTTAGGCAAAAATATTTTAATAAAATCTAAGATACGCGTAAGCATGCAAGAACAGTTGCAGTCACGGCAGAACAAGCCTCATAGTCATGAAAAAGTATGATTTAGCGATGCCTCTAATCCAAATGCGCACTAAACAGTGACTTGTTAGAGGTTCATTGGTATTCCCACAATCAAATGTGGTGGGGGGAGGGGGTGATTTTTGTTTCAATGGATGTTTATCATGTGCTTTATCTCCTTAAATACATTTTGCTGTTGTTTAATAACCCATCTAACGTTTTTTCTTTCAAGGTCAGTTTGCTTTAATTTTTGTAACAATTTAAACTTGCAAGAATATTGAGTTGAAGAAAAATCTTGGTTACCTTGATCACGACAGTCATATTATATTTCGTAGAACAATATGAAGTTGAATTAAATTATATTATTGTTTAAATATTATTTTTTTCAACATCTATTTACACACGATAACCAAGTATTTGTTTGAGTTTAATTATTTCAAGCGTACTTTTCATTAACAAATTTAATATCGTTGGGTTCAAGCATAATATGTTTAAGAAAATAATTGCGACAAACGTAGTATGATTTAGTTAAAAAATATAGTATTACTATTATGATTTAAAATTTTTAGCAAACATAATATGTTAGGTCTAACAATAGTATAGTTTCAAAACGATTACATTATGATAAGTTATCATATTTGTAATTTTATTTTAGTTATTAATCCAAATCAATATAAATAATATATAAATTCATATATAAATTCATAATCTTCAACCAAACTGTAACCAAAGTTGTGAACCGCACTATGGGCAGTTGTTTTCAATGGTTCTTCTTATTATACCCTTCACACAGTGAAAAAGGGTATATATAGGTTTGTCATTCCGTATCAAATTTATACAATTTTCATTTCCGACCCAATAAAGTATATATTTTCTGAAAGCTTATGAATACGGGAGTCGGTTCAGCTCTGTCAGTCTGTCCGTCTGTCCGTGTGTATGTTGAAATTAACTTTTTGAAGCCACCCCAACACATCGCTTGGACCCGGGTAAGGGACTAAAATATCAGAAATATTTGGGAGTAGATCGGTATTGAAAATGAGAAACATCGGTACATAAACAACTGAGATATGAGCAAAAACCCACGACCACCTCGATTTTTTTTTTTGCAAAAACAACATTACAACAACAACATACATACATACAAACGTTCATACTGGTTAGAGAAAACGTGGCATCGAATCCCAGCTGAGCCAACATTTTTTTTTTTTTTATTTAATATATTATTTATATTTTTATTATTTTTTTTAATTCATCATTATTTTTTTTAATTTTTTTTGTTTTATATATTAATTTTTTTTTACATTTTTATACCCTTCACACAGTGAAAAAGGGTATATATAGGTTTGTCATTCCGTGTGAAATTTCTACAATTTTCATTTCCGACCCCATAAAGTATATATTTTCTGAAAGCTTATGAATAGAGGAGTCGATTAAGCCCTGACCGTCTGTCCGTCTGTCCGTCTGACCGTCTGTCCGTGTGTATGTTGAAATCAACTTTTTGAAGCCCCCCGACATAGGTTGGACCCGGGTAAGGTATTAAAATATCAGAAATATTCGGGAGTAGATCGGTATTGAAAATCAGAAACATCGGTACATAAACAACTGAGATATGAGCAAAAACCCACGACCACCTCGATTTTCTTTTCATAAAAACAACATTACAACAACAACATACATACATACAAACGTGTATACTGGTTAGAGAAAACGTGGCATCGAATCCCAGCTGAGGCAAAAAAATTTTTTTTTAAATTTTTTTAAAATTTTTTTTTTTAATTTTTTTTTAATTTTTTTTTTATTTTTTATTTAATATATTATATATATTTTTATTATTTTTTTTTATTTTTTTTTTTTAATTTTTTTTTTTATTTTTTTTTTGTTTTATATATATTATATATGTATATAATAATTTTTTTTTTTTTAATTTTTTTTTAAATTTTTTTTTTTTAAATTTTTTTTTTTTTTAACATACATACGTGAATTTACTGTTATTGCATGACTACACGTTGTGAAGGGTATATAAGATTCGGCACGGCCGAATATAGCGCTTTTACTTGTTTTTTTTATATTTTTTTTAAATTTTTTTTAAATTTTTTTTTTTATTACATACGTAAATTTATAATTTTACAATGGGATGTTTTTATATATGTATGTTTTTTTAAATGTATGTACGTATTTCATATGGGATGAAGGTGATACAAACTACTGTTATTGCATGACTACACGTTGTGGAGGGTATATAAGATTCGGCACGGCCGAATATAGCGCTCTTACTTGTTTTTAAATGATTTTTGTACCCCTTGTAGATGTAAGTTATTCATTTCGTTTGTAATTTGTATCATATTCATTTGAGAATTTATTTATTCTGAATCCTTAAAGATATAGAAGACGATTTAGTTATGTGCTTCTGTTCTTGTGTATGTTGAAATCAATTTTTTAATCCCCCTCGTATACTTTAGACTCCTATATGGTACCAATTTATCAGATATGCTTTCGAGAATTTTGTTAGTGAAAATCAGTTATGTGGGCATATTACGAGCTGAGATATAAGCGATAGAACGCGATTGACTCTGTTTGGTTTACGAGTTATTAAACTATAAACTGTAAATCTGAACGTTTCGAGTGAAATAATTATGATTGAAGTACATTCTACACATGTTGGCTTATTTCGACTTCAAAGGACTCTCATATAATTGCCACAAAACTATAAATCCACATGGTGTTTAATGCGGATTTTGGTGTAGTGTTGAATTAAGCCATACTTTTTCGAAAGTTTACATGGTCGGAAGAGGCTGCCGCTAGTTTTAACAGAACGGTGCATTGTATGCACTTGTGAAAATAATTAGGCAAAAATAGTAAAAATTTCTGTAGATTAAAACAATTAAGCATGCTGCTACATCTCACTTTTATTGACAAGAATTAAATCTTTGTGCAAATCCATACCATGGACAAGGATACTTCCCACACATTATTTTCATACCCTTCACCTGTGGTGCACAAGGGTATAGATAGCTTTGTCATTCCGTTTGCAATTTCTACAATTTTCATTTCCGACCCTATAAAGAATATATTTTCTGAAAGCTTATGAATAGAGGAATCGATTAAGCCCTGTCCGTCTATCCGTCTGCCCGTGTGTTGGTTGAAATCAACTTTTATATACTATTTGTAGATTTGTACTATTTGTAGATATAATATGCCTCTAGAAATATTAATGAAAAATTTTGGATAAAGCGGGCTCTAATCGGTAAAGTTATAGGCAAAAAATATTTTTTGGAAAATATATATTCCAAAAATTTACAAACGAAAATCAATTTTTTTCAGCCTCTAGACAACCGAGAGAGTCAATATTGGTATCATCTGAAAAAATTTAACTAGCGCAATATAGGCACTTTAAAAAAATTAAAATTTATGTTGGCCGCCACTACAAAATGGCGGACAATAAATTAATATATGGGTCAAATCTGGCATTTTAAAATGTAACATCTTGTACCCCCTCAATATTGGTATTAAATCAAAGTGCTTGACCAGTAGAATACAGTAAATTATTAAAAAATTTAAAATCCAAGATGGCGTCAAAAACAAAATGCCGGATAAAATTTATTTAAACCCCATCAATATGGGTATCAAACTAAAGGGCTTGACTAGTAGAAAACAGTTAACTACGTACAAATTCAAAATCAAGGGTGGCTTCGGAAATAATAAAGAAAAATGGCGTCTAACATGAAATATAGGTTAAGCTAACATGTGGGATTATACCTATGTACATGATGGTGAAGGGCATTATCAGATTCGGCACGGCCGAATATATCACTCTTAGTTGTTTTTAATAGGCTACTACAGCGATACTACGCTACCAAAAGCTGAAAATTTTAAACAGGAAATCTTAAAATGCAGCTTTTAAAGATTTAAAATAAAATAAAAAATTTGGTTGTTAAAAATTTTGTAACGGGTGCAAGACAAGATTAAAAAATTCTAAAACCGTTTTTTTTAAAGGTTTAATGAAATTTAAGTAATTTTGTTTTTCTTAATGAAAAACGAAAAAGAGATTATAAAATAAAAAATCTAAACTAAAGAACATTAAAGTTTTTAATTTTTTCGACCACACCACACACTTAGTAAAAAAATTGTTAAAATTTGTATATTTCTTACCGTATAGTTTAAAATAAAAAATTGTATACGTACTTCTTACTGTTGACTTACGTTGTTCAATTACGTTCAGCGTTTACCCTTAAACTTAATTAAACCCTTAAACTACACTGTTTGTCTGTAATGAATGTTACTTCCCTTAACATGAGACTTGCGGCCTCTATTTAAAGACTTAAGAAAAACCTTGAGGACTAATAAAAAATTATTAAAATTTGTTGATGTCGCCAGTAGTTTTCTTAGTTTTCTTTAACCTTTATAAACAAATCGATTACTTTTCTCCCAATTACAATATAACAACTTGTTTTCATTATAATAAAATAAAATCATAATAAGGAAAAAACTAATTCCAATAATAAAGTTTCCAAACTATGCTCAGATCAAGATATATTTTTGCTGGCAAAATACAAATACCTTGCGACAACTGTTACCAGCAACCGTTCATAACAAAAGCCATAAAGAAATTTGTGTTTGGGGGGCGGAGTGGGGGGTACAAACAAAAAAATAATAAGAAAAATTCCTTAAAGTAAAGGTTACAACCCCATTATAAGGGCTTTAAAACGTCACAACTATTACTTATTTACTTGCTTGCTATGTTGTTTCGCAGCTCTTTTAATATTTTCACAAAACTCTTTTTGCAATCAACCCACAAAACCACCACCCACTTGACTTCAATTACAAGAAAAACCATCGACCAAAATTCAAAGGTTTTTTGTTTCTTTTCTTTTACTGTTTCTATGATTTTTATGGTTTCAGCCGCCATGAATTCGGCTCTAGCAGGGAAATGGAAAATAGTTGCAAATAACAAAAGAGAAGAAAAAACAGAACAGATACAGCAAATTGTTTAGTACTGATTACGAAGGATTAGAAGATGTATCTGTATTATATAGCGAATCAGTGTTTTCAGTGTATTTGGTTTAAATTGTAATATTTTTTTATTATTTATTAAGAAGTATTTTTAAGTAATTTATTTTCTTATGCTCGACATACTTGCAAATCTCGAAAAACTGGTGAACATTTTTCACAGTCGTTGATAATTTCCTTTACACAAACAACAAAAGATCTTTTGTGCTTATAGAACGAGCTACATAAATAGTGTCTCAGTAAGGATGCCCTTTTTCATTTTAAAATAAAAAAACACACTTTTTGAGATGGTTGTGAGTCTGTATTGGACTGTCAAGAAGACATGTTCCGATTAAGTACAGAATGAAATATTCGTCAAGAAGCTGCCACGGCTCTGATGACAAGCCATTACTCTTTTCATGAAATTTCTCATGACTTTTCCACAGAGATGTGATTGTATCTCACCAATGACACGTTGGATCAGGTATTTGAGCTAAAAAATTATATCTGGTTTGTCGCTTAAACCCAAGATTTCACAAAACTCAAAAAAAACTCGCACGATCTTAAATCGCATAATCTTGGTGGCCATTTGATATCAGCATTTTTTGAGATAATTTGTTCTAGAAATCGTAGCTGTAATAAATAGATTATCTCATGAACGTCGTATCAGGTGACGCCGCCTTAGTGAAACCGCATTGCCATCCAGTTGAGGCTACAAGAACTCCGATATCATGTTCCTGCAACGAATGCCATTCACAGTGACTACAAGTGCGGATTTATGTTTAAAAGAAGGCCCAAAAACGCTGCCTGACCAAAATCCGCACCAGACAGTTGTGCGTGCATTTGTTTCTACTGGGTTGAAAGTGGGTTTTCGGAGCCCAAAATTCGACAATTTTGTGTATTCCCGAAGCCATTCAGATGGAAATGCGCTTCGCCGGAGATGATTTTTTTTTTTTTAAATTGGCATTGTTTTCACTTGGCTCCATGACCTTTAAAACGAAATTTCCGGCGCTTTCCATGGCCTGCTGGATTAAGCTCACGTTAGCATTAAAGTAAAGGTCTTTTGCCAAAGTTTGCTGCGTGGTCCTTCGTAAAATTTAAGGTTGTTGAGAACGATGCGGAATTAATGTTTTCGGGCTTCTGATGACACTCTTGTTTACAAGAGCCATGTTTTGTAGAGACCGACCGGTACCTTGACGCACAGTCTTGCTGCCCATTATTAAACTAGGTTCTTCAAATTTTTTTTATCACTCTTAGAATGTAATAAATTTTCACAGCTATAACGCGTAGTTCTTCCGTAAGGCGCTTAATTTTTAGTAAGCGAAATAAACAGAACTGCCAAATTTCTGAGTTGCCACATTAAAAATTAGCGAGATCGCATACACCTGTTCTTAAGTGATGCAATTACCGACGAACGACATTTAATTTTTATTTATATAAAAACAATATATCTTGAAATGTTAATATTGCTAAATCAGTTTGTTGAAAATTGTCACTGCACTGCTGTTGTTTATATTAACAATTCTATGACGATTCTGAACAATTCAATTTCATTCGAACGTACCACAGAAAAGCACCTTTATTACATCATTGCTGGAAATACTCAAAAATATGCTTTAAGTTGTCGTAACAAATTAAAGAATGTACTTGTTCATTGCTTTGGCCTTAAATAGCCGGTTTTTTACGTGTGGGCTTTACTGTGTATTTGTTTTTTAATTGTCCAGGGACAACAAGAAATCCTTTTATGTGTCAACACAAGTTATTTACTTAGTTGTCCTTTTGGGGGGTAAATAAAAAATGAAAAAAAAAAAAATCACTGGAAACCTGAAGCTTTTTGGTAATTTTTATTTAAAGATTATAATACTTCTGTAATATGCATACATATGTGGGCATATGTATGTATATGTAAAATGTTTATAAATATACCTTAAGCCATTTTGCTGTTATATGCCTAATGTGTATGTACAGGGCGTTCAAATAAGACATTTCATTTTCAATAGCCTTCTAGAACAGTTGTTATGACTCAGTGTCAGCAGCTATTTGACAGATAATAAAACGATACGATGTGTGATTTAACACTGTATTGAAATTATTCAAATTCACTACAAAAATAATGAGAAACTAATGCATATTTGGGTCTTCGTGAGGCACTTTCTCGGTTTATACTGCAATGATTGTTGGTTGATCTTCTTATTCTAATTATGCTTTATTTTACGATCTTCAGCAGTTGTGAAATTGTTGGACGAATTTAAGCTGTAATGTGATAAATCAGACTTGTGCATGTCGCTTAAGAACAACTGATACTATTGCTATTGTTAAGGAAAACTTAAGATCGTCTGTTTCTTGTCGATCTTTGGACCTTCCACAAATTACATTTTACCGTGCGTTGCTTAAAGACTTAGGTCTTAAGGATTTTAAAGTTATAGTAGCACAAAAACTGAAGCCTTCCGACCATCAATAATGTCGGGTCTTTACGTTGGTTGAAAATGCATTAAACTAATCCGGAATTTCATCTGAAAGTCATCCTGAGTAATTATGTCTATTTCCAATTTCCACCTCGGAAGCGACAATAACAAGTAGAATAATTGCATTTGTGGTTCAGAAAATCCAAGACTTATTGCTGAGACTCCTCTCCACCCTAAACATGATTTTTTAGTCTAGTTTTTCGTCTAGTGGTGTCATTGGATTTTACTTTTGCGAAAATGGGCCTAGAGCAACTATTACGGTAAATGGAATGCGCTATGAAACGATATTTAATGATGTGGTGTGACCGGAAATGAAAGATATATTTGTGGATGACGTTTAAGCTTAAGTAGACGGAGTTACCTCCCACCCAAGTATCAATACCTGGCTCTTTTTTGCGTGAAAAGTTTTCCTGACTGCGTGGTTTATTGAAGAGGCCATCACAATTGGTAACCGAGAGCTCGTAATTTAAAACCTTAAGATTTTTTCCTTAATAGTTTTCTGTTGATTTGAAACCTCAAAGATAAAACTTGTAAAGGTATCAAGGCCAGCCACAAATAATCGAATTGGTGATGGAAAATTGAACTTAAAGAATAAAGTGCTGCATGCTTAGCCGTGGCTGCCATTTGACTCATATTGTATCCCCTTACTAATGTCATACTCTGCTCTTTTCAATTAATTATTAAGAAATTTGCTAACATTAATAATTAAATCTCTTATTGACAGAGCCTTTAAATATATGCTTGTATATACATTAACTAACATAAATACATGTTAAAACACGTATAGAGTTTTGTGTATGTGTGCATAAAATCATCTAACCCTTTTGTTCGTAATTAATTATTAAAAAATAAATAAAAAATTTCTAATACAAATTTTGTGTCGCCCTTAAATACATTAAAATATTTATTATGAATACGAGAGTTCCCTCCTCAGATATTTTAAAATCGTACTTTGATTTAAATGCGTTGATGCCGCTGTATTTTTTTTTTAAATGTTAAACATAAGTACCAGAGAGTCAATTATTTGTATATTTATTTTTAATAATTTTTTTTTAAATTCTCATTTAGTTCAACAAAATTATCAGTGTCTTAGCGAACCGTTCATTAACTTTGTTCTAGTAGGCTGAGTGAAATTCTTTTTATCCCAAACATATTGTTGATTGATGTAAAAAAAAGTACTTTATTATTTCTTAAGCACTTCTCTTCCTACCCTGTCTCGTTAAATAATGGTTTGTGTGTCTATCTGACTCTCCTGTAAAGTACAATTTTTTATTGCGTTGAATTTCCTAGTATTATAAACAAAATATGAACAAGGAAGTCAACGGAGTACGAACAATAAAAAGATTTAAATAAATTTAAATAAAACAGTTAATACTCAGAGTGGTTAAATGATATTTTGTTTAAATAAAATAATTATAAATTTCTTTTTGTATGTCCCCATTACAATTTAATTATTTTTGCTACAAGATTTCATTAATGTGACTGCTGCAGTTGGCTTCGAAGTAACTTTTTTCGTCAGTTCAATTGCACTATGCCATAAATAACCACTATATTTTTTTAATACAGGTGAAATTATTAGCCCAGCTGATGGGGAAACTTTTTGTCAAATTTAGTTGAATTTGCCTTGATTTTCTTTATTAATGCAGGGAAGGAATTTGTTGTTATATTTGTTGCTTTTGCGTCATTAATAATGTGTTTCAATAGCTTATATCCTTTTTTTAATCAAATTTTATTATATTTAATATGTAAAAACAACTTTTCCATCCCTGATATACGAATTGGCCTTAACATAAAAGATCCCTTCAAAAGTTGCTTTGTTGTATCAATTCGCCGTTGCATATATCTTACGAATATGTCTTGATTTTTTTATTTAGTTTTGGAGTTATCGAGGAACAAGTCGAAAAAAAAATTTTTTTTTGTAAAATTATAAAATTTTTGAAATCGAAAAATTTATAAAAAATAGAAAGCAACATATAGTTACCACTTTTGGTACTTAAGCTTAAAGCTACATTTATTAAAAATAAAATAAATTTTATTACATGAAAATCTATGACTAAATTCGTGTTTTATGGACGATCAAGTGAAAGTATAAGCAAAGAATAATTTAAAAATAATTTCGACTTTTGTTTTTTGTCTCCTATAATTTTCTGAGTGTAATTATATTCTAAAGAACCAAATAAAATCTCCTATCATATTTTCAATTCCATAGCTTCCTGATGACGTTGCTTAATGGTCCTAAATTGTTGACTAAATCGTTTATTATACTTGTCGCTTATAGCACCAAGGTTTTTCGAGTAAACGGTGATTTTAAACTTCACCTCATTTATAGAAAACTCTAAAGGGTTCAAACTGCAACTCCGAAGCGCCCAATTGACATTGACAAGACGACTGATAACACGATTGCCAAACTTAGTGGGCAAAAAATCCATTGTTTAAAGAGATGTATGACAGGGTGTGCCATGCTGCTTAAACATTTTTCATTTTAATTGTAGCTCATAGAATGTCTATATTAATGGGCCTGTTATACTTACTTGCTGTTTTCAGTAATAATTTCTATAAAAATGGCCAATGAGGACACTACTTTAAATTTCACAACAACAAAGCTAACACTGTATTTTATACATCAGCAGGCTATGACCTCGCAGGCCTAACACTTTTCGTTATTATCACATACACAACACGACTGAACTCACTGTAAAGAGTGTTAGAAACTATAATTTAATTGAGTTGTATGCCAGCTTTCAAACCAGCAGATTGCCGCCGCTGTTTTATGATAAAACAAAAAACTTTTGATGTATTCAAAAGGTGTCCTTAATACAAATTTACGAAAATAATAACACAAAAAATATGACTGCTGTAAACGAGCCTTCATAACTAAGTGTGATTTATCAAATTCAAATCAAAGATTAGACAATATAGATTCATATCGACCGATCTCTCTACTCCCATGCATTGCTAAACTGCTTGAAAAAATTATTTCTAGACGCCTAATGTGGTTCATTAAAAAACACAAACTCATATCACGTAACCAAACTGGCTTTCAATCTGGCCTTAGCACCACCGATGCCCTTTTATTTTTAGACCACATCATATGCAAAAACTAATCAACTAGAAAACACACCTCTATACTTTCGATAGACTATCAAAGCTTTTGACAGAATAGGAATTCACGTCGTACTTCGGAAACTGTCAAATTGGTCAATTGGGCCAAAAATGTACAACTTCATTAAATCATTTCTTACTAATAGAAAATTTTCTGTTCCTGCCAACAATACGTCCTCAAATATTTTCCCACTTGAAAACGGTATTCCTCAGGGATCACCGTTATCAGTAACCTTATTTATAATTGCCTTCGACGACCTAAGTAACGTTCTAAACATGGACAAAAGAGTAGACCACTGCATTTATGCCGATGATCTCTATGTTATAGCAAAGGAACAGAAAAATGACAAAATTGAACAAGTATTTCATGAAATTTTACTTAAAATTAACAACTGGTCGACAACTTCAGGTGCAGTTATTTCGTTTGAAAAAACAAAACACCTGCATGTCTGCAGAAAACGTAACTGTAATGAAATCAACATAATTTTTAGAAACCTTTCTATTGAAAATGTAAATCACTGTAAAATTCTAGGTCTTAACATTGATTGTAAATATAATTTTAAATATCATTGTAATTATTTAAAAAAAGATTTAACTAGTAGACTAAACATTATTAAGTATTTATCATCTACGCCGAGCCGAATGCATACAAACAGCCTGCTAAGATTAGTAAACGCCATTATATTGGCAAAAATTGATTATGGTTTAGTCATCTACAATAAGACTTACAGAACATCTTTAAGAACAGTGGAAAATATCCTTAACGCTGCCATAAGAACCAGTTTAAGAGCATTTCGTACGACCCCCATCAGGAACATGCAAGCAGAAAGTGGCTTTGAACCTCTCCGTGTGCATGCTAACAAACTCCTACACCGTCTTCTCTACAAGATTAGTCACCAATCACTTCTCTATAAACATGTTAAACTGTTAAAAAATGGAAAAACAACACTAAAGTACCCATCAACGCTAAGCAACATTGTTAAAACTGCAAGGAAGCACAACATAAGTGATTATAATCCACCGTTAGAATTTCATTCTCCGTGGTTACTAGAATCAATCAATTTCTTAAAACAACTTCAAACCTTCAACAAAAGCACTACATCCCCAATAGTCTTCAAATCATTATTCAATGAAATATTCAACGAATATAGCAAAAATAACTGGCACTTTATCTTCACAGATGGTTCAAAAACTACAAAACATGTAGGCTTTGCCATAACTGATGAAGCTGGAAGTACCCAAAAAATAGGAATATTACCTCAGGAGGCAACGATATTTGAAGCCGAAGCAATAGCGATAATCGAAGCCTTAAAGCTAGGGGAAAATTCATTTAGCAAATATATTATCTGCACAGATAGCCGTTCGGTATTTGAGGCTGCCTTAAATCAAAATAATAAAAATGAATTAATTAATTAATTAATTAATTACAACAACAAATTATAAAGATGAATAAGAAGATTAAACTTTTTTGGATCCCAAGCCACATCGGTATCACAGGCAATGAGGCAGCCGACCTAGCTGCAAAAACAGTATACCTGCAACCCACCTACTTGTTCATACCTAAATGCAGACAATTTCTAAACCGATGTACTACCTCAAAACTTAATACGTCCCTAGAACGCAAATGGATGAAATACAACCATCCATACAGAATCCTTAATCCTAAAAAACAGATCACATTTCTACCAACATCAACCAACTGCCTACAAAATAAATGTTTCACAAGGCTACGCCTTACACACACAAAAATTACTCACCAACATTTGATGAACAGAACTGCCCAACCTGTATGCTCCTTCTGTAGCACCTCACCTCTAACAGTCTTTCACATCTTAGCAGACTGCCTAGCCCTAGCCAACCTACGGCTATCTATTTGCAAATCTTCCAACATTATTGATTGGTTAAAAGTTCCATCCATTAACAACATTAACAAAGTTTTTGAATTTTTAAAAAAACTATCCCTGCACAACCAAATTTAATATTAAAATATTATTTACATTTACTTAAAAAAAAATAAAATACCAAGCCGATAGCCTTCGTCGCTAGTGCTCTTAGCTTTAAGATTTATTGTAATTTTAATTATAATAAATACGAAAATAAATAAATAAAAAAATAAATATTTTTCATAACAGTTCTGTTTAACGGAGTGGCAGCTTAAAAATTTTGCAGACGGCTTGGCTTAGCAGAACCTTAGCCGATCACCAGGAATCTGTGGAAGAGTTATGACAACACAATTAACATACCATACGGAGCACTTAGTATTATTTAAGGACGGTTTTTACTTGAAAAACATTATTACAATATAATATATTAGAACACCTGGTGATTACAGTAATTGTCAGGCTTTTAAGTGAGTAGTTAAATGTATCCTTTTTCAAATATTTTTCAGTACACTTTAAATATTTTCCATTATTGCTTGTATAGGTATATATTTAAATGTGGAAAGTATAGTGGGAAATATTTTTTTCTAATATTTTTAATTTATTCAAACTTGTATTCATATTTTTACATTTATAAAGTATTTTTTTATTGTTCACATGTTTTTTCCCAGTGTACCAAAAGTAAACTCTTCTCTCTTTGTGATGAATACTGCTCTAATTGGAGCTTTTTAACAATTACGTACGGGTGTTTCGAACTCCAGAAACGGAAATTTTGTTTGTTAATATAACCGCCGAGATAAATAATTGCATCGTCAGAAACTATGATTTGTTTTGATAATTTCTATAGTAATTGTTTAGAGCTCCTTAAAGGGCCAAACTGAGAAGTCGTAACGCAGTGGACAGTTTTTTTTTTTTTTGCTATTACTTGTCGAGTCAAATGAACCTTCCAAGAAAATATTTAGAGTTATTTGTGCAAAATTCTCATCATTTTGATGAGTTGTTTAGAGCGATGGTGAGTCCATGTTCTTGGATTGAGTTAAACTACGTACATAGGAGTATTTCGCCAATCTAGCCAGTCAGTACTTTTTTTTTTGGCTTATATTGTTTCTAAGAATTTATTCAGTGCTCCTGGATCAATAAAACATGTGGCAAACATATGTGTTATACTCATAGGCTGGTAAAGTTTGAAAATAAGAAAAATCGGATTAAGGTGAAATAAGTTTTCCTAAGAAGAACAAATCCTACTAACCACTAAAAAATTATACTTTTTTTAAGTTTTCCTATACTTTGGTTTAGCAATTGCAACTTTTATTTGTAATTTTTTTTTTGTTGCTAATTTCCACAAAATATTTATTTTCAAGCTTTAACTTATTTGTAATAGATATAATAATTTGATTTAAAATAATAACAACTAATTTTTTTACAACAACAATTTTATGACTGACAAAAAAACCGTTTTGTTAATTTTGAATGAATTTTTTTATAATAAAAATTAAAAAACAAAACTTCTAAAAATTTTTGTAAGCAGCTGTTAGTAAAGTCTTTGACAGAAAAAAGAAATCATTGTAAAATCTTTATTCGTTTACTGACAAAAAATATATTGTAAAGCTCTCAAAACCGGAAAAAGTCAATAAGTAGCCATGCAATTTACTCAACTTTCTTGACTTTAACAGTGTCCCAAAACGGCAAATCTGAAGCAAAAGTCTTGAAAATTCACTAAACGATGCAAAATTTTGTTGTCTATCGAGCTGCGTACTAAATTTTTTAAATTACTTAAATATCGCTTTTGACCAAATGTCCAGATAGATTGCCAAAATATCGCTATGTATTACAGCCCATCAAAAACTAGGTAATGACTTGCTCTTACTAAACAGCATAGTTTTCAATGATTCTTATATATCGTCTGTCTTACTAAAAAGTACTTTAGTAATGACTTGATTTATATGATACTTAAGTACCTTTTTTCATATAAATATTTGTTAAGATATACACACAATATAAATTCTTGTGGCGAAATTTGCTAGAAGCCATTCAAATACAAACTTTTTATAATTCTCATTTAATTTAACACGCTTTCGCTAAAATATTAATAATTTTTAATTTTTTGCCTTTTTATACCCTTCACACAGTGAAAAAGGGTATATATAGGTTTGTCATTCCGTGTGAAATTTCTACAATTTTGATTTCCGACCCCATAAAGTATATATTTTCTGAAAGCTTATGAATAGGGGAGTCGATTAAGCCCTGTCAGTCTGTCCGTCTGTCCGTCTGACCGTCTGTCCGTGTGTATGTTGAAATCAACTTTTTGAAGCCCCCCGACATCGCTTGGACTCGGGTGAGGTATTAAAATATCAGAAATATTCGGGAGTAGAACGGTATTGAAAATCAGAAACATCGGTACATAAACAACTGAGATATGAGCAAAAACCCACGACCACCTCGATTTTTTATTCACAAAAACAACATTACAACAACAACATACATACATACAAACGTGTATACTGGTTAGAGAAAACGTGGCATCGAATCCCAGCTGAGCCAAAAAAATTTTTTTTTTAATTTTTTTAAAATTTTTTTTTTAATTTTTCTTTTTTATTTTTTTTTTTTATTTTTTTTTTACTTTTTATTTAATATATTATTTATATTTTTATTATTATTTTTTTTTTCAATTTTTTTTTATTTTTGTTTTATATATATTATATATACAATAATTTTTTTTAAATTTTTTTTTAAATTTTTTTTTAAATTTTTTTTTTTTAATTTTTTTTTAAATTTTTTTTTGTATTTTTTTTTTTTGTTTTTTTAACATACATACGTGAATTTATAATTTTACAATGGGATGTTTTTATATATGTATGTTTTTATATGTATGTACGTATTTCATATGGGATGAATGGTGTCACAAACTACTGTTATTGCATGACTACACGTTGTGAAGGGTATATAAGATTCGGCACGGCCGAATATAGCGCTCTTACTTGTTTCTAGCTATTTTTCTACTTATTTCAGCGATATTTTTTTGGAAAAAAGTTTGGCAACAGTGGAGGGAAACCATAATATCGTCCGCTGTTTTGTATTTAAAAGGTTTTAATGTTTTGTTTCGAAAAACAAGATGATCTTGAGAAACAAAATTTAAATGATTTTGATTTTCATTGGCAATATTTTTCCCACCACCAGCTTCTTAACCACAAATTTTGAACGAAAACAAACGCTTATTTGAATACCTCATATACAGATGTAGTATATTTGAATGATGTTATACGTACTTAAGTATGTACTATGTGTATTTATTTCTATAATTGAGACAACAATGCATGAACCAAATTCATACATATTTAAAAGGATACACATCTATGTACATATGTAAGCAGGCAAGAAAAAAAAAAAACAAACAGTTCAGCTTGTTACAAAGGCTGATATCAGTGAAACAATAACAATAAAATCGTAGAAAAATTAAGAAAAAAGAAAGAGAAGGAAAGAGAGCAAGAGATAAATTGCAAAAATGTTAAACTTCAGTTATCTTTAACAAAAACAAAATCAATAACATCTGTACCGTTACATAAATATATTTATACAAAAGTCCCCCTGAACACATACACAGAAACACAAACACATAGACACACACGTACATAATACTAATATCTGTACTAAAACCGTTATAAGCTCACATCGTTAGTGTGTTTATGTGTCAATGTTTGCAATTCATACCAGATTATCCACCACCATCAATCCACCCACCCACAAATCTTGTACATTTTTAGAAAATACTTTTCTTTTTTATATAGAAAAAAAAAAAAAAATAATAATATGAATAAGTATTATGTACAGTGGGCTAAATACAAAACAAAATGTGTCCTCAACTTCTTTTTATTTTATTGTGTCACAAAATTCTGTCCGTTCTGTCCCCGTTTAGACAGGGAAACATTTGGAAGGGAAACATTTTGTTTTAAAGAAAGGGACGGGTGGGGAAGAGAATATGAAGTTTGCTTCCCGTTCTCGGAGGCACGCTTTGTGCTTTCATTATTATTGTTTATATATGCTATACTTTTTGACATTTGCTTTTTTTCTTTTCGGCGTGCTTTCTTCTCTATGTTTTATATTTGACTTTGTTTGAATAAAAATAAAAAAGTAAATAATGTACTGAATAAAACTAAAATATAAACTGGAATGCTTCCGACAACAATGTTTCCCTGTATGACCGCGAAGGAAAATACAAAAGAGAATTCTAGATGTTTCCCTTTCTAAACAGGGACTTAATGAAATGTGTCGATTTACGCTTGATCAACGTTGGGATTTATTGGAAATTTATTTCCAAAACAAAGACAATTGGGCGGAAATTGCAGGCAAATGATTTTGCCCATAAAAATTATCTTTTCGGATGAAGCTCATTTTCATCTTGGTGGGTACTTTAATAAACGAAATTTCCGTATTTTAGAAAACCCCAAACGTGATCTGACAGAAGCCAAAGCAGTCATTACGAGTGACTGTTTGGAGCGGAGGCCTCATTCATCATTGACCCAGATTTCTTTGAAAACGAGGACGGCGCAATCATTACCGTCAATGGGGACTACTATGATAACCGATTTCTTTGTACCCGTTCTTTTAATGGTATTGATGTGAAGGACGTTTGATTTCAACCGGATAGTGCAACTTGCTACACATCTCAGGCCATAATCGATTTATTGCGCAAAACGTCTGATGGCCGGCAAGAAGTTGCGATTTGATACCGTTAGACTATTTTCTGTGGGGCGCCTTTAAAGACGAGTGTTATGCAGACAAGCCAGAGACAATTGATCATTTGAAGGCAAACATTTGTGATGCCATTGCTGAGACACAAACCCATACACCAGAAAAAGTGCTCGAAAATTAGTCCAATCGAAGGGGGTACTATTTTTAAGGCCAGCCGCGGCAGCCATATGAGTGAAATAATATTTAATTTCTAAACGGCACAATTGTATTTCACAACAAATACATAAATTCGGAAAAATTTCAAAATGTTTTTGTTCTATTGCATTTTCAAATTTAAACTTTTAAATGGCTCACCCGTTATTTGTTGTTTTTATATCCTTTGTCATTGTTTTGTAAATTAAGTAGTATTTAAAAAAAATTTCCAGCCCTGGTATACGAATTCGTCTTGACAGAAAACAGCTGCGAAGAAGTTGATTTGTTTTAGCAATTCACCGTTGTATATACTCGTACCTGTATGAATATGCTGTGCTACTTATTGATTGTGCAACAATATATGAAACAATTAAATAGGTCAACTTAAGATTTTAGAAAGCGTTATTTTTGAACCCCTTGTTCATATACAGAATGGGCTACATACATCATATCAAAGTTGAGCAAATCGGATGGGCAACAACTGCTAAATGTTCTATTCTGCCAAATTTGTTTTCTTTTCCACTAAAATATATTTTTTAAATTTTTATGTTGTTTAAGGACATTGTCACACACATATATAATTTAGGAGTCCTTGCGTGGAGAGGTTTTGAAGTTTGCATCACAAACACTTTTCAGAAGTGTTGCAGTACTTTATTATTTTTTTTTAAAAAAAATTAAGTGTTTAAATACATATTCTATCTACACAGTAATTGTTTTCCTATATCTCTCTCTTTTTTGCATGACTACCAAAGGTTTGATCAATCTGTTTCAATTTAAGTTGTAATACCAATGTCGCACCCGTTACAAAAATTAAAAAATCCTATGAAGCGACTTGAAGCGGTTTCGTAGATCTACATTGTTTTTGGTTAAAAGCATGATTTACAAAAAAATTTCATTTTTATCCACATTAGTGGGATAAAGTACCGTGTCAAATTTTATTATTCTACGGTGGCTTATTTTTATTTAAAGGTAAAGTGCAGTGCAGCCTTAGTTTGTTTCTTTGGTTTTAATTTATGTTTTTTGTGACACATGTTGTAGTTTAAAAATATGAAATTTCATGAAATAAATCAGACTGCAGCTGTCCAAAGTTGCTATCTCCACGAGAGACTGCAAAATTCCAAAGTACTTTAAATGAAGATGTTTAATTACAGGACCTTGTTTCCCTTTTTGCCACATTTTGCCAACTTCTGCAGATATCGTTGTATTGTATTGACAATCTTAATGCATGATTGTCATTTTCGCAGTAGTTTTGAATTAAATTTCAATAGACTTTTGTTATGTTACCATGCACAATGGGCCATATTTTCCTCGGTCTGATACATGTTAACTTATTTAACCTTCTGGCGGCTTGTCACACGCGACAGCGATCAAAATTATATTCGAACGTAATATTTATATCTCCCGAAAGCAGCCCACATATTCATCTCATGTAAAATACGTACATACATGTAAAAAACATACATATAAAAAACATCCCATTGTAAAATTATAAATAATGTGTTAAAAAAAATATAAAAAAGTTTTAAAAAAATAAAACAAAAAAATAAAAAACGATATAAATAAATTAAAAAAAAAAATTAAAAATAAAAAAAAATAATAAAAATATAAGTAATAAATACAAAATAAGAAAAAAATAAAAAAATTAAAAAAAAAATAAAAAACAAAATTTAAAAAAAAATTAAAAATAAAAAATATTAAAAAAAAATAATAAAAAATAAAAATGAAAAAAAAAATTAAAAAAAAAAATAAAAATATAAATAATAAATATAAAATAAAAAAAAAATTAAAAAAACAAAATTAACAAAAAAAATAAAAAATAAAATAAATTTTTTTTTGTGTCAGCTGGGGTTCGATGCCACACTTGTTGTATGTATGTATGTTGCTGTTGTTGTTGTTTTTGTGTTAAAAACGAGGTGGCCGTGGGTTTTTGCTCATATCTCAGTTGTTTATGTACCGATGTTTCTGATTTTCAATACCGATATTTTTTTGATATTTTAATACCTCACCCAGATCCAAGCAATGTCGGGGGGCTTCAAAAAGTTGATTTCAACATACACACGGACAGAAGGTCCGTTTAACCTAAGGAACCAAGTTCAACTAGACATTTTTTACATGCTTTGCAATTTGCCCCACTGTATTGTGTAGGAGCCGGGGGGCTGACTATGTCATTCATTGTTGTAGATTTATTCTCCCCTTTTTATTTGTCCTTTTTAACTAAATGTGACGTCTATTTATAGTTTTATATTTTGTTGTTGTTGTTGTTTTGGTCTTAATAGTAAAATTTTAGTTCCTTTTTATGGGTGAGTTGTAAAGGTTTTTGTTTTCGTCAGTGAGTTGGTACACCCAAGTGTGCTTAAAACAAAGTGCTGAATTTGCGGACGGCCTAAAATTATAACAAAAAGTACCTAAAGTACCTTTTTTTTAGCATAATTTGTGCTACGATCTTTATAAGGCATAAATTGAATTATTTTAGGGAAACTTTTTTCAAAACGTTCAGTTGCTTAATTTCTGTTTCAAAGTTATAGAGATTAAATGGCTTGTAATGATTAATAAAGTTTAAATGTAACAAGGGGCATTTATAAAAACGTACCAAATTTTATTTGGTACCAGAACTGTTTTGCAAAGCATTTGCTTTTCATTTTTGAGTGTGTGTTTGATGTGAAATTGTATGATTTTTTTATAAAAATGTATTGGTTTTTTTATTTTATAATGCCTGGCAGACGTCCAGACTTATTGGCGTCATTGTCATCATAAATGTTTAACATTGGAAAACGAAGAACATTGGAAAAATATCACACACACACACACACTTACATGCTTACATATTTTATCAAAAACAATACAAAAACTTAACTTGTTCGTTTCTAATAAGACGGATAAAAAAAAGGTCCTGTTTATTCTCCTTTCTTGAGAGGGGTGGGCGAGTTACTTTTAGTGAGTGTTTTGTGGAAATTTTTTTATTATTATTTTCTGTTCAAAATAACAGCAAATAACTCATAATGCGGTGTATATTTATTTATGAGCAAACGATAAAATTAAAAATTTATGTCAAGCAATTTTGTTGATAGATTGTACAAAATAAGGTTAAATACTTTTCGATCTATTTTAATACATGTCAACAGTTTTTTTAAACCCGCCAATGATGACCTTTTGGTCTGTGAGAATAACTTTACTCTCCGTTTTCTTGTAATTTCGAGTCGTTGTCGTATTGACGTCCCCCCAATATTCGTTTATGTCAAAACTGCTTAGTAAGCAGACGTTGTGGATTTTTTTTTTTACTAATCCGGTGCGTGAGACCGTGTGTCACCTTGTCTGTACATAAGTAAAATTATCAAGGATTCTTTGCAACGATTGTTTGGAAGGATAACAATTTCCGTTTATTTTGTACAAGTTTCGAATGTCGATAGACAATAAAACATTATTTTCCTTCAGAAATGTGAGATTTTTTATATTTTTCTATATTTGAAAAAATGTATCACTAGTGCAGCTCGCGCTACGGTAAGAACAACTATTAGTGGCTTGCATACATTCCTAATACAAGTACTAATTTCAGCTGCATACGCATCAAAAGTGGGACACTGATAGCTTATCTCCTGCAGTGTGCTGATATTGGAGGCTGGGACACCGCCCCCGTATCAGTGCTAAGAACATATACAAGAGGTTATATTGGAAGCTTGGACACATCACCAATAGAACACCTTGGATCAAACGAGACCACTATTGGCAGCTTGGACACATTTTTAATAGTGTATCTCGAAGGGTTGCGATTGGAGGTTGGGACACCCCTTCAAGAGCGAATCGGTACCTATGCCACGTAATTGCCATCAGATGCGAGTGTACCCAGAGTTTCTTTTATTTTGGGCTGGGACACCGTCCCAATAAAGAAGATCCTGGAAAGCAAAAGAGGCTTGGCAACATCCCCAATAGTGAATCTCGAGGGTCATCCGAGGCTGTGCTTGAAGGCTGGGACACCTCTGTCGTACGTTTTATAACGTTTAGAGAAAAAGAAAAGTGTGAGTTTTCTTTATCGGGACACGACCCTGGCATACGGTGAATCTCCCCTAGCCGCCAGCGGAAACGTGTCGTTACAAATCAAGAAGTTGAAATTGATTAAATATCTTTGTTTTACTGTCAAAGAGTATAAATAAAAACAAGTAAAAGTGCTATATTCGCCGGTGCCGAATCTTATATACTCTTCACAACGTGTAGTCATGCAATAACAATTGTCTGTATCACCATTCATCCCATATGAAATACGTACATACATATAAAAAACATACATATATAAAAACATCCCAATGTAAAATTATAAATTTACGTATGTATGTTAAAAAAAAAAAAAAAAATTAAAAAAAAATTAAAAAAAAAAAAAATTAAAAAAAAAAATTAAAAATAAATAATAAAAAAAATAATTAAAATATAAATAATAAATATGAAACAAAAAAAAAATAATAATAAAAATATAAATATAAATAATATATAAAAAAAAAAATAAAAAAAAAAATTAAAAAAAATATAAAAAAAACAAGTAAGAGCGCTATATTCGGCCGTGCCGAATCTTATATACCCTTCACAACGTGAATTCATGCAATAACAGTGGTTTGTGTCACCATTTATCCCATATGAAATACGTACATACATATAAAAACATACATATATAAAAACGTCCCATTGTAAAATTATAAATTCACGTATGAATGTTAAAAAAAACAAAAAAAAAAAAAAAAATTTTAAAAAAATTTAAAAAAAAAATTTAAAAAAAAATTTAAAAAAAAATTTAAAAAAAAAATTAAAAAAAAAATAATAAAAATATAAATAATATATTATATAAAAAATAAAAAAAAAAAATAAAAAAAAAATAAAAAAAAAAATTTAAAAAAAAATTTTTTTGGCTCAGCTGGGATTCGATGCCACGTTTTTTCTAACCAGTATACACGTTTGTATGTATGTTGTTGTTGTAATGTTGCTTTTGTGAAAAAAAAATCGAGGTGGTCGTGGGTTTTTGCTCATATCTCAGTTGTTTATGTACCGATGTTTCTGATTTTCAATAGCGATCTACTCCCGAATATTTCTGATATTTTAATACCTCACCCGAGTCCAAGCGATGTCGGGGGGCTTCAAAAAGTTGATTTCAACATACACACGGACAGACGGTCAGACGGACAGACGGACAGACTGACAGCGCTTAATCGACTCCCCTATTCATAAGCTTTCAGAAAATATATACTTTATGGGGTCGGAAATCAAAATTGTAGAAATTTCACACGGAATGACAAACCTATATATACCCTTTTTCACTGTGTGAAGGGTATAATAAAAAAAAAAATTTTTTTTGCCTTAGCTGGGATTCGATGCCACGTTTACTCTAGCTAGTATACACGTTTGTATGTATGTATGTTGTTGTTGTAATGTTGTTTTTGTGAAAAAAAATCAAGGTGGTCGTGGGTTTTTGCTCATGTCTCAGTTGTTTATGTACCGAATTTTCTGATTTTCAATAACGATCTACTCCCGAATATTTCTGATATTTGAATACCTCACCAGGGTCCAAGCGATGTCGGGGGGCTTAAAAAAGTTGATTTCAACATACACACGGACAGACGAACAGACTGACAGAGCTTAATCGACTCCCCTATACAAAAGCTTTTAGAAAATATATACTTTATGGGGTCGGAAATGAAAATTGTAGAAATTTCATACGAAATGACAAACCTCTATGCACCCTTTTTCACTGTGTGTAGGGTATAAAAAAAACACGAACTATTAGTAGCACGTTCCAAAAACTCTTCAGTTGAAAATCCCAGTGCATGAAACCGACGACACCATTACAGTCGTCGGTACAATTATTTTGAAAAAGAAAAAAAAATCACTTATTTTTTTTAACTTTAAAAATGATTTATCTTACGTAAATCTTCTTTTTCGATCGATTATATTGGAATAAGCTTTCATCAGTCCAAAACTCTATTGGCTTTTTGACATGCGCATGAGCGAAAGCTAAACGCTTAAGTTTGTTTTGTTTTGTAATATATGGCATATCTCTTGTTATGTAGGTCTTAAGACATTCTTCACTTAAGCCGCGGCGCGAATTGTCCGCTCACTAATTGAAGTGCTGTATGACTTATTCCATTCATCTGCGGCATCTTTAGGTTTTAACTGAACATCTGTTTTATATTTTCGCAAGATGATTCTGTTTTCAGTGGGAGTTGTTTTGCGTTTCGCGTCGGATCGCGGTCAATTTTGTACATCGTTTTTGTTTATTTGATAATTTTACCTTGAAGCGGGCATTGAACTTTGTTACTAATTAGTCAACTCAGCCGTTTTCCACATATTTTCAAATCACTGATGAATCAAAATTATAAGTAAAGACACAAACATCAATTAGAACAATTTTAGTTGACCTGCAATTGCAAAGAACACGCAAGAAAACTGAAGTGAAGTGCATCTCAATACTTATGCCGAAGCGAAAGTCGCTACCTATTATAATTCTTATCAGCTGTTTGAGAGTGCACAAAGCAATAAATACAATTTTTTATATTCTTTTTGTTGTTGATGTGCACTTTGTTGTTGAGCAAAGCTGTGGTAACGGTATCTTACGCACTTGAACGAAAAAAAGAACGCCAATAGACAAGAGAACAATTTGTCAAAATAGAGTTTCCTAGTTATATGTAGAAAGGTGGCATGTCAACTCCACACTGCGTTCTCATCTTTGAGTTGAACAAAATAAAAACATCAAGCTGGTTGAAACTGTATTTAAAGTCTGTATGAAAAGTGTTTTTATTGTAGGGGAGATAACATGTCTTACTCTACTTCTAACCTGTTTGGGTCCACCTAAGCCAGTTAATATTTCTGTGGCTTGGAGCTAAAAGGGCCAATGTTACTTTTTTGCTGTTTTAAGTTAATCATTGCATTTGATTTGTTTTCTTGCTCTATTTCATTATGGTAAAACAGCTAAAGTCATACTTAACCCAGAACAGCTTCATAAATGAAAGTTAAAGTTTAATTCCAATTTTCTCAAAAGTAAATATTTTGACATTGGCCCTTTTAGCTCCAAGCCACAGATTTAAAAGTACGAGTAACGTACCGCAATCGCAATAGAAAAAGTGCTTGACACTTTGTTCACACGTATGCTAAAGTGTAAATGATTTTTTTTGTTCGATGATTTGTTTTTGCTAATCCCAAAATATAGAAGGCAACCCTCGTTTTATATGGCTCCCAATTAAGATAAATCATACGCCCCTTTAACAATTCAATTAAAATTAATCATACGTTAGCATTAGCCAAATAGACAGGGTTTTTTGATTATAAATAATTTCTCCTAATGGAGTTTTCATGTCAACTTTTTGCATACACACAAACATGAACAAATCCAAAACAATATAATAATTTAATTTATATATTAACAACTTCAATTGTTGCCCCAGATATAATCACAAACATTTAGACGAAATCAATATTGAACAGTGAGTTGTTTTTTTTTTTGTATAATAAATTTGTCAACAAGTATTTAAAAGCTCATTTGATGTTAAATGCTTTTTGAACTAAATAAAAATTAAATATGTACTTAATAAAAGTCATTATATAGAGAGTTTTTTTTATATTATTTTTTTACTGCTTAACTACTAATTGTTTGAATGCTAAAATAAAAGAAAAATCTTTAACAATATTTGTATTTACCTCTTGAACATTTAATTACCATACACATTGTTTGTCTGTTTGTATTGTCTAATTGTTGCGATAGAAGTGCAAATATTAATTTATTTATTTTTTAGCTTTTGCATTTTAACACTTAATCTTAAAGGTGGAGGTAGACAGGCTGGCATAAAGACAGGCAGTTGTTAGTTTGTTTAAAATATTGACAAATATTTATGCGTTAGTTTTTGTTTTTCTTGTGCAAATATTTAGACATTTTTTAGTTACAGGTTTTAATTTGTATTTGATTAATTGTAGTAGTAGCTGGTAAATAGAAAAACAAAATAAGAAAAATTTTTATTTTAAACAGAGTAAAGTTTTTAAGGCTTAGTTGTTTAACACTGTTGAAAAAAGATTTAAACCCTGTCCCCCATGTCCTTAAAACATTGCAAAAAAATGTTTTTTGTGGTGAAATATTTTTGAAAATTTTTACCAGTCATATATTATAATAAAAAAACATCACTTTTTAAAATTTTTGTCTGACTGTCTTTCTGACTGTCTGTCTGTCTTTCTGAACTTAATTGACTCAAAAAATATTAGACGAATTTTGATTAAATTTGGTATAGATTTACTTGATTACCTGGATATTGGACTAACAACAACAAACAATTTATTTCAACTACCAATGATTTCAGATTTTTTTTTAAAGTGAATACAATACAAAAACATTATTGAGGCCAGCCATTTAGTTAATAATAAATTTTAAAGTTTATCAAAGGTTTATTGAACAACATTTTTATGCAAAATTGGCTTTATTAGTCTTTTTAATTAAAAAAAAAATATTTTTAACTAGAAGTAGTTTCTGTATAACAAAATACATTTACAAAGTTCTAAAGTGATGTAGGCACTACGTGTGCCTTAAAAATTAAATCTTCCTGAGAAGCAGCAAAGTAATGAAAATCATTGCTATTTATTTTTTACTCACTAAGGGGAAACAATTGAAAATCTTACTCGCACATCCTATAGGGATAATTTTTTCCATGGAAGGCTTAAAATCGGTAATAACAAGACTTAATATAGGCGCTTTTTTCCCTTACAAATCTGCTTTCAGGTAAGAATTACTCTTATCTGGATTGTGAATAAATCTTAATGGCACTACTTGCCTCACTGAGTCCTGTATCGTAACAAAATGTTTCTCTAGCGATTTTAAATTTTCGTTTGGTTTTTATCAATTCAATTCACAATTCCGTTATAGCATTTAAATTCTGTGTGTGCCTACCTGTGGTCCTGGGTCTATGGCCAGTCTGTACTAAACACTCACATAATACATGCGCTGCTGTCTCCGCATACTGCAGGTATATTTAGTAAATGGCATTTTCCTCGTCTTTACTTGGTTCAGATGATATTTAAAGTTTCCGTGACCTGTCAACAACGCACTTTTCTATTACATGGTCCTTCGATTATACCTGAGTACCTTAACTGCACTGCTTTTACAGAGTGCCTCTGTCTACATGCAGTTCATGCAGTTGTCTCTATCCACCTTTTAAGGGTTCATAGAGTCTTATTTAATGAGAGTATTTTTGCGGCACTATCCCATCTCGCTGTGTAACTCTAAGTTCTCAACCGAATGGAGGGTCAGCATAAATTAACCTCTTAACGTTATTACTTCAACACTGGCCAAACTAAGCCGTAGCTTTTACCTCTACACCTTCTACGAGGCTTGCTATGAAACTAGAGGTCGACAGGTAAAGGGTTTTTCAATAAGAGCGCTGCAAAAGTTTTTTTTTTAAATAAAACAAAAACGGTTTTGGATACCAATGAAATTCTTTTTTCCTGTGAAAGTACGTTCGATGCCATTATGTATAGAACTTGATTTCTTTTGCATGGCCACCACGGGCACGCTTGCAGAAGTCCAGACGCTGAACCTAATTTTTGACCTAATTTTTTCAAGCATAAATCGGGCGATACTGCTGCAATTTCACGTTCGATGTTCGTACGAAGTTCATCAATCGTCGCCGGCTAGTTGGCATAGACCATAGACTTGACGTAGCCCCACAGGAAATAGTCTAACGGTGTCAAATCGCACGACCGAGGCGGCCAATCGACTGGACTATTTCGTGAAATAACACGTTCTCCAAACTTGGTTTCCAATAAATTGATTGTGACATTCGCTGTGTGGCTTGTGGCGCCGTCCTGTTGGAACCACATGTCCTTCAAGTCCATATCATCCAATTGAGGCTGAAAATATTCTGTTATCTTAGAACGGTAGCGATTCCCATTCACGGTAACGTGCCGGTCGTGATCATCACGGAAGAAGTACGGCCCAATGACGCCGCCGGCCCATAAACCGCACCAAACCGTAATTTTTTCGGGATGCAATGATGACTCATGGAGTACGTGTGGATTGTTGTCTGACCAATAACGTATATTTGGCTTATTGACGAAGCCATTCAGCCAGAAATGATGAGCCTCATCGCTGAAGATGATTTTTCGATGAAAATCCGAATCATTTTCAATTTGTTGCTCAGCCCAATTCACGAATATACGACGCTTCTGGTGGTCAAGTGGCTTCAGTTCTTGCGTCAATTTGATCTTGTAAGGATGTAGGCCAAGATCTTTTCGGAAAAATTCGCCACAACGACGTCACAGAGATGAAGCGGCAGCAATATTCTCGACACTACGGACACTTTTTTGTCTCACTGGCCCGGGAACATTTTGTACTGTGCCTGTGGATTGAAATTTTTCCACTAGACGCTCAGTTGTTGATCTGGTAGAACGATTATGACCACCGAAATTCGGTAGTAAATTTTAATACTTTCGATCATGAAATGGCAAACCTTACTAAAGAGAAATGTCAAAAGAGCGGCAAAAAATAAGGCGTCGTTTGCTGTCCCTATCGGTCTACTTTTGTAGCGTGCCTGTTGAAAACCCCTTTATTTTGATTTCGCATACGTGAAACTAGCCACCCGCTTCTGTGTTCTTAAACAGCCATGACAAATATGAAGCAATACTTTTGTACAATAATTTTCTGCTTTGTGTATATTTAGGCACCTTGTTGAAGAGCTCGAGGCTATCGCAACCCTGGCATGTCTGCTTTGGTAAGAGGCAAAAGACCAGCGACTCAACCGGTCCGAAATAAACTTAAAAAGCTAATCAAGCCACTACTCTTTTGAAAGGCAATAGCACCCTGAGATCTTTATGATTGCCTAAAGTCCACAGGTCTACCAACTTTACGAGCTTCAGTCATTAAACCACCGGTATCTACATCTGTTGACAAGACAGCAGAAAACTTAGAAATAAAAGTGCTTGCCTGAAGTCTGACACAAGTTATTAAAATAACGACGAACTTGAAGATAGAACTTAGAACTTTTTTGTTCGTAGTTTTTATATATAATGTTTGATGTTTGATGTTAAAAACAAATGAGGAAAAAGGAGGAAGTGTTTTTTATTTACGGGTTTTGACAGCTGAAGTTAAAAATAAGTTTAGACTACCCGATAAAAACAAACATATGCCTTGTAATAATAAACTATTATTAGCTCCAAACGGTCAGCTGTCAAACTGTTTTTGTTTAGAGTTGCCAACAATTTTTCGTTATTGTTGGGACACCCATCTTTTTATTTATTTATTTAAAAGTTTTTGCAAACAAAAAAGAGTGATAAAATTCGTAACAAGCAACATTAAATATTTTTTATTTATTTTAATTTCAGATTTTTATTGAAAACATTAAATAATTTTTCCTCACCTTGAAATTAAATTTATTTGAAACCATCTTTCAACAACTTTAAATACTTATGAAATTAAATATTGCCTTATTTTTGCATTCCTAATACTTTTGATGCTTCCAAAGAAGCTGTGGGAATTTGAACAAATTTTCATTGTTTCCAAATAACTTTTGGCTTAAATTGTATGTTTTGCCAACAAAAACAACGAATAACAAGCATTGTTGCAAACAAAACAAAAAACAAGCAGATGTAAATCACATATTTAGCTTCTTGTATTACAAGGGATTTAATGCTGATAATAAAATGTTGTTGCAAAAAGATTTTTAACAAAAATTAGCAGACTTAAGAAATTTGTTTTAATTGTATTCAATTACCAGCCAACTGAAAAAAAAGCTGTAAGAAAAACTTGCAACTTGGCAAACGATTTTAAAACAAATCTCATGTTTTTGATTTTTCGAAAAACTAAAAAACAATCTGAAGAAATACCAGACTGTAAAATGAGTAGAAAACATAGATTCTCTCTGTCAGCATCAAAACAGCTTCAGGTATTTTAAAGTTAATTTTCTTCAAAAATGGCCATTCATTTCGAAGTGTTTAGAATTACATTCGTTGATGCCGCGTTGCACTTTTCTATCCTTTACTTAATAAAACAACCACAATTATTTTTTAACACCTTTTTGTAGTTGTTCTAAGCTTATGTTGTTGCTGTTGTTATTATTCTCTTTAGATTTGTATGTTTCGAATGTACGATGTCAGTTGGTTGGTGGAGGAGGGAGGGAGTTATTGTGCCGTTATTGTATCTTTCTAGCCTTTTTGCATGAGATGATTTTTTTGTTTACAATTTTTAATAATTTCATAAGCTGCTAAAGTTGTTTTGTTTTCTGTTTTGATTTTTGCAATTCATTTATATTCTATTGTTTTACGAATTATAGGAATCTTGAAGAGCACGATTTTGATTTAGCAATTGAATTTCGTCATACGCTGTATTATTTCAAAAATTTTTTTTGTATTGAAACGGTGTGATTAACATGATTGGTTGGCTTTAGAGCGTGATTGCATGGTAAGAAAGGGCGGAATAGGATTATATTAAAAAGCTTTTAAAAATGTTTATAGTTATTTAAAGTTTAATACAAGACATTGGCGTAGCTACAAATTTTTTGGGAGGGGTTGTCAAAATCTTAAAAAAATGCGTTGGGAAGGGGGGCTGATGTTGGCAAAATCTTAAACTGAGTTAATTTTATATGTGTTTTAAATTTAAAAAGTTAACTTTTTGAAATGCTGCAGAGGCCCAGAGAGGCCCAGGGTCATATAAAAAAAGTTATAGAATAAAATCTGAAAAATTATCCAAAAATTTATATATAAACAAATCAAATAATTTTTAAACTACTGAACATTGAACAAAATTCAACCCTTTTGTACATGATACATGGGCTGGAGAAATGGATCACTACTGAGTCGGATACGTTTTCGACCTCCTTTGTTTACCATTGACTTCTGTTTTTTTATTGTGATGGAAGAATCTCCAACAAAATTATGTGTGAAACCTAATATCGGCCAAATGTTCGCCACGTCTTCGATGTCTCATATTTCTATCCGAAGCACAGAGGGTAATTTAACCTGAAATCTTGGCAAAACATAGTTTTTTGCACTAACAATAATAATGGTTTTGTTAATGACGTTCCATTAAGAACATATCAAAGCAAATAACTGTATATTTAGGTTTTTTTTTAAAAACAAATATCAGCTGATTTATGGGCAGTCAGAGTTGACATTTGCAGGCAACGTGCTCAGTGCAGCATAAAAAGTGTAATTTGATATAAATTTAAACATTTTTTTCATCAGTTATTGAACAAAAAGAAGGAAATCGTGAAGAGGAGGATATTTTGGTGGACGTTATTCTTTTTGTTAACAAAACGTTAAATTCTAACTTAACCTCAAATAAATGACTTTTTTCATAAATATAAACTTCGCACAAGCTTTTGATATTGTTGGCCGTGGACTGCCGTGGGCTGCCGTGTTTTTCCTTATTGAAGACTGTTAAGAGAATAATTCTAATTGATTTTTTTATTCTTTGTTTCGATTTTTGATTTATATCATTTTCTTTTAGACATTTAGATATTTCAAGCTGAGGCTGAAATATAGTGAACTTTTTAACCTTCATAGGTTCTTCGGATCAAATTTGACACGTTTTGGAAATAAATTTAAATTTTTTCTTTAAGTAAATTAAATATTAATAACTACTTCTGGAAAAAATCTATACAGTTTTAGGCACTTAAGATCTTCGAGTCAAATTTGACCGGGATCAAAATCGTTGAGTTTTTGTTACTCATAGTTTTGTTCAAATAATTTATCTGTCAAAATGAATGTCAAATGTTGTACATATTGTGAATAATGCTATGTTTGCAATTGACAATGCTGTCATCAGAATAAATAATGTGTATTAGTTGTCAAAATGTCTTTCTAGAGTGATAAGATTTGACAATAAGGATACTCTCAATGAACGTCGAATTTTTGATAAGTCTGCACCGATACGCGGCACATGGAATATGTGGGTTGAAATATTGCCCAAACTTTACAATTCCTCTCTAGATGTAAAAGTAGATGACTAATTAGTCGCAGTCAGAGGAATGTATCCATTTCGGCAATATACACCATCAAAACCAGTATGGTATACAATTATGGATAATCTGCGATTCGAGTTACGTCTCGAATACATATCCGTATACAGAAAAAGCAGTTTGATCTATGCCTGAAAGAAATCAAGGCATGCGAGAAGTTCTTGATTTGACAGTTGGCCTTAAAGGACATAATGTGACTGCAGACAACTTTTTTGTTTCTTATCAATTGGAATAAAATGTGCTAGAAAAACAAATTGCTTTAGTAGGAACAATAAGTAAAAACATTGTTGAATTAACACCTAACCTTTTTTCAGCTAAAGGAAGACCGGTCTTTTTTTTTATCATTTTTTTTGCTTCACCAAGGACACTACTCTCCTTTCCTTATATCTATATATATAAAAGTGAAACTCTGTGTGTGTGTGTGTGTGTGTGTGTTAGCTATAGACTCTGAAACTGTAAAACCGATCGGGCTCAAACTTTGGTAAGTTGTTGTACACATACCGGGGAGTGTTTATGGATGAAAAAAAGTGGGCGGGGCCACGCCCATAAAAAATTAGTTATCAGTTTTAGCTACTTGCACTTGACCGATTTTTCTGAAACTTTGCACACATATCGAGCTGTCATGACTAAATAATTTTGTGATAAGAAAAGTGGGCGGGGCCACGCCCCTAAAAAAGTTTTAATTTTGAGGTACTTGCACTGGACCGATTTTTCTGAAACTTTGCACACATATTAAGCTGTCGTGATTTTATAATTTCGTGATTAAAAAAGTGGGCGGGGCCACGCCCATAAAAAAGGGCTATAATTTTTAGGTACTTGCACCAGACCGATTTTTCTGAAACTTTGCACACATATTGAGCTGTGATGACTACATAATTTCAAGATTAGAAAAGTGGGAAGTGCCACGCCCATAAAAAAAGGTATCATTTTGAGGTACTTGCACTGGACCGATTATTCTGAAACTTTACACACATATTGAGCTATTATGACTTTACAATTTCGTGACTAGAAAAGTTGGCAATGCCACGCCCATAAAAAAAATTATAGATTTTAGGTTTTTGCACTTGATATTCAATTAAAATTTAGAATGCATTTCGATTCATTAAGGGGCGTAGCAAAGCGCGCCGGGTTTGGCTAGTTCCAAATAAAAATAAGTCCGTGAATCTTCTTAGCACTTTGCATCATAGTCCAGAACTAAGCAAAGTAACTTTAATAAATGTAAAGGAGCAGTTGATACTCTGGATAAAGTTTCATGTTACACTTGCAAAAGAAAGACTAATAGATGGCCTCAAGTTGTATTTAGCAACATTTTCGATATATCAGCTTATAATGCTTTTATATTATTCATATCGGCTCACATTGGTTGGAATGAGAATAGTTTTCCAAACGTCGGCATTTTTTGGAGAACTTAGGTTTACAGCTTGTCACGCCCTATATAAAGCAACGAAAATCGTTGCCTAAGTTGTACTCAGTTTTAAAACAAACAAAAGTAAACAAAACGATTGTTTTAATACTGCTTTTCTTAACTGGGTAAAATTTGACCCAAAGAACGTTAACGCAAGTATGATTTGAGGACCCTATGAAACTAATGTTTGGCTTTGTGAAGAGAATAAAAACGATGATGTAAATAATGTTTTCAAACAAGATTTGGCTTCGTTGACGCAAGAGGTGTAAAATTTTTTTAAAAATTGAAATAAAAAAATTTTGAAAAAAAACTAATAAATAATATTATTTTTTTCAGATTTTGTCGACAAGGCTTATACGCCGTTATGCCTATTTTCATCGTTTCTAATTAAAAGAAATATATTTTTCGAAACACTTAGTTTTTTAATTTTTTTCCATATCGTGGCAACCCTAAAAATTTCCACTATTACAAAAATATAAAAATCCGGTTGTGTTGCTTATGAAAAACTCTTAAACTCCAAATTTTAACCATATGGGTCCAAAGCTTTAACTGAAATTAAGTGAAATTAATTTTGGCCTAAACAATAGTACAAATTACATACTGTGCGGTGGTATATATTTTCAGTGTCACTGTTGATGTTCAATTGTTGGGCACGACGATGAGTCGAGTCGAGCCACACTATTGCGAACAATAGCAATGTTATCCGACGAACGAAGTGGGCGAGCATGCACAAGTTTTTACAATTTCTATAGACTCAGTTTGCTGAACTTTACGCAATTTGTACGATTCTTCCGATTGTTGGCACATATGGTTGATTGTAATGGCCTAAAAATCATAAAGTACACGAAATATTATTTAATTTTAAAGCCCATTTTCGTAAAAGGCTTCAACAATCTTAAAGAGCTGTCTGTGTACTTCTTCATGGCTAAATTTGTAAAACACTAAAACAAAGAAATGTCTGATTAAGTTCTGCAAAAAAACTTCACGTTGAGGTGTGATCCACAATTAACATCGTGCATTATGGTTTGACCACCCTTTATCATCTGTACGTAAATCGATGTCTCTCAAAATTGTTTGACATTTGGTTGAAAATTAGAACTTGTCTTGTTTAACGAATTAAGGTTTTATTACAATTTAAAGCAAAAAAATCAGGTAACGGTAACCACCTAATGGAAAACATTTTTTTTTGCGAACACAACAAACAAAAGTGGTGAGAAAAAATCTTAAATAAACTTTAACAAGTAAGAGCACTATATTCGGCTGTGCCGAATCTTTTATACCCACCACCAATTTTGTGTACATTTAAAGCACAATATTTATTATTTTGTTAATCGCTATTGAATAATATCTTTATAATAAAATATGTATCACTTTCTTTGTAGAGGGTGGTTAAATTTTTTAGGGCCCATGTTGAAGGTGAACTACACCTAGTCTTTAAATTTGTTTTCTGCATTTCACTTGACATTTCTCAATCTCAAACTTACTCAATTTGATCTGTAGAAAGATACGCAAATGAGCAACTGTTTAAAGTTATTCAGGTTTTTTTTATGAAAATGGGTGTTTAAATGCACTTCGTAATTTTTTTGATCAACATAATCATTCAAATTCATCCACAATCGGGAAAATTGTAAAAAATATTTAAATTTCTGCAAAACAGTTCTGTATAAAATGTTAGAAAATCTGTGAATGCCTTCTTATTTCGTTGAATAGGAAGCATGGTTGTTTTTTTCGATAGTGTGGCAAAAGAGCAGTCAACCTCGACTCATCATCGTGCCCAACAATTGAGCATCAACATTGTCATTGAAAATTTGGACCATCAGATAGAGGAGTGGCGCCAAGGATGGGGGGGCATTTGGCCGATATTTTGTTAAATACATAATTGAACCGTACAAATATTATCATTACAAAAAGAAATAATAATAATTTCCTAAATAATTTGAATAATTCAACATCAGCCCTTAAAATTTAACCACCCTTTATAACTTCGATATGCTACTAAAAGGCTTTTGTAAATGTAGTCTTTTAATGAACGTGGGCGTTATAGTAGGCGTGTTAAAGTTATTTTTACGAATGAGTACATTTTAGATGTTTCAATATAGCCTTTTATTATTCCAAAATCTTTATTAATAGAGAAATTATATGAATTTTAGGTAAAACGTTATATGGGAGGTGGGCGTAAAAGTGGGCGTGGCACCTTAATTTTTTTGTACAATAATGACACTGCCTAGGGGATATACGTAGCAAATTTGATCATCATACCTCTAATTTTGTCGGTTTTATGAGCTTTTAAATTTCATTAACGGTTGATAACGTGAAAAGTGGGCGTTATAGTAGGCGTGTCAAAGTTATTTTTGCGAATGAGTACATTTTAGATGTTTAAATATAGCCCTTTATAATTCCAAAATCTTTATTAATAGAGAAATTATATCAATTTTAGGTAAAACGTTATATGGGAGGTGGGCGTAAAAGTGGGCGTGGCACCTTAATTTTTTTGTACAATAATGACACTGCCTAGGGGGATATACGTAGCAAATTTGATCATCATACCTCTAATTTTGGCGGTTTTATGAGCTTTTAAATTTCATTAACGGTAGATAACGTGAAAAGTGGGCGTTATAGTAGGCGTGTCAAAGTTATTTTTGCGAATGAGTACATTTTAGATGTTTCAATATAGCCCTTTATAATTCCAAAATCTTTATTAATAGAGAAATTATATCAATTTTAGGTAAAACGTTATATGGGAGGTGGGCGTAAAAGTGGGCGTGGCACATTGATTTTCCGTTAAAAAAAAGCCTTTCACCAAAAAGCAAAGTGTGCAAAATTTCAGAGTCGTACATCCAATTTTGTTGGTTTTATGACGTTTTTGTTTTTAAATATACCGAAAAATACACTGTGCGGTATAAATTTTCGTACATTTTGATCGATAACTCCTTTCCTAATGATTAGATTTAGGTAATTTTTGGTGAGAGATATTGCTTTGACTCGAGAAATATATATTCGAAGTTTCATGACTGTACGTTAATCCATTTGGACACAATACCATTTTATTCGATGTTCGTAGGACACGGTTTTTTCGACCTACTCTTGCATTCCGAGCTATAACTCACTTCCTAATATTCCGATATAGCCCATTTTCAATACCAAACAAACCTTGTCTATAAGAAAGATTCTGGCAAAATTTGAGCCTCCTAGCTTTTTCGGTGCGACCTCTATCGTGCTTTCAACAGACGGACAGACGGACAGACGGACAGACGGACGGACATAGCTAGATCGTCATCAAATCAAACCCTGATTCAGAATATATATACTTTATGGGGTCTAAAATGGATATTTCGATGTGTTACAAACGGAATGACAAAATGAATATACCCCCACCATTTTTTTGGTGGCGGGTATAAAAACACCAGCAGCATCACACATCATCAGAGAAGTTTAACTACCCGCAGTTTTTAAGCCCAAAAAGCCAATGTGAATTGCAAGTTGTGCCCGATGATGTTTGATTAAATACACATATACACATGCATGCAGACATACACACATATTTATGTACATAAATAATCAAATGAATGACGGTATATGTACTTACATACATACTTACATATTTATGTATATGACTGACTAAATGATTAAACGAAATACTGACGGCATGCATGTGCATGTGTTTGCTGGCATCTCAGCTATGAGATGTGAATTTTATAGACATGAAATATTGTTTTAAGTAATTGTGTCTCGCTGCGTATTCTGTATTTTATTTCAAAATTATTTTTGAAATGATTTTTTTTTATTTCAATTCTAGTAATTTTTTTTCTTGCAACAGCTATCAGTCAATCTCATGTTTGTATTGCCAACCACATTAAAAGTATTGTTTTGTTGCATCATTTGACATTTTCTTATTTAAAAAAAAAAAATTACAAATTTTTCATTATACAAAATCGCCTGAGTAAATCATTTGCTTCAGCATTTTATTTAGTTTAAAATAAATTTGTTTTATATTTCTGCTGTCAACTTCTTAATTTAACGTTAAATTGCTCGCTTTGATTTTCTGACAATTTTTGTGATTGGTTTTTCAAAATTCATTAACCGTTCTTTTCTGCGCGATTTGCGTAAATGCTGGCTGTTGATGGCGCTTCAGTAGCAATTAATGGCCATTAATTATAAAAAGGTTAATGAAAAAATATTATTATTTTGTTTCTTTAAATTAAAATATTTAACCGTCTTAATGGTTTTTTAATAAGTTGCTTATAAATATTTAAAGTTGATTTAATTAAGCAGTTAATACTTTTGTTAAGAATGATGTAAAGAATAAATATTAAATAGCTGCAGTTAAGCAGTAGCAAATGGAAAAAAATGAACTTAGTTAAAAGTTATAAATACACTTACAGAAAAGTCCGTTAATAAGTGTAGATTGAATGATATATTTTAGGGCATTTTGTTCAATTAAAAAAAAATAGAACACTTAATATCATGTTTCCACAACACATTCAATCACTTGATTCGCTCTTTAAATTACTTAAGTGAATTACTCTGTTTGCACGACATATTGGTAATTTGATTTGGCAGTTCTTCTTCTTGCTTTTTTTAATTTAAGCTATCGTTTTGTTTTTTGGCGGTGAACATTAAGAAATCAAAAATTTTATTTAGAAAATTATAATTATTTTATCAATGGAGGCCAAAAGTAAGTAATCATAGTAATAATATTTATAAGAAACTAGAAAAGCACGGCGTCCCTTAATGAATAAAAATGCATTCTGAATTTTAATTGAATATCAAGTGCAAAAAGCTAAAAATTATAAATTTTTTTTAATGGGCGTGGCACTGCCCACTTTTCTAATCACGCAATTGTAGAGTCATGACAGCTCAAAATGTGTGCAAAATTACAGAAAAATCGGTGAAGTTCCAAGTAGCTGAAAATTATAACTTATTTCTTATGGGCGTGGCCCTGCCCACTTTTCTAATCACGAAATTATATAGTCATGGCAGCTCAATATGTGTGCATAGTTTCAGAAAAATGTATCAAGTGCTTGTAGCTTCAAATGATAACTTGGTTTTAATGGGCGTGGCACTGCCCACTTTTCTAATCACGAAATTGTAGTCATGACAGCTCAATATGTGTGCAAAGTTTCAGAAAAATCGGTAAAGTTCAAGTAGCTGAAAATGATAACTTATTTCTTATGGGCGTGGCCCCACCCACTTTTTGCAACCCATAAACATTCCCTGGAATGTGTACAACAACTTGCCTAAGTTTAAGTCCGATCGGTTTTACAGTTTCGGAGTCTATAGCTAACACACACATACACACACACACACAGATTTTCACTTTTATATGTACAGAAAATAAAAAAAGTGCGAGAAAATAGGACCAGGGCAGCCATTAAAGCCTCTAAAAACTATTTGGTCTCATCCAATAATTTTGATGTGTCTTCTAGACATAACAATTTTTATTAAAATTTTCTTTTTTGCTTCCATTTGATTTTTTATTTATATATACAATTGATCTTTTTTGATTTTCGCTTAGCTTTGATTTTTTTACAGCGGGATATGATAAACTACCGATAAAAATTAGAGAAGACACTGATTTTATTATAATTCGGATGGTAATTCTAAATGAATTACCCACAAAAATAGTAATTCGCTTTGAAAATTTTGCATGGGAAAATTATGTTATTTGGTTCGTAATTAGAAATTTGAATTATAAATAAGACATCGAATCACGAATATTGTTGCCGTGGAAACATGCTATAAAAGGGGTGTACCTCATAATTTGTATTATGACTAGAACGAACATTTTCTTTTTAAATTGTATTTGTGTGCGCTGTATTATATTAGTCAAGCCTTTTTATTTGACACCCATATTGACCAGCTTAAAAAAGTGCATCCCCCACTTTATGCTGGCCGCCATCTTGTATTTTTATTTTGCTTTTTTAATTAACTGTATTCTACTAGTCATGTCCTTTCATTTAAAAAAAAAATTTAATAACTACAAATTGACCCTCTTTACCACCCGCAATTTGGGTAGGTATCAATTTGTAATTACTCAATTAATCCCATATATTGACGAAATGTTACTTGGGACGTCATTTTGAAGTTAAAATTTTGAAAAGTTTAGTGTTTTCAACTAGTAATGGCTTTTCATTTGATATCCTGAGTGAGAGTTAAAGTAGTTTAATTTAATACCAATTAATTTGACCTATATGTCAATGCAATATTTTTTAGGACGCCATTTTGAATTTTGATTTTTTTATAGTTTACTAGTCATTATACTAGTCATGTCATTTTACTTGTTATACATATTCCAGGAGTTAAAGGGCATATATTTTTACTTACTCCATTGGATGCATATGCTTGTTATTTCGAACGCCATCTTGAATTTTGAATTGTTCATAGTTTACTGTATATAACTTTTCATGCTCTTTTGGTTAATACCCATATTGCGGTAGCTCAAAGGGATAAATTTGTAATTAATCAATTTAACCCATGTAATAACGTAAGAATATTTATGACGCCATTTTGAATTTTTTATAGTTTACTGTAATCTACTAGTCGTGGTCTTGCATTTGATGATACCTATTTGAGGGGTTTAAAGAGGAAAAAATTATAATTACTTAATTAAACCCGCTTATCCGTCATATTATATGGGACGCCATTTTGAATTCGCAATTTTTTTCAGGTGTGTAATATATATATCCTGTTAATCAAATACTTTCATATGTTATAAAGAATTTATCAATTTATAGTTTTTTGGTAGAGAAACTATTTTATTATCGTTTGTAGATTTTAGGAAAAATACTGTAGTATTTGGGGTTTAGTCTTATATCTCAGTTAAATTCACACTAATTATCCAGTTTTTTTTTCTAGAATAATTTCTAAGAATACCACTAACAATTACGTGTCATTAGTGTATTTAAAAATTAACTGGACGCGTAAGGAACTTGTTATTTTAAAAAATTTTAGTTTCCAAATTATTTTTGCCTATAACTTTGTTAATTAGCTAATGATTTATCGAAAAATTGCTTTAAATAACTAAAGGGGCATATCGTGTGTACGAGTGATATCGCATGTGTATCTGTGAATTATCCTAGGGCTGAAAATTTTAAGTATTTGAGCTAAAAATAAAGAAAAATATCTCCCTTTGCTTATATCTCAGCAGATTAAACACTAATTTTGCTTGCTAACGATAAGGTTTTTCTTGTTAACATTTCTGAAAGTGTAAAATCGCAAATGGGGTTTTTAAACATTTTAATAAAAATATGTACAAACGAACATAGCTCGATCGTCTTCCCTATTCACAAGTTTTCAGTAAATATACCCTTAATGGGGTCGGAAATTATAATTGTAGATATTTTAAACGAGTGACAAAGCTGTTTATACTCTTAACACCACAGGGGAAGGTATGACCTTACAAAGACTAGGCATCCAATTGATAGCTGTTAAACTTAAAATTCTATACCCAACAAAATCATTTCTGAACAAAGTCATTCCGCATTTAGCCAGCTGTGTGAGTCATCGTAGCACCTCTATGAAACCAAGTGTCGCCGTCATTATATATTTCAATTTCAGGTAAGAGAAAGTTTGGAATCATACAGTAGCGCATACCAATGACCGTTAGGTTAGGCATGTTGTGCGCTCCATGTGGGAACCGGAATTCTCAATTTAAAACCATAAGCATAATTTCCCATAATTAAATATGGGACTTGTTCAAGAACTCAGTCCCTTCAATGTTATTCCTTATGGATCTCCAGTTCGAGTTCCCCAGGTACACCAAATTCGGCATAGTGTCCACTGTGAAATTCTCGCGTCTAATATGCCCAAACGCAGGACAATGACAGAGATAGTGTATCAAAGTCTCATCGTCTTCCTCGCATGCTCTGCATGTTGCCTCTTCAGATAGTTTTATGCGAGCTAGATGAGTTCTCAACTCCGTATGACCTGTAATCACACTGGTAAGTCTCATAAGTGTTGGTCTATTCAGTCTCAGAATTTCCCTTGATTTCCCAAGATTTGGGTCACCCCATAATATTCTTGTCACCTTACCAACATCAGTGCTTTGGCATTTTCTGACATATTCCTCCATCGCCCAACGTTTAAGTTCATCCTTAAAACGTTTAAGGGGTTTGGAGTTCTCCAAAGTTATAGTGCTCAGAAGAGCTCCCCTTTTTGTATAATTTGTCGGCTTTCTCGTTTCCGATCAGCCCGTGGTATCCATATTATCTCCAGATGTTCACAATTTGCATATGAGTTTATCTCGCTCTTGCATTGCAAAACGTTCCGGGATTCAACTTTCTCCTTTCTCAGTGTCTTAATCACTGATTCGCTATCCGTAAAGATACGAATCGGGGTTTCGCTATTCGTTTCCTTTATCCATTTAATTCCTTCCGTAATCGCCATGATCTCAGCCTGGAAAATAGTGTTGTGATCTGGTGGACGGAAGTATTTGCTTCTGTTTCGGCTTATGTCGTATAAGACCACTCCAGTTTGGTCACCAATCTTTAAACCGTCTGTATAAAAACCGATTCCATGGGTGTTTCCTATCCTGGTTATATCATCCCATTGACCGTTATGTTCTGTCAATAACCATTTTAAAGGAAATACGGACCAATAATTATTATTAGCCCATTAACCACTGCAAACAAAAAACTTTTGTATAAAAATTTTACCTTTAGATAAGAATTGGCGCGTTCCTTGCCAGCTGCAAGGACATTGTCGACATGACCGAAATCATCGAAACCTAAATAAATGAAATTCACTATTTACAAAAGTCAATTTCTTGAAACTTGTATTGTGTGTGCTTTCCTTTGAATTACCGTTTAAATCTAGTATTTAAAGTAAGAAGAAATTGTAGTAGTAGCTTCTGCTATGAATACCCTTAATACTTTCTTAAGAACCTAACATAATTTAGAAAATTTTTTTTCTAAATGTTATTACTTGTTTTTTAAAACGTGCTTAGAATATTCTTACGTTGTTTTTTTTAATTTTATTAAAAAACATTTATTATTATGAGGTGTTAAATAGAATTTAACATAAGAGACAAGACAAACACACACATAAAGCTAAATAAACTTGACATTCATTTGTTTGACAATAAAATCATATTTAATAACACATTTCTTTTACCAATTAATAAACATGGCCAATTACTAGTGTTTTAAGAAAATTGAATAATAAATTGACTCTAACCCACATACAAAGAGACGTGCTTCAAATTGTTTAAATTTGTTAAAAAAGAGTTTAAGTATTATTCTTTATTTTTATACTATTTATGCATATAAATATTTTAAGTACAAACAAAAATATCAGGTGATTTATCATGAGGTTTGATTTTCAATAACCTTTTTTGACAGATGACTAATATTAAATTGCTTGGTAATTTTTGTTTAGTATTATTCAGCAAGTCGTCATGGAAAGACTTACACCACAATAGCGTCTCCAAATCGCTTAGTTGTGTGGGAATTGGTGACACTGGACGCTTAACTAGAAGTAGCAACTTTTTTGGCAACTCTATGTGCTTTGACAGGGATGAGTATTGACATAATTGTAATGAACAAAATAACTTCGAACGATTGCGACGAGGCAACGAACATTTTTACGACAAGGGACAGAATAGGTTTGGACGACAAAGCACAAAGACGTTCTTTTAATTTATGACAATAAATGTTAAATTCATTAAAATGAAACTAAACGTGTGTTTCATTTTATAAACCTACAGTTGTGTTACGAAGAAAAGCGTTCTGGGAGAAATGTGTTTCGTGCGATTCCAGGAACTTACGGTGCGCATAATCGACATAATGAAACCATAATGTCAATACCATTCGCAAATTTGAGACCCAGCTTACGTTAGTGTATGTTACTCGACCAGTTAGACCACATCCAGCACATAGTGAACAACTTAAGCTGAGAGTGCACCTGAAGACCGTGGCGAATAGATTTGTCGTTCTCATCAGCTTAACTTGTTGTATATTACGTAAGGATCTTGACCTTGAAGCATACAAAATTCAACTTGTACAAGAATTGAAGCCAGGCGTCTTAAATTTGTGTCTTATTTTTAGTGAATGGGCTGCCGAAAAATTCAATAAAAATCCAGTGTTTTGTTAATTGGCCACCTATATCATGCAATATCACGCTTTTGGACTATTTTCTCTGGGTATATTAGGTTTTCAGAATAAAGCCAGCTACGATCGACGCTTTGGAGGCTAATTTGTGTTGGTAGCTATGCTCGAACGAGTCACCCATAATTGGATCTACCGAATGGGCCATCACAGACATCACATCATTTAAATATATGAAGTAATTTTCAGATGGTAAATAAGTTGTTCTTGAAACCGAAAATAAAAATTTGTTAATGTGATTTATTCTACATTTTAAATTAAACTTCACGATGAATCACCCGATATATAGAAAAAAGATTTTGGTTATTTTTTCTTTGGGTGATCAATCTTACTTTTTATCAAATGTGACACAATGTTTGACACGTTACATGATTTGGATTAGTTTTATATTTGTTGTGAATAAATTGAGATATACTGTTTATAAATTTATGCAAAATTATTTTAAAAAGAAAGAGAAACAGTTATAAACTTTTTTTTTTATAATTTTACTGTTTTTTTGAATGATGGCTTTTACGAATTATTTTTTAAAAAGTGAGTTCTTAATCCAACATTAAAAAAAATCAATTAGATTCGACCACATTTTTATCTCTGTCTAGTACCTATACATACTTGCCTTACTCACAAGGTGTCCTAAGTGTCGTTTTGTCAAAATATCATAAAGTTTAAAAATTAAAAAAAAAAACTTTAAAACGTTTACACTAAACAATACAATACTTTTTAATCATATTAAATCTTTAGCAACTACGACACTTGTGAACTAGCCAACTGTGTATTTTGGACCCAATAGAACTTACAAAACGGTAAACTGTCGAATGAAATGTCATAGATATACAATTTATAAAGTCATGTTAATTACACCATTAATAATTTATATGGATTTGTATGCATTTCGAATTGCAGAAAAAGTGGGCAGAGACATGCCCATTAAAAAATGGCTTTTGTTACAATCATTTCTATTAAGTTGGTTTTATTAAACTTCGCACGCACATAGAGTTCTCATGAAAATGCAATTAAGTGAGTTGAAAAGTAGGCAGTGGCACGCCCACCCAAAAACAATATTTGTTTTTCAACTACTTTTGCAACCGAGTTTTGTCAAACTCTGAACACGTATAGAGTTCTTATCACACAACAATTATAAAGTCAGAAAAAATGGGCAATTACACGCCCATACAAAGTATATATAAAGTTTCAACTACATTTTCTAAATCGGTTCTTAATCAAATCTATATAAATAAAAGTGAAACTCTGTGTGTGTGTTAGCTATAGACTCCGAAACTGTAAAACCGATCTTGCTCAAACTTTGGTAAGTTGTTGTACACATGCCAGGGAGTGTTTATGGGTGGAAAGAAGTGGGCGGGGCCATGCCCATAAAAAATTACTTATCAGTTTTAGCTACTTGCACTTGACCGATTTTTCTGAAACTTTGCACACATATCGAGCTGTCATGACTAAATAATTTCGTGATAAGAAAAGTGGGCGGGGCCACGCCCCTAAAAAAGTTTTAATTTAGAGGTACTTGCACTGGACCGATTTTTCTGAAACTTTCACACATATTGAGCTGTCATGACTTTATAATTTCGTGATTAAAAAAGTGGGCAGGGCCACGCCCATAAAAAAAAAGTTATAATTTTGAGGTTCTTGCACTGGACCGATTTTTCTGAAACTTTGCACACATATCGAGCTGTCATGACTAAATAATTTCGTGATAAGAAAAGTGGGCAGGGCCACGCCCATAAAAAAAGTTATAAGATTAAGCTTCTTGCACTTGACTAATTTTTCTGAAACTTTGCAAACATATTGAACTCTCATGAGTATATAGTTTCGTGATAAAAAAGGTAGGCGGGGCCACGCCCATAAAAAATTATAATTTTGAGGTACTTGCTCTGGACCGATTTTGGTCATGACTATACAGTTTCTTGATTAGAAAAGTGGGCAGTGCCACGCCCAGTTGATATTTTATTTAAATTCAGAATGCAATTATATTCATTAAGGGGCGTAGCAACGCGCGCCGGGCTTTTCTAGTTTTATGTAAAACTATATAGTGTTCAAGTGTGAATACAATTAAGTGGTAAGAAATCGGGCAGTGCCACGCCCACACGAAATAAATATTCTTTTAAAAAGAATTCTTCTAAACCACTATTAAAACTTTGCACCCATGTGGAGTTTTCGTAAAATACAATCTAATAGTCACAATAATAGGCAATGTCACGCCTATGAAAAGTAAATTATAATTTGCAACTACCTCTGCCTAATTTTTACAATACTTTGCGTACACATAGTATTTCAATGAGAAAAAAATTTAACGATTAGAAACGTGGGCAGTGACACACCCACACAAAATAACTTTTCTCCTGTATGGAGTACTCTTAAAAATTATGCATTCTTGTGGACATACGAAAAATGAATCTGATACATATGTGATAAAAAACGATATAGACATAAAATATATTTTACAACTATGAAAGTTGTGATGTGTTTGCTTTAGGCGTTTTCTCATTTTATAAAACTGACATGCAACATTGCGAAAATCCAAAAAAGGTCAGGTTTAATAACGCATACCAGATATGCACAACAAGTATTTGGGGCGCGACGATTCTACTAAAAATTAATAAATAAAATAAATATCTAGCTGAAATCTGTGACTCTATGAAGCTATACGAGAAAACTTTAGTTGATGCCAAGTTTCTTTATTATTTCCGATGCCATCTTGGATTTTAAGTTTTTACATAGCTAGAGTTATTATAATAGTCAAGTCCTTTCATTTGATCCCCTAATTGTTGGGGTTAAAAAAATGTGTTTCTCCATTTTTTTTTTGAGACGCCATCTTGGTTTTTGCATTTTTTTTTTAATAATTTACTGTATTCTACTTGTCAAGCCCTTTTATTTGATACTAAGATTGTGCAGGTTAAAGGGGACAAAGCCGTAACTACTATATATGACTCATATATTCGCGATTTAATATAGTGCGCATCTTGAATTTTTTCTTTTCATAGCTAAATATATTTTAATACTCAAGCCCATATTGGCTCTCTTGGTTGTATAGAAACTGAAAAATATCGATTTCCTTTTCAGGAAAAACACTAAAGCTGTACCCTGGTGCTTATATCTCTGTTGGTTTCCAACCGATTTGTTTGTTTTTTTTACAGTTTATCACCTGGTATCTTAAGCGTGTTCAAGAATTATTTAGGATTTTTAAAACATTTGATATATTTAAAAAAATATGTTTTTTTTTAATTTTTGCCTATAACTTTCCCGATTAGTTACCAATTTATCAAAATTTTTTCATGGATATTTCCAAAGCCAAACCAAATCTGTAACTAGTAACAACCGTATTTATAAATTATCCCAGAGCTAAAAAATATTAGTTTCTATAGAAAAAATAAGTGAACAAATAGGAGCAGTCGTGTTTATTTTCTCATATCTCGGGCGATTATGCTGACTTTCAATACCGATCTGTTCCCAAACATTTATGATATTTTGATACCTTACACGAGTCTTAGCAATGTGGAGGGGCTTCAAAAAGCCGATTTCAACATACACACAGACATACTGGCTATGCTTAAACGACTCCCCTATTCATAAGCTTTCAGAAAATACTTTATGGGCTCTGAAATGAATATTGCAGAAATTTCATACGGAATGACAAACCTAGTTATATATTTATTTTTACAATCACTGTGAAGGATATAATAATATCGACCCCTGTGCGCTAAATTATCGTATGTTACAAAAACAAAATTTTACAACGTTTACAGCTTTTTTACTACTTTTAAATCAATAAAAACGTAAATAATACTGTAAAATGTACACAATGTTATCTCCATAACTAAAACAGTTATCGCTATGATATTTAATCAGCGGATGGATTAATGGATGTAGAACCAAATTGCTTAAAAAAAAATCGATATCTAAAAAAACGTAACTTACGATAATTTTGCGCACAGGGGTCGATATGATATTAAACCTGCAGTAGGAGACTTTGTAAGACTAAGATGACAATTTTGGTTATTTAGTATTACAGAATAGAGCATTAAAATAAATAAATTTTTTTAACACTAAGTGTTAAATAACAAAATAAATATCAATATTTTGAAATGAAATGAGCATAACATCGTTAAATTCCATATAAATCAAGTAAATTGACTTTCACTTACCAACTCTTATTCAATATTGGTAAACAGTCAAAAATTATTTCAAATATTTTTTTCACTAATGATTAGTGTCTCAGTTGGATACAATATTTTAAAAATTTTTCACATCAAACATCTAAAATGTTAACAGGTTCGTTTTTATGACGTCACTAATTTTGTAAACTGCATTTGTCAATGTTTGAGGGTTTTTTTTTCGTTTTCAATAAAAATATTATTAATGATTTCGATAACATTTTAGCTATTAAATGCTAAAAAAAAAGATTTAAACTTTTTTATGACTTGAAGAAATATTTAGGAGATTTTTTGAGGTGGTAATTTCAATAAAAAATGTTTATTCTTTTAAGATTTATTGTTTAACATATATTGTATACTGGTCTGTTTGTATGGAAGTTTTTTTATTATCTTTTTCTTTGTCCATTCCCATAAATCAATTTAATTTGAAAAAAAGCAACAAAAAAGTAAATCACTTTAAAACGTTTTTGGAATTTTAAATTGCTTAAAAATTAAATTAAAAAAAGACTGCGCTGAATCTGAAAAGATCCCTTAACAACTACAGTGAAATTTGAAATTTTTTAATTTCCATTCGCCAATGTACTTGCCTATTGAAAACTAGTTGAACCCGGTCCACATTCCTGGCCCCAACAATATTTTTGTATTGAATTTTTTTCAAGTAAACTGTGGTATTAGTGTTAGTTTAAGGTAATAGTTTTTTGTTCTTTTATAATTTTTTTCTGTGGTGTCGATATGTGCATTTATTTCTTGTCATTTGTTTTTTTTTCTATTTTCTGCTCAAAATAACGTACTATCTTATGATAAAAAGTATTCTATATGTCAGCTCAGAGTCCAGGGTATTTCCATACCGAATTTCATCAAAATACGTCTAGTAGTTTTAGAGCTAATTAGAATTAGGAATGCATAGAGAAAGACAGTCAGACAAAAAATTCTAGATCGTTAACTATGTACATGAGTGGGCGTCAAGAAGTCTGGCATTTCGGGTTTCTATTCTACTGGGTCTACTAATTTTTATTCGAACATATATAAGAAATATGAGCATTCAAGGCACGAACATGATTTTTTTTTTGTATAAAAGTCTAATTCTGACCGCAATTGAAGTCTATGACAGCCATCTATATTATGCATTATTGTGATTTATAAACTTGAAAAAAAAAAACAAGTAAGATTGCTATATTCGGCCGTGCCGAATCTGATATTACCCTTCACAATCATGTACATAGGTATAATCCCATATCGTGTAGCTTAACCCATATTTCATGTTATACGCCATTTTTCCTTATTTTTTCCGACGTCATCCTTGATTTTGATACCAATATTGAGGGTGTTCAAGAAGTTATATTTAAAAATACCAGATTTGACCCATATATTAATTTATTGTCCGCCATTTTGTAGTGGCGGCCAACATGAATTATAATTTGTTTATAATGCTTACATTGCGCTAGTCAAGCCCATTCAGATGTTACAAATATAATTCTCTCGGTTGTCTAGAAGCTGATACAAATTGATTGTAGTTTGTAAATCTTTGGAATATATATTTTCCAAAAAATATTTTTTGCCTATAACTTTACCGATTAGAGCTCGCTTTATCCAAAATTTTTCCTGAATATCTCTAAAAGCATATTATATCTACAAATAGTAGCAAACGTATCAATGAATTATTCTATGGCTGAGAAATTTTAATTTTGGTGATAAAAATATGGAAAAAAACGAGGTGGTCGTGTTTGTTTGCTCATATCTTAGAAAGTTATGGGGCGATTGTGCTGAATTTCAATAGCGATTCATTCACGGATATTTCTAAAAGATTGATACCATACACAGATCTGAGGAACATATGGTTGCTTCTTAAAGTTGATTTCAACCAACACATGGCCAGACGAACAGGACTTAATCGACTCCTTTATTCATAAGCTTTCAGAAAATATATACTTTATGGGGTCGGAAATGAAATTAGAAGTTAGTACAAATTGCAAATGGAATGACAAAGCTATATATACCCATGTGCAGCACAGGTGAAGGGTATAAATATTTGCAGACCGAATAAAAACAATTAGTAGAGACAGTTCTTAATGTGATGAATTCACAGGGTGTGCCACATTTGGTTGTTGACATAGTTGCCAAAATTGTAAAAAAGTTTAAAGTTCTCCAAAAAAACAAACAAATATTTACGTGTGTGAAGTTAAATATGCCGAGTTAAATATGTTTTGACGTAAGAACATATTTAACTTAGAAGTTAAATATGTTATGACGTAACGACATATTTAACTCAAAAGTTAAATATGTTTCAACGTAACGATGTTATAAACAAAAATAAGATATTCTAAATTCAAAAACATCAAATAATAAAAAAATAATAACAAAAATAATTTTTTTTATAAATTTTTTTGTATATACATACATATAGAAATGTATTTGTGAATTTTTTAAAAAACTTTTAAAATTTGCACTATGAGAAAATCATTGAATCTCTGAGGGATTTTGGACATATTTGGGCAAACCCTTCGAGGTCACTCATATAGACCATATGGAAAAGGAGGACAGTTGTTTGCTCTAATTACCTGTATAACTCACAATTCTGAATTGTATTTGTGAATTTTTTTAAAAATTTTTAAAATTTGCACTATGAGAAAATCATTGAATCTCTGAGGGATTTTGGACATATTTGGGCAAACCCTTCGAGGTCACTCATATAGACCATATGGAAAAGGAAGACAATTGTTTGCTCTAATTAACTGTATAACTCAGAATTCTGAATTGTATTTGTGAATTTTTTAAAAAATTTTTGAAATTTGCACTATGAGAAAATCATTGAATCTCTGAGGGATTTTGAACATATTTGGGCAAACCCTTCGAGGTCACTCATATAGACCATATTGAAAAGGAAGACAATTGTTTGCTCTAATTACCTGTATAACTCACAATTCTGAATTGTATTTGTGAATTTTTTTAAAAATTTTTGAAATTTGCAATATGAGAAAATCATTGAATCTCTGAGGGATTTTGGACATATTTGGGCAAACCGTTCGAGGTCACTCATATATACCATATGCAAAAGGAGGACAATTGTTTGCTCTAATTACCTGTATAACTCACAATTCTGAATTGTATTTGTGAATTTTTTAAAAAATTTTTAAAATTTGCACTATGAGAAAATCATCGAATCTCTGAGGGATTTTGGACATGTTTCGGCAAACCCTTCGAGGTCACTCATATAGACCATATGGAAAAGGAGGACAATTGTTTGCTCTAATTACCTGTATAACTCACAATTCTGAATTGTATTTGTGAATTTTTTTAAAAATTTTTAAAATTTGCACTATGAGAAAATCATTGAATCTCTGAGGGATTTTGGACATATTTGGGCAAACCCTTCGAGGTCACTCATATAGACCATATTAAAAAGGAAGACAATTGTTTCCTCTAATTAACTGTGGGCTTATACGACATAAGCCGAAACAGAAGCAAATACTTCCATCTACCAAATCACAATACCATTTTCCAGGCTGAGATCATGGCGATTACGGATGGAATTAAATGGATAAAGGAAACGAATAGCGAAGCCCTGATTCGTATCTTTACGGATAGCCAATCAGTGATTAGGACATTGAGAAAGGAGAAAGTTAAATACCGAAACGTTCTGCAATGCAAGAGCGAGATAAACTCATATGCAAATTGCGGACATCTGGAAATAATATGGATACCAAGACATCACGGGCTAAACCCCTTAAACGATTCAAGGATGAACTTAAATGTTTGGCGACGGAGGAACATGTCAGAAAATGGCAAGGCACTGATGTCGGTAAAGTGACAAAAATACTATGGGGTGACCCAAATCTTGGGAAATCAAAGAAAATTCTGAGACTAAGTAGACTAACACTCAGGAGACTAACCAGTGTGATTACAGGTCATACAGAGTTGAGAACCCATCTCAAATTGTTTAAGTAAACGACATGTAGAGCATGCGAGGAAGTGGAAGAGACTTTGATGCACTATCTCTGTTATTGTCCTGCGTTTGGGCATATGAGAATTTTCCAGTAAATACAATACTATGCCGAATTTGGAGTACCTGGGGTACTCGAACTGGAGATCCATAAGGAATTACATTGAGGGGACTGAGTTCTTGGACTTGTCCGATGTTTATGGGAAATTAGGATTATGGTTTTAAATTGGGAACTCCGGTTCCCAAATGGAGCGTACAACATGCCAACTAGGCATAAGTATATACCTGTCATGGGTTTTGGCTTTTAGTGCCCCTTCTTTTCAAGCTAACCTAACCAATCAATAAATATGTTTGAGCATTGTATGAACTTTTATACCAGCAAAAAAATTTATGTTTTTAGCTCTTTGGGCTTATGGTCACGGCTATGTTGACTACGGGATCACACCTAATACAACTGTCTCTCTATTTTCGGGTGGTAGGTGAGTGTGATCACTACGTATGATCCTGATGATTTTTCACCCGCAAAAGTAAACAATATCGTAGCCAATTACACAGAATTTAAAGCCTATAACAATTATTGCTTTGCAGATGTGTCAATTTAATATTCTTTCATTAAAGGGGAGATACCACCAAGGCCCCTCATTTGATTCCACCTTAATATTGAAATATATTGTAAGCTTTTTATTAAAATGTGTTAGACATATGAGGATTGAATACTCTATCATTTTTGTTTTTGAAATAATTTATATAATTTGGTTTTTGTATGGAAGATCTCATTTTCGTATCAATTTTTGGCTAAAATAAGGCAAATGAGATAAAAGTAAAAAAAACACAAACTTTTTAGTTTAAAGATGTACTACTCTTCTAAATATCTAATAAAATTTATTTGCTTTATACTGAGGGAGTGTGGCGAACTCAATATGGGACGTGGTTTAACACTCACTTCAAATTTGAAAAAAGTACATCCGCAAGAATAATTCTTGAGCTTCGTAAATTATTTAAAAAAAATAGGGAAATCAGTGCAGCCGTTCTCGAGAACTCAATAACTTAAAAAAGTGGGCGTGGTAAATTTTCCTTTTCTTAAAAACCCCAGATTCTGACAAACGTAAAAGTAGCTATATTCGTGCAGGCGTTCTTTCTGAGTGATATGATTTCCATCGAACGACATTCGATTTTTTATTTATAAAGATAATTTTATAATTGTTGCAAGAGATTTTTTTTTGTTAGATTTCCAATATTTGGTGAAAGAAAAATTAATTAGAAAAAATTCTTATTGCATGTTTCTGTTAACAAGTCCATTTGTGCCAAATTTTCTACACATCCAGCGTTAATGCATTTAATCTGTTTATTTTATAACTTCCTGGTCTCTTATGCCATAACCACTCTTAGGCTTCGCCAACGTCAATGATGATGATGATGTTGATGACAGCAGCCTTAAGCAATAGTAATAAACTTACAATATGTCAAATAAATCCCAAATAATCCAATAAAATTCCTTACAAGCATCACTGGCTATAAATACCTAGAAAATAAAACAAGAACAAAATATTTAATATAATCACGAAAAGATAAACAACTGGAGAAAATATAAAAATTATTTAAAGAACAACTAAACAACACTTTAATACTTTTTGATGAGTTTAAGTGTAAGTGTAAATAGCCAGCCAGCCAGTCCGTCAGTCAGTCAGTCAGTTACGTGTGTAAGAGGAAGTAAATAAATATTTGATTTAGTTTATTTATTTTATTACTGTTTACAATTATTGCTTTTGTTGTTACTAACACTAGCTATTACTGTTGTTGCCGATGCAGACAAAACTAACAACAAAAACAATAATAAACTTATTAACATAATTTATGTTTACTTAAGGCGATTATGTTTTAACAACTTTAATAGTCATTTCATAGAGTAAACTTAAGTGAAATATGTTTTATTAAGGGTATTCACTAGGGCTTCAAAATGTAATTTATTTAAAGTCTTAAAAATATAATTCATTTATAATTGTAGAAAGCCAACAAACTAACTTTAATTTAATCCTTATTTTGTATAATTTTATTTAATTTAATTTGTTTCTTTTGCATACAACATTTTTTTTTTATATATTTTTTCTCTATTGTAAAAACGCCATATCGGCTTTTTAACATGTTAATTCAATTTATTTTTTAAATTAAAACAAAAAAAGAATAGATCAACTTTAGAGATTAGTTCATAGTAGAGAATAACTTAGTTTAGATGTTTTTTTTTTTAATAGAATTTGGTTAAAAGAAACCAATACATTACACAAATTTGTTTAGGACGTAGTTGGAGTGACTGGAAGGATTTCCTTTTTTTTTTCTTTTTTTTTTGTGTGTCTACTGATGTAACAAGAAACAGTTTTTTTTTATTTTTCCCATACCGTCATACTTCTATTTGCGTGTTACTTTATAATAATATTTGAGTTTATAAAACAACAGCACATACATGTGTATATGGGTGTTTCCACGGTAAAAGAGTAAAGCGATTTATAAATGTTGCGGTTGTTAAGCAATGTTTAAAGTAAGAGGTACTCCACACTGCTATGCTGCTACCAAAAATGAAGAAAAATAGGGAAGATGACAGATAAGGGTTAGGTTAAGTTAGGTTGGCTAGGTTGAAAAGGAGGGGCATTAAAAGCCCAAGCCTATGACAGGTATACACTTATGCCCAGTTGGCATCTTGTGCGCTCCATGTGGGAAACGGAATTCCCAAACTAAAACCATAATCAAAATTTTTCAATAAATATCGGACTAGCCCAAGAACTCAGTCCCCTCAATGTAATTCCTTATGGATTTCCAGTTCGAGTTCCCCAGGTACTCCAAATTCGGCATAGTATTCACGGAAAATTCTCGCGTTTAATATGCCCAAACGCAGGACAATGACAGAGCTAGTGTATCAAAGTCTCTTTCTCTTCCTCGCATGCTCTACATGTCATTTCCTATACAATTTCATGCGAGCTTAATGGGTTCTCAACTCCGTATGACCTGTATTTGTCGACTGTCAGGCGGCACTCTTGTCACTCAGGTCATACATTATTACGTCTAAATTAGTTGGCCAATGTAGAAAGGAACTGTCAAGACTTGGTCAGCGGGCTGACGTTACTCTAGTTTGGATTCCTGCGCATAAGGGCCACTATGGTAATGAGCGGGCTAGCCAGGAAAGTATCTGCTTTGGATATCTCTAACGCAATTGCAGTTACAATCCCATTATGGACTATTAAAAGCAGAATCTCCAGACACTTTCTCCGGAAGGCTAATGACGGCTTACGTGGCCCTCTTTTGATGCACGACGTACATTGCAACTTATAAGTCGAATCGGAGGGAAATATCGAGGTTGCTGGCGGTATTGACAGGTCACTGGATGTTAGACAAACATGCAAGTCGACACGGACTTCCATCGAACGACCATTGTTGCAGCTGTCTGGATAGAGAGAAGGAGGAATCGGTTTTCCACCTTCTCTGCGAATGTCCTGCACTGGCGGCTAAAAGACACAGATTTCTGGGCGAACATATACTGAATGGCCTCTCTGCGATACCTCACAACGACGGGGTGGATCTAGTACCCTTACTCTTGGATTTATTCTGAGATACATTAAGAGCTGACGAGTGATGTGGTCCTGTCAAAACGGAGTCATATAGACTCTACTTGACTGTTGGCGTGCAGCGAACTACCACGATAACCAACCATAACCAGCCGTATGACCTGTGATCTCACTGATTAGTCTCCTAAGTATTGGTCTATTTAGTCTAAGAATTTCCTTTGATTTCCCAAGATTTGGGTCACCCATAGTATTCTTGTCACTTTACCGACATCAGTGCTTTGCCACTTTCTGGCATGTTCCTCCGTCGCCCAACATTTAAGTTCATCCTTGAATCGTTTAAGGGGTTTAGCATTCTCCAAAGTTATAGTACTCAGAAGATAAGGGTTAAGAAAAGTCTAAAATTATCAAAAGCTTATATTTTATAATATAAACAAAAGATTGATTTTACTTTATTAACTGTTTTAAAGAAATATATAAAAAAATCACAAAATTAAAATTAACATTGAGCACTACAGGTGACTTGATCTAAATAATAACTTCGTTAAAGTAGCAGATAAAATTTACTTTGAAGAAGCTCTCTACAGCATGGGATGACATAAAACTCCAAAATTTAGTCAACTGTAAATTGCGAATGGGTATCCAAATGTCGAAAAGTAAATAAAAACGAGTTAAAATCTATATATATATAAAATAGGATGTATGTATGTATGTATGTAACGTATGGATTCCAAAACGGCTAAACCGATTTTTATGATGAAGTCTGATTTTTTGATTTTCGGTCTGCGGGCGGAGGGGCGGTGCAAAATCCAATTTTCATATTGCACCACCAATGACATATACATACATTTATTTTGTTTGCTTTTTTATTTTTTTCTTTTTAAAGCCGTTGTCATGTTTTTCAAAATGAGATATCGAACTCTTAAATCGGTTATGTAGTTCCGAAGTTATTTACAAAAAACCGCTGTTAATAATGATCCAATATCAAAATGTTAAAACTTTTGAAATGTTGCATTCAAAAATCTGAGTTGTCGGTTTTTTTACAAAAAATATTTACAGCTCAATGAGCAAATTCAATTGAAACTGCCCGGCAAGTTAATCAAATACAAATCGATCGACACAGTAATGGATGAAGAACAAGCCGTCAATTATCCCACTGAATTTTTGAATTCATTGCAACCACCCGGAATGCCACCGCATGTACTAACATTAAAGGTTTAATCACCGGTAATTCTTATTCGCAACTGATTGACCATCAAAAACTGTTCACCAAATTTAATCGAGCCAACAATCATCAGTGGCAGATTCAAAGGCAAAGACGTACTTATTCCACGAATTCCGATAATTTCCAACGATTTAACATTTCAATTTAAGCGGCTCCAATTCCCTTTGCGTCTTGCCTTTGTTATTACCATCTTCAATGCAACAAGTCAATCATTGCTGGCTTAATTTTAGAAAATTCATGTTTTTCACACGGCCAGTTGTATGTGTCTTGCTCCCGAGTTGGCACACCAAAAAATTTATACGTTTTTACACCCACTAAAAAAACAAAAAAACATTGTCTCTCCGGTGCCTTAAATACATGCGTTTCTATGTAGATTAAGCCCATACCTACACCATATGTTAGTTATTCTGTAAAAAAAAATCTTCATAAAAGGTATTCCATTGGATTTTTATTTGAAGGCCGTAAATTTCGTTAAAAGCTCAATTTAAATCGTGAGTAATACAAAACTAATGTTTTCTTAGGGCCAGCAACACCGACCGGGCCAGCTCGTATTGTATAAGAATTAAAAATATTAACCTCAATAATACGGAAAAAACGTAAATAAATAAGAATAAAAAAATTCTTGAATTCAATTTTCATTAGTTTTAAACTAATTAATTAAGGAAAAACGTATACTATTTAAGTTATCTCGAAATATTTGTTATCGGCTTGAAGTACATTTAAAACATTTATGATTGTACATATGTATTTCAAACATAAGCACGTTTGCATAAATCTATTCACCAAAAAAAAATTTCGACGGAAATGGCCGCTATATTTCGTTCAATATTGACTCTTAGCTCCTCAAGTTGGCATAAGTAAAATCTAACGCTGCTAGATCACTTGATCTGGGCGGCCTGTGAACGGGACTATTTACCTTTGTAACACAGGATTTCAATTGGTGTTATTGAAATCACTATCAGCTTTTTTGCAGATGAGCTTATTTTTTTGTTTCTTAAAATGCGTTTCTGCACTGAAGATGATCGAGTAGAAAGTTTGGTAGTAAATTCTAATTATTTGTAAACGTGGTTCATTCGTGTACTTCACTATGGTGAAAATGTTGTCTCTATTGATTTTTCTTAGCATTCACTGCGACAGTTGAAAGTAGTCAATTCTCCAATGGAAAATCTTTTCGATAATATATTCATCGAACACTGGCAGTTGTGATCAAAAATAAGTGATAATAACACCGTTGATAGCTTCCAAATTTTTTTACTGGACTGGTCTCTCTCTCAGCGACTTAAAAAAACTCTACGAAAAAATATAAAACAATTAAATTTAGAAAGCCTGTCAGACAGTTACAATTAGCACAACAAGAAATTGTTCGGCCCGGAAATGTGGCTCTCTGAATTTCAATTGTATATCATGCAGTGGGATTTGCAAAAAATCTAAAAAAGGCAAATTGAGTGAACTTATTAGTCTTTAAAAAATTACCACAACAAGAAATAAGGCGGCCCCGGTTCTCTGAATGTCGCTTGTAAGTCGTGCAGTGTGAGTTGTCGGTCCATACTGTTAAAACCACACCAGATGCGTACAGTTGAGGTAAGGGAACACCATTAAGCATAGCGCTCGCCATTTACAGTAGCTATTAGGTCCGTAGCATTTTCGAAAAACTAAGACAAAATGACTTCTCTATCGTAAACACCACACCAGACAGTAATGACGCTGATGTAATGGCTTTTCGTTGTGTTATGTGCAGATTTTTGGTGTTGATGGATATAGAACTCGGCGCTTAAGATGATTTTCGTTTAAAGTTGTCCTGGTCGAAATTCAGAGTGACTGGAGCGAAGGTTACACGCATTTGGTGGTCGACGGCTGTAGGGAAACATTTGTCAGACTTTTAGCTGAATTCTGTGGAAAGACCGTCGACTGATCCAATTGTGGGGAACGTCGCCGCCATACTTTTACCAGAGTGTCTGATCCGGGCCGCTTAGGCCTAACAGCAGATTGTGTTATTCCATACAAGAAGCAAGAAGCTAAATAGAGTTTTGTGAGCCCGATTGGTCTCGAACAGCCGGGAAATCTACGTATAAATTCACAGTGCGCCAATACCATCCAAGAATTATTACGCTAAATGGTCTATATTGACTACATAAATAACAACTACCTCTACAACGTGTTTGTATTATTTTTATCTTATTTGGCTGGGAAACATAATTCTCCAATCAAGTCATTTTTTTTATATTTTTATAATTAAGCGTAATGAAAAAATTCAATATTTATAATGTTGCTTTCCTAATGGAAACACCCATACTTTTATTGAATTTTCTCTTTTTTTTTTGTTGACTTACTGTATTGCTGAAGGAAGATTTGTACGTGTTTTTTTCTTGCTGGTATATCTACTGTTACTTTCTTCCTCTTGTTGCTCTTTCAGCTCCGTTCTGCGTTTTTGCTGGCATTTAAATGTGAAATATATGCTTTTGTCTTATTAAATTGAACGTGAAGATTTTAAGTAAAATAGATTTCGTTACATTCATACTTTCTAATCAAAATTTTCTGTTTTGTTACCTGTGTATCTGTGTGTAGACGTAAGTCTTGTATGCGTAATTTCTTACATAGTATTTAGATAGATGGTTTCGATTTCATATTTTCGGCTACAAGAACAACAATATTTACTTAAACAAATGCCTGTGTTAAGTAACCATCTTCAGTTTATAAATAAATAAGAGAAACAAAAAGAAACATCTCAAGGAATTCAATATAAAATAACTTTTATATACTTTTGGTAATTGTATGTATGTTCAAGTATACATTTTATGGTCTCTTTGACACAATAGAGTGTCCCATAGAAATACTACACAGAATATTGTAATTGATGAGAACGATAAAAAAAAATAGCAAACGGTCTTTAGTTCCACATCAGCAATTGTAAATCATTTTAACCACACAGCAGTGGAAAAGATTTGTGCAATTTCTTTAATAGAAATCAATCAAATATTTTATTAAACAAAAACGGTTTGACTTGTTTTATATTATTGATAGTGAGTGATAGGTATAAATTTAAGCTTGTCATTTAGTTTATAATATATTTTGGCATCTGTTTGAGTGCCTCAGTTCCGGGGCGTAAGATCTTGTTGACTTTCCGGAATGAGATGTCTTGTAAGCAGAGAGAGAGAGGTTATAAAGAGCCTAATAGTGGCGAAATTTGTAATTAACTCGATTTCAGTTAAATATCGCGTGACCTGGAACTTGTTCCTGTCGGGTTGTTAGTTAAGATTGGGATTATGCGTTGACTGTGACTTAGATGTAAATTGAGAGAAGACAAGGCTGACTAGAGTTCTTGAAAGAAAATTACTAGTCGCTAGGTCTTGTCCAATGCTGTTTATTGTTTAGGTCACAAAGTTCAAATGGTGCTTGTGGTTGCTATCCAAACACAGATAATTGTTTTCAAAATAGGTGGTTGTAGGTAGGTAGGTAGGTAGGTAAGGCTGGTGCAAAGTTACCCTCACACCTTCACTCGGAGACCATTACGGTCCATTGTGACGCCTTAATAGAGAGAAAAGTAGAATAAGAATAGAAATATTTAGAATAGAAAGAGAAGCAGACAATTCCAGAGTCTCTGGCGGGAATCGAACCCGCAACCCCCAAACAACTGACTTGGCCTTTACTGACTAGTCCACAGGGGCACTCTTTGGTGGTTGTACTAGGACCCAATAAGGTCTCCGGATGCTGGTGACTTTTAACAGAATTTTTTAGTTGAATATTCGACCTCCGTCGGCGAGTAAGCCCAGGAGTTCACTTGTATTTTACACAAAATCAATTTTTGTGACTAATCAACCTCATGACCAATGAATAAGTTAAATCGAACCCTTGAGGAAAAGGCTTGTGAATGTGTTGAGTAGAAAATTGGCAACTTGGAATTGTGCTTGCTTTTGAGGCGATGGTTATGGCGTATGTACACAACTCAGTAAATATAATTATTGATGGTGTTGCCTTTTAACAGATCGGCTCCTGTTTGTCTTCAGAGAACATGAAAGAATTTGTAAATCCTCATGTTTGCGGCATAATTTAGCAGTAGTTGGTTCTCGAACATGGTTAGGTTAGGTTAGATCCGGCAGCCGCCCGAAGGCATAGCTGACTTGGGTCCTCCGAGGGTCCCGTTGTGATACCGTTGGCACCAACGCCCGTTCGTCTATGTCCTCTGGCCGTCGTTCCTCAGCCATCCTGTCTTATTTACAAAGGTGTGGATCTTTCCCAGATCACCTGCGGAAACACAAGTTTTACTTACAAGTATTCGCTGACCTAGAACCTGGTGTCTCAGGTCCTCGAATGCAGGACAATGTCTTGAACATAGTCAAAGACTAAAAAAACGTTGACATTACGGGGCGGAAGCATCGTACTATTGAACTAAAATTGTTACTCTTGGTAATTGTTTTGGTGCTATTGTTAATTGGTCATTTAGGTACTTATGTGGCAATGGAATGTATGTTGAGGGAATATCGAAACAGACCACTACTATTGCGGGTGTCTCTGCGACCCCTCTCGCTCACCAGCGAATTCACGGCTACCAATTGATATCCGTTCCTTTACTGAATCTCTGCAAGCATTTCCTCTTGACTAGAAAAAAAATTTCCCATTGTCGACTGGTGATTGTCGAGGTAAAAACACCACATATGTATGTGTGTATGTATATGCTCCAAGTGTATATGGCAGCTAAATTTTAAAAGTCCTCAGTAGCCCTATGTCGAATCAATATAAACAAATATAAACAAAAAATATAAACAAAAAATGTCTGGTATTGCAAATCAACAAAATCGTTCAATAACAGCTGAGATACAAGTAAAGGGTCTCAGCTTATTTTTTCCTTACATTTTCACATAAAATCAAGAATTATAAATAACAGAAAAAGAAGTTCAAATCTATATAAAAAAAATACAGGGCTGGGTGTTGAATAAAAATCATTGTTCAACAACTACCATCTTGTTAAGAACATGTGACCTAATGCAACTGCATGCTTGCAAAATTGTTTAAGCGACATCTTTAGCTACAGGCAGGCATTAAAATTGTGGTTTTTTATTTTCGTCGCTCAGGATGATTTTCGCCTTAAAGTTGTCGTAGTCGAGATTCAGAATACCGGGAGGGTAGGTTTCACGCACTTGGCGGTCGACGGCAAGCATCTGATTCACTGTCTGCACTTTGTGATATATGAAAGACATGAAATTAATTAGGATAAATAATTCTATGTTTCAATTTTCAATCAAATACTGAGTTAAATAGTTGATATTTACACATAACACTTGTAGTTCTGATCAAAAGAGTGCTGATAGTGAAACCGTAGTTGGTTTAGAAAATGCATTCTACTCAGCTAGTATCGGATAATTAACTTTTCCTAGATATTCTATCATTATCGCATTGAACTTATAGCCAATATTTAAATATAATTGAAAATAATTTAAAATAAAGTTCAAATGTAATATTGATAATTTTTTTTCTTACCTAAATCGAACTACGATTTTTAACTTTAGCCCAAGTATTTTAGGAAATTTTTTTTTGCCTTCCAGTCATTTTACAAAAAGCTTAAAGGTTCCTTCTACATAACATTCAGCGGTTCGGAACACTCTTTAAGACTCACACACACACACACATATCTGTGTCTTGTTTTACAAATATTTTTTGATACTTTGAACGTATTTGTTTTGTATTTGATTACAACTGAATTTACTTTTATTTACCCTTCAAAACACGAATTGTATTCAGGATTATTTAAATTAAGTTATTTTATTTTTTGCTTGCATAACTTAAGGAATTTTAAAAAGGTTGGAAACATTCTTAAAAGTATTCAATTACCCCGAGAGCAAATTTTAAAAGAGAATAAAATTCAGTGGTTCAAATGTTAATCCCATTTTTGTCATGGAAATGTGTGAAAGGCATATCAAAAACTAACAAGTAAGAGCACTATATTCGGCTGTGCCGAATCTTTTATACCCACCACCAATTTTGTGTACATTTAAAGCACATTATTTATTATTTTGTTAATCGTTATGGAATAATCTCTTTATTATAAAATATGTATCATTTTCTTTGTAGAGGGGGTAAATTTTTAAGCGCCCCTGTTGAAGGTGAACCATAGGTAAACAACAAGTTTTTTTTTGCATTTCATTTGACGTTTCTCAATCTCAGACTAACTTAATTTGAACAGTGGAAAGATACGCAAATGAGCAACTCTTTAAAGCTATTCAGATTTAATTATTTATTTTATTTGACCTTTTTTTTAAATTTTTATATTTAATTATCCAAGCCTAAGGTCATACAACAGTTTTTATTCTTTTTTTATATAAAAAGTAACACAAATTAAACAATATTTCATTTCTCAATATTTCGCTACTCCTTCGTGTAGCATCTTCAGGAAAATTATTATTAATTAATTAATTAATTAATTATTATTAATTAATTATTTGTTCATTAATTTTCAGGTTTAATATTAAAGTTTTGTATAAAAATGGGCGTTCAAATCAAAATGCATTTTGTGCACTTCGTAATTCTTTTGATCAAATTCGTCCACAATCGGGAGAATAGTGAAAAATATTTAAATTTCTGCAAAACACGTCTGTATAAAATGTTAGAAAATCTGTGAATGCCTTCTTAGTTCGTTGAATGGGAACCATTGCTGTTTTTTGCGATAGTGTGACAAAAGAGCAGTCAACCTCGACTCATCATCATGTCCAACAATTGAGCATCAACATTGTTATTGAAAATTTTGACCATCAGATAGAGGAGGGGCGCCAAGGATGGGGGGTGGGGGGGCATTTGGTCGATATTTTGTTCCATACATAATTCAACCATATAAATATTAAAATTACAAAAACAAATAATAATAATATCCTAAATAATTTGTGTTTTATTTAAATTCAACATCGGTCCTTAAAATTTAACCACCCTTTATAACTTCGATATGCTACTAAAATGCTTTTGTAAATGTAGTCTATTAGTGAAAATGGACGTTAAAGTGGGCGTGTCAATAAAGTTTCTGCTAATAAATACAACTTAGATATTTCAATATAGTCCTTTATTTTCCCAAAAACTTTGTCAATAGAGAAATTACATGAATTTAAGATAAACCGTTATATGGGAGGTAGGCGTTAAAGTGGGCGTGTCACCTAAACTTTTTGGCACAACAATTACATTACAATTACATTATATTGATTAGAAGGATATACGTGGCAAATTTGATCATCATACGTCTAATTTTGGCGGTTTTATGAGCTTTTAAATTTTATTAACGGTAGATAACGTGAAAAGTGGGCGTTATAGTAGGCGTGTCAAAGTTGTTTTTGCGAATGAGTACAACTTAGGTGTTTCAATATAGCCCTTTATTATTCCAAAATCTTTATTAATAGAGAAATTATATGAATTTTAGGTAAAACGTTATATGGGAGGTGGGCGTAAAAGTGGGCGTGGCACCTTTATTTTCTGTCACAGTAATGACATTGCCTAGGGGGATATACGTAGCAAATTTGATCATCATACCCCTAATTTTGGCGATTTTATGAGCTTTTAAATTAAATTAACGGTAGATAACGTGAAAAGTGGGCGTTATAGTAGGCGTGTCAAAGTTATTTTTGCGAATGAGTACAACTCAGGTGTTTCAATATAGCCCTTTATTATTCCAAAATCTTTATTAGTAGAGAAATTATATGAATTTTAGGTAAAACGTTATATGGGAGGTGGGCGTAAAAGTGGGCGTGGCATATTGATTTTCCGTTACAAAAAAGCGTGTCACCAAAAAACAAAGCGTACAAAATCTCAGAGTCGTACATCCATTTTTGTTGCTTTTATGACGTTTTTGTTTTTAAATATACCGAAAAATACACTGTGCGGTATAAATTTTCGTACATTTTGATCGATAACTCCTCTCCTAATGCATAGATTTAGACAATTTTCGGGGAAAAATATTGTCTTTACCCAGGAAATATATATTCGAAGTTTCATGAGTCTACGTTAAGGCGTTTGAACACAATTCCATTTTATTCGATGTTCGAAGGACACGGTTTTTTCGACCTACTCTTGCTTTTCGAGCTATAACTCTCTTCCTAATATCCCGATTCAGCCCATTTTCAATACCAAACAAACCTTGTCTATAAGACAGATTCTGGCAAAATTTGAGCCCCCTAGCTTTTTTGGTGCGACCTCTATCGTGCTTTCAACAGACGGACAGACGGACAGACGGACGGACATAGCTAGATCGTCATCAAATCAAACCCTGATTCAGAATATATATACTTTATGGGGTCTAAAATGGATATTTCGATGTGTTACAAACGGAATGACAAAATGAATATACCCCCACCATTTTTTTGGTGGCGGGTATAAAAAGGATAAAATCTTTAGATTCAAAGGTTAATTGAAAATTTGAATAAATTGAAAAATAAGAAAATAGAAAAAATGCGCATAAATATTCAACCTATGACTTTAAAATAATTGAAAAATGGTGTATATTCATGTCTTGTATAAAGCCTGTTAATACAGAGTGGCCCGAAAGTCGTCATGGGTTTTAGGAAGTTAATTTTTGATTATAAAATATATAAAATGGAATTTTCTCTGCACTCAGTATGGAAAATAATGTCACTTATATGACCCCCGCTTGCAGCTTCGCAGTGAGAGTCTCCTTTTAGTGCATTTTCTATAAAATCTATTAAAATTTGCAACTGTAGCGTTAGCATTTCTGCAACAATATTGTGCTTGATTTCAGGGATTGTTTCGCGCTTGTTCACATATACTAGCTCCTTGAAGAAACCTAAAAGAAAATAGTAAAATTTAAAAAAAAAATTGACGAACAGGCTAATTTATATCCGAATTTTTTGAAGTTATTCTATTTCAAAAAATTTGGCTTAAAAAGTGCCATTGTGTCTCTGACATTATGGGCAGTGGCTTCATTGAATGTAAAAACCAATACCCCTCTCCGTTCACGGTTAGAGCACTTTCAACTTCTTTTTGCGAAGAAGTAAGGCCCAATAATATTTTCAGATGTAATGCCGCACCATGCTATACACCTATCAGGTACAATTCGCGTTGATGAATGGTCTGGGACTATCAGAACCGCAGAAACTACAGTTCTGTGTATTAACAAAGCCATTTTAGTAAATATTAGCTGCATCACTCATGATCAGATTTTCAACAAAGTTGATTTTTTTTTCTGACCAGCTGTTGAAATTTAACTGCGAATTTCAGACTTTGCCGAAGAACTGCGGCTGTAAATTCTTGCACCAATTGCACCTATGTTGAAATTGCAGTAAATCCTCTTTTATATGCACCATAGTGACCTACGAATCATTTCTAGCTAAGCAGAATACCATCTGGTAAATGTTTTTGGTGTTTCGTTAACACTTTGCTGTACAAGTTTAATATTTTCTGTGGTGCAAACTAAACTTGGTCTGCCGGTTCGAAGCAAATTTCTTACGGTGCGATGTTGGTGGTGATGATGAACTAAGAAACGAATCATCAATTCAGAGGGCGAAATTCTGATGTTAAAATGTCGACGATATGCCCTTTGCGTTAAAATAATTCTTTGCCGACTTAAATAAAATTCGATTATTCTGGTTCTTTATTTCGTTGTTAATCTTTTCAATATTCATTCTCTATAATCTGAAAAAAGTTATGAAATTTTCAAACCCCATGGTGACTTTTAGCCCATCCTGTACAACATATAGTCTTGCGTCATTAAGCAACGAAACAGCTAAATTAGATCAGCTCTCAGAGACCACCGAGACTACAGTATCAATTATAGTCTAGACTCTGGTTTCAACTGTAGTCTACGTGGTAGTAGTAGTATTAACTATAGTCTGGACTATAGTATTAACTATTGTCTTGACTATAGTATTAACTATAGTCTGGACTATAGTATTAACTATAGTCTGGACTATAGTATTAACTATAGTCTGGACTATAGCATTAACTATAGTCTGGACTATAGCATTAACTATAGTCTGGACTATAGCATTAACTATAGTCTGGACTATAGCATTAACTATAGTCTGGACTATAGCATTAACTATAGTCTGGACTATAGCATTAACTATAGTCTGGACTATAGCATTAACTATAGTCTGGACTATAGTATTAACTATAGTCTGGACTATAGCATTAACTATAGTCTGGACTATAGTATTAACTATAGTCTGGACTATAGCATTAACTATAGTCTGGACTATAGCATTAACTATAGTCTGGACTATAGCATTAACTATAGTCTGGACTATAGCATTAACTATAGTCTGGACTAAAGCATTAACTATAGTCTGGACTATAGCATTAACTATAGTCTGGACTAGTATTAGCTACAGTCTGGACTATAGCATTAACTATAGCCTGGACTATAGTATTAAATATAGTCTGGACTATAGTATTAACTATAGTCTGGACTATAGTATTAACTATAGTCTGGACTATAGTATTAACTATAGTCTGGACTATAGTATTAACTATAGTCTGGACTATAGCATTAACTATAGTCGGGACTATAGCATTAACTATAGTCTGGACTATAGCATTAACTATAGTCTGGACTATAGTATTAACTATAGTCTGGACTATAGTATTAACTATAGTCTGGACTATAGTATTAACTATAGTCTGTACTATAGTATTAACTATAGTCTGGACTATAGTATTAACTATAGTCTGGACTATAGTATTAACTATAGTCTGGACTATAGTATTAACTATAGTCTGGACTATAGTATTAACTATAGTCTGGACTATAGTATTAACTATAGTCTGGACTATAGTATTAACTATAGTCTGGACTATAGTATTAACTATAGTCTGGACTATAGCATTAACTATAGTCTGGACTATAGTATTAACTGTAGTCTGGACTATAGCATTAACTATAGTCTGGACTATAGCATTAACTATAGTCTGGACTATAGTATTAACTCTAGTCTGGACTATAGTATTAACTATAGTCTGGACTATAGTATTAACTATAGTCTGGACTATAGTATTAACTATAGTCTGGACTATAGTATTAACTATAGTCTGGACTATAGTATTAACTATAGTCTGGACTATAGTATTAACTATAGTCTGGACTATAGTATTAACTATAGTCTGGACTATAGCATTAACTATAGTCTGGACTATAGTATTAACTATAGTCTGGACTATAGTATTAACTATAGTCTGGACTATAGTATTAACTATAGTCTGGACTATAGTATTAGCTACAGTCTGGACTATAGCATTAACTATAGTCTGGACTATAGTATTAAATATAGTCTGGACTATAGTATTAACTATAGTCTGGACTATAGCATTAACTATAGTCGGAACTATAGTCTGGACTATAGTATTAACTATAGTCTGGACTATAGCATTAACTATAGTCTGGACTATAGCATTAACTATAGTCTGGACTATAGCATTAACTATAGTCTGGACTATAGCATTAACTATAGTCTGGACTATAGTATTAACTATAGTCTGGACTATAGTCTGGACTATAGGTTAACTATAGTCTGGACTATAGCATTAACTATAGTCGGGACTATAGCATTAACTATAGTCTGGACTATAGCATTAACTATAGTCTGGACTATAGTATTAACTATAGTCTGGACTATAGCATTAACTATAGTCTGGACTATAGTACTAACTATAGTCTGGACTATAGTATTAACTCTAGTCTGGACTATAGTATTAACTCTAGTCTGGACTATAGTATTAACTATAGTCTGGACTATAGTATTAACTATAGTCTGGACTATAGTATTAACTATAGTCTGGACTATAGTATTAACTATAGTCTGGACTATAGTATTAGCTACAGTCTGGACTATAGCATTAAATATAGTCTGGACTATAGCATTAACTATAGTCGGGACTATAGCATTAACTATAGTCGGGACTATAGCATTAACTATAGTCTGGACTATAGTATTAACTATAGTCGGGACTATAGCATTAACTATAGTCTGGACTATAGTATTAACTATAGTCTGGACTATAGTATTAACTATAGTCTGGACTATAGCATTAACTATAGTCGGGACTATAGCATTAACTATAGTCTGGACTATAGTATTAACTATAGTCTGGACTATAGTATTAACTCTAGTCTGGACTATAGTATTAACTATAGTCTGGACTATAGCATTAACTATAGTCTGGACTATAGTATTAACTATAGTCTGGACTATAGTATTAACTGTAGTCTGGACTATAGTATTAACTATAGTATGGACTATAGTATTAACTATAGTCTGGACTATAGTATTAACTATAGTCTGGACTATAGTATTAACTATAGTCTGGACTATAGCATTAACTATAGTCGGGACTATAGCATTAACTATAGTCTGGACTATAGCATTAACTATAGTCTGGACTATAGTATTAACTGTAGTCTGGACTATAGTATTAACTATAGTCTGGACTATAGTATTAACTATAGTCTGGACTATAGTATTAACTATAGTCTGGACTATAGTATTAACTATAGTCTGGACTATAGTATTAACTATAGTCTGGACTATAGTATTAACTATAGTCTGGACTATAGTATTAACTATAGTCTGGACTATAGTATTAACTGGACTATAGTATTAACTATAGTCTGGACTATAGTCTTAACTATAGTCTGGACTATAGTATTAACTATAGTCTGGACTATAGTCTTAACTATAGTCTGGACTATAGTATTAACTATAGTCTGGACTATAGTATTAACTATAGTCTGGACTATAGCATTAACTATAGTCTGGACTATAGTATTAACTGTAGTCTGGACTATAGTATTAACTGTAGTCTGGACTATAGTATTAACTATAGTCTGGACTATAGCATTAACTATAGTCTGGACTATAGTATTAACTATAGTCTGGACTATAGTATTAACTATAGTCTGGACTATAGTATTAACTATAGTCTGGACTATAGTATTAACTATAGTCTGGACTATAGTATTAACTATAGTCTGGACTATAGTCTGGACTATAGTCTGGACTATAGTATTAACTATAGTCTGGACTATAGTATTAACTATAGTCTGGACTATAGTATTAACTATAGTCTGGACTATAGTATTAACTATAGTCTGGACTATAGTATTAACTATAGTCTGGACTATAGTCTTAACTATAGTCTGGACTATAGTATTAACTATAGTCTGGACTATAGTCTTAACTATAGTCTGGACTATAGTATTAACTATAGTCTGGACTATAGTATTAACTATAGTCTGGACTATAGCATTAACTATAGTCTGGACTATAGTATTAAATATAGTCTGGACTATAGTATTAACTATAGTCTGGACTATAGTATTAGCTACAGTCTGGACTATAGCATTAACTATAGTCTGGACTATAGTATTAACTATAGTCTGGACTATAGTATTAGCTACAGTCTGGACTATAGCATTAACTATAGTCTGGACTATAGTGTTAAATATAGTCTGGACTATAGTATTAACTATAGTCTGGACTATAGTATTAACTATAGTCTGGACTATTGTATTAACTATAGTCTGGGCTATAGTATTAACTATAGTCTGGACTATAGTATTAACTATAGTCTGGACTATAGTATTAAATATAGTCTGGACTATTTTATTAACTATAGTCTGGACTATAGTATTAAGTACAGTATGGATTAACCATATCTTGAATTGTTGTCTGAACTATTGTCTACAATGTTGCCTTACCTATAGTCTGGTCTATAACACTAAATATAGTCTGAACTACAGTTCTAGCTATAGTTTGGAGTGTAGTCTTAACTATAATTTGAACTGTAGTCTTAGCTAAAGTCTGGGCTATAGTATTAACCGTAGGGTCGATTATAGTCTCTGTTAGAGTCTCAATTATAGTCTCAATTAAAGCCTTGCGTATATTCTCAGCTATAGCCTGAGCTACATGCGTATCTATAGTCCTATTTGTAGTCTTGACTGTAGTTCAGTCATGTCTACAATCTTTACTAGAATCTGTTTGAATAAATTAATTTTTAAGTGTGTTGCTTTAGGCTTATATTGGAGAAAAACAATTAATTATATTCAATTTATTTTAATTTGTATTTAATACATCATCTAATTGATTAATAAATATTTAAAACAAAGTATTTCTTTCGATTCCCAATAACAGCAATTTATTTAGCATTTTAACAAAATATTTTTTTTTTTTTGTTATAAAAAACCTTTTGGAGGTTAATTTGTTTTTTGTTCAAAATTTAAATTATTTGTGGTATTTAACAATTTAGTGAGTTAATTATTTAATACGGTTCATTTGATTATAAAAATTTTGTCATAAAATTGAACCAGTTTGTTTAAATATAAATAATTGAGCTCTTGTTTATCAACGCATACATACTTATTGGTATTTGTTTATTAATTCTTTGTGTTTTTCTATTTTGCTTGTCTTTTTAGGTAAGAATCTAAACCACAGAGTTGTTAATGGCTAAAATATGATCTAAATGCCAAATAATAGGGGTGGACACATGGTGTAAGTACGTACATACATACCTAAATTCATATACATATATTTACCTACATAATATACAGTCAGTTCTGGTGAAAATAATAGCACCAGTTTTAGTTATTTTTTTATAAGAAGTACAAATTAAAATTGAAAACTATGTTTTCTGTATAAATAGTAAAAACAATTACATATTTTCTGCTCTTTTGGAGTGTAGCTACACGCAAAGAAAAAACATGGTTCTGGTAATCATAATCTAAGAGCAACATACTATGATTGAATTGTATGATTGTGATCAAAACATATAATGGTTGCCAGTTATCGTTTTTATATTTAGTTAAGGTATCATGCAATCATCTTGTATATGACTAAGTACAGTTGAAATCAACGGCAAATTATTGTCTTTTGCGTTATAATAAAAAAAAATATCATATTTTGGTTGCTTTGTAATCATACTGTTGTCGCACCTATTACTTAATGATTATGTGTAAATTTTAATGCTGTAAAATATAATGTTATTTTTTTCGAATTAATTTTTTTAAATCATTCTATTTTTTAAACAACAATCACATCAAATTTTTTTTAAGAAGTAAACATTAAATGACTCAATTCAAACAAATGCTTGATTATCGTGACAAAATATATGATTAAAAAAATAATAACAACTATTATCTGTCGTTGACAACTAAATGTTGTGATAGCGAATATAATATGACCGTCGTGATCATGTAACCATGGCTTTTTTTGCGTGTAGTTTTTGTAATCACAACTGTATGTTTGTTATGAGCGTTTATTTGTCAAAATGTCAAATTTTGTGCGGTCACTATAATAGAAGCGATTAGCCGATCCTTAATTTATTCCTTTAAATTTAGCATAATAAGAAATGTAGAACGAAGGATATTAATATTTAATTTATATTTGTAGTATTAAATAAAGTTTTCGCTTAAGAATTATAACAACAGGACGCAAAAAAATGCACGATGAAAAAAAAAACGCGATCTAATTAAAAAACTGTTGTTTAAAAGTAAGTCGTATGACAAATAGAATGATCAAAATGCATTGAAGTTGAGACTAGAGTGGAATGAAGTGGCTAAAAACGAATTAAGTATGTCACTTCTAATGTTGAAGCTTGTAGTTCGAACATGTAAAAATAATCCTTTTTTATTAGCTACGAAACTAAAAAAATCATGGGATGTACCAGCAAGTTTAAAAATAATTCGTCATGGACTGCGAAAAAACATTCTCGCTGCTTGCAGTTCACGAAAAGTTCTACTACTTTCTTCTAAGCATGTGGCCAAACGATTGTCTTTTGCGAAAGTATATGTAATTTGGCCACTTGAAAAATTAAGGAACATTCTATGAATATGTGAATTGAAAATCGTCTTGAATAGAAAAGGTTCCAGATGTTTTGCCTGAACATCACCTAATAATGAATTTAAGCCGCAGTACACAGCAGAAGGTATAAAACATATTGTTTGTAGTATAATGATATTGAGGTGCTTTTCATATCAAGGAGGAGGCCCTATCTATTACATTAAAACAACTCTGCATGCAGCCGTATATGTTTAAATTCAGGTAGGGATTATGTTACTATATACCTCCGATAAAATACGGATGATGTGGGTCATTCAATAAGACAATTACTCCAATAGCGTCAGCGAAATGGTGAGCAATGACAGGGTGTCCGCCTGGAAGGTATACAAATTTTTTTAGCCGCCATTTTGGTAAACATTAGTCTTGACAGTTCATATTTTGCAGTCGTGAAGTAGAGACGTGGCAAATTTATTGTAAAAAAAATATTCGGAAAACCAACGTGCTTTAATCGTTAAAATATTCTATCAAAATCAATCATCGATTACTGTGACGATGTGAAAGTTACGTGAAATTTTTGGGAGAAACAACGTGCCAACAAAATGTACTATTTATCCTGTAGTGAGTGATTTTGAAGAAAGAGGGATTGAAGCTGATAGGCCTAAGCATGGACCACAACGTACTGCAAGATCAGCAGAAAACATTGCTGCTGTTTAAGAAAGTGTTCAAAACAATCCACCAATCTCAATTCGACGCCGTGCTCAGCAGCTTGGTCTTCAAAGAATAACTTTGGCCACACGATAACTGTCATTGGGGAGTGATATCGTGATATGATTAAAAACTTTTTAACGCCACAACTGCATGCTTTTGGGCTTGACTAACATGTGGTTTCAACAAAACGGTGCCGCATCGCATGCAGCCAGAATTACAATTGAATTACTGCGAGAACTCTTTTCACATCAAGGTTTTTCAAGGAATGGTGGTGTTGATTGGCCTCCACACGGTCGCCTGATTTGACTGCTCCGCACTTATTTTTGTGGGGATACCTGAAATGCATGGCTTATGCAAACAAACCAGAAACGCTGAAGCAACTCAAACAAAATATTCGTGATGAAATTAATTAAATATCGGGTGAAATGTGTGAGAATGTAATGAAAAATGTGCTTAAAAGGGCTCGCTTTTGTGCGGCTAACAGAGGCAGGCATTTATCTGATATTGTATACCATACATAAACGCCAACATTAAAGAAAACATTTATCAATTCAAGAACCATTCTTTTTTATTTAATCAAAAATTATGAACAAACAAAGTGTACTTAATGATGTTGTTGTTATCAGTGTGGCCTATACAGTCGCCGTATTTAAACACCATTGAAAATCTAAATGCAGAAGGCATTTGGAAACCTGTAACTGAAATTCGAAATTCCATTCCTTTATAAACAAGTCAAAATTTATTAAATGCAAAGGTAAAGCGTTAAGCGACCGTAAGTGCAAATAAAGGACATGCTACAAAGTATAACAAATTTACTCTATATTGTTGATGAGGAAACACAAAAGTGAAATATTTGAGTTTCACTTTATTTTGTTTATAACTTTAAATTAGACGAAGTGCTATTATTTTGACCGATTGATTTTTGCAAGTTTTTCAATCAATTAGTTGGCGTTTTAAAGCTCTGGAAATAAATAAATAGATAGTCTTTCTTATTACATCAAAACCACATACATTTCAGGATTTTTGTGTTGCGTTTTGGGTGAGATCAAAACAACTTTTTAAGTTGCTGCTATTTTCTTGACCGCAACTGTATGTATGTGGATATATGCAAAGTAATACCAAATCGAATAAGAGTTTGTTGTTGTTAGATTATTAAAAAAAAATAAAATTCGCCGTTTCACAGCAGCCCAAGATGGGAATAAATTATTTTGCATAAAAGTAGTTTGACGGCCAAAAACTTTTAAAAATTATTGAGCTGGTCTATTAACATCATCTTATCTCTAAGTACCTACACAATATGCTAAACACACACACATACACAAAACAAAACAACATTAACAATTAACAAAAATGAACCAGAAAAACAAAGAGAATCACGTTAAAAGCGAAAGTGGATTGAATTGTATGAAGAAGTTTAAATTCTTGTCTTTTTACATCCAATTTGTCAAGATGATAAATAAAAGTATTAAATAAAAATTTAAATATTTAAGTATTTAGCGGAAGGTAAACGGGTTTTTCGTTGCGAATTTGTATTAAAACTGAAAAAAAAAACAACTTTAATACCATTTTGTGATTTTGAAACTATTTTATTGCTCTACATTAAATTGAAAAAAAAAAAACAAAATACAAATTGACCCAAATATGTACATTTTTATATAAACAATTTTAGACTTTATCAATGTTTTTATAATTTAAAAAATTTAATAATTGATTATGAATATGAGGGCAAATTAACATGATTTTTTTTTTTTTTTTGAATTTTTAATTTGAAACGTTTAACTTCAAATCAATGTAGATTAAATGAAATAAACACAATTTTTTTTTGTTTTTTAAAATATTTAGCAAATTACGATAAATCTTGACATTTTTAGGTTTAAACAATTTTTGTTCAAAAATTAAGTCTATCGAAACAGTTTTTAGCCTGCATTAAATGGTTGCTTCAAAACATTTGTGTGTATTAATTTAATCTAATTTATTCTCTGTTTAAATTAAAAATTAAATTAAAAATTAAAACAATAATTCTATTCTGGGTCGAGCTGTTTACAGGTTGCCTCAAAAATTTTATAACAACGATGAACTTGTTTGTGTGTGTGTTTCAGTGTATGAATTACAGAAAATAAAACCAAAACAACAACAACAACAAAAAAACAAATACAAAATCTAGTTAAACTGGTTTTAATTAAACGTAAAAATCAGCAAATACTTACTTTGTACTTGTAACGAGATTATGAGGTTTTTTTTTAAGACTACAGTTGAGGGCAAATAAATAGTGTAGTAAAATAGGTCAAATCGGCAAAATAATTTCGAATTTGTTTTTTTTTTTTTTTTTTTTGATAAATTAATTTCTTAAAACTCTTATTTAAATTTTGAAAATGAATCGAACATCAGAGTTCAGGTATAAGCTTCCAAAATACCTCTAGCTATAAACTGCCAAATGAGTCTGAAACTAACTGAGATATAAGTACCATCCTTGTCATAGGCTCAAAGATGACACACTGGCTATACGCGAGCGTATTACGACCGATAAAAACGTATGCTCTGATACTGAGATAGACATCCTTGGAGAAGAGGGTGAATATAAAACATTTTTAAAAGATTCGTATATGCGGTGCCATGAAAACCTCATCAACAATTGTTATTATTCAGACGCTTGAGATACAGGTGAAATATGAGGTGGCCTCGGCTACTACTACAATAATGGCACTGGGTGAATGGCTGGTAAGAGACCACAAAACTAGATATCAAAGAGTAATCGATGTCTTACCAATGGGAAATGTCACACAGGTAACATGAGACAAAATCCCAATGAGATATGAGAGCATTAACTGCATCGCTATAGTACCGGAAAAGGGACAGTGAGATAAAGTAATTAGGGTAAGAAATACCCAAGGTATCGATCTTTGTACGGACGGATTAAAGATTGGTGACCGAACTGGAGTGGGTTTATATGACATGAGCCGAAACAGAAGTAAATACTTTCGTCAACCAGGTTATACTACTGTTTTCTGGGCTGAGGCTACGGCAATTACAGAAGTAAGTACTTTCGTCTACCAGATTACACTGCTGTTTCCCAGGCTACGGCAATTACGGAAGACATTTAATGGATAAAGGGAACTGATAATGAGGTCCCGATTCGTATCATTACGGACAGCCAGTGAGTAATCTGGACGCTTATAATAGAAAAGATCGAAATGTCCTGCAATGCACGAGCGAAATAAACTCTCATGCAAATTGTGAACGTCTAGAGATGATACAGATACCAAGCCATCGCGGAATAATCGGAAATAAGAAAGCTAACAAATTATTCAAAATGGTCGTATTAAACACGAAAAATTTAACGTGGATACCATGCCGAACTTGGAATGTGGAGGGGACTGGGTTCCTGACCTAGTCGACATTCTTAGGAATTTAGGATTATGGTTTTATTAGATGAATTTCGTTTCCATATAGAGCGCACAACATGACAACTGGGTATACGTGTGTACCTGGGTTTGAACGTTTAGTGCCTTCCCCTTTTCAACTTATCCTAACCTAAAGTACCCAAATACCAAAATTAATTTTTGTCAGTTTCCAGAGAACTAACAGATTCAATTTTGATTTCAAATTAAAGGACCTGACTAGTGAAATACAGTACATCATGAAAAAATTCGAATTAATTATGTCCATAACCACAAAATCGCATACAAAAACTATTTACATATATGAATCAAATCTAGTAATTAAACTTTTACCCACGCACAATATGGAATTTTTAAATGGAATTGCTTGTCTAGTAAAATAGTGTATAGAATGAAAAAATTTCAAATCAAAGTTAGCGCCTGAAACAAAATGGTGTCTAAATACAAAAAATCTGAAATGTAAACTACGGTACGATAAGGTCTTGTGTGGTATTTTTCCATACATTTCATGATTCGGTATGGCCGAATATACTTACTGTACCGTGGGGTCTGTTGTAAGGAGGTGTTTGTCCACTAGCAAACCAGATTAAAATTCAATGTAAATATAAGTATTTAGATCTGATTATATTTCAACTGTTTGTTATCAAAAAATTACTGCTATTTAAAGTAAGTAACGGGTGGGGCAAAAGTCATTATGGGATTAAAAAATTTAAAAAATTTTTTGTTTCTATATATATTTTGCTTTTCAGGTTGTAAAATAAATATACAAAATAGAGTTTTTTTTTTTGCACAAAGTGTGGAAAATAATTTAATTTTTATGACGGCAGTTTTTAGCTACGTAATGAGGGTCTCGTTTTAGACTATTTCCCATCACGTCTAACAAAATTTTTAGCAATAGCGCTCTGCAACAATATTGCCCTTATTTCAGGAATTGTCTTAAAATTCTTCACAAATAATCGTTCCTTTAAACAAACCACAAAGAAAATAGTCGGGTGCTGGCAAATTTGGTGGGTAGGCCTGTCAGTTATTTTTCGAATTTCCCTTTGTGTAAAACACACTATGAGCAGTGGCTCCATTCTGCTAAAACTACATCTCAGGTCTGTTTCAAAAATTAGGACGTAAGAAATTTTCTATTATAAATAAATACTGCTATTAATTTACGTTTGCAGTACTTCCTTCATAACTATCCAAGAAGCGAGGCCCAATGATATTTTCAGATGTAATGAACCATGCTGCACTTCTAATTGGAAGCAATTGGCGTCGATGCATAATTGTTGGATTTTCATAGCCCTAGCACCTACTGTTCTTCTTATTAACAAAAACATTCGAATGAACCGATGTTTCATCAAACATAATTAAATTTTCAATAAAGTTGATTTTATTTCTGGCCAACTGGTTTCATCTGCAAAATTTAGACGTTGGCGATAATCTGCGGTTTTTAATTGTACCTTGTGTGGGAATAACGAAAAATATTAAATGGGCCGTAGTGAAGTACGAACAATTCCTAGCTGAGCAGAACATCTGGTAGAATTTTCATTGTTCAATATTTTTTGAAGTGAAAAGTAAACTTGGTCTATCGTTTCAAAACAAATCTCTTTCTTACGGTGCCAGGTTGGTGGTGCTGAAGAACTAAGAAACGATTTAAAGGTCGAGATTATGACATAAAAATGTCGACGATATGCTCTTTGCGCTAAAATCATTTATCGCTGATTTTAATAATAAAATTCCATTTCTTTGTTTAGTTGTGAATCTCTCCATTATTATTTTTTTTTTTATTTTATTCATATTTCATTCGAACGTGATCGATATATGAAAATTCTTATTAGAATCTCCATACCTAAAGCACAGCATAGCCGATCGTTCGAGTAAAATATCGATCGTGATCGAATGCCGTAATTTGCCCCAGGTGTTTTTTATATAATCTTAAAAATAAAAAAAAAATCTGTTAGCGAACAATTTAAATTTAAAATTTTTAAATCCCATGATGAGACTTGGCCCACCCAGTTTAATTAGTTATAACTGCTATTTTTTGTAGCTCTGCTGCATAATTACAAACATATTTTATACCTACAACCGTTTTTCGTTGTAGATTTTACTTTTATTTTTCATGTGGTTATTGCTGCTGTTTATTGTTATTTTATTATTAATAACTCGGTATTAACAATAATTAACAATTGTGTTGTTTTTTCATTCTTTCTTTATGTATTTCGTGTGTGTGGTTTTTATTTATTTGCAGTGTGGTGTGTAGTGTAGTACGAATACTTCATCATCTCTTTGCAGTTACGATAATTGTATTGTGTGTTGCTTTTGTTGCTTGTGTTTTTGTAAAATTATATTGTACTAGCCAATCCCGGCGCGCGTTGCTACGCCCCTTCATGAATTTTAATCGCATTCTAAATTTTAATCGAATATCAAGTGCAAGGCTAAAAACTATAACTTTTTCTATATGAGCGTGGCACTGCCCACTTTTCTAATTACGAAACTGTATAGTCATGACAGCTCAATAAGTGTGCAAAGTTTCAGAAAAATCGGTCCAGTGTAAGTACCTCAAAATGATACCTTTTTTTATGGGCGTGGCACTGCCCACTTTTCTAAATACGAAACTGTATAGTCATGACAACTCAATATGTGTGCAAAGTTTCAGAAAAATCGGTCCAGTGCAAGTACCTCAAAATGATACCTTTTTTTAATGGGCGTGGCACTGCCCACTTTTCTAATGACAAAAGTGTAAAGTCATGACAGCTCAGTATGTTTGCAAAGTTTCAGAAAATTCGGTCCAGTGCAAGTAGCTAAAACTGATAACTAATTTTTTATGGGCGCGGCCCCGCCCACTTTTTCAATCACGAAATTATAAAACCATGACAGCTCAATACGTGTGCAAAGTTTCAGAAAAATCGGTCCAGTGCAAGTACCTCAAAATTAAAACTTTTTTAGGGGCGTGGCCCGCCCACTTTTTTTATCACGAAATTATTTTGTCATGACAGCTCGATATGTGTGCAAAGTTTCAGAAAAATCGGTCAAGTGCAAGTAGCTAAAACTGATAACTAATTTTTTATGGGCGTGGCGCCGCCCACTTTTTTTCACCCATAAACACTCCCTGGTATGTGTACAACAACTTACCAAAGTTTGAGCCCGATCGGTCTTACAGTTTCAGAGTCTATAGCTAACACACACACACACACACACACACACAGAGTTTCACTTTTATATATATAGATTCGTGTAGTTGTTTTTGTATGAAAACAATTTTAAAAATTGTAACACACACATTATGCAACAATTGTTAACATTGAATTAATGAAAAAAAAAATCCCACATAAAACATGAATTTTGTATTTGTTGTTTTTGTATTCTTTTACTTTTGTTTGTTTGTTTTGTTTTCTGTTGCTGTTTCTCTTAAAGAAGTAGCAAAGTTTTTGCTTATTTTGGTGGCACCATTTTGTGGCACGTAGAAGTTGAAGAAAATAAATAAGAAACAAGTAAACGTGCCGTAATCGGCTGTGTCAAATTTCCAAACACTCTACCAACTGTTTATTTTAACGCACCATTTTCCATTTCAGGTTAAAAAGTTCTTAGGGAGAAGTGACTAAAAGAAACATTTCATCAAAACTTGTAAGCAATTTAATAATCTACCTAAAATAAATTTTAATTAATTTACATATCGTCGGCTTAATATGCAAATCTGCTAACTCCCTTTTAACAAATTTTGCAGGAGAGACAAAAAACTTCTTATATTTCATATATGTAGCTTGAGAGGAAAACCGAAAATATCCTAGTTGATTTATTTTATGGCATTCTTCAAGTATGACTACCTACAATCTACAAAAATAAAAATTGTATTAATGGAGTTAGTAAAAAACACTGAACTCATAATGTACGGGATTTAGCAGTTTTTCTTACAAACATTTTTCTGTGAGAGGATTTAGCAGTTTTTCTTATCAAACCTTTTTACACACTTTAAGACTTAAGTGGAAGAAAAACTACATGCTGGTCGATGAGGCGTATCTTTCTCTACCACACGGCATCAAAATCTCAATTTACTTAACAGGTTTTCATATTAAGCCGGCGATATGTTAGAAACTACTGACAGAAATCATTTCAAAATCGGTATTAAATTATAATAATACTGTTTAAACACGGTGTAGTTATAAATTGCATTGTGAAGAGGATTTATTGACAAAAAAAATTTTATATGAAATTTTAATTATGAGAAAAAAAAAGAGAAAATATATGAAATTCTAAAAGTTGAAAGAAACAACTGATGATCAGCTGATCAACTGAAACGAGCTAATTAAGTGCTCCTCTGGTTGAAGTTTCAAAAATTCCGGTTTTATACATAAACAACAACTTCTTTTTTTTAAATTTGATTTTATTTTCTAAAGTAGGACAGACAGTTTGCAATACCAATCGCTTAATTTAATAATATTCTATATTTTGTTCGTTTCGATTTTTTTAACAAAATCCTAATTTCAACTACGGCCGTTGTTAAAACCGCCATAACTTGACAAACACACATCAGCAAAAAAAAAATAGATTTTTCATGTGTTTTTTACAGTAACTTCAAATACAATTAAGCTGATTTTATGAAAAAACAAGTAAGAGCGCTATATTCGGCCGTGCCGAATCTTATATACCCTTCACAACGTGTAGTCATGCAATAACAGTAGTTTGTGTCACCATTCATCCCATATGAAATACGTACATACATTTAAAAACATACATATATAAAACATCCCATTGTAAAATTATAAATTCACGTATGTATGTTAAAAATCAAAAAAATAAAAAAAAAATTTAAAAAAAAAATTTAAAAAAAAAATTTAAAAAAAAATTTAAAAAAAAATTTAAAAAAAATTTAAAAAAAAATTACAAAAAAAAATTATTATATATATAATATATATAAAACAAAAAAAAAAATAAAAAAAAAATTTAAAATAAAAAAAATTAAAAAAAAATACTAATAAAAATATTATTAATATTATTATTATTATTAAATAAAAAATAAAAAAAAATAAAAAAATTAAAAAAAAAATTTTTTTGGCTCAGCTGGGATTCGATGCCAGGTTTTCTCTAACCAGTATACACGTTTGTATGTATGTATGTTGTTGTTGTAATGTTGTTTTTGTGAAATAAAAATCGAGGTGGTCGTGGGTTTTTGCTCATATCTCAGTTGTTTATGTACCGATATTTCTGATTTTCAATACCGATCTACTCCCGAATATTTCTGATATTTTAATACCTTACCCGGGTCCAACCTATGTCGGGGGGCTTCAAAAAGTTGATTTCAACATACACACGGATAGACGGTCAGACGGACAGACTGACAGAGCTAAATCGACTCCCCTATTCATAAGCTTTCAGAAAATATATACTTTATGGGGTCGGAAATGAAAATTGTAGAAATTTCACACGGAATGACAAACCTATATATACCCTTTTTCACTGTGTGAAGGGTATAAAAATGTCGGTTTCACGTTAAATACCCCATATACCAGGATTTAAAAGGAGGCACGTTCATAGTTTTAACCAATGACAGGCAAACATGGGGGGTATGTTTATAAACAAAGAATTAACCCGTATGATCTAAACAATTAGCTGAAAGTCTATAAGTGGCTTAATAATAGTATTTCTCCTTTAAAGGAGCTAATACACCGCATTTTTTTACATCTGACTTGTCAAGTTCTCCATTGCTAATACAAACATGTCGTGTGTTACCTTTAAAAAATTACTTCAGTAAAAAAACATGTGTTGAGGCATCTAACAAAATTTTAATTAGAGTACGCTCTATTTTCTTCTGTCAAAACATGTGACATCAGCCGTTGTCAGAAATCTCTGCTGCTGCAAAGCAGTCAGCGTAACACTAAAATTTTGACAGACATGTAAATTAACATATGTCTCACAAATTTTAAAGTCAGATGTTATAAACATGCCGTGTATTATAGCCTTAACCTGTTAATTGTGTTTACACTGCGTAATACTATGTTCACACACGCGCCTTAATTGTCAATTTATGAAATTTTCGCAATGAAAGGCCTTTATTGAGCTCAATTTACCATACTGAAAGATACTTATAAGTTGAGCAATATGTACTTTATTGTTTCACTTATTGTCCAAAACTCGAAATGCAACTCTTGAGACGTATGTTCAGTGAGAGGAAAACCCTATAGGTGACATTCCTAATGTCAAACAAATACATATAAAAGAAAACAAAAAGTAAAAAAATGGCAGGCAAAGTTGATAATTGGTTTCATAAAATATTTAAATAAATTCGAATGCAAAAATAAAATAATATAACTAAAGAGAAAGAGGCTGGCATGGACTGAGGTCAGTGAAGCTGCATTATTTGATTTGATATCAAAACAATGTATTTTTACAGCTGTCAAATATAATGACAAGAAAATTGCACAGAAAATAAAAGCCAAACTAACCAAACTTGAGACCAAGATTGAAATATGTAAATGGATAGAGAATGGTCAATCAACATTAAATTGAAACGATTAAAAACATCTGTCTGAACAGGGTACAAGGGGATAGCACAATTAAGCTTTTCATGGTAGGGGTGAATTCAGCGCTTATTAGTTGCAAAATAGAGACCTACAAAGTGGGACATCCCATATAAAAAGCATGCCTTCTACAAGTGTTCTGTGAATTCGTTAATAACTAAGTAAGCGATTTAAGAAGTGCTTTTTTTTTATTAAATTTTTAGGTGGTGAGAGTTACTTGAAATCTCTGCCCATATTTATTAATTTTTTTTTTTAGGAAAATCTTAAAATATATTTAAACAAAATATTCCGATGTAGAGGAATTGCCTGATTTTCTATACCAAAATATAAATGGAAATCAAAAACTATATGTATGAGATTCATTTAATTTTGCCCATATGTCGCTGCTTAGTTGTATGTTTTTCACAAACAGTCTCGCCTTGCTTAAGCGACTAAGCTTTGTGTTGCATTAGATGGATATTACTTGATGTTACATATGATATGATCCATCGACTTATACCCTTGTTTCTTACTGCTGGTGGTGGTAGAAACCAAAAGTTTTGGTTTTTGAATTGTTAATTAAAGAAACTGAAAACGACAGTAAAAAAAATGGAAACAATTTTCTGCTTTTTGAGTTTCAATGTGAGTGGTTTTGCAGTTGCAGTGACTATTTGTAAAAAAGGTAGAGCCATGCTGGAGTTGGTCAGTTGTATTAAAATGATGGTCAGTGATTTAGGTACTGTTGACTTTGAGGACATTGATAGATTTTGGATTATTGGCATATTAAGATTTTAGCCTTAGACTTTTGACCCTAGCAGCAGTAGGAGCAGTTAAATCGTATGATTTTGGCAGATCACTTACGTCACTGCTATAAGAAGTAACCAAACCTTCAAGTTTTAACATGTCAATTGTGGCATTAACTTTTAACATAACGCCACACTGATATCATCGGATGTCTATAACTTTACATTTGGTTAAAGGAAATAGCAGTGAACCTTTGATGCCGTTAGATAACTTTTTGCAGAACAAATGTTTCAACCTGCTGAACCTTAATGATTAAACACAACGGCGGCATGGCGTTTTTCCATACAGAATCAGTTTTCTTTTGAAATATTTTTTACTTATGCTTTCCTAAATCAATTCACCATAGTTTTATAAAATTGCAAACACTTAACCTTATGTGGTGGCTGTTTTAACTCAAAAAAAAAAAAAAAATTATAATAATAATAGGAAAAACGAAAATCAAACAATAACATTACAGTGTCCTTAAAGGTAGTGCCCAAGGCATATTAATTCATCAGGCAATTGCAGTTCGTAGAGAATTTTTTTGTTTATATATTTTATATATGAAGTTTGACGTCTATTTATCTATAGACTCTGACAGCTGAAATTTAAAATAAGTAAAGAAAAAAATAATCAGCTGACGAAACAAGACTACCTGATGAATAAATGTGCCTTGGTACTGCCATAAATTTGATTAAACGCCTTGATTTCTTTGACAGCTTATTACTTAAATAGCGCACCTATTCTCTATCAACACTTATAAGGGTAACTGTCGTTCAACATACGTAAATTTTATTCGCCAAATGTGCCTTGTTAATATAGATATTCGGTTGACGAAAAATGTCACTGTTGATGGTTATTAACTTTGAGTGCCTGGCTCAGTTGGTTCTAGTGTGGATGTAAACATAAGTTCTTTGGCAGTGTCAATCTGGTACCTCTTTAACGTACAGCTTGTTTTTTGTTTTTTTTTTTACCGAATAGGCCGTATCAATCTTTTTCAAAAAACTCTTTGAGAATGGACTTTGAATTGCCACAGTGTTTACCATAAAATGTTCATACTCGTATTAATTATACACATTTTTTTAAAAAGTTTTATCATTTGCATCTTCTTTTTCTTCTTCTGCTTAATTATCTATTTTGCCATGGAGCTGTGTGGCATCATTCAAAGTCAATTCTAAATTTCTGCAAACAATGTCAATTGTACAAACCCCAAACACTCAATCATGTACTTTATTAGACAATCTAACTTGACTTTGCTAAAACGCAATCATTTATAAAGAAAAATTCCAACTCTAAAGCAACTTTTTTTTAAAACTGCTATAAAAATGACAATAATTTTGCGTGACTTCAGAAGACTGTTCACAATGTACTATACAATTTTCTTTATAGTGTGAATTCTTACAATTTTTAATTAATAAAAATCATAACCCCATCTCTCCATCGCACTCCCTACTGTCAGTACAAGAGAGCAAGTGTCTTAATGAATGACAGTTATTGACTATCTAACAGCTGTATTTGAGGGACGTACATTTAAAGTGTAATATTGACTGGTGGCAAAGTGGAATGTTGAAAGAAAATATTGTATTTGTAACAAATACAAAAATACTTGAAATGACTTAATCATAAACAAAAGTCATTATATAAATATGTAAGTAAAAGAAAATAGTAGAGCGAAAAATATGTATTTAATAAAGCCATGTATTGACGTAAATGCTACAAATTATAGCAAGGGAATTTGTAAACTAAAGATGACCACATGACGAAAAGCAGAGTTGTAAAGGTAGTAATTCTTGAAACAAGAATTTTATATATACAGGGTGGCTCAGAAATATCGAAGTGGTGTGAATTCCTAATAACTTTTTATTTAAGACATAATTTTTTAATTTTTTGTTTTTTAAATACAGTAAATTTATAGGGAATATTTTTAGATTAGTTCTTAAAACTGATATCCCGCAAGTGGTGACCATTTTCTGCTTCGCACAAATGTGCTCTTTCCAACACATTTTCCATGACCTTTCGCAAAACTTCCAGTGTTATGTTGTTAATTTCGTCTCGAATATTGGTTTTTAATTCCTCAATAGTCCTAGGCTTATTAACATAAACTTTCCCTTTTAAATAACCCCAAAGGAAACAGTCTGAAGCGGTTAAATCCGAGGAACGCGGAGGCCAATTAAAATTGCTTCTACGCGAAATTATTCTTTAACCAAAGATGTCGCGTAAAAGAGCCATTGTGGCCCTCGCAGTGTGCGCTGTAGCTCCATCTTGTTGGAACCATATTTGCGGATGGTTTTCCACGGCTGGCCTTACAAAATTTTCCAACATGGCCCGATATCCATCACCATTGATGGAAATGGCGACACCTCGTTCATTTTCAAAAAAATATGGGCCAATGATCCTTTCTGAAGAAACACCGCACCAAACAGTACACTTAACTGGGTGTAATTGTGGTTGATGAAGTACTCTCGGGTTTTCCGTAGCCCATATCCTACAGTTTTGCTTGTTAACGAACCCATTTAATTGGAAATGGGCTTCGTCACTCATAACTAAGTTATGAATAAAATTAGGAATATCTTGTGCTTTTTGCTGGAAATAAATTGCATAGTCAAGTCGCTGCTGGTAATCTGTCTGTTTCAATTCTTGGACAAGTTGAATTTTGTATGGAAACATTCTTATGGTATGCAAAATTCGCTGCGCGACCCTCTTGAGAGGCCAAGTTGTGCCGAACGTCTCCTGGTTGATGTTTCTGGATCCTCCCCAACACTCTCCTGTACCACTTGAATATTGTCAAACGTGTGGACAGTTCGTAGTCTGCCGGAACCAGGAAGGTTCCTTACTGCTCCTTGTTGTCGAAAATTTGCAACCAGACGGATTATTGTTGACTAAGAGGGTGCAACCCGCACATTCAACTGACGACGGTATGCACGCTGAGTCAACACAATGGACCGTTGATTTGAAAATTTTATTTCAACGATTTGGGCACGTTGTTCAGTTGTGTATTGCTCCATTATAAATTGTCCAAGTATTCTTTACAAAATACTGAAAAGGAAAGAAAAAAAAATTATAATAAAAAAGTTATAAGGAATTCACACCACTTCGGTCTTTCTGAGCCACCCTGTATAAGATTTTTAAAAGAGAGTAATTTTTAAAAATTTGGATGGCATTAGGTATTGTTAACGATCTAAAACATAAAACCACAACTTTTTAGAACTCTTGTCTGTCTGTCTGTCTTTCTGTCTAATTTCCCGAACTAGATTGGCGGCTCAAAAGCTACGAAATACATTTTATTAAGATTTGGTATGGAGATACCCTGATATCTAAGTTAACATATAAGATGCTTTTTATCGCGACAAAATAAAAAATTAACTCTTTTATAATGAGAGATAACATTTTGCTATTTAGAATTTGCTTAAACAGGACTTCTCAATCTGCAGAAGTGAAAACAAACAAAAAGCTCTATTTGTTTGTTGACATTCAAACGGAACTTTGTCACTCAGATCATACACAACCACATCTTATTTAGTGTGTTAATGCAGGAAAGAGTCACCTGAATAACGATGTTCTTGTTTGGGTCCTTCCGCAAAGTGTCTCAATGGTAACGAGCAGAAGGATGATCTTGACATCGGAGGATCTGCTTTGGATATATCAACGTAAAAGCAGTCACAGACCCGTTGTAGACTACCAAAAGGAAGATCTTTGGACACTTTTTAGAAACTGAACTGAAAAAGGAAAACATGTAGAGATTCCAAAGAATACCTGGCCCTGTTTTAATATCAAGCGCACATAGCACCTAACGAGTCGAGGTCGGAAGGATATTTCAAGGTGTCTGGCCATATTGAGGGGTCACTGGATGTAAGAAAATACATGCAATCCGACTCGGACTTCCCTCGAACGATCATTTTATGGATTTGGAGAAGGAATCGATTATCCACCTTATCTGCGAATGTTCTATATTTGCTGCCAAAAGACTGGAAAACCTCTCTGAGATATTTGAGGTTACACAGAAAGATCTACTGAGATACCTTACGGCTATGGGGTGGATCTAGTACTTTCTCCTCTTAGACTAATTCTAATAGACATCAAAATTGGCGATGAATGTTGTCTTGTTAAAATAATCCTACACAGACTCCACTTGATAGTTAACACGATAACAACTCAATAATCAACTAGTCCTTATTCTAGACTAAAGTTGGCTTTAGCTATAGTTTAGTCTGGAGTATAATCTATAGCTTTATTAACAGTTTGGATGAAAGTCTTAACTATAATACCTAGTCTTAATTATAACTTTGGTTGTACTTAAAGCTATAGTCTAAACGAACTTCTTCGGCATCTCTGTTTCATTCATAATGCACTTTTTGCAAAATTCTTTCTTTTGTAAAGTATGAAGAGAGTGATTTCTGTGTGGGCTTTGCTGTAAACTATTAATACAAATATCTTTAACATTAATACAAAAAAGTTACAATGAATTCTCATTCATTCATTTCATATTTAATAAACATAAATAAATATTTATTTTTTTATAACAAAATGCTGAACTCACAACAACCTTCGGAATATAGATTCAAGTCTTTAAGAAGTACAACTGACAGTCTGACCAGACGACAGAAATCCAATTTTTTTCTTTTATCAATTTAAATTGAAGTCAGCAAAAAAACTATGACTTTAAGATACGAAAAACTTCCGCATGTATTGAATCGTTTTTGTTTTTGTTTATTTATTTCTGTTTTGCATAAATGATCCATTTCAATTAATAATGTTTTTTTTTGTTTGTTATTAATAAAGTCTATAACTGGAATTAAGAAAAAAAATAAATAATAAATAAATAAAAAAAGTTATTGTGTATCTTAACACATTACAGTTTCAAGTGCAGCTGACGCCAGCATTCTGTTTACTTAAGAAATTGAGAACAAACACATTAAAATAAGTGCATAATAATTTATTAAAGAATATAATCTTAATTAGGTATCAATTCTTTAATTAAAAATAGAAGTGAGAGTAAATAAGCGTCTTATTGAATGAACATTTGTCATTTTGTTGGAAATTATTACAATTTGTTAAATATTTAGGAAATGATATTGGATTTTTTTTTCAATTCTTATAATTTTTAATTTATTTGTTTGGTTTTTCAAACACACAAAATTCATTCGAAATTAGTAAAAAAAAACTTTTAAGTCACCACATGACCAATGCAACTTCACACAAAGCAGGAACCGCAAGCGTACAGTTCAATTTTAAGTTCAAGGAAAAACAAAACACACTCACACTCAAACGCACACTACATATACATTTCTGATTCGCAATCTAAAATTATGTTTCGTTTTTGTTTATTTCAATGTAAAATTTATTAAAAAATAAAAATTAATTGAAGCACGTAGTCAATGACTCTCCTCTACAATAAATTTCGAAGAAAAACATAAATTCAACTAAAAAAGTAAAAAAAAACTAACATAAAGACAACAGGTGGTAGAGGACACTAAAATTATATGGAATCGGAATACACATTAACTTTTTAGGCACATCTCTTTTTAAATAAGTATAATTTTTTTGTGTATTTTTTTTTTTTAAGAAAACTGTTATCATATCTGATTCATAGTCGTGATCATATTCAAGGCCATAGCCTTTTAGTTAACGCTGTGGTCTATGATATACGTACATATGAACATTATAGTCTAGTTCATAGTCTGCAGTTCATTCTTCACCCTTATCTTTGCCCTTATTAATTTGAAAAGTACAAAAATAGGATTATGTATGGTATAACAAATCAAATAATATTTTCTCCGTGACTTTGATTGGTGCATCTATAAATTTCCTTCTTTATTGAACGGGTGATTAAGGGCTTTTTAATGGGTGATTTGGGACCTTTGGCTTCAAATAAACTGACAGAAAGAAATTTTATGGTGTTAAATTAAAGTATTTACTGAGCCCATTCTGATCACCGTATGTAGGAATTAAACGACCATTAAATATTTAATACAGTAATTGAACTATCTTACGAGAAGTGGTCTAGTGGTTGAAGTGGAATCCCGGCAGAGAAAAAAAATTGAAAAGCTTTCTTTGTATTTTTCTAAAAAGGCATCCAGAAAAATCAGCTAAAAAAAAATAAAAAGACCTCTGACATTTTTGCTTTCACTTTCGACAGGGCAATGACAAAAGCTCAGCAAGACTTGCCTTACTCAGCAATCATATCAAGGCGTTATTCCTATGCAACTACAGTAGACTAATCCTCTGTCAATATATAAATAAACAAAAGCATGGCAAAACAATAAAATGATTTGAGTACAGTGTTCCATAGTGAACTATAGCGCTACGTATGGGTATGTGACATAGGCAGGTGTAGATCCGGCTTTCATGTGTTTGGAGGCGTTGATGTTTTAATTAAAATATATTCAATTATTTGTTATATATAAGAGTATATGTGTTGAGCATTACTGGTTTCGGGAACCTTTTTGATCCGCTTTCCTTACAATGATTTCATAGTTACCGATCGACATCCTTTTCTTCATTGTTCTCGGCGCCACTACAGGCGTTTTTTCTGAGCTAGAAAACAATTTCACATTGCCGATAATATTAATTTCACAGTCCTTCCTAACAGGCAGCTTTTTTTTTTGTTAGAATAAGATCCCCCACAGCATTCACACATAATGTGTTGTTTAGGTGTGATCATTTGTCTACCGCGATCTAAGTCTTCCTGATCTGTTTAAGTAGGAGGTTCAGACTTCTGCTATGCTTAACCAGTAAAAATACTGATGTCACTATACACGCCCTCTTTGCTCATGGATCCATCCACTATGAGCATGCGATACAGCCCCTCAACCACCTTCATTCGACTTGCTCGTTTTAATAGAATCAGAGTATCTCTGACGTCGAAGTCAAAAGTTTTCCTATGCACCATTAGTAAAGATTCTGATGCCACTATTAATGCCCTCATTATGTATGCATCTAGCCGCTATGAACGTGTGATGCAGCCCCTTGACCGCATTTACTAGACACATGCGATCCATTGGCATGTGGGTTTTCCCAACTTCCTTATTAACGAGGTTCAGGATTCTTGTATGCCCCAGCCAGAGGTGTTAGGAACACCTCTATATTCCAGTGGGGAATTGTTTGTTTAATATTAAAGAAAAAAAAATTTGGTTTGGAAAGGTGAGAATATCCTTTTTTCCTCTTCCCTGTATCAACGCTTGGTCGCATTCACATCATCTAATTAATGGACTAGAATATGGAAATAAAATGAAGGAAAGAAAGGACTACGGTTCGAGGATGCCGCCAGGCCAGAAGTTACACCAAACGCTAAAATATAGTTGACGCATTTGTTTTACATCTTTATGATCATCTGTGAATCCCCTGAACCTTAGCATGATCTTTCTTTTAATATATGTTCTTAAGCCCATCAAATGAAGCTTCCACGCTGAACAACATGATTGCGATTCAGTTCTTACGTCAATTTAAATTGTTAAGCATATAAACTTAGACCTGTAGTGGGTATACCTTGCAGAGGGCTTCCCAAAATTTGCAATTCTTGTTTACGACATGCCGTCGAATTATTGTTTCAAGACTAAGTCATACCCTAACTGCTTCGATATTGGCACCTGAGTGTCAATTTTCATTCTGTGAAATTGTGAGACGAAAAGTAATTGATTATCATATGATATGATGTCATCATACATACATTTTTGTACAAATACTTTTCACTTAACATGTTTTTACAGAACAAGAAATTTCATTAATTGCCATTTTCACAGTTTTTTACGACTACCGAACCCGGTGCGCTTCGCTACATCCATCAGAAAATTTTTATGGTTTTATTAATGTTTATACGTAATTTTTATATGTATGTGTTTTTGTTATAATTTAAAGCGATTTTTTAATGCAGCTTATTGATTGATTGATGATTATTGACAGAAAGTATTTCATTCGTGGGGGGATAACACTACCTCTGCTCCGATCGTTATAATTTTTGGCTGTTATAAGGAAATTGTCGTCAAATTGCTCGTACAAAGCTTCAAGGAAATTTTATTTATGGTCTCCTATATACGATATAAAATGTATTTTTTTGCATGGGGGATACTATGCCCCCTGCTCCGATCCTAATCTTTTTTTCTCGAATAAGGAAATTGTTATCAAAGTAACTCGTACAAAGTTTGATGGGAATAGCTGCTGAAGTTCTCGAAATATGTTATAAAATGTGTTCAATTTGTATGGGAGGTACCACGCCCACCTAAGATATAAAACAAAAGTAGAGTCTATGTTCATTCGAAGGATAGAGAAATATGTGAGAAATTGATTAAGTAGTTTCGAAGAAAACTCATAACATACAAACACACATTTCCTCTTTATCATGTTTGTATAGATAAAATAATAGTCCGATCAACTTTAGCTGATCAACTGGGGTTGACAACTTCTTAATGCTTAAATGCCGTTAGGTTTAAATTGTTCATTTCGCATACTTCTGTAGTCAGTCAATTAAAAAAGTCTAGTTTATAGGGAAGTCTTAGCTTAGTGTCTAAGTGATTATTGTACAGTCTAGGCGATTGTTAAGTCTATAGTGTAGCTTTTTTAAAACTATTTCTAAAGCGTTTTGGTTTGCTGGGATATTAGTAATTAAGACATCATAATCTTTAGATAATTATGTAGATGCAATAACTGGCAAAAGCAATTTTAAATTTTTATCGTAATCTTTTTTAATTATTTTACTTTTCTTAAGAATGTTTTGCTTAAATCAACAAACAAATTCTTAAAGTCATAAATCATTTATTTCATATTTTACTATCAATCTTCATTTATCCAGCATTTATTTAACACAAGCAGACAAACAAACACTGCGTAATAGAAAACAAAATACTAACTATTGAAGAAAGAAAAAAAAACCACAACTTTAAAGATGAATATTGAAACAAAAAGCTGATAAGAGAAACAAATAAAAACAACAACAACAAACAAGTTGTTGGCATATTTGCAACTTATTTTACCAAAAGGCATTAAACAAAACAGAGAATTCAACTAGTTAATATTCATATAAGTACATACATACATACATATTCATGTATGTATATATGCCTCTATGTCCGTCCATAGATTCGGTATAAATTTGTATGTCTGGCTGGCTTGTTATAAATGTCTGTCTAACTGTGTGTGAATGTTAAATGCAATTGGCATCAAGAAAATTTTTGTTTTTATTTTTTTTTAAACCACAGAATAGAAAATGAAAATTGCATCAATTACTTGTTTACTCCAAGTTGAGTCTATATAAACAAATAAATAAATTCATGAAAGCGATGAATTACAAAAAAAAAAAAAAAATTAAGAAAAACTCTTAGTTTCAACCAGGGATAGGATGTTTGTATACTAATAATGTGTGCTTTAGACTGCTATTATTAATATCAAAAACTTAAAATATGCGCTTATTAGATCTATGAAGTCAGCCTAAGTGACAATATAAGTTAAGTGGAGTTACAAGTTACGAGAGTTTGAACAGGCATATATAAGTTTTTCATTGCGTTTTTAATTTCTACATTAATTATTTTAGACGCTATAAAGTTAAAAAAAATAAAAATCCGTCTATCCGAGTGTTGAAATCAAATTTTTGAAGCCCCCACGTATACTTAATATTATTATGTGACATCAGTTTATCAGAAATGCTTTCTAGAATTTTGCTATTGAACATCAGTTATGTAAGTATATTTTTATTATTATTATAATTTTTAACACAATTGCCTACGTTTTTTACACAAACAAACTGGGATTTTTCAGCTCCTATGAAATTTTTTGAAACGTTTGTTTGGTTTATAAAAAATATGTACATTTGACAACATCTACAGAGAATCTTGTTTCAGTAGATCAATTAACGATAAAGATATCGGCGAAAAAATGTCAACCTAAAGTTCTAACCATCAACTTCCTAAATAAGTTTTGGTCAAAGTTGCACCGTATAATTGTCAGTTATGGTCATAACATAATGATACAAACTGTATGAAGGGTGGTGTATAGGATTCGTCACAGCCGATGATAGAACTCTTACTTGTTGTGTTTGTACTTTTAAAGCACGTATGACAGCACTCATTAATATACGTACGAAGAGAAAAGAAAATTTTATTTATTTTGTAGAAGATTTCTGCATTGTTTCGGTTCACAAAAATTTTATGTCTTTGTTGAAGAAGGTTTTTGCTATATCGAAAATGGATATTTAAATTGAAATGCGAGAGCAAATAATATACTTAAGGAAGTCTGGAAATTCTTTAAAGGCGATTGAAGGCTAAAAAAAAACCCAAGCAGATCTCAAAAATTTTTCTCATATAAAATACGTACATACATGTAAAAAACATACCAAAAAAAAAAAAAAAAAAAATTAAGAAAAAATATATTAAGAATAAAAAAAAATAATAAAAAAAAAAATACAAAAAAAATTACAACAAAAATTAAAAAAAAAAATTAAAAAAAATATAAAATATAAATTAAATAAAAAAAAAATAAAATTTTTTTGGCTGAGCTGGAATTCAATGCCACGTTTACTTTAACCAGTATGTATGTAGGTTGTTGTTGTAATTATGAAAAAAACGAGGTGTGGTGTTTTTTTGCTTATATCTCAGAAAGTTATGGAGCGATTGTGCTGAATTACAATAGCGATTCATTCCTGGATATTTCCAAGAGATTGATACCATATAGAGATCTGAGGAACATATAGTTGCTTCTAAAAGTTCAACAAACACACGGACGGACGGGCTTAATCGACTCCTCTATTCATAAGCTTTCAGAAAATATATACTTTATGGGGTCGGAAATGAAAATTGTAGAAACTACAAACGGAATGACAAAGCTATATATACCCTTGTGCACCACAGGTGAAGGGTATAAAAATGGATTCCATAGTATAAAAAAAAAAAAAAAAACTTTTATAAGCAAAATCGATTAAAGAAAGTGACTGGAATTTACAATCAACAGATTTCTGGGCCAATGTAATATTTAGTGATGAAAGTAAGTTAACTTTTTTCGTTGTGTTTTCAAACCAAACAATGATCTGCAACAGTAAAATCTCATACCAACTGTATAGCGTTGCGGTGGTTTAGTCAAGATTTGGGGCTGTATGTCGGTGAATATGATCTATGATCAGTTTTGTGTATCTAGTTATTCTGAAATGCAGCTAAAAGGAATTTGCAACCAAACTAGGGCTCAGTGGCGCTTGATATTTCTTATAAGAGAATGACTCAAAGCAGACTTCGCATATTGTAAAGGAGTGGTTGATTTACAATGTAACATAATAACTCCATTCGCCTTCGCAATCCCCAGACCTGGGATTAACTAGAACGACGCTTACGAAATAAATAGCAACGAAGGATGGCCTTGAAGCACGAGTGGAACTAATTAACGGTTGAAACAATAAAAGAAAAATTTTATTTTCTATTAATAATCATTTGAAGGCAGTATTTATAGTAAAAGGAGGTCCAACTAAATAGTTTATATCCTTTAAATAACTTTTTTTTTTTTGATTTTTTTTTATGTTTAATATTTACTTTTATGGCATATTTTTAACAGAACATAGAATGGGTACGTTTACTTATCTGAGTGACTGTATGTAGTTAAAATTTTTTTTTAGAACCAGAATTAAGTCTGAGATTAGTTTTATTTATTCATATTTTTTATATGTTTAAACGAAAAAACTGTCGCTTAACGTTGACAGTTGCGTTTGTTAGGTTTTTAAAGAATTTTTAAACATTTGTTGTGCTATAATTTTGTGACCTTGGTTAATGTCATAAAATTATGTGTTTTTAACATAAAAAGTAGGAAAGTGTGATAAAAACAGGAGTTCAAAGCATAATATGCAAACATATGCATTTTTAGGCAAATATGCAAAAATATGCACTGAAAAATTGATGATATTTTAACGTAAAATCTTTAAATCGCAAAGATATTTTGTGATACTTGTTCGCAGACTTAAGGGAAAAAACTTTCATTTGCAACCATTTCCGAACCCTGGTTAAAACTAACGCATGGCGTGAAAACAGTATATTTTTTTATCTTTTGTGCTTAAAAGTACATTTAATATATTAACATGCATATGTATAACTGCATGTGTGTGTGTGATTGTGTGTGTGTTTTTGTTTGTGTATTATTTTTTGATGCTTCAGAAACATATCTTAAGATAAATATGTCATTTACCATGCCATGTCATGCCATATTAAGTATGGCTCTGAATCTGGCATTTCAAATAGTACTTGAATGTACGTACGTATGATTGTGTACACGTGCATAAGTATGATGTATGTAGGTATTTGCAATGACGACTATGAATATGTAACATTTTCTCACTCATGAATATGAATGTTATATTCAGTTGTATTTATGACCGTATAATAATTTCCAGCACAAACATACATACATTTGTACAAAAGGAAAACCCAAAGATGCAGAGAAAAATATATTCGCATACATAAAAAGATGTTAAACAAGATGTTAGAGAAGCAACAAAAAGTATTAAAATTTTCGTACGACTTTAACTACTGTTTTAGTTAGAAGGAAACATAAAATATAAAATGTTGCTTTAGACAAGACAATTGACTGTATTTGGCAAATAATATTTCACAATGATCTTAGTGTATTGTTTTTTTTGTTTCTTGTTTATATTATTGGCCAATACAGACAATATGGTACGGATTTCAATATAAGAAGCCATCATATTAACTCAATAGAAAAAGAAAAATTACATTTTGTTAGTGTAACAAGAAAAATAGAAATATTGACAATAAATAGCTTCTTGCGTTAAGTATTTTAAATGTCGTCTGATATGTTATCAAATTAATATACTAGTTGAACCCGGTGCGCATTAAGGGACCCAACAATTTTTCTTTTGTATCGGACTCTCTTAAAGATAAATTCTGATATCATTGTTAGTTAAATGGACTTAGTCCCTTTTATTTTATGTTTCTCCTTTTGTCTTGTCCAGATATTCTTTTATTTTGTATTCAAAATGAAATATTTGGTCGCAGTGAAAAGTATTTTATATTTTAACCCTAGCTCCAAGACATATTTATTCATCAGATAATTGCAGTTCGGAGTGAACTTTTTTGCTTATATTTTTTATATATTAAGTTTGACATTTGAAATAAATGAGAGAAGAGAGAAAATTGTTTTTTATCTATGGACTTTGACATCTGAAATTTAACATAAGTGACGAATTTAGACTACCTGATGAATAAATATGCTTCGCTTAGGACCAAGGTACTTCGATACAAAATCTTTTCAAATGCGTAGGGAAGAATTTGAGTCAATCGAATTAAGACAGACAAAGGGAAAGACAGATAGACATACAGATAGACAGACAAAAATAGTAAAATCCAAGACGGCGTCTAAAACAAAATGGCATAACATTATTTTAGTCCCATATTAATATTGATATTCATTAGGAGATAGTGAGACATTCGACGGTTACCCTTGTGTGGGTTCCAGGACATGGGGATATTGATGGTAATAATAGAGCTGATGCACTTGCAAAAGCCGGTACTACCTTAGATTAGGTTGAATCCAGTTGTGCTTTGGATATTCCCTTATCGAAGGGTAAGCAGCTAATCTCGCATCAATTCTATTTGGATGCCAAGGAAAGATGGGTGAGAGAACCCACTTGTTTGGTAACCAGAAAGATCTGGCCTGACATGGATGTGCATAGGACGCAATATGCAGTGAAGATGCCCCGAATCCAACATAGGAACCTCATAGCGGTCATTACCGGACTCTGGCCTATAGGTACGCATGCAAAAAGGCTGAATATCCCTTACAACGACTTCTGCAGAAGTTGCGATAACGAGGAAGAGGAGGAGACGACTGAACATCTTCTCTGCAATTGTCCTGCATTCGGGGACCTGAGACACCAGATTCTAGGTCAGCGAATACTTGTAATTAAAACTTGTCTTTCCGGAGTTGATGTGTGGCTGAGGAACGACGGCCAGAGGACATAGGCGAACGGGCGATGGTGCCTACGGTATCACCACGGGACCCTCGGAGGACCCAAGTGGCTGCCGGATCTAACCTAACCTAATAGTGGTATTAAATGAATGGGTTTGAGTATTAAAAATTTATAGAAATTCTAAATCAAAGATGGCATTGAAAATAATATAGAAAGTGGCGTACAACATGAAATCCGAAATCTAGGCTAAGCTACGATGTGGTCCTTATATCTATGTACATAATGGCGAAGGGTATTATCAGATTTGGCATGGCCGAATATAGCACTCTTAAGTGTTTAATATTTTACTACATTATACTGGTCAAAGCCTTTCCTTGGATACCAACATTGTGGCAGTTGAAGAGGGCATAGTCGTAATTACTATTTGAGAACCATACATTCGCCATTATATTTCGTGCACCATCTTGGATTTTATCTCTTTTACTATATTCTTCTTATCCTGCCCTTTCGCTTATTGCGAATAATGAGGGGGTTTGAGTGGGTACACTTTTATTTACTAGATTTGACCCCACATAAAAAATTATTGTACGCCATTTTGTAGTGGCGGCCATCTCTGTTGTCCGTAAGCTGAAAAAAAAATCGATTTTCGTTTGTAAAATTTAGGAAAACAGCGAAATAGTTACATTTTTTGCCTTGTATTTTAGTCAGTTTCCAAACGATTTATTTTATGTTTTAGTTTCTTAAGCGTGTCCACTAACTAATTTCTTGCTTTGGCAACGTGATATAGTAAACAAGTAAGTATTTTTAAAAACACTTTTGTCGGTAACTTTGCCGATTAGTGACCGATTTTATGAATAGCCTTAGAGGCATATTATATCTACCAATAGCAGCCATTGTTCTAGGGCTGAAAGATTTGATATTTATTTTAAAGTTATGAGAAAAACAGAAGCTGTCGTGTTGCCCATAACTCAGAAAGTATTAAGGCGATTGTGATGGATTTCAATAACCATTCATTTCCGGCTATATGCAAAATATTGATACCATACACAGATCTGAGAAGCAAGTGGAGGGTTCTCAAAGTTGATTTTAATCAAAACACGGACAGACGGACATTGTTCAATCGACTGCCCTAGTCTTAAGCAAATATATACTTTAAGTGGTCGGAAATAAATACTGTAGGAATGACTAAGCTATATATACAGTTAGCACTACAAGGGTATAATTCGATCACCCGTTATATAAAGCGGCCGCTAGATTAATGTTAAGAACAAGAAATAAACTAGACTAAACTACATTAGGCTACTTGCTTGACTTCACTAGACCTCGATTACAATATCTAATGTTTAATCTTTATTTAATTTATATATTTGAGATCATTAAATACAAACAAATGAATAAAATATTTAAATAAATTTATTACGATTTTACTTTTAACATTTTTAAACTTCCGATTTCGACCTGTTTTGTTTATCAAATTTATGTAGTAGTGTCTTTTAAATAATTAATTTATGTTAAAACGAATGATAAAGTATTTTCTATCACGTTAGACAATTTATGTTACATTTTTCAAACTCAAAAAAAAAAAAAATAAAAACAGAAAACCCGGCATTAGTCTTAAGCGTTTTTTTTAAAGTTTCAAAATTTAAAAGACGCCTTTAATTAAGCCAGTCGTGTTAAATGAATGGTGATATGCTGACTTCAAGCCAAGTTGAAACTAGTTTCTTGTGTTTACAATAAATTTTACTTTCAAAATGATGCTAATGAAGTTGTTAACGATGATTGTTAATGTTAAGGTCTATATTTATGAGGTTTAAACTTAAAAGTGTGGCTAAGGTGGCTTGTGAGGGTGAGAGAAAAAGAGCGAGTGCGGGAGAAGTTGTTTAATGCTTAAGAGACCTGTTCTATAGCTTTTTAGTCCATTTTAATCATTGATACAGCCCTGCACTTGTCAGACAGAGACTGTCATGGCCAAGATAAATTATTTCCTCTGCTGTCAGCGGTTGTTTTTTAATTTGTTGGTAGTTAAAACTTGTATAGCAAATTTACACCTAATTTTTTTTTTTATTAATTAATTTTTTTTAATTTTCAATTTTGGTTTAAATCTTTTGTTGTTGCTTTCCGTTAATTTAGTGTGAACAAAAACACAAAAGAGATTAAAAAATTTACATACATAATTGTTTTTTCATTTTCATTTTCTTCAAACAAATATAAGCAAAGCGTAAACACACACACAAACATATATTTTTGACGCCAAATAAAATAAAATTAATGTCTATTACTTATTGTTACAGCAATAATCTAAATATACTGTTCCAGTTTTATCATTTTCATACAATTTTTGTTTGCTGTTGCTGCCACTTTAAATTTAAATTTATTTCGTCAATATAAAATTTAATCTTGGCAATAAATTTTCCGCACAAAAATATTGTTAACAGCCCTACAATGGCATTAAAATTGATTTCAGTTAAATTATTATATATTTAACAATAATTTGAAACAAATTATCGAACATATATGTATATGTTTTGTATATAACTTTGTTCATTCAAACGAAATTATGATAAATGGTAGTAGTGTATTTGCCGTAGCTGTACCATATTTTGTTATAAATAAAATTATTTAGAAAAAATGTATTTACATCCCCCAAGACATTGACAGTTTTGATAAACAAACAGAGCGATGATACCAGGAGTGTTGCCATACAAAATGCCATTTAAAACTTGTCGTAGAAAGCAAATGTGACACAAAATATATTTTATTTTGCAAAGAATATATTCGCTTTTATATTTACTGGTTCTATCAGTTCTGTTATTACGAACGCTCTGTAACACAAGACAATCATATGGAGACACATAAATTAATCATCTGTTTAGATCATAGATGCCCAAAAATATTTTGCCGCCGTATTGGTGAGAGAATTTTAAAGTACAGTGCTATGAGAAAGTAAGCCCACAGATTTTTTTCAAAATTTAGTTACAAAAGATTTATTTATACTTATTATTATGGATAGCCGTCACACATAGTCTACTAAGGAAACAATCGCGAGAGTTTCAAACCCATTTAATGCACAAATAATGTTGCGCTATTGATTTGAAAAACAATCCCTAACTTTTTATGCAGAAGAGCAAAAGAAGATTTTTTTTACAGCTGGGCAAAGAAACGATGTCTCAATGTCATCCTGTTTAAGACGGATAATTTACAAAAAAAAGGACAATACCGATATAAAATTTCAGATATAGAGAAAGCTCAAATACCGGGGAGTGTTACTTGATTAGAGACTATCCTGAATGGACTATACTGAGAGTAGAGAATAATTTGTATTAGAGAAAAAGGCTCAAAATAGGACATCAGCCCGAAGATGACTCATTGGCTATATATGAGCGTACTACACTACTACTACGACTACTACTACTACTACTACTACTACTACTACTACTACTACTACTACTACTACTACTACTACTACTACTACTACTATTACGACTACTACTACTACTACTACTACGACGACTACAACTACCTCTGCTACTACTACTACTACTACGACTACTACTACAACTACTACTACTACTTCTACTACCAATTCTTATGTAAGCCTTAATATTTTTGCCGACATCCTTAGAGAAGAAGCCTAATACAAAACTATTTTAAAAACTCAAAATCATCGCTGCATTAGTGTCTGGGGTGCAATGGGAACCACGTCGACAATGGCTATTAAGAAGATACTAGTAATATTACCGTTCCAGATACAGGTGGAATATAAAGCTGCCTTAGCTGCTACTAGATTGATAGGAATGTGCGAATGGCTGAGGAACACATAACCAGATACCAAGGAAAAATTAAAATCCTGCTGAAGGGAAATATCAGGGATGTAACAAAATACAAACGAGAGTAGGGGAATGGTATGAGTAATTAGAGTAAGAAATATTCAAGGTGCCGTTATTTGCACATGCGAACCGAAAATTGTTGCCCAAACAAGGATGGGTTTCGATGATATAAGCCAAAACAGAGGAAAATACTTCCGTCTTCTAGATCACAAAATTTTTTTTATCTGGTTGAGATTATGGCAATTGCAGAAGGCATTATATGGTTTAAGGAAACCGATAATAAAGCTCCGATTCGTAATTTCGCGAATCGAGTGATCTATTATAAGAGACTTGAGAGACGAAAAAAATTAAATTTCGAAATGTCGTATTATACAAGACCATCATGGTGTTCTCAAGAACGAAGAAGCCGATAAATAGGATCATTAAAAAATATCATCACTTAACACTTTAACTTGAAGGAGCGATAGAGTTTCGGTGTTGGTAAAGTGCCGTATATACAGTGAGGAAAGCCAAATCTTGAGCAAACGACATGAATTCTAAAATTAAGAAGGACAACACTTAGATGATTGACTAGTGTTATAAGAGATTATAAGGAGTTAGGTATTTATCTAGCTTGCAAGTAATTAGCAAAGCAGAGTCTTCGAAAAGGAGGACGAAATATTTGTCAAAAGTCCTACTTTTAAATGAATTAGATATGAGAACATTACAAGGACACTGTGCTAAACTTGGAATAATTTAGAGCTTTGGATTGTAAATCCTATTGAAATTAAGTTTTTGATCTTGTTGAAGTTTTAATTGAATAAGACCTAGTACTTCATGGTGCGAACAACAACAACAACAACATGGGTAATAGATTTATAACACCTTCCTAATTGTACCTAACGTCTGCTAAAACTAAACAAAATCTTAACTAGAACCGACACTTAACCAGAACTAAACCACAACTCTTTTTGAACTGCAATACAATTAATTTAAACCAAATCATTTACAAATAAAGCTGAATTTGTTAAACAAATTTTATTAACATCACGTCATTTGTTGTCATCATCATGTTAAAAATTATTAAAAATTTACTCTTCGCTGGGTAATTTAATCCTTCAGTTCAATGACTTATTCAAATGATTGTTTATACAACTTTTATTTAATTTTTTTTTCTTGTTTACTTAAGTCTACAAAAAAATAAAATTTTCATAAATTCTGTTCTAAATATATTTATTCGATGTTATTTTTACTGAAGGTCTCTAATACTAAAATCCAATTGAAATGTTTCCAGTTTTTTTTTCTGTTTGCAATTTTGAAGCAACAAAAATGTGTTTTAATGGCACTTTTTCAATGCACTTGTAAATGGATACAACAATACTTTTGAAGAATTTAAATTCAATATTTTGTTGTTGTGGATTTGTTTATAAACAAAGCGAAAAAAACTTTTATTTATTTAAAACAAATAATTTTTTTTAACTTTAAATTACAGTGAACATAAGACGATCGTAAACAAAGTTGAGATTATTTTTCAACGTCTCCATTTGAGGTAGATGTTAACATTGTCGCTCGTTCATTAAACTTTCAGTTTTGCATACAAAAACAAGAAAACGAAATAATTTTATTCACATGTCTCATTATCATTTGTCATCAGTTTGAAGTGAAAACAAAAGTTAAAAACGAAGTTTATTGCCTTAAATTTAAAACATTTTTTTCTAAATGAAATCTGTCATACAATCTTTATTAAGCCCAGAGGGCACAATGTTAAATGATCGTGAAATAGAAGAAACAAAAAAATGATGTGACTTACATATTTATAAAATTAATCATTTCGAATTTGTTTAACAAATTTCAAATCTTTATGATTGAAAAAAAAACAATAAATTTAAATATTTTATATTCAAATATTAACTCATTCATATCAAGATGTGCCCATCACATATTTTTTTTTTAATACTGAATGATATTCAAACAAAAACAACCACAAAATCTATACGAGTACAATCATTTAAACACTTTCATATGCCACACATTGAGTCAAGTGTGAAGAGACTATTAAACTCTAACGCCACTTGTTGATTTGCCCAGCCGTTGGTTCTGCCTGATTTTTTTTTTTTTATATTTTCGTTGGCTAAAGAATATAGCTTCTATATACAAATATGAGAAACCAACAACAAATTTGTCAACAAATTTTCTCGTCATGTTGTTAGTTTAAGCTATTTGTTGCTGGTATTTGCAACGCAGCTCTACTGGATTTTAACGCCACATGCATCTTTAACGTCTCATGATGATGACGATGATGATGACTGATTTTGATACTGCTGTTCCAACATCTCTTATATTTGTTTCTTGCTTGAATTGTGTGTGTGTGTGTTTTTTTTTTGTAATTTTATTTAGAAATGAACCACAAAATAAGAGATTTAATGGTTGTGCCTCACGGTTAATTTTTCACAGCATATTTTTAGGTGTTTTCTTTAGAAATAAGCGTTGAATTATAATTTAATTTGTTTTTAAATTAAACAATTTTTAAAGGCTATTTTTATTTCGTGGTGTTGTGTATTATACTAGCTACACCCTTTTATTTTATACCCCAAAAAAGAGGGTTTAAATGACTCTATCCACTATTTTGTTTCAGATGCCATTTTGAATTTTAAACTTGATCATGGTGTTCTGTATTTTACTAGACCAGGAGCTCAATTCTCGTTCTGCAAAACTGTGAAATGAAAAAGTTTTTGTATAGCAAAGGGTGACACCATATGATATGACACACAAAACCTTTTCATTTCATAGTTTCATAGAACGATAATTGATACCCTGGTCTTTTATTTGATACCCATATTGATGAGATTAAAAAGGTTAATATCCGCCATTTTGTTTCTGACGTCATCTTGGATTTTGATTTTTTTTCTGACTTAACTGTATTCCAATACTCATGTCTTTTCATTTGATATCTATATTAAGGAGGCAGAAGGGGATTAATTTGTATTTACTGCACAATATTTGACCCATATATCCATCATTTTATTTGGGACGCCATCTTGGATTTTAATTTTTTCATATCTAATTGCATTCTATTCGTCGTAAGCAAATTCATTTAATATCAACATTAAAGGGACTGATTGGGGTAAATTTTTTTCCACTAGTGGGTGGGCTTATAGTCATCAGTAGCTTTCTTTTTCTTCTCTTATTGTTTAAATAAATAAATTTAAATAAATAAAATAAGAATAAAACTTATGGCCTACCCTGTATATATGCAATTTGTTTTTCAAACCGTATGTAAATTTAAATATTGTATAAAAGGCTGCAGCACACCACCTAGCGACATTGAACTTAAGAGAAACTTTTCTGAAATCAAAGTTAACTCTTCAATGATTTGTGAACATTTTCATACAATTTTAGATAAATATTTAAAAAGTCCGGACAGCTAATTTTCAATACAATGCGCTAAATACTAAACTGTATTTTTAAGCACACCTTTAGGTTGTTAAAGTTAGTATTAAAAATTTTAAAAAATCTTTCCTTTACGTAGTATAGACTACAGTCAATATTGCTTTCAATGTGTTTACTTTCTGGTTAATACCTTTAGGGATTTACAATTCATTACCTTCGAATAACAAAGTAAATATAATTACAAATGTCATTAAATATTAAATTTATATTGTCCCCATTTGGGATTTGAAACTAATTTATTTTATATTTAATAGTGTCTTAAATAAACTAACATTTGTTTTTAAACTTCTTCCTCAAGGTTGGTATTTTTATTTTAAATTGCCAAGCAGACTCCTTGTAGGATCTCATTTAAATTTCAACGTTTCTCCTTTTGTTGTCGCTTAAAAACATTGCAAGACTCTTTTTGTTTAACACTTGTTTTATTTTTTAATTGGTTTGATAAAAAAAAGCATACCTTAAGGTGTAATATTTGAACATCATTAGTCTGGACTTAAGGTTCTTTGTGTTCCTTTGTAAAGGAGTTAATTATAAGAAGATTTTAAATGAATTCGTGTGCATAAAAACTTAACTTGGTGTATACATTTCTGGGGCATACTTTTAGGCATGATTGGAAATTAATAGTCAACCCATATATTAAATCTGATTATAGAGAAGACATTTTTTTTTATTTTAAATAAGAGCCGTTTTAATTATAACAAAATAACTGATCATATAAAAGAAAAAACGTGAAATAGATTTAAAACTTTTAACAATACAATAGTATAGCCTACAGTATACTAAATCACCCCGGAACTACTTTCAGCATTTTATCAGGCTGATTGGCTTTAAATGTTTGAAATGGCGTTATTCGTTTTCTATATGCCCTAAAGCATAAAGCGGTCACCAACTTCTTTTATTTGGGGTCCGTTTTTTTTAAAGCTACGATCGCCGCGGTCCAGAACTATTTAAATAATATGTTTAGATACTGCATCAATGGACAAATAAAACGATCGGTACATTATTTGATTAAATAATATTATTAAGAAAAATTAAATTTTTTTGTCTTGGATTATCCATCTGAAGTTTGAAGTAAAGCTTGTGCAGGCTATTCTCATTAAATCTTGAAGATGTTCATCGGCAAGTCTGTTCCGGAATTTATTTTTAATGAAGTTCATCTTCGAAAAGGGTGTCCCGGTGGACTAGTCAGTAGTGTTCTGGTCTGCTAGTTTGGGGGTTGCTGGTGCAATTCCGGCCAGAGACTCTGGACTGATCTGCTTCTCCTTTTATTCTATTCATATGGAGCGCACAACATGCCGATTGAGCATTAGTGTATACCTGTCGTGGGTTTGGGATTTTAGTGCCGCTCCTTTTTAACCTAACCTAGCCTAACCTAAAAAATGCTGCTTCACAGACATATCGTCGTTCGTAAATTATTGTGCTATATGTGACACAAAAAACCTATACATATAGAACACAATAATTTACGAACGATAATATGTTGACCCAAGCAAAGTGAGAAGTGTCAAGGGTAATCAAGGCTAACTATCAACACAGCCTGTTCGACGAGTGTATGTTTGAGATTTTGTTGCATCTCACTGATGACTTGAATATTGCAAAAGAAATTGTTTGTGTTATCGCTTTCAAATTATCTTTTTGCCCTATTCTTGTTTCCCTATTACTTGCTAGTTAACGAATCATCACCAAAGGCTGATGTCGAGACGAAAGTATTTCTCATGAATTTGTTGTTACATAATGTAAAATATTTTGTATTGTTAACACAAGTTTCGCATAAAAAAGATCTATGGTCCGCATCCGGATCGTGGTCCGCCAGTTGGTGACCCCTGCCTTATAGTGATACATTTTTGCCGCATCTTCTGTTTTCAAAACACATGGCTTTAAGTCTTTGATACCTGTAGTCTTTTCCCTAATTAAAGCATTAATAAAGTTCTCAGTTTTATCGACTTTGATATTATGAACTATTTCAGCTCATTTTGTTGCTTTTTATTTCCAAACTGAAAGAGTTTTTGGATGGTTTTGTAGTGATTTTTCTCTTCGGCCCTATAAAGTTACATTACTCAACATCTAAATGTCTACTGAGATCAAAGAAATTATGATCTGTTGAAGCCTGCTTAAGCTCAAATTAGATGTGACATATCCATAATCATACAAAATGGCTGTATGAACCAAATTTATGAACAAGAATATGCTTGAATAAAGGTGACTTGCCATGACGCCATAGAAAACCAATTAAATTTTGGTTGCTATGACTATGGCCTTTTGGTTATGTCACGTCTAATTTGAGTTTAGCATCATAACTCATATTATGGTAGCATCTTTAGAGCCGTACATACAATAATTATTACGTTGAAACCACAGGTATCGGCATAAGTTTAATCAGCCACTCAATTGGATCTAGTTTTTTGAGCGATACAAAGTAAATTCCAAGTCTACATATTCAAAGACGCCAAACAATCAACCAAGTAATTGTGCTAAAAGACAGCAGCTTACAAAGACGCTAATAACTGAATAATATTCGTCGCTGGCATGAGTATTAGTCATCAAACCAGCAGTTTCAGTTTATCGCTTTGGATAGCGTCTTTACATGATTTCCGACGAGGACTCACTAATAAACTGGTTCCCGCGGTAAGCCAGAAGTGGTTTCCCCTAAATATTTGCTTTATGTAGCCAATCATGTTGGTAACACCTCTATACCCTTAGATGTACTAAAACCAAGGTGTGGGAATCACCAATATAACATGCCATCGAGGGGATTATACGCAACAATAAATTACAAAGGATTCATCTTTACAGTCTAGAAAACATAATTTCCTAATACAGAGTACTAGAGGAAAATTACGGATCGTGATCGAAGCTAAACAATTCTTATTAGAATTTTGTTACCAAAACCACAGCGAACTCGATCGTTCGAGTTGCCCCTGATTAATTGTAAGAAACATAATCTGCTGTCGTATCTATGTCTATGTGACAAGGTTAGCATATCTAATGTAGTGTCCAGTTAGAAAACCAGATAATATTCTTAGATATTACTTATCCGAGGAAAGTAGGTACTTGGAATTAGCTTTGAGTAGGCACAGACACTTTTTAACCTTGTTGAACTCTTCCCTAGTAAGAAGCACACTCGGTATACCAAAGGCCAGACTGTTTTCCGCGAATATACCCTGGAGGTATATACATGGTATATGATACGATGTATATGACGATTTTTCTTATTTTCTCCCGCAACATTCGAATACACTAATGAAAACGGCATCGTTTTTAGTCTGATACAAAAATGATGGCGCCAGTATCGCCATTCGATGGTTATGAACCATCAGTGTACCAGACTTTGCGTCTTCTACGGCTCTCGTAAATTTATGCGTTCAACGATTTTAACAACGAAGAATTTTACCAATATATGTGTTTGTGATATTATACCTTCACCTTTGCAATGAAATCGTGAATTAGATTTTTGCTTTTAGGTCTACAGTTCGTACAAATCTATAGAGTACATGGTTCATGAAAGAAAGATGTAAGGGGCGCATCCGAAGATAAAGGACTCATAGGAGCTGTCTTAAATATTCCGTTCGGATATATAATATTATCACCATGGAAGTAATTTATAAGTGATCTTTTACAGTGCGTGATAAGTTTTGAATATTCATAAACTTTCAAGTGGAATTCAATTGTACGGAATTGTAATGCCCTGTTGTTTTTAACAACAATGGTATGATCAATTTGATTCAACTCGGAACACATAGACAGCATTAATATTTCTCTTTACAGATAGGCATTGATTTACTTATATCCATCTGTCTGTCCCTCTGTCCGTGCTTTGGTTAAAATCAAGTTTCTGAAGAATTTTAATCTCGAAAATCTTCAAAATTCGTTTATAAACTGCCCTATTTTTTTCCTGTTTTTAAACTTTTAACAAAAGTTTTTTTTTTTAAGTCACTAAACATGCTTCTAAGTTTAGAAAAAAATTAGATTCAAAGATTCAGAGTTTATTGTCTAGGTGTTCTTTGGTGCTTGTAAATACAAATGTTGAAATATAAATTTGAAAAATAAGACGAATTGTTAGTGCCAATTGCATTCTGATGATATTCGAACTTGCAAGTTTTCTGTGCTTCCAGTATAAAATTTTTAATATAAAATTTGTATTTGGCTCTGTTTCTATTCTTTTTACCTTTTTCAGGAACTTGCACAAATAAACTTGCCTTGTCTAAAGTGTCTCTTAATTGTTACTATTGTTTGTGTGTGTGTATTCCGTATAAAATTTTAAAAGCGAAATTTTTTTTGGCTCTATTTTTATTCTTTTCACATTACACTCTTTAAACACGAACTTGCACAAATAAACTTGTCTTGTCTAAATGGTCTCTAAGTAGTTACTATTGTTTGTGTGCATGAGTGTAAACCATACAAATTACTACACAATCTAAAAGGTTCCCTTTAAAGAATACATATTATTACAAGAACAACAAATATTTGTGATCTTGCTTGTATGTAACATCAAGCTAATTGGCACATATGAATATAGCATCATTCAAGCTAGATATCTTAAAGATTATAGTGTCAATTTTAATTTTTTTTATTGCTAAATAATGTCTAACCTCCCTTTTTGCACAAATATTGTTTTACATGTCAAAACTATGTATTCGCCATAAATAAATTTATAATTTTGCCGTGTGCAAAGCACTAGCAAATTTCTTATATAAAAGATTATATTTTAAATTGAAAACGTGCTGAGAATTATGAATGTTATTTTGGAAAATTTTACAATTTTGTATTTGTGTGTTATTTTACTTGTCTCCTATTGTACGTAGGAGAAAGACAAGCAACAAAGCAAAACTAGAATAAACAAAAAGTCCTGTCGTTGGCTACGAAATGACAAGTGACACTGTATCGCATGCTAAAACATCTGAGTTTAAAATTATGTGATAAAGATGCTGGAAAATTCAACAGTTTACCAGTCACGCAGATGTCTATAGATTGTGTTTCATTCTTCGAGAAATTGAAAATACAATTAAAATTGTCATTTTGTAATGACTAGAGTTGGGTAGCATTGATAAGTTTAAGGGCAAATATGTAAAGGAAAGGTGTAGAGAAGGTAACATTGGAAGTAGTAGAAAACCATTTCTTAATAAATTTCGTTAGAAAAAAATAATTTTTTTGTATAAAAATTTTAATTAATTAATTTTCTTTAAATTCTTTTCAGGTATGTAAAGCTAATCGCTTTGTAACGTTTTGTCCATAAAATGACTAATCGAAATGGGTAAGAAAATATTAATAAAACCACTCTTGAATTAACAATTTAAAAAAAGTACTACAAAAGATATAGCGCACTTTTAGGGGCTTCATAATTTTTTTTTAAAATAAACGCCCTTTAAACAAACTGTTAAAAAAAATATTACCTTTTTTAAAGAATTTTTATCTGTCCATATGCATTTTTAATGTCAACAATCTTCTCCAGCATATCATCATATTTTGGTCCTTCGAACTATGTACAGGGTGTCTGGTGGCAAATTTATATATTTAAATAAGAATATTTTAAAAAGTAACAAACAGTGCGGAGAGAGTGAGTGTCGTCGAATGTGCGGATTTGTCAGTCACGAAGTCGCAGTGGTCGAGTAAGCATTGCGCTTTCGCTGTGGAGACATTTTGTAAGATTAAAGATTCTTACGTAATTGCTCGTCGTCATTTTTTTTCAAATTGCGGTATTCGGCGAATACGTAAAGGGCCAAATTAAATGTTAATTTAATTTGTTCGTGGGTGCAAAGATTCCGTGCAACTGCTTCGAATATGAATATTCCACGGCCAGGGCCCAGTCGATCTTCAATGACTCCCAAAAACATTGAACTGATTGAAAGCAATTTACGTGAAAATCCGCGACTTTTAATACGAAAAAGAGCAGCCTCACCGAGCCTTCCAAGAGTGATTATTTATGAAATTTTAAAAAAGAACCTGAAGTTTCATTCTTTTAAAATTCAATTCGTTTAAGAACTAAAAGAAAATGACTTTGATTTACGCAAAAATTTTTGTGAAACGATGTTGGAGCAATTTTCTTGGAGCGACGAGGCTCATTTTCACATAAACGGCCATGACAGCAAGCAACACTGCCGTTACTAGTCTCCAAGAACCCGCAACCCTCGATTGTAACATCAAAAACCATTGTATTGATCTAGGGTAACTGTTTGGTGTGCCTTATCCACACACGAGATAATTGGACCATTTTTTTTTCGAAAATTCTCGAGGTCAGTCAAGGAAGGTGAAAACTATCGACGTATGATTACGAAACTCTTTTTGCCAAACCTGCGAACACATCCATCGTATTCTTCACACACGTGGTTTCAACAGGATGGGGCGACTGCACCACAGCCAGAACTTCAATGATCAGTCGCTTTGGGGACATCCCATGGCCACTGAGGTCGCCCGATCTAACTCCCATGGATTTTTTTTATGAGGCTACCTCCAGGAGAGGGTTTATAATGACAATCCCCAATCTCTTGTGGCTTTCAAAGAAAATAATCGTCGAGAAATCAGCTCAATTGAACCAAGCGTGTGACGCAGAATTCAAGGTTCCGTTTTGAACAGTGTGTTCAACTCGACAGAAGACATTTGGACGATATGCTCTTTCAAAAATTACATCCGCATTTCCATTCTATCGTTCAATGCTCTTAATAAAACTTTGTGACAATTATTAAGTTTTTTATTTAAGTTTGAAAACATAAATCTGCCACCAGACACCCTGTATTTCTTAATATTATTTTGCCTAAAATTTCCTTTAGCATATCTGCGATCTTAGTAGAATTTTTCTCATAATTCAATTTTAATAAGTATTTCCGTTTATTTAAAAAAATAAATAATAGTTTTAACAGCTTGTCTTTTATACTTAAACCCATCAATATTTATAATTAATGACCAGCTGCTTTAGAAACCATAATTGTCTTGTTACATTTTAGAGCGATAAGTGTGAACTAGAGTGAACTAGATTTTTAACCTCCTTTTTGTACAACCAAGAATTTGGCCCAAATTTTTTGCAATAAAATGTTTAAAACAATGAGTTGTACATTATTGTTTAAGTACTAGTTTTTAACACAGTCTATGGAATATATTTCGAAATGAATGTATTTTAAAAACCCATTAAACAAATTGTTTGTTGTCAAATCTAATGTTAACAAAAATCCATAGTAAAATCCCATTTGCAGGCTGTTTTTTTCTCTAACACAAACTAGCGTTACAAGGAAGGAAGCCAAGGAACAAAAGAAAACAAGTAAAATAATGACAGGAAAATTTACAATGTTTAGCAAATTCTAATAGAGACGAATAGTGGAATTAAAAAACTTGCCAGTTTATTGCAGCATGAAAACAGATTTAAAAAATAACTACTAAATACTGGCAAAATTAAAGGAAAATATTAGTTTAAAAAAAAATGAAGTCATTCAATTTACAAACAAGAAAAACTTTACTAGATTGATATCTAAAAAATATATATATTTTTTAAATTCTTACCAAAATTAATTGAATAAAATTTAGGTTTTGACTAAAAAAAATTGTTATTTAAATATTAAGCGAAAGACTTGCAAATTGTTTGTTGGACTAAAGAAAGTCCAAAAAAATTATTCGAATAAAAACCGGTTTTGAAATATTCCAATAAGAAGATAAATTTTTTAGTTTTTGCAAAACATTTGTGTAATAATGAAGGTTATACAACAATTAAATTTTTATAATTTTGCAGTAAATATTATGTAGATACAGAAAAAATTCAATAATTTTAGTTATTAAAAAAAAAACCGGGTTTACCATTTATCTAATATAAAACATTTTTAAAATCCATTGATTTTGCCTTAGAATTTTCAAAGATAAAATCCACTTAATTGATAAAGAACCCCCTACTTGATATATATTTATTCGAATAACAACCGAATTTATTTGTATTAAAATATGATTTGTAAGAATTCCATAAAACGAAAACCGGTTTTTATTATACGAATAATTTTATATCTTATATAAATAAAAAATCATTACTTTTTACGTTAAATTTGGTTTAGAAACCAATTTTTCTCTTCTTCTTTTATTCAAACCCGGTTATTTATTCGAATAACTCAATATTTTACGAGAATATAATATTTTTTTGTTGTTATATTTTCATAAATTTTATGTATTTAAGGAATAGATCTAGACAAATTTAATTTGTTCGAATAAAACCAGGAACCAAAAAGCTATATACTAACACGATTGTTTTTCACTTGGTAGATTGAGTTTGCTATGATTTCGGTAAAGAGATTATAATAAGGGTTCTACAATTTGCACTAATGCTTACAATTTTTCTAATGCAAAATTTAAAAACAAAAAATTTTTTGCTTTTTTAGTCGTATTAATTATTCGAATAAATAAAATAAATTAAAGAAGTTATTCGAATAAAATCCGAACTTTTGATTAAAAATAAAACTTTGTGAAACTTAGAATTTCCTTAAAAGTAATCCATACCCACGGTTTATTAATGTATTTGGATAATATTATTATTTTCTTTCAAATCAGAAAACTTTCAAAGTTTTTAACGTTAACAGGATTTTTTCTCGGACTTTGAAACAAATTAACAACAATTTCTAAAAAGCTTGTTTTTAAATTAATCGAATAAAACTCGTTTATGGCTTCTACTCCAAGTGGAGAAATGTTTTACACTAATAAATAATTTTTGCAAGATTTTATCATAATTTTTTTTGAAAGTTTATTTAAAAACCAACACCTTATTAACCCATATTCGAATAAAAAACCGAGTTCAGTTATTTTCGAACAATAATCCGTTTATTATAAATTAAAAAGGAACGTTGGAAAATTTTAATATCCTTTTTTAAATTCACATTGTTAATTAAAAGGAAAATTTAAGGCTTAAGATTACACGAATAATTAGTTTAAAATTTACAGAAGTGCAATCTTATAACCCAAAAGTTATAATCCATGCCCTAAATATTTTGAAAATCTCGTTCTAAAGATTTCTTAAAAATACTAAATTATTAGTAAAAATTTCTTGTGTTATACATTTACATACATTACGTGAATCCAAAAAGCTTTTTTCAGTTATTCTTAAACAAAATCAAAAAAAAAAAACATGGTAGGTAGGTAGGTAAGGCGGGTGCAAAGGTAACCTCACACCCTCACACGGAAACTATTACGGTCCATTGTGAAGCTTTAATATAGAAGTAAAGAGAAGAAAAGAATAAGAATAGAAATAGTTAGAATAGAGGAGAAGCAGACTAGTCCAGAGAATCTGGCGGGAATCGAACCCACAACCCCCAAACCAGCAGACCAGCACATTACTGACTAGTCCACCGGGGCACTTTAAAAAAATCAAAAAACATGATATTCGATTAAACGAGCAAAACAAAACTGTTGGTCAAGTGTTTTTTCTCAGTTGCTTAGACCCGGTTTTTTTTAGTGTTCGAATAAAATTCATTTGCCGTCTTTGCTTTGCAACAAATATTTTCCCTAAATGATTAAGTGAAAATATGCAAAACAGTAGTAATTATTTTAAGTAAATAATATTTGCTTGCTGTCTTTTCAAATAACTTAAAAAAGGAAGTTAAACAAAAAAATTAATAAAAATGACAACAACATCAACAACAATTATGTTGAGTATGAATAATAGTTTATTTTATTTTTTTTTTTGTATTATAAAAAAATGATAAAAAAACAGTAGAGAGGAAGAATATTATATTAAACAAAAGCTAAAGGAAATACAATATTTTGTTAAAGGATGTTAAAACAAAGACTTTTTTCATTGTATTCTCTTTTAAAGCTTTTATCATCTTTGTAATTTATATGAATAAAATAAAACCGCCTTAAAGTATGCTTTGTTAAATGATTTAAAACAAAAGCCCAAAAGTAGGCTTTTGTATATACTTATAAAAAATACACACATAATTAAACATTTTAATTTCTTTGCTTAAGAAACGATAAAAAAAGAAAAAATTATTTTTTATAAATTAAATCATTTTCTTTATACAATTTTTTCCCAATAATTATAAATATGTTTATATATATCTTATTTTATGGCATACTTCTTATATTTCATTATTTTTATTTTTTGCCCAGTACTATAACATACAACTTTTGCTTGGCCATTTTCATCTTAAAAATCCATTTAAAATGCTGCTGAATTGTTACGTTCTTTTATTTTTAATTTTCCTTTTGTTTGTTCTTCTTTTTATACCCTTCACACAGTGAAAAAGGGTATATATAGGTTTGTCATTCCGTGTGAAATTTCTACAATTTTCATTTCCGACCCCATAAAGTATTAATTTTCTGAAAGCTTATGAATAGGGGAGTCGATTAAGCTCTGTCAGTCTGTCCGTCTGTCCGTGTGTATGTTGAAATCAACTCTTTGAAGAGAAAACGTGGCATCGAATCCCAGCTGAGCCAAAAAATTTTTTTTAAAATTTTTTTTTTAAATTTTTTTTTAAATTTTTTTTTTTATTTTTTTTTTGTTTCTTTAACATACATAAGTGAAATTATAATTTTACAATGGGATGTTTTTATATGTATGTACGTATTTCATATGGGATGAAATAACTACTGTTATTGCATGACTATACGTTGTGAAGGGTATATAAGATTCGGCACGGCCGAGTATAGCGCTCTTACTTGTTCTTTTTTGTATTGTGCAAATATTTTTTCTTGATTTCTTCTTTTAAGTACATTTGTTTTTTGTATTATTATTTTTTTTAATGGTTATAAATAAGTATAATGGATATTTTTCCATCAACGTCATCATCATCATCAACTATAGCTTATTTTTTTTTCTGTGAATGAAATGTATTTCTTTTCATTTTAACGGAAATCCATTGCATACTTTAAGGTGAGTATAGCTTTCTTTTAATAACATACATAGTTTGTATTATCATATTTATAACAAGGTATGCATAAAAGCAGGGGTTTTATAAGGCGAGTAGAAAATACTCTGGGTATTAGAATAGTCACACCTTGATTGGTTAAGATTTGGAAAACTTAATTTTTACTTCGAACTTTAATATATAACTAAATTATGAAATTATCAAACTGAATTTATTAATACCCTACGAGGATTTTAAATAGTAATAATTTAATTAATTCTTCATATTGAAATAGTTACAAGTATATGTTTGTAATTTTTTTTTAATATTTTTGTGTAAAAAAACGGTTTTTATTCTATGAATAATTTTTAATAATAAAATAAATAAATAATAATAAAATAGAAAAAAACTGGTTTGAAAAAATTTGGTTAACTTAAAATTGGTTATCCATTCGAATAATTATAAAAATTTAATATTTTATTCGAATAAAAATATTAATATATCACGAATATTATTGTAAAGTTAATGCTCGAATTTTCGAATAAAATTAAAGTTTTATCTAAAAAAGGTGTATTCCAAAAAGTATTTATAACATAAAATTCTTTGACGATATGCAAAATAGCCTTAAGTCAATAATTGCAGTTTGAGTTTTTGATTGGTTGTTAACAAATTTTATCTCTCTCTTAGTTAGCATCAATAATTTAAGGCAAGCAAAACTGCTTTTAGTCGTAGTTATTCGCTCTTAAGACCTTATTTAGAAAAATTAATATATTACTTGGTATTAAGCAGAATAAATAATATTCGTTTAATCAAATTTTGTGTATTAAAGACTAGTAAAAATACCGTATAAAAAACCAGTCTTGAAATTATTCGAAAAAAATTCGGTTTTTTTCTTAAAGCATGTTTATAAAACAATGATGCTTATGAAAAGTTAAAATTTTTCATAATTTTGAACAAAACCTTATGTAGTTACAGAAGTAAAACTTAAGATTTTCGGCTATTCGAATAAAATTGGGTTTATAATTTTTCAGGTCAAAAACAGACATTTGATTTTGGGTTTGAATTTTCCAAGAAAACATAAAATCGATTTATTTATATAAAATCCCTACATGATACTAATTTAAATTAAATAAAAATTAATCTAATTAATTCATTTGTAATGCAAAAAATTTTATATGCATACCAAAACCGGTTTTTATTATGGAATAACTTTCTATACTTCTAAGATAACTTTAAATAAAACAATTTTTCGGTAAATTAAGTTTTATTTAAAAATTTTTCTGTTATTGTGTTTGTGTTGGTTACACAAATTTTTTCGATTAAACAATTTGTACAACGAGTATTTTATTCGATTAAAAACAGTTTTTGAGTTTTAAAAGGTAAAAAGTTAAGGTTTATAAATAAAAGTATTTAAAATAATATTATTTTTAAATAAACTCTAAATACGTTTGACATGATTTGAATTCCAGATTTAAACAGTTTTAAATCAATATTTAAACCACTTGTTGTTTAACAATAGTATTTCAATTTTAAACTTAAAAACCCAGTTTAGTTTTGAACATTTTATTTAAAAAAATTTTGTAAAATTAAAAAAAAATTAAATAAAAATGGATGCGAGAAAAACACTTATATCACAAGTAGTTTTATGTATTTCATAAACGGTTATAGAGTTGGCTCGCCTTACAATTTTATTGCTTTTGGGTTAGTAAAATTAATTTTGTTACAAATAACCGGTTATTTTAATTTAACTCTTAATTAGTTTTGTGCTCTAAGCACCAGCAAAAATGACAGAGTATGAACGACAAGGAATATTACAAGTCATTGTAATTTTTGCGTCACTCAGCTTTCAGCAAATGTGGAAAGAATTCAGAATATTCAGAAGAATAAGCTGAATATATTGAAAATTGCCCGAAATGTTAACAGTTTTGCTATTTAGCTCGTTATTGAAAACAAGGTAGAATTGGTCGAATATAAAAATAATTATGGAACAAAATATGAAAATAATTTAAAAGTAACCGGTGTAGAAACAATATTGAGTCCAAAAATTGAAGCCAAGCTCTCAAAAAGCAAAGACTTATAATGATCTGTGCCATATGTTATGATTTTGAAATTAAAACAGATTTTTTAATGAAGTCATTTGCAGCATAATCTGATTTAAGTTGTTGTTTTAAATCTTTTTTCTGATCATACTTTCCCTTTAACCTTTAATTTAAAAAAATACACACTTTTTTAACAATTTAAATTCTTTCCAAATCAGTTTATAACTTATTTACTATTAAATGAAATACAATACAACAGCTAATCCCCAATGTTAGAAAGAAAATTCACCCCTTTTCCTTATACAGTAATATTTTAGCAGCAACATTTTCTCTGCAAATAGAAATAACATGTGTGAATGATTTCGAATTGTTGCTGGCTGTTAGTTCGAAGGAGGAAAAAAACTGAGCAAAATATATGCGTTTTTCGAAACGAAATTTTGTAATATTTAAGACAAAATAAGCTTAAGCTTAACAGATATATTCTGTAAGAGACGACAGACAGAACAAATTACACTCGCTCTTACAAAACATCAAAACAAAATATCCCTTTTCGTTTGCAATGAATTGTCATTTTCATTTAAATTGGGTGAGAGAAAATGGTTATTTCTGGTTATTATTTTCCTAAGGAAAAAAGTACTAACTGATAATGTTTTACATAAAGAAAAATAACATTTAAAAATGTTTCTTACTCCAAGCTTCAATTGCATTTATATAACAGATGGTCCTTCTAATCGCCATTTATTATTTAAACACTTTTTTCTTTAACGTTGTTAGAGTAAAATAAATACTTTCGATATAGTTTTTATCTTACTAAATTATTTCGACGGTACAAGTACAAAGAGTGTGTGCAATATTAAAGGGTATCCCAAAATGAACACTACATTTGAATCTTATAATATATATAATATTTGAAAATAATAGTTTTTTTTTTAAATCATACAGTACACTTATACAGCGTTCACATTTGGACACCAGTTATTTTATATTACCAACTTTACTTTTTAAGTAGTTTTTGTTCTGTTTTTTTGTTGTGCTGTTGGTTACCATTGGCTCTAGCGGCCACTTGGGAGACATTTGTCAACTACACAGCAGTAAATAAATACCACTTTGACTTATAAGTCGCGCAAAACACTGCGATGTGGAAAGTGTAATGTTAATATTTATGCATTTGCAAACACTTTTTATTTTAAAACGCTCTCATGCTTAAGTGTATGTTTGAGTAAATATTTAAAAAAAAATCTTTTTTTTTTATAATATGACTGTAGTAGTTTTGTATAATTTTTAAATTTATTATATGACAATATTGGTCAATAAAAGAAAGAATATATATGTATAAGGCTTAGGTTGAATAGGTTAATAAATTATATATTTTTATAATACAGTGCTAAACAAAATTTATGTGTCCATAAGCAAAATATTTTTAATATAATATTTTCCATAAAGTAAGGTTCATAAAAAAATCGTGTTGATAAGTTTTGATAAAATATAATTAATTTCAAATTTAATTAAACCCGATTTTTATTCGAATAATTTTACTCGGTTTTTTATTCGAATAATCGAAACGAAACAAAAAAAAAACACTTTTTATTCATTATGTTTTAAAATAGCTAAAACTCGAAAAAATAACTGGTTTGCTTTTTTTTTGATAAACAATTGTAAAAATACCTTTTTTATTTAAATTTCTGTTTCACTTTATTACCTACTAGCCAAACCCGGCGCGCGTCGCTACGCCCCTTAATGAATCGAAATGCATTCTGAATTTTAATTGAATATCAAGTGCAAAAACCTAAAAATTATAATTTTTTTATGGGCGACAGACAGAACAAATTACACTCGCTCTTACAAAACATCAAAACAAAATATCCCTTTTCGTTTGCAATGAATTGTCATTTTCATTTAAATTGGGTGAGAGAAAATGGTTATTTCTGGTTATTATTTTCCTAAGGAAAAAGTACTAACTGATAATGTTTTACATAAAGAAAAATAACATTTAAAAATGTTTCTTACTCCAAGCTTCAATTGCATTTATATAACAGATGGTCCTTCTAATCGCCATTTATTATTTAAACACTTTTTTCTTTAACGTTGTTAGAGTAAAATAAATACTTTCGATATAGTTTTTATCTTACTAAATTATTTCGACGGTACAAGTACAAAGAGTGTGTGCAATATTAAAGGGTATCCCAAAATGAACACTACATTTGAATCTTATAATATATATAATATTTGAAAATAATAGTTTTTTTTTTAAATCATACAGTACACTTATACAGCGTTCACATTTGGACACCAGTTATTTTATATTACCAACTTTACTTTTTAAGTAGTTTTTGTTCTGTTTTTTTGTTGTGCTGTTGGTTACCATTGGCTCTAGCGGCCACTTGGGAGACATTTGTCAACTACACAGCAGTAAATAAATACCACTTTGACTTATAAGTCGCGCAAAACACTGCGATGTGGAAAGTGTAATGTTAATATTTATGCATTTGCAAACACTTTTTATTTTAAAACGCTCTCATGCTTAAGTGTATGTTTGAGTAAATATTTAAAAAAAAATCTTTTTTTTTTATAATATGACTGTAGTAGTTTTGTATAATTTTTAAATTTATTATATGACAATATTGGTCAATAAAAGAAAGAATATATATGTATAAGGCTTAGGTTGAATAGGTTAATAAATTATATATTTTTATAATACAGTGCTAAACAAAATTTATGTGTCCATAAGCAAAATATTTTTAATATAATATTTTCCATAAAGTAAGGTTCATAAAAAAATCGTGTTGATAAGTTTTGATAAAATATAATTAATTTCAAATTTAATTAAACCCGATTTTTATTCGAATAATTTTACTCGGTTTTTTATTCGAATAATCGAAACGAAACAAAAAAAAAACACTTTTTATTCATTATGTTTTAAAATAGCTAAAACTCGAAAAAATAACTGGTTTGCTTTTTTTTTGATAAACAATTGTAAAAATACCTTTTTTATTTAAATTTCTGTTTCACTTTATTACCTACTAGCCAAACCCGGCGCGCGTCGCTACGCCCCTTAATGAATCGAAATGCATTCTGAATTTTAATTGAATATCAAGTGCAAAAACCTAAAAATTATAATTTTTTTATGGGCGTGGCATTGCCCTCTTTTCTAATCACGAAATTGTAAAGTCATAACAGCTCAATATGTGTGCAAAGTTTCAGAAGAATCGGTCCAGTGCAAGTACCTCAAAATGATACCTTTTTTTATGGGCGTGGCAGTGCCCACTTTTCTAATCACGAAATTATTTAGTTATGACAGCTCGATATGTGTGCAAAGTTTTAGAAAAATCGGTCTGGTGCAAGTACCTCAAAATTATAACCTTTTTTTATGGGCGTGGCCCTGCCCACTTTTCTAATCACGAAATTGTAAAGTCACAACAGCTCGATATGTGTGCAAAGTTTCAGAATAATTGGTCTGGTGCAAGTACCTCAAAATTATAACCTTTTTTTATGGGCGTGGCCCTGCCCACTTTTCTAATCACAAAATTATATGGTTATGACACCTTAGTATGTGTGCAAAGTTTCAGAAAAATCGGTCCAGTGCAAGTACCTCAAAATTAAAACTTTTTTAGGGGCGTGGCCCCGCCCACTTTTCTTATCTCGAAATTATTTAGTCATGGCAGCTCGATATGTGTGCAAAGTTTCAGAAAAATCGGTCAAGTGCAAGTAGCTAAAACTGATAACTAATTTTTTATGGGCGTGGCCCGCCCACTTTTTTTCACCCATAAACACTCCCTGGTATGTGTACAACAACTTACCAAAGTTTGAGCCCGATCGGTTTTACAGTTTCGGAGTCTATAGCTAACACACACACACACACACACACACACAGAGTTTCACTTTTATATATATAGATTTAAATAACAGACATAAACTAAATTTTTATTAGAATAATCTAACACGGTTTTTGTTTCAATAATTTAACCCAGTTTTAATTTGAATAATTTAACCCGGTTTTTAATCGAATAATCACTTTACGTAGAAGTAAATAATTTTTTTTTTCATTTATTATATTACAAAATGGTAACGAATTTTAATTTTAATTATGAATATTTACTTTGTTTTCTTTTTTTTTTTTTTGTATTAAAAAAATATTAAAGTACTTTTTTCCGTTCATTTTAATTGATTAAAGTAACTTCGGGTAATGTGGACTACCGTTTTGTTTTTTTTTAATTTTTTCCACAATATATATGGATATTAAATAAGTTGTGAACCAATAAATTAGCAAATGTATTCTTGTTGAAAATTATTTACGTCAAAGGAAAAAAAAGTTATGAGAAAATATTGTACGAAACCCAAATCCCAGCAATAAAAAAATTGGCGGGTAATGTGGACTACTGTGTGCGGGTAATGTGGAATACTAGTCCACATAGTCATTTGAATAGCATCTATGGCCCTTCTCATGTCATCTACTTTCCATTTACGAATTTCTCTTTTTTTGGCATTGTTGTTAACAAAATCTAGAAAGGAAAGTACACAGTTATTTGTCGGGTAATTTGGACCAGTAGTCCACAATAGTATACTTTGAGCGGAACTTTGGTTTCAATGGTAAAAAACTTTTTTACCTATTATTTCTAAATATATTTAAATACTTACCAAATATTTTCAAAACTAGTGTTCACTCTAACTGTATAAAACAACCACACAATAAAATATACTATGTGACTGTATCAAAAATTTATTTTAACTTAAGCCGAAAAAAAAGTTGACCACGCGCATTAACTTTCAACACTAGACTGAAAAGTCCACATATCAATTACTTACGAAAGCGCATGTGCAATTTTCGTTTCAAATGAACGAAAAAACGTACTTCAATGCAGTGTTACCATATCTTTAATAGTTTCTGAAAAAAGACACTGGTCCACATTAAACGCATAGTCCACAATACCCGAAGTTACTCTACCTATTCCAATAATTAAAATTGGATTTCTAGTTTAAATAATTTTACCCAGTTTTTTATTTAAATTATCAGTTCACTTAATAGGAAATAAAAATAATTTTTTTATTTAAAATTTTATTAACAGCTAAAACTTAAATTTTTCATTTAAATTTTTTTTTGTTTTTAATACATATACGATAAATTGAATACGGGTTTTTATTCGAATAATAAAACCCGGATTTTTATTTTACATAATCGATTTATTAATACAACATAAAAAATATTTAAACGTTTAGCATGTTGCAATTTAAAACCGCTAAAACCCGATCTCCTAATTTATTCGAATAATCGTTTTGATCCTTCTGTTCTGATAAATTTTTTTTCCTTTTCACTTTAATTTATAGTTAAAATAGTCCGGAAATATATTCTGCCAAAATTCATAGTTTTTAAAATTTCGACCCTCTACATGCTCAATATTCTCACCGATTAAAGCATAAGATTGAGGATAAGGTTTTGCCTTCTCGTCCAAGATTTTCCTTAAACAGAATAATTAAAATCATTTTTGGTCAAATTTTCTCAAATAACTTTATAATTATATGCATGACCTTCAGCTTACCCATTTTTAACAAAATCGTAAATAAAACCTGTGTACAGCTGTATAATCTTTCGTTGTCTTTCAGTGTCATGCTTGCGTCCAGGCCAATTAAACAAATACTGAAAATCGTTCATATGTTGACAGCGAGCTGAAAGTTTATTAAAAATATTTCAAAATTACAATTTTTTTGAAATCTGAAAGGTGTCCTGACAGATTAAATAATTCGTTATAATAGTTACACAGTGAAGAATGTTAGGCGCCTTAAAGTAGGATTTGTAATACAAAATTTGTTGACTATAATTCGTTTGATTTGAAAAAAAAAAAATAATTTGGTTTTACCTTTTCTATTCGGAAATATACTATCCCTGCGCGTATAGTCCTCCAAAAATGTGAATTCATAAAAATACACTAAGCTCTTATGTTGTGCTAAAAAGTCCGCTAGTTTATGGGCTCCGAAACGTATAATTGCATCCGAAAATAAATCACATAAAGCATCGTAATCATCGACTGAGAAATTAGTAGAATTATTTAAATATTTCTTTAATATTTCCTCAGTTATCTGCTGCCTTTTGGGATGTCTTTCATACATAAAAGCACGCGGTGCTAAAGTAAAAAATTCTTGTGAAAATTTAGTTGTAGTAGGACCATCCTCCAAAATATCTTTAGCCGACAGGCATAACTCTCCATTAGTATAACCTATTAGAACATTTTTGCGCTGCATCATCAAGTCGTCTGTGAGAAAACGTTCTTGCCGGAAATCCTTCTCTACAACCGGAAGCCATAGAAACAAAGGGTTGTCCTTTGGAAAATCGAACATGGCTCTTAAAGTTTTGCCAATCACCGTGCCATTATGCTTATTGACGCAGTCTAAGATCTCTTCATTTTCTACATCTGAATTATCCGAAAATTTATTGTTTACACCGTAGGGGATTTCCTCTTCTATGTCTAGGAATTTCTCACACTTTAAACGTTTAGCCAGGCGTACTGCTAAATATTTTTGTTGACCTTGTGGCATAAATATTTGTGGTGCCATCGAACCACTCATTATAATGGCCTTGTGAAAGAGATTATTACTCATGGCTGATAACAAGTGTAACTGAACACTTAGCGCTCCTGCACTGTAGCCCATAAGGGTGATATCTTGTGGATTACCGCCAAAGTTTTCTATAAAGTTGTGTACCCATTTTAAAGCATACACTTGATCCTTAAATCCAGCATTACCGGGTATGTCGGGATTACCCAGGTTTAGAAACCCCAAAGAGCCGAGACGATAATTAAATGTTACCAACACCCAATCTTGTCCCATCATATGGCCGGGTCTCATGTAATAACTAGCACTGCTGCCTAAATAAAGACCACCGGGATGTATTAGTACTACCACGGGTTTGAGGTGAGCGGGCTTTAGCTAAAGCATACATTTTAATCTGAATAATATAACATACTTTACGGAGGTTTTATCGTTTACCTCTTTTGTGTAGACATTCAAATTCAAACAGTGTTCCGAACCATTGCGAGACGTCACCGAACAACATTCAAAGCCATCTTGAGTGGCATTCAAAATGCCCACAAATTTATCCAGTTTTTGGGGGTCCTACAAATAATGACTGGTTCATAACTTTTAAATTTAATAAATTTTGTATTTTGTCATATTATAATTTTATAATATATATTTTTTTATACTTTTATACTTTTTTTATAACTTTATACTTTTCGAAACTTTTAGAAATTTTAATTTGAAAACTTTTTGCTTTTAAAATTTTATAACATTACTTTTCCAAACTTTATATTTTTTTATCATCTCGGCAATATCAAGTTTTTATAACTTTATAATTCTACAATCTTGTAATAATTTCATTTTATAATATAAAAAAATTTTAATTTTATAACTTTGTTATTATGAAACTATACCAACTTTTTTTTACAAAAAAATTAAAAAATTTTTTTTTTTAATTTTATAACTTTTCAATTTGAATTAAAAATTTAATAAATTTTATAACTTTTTTAATTTTATAACTATTGTACAAAAATTTTTTAATTTTATAACTTTTCAATTTGAATTTAAAAATGTTATGAATTTTTATAAATTTTATAACTTTTTCAATTTTATAACTATTTTATTTACACTATTACGATATGTTTATTTTTGTTATTTTTTAGATGAATTTCGGAAAATAATAATTTTATAGTTTTTTAAATTTTGTTATAATTTTATAACTTTTAATTTTGAAAAATTTTATAACATTTAAATTTTTTAGCTTTTGCAATTTTATAACAGTTTTACAATAATAAAATGTATTTGTTTCTGCAATATTATTTTTATGGTCTTATGGTCTAATTTTATAACTTTTTTTTAATTTAAAAATTTATAACTTTTCTTTAAATTATTTTAAAATATTTTAATTTTGTTATTTATTTAAATGTATAAGAAATTCATTTTATAACTCTTGTTATTTTATAACCATTTTAGAATCTTTAAATGTGTTTATTTCTATATTATAACTTTTTTTATAACTTTATACTAGTATACCCAATTTCTTTATAACTTATTATATTTATCTTACGATTTATAACTATTATACTTACTCTAAATCTCAGCTCATTAATCGGTGGCTTGGCATACGGTATACCCCGAAAACCCATGTACTCGCTATCTAGTTCATGGAATCGTTTGCCCACTATAGAACCTTTGAATTCATCATTATCGATATAAACCTGTGGATCGTCACCGGTATCACAAAACGACGAATGCAAACAGCCTAACAAAAGCAAAATATTTACAGATTCAAAGAAACTAGAAGACATTCTTCTACACTGTCTGTTTCGATGTGTAGAATTAAACAAAGACTGATTAATTTGAATAAATGTAATATTTAGATGATGATTAGGCTTAGCTGTGGCTTTAGATCAGCAAACACATGCATCTCTATACTAGTCTTCAATGGGCTCTCATTACGTTCTCAGTGAACTGAACTCAATTTGTGCTTTTTATTATCTTTTTAAAGATTTTTTATAACCCAGCAAACAAATTTTAGGAATTTTGTAATTTTCTTGAATTCCGTGTGTCTGAAATTGTTGAATGTTTTCTTTTTTAACAAAGCAGGGGTAATTAAACCTGCCCTTTTTTCTGCTTAATATTAAGTTCTTAATAAGATTGAAATAAATTCATCATTGTTATTTTACATATTTTCTAAGAATAGAGATTTTAGTTTAGGATTAAAAAAATGCTGTGTATTAGTTCTGCTAGCAAAAAACATCTGTAAAAATAATTTTAAGAAATCCAGCAAATATTTTTAGAAAAATTATTAAGATAGTCACACAGAAAGACAGGCAGACAGGCAGACAGACAAAAATTCTAAAGAAAATTATTTTCAAAAAAGTTTCTTTATACAGAGAAAGGTATATTTATTCATCACGTAATCGGAGAAAAATTTTTTTATTTACATTTTCTAAAAATAAGGTTATACATTTTAAATAATTTTAAATTTAAGAGAGAAAATTATTTTTTATAAATTGACTTTGACAGCTGACGTTTAAAATAATTGAAGAAAAAAATAATCAACTGACGAATCAAGACCTTCTGGTGTAAAAATTGGTACAGACACTATTTACTTTTGAACAAATTCATTAAAAGTAAAGAATTTTTAAGAAAGCAATAAGGACTTTATTAAAATAAATGCTTTCGATTTAGAGAAAAAATAAAAATAATAATAAAATATTTAAGTGCATGTTCTTAAATTTTTCATGTACATTATAAACTAGAATAGTCCGGCGCGCGTTGCTACGCCCCTTAATAAATAAAAATGCATTCTGAATTTAAATTGAGTATCAAATGCAAAAAGCTAAAAATTATAATTTTGTTGATAGGCGCGGCACTGCCCACTTTTCTTATCAAGAAATTGTAGTCATGAGAACTCAATATGTGTGCAAAGTTTCACAAAAATCGGTCCAGAGCAAGGACCTCAAAACTATAACTTTTTTTATGGGCGTGGCCCTGCCCACTTTTCTAATCACGAAAATATTTAGCCATGACAGTTCAATATGTGTGTGCAAAGTTTCAGGATAATCGGTGAAGTAAAAGTAGCTGAAAATGATAACATTTTTTTATGGGCGTGGCCTTGACCACTTTTCTAATCACAAAATTATATAGTCATGACAGCTCATTATGTGTGCAAAGTTTTAGAAAAAGCGGTCCAGTTCAAGTACCTAAAAATTATAATTTTTTGTTATGGGCGAGGCCCTGCCCACTTTTCTAATCATAAAATTATATAGTCATGACAGCTCATTATGTGTGCAAAGTTTCAGAGAAATTGGTCCAGTGCAAGTAGCCAAAAATGATAACTAATTTTTTATGGGCGTGGCCCCGCCCACTTTTTCCACCCATAAACACTCCCTGGTATGAGTACAATAACTTGCCAAAGTTTGAGTCCGATCGGTTTTACAGTTTCGGAGTCTATAGCTAACACACAGACAAAGTTTCACTTTTATATATATAGATAAGGGTACTCATAAAGCGTAGTGTAAACTGTGCAAAAAATTGCAAAAATTCACTATATTTTTAGCACAACAACAAAATGTATGCATTTGCAATTTACTTCACTTTACTTCATTGACACTATAAAAAGCTTGAGCAAAATTGGTTGTGTAGATATGCTCAGAAGTAAATAAGTGACAACTGCTGTTTTTGACATTTCGACCGCCATTAATTTTATGTAAAAGAAAACAAAAAAAAAAGAAATATTCAAGAAAGTTAGTAACAAGTTGCCAGATTTTATCAGTCGATAATTCTGACAACACCGGATGAAATAAATATGTATTTCGGATTAGAAAAGAACGCTTACGATCTGCCATAATATGCACAGCAAATTTGCACAGGTTTAATCGTGAGTACCCTTAATATATTAGAAGAATCTACAACACGCATTTTTAGTACAAGAACTTCTTTTCCCTGATGTTGTACATTATTTTACTGTAGAGCGATACTGTATAATACTATTCTAACTAAAACAAAATAAACAAGTAGGAGTTCTATATTCGCCCATGTCGAATTTTAAAATCCATTTTACCATCATGTACATATATTAGTAGGTGTAGTAACAACGTCGTGTAGTAGCCTAGATTTCAGAATGTAATACGCGATTTCGCTTGTTTATTTTCAACGCAATCTTATGTTTTGAGTTTGTACACAATCAACTGTATTCTTCTTGTCAAGCCCTTTTATTTGATACCTATGTTGATTGGGTAAAGAAAACACCTATCCGCCCTTTTGTTTAGGACGCCATCTTCGAATTTACACTTTTGCATATTTTACTTTATTTTACTGCTCAAGTCCTTTTATTTGAGGCCAATATTATGGGAGTTACAGAGAGTCACATTTATAATTACTGTACTCAACCCATATATCCGCCATTTTATTTAGGGCGCCATCATAATTTACTGTGCTCTATTGGTCGAATTCCTTTCGTTACATTGAGGGGATGAAATAAATTCATTTTCAAATACTAGATTTGACCCAAGTATAAATTTATTGTTGTGACAGCCTTTAAGGATTTTAAATTTTTCAACAGTCTTATATTTGTCTTTCCTTCCATACACATGTCAACCCTCTGGGTTGTCTAAAAGCGGAAAAAATCGCTTTTCGTTGTAAATTTAGGAAAAGCATCAAAGCAGTTCTATATAAACGGCATGAACATTAACTAAATTAAAATTTTAAATAAAAAAAGTGAAACCTTTGTGTTGTGTTTTTTTTATCTCAGACATAAATGGTGATTTTTTAGCTATTATCTTTTTGGCAACACTGTTTCAACACTGTTTTGTTTCACTGTCAAACATCTTCAGTTTGGTCTATAATTTAACCATGAATCCTCTTACAAACGAACAACGCTTGCAAAATATTGAATTTTTCTATTAAAATGCGTGCTCTGCTAAGAAAGTTCATCGCGCACTTCTCATCGAAAAATTGTGTTCAGCGACGAAGCTCATTTTTGGCTCAATGGGTACGTTAATAAGCAGAATTTTCGATTTTGGAGTGAAGATCAGCCAGAAGCATTGCAAGAGCTACCAATGCATCCAGAAAAAGTCACAGTTTGGTGCGGTTTATGGGCTGGTGGCATCATTGGACCGTACTTCTTCAAAGAGGATGCGAATCGTAACGTAACTGTGAATGGTGAGCGCTACCGTGAGATGATATTCAACTTTTTTTTGCCCAAAATGCAAGAGCTTGAGTTGCATGTCATGTGGTTTCAACAAGACGGTGCCACATGCCACACAGCACGCTTAACAATGGACTTATTGAGAGGCGAGTTCGGTGATCATTTTATTTCACGTTCGGGACCGGAAAATGGCCACCTAGATCGTGCGATTTAACGTGTTTAGACTATTTTTTGTGGGGCTATGTTAAAGCTCATGTCTATACACACATGCCCGCCTCAATTGACGCATTGGAAGACAACGTTGAAGCATTTATTCATGAGATACCGGCCGAAATGTTGGACTAAGCGGATGGACCATTTAAGGCGCTGTCACGGTCAACATTTGCATGAAATAATCTTAAAACATTAAATTATATGGACCGTACTATCGATTCAAATAAAGATTTCATAAATTTTTCTGAATTGTATGTATTTTTTTTTTAACTTTCCAATAGCTCTTAGAAAATCACGCTTAATATGGGCCCTGATTATTAGTAACATAATTCTTATACATAAATGTTTCTCATTTACTAGTACCACTTAAGTTTTTGATTTTTATAAAAAAATTGTATTGGTAAATTTTGATAAAAGTTGATTAATTTCCATTCGAATAAAACCCTGTTTTTATTCGAATAATTTTATTCGGTTTTTTTTATCGAACAATCGAAACGAAATAAAAAAAAATACTTCTTATTCATTATGTTAAAAAATAGCTTAAATTCAAATTTTTAATTTATTCGAATTTGCTTTTTTTAATAAAGAGTATCAGGGTGCTTAAAATACTTGATTTCGAAAATATATATCACAATCGTGTGTTTTTTTACAAAAAAAAAAAAAAAATAAATAAAAATGTAATAAGCGATTTTTTTTCGAGGCAGCGATATTTAAATTGGTAACACTGTTTTCTGTGACAGCTGATTTCACAGTTCTCAGTTGCTGTAAAGTTATTTTGGATTTTAAATTTATTAACCACTGACTCTAGGCAGAGTAATTTTGATAAAATCTTTTAAATTGTTTTTTAAATAATAATTTAAATTTACAAATTCATTTGACATTGGACATTGATTGAAGCACACTTTTTGCGAAATATTAGAGAACATAATTGCCGCACTTTACATGCCGAAATATTAACAGCTTGGTGCGCTGTATGTGCCCTTGAAATTGTAGCTTTTTATGTCTTCAGGAATAATGATGGCTTGAATGTTACAGTTTATAACAAGAGGTATTAAGACACTAACATCTTCGTGTCTCAATTGATAAGCATTAGTATTGCTGGTATGTATGTAGCTTTAGCAGAGTTCTAAGAGTATCATTGGGCGAACGAATAATGGACCTGTAGGCTGGCCATCTTCTTCATGTCATTTAAAGATTATTTTCTCTAGTGATATGTAGAGTCCCAGTTCTATGCAGATGAACTAGAAATTTCTACACAATTTGGTAGTCTTTGCTATTAACTGGATAAATTTTCCTATGCCTGTGCTGTATACAGTTGCAAATGTGAATGTTAGCTTGTATTCTACAATTAAATTTGGACACTAAATTAAGCTTTAAAGCATGTTAGGGTCATCTAAAAAAACTTTTTTTTAAAATTGTACTAATTTTCCCCTTAAACAAATTTTAACCCTGAAATATAATTTTAAATCTATATTTAAAATTTTCCACATTTCTTTAATTTATTATGATTGCAAAAAAAAAACTTTTAAAATACGTTGTAAACACTGCAAAAACATCTCTTACCCGCCTTCATTTTGCCTTCTCTTTTATTTCTCTATTAAGAAAACATTAACAAAATGTTCAGAATGTTTACGAAAATCCTACAAATTGGCCAAATTTATTTAAGCTCAAGAACTTACATTTGTGCATGTACATACAAACTTGTATGGAAAATAAAATTATAATTAGCTCAGAATGCTGTCAAACATAATTTTCAAATATTAAATAATATTTTTTGAAATACTACACACACATGCACACACTCATAGCAGCAGCAGGCAGCCTCAAAATCATTTAGTTGTAAAATAGGGGAATTTATTAGAGTAGGGAATGATGAACGGGGAGGGGCACCTACAAGTTTATGCATGTAAACATACATAAATACATTCAAATTTACATACATTAACAACATCAAATAATTCTATGTATATGATGTATATGTGAAAATTAGTGACACACATAAATACACAGACAATACAACAAGTGTGGCACATTGGCACACAGCTAGCGCCGTCATTATGAATTGACAATGAGTTGGGAAAAATGTTAAGTGAAACCCCATGAAAGATAATGGGTGTTTTTTTTAAGAGGCGGATAACTTTAAATTATAATAAAATAGAGAAAAAGGGCCGTATTCATAAAAAATACTTTAGGTTTATTAAAGGCAAATTTCTCTACAACATCTGTCAAATAAGCCTTCAATAAACCTAAAATATTTTTTATGAATACTGCCCAAAATGTTTAAAAATTATTAATTTTAAGATTTTGGAGATGTGGCTGCCGCTGCTAGTGTGTACTTGCTGCCAACTAAAGGTTGCATTTTTAACCATTCTTCGCACTAAATCTGTATGTCTGTTGTCAATGACACCTCAAATATTCTCTTTTAAGTGCTCATTCGTTTCTGATTTATCTACATGGATCTGGGGGCTTAACGTATCCCCAGAGAAAACAATCTATAGACATTAAACTACATGAATAAGTTGGCCAGTCAACTGGTCTTAAACGTTTCTGATTTATCTGCATGGACCTTAAAATATCCTCAGAGAAAACAAACTAAGCGTGTCAAACTACATGAACAAGGTGTCCAGTTAACGGGTCGATTTCTTACAAATTATTTGTTCGTCAAATATTTTTCTCAGTAAATGAAAAGTATAAATCACTGTTTGCTGTGTGGCACCATCCTGCTGAAACCACATGTCTGTAGTACAAATGCCTACCAATTTGGGTTGAAAAAAAAAAAATCGTAAGCATTTCTCTTTACCGTTCACCGTGGACTGTAACTTTGTGACCACATTGAAAAAAACAGTATTGGTTGGGAGCACCAGATTTTTTTGTTGTCAATCATATAGTTAAGAATTTTATAGTTGTGTGTACAGAATTTTGTTTTGGAATAAACATATGTAGTCAGCACTAAGAAGTTATAATTCTTGCAATAAAAATATTATAACCACAAAAATTAGTTCGATTGCGAAATCTGAACTTTTTGATGGGCAATTTTTTTGATTGTGTCTTTCTTGGGTGCACCGCTATTTTTGAAGACAAATGAATCAATTAATTCACCAGCCCATAAAACGCACCGAACAGTGAGTTTTTACGCAATGGTGTTTCAACAATGACTGAAGGATAATCATTACTTTAAATATGGCAATTATGTTGATCGAGATTTAACTAAAAGTGGACTTCATCCGATTCCCATTGAGTTTGTCGAATTGAACCATAATCTATACTTATAACAAAATTGCAAGAAAAAAAAAAACTGAGTTTGTACATGGAAATATCTAGGTGGCACTTATAAAGTCAACGATCGATAATTAAAACACCACTTTTTATTTGTTTGGTCCGTCTGTCTTTCTGTGTATCTCACTGTCCCTCTTTATGTCTGCCTTCCTGACAGGCTTTGGCTTGAAAATGACTAGATGGATTTAAAAGAATATTGATGTGGTGGTACCTCGCTACCCTGGTTAATATATAAGGTACTTTCTCTCACAATAAAACATCTCATTGCTAACAAAAAAATAAAAGCAAAATAAAACAATAGCCAATAGAATGGTATTTCAAATGTCGCTGCAAGATTGACAAGAACTTAATGGCCTTTTTACACTTACTCACATATTAGCGGAATGCGTGGAAGATGTTGAAAATGAAAAAAACTTGTTTACATTTGCAACATCTTTCATCCTTCATCTTTCATCTGTCATAATATTTTTGTAAATGTTTGCGCAAATAAAAATTTAAAAAATGAATTTAAAAATTCTGTATTACTTGTATTAATTATTGCCCTTGGAGAGCAATTATTATTACAATATGCAGATTTTGTTAGAGAATGAAGATATTAAGATATTTTATTTTATACGACATATTTCAAGTCCACTCGTTGTATGTATTTTTTTTGTTTTTGTTTGTGGCATTTATAATTTTTTTCTAGTGATGCCATGTAAATTTTTGCAACAATATTTGTTTTTTCTAGTGAAGACACTAAAATAATCGAAAGATGTTGAGTGGAACAAAATGATTTAGGAACATCTTTAAAAGATGTTGAGATATGTTGACACACAAACACGTACAATTCGTATGGGAAGATGTTAACATCTTGTTGATTTGGTGAAAGATGAAAGATGTGAGCAAGTGTAAAAAGGCTATAATGCACTAACAACAATAAAGTATAAACTTTCACCAACAACAATATAGAATTTTATTAATATAAAAATATTTTGTTGTGGCCAGCAATACGGACCGGCTTCAACTAGTTTCCGAAATCAATTTGAACAATTTGCAAAGTTTGTCTTGTAAAAATCTATTGATAATTGTCGTCAAACACAACAAAAAATTAAATTTTAATTTATCTATCTTCTATATATAAAAAAATCAATGTGTGTTTGTATGTTTATATGTTTGTTTGTTTGTTTGTGCTTTATAGACGGTAAAACGGCTGGACCGATTTCCTTGAAATTTTCACAGAATCTTTCTGTATGTCTGGAACGAACTATAGGCTATACTTTGGTTTGAAATTGTGGCGGGATGCCACGCCCTATTAAAGAATAAGTATTATATATTATATATCACGAAAGTTAATGCAGCTAGAGTCATCAAATTAAGTACGGTAAACTTTGACATCCACACGAACATGTGGGTAAAAAATGGGAGGACTTTCAATAGTAGACGTGGCCACATGAATTAAATACAAAATTTCGTATATTTGGAAAACGATATCGATTAGAGTACTAATATTTTGCAAGAGCAACTTTGACACCCAAATAAACATTTCTGGAAAAAATGGGTATATTAGAAATAGTGGGCGTGGCAGCTCTCATATGAATTAAATACAAAAATTCGTATATCTGGGAAGCGATAATAGTTAGAGTACCCAAATTTTGCAAGAGACACTTTGACGTCTATATGATTATTTGAATAAGAAATGGTTGATTTAGTTATAGTAGGCGTGGCACTTGCAAAATAAATATATTTCTAAACTATAAAATTTTTATTTCATTACGATGGGGGTGGCGAAGCACACCGGGTATTAGCTAATCGACTTATAAAATAGTGTGCTTGGTATTTGGCGGCCCCTAGTATATTTCCAATAACACATCAAACATTTTTAATTGAATTAAAAAAAAATAATAAAAATATGTCTCTTTTAAAATCGCAATTAACTTTTAATTAATCTTTAATTAATTTTTTTTTCATTTCAGTTAAAGAAATACGACCACATTTTCTTTCTTTTAATCTGCCTCAAATGTGGTTTTCTTTAAAACGCAACACATTCTTGTGGCTAGTTTCAGAAACAGTACATCTGAAAAAATAATATGTCAATTTCAAAATGTGAACTTATCGTATTAGCAAAAATATGACTACAAAAGACCACAATCTTAGATTCATCTCAATGTTAAACCTTTGAAAGCCTTCAAAATCACAGTCTACAAATACTTCCTAGTACACGAATACAATGTATTTCTGGTATAGCACAAATATTGATTTGATTCTTGCCTTCATTTTCTTATTTATTTATTTTTTTTGTGGTTTTTTATATTGTATTTTATACTATAAGTCTTTGATTATCTTTGTAAGGAAATCTTATAAGAAAAAAGACCACACACATAAAAAGATACAATGACAGCAAAATGTTCTTCTATTTGTGTGTGGATTTGAAATAAATGTAATTGATACAACAATGTAGAACATTTTATTGTGGGTTTTGGGCGAAAAAAAAAAAATTATATAAGTATAAATAGAAAACAGTCAAGCCCAAAAACATTTTATACATACATGCACATATTGTAAAATAATGTTGTAGGATTTTAGGCTTAATATAGAAAAAAATAAAAACTAGAAAATTAAACCGCTGTGTTAGAAAAATCCTTTTCATACCTTAAACAACAAACACAAAAATTTTAGTAAAAACTTTAAAAAAACTCAATGAGAAATAACAAAAGAATTATAATAAAAAATCTATTCGCAATATATATTTCCTTGAGAAATGTTAGCGTTAGTTGTCAATATCCTTTAAAACTTCGAATATAGACTTTAAGCTGGTTTCGATCCATCAGTGGTATCATGGTGATTGTGGATAGACAATAAGCTGAGAGTGAAGTTACATTAAAAAAAACACTTGAATTACTCATTTAACCGATAGACATTTAAAAAGTCTATATGCATATCTGTGGCATTTAAACACTATTCCTTTAAGGTATGAAATTATAAAAATAGGTTTTGTTGAATTCACATTTTAGTCTAGAGATTAGAACTATGTATTATTAAGCCAGATAACTCAGTATTTAAGTTTGAATCACTTAATGCGGTGAATTCTAAGTGAAACTTCATAAGAAACAAATTAAAATCCTGTGTTGACCGAATATAATATTATTGCAGAAAGACTAAGAACTAAGGGAAAACATGGGTTTTATGGATAACCCGGAGGTAAATACGGATCTAGAAATGAACAACCGCCATCTACACAAAGTAGTTGAACGAGCGGTACGGAGAGAAAAGAGTAAATATATTGCTAGCTTGGCAGAAGAAGCTGAAAAGGTAGCACGTACTGGCAACAAACTAACTGGCAACACACACACGTACTTTGTTTAAAGTCACAAAACAGGTAGCAAACCGCAAACTTCGAAAAGAACACACAAGGAAATTTGTTCAACACCAACAACGAACAACTCCAACGTTGTAAAGATCATTTCTTCATTGTATTAAACTGTCTCATAGATACAACTCCCGAGCCTCTTGTTTTAACAAATCCACCACCCAGGATTAGAATAACACTTCCTAGTACAGCGGAAACTATTGCCTTCATAAAATAACTGCCAAATGGAAAAGCAGTTGGTATCGATTGTAGGCCTGCAAAAATGTCTAAATGTGATTTGTTACTTTCAGCACAAGTTTAACAACCTCTGATTACGAAGACCTGTAGTGCGATCGTTAAAAAAAGTACACAACAATTTGATCGATTTCGGTATTCAGTAACATATTTTAACGACAGTTGTTACTGTTATCTTAATGACAATATTCTTTCTAGTTGTTGTTTATTTTATCGACAAAAAGCTAAACTTTCAACTCGACTCAAAACTCACTTGTTTAAGTTTAAGTTTTGAATCGTTGAAAGAAGTTGGAGCCATTAGTCGAGTAAACCAAAATCCATATCATTGTCATCCTCTTCTTCAGACTCCTCTTTCTTGGTTTCTTCTTTTTTTTCGGCAACATCGGTAACAGTAGCAGGAGCTGATGCTGCAAACTTGCTGGGATCATTTATATACTCTTTGATGGTGGTAGCTTTCTTTAATTCCACTATGAAGTGACTACCAGTGGGAAAAAGATGCCACTTTTATGTAACTGTTGTTGAATATAAAGTATTTAGTGAATTGCATAATCGTTAGTGCAAACAACAATGAGTGTCGAAAAATTTAACGATTTTTGGATCGTTAAAAGTTAGTGAATCACATCTTCTTTCAAAGAACAATAGAAGGACGGCTTTGTTAAAATGGCGAAGAAGAGAGATCTAAGTGGTTGTTCTAACCGGAAGGGTATAAGTGCAATACCGATTCAAGGATGAACTTAAATGTTGGGCGACGGAGGAACATGTCAGAAAATGGCAAGGCACTGATGTCAGTAAAGTGACAAAAATACTATGCGGTGAACCAAATCTTGGGAAAGCAAAGGAAATTCTGAGGTTAAGTAGACCAACACTTAGGATACTATCCAGTGTGATCACAGGTCATACGGAGTTGAGAACCCATCTAGCTCGCATGAAATTGTCTGAGGAAACGACATGTAGAGCATGCGAGGAAGAGGAAGAGACTTTGATACACTTTCTCTGTCATTGTCCTGCGTTTGGGAATATTAAACGCAAGAATTTTACAGTGGATACTATGCCGAATTTGGAGTACCTGGGGAACTCGAACTGGAAATCCATAAGGAATTACATTGAGGGGACTGAGTTCTTGGGCTAGTCCGATATTTATTGGAAAATTTTGATTATGATTTTTGTTTGGGAATTCCGTTTCCCCCATGGAGCGTACAACATGCTAACTGGGCATAAGTGTATACCAGTCATAGGTTTGGGCTTTTAATGCCCCTTTTTTTCAACCTAACCTAACCGAACCTAAGTGCAACACCAACTATTGCCCAAAATTGTTGTAAAAATAATTATAAACTGCATTAAAGAACACTTAAAGAAAGCTTATGTGAAGCCAGGCTATATGATACCACTAACCGAATGTTATCCGGTTTTAAATAAATCTTGTTTGGATGTTATCCAAACTCCTAAAATCCTGGATGCGATTCTGGAATCCGTGCCTATTAAATATTTTGTCTAATTACATTCAACTCACGTTGCTGGATGTTATCCGGCCTGTACCTTATTATCTTTCTCATTGTAAATCAGAAGAAGCTATTACGTTTTTATTTAATTTGTTTGTAGACACGCCTTACCACCTCGTTGTCACACCACACCAAAAAAGAATATAATTTCTTTTGTAAAGTTGTTTGTAAAAGTGTTGTTTTTGCTACTTTGAGTTAAATGTTTGTGTCGGGGAGTATTTATGTGAAATGCATTGAAATCACTGAAAAACTCAATTTCGTAAAAAGTACGAGTTAGGGCCTTTCTACTTGTGACTATCGATATACTACCCAACTAATATTATTGGCTGCTATTGGAGACTTTGCTGTTCGACCACAAGTTTACAACTTAACTGGCTCTATTCAACTACTCTAAATTCTAAGACGTACTTGTCCGTTCATTAAAAAATCTCATTTATCGAATGTTTCAGAAACTAAATTCGTCAGTAATTCTAAATTTGTACTTTTTCCTCCAGTCTGTACTGTATTGTACAAAATAAAAGTCCATTGTGTCATTAATCTCCAGAATATCCCCATGATTATTAACCGCTACTGGTCCTAGTGTTAAGATAAATTTTTATTTATAGATGGCAGTTTGTTTTTGTTATTAGGGCGATGGTGAACGAACTGTATTCACTAATATTGAGAGCATTGGGAAAATAACATGTAATGTATTAAAACGGTGTCCTTAATTGTCGTGTCATAATGTCAGCATATCCTTTAATTTTAAAAAGAATGAATATTTTATATTAATTTTTTTGTAAAATTTTAAAACAACATTTCAAGATTTTGGCAAATTATGACACTAGAACTTAAAGGACATCTTGTGAATTCCCACCAAATATATTTAACTTGTCTTCAAGGATTAACTTCTTAATAAAAGAAAACATTAGTAAGTAAAAATTTCATCTTGAAAGGAATTTTTCCATAATTTTATTGTTTGTAGCAAATGTTTCACAAATCGATTGTAAATATTATTGTGCATATTTTTTTCTCTCTTTTATTATTAAACATTATTCCCTCTCATTTCACAGCTAAATAAATATTTAATTTTATTTGTCTTTACATTTCCCCATGCCTTTTAATGTCTATATGTTTACTTTTTCATCAACAATTAAACTCTCATTAAAATTTTAACACTTCTTAATCATTAAAAAAATCTTTAAAATAATTTACAGTTGGTGGTTTGGTCGATGCTCACTCTACACAATTAATTGCACTATTTTATGGCAGCGTACAGTAGTGTAGAGCTTCACTGTTGTTTATACAACAACAGGCAAATTGACTGTTTATATGGTAGGAGTGCAAGCATGTTTGATAGTATTGCAATGGCCTTGTTTCTGTTGTTGTTGCTGTTGTTATTGTTGGCATCAAAAGCCGCAATTTCGGGTGTTTGTATAATTTTTTGCAAATGATGGGACGGCCTATACCCAGCAAAAAATGTATTGAATTGGAAATCATTGATGCTTGCTATTAACTGTCTTATTCATAAAAGTTATTAGAGGTTAATAAAGTGTTTATTAAACTGATTTTCAATGGAAATTTGATTTATAAATATCTTTTAAAGATCTTTTAATTTTTATGAATTAGACCGTAAGAGTATGAATTTATTTTCTTTACTGCTTTTGCAAAGCAGTTTTGTATGCTAAATATTTGCAAAGAAATCATCAAACTTATGTGTTTTCATATTAAGTTTTTTTTCTTTGTTTTTATTTTCTTGCTGGGTTTTAGCGATGTGGATTATTTGTGTTTAATATTTATAAACTTTTTTTTATTTTTAAATTTTTAGCAATATGACTTAATTGAAATATAAAATGTTTTTATAGCCATAATGTCGGTAAATTAAAATGCACATTAAAGTGAAATGAGTATATAAATGAAATGTTAAAATGCTTATATACATTTTGCATTTTTTTTTGTACGATTTGTGGAATTTAAATTAAAAACACTGTTTTCAGTGGTAAATCAATATAAATATTAAAAATCATATGCCCTCAAAAATAATGAATAAAGACCAAATATATATCATTACTTACTCAGTTGTTATGCCCTTCACACGTGAGTGTAAAAGGGTATCTACTTACTCGTCTGTCATTTTGTTTGTAATTTCCGTGTGAGTGTTGAAATCATTTTTTTAAAGCATCCATATTTCCCACGACTTTTATGTGGTACCATTTTATTGCAAATACTTTCGAGATTCCTGGTATTAAAAATCAGCAATTTCGGCTCATTGGCGGCTGAGATATAGATAGAAAAAAACCACTTAGGCCTTTGTTTTTATTGGGATTGCAACAATAAAATTCTAGTTAAAAAACAACATCAAAAAAAGTAGTTTCTTCTTATACACACTTATGTATATATATATGTTGTTGTTGTTAACTTTTCTTATGCTTATTCATATGTACGAATGTATGTAATTCGTAGTTTTTCGTTTGTTTACTGTACGTTAAACGAACATGATTCACGCAAAACTAGAAAGATGACATGCCATGAATCATCATTAGCAAAGAATGTGCAAATGCAAATATGTTTCACAAGCAGTTGCGTATGTCCACTGTTGTGAAGGATACATTCAGTTATGGCAGTTCAGTTCAGTTTATTTTCTGATTTTATGTTCATTTGATAGGAAGGAAAAGAAACAAAATATTTATTAACATGAATATGTAAAATTTTACATCACTATGGGTATCATGTTATAGGATCAAAAACTAAAAACTTCATACGCAGTTATAGATATTGTTACGTTTATACCTTTTATAAACGTTGGCTTATTTCCTTTAAATAAACTTTGAGTTCTTTTATTGCAATCAAAATCAGTTGAAATTAGTTATAAAATTAAGAGCACTTTATTTACTTAAACACACTCAGATATTGTTTTATAGCACTTTACTTATTTCACTTATTATTATACACTTTTTTTTGTCAAACTCACTTTGATACGCGCTTTACAAGCTCTACTGTAATACTGATCATGTTAGCTGTGTTATTCGGCAATTTATAGGAACATAGTGGTGTTCTGTAACATTCGACAAAGTTCTCGTATGTACGTACTAGTACATTCGAAAACCGTTACATTTAAATTACGACGTAATGTTAATGTTAAGTAATATGCAGGAATAATAAAAGTGCCTAAAAGTATGCTGCACATAATAACTCACATCATGTTCGAACAACCAGCGAAATAAACTAATACAAATAAAACTACAGTAATTTAAACTACTATAACTAAAATAAATTATAATGTAAATTAAGCTATTTAAAATTAAATCTGTAACAATATTAAACTGGTTATTGAAAGCCTGAATTTGCAGTAACTAAACATTTTTTTAAATTTCAAAAAATGTTAAATGTTAAAAAAAAATTTTTAATTTATTCAGGGCTGTTTTTTTATATCAAAAAGAAATTTAATTATGAAAGAATAATTCAAAAAATTAAATTTTAGTTGACAATAGCCGAGTGAAAGGGCCTTTTCAAGCCAGCTACGGTTGCATCGTCAACACACTTTGATTGGTGATAAACTGAATTACATATCAAATGTTATCTCATTAGCTGTTTCCTCATAAATTTTCTTTTAAATATTATTAAAAGATGCCCAGTGTTTTCTGTTTTTATTTTAAATTGGCAACACTCAATTACTCTTATCACTTGAATTATTTTTGCAAGTGCAACAACAATTTAGTTTGAGTACAAAACAGAAAAAAAAACTTTTTATTTTGTTTATATTTCAAAGTGAATTTCTATGTTTTTGCATTTGTTTCTAAAAAACAAACAGAAAATAAATGTTGTTGTTTTTTTTCTCGCCGATTATTCAATATTCTTTTGTTTGAATCAATTAGTTAAGGTACATGTTTAATGAATAGGAACACATTTGTTGTCTCATTACAAAACTATTAGAATTGATGTGTTGAAAACACAGGAAACACATTTTTTGACAAAAACATATGTTTATAAAATGTGTTGTGTTTTTTCTACAAGCATATTGCCAAAAACCAGTAACGATTTTTATACTACCGTCTTTAAAGGATATTAATTTTTTTCTTAAAAATTTTTTTTGGTTTTAGTTTAGTTAAGGTGTGTAGTTGCAGCAAATATTTTGTAAAAAAATATAAGCAATTTCACAATTACTGATTTGAATGTCCTAAAATCGATTAGATATTATTTTTGTAAAAGCAAAAACGCAGCTGTTTAATTTTTAACGCACAAACTTCATTTCGATAAGCATCTCTAGTCTATATCTTTGCTCTACATTCCAGCAAAAAATATTGTTAGCATAGAACCAATTTTGTTAGATATTACCAAATTATTTACAAAAAATATTTTGCAGAATTTAGTAGCAAAACAGAATTTAATTTTATTTTCAGAGCGTAGGGTGTTTTTGTTATTTAAGCGCAACGAAAAATAAATCAAAACAATTCTTTATGATTAAAAATTAATTTTGTTTTGTTGCTGAGCTATACAAGAATGGAATAAAATTATTAATTATAGAATAGAAAATATATGCAATATTTTATCATATTTCCTTTTATACGAATTTAAAAATATTAACCATTGTTTTCTTTAATATATATGTAAGTTAGAAGATATTGAGTATAACAATTTCAACTACTAAGGTATTTGTTTTTAATATCTACTTTGTAGTAAATATATTTATATATTTTTTTCCCTAATAAAAACAAATGCAGTAGAAAATATTATGCCAAAGTTTATATTAAATTTTACCTTTCCAAAAAAATTTTGTATAACGGTTTTTATAGCAAACATATAAATTTTAATAATTTACTTTTTTATTGAAAACATTTGTAGAGAGAATGACTTTTTTAAATTATTGTAAAAAAATTAAACCTTTTTGCTAAATAAAAATTCTTTAAAGAATTTTTTTTTAAAACAGTTTTGCCAATAGAAAAATTTGTTTATAACAGTTTTTTGTTTAGAAAAATATGTGTAAAACAGATATTTTCTGTAGGAAAATTTAAGCATGCCAGTCTTTTCCTAGAATAATTAGTTTACAATTTGCGTGTAACAGGTTTTCTATCGAAAATTTATGTATAAAAGTTTTTCTATAAAAAATTTGTATATAACACTTTTTTCTATAGAACAATTTGTGAACAAGAGTTTTTTATATAGAGAACTTGTTTAGTTTTTTCAATAAAACAAATTCGCTATAAAAGTCTTCAAAAAAAAAATAGTTTGTATAACAATCTTTTCTAAAAAAAACAATTCCGTATATTACTTTTACTAGAGAAAAATTTTTGTATAACACTTTTTATGTTTTTCGCTTATAAGTTTTTATATATAAAAATTTGTGTATAAAATTTTTTTATATATAAAAATTTGTGTAAAACAGTTTTTTATACATAAAATTTGTGTATAACCGGTTTTTATTTATAACAAATTTGTGTATTACCGTTTTTACATTAAAAAAAAATTATTCTATAACATATTTTATATATAAAAAATATATGTATAACAGTTTTTTATAAATAAAAATTCATAGATAACAGTTTTTTATATATAAAAAATTTATGTATTACAGTTTGTATATATATAAAAAAATTATGTATAACAGTTTTGTATATATAAAAAATTTATGTATAACAGTTTTTATATATAAAATATTTATGTATAACAGTTTTTTATACATAAAATTATGTATAACAGTTTTTATATATAAAAAATTTATGTATAACAGTTTTTTATGTAAAAAAATTTATGTATAACAGTTTTTTATATAAAAAAATTTATGTATAATAGTTTTTTATATAAAAAAATTTATGTATAACAGTTTTTTATATATAAAAAAATTATGTATAACCGTTTTTCATATATGTATAAAAAATTATGTATAATAGTTTTTTAGAAATAAAAATTTATAGATAACAGTTTCTTATATATAAAAAATTTATGTATTACAGTTATTATATTAATAAAAAAATTATGTATAACAGTTTTGTATATATAAAAAATTTATGTATAACAGTTTATATATATAAAATATTTATGTATAACAGTTTTTATATATAAAATATTTATGTATAACAGTTTTTTATACATAAAATTCTGTGTAACAGTTTTTATACATAAAGAATTTATGTATAACAGTTTTTTATATAAAAAAATTTATGTATAACAGTTTTTTATATAAAAAAAAATTATGTATAACCGTTTTTCATATATGTATAAAAAATTATGTATAATAGTTTTTTATATATAAAAAATGTACATAAAGAATTTATGTATAACAGTTTTTTATATAAAAAAATTTATGTATAACAGTTTTTTATATAAAAAAAAATTATGTATAACCGTTTTTCATATATGTATAAAAAATTATGTATAATAGTTTTTTATATATAAAAAATGTATGTATAACAGTTTTTTATATATAAACAAATTTATAACACTATTTTCTATAGAAAAACTTGCGTTTAATTCATTTTCTTTTTTACTTTTTAATTTTTTTTTACACACAAATTTGTGTATAAAACATTTTCTTCTACATAAAGTTTGTGTATAACACATGTTTTCTAAAGAAAAATTTCTGTATAAGACATTTTTAGATATATTTTAGAAACACAATTTTTTGAAATTTTTTTGACACAATTTTTTTCTTAAAGAAACTATTGTTTTTTTTAATTTTTAAAACACTTAAAATTTTTTTATCTTATTTAATTATAAAAAAAATTGTGTCTCGAATGTAATCGTATATTTTTTGGACAATAATTTTTTTAACAGAAAAATAAATATTTTTTAATAGTTTCTGCAGAAATAAATGTGTTGAAATTATTTTTTACACAAAAAGTTTATTTAAACAGTTTTTGCTAACAAAGAAATTTTGTATAACATTTTCGCCAATACAAAAATTGTGTATAACAATTTTATCTGTATAATAAATTGTATATAACAGTTTTTTTGTTACAATAATTATGTATTAAAGTTTTTTTCTAGAATCATTTTTTAGATTGACATTACTAGCCAAGCAATGCTCTATTATTTCTCTATGCAAAGCGGTCGTTTGATCTCACTTTTATCGCTATTGTTTCCCTCTATTCTCATTAAAAAATCTATATCTCGTGCATGAAAAATAAGGGTGTCTCATAAGAGAATGTTTTGGCGACAATTTTAGTGTTTTGTTTCTTTTTTACTATTTTTATTAGAAAAATGTCATAGACTCTCTGCGCTGAGAGAAACGATAACAGTCACAACCAACAACAAAGTTGTCTTCTTAACAAATTGTAACGCATTATAGTTGTTATTTTTTTTACTAAATTGTTGTCAATACACGAGTTGTAAAAAAATATTGTGATCAACTTATGACCATATTCAATCAGTCAAGCAGTTAACGACTAGTGGCAGAGAGCTATATACGGAACTAAAAATAAAAGCGGCAACGTCCGTTATAGTAAAAAAAAAAGAATTAATTAATAACAAACAAAAAACATATTTGAAAACAATTTGAATAAAAATGGATACAACCAGAGTAACGGGTTTGAAAAGGGCAGAAATACTGGAGACAATAAAATATTATAAGGATTTAGGTGAGCTTTGAAAAGAGCATTAAACTTTAAGATAAATTTAAAAAAATTTTCTTAATTTATTTAAATATTCAGACGATTCAGTTAAAGAATTGTTAAGATCAGCCAACAAAGTCCGCCAAAATGCCTATGTGCCTTATAGTAATTTTAAAGTTGGAGCCGCTTTTCGCTCAAAATGTGGCCGTATTTACGATGGCTGTAATGTAGAGAATGCTGCCTTAAGTCCCTCTTCTTGTGCTGAACGTACAGCGATTTGCAAGGCCGTTAGTGAGGGCGTACGTGAATTTACTGCCGCCGCTGTTGTGGCCTATCAGCAAGATGCCTTTACCACTCCATGTGGCGTTTGTCGTCAATTTATCATGGAGTTTGCTGAAGGAGATATTCCCCTGTATGTCGCAAAAGCTTTACAAAATGTTAAGGAACGTGAAAGCGGAAATGCGAATGAAGACGTAGAAAATCAGCCAACGGATAATGTTTTGTGCACCTCAATATACAATTTACTGCCAAATGGTTTTCGTAATTATAAAAAAATTTAAAAATAGTAAATTTTTTTAGTTTAAAATAAATTATTATTTTCAATGGTTTGCATTTTATTCGATTTACATAAAATATACACATATATTTTATAGTTTCTAAGCACTTGTAATAAAGATTAAAACCATTTTTTTTCAAGAGGTTTATAGCACAAGTAGTTAAATCAGTGACGTTTTTATACTGATAAGGTCAAACTGAAAAGATTATGAAAAAAAAAAAATAAAATAATAAATGTAAAATGATTAGTTAGGTGACAGAAAAAAATGAGAGAAATTAATTAGTAAATTTAAACATCAACAAGTTTTGCATAAATAAAATTTGGCTGCAGCTTAAAAATACACTTTGTTTCTATTTAAACTATCAATAGTATAACAGTTTTTATATAAAATATGGTTCTTCTTTCATGGGAAAAATTAATTATAAAAGTTTCCGTTAGTATAACAGTTTTGTCCAAGAATTTTATGAGTATAACAGTTTTATTTTTTCTGTAGGGAATATTAAGTTAAGTAATTTGTTTTCAAATAAAGTTCTTTCGGTGTTGTATATAAAAGTTTTTTATGAAATTTTTATTTGTTTTTACAATTTTTCCTATTAAAAGTACGATTAATAAAATAGTGTTTCTGAAGAAACTATTATTTGTTTTACAAATTATATAGTGTGCTACAGTATAACAAAAGTATTTAACAAAAAGTTCTTAGTATAAGGAGGTTTCTAAGGAAAGTTTTGTTTAACAAGCTTAGTATAACAGTTTTATTGTAGAAATATTTAATATAAAATTTCTTTTAAAGAAAATTTTTCTTGTATAGGGGTATTTTCTAAATAAAAAAACTAAGTATAACACTTCTATTTTTCTATTGTAAATATTGCGTATAACAGTTATTTTTACAAATTTTTTATTAAGATTATGATACAAAAATTTAGTGCTCACATATACAAATACCCTATATAAAACACACTTTTAGTACAATTATAAGTATAACAGTTTATGTCTCTTAGAAAATATTAAATATAAAATTTTTTTTCTAAACAAAAAATTTTTTACAGGATTTTTCCAAAAAAAAAATTGGTATAACACTTTTGAAATTTTCTGTATTGTGTATAACAGTTTTGTATATAAATTTTATGACACTGTCTTTTGTCATAAAGATATTAAGTGAAACATTTTAAAACTTATTATAACAACATTTTGCGTATATGACTTTTATATAGTTAGTAAAATGTATAAGAGTTTTGTTTTATTGGTTTTACTGTTATACATTAGACTTTTCTTTATAAAAGAAATTAAATCAAAAGTTTTATATTCTATATAAGAATTTTTTTATCGAAAAATTGTGTATAACAGTTTTTTCTTTCTTAAAAACTATTTTGGGAATTTTTGCAGCCACAAGTTTTATGTCAATATTACAGTTATCCTTTGGAATCAGTTTATATTACAGGATTCATTTGGAATTACATGCAATGTATGTGTATAACAGTTTTTTTTGCTTTAAAAAAAGTTATGAAAACTATTTTTTTTTAATTCTGTTGTACAAATTGTTCTTTAAATCATTGTCTAAAACAGTTTGTTGTTAATTAAAAATTATTTACACCAAAGCCTTTTTATAAAAATATGACGGCAAGTACTTATATTTACTGTAGTAGAAAGTATAGAAAATATGTATGACAAGGCAACATTTGATGGATTCACATGGTTTGGTATCATGTGCTGTTGTCAGAATTTTCTAAAATGCTTTTAAATTTTTTATTATAACTTTTTTAAAAACCAATGTAGACTTTTCATAAATTATGATAATACAACATGATAGAACACTTTATGAATTAAGCAATTTTAGGACAATGTTCTTACTGCTTGATATGACTATTACTATTAAAATATATTTAAAAAAAAATATAAAATAATGTTAAAAAAATAAAATTTTGTGCATTGATTATTTTTTTTTGTTTTTATTTCTTTTCAGGTAAATATCTCTCTCTCTGTCTCTCTAGCTCTCTTATCTTTGGAGTGAATTCTTTCAAGAAATTTTAACTGGCTTCTGTACTGTGGCAGTGTGGTTGTTGTTACTGTGTACATACAAACATACATTTATGCGTTACCTTTATGTGGTTTTTGTTGTTGTTGTTTTTGTTGTCATCACCCTTCTCTGTCGATAAATTTAATAAACATGATTGTGCTCAACAACTAAATAATTTAATTGGAAACAGGTGTTTGCATAAAATTATCATATAAAATCGATATTAAATTCATTTATACATTAAATACAAATACATACATATACATACATATATTTACCAATATTTCATAATTTAATAAATAATATTATTTAATGGTGTTTCGTCTCATTTATTAAGGTTTATACATAAATTTATATTTTGTTTATTGTTGCTATTTTATAAAGAACTGCATTATAGACTAGAGTATTGTTTTTTATCCATAAAATATTCTAATTTTATTTTGTGATTAGTTGTTGTTGTTGTTGTTAGAAAAGCACACACAACAACAGTAGTTAAATATTTAGCTAAAAATATTATTATTAATCAAACTTTTTCGTAGCAAATGATAGACATTTTGTAGGTTTTGAAACGGAAATTAAAAATATTTTTTTTTTTTAGATAAACAATGTTTATATTTTGCATGTTTTTGTTTTTTGTTTTTTTTGGTTTAAGTTACAACTTGTGTATTGTTTTTGTGGTTTAATACGAATTGAAATTATTTTAGAGTATATTTTAGCAGTTCTTGCTATTAAAATGCGAAATTTTCTGTGGGTAGGGAGATGAGTTGGAGAAATGCTAGCTCATTTCCGCTTAAAAGTTATCAGCAGATACATATTTGGGAAGTAAATGCGATTAAAGGGACATTACCTAGTTTGAGTGATATTAAAACATTTATACGTATGTACTATATACAGTACCGTACAATTTAAAAGCAATTCTTTAATGTATATATTTAAACTTTTAAATATATAACTAAAATATTCTTTAAGGCACCAAAAACTTTTAGCTAGAAATCTATATATATAAGAGAGAAATCATTTAATATTTACTTGTACATTAAGGGTTGCTATAGCACGTAAATGAAATGTATTTGAAGACAGCAAAAAAATACTTTTATGATATAGATTTCGCTTCTTTTTATGTTAAAATTGTATTTTATATTTCAGCATTAAAGCGAAATATCGCATACATGACACTAAAGTAATTTCTCTGTCGTGCTCTGTACCAACCCCAATTGTTATGTGTATTAGCAATTAAGGTCAAACAGAAGTCAAGTTTTGGTGGGTGTTCCAATTTGAGGTTATGAAACAAATTGGCTTTAAAACACACGCGTGTTTTACAAATTTTATTTAATGTAATATTAAAGTTAAATAGAAATATGGAAATTAATAATGGTGTTGTACAAGTGTGACAAAATTTTAAATCACTTTTAGCACAACACTTCGCTTATTTCGTCACTGCAGCGACGTATTTCATTTCTCATTGCTTAATTTGTTTTTTATAGTTAGTTAATTTGAAATCTGTCTTCCACAGGGACCCAGGGACCCAGGGAAAAAAGTCCATAAGTGACTAAGAAAGTTCACATAAGCCAAGTTTGGCCCGAAAAAAAAAATGGTTTACAATCACAGTGATCGTGTTTGTAATGCCGCCTGACTACAAGCCACACCCGTTAGTTATTTATTATTTTTCTCTTGTACCAATTATTGTGAATGTTGATTCGTTGAATGCGTTGATGTTTTAGGCTTGTTCCTAACACACTGCTGTAGGGTAACCAAAACCTTATTGTTTGGTTTATTGTCAACTACAGTGGTACAGTGGGCTGCAAATTTAGGAATTAAATTTTGAATAATAGAACTGCACTAAACGCAGTTTCCTGCCCAAGCAGCTGTAGATTTGTAACAGCCTACCCAATATTTATTAATCTTGCTTTAACGTTTTTAGGACTTGTGTTATACCGAGATGACCACCTCTAGTACCATCATGGAAATCCCTTTAGCATATGTGTTGGGAGAATATCGGAGCAGACCAATATAATTTTGGGTTACTTTTCGATCCGTTTCGCTGATTTTATGGCAACCAATCGAAATTCCTTCCTTTAATGAGTTCCGTGATGCTACAAGCATTTTCTCAGCACTACAAAACGATTTCACATTGCCAACTAGTGATTGTCGGCAGTCCTAGCCTCGTAATACTTCGTAGCTGTTAGTATCTTCGTTGAAATGAGGTGGCCCACAACTCATGTGTGCTTACCTGTAATCTGAGTCTTCTTAACTTCTTAAGGTACAAGGTCCTGGATTCTTCCATCAATAAAGACCTTGCTGTCACTATCCATGCCCTATTTGTGCAGGTATCCATAGTTTATGAGTGTGCGATGCAACATCTAGACCACATTCACTCGACTTATGCGCTCCTCACTCCTTCAAAACTTTGGTGATTTTATAGGGACTCACCACAGTTAATATGGTGGCCAAATTTTTCAATATTGCTTTTCCGTGTTTGACTTGGACATACAAAATCTATTTCCAGAAGGCTGAATATAAAATAAATAGCGGAATTTCAAATAAGATTTCATTACGGGTCTTTTGTCTTCCTTCTTTACCCATATAAGCTTTTTTAGTATGAGATCTTTGTATCACAGACCAGTCATCATTTGTGTCCAAATGCGCTAGTCGAGCGTCAACAACGCACTCTTTTCCTGCAAGGTCTTTAGCATGTTTCACGATTTTACTGTGCTCAAGTTGTAGCTATGAAAACATTCCTTCTAACGTGTTGGTTTGTATTCCCATTGTTTGAACTGCAGCAACCACCTAAGCGCGGAGTGATATTTTAGATATTTCGGTAGGGCTTAACAGTCGAATGTAACAATATTATAATAATAATGTACATGATAATTTCAATTTTGTTCTACCCGTGCGTAAACCCAGTTTGAAAAAAAAAACTTTAAAACGATTGGTGGCATATGACAATGCCAAAAAATACTCAGTACGGTTTGTCATTTCACCCTGAAAAAACGAACAACGCTCGCAAAGTAGTAACGTCTATTTTATGATCGGCGTAATCAAACCACCGCACAGACTATACAAGCTGTTGTGACCAAATTTCGCACCAGTTTCATTTTATTAGTCACAATTCTCCATAGGAGTTGGATAAAAGAGAACAAAAAGTAGGTAACGAGAAGAATATTTCTGCTGTAGGCCGGCGGCATCATTGGATCATTGGAGAACAACGAAACTCACAACGTAACAGTCAATTAAGCAAAGTATCGTGCAAAGATAAAGGGCTGGTTTTTGCCAAAATTAAAAATTGAACTTGGCATTTGGACAAGACTGTACTAAAGGGTGGTTACATTTTAAGGTCCGATGTTGATTTTGAATAAAACACAAATTATTTATGAAATTATTGTCATTTCTTTTTATACCCTTCACCTGTGGTGCACAAGGGTATATATAGCTTTGTCATTCCGTTTGTAATTTCTACAATTTTCATTTCCGACCCCATAAAGTATATATTTTCTGAAAGCTTATGAATAGAGGAGTCGATTAAGCCCTGACCGTCTGCCCGTGTATCCGTGTGTTGGTTGAAATCAACTTTTAGAATCAACTATATGTTCCTCAGATCTGTATATGGTATCAATCTTTTGGAAATATCCGGGAATGAATCGCTATTGAAATTCAGCAAAATAGCCCCATAACTTTCTGAGATATGAGCAAATAAACACGACTGCCTCTGTTTTTTTTCCCATATTTTTACCACCAAAATTAAAGATTTTCAGCCATAGAATAATTTATTATAATTATATGCCTCTAGAGATATTCTAATCGGTAAAGTTATAGGCAAAAACATTTTTTTTAAATATATATTCCAAAAATTTACAAACGAAAATCAAATTTTCTCAGCTTCTAGACAACCGAGAGAGTCAATATTGGTATCATCTAAAAGGACTTGAGTAGCGCAATATAAGCATTATAAAAAAAATTAAAGTTTATGTTGGCCGTAACTACAAAATGTCGGACAATAAATTTAAAAATGGGTCAAATCTGGTATTTTAAAATGTCACTTCTTGAACCCCTTAATATTGATATTGAATGAAAGGGCTTGACCAGTAAAATACATTAAATTATTAAAAAATGTAAAATCCAAGATGGCGTCTGAAACAAAATGGGGGAACAAATTTTTTTAACCTTATTAATATGGGTATCAAATGAAAGGGCTTGACTAGCAGAATACAGATAACTACGTAACAATTCAAAATCGAGGATGGCATTGGAAATAATAAACAAAAAAGGCACATAACATGAAATATAGGTTAAGCTACGATGTGGGATTATACCTATGTACATGATGGTGAAGGGTAATATCAGATTCGGCACGGCCGAATATAGCACTCTTACTTGTTATTATGATAATATTGGTATGGTTCAATTATGTATGGAATAAAATATCGGCCAAATGGCCGCCGCGACTTTAGGGGCACACCTCCATGCGATCGAACAAAATTTCAGTGACAATGTTGATGTTCAATTGTTCGCCACGATAATGAGTCGAAGTTGACTGCTTTTTTGCCACACTGTCGCAAAAAACAGCAATGTTTTCCGTTCAAAGAATTAAGAAGGCATTCACAGACTAGGAATTTTGATTTGAACGCCCGTTTGCTCGATTGTGTATCTTTCCATGGTTCAAATTGAGTTAGCCTGAGCTTGAGAAATGTCAAATGAAATGCAGAAAAAAAAACTTGACGTTTAGGCGTGGTTCATACTCAATATCGGCCCTTACAATTTAACTACCCTTTACATGTCACACGGCGCTCGATGACACGAACACAATTAGAGGCGAGTTTAGTGAGCAATAAATTTAACTATTTTTTGTGAGAACATTTGTAAACTCTCTTGTGTATGGCGACAAGTCGGCAACAATTCCAGCCATGGAAAACAATATTACAGCTGCCATTCAAATTCACGGATGCTTAACCTACGGCGTGGCAGGCATGCATTTATCGTTTCAAGTAACTATTTCACGCACCTTTGCACAATTTACTGCGTTAATTTTTTTCCTTTTATTTTCAAAACCCAAACGGTCGCGCAGTATAAACAAATTTCAAACATATTTTAATTATATGTAAGTAGCTTAACATATTTGCTAAACGATTTTGCATAACTATTTAACCATCTCTTATTAATATTCAATTTCTTGAAATAAATTTACAAAAAGCCGCTGCTGAAACATGTTTTATTTTTCTTGCTTTTCATAATCCGTGTTTAAAGTAAAAAAAAAAAATATTTAGATTTTTTAGAAAAATATAAAATAATTATAATTAAGGAATTCAATATTTGAACAAAACAATCTCATAAATATTTTAAATAGCTAAAGCAGCTTATATTTCGCAAAACTATTTAGCAATCTCTTATAAATAAATAAATTTTTTTTAATAATACTAAATTAGGCCTTTTAGCAATAAACTTGCCATCAAATAAATTATTAGTTTATGCAGAAAGCAAAAAAAAAAAACAAATATTTTTTATTTTCATAAATTCTAAAAATGTTAAACAATTTTATTTTCAAATAAAACCCAAAATAGACCCTCTTTGACGTAAGCCATGCATTAAGCATGTTTTAAATTAATTAGCTTATTTATGACCCTACAATTTTCATATATTGCCAAACCGAAAGTGTCATTTTCAATTAAATATTTAAAATTTTTAATATTTTTTGTTTCGTGCTCTTTTGTTAAAGAAAAAATCGATAATTTGTTTATCAAATAAATTAAGTTAAACGCCAACAAACAACTTTCAGTTATTTATTTTTATCCCCTTTATTTATTATGTATTTGTGAATTGCACTTAATAAATTTTATAATAAAAACCGCAGCATGTGTTTTTCCATTAAGTTTACACTTTCACCCCCCTTTTTTCGGTTGCTCTGAAAGAGAACACCCTTAAAAATATTAAAAATTACCCAAATATACACACATGGTAATTTTTATGGTTTATTTATATGTAATTAAATTTAAATATTTAATTAGATGGTGTTGTATGTTTTAAATGGAAATTTTAAATAAGCGATATTAAGGTAAAGTTAGTGTACCAGGGTGCTATTATGTACATTAAGGCGGGACGAAAAAAAAGTTGTGTCAGTCACCCCCTAGAATGAAAGATATATCAATGAAGTTTCTTAAAAAAAGAAAAAAAAATTTTTTGCCACGCCCTAAAATACAGCACTTTTTGTTTTTTTTATATAGCGCCGCCATTTAAAGTCCGATCTCATCATATCGTATATCGTTGTTCATGGCTTGACTAGGCCTTTTTTTCGCCCTGGACTACCTTTTAATCTAACGTCAAATCAAATATATCGTTAATGATATCTTGGATCCTTCCCCCCATATGTAAAATAAGCGAGATTAAGGCAAAGCTAATGATGAAGGAAGCTACTATGTACATTAGGGACATAATATTTCCTGAGTAAAAAAAATTTGCTTCACTGAAAATTGCTCAAATCTATACATTAGGAAAGGAGTTATAGAACAAAATTTACGAAAATTCATACCGCACAGTGTCTTTTTTGGTATCTTTAAAATTTGAAACAAAAAAAAACTGACGAAATCAGATGTAGGATCCTGAAATTTTGGCAACATTGCTTTTTGAATGACGGAAAATTAAGGAGCCACACCCACTTTTACACCCACCTCCCATATAACGCTTCATCTTAAATTCATATAATTTCTCTATGGAGAAGAAGAAGAATCAAGGACTCTATCTTGAGATATTTAAGTTGGTTTTATCAGTAGAAACTACTTTGACACGCCTACTTCAACGCCCACTTCTCACATAATCTACTGTTAATGAAATTTAAAAGCTCATAAAACCGACAGAATTAGATGTATGATGATGAAATTTTGCATATATACATTTATAGTCAATATAAGCATGGTTCCAAAAAATTAAGGTGTCACGACCACTTTACCGCCAACCTCTTATATAGCATTTGTGTCTGAGGTTTATATTATTTCGATATGGACAAAAATTAAAAAAAAGGAATCTATAATGAATTATCTAAGTTAAATTCAAACATTAATTAAAAAATTTTAAAAGTAGGAGGTGCCATGCCCATAGGAACAAAATTGAACTCTTCCGTTCCTTACTTGTTTAAAGTTAAAATAGGCGAACAAGACTAGCAGTTGTAAGATATCAACTTTAACTTTATTGTGCGTATGGTTTTACATAGTGGATATATATCCTGCACCACCTTAATGGCACGCTTGGAGCATATCTTGCCGCGTAAATGATGTTAAATTTTAGACGATTCTCTCACCCAATGCCTTAAGAAACATATATTTGTTTCCATGATATTTATTATAGATTTACTTAACGATTTAAAATCATTCTCATTAAATCAATGATCACCAAAACAAATTTCAAATCGGGAAGCACAAACAAAATCAGCAATAGTTTTAAACTCATCTTGGTAATTGGGAAGCAGGAAAAGATCCAAAAATAAAAAAAAAGAAATTTTAAGAATGAAATATAACATAATTTAAAAAGAGAGAAACTGTGTTGTTAAGAAAAAAAAATCAACGCCTTCGGCGCGGAAACTTTTTTCACGATAAAGGAAAAGTGACACCATATTGTTTTTAATATTTTTTATGACACACACGGCTACGTTTTTAGAAATTACAAAAATGTATATCCCTAATGTATACACATCATATGTATGTATCGTATAATATTTTGTTGTTATTTAACATGAAAAGTAATTTTTTTCAACTGCCACCAACCTTGTAATTTTTTAATAAATTTGACTTATATGGAAAAAGTGCGTAAAAGTGGGCATGTCAAAGTGATATCTGCTGATGACTTTATTTTAGATATTAAAACATAAAATTCTATATTCACCTAAAATCTTTACCTGTTAGATAAATACATATCAATAACAGATAAGACTTATATAGGAGGTAGGCGTAAAAGTGGGCGTGTCTTAATTTTATTCTGAATTATATATGTCGAATTCTATTTACATGTAAAATCTGTGTCGACATAAATATATAGCAACGACAAACACGTGAGAGTGCTGTATTCGGACTTGCCGAATCTGATAATACCTTTCAGTGTCATGTACATCAACCACATCGTCGCGTAGTCAAGATTTCAGATATAATGTTATACGTCGTTTTTTGTTATTTCCGACGCCATCTTTGATTTTTAGTTTTTACATGGTTAACTGTATTCTCTTAGTCAAGCCCTTTTACCTAACACCCATAGGATTTTCGGTGCCCCAGAAGCGATAGCTTGGCTTGTTCACGTACCCGCTGAGGTGGAAATGAGCCTCATCGCTCATTATGATTTCGAAAAATCGTCCACTGTGACCGCGACAAGATTATTCCGTGTTCTTTAGGAGTGTAACGCTCCATTGCTTGTTCGCTTGTATTCTACATTTGACTAGTTCACAAATGCCAAAACAGAAATGACATTGGCCGTCATTTGCAAAAATAAGAGCACCTTCCGATAGGGTGATTTCTTTTGGCCCACGTTGTGTAAATAGTATTTAGTAAAAGTCTCTACAATTTATCTCAGGGCTTACTGAACAATTTTAATTTTTTTTTGGTAAAAATAGGGGTGAGCAGAGGCAGTCGTGTTTATTTACTCATATCTCTAGATATTATAGGGCAATTTTGCTTGATATCAATAACGATCTATTCCCAAGTATTTCCATAAGACTGATACCACATGCGGGTCTGTTCAACATATGTGGGCTTCTAAAAGTTGATTTCAACTAACACATGGACATATGGACCCCTCTAGTCTTATTGGTTTAGTCTTGGTAGTTTATACAATTGTGTTATTATATTTACATTTATACTTCCGTAGATATCATCGTTTTGTAAATATTAAATTTATGGGTTTTTTCTATAATTAAAATACTCGGTTAAATGTTACACTAATTCTGTGTCATTTTTGATTACTGTTCACAGATATATCAATTAAATCATTAATTAATTAAATAATTGTTTTAAATTATGTTTGTTGTGTGCGTTTTTAAGCATTTTATAATTAAAAGTTTTTTTTCTTATTGTTTATTATAATAAAATATTTATTTTAATTTATGCTGTAATTTATTGCCTGCTTTTTAGCTGCATATGTATTGAAAAAAAGACGAAAGTGTGAAATAAATTTTATTTATAAATATTTAAATTAATAGTTAAAGTAAATAATAAATTGTATATAGATTTACATACATAAGTATAAAAATAAATTAAAAAATAAATATAAAAGATTTTATTATGCAGGTATTTTCAACAGCAAAGTTTACAGTGTAGATCAGCAAAGCGAGCAACAGAGAACACAGTATCGGTTGTGAGTACCACAATTCTTGCCAATCTCATAGTTTAGTTGTGATAGTAAAATTTTACGGTTAGAACTACATAATTTCGTTTCGGAATATAAATATGTTGTCAGCACTAACGAATTATGATTCTTGCAATAGAAATTTTATAATCACAAATGAAAAGTTCGTTTGCAGGAATTGAACCATTCGATTGGCAATGAATGTGATTTTCTGTTTTCTGGGTGTAGACACTCTTGTTACTATTTGTAGATACTGCCTACCTATGAATATTCGTTAACTTTTTTGAATAAAGTTATAGGCAAAAATTATTTAAAAAACTATTCATTTTTATAAATATATCAAGTTTTCGAGTTTTTCATAATTTTTGGACACACCTAAGACAACAAATTACAAGCAATAGAGTCTCAAAAATTATTCCTAAGAAAAGCTTACAAATCGGTTTGAAACTGACTGAGATATAAGCACAAAACTGCAACTATTCTAGTGTTTTTTTTTCCAAAATTAACAGACCAAAATCAGCATTTAACAGCAAGCAGAATATAAAACCAAAAAAAAAATTAAATCGATGATGGCTGCCACTACAAAATGGCGTACAATAAATTCATATATTAGTCAAATCTATTAATTGAAAATGTAGCCCCTTCAACCCTCTCAATATTATTGGCAAATAAAATTACTTAACCTTTAGAATATATAATCTAGGAAAAAGTGTAAAATCTAAGATGGCACCTGAAATAAAATGGCGTTTAAATTTTTTTCTTAACTTAGTCAATATGGGCATCAAATGAAAGGGCTTGATTAGTAGAATACTATTTTCTATGTACAAATTTAGAATCAAAGTTAGTGTCGTTTATAATAAAGTGAAATTGGTGTATAACATTAAACATTTGTAGAGATGGTAAAGGGTATTATCAGATTCGGCACGGATTTTTAAGTTTATACGTCTTGAAAAATCAGGTTACAGTTAACGTTTCTAGCTCATAACTCAATTAGTATTACATATAAGCCATAAGTTAAATAACGCACTATGCAAACTACTTACTGACAGAAACATTTGACGTACGTAAAACTTAATGGCATTGATATTGTTACGTTTATACCTTTTATAAACGTTGGCTTATTTCCTTTTAATAAACTTTGAGTTCTTTTATTGCAATCAAAAACAGTTGAAATTAGTTATAAAATTAAGAGCACTTTATTAATTTAAATACACTCAGATATTGTTTTAATATCGCTTTACTTAATATTATACACCTTTATTGTCAAACTCACTTTGACACACGCTTAACAAGCTTTACTGTTATACAGATCATGTTAGCTGTGTTGTTCGGCTATTTATAGTAACATTGTGGTGTTCGGTAACATTTAAATTACGACGTAATGTTAATGTTAAGTAATATGCCGGAATAATAAAAGTGCCTAAGAGTATGCTATACATAATAACTCACATAATGTTCGAACAATCAGAGAAATAAACTAATACAAACAAAACTACTGTAACTTAAACTACTACAACTAAAATAGAATGATAATGTTAATTAAGCTATTTAAAAATAAATCTGTAACAATATTTTAACTGGCCACCTTATTCAAGTGACTTGACGCCATTGACCTCATTTTTCTTTGGGGATGTATAAATTCCTAGGTCTATGCAGATAAACAAGAAACGATTTAAACTTCTCCGCTTCTATAAAGCACAGCTTTGATATTTTGTTATCACTTTTCCTCTATCTCTCTTTTTTTGTATACATTATGGCAACATTATACACAACTTACTTTAAGTAATTGTCGCCCTGTAGCAGAATAGCAAGCTGTATCGGTGCGGCTGGCTGATGGCGGCTTGCCGCTTGTTCGATTTTTTTCAAGCCACGCCGCCGCCGATGTATTCTGCTAATCGGCTCCTTAATTTCAAGCCAATTTGTCTCTATATTTATACACGAAAGTACATTCTTTAAATTTCGATATTTCGTATTATAAATAGAGATATGAAGAACTAGACTACGTTCATGTAAACTTATTGATCTTTTATATTTTCATAGAAAAGAGAAAGTTTGACATTAAATGAAGAATCATAGCAATTACTATTTTGTATCTTTATTGTTAGATGTTGCTAAGCTAGCTAAACTCTGTTTCGGAATTTCAGCCTCTTCAGAGAAAACATTTTCAATTGCTGGAGTTTGAATTTCCACCACTTCGAAGTTAACTTTACTGTAAGAAGTAAGTAAGTAAGAAGTTGAACCAATTTTGAAAAAAGTTCAAAAGTAAATTAGAATAAAAAATTTTTTAAAAAAACAAATTACTACTAATTCGGCTGAGCCAAATATTTTTTTCAGCCGATAGAAGACTCGACGCAGAGCCGATTAGCCGCTGAAAATTTTTGCTTTTAAGACGCCCCGCAATTTCTCAATCGGCTTGCTTTTCTGCCCTGTAGTCAGTTAATTAATCATAATGAATGCGACAGCAACATTTTAAGCAGCATATTTCAAGTCGCTTAAAAATTGGAAACCCAATCAATTTATTAATTTGATTAAAACTTTTTGATTCTTCATTAAATTAATAATGATATAATTTTTTATGATTTTTTTATCAAATGAAATGAATTATTTTTAATTTCGAGTGATATAAAGTTCATTTCCCCTCGGAATACAGAATAGGTACATTTATATAGGCAGGCTCTTCGTATGTTCACTGTTGTTTAAGAAAATAAAAATTGACCTTTATTAACCACAACGGCAATAGTGGTTGTACATCTGTATAGCTGTGATGGCATCAAATAAACATGTGTATTTTAGTTTAAACAATTCTTGGTCGGTCAGTAGCTTGCTGTCATCGATGTGTTAAAAGCATCATAATAAAAATATCAGTTTAGAGGTGTTAAAAGGTTTAAAATTTGAGGTTATGAAGACAATTATGGATTAAAATTTTTATTTAATTAGTTTTATTAATACAAATGTTAAGTAAACAATATGTAAACTGATATTGAAATATTATTTCTGGCAAATACTTGCCTCCAGCACGTTGTTATACAGCGGCAATACAATAAAACTATTGCCCTGTTTAAAGTATTTTTTTGGTGGTGTTTAAGAATGCCCCAAAAAACACCTCACATTGAACGACTATATGGTAAGAATGTTCCTGGTTGTAGTTTACATAAATATGCTGAACACGCAAAAAACCCAAAATTTATATTTTTTAATGATCCGAAATAAGAAAGTGGTAAAGTGGGGTAAGCTGAACAACAAAACCTCTGATCCTCCGTTACCTGTAACCTTACCTCCGTTACCTGTAAGGTTACCTGTAACCTTATTATTTTGTTAAAACTTTTAATTTGTTGTACAGTGGGCTCAACCAAAAGCCACCCCAATGAAATAACGCCCAGGAAATAACCCCAAATGAAATAAACCCCAAAAAATTCAAAATAACACCCAAAAACAGTGAATGAAATAACATCAAAAAATAAATAAAATAAACCCCAAAGCGAAAACGAAACAACCCCCAATATTTGGGAGTTACTTCATATGAAATAACTCCCAATGATGAAAATGAAATAACCCCCAATGAAATAAACCCCATCAGCAACAAAAATGAAATTATGCCCGAAATTCATAAAAGAGTCAGTTTCACTAAGGATTTCATGAAGTCAATATGGACCAACAGCAAAATCGCAAAATTATTGATATAAATCGTGTGGAGGCCCGCAGGCGCCTTCTTCATATTAAGGATATGTGCAACTTCGAAAGTGTGCCAGCATTCATAATTAATTTTTTTTTGTGAAGGAACATACAAAGCTCACTTAATAGTGACTACTTTTGGTTTTGTAAATGGACTAAGTCAAGTGCAGTTATTTCCCCTTATACAATGGAAGCTATTTCAGATCAGCTACCAACGAGCTGTCCTAAAACTTTACGAATGGCTTGAAAATCCAACTCACGGGAGATGCTATTATAGTTACAATGTTGTAAACAAGGCAGTAATTTTTTGTAATGGAGATGTGAGGAAGTATGGACAAAGAATTGTTTAATATTTCCAATATATTTATTTTTGAAACCAATCATTATTATTTCATATGAAATAACACCCAAAAATGTATGAAACATATTTGGAGAATATTTCATTTCTCGTTGGGGCGTTATTTCATTGGGGGGCTTTTCGTGGAGCCGTACAGTGTAATCAGTTTTAAAATTTATCAAAAAGATTTCATATTCATTTTGCATAATTTATTTTATGTTTTGATCACCATATTTACAATAAATTTAAATTTTTTTTAAACATTTATTAAACAAAATGTTTCTACAAAATTCTAATAAATTTGAAATTTTTTTATGAATATGGTGGTAATTTAATTACCCGTCCAATTAAAACGATTTGTTTCAACTTCAAGCTTTAGCTTGATTTCTAAACACCCACAATGACGACTGTCTTTTATGTTGTGTTTTGCTGTTTTACCACCCCCTTAACCGCCAACAGTTGTGTTTAAGTAGATTGTGCGTAGATGTCCTCAAAAGAGCCACAAAATATATAAATGTAAACGTTTACCCTTAAATTTTTATTGTCGTTAAAAATTGTTATAATTAGTTAGAACTTAGAACAATTTCCCTTATTTATTGTTATAAAAAAAGTTAATTTTCTTTTTGTTGTGTTTTTTTTTATGCTACAAATCGTTCCCTTAGAGCTTAGAAGGTTTAAGCTTTTACAACTTTCAAAATTCACCTTTTTTTTAATTTAAAATTTCAAAGTATATTAAAAAACAATAAATTAAAATGTATTGAAAAACCTTGATATTAAAATGTACAAACTGTCAAAATCGTTTGTATAAAGTTGTATATTTTTTTTTAGCTTTTGGTGAAGGGCATTATAATTTTGTTTAATTTTTGGCCATGTTGCTTCTTTAATTTGAAAATCATAAAAACAACTCATTAAAAATAAAAAAATAAAATTTTTGTTTAAAATTTATTATTTGTATTTATTAAACTTAAAACACTAGCATACGTACAATTAAACTTTTGTCATTCTAATTAAATATTTAATTAAAAGCTTAACTTAAACACTCAAAATAAGTAGATGTTAATACAAAGTGTTCTTTCTATCTATACAATGTATTTAAATAAAATAAATTATTAAAAGAAAAGTTTCTCGAGACCAAAACCAAATTTTTTCTCTTTTTCTGGTTTTCTTTATTATTGCAGGTTTCAGACACCCATTAAAGCATTCGCCTGCCTAACAACGCCCAGGTGAGTTGGTAAATTTTTTTAAGCAAATATAACTTAAGACATGTATGTTTTGGTTTATTACCAAAACAATTTAAATTATATTTAGACCAAAATTTAGTTTTAGCAGTTTTGAGCTAAGTATTACCCACTTAACTGTTTATTTGGTGCTAGCTCTGTAAGCAATTACTCAAAATAGTTAAATAATTGGTTAAAAACTGTTAAATATAATTAAGAAGCCTTTAGATAGATATTAGTTCTTTTTAAGGAATTAACACTAAGGAAAATAGCTATAGGTAGACTATAAATATAATCAAAATTGCACTAACATAATTAAACATCTTTAGTTTATTTTTCAAAGCAAAATAAATTAATATTTAAATAAATTATAATTTAATAGTCTTGTCCATCTATATAGGTACACTTGATTTTTTTAAACTTAATTTTTTTTATACTTGTAGCTCAAATTTTTTTTTTTAAGAATTCCCTTTCGATCCCTTTTGAATTCGTGAATCTAGCCTCAGATACGGTTTGAAGGGTCACAGAAAAACAAATCATTTCTGCTCTAATTGTCACTGTTTGGCGGAAAGGCTACATACAGCATGCTAGGATAGATTTAATTTTGTACTCTTGCGCAAGTAATGGAAATAATGTCTGCACATAACTTATTTAAAAAAAAGCCTTGTAATTCATTTCATACCGACCACCATATAACATCTGTGCGACATACTTTGTTTGTCATTCGGTTGCTTCTATACCGAAAAGTTTGTTTCAGACCTCGTCAGATTTACATATTTTGAGACCTGATTACAAAATAACGATGTCTGTGAGAACCACGATAGGCTCCAAAAGATGGATCAATATGGCAGAAATATTCGTCATTAGATCTAATGGGTATTGCATAGGAGTAAAGTACAGTTTTTCCAATAGGCATGATACGATTTTGAAGTGACGTTTCGGCCATTTGTAATTTGTTATGATCTGTCATTTGTTTTTTATTGTATTCAGTAGTGTTTACAAATTCATCTTGGAGAGATATACGCAAGAACAAGGTTTACAAACTATTTAGTTGTATTATTAAAATAATCGTTATTTAATTGCATTGTTTCGTGCGCTTTTGCAATTTTATGGTCGTAATAATCGTCCAAGTGTGCTCGCTATTCGTCGAATTGTTGAAAATTTGGAGCTCATATTTTCTTTACACAATGTTCAAGTGCCCATAAGACAAAGAGCCGCTCGAAGTAAAGCAAATATTTCTGCCGTGTTGCTGAAGACCGCAATTTGTCGCTTCCAAGACGTTCTCCACATTTGGAATTGGTTTGACCACAACCTGGCGGATTTTTAGAAAGTATATGGGTTTGGTTACGATTCCAATTTCTAGACGTCCTAGATGCTATTGATAACTTGAACACTAAAAAAGCTCCTGGGTTTGACAAAATCAGTAATAAAATGCTTTTAGAGCTACCTTTCACAGCTAAAAGAACTATTCTTTTTATTTTTAATGCCATATTACGGCTTGAATACTTCCCGTCAATGTGGAAAGTTGCTTTAGTAAAAATGATTCCTAAGCCTGGGAAGGAGCCTTCGAAGGTGGAGTCTTACAGACCTATAAGTCTGTTGCCAACTTTGTCGAAATTGTTCGAGAAATTGCTCAAAAACAAGCTCACTCCTATATTAAATGCCAACAACTGCATTCCAAATCATCAATTTGGCTTCAGACAACAACATAGCACCATAGAACAAACCCACAGGTTGGCACAAGTTATAAGAAAGGCGTATGAGGAGAAGAAGTATTGCTCTGCGCTATTTTCTCAGATTTCTCTCAAGCCTTTGATAAAGTATGGCATGAAGGCCTATTAACCAAATTAAAGCTGAACTTGCCTATAAATCTCTATAACCTTTTGAATACGTACATAACCGACCGACAGTTTATGATTAAAGAGGGGGACCACTTGGGTTGTCCTCTACCTATTGAGGCTGGCGTACCTCAAGGTAGCATTCTGGGACCAATACTTTACCTGATTTACACAGCCGACATGCCAACCAATGGTCAAATTGACACGTCGACATTTGCTGATGATACTGCTTTTCTCAGTTCTCATGAGGATCCTAAAGAGGCATCGCTACAACTACAACAACATATTACCCAAGTAGAGAAATGGGCTACGTTATGGGGAATAAAAATTAATGAACAAAAATGTACCCACGTAACTTTCACCTTACGCAAAGAAACATGTTCGCCAATTTTTATTAATAATCAGATGGTACCTCAACACCTTGAGGCAAAATACCTTGGCATTTACCTGGATCGTCGCCTCACATGGAAGTCGCACATAGATGCGAAGCTGACACAAATGAAATTAAAAGCGGCTCAACTTCATTGGCTAATTGGTAGAAACTCTGTGCTACGTCTTGACTACAACTCACTTCTACACTGAACTCAATTTTGAAACCAATTTGGTGCTACGGGATACAACTATGGGGCACTGCTTCCGCCTCGAACATAGAAAAAAATCAACGTCGTCAAAACAAAATCCTAAAAATGATAACTGCTTCTCCCTGGTATATTAAAAACAGCAACATCCAAAAGGATCTACAAGTTCCACTAGTTTAATATGAAATCCTAAAATTTGTGGACAAGTATTTAAATATGCTAGAAACACATCCAAATCCTCTCGCTCGAAACATCTTGCAGCATAGAGGTCACACTCGTTTGAAGAAGAGGGATACTATTGAACTTAGATGAAACAATTTGAATTAATTAACTTTATTTGATAACTTAAATTTTAGTCTGGCTCTGGCTGGATTAATATTAACCATGTATTTTTAAGATTTGAATACTTATTGTTAGTTCACGAAGGTGAAGATCCAATAATAAAAAATGTGTTAAAAAAAAAAAAAAAAAAAAAAAAATATGGGTTTGCATCTGTATAAAATTGTTCTCATCCAAAAGCTAAAGCCATTATACCATCGTAAACGTTGTGAATTATCTGATTTTGCCTTGAAGCAACTTGAAAACGATAACGAATTTTTTTCGACTATTTCAAGAAATTGTGATATTGAGTGGCCTCTAAGACGTTGTGATTTAACACCATTAGACTATTTCTTGTGGGGTCATCTGAAGTCATTGAAACCAGACTCTCTTCAAGCTTAACACGTCAATATTGAATTTGCCATTCATGACATGCGACATGATTTAGTGGAAAAAGTGCTCATAAATTTGGTCCATCGAATTCGTTCCTGCAGAAGAAGAAGTCGTGGAGGCCATTTGAATGACGTTTTATTTAGAACTTAATTGTATCGATAGTACTTCACATTAAGTAAACAACTTTTGAATTTTCTTAACAATAAGTGTGTGTTTTTTTAAAGAAATCATATCACTTTTATATGAAATAAAGGCCTTCTCAGCAAGAATGCACTTTTGTAATAAAAACATTTATTTATTAAGACACTTGTGTGTCGAATGGCCCTCACGGCTCTGAGGGCAGGCCTTTACTCTTTTCAAGAAATTTTCCATGACTTTTTCTCAGAGATGTGACTGTATCTCACCGATGACGAGTTGGATCTTGAATTTACATTCAGGAATTATTTCTGGTTTATTCTCAGTTAACATCAGAATTTCTGGAGATAATTTTTTGTGAAAATCGTTGCTTTCATGGGCAACCGCGTATGTTAATTTTATACGATTTTGAGTTAATGATGCCATATCGCTTGGTTTTAAATGGCCCATACTTGGTTTTAACAATTTCTCAAATAAGATGGACTTATTCCGATTATTTTAATGACATAACAACGTAACTTCTATAAATATTCAAAAATTGTTCAGCACTAACACGGTTTTGTAGCTCTCCTGAAAAATTTGATTTTAAGACATACGTTGTTGCCCATACACAGTGTGGCAGGTGGTGCCGTCCTGCTGAAACCATCTATCGTCCATATCCATGCCATTCTGTTGAGGCCAAGAGAACTGTTAGCGCATTCCAGTAACGACTACCGTTTATAGAGACTACAATTTCGGTCTCATCTTCAAAAAAAAAGGCATGATTACGCCGACTGATCAAAATCCTCTACAGACAGTTGCTGATTGTGGGTGTATTTAATTCTCATGGATTGCATAAAGATTTTCCGAGCCCCAAACTTGAAAATTTGGTTTATTCATGACGCCATTCACATTGAAATGCGCCAAATCGGTGAAGGTGAGTGACATTTAACAAAAAAAAAGAAAGAGCTCGTTGTCCTTCCTAAAATTTGAGATTGTTGAGAACGATGTCGAATTGATGTTTTCGTGTTTTCGGCGACACTCTCGTTAAGAAGAGCAATGTTTCCAAAAGACCGACCTTCATGTCAAGGCATAGAAGTGTTACTGTCCATAACCAATCCAGTTTCTTTTAAATTTTTTACCGCTCTACGAATGGTTGCCACATTATATGCACACTTTCGATTGAACATTTTTTGAAGTTTTCAGGCGGTCTCAGCATAATTTTCCAAATTCTTGTAATAAGTTTTGACAATTATAACGCGTTAATCTACTGCAAAGCTCTCCATTTTTAATAATAGGAAAAAAGATATGACACAGCTGCCAATTTTTAGAGTTGCCACTTCCAAAAAACAAAATAAATTTAAATAGGATTCTGCTAAGACACCCTTATTTTTTTATTAAAACTTATTACAAATTAGAGGCTAGAGTCATTAAGTGATCCTTAATATTATACCAAAAATAAAACTGTTATTTATCGCTAATAAGGGACTATATTTTTTATTAAAACAAACTGTGTTTGCTAAGCAATTATTTAATAAAAAAATTAAAAAAAATAAATTTTGCCAATATTTTTCGATTCAAGAAAGTTATTTTCTCTCATTATTTGTTTCTAATTTTCTTTTATTTTTTTTTTCGTAATTATTTGCTTTATATTTATGCATAAGTTTGTAAGTATTAATTTTTTTCTTCTTTTAATTCACTGTATGATTATGGCAGTTAAAACGGAAGTTGTTAAAATTACTGCTATACATGCACTTAGGTGTTGTATAACTGCTACTGCCACAGCTACTATTCTACACCTTTTCCGTTGGCCATCTTCCTACCATTAAAATTGTGCTGCTGATTCTAGGTTGCGTGTCTTTAATGTTGACTCGTCCTGTAAGTGTGTGTGTTTGTGTGCGTGTAAGAGTTTGAAAAATATATCTAGTTTTTTAACAAAAATTTCCTGCTTTAAAAGCAACTTACATGTTCCCTGGTGAGATGAAAACAACACTTACAGCCAGACACACAACCGCTACAATGTTTGTTCTTGTAAGTGTACAAATTAGAAAGAGACGTTAGATAAATGTGAGAGAGTGATATTAAAAAGGTAAATTTCATTTAGTTGCAAGTTAAAAAATTTAAGAAAAAAAATTAAGCTGTTTATGTTTGTATGATTGTATTTGTTAAAGAAGCCATAAAACTAAAAACTATACGCTGCTGACTGACTGACACACAAAATTTTTTTTCTTCTTTTTTAAGTTTGGCCATAAAAAAAAATCCTTAACAAAATTTCCATTTACTTCGCCTTATACACACAGTTTTTAATTTTATTTATTTTTACTTTTTTTCACAAAATTCATACCGTATAGACAGACGAAGGGAAGTTTTTTTTTTTTTGGCAAAAACAAGCCATAAAAGCTATTCAATGAAAACCAACTGCAGCATGACTCAACATTGTGTAACAATATCGATGAAAGAAAAAAAAAATAAATTGAAGCACAAAATTATACCAAACTTGATTATTTGTTTGTGTAATTCTTTTTCACAGTTTGGCTACCATGTACATTTCATATATGCGGTCAATTTTCCATAAGGGAATGCTATTAAAAAGATAAGAATAAAAAAAACTACAACAACAACAACAGCGAAACAATGACAACAAAAATTGCGGTTTTTCGTACGCAGCCAAAAACTACTCTATAAAACTCATTAAAAACCAAATGCTCAAATGTAGGCTTTAAAATTTTATCACTATATTTTCGTACACTGTTAAACGACCGCTATGTAGGCCATACAAAACAGAAATTTACACAAAATACCTTAAATTAGGCAACACCTAAAGGTAGGACATTGAAGGTCTTTATTTCTTTAGCTAAATATTTAAGGTTTCTAATTTGTGTACTTTTAAAATTGTTCTTATATTTTGTACATTTATCTTTATTGTTGGTTTTCTTTGGGGAACAAAAAACATTTTGTCAATCTTATGACAGTGGGGGCTTTAACATAAATTTTAGAATAAAGTGTAAATCAGTTATGTATGGTTATACTTTACAATAACTTTACACTGTCATAAAGAAGAGGTGTTGTAGAAGTTAAGTACTTCATCAGGAAACTTGAAAAAAAATTTATACCCTTCACTTGTGGTATCAAAGGTATCATTTAGTGATTTCTGCATTATTAATTTTCCACCCGCTAAAGGATAGGAGAGGCAATTGAGAAATCTCTCTCTGTCGCTATGTTTATTCACATCAAGTTTTAAAAGCCTTCATATTTCGAAATGTATCTTTTATGATAATCTGCAAATTCGCTAACACTCTGAGATATGAGCAAAAAACAAACTAAAATTCCTCTGTTTCTCCCATATTTTCATCGTAAAAATCATAACTTTTCAGTCCTAGGATAATCTACAGACAAGTTTGTTACTTTTTTTAAATAAATTTATACTTAGGGTAACTCGTAAATTCGACAAATCGGCCACTAATCGGCAAAGTTATAGGCACAAATAATGTTGAAAAAGATTTTTTTAACCCTATCAAGTTTCTCAAGATTCTAAATAAGTTTTGGACATGGAAGTGTTGCTAAAAGTCGTTGCCTCAAAAATTGTTTTTAGGAAAAACTCACGAAACAGTATAAAACTAACTGAGCTATAAGCACCAAACTTTAACTGCTTTCCTTAAATTAATAAATAAAAATCAAATATTTGCAGCTTCTAGACAAGCTAGGACTATTATATGAGGATTAAATGAAAGAGTTTGACTAGTAGAATATAGTAAACTAAGAAAAAGTTTAAATCCAAAATGGCATCCTTAATAAATATGGCGGATATATGGGACAAATATAATAATTAAGGCTTTGTCCCCTAATAACCCTCGCAATGTTGGTAACAAATAAAAGTACTTGACTAGTAGTAACAGTTAACTTTTTCTCTAGTTAATTCCTAGATGGCCTGCGAATCATGAGATGAGATGAGGAGCGAATCAATATGGAGCTTGTCTAGTAGAATACAGTTAGTTATGAGAAAATTAAAATTATCAAAGATGGCGTAGGAAATAATTAAACAAAACAGCGAATAAAATTAAATCTGAAATCAGGGCTAGCTATGATGTGATCATTATATCTTAATAGGTTTATGATGTTGAAAGGTATTATCAGATTCGGCGCGGCCGACTAAAGCACTCTTACCTGTTTTATTTATTATTGCAAACATTATTTTTATACCCTTCACCTGTGGTGCACAAGGGCATATATAGCTTTGTCATTACGTTTGTAGTTTCTACAATTTTCATTTCCGACCCCATAAAGTATATATTTTCTGAAAGCTTATGAATAGAGGAGTCGATTAAGCCCTGACCGTCTGCCCGTCTATCCGTGTGTTTGTTGAAATCAACTTTTAGAAGCAACTATATGTTCCCCAGAATTGTGTATGGTATCAATCTCTTGGAAATATCCAGGAATGAATCGTTATTGAAATTCAGCACAATCGCCCTATAACTTTCTGAGATATGAGCAAAAAACCACGACCACTTCGTTTTTTCACAATTACAACAACAACCTACATACATATTGGTTAAAGTAAACGTGGCATCGAATTCCAGCTGAGCCAAAAAAATTTTATTTTATTTTATTTTATTTAATATATTATTTATATTTTATTATTATTTTTTATATTTTTTTTAAATTTTTTTAACAAAATTTTTAAAGTTTTTTTTTTAATTTTTTTTTTAACTTTTTTTTAGTTTTTTTTTTTTTGTAATTTTTTTTTTTTTATGTTTTTTAGATGTATGTACGTATTTCATATGAGATGAATATTGATACAAACAATTATTATTGCATTACTACACGTTGTGAAGGGTATATAAGATTCGGCACGGCCGAATATAGCACTGTTACTTGTTATTATTGTTTTTGAGCCAGCCAACCTTAAGCTGCCAAACCAAATTTTTTTAGGTTGCCACCATTTTAAATAAATACCGGAAAATTTAAAATTATCGTTTAGTTTGAGATCAATGGCAATATTTAGGCAAATAATTGTAGTACTTCCAATCAAAACACCAACTTCGCCTTCAGCACAAGAGATAAAAATGATATTGATGGATTATCGACAGCAGCTGAACTTCACTGAAATTGTTGTTGCCAAAACAGTTATTTTAGTTGAGAGTTTAATTTTCAAAATGTTAGATGTATTGTCTTCTCTTAACTAAAGGCTATCAGGCGATAGCGCAAGTGAAGTTTGGTTTCTATTATTGATCGATTTATAATCATAGTTTACAGTGTTGTACAATGCGAATTTTATTACCCTATAACACCTTTCGAGATTCTTAAAAAGCATACAGTACATTCAGATTATTTGTAAATTGTCATGCAAAGAACAACTCATGAATGAAAAAATGTTACTACCACAGAGATAATTAAAATTTGAAATGTTTTAGCTGTGCAGGCAATATCTAAAATTAGTTCCATCCCTTTAAGTACATTAAATTAAACAATCATCAGGATCTTATTTGTTATATATATATTTATCATTACAGCACTTCCTTTTATACCCTCAAAAAAACTTACATTATTCTTTCATTACCAACTGTGCGCCTATAAGCATGCCACAACTTTTGTACTTTATATAATCTAATGATTTAAAATGCAAATTAATTTATTTTTATAGACCGACCAAAAGTATAGTTATGAATAATTGTCAAAAGAAGAAGAAAATAAAGACAGTTGAATACTCTTATCCGGGCTTCAAGTTTCCCGCATGCTTTTTGGTTAAATATATTATATGCCTTTTATTAAGCGTGCTCTAAGTTCCCCTCGGGGATATGGTACATTGTCGGAGTGTATAGGCATTAGACGCAACGAAAAACCATGGTAGTGGTAAACGTAATTGAAGAACAACATACTATAATTGAATTGCATGATTGTGATTAAAACATAAATAGTTCAAAATCATTATTATTATGTTTCTTAAAGTGTCATACAATAATCATATTTTGACTACAAATAATATGAACAATCTTTGTTCTTTTCAGAGGCAAATTTTTTAGATCTCTTAGATTTTTTGTTGTTGTATATTTTTCATCACATGTCAGTCTTTTTAAATAATAAAAAAAGAACCGTTGAAAAATTTTTTTTTTAAATATAGTTGCTTGATTGCTTTGTAATCACTATGATGTTTCACACAAAATTGAATGATTTTTTTTTTAATTTTAAATACTTTTTTTTACAATGTTTCTTTTGGGAAGACTTCATACTATTTTTCTTATATTGCAAATCAAACAATACTATTTTTACAGTACAATCATATCGAAGTTTTCATGAAAAGTAAAAAAAAAATTTATTGATAAACCTCAAACAAGCTCTTAACTGTCCTTACGAAGTAAATGGTATAACAAAATAAAAATAACTATTATTTGTTGTCGATAACCAAATATTGTTGCAGTTAATATAATATGAGCGTCCGGATCATGTCGTAACCATAGTTTTTTTTTTTGCGTGTAGAGGTGTTATCAATACCTCTGGCTGGAATACAGCAGAAATCTAGACATCGATCTTGAAGAAGTTGGGAAGACTTAGATCGCGGTTGACTTTAGCAAAATGTGATTAATAGCTGCTTAAAGGGAATGCATTTCTTAGCACTTGTTTGTGATAATCGTTTGTTCACAAATCAAATTGCAAATAAAAGCATGTCAACTTCTTTCTGTTAATCCACAATTATTAAAAGTGGCAAAAATTTTGCTTTATGTAATTTTTTTAAAAAAATTTTGCTCTCAAAAAAGTTCTCCTCAAAAATCTTTTTACAAAAATATCTAAATTCTAGTCAAGCCCGGCGAGCTTTGCTACGCCCCCTAATAAATAAAAATACTTTCTGAATTTTAATTGAATAACAAGTTCAAGAAGCTAAAAATTATAACTTTTTTATGGGCGTGGCACTGCCCACTTTTCTAATCACGAAATTCTAAAGTCAAACCAGCTCAATATGTGTGCAAAGTTTCAGAAAAATCGATGAAGTGCAAGTACCTCAAAATTATAACTTCTTTTTTATGGGCGTGGCCCTGTCCACTTTTATAATGACGAAATTAGATAGTCATGACAGCCTTAAATGTGTGCAAAGTTTCAGAAAAATCGGTGAATTGCAAGTAGCTTAAAATGGTAGCTTATTTTTTATGGGCGTAGCCCCGCCCACTTTTTACCACCCACAAACATTCCCTGGAATGTGTACAATAACTTGCCAAATTTTGAGTCCGATCGGCTTTACGGTTTCGGAGTCTATAGCTAACACACATAGAGCTTCACTTTTATATATGAAGGATCGCCGCGAATAACGTTGCAAATGACAAAATAATAATTTTTCAGGAGAGCAAAAAAAATGTGTTTAAAAGTTTTGATTATCTCTTTTTTTAAATACTTTTCTTTTTGTAACTTTGTTACACTTATCAATTACTTTCGACAATTCCGTTCGTAGACTTTTGTTTATAACTTACAACGTTCTTCCACTGACTGACTAATTGTAATTGCGTTTTGACGGTGATAAAATGCATAATTTTGGTATTGGAACAAATGTAAGAGAGTAATTTTTACGGTAATCTCCAAAAAAACAGGCAAAATTTGTCTTTTACAACGTTATTCGCGGCTTTGCTTCATATATAGATTAAATTTTTTTTAAATTAATTTTCATATAATAAGAATTAGAATATTTTTTAACTTAACATTTTTGACAAAATTTCTTTTTATTAGGATTTTTTTTTTTTTTTTTATTTAAACAAAATTTTTTTGTCAAAAACATTTCTAGAAATCTGATATGAATTTTGTTCTTATACCGTGGTTTTTTTTACAAACAATAGAAAAAAAAAATAAATAAAATAAATTTCTTACAAAAAATTTAAAAAAATTAACAAAACTTAGTAATTTTTTTTACTGCTTCGTTTTTTTATTTTTATATAACATTATAAATATATATTTTTTTAAACAAATTTTTTTTTTATAACAAAAAAAAATCACTTGCTATTAACTTTATCACAATCCTTTAATACACATTTAAATTTATTCCTTTAACTCCCAAAGGTATGCTTTAAATTTCTTCCCATACATTTTTCATTTTTATTTATACTCAATTATTCTGTTTACACCTCATAATTTAAAATGTTTTTATTATTGCATGTTCTTTAACACGTTTCAAACGGAGTTTTTGTTTTTGCCATTGGACTTTTAACTCTACTAGTAACATATTAAAAGCGATAAAGATCTATATAAAAAGTACATAAATACACATATAATTCATTTAAATGAATTTAATTAAAGCCAACTACATACGTATAGGTTTAAATATTATTTTACACTTTAAATATGCAGAAACAGAAAAAAAATGTGTTGAGGCTTAACAACTGTATTGTTTATGGGAGCCAGTAAAGAGAAATTTGATACACATACATACATATACTACAGGATATCAGAGTTAAATGCCATGTAAAATGTATAACAAATTGGCAATAAAAATTGCTTGAAATTATCATAGTAGTTGTTGTTAATATTCCCTAAACACGCCTGCTCTCAACACGCATATTTAAGTTATAAGTGAGACAAACAAATATAAAATGTGACAGTCATATTTAAATCAGGGGTCAAAAAGTCAACTTCAAATTACGTTAGTGATATTTAAATTAAATACTCATTGAAAATAAAAGCAAATGTACTAGCTTTTTTGTAATAGAAGTTCTACTTTTTATATCTGATTAATTGAAAAAAAAAAAAAAAAATTGCCTACTTTTAGGGTTTGTTACAAAAATATTTCTATATTTAATGAAAATGACCAACAATTTAATTAGAATTGGGCACAAATCATTACTTCATTTTTGCCAACAAACTCGGTCGTTTTTTTCACCAACCCCTATTAAATTACCTTGTGGTTGGTTTGTGGAAAAAATTAAAGAGGTTGCTGGCAACAACGAACTAAAGCAATTGATTGGCCCAACTCGAAATTTAATTGTACTTAGTTAAGAACATTATTTGAACCATAAAAATATTTGTTTGTTAAGTTTCTCGCAATATGATTGGAGATAATTAATTGGTGCTTTAAAAATATTGCATACCTTTAGCCAAGTCAAATAAGCAGCTGTGTGAATTTTTTAAAAATTCCATTGCATACTTCACTGTTCTAACACGCATGTTGACACGAAAATATATTGTTTTACCACAACTGTGTATAATTAAAAAAAATTTAATAAAGTGTTAACAGCATACAAATTGCTGTTGTTTCTGTTTGCTGTTTTAAAGCAAAAAAAAAACAAAGCAAATGATGATTAGTTAACTACGGAAGTACTTAAGAGGAATTCACTTAATATAAAAATAGAGTTCATAATTAAACTGCATAACTTAGGAGATTTACTAGTGTAATAACAGGGCGATCGCACGGATATGATAACTCATCAAGCTCGCATGGGACTGTCGGATGAAGTGACTGGAAAGACGTGGAAAATCTACTTTATTAATTTACAGCCTTAAAGTGGACACTATGCTGAACTTGGAATGCCTAAGAAATTCGGGCACACATGTTTACCTGTCACAGTTTTAGTCATTTAATGCTCCTCTATTTCGATTTAATCTAAACTTAACTACATTTAAAAAATTTTGTTTAAAATATGTACCTGAGTAAATTCAGCTTAAAAAATATGATTCCAAGTTCACCACAGTATTTATTGAAATATAAAAATAAAACTAAATAACACGTTTGCATAATAAATAAAATCAAAAAATCATACAAAATAGAAACAAACAAAAATCTTTGTAATATTTTTTGACCTACCAACCTTGTTTGTTGAAAAAAAAACTGCCTTAATATAGGCAACACTTTATGTTATAAACAAAATAAAGCTCTCCACCTTCAAGTATGTGTTACATTTTCAAACCATTTTATATTTTACTGCATAATTTATGCACTTTATCTTGTTCGCTTTTAAATGTAGTTATTTGTTTCTCCCTTGAATAAAAAACCACCCCTCAGAGCAAAAATAAAAGTTGTCTAAACATACAAGCACACACAAACATTCGCAACCACCAATGGCTAAAAAACGTTTTTAATCCCCTTAAACTTTTTAACACCTGAATGCATAAATCATTATGCGAATAGAAAAGCAACCAGGTTAGAGGTTACAAGGATATGAAGTTGCAAAAATTTGCATTTTTTTTTATTATTGCTTGTTGTAAAAGAGTGCAATATACAATTCAGCATTTCCTAGTTTCGAGGGAATTGGCTAAGCATGCATTGCCTCCTTCACTTTGGTATGGGTGACGTTTTTTTTTTCACTCTCTGTATTCAAAACTGTTGTGTGTAACTGGGAGCGGATTAATGTGTGGTAGCATTATCAAATTAAACAAAGTAGTAGTATGAAAAGTTGGTATTTTCTGATAATCAGGTTAAAAGCAGGCCAAATTGTTGGATGTTAAATGGAAACCACAAAAAAATAAACAAATATTTAACTACATTAAGTATTTAAAAGGATAAAAGTGTTAAAGGTAAATACGAGAAACCAAAAAAGAAAATTTACTTTTTATAGAAATGTAGTAAGAACTGTTTGTTAGTTTGCCTCTTAGATAATAAAAGATTTTTAAAATTACGGGTTGGAAAATTGGGTTCGTCAATATTCAAACGTGTCCTATTTTATTTCCATACAAGGTGGTCCAAATCAATAATAAATGCCATCTCAACAGTTTGTAAGGAAGTAAACAGATTTTCTCACAGAAAGTAGTACTAAATGAGCAGAGGTTAATAACTTGACGCTTAATGCTGCGAAATCGTATGTTCTGTAAATAAGTAGAATTGAATATGACCGTAATTATTTTCCAACGATACACTTACGTAGCACCCCTCTTGTATGTTGATAGGATTAAATACCTGGGGTTTTATATAAATTCCTCACTGTCATGCTCTGATCATGTAAAAAAAACCGTTGTAAGAAACTTATACCATGTGCTACGTAATTTGCGAATGCCATCTAAATTCACACCGGTTGGAGTCAAAAACAGACTTGTCATACAGTTGATACTGCCTATGATTAACTATTTTGCTGAGGTATATAGTAGACTAGATTCACATTCATTACATAAGTTACAGGTTTCTTGTAATACTGCTACACGATACGTATATAATCTGTCTCGGTTTAGTAGTGTCTCATCGTGAAGGAGAATGATTTTGGGGTTGTGATTTGCCAGTTTAACTTAGCATGCGCAATATTTTGTTTTTACACAATCTGATCTACCAGAGGAAGCCTCTTTATCTCTATGAAAAGTTAGTTTTTGGCAGATCTTCTAGATGCACATCCTTAATTCTGCCCAGACATACCTCCCCTAATACAAGCACACTATTTTTCGTTAACGCTATTAATTTATGGAACTCTTCACCAATACATTTAAAAATCATATTGAGAAAAAACAGTTTCAAAAAAGCACTTTACGACTATATGTCCCATAGTGTTTAGCATTCTTGTCAAAATTTTCATAACTTACACAAATCTAGGCTACCAAAAATGTATAGTGAAGTAAAACCTCTTTCATTTATTTAAAAAAATTTTATATTTTTAAAATAATTTGTTAAGCTATTTTTATTTTATAATTGTAACTTATTCTTTAATTGAGAAAATAAATAATTGTTATATTTCTTTTTTTTAACTTATATGTTTCTTCTTGAACAATAAAAGAATTGTATTCTTAATGTTCTTATGAAGGATAATTAAACTGTGAATAAATAAGTAAATAAATAAAATAAATAATTATATTAGATAAATTATCTGGGTGGTCATGAAGGTACACATAATCCAGCATATGGGCACTTTCCATAACCTAAAAGAAAAAACTAAGCGTATTCAGATGTATGGCATATTTTTTTTTACAAAATATGCCTTTTTAAGCCATTTTCATTAAAAATATATCTTTACCTTTATATCTAATATCTATTATTAATGTTGGGTTATTTGCTTCTATAATAAGCTGGAATTCTTTTGATTGCAAATAAGAATCAGCACTCCTTAAAATTTTAGGGTATAAAGGCTTATTTATTTAAACACACTCAAATATTTCAATAGTTCTTTTAACAATTCACTATTATTTCATTCAACTTGTTATTCTTGTATGTAAGTCTTATGTCTAACTACTATTACTTGCTGTGGTTTCCTTATACAGGTTGAGCCAAAAGTATCATGGTGCTTAAAAATGTAACAACTTTTTCTTTTATATATTGGTTTTATTTATATTATAAAGCAATCAAAATAAAAATTTTCAACACTAAAAATAGAAAATAATGTCACTTATATGATCCCCGCACTGAAGGACTTGTTTTAGGGCACTTTCCATGGAACCTTTCAAAATTTGTGGCTGTAACTTTTGAATTTCTCCAACATTGTTAGTTTTGAGTTGAAGGATTATCTCGGGCTCTTCACATATGCTCACTTTATTAAATCCGTCATGTGCTGACAAATCTGGCAAAAGCGTTGACCAATTTATTTTCAAACGCCTTCTGGTAGATGTTTCTAGTGTTTTTTTAACTCCTTTGTCTACACATTCAATATTTTTCTCAGTGCGAAAAAAAGGTAATCTACCGGTTCGAGGATAACTTCTTAAGGGGCTATATTGTTGGTGACTATAAAATAAGCAGGGAATCATTGTTTCCTAGAGGTAAATTTTGACCTTAAAATGTCGACAATATGCGCATTGCGTTAAAACAATTGATCACTGATTTAAATAATAAAATTCAATTATTGTTCTGTCTCGTTGTTCAGTTGTGTATTTCGCCTTTACTTGTTCTTCAGGCGTTGTATATACAATCTATAAAAAATTTATAAATAAAAAAGTTATTACATTTTTGAAGCCAAAGTTGATTTTTGTCCCATCCTGTATCATATAATATAGGTCTGATAAGCTGATTACATAAATCATTTTGATGTGTATGCCGTCCTACTAAATCGAAATGCCGCCGGTATCAGCGGCAAAGGAAAGTCCGTTATTATGTTGCGATGGCTCGCGCTGTAGCAAATCTATCTGGCCCTGCTTTTCAATATATAAAAAACTACAATTTTCTTTAAATTTATGGCCTTTTCCCTTTACTATAAATTTTAATAGTTTGATTTACATCTTAATTTTATTAGTTCAATTTAAAGAAGTTAAAATAACAGTAGTTTAATTTGCATTAGTTAAGCACATTTAACATTTTCTTTGGTTGGCTGGTTGATCGACTAACATATTGAGTAATATACAGCCGAAATTGCGTATTGTGTGCAGCATACTTTAAGGCGCAGTTATTCTTCCTACATATTACTTAACACTAACATCTACGTCCTAATTTTGTTTAAATAACTAAAGTTTTGTTACATTTATAATAAATTTCAAGTGCTATTATTTGCAATAATAGAATCCCTAGGTATTTAAAAAAAATAAACCAACATTTATAAAAGGTATAACCTAACGATATATTATGTTTCCAAATGACATTGTTGCTTGAAAAACTTTAGGCAATCAGTTTACGTTATAATTTAGTCTAAAATAGCGGAATTGCAATAGTGTTATTATTATTAGTTTCAGCTTATGTTGACTTAAGCAGTTATTCATTTTTACCAAAGATTTCTTAACAATCATAACAGACATTCTTAAACGTTTTCTGCTTGCTTAGAATTACTAATTTCTTTTTGTCTTGAATAAATTTGTTTAACTGTGAGCACTTACCATTTAACTACAAACTTTGGCTTCTTAATGATATGGTCCATGACCGCATTGTATAGGACTGTATTGTATCTAGTCTATTTGAGCTAAAATAGTCTATAGAGTTAAACAGCTTTTTAACGAAATTTTCAATGAACCCACCCTGCATATCGTAGTAAAGTGGTCGTCATAAAAGAATTTAATATGTCACAATATGAGTTTAGAACGAACAGGAATAGCACTTTTATTATCAAATAAAGAAAACAGAGTCAAGTAGTAGAAGTATAGTGTTCATATGTCAGGGGTTTTATGTAGACTGACACCACCATTTATAAGAATTTGTATTGTTGTTATTTTTCGTTTTTTTTTTTTAATTTGTTACCATTACAAATGAGTGCTTAGCACGATAAATAAGTTGGTAAATTAGGAGTAATCACTAGCAGGTGTAAAAATGTTAGCTAGTTTGAGGAAAATATTAAAAACTAAAATGAATATATTTTTAAGAGTTTTAATAAGCAGTAATATGTCTGCTTCTGACAAAAAATGTTTTAGATCCCGAAACTATGTCATGTACTTGAACATTAAAATTTATATAAAATTGCTATAAACAAATACAAAAATACCTCCATACTTTCATATAAAACCTTATAAAACCTTTTGCCTCCTATCAACAGAGCTTGTAGAAGGCATGACTTTTATATTTGATATCCCACTTCGTTGGTCTAGTTTTTGCTAATTAAAAGCGCTTATTTCATTCCATCCGAGAGTAGCTAACAGTAAGCGAATTATGTTATTGGAAACCAACACAATCGCTCCATAGATTTCTGAGATATGAGCAAACAAACATGACTCTTAAACCATTTAAAACTTTTTCAGTTCTCGTATAATTAATAGACACTATTACTTAAAGGACTTTTCGTAAAAAATTGGAAAAATTGGTCAATAATCGGCAAGATATAGATAAAAATTATTTTGAAAAAATAAATGTTCACACATTGAAAAATTGGAAAAATTGGTGAATATTTTTTTATTCGTTTTCGGTTTTTATTTCGAAGTTGGGTAAACCATTTGTACAGAGATTTTTCCATTTTTGGAAGCTCCGAAGTATGCAGTGTTTCCCGTTTTCCAGGACCCGAAAATGTATTATGAACGCATCTTGAAATTTCATCTTTATTGTTACTTATTGAACAAATCGTCGATTTGGCGACATTATACTTTTTCGACAAACCAGTTACAGATGAACCTTTGCGTAAAAGCTCTAAAATATCTGAATTTTCTTGAAGATTTAACACTTCTGGTTTTTTATTAGACATATTTTCAATAAAAATATTTTTAGGGATCACTTGTTTATATTATTTATAAACCTATATGTATAGTCAGCACAGAGAGATGCTTACAGTAGAAGTGCCGCATTAATACTAAAGCTACTTATCATGCAACAAATGTTGTTTAAAGGCTTTATTAGTCTTTACTTTCTGTTGTCGTTCTGTGACGTGCCGTTCTATTGTTTAATTTTTGTGGTTACTTCTTCTGTAAGAAATCATCTGCCTTAATTTACAAGGTAATCTTACAAACACAAGCTTATTATATTTTTTGTTTATTTTTCTCGTCAAAGTCCGTATATAAAAAAAAATTTTTTGTGTCAGATTTCATCTATAAGCAAACAGAGTCTCTGTGTTGCAGCCACCTTTAAAATATAGGCACCTAAATATCAGCTGTTTCTCTCTCAATGGCCGTCACTTAACGCTGAATTCTATTTTCAACAGGATCGTCCGCAACGGCACGGAAAGTAACAGAACAACTAACGACTTGTACACATTTTCTATTTAACAGAATAAAGTCAGCTGATTCGGAACAGAACAGAAAGTAAAGACTAATTCTGCCTTAAAACAAACAAACTACGAAATTATTTTGCGGGGAATCCCAAAAATTTCAAATAAGCTTACAAAATTGAATTTTAACGTTCGATAAAAGTTCACGTTTTAGAGCCTTCAGCCTTTGTTCACGTTTTAGAGTAGTCAATGTAATAAAAAAAAAAATTTATGTTTTTGGGAAGTTCTTGTTATTGAATGTTCACGTTTCTGTGAGTTCACTGTATATCAATTTCCTCCGACTACTAGCAAATTTTCAAACATTTTAGTGACATGAAATTGCAAGCCTTTAAAAGAATAACTTACAAATCGGCTTAAACTAAGCACCAAATACTATGAAAAAGTTAAAACACAAGATGGCGTCCTAAATGAAATTGCAGATATATTGTCCCCTTTAACCACTGATCCGTAGAATACAGTAAACTATGACAAATTGTAAAATCCAGGCTGGCGCATAATTTTTTTTTTCTTAACTCCATCCATATGGGTATCAAATGAAAGAACTCGACTAGTAGAATACGGCTTGATGTGTAAAAATTTTAAATTAAATATGGAATTATTTAATAATGCAAAATTGCTTACAGCATAAAATATGTAATTTAGACTACCTTATGATGAGGTAATTATACCCGTAAATATGATGGTAAAGGGTATTATACGATTTGGCACGGCCGAATATAGCACTCTTTCTTGTCTTTATATGTAAGTTAAGTCACTTTAAGATTATAAAAATCATTGTGAAGTAATAAAATATTTTTAACACTTAGTTTTTCGAAAAATTTGAATATTTTTTCTCTGCTTATTTCCGGTATATTAATTCCTAAAAGTATGCTTTATATTTTAATAAACTTATTTACTCTAAATTAAGTCGTGTTACCTAACACCTAACTTTTCTAAGTATATTATACGAAATAGAAATTAAAATGTTTGAAAACTAATATTTTTCCCATCCTAAAAATATATTTTAAAATATTTCCATTTAAAACGCTGTAACCGCCACTTGTTAAAATAACAAATCAAACTTTAATTTTTGTTATAAAACAAAGTGTTTATATGTCTATGAAATTGTAAAAAAATTAAATGAATTTTAATTTTAACGATATTATTTGTGAATGTTTTCTATTATTTTATCGGAAATCACCAGACAGTAGGAAGTATTTTTGTAATCATACAGCACACAGACATGCTTTAGAATAAAATAGATCTAATGAAAATTTCGACATATTTTCTTTAAACAAGCCAGCACATAAACGAATAATTGACCAGTAAAACATTTATTATATTTATTGATTCGCTTGCTTTGTAAATTAATAATAACATTAAGTGTAGTATCGTTTTAGGCTGAAATATTTAACGAACTATAGAAATAATTGCGAGGTTATTAGGTGGTCGTCTTAAGGGGTGACCCAATGGCAGAGTTCATAAATGTTGGCTGTTAACTATCAATTAAGGTTACACTTAATTACCAGGAAATATTTATTTATTTATTTTAATGAAATGTTTAAGACAAATTAAATATGACCATTTTCTGCGGTATACCTTTAGGCTCAATATTATAAAATAATAAAATTCTTTGAACATATTTACATTTGCAATATTTTTTGGCATTTTGCTGCAGACTTGAAAGGTTAAGTTTCTAATAAAATTAAAGGAAATTATTTATAAAAAAACTGTTTCTATTGATTGAATAAACTAATAGTTAGGCAAAACGAAAATGGTATCAAACTTACACAAATTGAGTGGGTGATAAACGTGGGTTTTTATCCCAGCTAGATTTTTTTCTCATAGCCTTTAGCTAAGCTAACTTCTCTTGGCCAAGTAGTTTTAATGTTAATCTTCGTGGCCACGATAAAATTGTAACAATAGGAATAGTAGGCATAGCCCTTTCCATATTAAAGAAATGTTGACATTTGTATGTAGGGAAAGCAATAATACCCAAAATCTACATATTTTGTTTGAGTAACATTGTCTTAAATAAGCATGCGTGATCACATAATGAAATGGTTTAAAGTGTACTAATAAATGTGACACCTGATCTACAATGTATATATAGGGTGAGCCATTTAAAATTTGAACTGACGATTACTTTGACTTTAGGAGGTATAAAAAAATTGTTATTTTATTTCAAATACACGTTCGAACGAAATTGGAAAATAATATTGAGAAACTTACTTCTAAAGTATTGAGTCCAGCACAAACTGTAAGACATTTACGTGAAAAATTTTCGGGACTAGATCAGCCTTTAGTTCGGTTAGTGCGTCAATTTGTGTGCTTTGCTGCTGTGCTTTTGCACTTTGCTGCTGTGGCTGATAAAGTGCAAGGAGATCCATCAACATCAACTCGTCATCGTTCTCAGGAACAGAACATTTCTCGCACTTCCTTGAGAAGAATTTTGCATAAATAAAAATTAGGTTGATCAGGTGGGATACTGCCGAACCAGTCGTGGTAGTCATATAAGGGATATTGTGTTCCATTCTTAAATCAAAAATTTCAGCCTCTCCAATAAAACCAGAAATTTTTAAAAATAATCAGTCCTTTAGTCGATTTAAAGTAAAATTTTTAAATGGCACACCCTGTATTTATTATTCTGGGGAATCATTAAATAAATAATTTGAAGTAACTTTGTTTATGTTGACCAGCCAAAACTGGAAGGGATTTGATGAGTGGGCGTGGCACTTCCCATGCACACATGTCCTTACTTTTGTAAAACTAGAGAATGATGATACTGAGAGTTTTCAAATATGATCCAGGTAACTTTTCTGATAATTTTAATGATCAAGCCAAAAAAGGATGAGATTAGAGCAGTGGGCGTGTCACTTTTTGTCACATATCTGGGGAACTATAAAAGTAAGAGAATATATTGATACAAGAGTTCATAGCCTAAACACACACAAATGGAAGAGTAAAACAAAAATGGCAAACTTTTCAAAAGTTTTTTTTGGAAAACTACTAGATCGATTTTCATATTTTCTGTCTTTCCAAGTGTTTGCATTTACAGATGGTTGCAGGGTATTTCAGACTACGTCAGATGTTATTGTAGTCCAAATATTAACAAATTCTATATTTTTAAATCACTTGTAGGCAGTCAATTAATCAAAGGTTTATTTTAACTTCACTTGTAAGTTGGGTTTGGCTAGTTCTTTATAAACCTGTACTGAAAGAGATTTGATGAGTGGGCGTGGCACTTTCCATACACACATGTCCTTACTTTTGTAAAACTAGAGATACTAGAAATTGATACAAGTGTTCATAGCCTAAACACCCACAAATGGAAGAGTAAAACAAAAATCACTAATATATTAAAAGTTTTTTGGAAAACTACTAGATCGGTTTTCAAATTTTCCGTCTTTCCAAGTGTTTGCATTTACAGATGGTTGCAGGGTGTTTCAGACTACGTCAGATGGCATTGTAGTCCAAATATTAACAAATTCTATATTTTTAAATCACTTGTAGGCAGACAACTAATCGATATACTGTACTGCGCTCGAAGTTTTTTTTTAACTTCACTTGCAAGCCGTTAGTTCTTTATAAACCTGTACTCAACTATTTCGTTTTAACTCTGTCATAACAAAAAAGAAAATCGTAGTAATATTTACGTCATTTCCTTAATAATTATTTATTATGCAACATGGCATATCATTACAAATTCATTAAACATAAAAACACACACACTTTTATACAATTGCATACATTCATGCTCACGCTCAACGTGTTTTTTTTTTATTTTGCGAATCATTTAGTAAGTGTCCCTGTAAATGCGTGTATGAATGTATGTAAGTATAAGTCTGTGAATAAATAATTGTTTTCGTATAAATGCAAGTTCCCTGCTAACGAGCGATCGTGTATTGAAATTCACAATGCAATTTTTGTTCTTGTTTTTGTTAATTTGTGCTGCTGCAGTTTAATCAATGGTTGCAGCAAAAAAAAAAAAGCGACGTCAAGAGCACAAGCAACATTTAATAAATAACAACGTGCATAACAGAGAAATAAAAATGTATTAAAAACAACATGCCAAACCCACATTTGTATAGAATGAATGGAATAAAATAAATATTTCAAGGTTGAAATGTTCGTTCTCTCTCCTCTGTGTGTGTATTAAAAAAACATTTTAATTAATATTTAAAAGCGAATAATATTGGAAAAAAGCAAAATTATAATTATTCGTTTAAAAGAAATTAAATAGGAATAAGCGTTGAAACAATTGATAGTTTTTTTTTTTCTAAAATAAATTCAAAACCAAAGGCCAGCAAATAAGAAAATGAATTAAAATTAGTTTTTCCCAAAGTAAATAACTTTGGGACTCCCAAGGTATATTTAACAATGCATTAGTCTTAGATGAGTTGTTTGTCTCCTAATGTAGACTTGTGTCCGACTCATAAGTTTGGCTCGTAGTTCATTTAATTTAACACCACTACGTCATGATTGTCGCCAAGAATGAATCAGAGCAATCGATTAAACCAATTCTATTCTGTGGCCAAATTACGTCATTTGAACATGATCGAAATTTGAAAATTTTAATAAGAATCTGTATATCAAGGCATATTCATACAAAGTATATGCAACGTCGAATTAATACAACAAAGTAACTTTTTAGGGGATGTTTTCTGTCAAGGCCAATTCGTATATCGGGGATGCAAAAGTTGTTATGAAATGTTTAATTCAATAAGATTTGATTAAAACAAGGATATACATTTGTGAAACACATTTTAAATGATGCAAAAGCAACAAATATAAATTTGGTACATTTGCTATCAAAAAACTACACTTAATACCCGGGTACGGGGGTACCCACCTAGCTATATTTGCATGAAAAAAAATGTATTAACAATTAAATTTTTAAACAAGCTTCTGGATCGTCGTAATTTAACTTAAAATAAAGCTAATTAAGATTCTATATTTAAATATTTGGTCCGTTTATATTAAAAAAAAATTGCTGAAACTTTAAACATCGCAACATGTGCACCCGGGTACCCCGGTACCCAATACAAATTATATGGGATATAAGAATCAAAAACCATTAAAAAAATTATATGAATAATTAAAATTTTATTTACAAAATTATTTTTTTTGTTATACATTCTGTACATTTAACAACGTCTTCAGAGTGTTCAGCACAAACTGGCAATGCATATGTTGCGCAGCTTTTACGAGTTTTGCGACTTCCTTTTTTTTGCTTTTAGCACACTTGACAAGACATTTTTTTTTTAATTTATTAGAATGGGTGATACTAGGCAACACAAAATTCTTTCAATGGCAATTTTGGTTGTATAATTGCGCATAACTTGGGCATTTATCATTTGTGGTTCAATCATAGGCTTAGCAAGTTTTTCAAATAGATTACGCATAAAGAGGGGTTTCAGTTTTTTTCTTCACAATCATTTTATTGTTCTCAGTAAGTGATGTATGATGCTAGTAAAGCACTATCTTGAAGGTATAAATTGGGTAAACCCTGTACGACCTCTATATGGTTAAAGTTGTTAATCAATTGTTAAATTTGCACTAGGCTTATACATTTGGGATAAGTTTGCGTTCAACGTTGTTCATAAGTCACGTGTATTGTTGTCATTAAATCTTAAAAAGCGTATTATGTTGTGAAATCTTTTGAGTCCTATTTTCGCGCGGTACAGTGGATAAGAATATGAATGCGACGTGTCTAAAGTATGGTCCGTATTGGAATTATTCGCACCAGCACAAATCAAGTTATAGTAACAGGCTTCCATTGACGCTAAAAATTTGGATCATCAACGTTATAAGCTGCATAGATAGACAATGATTTTTTTTTGTGTGTCGACCAATAATATTGTTACGCTTATACCTTTTATAAATGTTAGATTATTTCCTTTAAATAAACCTTGAGTTCTTTTATTGCAATCAAAAATAGCTGAAATTAGTTATAAAATTAAGAGCACTTTATTTATTTAAATACACTTAGATATCGTTTTTAAATCACTTTACTTATTACACTTATGGTTATACACTTTTATTGTCAAACTCACTTTGATACGCGCTTTACAAGTTCTACTGTTATACTGATCATGTTAGCTGTGTTGTTCGGCTATTTACAGTAACAAAGTGGTGTTCGGTAACATTCGACAAAGTTCTCGTATGTACATTCTAGTACATTCGAAAACCGTTACATTTAAATTAAGACACAGGAGGTTACTCACAGAAAAAAATAAATTTCTGATTAAATAAAAAAATTTAGAGAACCAAATATAATATTTGTTTGAATGAGGACCTATCACTTAATTTGTAAATTCAAACAAAAAAAAAATAAATTTTTTTCAATACAATTCTATGTTTGAATCTGCAAAATTTTTAATAAAATATTTCCGACTTTTAAAAAAATTATTAACAGAAACAAATAAAAAGTTTATTGAAAAACTTCACAAACATTTTTTAAATATTAGTTCAAGAATATTTAAAAAAATAATTGTTTAATTCAGACAAAAATCTCAGAGAATCAATGACAAGCTATTTAAAAATTCAGTTTAAATTTTAGAAAAATACTTTAATCAAAGAGAAATATTTAATTAATGAAAATAGACGTATCACACGCAAGACAAGGAAAAAGATTCTTTAAAGTGTTGTGTCAAACTAAAATATTTAAGTCTACAGTATATTTAACTTAATAAGAATTGTAAAATAAACTATAAAAATAACAGACAACGAAAACGTACACTAACTGCAAGTAAACTTAATATGTGTTAATCCAAGGAAATAATCAAACATAAAATTATTTGAAACAATTAAAATATTAATAGAAATCGAAATTAAATTTTGACAAACGTTTGTTTGAAAATATTTTAACGGTAATTTTTTCTTTGCTCCATAATTCGATTCGAAACTTAAATTTTTCGAATCTGTATGCTTTCTATATTATAATTCGAAAATTTTTTCTTTCAAATCGAATTACGAAGCAATCCCCCAGCGAAGTCGAATGTTCCAATTTCGATATATCCGTTATATAATGTTCTCTCTAAAATCTCTAATGTAGGATTTAATTTGGCTGCCATTTGTGTGTTGCAGCGTTGCCAATTGAAAATTTAAAAAATTATTTAACAGCTGACAGCACTTATGCAAATCATGGTAAAGGTTTAGAGTTAATTACACTATTTTTAAAAAGTCTAAAATTCAAACTCCCTATAAAGGGTGTCTCCGTAAAAATTAATTTTTTCATTAAAAAGAAAAATAGGGGTGATATAGAATATCCGTCAAATGAAATTTTTCCCGACTTTTTCAAAGACAAGTGTCAGTATCCAGCGATGATGAGTTGGATCTTGGATTTGAGTTCAAGAGTTGGGTTAGTATTAACCCGAGATCTTACAAAACTCCTAAGACAAAAATCGCACGGCTTTAAATTGCAATATCTTGGTGGCTACTTGTCATCAGAGATAAGATCTTGAGATAAGTTGTTTTCTAAATCATTGCAACAAATAATGGAGTATTTCGTGCTTGGTGTGGCAGCTGGTTCCGTCTTGCTGAATAAAAATGTAATCCAAATCCATGCCGTCCTATTAAGGCCACAAGAACTCGGTTATTATATTTCTTTAACCAATAGCATTCACTGTCATTGCAATTTCGGCTTAAATCCCCACCAAATAGTTGTTCATTGTTGCATTTATTTTTCATGAAGAGGGCAGCATACCTCTGTACATGATAGTGAAAGGTATTATTAAATTCGGCATGGAAGAACACATAACACTTTTAATTGTTTTTACTTTAAATTAAAAGAGTTGTATGAACAACAAAAGGAACAAATAAAAGGACTATTATAACTTGCAGCAGGGATGGAAGTATTGCTACAATTAAGCTTTTGTGGGAGTTGGTTTTTGTTTAACGTTTTAACTTTAATTTAATTATAAATTGAAGAAATTTTAATTTAACTTAATCAACACTGAGCACCAACCAGTAATTTTTTCAATATATTTTTTAAATTTTTGCCCAATTTCCTTATTGTTTGTTAAATTCTCTCTACTAAGTGTTTAAAATGATTCCTTTTAAACGATAAAATATAAACAAATACTTTTATTTAATATAATTGCATTTTGATTTGATTCTCGCTCGATTTTTTATTCCTATTTTTAATACAATTTGTACAATAATTTCTATTGATTTTATAAACTACTACTTAAAGCCTGTAACTGTTTATGTGTTAAACAATCTTTTCATTTCATTTATGTGTAGTTTTTTTATAAATGAAAATAAAACACGAGCCGTTTAAAAAGAAACTAGAAAACATGCTTAAGTTAATACAATTATTTTTAAACCATACATGTAATACATTTTAAACTGTCTATAGCTTGAATCAGGGATGGATAAGTTTATGTTATCGTATCTTTTTTTATACTAAAGCATTTATAAACATCCGCTCTTTTTACATAATTTTAAACCAAATTAAAATTTTTTAGGCAATCGGTTATTTGTGGTCTATTTATGTTAATTTAATCTTAAAAATTGCCAGCAACGCTAAGTCACAATAGCGTAGTGGCTAATTCACATTACCAAATCCAGAAATTATATTTTTGGGAGATGTATTATGAAGCAAGTGACTGTGCGACATATCGTGCCTTCTATCTAAATTTGAAAATCACGAAATTTAACAGTACCCTTTGTGGACACAAGAGATTGACTTTCATTGTGAGAATTAGATTTGCATAGTATGAATGTGGTTAGATTAATGTAAGCACTGGCATTGAGTACTATAAAAAGACGGTGATCTGACCACGGTGCTGAGTTTCTTAACCCCTGTGTAATTTGTTGTGTAACTCAATCATGACTACAGGAAGCAATTTTCTTGTACATTTATCTTTTGGTTTATGTACAGGCACCTTTACTTTTTTCTCTACGAGGCAAATGACGTTGATTAACGTCAAAATCGGATTTGTGGTTCGAAAGAATCCGAACAAGTCATTAAGTTATTCTGGTGAAATACAACAGCACTGCGAGACGTACATCGTGTTTGAACTCCACAGGACCATCATTAAACCACCGGTTCATATTTCTATTAAGAAGGAAACAGCACCCAGATATTTTGGGTGGCTATCCGAAGTCTGACACAAGGTCGAATCTGTCTTCTAGCTTGGAAATAAATCACAGCCACTATGTGTACTCCAAAAAGGCCTTACCCTGTCTAGAACAAGCTAAAGAGGCTTACTAAGTCTTTAACTATTCCAGGTAATGGCTCCTAGTAGCCAAAGGTTTGGTAACACTTCTATATCTTGTTCTGGCCGGGACTTGTGTCAAGATAATATGCTCTCAGTGGGAGCCTGGCATGTTAATATAATTATGAGATTTATACAGCAGATATTGCTCTATAATAAAATAGTTTCATTAAATGAATACCGATTTAAGGTAAAAGTACTTAGGACCATTTACAATTAAAATCTGCTTTTAAAAAACTATTGAATACTTTTTACTTGTTCTGGATTAAATTTCTTGAATGTCAACTTAGAACTCCTGTCTTACTGCACGTTTAGCGTTAAATCCAGCCTTAGGGTTCCGTTACTAGATTTATATCGTAACGTTATTACAAATATATTGTAACTTTCCGTGAGATAGGTAGGTAGGTAGGAAAGGGGGATGCAGGAAACAGGATCCGGCTCCAACACCCACAATCGGAGACCAATATGGTATATTGTGTTTCCCTTTTTATAATAAAGATAGAAGATCGATTCGAAAAAGAGAGTGAGAGAGAGAAAGACAGGATTGCCAAAGATATAATAAATGAAAATAAGAAATAGTAGGAAGTAGAATAGAAAAAAGAAATACAGATTAACTACGATCCCCATTGCATGTTCACCAGCCACCCGACTCCCATGATGAATCCGATAATATTCCCCAATTTGCCTTCCGAAACATTACCCAACTCATCGTGGAATCGTTTACCTAACCACTTTAACCTGCGATTCTGTAGCCTCGCGCAGTGACAGACAATGTGTTCCACAGTTTACAGCTCCTCCTTATCCTCACACATCCTACAATAATCCCGAGTGCCGCGATCCCATCTACTAATCCTAGCTCTCACAGGACAGTGCCATGTTAAAACCCCATTAGTGGCCCTCAGACACACCCTATCCAGGCCCAGAAGTAAGATAGAAATCTATAGAAAATAGATTTTCCCAAAGAGAAAGTAATGTATTGGATATATTGTTAAAAAGACTGCATTTTTACTAACAAACACTGTAAAATTAAATTAAATACACATATACTAACTGAACCATTAATGGTTCTTCACAGAAAACAATACAATGGGCTAAAATCAGAGCACAAGTGACATCAGAATTTTATTTAATTATTCGGTTTTAGAAAACGGTTCCCAAGAGTTCGATTGTTGTGTTTGGTGTGTGGCAAACTGCGCCGTCATGTTGAAGTGTCATCCATGTAAATTTCTTCAACTTTTGAGATGAGATATTCTTTAAGCATGGCATGGTAGCCCTTGTCATTGACAGTCATTTTTTCTTCATATTAATTTTGAAGGAAATAAAGACGAATGATCTCGTTGTGGCAAATTCCGCCTCAAAAAAACCAGTCGTGCTTTTTAATATTTATCTAAAATGTCTAAACCTTGAATACTGGAGTTTTGGTTATTAAACTATCTTCCGATGTAGAAATAGGCATCATCTTAAAACATGATCTTTGGGCAGAAATGCTCATCATCCACCAAGCGCTCTTAAACCCACTGCTCAATCATTAGATAATAATTTAAAAAAATCATTCTGTTTTTAAAAAACGAGACTTCTTAATACCAACAAAAATTTTATTTTCCATCCCTGCTTTCAATATTTAATTTAATTTTTCAAGTGTGCACACAAACACACACGTACACATATTTCCTTTGCATTTATCTACTACTTCAACATTCGTTTTGTGTTCCTATACTGTTGCTACTGACTGCTTTATATGTGGTATAGAGTACACACTGTGCACTACTACTCGGTTAGCACCCACTGTGTGCATGTGTATGTGGCAGAAGTGTCTGTTTAAAGCATCATTATAATGTAATAAATGCATTTTAAGTCTTTATGATGTTTATTGATGCTTTTTAATATAATTTTTTTTTATTTTATTTTCATCTTTTCTATTACACAACAACCAAATGCTGTAATGATGTTGTAGTTATTACACTACATCTTGTTGTTGTTGTTGTTGGCACTGTTTTTGTTGTTGTTGATGTTACTATAGTTGCTAATACTTATGTTGTTATTGCTGTAAGTTGTTTATAACATTTCTAGCTGTTGCACAAAGGAAGTGTGTTTGTGAAAATGTTGTACGTATGTTTTTTTGTAGACTTATGATTGTGTGTGTGTGTGTGTGTGTATGCTTGATATCTGTTTTAATGATGGCAACAATAATGATAATTGTGTTGAAATTAAAGTAATAATGTTTCTACTTATTGCAGAAAAAACAAAATTTTAAGTTTTGTCATACTTCTACTTGTTAACTTTTTTTTTAACAGATTTAATTTTGTTTATTGTAACTTAAGTTTTATCGTGCCTCTATCTACTAGTGTGATCGATTCGGTTTTACAACCGGTGGAAAACCCGGTTTTTTACTCTTTCAGCTGGCGGTTTTTTCCAAATGTTAATTTTTCGAATGTCGAATACATCGGTTTTTTTACTCACAGGAGCCGTTTTTTTTAATTTTTAGTTTTATGTTCATTTATCTTTGTAACCAAACGTACCATAGTGTATTTATTACTCAAAAAATTTCGAAAAATCAGAAAATTTATTAAATAATCTTCGATTATATTGAAACTTATTTGTTGTTTCAAAAACAAATGTAAAATAAGAAAAAAATTTGAGCTTAAATATTATTTGTTTTAAATGGAGAACAGGTATTTTATACGTTGCTGTGCTTATAATTTGCTGCGATAATCAGCTGTTCAGTTAAGTTTTTTGATTGATAACATATGACTTGTATACTAAAATAGTTTGGCACACAAAGGATCATTATTTCATCTTGCCTATAAAGTTGACTACCGCGACCAGTGAAGTGACTTTTTTATATTTTTTCATTATTAAAACCCCCTTGTAACAAAAATTTTTTTTTATATGGCAGTACCAGAGCAAATACCGGTTACTTTTAACAAATTAATTTTGTTCTTAAAAAATGTAGTGGCAACAATGTAAATTTATACATTTTATTTACAAAACGAAATAAAATTTCTAATGATAAAAATTCGAAGTAGAAAAAAAATATAAATTACTTTTAGGTAAAAACATCTAACATCTTTATTTTATATAACGGCATTTTATTTTAATGCCATTGAATGTGTATCAAATTAAAATGCAATTAAACCATAAAACAAACTAGTTTATACCTATCTATGTATCTCTGTCATGGGTATAAGAAAAAATTATATTTTATGTATTCGACCGGTTAACCGGTTTTTTTCTAAATTTTCAAAGAGCGACCGGGTTTTTCTTTAATTCTAAATTTCAAACTATTTGAAAACCGGTTTTTGAAAAATGGCGAATAATCGATCACTCTACTATCTACCCAGTACTATTAGATAAGACTTGTTCTTGTTGTGCTGTATTGATTAAATAAATAAATAAAGGGTATATATAGCTTTAACATTCCGTCTGCAATTTCTAAAATTTTCATTTCCGACCCCAATAAGCATATATTTTCTGAAAGCTGATAAAGGAGTCGATTGCATTATTCATCTGCCCGTCTAACTGTCCGTCTGTCCGTGTGCATGTTGAAATCAACTTTTATAGCCCCCCGACAAAAATACCAAAATATTAGAAATATTCGGGACAATACTGGTATTGAAAGCAATATAATCGCCTCATAACTATCTGAGATATGAGCAAATAAACACGACTGCCTCTACTTTTTTGTATTTTTTACCATAAACATTAAAAGTTTCCACCGCTAGAATAATTTATAAACACGGTTGTTACAATTATTAAATTTGGTGTGAATCTGGAAATATTTATGAAAAATTTTTACGAAATCGGTCACTAATCGGCAATATGCAAAAATTATTTTAAAAAATTTATATTTTTAAAACTCCTTAATAATTTTTAAACACGCTTAAGATAACAAATTTTAAGCCGTAATCTTGTTAATTATTTCTACGAAAAACTAAAAAATTGGTTTGAAACCAACTGAGATATAAGCTCCAAAGTACAACTGCTTCGGAGTTTTCCCTAAAATTTACAAACGGAAATCGATATTTTTCAGTTTTTATACAATCGACAGAGAAAAGAAAAAAATCATGATGGCGTCCTAGATTAAATGGCAAATATATGAGTCAAATGTAGTAGTTACGACTTTGTCCCCTTTAACATCCCACATTATTGGTTTCAAATAAAAGGGCTTGAGCATTACAATGTAGTAAATTATTAAAAAAGTGTATTATCCAAGATGGCGTCTGAAACAAAATAACGGAGCGAATTTTTTTAACCCGAACAAATAAAGTATCAAATGAAAGGGCTTGAATACTAGAATACAGTTAACTATGTAAGAAATTTAAAATCAAAGATGGCATCGGAAATAATAAAGAAAATGGCGTATTACATGAAATCTAAAATCTGGGCTTAGCTACAATGTGGTCATTATACCCATGTACATGACAGTGAAGAGTATTATCAGATTCGATGCGGCCGATTATAGTGCTTTTATTTGTTTTTGTTTTTATGTTTTAGATTTAATTTAAAGTTTTAATTGAATTTTTTCAAAAACAAAATGGTTAAAAATCAAGCCAAATAATATTCATTGTAAACTGATTTTTTGAAAAAGTTGCCAAAAGATAAACTTTGACTTGTTAACAAATAAGTAAACTTTTTTTAATTAAAGTTAAAAAAAAAAAGTTTTGTCAAGCATTTTTCAAATATTTTTTTTGTTTAAATTTAAAATATTTTAATTTCAATTACAAGTTGCCTCATTACTTTTTCATATATCATTTACTTCAAAATAATTGCAAATTTTTTCAGCAGCTGCGGTTTCCTAAACATCTACTTCACATTTAAAATTATTTTATTTCTTAAAAAAGCAAAAAAAAACAAACTTTACAAGCATGTAATTCCTTATTCCTGTTCTTATAAGTTTTGTTACTGTTTAAAAACTCTTGCGAAAGTAAGTTTATTATCTAATACAACATTCATGAGAATACTGTAGCATACATTTAGGTGTTATACAAACAAATATGTTTGTATGTACGTACGTACTTCTACACGGGCTTAAGCTAAAGCATAAATTAAGATGGGTGTTTGGCAATTTAAGCTGTTACAAGCATTTTGTGTGCTCTATATACTGGCTGCAAACTAAGTAGGAAAATAAAACTAAATAAAAGAAAATTATGTTAAAAAGAAGATTTTTACCCACTAACACAATACAAACACATTCATAAGTTTTTTTGCAAAAAGAGAATAGAAAGATTATATTTAACATTAAATACGTGGCGGAATAAATAACCTTGTAAGAAGGAAAATATTAAATTATATTAATACTAAACTTAAGACCTGTTTATCATCATTCTCATCCTCATCATCATCATCATATCCAGCAACAATGCCGTGTTTCATCATGTTCTAAATTAAATCAAGTGATTAAATGTATAGCAGAGAAGCAGTAAAATCGGCCAAGTTATTTATATACCCTTCAACAGAAGTGATTAGGGTCTATATAACAGTTAAGCTTAAGTTTATGGCTTCTTTCAGTTGTAAAAAAAAAGAAATTCCTCAAAATATGCCATAATTTTAATACATTTAATTGGATTCCATTTACATCGATACAAATTCATGCATATAAAATCCAAAGAAGATAAACATAAATACCTTTCCTTGGATATTTGCTTTATAATTTTTGTGGAATTTATTGTATCGTTTTTGTGCAAAATCTTGGCCCCTAAAAAATTCTTCATCTTGACTGCTTATATGAAGTAGGCTTCTAATTACATGTTGTCTCAATCCTTGCTAACATAAACAAATTTGTATAACTTTAAAAGTAGTTTGTAATAAAAAATAAATTTAAAAAAAAACAATGTTTGTTGCCATCCTAAAAGTAGGCTGTAAGTTTTTCAAATATGATGTGTGTGTATCATTAATTTCTTCTGGCAGAAACATAACACATAGAGTCTAAACATTTTGTTTTTTGTAAAATAGAAAATAAAATCCTAAAAATTTACGTACGACACCCTAACTGACATGTTTATTTATTTGCATACACCTAAAAATAGGCAACATTTTGTTAAATACTAACATTATAGCATTTTAATAATCACCAGAACGTAAACAGTATCTGTTACGGTTTGTGTATATGAATGTTGGCATGTGTGTGCCTACATGAGTACATATTTCAAAATGTCAAAACCAATACATTTAGATTGATAGTGAGTGATATTCCCTGTTAATGTATGCTAATGAGAATTTCTTTTTGTGGCAATATGTTATGAACAATAATGACAGTCTCGTTTTAACCTAAAGAAAATATTAGTTCTAAACTGGGGTATTAAAAAAAATATTTTCTTTTGTTTAATATTTATGTGTGTGTGTATATGTAATCTATAACTTTAGACGGCCTCCTAAAAATACTGGAGTTATTGGGCTTCCACATGGTAGAGTGTGTGGTTGGTGCGGCAAATGTAGTTGGAGGTAAGTTTCTAGAGTTCGTTTTTAGTGTAATCGCGGCATGGTGTTGTCTACTAACCATAAATGCTGGAAAATCTGATTTTATGTTCTTTACATGGAAAAGGAAGGGTACAGAGGTTGGATCCTAAATGCTTTCTGCACCACAATCAGTATATCCAGAAGAGTGAAATATCTAGAGGCAAAAACTAACCTGGAATGATCATGTTGAAACCGGGAAATAGAAGGCAAATGGATTTTATACAAGTGTTAACATGTCTGAAGTCGAATGTGGGGTTTCTCGCCTAAAGCTGCACTTTAAATTCACACAATGATGGTGAGACAAACAATCACTTAGGTTAGGTTCGGTTGAAAAGGAGGGGTATAAGAGCCCAAACCCATGACAGGTATGCCCAGTTGGCATGTTCTGCGCTCCATATGGAAAACGGAATTCCCAAACAAAAACCATAATAATTTCCCATAAATAACCAAGAACCCAGTCTCCTCAATGTAACGCCTTATTGATCTCCAGTTCGAGTTCCCCAGGTGTTCTAAGTTCGGCATAGTATCCACTGTAAAATTTTCGCGCCGAATATGCCCAAACGCAGGAAAATGACAGAGGTAGTGTACCAAAGTCTCATCCTCTTCCTCGCATGCTCTACATGTTGTCTCCTCAGATAATCTCATGCGAGCTAGATGAGTTCTCAACTCCGTATGACCTGTAATTACACTGGTTAGTTTCCTAAGTGTAGGTCTACTTAGTCTCAGAATCTCCTTTGATTTCCCAAGATTTGGGTCACCCCATAGTGTTCTTGTCACCTTACCGACATCAGTGCTTTGCCATTTTCTGACATGTTCCTCCATCGCCCAACGTTTAAGTTCATCCTTAAATCGTTTAAGGGGTTTGGCGTTCTTCAAAGTTATAGTACTCAGAAGAGCTTCCATTTTGGATAATTTGTCGGCTTTCTCGTTTCCGATCAGCCCGGAATCGAGATCATCTTTTTACGCATCTGTTGCCTGGTGCCGAAAGACCTCTCAGGGTTCAGAAGATCGCTTTCACCACACCAACGCCAGCTATGCAATCTATGCTACGATTGCCAACTAAAGAAAACTGGTGCATGATTAGCAATTCTTATGCTAAACGATGGTACATGTTTTCATTTTAGATTGAATTTGGCGTAGGACAATTCTAAACCTTCTGCGTAAAAAGGTTACGGAGTCTCAGATGCCGATGAAGCGCATGACTCGAGTGAAATTGGCTACAGCACATCATCAGCATCTTTACTGGAGGACAGTTGTGAGTTTAAGCTCACTTGAGTTAAACTTATCCTGCACTCTGAGTCTGGGGAAGTACATGTCTGTCTATTATGAAGAGATGCTTGGTGTGCTGAAAACATTGCATCACCTGTTGGCCGCATTTCACTTGATAACGATTTGGTAATAAAATGAGTTTGGCTGATGAGTATGGCCTTCTGTTTTTTCTAAAAATAAGGTGACGCTGATGTGGATTAAGGAACATGTGTGTAAAGCTGAGAATTAAGCGGCTGACGATCTTTTTAATTGAACTCAATTGGCTTAAAAATGTATTTTTATAAAATTTGCTGGGGAGAGGGCTATCTGGGATTCTGGGTTCAGGTATACGAAACTTTTTTATTGCGAGAAAATACATAACACCGTACCGAAAAAATAGTTCGCCAAATTTAAGAAAATAATGTATTTGCCAATTGAAGGGGTCCCTTTTTTACATTTTTTTTTGTTATATATTTGGCATTTGCTGTGGTACGTCGAAGTTTTTGGCTTAAATCACTAATGTCTTACTTTACGGACCATATAATCCTGCACTACAATGAAAACAATTGTTCATACGTGAGTACATACATACACACAGACAGATGTATGTAAATGTCCCCTGTCATCTAACATATTGATCTATGGCCATTTGTTTATTTACAGATGTACATGATGTGATCTAATGTAACGCTTAAAACGACATGTTGTATTTAACAAATATTTGTTTTGCATTTGTGTTAATTTCCTGGGACTTATAAAAGATAGAAAGAAGGGGACTTTCAGTTGTATTATAATTTCTATTAACAAATACATATCACTGCTATATTTTATTTATATAAAAACATTTTTGTTTTCAATCTCCTATAAGGCTTTTAATATAATTATTTTGTTGTCATCCATTATCGTTGGCATTGTTTTGTAATAAATATACATAAAAATAACTCAAAACAAAGCGAAAATATTATACTTGAATTGTAAAAAATACCAACAATCAAAGCAATTCATTTTCATATTAATGACACACATTTATCTAACATTTCTTTTATAGCTTTTAAGATTATTACAAAATATTTGCATTAAGCACAAGAAGAAGAAGAAGAAAAAAAAAACAAATCTACAAAACCAATAAAAAAAATTTATATGAATTATATATAAATAGAAAATAATTTATTAAAAAAAAATATATTTTATTTGTTTAAGTTGAATACGTCTTCAGTGTTACGCAGCGCTAAACACTTACAGCATACTTTAAGGCTTTAAGGTGGTGTAATATAATTTACCATATTTTTTTAAAGATGTTATCGCATTTGTAATATGTTATGGAAATATAAATTGTAGGCAGGTTTCAAATACCTTTACAAGTGATTTGATTAAGCATTCTCTTTACATATGTCTGTTTGTGAGACAACTGTGCAACATTATATTTTTTTATAATTTTTGCTTTCTTCCCCTCCCCCTTAATTTTTCAAACATTGATTGATTTATCTTATATTCTTGCACAAGGATTCCTTATCAATTAATCAATTCAATACAATTACATTTTATAATATTCTAGGCAGTGTGTCAACCACACAATTGTGTAAAATATTGCAAACAAATTCAATTCTTATAATCTCATTAGTTTCATTAATAGAACTGTGTTTAACATGTGCTTAGGTATGTGTTAATAATAAATTATCAAAGTAATTAAATTTGTGTCTTATAGATAATATATAAATATTTTAATTAACAAAGAAATAAATATAGAGTTAAAAGATGTAGCGGGAAACAAAAATCTTTTTTAATTCATGTTCATTTCATTTCCATTTCAGCTCAGGGTAATCACAAATTTAACTCATAATTTAAATGGAAAAGAATTCAAGGTTTTTATTGTTCAGTTGCATTTTTTTTTTCTTATTAACATAGAATGGGTTTTTCATTCTTGGGAATTTCATGAAATTGTCAAAAATCTTTTACAAAACATATCAACTTTTTTGCTGAGAATATCAAATATTTTAACAAAACGTTAAGACAAAAATTTCCGTTAAAGGGAAATTTTTTTTCTTGCAGGCAATATTTTATTAATCTATCACGTTTCACTTAAGCAATTAATTTTTTTTTTTTTATTTAAACTAAATAACATTTCTCAAATCATGTTTCAGAACGAAATTTCCCTAGAAGGAATTTTTTAATAAAGGAAATTTTAAAAATGTTAGCAAATTGAGAATAAGTGTTGCAAATTTATTTAAAAATTAAAATGTCCCTTAAAAAGAGACAAGAGAATTTTTTTAGAACATACAGCTGAAAAATTACCACAAAATATAAATTGCAATACTAAGAAAATTTTTTTTTCAGTAAATCTGTGGTAATTCTTTTCGGTTTCTTAAAGGAAGAAAAGCAAATTTCAAATGACAGTTTAGTTGCAAATTTCGCTAAATTTTATTTATGACTAGCCAAACCCGGCGCGCGTTGCTTCGCCCCTTAATAAAGTGCAAGTACCTCAAAATGATACCTTTTTTTTATAGGCGTGGCACTGCCCACTTTTCTAATCACGAAATTATTTAGTCATGACAGCTCAATACGTGTGCAAAGTTTCAGAAAAATCGGTCTGGTGCAAGTACCTCAAAATTGTAGCCTTTTTTTTATAGGCGTGGCCCCGCCCACTTTTTTAATCACAAAATTATAAAGTCACGATAGCTTAATATGTGTGCAAAATTTCAGAAAAATCGGTCCAGTGCAAGTACCTCATAATTAAAACTTTTTTAGGGGCGTGGCTTCGCCCACTTTTCTTATCACGAAATTATTTAGTCATGACAGCTCGATATGTGTGCAAAAATTCAGAAGAATCGGTCAAGTGCAAGTAGCTAAAACTGATAACTAATTTTTTATGGGCGTGGCCCCGCCCACTTTTTTTCACCCATAAACACTCCCCGGTATGTGTACAACAACTTACCAAAGTTTGAGCCCGATCGGTTTTGCAGTTTCAGAGTCTATAGCTAACACACACACACACACACACAGAGTTTCACTTTTATATATATAGATTGGAAAATATACTCGCTATATACTTATGTATTTTTGTAGTAAACAAATATTTTAAATTTGTAACACGGCATTCAGACTATGTTACTTGTAACACGTTACTGCAACATGTTACATTTATTTGTGGGCGAAGAGAGTAGAGAAGGCAGAGACGTTACAAAAGTAACACGATTTCTGTATTTCATATTACTTTTTGACGTTTTCCTTTTTTCTTCGAGTTTTATTTATTCTCTTTCGTATGTCAAACAGGAATGTACAACTTTTACCTTGTTTTATTTAAGTTTGACAAATGTTTATGGCACGATTAGGAGCTAAATTTGATTTAAAATAGCTTATTGGTTTTTTAACACAATTGTAAATTCAATAACAACTTTTTTTTAATGACAATTGTTTAATTGAAATTGAATAAGCAACGAAACCAAAACGAAAAATAAAAAATAGACAAGTTTGTAGTAACATAATGTATGCTTGAAGTTTTTGGAAGTTACTTTAAAACGAAATAAGAAAAGAGTCATGTTATAAGTAACATAGTCTGAATGCCGTGTAATAAAGATTTGCCTAACAATTTTCTTTTTTAATAAAAATATTTAAAAATTTTAATTTTTATAATAAACTCAATTTTTAATTATATGTATATTTAAATAACAACTTGATTTTTTATTTACCAAACTTAATTCAGGCTTCATATTAACATTCTTTTGTGCAACATAGAATTTTTTAATTGTGATAAATGAAAGAATAATCTGAAAAATTATATTTTTTACCGACACTAGCCGAGTGGAATGCATTTTCGAAACCAGCTACGATTTCATCATCAGCACATATTCCGGTTAAGCATGAAATAAAATATGTGTCATATGACAACCACGGTTCTGATGACAGGCCTTTCTATTTTTCTTAAAATTTTGCATGACTTTTTCCCAGATTTGATCTCAGCAATTGCTTTAAGAAAAAATTGCACGGTGTTAAATCGCATAAACTTGGTGGCCAGTTGTAATCAGATCTTCTTAAGATAATTTATTCTGGAAATCGTTGCTGCAATAAATGGTTTATTTAATGCGTGGAATGTGTTTATGTAGCGAATGAAGTTCACAGCTAAAATTACACAATTATATTAAATATTAATTAAAAAAAATAAATTTATGTTACAGTAAATCTGTTTTTGATGTCCCAATTTGCGTCGTTAGCAAAACGAGATATCCTAAATCAAAAAGTTTTTCTCCACATTTCCTTTCATATTTTCAGTTAAATGTGGAAAACATTAGACACGCAATACAAATCGTCGCTAATGTGTAAGACGTATCGAATCAATGCAAAACGTAGAATCTTTTAGTGTATTTACACGACGTCCTTTGAAGTATGCTTAAATAATTTCTTAAGTAAAAGCAGCCAATCTTTTTGAGAGTTTATTTTAATTTCTAGGAACTTTTCCCTCCTTATTATAAGCCTAAAGATTTAAGTTTATTTTGTTAATATAAAAAACAAACTTAAAAATAAATAAAATGCAGAAACTAGGAATAGTTTATACTGTCATAACAAGACTTTGTCAAAAGAGGCAGTAGTATTCTTATCTTACAGTCTAAACACGCAAATCGTATGGCAGTGCAACTACAAACACATAATAGAAATACAATTTACTTAAGTCTGGGCAACAGCACCAATAACAACAACAACAAAATAAAAATTTTAAGATATATGCAAGTTCCTAAATAAAGAGCAAAATAAATATTTCTTTTCTTCATTTTAAACTTAAATTTTTTTTTTTAATATGTTCGTAGTATACATTTAGGCTTAGATTGGTTGTGTGCCCATTGGTTGTGTGCAGATTTTTATTACATTCTTGTTGTCTATACACAGTTTTAAAAAGAAAATCTTCATCAATTTGTTTTTCTACTCCCGCCCCTAAGTGAATGACCGTTGTGCCATTACGAGAGTCGTTAAGGTGGCTCTCAAAAGTATGCTTTAGAAAAATAAAATACCAAATAAACGAGATCTTGTTAAACATAAGTTCTTGCAGCTGCAGTTTTCGTGTTTCTTTTTCTTCGCCAAAGTTTAATAGTTTTTTATTGTTTTCCTTTTGCATTTTGGCCATTTTGTGTTTCAGACATGTAAAGAGTATTTTATTGTTAACATGCTTTTAGCCATTAGTTGTGTATTTTGTTGATATCATGGCTGAAACGAAACGAAAAAAATAAAGTCTGGAAAGTTTATTTTTTGTACTCAAAATTAGAGTAATAAATGTTGTATTCAAAAACTACTGAACTGTTTATGTTTTGAATAACAAAATATTTGTTACAACAAAGAAATATTCAAATGAAAAATTTAAAAAGAAAAAAAAAAAGACTACCAATTTACTAAAAAAAAACTAATTTATAAATGCACTTATTATTATAACAAGTAAATATTTAGTTTTAAAGCTAACAATTAACATTTTTAAATAATAATTCAAAAATTCGTTATTTTTATGCAGTCTTAAATTCAACACTGTAATTTAATAACCCTAAAAGTAGGCTACACAAAAATATCTTACTAGCATATTAATTATAAACAAAAACCTTTCTCTCTTCTGGTTGTTTATAATGTTTCAACTACAACTGAAATACTATTAATTGTTCTCGAAAAAAACGGCATAAAATAAAAGACTCGTTAACGAAATCACAATAATTTTACAAAGAAATAAAACAGTTATTAAGGGGACATCTTAAAATCTTTTGCAACAGAACATGACAAAATAGAGCACAAACGAATAATGAAATTGTTAAGAATTCGCACACACTCACATATACACATTCAAATAAATAACACTGCTACAGCTGCTGTTGTTAAAGAATGACTGCTACTGTTGTCATGTTTTTTTTTTTTTTTGCACTGGCACGTTGTCTTGTTTATATGCAAAACCCATTATTTGTTTTAAAAGCCTTTAAGGCTTTTGTAGTTTATCCACACTTTTTCTCTCGCCCTCTCTTTTACACACTTTGCATCAGAAACTTTAAAGTTGGTAATATGAGTTCATTAAGAGACGTGTAACGAAATTGTTTTCTTTCAAAAATATTATCCTTAATAAAAAATTTTATGAAAACAAGATTTTCTATAAAAAATTGTTCCCAAAATTTTTTTTTTATTATTGAAGTTATTGTTCGAAAACCATTTCTTCATTGAAATTTGTAAAATTTTATAAACAAATACAAGATTTACTAAAGAAAATTTGGCCCAAAAATAACTTTTTATTATATTAATTGTTGTCCCAAAACTATCTTTTTTTTTATAAGAAAAAATTAGATTTACTATAGAAAACTTGGTCCAAACGTAACTTTTTTTGATGTAATAAACATTTTTTTTTATAAAAAATTTAGTCGCAAATATAAAGTTTATTGTCCCAAAAAAATTTCTTATATTAATATTTTATTTTGAGTTTTGTCTCAACTCAATGTGTTTGTAAAAATTTTGCAGAAAATCTTTTGTCCAAAAATATTTTTTTTTTCAAATACAAAATTTTGTCCCAAAAACTGTTTCTAAACCAATTTTTTACAGAAAATTTTATGTTAATATAATATTTTTGCAAAAATTTTTGTCCCAAATTTTGCCTTTAATACTGTCTCAAATACAACTTTTTCTACCAATTTTATTGAAAACCAATATTTTATAACAATTTTCAGCACAAACTAGATTCTCTAAAGAGAACTTTGTCCCAAAACATACTTAAACCTTGGAAACTCTCATCCCAAATTCAATTTTTTTTACATGGCTTATTCCTTCACTTTTTCTTTAATATGATTTGTTTTAACCTAAATCGATATACTTACTTGGTGCTTTGTCCCAAATTGCTTTTTTTACAAAATGTTGTACCAAACATTATTTTAATTCAAATTTCTGCAGAAAATTTTGTCACAAATCCATATTTCTTTACAAATTTGTTACCCTAACTAGTTTTTTTGCAACCAAGTTTGTCCCAAAAGTAATTGTTTCTTAGAAACTCTTTTTCATAACCTAAATTTTCTTATGAGGGTTAAAACTATATCAAATTTTTACGGAAACAAAATTATCTCAGAAATAATTTTTTATAAAAGATTCTGTCCCAAATATAAATTTAAACACAACATTGCATCAAAAAGCCTTTTTTGGGAAAACTTTGTCTTAAACATTTTATTTTATAAAAAAAACTTGTACCCATCTACTTTTTCATATACAATTTTGTTTAAGAAAAAAATCCTTTATAGATTTGATAAAAAAAAATTGTGTCCTAAATTAACCATCAATTTTAATTTTTTGTTGAACCAATTTTTTGGAAAAATTTTGTAACAGAAAAAAAGCGAAGATTTTGTGTTTTACTTTCAATAGAAAATGTTCTTAAATCAAATATATCTTATGCAAAGAATGTCCCACAAATTCGTTTTAAAACCATAAAGCGTAATTTTACTTGTGTTTTATGTTTGGTATAAACAGTTGGTTTTGAGAAATAAAAAAAAAAAGAATACAACGAAATAAAAAATCACAACAACTAAAACCAACGCTGATGACGGCGATTCTGATGAAGAGGCCTACGATGATGGTTGATGCTACAATTTAAAAATCTTCATACTTTCACACTCACACAATATAGCAACAGCCTTGTTTGAATATGCTCATTTTGCAAAAATCAAAAACAGCAGAAAGAAAAATGGATGTGAGAGGAAAAAAGCGTGCTTGAAAAGTCCTTGTAAAAATAGAAATAAAACGAAACAAAATAGTGTTGCATATTTATAGGCGCTTGTTTTATTCTTAACATTATACACTTTTAATGACACACTGTTTGGCACTGGTGATGCTCATATTTTAAAAAACAATGCACTTGTATACATACACATACACTTTAAAAAACTGTACAAGAGTGCATGTGTGTGGCTGAGTTTTATAAAGTTAAGTAGTGAAAAAAATAATCGGTCTTGTAATTAAAAACGAAAAATTTGCAAAATGAAATATTATTTTTTAAAAAATATTATTATTTTTCAAACGTTACAAAACATTTGCTCTCAGGGATTCTCCTTTGCAACTAAAATTGTGCCCGCTGAAGGCATACAAAAGCAATTATTAATGATATTTTATAAACGAGTGGAATTTAACAAATATTTTTGTATGCCATAAATTCAATTCAATTCATTAAATTTTGACACATGTTATACAACTATTTTTTAAAGTGGTTCCTTTATTTTGCAAATTATTATTTTTCCACAAAAAATTCGTGCTAAAATAAGGTTCTTCTCAAGTCCTTTTTTGGGTTAAAAATTGTATTTCATTTTTTCAATAGCAAAAAATGTGTCACAAATAAGACTTTAAATTCAATATTTACTACAATTAAAAGTTTGATAAAAATTTATGCTATAATTTAATATGTTTATTTGATATTTTATCCCAAGATATATATTATATAACGGGTGTTTTTTTTACAGGTTTGTTTTTCGAATAGAGATAAAACTGGCATTTTGTGGTCAAATCTGGCAACTCTAATGCCATTTATGTTCAGTTTGGTTTGCCATTTCATCATGAACAGGTTGACAATAGAACAACGCTTGCAAATCGTGCAAATTTATTTCGAAAATAACGGTTCAGTTCGCGAAGTTTACCGCGAAGTTTTGTTCAGTGATGAGGCTCATTTTTGGTTGAATGGCTACGTCAACAAGCAAAATTGCCGCATTTGGAGTGAAGAGAATCCACATGCGACCCTTGAGACGCCATTACATCCACAAAAACTGACTGTTTGGTGTGCTCTATGGGCTGGTGGGCCATACTACTTTTTCCCGAATTGGATGGCATGAATGTGGATGAGTTGTGGTTCCAACAAGACGGCGCTACATGCCACACAGCGCACGCCACAATCGATTTATTGAAGGAAACATTCGATGAGCGCATAATTTCGCGGAATGGACCTGTCAATTGGCCACCAAGATCGTGTGATTTGACACCATTGGATTATTTTCTTTGGGGATATGTAAAGTCGCTCGTCTACGCCAACAAACCAGAAACGTTAGGGGAATTGGAAGCCAACATTCGTGGCGTTATTGCCGACATACGGCCCCATATGCTCGAAAAAGTGGTTAAAAATTGGACCTGTAGAATTGGCTTTATTCGAACCAGCCGCGGCGGCACATGCCTGAAATCATATTTAAACATTAATGGCATAAAATTATCCTTCCAATAAAGCCAAATTGATGGTCATTAAAACGATTTTCTTGTGTTTTATTTCAATTCGAAGTTCTATACCACTGAAAAAAACACCCGGTAGAAGATTTTTTGCAACATTAAAAGTTCTATAGAAAATGGTTTTGATATTGCTCAATATTTTTCACAGCACCCTTTCTTTCAAAAGAACAAATCAGTACACACAAAAAAAAAAAACCATATAAAAAAATTTTTGAAAAATATACTTACACAGTTTAACAAGCGCTCTAATGCAGCATTAATAGATTTTCACGTGTAATTGCATGTTTTCATATTTTGAAAGGAAAAAGGAATTTTCAATAATTAAATTTTTTACAAAGGCAATATCTTTATAAAATTTTTTTTTCCAAAAAAGATTATTTGATCAAATAACTAAAAATTAAAAAAATTCAATTTTTTATAGAAAATGTCACAAACTACACTTGCTTTAAAAGATTTTTTACCAAAACCATTAGATTCTTGACTGAAAAATTGTTTTATGTCATATTTTTAAACAAAATTTTCTTAAACAAAATTTCTTAAAATTAAATTTTCTATACAAAGATTGTCTCAAACTGCATTTTCAATAGAAAATTTTGTCTCAAACTTGATTTTCTCAAAAAGTTTTTATAACTGGTGTTTGCGATGAAAAATTTGCCATAATCCAAATTTTGTATAGAAAATTTCATTCGAGACTTTATTTCGATGAAATTTTTTGTCAAAAAAAAAAAAAAATTTAATTAAAAAGAAACTTGTGACAAACTTGATTTTGAGCAAAAAATTTTGTGATATATTAAACTTTCTACAAAAAATTTGTTTCCTAACTTAGCATTCTATATAAAAATGTACCCTATACTTAAATTTCTATGCACAATTTTGTCTCAAAACAAATTTTTTAAACAACATTATCTCATTAACTTCTTTTTAGCATAATCATAAAATTTTTTTTTTATTTCGTTGTAGAAACATTTGTCCTAAATTCGGTTAAATAAAAAAATTTTCTGCGTAAATTTTTGTTCCAAAAATAAAATTTTATACAAATTTTGTGTTTATATTGAATTTATGATCTCAAAATTTATTATCGATGAAATTTTTTGTCCGAAAAAAAATTTTATAGAAAAAACTTGTGATAAACTTGATTTTGAGTAAAAAATGTTGTCATTAACTTAGATTTTTTACAGAAAATTTGTTTCTTAACTTAGCGTTCTATAGAAAAATTAATCCTATACTTTAATTTCTATGCGAAATTTTGTCTCAAAATAGATTTTTTGTGCAACATTATCTGATTGATTTCTTTTTAACTGAATCATTTAAAAAACTAAATTTGTTGTAGGAAAATGTGTCCTAAATTTCGTTTAATTAATAATATTTTATCCTTAATAAAATTTTTTGCTGAACAGTTGTCCCAAAAATGGATTTTTCATACACAGTTATGTCCAAAATCTTAACTTTATTTTTTTTTTAATAAAGTTTTGTACTAGAATAAGTTTTCTATAAAAAAACTTTATATCGAACTGAAAGTTTTTTAAAAAACCTTTTTGTCACAAATCGAATTCTTTATAATAAATATTATTCTAAACTTAGTTTTCTATATAAAGTTCTGTCATAAATTTAATTTTTTCTACAAATTGTTGTCTCAAATAATATTGTTTTTATATATTAATATTTTATTCGAACACACATGACCCGGTGTTAATGACATTCAAGAATTCATTGTTCAGTGTCTTCTAAAAATAAAAATTAAAATATAAAACTTGCTTTCAATAATTACAGCCAAAGGATGAATATTGAAAGCATAACGAAAATGTATTACGAGCATAAAAAAATATGAACATGTTGAATGAAAAATGTCATTTGATAGGTGAAGTAAAAAAAAATTCAACAAAATTTAAAAATTAATACTATGATTCATTATTTCAAATTTCATTGAATTGTGACATAAATAGGAATTTTAAATTACATAGTAGTATACCGATAAAGAATGCTGACGATGAAATCGTAGCTGGTTTCGAAAATTCATTCCTCTCAGCTTATATCGGAAATAATTCTGAAGAATATGCCTAAAAGTGATTGCAATTTAATTTAATTTGAATTGTAAAATTAAATAATAGAATGAATGAACTGTAGCCAAAATAAAAATGATTCACGTTAAAATTTAATATTGTTTTTGTAAAAAAATTTCGCTCAGACTGAATTTTCTACGAATATTTTTGTTCTGCATTTATTTTTCTATAAATTTAAAGTGTTGTCCTTAATTTAATTTCAATAAAGAATAGAATTTTATTGTAAATCACTTTTGTTTTGGCTTAAGATTATTTTCTCTTTATAAAGCTTTATAAAAAAAGGTTTTAGAAAGTTTAATAAAAAAAAATTAAAAAAAAGTTTTACAATAAAACTAAAGAATAAAAAAGTTCCAATAAATATTAATTTACAATTATATTAAACAATATGTGATGCGCCATGACGAAGGGGACCTTATATTTCTAGGGGTCAAAATCGAGTTTTTATATACCAATAGAGAAAAAAACAAAATTCTGAAAAAAATGACACCAAAATCATGAAAAATCTCAGCATTTTGAAGTTCTTATTTCAAAAAAAGGAGTTTTGGCCATTTTATGTTCATCCATTTTATTTTTACGTTAAAACACGCTGAAGAAAAAGACAAAGTTCTAAAGTGTCAAACACAGCTCATTAAACAAAAGAAAATGACCGATAATGTGATGTAGATACACGATGAGATATGTAGGTGGCGTTAGGTGTCAAAAACTCAAAACATAAAATTATAACTTTAATTCACGTTTTGGCATGTACTGAAAATTTTACTCTGGCAAGATAAGGTGCCTTTCATTATGTCGCGTCACATATAATATAAATTTTTTTTATAAAAACTTTATCCTTAACTTTATTCTCTAAGAAGAAAATATTGTTTTAAACTAAATTTTCTATAAAAAATTCTGTCCCAAATTTTTTCCAAATTTTTATAATTTTTTTTTTATCAACTGGTTTTCCTGTAGAATTTTTTTTTTCAAACTTGACTGGTACAAAATTAAGGCATTTATATTTCTATCTGAAAATAAAGACTTTTTCAAAACTATTTTTCCCATAGAAAATTTTATACACAAGTATCAGATGTTATGCCAAATAAAATTCTTTTAAAAAAATAAAAAAATGGAATTTATAATGCACTATTGCGTTCGCTAAATACTGAATAATATTAAAACTTTTAAATATTTAAAATGCGTTAATGTTCTAAAATATCTAACATTGTTTTATTTTAAGTACTTAAGAGGATTATTATCTTTTAAAAATGTTTTTAATAAAACTGTTTATCAAAAAGGTTTTATTTCATCGCTTAACATACAAGAATAAGATTTTATTTAGAACTAGAAAAGCCCGGCGCGCGTTGCTACGTCCCTTAATGAATAAGAATGCATTCTGAATTTTAAGTGAATATCAAGTGCAAGAAGCTAAAACCTATAACTTTTTTTATAGACGTGACATTGCCCACTTTTCGAATCACGAAATTGTATAGTCATGGCAGCTCAAAATGTGTGCAAGGTTTCAAATAAATCGATATAGTGCAATTAGCTAAAAATTATAACTTATTTTTTATGGGTGTGGCACTGCCCACTTTTCTAATAACGAAATTGTATAATCATGAGAGTTCAATATGTGTGCAAAGTTTCAGAAAAATCGGTGAAGTTCAAATAGCTAAAAATTATAACTTATTTTTTTTTTGGCGTGGCACTGCCCACTTTTTTAATAACGAAATTGTATAATCATGAGAGTTCAATATGTGTGCAAAGTTTTAGAAAAATCGGTCTAGTGCAAGTACGTCAAAATCAAAACTTTTTTTTTGGGCGTGACCCTGCCCACTTTTCTAACCACGAAGTTACAAAGCCATGACAGCTCAATATGTGTGCAAAGTTTCAGAAAAATCGGTCCATGGCAAGTAGGTCAAAATTATAAAGTTTTTATTGACGTGGCCCCGCCCACTTTTCGTCACCCATAAACACTCCCTGGAATGTGTACAACAACTTGCCAAAGTCCGATCGGGTTTACAGTTTCGAAGTCTATGGCTAACACAAACACACACACAGAGTTTAACTTTTATATATGTAGATCTTAAATAAAATTCATCTATTGTAGGCTGCCAATTATAGTAATTTTGTGTAGCCTACTTAAAGGCTTTCACCTTAACTGCTGTTTTTTTTTTCTACCAAATTAATAATTAGTTTCATGCTTTCTTTTCTATTTATAAAGTATTAAAAACTTTAAAAGGTTTTTATAGCAATTCGTTAGACCATTAACGAATTAATTAAATATGTGATATACGTGTGTATATGTTTAAGTATGTATAAATATATGTAGACGTACTACATTAAGTTCGTTTTAATAGAACATATTAAAAAGTTTGTTTAACGCGTAAAATATTTTTACGTTATGTTTAAATTATTAAATGAAAACTTTTTTAGCTATAAGCTAAGCAAAGCAAAATATTGCCCAAATGTTTTAATAAAATCAGCCATTTTTGTTTTGTTTTCTTGTTTAACATTATGTATAGCAAAAATGTACAACAACAGCAACCAGAGCAAATAAAATACAAATTTTAATAGGTAAAGAGTTAATTGGTCTCATTTGTTCAGCTTGATTAAACCTTTATCAAATCTCACAAACTCAGCCATACAAATCATGTAACGCACACATTGTTCTAAATTTAAACGTTTAAATATTGTTGCAAGCATATTGTACATACTATATGAGAGTGTATGCGTTTGTCATAAAATCATTAAATTTGTTGTTCAGCCACTCTCGGCAGCAGTTAAACTTATTACGTAGTAACTTATAACGGGTGTTTATGGAAATTTTGTATCGCAATGAAAGTATTTGTTCTTTTTATAGATTTTTTTTTAATTTCTTGTATAATTTTAATTATTTTTAAGGCTGCACTAAATTACATTCTTAGGAAGATCTAAGGAAACTTATATTGTAACAACATGTCACGGAAGCCTTTAAAATTCTCCAAATGAGTAGAATTTTTCAATTTAGTAAATTAAGGCTAATGTGGCGTATGATTAATATTATTTGTAAGTGATTTCATAAAATTATCAATAACTTAACAGGTTTTACAGGTTTTTAAAAAAATTAAAGTGATTTAGAAAGTGGATGAAACTTGGACCATTCCTGCATTAAAATCTGAAGCAAATAAAAAAGTTCCTTAAACAATTATTAGGAAAATAAATTAGACTTATAATTTATTTATACCCACCATTTTAAAGATGGTGTGGGTTCTATACATTTTCTCATTTAATTTGTTATATATTTATTTTAGACCCCATAAAGTGTATATTTTCTGAGTCGCGGTTTCATTTTAGGAAGATCTGGAAATGTCAATCCGTCTGTTCGTCTGTTGAGAGCACAAAGCAAAGAAAGCTAAGATAACAAAATTTTTCCAGAATAGTTCCAAAACATCAGAAATGTTTGTTTTTGGGCTAAATTGGGTTTATTATAGTCTAAAATGAAAGACTAGTTCATAAAAACATGTCTTTCTAACACCGAATAAAATGCAATTGTGTTTAAGCTCAATGACGAAGAGCGATAAAATTTCACAGGTATATTTCTTGAGTAACAAAAATATGTTGAAATTTTTCAAATGCTAAAGAAGTTAAGGATAAAAATATTTAAAAATTTATCCCGCCCATAGTCTTTCTAAGTCCATTTAAAACGTCATAAAACCAACAAAATATGGTGTACGATTTTTATTCTGGCAAGTATAGGTTCTTGGTTAATATTATTGTTAAAACGGTAAAAGAAGGTAACACACCCACATTAACCATAACCTCCTATATATTGCTTTCTCTTAAATTCATATGATTTATCTATGGACAAAGACTTGGAAGAATAATGGTTTCTGTGTTAATATCTATCTCAGTTAATGAAATATTTTTTTAATAGTTCTTTATTTATTTGCAATCTATCTACTTAAAGATAATAAGCAAATTTGATAATCAAAGTACAGCATAACAGGAATTATACAGCTCCAATGAGCTGCATAACTATAAATAATTTAAAAATAGTTAACATTGGTTTATTTTGTTAATTTAGAACTATACATTATAAGCAGACTAGTTTCTAGAAGGTAAATCTAATACGTGTACATGTTTCAGTTTTCGTGTATTATTGCTGTCGTCTGAGAGTGCAACAGCCAGAGGATTTGTATGGTTACTAAGTCTTTTGAGGTAGTTTTCGCTGAATCTTTGAATTTCTTCTCTTACTGAGTGCATTTTTAAATCTCTTCGAATACATATATTTGTTACAAACCATGGCGCTGCAGTAGCCAGTCTTAAAGTTTTTGATTGATATCTCTCTAGAATATCAATATTTGACTTGCTGGATGTTCCCCATAGCATAATTACGTACGTCCAAACTGGTTTCAGAAAAGCTTTGTAAATTCCTAGTAGCTTGTTTACATTTAATATGTGGTTTCCAAGTAAGTCTTCTATCTAGGGCCATTTCCAGATATTTAATTGTGTTATCTTACATATACCCCATATATGTATACACTTGAACAGTCTCCTCTTCTTAATGCAAAAGTAATGTGTTTGGATTTATCAGAGTTCACTTTTATATTCCACCTAGTAAGCCATTTTTCTATATGGTTTATTTGATTTTGTTCAAGTGGTGAAGCCTTTATTGGTTATTGACTTGCTGCAGATATTGCTGTGTCATCTGCGTATGTTGCTACTACGACATTATTTGTGTCTGGCATATCCGCGGTAAAAACTGTGTACAAAACTGGGCCTAGTACGCTGCCCTGTGGTATGCCTGCTTTAATTTCATATATACCTGATCTTTCGTCTTTACTTTTGACGTAAAAGTGTCTTTGAGAGAGATAACTTTTGAAAAATAAATAGAATGGATCCGGTAGAACTTTCTTTAATTTAAAAAGTAAGCCGTGGTTCCATACCCTATCAATTGCTTGTTGAATATCAAGAAAGACTGCTGAGCAGTAGCGTTTGTTTTCAAAGGCGTTAGTTATTTCATTAATAATTCGGTGACATTGTTTAGGGGTACTGTGCTTTTGTCGGAAGCCGAACCGGGATAATATTTTGTCTCTCTAGTACTGGCAACAGTCTTCGTAGATATATTTTCTCAAATATTTTTGAAAATATTGCAAGTAAACTAATAGGTCTATACGATGATAATAAATTTTCGGGCTTGTTTGGTTTAGAGATCATAATTATTGCTGCACATTTCCATTGCATTGGAAAATGAAATGAAATTACTTTGGTGATCAAACGATCACCTTTCGCATACGGCATATATAGTTTATGTTTTATATATTTTAGTTCCTATATGGAACATACGGCCACAACAAAGTTCTCCCACTTATCTCTTTCATTTGAAATATGTTTTATTTTTTACTCCAGCTGTGTCCTAAAATTATTATTTCGTTACCCAGTTGTCTTAACGAAGTATGAGCAGGCCTTTCAATATGTCGTCGTCCTTGGGGATTCCAGTCGATAGCTATTCTGCTAATGTTTTCGAGTGGCTTTCTGAGCATATGGCTAATCCAATGCCGTTTAGGTCTATACATCTCCAACTGGATGGGAATTTTGTGGGTGGTATTTTGGGTGATCGACTCGGTTTTACAACCGGCATAAAACCCGGTTTTTGTTCTCTTTCAGCTGGCGGTAATTTCTAAATGTTTATTTTTCGAATATCGAATAAACCGGTTTTTTTATCCGAAAAAGCCAATTTTTTTTTAAGTTTATTTTCATATATCTTTGTTACCAATCGTACCATAGTATATTTAGTACGCGAAAAGTTTCCAAAAATCAGATAATAAAAACTATTAAATATTCTACCATAATATTGTAAGAAAATTATTTGTTGTTTAAAAAACAAATTTAAAATAAGAAACATAATTGAGCTTAAATTGAATTGAAGCATAAACTTAGCTGATCGATAAATTTTAGGTAAAAAGTGTAGTTACAATAAAGAAAAAAAAAATAATCTCTCCTTTCAGATCCAAATTTCAATTAATGGCTTTAAGTGTCTGTCAACCTATATTTCAATTAAATCATCGAACAAAATAGTTTATATTTCTATATTTCTATATTTCTATGTCTTTCAGGGGTATAAAAAAGAATTTTCAAAATGAAATTTGAAGGATTTCTCCCTAGCCTTTGAAATGTATTTTAAATTAGAGAAATCATTTTAAGCAAAATACGTTAGTGCATATTAGTTTAAAAGATCTATTTAACATTTAAAAAATGTACAGCCTTATAAAAAGTCTTATTTATTTGTGTATTAATTTATTGTATTTATTTATCTTACTTGTAAAGCAAACCTTATTGCGTATTGTGCAGCCAAACGTATATAAACTGTAAAAATTTTTTATTTAGATATAAATTTAATTATAATCTTTTTTTACAATATTTTTCAATTTTTTCTTTAAATATTATATTTTATACATTCGAACCGGTTAACCGGTTTTTTTCTCAATTTTCAAAATAACAACCGGTTTTTTTAAATTTTAAATTTCAAACTATTTGAAAACCGGTTTCTTAAAAAAATCGAATAATCGATCACCCTAGTGGTATTGCACAGATTTACATTATTTATTTTTTTAGGGCCAGATTTTCAGGATTAAGGACTTTACGGAGACATCTGTTTACATATACCTAGAAGCTACTGATGTCTTAGGGTGCTGCATTCCAAGATTCTCTGCCATATAGTAATATAGAATTCAGGCTGGAGTTTCTCATATTCTCAGCTTGGTGTTGGTAGATAGCTGGATTCATCGCCATTAAGAATTTAGTGTAGGAAAGGCCTGTCTTGCCTTGTCCAATCTGACCTTCACATCCTGAGATGAGCCGCCTCACAGTGAAACATTTTGTAAGAAGGCGGTAAAAGATTTTTTGACTGTATTGGAATTTTGATGCGCGTTTTCTTAATTCTGTTCATTTGATTGTTGTCTTAGAAACATCTATTATATTGATGTCTAACCCAGTATAGAAATTTATTCGACTTTACTTTAACATGTGCAACTGTGCGTGTACAAGCATTTGAGTTGTGGTGTTCCTCGATATGTTTGTGTTAGCCTTGTACACACAAACTGTGCATATATATTTATGTATATAATTTAACTTGATTATAATATGGTTATTTATTGATTTTTAATAAAATATTTTTTTTTGGATTATAAATCTGCTAGCATTTCTATTATCGAATAGAGTTTTGTGCTAAAGTTATTGTATTTAGCTGCTTTGTATACACAAAGTAACTTTATTGTCATTAAAAACTCTGGAGGCCTTTTCAAACACACAGATCTTACACACAAGGTTTTTTACAAACAAAAATTATTTGTTTATTTTGTGTTTTCTGTGTTCTACGGATTTTTGCTGATGATTTTTGTTGGCTGTTTGTTTCAATCACTTTTGTAACATTTTATGCTTACACAGGCTTTGTATAGGAAATGTGTGTTTTGTATACTTCAAAATTAAAATGGGAAATATAAATTGTGAAAAGTTGAGATTTTTATGACCTAAATATTAAAGAAAATTTTAAGAAATTGATAAAATAAAATCAACATTGCTCAACAGTATATTTGAACTTCTTAAAGAAATCTCAGAATAAATAGTATATAAAATTTAATTTAGATTTATTTTTGTTATATAGACTTTACTACCAAATATTTAATCTGTAAATTGTCCTAAATAAACTCTTCAAAATAAAGAAAAGCTAAGTGTATCTATAAATATTTAAAGCACATTGCTAAGCTTTTATTTTTGCTTTAAATTTTCTACATATATTTTTTCATTAAATTATTATAGTCCTTAACGTTTTCCTTTTCCTTTTTTTTGTTTAATTAAACTACGCTGCGTATGATTAATATTAATTACGAGTAATTTAATAAAAATTAAAATAATACAAAAACTATTTTAGATTTCAGAAGGATCTAAAAATTATTTAATAAAAAACAAAGTTTGTTACATTTAAATTAATACACTGAACAAAATCATGCCAACTAAATAAAAAAAAAATAAATTTAAAAATAAAAAAAATGGCCATTTAATTTCATTTAAATATTTTTTTTATATTTAACTCAATAAATTTCAGGGAATATATCTATAATTTTTTATATACATTTATGCAAGCAAATTGATTTTATTCTCTTGTTATTGCAAATTCAAGCCTTGAAACTTTTCCTTGTTCTTCTATCATATTTTCAACTTCTAGCAAATATTTAAAATATTTTTTCCATAAAAACGTGCATACGTACATACATATGTTGCAGTAAGTTTGCCAAGAATTTCTCAGCTCTATATAATAATTTATCATTTTCAAACGAAAACATACACAATATAAAATAATTACTTTAACTTGTTTACAACAAAACAAAAATAAAATATCCCCTACTCGTCAAGAAAGAGCGAGAGAGAGATAGAGAGAGATTTTTTGGCACTAAAATTATGTCTGCATTTTAATTAGCCTTAAATTAAATAGTAAAAGTGATATGAAATTGTCAGTCTTCCAAGGCAATAATGCTAAACAGTAGTTGTTTGGTTTGTTCTGTTTATCTCATTTAGTCTTTATAAAGACTAAAAGGCAGGTCAGCAGGTTAGATAAAGGCAAGTTATTAGACATGTGGAATGTTTAGAATAAGGGAAATATAATTAAAATACTGCAGTGTAGCTTTAAATGATTAAATTGTTAAGGGTTTTAAAAGATAAATTATATTAAAAGATTTGCTGTTGTGTATTACTTTTTAAACTTAAAAAACTGCTGCACTAGGCGTATGATTAATATTAATTATTAAACAATTTCACTTTAAGAATTATAACTTTTTATATAAAGCCCGCATTTAAATACAACAAAATGTAAAGTAAAGCCAACATAATACGCTATATTGGGCATTGGGAAAATATTGTTTTGTTTAACCCCTTTACATTAGGCATTATTTCTAGCCAATTGACCTCTAACCAAATCAAAAAAAAAAATAAGGTTTTTTTCCTATAATACATTAACAACTTAAATATATTTATTTCACCTTATTGCATCTATTATAGCTGCTTTAATTTAATCTCACTTAAATCAGTTCAATTTAATAAACATTTTTTAAATTTATTGTCCTTCTATGTCCATTCACACATTGTTCAGAATTATTCTATTTAATTTCATTATCTTTTAATCTATTTGCTGTTTGGTATTTTCTTTACTTATTTATATTATTTTTGGTCTCCCCATGCACAATATCTTCCACAAATTAAATCTGTGCTAAGAAGAATTTACACTTAAACTTTTCATTAAGGCTTTAAGTGTTCTTAGTAGCCTAGTCTCTCAGTAACAGCTATAGTAATAGTGATGATGATGATGATAATAATTTATTTAAAACAAATTTTAAAAGTAAAGAAATAAAAAGAGGAGAAGAAAAATTTAATTTAGAATAAATTTGCTTAAAATCAAAACTATAACTCAAACGAAACAACTGAAACTCACTGTTTAAATTAAAAAAAAATCGCAATAAAAATATCAATGGTGTAATTCAAAAATAATTATAATTTAAGGCACTTTAATGAAGCGCTTTGTCTTATGGGTGAAGGTAGGGATTTTTTTAAATGATTTTATTTAGTAACAATAATCATTTAATTTCCTTATAAACCCAGAAAAAAACGTGGAAGTAGTGTAAAGCAAATTATATTTTAAAGATTTCTAAATTAATTGTTTAAAAGCATAATGTGTGATAAATGATGTGCTTAGAAATGAATGCAACATCATGCAAAATATCTTAAACAATTCATCTAAACAAACAAAATTGAAGTTACAGTAGTTTTGTTTGTAGTAGTTTATGTACATTTATAATTTCCTTTAATTTGCTGGTTGTTCGAACATTATGTTAAGTTATATGCAGCCGAGGTGAGTTATTATGTGCAGCATACTCTTAGGCACTCTTATTATTCCTGCATATTACTTAACATTAACATTACGTCCTAATTTAAATGTAACGGCTTTCGAGTAATTTACAGAATAAACTAGTGTGTACATACGAGAACTTTGTCGACTGTTACAGAACACCACTATGTTACTATAAATAGCCGAACAACACGGCTAACATGATCAGTATCAGTTAAGTGTGTGCCAAAGTGAGTTGAAAGTGAAATAAGTAAACTGCTATAAAAACAATATCTGAGTGTATTTAAATAAATAAAGTCTTCTTAATTTCATAACTAATTTCAACTGTTTTTGATTGCAATAAAAGAACTCAGGGGGTATTTAAAGGAAATAAGCCAACGTTTATAAAAGGTATAAACGTAACAATATTCTCGTGTCGTGGTGTTTGTGATTGAACTCCTCCGAAATGGCTTAACCGACTTTCAGGAAATTTTGCGTGCATATCGGGTAGGTCTGAAAATCAATCAGCAACTATTTTTATACCCCTTAACGCAACGACTTTTTCCACGCCCCCTTAGGTAGGTCAGACTGTTTGACCGATCTTCCTAAAATTCTCACATAATATAACTCTGGTATGATTAATAGGATACTTTTCTTTTACCACGCCTACTTTAACGCCCACTTTTTAATTATGTACTTGCGTCGATATAGTTTTTAGTATTTTTTCTTATACTTATAGTTTAGCCAATTCAAAAATAAACGTTTAAGAATCAGACCCTAAATATTTAGGGTCACTCACCCCAAGTGACAATTTATATCTCACTTAAATAACGTAACGACTTCGATATTTGCTACAAGTAATATATAGGCAAAACAACGTTTGCCGAGTCAACTAGTAAAAAAAATCACAATCATTTTTAACATCGACTTATTCTCTTTGGCGTATGATTTATGTTTATTAAAAATTAACTTTTTCAGATTTAAAACTCTAAAGCCAAACTAAAACATGTTCAACATTTAACCGGACAGCATTTTTATTTAAATTCAACAAAAGTTTACTATAAACAATTACTTGCAAGTACAGTTTTTTAAATGCAAAATTAATTTAAGTATTTTTTTCTATTTGTTATTGTGTAATTGTTTACATGTTTTCTGTTGCTTTGGCAAAACTAATAATTTATTTAAATGTTAAACCATGAATTTTAATGGTATTTCATTTAGTATTACACATTCAAACCTGCTTTCAAATAGTTATTTGAAATCTTCAACTGGTTTTCTGCATTTCACATTTGAATCATTTAACAACTGACCCTTCATGCACTTGTTGCTAGTTGCTTCGCCCTACTCTTCATAACAGCTATTTTGTTTCTCTCCTTTACTTTCAGTTTACGGTATTTATTTTCAAGCACTTAAATCCGTTTTTGTAACAATTTTAATTGAAATCGTTTTTTTTTTTTTGCTTAAGTAAATATTTAGCATATTTTAAATGTTGATGAAAAAAAAACGAATTAAATTGAAGTAAAATTCTGATAAATTCTGTGAAAATTAAAATCTTTAATTATTGGTAGATTATGTGAATTTATTTAGATCAAAAAAGGTTTTAAATAATTTAAAAATTATTAAATAAAATAAAACTACATAATAAAGGGTCCGTCATCTAACGTTTTTTTTTTTCAACTTGTGCTTATTTCTTGAATGGTAACACTTAGCTCATGTCTGATTTGACAGATAATTAGTTTTATCCTTCCGCTGAACGAATATGGTTGTGTATACACTTGAACAACGCTGGGAGATATTACGATATTACTTTGGCCGATTTTGTAAAAAAAATCATATTTTCAGATGAAGCTCATTTTGATCTTGGCGGGTATGTAAACAAGCAAAATTGTCGCATTTGGGGCACAGAAAACCCGCACGCATACATTGAAAAGCCGATACACCCAAAACGCATCACTGTTTAGTGCGGATTTTGGTCCAGAGGCATAATTGGGCCATTTTTCTTCGAAAATGAGCAAGGAGTGGCCGTAGTCAATGGCGATCGTTATCGGGCCATGTTGAACAAATTTGTGTTCACAAAAATTGAACAGGAGGATATTGGCAATATTTGGTTTCAACAGGACGGCGCTACGTGTCACACAGCCGAAGCTACACTTGTGTTTTTATAGCATTTTCAAAAAAAAAGTTATTTGGCGGACCCGTTACATGCAAATTCATGCAAACAAATCTTAATGAACTACATTAGTTACAAACAACAAACAGTATTAACTCATGAAACATGGTTTACTTTGCATCTAGTATGCATGCGTTCTATGCACTTATTAGAATGAAGTAAATCTTGTTAATATAAACACATGCTCTTCAATGATCTGTTAATATAAAAGTCATGCATGTTTCATCTTAATTAAACAACTCCATCATGGATTCAACTCATGCATTCACTATTTCTTTTGCATGTCTTTTTTTGCTGGGAAGTAAAACACATTAAGTATTATTTAATGGATTTAACCCGTTCTTGCCACATACGGTTTAAAAAGAGTAGATTACAATACTTTAAGTTAGTCTGTATCATTTTTAATTAAACAGATATAAGGTAAAAGTTTGAATTTTCAAAAATCCCATCTCAGTGGATGTAAACATCAGAACGGGCTTTCGCTTTTCACAATTACAACACTAACTTTTTGCATTTGTGTTAAAAGCTCGATTCGTATCCACTCTAAGTATAAATCAGTAAGAGTTCTATACTCGGCCGTGCCGAATCTGATAATACTTTTCACCATCTTGTACATAGATATAATCCCACATCGTAGCTTAACCTATATTTCATGTTATACGCCATTTTTTTCTTATTATTTCCGATGCCATCCTTGATTTTGAATTTTTACGTATTTAACTGTATTCTACTAGTCAAGTCCTTTAATTTGATACCCATATTGATGGGGTTAAAATTTTTGTTCCGCCATTTTGTTTTAGACGCCATCTTGGATTTTATATTTTTTTAATAATTTACTGCCCTTTCATTTGATACCAATATTGAGGCGGTTCAATAAGTTATATTTTAAAAAACCAGATTTTACCCATATATTAATTTATTGTCCGCCATTTTGTAATGGCGACCAAAATGATTTTTTTTTATAATGCTTATTATGGTATAGTCAATTTCTTTCCGATGATACCAATATCGACTCTCTTGGTTGTCTAGAAGCTGAAAAAATCGTTTTTAAACAAAAATTTTGCCTATAACTTTACCGATTAGGGCCAGCTTTATTTAAAATTTTTCACGAATATCTCTAGGCTGAAAAATTTTAATTTTGTTTGTAGAAATATGGGAAAAAAACAGAGGCAGTCGTGTTTATTTGCTCATATCTCAGAAAGTTATGGGGCGATTGTGCCGAATTTCAAAAGCGATTCATTCCCGGATATTTCCCAAAGATTAATACCATACACAGATCTGAGGAATATATCGCTACTTCTAAAAGTTGATTTTAATCAAGACACAGACAGACGGACATATGGTCAAAGTGTTGCTATGTCTCACACTTTAAGTATTTTATTTAACTTTTACAACATTTTTGTTTATGAATGAAAAGGCGAACCACTCTTTTGTGCTATGATGAGTCAGTCAGTTACGTTACTCTTTTTATATATTTACTACCGTATTCACTAAAATATTTTTAATTGATGTTGTACAGAAATTTGTCAAATAAGCCTTCAAAAAACCTAAAATATTTTTTATGAATACAAATAGATTTTTCTTTTGAAAATTTATAACTACGGTACGTATGATTAATATTAAATACTGAGAGGTTTTACTGAAACAGTAATAACTTTAAACAAGTTATAAATTTTGAAAATTTAATAATTGTATAATGAAGCTAATAAATTAGGGCTTACAACTTATGCCTTGTTCTTATTAAACGAGAAGGAAATTACAGTCGAAATTTCATATAAAAAAAAAAATTTTGTCGTTGGGGGAATAAATTTAAAAACTTAATTTATTCCACTTTTTACAATAGAACAGAAGGTTACCAATAACACTATTATATTCATATTAAACATTTCTAGAAGTTGCCTTGCCGTAGTACTACATATTTATTTACAACTTTAAATTATATTCGATTGTTATCATTTTTCCTTTCTAAACTATTTTAAACTTTTAAATATTTCCTGTCTCTTGTCTTATCAGAAACTGTCATTCCTTTTTAAGTGGTTTTTTATTCTTTAAATATATGTTTTTCTATTTTTACAAACTAAAATATAAATCTCATATTGATTTTTCATATCATTTATTTTTTTTCTTCTCTATTTCCATCCAGCAGTATAAGAAAGCCAAGTAAAAGTTTACATTTAAGTAGATGTAGACTTATTTGGTAAAAGTTTTCGATGTTTGTTTAACATAAAGTAGAGCCAAATATGTATTTGTTTCTAAGTTGCCTTTTAACAACTTGGAAAAACTTTTAATAGCAGCAGAAAACAATACATTATGAAATATTAATAAAACACTACAATACATAAATATCAACTTAAGAAGTTAAACAAACTATTTAATATATTAAAATGAAAGATAATACAAATTGGTTGTAATGGGTATCGAATTGTTTAGGAAATCAAGTTATTAAGCTAATGTATTATGGAAAACGTTTTTGTTGTGTTTTGAATATATTTGTTGAAGGCATTGCATATATATTTTTATTTTTGGGAAAAGTATGACATGCATAAAAATACAATATAAAAAATTAATATTAATCATACGTTTTTTTAAATTTAATATTAATTTTTTTTTTTAAGATAAATAGAAAAAATTCTTTATTGAACCTGGTAAAGAGGCGATTTTTCTGTTGAAATTTTGCACATGCAGTGTATAGCTTTTGAAGAAAACAAACCATATGTTAAAATATCCAAAACTTAAATTTAGTCATATTTAGGGTGATCGAACGGTTATTATTCTACCGGTTTTAACCGGCTTTTTCAGTCTTGTCGAAACCAAAAATTTAATAATGCCAATTTTTCGAATATCGAATAATATTTTAGTAGAAAGAAACCGGTTGTTATTATGAGCTGAGAAATACTCTTATTATTGTTATATGTATATGCACACACCAAAATGACCTTCAAAAGTCAATCATAAACAAGACATTTTTGGAGAATTTGCTTTATTTATATAAATGTCATTAGTGACCTAAAAGGCTTAAAAGATTACTTTGTGCTAATATAAAAGTCCAACATGAATGCTAAGTAAAAGGTCATTTTCAATGTCAAGTTTCTTAAAAACGAAAAAAGAAAAGATAAGCATACTTTAAAACATATAAACTGCAATTTGTTTCTTAAAGATTATTTTAATAGAAGCAGCTAAGAAGACAAAATTTTTCATTATTATTAATTTAAATGAATAATATAGTCTCAAATATAGTAAGTTGTTAACTACATATACATATCTATATATATAAAAGTGAAACTCTGTGTGTGTGTGTGTGTGTTAGCTATAGACTCCGAAACTGTAAAACCGATCGGACTTAAACTTTGGCAAGTTGTTGTACACATTCCGGGGAGTGTTTATGGGTGGTAAAAAGTGAGAGGGGCCACGCCCATATAAAATTAGTTATCATTTTTAGCTACTTGGACTTTATAGATTTTTCTAAGACCTTGAGCTGTCACGACTATATAATTTCTTGATTATAAAAGTGGGTGGGGCCACGCCCATAAAAAAGTTAGAATTTTGAGGTACTTGCACTGGACTGATTTTTCTGAAACTTTGCACACACATATTGAGCTGTCATGACTATATATTTTCGTGATTAAAAAAGTGGACAGGCCACGCCCATAAAAAAAAAGTTATAATTTTGAGGTACTTGTACTGGATCGATTTTTCTGAAACTTTGCACACACATATTGAGCTGTCATGACTATATAATTTCGTGGTTCAAAAGTTATAATTTTTACCTTTTTGCACTTGATATTCAATTTAAATTCAGAATCCATTTTTATTCATTAAGGGGCGTAGCAACGCGCGCCGGGCTTTTCTAGTCTATATATAAAAGTAAAACTCTGTCTGTCTGTATCTGTGTGTGTGTGTTAGCTATAGACTCCGAACCCGTAAAGCCCATCGGACTCAAACATTGGCAAGTTGTTGTACACATTTCAGGCACTGTTTATGGGTGATAAAAAGTGGGCGGGGCCACGCCCATAAAAAAAAGTTTTAATTTGTAGCTACTTGCACTTGACCGATTTTTCTGAAACTTTGCACACATATTGAACTCTCGTGATTATACAATTTCATGATTAGAAAAATGGGCAAAACCACGCCCATAAAAAAGGTATAATTTTTAAGGTACGGTCAGACCAGTCAAATATTTGCACAAAAACGTCAAACATTTCTTTGCCGTAATGTGACCATAAAACATTTTTTAAGAGCAAATAAAAAAACAGCTGATTACGGCAAATAAAATTTGTTTGTCATAAAACAAAAATGCTTTAAATGTGACCTTAGTGTGACCACTCACCGGCAAATATTTTTCCGCATTTCAGGCAAATAATTGTTTGTTCTTACAAAGTTTTTGTAAGAGCAAACAGTGGCAAATAACAGCTGTCGTTAGAAGTGTTGTCTACTACTAAACATACTTAATTAAAATGGTTTAATGCATGAACCACTTAATAAAAAAAAAATTATATTTGGTAGTCAGATAAGTTCTAAAATGCGTGATAGCATCACGGAATGAGATTGATATAAAAATCTACCTAGATATATACATATTTATTTTTAAAAGCTAAAAGTTTATTTTTTAAAAAACCTAAACAAAAATGTTTATTTGTAATAACATGGAGAAGATATATATTTTTATGTAATATATGTATATTGTTACTAGATATAGACTCAAGTGATCAGCGTAATCACGCATAATCACAATTATCTTTCTTTCCAATCACATAAGTAGAAATTTAGCGTGGTAAGTGACATTTTTTTTTATTAAAAAATGTAGCACCTAATAAACTCAGCAGACTAATAAACTAAATTTTTACCTAGATCAATGGTCCCTAATTTCATATTTCTAATTTTATAAATTCAAAAAATTCAATAAGTACCAAGAATAAAAAAAAGTACCATTCATTGCTACTAGCTAAAAATTACCAATTCCAAATTTTAATTTGGTTCAAATTTATCCAGTAGTTTAATATTATGTAATTAAATTTTTCCGTTTTTCCCCTTTTTGGTACCTTTTATAACAAAAATTTTTTCCCAAACAAATGTCTGCATTGTAAGGAGTACAAAAAAATAAGTTTTTTACTCTATCATAGTTTAAAAAAATCAGTAATTTACTCACGTTACTCTTTTATACATATATGTAAATTACTTTAAAATGCTTACAACTCCGAAACTTTTGGAGTGCATTCGAAATTTGTACACTTTTACACCCGGTATTAAAAGCACTTTAACTTATTCAAATAAAATGATGGTTTTAACAATAACCAGAATTTAAATAAATGCCTTTATTTATTTAAGCTGTTTTTGCGTGATTTAACTTTATACAAAAAATGATTAGTTCGCCACACTTTTTTTAAAATAAATTAAAAACAGCTGCTGCTTTATTTTTCATTCCGTGGCTAACTAAAATATTCTCAAATTTTTTTAATATAAAAAAGCTAATTCTGCTCATAATAAGTAATGGAAAACGAAGCTCCTGCAAACAAAAAATTGCGAACCAAACCCAAAGTTATAAGGGAATGGGAGGAAGAAGACGTATTCAAATTAATAACTTTGGTAGAAGCTGAAAAATGTTTGTGGGATGCTGGTGACGAAGCATACCACAACAAAATGTTGCGAGACAGCGCCTGGCAAAACATTGCCGAGCATTTTGATAAAAAATATGCCGTAGCAGATGTGAATGCCAAATGGACCAACCTAAGGATACAGTTTCGAGGCTACGCCTGCAGAGCAAAAGTAAAATCTGGCCAGGGTGCAATCGAGACCCCAAAATGGAGGTATTACAGCGCAATGAGTTTTATAGGGCGTGCCGAAGACCGGCAAACACAACAAACCGTGTCGAATATTGTTTTTGAAATCGATTCTGACAACAATTGTAAGTATTGATACATATTAAAAATGAATGCTACTTATTGCACACACTTTAATTGCAGCTGCCGATCATGATGTAGCACCAGTAACGCCATTGTCATTACAACGGCAATCTGCAGCGACGCATCGTAAACAACAGGCTGGTAATAGCCAACTAGCTGCAGCTCAGATTGCTGAAACTATGCGTGAGGCGGTTACTGCCATTAAAGAGCGCAACCAAAATACTTCCGAACCAAACGCTACTTTTTCAAACTACTTATTAAGTGAATTAAAAACTTTAAATAATATGGCGGCAGCTTCAGTGCGTAATAAAGTTACAATTTTCTTTTTGCAATGCGTGGAAGAAGAGAGAATGAAATAACCAGCTGATCGCATCGAGCTTTAATTTTTTAATTTTTAACTTTAAATTCAAACTTTAAGAATTTGAATTTTTTATTTTTTTTTAATTTTGAAATTTAAACATGTATGTACATACATACTAATATGAATTTGTGTAAATGTTAATTTTTGTTTGTTCATTTTTTAATGTGAAGATCTCCTTTTTTTTTAAAATAAAGTATTTTTTTTAAATCTGATGACTAATTCAGAATATTTTTTATCATTATACCCGCCACCAAAAATATGGTGGGGGTGATAAATATTTTAGTATAAAGAGATTATTCCATTTCGACTACTGTTAATAAAAAAATAATAAATTCTGTGCTATAAAAGTACACAAAATTGGTGGTGGGTATAAAAGATTCGGCACAATATATATGGTGCTTGTTTATTTTGCAGTCGAGTCTGCTGTGCATATACATATTTAGTTGCTCATAGTTTTTATAAATTATAATAATATTTATTTTAAGTAGATAAGGGGCTAGTTAACTATATATGTTTATATTGAAAGGGAACTTCACCTTCCTCTACAAAATATTGTGAGAATTCTTCTCTTATTTTTGAAACATCTTGAGCGATATAGGAGCGATGGCTTTGAAGAGTAGGAAAACTATTGTCGTTTTGCTCACTGCGCCACTCACCAGGAATTAAAGTGCCGTCTTCAGTGTAATGGTCGACAAGGTTGGGATTGAAGTATACAGAACTTTTTCGACTCATTAAATAGTTATGTAATACGCAGCATGAAAGAGTAATTTGTCTAGCTTTTACTGGTTCAAGTTTTATTGGACAACGCATTACTCTAAACCGTGCTGACATAATTCCAAAAGCGTTTTCTGATACTCTTCTTGCTCTTGACAACCGATAATTGAAAACTCTTTGAATTGCATTCATATTACGCGTACTATATGGTTTTAGGATATTTGGAGTTAAGGCGAACGCATCATCTGCAACAAGTACAAATGGAACACGCAAAGTTCTCGATGGCAGTGATTCTGGCAAAGGCAGATTTAATTTATTGTTGCTCAAGGCTTCATTAAATGTACTTTTACGAAATACTCCACCATCAGATATCCGTCCATTTGACCCAACGTCTATATATATAAACTTATACGATGCGTCGGAAATTGCCATAAGTACAATACTATGTGTTCCTATAAATTAGTTAAAATCAATGGAATGTACCAAGTCTACAGATGTGTTTCTTGCTACCTTTGTAATTGTAGTAAATGCTTCCGGAATGCGGTGGCGCCAGCATAACAACATGTTTTCCGTCTAGTGCTCCAATACAGTTGGGAAAGTTCCATAGTTTTAGAAATTCTTGGGAAATGGCTTTCCATTCCTTTTCAGTTGATGGTATCTGCAATAAACAAATTGAAAGAGTCAAAGAAAACTGTAACATATTTATGTTTGTACATATCTTACCCTTAAATAGTCTGTCTGCAAAACTTTGTAAATTGCTTCGCATACCTCAGGAATAATACCAGAAATAGTGTTATGAGGGACACGAAATATATATTGCAAAGATCTAAAACTCTCGCCAGTCGCCAAGTAACGAAGTGTGATAGCCAAACGTTCGGAGGGAGAAATTGGCTCACGAAATTTTGTTATATTTTTCGTTATAAGCGGTGTCACCAATTTGAGCTATAATTATTGTTATTAGCACTGCTCCTTATCTGAAATAAATACTTACCAAATAGTCAAAATCAGGTGCACTCATACGCAGAAAGTTTTTGTACAAGGCAGGAGTTTCACATCTTAACTCCCTTAATAACTTAGCGCAACATCCTTCTTCTTTTCTACGTTGTACCCACTTCCGAACCCATATTCTTTTACTTTTTTTACTCGTTTCTCGATTTTCCGCTTCTAACAATAGCATAGATGCTACTCCACAGCTTAAAACAAGAAATTCTTCCATATTTTCAATTTCGATAAAAAATTGGAGTTTTATTGCAAATAAATGTTTGTTTTTTGACAGTTTGATTAAATATTTTTTTAGTCCAAATATTTGTTGTAGTCTGACCGCAGGAAAAACATGTTTCGGAAATATTTGTTTGCCGCTATTTTACGGCTGTTTTGTCAAACAAAAACGGACAAATAAATGTGCTTAGTGTGACCATAAAACAAAATTTATATTGTTTTAAAAAAAATTGGGGCAAATAAGAGCAAACATATTTGAGGCAAATATTTGACTGGTCTGACCGTACCTTTAGTTTCTTGCACTTGATATTCAATTAAAAGTCAGAATGCATTTCTATTTATTAAGGGGCATAGCAATGCGCGCCGGGCTTGGCTAGTAACTAATAAAGTTAAATGGCATGCAACATTGAATCTGAAATTTAGGCTACTCCACATCGTACATACAGATGATGGTAAAAGGTATTATCTTAATCAATATAGCCAAATAAAGTACTCTTACTTGTGTCTACTGACATCGTAATGTCAATTAAACTTATATTACGTACTGATAGCATTGAAAAATTAATCTAACCAGTAAGATCATTAAAAAAAACAAAATAATAACACAATTATCAAATTAAAAAAATGTTTAAAAAATATAAAAAAAAAAATTTTTAAAAAGTAGTACAAATTCAGCCAGATTAAAGTTTCACCAGGTATTAACTTTAATAAATTTTTATAATAAAATTTTCTACAGGCATTACGCAAACAAACTTCTATAAAGGTCTTAAATCAAACACAATAAATTGATTTCCAGCTAAATAGTTGATTAGTTTCTAGAATACAATCTTCTCTCATTTCTTTGCGTTCGCATAGAAAATAGCAAAAAATAATATTAATCATACGCCAGAGTATAATTTTTGAAATTTTATTTATCTCGCTACCCAGCAAAAAAAATTGGAAGTAGTGCAAAGCGAATTACATTTACAAGACTTCTAAATCAATTGTGTAAAAGCGTTAATTCTAAATGACTTCTTAACTGCAAAATAATTTTTCATAAATGATGTGCTTAAAAATTAATGCAACATCATGCAAGATATCTTAAAGAATTCATGTAAACAAACAATTTTAACACATGAAATATCCGATACTTGTCACCAAATATGCATGAGTTCCATGCACTTATTAAAATGGAGTGCAGTTCATTAAAATATTTATGTAAACACATGATCTCCAATGACACGCTAATGTTAAAATCATTAGTGTTTTCACCTAAATTTGATCACTTCGTCACCAGTTGAACCCCTGCAAAATCACTTTTTTGTCATAGATTTTTTTGCTGGGTAACTACAAAAAAAAAATTTTTTACTTAAAGCAGAAAAACCATCAAGTCAACCAAATAAAAATTTTGGAGCTTAGATTAACTTTTATTATTTTATTTTTAATTTTGGTATGCAGTACGAAATTCTTTGCCTGGAAGGCATCTTTGTTAACATCGTTTCCCTAAATTTCTTTAAAAACAATTGATATTTATGTGGTACTTTAAATATTTTGCATGATCTTATGTAAATCCTAAACACAACAAACCTTATTTCCCTTATTAATTCCAACTAATTCTCAAATTTATTCTTTCTTTTTTTTTGCAGGTAAATAATCATAAAGTGGATAAAATGAAATTATGAATTCAATGAATTCAGCAATAACAAACAGGTGTTGGTATACAATTTAAGTATGTATTTTGTGCTTCAAGAAAGGTAAAAGTAAAATATTAATTTTTATTTTTTATCTGCATAATTTTCTACAACGAACCATGAATTATCATTAAAGGGATTTTTTGTACAAAAAAAAAAAACGTGTTTGCATAGGTATTTTAAATATATATAATTTCATTTTGAAACTTCTTTAGATCTTTGTTTGCCTTAAATTAAAACTGATGTACCTGTGCTGTCTTTGTGAGGAGTTAAATGAAGCAGTAACAACTTTAAAACGTGAAAAAAGAATTCCTTGACATTAATAGGGGTTTTTTTGATTTTTGTTTTTCTTTTCTTGTAGAAAAGGGACCCGTTCATGGAAGTCGTTGGTCTTCCTTCTACATGTATATAAACATTTAATATTTTATCTTTTGGCGTTTGATCCATATTACCCCTACCTGCATATTTAGTAAGTTTTGGTTCTTTAAAACCAATTAATCTATAGAACACATTTCAATGTTTAATAATGCTTATACAATTATCTTTAATTTGTGGTATGATATATAAGTATTGGAAAAAATCTATATTAAAACTGTTTCTGAAATATTATAAAGAACTTATTTAATTTCTCTGCCACTGGCGTATGATTAATATTAATAGGTAGCAATTTTAGAAAATGAATAATAAGTTTAAAACTATAGTTTTAAACTTATAATTAATTATAATTTAATTATAATTAAGCTATGCCCTGATGGAATACCTCCAGAGATTTCGAAAATAGCCACATTACTAGAACCCCTTATTTCATATTTTTGGTTAAACGAGAAAATTCCTGATGATCTTAGAGAAAGCCTTATAATTAAACTTCCAAAAAAAGGAAACTTTCAAGATTGCTCCAGTGGGAGGGGTATTACTCTTTTGAATATCGTAAACAACACCATAGCCCACATCCTACACAACCGCATCTCATCCATTATTGAACCACACCTAAGACGAGAACAAGCGGGCTTTAGGCCAAACAAATCATGTATTGATCATATCAACAGCTTGAAGGTAATTGTAGAACAGTCGGTTGAATGGCGCTCACCTCTTTACTTAGTGTTTGTTGACTTCAAACGTGCGTTCGACACATTACAACATTATGCGATATGGGAAGCTCTAAGCTGCAAAGGAGTTCCCGGAAAGTTAATCAATCTCATGAAGGAGCTATACAACAACGCATTGTGTTCCATACTGCATGAGGGTTCATCAAGCAAACCCATTAAAGTAAACGTGGGAGTTCGTCAAGGTTGTGTTCTGTCTCCACTACTGTTGAACATAGTACTTGACGTAGTTATTTACCACTGTATGGATATGCAGCATGGTATTTCCTGGGGCCTTCATGATAGGTTGGATAATATTGATTATGCAGATGACGTCTGTCTTCTATTCCACCGCTTCTCTAGCATGCAATCCAAGATTCAAGCCTTTGCTACACATGCTGCCAAAGCGGGCTTGCAAATTAATATCGACAAAACTAAATCAATAAATAAATAAATTCCTCATGCAATACGAACTTTCAGCTTTCGGGCCAACACATTGACGATGTTGAAAACTTTTGCTATCTGGAGAGTATAATTTCAAAAAGCGGGGGCAGCAAAGAAGATATACAGAATAGACTGTGTAAGGCGAAACAAGCATTTGGCACGCTTAATAAATTCTGGAGATCGCAAAATATCTCAAATCAAACCAAACTTAAAGTTTTTAATAGCAACGTGAAATCTGTGCTTCTGTATGGCTGTGAAATCTGGAATATTTCGATTCGGGAAATGAGTTGTATACAAGCTTTTGTAAACCGCTGCCTCAGACGTATACACAGGATATTCTGGCCTGTCACAATATCAAATCAGGACTTGTGGAACTTAACCAATCAGGTCCCTTTAAACATGAGTATCCGATTGCGTAAATTTAGCTGGCTGGGGCACACAATGAGAAAGCCAGCGGATGATTTAACTCGACAGTCCGTTGAGTATAACCCCCAAGGATCCAGAAGACCTGGCAGACCTGCGAATACTTGGAGACGCCAAATTGAGAACGAGTTGAACGAGCATGGTGTGTCTTGGAGTGAAATGAAAACGTAGTCTACAGATAGAATACAATGGAGAGCATTTGTTGCGGCCCTATGTTCCACTGGGAATTAAAGAATTAAATATATATATAAGCTATGCAAAAACCGAAAAGGATTAAGAATGCCTATAAAAATATCTTTCAACTCTGGTATGTTATATAAGAATCGGAAGCAATTTCTTTAATAACGTTTTTGCCGAGATGTTAAGAAGGGGGCCAAAAAAGGCTAAATTCTTTACAAAAAGCAGCTAAAAAAGGGCTAAAAAGAGCCAAAAAAAGGCTAAAAATTTTATTAAAAACCATCACTTTTTAGTTAAAAGTCCGTAGAGTTTTTTACATTCACTCAGAAAAATATGGCAGCCAGTGACTGTGGATTATTCAAAAAGTAATTATTTGTAAATTAAATCACTAAAAATTGATAAAAAGATAACTCCAATTAAATACTGGCTCTTAGTCAAACTAAAAATTTCAGTTATTTATATTAAGTCAAAGTTTAAAATGCCGTTGTGGAGGAAAGCAAGTTATCCAATACACAAAAAGACGAGAACTTGAAATATGATTATGAATTTTATTTCCTGAGTTATTATTCAAAGCTGAGGTGATATTAACTGCATTCGGTTCTATGCAATTTGACTGAGGGATAATCAAGTTTTTCGATTTCTTCAGACTGCTCACAAATGATTTATTGCAGAAATATAATCATGTTCTGCTAAAAACAGACTCCTTTTTGCTTAATTTAATCGATTTGAAAGGCAAAGGATTTGTGTCCGCAATGCTTCAATTCAACAACCATAAGATGTTTTTGTTGTTGTGTGAGCATCAAATTTTAAAAAAATGTATGGGTTTTTATGCTTTAGCAATGTTGAAGAATACCTTTTCGGTTTTTTTGAATTCGCTTATCCTTTCTTAAAAATTTTGTATTACTAGTCCGAAATTTGCTAAATTTTGTTGGGAATATTTTTTCATTCATATTACAAATTTTGTTGCTTACGTCTTCTAATAAATTTTACTTTATTACCAAAAGCCGGCAAAACCAAATACTACATGCAAAGAAAAAACATGATTGTGGTAATCATAATCTGAGAGCAGCATACTATGACTGATTTGTATGATTGTAGTTAAAACATATAATGATTGCAAGATATCATTATTATGTTTAATTAAAGTATCATGCAATTATCATAGTATCACTAAAAATGAAACATAAACTTTTGTTTGTTTTTTTCTAAAACACATTTTATTTCAACAAAAATAAATATCTACGCAAGATTCTGAGAGTGCATTTGTACTCAAAAATCTCCAACATTCATCTGTGGTCAGAAGCTAGCCAGCAAACGATCCAGCATAAATAAGGCAGCATAAAGCAGACTTGTAAACCATCAGGCAGTTGTGGCGTTGAAAAGTTCATACCGCTATGCCGTTTTCAGTTTCAAAAAAGTAATGTCCAGTGATTCCTCCTGACCAAATTGCATACCACGCTGTCATTTTTAATGGATGCAAAGGTGACTGATGAATAATTTGAGTGTTTTCCATTGCCCAGAACCGACTATTCTGTTTATTCACACATCCATTCAAATAAAAATGTTCCTCGTTACTCATTATGATTTTTCAAGAAAATCGGGATTGTCATGGGCGAGCTGTAACATCCTATTGGCATATGTACGGCGGCGTAGATGGCTTCTGGAAGAAGCTGTTGTATTAATTTTTTAACTTTGTGCAAATTGCGGTTAAAGTTGTTCTTTGAAGACCAAGCTCCTGAGCACGGCGTCGAATTGAGATTGATGAATTCTTTTGAACAGCAGTAATGTTTTCTGCCGATCCTGCACTACGTTGTGGTTCATGTTTCGGCCTATCAGCTACAGTTCCTCTTTCTTCGCAATCATTCACTACACGATAAATAGTGCGTCTTGTTGGCACTTTGTTTCTCCCAAAAATTTCACATAACTTTCTCATCGTCACAGCAAACGAATATTTTTTTACAATATTTCACGACTGCCAAATATGAACTGTCAATACTAATGTTAACCAAAATGGCGGTAAAATAAATTAGTATACCTTCCCGGCGGACACCCTGTATATTTTAGGAAAAATTTTAAATATCTATAAAATGGCTTAAAAATGCTAAAAAATTCAAAAAAAGCCACATTAATCAAGAAAAAAAGGGGTTAACTTAGCCTGAAGAAGGGTAAATTAGCAACGGTGCATTTAACTGCCTCCTGAAAACATTAATCTTAATACAAAACTAAAGCAACAAATATTTAATTTTTTTTTTTTTCTTATTAACTCATAATTTATTTATTGGATCTTTCTATATTAAGAAAATGACAATAAGTATTAAAATCTTAAATTAACTAATTTCTGGGTCTTTTGCCACTGCAATAGAGACTCCAATTTTCATTGCATAGTGGTCATCATTCTAACGAGACCGCGAGGGCCAATGTATCTATCCTCCTGAGTCGAGTATGTCCATTATAATACAGCAGATTCTGTGCGAGAGGATTTGGATAAGTTTCCAGTTTTCGTACATATTTTGAGCAGAAGGTTTTTATTTCGTCGCGAACAAATGGAATATAAGGTCCTTGTGAATATTCGCGTTACTAATGTACCACGGGTATCCAGTAATAAGTCGCAATATTTTGTTTTGCCGTCTTTGTAATTTCTCTATATTAGAAGCAGTAGCTGTTCCCCATAGTTGGATTCCATATTGGTCCATATTGGCTTAATGATAGCTTTGTAAAGTAGAACCTTGTAGTTTAGGTTGAGAGCAGAATGAGAACAAAGAAGCCATTGAAGTTGTAGTCTTTTGAGTCTGAGTTGCATAGATTTGGATTCGATATGTTGAGGCCAGGTAAGGCGTCGATCAAGGTGTATACCAAGATATTTTATATGATTTTGTTCTGGGATAGCAATGTTATTTATCTTCAGGTTAGGACAGTTTCCCTTTCTCAAGGTGAAAGTGACATGTGCGCACTTTGCTGGGTTTACTTTTATTTTCAATTGGTTGAGCCATTTTTCGAGTTCTTTAATATGATCCTGCAGGCAATTAGAAGGAATTACTGGATTTTTATCTATAAATGCTGTGTCATCTGCAAAAGTTGACGTGTGTATTAAGTTATTAGTGGGCATATCTAATGTATAAATTATATACATGAGAGGACCAAGTATACTACCTTGGGGAACTCATGCTGCGATTTTTCTTGAGTCTGAGATATAGTCTTTATACTTTACTACAAATGAACGATCCAATAGATAATTTCGCAGTAGTTTGTGAGTATTTTGGGGTAACAAAGAAACTATTTTATGTAGAAACCCATCATGCCAGACCTTGTCAAAGGCTTGAGAAATGTCTATGAAGAGTGATGAGCAATAGTGGTTGTCCTTAAAAGCCTTTCTGATAAGATTAACTATGCGATGAGCTTGTTCTATTGTGCCATGATCTTTTCGGAATCCAAATTGATGAACGGGAATGATGTGGTGGTCGTTTAAATATGGGGTCAAAGCATTTAACAATATTTTCTCAAAGAGCTTTGATAAAATTGAGAGTAAGCTTATCGGATGATAGGATGACACTTGGCTAGCGTCTTTACCTGGCTTAGGTATCATAGTAATTTCTGATATTTTCCATGATTTAGGGTAGAAACCGGTTCTTAAGATGGAATTGAATATGAATAAAATCAGCTTAAGGGCAGATGTTAGTAGTTCACGTATCATTTTTCCTGAAATTTTGTCTATGCCAGGGGATTTATTTGTTTCCAGTTTTTTGACCGCTGAAGTTAGGGACGAGAAACGAATTTTCATTGGGGAAACAACACGAACTTCAATATCTGGTAAAGTTGTGCATGAGCTGGAAATATTAGGCGTAAATACTTTTTCGAGATGATCAGCAAAAACTTCAGCTTTGTCTTTATGGGACCTAGCCCAGTTACCATCGCTAAGCCTCTAGTTGGGGTTATCAGTCTTTTGGTGGCCTTCCAAAGACTATAATCCGTGATTTTTGTTGCGTCTAAACCTTCTAAATATGCTTTTAGAGCTGATTGTTTGTTCTCCAAAAGAGCACTATAAAGGGTTCTTTGATAGTGATTTAGTTGCATTTTCAAGGTTGGCAACAAATATAAAACGTTTTTCAAATGTCTAGATTTTTCAAACGAAAGACACAAAATCCCTTTAATTTTAAACAAAACTACACATGGCGTATGAGTAATAATAATTAAAAGTAAATTTACAAACTTCATTTTATTTTATTTTACATTTACTAATACAAACAGAAACATAATTTAATGCTTCTTTGAAACTGACCATATCTACAATGAAAACAGCTTGTAAAAAACATCACAAAAACGTTTAATCACAAGGAATTTTACCTCCACCAATGACATTAGATTGTCTACTACCTTAAACAATTTTGTTACTTGTCCATTAACAGCTTATAAAGCCTATAAACTAAATTTAACATACTACACATCCATTGTAATTTTTTTAAAACTTGAGGTAGGATTTTGACAAATATGTTATGAAAAAAATGTTCATTTTCAAATTGCGAATAACATTTTGTTTGCAGTAGTTAAAGCATTTAGTTTATAATCTGCATGTTTCAATGATTTATGAATTTTTCGTTCTGCACAGGGCGAGTAGTATTTGAGATTTGTGTGCAAAACGCGATTGCGAAACACAAACCTTTAATTCTATTACAGTTTTTTTTTTTGTTTTTAGCTCAAAGAACAAAAAGCCAGAAAGACAAAAACATTTAAGCTACTGTTGACCTAATTTCAAATAAACATTTTCAAAATCATATATGTGAGCTTTTAAACAAAAACTAGTTGTTGTTTAAAGAAAAAACAAAAAGTGAAAAATTATTTGTTTATTGTTTTATATATTTTTTATATTTTTCTCGTTAAAACTTTTGTCGAAAATGACAAAAGATTTTGTTCTCAAGTATCTCAAGTTTATTTTTTATTTTCTGCTCAAAAAAACACACATTATTGTTGTGTACTTTGCATTCAAGTTTGTCTGTACTAACAAAAAGATTTTGTTGTATGATGCTGAATAAATCTTAAGTAACAATGACAGCACTAATAACAACTAATTTCATTACGAGGGTAGTGTGATGTTCAGGATGGTTTTGCAAGTTTGATAATAATTCCTCAATAAGGAAATATGAATATTTAATAAACATTTTCTAGAAAATATAACACCAATATTCAGTTAACTGGAAAAATATAACTAAGAGTATTTTGGTTAAACATGGCGTATGATTAATATTGATTACAAGTATTTGAAATAATTTGCCTATCAATTCCAAAGTTATTGAGATAGAAAGAAAATCTAAATTGTTGTCTAGAGCCAAGAATACTGCAGCATTTTTAGTATTAAGAGAATGTTGTACAGATTTTGTGTACAATTTTAATTTTACTAATAAGTAAGTTAGAACATATATTTTCTAAGTTATTAAAATTCAAATTGCATAATGCTTCCTTTAAGTTTGCTCAACATAATCTACTCTTTGAAATTTGTAGCTAAGAAGTGATAAAATGCTTTAGTTAGACATGACGTATTATTCATATTAATTATATCCTTCACCGGTGGTGCCAAGCATATATAAAGGTTTGTCATTTGATTTGTTGTTTCTACAATATTAATTTTCCCATCCATTAAGGTATATATGTTTTGAAAGCTTATGAATAGGAGAGTTGATTGAGCTATGATGTCTGTACGTGTGTTTGTTGAAATCAATTTTAGAAGCCCTCTAATGTAGTAACAAATTTTTGGAAATATTTGGACATAAATCACTATTGAACCCCAGCACAATTGCCCCATAGCCTTCAGATATATTTACGAATAAGCACGACTGCAAAAATGCAAATGTTCTAGACACGTTTGCTACTATTTATAGATACAGTTTTTCCACAGCGCTATCCCTTAGACAAACCTGTCCCTAATCGGCAAAGTTATAAGCAAATAGTATTTTAAAAAATATATATAAATTTTTATTCTAAATATATTACTTTTTATTCAATTTCAAATTACAAGCCGTGAACTGGGCAATTATTTCTGAGAGAAACTTACAAACTCGTTTGAAACTCACCGAGATATAACGACCAAAATACAACTGCTTCGGTGTTTTTTTTTTTTTTTTTGTAAAATTTACTAACGAATACCGCATTTCTTAGCTTTCAGAGTATGTGGGTATCAAATTGAAATGCATGACCAGGAGTTTATAATACACTAAAAAAAGCTTAAAATCCGCCTCTATAAAATGGCGCACATTGTATTTATATTTGAGTAAAAACTAGTACAGGAAGGTCCAAGCAGAACGCACCATATTGACTGTACATTAAACAAAACGTTTTCGGAGTAGTATCTTTATATTTCTTCTTTTTGATAGAAGGATTTATGACAATTATATGTGAAACAAAATATCGGCCAAATCTTGCATTGGCTTCGGTGGCATACTTTTATTCGATGGTCGATATTTACAATGACACTGAGACATTAATGAGGTTAAATGTTGTCAGTACGCCGAATTATCGTATCCTTTAGTCTTGAATTGTTCTGGGCTTATTGACGTACACTTTTCTTTAAAATTTTGCTAAATAACATCACCTCAATCTGAGATAACACAGCCCTTGAATTTCTTTCGCAAAAGAACCATTCTTTCGTTGGCTGGGTGTCACTTGCCACCACTCTTGGAACCGCATATCGTTTAGGTCAGTGTCCTCAATTTCTGGCCCCAGAAGCTCGTTAGTATTTCGCGATACCTTTTCACGGTAACTGCTTGGCTGATTTGTGTATGTATCGCCTTTTCAACAATCACTCGTGGTTTCTTAATTGCCCCAATGCGGCAATTCTGCTGGCTAACGGATCCACTAAGGTGTGTGTACGTGTACGAATTGCATTTTGATTTGAACACCCATTTTTATAAAGGGCTTTAACATTCCTAATGTGCTGCTCAATTGTGTACCTCTCAAAGGTTGAATTTTTTAAACACTGAAACAGAGAAATGTCAAATTAAGTTAAGCAAAAGACTTAAAGTTAAGCTGTGACTCACATCTAACATTATGTATTATGATTGGACCTCTTTTTGTTTAAAAATTTACTCCTGCAATACCCTGAGATATATTAAGTATTTAATGAAATAAATGCCCAGTAGAATACAGTTAACTGTAGGAAAGTGTTTAATTCAGGATGGCGTCTGCAACAAAATTGCCCATCAGATACCTTATCAATATGGGTGTCAAATGAAAGCTTTAAAAAGTTGAATACAATAGAATTTAAAAGCAAAGATGACGCTGAAAATAATAAAGCAAACTGGTGTGTAACATTAAATCTGAAATCTACTTTACGCTGCGTTGTGGTCTTTTCATGATAGTGGAGGCTATTATCAGCCTCTAACTTGTTATAATTTTTCCATATAATCCTCTATACCTTCTTACCTAACCCAGATAAAATCCCAATTTTTAATCCTTTCAAATGCTTTATATTTGAACAACATAATGTTATAAATTTACTAGAATTATGGAATTTTTTCATTTTAAAAACTAAATCCTTACAAATACCTCACATGTTTAAGTAGAAAAAATATGATGGCTTTTACAATAACGACAACTATATTAAGCAGTTGCTGTTTATATACATTTTATTTTCTACTAACAAACAGCAAGAGATAATGACAAGCAGCAAACTCTTCTTACATTTAAGTAGTTAAAGTGCAGTTTTACCTGCTTTAAGGGCCCCAAAGACACAACAACCCTTATGCACTCATTCATTTATTCATTTGTTTATTTATATCTTTAAGAGAAATTCACCTTGCATTTGTATTTCGTTTTAAATGTTAAAATTTACTATTTGATTTACCACGTTTCTTTTTTGCAACATTTCAATGGCTTCTTTTATGCACCAGCCCTAAAACATTTATGCTCTGCTCGTCAATAGTTTGTAGCGAATTTTTTTTTTTTTGCGTTTTAATTTTTATTTTCATTTAAACCTCCCTTAGTGCAAAAAAGTAAACGTTACAAATAAAAACAAAAATTGCATTAAAAAAGAGGTATTGAATTTGCACACAATTTATCAGTCATTTTTGAAACAGACGTGGTGTTCAAAACAAGTCTTTATTATAACTTATTACAAAACAGTTTACAAAAGCAATAAAAAGGAAAAAAATAAAGTGTATTTGGTGAAAAAAAAAACATAAAAAAAGGAACACAGAAAAACTATATAATTAACGAATTTATAAACAAAAATAAATATTTTATAATTCCACTTGCTTAATTAACAGCATGAATTATTTGGAAGCTATAAGATGGTAAGTGGTCCAATTTTATTGTTCATTTTAATAAGGTTTCTTGGGAAACTTGCTTTTCAAACATTAAATCTTATAATTTGAGCAAACTTTTTATAGAAAAATTTATAATGCCTAAATTTTAACAACATATCTCCTTAAAGCGTTTTTAATTATTAAACCTAATGTGTTATTTTCATTGTTAATTTTTCCTACGCAACACCTTCTAGTTTTCTCTCTACGAGCGTTTTTTTATGTGGTTATTTACTATGCATGCCACCCTACCTCTTTAAAAATTCTCAGTTAATAAATGTTTGCTGAGTTTGGTTACCTATAAATATTTTATTTCAAAGTCCTTAACATACTCTGCAACCTTTTAAACTGTGTTTAATTTAAATTAGGCCTAAAATTACTTCCTTTTTCCTTTATAAAATAAAACAAAACGAAATTGTATTTTTAATTAAAATCACTCATACGTCTAGAGTGTCATAAAAGAAAGTTGCCTTAATAAGAGGGTAAAAACTTTTTACATCTCTTTGTCATATTTTTAGTTTTAATGCTTTTAAAAGATGTAAACTGAAAACGTTGAAATAATATTACGAAATGTTGATACCACTCGGATGAAAAATAAAATCAGTACGATTCTTTCCTGACGTTCCTTGAGATATTTTCACATCAAAACTTGACAATATTCTATCAAGCTTACAATTTCGTTTAAATATTGAAATAATAATGCCAAGTAAGCGTCTTTTGTTTTAAATGTGTTGTGTTATTTTGCAGATACTATTGCTATTACGTTTGGTTGTAGTCTCTGCTATGGTTCAAATTTTGCGCTTTAACCACTACACCACGTCGTTAATAAAGATTATTTATATATATTTTTGATTTAGTAATGTTGTATTTGTCAAATATCAATACAACACTGGAAAACTAGGTCGTATATGTTTCCATTCATAGTATTGTAGCGGTACAGGCGTATCGTAAAGACATTACTATAAAACCAAGTGTTTATTTGTGTTATTCTAGCGTAGAATTGTTACCAAAACAACAATAAACAAGTATTAGTGCTATATTCGGCTGGCCCATTCCGATATTACCCTTCACCATCATGTACATAGGTACAATGACCACATAGTGGTTTAGCCTAAATTCCAGATTAAATAATTTACTCCATTCTGTTTTATTATTTCCGACTCCATTTTTGATTTTGAATTTTTTTTTCTACTAGTCAAGCCCTTTCATTTGATACCCATATTGATGGGGTTAAGAAAAAATATTATCCGCCATTTTATTTCGGGCGCCATTTTGGATTTTTACACTTTTCAAAAGTTTAGAGAATTCTACTGGTCAATCACTTTCATTTGATACCAATATTGCGGAGGGGTAAATTTTTCAATACTTAATTTGATCCAAATATAAATTTATTTTGCGCCATTTTGTAGTAGAGATTATGATGGATTTTATGTATTTTTTAAATGTATTATATTTTGCTTGTCAACACCTTTCCTGTGACACCCGTACTGACTCCCTTCGTTATTTAGAAACTCAAAAAAATTGATTTTCGTTTGTAAATGTTAGGAAAAATTACCGAAGTAGTTGTATTTAAGTGTTGATATCTCAGTTAGTTTTAAAACACTTTGTTCGTTTTTCTGAAGGATAATTTGAGAGAGTACGACTTGTAATATATTGCCTGGGATGTGCTCAAAATGATTTAGAATTTTTTTCTATAACTTTGATGTTTGGCGACCCATTTATCCAAAAATTTTATTTACGAATATCCCTGGGATATATCTGTGGCTTGGGGGCCAATGTCACTTTTTTTGCTCTTTTGAGTTAATCATTGCATTAGATTTGTTTTCTTGCTCTATTTCACTATGGTATAACAGCTAAAGTCATACTTAACCCAGAACAGCTTCATTAATAAAATGCTGGCCAATGTCACTATGAAAGCACCTATAAAAGTTAAAGTTCAATTCCAATTTTCTCAAAAGTAAATATTTTGACATTGGCCCTTTCAGCTCCAAGCCACAGATATATCATATTCATTTGAATTATGAAAGAGCTGGAAAATGTTGATTTTTATGGTTAACGTATGGGAAACAGATGTAGTCGATGTTGTTTGCTTATATCTCGGAAAGCTATAAGGCGATTGTCCTGGACTTCTATAGCGATTAATTTCCGATCATTTCCAAAAGACTGATATCACATACAGATCTGCGCAACGTGTTGGGGGGGTTTATAAAACCCACGGTCAGACGGATATTGTTGATTCGATAAGCTTTCAGAAAATATTTACTTTATGGGATCAAAAAAGGATATTCCAGAAATTATAAGCACAATGACAAAGCTATATATACCTTTGGCACCACAGGTCAAGGGTATACAAACTAAAGCAGCGTTTATTGTATCTATAGTCTATCTGTAGTGTTGTGATAATGCATTAAGTTCGGAAAGTCGAAATTGTGTATATACAAGGTCATGATGGTACATCATATTTAAAAGAGTCTTTCGATCTGGGCCGATTTACTGCCATATTCCCAACAATTGTTAAAGGCTTATAAAGGGTTTATACAACACATTTTCCATGTAAATTTTAATTGCAAAGTCCTTATAAAGCTGTTCTAATTTTATTCATCATGCTCTTTATTTTAATTTTTATTAATCAAGATAAATAAAGCAAAAAAAAATATTTTAATTATTTTGATTAAAATCAAAGGGATTTTAGAATTTTTTTTTAAGTATTACAAACATATACCTCTTGAAGAAAAGTTAAGTATTTCTATGAAAGTGCTACAGTGGGGCAGCAGAAAGCTAACAATAATCACTATAGTAGCACAGCCAACACCTTGAAGACTGAAGTCAGACACAAACACAAATCTAAACAAATTAAAAATATCTGCAAAATATGTTTACAATGTTGTAAAAATATTGCCCATATTATTTTTCTTGTTTTTTATTTATTATATTTATTTTTTTAAATATTTCCATTAGACAACTACTTATCCTTAGCTTAATCTTAAACTTATATTCCATTAATTGCACTACCACTTTAAATAAATCTAATTATTAGTATTTTATTTTAATAAATTTGATTTAAAAGGAATTTAAATTTTTTTCTTAAAGGTACACTTGACGTATGATTAATATTAATTAGGGGTTTTTGGAGCGAAATTGAGTTTTTCTTCGAAAGTGCTATAGCAAAAAACTAAAATTAAATTGCTACAGAAAGCTAACAAAATGATCTCTTACGGTTCAGCATATGCAGTATCGGACAAAACTAAAGCACCAAATTCTTCCTACTAATAAATCGTTAATTAGTTAAATTAAATTGTTATTTGTTCTTGCATTTTCCATATTCTTGAAAAGCTGATCTATATTTTTGCAGTTGTATCGTGGACTATTTTTCGATCTACAATTTCCCTAAGATTTTCTATTAGATTGAGATCTGGTAATTGAGCCGGCCATTTGAAAACGTTCTTTTTGTTGTTGTTAACGAACCAATCTTTCACGCATTTAGATGTGTGTTTAGGGTCGTTATCTTGTTGGTATCTCCACTTAATCGGCATTTCCTCCTCTGCATGTGACACCATTATATGTTACAGGAGGTTTCTATAAAGAAAACGATCCATATTTCCATTTATTCTATGAATTGGACTGATACTGTGGCCTGAAAATATCCCCCAGACCAAAACGTTGCGAGCGCCATGTTACACAAAAAGTTTAAACTAAACTAAACAAATTTAGGATCAATATTGATACATGTACAACATATCAGAGCAAAACAAATGGATGCAAACAGAATAATATTCCTAAAATGTATAAATTGCATAAAAGAAAATCCTAAAAACTTGAAAACTTGAAAACAAACGAAAATATATGCTGACCAACTCTGACAGAGTACAGGATCCTAACTACCCTATTAAATATTAATCTAAGTCCTTTTAGAACATATTATGACATGTACACTTCTAGGCCATACAAAAATATCGGCATTCTAAGAGCAAGAACAACTTGTTTCTTTATATTAAAAGGCAGCAACTGTATAACTTGCGTAAAGTAACGTTAACTCTAGATACCAAAAAAATCTCAAAATTCAAAGCTGAGTCAAGAATAACACCAAGACATTCAATTTTTCAAAAAACTCCATCGAACTACCATCCAAAGTAACAGAAAAATTATTTGTACTACTTTTTCCAAAGATCATTGCTTTTGATTTTTTTGATTAACACAAAGATCATAATCAGAAATCCAGAATGATAATAATCCAGATGTATAATCAATCACGTTCTGGAAAACATAAGGAAACTCTATTCTGCCTCTAAACAACAACTGAACATCATCAACATTTAAAGTAGGAGAACACATATCTTACTAAAAAGATCATTCATAAAGATTATAAAAAGCAAAGGCAGATCTCTGAGGAACACCGCTAAAAGCAATAAGTAATATTCAAGGATACGTTCATTAGTTTTGTCACTACTTTCTTGGATGTTCTTGTATAAATATTTTTTTTATATTTTTTTTTAACGACAAGCAACAGATTTTTTCCCTTTTGTTGTGAGTGAATTCTTTTAAATATAATAACATTTTTTATAAAAAAAAGCATAATTTATCATGTTTTGCAAAGCTTCGTAATAAGCAGACGTCCGTGTTTTAGTTTTGTCTGATAACTATACTTGTAATACTTAAGTGAGAATTTGTTAAACAAAAAAATAAAAACTAATTTAAATTTATAAAATCTCATAGAAACTCTGCGCATTTTCATTGCTTCTTACATAAAAACAAACTATTTATGTTTTTCTTAATTGCATATAAATCCAAAGATTTCCACAAAACTAATAACAACTTATCTTTAACATAATCTTGAACTTAAATTTCTTTTATTGCACCACCAACTTAAATAAATCTTGTTATTACTGCCCTTAATTTCTGATGGCAAAATTTGTTTTCAAAACAAATTTAAAAGCTCCAAAAAAATAATTAAAAAAACTGAAATAATAATGAGGAAATGATTACTTTTTTCTATTAACATTTTAATGTCATCACAAGAGTTGTAAAAAGATCATTCATATAAAGAAAAAAAAAATGCGAAAAAAAAACTCATTTACACTACTAACACACAAAAGAAGGCAAAATAATAATAATAAGGAAAATACATATACTGATGAGAAAGGCAACAAACTCACACACATCCACATTACCATTTCATAACTTTCTTTTTTTTATTTATTCATAAACATTCACCCACACACTCATAATTAGTATTAATGGTGAACTTAATGTAACAACAGTTTTTAACGTTGCGGGAATTTTAGTGTACCTAAACCTAGTTACTAACACGTACTAGCTAACAAATACACAAATAAAGAGAACTCTATAGAAGACATTACGTTTATATGTCTGTAGCATGTCAGCATTAGTTTTATTTACAAACCTATGCCAGTGATTGTAGTGCCTGTTTAATGGGTTTTTTTTTCCAGGTTTATATTTGTATAAACATGTGTGAATTTTTATTATTAAGTTTGTATTGTGGGTGTGTGTGCGTGTTCTATGTGTGAGTTAGCATGTAAAAACGAATATACACTGAGAAAGTTTAGAGAAGAACCCATCTTATTTAAATAAGGCTTAAAATAATATATATACAGTTTAGAATTTAAAAAAATCCTAATTCTTTAGCAAAAAATTTAATAGTTTACAATTCTATAAATAATTGCTTGAAGCTAAATAATATTTACTTTTTTACAACTTAAATTTTCCTAGCGAAAATTAAAAAAAAAACTTTAATAATAATGCGTATAATTAAAATCAATTAAAGATTTCTGAATAAAAGCCATTTTAGCTTTGTTTCTGGAAAAGCTCTTAACAAAATAAAAACAAATTTAGAAAATAAATGATGGTGGATATCTAAAAGTAACTAAAAAAGCACACAAATACAATGGTCCCACCAAGTCACATGTTATTAATTGTGAATAGGGCAAAAAGTTTTTCAGATAATTACTTTAATACATTTTTTTTATTATGATAGAAAGATCTATAACAATTATGTGTCAAACAACATATCAGCCAAATACTCGCCATGGCTTCGGTGGGATACTTCTATCCGATAACACATATTTTCAGTGTCACTGAGACATTATTAAGGTTAGATGTCGTTAGTGTTTCGAATTATCTTATCCTTTTGTTCTTGGCTTATTCATGTACACTTTTTCTTTTGAAGAAAGAGATCTAACAGTGTCAAATAACACTATAGTGGAGGCCAAATAACATAGTCCTGGCATGGCCATTAAATTCCTCGTTCCAAAGAGCAATTGCTTTATTGGCTGTGTGGTAAGTGACCATCCCGTTGAAACCACATATTATCCAGTTCCATACTCTCAGTTTCTAGCCACAAGTAGCCGGTTATCATTATGTTATCATATATGGCGAACACAATTTATGGTAACTGCTTGGCCGATCTAAATTTCCAAGAATTATAGCCCGATGACGCCGCCAGCACATAAAATACACTCACCCATATCTATGCATCGGCTTTTCAACGATCATTCGTTGATTCTAATTTGACCAAATGTTCGACAGTAAAAGTGTGCCTCGTCGCTGAAGATGATTTTCTTTGTAAAGTCATCATTTACTTCTGTCTGTTCAGTCAAGCGGCATATTGACGACGCTTGAAAGAGTCAGTAGCATGTTAATTCAATTCTTTACTGAAAGTTCTTGATGATGAGTCGAGGTTGGAGGATCGCTTGCCACACTATCGCAAACAGCAATAATGTTTTCTGCAGAATGAACTGGGCAAGCATGCATAAGTGTTTTCACATTTTCTACAGACTAGGTTTGTTGAAATTTGATCGATTATTTTGACCAGAAAAATCTTTTTGATTTAAAGACCTATTTTCATTAAGGCTTTTTCTATCTTCACACACTGCTCAATTGTGTACCTCTCCTTGTTTGAATTTATTAGGCACTAAAGCAAATAAACATCAAATAATGTTGTATAAAAACCTTGACATTAAGGTGTGACTCACAACTGACTTCCAGAAATACTTTTTTTAATGAAAATGCTATATTATTAATTTTTTTGGCAATCTTCAATTATTTTTTTTTTCAAATATTTTTTATTGAGGAACGTTGCTCGATGAGATTTTTATGTAAATTATCCAATACTGAAAACCGAATAAACAACATTTATACATATATTCAAATACTAAATACTAGGGTGATCGATTATTCGACATTTATAAGAAACCGGTTTTGAAGTAGTTTGAAAGTTAGAATTAAAGAAAAAACCGGTTGCTTTTTTGAAAATTTAAAAAAAACCGGCTAACCGGTCGAATACATAAAATATAATTCTTTCTTTTACCCATGACAGAGATACATATATAGGTATAAACTAGTTTGTTTTATGGCTTAATTGCATTTTAAGTTCATACAAATTCAATGGCATTATTATAAAATGCCGTTATTTAAAATAAAAAAAAAACTTTGTTACAGGAGGTTGTAATAATGAAAAATATTAAAAAGTCACTTCACTGCTCACTGCAGTCAAATTTACCATTTACTAACATTAACTTTGTAGGCAAGTTGTAATAATGACTCTTTGTGTGCCTAACTGTTTTAGTATACAAGTCATATGTTATCAGAGATATTAGTTAAGCTATGGGTAGTCTTTAGTACAAGTCGCTAGATTTCGTAGAAGCAAAATATTATGAAATTCGAAAAAGAGTTAAAAAAGTATTGCAAAGTACAATAATTTGGTCAAACAACTTAACTGAACAGCTGATTATTATAGCATATTATAAGCGCAGCAACGTATAAAATACCTGCTCTCCATTTACAACAAATAATATTAAAGCCTAATTATTTTTCTTATTTTTCATTTGTTTTTGAAACAACAAATAAATTTCTTACAATATTATGGAAGAGTATTTTATAAATTTTCAGAGTTTTTGAAATTTTTTTGAGTAATAAATGTAGTATGGTACGTTTGGCTAAAAAAAAAAGGAACATAAAACTAAAAATGAAAAAAAACCGGCTTCTGTGAGTAAAAAAACCGGAGTATTCGACATTCTAAAAATTAACATTTGGGAAAAACCGCCAGCTGAAAGTGTAAAAAACCGGTTTTTCACCGGTTGTAAAACCGAATCGATCACCCTAGTAAATACCAATATCAGTCATTTGTTCTTTTGCTTTCGAGTGTTCAGAATATTGTGCAAAACACAGTTATTTAAATACTGTAATATTCTTTTTTTAATCAAATTTAATTTTATTAATATTATACCCTTCACCTGTGGTGCACAAGGGTATATATAGCTTTGTCATTCCGTTTGTAATTTCTACAATTTTCATTTCCGACCCCATAAAGTATATATTTTCTGAAAGCTTATGAATAGAGGAGTCGATTAAGCCCTGACCGTCTGTCCCTCTGTCCGTCTGTCCGTGTGTTGGTTGAAATCACCTTTTAGAAGCAACTATATGTTCCTCAGATCTTTATATGGTATCAATCTCTTGGAAATATCCAGGAATGAATCGCTATTGAAATTCAGCACAATCGCCACATAACTTTCTGAGATATGAGCAAAAAACCACGACCACCTCGTTTTTTTCACAACAACAACATACATACATACATACATGTAAAAAACATACCAAACAAAAAAAATTACAAAAAAAAAATATTAAAAATAAGAAAAAAATAAGAAAAAAAACTACAAAAAAAAATTTTAAAAAAATTAAAAAAAAAAATTTTAAAAAATTTTTTAAAAAAATTTTAAAAAAATATAAAAAAAATAATAAAATATAAATTATATATTAAATAAAATAAAATAAATTTTTTTTGGCTCAGCTGGGATTCGATGCCACATTTATTCTAACGTGTACGTATGCACGTATTTTATATGGGATGAATGGTGATACAAACAATTGTTATTGCATGACTACACGTTGTGAAGGGTATATAAGATTCGGCACGGCCGAATATAGCACTGTTACTTGTTTTATATTAACATTAATGCCTTTCGTCTCTATTTTTTAATAATATCCCTTTTTTAAACACATTTTTTTTAAACAAACAAAACACATACACTTACGTGTTTTTAAAATTTTTTGTTAGCAAAATGTTTATTAAATTTTAACACACTTTGTTTTGTAAAAAAATTTTTGGTTTATACATTTGTTATTTTTTCTTAAAACATTAGTTTTTTTTTATTAATAAAACAAAAAAAAATATAAACAGAAACATACATTCACACAGAAAATTTACATCGTTTTTAATCGTGTTGTTTCTTTTCTTCTTTTGTGTTTTTTCGCACTTTTAATATACAACTACAAACAATTTGGTAGTTTTTATGCCATTTTAAAGAAAAATCGCTAGAAAAGATTACAGTTGCGACTCTGGCATTCTTGTAATTGTTTAATACGTAACAAGCATTACAAAACAAAGTTGGCACACAAACGGAAGAACAAGCGAATAAAAACCCTCGAAATAAACAAACCAAAATTTATTCGAAACTGAGTGACTAGCTTTCTTTCGCATAGGTTTTCTTTCGACATCGTCAAAGAGACTATTATTTTTCAATAATTTTTATTTTGACTTATTTAAATTATAACAGTAGTATCCAATAGTATCGATGCCTAGACTCTAAAAGAGAAATGTTTTTCTTTTTGAACTAATTATATTTAAAACTGAGTGGGTCTGCCTAGACTCATGTGCTACGAATGTAAAAATCAAACAAAACAAAGGTTTAAATGGAAGAAGAAAAATATATTAAATTTGTTGATCAAATTGTGCTAATATTGTTAAAAGTTAAGCTATTAAAGCACTTGCTGCTTCAGTAATTAAATATAATTTATTACAACTTTTTTAATAAATCTTAACATAAACATATTATTTTGCATGGATGTCAACATTTATCCTTTCATCATCATAATTTCTTTAGGTATATAATCAAAACTAAACTAACATTGTATGTATTTAATAGGCACTAACATATGTCAGTTTATATGCAGCACTACTCATGCACGTTCACATGAATTCATACATACATTTATGGCGAAAATATTTTCTATGAAATTTTTAATACATCTTAACGTACTGCTTAACCCCCTCTCCACTCATTACTCTGTACATTCCAATCTAATACTAACTAAGTGTGTATGTATGTATGTATGTATGTATGTATGTATGATTCTTTAAATATTTTGTAAAAGATTTGTTGTTGTTTGTTCATTTTTTTACAATAACTACAAAAGGCACACACACACACACATGCATGCATGCCATCATATACAACATACAAATACTCAACATGAAAATGTTCAAAATTAAAAAAGGCTGTCATGTGTAAAATATTCTTCTAAACAAAAATAGTCAAACAAAAAAATATTTAAGAAAAAACTATAATAAAAAGTGAACAACATGTGAGTGCAAAAAAATCCTTAAAAATGTGTGTGTTTTTTTTTTTGTAAAAATGACTATTTAAATAAACTGCAACAAGAAGCACTCATACATGTAAACAAAAATTTATAATTTGTGGATTTTTTTACTCTTTCAGTTTGGCCTAAAATTTTTTTTTTATTTTGTCGAATAACATTTAAAAGATTTCGTGTTAATTCTTATAAAAAAAATTAAAATTTTTTTTTTAATCTAATTTGACTTTTAATTGATTTTAGTTTCAACATTAAATTATATTGTTATTGTTAATTGTATTATCCTTAATTTATAAATGAGAAATGTCTACGAGGAATAAACTAATAATTGAGTTAAAAGATACTGCTAATATCTGTTGTTCGAAATGAAGCAAAATAACGGGTGTCTCTAAATTAAGAAAAAAAAACTGGCAATTTCCGTCTTTTGTGCAGCACTTAGTTTGACAAAGCTAAGCAATAGTTTATGGTTAGTAATAATCGTTCATTGGATAAGATTTCATTTTTCAAAAATATTTAAAAGAAAAAACTCAAATCTCTATGACTGGTAAAAGTAATTATAATATCTAGGGAGACTGGATTAAGTTCTCATCCTACTCGCCCAAAAACCAGCCATTTCAATGTCTGTATTAAAGACATCGATAGAATTTAAAATTTCAAGAAGCCCTCCTAAAAGATACGGGTCAACATGCTTAAAAAGTTTAACTAATAAAAGAATTGTAATAAGAGCTATGATATAACATTGCTTTTCCGGGTGAAAAATTAATAGGATCAAAGCAGAGGACATGGTGATCATTCCCCCTCCCTCCCAAAATAACAAAAAATACATTAGGTGTCATTTCTTTGAAACGATAGCCTTTAATTCTTTTAAATTTAGTACTTGCTACTTTTGTTAACAATTTCCTAATTAGAACCAAACACAATAAGAATCGGGGAAGGGGGAAGGGGGAAGAGGCAGTGATACTCTTATACGAATGAAATACTATTTATGGCCTAATAAATACAATGCAAAACCTTTGTTAGGGCCAACAAAGCGGTCAGGGTTCTGCTAGTTCATAATATAATTCAATGTGATCATAATTTAATTTAATGTCATCATAATTTATTTAATTATATTTTAACGATATCTTGTTTTCCAGAAGAGTGTAAACTTTCAAAAATAATACCCATTCCTAAAGCTAATAACGAATTTCGACCTATTTTCGACCTTCCTTTTTATACAAAGTGGTTGAAAATCTTATAGAAAAACAGATGAGAAATTTTCTGATTTCTGGGAATTACTTATCTGATCAGTGATTCTGGAAAAAAATAGCTAGAAACTAGCTAAAAAAAAAAAGCTAACAAATGGCTAAATGTTTTGAGTAGAAAGTTTTCAGTATTTGATTAAAAAAAATTAAGAAAAATTTATTTTAAAAGAAAAATAATAAAATTTAAGACCGTTTGTAATATACTCAATATATCTTTGACTATTTATAAAGTACAAGAATTGTTATAATGGTGTTAAAAGGACCAATTATCATCAGCATCTAGCTCGCTATTATTTTGTCATTGTCATCTTAACTTTCTTTAAATCCTATCAATTTAAGATAATTTTGTGCTACTTCATATTGATAACAGCATTTATCAATACTTTTTAAGTCGTATCTTAAAAAAAGAATATAGAAAAAATAAAATATTGGTCTTTCGAAATAAACCAAACTCTCTTCAATCTTTATAAGTCAATATTGAACGTGCCATACATGAATCACGACTTGAGAAAGTGGAAAAAATGCTCGAAGATTGCTCGAAAATTCGTTCCTGCAGAAGAAGTCGTGGAGGCCATTTGAATGAGGTTTTATTAAGAACTTAATTGTATCGATTGTACTTAACATTAAATTAAAAATTTTGAATTTTCTTAACAATAACTGTGTGTTTTATTTAAAGAAATCATATCACTCTTATTGAAAACCCTTTTACATAGCTAATGTAATCTCCTGCTGTTGTAGCTTAAAATTCACTGGGTTGAAAGGTAAAGGCTTGGTCTTGATAATATATATATCCGATACCATTTATGAGTTTCAGAGTGAACAGGTAATTCATATAATTTTGCATTAATTTCACATTTACAATATTTACAAAAACTTTTTAGCTTCTGTAATCCATTCTTTTAATTATGGGTGGGATAACAATTCTTTCAAAAACTTCTGGGAAAATTTTGTTTATTTTTCTTAAATTTCTTTTTTATTTATTTATTAAATACGCATGCTTGTTTGGTTTTTTTTACTGATTGATTGTTTGTTTGTGTAACATTTTAAAGAGGTTCCCATCGATGCAATTTTTAGTAGTTAAAAAAACATTGTTTTATAGAAGCGTTTTTCACTATTTAGAAAACGAAACAACAGCACTTAAAAGCTTAAAACAAAAAATGGCTAAAAAAGGCTAAAAAATGTCTAGGAATGGCTAAAAAGTAGCTTATAGCTAAAAGCAGATTTTCCTAGCTAAGCGTGTTCAAAAATAGCTAAATTGGCAACACTGTATCTGATAGACAATCAGTTTTTATGAAAGCCAGAAGTTGTATTACGGCGCTAGTTAATGTAGTAGAGGACCTTAGATCTAAACTAGATATTAACATGGTAGTTTTTTTAATTCTTCTTGACCACAGTAAAGCATTTGATACTGTTGACCACACAGTTTTGATAAGAAAGCTTCAAAACGTATTCCATTTTTCTAGCTCGGCTTGTAGTCTTATATCTTCTTACCTTAGCAATAGATCGCTTAAATCTATGAATTAGGAAAAGAGTTATAGATAAAAATGTAAAATAGATGTGCCACGCACACTTTTTTCCTTAAATTTTTATAAAAATACTAGCCAAATCCGGCGCGCGTTGCTACGCCCCTTAATGAATCGAAATGCATTCTGAATTTTAATTGAATATCAAGTGCAAAAACCTAAATATTATACTTTTTTTTATGGGCGTGGCATTGCCCACTTTTTTAATCACGAAATTGTAAAGTCATAACAGCTCAATATGTGTGCAAAGTTTCAAAAGAATCGGACCAGTGCAAGTACCACAAAATTATAATTGTTTTTTTGGGCGTGGCCCTGCCCACTTTTATAATCACGAAATTGTAAAGTCATGACAACTCGATATGTGTGCAAAGTTTCAAAAAAATCGGTCTGGTGCAAGTACCTCAAAATTATAACCTTTTTTTATGGGCGTGGCCCTGCCCACTTTTCTAATCACAAAATTATATGGTTATGACAGCTTAGTATGTGTGCAAAGTTTCAGAAAAATCGGTTCAGTGCAAGTACCTCAAAATTAAAACTTTTTTAGGGGCGTGGCCTCGCCCACTTTTCTTATCACAAAATTATTTATTCATGACAGCTCGATATGTGTGCAAAGTTTCAGAAAAATCGGCCAAGTGCAAGTAGCTAAAACAGATAACTAATTTTTATGGGCGTGGCCCCGCCCACTTTTTTCCACCCATAAACACTCCCTGGTATGTGTACAACAACTTGCCAAAGTTTGAGTCCGATCGGTTTTACAGTTTCGGAGTCTATAGCTAACACACACACACACACACACACAGAGAGTTTCACTTTTATATATATAGATTTGTCATGTATATTAGCATTTATTCATCTTACACTGCGCAATTTATTGTACTGTAGCTAAATATAAGATAAAGATGATAAGATAGATGACTCTACTAGCAACTACTAGATGGCATGCTTACAACTTATGCTTATGTTCTCCTGAAGTTATGCTCTATTAAAAATGGGAATTTAGGAAAATTTTGACCTAAGTCAAAAAAAATTATCTCTAAACATTATAAACAATTTAGCTTCATGTACTAATGGCTAACAAATTTTAAAATTATACAAAACTTATTTCGTTTGAAAATCTTTTAAAAGCAAAATGTTATAGAAGTTTAAAAATCAAAATCTTACTAATAAATTTCCCGTTTTAGAAAAATGCAGAGAATGTATATTTTAAATCACCCTGTGGCCCTTAAAATTTAACCTTAAATTCACTTTCTTCCTCTTAAATTCATGTAAATTCTCTATGAATAAAGATTTTGGAATACTAAAGGACTATATTGAAATATCTAAGTTATGTTTATTAGCAGAAACTTTATTGACACGCGTATTTTAACGGCCACTTTCATTGAAAGACTAAATTTTCGAAAACATTTTACTAGCATACCGAAGTTATAATGGGTGGTTTTATTTAAAGGGACTATGTTCATTTTGAATAAAATTATTATGAAATTATTATCATTTATTTTTATAATGATAATATTTGTATGCTTCAATTATGTATGGAACAAAATATCGGCCAAATGGCCCCCCAACCTAGGCGGCACACCACGATCCGATAGTCCAAATTTTCAATGACACTGTTGATGCTCGATTGTTGGCACGATGATGAGTCGAGGTTGCTTGCTCTTTTGCCACGTTATCGTGAAAAAAAGCAATGTTTCCCATTCAACGAACTAAGATGGCAATCACAGATGTTTTCACATTTTATACAGACCTGCTTTGCAGACATTTAAATATTTTTTACAATTCTCACGATTGTGGACGAATTGGAACGATTATGTTGACCAAAAGAATCACGAAATGCACAAAATGCATTTTGATTTGAACGCCCATTTTTATAAAAATCTTTAATATTTAAAAGCATTGCTCGATTGCGTATCTTTCCACGGTTCAAATTGAGTTAGCCTGAGATTGAGAAATGTCAAATGAAATACAAGAAAAAAGTTGAAGTTTAGATGTGGTTCACCTTAAACATGGGCCCTTAAGATTTAACCACCCTCTACAAAGAATATTTTATTATAAAGAGATTATTCTATAGCGATTAACAAAATAATAAATATTGTGCTTTAAATGTACACAAAATTGGTGGTGGGTATAAAAGATTCGGCACAGCCGAATATAGTACTCTTACTTGTTTTTTAACTAAAATTGTTTTTTAATGCTTATAACAACTCAATTTAAATATAATTATTAATTTGTTTTTATACTAGCACTCTCATTTATAAGATTATTATTTTGTTGTGCTGGATTTCAATTTAAGTAAATAAGTAAATAAATAAAATAAATTAAATAATAATGATGCCGCAATGACTACAAAATAGTTCATAATTATTATAATAAGATCCCACATAACCATAAAATAAGCCTCTTTGATTAAAAAATATTCAAGTATAATCATAATATAATTCCATATTGTCATAATATGATTGCAAGTTAAGCATAAAATATTTGCAAGTTATGTACATCTATGCCCTAATATCTCTAAAGGTCATCAGAATTTACGTTTTTAGAGTCACTTGTGTTTGATGTCACGATATGATAACAGAGTTTTTTCTGCACAAATTGGATTACAATCACATGACATCCTTTAGAGGACAGTGTCATATGCCGTGAAACAATTCTACCACTGCAATTGACATATACCGATCATATACTGTTAAGTTTTGTAGATAAGAATTGGTTCCCTAGATCTTTTAATTTAACAATGTTGGGTTACTCTTTGAGGATTATTGAAAAGAAATGGCCCACATAACCACAACAACTTGTGTATTTACGGATGAAGATATTCCAGAGTGTCCTGTAGACACCAGACCTTCAAAATGTAGTAGAAAGCAAAAAGCTTTTATTACTTTTATACTTAAGCAAAACATTCTACAAAATAACGGATCTTTTATTAAATGCTTCCTTATTTTAAATTTAAGAAAGTGTGTGTCGGATATCAATAAAATGATTAAATATAATATCATGTACATCCCCTTAACGGTTTCATTAAGTAAAGGGCTTCCGAAATTTCCTATTACTCTAGGCTGAATTTGACTTCTGGCATGAGTTTGAGGAGAACCGCCGCACAGTGAGACAGCTCTAAAGTAACAGCGGCAAAAAATAGTTTTTGGCGTGTCGTCACAGTATATTAACAGATATATGAGTAACAATTCCCTGAAATTTGAGATTCATAACTTCATTACTTTTTGGTCTAGAACAAGTCAAAGTTGAGGTATGCTAACGCGCTTGAAATATGTTGGTTCAATATGTAATATTCAAAAGCTTATCAATAAAAAAATACATAATAAATATAACCTTAAAGTATTTTTTTAATTAATTTAGTTGTTGTAGAATGAGTAGATAAAAAAATAAATTTAAAAAAAGAAACACAAAAAAAAATTTCTTTACAACAGAATTGTGGTGTAAAAATTTAACATTTTGCATTTTCAATGGACTAGGAAATATAGAGCAGCCACTCGCCCTAGGTGCAGACTTATATCAAATGAAAGATTGAAGTCTCAGCTGTCATTTAAAGTAAAGGACATATAGCAAAAGTTTGAAAAAGTACTTTAAACATACAAAAAACTAAAAAAAATACGCAACGTGCACATTTTGTCGCTATACGTATGTACATACTATGTATGTTAGCATGCAATAGCATGTTTACAAATTTTTAATTTTTTTTTTTAATTGTTTGTTTGATATTTTATATTGTGCTCACAAACTTTTTAAAAACAAACTGTAAAAAAATATTACATTGTTGTTGTTTTAAATATTATTGATCAACAAACGGTAATTGCAATTATGTATATGTTTAATTCACAATCTACATATTTGAGAGTGCAAGTTTATACAAGTTTCAAGGTCATGGATAATTCAATAATTTTTTATAGTGCAATTTCTGATATTTGGGTCGATAGCAATAAAGATATTGAAAAAATTAGAATACCATGATGATATTAAAAAATTATTGATAGAATGAAAAAAATTGTTCTTTTTTATTGCATTTTAATGGGAAGTGGGTGTAAGAGTGGGCGTGTTATTGTAATTTTTGCATGAAACATTTTAAATTATATAAATAATAATAATATCAAATTTGAAGATTGTACCTAAAATATTTTAGAAAATATGGCACTTTTTATGTTGAGGTTGTATGGGGGGTGGGGGTAAAAGTGGGCCAAAGTCCAAAACTTTATTCAGATAATGTTTGTAACAATATAACATTCAAGTATACCAAAATTTAAAGTTATCCCTTAAGTATTACGGACAATACGGCATTTTACAAATTTCGATTGTATGGGAGGTGGGCGTAAAAGTGGGCGAATTTTCTTAATTTTTTTTTTAACTGGAATTGTCTCAAAAGTAACCTGTGCAAAATTTCAGAACTCTGCAATTACTCTTTGTATTTAATGCCGGCGTTGTCTCACTGTGCGCCGTGGTTTGTGGCTTCTACGCATAGACCTGTGACTTTAAAAAAACCCTTAATACAAAGTATAACGTGTTCAAATCCCACGATCTCGATGGCTAGTTCACATCGCCTCAATTTGAGAAAATCATGCCTTCAAATCGCTCGTGCAGATCTTTCAATGCGGCATGATTTTCATGGCATTCGGTTTAAACTGCATGACTTTAGTATCCAAATTAAAAAATTCAGACCAAAAAAAATTGATAGTCATGACGGTAAAGGCCAATGAACAATGTCGTTCTCAAAGAATTATGGGCCCGCCGAAAAACCACACTTAACAGTGACTACTTTTTCATGGTGTATTAAACACTTTTTGATCTCATGTGGATTGGTATCATGGCAAATTTCATACTATAAAAATTGGACTTATCGCTATTGCGTGACACGTTACCAGAACAGAACACCCATCTCAGTCAAACGTTTTATTATTTGGAAGTGTTGTTTAACTGAATAAATGACAGCTGATTTTACAGATGTCGCTTTAAAAATATAGCCGTTAATCACTAACAAATTTACTTTTAGAAGACCCTTTATTATTCAAATTATAATAAAGAAATACTCAATTGCTGCCAAAAAAAATAAAAAATAATAATTTATTGATACTATACAAATAATTACTTTTGCCACCAAAAATGATACAATTTAATGGGTACTAGTGAAATTACCATAAAATTAGCACAACAAAAACATTGTTTTGCTTAGTCGTTAATGATTTTATTTATACTAAAACATAAAACTTTATTGGCACTCACAACGATAAAATAAAAACAATAAAGAAACACATGTTGAACTGTAAGGATCCATTCAAATAATTAACTATTAGATTTTTATTATATAAGGAATAATGGGGAAAAAATTTGTATTTAAAATTTCTGACTGACTAATTTAACTAAAAATTATAAATAACATCACCAGGAAATCTATTAGGTTGTTTGCAACAGTACTGGATGGTTGAATGTATACCCAGAAGACGTTTATGGCAATATTTTTTCAATGATAAACTTTAGGGTATAACAATGGTGTTTCTTAGAAAAAGACTTTAAACTTATAATGGCTATAATTCTTTCAATTCCTTTAAAAATGTCATACCGAGCGTATGATTAATATTAATTGCAGACAATTTTTAAAAGTTTAAGAATTTCTCAAAAAAACAATACAAACAAAGGAACAATTGAATATGTTTTGGAAACATAACTAAATCCAATTTTAAAACTGCCTAAAAATATAAAAATATCAACAACTTGAGGGTCTTTTTAAGCTCTTTTTTAATATTTTTCTTTTAACTGCTGTATTCATAAAAAATATTTTAGGTTTATTAAAGGCTTATTTGACAAATATTGTAGAAAAATGTGTCAAATAAATAAATATTTTTTTGAATACGGCCCAAAGTTTTTAATTTAATTTTATTTTTAATAAATAAAAACTTCAATTTGTTTCTATATAATGACCATAATCTCTTTCCCAGCCTTCACATCACTTTAAACGGCGGTTGAACATTTGTATTTAAATAATACAAACCTCTTCTACCTGCCAATTCATTACTTCTCACAGCCTCTATACCTATTTGCAGACTTTTACCCATCGCCTTTAAGCATCTTTTATGTTTAATCATATGCCAATGTTCTGCCGAACATTCTACACTTTTTAGATGTTCATTTTGCAAACTTTCTGCAAACACTTTAAAAACGCCCGTAAATGGGAACATTCGTTAAAAAAAACAACCCGGTTGATTGTAACCATAGTTTATTTAGAAATCAACATGACCCAAAGAATGATCATAGCCATACGATACCACACTGGTATGCACAACTTCAACGTATTCGGCATCCACTGCATCGAGTCGCTTTTTAACATTTTTATAGAGAAATAGAGGCAAAGCTGTATCAAGACCATAAATTACAGCCAGGCGACCAGTTTGTATAGTAGGGCGGGTCGATTTGTAGGGAGTGAAAAAATTCACCAATTTCCCTATGATTTCCGTATTCTATGGGTTATTCCATGAAAATTTGCCGAAGGAACCATACCTCTATCGTTAAAATCGAGTCCCCTACTTTTTGTTGGTAGATTTTTTCCCAAATTGACGTTCGTATGAAATATTACCTACACGTTCACATCCATAAATCCAAAAAATGGCTATGAAAGTAATATTATTGAACAAAATCATTAAAAAAATGGAAAAATGCTCCAAAATTTTGACAAGAATGCCCGTACCTTTTGAACCGTTGGACCAATGTTGGAGATTTTTTTGTAAATTAATCAAAATGAGCTCACCTTTCCAACGCTCCTACTGGCGATTAAACCCGATAGTTTTTGAGTTATAGATGTGAACGTGTAGGTAATATTTCATACGAACGTCAATTTGGGAAAAAATCTACCAACAAAAAGTAGGGGACTCGATTTTAACGATAGAGGTATGGTTCCTTTGGCAAATTTTCATGGAATAACCCATAGAATACGGAAATCATAGGGAAATTGTCGAAAAATAAATCGACCCGCCTTATTGTATATATTTCCCTGCTATACCGGCTGTATGGGCACCCATATTAAAACCGAGAACATATTTGCTCCTAAAAGTATGCCCGATTCTTGATGAAAAAAATCAATAAATCTTGCAACTATTATGCCTACATGTTTTACTCTTAACTGGCTGTTATGTAGTCCGCAATGATGCCTTTACCCCAGTCAACGGTGACAATGTTATAGGCGCCTTTCTGCAGCTTAAAATATTCGGGCACCAGAGAGTTGTAAAGGCCGGTATTAGAGCTATCCAACCAGCCATGTATAAGGATTCTGGAAGAAAAAATTAAAAATATTTCAAAATTATAAAATTGTAAAAATTTTTTATTAATTTTAGTTTTCATTGTGGCTTGCAAGGATGTATAAAGTTCTGTCGTTGAAATCATCTTTAACATCAATTAATACTTATTTTTTGAAAATTTAAAAAAATTAATTGACCTGCAATATCGATCCATAATCTGCTGAGATATAAGCAAACAAATTTGACTTAATTTTTTTCTTCATATTTTTTACACAAAAATCAAACAAAGCGCTAGGATAATATACAGACATATTTGAACATTTTTAAACAAATCAATCAAGAATCAGCAAAGTTATAAGTAATAACAATTGAGAAATAATTTCCTTAAGCCTTTTATTAACTTTTCGGTGTCTCAAGAAATAATTCTGCAAAGCGAGTTGAAAATTCACTGAGATATTAGCACAAATACATGTATTTTACCTAAAATTTCGAAATAAAAATTATTTGTTTCAACTTAAAAAAAAACTGACATTTTCAATTTGAGTATCAAATGGAAGAGCTTACCTTATAGAATACAGCATATCAGCAAAAATGGCGTACACAAATGTATGTACGGCTCGAATCTAGTGTTTAAAAGTTTATCGCTTGTAACCTCCTCAATATTGGTATTAAATGAAAGAGCTTGTCTTGTGTAATACCATAAACTATAAACAAAATTTGAATCCAAGACGGCGTCCAGAACACAATGACGAATAATTTTGTTTCTTTAACCCCATCGATATGAATAGCGAATGAAAGTGCTTGACTAGTAAAATGTAGTTAAACATGCAAAAAAATAACTTACAATTTGGCGTACGAAACAAAATGGCTGATAATTTTGCTTTATCCAATGGGTAAAATTTAAAGTCTACCGCTTTTAATCCTATCAAAATTGATAGTAATAAAAAGTTCTATAATCCGCCGCACTAAATCCAAAAATACCTTTCATCTTCATTTAAGATTTAACGTTATACTCCATTATTCTTTATTATTTCCAAAACCATCTTTGATTTTAAATCTTTACATAATTAGACGTATTCTACTATTCAAGCCCTATCATTTGATACCCATGTTGATGGGAATAAGAAGAATAATTATTCGCCATTTTGTTTCGGACTCCATCTTGAATTTAACACTTTTTCACAGTTTACCGTATTTTAATAGTTAAGACCTTTCATTTGATACAATTATTTTGAAGTAAACAGGGACAAATCCAATAACTTTGTCTTACTTTATTATATGCTGCCGTTCAAACCCTATCAATCGATACTATTATTGTCGGGAGGGGGTGAAGGTGGTACATGTTTAAATACACCTAATGAATACAGCGCAAAACCATTATTGGGGCTAGCAAAGTGGTCCATGTTCTGCTAGTTCATAATATAATTCCATGTGATCATTATTTTATTTTATTTCATCATAATAATGATAACACAATGACCCCAAAATAGTTTATATTTATCATAATTAGATCCCATATAACCGTAAAATTAATAAAAAAAAAAAAAACGTTCAAGTATAATCATAATATAATTCCATATTGTCATAATATGATTGCAAGTGAAATATAAAATATTTACAAATTATGTTCATCTTTACCCTAATATCTCTAAAGGTCATCAGAATGTACGCGTTTAGCGTTAATAGTATTCACATGTCATCCACTGGACTCAACTTATTATAGACTTAAAGTATCACTGTGTCATACTTCTGCCAAAATGAGATTCATCAAGTTGTTACTGCAACTTGTGTTTGATATTACGACATGATAACAGAGTTAATTTTGACTAAATTTGGGAATATTGATATGACATCCGTAACAGGACTATGTCATATACCGTGATGCCATCAAAACAATATAAAACATATACCGATCATATACTCTCATATTTTGTATATAAGAATTGCCGCCTAGATTTGTCCCATACATTTATTGTACGCCATTTTCTAATGGCGGCAATTATGGATTTTAATTGTTTATAGTGTATTATATTCTTCTAGTTCGGATTTTTTATTTGATAACCATATTGGTCTACTAAGTTGTCTAAAAATTTAACAGACTAAGTTTAATTCGTTTGTAAATTTATGGAAAACACCAAATCGTTTGTATTTTGGTGCTTATATCGCAGTTATTTGCAAAAAGATTTTACATTTTTTTTTTGGATTTTCGAGACTATTGCTTGTAATTGGGTGTCTGTAGCGTGTCAAAAATTTAATTAGGAGCTTTCGTAACTAAAAATAACTATAACTTTGGCGATTAGTGATTGGTGATTGATGTTACCAAAGTTTCTTAAGAAAAGCTATAGAGGCATGTTTTAGGAACGAACGTGTCTATAAACTGTTCTAGGGCTGAAAAACTTCAATTTTTATCGTATTAGAAGAAAACAGAAGAACTCTGGATTATTTGCTAATATCTCAGAAAAGTATGGGGTGACTGCCCTGGTTTAAATATTCATTCACGAAAATTCACGATTGATACTAATTACAAATCTATGCAACATGAGAGGGCTTTTAATGACAGTCGGGCTTATTTGCTCATACCTCGGAAAGTTATGGGGAGATCGTGCCTGATTTCAATAGCAGTTCATTCCGAATATTTTTAAAAGATAAATACTACACATATATCTGGCTTCTAAAAGTTTATTGAAATCAACAACTGGACAGAAGAATATTGCTCAATCGACTCCCCTAGTCCTTAACTATGTAAAAACTCAAAAATCAACATGGCTTCCGAGACAAAATGGCGAATATATCTTTTAACCTCATAATTATGGGAATCAATTATATGAATGTGACTAGTATAATAAAGTACACAAAGAAAACATCCAAAATTCATAGTAGCGTTCAAAACAAAATGACTGCTCGTAAAGTTTAGACAGTACATACTGACATATAGTAAAACTAAAATGACATCTTGGTGAAGGTTATAACAGATTCGTATAAAGCACTCTCTCGTGTTTTTATTTTTGTAATTAAAGATTCAAATATTTACAATTGTTGACCAATAAACCATTTGTTTAATATTCCAAAACTTAAAAGCTTTTACAAAAACATTAAAAATTCCTAAATAATAAATTCCTTAAATTCATTCACATAAACATAAACAAATTCATTCACATTGCAAACATCTTTGTGTGTAGTTTATCTATGCCACATTACAAATGTATGTCTATGTGTGTATGATCATTAAGAACAAACATTAGAAACAACCTGCATTTTTAAATGTGTCAATTTGAAAAGCAAATCAAGTGTAAAAAGCTTTCTATTGCACAAGATAAAAAGAAAATGAAAAAAAATCGTTTTACCACAAGAAACTATTATTTATGTATGTATGTATGTATGACTACGAAAACAATTTGCAACAATGGCAACAAACTATTGAAAACTGTACTAATGCTGGTTTACATTTAAAGGGTTTTTAAACAGTCACGCTACAAAAGAAGACCGATAGGGACAGCAAACGACGCCATATTTTTTGCCTCTCTTTTAACGTTTTTCTTCAGTAAGGTGTGCTATTTCATGATGGAAATATATACGAGCCAACAACGAGTCGAAATTATTAAAATTTACTACTGAAATTCGGAGTCAGTGGCCTCAACGTTAAGAGCGCTCCGTCGAATTTATGGTCATTTCTCATTTCTGGCTGAATGGCTTCGTCAAAAAGCAAAATATGAGTTATTGGTCAGACAGCAATCCGCACGTACTCCATGAGCCATCATTGCATCCCTAAAAAATTACGGTTTGGTGCGGTTTATAGGCCGGCGGCGTCATCTTCCGTGATGATCAAGACCGGCACGTTACTGTGAATGGAAATCACTACCGTTCCATGATAACAAAATATTTTTGGACCCAATTAGATGATATGGACTTGGAGGAGATGTAGTTTCAACAAGACGGTGCCACAAGCCACACAGCGAATGTCACAATCAATTTATTGGAAACCAAGTTTGGAGAACGTTGACTGGCCGCCTCGGTCGTGCGATCTGACGCCGTTAGGCTATTTCCTGTGGGGCTACGTCAATTCTATGGTCTATGCCAACAAGCCAGCGACAATTGATGAACTTCGCACGAATATCGAACGTGAAATTGCAGCAGTATCGCCCGATTTATGCTTTAAAACCGTCGAAAATTGGGTTCAGCGTCTGGACTTCTGCAAGCGTGCCCGTGGTGGCCATGCAAAAGAAAGCGAGTTCCATACATAATGGCATCGAACGTACTTTTAAAGGAATAAAGAATTTCATTGATATCCAAAACCGTTTTTGTTTTATTTAAAAAAAACTTTTGTAGCGCTTTTATTGAAAAACCCTTTAGCTTTTTATTTATTTTCTTTTTGAAGCATATCGCCCACACTCCCTCAGCAACATTATGCTATAGCTTCCGTTAAAACTCAAAAACCATAAGAAGAGTTTAAAACATAGAAATGAATTAAACATTTTAATCGACATTTTATATGGATATTTTGCATTTCAGCTTACCATACGCTTAGGAATGTTCGTGGTTACTTACCTACAAGGATTGAAAGGATTAAACCTTGATTGTCTTAATGACAGGCCATTAAACAGTTCTCTTTTTTCAATATGAATGCCTTGTATGCCAGGCGGTAGCAACAGGCGGAGTGTTTACACCATATACAGCTCCTATTCTAGGGGTAACAACATTGAAGACTTTTGCATTTGTTACATTAACGATTTTCATTTCATCATTATCAACTTTATTAGCATCATCTTTAACGTCATAATTATAGTCATTAAGATCATCTTCATCATTATCAGCAACATTGTCGATTTTGTTGTCATAGTTGTTGTTGTAGTAGTAGGTTTTGTTGTCGTAGTTGTTGTAGTACTAGGTTTCATCATCTTCATTGTTTTTATTTTTTTAGCAACATCTTTAAATGAGGCTAATTTTGCTGCAGCTGCTGCTTGTTATGTGGCAACTGTCACATAATCTTGTTGCACTGTTAAAGCTAAAGTATGCAGATAGAAGTCTGTGTCATGTTCTGCATTGAATAACAAACGATAATCGGTTAAATGATGATACTCCTGTGGCAATAATGACAAAGCTACTGCCGTCAACGATGATTATGATGATGATTGTTCTTGTTGCAATTGCAGCTGTTGCAAAAATAATTGCAATTGTTGTGGTTGTAGCTGGAGCTGTGGCAATTGTCCAAGCCAGTCACTGCCTAAACTATTGGTTGGCACATAATATTTTGTTTGAGATTTCACTTTGAAATTGTCAAAATTATCCATTATCTCCGCCCAGCTGGGTCTCTTTCGCTATCCACTGCACCCTGTTTAGCTTCTTTGTACTTATCTTCGGTTATCCTTGTTTCGGCATTTAATTTATCTTTTAAATTGAAATTATTTTCATTATTTTTCTCATCGTACTCAGTGTTGTTGCGCAATGATGGCATTAAACATGATTTGAATGTCGTTTATGAAAATGATAATTACGCTGATGACTTTGATGATTCTTTGGCTCAGCTTGTCTTACTCTGTTTAATTTAATTTTCAATTGCTTCGGTTTTTTGGTCAAATGTTTAGTTGTGCTTGTATTTAATAATAACAACCATAATTTGTCAATTTCTTTATTCGTCTCTTGTTGCTCTGTATTTAATGTAATTGGGTCATCTTTTGTTTCGTTATTGTAATCCCAGGTATTATTATACCCTTCACACAGTGAAAAAGGGTATATATAGGTTTGTCATTCCGTGTGAAATTTCTACAATTTTCATTTCCGACCCCATAAAGTATATATTTTCTGAAAGCTTATGAATAGAGGAGTCGATTAAGCCCTGACCGTCTGTCCGTCTGTCCGTCTGACCGTCTGTCCGTGTGTATGTTGAAATCAACTTTTTGAAGCCCCCCGACATAGGTTGGACCCGGGTGAGGTATTAAAATATCAGAAATATTCGGGAGTAGATCGCTATTGAAAATCAGAAACATCGGTACATAAACAACTGAGATATGAGCAAAAACCCACGACCACCTCGATTTTTTATTCACAAAAACAACATTACAACAACAACATACATACATACAAACGTGTATACTGGTTAGAGAAAACGTGGCATCGAATCCCAGCTGAGCCAAAAAAAAAATTTTTTTATATATTAAAAATTTTTTTTTAAATTTTTTTTTTTTATTTTTTTTGGTTTTTTTTTATTTAATATATTATTTATATTTGTATTATTTTTTTTTTAATTTTTTTTTAATTTTTTTTTTTATTTTTTTTTGTTTTACATTAATTATATATATTTTAATTATTTTTTAAAAAATTTTTTTTTTTTAATTTTTTTTAAAAATTTTTTTAAAAAAATTTTTTTTTTAAATTTTTTTTTATTTTTTTTTTTTAACATACATACGTAAATTTATAATTTTACAATGAGATGTTTTTTATATATGTGTTTTTTATATGTGTGTACGTATTTCATATGAGATGAATGGTGATACAAACTACTGTTATTGCATGACTACACGTTGTGAAGGGTATATAAGATTCGGCACGGCCGAATATAGCGCTCTTACTTGTTTAATGTAATTTTGATTTGATTAAGTGTGTCCATGGATTTGATTGTGCTGGTATTCACTGCATTTAAATTATATTCTGCAGATGTTGCATAAATCAATAATAAGATTACCAGAATAGCGAATAAGATTAAGCAATAAAAAATGTTAAATTATTTTAGAAATTAACATACAGTGGAATGTAGAAGTAGAACGACATTTTGGTACATGTTTGTTTTATGAAGAATTGTTAAAATTCTTTATAAAAAAAAAATAAAAATTGTTCCTTAAATTTTTTGGTTTAAGCAACATGTGAATATAAAAAAGAAAACCAACAATTTTCTCAATTTTTATTAAAAACATTTAATTTTTCCTAAAAATTTTCTATCTCTCTCAAAGAACACAACGTGCACAGTTTTAGGCTGTATTTTCGGGGAGTGCACAATGCCAAAATGTATATATTCGATTTAGTATTTTAAAAAATATAAGCCTTAAAAGCTGTTACTAATCAAAACATACCACCTTTATACACCTAAAAAGGAAATGATGGATGGAAAGGATTAGGTCATGTGAATTTTTGGTCGCAGGGAAATTTTACAGCGGATGCTGCTGCGACATGTTTGGGTGGGCGAAACGGGAGTAAACACCTGACTCTCGTGAATTTTTCGTGTGGTGGAGTTTTTGTAGTATTTATTGTAGTAGTTTTTGTTGTATTTATCAGTTTGTTTTATGAGCGGATGCGTGGCCAGTGAGAGGGTTGGAACATGCTAGCCGGAAACCTTACTGGGCCAAAACGGTTCGTAACATAAAATATCTTCTCAAAATATAAAATGCTGGAAAATAGTGTCAGTTACAGAGTAGTCACAAGAAAAAATTTTACCTCTTGTTAAGAAATACAATCGGAAGATTGCAAGAATATCCGTTTAAGCCAACACTTTGTTACCTGCTTTAAAACTATACAATTTAAAACCTAACAATAGTGACATACATAGATGGGTAATTCAGTAACTGAATTATCTTTAAAAGAAAATTTAAATTCTGTCACACATTTAAAGGACTTCCCTCGATAAAAGATGGATTTGAATATGCCGGAAATTGTTTAATAAAGAATTAGCAATACTTAGCGGTAGTCAGTAACACAACACGTTTTAGCTTTGAACAATATTTAAATATTGTTAAAAGTTTCGTAAAAAACATTATCGGAATATTGATCTTATTTAGACGAGTATAAAGAGAGAAATTTAAATATTTTTAAAAAAGTGCATCAATTTAAATATTAAAACAATGAGTTAAAGTATTGCTAAAAGTTTGGAATTATCAATAATTCTTACACCAATTACACCTTATACGGGTAAAAAAGTTAATCTTATTTTAAGTGCGCCTTAGTGACTTGCAAGCCATTCCTAGCTGAGCAGAATGTCTTCTAGTAAATGTTTTTGGTGTTTCGTTAACAGTTTGCTCTACAAGTTCAATATTTTCCGCAGTCAGTGGTCTACCAGTTCGAGAGAAATCTTTTCCGTTGCAACGTTAATGTTGATGATGAATAAGGCAACAAATCATTGCTTCGAGGAGTAAAATTTTTATGTTAAAACTAGCTAATACCCGGTGTGCTTCGCCACCCCAAATTTTAGTATTTAATTCATATGGCAGGTGCCACGCCCACTATTGTTAATGCACCCATTTTTTCCATAAATGTTTATTTGAATATCAAAGTTGCTTTTGCAAAATTTTACTACTCTTATCGATATAGTTTTCCAAATATACGAATTTTAGTATTTAATTCATATGGTAGGTGCCACGCCCACTATTGTTAATGCACCCATTTCTTGTCTAAATGTTCATTTGGGTGTCAAAGTTGATCTTGCAAAATTTTACTACTCTAATCGATATAGTTTTCCAAATATACGAATTTTAGTATTTAATTCATATGGTAGCTGCCACGCCCACTATTGATAATGCACCCATTTTTTCCATAAATGTTTATTTGAATATCAAAGTTGCTTTTGCAAAATTTTACTACTCTAATCGATATCGTTTCCCAAATATACGAATTTTAGTATTTAATTCATGTGGCCACGCCTACTATTGCAAGTCCGCCCATTTTCTACCCAAGTGTTCGTGTGGATGTCAAAGTTTACCGTACTTAATTTGAAGACTCTAGCTGCATTTACTTTCGTGATATATAATATTTAATACTTATTGTTTAATAGGGCGTGGCACTCCGCCCACTTACAATTTCAAACCAAAGTATAGCCTATAGTTCCTTCCAGACATACAGAAAGATTCTGTGAACATTTCAAGGAAATCGGTCCAGCCGTTTAACCGTCTATAAAGCACAAACAAACATACAAACACATATTGATTTTTGTATATATAGATGATGTCGATATGATCTTTGCATTCAAATAATTAATCGTTGATTTAAATAAAAAATTCTATTATTCTGGCTCTTTGTTTACTTGTTGTTTAGATGTTGTATAATCTGAAAAAAAATATATATAAAGGAGAAAATTGTTAAATATTTAAACCTATTGGTGACATTTCGCCCACACTGTGTTATTTTGCTTATTGCTATTCTTTCGCACCACCATTAAGTATTTAATTTAACTTTATATTTCTCTTCTATTGTGCTAAGTAGCTTAGCTTTACTATTCTCATATTTATAGCGATCGTTTCCGAACACTGCTATTTAACAGATAAACGTAACATTATAAAATTATTATGCTTAGGCTGTTTTTTAAATACCGATACAAGACAAAAAATCAATTTTTTTCCCTAAAATTTTGTAAATGATTTTTATTCATATCGCTACTATTGCTATTCTGGACCACTTTTTAAAGCATTCCTCATCATGTATCACAAATAACACGAACAATGTTTGCGTCCAAGGCAAGGAGAGTTACCAATTCGCAGGAAATCGGAAACCAATTGACAGATTCATTTTTCAAAATCAACGTATCGTCAAATTTCAATTTCAGTAAATCAATTGTTACGGTGGCTGTAAGGCATTCTGTTGAAATCTCATCATTATGTTTCAATGTCATCCATGCTTTGATCCATATTACCCAGGTGCTACAACGATATTCATTTATCGTAAACGAATATTAGTGCAGCGTATAAATCGCAACAAATAGTATATTTTTCTATATACTTAGATTGGATCCTGTAGGATCTGTTCTAAATAAGTCACTCTATAGATGAGATAATTTTGTTTTGCAACAAATTTGTTGAGCTAAAAAATTAGCTCTATCGATAAACACAATTTGTAATAAAACTTCGTTCAATCTAGACTAATTTGACAAGTAAATTTTAATAAATTATTAGTACTGTTGAAAGCGTCAATCTATCCACAATAATTTGCCAAAGTATACTGATCATAAATGTCAAAAATTGAAAGCAGTATGACAGTTAACTCTGTTGTTAGTTATATTATTCCTTAAAAGCATCTAACCAATTTTTTAATCTATCATGTTCATCAGTCTGCTGATTTATGATACAATATTATTACGTCTTAATGGTTAGACTCATTTATTAAGGGTATATAAGATTCGGCATGGCCAAATAAAGCATTCTTACTTGTTTTCTTTTGTTACAATACGAAATCAAAGTTTACTCTAATTTTATTAACCATGAGGAGCTATTTTTATAGATAAGAGGCCAAAGTGTTTGGGGAAAACCGAATCCATAGCCCTCAGACTAGCAGACTGCTAGTCCTCTGGGGCCTCATCTTCTATATTTTAAGTTTTTTTTAATGCGCAAATGAAAATGTTCTTACCTATAGATTATATTTTTGAATGATAATATTATTTATTACCTAAAAGCTGATTTTATATTATTTTCAATTTCATGTTTTCTCTTCTCTTTACAGGTATGTATACAAATCCAAAAATTAGCAGCCTGTACACTCAAACCCTGTTTTAGACAAACCTAATAACCAGACATAGAAACGTAGACACGTCTTACTGAATACACTTTTAAAATGGTAAGTTCCGGTTTTAAGAAATAAACATATCCGGTTAACACTGCCAGTGATGGAAAAAGGACAATAAAAATATCAATAGAAATACACTCGTTTCAATTTTTCTTTTTCCGTTGAAAGACTAAAATACAATTTTGTATTGAAAGTATAGTTTTAGGACGGCTACATAGAATAATAAGTAGACTTTTTAGGAATTACCTTAAATTTTTTACATACTCGGTAGTCCTATGACTTTAAGTATTAAGTTGTGAAATGAAAATCCATTTGAATTTTCTTGGTATTTTTAACCATTTAAAAATCTACAAATTTACCTTATAGATTAGGTTCATATTTCTGCCTTAATTTTTGTCATTTAAAATGTTCTTACTAATTCTTTTTACAAAAAGCCATTCAGAAATTTTGTCAGTTTTCAAAAAAGTGTAAAAAATTATCATCTAGCTGCTTTAAAGGAGGAGTTAATTTTAATTTTCTCAACCATAACCACAATTAATATTAATCATACGCACTGTTAGCCACTCAAATAATCTTTGAAATATTTTTTGCCTGAATGATAAGAAGACACAAAATGCTTAATTTTATTTAACAGTTTTAACAACTAATAGACTAATTATAAGTTTTAAACCACAAAACCTTATTCCTAAGCATTAGGCTAACACCCAATTTTCATAATTAAATTTGAAGTTTATCAAAGAGACATATAAAAGACGCTTTTAATGGGAATTTTATTTTACAAACCTTTTTGGAAAATTTTAAATTTAATAATGAAAATGAGGGTAATATTTTAAGAAATTTGTTTGTTTAATAAATTATTTATTGTCGTAACTATTTAAAAAAATTGGGGTTGATACACAAACCGGATATCTTAAAAAATTACTTCCACCCCCTAGTCAATGAAAGTAAGCTACCAAGAAAGCCAATACGTGACAAAGTGCTAAAAACTTAAATATTGAATGTTCGAATTGAGAAAGAAGAAAGAAAAGAAAAGGTAACATTATACTTTTTTTTACAAAAACGAAACAAACTTTGTATAATGTTTCAACAAAAAACATCAGTTTGTATCCCCTCTTCCTGCCATAAGTACATAAAATAATCTTTTATTTTATTTAGTTTTTTTTTTGGCCAATAATTTTTTTATTATACCAAAAACCAAATTTTATGTCTGTTCTATCTAAAAATCTTTTATCTCTTTGGTGGCAATAAAAAAGAAAATCAAAAAAAAAATAGCGTAACACCACATTATCTAAATCATGCTAAAATATGCATATTTTTTATTTGTTGCAAATTGTTGATGCTGTTGTTTTACATGTTTTACAAAGTAATACTCAACAATATATTGTTTGATATCGCACTCCTCTCCACTAGACATTGTACGTACATAGTTATTTATGCCCCTATATGTATGCAAGTACTTATTTATTTTTTTTGTTTTTCTTTCTCACTCTCTCGATGCTTAAAAAGATTTTGTTTTTTTCTTTCAGCTTCATTGCAAAGTTGTTGTTGTTTTGTTTTTAAGTGTAACACATGCATAAAAAGCCTAAATGTATACTATAAAATATACAATATTTAGACAAGTACATTTACAATATGTATATAGATATGTTTTTGTATGCATGTGTTTTAAAAAAGATGATGATTGTGTTGGTAAATAAATGTTGAAACATTTTCATAAATTTTTTTTAATTTTTCTGAAAAAGTGCGCAATTCTTCTGTTGTATGCAATACTCAAAAACTAAGATGTAGCAAAATTTTTAAATATAAAAACAAAGTGTTTTATGCCCCTTAACACAAAAAATAAAAGTATGTTTGCAAAAAAATATAAATATAAAACAATATAGCTAAAATGAAACAGTCGAACTCAAGGTAAAACGAATCGTAGAGAAGAGCAGTCCCTTTTTTATTGCACATTTTTTTTTTTGTTGTAATTTATTATTTTAAGTGAAAAAAGTTCTAGTTTATATTTTATACCTTAATCACTATTATCGAGTAAAGTAGTATGAAGAGAAGTAAAAATTTGATTTATTAATATTTATCGTTGTCTTATTTTTCAAGCTTAGGGTCAGTTTTTTTTTTAATTTTTTTATTATTATTTAATCCGATATTTCGGTACCACATTGGGTGAGCTTCTTCAGAGAAAGTTTTTATAAGAATAATATAAAGGGTCCGCCATCTAACGTTTTTTTTCAACTGGTGCTTATTTCGTGAATGGTAACACTTAGCTCATGTCTGATTTGACAGATAATTAGTTTTATCCTTCCGCTGAACGAATATGGTTGTTTATACGCTTAAAAAACGCTGGGAAATATTGCGACATTACTTTGGCCGATTTTGCAAAAAAAAAAAATCATCTTTTCGGATGAAGCTCATTTTGCTCTTGGCGGATATGTAAACAAGCAAAATTGTCGCACTTGGGGCACAGAAAACCCGCACGCAAACATTGAAAAGCCGATATACCTAAAATGAGTCACTGTTTGGTGCGGATTTTGGTCCAGAGGCATAATTAAGCCATTTTCTTCGAAAATGAGCAAGGAGTGGCTGTTACAGTCAATGGCGATCGTTATCGGGCCATGTTGAACGAATTTTTGTTCACAAAATTTTAAGACGGCGCTACGTGCCACACAGCCGAAGCTACACTTTTTTTATAGCATTTTCAAAAAAAAAAATTAAATCATTTGGCGGACCCTTTAAAAGAAAGATTAAATGAAATATTTTTTATAAAAAACTGATCTCAATCTTGAAGAATAAAACAAAATATTGTAACCTTTTTATTTTTTGGAGTAAAACTCATCTTTGCCAAGGCCCTGTCACAAACATTTATTTTCTTTGAACCACTGCAAAAGAAAGCACGTGCTTTACTCGTTTTATTCAGAATTTTGTCTATCAGGTTACTATAATTACGTTATCCAGGTCTTTAACACGACCTCTTAATAATAATAACCTAACCTCTGGGTCCTGAATATCGCTTAAGGAACGTCGACGTAGGGTGGCGACGCTCAGGTGGTACAGCGCTAAAGTGTATTGGCGAACCTGCGGGACACTACAGGAACAACTACAGCGTTCAAAGAGCGACTTGAGATGAGGTAATGTGTTAGCAAAATTTCGGGACACCACGGGTACACTAACCCAAATTGTAGTGCAACCCTTTTTGTAAAGTAGTTAGAACAGCGGGACACCATCAAATTCTCTAACTTACTAACTAAATGCCTACCAGAAAATAATGTTCTTACCGATCAAAGCGCTAAACGCCGATCGTTCACAATTCATTGCTGTGTCTGCTTTTATACCCTTTATGGCGGCCACACATGCACACAAACATTGACAGAAGTGTGTTTACTTTTGAACGCATTAAGCTGTATATGCTACAGTAGATGTATGTATGATCCGACTCTTGAACAAACTAGTGGGCAATATTATTGGCCGTTAATAGCAATACTTTAGATTACAATTCAAATACTATTCTATACAAATTAATTGAATAAATTTCTCCTACAGAGTCTTGTAAAAATAATTAAAGATATAAAGATAATGCTTATGTCGACAATAATAATAACTATTGGTATACATATATAAAAATTGTAATGTTTCAGCTATAAATTAACATCAGTTTTCCGGGAAAAAAAATATTTTTTTCAATCTCCGTTTCATTGTTTTTTTTTACCGATTAACCATAATTTCCTCTCTTATCCGGGATTATAAACACAATTTTATAAAATTGCTTTTGTACGCAGTGTGAATAAAACCCAAAAAGGGTAATTCCCTTTTTGGCGTACGATGAGACAGTAGCATGTATGTACATAAGTACGTATGTATACGTGTTTAATTTAAATCAATTTAAAAGTTAGACAACTGTGGATTTTTAGTGTTTATTTTCACAATGGCATCCCTTAGCACCGGCTAAGCTATTGAAGACAAAGCTAATATATTAACAAGTAACAGTGCTATATTTGGCCGTGCCGAATCTTATATACCCTTCACAACGTGTAGTCATGCAATAACAATTGCTTGTTCATCTCATATAAAATACGTACATACATGTACCATACCAAAATAAAAAAAAATTACAAAAAAAAATATATTAAAAATAAAAAAAATATAATAAAAAAATTACAAAAAATATTAAAAAATATATAAATAATATATTAAATAAAATTAAAAAAATTTTTTTGGCTCAGCTGGAATTCGATGCCACGTTTACTTTAACCAATATGTATGTAGGTTGTTGTTGTAATTGTGAAAAAAACGAGGTGTTCGTGGTTTTTTGCTCATATCTCAGAAAGTTATGGGACGATTGTGCTGAATTTCAATTGCGATTCATTTCTGGATATTTCCAAGAGATTAATATTTACCATACACAAATCTGAGGAACATATAGTTGATTATAAAAATTGATTTCAACCAACTCACGGACGGACGGTCTGGGCTTAATCGACTCCTCTATTCATAAGCTTTCAGAAAAAATATACTTTATGGGGTCGGAAATGAAAATTGTAGAAATTACAAACGGAATGACAAAGCTATATATACCCTTGTGCACCACAGGTGAAGGGTATAATAATCATTTAAAAAATTATTTATGTTAAAGTTCTCTCACAAGATAGTTTTAAGAAATCATCTAACATTAAATTCTTATGAACTGTCCGTTGTTTTCGGGTAAAATTATTATTCTTCCTTCATATTATTTGAAACAGTTCATGAAGTCCTCGAACGATTATGTTACTATTTAAGTACAAGAATAAGTAACAGTTAATTAATAAAGAAATACATTTAAAAAATAGACCAAATTATTACTCAAATAGTCGGAAAAATTGATTATCCAGAATGCTTCCGGTCCCGTCCATAACAGTTTATCGAGCTTTCACTGTATGTTAATATTTATTTAAGTTATTGTATTTAACATAGAGGCTGCAAATTGTCTTTGATGCAGGGTGGCCCAAAAGTCAATATGGGGTTTTAAAATTTTATAACTTTTAATATATTTTTTATATTTTGTTAAATATTCTTTAGATGAGAAAATATACAAAATAGTATTTTTTATACTAAGTATGGAAATGACGTCATTTAAATTACCCCCGTTTTCTGCTTCGGAAGAGCATTTTCCATAATAACTTTCAAAATTTATAGCTATTTTGCTCGAATTTGTGCAATAATATTGACCTTGAGTTCAAGGCTTGTCTTAGGCTTGTGCACATACTCGCTCCTTTAAATAAACCAGAAAAGAAATAGTTAAGTAGTGACAAATCTGGTGAACACTCTGGCCAATTAATTTTCCAATTTCTGGATATTATTCGCATTCCAAAAATTTTTCTTAAGAGTGTTAAGAGCTGAAACCACATGTCATATCTGTCTCTTACGGTGCCATGTTGGTGGTGACGATGAGCAAAGCGGCAAATTACTGATTCAGACCAAACTTTTTGTATTCAATTTTAAAAGATACACTTTTTATTTCTTAACTATTAAGATAATTAATAAAAATTTGGCAAAAAAATGTACAGCAACATTTATTAGTATTAGTATTGTTTTAGTACTAAATTTTTAGTACAAATGTTTTAAAGCAAAATTAAAATAAATACATATTTTAGTTTATACATTTTTAATAAAAAAAAAAATTAGTACAAAATGTTTTGTTAACCCATTTACACTAAAGGGGCTAATACAAGGCATGTTTTTTACATCTGACTTGTCAAATTCTCCACTGCTAATACAAACATGTCGTGTGTTACCTTTAAAACATTACTTCTGTAAAAAAACATGTGTTGAGACATCTGACAAAATTTTAATTAGAGTACGCTCTATTTTGTTCTGTCAAAACATGTGACATCAGCCGTTGGCAAAAATCTCTGCTGCTGACAAGCAGTCAGCGTAAAAATACAATTTTGACAGACATGTAGATTTACATATGTCTCGCAAATTTTAAAGTCGAATGTAAAAAACATGCCGTGTATTATAGCCTTTAGCAGCATTTTTCTTCTTTGTAGTAGCTTCTGAAAGCCAGAAAACATGATAAACAGACACTTATTTTGTAGCTTATAATTAATTTTTTTTGCATTTGACTAATCTTAAAATCCTAAATTTTATATCCTATATTGTTTCCAATTAACAGACGGGTACAACACTTTGCCAGTCAGTTTAAAATAATACAAGATTCCTAGAGTCATATTCACACCTTTTAATAGAGTCTTCTGCTATACGAATTTGATTATTGTCTGAATAAAAAAATCACTTGTTCAAGCTTAAAAACCTGCATACAATTGTCACACCACTTTGCATTTGTTTTAGCTTGACTCCACTGTATGTAAATACTTTTAGCACATTTTATGTATTTTGTGCATAAACTACTCAGACATGCTTATGCACGACAATGAGAGTTTATAATGCCTGTCTTCATTCATCTTTTATATTAAATGGAGTTGTTGTTGCTTTTACAGCCAAATCCTCTATTGCTATTACTGCTTTTGCTACTACTCCTTTTAATGTTTTATTATAGATTTTTATCAGGATAAAAAAATCACACTGTAAAACATGAAATTTCAGTTTCATTTTTTATTTTATTTTACTCCAATATGCAGGTTTATTCTAAATACTGCCGATATTGATAAAGAAGCGTAGTGCTAAAGTTGCTGGTGGCTCTGTGATATGTTTACATCACTGCGAAGACAGCGTCATGTAATGGATATGTATGGGTTTAAGTGTGTCTGCCTGTCGTCAATGTTTTGTTGAGTATTTCTCAAGTATTTTTATGGTAATTTTATCATAATGTCAGCATAAATTTTCAATCAATCAGTTTAATAAACGATTTGCTACCTAAGTAAGTGTTTGCGAATATTTATGTGTGTGTGTGCTTTTTTGGATGATAAGATACAAATGCAGCTTAAACTTAAAAGTTCAAGTCAGGAGCGTAAATAGGCATTGAACTCCATAGAATGATGTTTGCATGAATTTGAAAAACTTTTCTTAACATTTAATATAAGTATATACACATAACATTATTTCAGTTTAAGATTTTGCAAGAAAAAAAAAAGAATAAGCTTTTGCCACCCCCAGAAAAATTGTTTTGCTACGCCAATGATTGAAGTATAAGTACTCAGTAAGCTGGATAATCCTTAGAAGCGAATTTTACTTCGCCTTAGGTCATGGATTTATGTTGGAAAAGGAAAAGTTGATGTGGATTAACAACAAACTTTTCTACAAAAACTCAGAGATTTTATAACCAGTACTAAAGAGTTATTGAAATCTAATGCACCTTTTTAGATTTTAAAATGAATTAGCTATTTATGTGTGTGTCCGTCTGTCTGGTCGTATAAAAAACATTAAAACACAAATTATTTGAAATGTTTTTCTTAATTTTTTTTTCAAAATTTTTAAAAAAATGCTTTAATAAAAATCTATTGAAAATTTGTATAAAATGGACAAAAAAAATGTTTTTTTTTAATTTTGCAAAAAGTTTTTTTTTCAATAAAAATTTTGTAAAAAGTTTTTTTGTCAAATTTTATAGCAACCACTTGTTCTTAATTTATTTATTAATATTTTAATCATTCCGTTACATATTCAGGCAAAAATTAAACAGTTCAAAAAATGTTTTCTCTTACAACGAACTTTCTTCCACGTGCAATGGTAGCAAGTATCTTCACAACAGTTTTGAAAATCTTTTTGCTCATCTTCGAGCTAGCAACATAGCCGACTACTGAACAAATTGTAAACTCTACAGGATATTAAGTTTATAGCACTCAACACACTTACGTATGTATGTGTTTATACGAGGAAAAAAATAGTAAATAGAAAGGAATTATAGCGAAAGAAACAATAAGTCCAGGACAAGTCAGGAACTTAATGATTTTTTTTTTTTATAAAACTTCAATTACAATATTAAATATTATATGCTCCAGTACTATGAATATACGTATAAAGACATACAATACAACTACGAGAATAATAAATATAAAGATTTTCTTTTTTTTTCCATTAAATATTTGAATAGCAATTGTGTGATGAGAGTTGGGCATTGTAAAAATCCATTGAAGAGCAAAAGAATACACTCCTGCACTTGAATAAAATGCTGACACGTGAAAAGTTTTACAAAGTGTACTTGAAACAAAATATCAATATGTATTATTTTCATATTCCTTTTATATTATGCAATATTATTTACAGCAAAAAAAGTTCTATTCTTAAAAAAAAAACAAAAGAAAAACACAAACAACGATAACTTTACTCTGTTATTAAACATAATTTAGCCGAAAAGTAAAACCACTTTTGTTTTATCCATTTCTAGCACCATAAATAACGTAAAATATTTACGATATTTGAACAAACAATTTACGTTATTTATCAAACTTTTGGCCAACGCTGCCACATGAAAAAAATAAAAATTACAGAATAATACCATAGACAGACGACAGCGTTAATTTGCATTAAAAGTCTTAATTCGAATTAACTTATGAATTATCCCCATACCAATGTGTATTAGATTTCAGGTAAATGCACTAAATCATATTGAATTTATACTGCATTTAGCAATTTCAATATGGCAACACGGTCGGCAATCATTCAAAAAAATTAAAAAATCAAAAATGTTAAATAAAAATGGATTCGATATGTTGAAATTTTTAACATATTTTTTGGAATGCCTTTCTGTTTAGGCGAAAGTTTTCCTTAATACTGGCATCGTCCATCATAAGCACGTCACTCTCCCAAAAAGTGCTGTTACGGTCCTTTAAAAAAATACCATATATGTACATACATACATATATATGTACCTACATATGAATTATAACCTCTATGAAAAAATACCATTAAACCTACGAATTTCCACAACTCCCTTTCTCTTATTTCAGAGTGTCCCTCTGCCAACCCAACTTGTAGCAACATGTTTCGATTTGTGATTGCTAGGGAATTTACAATTTTTACTAAATGCAAAAACTGTCGTCTGTCTATGGTATAATCCTTTACATCAGAAACATGTAAAAAAAACCTTTAAAAAAGCTTATTGTATGGCAACACCGCTTAGGGCTTTTAAACTTAAACTCACCACATCAGTCGAATTAAAGGTTTGCAACTCCGCTAAATATAATGTTACCTTGTGTATTGGTTACAAGAGAGTGCACGATTAAGTTTTGCATTAAAGTAATTTTACTAGAGCTGCCAACTCTCGACTTTACTCTAAAATCGGAGATATTCTATAATTTCAATATGATAATGACATTTTAGCCGTATAAATAATGCAACAGTTTCAAAAATCTTTTTCAATATCTTATACAGTATAGCGAAATCTATACATGTGAAAAAAATCTAAGTCTGTGCATGAAATATTTGCATGGCGGTGTATATAGTCAATGATTCAATACAAACCAAAACTTTTTAAAATGTTTGTCTGTCTCCCTAAGCTCAATAACTACTGCAGCAATTTTGACAAAATTGATCATGGATGCACATACCTTAACACCTGGTTAACATACATTGTAAATTAATTTTTATTGCAAAATCATACCCCATATATCGGGAAAAATTTATCTTCAAAGAAAATGTTTTTTTTTAGAATAGCTTTGCGAAACTGGAAAAAAATATTTAACAATTTTTTTTATGGAGGAATTTTTTAATTATAAAAAATAATATTCCGTAAATATTCAGCTAATTTCTGCTTCGTGTTTTTATGCACATTTTTAATAAGTTCTTTAAAATTTTCAGGTTTCATGACCACATTTTCATTTCCATTTCAAATATTGATTACTAGTTGAGCACAACATGCCAATTAACCATACGTGTATACCTGTCATAGGTTTGGGCTTTTGACTGCCCCTTTGTCCACCTTATCCAAATCTAGGTATGATTATGAGATTATTAAATACTATCCACTTGAAATATTGTGAAAGAAAACAGTCAAAAAATCTTTTGGGCTAAAAGTCAATTAAACATGCATTTATGTGAACATATGCTTTCCAAAATTAAATTAACCGAAAATCAGATTTTTTTTAAGCTACTTAATAAATGTTTTATACATTAAATTTTCCAAAATCTGTTTACAAAATTCTAAAAAAAATAATAATAATAAATTTTTTTATTGGTTGTTGGGTTTAAGCTGGTCTATATGCATTTCAATGGTGCTTATGCCAGATCATCAGTAGACCTTTAAACCACAAAACTTAAAATTATTTACAATTAAAATTATTACAAGCTTTATTTAAAATTTTCATAAACAATCAATAAACATAAATTTTGAAATTTATTGGGAGAATATCTTAAATAATAATAATAAAAAATATTAATTAGAAACGTAGAATAAAATTTGTTTTCTTACTAAAAAAAAACTTTTAATAAGAAGTATTGTCGATTACTGGAAAATTTTGTAAGCCGCAATTTCTTTCAAATAAATATTTTTACGGTTCTCACACGATGAGTGGGCATTAAGTTGACCAACCATGACCTGTTTTAGTTTGTTGTTGATCGGGTAAGAGTTGAAAGCGGTACAGTATAAAATACATATTTTGTGTTTTGCATGATTTTTTACAATTTCTTTTTACACTTATTTGTCTTATTTAGATTTAACGACAAAACGCTAAACAAACATAAATTGTTGCAGAGCAAAACTTTGTCATTTTAATGCTAATGATTTTTTTAAAGATATTTTGAAATGAAAATCACAATTTTAATTTGCAACATTCATCGTTTTTAAATAGAAAAAAATGCCCAAAACATAAGCAGAATTCACTCTTGGTAGCATTTTTGCAATTAGTGCAAATATGCACTAATTTTTTGCTACCAAGCGTGAGTACATTTTTCATGTGTGTTGCAAACTTATGGCAATAGCTGACTTTTTTAGGTATTTAAGAAACAACAAATCTTTTTTTAAATTAATAAGTAAGATTCTGTGTTTTAATATTTTCCGAAAAGAAAGTAAATTTATTTTAAAGAAATTACAATGCCTAAGTTAACGGAAAAATATAATATCATAAATTTTTTTGTAAAAAATGCCATGGATGAAATTAAAATTGCGGAGATTTTAAATCCTGAAAGAAAATAAATTCTGTATCTGTTGTGCAAATTTGTGTGACATTACTTTGCACTAGTTTTTCGGTGTGCACATTTGCTTAAGTGGTGCAAATTGCGCTTTAATATAATTTGTTTTTGTAGTCGTGCATAAGTTAAATTGTTTGCTAGACTGCACGGTCTGCACGACTTGCAAGGGTAGTTTGCATTTAAGAGTGACTTCCGCTATAGATGACAAATTTGGCCCACACTAAGAGTTGCCAATTAAAAATTTTCATATTGAAACACAACCGAAAAAGTTTTTAAGACAACAAATTAAATAAATTTAACGCTAAGTATACATAAAACTTTTTTATTATTATTTTTTAAAAATAAATAAATACCAGTGCTTTTTATACCCTTCACCTGTGGTGCACAAGGGTATATATAGCTTTGTCATTCCGTTTGTAATTTATACAATTTTCATTTCCGACCCCATAAAGTACATATTTTCTGAAAGCTTATGAATAGAGGAGTCGATTAAGCCCTGCCCGTCTGCCCGTTTGTCCGTGTGTTGGTTGAAATCAACTTTTAGAAGCAACTATATGTTCCTCAGATCTCTATATGGTATCAATCTCTTGGAAATATTCAGGAATGAATCGCTATTGAAATTCAGCACAATCGCCCAATAACTTTCTGAGATATGAGAAAAAAACCACGACCACCTCGTTCTTTTACACAATTACAAAAATTTTTTTAAAAAAATTAAAAAAAAAAAAATAAAAAAAAATAATAACAAAATATAAATAATATATTAAATAAAATAAAATTTTTTTGGCTCAGCTGGGATTCGATGCCACATTTATTCTAACCAGTATATACATATGTACGTTTTTTATTTGAGATGAATGGTGATACAAACAATTGTTATTGCATGACTACACGTTGTGAAGGATATAAGAATATAAGATTCGGCATGGCCGAATATAGCACTGTTACTTGTTTATATGTGAAAATGTATATTTTGTGCGAAATGGTTAAGAAAACATAAATAATTCTAGATATCGGTTTGTATTGTAATCGAACTGGTAGCACTGGCAACATGAGTTGCCAGATTGATATGTTTAGTATACAATTTTTAACGAAAATTTTCAGTTTCAGAAAATTTCACTTTTGTGTGCATTAAGTCGTTATCTTTATTCTATATATCTTGTATTAGTAGATAAATTATTTACATTCTGCGAAAATAGAAATTTATAAGAAGAAAATTATTTTTTCAGCAGTTTGTTGGTTTGGTTTTTTTGTTTTTAATTTTACAAAAAAACTGACTTTAATTACAGATTTTAATAAAGCGTGCCTTTTTACACGCAGATAACTTTAATTTGCCACCACTGTTTTCTGTGGCAGCCAGTTCTCGGTTGTTTTGAGGTCAGTTTTGGTCTGGAAAATTATCATGAATAGACTTACAAAAGAACAACCTGAGCAATTTATTTACATTCATGAGAAAATACTGGTTCACATCGAGGAAGCATACTTTTGGTTGAATAGTTGTTTCAATCAATAGGAATGCCTGACTTTAATCCTCAAACCATTGTCTAAACACCATTACAATCAGGTGCTTTATGGGCATCTGAAATTATTGCTCGATATGTCTTCGCAAATAACGATGGTCAGAATGTTCAAGCCAAGGGAATAGAAAAAATAGAGTCATGCTTAATAACTTAATTCAACTCAATTGGAAGTCATAAGTATTGAAGATATGTTTTTTAATAGAATGGTACTATATGACACACAGCCAATTAATTAATACAATTAATTTTAGAAGAACAGATGACGAACGAATAATTTAAAATTAAAAATTGGATAGTAAATAAAAAAGCTTTTTGCTGTTTTATTTTCCTCTTTTTCTAAGTTCTTCGCCTCATATTTATTACGCATTTATTTATAGGGTATTTTTTAAAAGCGAATAGTTTTAAATTGACTTCGCTAAATAGGCTCCTGCTTTGCAAATTTGAATCAAAATTAAAGTATTTATAAAGTTGATAATTTTTAAGCCATTGTTGAAACACTATTACATGTAGGAAAACTCAAATATGTCCTTTATCTTTACAAATAACGATGGTCAGAACGTTACAATCAACGCTAAGAGCTACATAAACATAATTGCTTACTTTTTTGTACCCCAAATGAATGTGCAAACACACAATTGAGGCAGGGCATTTGAAGAACGAATAATATCTTGAAATGGTTCTGCTAGTTATAAGCTCAAGAAACTTTGTCGCCTGGCCTCCACAGTGTTTAATTAAGTACTACATGAGCAATATCCTAACGACTTTATAAATATTCTTCTACAATAATTTTTTTATTGTTGTAATGGCAACTCTATATTCTGAAAGCTTTAGCAAATCTGTAAATCTTAAAAAGCTTTTTGTAAAGCAATACCTTCTTTTGCTTTTCAATATACATGAGAGTTAATACAATTTACTAATTTATTTTTTTTTAACTATTTATCTTGGTGCAGCTGTTGTTTTTGTTGTTATTAGCCCCTTGTGTATATGTGCCGTCTCCACTTATCAACCACTTGAGTTTCCAAGTGACTAATTTGTCAGTAAGTTTAAAACAAAACAACAACAACAACTAGAACATAAAAATATTTTTTTTTAACAAGTGGGAATGTGCAAAGTTTTTTTGTTTCTTTAGTACTACAGTAGTACTACAACTGATGTTACTTTAGCATGTACTTACATACCTTTATGCACTAGATATACACGGCACAATATTTTACACATACACACACACACACACATACACAAAAGGAAATAGAAAATCCTAGCGCAAAACTGTAGCAATAAAAAACTGCTGCATATTTTAAGTTTTTGAAAAACAGTAAAGTCTTTTAAAATTGGAGCACGAACAAATGGAAAGGTTTGTTAAATTATGGATTTGGAATATAAAGAATTTGATAATACTACTAGAAATGTCAAAAGTGAATGCAGTATAACACTGTTTTTTTTACAATAATACTCATTTAAACTTTTATATATGTGACAGCGCATAGAGAAAGGGACCGATTATGCGCACCGTTAGTTCCTCGAATGGCACGAAAAACATTTTACACAGAACGCTGTGGACAATTTGGAGATGCTGTTGTGGTGTGCCAAACGATACTGATTAAAAATGTCATAAAAGTATTTTAAATATCAAACCTCCATTTGAATCACCCGATATTATAAATAAACTGTTTATTTTTCCTCATGAGGCTCTTGACATTATCTCCTCAAATTATTTCCTGTCCTCAAAGTTTTCACTATCCCATTCAAATGTAGCGGTACTTTGTTTACTCTCTTTCTCAGCCAACATCATCTATCCACATCATCTCATGTGAAAAAAGTTGTGTGTTTACAACATTTCCGTTATTTGCACACATTCAAACAAGCATATTGTTAGTAAATTCTGTATATGTATTTTGCTCCAGAGTTTTTTTTTTTTGTTTTTTTTTTTCAAAACGTCATTTCCGTTGTACTTTTTCGTTTGTTTTTTGGCGTGTTGGATGAATTTCTGTGGGGTGCATTTTTTTCAACTTAAGTACTCTACTGGAGAATTTAAATTTGTCTATTTTTTAACATTGTTCATTTTTATTTTTTCCCGTTGAATTACATAAAATTTAAAGTCAAGAAAAGCTAAAATTGGTGCAGAGTATAGAAATTCATTATTATTGAATACTGCAAGCAGTAGCTTTGTAAAAGTTGTACAAAATACACAACTTTATTGAATACATGGTGAGTATCGCTTCAAATTCGATAATTCTTCTCATCATAAATTGCCAAACCTGACTAACCTCAAATAATTCTTAAATCAATTGAACCATAAAATCAAAAATTATGAAAGTACGCCTTAAACGTTTTTCAAAAAAAAAAGGATTTTTAATTTGAAGGGTATTTTTTAAGCATGTCCCTATACGCCTTATCATTGACAGTAATATTCTAAACAATTTTTTTTTGGTGAATACATATGGACTAGTGATTCTACCGGTCCATAAAGCACACTAAATAGTGAGTTATAATAGTGTTTACACAGCTTAAGGATTATTATGGTGTGCTTTGAATTGAACCATGATTTTCAAACCAAATTAAATTGTGTTAAATTGTCAAACCCAGCTTAGCTTAAATAACAGGGATCTCACAAGTCAGCTGTAGCCGAGAATAGTGCTGTCAATTTAAAGTTATCTGTTTCTTAAAATTTTATCTTTTAAAATAAAACACAACTTTGGATTAAAAAAAATTATTCTGTCCCAAATGCACTGTTGTTCAAATAAATTAAGTATATTGTGGAGCCAAGAGGTTAAGGCTTTTGATAAAGCCCAATCTACATGACACTATATTCCAAATACCTGCTGGCATGGTAAATACACAAAAGAAAATTGAATCTACTGTAGGGTTTCAGACAGTCTCTTGACAGACAGGTCACTGCACCCAAATTACCGATTTTACTTAATAAGTATCTTACAAAATCTAGTTAGAACAAGTAACACTGCTATATTCGGCTGTGCCGAATCTTATATACCCTTCACAACGTGTAGTCATGCAATAACAATTGTTTGTATCACCATTCATCCCATATAAAATACGTGCATACGTACAGGTTAGAATAAATGTGGCATAGAATCCCAGCTGAGCCAAAAAAATTTTATTTTATTTTATTTAATATATTATTTATATTTTATTATTTTTTTTATATTTTTTTAAAAAATTTTTTTAGAAAAATTTTTAAAAATTTTTTTTAAATTTTTTTAAAAAATTTTTTTTTGTAGTTTTTTTTATTATTTTTTTCTTATTTTTAATATTTTTTTTTTGTAATTTTTTTTGTTTGGTATGTTTTTTACATGTATGTATGTATGTTGTTGTTGTAATTGTGAAAAAAAACGAGGTGGTCGTGGTTTTTTGCTCATATCTCAGAAAGTTATGGGGCGATTGTGCTGAATTTCAATAGCGATTCATTCCTGGATATTTCCAAGAGATTGATACCATATACAGATCTGAGGAACATATAGTTGCTTCTAAAAAATGATTTCAACCAACACACGGACAGACGGTCAGACGGATAGACGGACAGACGGTCAGGGCTCAATCGACTCCTCTATTCATAAGCTTTCAGAAAATATATACTTTATGGGGTCGGAAATGAAAATTGTAGAAATTACAAACGGAATGACAAAGCTATATATACCCTTGTGCACCACAGGTGAAGGGTATAAAAAGGATACCTTTTGATATGGCTTAAAAGAGGCACAGTTACCTCTTAGCCTGATATTGCATCTGAGCCATTATTTAATGAAGAACAAACTCTGCATACAGAAGGGTATACCGTACGAGTCGTGACTTGGTCGGCACGTTCATTGCCAGCATAATCCTAATGATCCGGAATCCAAGACATGTTTTGCATGCCAAGTCAGTTGGAGACATTCCAATACCAGCACCTCGTTTCTGTAATTCTTGCATCGAAAAGCTTTTCACATGAAACGAAAAAATTTAAAGAAAAACAATGTTAATTGAAACAAAAAATTACTTTTCACACAGAAGTGTTTCTGTAGCTATACTTTGCGAGAACTCTCTGTCATTTGAGTTATTTTCCAACAATTATTGGATAGATGTGAGTTAAAGTGTTTCTGTAACAATATTTTGTGTGAAGTATTACACTTGAGCTGTCAAAAATAATCAAATATTGAAACGGCGCGAGAATTAATAGATTTTGAAGAAAAAATTCGTAATTTTCCTAACAATATATAAATAAATAAATATTTATGGATTTTAAAGCAACAGAAAAATCTTAGCATGTTTCGCTGATCATGTTGTTCAGCGGGTATTAAAATCACACTAAACATTTCTTTTTAATTTAACTTTTAACCCGTATTTAAAAAAAATATACACACTATTATTTATTTATTTTTATTAAATTTTTGTAATTTTATTTAATTTATTTACTGTTTTCTTTTGTTTAGTTTTACCTTTAAAACCACTTGGCTTTACCTACGTTCCTCCTTATAGAATTATAGGCATTGATGTCATATTTAGGGTACTAAACCATCAAAAATGTATTTAAATAATGATTCTGCCAATGCTAATTAGGAATGTCAAACTCTTATACAACGATCATCACTAAAATACTTCGCTTTGTGTTTTATTTGTGCAGGCCCCAGTTCAATTTTTGCTTTGCGAATTATGTTCGTTTTGCACAAGAGACCTGTTGATCTTCATATTCATAATTCTAATTATTTGTTCACTATTTTAATTACTCATTTGATGACAGAGAGAGAGGGCTTGTGAAGAACAAGCGGTTACAAACTGCTAATTGATAGCAATTAACGACTTTTCAAAAAACACTTCTATACTAGAAAAGCCCGGCGCGCGTTTCTACGACCCTTAATAAATAAAAATGCATTTTAAATTTAAATTGAATATCAAGTGCAAAAAGCTACAAATTAAAACTTTTTTTAATGGGCGTGGCACTGCCCACTTTTTGAATCATGAAACTGTATAGTCATGACAGCTCAATATGTGTGCAAAGATTCAGAATAATCGGAGAAGTTCAAGCAGCTGAGAATGATAATTATTTTTATGGGCGTGACACTTCCCACTTTTCTAATCGAGAAATTGTATAGTCATGACAACTCAATATGTGTGCAAAGTTTCACGAAAATCGGTCCAGAGCAAGTACCTTAAAATTATAACTTTTTTTATGGGCGTTGGCCTGCCCACTTTTTTATTCACGAAATTATATAGTCATGACAGCTCAAAATGTGTGAAAAGAAAGAAATCGGTCAAGTGCAAGTAGCTAAAAGTGATAACTAATTTTTAATGAGCGTGGCCCCGCCCACTTTTTGGCACCCATAAACACTCCCTGGAATGTGTACAAAAACCGATCGGTTTTACAGTTTCGGAGTCTATAGCTAACACACACACACACACAGAGTTTTACGTTTATATATATACATAGATATAGATGAAATAGTAAAAGCTTTTTTCTTACAAATTTCCCAAGATATTTAATAAAATTCAAATGAAATACATAAATGCTTATTTCGTACCTCCATCGTTTCATTCCAATTATTTCTTCTTTTTATCTCCAAAAACAATATGAAAAACATTTTAACTCTTTTTTTCTACACACTTTCAATTTGCTCACCTTAAATTACACGAAAATATTTTATTAAAACTTTTTTTTATTATATTTTTGGTTTGTTTTTGCTACATCAATACTGCATCGTAAAAAATGTTACAAATTCCTTGGAAAAGTCACAAATATACACAAAACATTTTACTCGGATATATAAACAAATAAAAAAAATTGTATTTACACAAGTGCATACATACACACACATACCTTTTTTAAATGTTTAATATACTTCCTATTAAGGCAGGAAAACGCAATCCTGTATGTAATTTTTCATGTTTGGCATGCGTGTGCATGCGTGTTTTAAAACAATGACGTCAAAGTGTATGTTTATATGTATAGGTACGCATTTTGGCAATAAAAATAATATAACTTATGCATATGTATGTACATACAAATAAAAATAACTCATGAGAGAATAACATATTGGTCACAAGGTACCACAGTAATTACGTACAACTATACAGTGCGGTCAGTGTATATAAGTGCAGTTTAAATCAAAATTGTTTAAAGATTTTTTAAATCTGTATTCGAGCCTGAGGGTCGATCTTTTAAAAACAAAAACTTTTTGTAAAGTCAATGGTATGATGGTACTTACGATATGATACAACAGAACTGTAAATCAGCTGATATATTTTTTAAATTTGAAAATTCATTTGTGATGTCTTTTATTGTAGTTTTGTTGTGAACGAACTTGTTACTACTAAAACAGAATAGTGTCTGTAATTTAATAATTATTTAATGTAATTAAATAAATGTTTTTTATTATAGCAGCAATTAATACGATTTAGTGGTTAAATATTTTTCGTCAAATATTTGCCTAATGTGATCGTACTTTAATATACATATATAAAAAGAAATATCTAATCTATATATATAAAAATCAATGTGTGTTTGTATGTTTGTTTGTGCTTTATAGACGGTTAAACGGCTGGACCGATTTCCTTGAAATTTTCACAGAATCTTTCTGTGTATCTGGAAGGAACTATAGGCTATACTTTGATTTTAAATTGTAAGTGGGCGGGGTGCCACGAAAATTAATGCAGCTAGAGTCTTCAAATTAAGTACGGTAAACTTTGACATCCACACAAATATTTGGGTAAAAAATGGGCGGAGTTTCAATAGTAGGCTTGACCACATGAATTAAATACTAAATTTCGTATATTTGGAAAACGATATCGATTAGATTACTAAAATTTTGCAAGAACAACTTTGACACCCAAATAAACATTTCTGGAAAAAATGGGTACATTAGAAATAGGGGACGTGGCAGCTCTCATAGCAATTGAATACTAAAATTCGTATATTCGGAAGCGATAACAGTTAGAGTACCCAAATTTTGCACGAGAAGCTTTAACATCTATATGACTATTATGATAAGAAATGGATGCTTTAGTAATAATGGGCGTGGCACCAGTCATATGAATTAAATACTAAAATTCGTATATCTGGGAAGCGTTAACAGTTAGAGTACCCAAATTTTGCACAAGAAGCTCTGACATCTATATGACTATTTTAATAAGAAATGGGTGCTTTAGTAATAGTGGGCGTGGCACCTGTCATATGAATTAAATACAAAAATTCGTATATCTGGGAAGCGATAATAGTTAGACTACCCAAATTTTGCAAGAGACACTTTGACGTCTATATGATTATTTGAATAACACATGGTTGATTTAGTAATAGTAGGCGTGGCACTTGCAAAATAAATATATTTTTGAACTATTATTTCATTACGATGGGGGTGGCGAAGCACACCTGGTATTATCTAGTAGAAAATAAAAGAGTATTTTTTGATAATTTGTTATATCCGTTATCTACTGTATTAGTAAAAACAGCAACCAGTTTGCCTTAAGATTTAGTTTTTTTTAATTCATATTAAATGATAAAGCACAATATTCAAACAAAAGCGGTGTCAAAAAAACCCAATGTCTGAAAGTAAGATAAATACATGTTTCTAAAATTAAATAGATTCTATTATAAAAAAATTTTTCTATGTCACGACTTTTTCTAACACTAGTCATTAGTTCCTGCTCAAGCTTATCATATCACAGTTTGATCTTTAAGTCCTTAAAATTATTTTACGGACTTTAGTTGTTTTTTTTTTAATAAAATATGGCAACAATAAAAATAAAGACTAGTTCACATGTATATATATGTGTCTTTTTACCATATCAACAAAAAAAAAACACCAACAACAACATAAAGATAAGACAGAAATACCAACTTGATTGTCATATAATTTTATATTAATTAAAAGGTGTGTCCTTTTATTAAAAACAACACACACACACACTCACACACAAAGGCACATTCTATCATTTGAATAAAAATTTACAATGACTGTTGCTTTAGTTGTGTATATAAATGACTCCTTAGATGAGTCGGTATGTTGGATATATGTACATTTATGTGTGTGGGTAAACATTTTAGCACATACTAAAGGAGCTGTTTCTAAGCTCATATTGTCTGTCTAATTCATATTGTGAAATTTTCAGGTGTTTAGAAAATATATTTGAAATTCTTATACATTTCAAACATACTTGTTGTTGTATTTATACCCTTCACACAGTGAAAAAGGGTATATATAGGTTTGTCATTCCGTGTGAAATTTATACAATTTTCATTTCCGACCCCATAAAGTATATATTTTCTGAAAGCTTATGAATAGGCGAGTCGATTAAGCTCTGTCAGTCTGTCCGTCTGACCGTCTGTCCGTGTGTATGTTGAAATCAACTTTTTGAAGCCCCCTGATATCGCTTGGACCCGGGTGAGGTAGTAAAATATCAGAAATATTCGGGAGTAGAACGGTATGGAAAATCAGAAACATCGGTACATAAACAACTGAGATATGAGCAAAAACCCACGACCACGATTTTTTATTCACTAAAACAACATTACAACAACAACATACATACATACAAACGTGTATACTGGTTAGAGAAAACATGGCATCGAATCCCAGCTGAGCCAAAAAAAATTTTTTTATATATTTTTTTTTTAATTTTTTTTTATTTTTTATTTAATATATTATTTATATTTTTATTATTTTTTTTGTTTGTTTTATATTTATAATATATATTTTAATTATTTTTTTTAAATTTTTTTTTTAGTTTTTTTTTTAATATTTTTTTTATTTTTTTTTAACATACATACGTAAATTTATAGTTTTACAATGGGATGTTTTTATATATGTATGTTTTTTATATGTATGTACGTATTTCATATGGAATGAATGGTGATACAAACTATTGTTATTGCATGACTACACGTTGTGAAGGGTATATAAGATTCGGCACGGCCGAATATAGCGCTCTTACTTGTTTTTTTTTTCTATTGTTTTTGTAATTTAAATATTTGTTCTTTTGTTTGTTTGCTCTAGAAATTATCATTTTTATAATGCCATTAAAACACCGCTTTGACTGTGTGTGCACTGCAGAAAAGGTTTCAAATTTCAAAGCAAGCACATACACATATGTATTAACATAATTTTTTTTTGAGGTTGGAGGCGACATACAGGGTTTGTACATACATACATACATACATTAATTTGTGTTAAAATACTTTAGGGTGCTTGAAATTTTAAATTCATTTTCAGTTGCCTATTATTCCTGTAATTCTTTTAACTGTATAATGTACGAATTATTATTTTTTAACTCAGTAAATATGAAAAGAATATATTAAATCTAGCATTCCGCTATTAGTGCAGTTCTTACTATTTATTGAATACTCAAGGTTTTTTTATTACCAAATATTTTTTCGCTAAATTTATGACAACTTGTTTTTCTGTTTCATTTTATTTCGAAAAATATAAAGTACAGTAAGGTTATATCGGGAATATATTTCCTATTTAAACCAGGATCAATGCTACTGACTTTAAAAGTTTTAGACTCATAAATTCAGAAAACGCAAAAACGATTACCAAAAAAAAATAAAAGTAACACTTTGTCCTTTACTAAAATCTTAAAAGTCAACTTGGAATATCAGGCAAAAAAGGATCTTAATAGTCTCACTTGGAATCAATAGTCCTTTATTTTATAATTCTAGCTTCATAAACATAGAAAGTACCAAAAGTACCATACAAATTTAAAAAAGTACCTTTTTGGTCGCTCATAAAATTTTCAGTCTCACCTCGTCTGAATAGTCACTAATTTCGAAATGCTAGCTTCGTAAACGTTGAAAATACAAAAGATACAATAAAAAAGATAAAAAGTACCTTTATGGTCGCCCCTAACATTTTCAGTCTCACCTGGAATCAATAGTTCCTGATTAAACAATTCTAGCTTTATAAACGTAGAAAATACAAAAAGTACCATAAAAATGCGGAAAAGTACATTTTGGTCTCCTATAACATTTTCAGCCTCAGCTCGGATCAATAGTTTCTAGTTTCATAATTCTAGCTTCATAAACGTATAAAATTCAAAAAGTACCCAAAACACAGAAAAGTACGTTTTTGGGTTTTCCATATCAATGTATAAATTCCAAGTTTAAAATATTAAAATATTTATGTAACAAAATATTTTCATAGACATGATTTAAAGTGAGTAATTCTACTCTTTTTTGTATAAAAGTAATTATGCTCTAAAAAGAACCAAAATTTTTTCTTCCGATTTTTCCCCTTTCCGCCCTGTTATGAATGTGCTTAAATTTTTACCAAATTACATAATTTTTTATGTCTGGTTAAATCCCTATTACAAATTTTTTTCCGAATTGGCCCTGTAAATAAGAATTATACACATTTTCCGTTGTTTTTCCCTTTTTGGTACCTTTTTTGTCCCCCTAAAAGTTTCTAAAAATTTCACCTAAATAATTGTTCATATTCTATTAGGCAGTACAAATTATCAAATCCCATTGAATAATATTAGAAAAGTTGTTTTTAAAAAAAGTACCATAAACAGGGACAATTTTTACCCTTTATACATGCGAATTTGAAAAAAATCTTATTAATATTTTTTCGCGGATTAACTAATATAGTTCAAATTTTTTTCCTAGCTTTATGTGTTTGGAAGTTACATAGGGTACCAAAAAAGTACTAAATTAAAGTTTTTACCCGTTTGCCCCCTTAGGGGTTAAATATTCAAAAAAGTCCAGATACCTTTCAGCTTAATTTTTGTGTAAATTACAATATCTTTTTAAGTTAATTTGTATCATTTTTAGTTTAGCAGATAAAGGGTTACCGATTTTACCCTCTTTTACCCCCTTACCGAACCGATTGACAAATTTCATGTCTCTAGCTCTTTGCGTTTGGGCTGTGCGATGACGAATCAGTCAGTCAGTCACGTTACTCTTTTATACATGCATATATATATATATATATAGATAAATTAATAATTCATGTATTTTAATAATGTAACATTTAATTAACAAATTTTAAACCAAATTACGCTGAAGACCATCAAAAGATCATTGTGTATCCTCGTCCTTGTAGGTCACTCGAAATGTAGCCAATGTAGAGGAAAGTGTGGGCTAGATTTCAGAAACCTTCATTCGGCATCGTGGTCAAGAGATAAACATTTCCAAAAACACCATTGCATTGAATTTTGATAAAAGATCATGTGTTCAAGATTCAAGTGGTAAAGAAAACCAAGCCACGAGATTATGCGCAGCACCGTGGATTTGCTGATTAATTGTTTAAATGTTTAAGCATCATCATTTTATGGGGATTCGCAAATAATTTTTCCAGTTGAGGCAATTTTTTTAACTTTAATTTTTGCAGTAATTAAACGTTGTTCTTAAATAGCGTGGTATGTATGTAAAACTGCCATGGAAAAATCACCGTGTAACACCTATTAACAAAATGGTGGACCTGTTGCTGGTGCACCCGACATTTAAAAGTGTTTCCTTGTAAAAAATTTTATATATTTCTTTATAAGAAATTAAAGGAAAAAATCAAGCTCAAATAACAAATTATTTCATTCCCCATATAAATGTAAATTCAACTGCATTTATAAAAAAAAATTTCAAAAATAAATCGTATTCCCAAATGAAACTGGCAACCTTATTAATAACATTTCTACACAAACACGAATATGTATGTATAATTTATAATGTTTTAGTACACAGTGTCGTACTACTAGAGTTTCCCATTTAATGTTAGAAATTTTTGCCGCATTCAACAAGAGTGACAGCATAAAAATGCTGTCATCAACAAACCATTAAACGGGTTAAAAACGCATATTTCATGGCACAAAAAGGCGTGAGAGTTGTTAACTTATGTGTGTGTATATTTGGTTGATACTTCTTTCTTGGTTTTGTTTGATAATTTTGTTGTTGCCGCTGTTACTACTGATGTTAAAATTTACAAGAAGGGAAGTAATGCTATTTAACAGTACAGGAAAGAATTTATGGGTGGTAAAAAATACCATAAATGCATATAAATACAATAGATTTTAAATAATCGAAAATTCACAAAATTATAAACTTAATGTTTAAAATAATAAGATGTGGTTTTAACCGGCATAATTTAGAGAAAAACTAAAAAATTATTATCAACGATTAACTTTCAATAAATATAAGTCGCAAATTGTTGTAATTTCGTAGGACCATTCCATAAAAGAAAACTTATACAGTGTATAGAAAGTAATTAATTTTTTGTAATTACTTAGAGTTTTTAGCTTACCTTCCCATTAGCAACATTGCTTGACAAATTTTTAGAGTGTGAGAGGGAAAAAGAGTTTTTGTTTTTTTGCTCTCTATTCCTAAGTGTCATCATCCATATAGTAGATTGTGTTTGAAATACATAACTGTTTTGATATGCACAGTATCTTCATTTACCTTTATCTCTTAGACAAGCACCCACCGCTTGCCCAAACTGCCATTTCCTAATTGTGTTGCAACATTTATTTCATTTAACTAGAATTTAGATTCCCAAACTTTTCAAATTTGTCCATTAATGAAAAAAAAAACCATAAGTTTGAAAGTGAATTTAAAAATTTTATTATCAGTAAAAAGAACAATTTATAGCATTCAACTAGTCAAACCCATTTCATTCGATATCCATATTGATGGGGTTAAGAAAACAAAATTATCCTTCATTTTGTTTTTGACGTTATTTTGGATTTTGATTCCTTTCGTTTGATGCTATATATTGCGGGGTTAAATAGAATACTTTTGTGGTTATTATATTTGTAATTACTAAATATATTAGTTTCTACTTCACATTATTTCCAAACATTATTGTACAACTAAATGAAGAGCTGAGAGGACATATTGTCCTTTCTTTGATTTGCTCCTCAATTGCCACATTGTGTCTCACTGAACTATATAGATATTGTTCTACACCTTAGTTGTCTATATGAAAAAAATATGTGGAAAATCATAAACGTATACAAGATTACGCATTGAGTACCGGAAAAAAGTACTTGTTCAAGTTTTTCTTTGTACTTTTTAAGGCCACAAGTTGTCTAAAATACATACTCGTAAAGGTTTGAATATAAAATTGTAATGGAGAAAAAGGTTAAATGATGATAAAAATAAACAGTAGATGAGGGTTTTTTCATTTTATTTATAGCACTTGACGTGATATGTCATACTTAATATATGTACATATGTATGTATGTGCTCGTCTGCATTAGTTTATCTTTAATGACAAAAATAATAATTGTGTCAGAGGAAATGAACGGAAGTGAAAGGAATAAAAAAATTACTTAACAAGTATGTATAAAAGTCTTAGGGAATATATCTTTTATAAAAACCCCTTTTAGATGATATAAAAAAAATTCAAAATATTAAAAGCAATTAATTTCGGTAAATAATAGGACTGACAGTATTTTGTTTATTTAAATTTTCCACTGCAAACTTTAATTAATAAAACTTTGTTTATTATACCCTTCACACAGTGAAAAAGGGTATACACATACTTATAGCTTTCTTTCTGAAAGCTTATGAATAGGGGAGTCGATAAAGCTCTGTCAGTTTGTCCGTGTGTATGTTGAAATCAACTTTTTGAAGACTCCCGATATCGCCGGGACCCGGATGAGTTATTAAAATATGAGAAATATTCGGGAGTAGATCGGTATTGAAAATCAGAAACATCGGTACATAAGGAAATGAGATATAAGCAAAAAAACAACGACCACCTCGTTTTTTTTTTACAACAACATTACAACAACAACATATGTACATACATACAAACGTGTATACTGGTTACAGAAAACGTGGCATCGAATCCCAGCTGAGCCGAAAAAAAAATTTTTTTTAAATTTTTTATTTTATATTTCTTATTTATATTTTTTTAAATTTTTTTTTCTAATTTTTTTAAAAAAAAAAATTTTTTAACATAAATACGTAAATTTATAATTTTACAATGGTTTGTGGTACAAACTATTGTTATTGCATAACTACACGTTGTGAAGGGTATATAAGATTCGCCACAGCCGAATAACACTCTTACTTATTTCTTTTATTGTTAAAATAATATTTTTTTTTTGCTGTATTAAATGAAAAAGTTACTAACAACAACAGAAAAATATTGCATGAGCTAAAACCAAAACTATTGCAGAAGCTTAAACCAGAGTTCGGCATTTCTATTGTACAGTTAAAAACATTACAACAACCGACGAACAGTCCAGTGTCCCATATCCAAAAATTACTCATCATGAATTTGAAAAAAAATATTTTTTTTTGATGCGATTTATCTGCCAAATAAAATACTGAACGTTTTTTTTCGTTAACTTCTCTATATTCTCGCAAGAGGGCGCTTAACTAAACTAATCTATATATATAAAAGTGAAACTCTGTGTGTGTGTGTGTGTGTGTGTGTGTGTGTGTGTGTGTGTGTGTGTGTGTGTTAGCTATAGACTCCGAAACTGTAAAACCGATCGGGCTCAAACTTTGGTAAGTTGTTGTACACATACCAGGGAGTGTTTATGGGTGAAAAAAGTGGGCGGGGCCACGCCCATAAAAAATTAGTTATCAGTTTTAGATACTTGCACTTGACCGATTTGTCTGAAACTTTGCACACATATCGAGCTGTCATGACTAAAAAATTTCGTGATAAGAAAAGTGGGCGGGGCCACGCCCCTAAAAAAGTTTAAATTTTGAGGTACTTGCACCGGACCGATTTTTCTGAAACTTTGCACACATATTAAGCTGTCATGACTTTATAATTTCGTGATTAAAAAAGTGGGCGGAGCCACGCCCATAAAAAATTAGTTATCAGTTTTAGCTACTTGCACTGGACCGAATTTTCTGAAACTTTGCAAGCATACTGAGCTGTCATGACCTTACACTTTCGTCATTAGAAAAGTGGGCAGTGCCACGCCCATTAAAAAAAGGTATCATTTTGAGGTACTTGCACTGGACCGATTTTTCTGAAACTTTGCACACATATTGAGCTGTCATGACTATATAATTTCGTGATTAGAAAAGTGGGCAGGGCTAGGCCCATTAAAAAAGTTATAATTTTTAGGTATTTTCACTGGGTGGACTTTTCTGAAACTTTGCACACTTATTGAGCTGTCATTACTATACAGTTTCGTAGTTAGTAAAGTGGGCAGTGCCACGCTCATAAACAAAAAGTTATAGTTTTTAGCTTTGCACTTGATATTCGATTAAAATTTAGAATGCGATTAAAATTCATGAAGGGGCGTAGCAACGCTCGCCGGGCTTTTCTAGTTTGTAATAAAAAATACCATGTAAAAATTGGATTTTAGTTGCTTCAGAGAAATAGAGCTTTATTAATTTAATAAAGTTAAGTATTTTTAGTTAATTTACAATATTTCGTATAAAATAGAAAAAAAAATTTTAATTTTTTTTTATATTTTACTGCTTTTAAAAAAGGCGCACTTATTTCAATAGAAAGTTAAATTTTGCCAAATTTTAGTGGAGTATAAAAAAATAACCTAAAAATTGCCATTTTTGATTCTGGTTTATTAAACTATAGGCTCTGTTCTATCAAATAAAAGAAAAATTGAAACCAACTTCGTCCTACAACTTAAAAAATTTGGAAATTTAAAATAGGTCTAAATAAGAAAATTTTTCATAAATTTCACTCATTTTAAATAGCTTGTGATATGTAAATGTAGGCATAAAAAATTTAAATTAAAAAAATAAAATTTTAAATTTGAATAATCGTGAGCACTTATACTCATGTTTAATATATATAATAAATACGTTACAATACTTAATGAGAATCAAATAACTTTTGTATGAGTTATAGCTTTTTACGAAAAAGGATATATCTGTGGCTTGGAGCTAAAAGGGCCAAAGTCAAAATATTTACTTTTGAGAATATTGGAATTGAACTTAAACTTCTATAGGTGGTTTCATAGTGACATTGACCAGCATTTTATTTATGAAGCTGTTCTGGGTTAAGTATGACTTAAGCTGTTTCACCATAATGAAATAGAGCAAGAAAACAAATCTAATGCAATGATTAACTCAAAAGAGCAAAAAAGTGACATTGGCCCTTTTAGCTCCAAGCCACAGATATAACAGGACCTAGAGTCCTTGCGTCAATCACAACAAAAATTATCTCACAAGTGCGGGATGTAAATAATCTTCGGATTTTTGCAACTTTCTGTGCAGTTATGAAGCCAAAATTTAAAATTTCGTATTTACAATATATGGGCATGTCCTTTGGCTGATTAAAAAAAAATAATTTTTCCTAATTAAAGTATTTTAAAGTAGTGTTCCAAATTACAAAACTCTAGAACCACTCTTTCTATGTTTGTCCCTTCGCTCCATGGGATCGACGCACCGTGCGACGTGTAAGAAACACAAATTTCATTAAGTAGCTTCACAACTTTCAATAAAGTACGTGTATGGCGCATGGTTTTTTTGTTTAATAATTTGCATGCACACAGGGAAGTTTTTATTTTGTACTAACTGAATCCAGACCACTTTGCTGGTCCCATTAAAGTTGGGTTCGTTCGTTTTTTTAGGAAACGAACGATCATATTATTTTTCACCATTTGTTAGTTATGTATGTAGTATTATAATTCGTATGAGGGTATTACTCCCCCTTCTCCGATACTTACCATTTGTTATCAGAGTAGGTCGTATTATTTTTAAACCAAATAGAGATTTCAGTTTACCAGAAATACAATCAAATATTTTCTTTGGTATGGGGGTAGCAACACATCCACTACTCTGATCCTTTTAATTTTTTACTCGAAAAATTACACAGCATTTAAAGCCTATAGAAATTACAGTTCTGCACTTATGCCATTAAATATATTTTCTATGTGTGGGAGGTACCACGCCCCTAATTTGATCCTATCTAATCATTGGAATGAATCGTACAATGAATCGTAAATTATATAATGAATTTTTTGTATAAGGAGTATCACTTCCCCTGCTTATATCGTATCCTTTGTTGGCTGTAATAAGACTTTGGCTGTACTTAAAACTTTTGTGTGCTTTATGTAATACTAGCCAAACCCGGCGCGCGTTGCTACGCCCCTTAATGAATCGAAATGCATTCTAAATTTTAATTGAATATCAAGTGCAAAAACCTAAAATATATAATTTTTTTATGGGCGTGGCCCTTCCCACTTTTCTAATCACGAAATTGTAAAGTCGTAACAGCTCAATATGTGTGCAAAGTTTCAGAATAATCAAACCAGTGCAAGTACCTCAAAATGATACCTTTTTTTATGGGCGTGGCACTGCCCACTTTTCTAATCACGAAATTATTTAGTAATGACAGCTCAATATGTGTGCAAGGTTTCAGAAAAATCGGTCCAGTGCAAGAACCTCAAAATTATAACTTTTTTTTATGGGCGTGGCCCCGCCTACTTTTTTAATCACGAAATTATAAAGTCATGACAGCTTAATATGTGTGCAAAGTTTCAGAAAAATCGGTCCAGTGCAAGTACCTCAAAATTAAAATTTTTTTAGGGGCGTGGCCCCGCCCACTTTTCTTATCACGAAATAATTTAGTCATGACAGCTCGATATGTGTGCAAAGTTTCAGAAAAATCGGTCAAGTGCAAGTAGCTAAAACTGATAACTAATTTTTTATGGGCGTGGCCCCTCCCACTTTTTTTCACCCATAAACACTCCCTGGTATGTGTACAACAACTTACCCAAGTTTGAGCCCGATCGGTTTTACAGTTTCGGAGTCTATAGCTAACACACACACACACACACAGAGTTTCACTTTTATATATATAGATAGATTTAGATGTAAAATTTTTTTCATATCTTAGAAAATGTATTTTTTTTTTATATTTAAGATGCCACGCCCGTTCTTCTTTTTTTCAGCTTATTTTAGACTCAACTATGAAAGTTGTTATTATAATACCCAATAAAAATTTTGAAGATTTAAGTATCACAGTACTCTGGATATGAGGCAAAAACTGTTGGTTTTGCATCGAAGGTGGGTGCCACACCCACTCAAAATTTTTTAGAAAAGATGTCCTTAAGAACTATTCTTGTGCTTTATAAATTATTAGAAAAAATTGATCTCTGATTTTAGATAAATTAAAAAAAGTGGATATAAAAGCGGTCGTCATTAATTTTTCTTTCCGTAAAAGCCTTGGTTTGGTTATGACTCACATTAAAAAAATTTTGCGAAATCTGTGCAGCTGTTCTTAAGTGATGCGAATACCAACGAACGCCATTTGATTTTGCAATGATTTTAAAATAAATATGTGGGCTTAGTAGTGAAAAAGCCTTAATTTTTTCTATTTTAATTCGTATATGTATATTGTTTTTGTGTTCTTAATAAACAACTTGCAAATATATAAATTTATCTAAGAGCAATTCAACATAGAATTTCTTACTTATCGATTCTCTTTTTATGGCGTGTTTTGGTTGAAACCATTAAACCATTACGAATACTGTAAACATTAAAAATGATTTACAATTTAAATGCCTCGAGGGACCATTTCATGCTTGCTTAAAAGAAAACGTTATATTTAAATGACTGAGTGCTTAAAAAAATAAAATACAGAATTCCATTAATACCTTAAAACATTTTGTCATTGTTATTACCAAATTGTAAAAAATTTTTTTGTTTAAACATCTGCTTCTTTTCACTTTAGTTCTTGTTGATTTTTGTTTAAAAATACTTCAATTTCGAAATTGCATTGTTCATTCTTTACACAAAAAGATTTCAATTCAGATTATTTCAATAAACTAAAAAGAAACCCACAATGCAAAATCAATTTCGAAGTAAATATAATATAAAAGATCAAGCCCACCACCATTTAGAACAATGTCATACACATCATTTATACACTAACGGAAATGTACATGTAAATCATTTTTTTTTATTTTTTATTTTAAACACTTCAATGTTTTATTACAATTTTACAGTTTTATTATTAATTTTTTGTCATTCTCTGTATTTAATTTTTTCTCCCTCTCGCTCTCTCTCTCTCTTAATTAATAAAAAAAGAAAATCCAAGACAAATGAGGAAAAAAAGAAAATAAGGACATAATTAAATTAAATAAAAACAACCCTCTAGATATTTATACATGATACAGCTTATGGCTAATGGATTTCACTAAAGGACTACCTACTTACAGTAACAACAACAGAAAATCAGTAAAATACCGTAATGTTTTTATTTTTGTTTAATTATTTAACAAAAGGGGTGATTATCCAATGGTAATGTGAGTGTGTGTGTGTGCGAATAAGTTTCTGTATGTCTGTCTGTCTGTCCACCAGTTTGTTGGTCTATCCTGACGAAAGGGATAATAAACAATAAAAACAACAACATGCATTTACAAAAAAAAAGCTTAAATATTTATGATGTGTGCAATTTTTGTGCAAGATACTTATTAATGGCATTAAATGGTTTTAAAAATGCTTAATTGAAAACAATTTTAGAAAAATCGTTTTAGAAGGCCTCAATCAACAAAATTTAAGATTATAAATATGTGACAAAAATCTATATATTACTAGCTGACTCGGCAAAATTGTTTCTAGGAAATATTTTTCTAAAAATAACTAATTTACTCTGATTACATTAAAAAACAAATGTAAACCATATGTGTTCTACGTTATGCAGATCTATCTTAGTTTAAAATTTCATCGAAATGGTTACGTTAAATTGAGGCATAAAGGTCCCTTGGGGTGAGTCAGCCCTAATTTTTGGGAATATAAAAAATAGATGTTGACCGATTCTCAAACGTTTATTTCTGCATTGCCTAGACTATAAATTTTGTACAATTTGAAGAAAAATACTGAAAACTATATCGATGCAAGTGCATTATTAAAAAAAGGTGGGCGTTAAAGTAGGCGTGGTAAAAAAAAGTATCCTATTAATCATACCAAAGTCTTAGTTATATTATGTGAGAATTTCAACAAGATCAGTCCAGCAGTCTGGCCTATCTGAGGGGGCGTGAAAAAAGACGTGGTGTTAAGGAGTATGAAAAATAGATGTTGACCGATTCTCAGACCTTCCCGGTATGCACACAAAATTTTACGAAAACCGGTCAAGCCATTTTGGAGGAGTTTAATCACAAACACAGCGACACGAGAATTTTGTATATTAGAATATATCTGTGGCTTTTAGCTAAAAGGTCCAATGTCAAAATATTTACTTTTGAGAAAATTGGAACTGAACTTTAACATTTATAGATGCTTTAATAGTGACATTGGCTGTTCTTGGTAAAGTATGACTTAGCTGTTTTACCATAATGAAATAGAGCAAGAAAACAAATCTAATGCAATGATTAACTCAAACGAGCAAAAAAGTGATATTGGCCCTTTTAGCTCCAAGCCACAGAAATGTACATACCTAAATACATTTTTTAAATCAATAAAAAAAATATATTTATATTGAATAGAGCATAACATAACATCTATAAAGAGTCAGAAATATAAAGTAAATTTTTAAATGTCTATATGGACTTTTCTGGTATTCTCACAAATTATTATATATTCACTCATTGAATATAAGCAATGTATTAGCAATTAATAATATTTTTCTCACCATTACAAAAACTCTTTAAGTCACAAATCCTAAAAAATCACGCAAATTTACTTACTTTCTACACACAATTGTTTTGGCTTGTAGGATTATTATGTCTTAATGCACACGTACGTATGTATGTATGTATGTATGTATGTATGTATGTATGTACATTTAGTAACCATTTAAATAACAAACTAAAAGCACTTAAACGTTTAAAAGCCTTTTAGAAAATCACCACATTTGCACACTAGATTTCAAACCCCTTCACATTGAACAACAACAAAAAAAAACATTATTTACTCAAAAGGGAAATCAAAATTTCATCAATTAAATGTACTTCAATTACAATAACAACGAAAACTTTAGTTAAGCATTGTTGCTATAATGTTGAATTACCGTTTACATTTCTCTTTATGTACATCCCTACAAACATATCCACATAAGTATGTTGGTATAACTGAATACTCTTTACGTGCATATTACACACATAGTACATACATACATTTGTGCTTTTAAAAATCAAATGATGCTAAACGATGATGTCGTTAGTGTAAAATCGGCTGCAGAAAATGCTAATGCTATTTGCTGCATACCAAAAAAGCCTAAATATTATTTTAAATTTATTCTGTTTTCCTTGAAATATTGTAATAAAGTGATTCACAATTGGGTCCTGCATTAGCATAATTTTTGCAATTCAGCAAAAATTTAAGTATATTTTCTAAAGAGGCTTCTTGTTTTATCTTTAATGAGCTCAACAATTTCAAAATTAAAAAAATTATGATTAGAAAAAAAATTTGATTATCTATAAAACTTAACGAATATTTTATTTCAAAAACATATGTAAGTACATAATTAAACCCTCTTTTTTAAAGAAGATTAAATATTAGAATAAAAATTTTGACAAAATTAAAAGTTTGGCAAAATGTGATTTTCTTAGCCGAATGCCTACATAAATAATTTTACCATAATAGTTTACTATAATTCCAGCCCTGATCCAGTGGTGAAGGATATTTTAAAAACGAACATTTTTCTTTTGATAATAGCTTTGGCAGCCATAAAAAACAATTCATATATATTTAAACAAAAAGTAATAGTAAGATAGATCCGCGCTTATACTTTTAATTAAAAAAAAAATAAAAAGTTTTTAACGATTTCTAAACTTAAATTTGAGAATCTATAAAACTTAACGAAACCTAACTTCAAAGTGCGAATGCCTATAAAAGCATTGTTTTCCATATTAGTTGACTATAATTAAACTACTCTTTTTATCTACAAAAAGTAATTAATTTTGGATGATTTAAAAACTTAACGAAAAATGTTTTTTTTAAATAAATTCTTTGAAAGTAAGTTTTCGTTTATATTTGTTCAACTTACATTACTCTAAAATGATTTCTTTGAAATCAATTTACATAGTGAATTTTTTGAAAACTTAACGAAACTTTATTTTCCTAACTAAAAGCTATTAAGTTTTAATTTAAATATATATCGCTAACTAACCTGAAGATCTATACTTATTATTAAAAAATTTTCATATTTTGACTTATCAAAAAACTTAACGAAACTTATTTGTTTAAACAAAACTTTCCGAAACAAGTTTCTTTTTGTATTTTCGCTACTTATGATAGTTTAATTTAAATGGCAAAAAAAAGTTCCAACTTAACGAATGTCTTTAAACTTAACGAAACTTTATATTTCATGTCAAAAGCACTTAAAAAAATTTATATTTTCCTTTATATAAAAGTAATTAATTATATATATATTTTAATTTATAATTAATTTATAAAACTTAACGAAAGTCTGCTTTAAAACCCATTTGTTGCATTTTAATTTTATTTGAAAAAAATTTTTATTGAGCGAAATTAAAATATTTATGAACTGGACAATGTAAAGTTCTCTAAATATAAAACTATAGAAAGATTTTCGAAAAACTTTATTTCAATTGTTACATAAAACACATTTTATTTCTTTTTGTATCAAAAATTCTCTTGAAAATTGCTAATATTACAATTTGTTAAAAAAATTGTTTTAAACTTTATAGAAAATTGAGCAGTTTAAAACAAAAATGTTTATACATCCTTTAAAATCGTCTCACTTTATATAGCTCTCTTCTAAAAACATAACTTATGTATTTTTTAAACTGCAATTTTTGCAAAGATATCTTTAGTGGTTTCATATTTCTTAACATCTAATCTATGCCGGATAAAATGAAGGAATTAAACGAACTTTTATCGGCTCTGTTTTATTTCGTTTTAAACAAGTGCTTAAGTTCGTTTAAAACGAATGCATCATCATTTACATATTTAGCTGTTCGTACGGTCTATCGTTCGTAGTTGTAAATGCATTGACACAACAACATCCCTCTTTTGTTATACAAACATACACACACTACAACTACATGCTTTTTAAAACGGTTTTATTATTGTTGTTTTAATTTCATTCTGCTACTTTCAATGTAGTTTTGTTTTACAAAACCACCCCATTTCTGTTTCATCTCGATAGACTCTGGATGCTGTTTATTACACAAATGCTGCATTATTATTTTTTTGTTTGATTTTTGTTTTTGGCAAAGGGAGGGGGTTGGGGATTATATGGTCTTTATAGCAACCAAAAAGGATTTGTAATAAGAATGAAATGGGTAGTGGCTATAAAACTAAAGATTCTTTTTTTTTTGTTTTTTGTTTTATTCTGCTACATCTTAAATATCCCTATCTGAGATAAAAACCATCATGTAATATAATAAGGGTATAGATAAAAATCTTTTAGAGCAAAAAACAAACGAAAAACAAAAGAATAAAACTTATAGCAAACAAAGAGAGTCAGAATTCTTTTAAGCAGAAATTTCAAATTCAACCGACAGTGTTTATTGAAATTCTGTATAAGGGAAAAAGGATAATAATGTTGTTGGAGTAGACTACTACACAGCGTTTACGATGATGAATAGCAAACACTCTGCAGAGAAGGTGTAATTTAAATTGAGCATACATATACATTTTATAAAATATTTTATCCTTAATGTTTAGTTTAGCAGGATAATGAAAATAATGATGATGTTTTTGCTGATTATGATGCTGCAACATATAACAAAAGGGAGTGGCAAATAAATATTTTTTTTGGTTTTTAGTGCGTTTTACGTTCAAAATAAATTATAAAGTTATTAAACAGGAAATTTGAAATTACCTAATGTTGGAAAAATAATAAAACAATTTGCAGCTACATAAAAGTTTTAATAAACCAAAGGGTGGTGAGATTTATGGATTTGTTAATGAAACATAATTATGAATTTTTAATATTAAAATTTTAAAACTTAAGTGAACACAAAAATAAAATTCTGTGTTAATAAAAACTATAATTGAATTGAAATGTTTTTATATTAAAACAGAAATTTTTAATTTTAAAAAGAAATTGATGTAGTGAAAAGCATTTTATTGAAGCGAAATTGTTAGTAAGTTAGTTTGTTTTTTTAAAGCGTATAAAATTTGTTTTAGCAATTAATAAAATCATCCCACTCAAAGAATCCTAATGGAATTAAAATTTTATATAAATCATAAGTATTTTAAATACAATCAAGTTTTGAACAGAAATGTTCGTAAAATGAAACAAAAACAAACTGAAAAAAATTGGGAACACAAAATTTGTTAGAAAAGAAACGTAACGGAACTAAAATTCTTGTATGAAACGGCAACAATTTAGGACAATTTTAGAGCACGATATAAATTTTAAATATTTTCTGATTTAATCAATCTTTTTAATTGTAAAAAAGCGTAATTGTAAATAACAAGAATAATCTTTAAAGAAGGGAATTTAAAATAAATAATTTCATAAATTAATGTTTTATACAAATTTTAATGCATTTGTTGCATATTTTTTGTTCCGATATCTATATATAGAATTGAAACATGGAGGAGAAGATATATTCTATATTTTTAAGTTTTTGATTTTAAATCTTAATTTTTTCTTTTTTTATATAGAAGAAAAAAAATGTTTAAAGGAACAAAATGGAATTGAAACACAATATTTTAAGGTGTTCTTTTTTTCAAACTTATTCTATTTTAAATAATAACAGTGTAACAGCATTATTTTTAGTTAAAACAAAATGGAATTGAAACATTTATTTTTGTATTTTTTGCAGGGAAATTTATTTTTTCAATGTAATAACAAAAAAGAAAATATTGTTAGTAAATTTATACTAAAACTTTAAATGTTTCATTTAGACATTTTTGGAATACAAAAGAATAAATAAAAAAAATATTTTTGCAAAACAATTTTTTTTTTTTAAATTTTTGGAAAAAAAAATTATGCAATTTATTTAAGAGTAAGAAAAAGTTTTAATAAGACAGAAGAATTTGGTGCAAAAATAGAAAATTTTAAAATATATTGTTAAGGAATGTTATGGAATGAAACAATTTCTTAAAAGTTTTAATGAGACCTTAACTTTATAAATACAAAAAATATATTTCTTTAAAAAAAAATCAAGGAAAAATATATATTTTTCAAACGAAACAAATTGAAATTGAAACATTTTTTGATATCTACTTACATATATAAAAAGAAAAACTTAATGGAATTAAAATTTTTAAATTTTTAGGCCTAAATTTTATTGACAAATTAAACCAAGAGGTAAAAGGAAACATTATGGAAATTAAATGTTCCAACGAAAAACAAAATTTTCCAAAATAATTTAGAAATTTTAGAATCTCTCAATTTGTTCTAGAAAAGTATTCACTTTACGTTTAAAAACTTAAGTGAAACAAATCTTGTATTTTATTAAAAATAAAGTGGAATTGTATTTTTGTATTTAAACAAAATATTTAAAAAAAAAACTTGTTGAAAAGTTTTCTTTTTTTTCTCTTGATTCAGGGTGTTGTTTTGTATGATGATACATATTTTCTGTTGTTATTGCTGTTATTATTCTTTATCCCCTGTATCTCTCTACACCAATTTTCTAGGTTAAGGGACGGTCATTGTTACAGAAAAAGGGGGTAGTTTTTATTAAAGCTGCTGGTGCTGTATTTGGCATTTTACATTATTATTACTACACTTAAGTTTTCCTTTTTGTAGAATGAAAAATATGAAAAGAAATATACAAATTAAAAAAAAAGCAAAAAGTTTAAGAAACCTTTTGTAACAAAATTATTGATTTTTCCTTACAAAAAAATGTTAAACAAATTTTTTATGTAAAAAAATATTTTTATATAAAATTAAATAATTTTTATACATTTTTGGTTTAGTTGCATTTCACTCCTGCTTTTTAATTAGTTTTGGTTATTATTTTTTATATATAATTTTTTTTTTTTGTTAATCAAATTTGGACAAGCATCTTTAATTTGAGAATATTTTTTCTATTTAACAAAAATATGTAAAACAATGAAAACTGTATTACAAAAGTATCCTTCTTTGGCAAAAACAACAAAAAAAAAGTGTATCGAAGACTTATTGTTTAGATGTATGAGTATACACAATCAATTGTGTATAATTGTGTGTGTGAGTGCAAATAACGTCAACGCATTAGTTACAAACACTTAATGCTTGTGTTCATACTTTTCTTGCTACAATTTTTTTTTGTTCCTTTTTGGCTCTAAAAGCTTTCTTTTTTTCTTCTTCTACTGCACACAGTATGAGTCTGTATAAATGTAACCTTTAAATATGTGTGTGTGTGTGTTTATTTATCTATATGTGTAAGTTTGCGTATACAAAAGAGGCAAAGAGGGCTTATATTAAGCATGGAAAATTGATTTTTCCTGCTTAGTGCCGTATACCGGAAATTTTTCAATAATCTCCTGGCAAATATACAAGAGCAAATGGCAGGTACTTCTATGCAGCAGCAAAGCACAAATTTTTTATTTGAATTTGTTTAATAATTTTGTTGAAATAAATATCCTTTGTAGGGTGTTTAATGAAAAACAATGTTAATGCCCCGTTTCAGCAGTAAAATATTTAAATAAACATACTGCTGTGACAGGACAATATCATCGGCAATCACTTCATTGTGCTTCTTTTTGTCTCCTTACGTTTTATTTTATTAACTTTTTTCCAATTCGAGTTTTTTTCTTTCTTAGATACATATCCAACTTTAACACCATTTTTATGCCAAAATTTTGTGTTGGTTTTTTAATTTGTATTTAGAAAACTTTTTTTTTCATAATTTATTTTAGTTATAAAATTTAATTGAATTTAATAATGTTCTCTATTAGTATTAGAGGAAAAAAAATATTAGTTACAGTTATAGTTGATTTTGGCTTAAGCTAAAGAGAAATTGCACGTACGAAATCCAAATGGTAACTGAATGGCAGACCATTAAAATTGTGTCGTGTGAGGGTAGATTTCATACACGATTGCCAACGTTACCAATATTACAGACATACAGTCAGCCATCCCAACTAAAGAATAAAAAAAAAAAAAACAATCAACAACCAACCAACCTTCTATACAAAAGAAAAGGGCAAATGTCTCTCCCAAACAAACCACTCTCAACTGCATACAGTTTAATAAATGAGAATTTCAGCGACAAAAAGTGGTGGCAGCTTAACACTGTTAATGGCGCATAGTCTAACATTGACAATATTTTAATACATTTAACAAAAATCCTGTTGTTGTTGTTAATATCAAAAACAAATTCTTACAATATCTTTTTTTATTTTCTGTTAAGTTTCTTTTTTTAACTTTTTTTTATTTTTACCCAAAAATTTCGTTTAGTGTACTTTTATCCTTTTGAAGCATCCATCCCCTCTTGGTATACACAATTTATTAAATTGAACAAAAACATACACAAACACTCAATTATTATTAATTTCTCTCTCTCTCTCTCTCTCTCTCTAAAATATTAATCAACTCTCGCTGTAGTTGCTCAATATGATTTGATTCATTATTCCATTGATTTTTCGCTGTCTATTGCCGTTACAGTGGGTGGCTGTTTGGTATCTAGACTCTCTTCTGCACTAAAACTCATGTATTTGCCAATTCATTTGCTCTCACAATTTCTTTTGCTTCCATTTTGTCAATGAAAATCGTTAAATATGATAATTTAATTGGAAAAGATTTGTGTGTTCTTGCGTGTCTGTTTAGGTTTGTTACCCCTGTAAATAACTCGTATTTTTTCCAGGAGAGTAAGATTTTCTTAGTTTCTTTTTTTCTTTTTTTGTATGTATGCGAGAACATTTAAGTTAATTTTTGCAGAAGCACTGTTCCTTCAGTCATAAAATGCAAAAATAAACCAAGTAGAAGGAAAAGGAAACCTAATATAATTATAAATTATTTTATCAAGCATACATTTTCAATTACTCACCCTGTATTTGTACATGCGTTTTTTTCTTTGCTTGTTTTGTTTTATTTCCTGCTGTTGTCAAAAGGTCTATGATTTAACCCACATTTTTTCTATTATTGTATACTCGTACACATATGTTGGTTTGTATGTTATAAAATGTTTCCTTTACACAAAAAAATAACATGGAATTGAAACATCAAAAAAGTAGGCAATAGTTTTTGTTCATTTAAAGAAAAAAAAAACAATAACAAAATATTGTTATTGAATTTATCATTTTGCATCAATTGAAATAAATATTAATTGAATAAAAGCGGCACTGTAAGGCTGATGAGGTATAACTTCCCAACCACTTCCTTCTAAATTGTATTTAGCAGTTACTGCAACACGTGGTCGAGTATTTTCATTAAGAAATATTACGGTTTCACATCTGTTAAAAAATTTTTGGCGTTTTTCGGCCCATCTTTCCTCGCCTTAAACTAATCAGTTGCATTCGGTACAAGTTTCCTGTGATGGCCTGGCCAGATTTAAGCAGCTCATAATAGAAAGAACTGTTTTTTCCCATCAAATGCCTATAATGACTTTTATTTCGTATGGTAACCAGTTTTCCTGCTTTTGGAAAAATGCTGCTGCTCGAAAATTGCTGCTTCAGTAGAATTTGCAAGCTCTTGCTTGACAACTACCTGCTTGAAATAATGGCTCCAATACTTGGTCTTTCAACTTCTTTGGTTGGCCTGGGAGATCCTTATCTTCCGTGTCAGAATCACAACTTGTGAACAGCAAAAATCTTCTCTTGCATGTTGAAACTGATGAAACAAATGCACTTCTATAAAAAAAAAAAATAATAAAATAATTTACTTAACAGATATTGTTACCTATTTAGGTAGGTAGGTAGGTAAGTAAGGCCGGTGTGAAGTAACCCTCACCCAGAGACCAATACGGTCCATTGTGACGCCTTAAAAATAATAAGAGAGATCAGAAATTAGAATTAAAATACGAAAAAAAGAGAATGGAAGAAAGAAAGAAGACAGAGAAAGGAGAAGAAGTGGACAACAAACTAATGCCAAAAAAGAGCCAAGACCTTAAAATCGACCTATTCCCGGTCTCAAGTCACGAAGCCAGGTCATTCCCATTAAGAATCCTATCAGATTCTCGAGTCCGCAGCTCGAGACATCCCCTAATTCGCCAAGAAATCTGCTGGACAACAAACTAATGCCAGAAAAGAGCCAAGACCCTAAAATCGACCTATTCCCGGTCTCAAGTCACGAAGCCAGGTCATTCCCATTACGAATCCTATCAGATGCTCGAGTCCGCAGCTTGAGACATCCCCTAATTCGCCAAGAAATCTGCTACCTAGCCATGTCAACCTGCCAATCTGCAGTCTGGGACATTGGCACAGAATGTGCTCAACTGTCTCTAACTCCTCTGGATCCTCGCACAGCCTGCACAAGTCCGAGATGCTCCGCACCATTCTTACCGCCATCCTGCCCAACATGCAGTGGCCCGTAATCATCCCTACCTGTTTAAGATAGGAAAATAAAAAAAAAATTCAAAAAATATCGCAAATACTTCTTTCCTTTCAAATGGTGGCGCTAAAAAACATTTCAATCAAAAAGGAATATATAGGGTTTCAAATAAGTATAAGCCCTCGATATGTAGAATTATACTGATCAATCCTGCAAAACTTTTGTTAACTCCAAAGCATCTTCTTATTGCTCCGTTATCCTTTGCTATTAAATTTTTATTATCCTTTCATACTACAGCCATACATTTTTTTGTTTTGCAAATCTTTTGCCCTTAATGAAAACACAATAAATCATGTCCTTAATAAATTGATTTCTTTTTTTCCTGTTATTACTCGTACCAAACCAAATAAGGAAAGAAACAATAGGAAAAAAATTATTCATCTCAAACCAGGGACACGTTTAATGTACAACATACATCCATTCGTATATACTTCACGTAAATTAGCAATAACAAATAAAAAAAATCAAATAAATTCTAACTAAAACCAATAAATCTTATCTAAGTAAAAATATAGAATAAGAAATAGTGCTGATAAAAGTACATGTAGAGAGTAACATTTTCACTGGCAGAATATTAAATAGAACTAAAAGAAGTTGGAGAAAATTGTTGCTTTAATTTAGCTAAATTTAGTTTCATCATTTAGGTCCATCATTTGATGTCCTCTTTAAGATTTCCTGGTTAAACCGTATGAGGTCATTTTTAATTCGGACTTGCTTATTAGACAGACCAACAGATTTAGTTTGTTCTTAAATGCTTGCTTGCAGTCTCTCTAGCAGCATATCTGTGAGAAAGTCTCACTCACTTAAAAGTCCTTATACTGGGCAGCTGTTTAATGTCTCCTTTATCTTTTTGATTTTGTTTTTTCTATTATGCTGCACACAATTCTTTGTATGTAATTTAGCTATGGCAATTTAAATTGGGGTCTCTAACCAAATGCCTGGTACTTTAATATTTAATAAAGTTTTATTCGAGTTCGTTTACTTTTGCTATTCACAAGAATCCTTAAAAAAAATTGTAGTCAATCAAGACCGACCTTAGTTTTGCCTTCCATCCATTTTTTTATCATTTGTTTTTCCATCTTAGTCTACTATAGTCTATCCCAGTATTTTAGGGCTGTCACCTGTCGTTACCTGGAAACAACACCTTCAAATTATTATATAGTGCTACAAATCCTTGCTACAGGGTTTTGGATCTTGCCATCATTTCACATTTGCCCTATAGGTATTGCTTCTTAAACGAACTTTATTTGATGCCAGGAGTGAGTTGGCACGTTAAGCGACTTCTTTTGTTAAGGTTGTATAAAGCCTCTTAATAAAACACTTAAACATGGAGAGGAAAGTTTTTTGTCTCCGCCAGGATTCGAACCAGGGTCATTCAGTTAATAGTTTGTCACTTACAGCAGATGTTAAGAGATTATGTGAGCGTTTGGATGATAGTTATTTGGAAGCTAGTGCCAATAATAGACTTACCATCGTGATATTTTCTAAGCACATTTGATTTTTTTAAAAAACAGTTTTTGTCGAGTTTTATTTTAATACAAATACTTCTGTGATAAAAGAGAAAAACAGATTATAACTGTTTTAGTAACCTTTAGAAAAGCACTGCTGTCTGTAGTTAATAAAAGGCTCTGGTCTTGTTCCAAATGATATTGTACTTAAAACAAAATTAACAATTTTTTGTTTGCTTTTCAATCGGAAAGTTGCAGTGTTATTTAATTATTTTTTTCTTAGGTCGACTTAAGCACTTTGCCACAGGTTTAAAAGTAATTTTTAAACTTTAAAATTAAATTCCAACCGGACATTTGTATGTGTGAAATCAAATAAGAGACTGATTACAACCAAAATCGATAAAATTCGTCCTTAAAAACTTATTTTCAAATGTTTTTAAAGCGGGAATTTACAAATTTCACTTCGGTCGACTTGTTGTTACATTAGTCTTATTATCCGCATTTTTGGCTAAGTCGACTTCAGCAGATATTCCTTTTTGCCACAGCTTTATTAAACAATAATAATAATAACAAAGAAAATTTTTAAGCTTGAAAAGTAATAAAACCAACACGTAATCATCTGGAATATACAATGACGAATACTCTATCAAAAATTTTTTAACTATAAAGAGTTTGACGGTGGCATTTCCCATCAGCAGGGCTGGAAATTTCATCTGAAGGAATTCACCTTGGCTCTAACGGTGCTTCTAAATAATGTTATTATCTTAATTTTCGCTAAAGTCGACTTAGGTAGAGTGCCCCTGTGAACTAGTCAGTAAAGGACAAGTCAGTTGTTTGGGGGTTGCGGGTTCGATTCCCGCCGGAGACTCTGGAATTGTCTGCTTCTCTTTCTCTTTTATCCTAAATATTTCTATTCTTCTTTCTATTAAGGCGTCACAATGGACCGTCTCCGAGTGAAGGTGTGAGGGTAACTTGGCACCAGCCTTACCTACCTACCTACCTACCGACTTAGGTAGGTAGAACAGGCGGCTGTTGCGCAGCACACTTGGGTCTATCCTCTTTATTCCTTTGTAATACCTGAATAGAAGAGAAAAGGAAGCAGACTAGCCCAGACGGCGGTAATCGAACCCGCAATACCCAGACTAGCAGACCAGCACACTACTGACTAGTCTACTGGGGCACCCAAAGTCGACTTAGGTGGTTCTTATGACCAAGAAAGTTTAATTCTAGGAGACTTAAGTGGAAAACATATACCAATTATTTATAGCCAAATTCATTAGAGTTTGTCTTTCGACCCAATAAACTAAGTATGTATGCCAAATCTTATTCAAATATAATTCAAATTAAGACCTACGTTGTAACGTGGTAGTTCACTGCACGCAAACAGTTAAGTGGAGTCTGTTGACAGGACAGGACATCACTCGTCAGCTCTAATGTATCCCAGAATGAATCCAAGAGTAAGGGTACTAGATCCACCCCGTGGCCGTGAGGTATCTCAGTAGATAATTCAGTCCAACTTCAGATATCGCAGAGAGGCCATCCAGTATATGTTCACCCAGAAATCTGTCTTTTAGCCGCCAGTGCAGGACATTCGCAGAGAAGGTGGAAAACCGATTCCTCCTTCTCTCTATCCAGACAGCTGCGACAATGGTCGTTCTATGGAAATCCGAGTCGACTTGCATGTTTGCCTAACATCCAGTGACCCGTCAATACCGCCAGCAACCTCGATATGTCCCTCCGACTTCGACTGGTAAGTTGCAATGTACGTCGTGCATCAAAAGAGGGCCACGTAAGCCGTGCCACCTTACACGTACTCAGCCCACGCCACCTGTCATCGGCCTTCTGGAGAACGTGTCTGGAGATTCTGCTTTTAATAGTCCCTAACGGGATTGCAACTGCACTTGCGTTAGTGATATCCAAAGCAGGTCCTCTCCTGGCTAGCTCATCAGTCCGCTCGTTACCATAGTGGCCTTTATGCGCAGGGACCCAAACTAGAGTAACGTCAGCCCGTTGAATTAAGACCTTCACTTTGATAACAAAATCAACATAAACAGACAGACTGACATTAATTTTTTCACTCAAAAAGTGTTAAAGGTGGGCGAAGATGGCAGTACTAGTTTAAGGCCCATTATTATAACTTGCCAATAGCTAAACTTACAATTTTATCAGTAACAAGTATTTTGTTATTATTACTACACTTTAACCTTAAAGTGCACGTTAATCCTATAGGAAACCTTATCATACCTTTAATTTTTAACGAAAGGCCTACGAATTAAAGTTGCCATATTGCTGGTATATGTTGCAAAATATGGCAACGAAATTACGATTAACAATTATTACTTTTTTGTGGTGATATCTAACTTTTTTTTACACTGTTTATGTTATTTTTACGCGAATTAAAAAGTAAAATACCAGCTAAAAATATTATTTTTTTATTGTAGGTGAGAAATAATTAAATGTACTTCGTTGCGCCTACGTATTTTAATTTATTTGAAGTAGTAAGCATATTTAAAAAAAAATTGAAGTACGTACATACATATAAAAAACATACATATGGGCATTTCCATGTCATCGTACGTGACATTTGTACTCCTATAAAGTGGAGTAATTTTTACAAAAGTAAGAGCAACTGAAACAAAATTAGATCTTTATGTTTCATTGAAACGGTACTTTATTTAAAAAAAAAAATTATTATATTTGATTCATGGTTGTCTAAAATATCCAGAAAAATAAAAATGTATCGTACGTGACATAAAACAGAAGTGATTTTGAAGTATATATGGAAATATGAAAAACTCTGCATTAAACCAAATATTTTTCATTAAAAATCCATCATACTTAATTGAAAACAATCTTTAAATGATTTTATAATACATTCAATTTAATATCGTTCGTGACATATCGTACGTGACAGATTTTTCTCTAATAGTATTCTTATATACCCTTCACAACGCAATAACAGTAGTTTGTATCACCATTCATCTCATATGAAATACTTACATACATATATAAAAAACATGCATACATATATAAAAACATTGTAAAATTATAAATTTACGTATGTATGTTAAAAAAAAAATAAAAAAAAAAATTTTTTAAAAATTAAAAAAAATTAAAAAAAAAATAAAAAAGAATTAAAAAGAAAAATATAAAAAAAAATAAAAAAATAATTAAAAAAAAAATAATAAAAATATAAATAATATATAAAATAAAAAAAAAATAAAAAAGAATTAAAAAGAAAAATATAAAAAAAAATAAAAAAAAATTAAAAAGAAAAATATAAAAAAAAATAAAAAACAAAATTTTTTGGCTCAGCTGGAATTCGATGCCACGTTTACTCTAACCAGTATACACGTTTGTATGTATGTATGTTGTTGTTGTAATGTTGTTTTTGTGAAAAAAATCGAAGTGGTCGTAGTTTATTGCTCATATCTCAGTTGTTATGTACCGATGTTTATAATTTTCAATACCGATCTACTCCCGAATATTTCTGATATTTTATTACCTCACCCGGATCCAGGCGATATCGGGGGGCTTCAAGAAGTTGATTTCAACATACACACGGACAGACTGACAGAGCTTAATCGACACCCTATTCATAAGCTTTTATAAAATATATACTTTATGGGGTCGGAAATGAAAATTGTAGAAATTTCACACGGAATGACAAACCTATATATACCCTTTTTTACTGTGTGAAGGGTATAAAAAGTTAAATTCTAAATTAGGTGCTCTTGCGACTGTTCGATTACGAATGACGGAGACAAATAATGTTTGTGAACTACGTACGTGACATTGAAATAACATCCAAGGGAAATTAAAAAAAAAATACCGCTAATTGGACTCTATATTTTCTTTTTTCTTATGGATCTTGTAAATGGTTATTATTACCTAATTCTTAAGGAATATTTACAATTACAATTTATTTTTACAATTTAGTCGCTAAAAAAGTAGTTGATTACAATTCTTCAAAATAAGTCAAAGAAATAATCAGATTAAACTCTTATTATTGCTCTTGAAGTTGACATATTTATGGAAATGTCCATATATAAAAACATCCTATTGAAAAATTATAAATTGTGTTTACGTATGTATGTTTCAAAAAAAATAAAATAAAAAACAATTAAAATATAAATAATATATAAAATAACAAATGAAAAATAAATAAAAAGTGGGGTCTTCAAAAATTTGATTTCAACAAACACACGGACAAACTGACAGATGCTTAATTGACTCCCCTATTCAAAAGCTTTCAGAAAATATGTACTTTATGGGGTCGGAAATGAAAATTGTAGAAATTACAAACGTAATGACAAATCTATATATACCCTTTTGCACAGGTGAAGGGTATAAAAACTTTATTAAAGTTTTTTCCCCCAAAAATATTCTTGTTTAAGTTCAATATTCATATAGTTATTTTTAGCTTTTGTATTTGCATTCAATTTGATTTGCAGTTAAAGTGTCTTTAAGTCACGTTTTTCCGACCATCAAGTAACATTAACTTATTTTATGGTCAAAGGTGGTTTTAGGACACGCTAGGAATTGCATTCAATATAATAAAGAGTGTGAAGAGAAAAGAAATAAAATTATGTTGAATTATGTATTGGAAAAAGTGAAACACAACAGCCAAATGTTCTTTGTAGCTTCGCTCGGTTAATTAAATTAGAATAAAATTTAAGTAATAATAAATGTTAAGTTTTTTATTAGCTTTCTGATGCAGTAGGATACATTTGTTTTAAATTTGTTGAATAAAATTTTTTAATACGAAGGTAAGTTTTTAATTAGGGAAAGGTTCTAGGTCAGCGATGCCTTCAGATAGATAAATAATAGTTGAAGTTACTTCTGTGCGACGTAATGAATGTATTAAAAAGGTCTTTTGGCATTATATGTTATGACTGCATCTCATGGCCAATTGTCTTTTCGCATAAAAATGTACTTTGAAGGAGGTAATATGGTACTCGCCATAGATCTAGAGTAAAAATAAATAAGATCTTTGGCAATAGTCCACAATCTATTCAAGATGTCAAAAACACCCAGCCGCAAATGTGCGAGTTAGTTATGGAGAATTGAATAGCAGAATAGGCTCCTGCAAGCGTAGCCATGGTATTAATTTAAAATATTCTAAGTGTTATGCCGGCCATTTTGGCAATTTAATACTAGAGTTGCATTTTAACATATTCCACCCTCTGTAGTTCCGCTCCTGAGAAAAAACTTTATATACTTTAGTTTTGTAATCTGTTTACTGAGAGCTTTCGCTGGATATATCACCAATCCGTTCAGGTGTGTCCGAAATGACCCGCATAACACTAATAATATTTTTAATACTACTTAGAGTGGCACTTAGTGGTACCAGGTCGAGTTTTTGGGGTCAAGGGCTGCTGTGACAACAATTATTTAACGAGTAAATATTGAAGAACAAGATTTGCTTTATTTTGATATATTAAACGTGTTTTTATTATTTACCGTTCTGGAGTTATGGATCCATATGTCAGCTTTTTGGCCAAAAATTTATATTTTTTTTTTAATTTTAGCGACAGGCGGAAGGAGCTAACGTCCTTTAATCGAGCTCAAAATTCGTCTATCTCAATATCTGAAAAGGTTAATCGTTTTGTGGAATTAAGACGAACAAGATTCCGACATTTTTTTACCCCTATATGAGATCCGATGACTAATGTACATACGCGGTATCAGATGAAAATTTGCTAACTATATTCAGTATGTATAGCATACCCTTAGGCGTTAACTCCTTTTCATTAGCAAAATGCAAAATAATTGCTTTTAAGTGAAAAGTTTTTTTTTCTGCACTAACATATAGAAATTAAATATAATTAAATAATTTTATCTTGTTTTTCAAAATGACATGACAATCTGCAAACAAAATTTCCTTTTTTTTAAAAAAAGGGAATAAATGACAAATAAATGTAAAAATTATTCAGAAGGAAAAAGTCTTGTTTAATGAATTGTTAATGGTTGTAAATTCCCAAATGCATTAAAGAGTACTGATGTCACCAAAATTAATTAAAAGAAAGCAACTCACATACATACGCACACACTCACAGTCGTCAAGGCATACATTTAGTAAAATAAACTCACACGCATACATACATACAAACATGAACATGTAAAATTGAATGTAAATAGATGTTGAAATTAAAGGAAAAACTAAATTCTTAGCACAAACAAAACTTTAGTTGACAACAAAAATATCGCTGATATTTTAGGATTTTTGAAAAGAAGTGAAGTAGTTGGAAGCCATACAAGTGGTTTAAGCAAGACATTTTTGTTAAGTGTATTTGCTTATGTTTTTAACAAATTATTTTTTGTAATTGCCAAAAAAAAAGGACACATATTTTTATATGGCTTTGGTATGGGGCAATTGTTGAAGCCAAGAAATATTGTAATGTCAGTTATAATTTGAAATGGGTTTTAAACAAATGTTTCCCTTAAATAAAGAACATTAAAAAATTCCTATAAATAGTGAATTTTTTAAAAAAACCCATTAAATGAAAAATATTTCTCAATTAAACAAAACCGTTCGCAATATACTTTGAAATGTTAATTTTAACAAAATCAATTTTTGATAACAAAAATAAAATTATTAAATTAGAAACGACCCAATAGAAAATGTTTTCCACTCTCACAAATGAACTGTCAAAATTTATATAGAGATTTGTTTGCATAATTTTGATAAGTTCATTGGCGTAGCTACAAATTTTTTCTGGGGGTGGTAAAAAAATTAAAAACTGTTTTCTTTAAAATCTTTAACAGAGTTATTTTTATATGAATATAAATAGTTAGTTTTTCTCAAATTCTGAGGGGGTGGAACAATTATGAGATGGGTCTTTCACCCCCAGAATGGTCTAGGTACGTCTATGGATAAGTTTAAGCAAACATGCGTTATTAATTTGTGCATTTTGTAAGTCCGACTGAATCCAACTCTTCTATAGCCAGAAAATTTGTTTTAAAATTATTAATTTAATTATTTGTATTAAAAAATAGGTGCCCGAAACAAGTGCCGCAATTTTTTTCTAATTGCCCAAAAAGGATATTATTTACATGAGAACCCTCATATACAATTTTTTAATTTATGTTTTTGAACATAATATTAAAAATATGTTTTTTAACTAAATTTTAATTTTTTTATACCCTTCACCGATGGTGCACAAGGGCATATATAACTTTGTCATTCCGTTTGTAATTTCTACAATTTTCATTTTCGACCCCATAAAGTATATAATTTCTGAAAGCTTATGAATAGAGGAGTCGATTAAGCCCTGACCGTCTGCCTGTCTGTCCGTGTGTTGGTTGAAATCAACTTTTAGAAGCAACTATAGGTCCTCAGATCTGTATATGGTATCAATCTCTTGGAAATATCCAGGAATGAATCGTTATTGAAATTCAGCACAATCGCCCCATAACTTTCTGAGATATGAGCAAAAAACCACGACCACCTCATTTTTTTCACAATCACAACAACAACCTACATACATCTGGTTAAAGTAAACGTGGCATCGAATTCCAGCTGAGCCAAAATAATTTTATTTTATTTTATTTAATATATTATTTATATTTTATAATTTTTTTTTTATATTTTTTTTAATTTTTTTAAAAAAAAATTTTTTAAAAAAAATATTTCAGAAAAATTTGTTTTTTTTCAATTTCAATTTATTTATTTATTACGATAATAGTAACCTACTCTATGGGCCATAATCAGTTACAAATCTCTTCCAATAAAAAATAACTACAAACAATTGTTATTGCATGACTACACGTTATGAAGGGTATATAAGATTCGGCACGGCCGAATATAGCACTGTTACTTGTTTTAATTCTAATTGGCAGACATACGTAACCAAAATACCAGAGTACACTACGTTAGTAAGGGCTCCGTAAGTCGACCTATATCTCTGTATAGGAAGTCGGAAACACTTGAACAATAAATAAACTGAGTTACAAAACGCTAGTTTAGATACCACAATATTACCTATAGACACCATTGTATAGGAAATCGGAGACATGTGTACAATAATTAGAAATAATTAAGTTTAGTTGGTACTTCTGCAGTGAATCCATTAAAAACAAGTAAGTGCGCTATATTCGGCTGTGCCGAATCTGATAATACCCTTCTCCAATATTCACAATTTAATCTAGGACACTATTTTGGTTTTTTTTCTTTTTATATCTAACATTATTTTAATACTCAAGCCCTTCTAAATGAAATATTTTTTTTCGTTTATAAATTTTAGGAAAAGCACCGAAGCAGCTATACTTTGGTGCTTATATCTCAGCTGGTTTCAAACCGATTTGTTATTTCTTCTTAGAAATAATTTCTGAGATTACGGCTTATAATTTTGTATCATAACCGTGTTAAAAAATTATTTTAAACAATTTAATATGCATACTTAAAAAATATATACTTTTTTAAATAATTTTTGCCTAAAACTTTGCGAATTAGTGACCAATTTGTCCAAAATTGTTCATGAATATCCCAAGGGCATACCAAATCAAAAAAAAAATAACAACCATGTCCATTAATTATCCTATGGCTGGAAATTTTTAATTTATGTGGTGAAAATAAGCGAAAAAACAGGCAGTCGTTTTTATTTGCTCATATCTGAGAAAGTTATGAGGCTGATTTCCAATACTGATCTGCTCCCGAATATTTCTGATATTTTAATACCTTACACAAGTCTTGGCGATGTCGGGGGAGGCTTCAAAAAGTTGATTTCAAAATACACACGGACAGACAAACAGACCGATAATGCTTAATCGACTGCCCTTATTCATAAGATTTCAAAAAATATATATTTTTTAGTCTGGCAACACTGTACTGTTGCGGGACGCCTTACAATTAAATTAGCGTGATAAAGATGCAAAACTCTTGAAGTCAGAAGAAAATGGAAAGCCTGATTAACCTTAAACGATAATCGCAATAACGCATGAACTCTTGTTGTTGCAGTTGTTATATTTTTTATACACTTTTTTTGAGAACGTTAAGTGTCAAAATTTTTTTAAAAAGTGCATTTTTAAATTAAAATTTGTCTTACAAAAAAATGTTTGATTTAATAAAAAATTTCCTGCGAAGTGGAAGAATTATATTTTTAAAATAACAAGATTTCAAGATTAACAAGTAAAGGCAAATACCGGTATAACGAACGTAGTATGCCAGGCCAATTTATTATATCGATAAATTCGTTATGTTGCGAAATTTTTTTCTTTTTTAACTTTTTCCACTTATTATATTAACAGAACTATTAACTTAAATATAAAAACATTGCTTTTTGGTCAAAGGCTTTGTATTAATGGAAAATAAATGTTACACTCCCACTTTTACGCCCACCTACCATATAACGCTTTATCTCAAGGTCATATAATTTCTCTATGGATAAAGAATGTGAAAGAATAAAGAACTATATTAAAATATATAAGTTGTACTTATTTGCAGAAACTTTATTGACACGCCCACTTTCATTGAAAGAATAAATTAACGAAAACATTTTACTAGCATTTCGCAGTTATACAAAGAAAGTGATACATATTTTAGTAAAAAGAGATTATTCCATAGCGATTACTGTTTTAATAACAAAATAATAAATTCTGAGCTATAAAAGTACATCAAATTGGTGATGGGTATAAAAGATTCGGCACAGCCGAATAAAGTGCTCTTACTTGTTAAACTTGACTTTAATCACACACACACACACAGCTTAAATTGTAATAAAAAAGTTAAAAGCAGTTTTTTTAACAAGTTGTGAAACAAATAAATAACGGTACTCAACATCTTATTTGCTCTTAAATAATTTGTTGAATATGCCTTTCTTTATTTTTTTCTGGCATTCGTTATATAATGCGAACTTATTTTAAACCATCTGCAATGTTTAAACTTGCGTTGAAAGTTTGTCTTTTGTTTTTTTTTCTGATTTTTTCCTACCAAGTGTTATATCGAGTATAATTTTTAAAACGAACGGTATATAAGGTATTTAATATCAAAAATTATAACGTTTGATATATCGGATTTTCATTTAATTGAAATTCGTTATACCGAGCCTTGTCTGTTTTTGATAATTATGTTCCTAAACTACGTTCCCTATCAAACTCCCAATCACTTTCTGATACGAGTACCTACATACCTTAAGTATTCAATTTATAACCCTTGCACCTACTTTATTTTTATTATTAAGAACAAACCAAAAAAAAAAAAAAAACACTCCCAAGTTAATTTAACTAATATGCTAAAGGATATTAAATTAATACATGTATTTGATTTTTTTGTATTATTATTTTTGTATTAAGCAAAAGTCTATTAAAAAACAAAAACTTTTCTCAATTCTTATACGTATCCATAGATGTAATTGGCCAACATCGCTTCAAATATCGCTTTAGGTAACGAAAAAAATCAAACAAAAACAAATCTATCTATTTAAAGACTTTCTTTACTCACACATATGTTGTATGTGTGTGTATCTACAACACTACAACGTGTCGGCACAGGTTGTCGATTGGATAAATATTTCAGGAATATGTACTTACATATGGACAACTACCTAGTGTGTATTTTCGTAAGACATTCACCAACTTTATAAAGAGACAATAAAGGATAATAAAATCATTGTGCAGAAATACATACATACATATGTATGTACATTTACCTACTCACACAAATACAAATATTTGTTAGTATACTTTGCTAATTTAATAAAATTTATTCTTTATAAACTAAGAGAAGCATTTTACCAACATTTCTTATCAAATAATAAATATTTCTTTATGGTTAAAATGATCAAAAATAAGCAAGCGCATTGGAAATTTAAAATTTCCCCTTTTCTTTATATTTATTTTATTATGGCAATGCCGTTGTAGCATTGTCAGTTGTGATTGCCAACAATGACTGTAAAACTATTGTAGTTTGATAACAATTGCTGTTAGCAACTAAAAGGAAATGTTAAATTACAGGATTCGTCATTGATAATTTCCGTTACAACAAAATTCGTATTAAATATGTTATGTTTAAAGTAAAGGGGGAAATATTAGGGCAAAGTTGGATTTTAAGGGATTCATTTAATTTTGTTTTAATAAAATAAGGGCCGTATTCATAAAAAATATTTTAGGTTTATTAAAGACTTATTTGACAAATTTCTCTACAACATCTGTCAAATAAGCTTTTTATAAACCTACAATATTTTTTATGAATACGGAACTAAAAATATATAAGAAAAATTATTTTATTTTGATTTTTTAAAAAAATTTAAGATTTATGGAAAATGTTCGATAAATTAAAACGATGTTTTAAGGGAAAATGTATAATATGAAGAAAATATTTGATTATTTCACTATTTATAGATCTAATTTACAGAAAATAAACAAAACATTTATTTTTATTTTTTTGTTTTTTTTTTTTTTTTTGTATACATTTTTGGGTTTAGAAAAATATTTGCAAGCTTTTAATTTTTGGTAAATTTTCAATATTTAAAAAATATATGATTTTTAAAAACTTACTCCCAAGTTACTAAGAACGAAGATGTTCCCGCGACCACGTCTGCTTAGTTATCGCCACGAAATTAATACTGTTTGTGTAATAATTCAGATTGTTATCTATCCGTGCGGCAAATTTAGTAATTTTTGAATAAAAATATCATAACTTTAAAACATACAAACATTCATATTTATTATATTAGTGGGATAAACTTAAAGCAAATAAATTAGAAAAACTACTTGTATAGACGATTTTATTTTTTTTTTCGCCAATACGTGCAAATTTTGGACACTCGAAAACCTCCAACAACCAGCTAACTAAATACAGAAAATATATTTTTTGCATATTTCTGCGAATTCGCTTGATTATAGTGATAAAGGGTAGCCTTTGTGTTAATCTAGGTTGTTGTCTATTTGTGTGCCAAATTTAATTTAGTTCCAATCCGCCGTTTTTGCAAACATTCACACATTCATATTATATTAGTGGGATTTATGAATAAACATATATATGACTTACTAGATACAATTTAAAAAATTATTAATTCTTCATTTATAGAAAATTAAGAAAATGTTTGTATAAATAAAAAATCCAAGAATTTTTTTTAGCTGTTTTAATAAAGTTTGTTTTAATGAAATTTCAGATACATTAGAATAGAACACGTGACTTTACAAAACATGTTCGAAAAATTTTTCATGCATAGAAAAAACGTTTAATTCTTTTTTTTAATTATTGAGAAATTTTCGATAATTTTTTAATATAAAATTTTTTGCACTAGAGCTGCTACAATGTTTAATTAAAAATCTCCCTATTTAATTTCGTTTATTTCCCCCTATTTGTTTTCAAAAACCTGTTTGTCTTAATTCAATTAATATTTTTGTAAAAAAAAGTAGCAACTTCCTTGCATGGATGTATTTTACTTTTTAAAACTTCATAAATACAAATATCATATTACAACCACTGCGTACGATTGTGTGCAACATACACATTTACACACATAAATAAATATATGTATGAGTGACCTTGTTTTATGGGTTATTTAGTCTTTAGCTTCCAGGAAATTTATTTGTTGTACGATAATGTTTCCCTTTTTGAAGGAACTTAAAAGAAAACAAGAAACTGCACAAGTTAGGCTCATATAACTGCGGGATATTCCAACAATATCCTTTGAAAACAGAAAACAAATTTGTATTTTGTAGGTTTTCAAAAAAACACTTACTTACATTGTGGATATGGTGGTTTGTTTGGTGGTATCCTAATGTCAAATATTTTATTCGTTACACGATATTTTAACTTGCATTTAATAATTTAAGAAATTATATTTTCAAAAATGTTTTCACTTTATTTAATTTGCATAAAACTTTTTATTAAAAATTTTAGATAATTCTAAATTTTAAAAAACTTATTGGAATTAAATATCGTCCTCTGCCGATGTTTGTATAGCCGCTATAGCGCCTTTAGGATTTTCATATTTTTGATTATAGACACGAAATTTTCTTACTGGTGGCGGATACATTGGTCCCACTCTTGTCTCCAACTGTTCGCAGGCCATCTTTTCATTCAAAAATCTAAAAAATATTTTAGAAAAAAATACATGTACATATGTATGTAAATTATGCAAACAATATTTTAAAAAGAGCTGTAGCCGACCTCACATCATCCCGTGTAAACGCCAGGCGTATGGTCCACAAAACTTCACAAGTTAATCCCACCACTGTTAATATTGCTATTGGTATAACCTAATAATATCAATTAGAAAAAAAAACAATAATTTAGTATGTTTATAATATTAGATTATGAAAGTGTATAGAGTTTTTGAATGGCCACTTGAAAATTTAGTTTGGTGTGATTCAAGTGGTTGTTTTCAAGTGTCACAAAGAAAATGAATAAAATGTTTGACAGATTAGTGTAAGATTTACGTCTTGATATGTGTCAACTGTCTAAATAAATCCTAATAAAATTAAATGCAGAAGTTTACATGCGGATAATTTATTTTCCATAATTAAATATTTTTATACACTGCAAAGTTTATAAAATATTATCTCCAAAAGTGTAGAATATATCGAAATTTTTTGTTCAAAGGAATTTTATCAATATTATTTTATATACATACGTCTTCAAAACTGATTTTCAAATAAGTTCATTTTTTTTTATATATATACATAATTTAAATTGAACTTTTTTAACTGTTTTTTTGAGTTCTTCTTGTATAAGTTATATTGCCCCTTAAACTCAGTCTATGTGCAAACTTTTATATAAATCGGTTTATATAAATCGGTTTAATACATAAAAGTTTCATAAAAATTTCTTTAGTAGAAATGGTGTTATTTTAATAAAAATCTCGTCATTAAATATTATTGAAAAATGAAATTAACTTTGTGTGGGCGTTTCACTTTCCACCTTTTTTGGGGTTAAAAATCATTGCATGATAGCTCAGGTGACTTTATCTAAGTTGTATCACAATCTGATCGGTGGTTTAGAAGCGCATAAAAAACAAAAAAATAAACACTTATTGATAAATATAAAGATTATAGAATACTTGCGGATACGGCATACGTTAATTTACTCGAGTATTAGCTAAATAATCGATCTTCACTTTCATTAAAGTCGGCTCGACTGTTTAAATAGAAAATTTTGCAAATATTATTTCTTAATAGAGAATATATCGTAGATTATTTATAAGAGACTTTAAACAAATATTTTCATGATGATAAATTCGTTATTTTTCGTAACATAGAAAGGTTTTCACGCTGTTTTTTATTTAATAATTTGAAAGATTAACAAACATATTCAAAATCAATTTTTAAATATATTAATGAGATGAATTTTTCATAAAAGTTCTGTTAAATAAATCTTTTGTAAACCTGAAATTTAGTTATGACTATAGGGGTTACATAGCAACATAAGCAATCAAAAAGAAAGAAATATATGTATGTAAGAGTCACTTATTCAAAGTATATTGCAAACAATTTTTTTTTTTTAAATTTATAAAACATTTTATGTAAAATGACGCCTGCAAATTTTATCTCATTAAATCCTTAAAAATACAACACTGCTCAAAAAAATGTTTCGGCAACCCTGCTTTGTTTGTTTTGTTTATAATCACTCATTTGTTTGAGTATTTTACGCTTGCGCTCCTCTCTTTTTATGTTTTAATAATCATTCGTTTATTTACGCTCAAGGAATAAGGACTGATAAATAGCACAAGCATTTTAATAAAATTAAAAAAGTGAAGATTAGTTTTGAATACAAAATATAAAAACGATTAAACATATGTGTACAAATATACAGAAGTGAACCCAAACTCAATAACAATTGAATTATTTTGGCAAAAACGTTGTTTGTGTTTTTTAAGTTATTTTTCCTTATTAATTGGTTACCAAGCAACCAATCTATTTAGTTGAAAATCTAAAGCGCGTAGTTAATATTTATTTGAAATTTCTAACAAAAAACCAAGGAAATTAGTGGATTTTATAGTAAAGACTTTGTAGTAAAGAAAGAGAAAAACAGAAAGGACTGGAAACTAAGTGAAAATTTGTTTAAAAAAAGTGAATCATAACCTTAATTTAAAACTAACGGACTATACCTAGTTTTAGTAAAAAATAAATAAATAAATTTAAACTGTATCAAATTAGAATGATAGAAGGAGCAACTATGTTACAACATCATCCCACCTCAATACCACCACCACCCATTGTGGCCCGTATTAAAGACGAAAAAACCAATAATTTTTTCTATCCCCACAGTAATCCCATTGACAATGCTGCGGCTGCTGCCGCCGCTGCAGCGGCTGGTCTAATCGATCCACACAATCGGGATTTGCGTAATGCTTTGGTCGCCTCCATGAATGGTAATGTGACTGCGGCCACTATTAATGGTTCTTTAACAACAGCGGCTGTTTTAAAAAGTGCCTCCGCTGCTGCAGCAGTAGCTGCTGCTCAACAACAACAACAACAGCAGCAGCAACAACAACAACAAACAAATGTTAATAATGTCTCACAGCAACAACAGCAGCAGCAACAAAATTTAAACAATACAAATAATACTACAGTTTCACAACAACAACAGCAGCAGCAGCAACAACATGCACAAGCCCAACAAGCTGCTATGGCCATTTTAAATGGCACCGCTACAAATAATAATAGCAATCAACAAACAGATTCTGGTATCATCAAAACCTCAGTATCAGGACGTTCAACACCCAGTAACAGTGTTAACGGTTCTACTGGCACCGATCCCGCACCTGGTAAACTCTTTGTAGGCGGCTTAAGTTGGCAAACATCTTCCGAGAAACTTAAAGAATACTTTAATATGTTTGGTGCCGTTACCGATGTACTCATTATGAAGGATCCTCTTACACAGGTAAGCACCTCTTAGTCTCTGGCTTGTTAATTAATTTATTATTTACTACTTATCTTAAGCGTTATTTTTATTTATTATTTTTGTTTTAAACATTTTTTTTGTTTGTTTTATTACCCACCAACCAAATGTGCTGATAAACATTTATTTTATTTTTTTCTCGTTTTCTTGACTATATTAAGAGGTTTCTCTTTTCCACGTTTTTTTTTCGATTATTTTTGATTTAAAATTCTCTTCTTTATTGCCTTGTTTATATTTGTATTCTAGACTTTCAACAAAGACAAATACTTCAAACTGCATCTGCTGTTTTTACCTTAAATCTTTGTTGTCAATAACGTGTCTTTAATACTCATCGTCATCATTATCATCTAGACTCTGGATGGTCCGTTTTGTTTGTTATGTTTTTATATCTTCTATGGGTAGTTTCATTTTATTTTACTACCATTCGTTTTGTGTTTACAGTGAAGAATGTACCACAACTACAAAACGAGTCACATACTGGTAGTTTCAATAATTCTACCAAAAATATGTCTTTTTAATGATGAGCAAAAATATAAATAGTTTAGTTTCAATATAGGATGTTCTGACTTTATGTGTTTAGCATTTAGCCTACAGTTTTTTTGGAATGACATTATTACTGTATTCACAAGGTGTCCTAAATTCAAATTTCCTAAAATAACAACATACAAAAATATGAATGTTGTGAACGACACTTAATAACTATGTGTGATATATCAAATTTAGACCGCCGATTTTTCTAAATTTTTGATAACAAATCTTTTTAACGGATATCGGAGGTGCAACTTACAAATATTACAAATCTTTTTAACGGATATTGATGGTACAACTTACAAATATTACAGGCCTAGCGGATTCTTAACCGATCGACGCAGTAATGACAGCACCATAAACATGACGTGCACAGTAGTATTATTTAAGAAGAGTTTTTAATTGAAAAGCAACAACAATTTTTTTAAACTATTGTGAAATCCTAAAACATTATGACATTAAGGACACAATTTTGTAAAATTGAAGTATAAGTTTTACACTTATCATGAAGAATATAATTTACATGTACGGAAAAATTTTGTAGCATGTTTTTTTTTAAATTTAGTAATTCTCAGGATACTAAATAAATACAGTGCATTATTATATCAGAAATCAGGCCTGTTGCAATTACCGAATAGTTTCAATTTATACGAAATGATTAACAACACAATCGTTTATTTATTTATTTACATTTTAGGGTACTTATTTAATTTATAACAAAAATTCCATTTTGCTACAAAAATACATTTTGCAGTTCATGTAAATTAGTCACCTAGAATAGAATGATTAATTTATATTTAAAGCAAAATATTTGTAATTTGATCGTAGAATGTTTTTAGTATCTACTATCTAGTGGAAGTCAGTACTTTTTTAAAAAAATGTCATATTTTCTTATGTTTGATTCGAAAATCTGGAACTCAAATTTTGTTTCGGGATGTATATTTTTGATAACAACAAACATATTAGAGTGGCACGAAGTATTACTCCAAATGTTATGGAAATGTTAAAGTTTCATGTAACAAATTTTATTTTAAAAGTAACCACAGAAAATCGAGACAAATCTTTAGACGCATAGTGGGCTGATTATGAAATTTGGCATTAATTTTGGAAATTATTAAATACGAACATTTAAGACAAAAGTTGAACGTTTAAAATATTCCAGAGCTGAATAAGATGAATGCCTTTATCGTCATTTGGCGCATATATTAACTTTCTACTATAATTTAGAATTTCATTTCTTTGTGACAAAAATTAATACCCGTCGAATATAAAACTCTTCAATTTGTTTTTATTTTAATTATTCTTAATATTTTTACCCAACAAAAGTCAATTGTTCAAAATTTTCAATTCTTTTCTTAATTAGATATGAGAATAATATCTTCTCCTAATTAAGTAAAAGAAGTATTTTTATTCATATTCATAAGGATCATTTCACCCTTATTTTCTTATTTTTACCTTAAGAAGAAAGTACTTTAAACTAAACTATTCGACAACAGGTGACTGATTAAAGATACAGTTTTATTACTTTGTATTTATTACTTAAACGCGCTATTAAGCACGAGCTAAAACTAAATCCAACTGTTTGTTTTCTTTCGTTTAAAAAAAAAAAAAATCGTCAAAAACTAACTGACCGCGTGTACTCGTTTCCTAAACATTATTTTACCACCAAAATGCTTTTAATGTTAGCGAACAACAGTTCAATTCACAACAACTAATTTTTAACTAGTGAAACAGCAGCTGTTTAGCAATTTCAATAAATTTCATACGCTTTAGAACTCAAATATCCTGCCTATTGTCCCTGTTTGGCATACATACATACAAAAAAACAACACTACTTTTGTAGAGTCGGAATTATTTCAGGTTTTTGCGTGTATATATGTGTTCATGTATAGAAGAAAGAAAGAAATAAAAAGTAAACACATCTGTTCACATTAATACCTTTAGAAGCAATTCATCGTCATCAGTTATTTTGCATTGTACACTAGGAACACACCAGGCTTATGATATTTTTCATTTTCTTGGTCCCTTTTTATTATTTTGTTAAAAAAAAAATGAGTGACAAAGGTAAAAAGAGCGAGCGATCATCCTAAGGCAGTTAAGTTTGCGTTATTGTTTAATAAAATGGATAACAACTATATGACCCATTAAATGAAATAAATATGTATGTACAAACATACATATAAAAAAATATTTAAACATAAAAAGAAGGGGATCATCTAACAAGACTTTAAAGAAGAGAATGAAGGGATATTTTTATTTTTTCTTAATGTTTTTTTTTTTTATTATTAAAATTTCAAAAGTTTTCTAACGGGTTTTATTGTTAAGGTTTATTTTTATTTTTTGTATAATTTTAGTTCTGGAGGAGCAATAACTTCTCCATATATTACGTATTATATTGTGCTATTTTTTTTTTCTTTTTATCAAATAGGCAGATTTTAAAAGAATGAATTCATTGAAAGGGAAATATTTTAATAGTTGAAAAATTAAAAACAAAAGATAAAATAAAATATATTTATATAAAATTATATATGTCTAATCAATGCATGCATTGCAAAACATGATAAAACAATTTAAGATTTAAATTTCTAATGCTTTATTGATTTAGTTTACATTCTTAAAAAATATATTTGAAAGAAGTTTTCTAAAACTTTAAAAAATAGTTTAATATTTTTAACATTTAGCTATGCAACGTTCAAGTTTTTTTTTTTTTTTTGATAAAATTGTTAAAAATTAACATTTCAGCGATCATGTTTAAAAGTCTTAATACAAAACTGCTATGATTTATTCTGCAAGTTTTAGTCATTAAATACAATTATAGAATTTTAAAAAAGATTTTTAAAAATTAATGTAAATAAATTTGTTATGAACAAATGCTTCTAGTGTGCCGCGATCCATATTTAACAAGATTCTTTAATTTCGATCCACTTACAAATGTTTTTTTGTAATTTAGACATTTAAAAAAAAAATACATTTCTCCGTAATTTCATAAGTCAGAGAACTAAGGTTTAATGGCAAAAACAGCTGCTAAGCCATAACAATTAATAAATTTTCTTTGTTTAAATATCTTTTAAAAACAAATATAATATAAGGGCATTTTGAAGCGCCCTGTATGCAAGGAACGTATTTAAATATGAACTTGAATTTTTGAAAGTTGCCAAGCCTTAAATAAAACGCAATAAAAAATAGTTTGGACTGTGACAATGACAGTGCGTGGTATATCATCGGACTAGAAGAAATTTAATTTTCCTTATTGTTCTTTAGAAATAATTGCCTGTGTTTTGCATTCCGAATGAATAAAAATTCCTCGGAATTGCCACTGTAGTGTTATTGTTTATAACAAAATTTTCATGGCAATTTAATATAATTACAGTCGGAATGCAGAACACAGACTAATGCTCGGCGCACAATTGGGACGAATGACGAATTTTGCCCAAGACGACGAATTCGTTGGTACATTTTTACTGTGTAAATTCGTCGTTTAAAACGCAATAACAACGAAAAAGTAAAATCTGTTATAGTTGATAAAATTGTTTACTGTGCAAAGAAAGAACACAAAAATAAATAATCAAAGAATTAAAATTTTTGCGAAATTTAACAAAATAATGAATATAATTTCTGTCATAGTAAAAACTTTTTAACGTATAAGTATCTAAACGTTTGCAAAGAATGTCGTGGGTACGTGCAGTAAACAATAATAAAAATTTTGTGTTTGTATAACAGCTAATAGTGTGACCATATGAAAAAAAGATGATTTAAAAAACCTAAACATTTGCAAAAACACAAATAAAAACAAATTTTTTTAGTTAACTATTTTATATTTATTTTAAATGTTTTAAAATAAAAAATAAAATAATTATTAAAGTTAAAACCAACTTAATTTTTTTAAAAAGTTGAGAAGTAAAACCAAATATAATAAAAAATGATCACCTTGTACCAATTTGTTCGTCGTTCGCTAGCGTAAGAAATAGAAATAAACCTATTGCAGAGTTCGCCGCGTATAGCGAATTTCGACTGACGCCATGCATTCTCATATACACAAATGTGTTTTATTTTTGATGACGAATATTCGCCATGAAGAATTCGTCTTTTGTACCAATTGTGTGCCTAGAATAATATATTATGTGGTCAAAGGTATATTTAAAAACCCAACGAGTTTTTTTTATAAAAATAATAACTTATTTCTTATGGGCGTGGCCCTGCCCACTTTTCTAATCACGAAATTGTATAACCATGAGAGCTCAATATGTGTGTGTAAAGTTTCAGAAAAATTGGTGAAGTTCAAGTAGCTGATAATGATAACTTTCTTTAATGGGCGTGGGATTACCCCCTTTTCTAATCACGAAATTGTAAAGTCATGACAGCTCAATATGTGTGTGTAAAGTTTCAGAAAAATTGGTGAAGTTCAAGTACCTCAAAATTATAACTTTTTATGGGCGTGGCCCTGCCCACTTTTCTAATCACGAAATTGTATAATCATGAGAGCTCAATATGTGTGTGTAAAGCTTTGGAAAAGTCGGTAAAGTTCAAGTATGTAGCTGAAAATTATAACTTTTTTTTTATGGGCGTGGGAATTCCCCCTCTTCTAATCACGAAATTGTAAAGTTATGACAGCTCAATATGTGTGCAAAGTTTCAGAAAATTTGGTCCAGTGCAAGTACCTCAAAATTATAACTTTTTTTATGGGCGTGGGAATTCCCCCTTTTCTAATCACGAAATTGTAAAGTCATGACAGCTCAATACGTGTGTGTAAAGTTTCAGAAAAATCGGCAAAGTGCAAGTAGCTAAAAATGATAACTAATTTTTTATGGGCGTGGCCCCGCTCACTTTTTACCACCCAGAAAAACTCCTTGGAATGTGTACAACAACTTGCCAAAGTTTGAGTTCGATCGGTTTTACAGTTTCGGAGTCTATAGCTAGCACACACACACACACAGACAGACAGATTTTCACTTTTATATAGATGGAGTTTGACAAACATTGGCGCACAAAAAAATAATCAACTGGGCTGGCACCGCCACCTGTATAAGTGTTCCCTGCTCAGCACTATAGAATTAGGATTCTTGGAATGTACATTTTTTAACCACAAAGAATAGTTCGATTGCAAGAGCTGAGACATTCGATTGTCTACTTTCTGGTTGTATAGTTAAATACATATTAGATCGAGTTCGACAGTCTAAATAAATTGTTTTATGATGGATTTAAAAATCTTAAAATAATATCTATGTAAATATCAAACTTCCATATCAAAAAATATACAAATATTTCCTTAAGACATTTTTAAACAGAAATCATGTTTTATAAAAATTGCCTTCAAATTTTACAAAAAAAAAAAAGAAAATCAAATTTCTTTTAAAATATTTGCCACCATTTTGAATTCATTCTTATGTCCCCTTGTGTTTCCCTCAAATCTACTAGGTCTTTAATCTCCTAAGTCTGCAAACATTTAAGTCTATTTAAATAAATAAAAAAGTTTTTTTTAAGAAAGAAGTCCCAAGAAAACAATAAACTTGAAAGTAGCGCAACTAGTTTGTAAGGATAAGATAATACATACACAAAAATATATTTTTTTTATCTGTTAATTAAAATATTGTAAGCATATTATGTATGTATATATACAAAATAGTAAAATATGTATATTTGTAACCTCATAACATAGCAAACAATTATAAAAACCAACTGGCAAATAACAACAATGATCTACCATACCATATTCTAACAGTTTTTTTACACATACATACGTATAAACAACGTTGTCTATACACAACGCATTATGTCCAAATAACTACGACTTGTGTTGCTCTACTACCTGGTTTTTTTCAATCAAATGACTGAGGAAGGATAACAAATGAACAAAAGGCTGGCATTAAACTAAGGAATAAATGTTTAATACATACATACGTCATGGCACGTTATTTTGATGTAAATGGTGTGGCAGCTGCATATCAATTCTACTCTTTTTTTTCATGTGCTTCTTATTTTTGCATTTTTCTACAAGAGTTTTGAATTATTGTTGTTAAGCAAAATACAGAAAAATACGCAACAGGACTCATTAAACTTTTCAAAAATTGTGCAAGCTGCACTTACAATACTGCAGTGTTGCACTAGACAGCCAAAAATCGCCAAGGAGAAATGAAGTTTTACAAGCGTGCTTTAAATAAAGGACTATTGTTATAACAACATCCATATCCTGCATAGAAGGCCCGGCAACTATAATTTTCTTCATTATTTTAACCTAGCCAATTGTAGGCTATTAAAATTAAATATAACTATAGGTACTACACTCTTCTTTTTTTTCTCTCTCTCCTCATTTCCTCTCTATACAATTAATTTTTTGGTTTTGTTTTTTTTGTACCTTCTTTAACTGAAATAGTTTTAAAATCTTTTATTCCTCTATACTTTTTAGTATTTATAAATAATGTAAATTCTTGTAATATTGTAAAACTACTACTTCTACTATTACTACTAAGTACCTTAATAATATAAAAACTTCTCCGATTTATTTGTGTAAACGGCAACAATAATAACAATAATCTCAATACAATTAGATATAATACAAAGTAAATACATATTATCGTTAAAAATATAATTGTTGGTCCATACATACGTTCTCGTTTGTTCATTCGTTCTACTCGTACTACTACTACCACTACTTTACACCATTCCCGAAATTTACATCTCGTTTTAGTATCGTCTAAAAGTACACATTTGATTAAATATTTGTTTAAATAGTATGTACCAGAAATCTTAATCTAACACAGTATACCATAAATAATATTTTTAAGATTTTATTAGTTAAACTGAAAATAATATATATAATTGTATAAACTATTAATAGTCGTTTTCACGCTTGGTAGTTAATAATTGCTCTTTTAGATTTAATAATAATAATAATAATCACACTACCGATTTTAGTCTTGCGAAATAAAGCAAATCTAAAGTTTTTCTAAATAACAACAACTGTAGAAGAACATTTTGCTCTTTGCATTACCTCTAATCTAGTGCGTAAATTCTAAGTAAAAATTTCGCACAAAACTTATGTTGAATTGCGTAGCCATCTTAAAATGTTACCCCCATATTCATAAAAAAATTTAGGTGTATCAAAGGGGCATTATATACGAAATTCTCTTTATAAAATTAAAAAAAATTTAAAAATTGATTATGAATATAAGCTAAGGTGTTTTTTCGTATATTTGATTACACAATGCGACACCGTTATAAGCCTTGCAAACTCGCGAAAATGTACACTTTTTTTTAAACACAACAACAACTATGTGTAAAAAAATTTCTCACTAACATTTGTTTTTGCTCAACTTGTCGGCTAGTTTAGTACCCAAAATATTACAGCCGCCATTTTTAGCATGTCGACTTTGTTTAACCTGGCGCTTACTTCAACAAGAGTAAATTTACGCAATTTCGAATGTTCGGTAATGTGAACTATTAATGAAAAAATAGTTAAAAATTTTATTCTAATGAATAAAATGACTGATCTTAAGCATCATCCTCTTCAGGTCAAACTAGCGCAATTTCGCAAGGCTAAAATTAATGACGTGAATACCAACATTATGAAGTGAAAAGTTATTCAAGTCATCGTTTTTACTCCTGCGAAATTTCGTAAATTTACACTTATTGACATGGGTAACATTTTTTCCACTAAAAGGTGCTTTCGCAAACAAAGTAGGTATTCTGTGTGGCTTATTACTAACTAAAGAGCTGCGCAAAATTTTCTAAAAGTTATGTGTTTTATTTCATACTACTTCCTATCAATATCAAACATGTTTTGAATGTTCTTTTTTAATTTTTTTTTGTTATATTTTATTTTTGCTCTGATTCCGATTTTTTTTTATTCTAACGGTGTTCTATTTTAGTTTTGTTTTTCTTTTTTTCAATTATGTATTTGATAATAAGAACGTAATGTAACACATTTTCTTGATTAGTATTTATGGAGTAGGTTAGAAGTAGTGTACAAGTAAAAGTTAGTGCGAAATTATTTTACATTTTGTAATTTCGCAAGACTTAAACCAGTCGTTAAATAATGAATCCGATTAAATTCAAAAGTACACTATAACATCTTCAAACAAAACAAACAGTTTCAAAAAATCGTATATAAAAATCGGTTTAGTGTAATAATCGGAAAAACGTGTACATACAAAAAGTTAAGTTTTTTTTATACGTACATTAATTAATTAGACCCATTAATTAATTAAATTTGTTGTTGGGATAGCAAAAATATAGAATTTGTTAATAATTGTTACGAAAATATACAATTTTCTTAATAATTTGTATACAGCGCCACCTGTCAGACTATTAAAATAATAAACAAAAATTTGATCAAAATAGACAAAAAATGTTTCAAAGGGATTCAGTCGAAAATTTTGCATAGTCATATGTACCCTAAAGAAACTTGTCACGTTTTACATAGACGTCTTGTATTTCATGCTCGTCAGTAGTAAAGGGTGTTTTTTTAAGCCCGATAGAACTTGAAATTGTAAAAAATAACACAAAAAATTAAATTATAATCAAAATTTTTTTTTTATTCGAAAGATCAATACGTGACATTAACATTTGAAAATGATTTCGGGCATATGGGCACCGCAGCTGTTCTTAACGAAGCGCATTCTGGACGTCCAATTTTGGGCCACTTTTTCGAGCACTGCTGGCCGTATGTCACGAATAACACGAACAATGCTGGCCTCCAAGGCGTCAATTGTTGCTGGTTTATCAGCATAAACCAGTGACTTCACGTAGCCCCACAGGAAATAATCGAGAGGTGTCAAATCGCACGACCTTGGAGGCCAATTGACAGGTCCATTTCTCGAAATCAACTTATCGCCAAATTTTGATTTCAATAAGTCGATGGTTGCGTTCGCCGTATGGCACGTAGCGCCATCCTGTTGAAACCACATCTCCTCCGGATCAATGTCATCCATATTTTCAAACAAAAAATCATTGATCATGGTGCGGTAACGATCTCCATTGACCGTAACGCGAGCTCCGGCCTCATTTTTGAAGAAATAAGGTCCGATGATGCCACCAGCGTGAAAACCGCACCAAACGGTGCATTTTTCTGGATGTAATGGAGTCTGTAGGGTCTCTTGTGGATTGGTCTCGCTCCATATGCGGCAATTTTGCTTATTAACAAACCCGTTAAGCAAAAAATGCGCCTCATCGCTGAACACAATTTTGCGATAAAACAACGGACGTCCAGAATGCGCTTCGTCAAGAACAGCCGCGGTGCCCATATGCCCGAAATCATTTTCAAATGTTAATGTCACGTATTGATCTTTCGAATAAAAAAAAAATTTTGATTACAATTTAATTTTTTGTGTTATTTTTTGCAATTTCAAGTTCTATCGGGCTTAAAAAAACACCCTTTACTTCGATTTTCGCTGGCTATCGAACATTGAATATGGAACGTATTGTGCGCTCCCAAAATTTTCTATACTCGTTGAATATTGTCGAATAGAATAATGTTTTCGATGCTTTTTTTTTTTATTTAGTTTACAAAAAATTGTGTTGAAATCTTTTTTAATGTGACAAAAAAATATAATAGAGGTATTCACGTCTCGGTTTTGCTCTTGCGAAAATGCAAAAAAGGTTCGCGCTGTTACTTTTCTATCCTAGTGCGTATATAGTGTGTCACAAAAAAAAAATATTTTTTTTTCAAAATTAGGCGCTTAATTCCTAAGTGTATTTAAGTACCTACGAAATTCGACAGCTTTAGCTTTTAGCCGATAAGGCTTCATTCTCTAAAAATTAAATATATTTTCTTTAAAAATAATGCTAATATCAAATAGAGTAAATTTACGCATTTTCGGTAAGTTTAAACAAATCACTTGAATATCCTTTCTGCTCAGGAAAAAATATTCTCAAAATATGTTGAAACAAACACTAGTTTAAAATTTATTACATTCTCTAAATTATAAATTATCTCTCTATTGTTGTTTAAATGCCTTTTTTCAATCTTGTTTAAAAAAAAATTATATTGAAAAAAAAAATTGATTTTTTTCTCATACTTTTTTTCTGATTGAATTTACAGTTCAAAATTTTAAAATAAAATTTTACTGCATTCTACAAATTTCATTACTGAGTCTGAAATTTTTTTTCTGTGTACTATTAATCATTTATAAAAAAAATTTAAATGAAAAAAATTCACTCAATTCTTCGTCAAATGAGCGATACAATACCAAATGAAAATTTGTTCGATCAGCTATTTTTCTTTTTGTATTTCCGTATTTTGGCTAAATAATCTAAAACTGCTGCTGGTTTTAAAAGAGTTCGAATGTATAGGTTCTATATGTATAGGTTTTATGTGTCACATAGAACATAATAATTTACGAACGACGATCTGTCAATTGTTTTTAATTATAGTTTTTTTATTTTCTTAATTATATTTTTTTAACTTGCCCAACATCGCTCAGACCTTTATATGGTATTAAAATATCGGAAATATACTGAAGAAAAAGCGGTCCATAAAAAATTGAGATATGATGAAAAAATCTAGACAACCTCGTATTTTCACACAACATTAATACAAACTGAATAAACGTAGATTCGAATCCCAGTTGAGACAAATATTTTTTATTTTTTTTACAATGTTTGACAGCGGAAAATATAAAACAAAAATTATAAAATATCTTATATCTAAAATACGAGCAAAAAATACAAATATATAATCACTTTGTAATAAAATATTTTATTAGATAATATGCAATGTAAATTATACTACCAAGAGTGAAGCCACTAATTACAGCAAACAACTTTTTGTTAATAGAGATGAATGAAACAATTAAAAAAATAAAATAATTTTTCTTAAAAAAATATATATTTATTTATTAGTTTTCTAAGAGCATCCAAATGTTAGTTTTTGGATATTTACATATCTGGTTATACATGTTTTCGAGAGTTCACTGTAATAAAAAAGGAAAATTAAAACTCTTCCGTTGCTTTGAACCTTAAGCAAAACACATTCATAACTATTGACTATAAGTATGTTCTACGTAAAATCATTCACATAGTTAATCTAGCTGATTAAGTCAAAAAGATTAATTAAAGGGATATTTATTATACTTTAATTTCTTCATCTCTATATATTTTCATATAGTATGTATGTATACTTATGTAGTTTTTATATTAAATGTGTTATTAATTTTTAATATACAATAGTTACACCAAGATAATCCTGATAGTTAATTTCAGACCCATATCTAGGTAATTATACTTTCCGGATTAGCAATATTTGGATTATCGAGGTTTTGCTGTATACACTAAACAACTACAATTTATGTAAACAGAAATGTCGTTTTAATTATTTAAATCTTAGATACAATTTTAGTTTTAGTTTATATTCAATAGAGAAGTTTAATTCGCTTTTGTCACCAACAATCTACTAAAAACTTAAACAGATATTCTCCCCTATTAAGTAATTGACTTTAAATAGAAATTTTTAATCCTTTCCTTAGAATTTGTTTAAGAAATCTTAGTACATATTTACAAAATTTGTTTTATAACTTGAGCTGGAAATAGCTGTTGTAACTAAAAGGACTCAAAATGCAATTCTTATATATTTTTGTTTTAAAGTTTTATTTTTCATAGTTAATGAATAATAAATTTCTAGATTATCTCCTATTTAAACAAATTTATATAGAAAATATTTAAACCACACACAATACATGTTTGGAAACCTAACAAGAACCTGGTTATAAATTTTACTTAGTTAAAAAAGCTGAAAGGCTTTTTAGTTTCATAAAAAAAAATATATATTTTTTGGCAAATAATCTTATGAATAATATGAATAACTAGTTAGGAAATAATTATGGTAGAAATATTAAAAGCAATACTTAAAAAAGAATTATGTAATATGTATTTAGTTGTAAGATTATGTAAAGCAAAGTAAATACAATTAGTAGATAAAAAAAATTGTAAATGAACTATATAAATCAGTTCTCCCACTTGACCACAGTCTACAAAAATGATTTCACCTTCGAAAGTGTCTTCTTAATCATTTCTTAAATAAAAAATAAAAATTTTTTAGCTATTAGCCGGGGAAAGGCAAAAATTTAAATTTATAAGCGAATTCTTAAAAACATCAACAACGACTATTTCGTGATATTTTTAACAAATGGTTAACAACATTTAAAATTTGGTCTAGATATTGCAAAATAACTTTATTCAACATTGTTTAGTTTTGGTTATTTTACAGGCCTATCACACATTCCGATCGGAATGGTTTTAATTTTGTACTGACAATTTCGATCGTTTTTTTTTCGACATTATTCCGATTCCTTCAATTTTTTATGTTTGCTCTTAAGCATGCTTCATGATTCAGTTCATGATTTTCTATACATAAAGAGTGAGTCAGAAAAAACGTACACTTGTATTAAGTTAAAAAAAAAAAAAACTTAAAGGAAAATTTATTCAAATATTGTGCAAATTTATTAAGCATTAAAATATTGGCATATTGATTAATTGTTTTCACTTTTTCCGGAGATCCTCCAATTAAAGATTTTATAAACAAGTTGGTAAACTTACGCTTAAAATCAGACATGTCCTGTAATACCTGTGTTCTTAAGTTGTGTTTTTTTTACAAGAACCGATACCTCTTTCCAGGCCAAAGTCGTGGATTTGCCTCATGTGGTACAAAATTTAGATTATTGTTTAAATACCATCCAAGGGCCTTTTTATACCCTTCACCTGTGGTGCACAAGGGTATATAATATAGCTTTGTCATTCCGTTCGTAATTTCTACAATTTTCATTTTCGACCCCATAAAGTATATATTTTCTGAAAGCTTATGAATAGATGAGTCGATTATGACCTGACCGCCTGTCCTCAGATCTGTGTATGGTATCAATCTTTTGGAAATATCCAGAAATGAATCGCTGTTGAAATTCAGCACAATCGCCCCATAACGTTCTGAGATATAAGCAAATAAACACGACTGCCTCTTTTTTCCATATTTTTTACCATTAAAATTAAACATTTTCAGCCATAGAAAAATTTATAGGTACCGTTGGTTGGTACTATTTGTAGATATGATATGTTCCTAGAAATATTCGTGAAAAATTTTGAATAAAGCGGGCTCTAATCGGTCAAGTTATAGGCAAAAAAAAAAATGTTTAAATATATGTATATTACAAAAATGTATAAACGAAAATCAATTTTTTCAGCTTCTATACAACCGAGAGAGTCAATATTGGTATCATCTGAAAGGACTTGACTAGCGTAATATAAGCACAATATAAAAACATTAAAATTTATGTTGGCCGCCACTACAAAATGGCGGACAATAAATTAATATATGGGTCAAATCTGGTATTTTATAATGTGTTCTTGAACCCCCTCAATATTAGTATCAAATGAAAGGGCTTGACCAGTAGAATGCAGTAAACTATAAAAAAATTTAAACTCGAAGATCGCGTCTAAAACAAAATGGCGAAACAAATTTTTTTAACCCCATCAATATGGGTATCAAATTGAAGGGATTGACTAGTAGAATACAGTGAACTACGTAAAAATTCAAAATCAAGGATGGCGTCGGAAATAATAAGGAAAAATGGCGTATAACATGAAATATAGGTTAAGCTACGATGTGGGATTATACCTGTGTACATGATGGTGAAGGGTATTATCAGATTCGGCATGGCCAAATATAGCACTCTTACTTGTTTCCATAGTGACATGATACCAAATCGGGCCAGCTACATAAACTCTGTGCTGTCATAAGAAAGGTAAAAACCAAAACACTCCTTAATATATATTTCTGTGATTATCCAGCCTGATGTCACAAATTAATGACTTCTTTTGGCACAACTGCAAATGGCTTGCCACACGAAAAACTTCTTGGAAAATTTTGTTTATTTTGTCCGGTATAATTCTTAAGTTTTGTGGCTTTGGACTCCAGACAACAGATGTATTTTTTTATATTAAATTTTGCCTTAATTTTTTACATGGTTTTTTGCTTCCAACTTCTTTACCGCATTGCGATCTGGAACTTCTAAACCTAATGCAAACAATTTTTTTAGGGGTTTCTAAAAACAAAAGCTTTAAAAACATTGTTGTTTTTTTTTACATTTTTTAAGAAATGCTTATGTTGTGAATTTTTACCTTTTATTAAAACTCGATAATTATTATTATTTTTTTATTTCTGACAATTTTTCGAGTAGGCTTTAGTAATTCTTGAAATTCAGGTCAAGTGGGATGTGTATTAATTTGGATTTATGTGTATGATTTTTTTTAACAACCAATTTTTATAACAGAAAACACTTTTGGAAAAATTTCACAACATTTATTTTAAATAGTATATACGTTTTAAAACCTTAAAAATTAATAAAATAAGACAAACATTTAATTTTAAAACTTAGTTGAGAAAGAAATATAGTTTTTTTCATAACCTAACTATACTTTGTAGTCTCCCTTTTTAATATAAATAAATCCTAATTTAAACTTGTAAATATTTTAACTTAAGACTTTTTAGTGCGTTTTTAGGCTCTCCTTTTTTTTCATTAAATTATTTCCAAAATTACTTGATTATCTAAAAAATTAAAACTGTTGTTAGTTTCAAATATTAATTATTTATTTTCCTAGATTTTGTAGTAGTGATTTTAATGGTAGGGTTGTCGAATCTCACATAACACATACAGTGTTCGCAACAAAGTCATAGAATAGAAACTTGTACGCAATGGCTTAATAAACTTTATTTAAAATATTATAATACAATTACAAACATCATATTCTAATTTTATTAACCGGACGGAGTATCTAAAAAAGGGTGTTTCAGTAAGAATGCACTTTTTAAATTTAATTATTTTTTTATGCAAGTGGCAACTCTGAAATTTTACAGCTGTCACACATGTTTACTCCGATTATTTAAAATTGAACGCTTTATGAAAGAACAAGAATGCAACTTTTAAATTAAATTAAATTAATTTTTTTGATGCAAGTGGCAACTCTTAAATTTTACAGCTGTCACAAATGTTTATTTCAATTATTTAAAATTGAGCGCTTTATAAAAGAACAAGAATGCACCTTTTAAATTAAATTAAATTAATTTTTTTTTTATGCAAGTGTCAACTCTTAAATTTTACAGCTGTCACAAATGTTTAATCCGATTATTTAAAATTGAGCGCTTTATGAAAGAACAACCTCTTATAGTTGTAAAAACCTATTACAAGAATTTGGAAAGTTATGCTGAGACCGCTCAAAAACACTGAGGAATTTTCAGTCAAGAAACTAACTTTACGTCTAAACGAGCCATCGATTTATTTAAATAAAAACAAAACGTCGGCAGAGTAACTGTCAAACAATTGTTCATGTTCTTTTATATGGAGAGAACGTATTAAGTGTATTTTGTTGATACTTTTATGTGTCGTCTTTTTTATTTCATATTCAAAATTCCTTTTAATATCAGACATTGTTGTTCGAACAAATGTTTTGACAAGGCTGTTTGAACAAGAACAAAACATCGACTACTGCGGTTCACACCAGGCAAATTCATGTGCGCACAAAAATTTGTTCCTTCGAACAAATCGATGGCTGGTGTGGTCCGTACGTTATGTGTCGACCATTCGAAGAGTCAACGTATTGGTCGGTCTCTTGAAATCATTGCTGTTGTAAACGAATTTGAGTCAACAGTCTGGTGTGGTTTAAGGTCACGCGGCGTGATCGGATTTTACTTTTTTGAAGATAAGGTTGAAATTGAATTGACTGTGAACGGCATTCGTTATAGGAATATGTTAGCGAAGTTCTTGTGGCCTCAACTAGACCGCATGGATCCGGACGACATGTGGTTTTAGCAAGACGGCGCCTACTATCACACCACACATAAATAATCCATTTATTGCAGCAACGATTTTCAGAATAAATTATTTCAAGATATTCTGATGTCAATTGGCCACCACGATTAAACGTGAAACCTCGTGTTAAAGCGAATAAATTAGAAACAATTTCTAAGCTCAAATCTGAGATTCAACACTTCATCGGTATCAGATATTTCTTTGAAAAAGTCGTAGAAAGTGTCGGAGCTTATTAAACTTCTCTACAATCCAAGAAACAAAAATCACAACTATCTCCAGAGCTTTATTAAACTTCTCTACAATCCAATAAACAAAAATCACAACTATCTCCAGAAATACGTGATTTTTACTCTAAAATGAAAATGTGCATTCTTACTGAGACACCCTTTAACTTTTCCCCAATACGTGTACCAGAAATCAAACCCGCAACCGCCACCGTGACAGACTGATACACTACTTGTTAGTCCGAAAGGACAACGGGTTTTTTCTTTAATTTTTTATAGAATTTTATAGAAAAAATTTTATAGACTAATATTTTAAATCTTTTTTTTTGCCATAAAATAATTTTGAAAATTTCTATCGCCAGAAATAATTCTATTCTTTTTGCCAGCAATAATTTATTTTTCCTTTCACTTAAATCTTAACTAAAAACAAATCTAAAATTTTTGCTAGCGATAAGCTTTAATAAAAATTATTTTATTAGCGAATTAATTTGTTTCGTAGTAATGTTTTTGCTGGCCATAAATTTATTTCTATAGAAAATTGAACAAATAATCCCCGCTGTTCTATATTCCGAATGAAATCATATTATTCGAAATTGTGATTGCAGTTTTCATTGATGCTTTTAAAAAAAATTATTTAACAATTCCGAACCATTTAGTTCTACTCGAAATACAGAACGGGAAGGGGACATAACATATACTGTGGAACTAAGAAGAATTTTATATTTAAATTTTTATATAAATTACACATGCCTTAAACATAAATTTGCTACTAAATGATTAAAAATCTATATAAATAAAAATTTTGAACAAAAAAAAAATTAAATTTAGTTGTAATATATTAGATATTAAGTTTAAAGAATAACTATTTATGTAATTTAATGTAAAACCAAAATAACTATTATGTAATCTACTAGTTGCGTTCCTTAAACATTGAGCATTAAAAACTATATTGACAAATTAATTTTAGCAAAATGTGTGTAATATTTAGAATGTATTGAAAAATATATAAATTAAATATCCAGTTGGAAATTTTGTCACTATCACTGCTTAAGGCCATTGAAAAAAAACCACCCTAATAACATCTTTTGACAATATTGTTTCAATTTATGAAATTGCCAAAAGTTGTTATTAGATTTATTTAGCCAGTAGAGTGTGGTAAAAATTTCTTTAATGATTAATTCATTTATTTATTAAGTGTAAGAGTCGTCTGAGAGAATAATAAAAAAACAGTTAATTTTTCTTATAATTTGTATTTGAGAATTGTTTTCTTTATAACAAGTAAAATAAATTATTTATCCTACGTATTACTTATGTTTATGTTCTTTTAGCGAAAAATAGTTAACAAAATACTAGTACATTTACTTCTTTTATGTTTTTTTTTTAAATTATAGATTTTGTTTATGTGTTTTTTTTTTAACGAACAAATTAAACAACTAAACTTTTTTAGCTATTTAAACAAACTTTTAGAAACACCAAAACTATTGCAAACTTCAACACAATTTTAACCGAACTTAATGAATTTCTAATATATTTGCGATAAAGTTTTTAACAGGTCCTTTACAATTTGCTCAACAAAAAAAAAAAAATAATAATAATAAAAAAAACAAGTAACAGTGCTATATTCGGCCGTGCCGAATCTTATATACCCTTCACAACGTGTAGTCATGAAATAACAATTGTTTGTACCACCATATTCATATCATTAATATAAAATACATACATACATACATGCATACATACATACATACATACATACATACATACATACATACATACATACATACATACATACATACATACATACATACATACATACATACATACATACATACATACATACATACATACATACATACATACATGCATACATACATACATACATACATACATACATACATACATACATACATACATACATACATACATACATACATACATACATACATACATACATAAAGCGTGATCCATTTTGAGGTTCCCCACTTTTTTAAAGAAAAAAAAAAAACAGAAAATTCTAATTTAATGGGGAATGCTTATTATCATTTGAAAGAACATTCTTTGGCATTTATTTTTTGAAGATTATGTCTATCAAACGTTGGTCGTTGCTATGTCGCAGATGGTCCATCCGTTGGGTCCAACTTTCGATGACTCGTTCGAGCATTTCGACTGGTAACTGGCGAATGACACGCGTGATGTTTCCCTTCAAAGCCTGAATCGAAGCGGGTTTGTCCGCATAAAATTTAGACTTTACAAAGCCCTACAGGAAAAAGTCTAATGGTGTGATATCACACGATCTTAGTGGCCAATCGACCGGCTCAAAACGTGAAATTATGCACTCACCGAAGTGTTCTCTCAATAAATCCATTTATTGATGCAATGTGTGGGAATTGGCGCCGTCTTGTTGAAACCAAATGTCGCCGAGATCACGAGCTTCAATTTCAGGCGTATAAAAGTCAGTAGTCATCATGGCACGATAACGGTCGCCATTGACGGTTACGTTTGCACCGGCATCATTTTGAAAGAAATATGGACCGTTGATTCCTTTCCATTATGAAATGCCAAACAAAAATAACATGATAGCATGACACGACTCACACGTGATCTATCGAAAAATGGCTATTGAAAAAAGTATCTCTACTTGAATCACCCATTATATGTTTCATTATCTTTATAATGACTTTTACCGCTTAAAAACATTCCATTGTAAAATTATAAATTGAGTTTATGTATGTATGTTTAAAAAAATAAAATAAAAAATAAAAAAATAGTTTGTCTTAACTAAGATTGGAACCTACCTTCATCTAGTTTGTATAAGTGTAAAAAGACAAGGAGGTCTAGGTTTTTTCCTCATATCTCTGTTGTTTATAGAGCGAGTTTTCTGATTTTCAATACCGATCTGCTCCCGAATACTTCTGATATTTTGGTACCGTACGCGGGTCTTGAAAATCTCTGGGGGCTTTAAAAAGTTGATTTCAACATACACACGGACAGTGCTTAATTGACTTCCCTATTCAAAAGGTTGATTTAAACATACACGCGAACAGACGGACAATGCTTTATTGACTCCCCTATTCATAAGCTTTCAGAAAATATATACTTTATGGGATCAGAAATGAAAATAGTAGAGATTTTACACGGAATGACAAACCTATATATACCCTTACACTCACTGTGAAGGGTATAAAAAGCTCGTAACACCCCCCACCTCCATATTTTGTAAATCACTTCCCATCACTTTAGTAAACATTTTCATACAAATTTCTATTTAATAATTTTTTTTTTCTCAAAATATTTTCGAAGACATGTAAAGTGATTTTCAAAATACTGGATCAAGCGAATTGTTGAGAAATACGTTTTTCTTGTCTGTAAATAGTTATAATATCAAATTGAGAATACAAAGTATGATACCAAAAGAAAAAAAAAACTACACTGCTTTTCTGTTTAGTACTTAATTTTTGTAGTTTTAGTACATAAAAACAACAACAACAACAACAACTTAATATAAAAACAAACATTTTCCTATATAAAGTACACACCAAGGCGAATTCAATATCAGGTGATATCATCCCTGCAACAAACACAAAAAGGCCAAGAGAATGTCAAAACACAAAAAAACAAATTTTTTGTTTACTTTTAATTAAAATTTTATTTTTATAAATTTACGCGAAAAGTTTTAAAATAAATAAGTATTTTTAATTTATTACCTTAATTTGTGCCAGATTATATCACATATTTGTGTTTTATATCACATTTTTCACAATTTTCAGAACTTTAAATCACTTGGACAAACACAACGGAAATTTTGCATTTTTTGAATTAAAAACATTACAAATGTTGTTTATTCAACTTATAAAATGTGTTTTACCTTTTTCCCAATAAGTTATTGCACAAATATTAGTATTTTTTATATTTTTTTTCACAAATTTTAACACTTTTATAAAAATTTTCAATCAACGCACATAAAAATTAATTTAAATGTAAACAAACTTTGACATTGTGCCGTAAAAATAAAACGAGCAAAAAACAATCAGCTGGCTTCTTAACATCACCTAATGTTGAATTCGCCTTGGTACACACATGTATGTAGTTTGAATATAAATAAACCAAAAAAAAAACTACAATTTTATTTTAGAGACCAAAAAAAAAAAACTTTTGCCATTTAAATAATTGTTATCAAATTTAGGTCTAATTTTAATAGCATAAGCGTAATTGTATATTGAAATAATGTTGTCTTTTTGTTTCTTTGTTTATTTGTTTGTTGATTCGTTATCGGTAACTTATTTTAACCATAAAACAAGCTTGGTAGCTGTGAAAATTTGACAATTAAAACAGACGAAAAAAAAATATCAACATTTTATTTAATACTACTACTACCTACATATATGTTTGATTTAATCTTTGGATTTTTATGTTTTTGTTTAACAAAAAAAAACATCAAATTTGTTATTAAATATGTTGTTTGAAATTGTCACCAATTGGGTTTTTATTTTTGAACGTATCTCTCTCTCTACTATTTTTATATTATAAAAATTATAAATAAATATTTATTTAAAAATTACAAAAAATAAAAATAAATAACTTTAGAGGAAGTATTTTGTTGAGAAACTTAGTTAAATTAAAAATAATTTGTTCAGTTTGCAAACGGTAATTTCATTATTTTTTATCTAAATATTTATTATTAAAGAAAAAAAAAACAAATACCTCATACAATTTAGTTAGTAAAAATTTTGTATAAAACTTGCAAATAACTTGTCTTAGTTTTGTTTTAATTTTTTTTTTATTTTATTTGTTTTATTGTTTACCTTAAATTAAACTAATATTTAATTCTTTTTCTTTTCCCTCCCCCCCTTCAAAAAAATTTTTTTTCTTTTCGCACAAAACAAAAAAAAAATGATTTCATTTTTCAAAATATAAATGAAAACTTGTGCGTTCATCTAAGCAGCGTAGTCGTGGTTTCGGTTTTATAACCTTTAAAGAACCCTGCAGCGTTGACAAAGTGCTACAAGTGCCCATACACACTTTGGATGGCAAGAAGATTGATCCGAAACATGCTACACCCAAAAATAGACCACGCAACTCTAGCAAAACTAAGAAAATATTTGTGGGCGGCGTGGCTCAAGACACATCGGCCGAAGAGGTCAAGGCCTATTTCAATCAGTTTGGCACTGTGGGCGAAACTGTCATGTTAATGGATCAGCAGACGAAACGCCATCGTGGTTTCGGTTTTGTCACCTTCGAGAACGAAGATGTGGTTGATCGTGTCTGTGAAATACACTTTCACACCATTAAAAATAAGAAGGTCGAATGCAAAAAGGCCCAACCCAAAGAGGCCGTCACACCAGCCGCTCAACTTTTGCAGAAACGCATTATGTTGGGCACTTTGGCACCTGGCCAGCTGTTGGGTGCTGCTCCGGGCCAACTGTTGGGTGCTCGCACCGCTGCCGGTTTAACCGCTATGAATCCTTTGGCTATGCTACAGAATCAAGGTCAATTACAGTTTCACGCCGCCTCACCTCAGGCACAGGCTGCTGCTCAACAGGCTGCCTTGATTTCACAAAATCCTTTCCAAGTACAAAATGCTGCAGCCGCTGCTGTAGCTGCTTCGAATCAAGGTGGCTTTGGTAAATTGCTAACATATCCTCAGGCAGCATTACACAGTGTTCGGTAAGTATACAATTTTAAAAAAATATGACCTATTGGATATTTGGTTTTGTTAAGATTTTTTAAGAAAAATTTTTTATCAGGCCTGTCACACTTTCCGTTGGGTAGATTTTTATTCCGCCTTTGCCTTTACGATTGTGTATTATTTTTTTAGTTTGCACCCACCAACATTTTAAACTCTTAAAAGTGTTTCTTATGTTTTAATTTTTTAATTTTATAGAGAAAATAGTGAAATTATTTAATTCACCGACTTTAGTCTTGCAAAATTGCAAAAACGCAGTTTTTTTCAAACATAAGAACCACTATGTATAAAATAATTTCGCATTAATTTTTGCTTTTGCACCTGCTCTAACCTAGTCGGCATCATCTTTGTGACATGCCTGTATAAATGGAGAAGTTGTGAAAAATTTACTTATTTTCTACAGTTTATTCAAAATTGTCGTTTGAAAATTGTCTATAGAAAACAGAGTTTAATAAAAAAATTTAAAAAAGAATTTTTTTTTTTAAATTATTTTTATTCCAAAGAAACTTTTGACGAGCCTTTTTATTCTCTTGCAGTTATACTCCCTACCCCATACCCGCCACAGCAGCCGCCGCCGCTAATGCTTTTGCTCAAGCCCAACAACAACAGCAACAACAAGTTGCCAATGCTCATGCCCATGCTCACCATCAACAACAGCAAAATGCCGCAGCAGCAGCGGCACAACAGCATACAGCTGCTCAAAACTCAGCCGTAGCAGCGGCAGCTACACAGGCTCACAATGCAGCAGCATTAGCTGCTGCTGGCACAACATCTGCAAACGGTGCTCATGCAGCTTCAGCTGTAACAAATCCCTTGGCTGCCGCTGCTGCCCAACAAGCAGCTCTCGTAGCTTCGAATCCCCTTAATGCCGCCGCAAATCCATATCAAAGTTATGCCTTAGCAAATGTGGATATGTCAAGTTTTCAAGGAGTCGACTGGAGTTCCGTTTATGGCATGGGAATGTATGTTTAAACTATAAATGAACAAATCTAAGAAATCTTCCTTCAAATACTCTCTTCATCTAAAACAAACGAAAAACAAAAAGCCCCAATTCCAGAAAGCCTTAATATAACAACAACAGCATTTCATTTAGCAGAACAACAAAGGTAACATTTACTGTGTTGTGCTTGAGTTTGCAAAAATTAACTAATACATTTTGTGTAAAGCGGCTTTTTATTAAGGTATTTTGAAAAAAAAACTCTGTTGAATGTTTATTATTATTTTCTTTATTTCTCTACTTAATAATTTTCAATAATATTTAATTTTAAACTAAAAATTACTTGTTGTAAATTATAAAAAAAAACCCCACTCATCCCAAACAACATTTAAATTAAGTTTCATTTAGTTTATAAGTCGTGTTTAAGCATTTTAGTTTAAACAAAGAATAAAAAAATTGAGCATACAATAACATTTAAAAAAACACTATTACCTATAAAATTATTTTAAAAAAAATAAAACTTGAATTGTTATATAAATGATAAAAAAAAAAAATCGAAAAAAGCAAAACAAACGAAAAAAGACAATGACTTCAAGATAATACACAAACACACACACACACACACGTATGCGGAGAAAAGAGAATATTAATTTCTAAATTACACACAAAAATAAATAACAGATAAATAAAAAGGCAACCAACAACACTAATATTTTATTTTCAAAATATTATTATGCAACATAATACTTACTACACACACATACACACAAAACAAACACATTTAATTTTTTTTCTTTTAATTTAAGAGAAAACATCCCTAAAGGAGAATAAACTAAATCCTGAATTCAATTACTTTTATTATTTAAGTCTTAAAAAAACTATTGAACTAAAAATTAAAAATATATATAAAAAAATCCAAATAAAAAAAAGAAATATTTTATTTAATATCAAAAGATAATAATATATATATAAAAATCAAAGTTATTTATTAATATTTTAAAAATAATAAGAAAGAAAAAAATCTTCTAAAACCACCGATTGTGATTGCGTTTAATTTTAAAAAATTATTCTCCCGTATAATTGAAAAAAAAAAAAACAAAAACAAAATATATATAAAATCATACATAATTATAAAAAGAAACCACATTTAAACACTTTTAACAAAGCGAATAAAAATTGCAAAAAAAAAGTTCTCAAACTTTTTATTATAAGTTTCTTTAAATTAAAAACCTTGATTTTATTTTAAATATTTAAAAAAAAAAACGTCTATTCTCACAGCTTAATTTAAACTTCATTTTTTTAATTGAATTTGTTTCAATTTAAATAGAGAATATAGTTGATATGGAAACATTAACTTTAAAGCTGTACAAAATGAAAATAAGTTCAAAACATGCCAAACATTTAGAAAGTTTTTACAGGAGATATTCAATAAAATTTTAAATACTTTTAAAAACACCAGCAATTTTATGGATACATTTTTTTAAGCCTTAAAATTTCATTTCATTTCATTTTGTTTATTCAGATAACCGGGTCATATATGACTAATACAAAAAGCGATAACATTTCGAACAAAAAAATTTTTTTAGACATTTTCATTTACTTCTAGTATATGTTTTTTGGCTGTCACTAATCCACTTTACTGGTATGACAAAATGACCGACGTAACAATCCCAACAAAGCTGTATTTCTAACAGTGGCATATCGTATCTACAAACTAAAATAATTGCGTTATTAAAGCCCGTAATTTTTTTGTAAATGGGCGTTAGGAATTTTTAATGCTACCATCAAGGGTCACATGTTTTCATTTTTTCACACCCACTACGAATTTATGGTTAAATATTTTGAAATTGTGGATGCATTTCCCTAAATAGTTGAACAATTTATAAATTAACTATTAATTCACTGCTAAGCCTATTTAGTGAAATTCTATGATTTTATATTTAAAAGAAATTATTTTCACAATTTTTTTTTTACTTTTATCAGGCTACAAAGTAAAGGTGTTACTCTGTAATTCGATTCGAAAGAAAATATTTTCGAATTACAATGCATTAAGCGTACAAATTTAAAAATTTTATTCTCAAATTAAATTGCGTAGTAACTCCTCAGTTCATTCTGTAGAAACCTGTCAAAATATCAAAGTAATTCGTTTTCGTTTTGTCAATCTGTAATCAGCATTTCAAAATTCTAAAAAAAAAACTGAATACCACGCCTACTTGTTTAAAAATACTTCTTCCTTCCACTAACTTGCTCACTTGTTTAAAATGTTTTTCTAGAACCAGTAGGGAAATTACGACATACGAACGCGTAATTTTATTTCTAAAACGAAGCAATATGAAATCGAAAAATAAAGAGGGGAAATTTAAAACACACGAATGCAATCTTAATTTTAGAATTTTTAAAATGTCTATACCAAATACGCAGGGTGTTACTTCGTAATTTGATTCAAAACTAAGATTTTTCGAATTTTTATGCTAAATACATTGTTATTCGAAAATGTTTTTTTTTCGAATCGGATTACGGAGTAACCCCCTGGGAAACTCGGCTGATATAACGATCGCATTTATATGCCGTAATTAACCTGGGGGTATGTAATGTTAATCGTGCGTTTACAAATCGTAGCGTATTAAACGAATTTGGTGGCCAATTCGATTATTTGCGAAATTATAAAATTCCTAGTAGAATCTCTACACCTAAAACACAGAAACTTCCATGATAATCGAATGCCATAATTTGCCTGCTGATAAGTTGAAAAGTAACTCAATCTAGTTTGATTAGCTGAGAGTCGAACTAACTTTCGCATAACGAAATTACATTTTAGTATTGTAAAAAATGAAACATTTTTTAGTTACATTTTTAATGGAGTTTACCAACTTAATTAATATAAAAAGTTTTACATAAAAGCAGAAAAAAATTAAGCAACATTTAACAAAATAAAGGAAAAAAGTTTCAGCTGAGTTGAGAAGGGCAGTGCAAACTTATTAAGGATGACCAATTCGTTATAAAAGTTGTGAACCGCTAAGGATTAAATGATTTTTGATTTCACATCAAATCGTTTTTCAACTCATATATGTATACCTTATAATGTGGTTATTTACTGCATAATTTGTTTTATTCTTTAAAATATGTAAATCCTAAAAAGTTTTGATTAAATTTTGATTTTTTTTAAATCGATTTGTAAGTATAAATGGGAATTCTAGAATGTTTCCCTTCGTATTAAGCTACATAGTAACGCTTTTAAATATATTAGTAATGAGATGTGGCAATTTCTTTATTTTTAACCCTTAATCCAGGATAATGGAAATATGCTCTATGACTGGGTCAAATTTTGGAAAAAATAGTTTTCGTTTGGCTGATGTAATTTTTTTAACTGACTAAAAACAAATGCATCATTATAACAGATCAAGTAGAATATGGAGACTTTAGCTTAAACGTATTTGTATCCAACACACCTATTTAGTTAAATTTGCGTAATAGGAACTAAAGAATACATAATGTAAGGGGCGTGGCAAGCTATGTTTATTATTGATACTATTGAGATGATCACCTAATTGCATTAAGGTTTTTTAAAACATGCTTAAAAACAAAATTTTGCCAACATTAATTAACCTTGATATTTATAAAAAAGTTTTACTAAAATCACCGCTTGTCAAGGTACATATTGATGGCTTAATATAAAAACGGCTTAACGCGCTTTTTTACTTATTTACAGGACAATTAAAAATAAATTAAATTGTATAGAATGTAATGAGAGTTAGAGCTATTCTATTAGGCTAAAAATCCGTTATTTTCAACCATAACTTAACTACTTTTTTAAAGGTGATTTGTTTGTATGTGGTCTACCAGAAAACGTTAAAAACTCGAATTCGTTAAAAATCGAGATACGCCATCGAAATGTTCATATTAGACAAATGTTTGACGATATAGAAAGAAGTAACCGTTACAAAGAATGAATGTTATTTTTTAATTGCTTGTTTAAGCATATGCGAACGAAATTATCTGTCTAATTAATATAGGGTTTTAATTTCAACTCCCGAATTCAGAGGCCAATTCGCAGCATTAAAAAGTGACCGTAATTTACTCGAACTTATGAGTTTACTGAGTGTTACCAAGGCACATTTATTCATCAGGTAGTCTTGTTTTGTCAGCTGATTATTTTTTTCTTCACTTATTTTAAATTTCAACTGTCAAAATCTATAGATAAAAAACAATTTTTTCTCCTCTCTCATTTTTTCAAATGTCAAACTTCATATATAATTGCTTGTTTAAGCATATGCGAACGAAATTATCTGTCTAATTAATATAGGGTTTTAATTTCAACTCCCGAATTCAGAGGCCAATTCGCAGCATTAAAAAGTGACCGTAATTTACTCGAACTTATGAGTTTACTGAGTGTTACCAAGGCACATTTATTCATCAGGTAGTCTTGTTTTGTCAGCTGATTATTTTTTTCTTCACTTATTTTAAATTTCAACTGTCAAAATCTATAGATAAAAAACAATTTTTTCTCCTCTCTCATTTTTTCAAATGTCAAACTTCATATATAATTGCTTGTTTAAGCATATGCGAACGAAATTATCTGTCTAATTAATATAGGGTTTTAATTTCAACTCCCGAATTCAGAGGCCAATTCGCAGCATTAAAAAGTGACCGTAATTTACTCGAACTTATGAGTTTACTGAGTGTTACCAAGGCACATTTATTCATCAGGTAGTCTTGTTTTGTCAGCTGATTATTTTTTTCTTCACTTATTTTAAATTTCAACTGTCAAAATCTATAGATAAAAAACAATTTTTTCTCCTCTCTCATTTTTTCAAATGTCAAACTTCATATATAAAAAATGTAAACAAAAAAAATCTCTCCGAACTGCATTACCTGATAAATTAATATGCCTTGAGTGTTACGAACGCGTTCATATGTCATAATTTGTCCTAAGAATTTTTCAAAATTGATAACGATATTAATTCTTATTGGAATCCATTTACTTAAGGCACAGAATACTCACGAATAAAATCTCGATTGCTATCACAATGTCGTAATTTGAACACCGATTGTTTTTTAATTCTATTTTTAGTCTATGTCAAAGTAATTGTTTAAAGAATTTCGATTGCTACCGAATGTTAAAATTTTATCGCTCATTGTTTTTCTTATTTCGATCTTTAATCAATGTCAAAGTAATTGTTGAAAAAATATCAACAATTATTCTGTAACTTTCTTTTATCACCGTTAATGTTTCCGTATCAACTAAATTTTTAGGTTTTTAAAAAAAATTTTCTTATTTTTTTGAAAAAAAAAAATCCTTCTAAACTTGCCATTTACGTTAAAAAAAACAAATTAAACCCTACCCAAGATACTCATCATTTGCCCAAAAAAAGAAAAAAAAAATCAAAGTAAAACATTTCTGCCACATTTTTTTTTACCAAACATACATACATACATATAAATGGAATTACCAACATTTATCACTTTTGAATTTCACAAGGTGCGCCATCAAGCCCTATTGTTGAATTGTCATAAATTTTTTTAAAACAGTAAATGAATATAAACGATACAAATATTTTTAAAACATTTTTAAACTTTAAACAATTATGACAATACAACAAGGTGTACTTGTTAATTCGCCAATAATTTTTTGTTTAAACAATTAAACTTAAAAAGAAAAGATTTAAGCACTGTATGCATTCAATTTGTATTGTTTTTCTTGTAATCCTATATTGAATATTACTTACATTATTTTATATCTATAAATTAATAAATTAAAATTATAAAACTGTAATTTAGTTTGAATACAAAACTACATACATACATACATACGTACATACTCTACATCTACATCTTATAAATAATTTGCTTATGGGTAAATGTATAATAGAGAATGTAGTATTAACAATGAATTTCATTTTTCCATTATTTTTAAAACTATATTATATTATATTAAATTAATAATTATGTATGTATATTATTAATGTATTTTTTCATTTTTTCCCAATACTTTCCTATAAACCTAACGAATTTAAAATGAAATCATTTAGTTTTGTTACAGTTTTATTAAAGCAGCAAAATTTGTGTTTAGATTTTTGCAATTAATTTTGTAGTTAATAAGTTATTTGTTGTAAATTACTTTTAATTAGTATTTAGTTTATAGATTTTAGATTTATTTTCAGCTCATTTGCAGGAAACAAAAAATGTTAATGAACTCGCATAAAATTGATTTTTGTTTCAGCTTTGTAATTATTAATTTCATGAAAACTTTTTGTATTTCTCTTTGATTTTTTTTTTTTAAATTTGTACTTAAATACTGAATTTTTTATTTGAAAAAAAAACCATTTGTTTGTATATAAATAATAATTGTGTGATTTTTTTTTTATTTTTTATTTTACTTTCTTTGTAATTTTTGTTTCATTAGTAGATGTCAATATTGTATTTACTTTTCTTTATTGAACATAATCACTACATTTGCATACATCTCTTTATTTTTATTTTTTATTTTTTTAATATTTTTTTTTTTTTTTTTAGTTCTTAACATTAATAGATTTTTTCTTCACATTGAATTTATAATTAGTTTTTTTTTCCAAGTAGCATTTAATTGGATTTACTTTTTTGTTTGTTTTGTAATTTGTTTCTAATTATATTTCAGTTAATTAATTACTTTATAACATCACACATCTCCTGCCTGCAGCCTAGTGCTGGGAGGTGATGTTGTTAACAGAAGAAAAAAAAATATTTTTGAATTGCCCGACAAATCACTTGTTTATTTTAAGGTTTTAGTTTTAATATAAACATAATTTAGCTGTTAGTATTTTTCATTAGAATTTTAGTTTAAGGAGTTTGAAAACAAAAAAGAAATAACATCCCTGATCGCCATGCAATAAGGTCTAACATTTATGGGAACAGAAGAAATTCACATAAAGTGAGATTTTAAAATTTTAGCTTCAAGTCATTGATTTGAAACTTCCAAAGTCAGTTTTAAAATTAAAGGCAAAGAGTGGTGACCAAAATTTCAAGTAACAGGGGTGGTTACTCCGTAATTCGTTTCGTATTTGTATGCTTAAAAGCCAAAATTAAAGAAGAGCGGCAAGCGTTTTTTGGCTGTCGAAAATTCTCATGTTCATACAATTTGTTTGAAACAACCCGCATTACCGAGGCGGCAACGCTTTGCTATTGCAAAATCCAATTTTGACAAGGCGTTAAAGGCCTATTAGACACGCATACTTGTCTTAAGACATGTGTATGGTATACTTTGGGTTTGGCTATTACACTGTCGAACGCTGACGGCATTTCTATTTCTATTAATTTTTCTTTTAATGCATTGTATGCATTAATTTTCAATTGTTTGTTGTGGTACAGATTTGATTTTATTTGCCACAATTGTGGGAAGCTTTTATATTTCTCAATAAACTCTATCCAGAAAATAATATTAGAGAGACATTTTTTTAAATTTGCGATATGCACACAGCAGCGGCAAAAATTTTAATGAATTTTTGTATGAAATATGACAGACATGCTATTAGACGAGTATGTTGGTATGCGACAGACTCAGGTTTTAAAAAATTTTTGAAAACCAACATACATGTCAAACATACTCGACATACATGCTATTACACAGTGAGATTTGGTATGCCATCGTACATGTCTTACAACAAGTATGCGTGTCTAATAGGCCGTTTAGATATGGAAGTTGGCTACAGTACAACGGTTGTTGTTTTTTATACTTTCGTAAGGTCTCACACCACGATTATAGTTAGGCAATTCTTGAGTTTATGGATCTTTTTTACAGTTTTAGGTGAGGAGAATAAAAAAGGAAAAATAATCGCCGGTACTCGTCTATTTGAAGCATTTTATTTTTTCAATTGAATATTTGACATTTCTTTTCATGCGGTGTTTCGCTTTTTGGTGTGTAAATAATTTAAAATTTAAATTAAAAACGTCACAAATTAAACGTTTAAAATATTTAAGAGTAAAAAAACACAAAAAAAATATTATAGTGAAAACATTTTAAAATAAGTTACGTTTCATGTATGTTTTTATTTTTATTATTCCTATTTACGGCTAAAGCACAAATGTCAAATTGTAAGAAAATAAAAGCCAAACAAAACAGAATAATTGCCAAAGAAATTGTTGTGTGCGAACATAAAAGCAAGTTCAAAAGAAAATCGGAAAAACTTGGGCAATTAAAATCGTCGTGTGTGACCTTAGACTAATTGATGAAAAGTAATGCCATTTTAGCTAATTTCAGATTGATCTAGCGATTTTATTTCTATTTAGTGAGTTTTATTAAAAAACATAAAAGAACATTATTGTTTACTAGCTAATACCCGGTGTGCTTCGCCACCCCAAATTTTAGTATTTAATTCATATGTCAGGTGCCACGCCCACTATTGTTAATGTACCTATATCTTGCCTAAATGTTCATTTTGGTGTCAAAGTTGCTCTTGCAAAATTTTACTACTTTAATCGATATTGTTTTCCAAATATACGAATTTAAGTATTTAATTCATATGTTGGTGCCACGCCCACTATTGGTAATGTACCCATTTTTTCCATAAATGTTTATTTGAATATCAAAGTTGCTTTTGTAAAATTTTAGTACTATAATCGATATCGTTTTCCAGATATACAAATTTTAGTATTTAATTCATATGGTAGGTGCCACGCCCACTATTGATAATGCACCCGTTTCTTGCCTTAATGTTCATTTGGGTGTCAAAGTTGCCCTTGCAAAATTCTAGTACTCTAATCGATATCGTTTTCCAAATAATCGAAATTTAGTATTTAATTCATGTGGCCACGCCTACTATTCAAAGTCCGCCCATTTTCTACCCAAGTGTTCGTGTGGATGTCAAAGTTTACCGTACTTAATTTGAAGACTCTAGCTGCATTTACTTTCGTAATATATAAAATTTAATACTTATTCTTTAATAGGGCGTGGCACCCGGCCCACTTACAATTTCAAATCAAAGTATAGCCTATAGTTCCTTCCAGACATACAGAAAGATTCTGTGAAAATTTCAAGGAAATTGGTTCAGCCGTTTAACCCTCTATAAAGCACAAACAAACATACAAACACACATTGATTTTTATATATATACATTACACAACGTTGACGCTCTTGTTAGATCCCTTTTAGATTAGGCTCATATTTGAGTTCACACTTGCCTGTACTCGGCAAGTACACGCAAGTTTTTGATTGAGAAACCAAAAACAAATTAGAAATCGTCATTCGTAAATTATTGTGTTCTATATGTATAGGTTTTATATGTCACATAGAACACAATAATTTACGAACGACGAAATGTAAAAAAAAAATAAGTAAAAGAACGTGAAGACAAGTTCAAAAGAAAATAAAAAGGGGACTTAGGGTTTGTCACATCAGCGTTGCCGCTCTTGTTTAGGATGTTCTGTAATGCATTAAATTTTGAAAATATTTTCTTTCGACTCGAATTACGATGTAACTGCCCAGACACCAAAATACGACATTCGATATCTTATGAAATTTTACTCAAACATGCAATTTTCTGTGAAACTCTATACTAAGAGTTTCTTATGCGAAATTAATCTAATTTTATACGCAATCGTAAATTGGCCTTGGTTGAAAAGGGAACAAATTACGGCGTGCAAACACAATCGAAATTTAAAAATTCCCATGAGAATCTCTATGCCAAAAAAATTAGCAAACTCATTTGTTGGAAGGCCGTAATTTGGTCCCATAATTTTGTAGAAATTTTTATTTAAGATTTTCAAAATCTTGTTTCGTACAAACAGCAAATGTTTAAATATACCAATAAATCAATTTAAGTTTTCAAAATAAAAAAAAAATTTCAAAAATTAAATCAATTTAGTATTTAGTATCGGATGACTAACTTTTCCTAGATATTCTGTCATTATCACATAGAACTTATAGCCTAATATAAAAATATAATACAAATTAAAAAGAAACAGTTCAAATGTAATACTTTAAAAATAAATCAATTTAAGTTTTTAAAATAAAAAAAAATTTCCAAAAATTCTGGCTACAAAATGGCGATTAAAATCCTTAACAGGCTGGCTGACTTCATAAATGCAGTTTGCATTGCAACATTGTAAAGAAAATTGTTTACAAGGCAAATTAATATTGTATTAAATGTCTACAAAGCATCACAAATAAAAACCATGCAAGAAATTGACAAATAATGCGCAGTGAAAAGCATTGCCATGTAATAATGAAACATGATGTATTTGCCAAAACAAATTTTAATGTCGTTATGAACACAATGCATTGTAAAGTTACATTGCGAACTGCATTTATGAAGTCAGCCGTTATCTCGTTGCTATATCTATGCAAAAACAACAACAACATAATCCTTTTCAAAACTTTAGAAATCAACTCTCTTTTCTCCATCTCATTTGCCCTCACCACATCAACGATGGTAAAACTTACAATTTCCAGGATTTTTATGGATGTTATTTATTTTAGTTGTGTACAAATTAACCAGAAAATAATTTACATTCAAGGGACATTTAGCAGAAGTATTATTATTTTATAGTTAAACAAAAAAAAAAAAAAAAAAAAACAAATAATAATAATTAAAATCAACAAATTATTTACCTACACATAAACACATATAAAAATGTATTATAATTTTTCTGTCACGTCTCTTTAATGTTGCATTATTCTTCATTCTTTTCTATGTATTTTATTTTATTTTAAAAAGTTAATAAATTTACTCTACATTTGAAAATAACACACACAATTATCTTAAAATAAAATGTTCTCATGTTTGATTAATATATTTTATATATTTTTTGAAATCATTTAAAATCCTATTAATTAACTATATACTTAACAATAATTTGTTTAATTTAGTTACTTTAGTACTTATAGACATCAGAGTACATATTTACTTTAGATACTATACATACATACATACATATAAATACGTACATTTATACATAACCATAAACTAGTAGTATACGTACATATTAATGAACGTTTTAGTAATTCTTCTAATTAATTATATCTACATACAAACATATAACAAGTAGTTTTTTTTTCTTATTATTATTATTTTCGTAGTTTTTAATTTGTCTGTAATTTTATTACCTTTTTTTTAGATTTAGTTTTATGAAATAAAAAAAATCATTTTCTTATGTTTATAATTTTTAACAAATAAACAATATCTTAAAGCAAAAAAGAACAACAACAAAAAATCGTTTTGTGCATGAATTTTTATTTCATTTTTAATTAGTTTATTTAGTACTTATTTGTGTGAAGTAAATAAATGGCATTAATTTGTATTTTCGTAAATATTTTTGTTTATTTTTATTTTTTATTTTTGAAACTGTAAATAAAATTATTTTCATTTATTTTTAAAAAAGGTATTCATTGCAGCAATTATAATTTTGCAAAAGTGCGTTAATGTACTCTTGTTAATGAAGTGACTCCTCCCCCAGTTTTTTTTAACGAGAAGTCGATATTTAACAATGCAAAATTACAGAAACGACTAATCGACTGACTAAAGTTTTTAACGGTTTTCACAAACAGTTTTTCCTTAAGAAATTTATTTAACACTTCTTACTTATAAAGGTTTTAATATTAATGAATTAGACCGTAAATGTATGTATTTTTGATTTTTTCAAAATATTCGTGCCTGTTCATGTATTCCGATTTGACTTGAATTGTTCGAAATTAACATTACAGTGTTATTGATATAACAATTCCAAACACAGAACATCACGATTGTATTTCCTTTTTACTTACTTTATTCAAATTTTTATTCGTTTTTTTTTTTTTTCTCTTCACAACGCTGTGTTGATCAAAATTTAATTTTAATTTGTAATTGTTGAGGCCGAATTACGGCATTCGAACATGATTGAAATTTGAAAATTCTTATTGGAATCTCTTTACCTAAAGCACAGCGAACTCGATCATTCGAGTAATATTTCGTTCGATATCGAATGCCGTAATTCGGCCCTAGTCTTATTACTTGTGTGGTTGTGGTAATGTAAACTAGACATATTTTAAAATTGGCACTATAATTGTCAAAAACCACAATAAACGTCTTAAAACGACAAAAATTCTCGTTAAATTTGACACGTTACCAATTATATGTCAAGCGATAACACACGTAATAAGATATTGATATTTAAACCTTTATTTTATGTAATTGACAACGCAAACTAAATGACGTTTCTCAGACTAATAAAAGCTGATGTCAGAGTGATCGCTACCATTAAACTAAGCTAGAGATAATAATCAGTCTTATTGTGAGGGGCTTTGTCGTGTACTTTTCCTGTCGAAAACGACAGAAATACGACTAGGTCTAATATATTTTATTAATTTTTTTATAATAAATTTCACGTTAAAAACCGGTTTGAATAACATTCGAAAAAACCGGTTTGAATAACATTAAAAAAACCGGTTTTAATAACATTAAAAAAACCGGTTTGAAAAACATTAAAAAAAACCGGTAGCAAAAGTAATGGATCTCACACGCATGGCCTGAAAAAAAACAAACTCACCCTTCGTCCATTGCAAAATTATAGAGTGAAACTTCAAAACCAAAACACCGTGGTTCAAATGCCGGCAGACACAAAAAAAAATCATAGGGCTTGAAGCTTAAATTGCTATGTAAAATGTGTATTGATTTTTTTTTTCAGGAAGAGTTACTTAACTCACACTAACTTACCACTCTCTAACTATAACTAGTATAAAACTATATACAAATGAATTAGTTGGGCTCCTATGACAACCTAATGTTAAAATCGATCGTTTGGTGTATGAAAAAAGGACAGATAGATATGTAACTAGTCTAAAGTTCAAAGCAACTGGTATGTGTCTAACCGCATACTAGTTGCTTTATCTGCAGGGATGCGATCTTCCTAAACTATGAAGTAAAATTTTCGCAATTCTCGAGTGTGTAAAGCACGAATGAAATTTGAAAAAGGGAAATTGTAGGAACGCTAGTTGTTAGTGAGTGCAAGAAAATGTGTTTTTAATCGAACAAAAATATTTGATATTGTCGCATAATTCGAGGCACAAAAAAATCGTATTTTTCGAATAATTTAAAAAAAATGACACTGGTTAAAAAAAATCGGATTTTACAAAATGTTTGACTTTATTAGCTGGCTCATGAATTATATCATTTAATATATAAAAAAAAATTTATGACATATGGCTTTCGGTACTGCGCCTTAGAAATGCCATCCTGGCGGTTAAAAATTTGCATCCCTTTTTCGAACCGAGTAGTTTTATTTCGTCAATAGTGCGTTGAATGTTGGCTGCTTAATTAATCATCATCAATCGTTGCTGGTTTATCAGCAAAGACCAGAGATTTGACATATCCACACAAAAATCAGCCCAAAGGTGTTAAATCGCTCGAACGAGGTGGTTAACTTACAGGTCCATTTCTGGAGATAATTCAGTCACTAAATATTTGGCTCAACAAAGTGATGCCTTCCTGCGCTATATAGCATGTTGCGACATCGTTTTCAAACCATTCCTTCTAAAGGGTGTTTTTTTAAGCCCGATAGAACTTGAAATTGTAAAAAATAACACAAAAAATTAAATTGTAATCAAAATTTTTTTTTTATTCGAAAGATCAATACGTGACATTAACATTTGAAAATAATTTCGGGCATATGGGCACCGCGGCTGTTCTTGACGAAGCGCATTCTGGACGTCCAATTTTGGGCCACTTTTTCGAGCACTGCTGGCCATATGTCACGAATAACACGAACAATGCTGGCCTCCAAGGCGTCAATTGTTGCTGGTTTATCAGCATAAACCAGTGACTTCACGTAGCCCCACAGGAAATAATCGAGAGGTGTCAAATCGCACGACCTTGGAGGCCAATTGACAGGTCCATTTCTCGAAATCAACTTATCGCCAAATTTTGATTTCAATAAGTCGATGGTTGCGTTCGCCGTATGGCACGTAGCGCCATCCTGTTGAAACCACATCTCCTCCGGATCAATGTCATCCATATTTTCAAACAAAAAATCATTGATCATGGTGCGGTAACGATCTCCATTGACCGTAACGCGAGCTCCGGCCTCATTTTTGAAGAAATAAGGTCCGAAGATGCCACCAGCGTGAAAACCGCACCAAACGGTGCATTTTTCTGGATGTAATGGAGTCTGTAGGGTCTCTTGTGGATTGGTCTCGCTCCATATGCGGCAATTTGGCTTATTAACAAACCCGTTAAGCCACAATTTTGCGATAAAATTGGACGTCCAAAATGCGCTTCGTCAAGAACAGCCGCGGTGCCCATATGCCCGAAATCATTTTCAAATGTTAATGTCACGTATTGATCTTTCGAATAAAAAAAAAATTTTGATTACAATTTAATTTTTTGTGTTATTTTTTACAATTTCAAGTTCTATCGGGCTTAAAAAAACATCCTTTACAAATAATTTACAATGACGTGAGGAATTTAAAAATTACAAATCATTTGCTTGTAGCGTTCGCCATTCAAGGTAATCTGGCACCGGTTTCGAATTTTAAGACAAATCGGCCGGTGACGCCTTCGGCATGTTTAAACCTTACTAAACAATGATTTTTTTTCTAGAAGATTTAGGTCTTTCCAAAAACGACAATTCTGCTTGTTTACATAACCTTTAAGCCATCAGCCCCTCATCACTGAACATGATAGGAATCTAGTTTAACTTCCAGTTGATTCTCAACGCGAATTTTGGACATAAATTTTCATGATCGGTTAACGTTGTTTTTTGCTGTAAATCGTTTGTTGTTGTTGTGTTTGTTAAAGTGTTTTGAAAAAAATTGTCAAACACTTTATTGGAATGACTGCTAGTTTTATAGTTATCACTATCGAAAGTTCTATACGGCTAAAAAAAACACCCATTACATTATAAAGTTGCAACCATAATTTCTCTTGAAACATCACAAAAAGAAAAACTAATAATAATAAAAGTCGCTTTTATACTTCAAACCATTTAACAACCTGGTTTGTAGCTATAGTTTCTACAACCTCTCATCCTGACATTCAACCAACCCTATCGTGAGTTAGAAGTAAAAGATGTCTTCGAAATTTGTATTCCCCTTGAAATGAAAATTTGATCGTAAATTTTAGCAAAAAATTCTTGTTACCCTTAAAAAAGAAATGTGTTTAAAAAAATAAAAATTAAAATAAATGATTAGAAATTTAAGGACTTACGCTGGAGAATTTTTTTTATTCGAAATTTTCGAAAAGTCTAACAACAGAAAATATCATTTGCATTGAGGGATTTTTTTCATTTCATTTATCATTTACATTATTAAAGAGTTTCAGAGAAAGGAAAACATTTTGGGAGAAAAATTAAATGAAAAAAAATTTCAGTGGTTGAAAGCAATCACAACCAGTGGTCTGTAGCGAATTGTAGAATATTATTTTAGTTGTGTGCGTTATAAGGCACACTCTGACACCAGCCAAAATTTATTTTTTTAAACACAGTTACATATGTTTGTTAAAAAAATTTTGCACTTTTGAAAGTCTGCAATTAGTGACCATGATTACCTTTATTGTGTTGTTTTATTTATTAAAAAAAAAAGAAAAGAAAACAATTTCTTACAGGACAAGAAATATAAACAAAATGTTTTTTTTGTTTCTTGTTTTTATTGTGGTTTTCCCTAAACGTTTTTTAAACGAGATATTTGTTATATTTTATTTAAGACGGGGGAGAAAGATAATCTCACATTGAGAAAATGTTTCAAAAACTTAGCATTTGTTTTAGTTACTTTTTTTTAGTTTATTTGTTGTTGTATTTAAAAGAAACGTAGAAGATTGTTTTTGTATTTTAGTTGTTACTTTTTTCTTTCATTATTTTCGTAACTTTTGGTATTATTTTCTTGGTAACTGTTTGTGGAGAAAAGGTAAGTTGCTTAGTGGCATATTATTTGATTGGTTAACAAAAAAATTCTTGATTTTGTTTAAATAATTTTTTTTTTCATTACTCTTTGTTGAAAACTAAATTTTTGATTTTGTGGTTAATATTTAAGTTATAAACTTTCGGCTTTATTCATAAGAACTATGACATTTGTTTTTTTTTATAGAACGTTTATAATTCGTCTTAAAACACCTTTAGAAAACTATTAAAATTTTTATGAAAAATACAGTTCCAATTTAAAAGCAAAAAATTATAATTTTAATATTTTTTTCACACTGGCTGCTAATGTATGAAAGTGTTTATTTATTAAAAAATAAAATATTATTAATGATGAATATCGTCTCCTCTCTGGTTAAAGCAGGCAACTGCAAAAACATTTTTAATTGCAAAACTAATAAAACTACACTTAAGGTTTTTAAATCGAATTAAAAATCATTCACTCATCTGTATTTTTTTCTACTAATAATTTTTTTTTTTGGCTCAAAAAATGTATGTAGTCACGAGGATTGTTCAGAAAGGCGACGGTATAAAAATCTTTGTACTTAAAGTTTTAGTTTAACTAATTTTTTAATTTTTACTTCTTAAATTATTATTAATTAAATTATTCATTTTTTATATTTAAGACTTTAGAGTTAACAGGCATGTAACCGAAACAAAATCCGTTCGAAAGTAAAATTTATTTCTTTTAGAAAAAGTAAAATGATAATTAAAACAAATTTTTATTTATCAAGTGGAATTATATACATTATTCACTTAACTAGCTTTTAGGGGCTTCAATTAAATATTCTCTCCATAAGATTTGTATTTAAAAAATTAACATTGACACTTTTAGATATGCAAGTATTAGTGCTTAAAAGCACTCGTACAAAATCGGAACGGAATCTAAAGAAAGTAAAGTCAAAAAGTTCGAAAAAATAAACCATTACGAACGGAATTTGTGTTTTAAAACTTACAGCTTTAACTAGCTGCTAACTTTTTAATGTGTAATTTCTCATTAGTGAACGAAATACTCTGATGTTGACAACTTAAGCTTAGATGACAATAAGCTGTCAATTTTATTTAAAGTTGATATCTACAATATCAATGTATCTGCTTATTTGGTGCTGCTGTAAAGTTAACAGTAACATATCGCAACTATGTGTGGTTGGTGTTTTGGCCTCTAAATTCGTATCCGACACTTTAAGAGTGCAATGCAAAGAAAGTTAATAGTAAATTTGCATATAATCCAAATAAGGGGTGAGATCGAGAAAATCTTCAACATTTAAAAAAAATTCTATGATTTGGAAGCAGTCGATCTTATATTTTTGCTTTTTCTTTATTAATTGCAGATCACAGAAAAATATAACTTTAATTATTCTAACCTCTACTCATGAACACACCTTTATTATCACATTTAAACGGTTTACCCTTATTCAAAAAATTATAAGAAAAAGTCAATTAAAAATATTAATCAAGTTTTTATAAAACTACTCTCCCCACAGCAGCTCTGAATTATCTACTTAATTTTACTTTTTTTCTTTCCATATATTTTAAGTTTACCACCAAAGACTTTATGCATAAAAAATATTTATTTTTATTAATTGTAACAAAGAAAAAAAAAACTAACATTCCTTAATTTAACTTTTAAAATAGAGTGCCATCCTTTATTAACTTAAACTACATACATATACGCTATTTTTTTTATGAAAAACCTATTTAATATAATGATAAATATATAATTTTTATTTTTAATTGTTTAAGCCAAATAATAATTTTTAAGAGATCTCAAAGCCATTTAACAAACAAATATTTTATTTTCCAATTTCAATAAATATATTATTTTTATAAACAAAATTTTGTGTGTTTTATTTTTAAAATTTGAATGTTTTTATTTGTTTTGTGTTTTTTTTTAGTAAAAAGATTTTAAAAGACATAATTGATTTTTATAATATTAAACTTTTTTCATTTGAATAAAAAATTATTTTTGAAATTTTAATGAAAACGATATCCTGTTAATTTATATATTTTTTATATTTTAACAAAAAAAATGTTTTTTATTTTTTTATTTTTTACCAAAAATCAAATTTAATTTTTAATGAAAAAATATTTATTTTTTTTTATTTGAATAAAAAAATATTTTTTGTTTATAAAAAAATATTTATTTGTTTAATTTAAATATTTTTCTTTTATTTCAATAAAAAATTAGTTTCTTATTACAATAAAAAATGAGTTTTTTTTTTATTTTAATAAAAAAAAAGTTTTTTTTTATTTTAATAAAAAATATTTTTTTTTATTTTAATAAAAAATATTTTTTTTTATTTTAATAAAAAATATTTTTTTTTATTTTAATAAAAAATATTTTTTTTTATTTTAATAAAAAATTAGTTTTTTATTTTAATAAAAAATTAGTTTTTTATTTTAATAAAAAATTAGTTTTTTATTTTAATAAAAAAAATTGCTTTTTAATTTAAAAAAAATATATTTTTTTTATTTTAATAAGAAAAAGGTTTTTTAATTAAAAAAAAACTATATATATTTTTTTATTTGAATAAAAAACTAAGATTTTTCATTTAAATTCTAAAATATTTGTTTTAGTTTTATTAAAAAAGATTTTTTTTAATTAAAATAAAAAATGTAGAATAAAAAATAATAAAATCGAGAAAAAAAAATGTTATTTATTTCAATAAAAAAAAAATTTAATAAAAATAAGTTTTTTTTTTTAATTTTGGCATAAAATATTTATTTTTTGATTAAATAAATACTCTATTGAAATTAAAAACTATATATATATTCAATTAAAAAAATAACAGAATCGAATAAAAAAGGTTTCAATATTTTACTTATTTCAATTAAAAATATTTTTTTTAATAAAAAAAATAAGTTTTTTAATTTTAATAAATAAACTAAGTTTTTTAATTTTAATAAAAATAATATTTGTTTTTTGATTTTAATACAAAAAATATAGATTTTTTAATTTAAATAAAAAATGCTTTAATTGAATATTTTTATATATGTTTATAAAAAATACACAAATTAAGTTTTTAACTTTAATTCAAATGCTCTTCGGATTATAATATTTTTTTATGTATTATGATTGATTTTATTTTATATATTTTTTCAGTTTGATAAATATTTCTTTATTTAAAAAAAGTATGTTTTATTTAAATATAAAGATACATATATTTTTTATTAAAACAAAAAAATAGGTTTAAAAAAAAAAAGAATTATTTTTCGATTTTAATTAAAGAAACATAAATTTTTTTAAATTTAAATAAAAAAAATTATCAAACTAAAAAAATTATCTTAAATAAAATTATACGTTATTATATTAAAATATTATAATCCGAAGAGTATTTGGATTGAAGTTTAGTTCATTTTTATTTAAAAAAAAATTTATTTAAGTTATAAGAATTTTTTTATTTTATTAAATTAAAATATATATTTTTATATTATTAAAATAAAAATTGAATATTTTTTTTATTAAAATTACAAAACTTATTTTTTTATTGAAATAAAAATTATTTTTAATTGAAATAAATAAAATAATAAAACAGCTTTTAATCGTTTCCATTATTTTTTTTAATTAAACAAAAATAAAGTTAATTGAATGGAAAAGTATTTTTACAAATTCAATAAAAAAATTTTTTTTTAAATTAAAAATAATAACTTTAATTTTAATACTCTGCGGATTATAATATTTTAATATAATTTATTATTTTATTTAAATTACTTTTTCAGCTTGATAAATATTCTTTATGTAAAAAAAGTATGTTTTATTTATATATAAAAATAATTATATTTCTTTATTAAAACAAAAAAATAAGTTTTTTTTTTAATTTTAATAAAAAAAAAAATATTTATTTTTTGATTTTAATAAAAAAAAATATTTTTAATTAAATAAACAATATTTTAATTGAATAAAAAAATATTTTTATAATTTCAATAAAAAAAAATATTTATTTTTGGTTTTAATAAAAAAAAAATATATTTTTAATTAAATTAAAAATATTTTAATTGAATAAAAAAATATTTTTATAATTTCAATAAAAAAAATATTTTTTAAAATTAAAATTTCTTTTTTTAACTGCAACCCAAAAACTCTTCGCATTATAATATTTGTATATTATAATTTATTAATATTTTTTTTTTCAGTTTGATAATATTTCTTTATTTTAATGAAAAAATAAGTTTTATTTAAATTTAAAAATAAATATTTATTTTTATAAAACAAAAAAAACTATTTTTTATTAAATTAAAAAAAAAAATTTTACATAAAAAAAGTTCTCATGGTATTTTTTTAATTAAATTTCAATAATATATTTTTTTAAATTAAAAAAAGTTAAATATTATGAAAAATTATTAAAATTTTTTTCTTACTTGTGCGAAAAACTATCTTTTGTATTATAAATTAATTTTTATTTTTATATTTAAAACTGTTTTTTTAATAAAATGTATTTTAATTTTTTTTTATGTTTTTTTAGATTTTGTAAATTGCTTTAAAAGGTTTTTAGTTAGAAAATTGTCACCAATATTATAATTTTTCCTAAAACGTATTAGAATGTGCTATTTTGTTTATTTAGATTATTTTTATAATTTTTCGCTTTAGCTTTAGCTTTTAGTCGAAATAGAAAAAGAAATGTTTATAGAAAAAACCAAAACCAAAAAAAAAAAAGTCAAATGCTCCGTTTTATTTAGCTTTTATGAAAACAATGTTTTTTATGTTTATAGCAGCTTATGTATAATTAATATATTTTATGAACGTTTTACAACTAATTTAAATAGTATTTTTTAAATTAGCTTTTTGTTATACAAAAAAAAAAACTATAAAATTAAAACGACAAAATTTATATTTATTTAGTTAATTACTAGTAAGATAATATTTTAAAAACAAAACAAAAAAAAAACCTCATTGACTTGTGTATGTTTCTTTGATTTGAGTAGACGCCGTATTTAAATTCAAATTATTTTAAATATAAATTTAATTCAATATACATATATTTCTTACACACTGTTTAATTTGTTAAAAAAAAATAAAACTCAATTATTATTCTACATAAATATTTGTATTGATATCGTATCATCAAAGTTTGATTTAGTTTTAGAGATATTAGTTTGTATTTAAAAAGTAATTTTCAAATAGTTTTTGTTTCCATTTTTTTTTTGTCTCCCTATAAAAAAAAATATTTTTTTAAAGAGCGATTATTGAAATATATATTTAAAAACTTTGTATTATAATTATGTAATTGTTATGTGTATTTTCCATAAATTTAGCTTGAATTCAAAAACAAAAGTATTAAAAAAAACTTGGAAGAAAAAAAAAATATTTTCAGCAGTTATGAACAAATCTTGGCTTAAGTTTTACATATTTGTCCTTTAATAAGCTGGAGTAAAGCAATTAAAATAAAAAAATGAGCAACAAAATTTAAAAAAAAATTTAATGCAAAATTCGCTTCAGTAATCAAAAAAGTTAATACAGACTGCAGCTGGCAGTTGGCTACAGCCATCATTGTCAAAAGTGGTGATTATATTGGCGATCCTAGAGTTGTGGTTGTGCCGCGTTTTACTATCATATTGAGTCGTTCGATCTATCAGAATTAAAAGTAAATACAGTAGACTTGCGGTAACGTGAACTATTAAAAACCGAGCGTGTTTACGCTTGCGAAGTTGTTCATGTTAACAAGTGGTGTTACTCTTTAAAATTTCCAAATAAATTAGACATGTGATTTAACTCAAGTTCATATATTTTTTTGTATTTCGGATTGTTGTGTACATTTGTTTTAGTAAGAAAAAAAAGTACGTTAAAATTAATTTAAAAAAATGTGTTACCTTTTTTTGGATTATCTTTTAATTTTTACATTTTAATTGCTGAACAAATTTTTCTCTCAAAAAAGCTAATGGGATGTCCTCTTCGCAGTCTTCTTCATCTCCTAAAGAGCTAAAAATGTTCAGCCAGCATTTTGCTATTGTTTTCTTTTCAAGACGTTGCCAAGTTGAATTTAAATAGCCAATAGCGTCCATTAATAGTTAAACCGATTTTCAAAAATGGCAGCTGTCATCCATTACGATTTGGAGCAATTGTAGTCCACAGGAGTTTCAAAATGTCTAAAAGAGCGAGTATTTTTTGCCTTTCCAATCACAAGAAGTTTAACTTAAGAGTTTTGGTACTTTTTTGTGACATTTTTCACGAAAAACTTTAGTTTAGATCATGCGAAATCAGCAGCTCGCACTAAACTAAACCTGTGCAATCATTTACGGGGATACCCCTTTTTATGAAAACGATTTAGATAACAGAAAAATTTGTTCACGTTATAAGGCTTTCTCACTGTGTTCACGCTGCAGATTAGTCAGTGTAAAAAAGAATATGTTCGTGTTATTAAGTGTTCACGTAAGGCAGTGTTTTTGTTACCGCGAGTCTACTGTATGTGTAATAGATTTTTTGACAGATCTATTCAATTTGGTAGACTGGTAGATGAACTGTTTCACAAAATGATAATTTCTATGCGATTAGAGTTGTATTTTGTAACGCATCTGGTAGGAAAAAAATTCTTTAATTTTTTATAAAATGCAGATGCTAACATTCTTTATTTCTTGAAACTGAATTTACGCAAACCAAATGCAGGAAATTTAAAAAAATATTTAAAACATGTGGTGTTGCATCTTTTTTGTGTGATAGTGAGGCACCGGCAACAGATTTTGTTTTTGAAGTGAGACAGAATTATATCAATGATCAATTTGCAACGTTCGAATGTTATCAAAATTTTAAAATCCCTAATTAATCTCCATACCAAAAGTACGGCGAACTCGATCGTTCGTAAACGAATTACCAGTTTTTATACCCTTCATAGTGAGTGCGAGGGTATATATAGGTTTATCATTCCGTGTGAGATTTCTACAATTTTCATTTCCCACCCCATAAAGTATATATTTTCTGAAAGCTTATGAATGGTTGAGTCAATAAATCATTGTCCGTCTGTCCGCGTGTATGTTGAAATCAGCTTTTTAAAGCCACCAGACTTGTCCAAGACCCGTGTAAGGTACAAAAATATCAGAAATATTTAGGAGCAGATCGGTATTGAAGATCAGAAAAATCGCTCTATAAACATTTGAGATATAATTATAAAACCTAGACCAACTTGTCTTTTCACAACAATACATACTGAATGAACGTTAGGTTCGAATCCCAGTGAAGACAAACAAATTTTTTATATTTTTTTAATACATACATAAACTCAATTTATAATTTTTCAATGGGATTTTTTTAAGTGAATAAATTCATTATAAAGATAATGGATATTAATGAGATGAATGGTGATACAATTGTTATTGCATGACTACACATTGTGAAGGGTATATAAGATTCGGCCGGATATAGCACTCTTATTTTTTTTCTGTAAATTAATTGCATGATTGTGTAGGATGGTGAAACCTGTGACAAATTTAGACATTCGATCGCAATCAAAATTTTACTCGAACTATCGAGTTGACTGTGCTTTTGGCATAGAGGTTCAATTAAGAATTTTTAAATTTCGATCACGTTAGAATAACGAAATTTACACCCAGGACTTCATAAGGAACTTTTGGGTTTATTGGCATTTCAGTATTAAAGTTTCAGTTCTTTTACTCTATTTTTTGCAAAAAAAGAGAATTAGTTCTATTAAGGGTTTTATTAAGGAAGGTAAGGCTAGTGCAAAGTTACCCTCACCCAGAGATCAATACGGTCCATTGTGACAAATGGGTTTCATTTAAATTGATATTAAAAAAACGTCACGGAATGTAGTAGTATCCATTCTTAACTTTTTATGTCTAAAATAATTGTGAAAAGTTCGCTAAAATTTTAATTTAGTTAAAAATTTGTTTATTTTCTGGCGATTTTGAGGTCATATTTAGGGGGATTGTTGAAAAAAGTTCCCATCACTGGTACCAACAAAAATGTATCGTCCACAACTTCAATAACGCATAGACTGATTATAGTTTTTTTTTTAAGATGCCATAACCGTGACACATGAAATCTTTCTAGAGTCCAACAAGATTTCGCATAATGACACTGATTCGAGTAGTACGATTAACAGTGAAATAAAATTTTAGAGCAACATCATTTACCCTGGGTATCCACGTAGCAATTTTCATTGATAAGCATAAGCAAAAAATATCGGCAAAATAACGGTGGAGAACACGACACAAGCTATTGAATTATAAAATTAAATATATTTGTTTCAACTTTAATGTTGTTTTGGAATATCTAACTCTTATTATTATCAGGTAAAATTATTTTAATTTTCCCTTGTTTCTGCAAAAAAAAAATCAAAGAAAACGGAACGATTTTGACAGCTCATTGCGGCAATAATTGCTCAAGCAATGATTTCGCAATAAATTGCAACATATGGCAATTTGCGGTCTACACGTCGCAATTTCTATGAACGCAATCAAATTTGACAATTGCTGCTATAAATATTGCTACGTGGAGACCCCGGGTTAGAAAACAGAACAAGAAAAGGACTTATCACTATCTAAATAGCCATTTCATAGCAACTCTGCCAAATCGCACTCACAAAATTTGTAAAAAAAAAAAAAAACTTTACCGTGTCTTAAATACATACTGCTGAAAATATATATTTTTTCAAACTTATTTCAAACAAATTATTCGTATACATGCATAAAGTATGCTTTATTTTGAAAATTTTTCTTAATTAGTTTGTCTCATACATTTGGTTAGAAAAAAATAAATTAATCGTATTATGTTAGAACAAATTCCAACAACAACAAATTCTAGACAATATTTTATACTATTGAGTGTTTGTGTAGTTCTTAGTTTAATTTTCTTTAATTTATACATGTATTTTTTCGATATATAGACGCCCTATTATTTATCATCACCAGTTTGAAATATGCCCTTATATAACCAAGTATTTTTTCAATTCATTTTTAAAAATAGTTTTAATAGAATAACATCTCTTGTTTTTCCTCATTTTAATTAAATTCATTTTATTTTTTAAAACAATTCATTTCAATTTAGTTTTCATAAGAATTTTGTGAATTATTACAAAAACTTATATGAAATTCTTTGAAAGTGAGGTTAGGTGTTTCACTTAAAAACCTCATTTAGTGTTTTTTATTTTTGTAAATATTAGTTATTTAAGTTATTCAATAAAATAGTGTAATGGGTAGTTAATGAAATACATATTTATAAAAATGATGAAAGTTTTTTTTTACTAAATAATATGCAGGGCAGATAAGGGTTAAATAAAATAAGGCAAGCTTAAAACACAATTTAAAGGTTTTTTTTACGTATGTCAGTAATTAAACAATAAAATTCTTTTCCCCATTTTCTAAGAAATTAAAAAATTGATCATGAATGTGGGTTAATATTTTTATTTGAAGCCTGGTTGGTACTCTGTTTCAATTTGTGAATGAAATATATTGAGCAACATTACTTTTTTCACACGAAGAATTTCACATGCAAAAATAATAAATAATTCGAGCAAAGAAGAAAAAAATTATCAGCTCTTGCTTTGATTTTCGAACGAAATATCCAAGGCATATTTATGCATTAGGTACTCCTGATTCGTCAGCTGATTATTTTTTTAACACTTATTTTAAATTTCAGCTGTCAAAGTGTATAAATAAAAAACAATTTTCTCTCTTTTCTAATTTATTTCAAATGTCAAATTTAATATTTAAAAAATATTACAAAAAAAATTCTCTCCGAACTGCGATTACCTGATGAATAAATATGCCTTGGAAATATCTATTGCAAGGTATACGCAAGGCTAAAAAAAAAACACAACGATACAAAAATAACAGTAATAACAGTATCACTCAGAATCTATGTGTCAACAACCTAGGCGAATTCATATCAGGTGAACTCTTTAGCCCAGCTGTTCATCAGCTGTGAACGAAATTTAAGAACAAATTTTCAAAATTTGTAATTTATGTTTGTTTACATTCGTTTGCCGGAAAATTTTAAAAAATGTTTAAAAAGTGAAAAAAATGTATTTCTGTGGATCAAACTGATTGAATTCAAAATAATTATATGTGTACATACATATGTGTTAATTGTTCAAAAATTAAAATAAACACAAAAAATATTGTGTTTTAGTTAACAAATTGTAAAAGTTTTGTGAAAAATGCCTTCCTGCGCGATGTGTAAAAAAAAACATTTTTAAGGTAGTGGAACTTTATTGCGTGTATTTAATGATGAGCAAAATACATATATAAAAATATATGTACATATAAAGTTAAAAAAAAAAACATTAAAGTCCCTTATTTTAGTGTGACTTGCATAACTTGCTTTAAAATAACAATGTAAACAAACGTGTGTTTGTTTGTGTTTAGTCAGAATATTTTTGACAATTTGGTTCAAATAAACAAAAACAAAATACGTGTAGTTTATTGTTTTTGTAGGGAAGACATCACCTGATTGAATTCGCCTTGTCAACAACTAACTGACTTCAAAAAATAAAAATTATGAAATAAAAAAAAAAAAAAAATTTTAATAATTTTTTGTTTTATATATTAAAAGACGTATTCAAATGTTAATCATGCGTTCAAAACAATAAATTCGAATTTACTTTGGTGCTTTAAGGTATTGATGTCCAGTAGGTGCACTAGATATCAATTTTTGATGGCTCAGCGCATACAAGGGAAGCAAATTTCGCTCCATATACGTTTGGAGTCTTTGGAAACACTAGACAAAGTTCCGTTTTCCGTTAAAAAATTTTTTTTGCACCAGTAATATTTTTTTTTTAATATTTCTTTGAAAATTTAAAATTTTTTTAAATCTAAAAAATTTTGAAATTCGTTTTAAACGTTTTTATAAATGTTTTTAGTTGTGCTTGTGTTTTTGTAAACAAACACCAAAAAGAGAAAACAAATTTTGACAGTTGCAAATTATAAACCATAGCTCAGCTGATGATCAGCTGTAATCTCCTTTTTTAATACACCTAAACTATTGTTCACATTATTTCATACGAAAGAAAATGTTGCATAAAAATTTTGCCATAAACATTTCATATGACTTTTACGTTATAAACAGAGTACTAATTAGGATACATTATACCATTAATATTTATTATGATTTATAATAGTTTTTTAAGCTTAAGGTCCTTTCAATAATAAAAAATCTTTTTGTTTTATTTTATATTATTTGATCAATTATTCGCTACTTCTTTGTGTAGCATCATCAGGATACGAGTTTTGAAAGGACCTTAAGCTTAAAAAACTATTATATATTATTATAAAAGGTCGAAGAAACTAATAATTTTTTATTATGATTTTTTTTTATATGGAGTTTGACAACAGTTCGTATGAAATATTAAACAGAGTATTAATAAAAGAATACGGTACTCTGTTCGAACGTGCGAAAAATGTTAAGCAACTTATATTATTTCGCACGAACAATTTGACATGTTGCAAATGTTATCCACCTCGCGGTTTTGCTACATTTCAGGATGGGCCAAAAGTCACCATAAAGTTTAAAAACTATATAACTATTATAAAATATACAAAATGGAAAAATTTTTACACTTCTAAGTATTGGCAATAAAGTCACTTAAATGACCCCCATTTTTAGATTCGCAGGCTCATTGTAGAATATTTTCCATTAAATTTTTTAAAACTTGTAACTGTATTGCTCGAATATCTGCAGCAATGTAAGCCTTGAGTTCTAGAATTGTCTCAAGCTTGTTCACATGCACTCGCTCATTAAAATAACACCAAATAATTTCCGTAAATATTCGCTTTTCCAAAATTTTACTTAAAAGTGTCATTGTATCCCGCGCAGTATAGCCAGTGGCTCCATCCTGCTGAAACCACATATCAGGTCTGCTTTCAATAGCAGGACGTAAAAAATTTTCTATCAGAAAACGATAGTGCTCTCCACTTAGGGCTACAGAACTTCCATTTTCATTTTTAAAACAGTAAGACTCAATGCTAATTGCAGATGAAATGCCACTTCATACTGTACATCTAATGGGGTGTAATTATTGTTGATAAATGGCTTTTAGATTTTCAAAAATCCAGAACCTACTTATAAACAAAGCCATTCAAATGAGCTTCATCACCCATAATCGGATTTTCTATAAAATTGATTTCGTTTGTGATCAACTCTTGAAATTTAACTGCAAAACTTAGACGTTGGCGGTTTTTTTTTTAATTGAATTTTTTGCACCAGTTGCACGGTATATGGAAATAACAGTAAATATTATTATTTTAAAATTCGCCGTGGTAACGTACGAGTCGTTCCTAGCTGATTAGATAGCGTTCTGGTAGATGATTCTCGTGTTTCGTAAACACTTTGCTCTACATTTTCAATATTTTCCGCAGTGCGAATTACCGGTTCGAGGCAAATCTGCCAAATTGCTGTTGATGATGAACTAAGTAACAAATCATTGCTTCAGAAATCGAAATTCTGATGTTGAATTGTCTTCGCATTAAAATAATTGATCGTTGTTTTAAATAATAAAATTCTATTGATCTGTTTTTTGTTCAGTTGTGAATCTCTCCATTATTTATTCTCCGGGTGTTTTTTATATAGTTAAAAAAAAATTATATAAACGTATAAGTTACTCAATATTTAATCCCCATGGTGACTTTTGACATACTCTGTATGTTTCTATATGTGGATTATTAATTTTAACAATAAAATTGAGTAGAAAATGTTATTTTTCATAAAATGTATTCGTTTTTTTTAATTTGAAATTTTGCATCGAATTTAACAGAACTTACAAATTTATAAGTAAATAAACATATTTTCAAGTATAAAAAATAAAAAGTTGTGTTATTTCTATGTTCGAAAATTCGAACTTAAATTCGAAAATATTTCACATGTAAAAGAAATTGTTGGAACCCCTGAAATTGTAAAACAAATAACTGTATTAAAATTTCAACAATATTCGAACTTCAAATTATGACATTTCTTAAACAAATAATGTTTAATGTTTCGCACACATTGACTTGATTAATTAATTGATGTACTAGCTTACGGAAAACCCCATTCAATACATCCACTGGCCACCAAGATCATGCAATTTAACGCCGTAAAATTTTTTCGGGTGTATGCAAAAAATCCAGAAACAATTCCTGGACTTATACCTAATATCTAACAGCCACATTTCTGTGAGGGAAAAGTTTTTTCGAAAAGAGTAATGACCTGTCATCAGAACTGTGGAGATCATTTGACGGATATTCCATTCCATACTAAATTGGAATATGTCTTCTTTACGATCCATTGAAAAAATCGCAACTCTCTCAAAAAATACACGCTTTTTTTAAAAAATAAAACAAAGCATTCCTTCTGAGACACCCTTTATTAAAACAGTTATGCTAACTCAAGTTTATGTAAAAGTTTTTCAAAAAATTTTTTACTTTCATTTTGCCATAAAAAAAATCAAACATAGCAACTTATCCATTCCTGGAATTAAATATGAGCGAATTTCAATGCATAAAGCTATAAATACAATCAAAGGCTACCGACCATCGACTACCGACTACAAAAGTAGCTGGCTACAAGAATAGCCAAGTCGCCAGCTACTTAATTCTTTTAACGACTACCGACCACTAACTACAAAAAATTAACATCTGTTTTGACATATGTATTAAAGTTAACCAATGGTGCCACTATAATAGTTTTTCGCGTTTTTAATAGCGATATTTAATGTATTGCGTTTTTAAAACCACAATTTCATGCATTTATTGTATTGGCAGCACTAATCTGTTTTTTGTAGCCAAGAAAAATAGAAATTAGCCTAAGTTGGCTACGGGCTACAAAAGTAGCCGTGTAGTCGGTAGTCGTGTAGCGGCTAAAAGAATTATTCTCATAAGCACGCATGTATTCTATTTTTGACATCTTGTAGTCGATGGTCGGTGGACTTGATTGTGTTTATAGCATAATCGTTAAGTGCCATGGTCACAACCAGGGGCTCAATTCTCGTTCTGTGAAACTGTGAAATGAAAAAGTTTTTGTATAGCAAAGGGTATGGTGGCTCCATATCATATTACACACAAAAACTTTTCATTTGCCAGAATATTTAGGGGTAAAATCTGCAAATCGTAAACAACTTTTGAATAAAGGTTGATGGAATGATTTTGATGTGTGACTGTGCTAAGCAAAACAAAATATTACCAATGCATGCAGACAATTTGATCAAAACGATGCAGGTGTAGCCGGTGCGCTTTAAATCGGAATGAGGAAACATGTTTGTGGATTTGACGAAAAAAATAAAGTACAAAATCGATTTTTGTTTATAATTTTTTAGTTTCAAATTCGAAAATTCAAAGTTTTGCAATAAATTTAAAATGATTCCTTAGTCTAACAAACATTTTTAAATACTCGCATGATTACGAAATCGCATGCGATTTAAAAGTGGACCAACCTTTTTCTGTTTTGTTCAGAAGTTTACGCAGTTTGCTGGCGATTTGTTAATTTTCAAACATAAGTTACGAGTTGAAAACGCAAAAGTTCTTGCAATTGTGAACTACAGAATACCAACTTGCAACGCAAATGTCAAGCGAGCTGTGTTTGTTATAACATGCCTATATATTTTAAACCATTTTCTCGATTATAGTGGATCATATTTTTAATTTTTTTTTTTCGAAAAAAAGAAAAAAAAAATAATAAATAAAAGAAAATTGTTTTTGTATCTATATGAAATGCTAAATATCTCTTAACCTCAAATAAATGAATTTCAATAAGTTTCCAATAATTAAGTTGAAAGTTTCGTTAACTTTTGAAAATAATTTACTAAAACCCTTCCAAACATTTACTCCATAAATATTTTAAAATATCTTATGATTTATATTTTAAAAAGTTCTTTTAAACGCAGTCCTTAAAGAAAATCTCATAAAAAAATTTTTTTTAGAAGAAAATTACATTCAAATAAAAAACAGTATTATTAAAAAGAAAGGTGATACTAGAAATTCAACATGAAAAAGGTCATTTAAATAAAAATAAAAAAACAAAAACAATAATATTAAAATAAATCTAATTATGTGCTCTTATTAGTTAATAGTGCATTACACTCATTCTCACATTTAAAGAAAAGATTTTTATGTAGAAAAGGCTTTAGCCTTAAATTATAAAACAAACTAAACTTGTATTAGATTAACTTGTAACATATAAAACAATAATTAAGGTAATAAATTAATAAAGTAGAAATATAATGGAAAACAGATCTAGACAACAAAAACACATAAAAGGGACAGCACAGCAGAGGCAAAAGCAAAACACATTTTAGAAATACAATGAGAGAGAGAGAGAGAGGTAGGAAAGAGGCTTTTGTAGTTTAGATTTTGAAAGCAATAACAAAACATTTTTCTAGAATTGTATGACAATAAAAACTAAAAGCAAAAATATTAAAAAAAATAACTACATATTTAACAAAAAAAAAAAAAAAAGTGTTTCAAATTTAAAAAAAATCCCAGTATTTTCTAAAATAAAAAAAAACAAACTTGAAACTAACTTTTTTTTTGCATCAATTAACAAAAAAAAAAAAATAAATAAATAAATATATCAGTGATAATTATACACAGTTTAACTCGAAGAAAACAACAACAGTATTTATAAAAAATTTATAACATATACATACATACATATATAGAATATACATAAATATATTTAATAAAAAAAAATAAATAAATAAATCAAATAGTTTAAAGATCAAAAGAAAACATTTAATTAACTACTATAAGTACAAACTTATATCTCTAAAATTTAGAAATAAAACCCTTAAGATTAAAAACGAAAGAAACAAACAAAACAAAAAAAAAACTATTCATATCGTAATCATATCGTTCGTTTTGAAACGTACGATAAAAAAATATCGTATATACAACATATACATATTGAAAATCTAAATTTTTAAAACCTAAAACTAAACCAGAGTTGTGTCAAAAGAAATATTTATATTTAACAAACTAGACTTTTTGTAAGAAATATATACAACAGAATTTTTCTCCCCCGATTTTCATCAGTAAAAAAACCCAAAATTCCCAACTTTATTGTTTTTTTTTCTAAATATTTTTGTGTAAACAACAAATATTAGAAAGTATTTTATAGTGAATTTATACAATTTAAAAACAAGAAAACAAAAAAAAAACGTAAAAGACTTAAAGTAAACAACGATGTTATTGTATAATTAAAGAAAAAACATTTTCGGTTTAAATTTTGAAACAAAACTTTTTAGTTTAGTTTAATGTATTTAGAGCAAAATATATATATAAAATAAGTAGACTTCCAAAAGTCGGTCTTCCTAAGTAGTTTTTTATTCGGTAGTTTATTTAATATATATTTTTATTGTTTTAATAAAAAATTTCCCTTTTTCTATTCTTAAGATTTTTATCAATGAGGACCAAATGTTTAACGCCCCCCCCTCTTTTTTTTCAAATAAATTCTGTATTTAATTAAAAAAAAAAAAAAAACTTAGAAAATAAAACGAGCATTTGGCTTTTAGTTTTATAGTACGAATACAAGTATTAAGTTATTTTAACTAATTTTAGTTGCTTGTTTAATTTTGTGTTTTTTTTATATAAATATTTTGAAATATTCTTTTTTATTTCTTTAGTTTTGAAAAAGAAAACATACAACAGAAACTGTTTAAAAAAACCCTATACTAGTCAATTATCTTAAAATTGCAATAAAATATTTAATTAAATAATAGAAATTTAATAAATCTAAATAATAATTAACATACATACATACATACATACATACATACATACATACATACATACATACATAATTACAGACATATTTAAACACACCAAGACGACAAACTATTATTAATAGAAATTATTTGATAATAATTTAATAATATTTATAAAGAAAAATCATTACGTAACGTAACTTATTGAAAAATAAATAAATATTAAAAGTAAACGGCTTAAACTTTTCCTTAGAAAAATACAAAAAAATAGTTAATGAAACTCAGCAAGATTTTCCATATAAATTTGCATTTGTCGTGAGCAGTGTTGGGAATCTAGAAATTTTTTTGACAAATCTAGCGATTTTGAAAACTGTTTAGCAGGCAAAAATGCGTCCTCTGTACCACTAAATTGCAATAAAATTCCAGTCCATTTTGTTTCCTTGTGTTGTTTATATATTTGTGGAGTTATTAAAAAACAGCAGACAGTTGTCCGAGGCCTCCGGCCACGGACTGTCCCTGCAGGCTGTGTCAGAGACACGGCCATTAAGTTTAACGTAGAATACGCTATCCGGTAAGACAGAAAACATATATAACAATAAATGATAAATAATATAAGCAAATGAATTTATTTATTTGATAGTTACTGCTGTCAAACAGCATCAAGCAGCATTGTTATTTTGCTTACTTGGCAGCACTTTCATTTAACATCAAAATGTATGAATTAATTTTTTTCATATATTTTTTATAATTATAAATTCAAATTCACATTTAACATTTTGTTTCACTTAAATATATAAGTAAATATACGAACTTTCAATATTTCATCAATCAAAACAACAGCCGAAGGTTTGTGTCCACACTGAAACAGCAGCATATTTTGTGTTCACGCTACAAACTCAAACACTTAACCGAACACCACACATATATTTGAGTGTATGTGTTTAAACAATTTTCACTTGAGAAATTTAAATATTAGGAAGATATCAACCCATATGAAATGTATATCAAACGAAAGATAACATCTTCATTTACCTACAAAACATTTTTTAAAAAAAAGTTATCTCGCCGTTTCCTCATAATCAATGAAATAAATATTACAACAATAACAATCTGACATGACTCCCTATAGCGTAAGCTAAGACGTATTATACGCCAAAATTGTAAATAGGTGATTCTTAAGGACATTGATTCATGCTGCTACATTCTATACGCAAGCTAACAGCTTAGTTGCGGATATTATCAGTCAAGTAAAAAGTGCAGTGCAAGCCTGTGTTTCACTGAACAAACAATTAAACTCTTTAATTCTCTCTTATTCGAATTACTCTAAATGTAGTAGCGTGGAATGCTGCCCTTCATGATGCTTTATGCCTTGTAACTTTTTGCGAACGAATGTCTTAGAATATTATTTCGGCCAACGACCATATCAAACACTGTATTATGGCACCAAACAAGCCAAATTCCCATAAACATTGAAATACAAAAGTCCACATAGAACTGAGTAGATCATCGAAATGAAAACCAAGCAGCCAACTTGTGGGGCAGCCACAAAAGAGAAAGATTGGCTCATGCATATTCCAGGCAAAAACCGCAAACATTCAAACAAGCTAAAATGTTAAAAAAAATATCTCAATTAGTGTTATTGTCGACACTCATTATTGATCAGAAGACATTGCGTAATACTCTTAAACTTCTTTTTACTTTAATTTTTTTTTGTAGGAATAGTGTAAGTAAGCGAGGAAAAAAGTTAACATCACTGGTCGTGAGATTAAAACTATTTTACATTCTAATGCCATGTTCACACGGCAATATGAATCTCGTGGTTCGCTCTCTGAATCTCGAATACGAACCCTGCCGTTCAGACGATAGTTCTTGTTTCACTTTGATATTTTAATTTATTCTTTTTTTTCAATTATTTAACGCGGCTTTTTGTTTTTCCTAAGGTTTATTGAAATCATTCTTCTACACATTAAAATACGTTTTACTATTTCTCTTTTTTCCATTTTAATTTAAATGTATATGTTTAAACATATATTTTTTATTTCCATAATCATTTTTTTTTTTAAATTTTAAACACACAATATAAATATTTTTGTTTTCCTTTGCTTATGTTTTGCAGCCAGTACAGATAAGTTAGCGATTTTTTGTTATCAAAATTGGAGATGATAGTAAATTCTTCAGGATTCGCAGCAAGATTAAAAATGAACCATGAAAATTCGCTCTCAAAATTTTGTATAGCGAATCTTGTAGATTTAATCAAGATTCGGTCGCGAACCTTGAATGAGAGAGCGAACCTCGAATTTTGCTGTCCGTGTGAACATGCTATAACACTCATTCTCCCAACAATGTTACCATATTTTCATTAAAATGTCAAACATTCGTTTGTAGTTTCGGTGCAAACGATAAAAAAAGGACAAAAGAAAATTATTAAAATAAAACTATTTAATGCTACTTTCAACGTTTTAATTCAGAAATACGTAAAATTTTAAACAAGAAACCTTAAACCTCCTTCATTTTTGCGTATATACTACTATTACTATTTAATTAATTAATTATACTATTATTACTATTCGTGTAGTAAATGAATTTAAAATTTTTTTTTTTTTTTTTTGTATTTTTTGATCTAAATATGTCTAAGGAAAAGGCTGAGATTTTGTTTAAAAAATACAGCCGAAAAAATGTTGCATTTTCCAAAGTAAAAGTAAACTTTACTAAAAAAAAGGCAACAGTGTGAACTGGTAAAAAGTTTAAGGCTATTTAAGTCGTCTTCTTTTAAAAAATAAATAAATAAAAATAATAACTAAATTAAGAGCTCATTATTCGGCTGTGCCGAATCTTATATACCCCTCACACAGCTTATGCCATCATATAATGACCATAACCATATGGTTTAACTGTGAGCAAAACTTATTTAAGGCTATAATACACGGCATGTTTTTTACATCTGACTTTAAAATTTGTGAGACATATGTAAATCTGCATGTCTGTCAAAATTGTACCTTTACGCTGACTGCTTTGCAGCAGTAGAGATTTCTGCCAACGACTGATGTCACATGTTTTTACAGAAGAAAATAGAGCGCACTCTAATTAAAAATTTGTCAGATGTCTCAACACATGTTTTTTTACAGAAGTAATGTTTTAAAGGTAACACACGACATGTTTGTAGTAGCAGTGGAGAATTTGACAAGTCAGACGTAAAAAACATGCCGTGTATTAGCTCCTTTAGGAAATCGACAAATTGCATTTTAAATAGACATTTACAAAAAAAGTTTTGCCGTTATCTTTGTCGGTTATTGACTTTTTGAACCAAGATTTTCTGTAAATGTTGTCAAAGGTACATATTTTATATATATGTACGTTACAAACGTTGCAAGAAGTTCTATAGAAGCTACAATTTTTTTTTGCGCAAAAACCAAAGGAAATCGTGCTCCTTCACTCATATCTCAGTTCGTAATAAACCGATTTTCAATAGCGAAATTCTCGAAAGCATATCTGATAAATTGATACCACATAACATTCAGAATTATACGTAGGTGCTTTAAAAAGCTGATTTCAACATACACACCAGAGATCTGCAACGAATGCTAATGAAGTAAGTCAATTTGAATTTGTATTCATTATTTAGTTGATTTATACGCATTCATACGTATTGGAAAGTCTTGACTACTTATACGCACTTTTAAATTAAATGTACTTACAGTATTCATATTCATTAACATGTATGACTTAGTTGATTGCTATTGTCGTTCACGCAAAATAAAAAGACGATAAAAAGCAAGTATGACTCGCGTACACGTTATGAAGTTGTGTGTTTTAACTAGGCTTGCCAGATAACAATTTGGCATTCACCATAATAATTGTGGATTGTTAAAAAAATAGACAATTTAAATTTAACAAAATAATACAAAAACAACAAGCAAAAATAAAGTGCTTCCTTTGATGTCTGTTTAAGAGATTTTGTTTTTGCGTATTATCTTTCAAATTTAAGTGAACACCTAAGAACGCAGTTTTTTAATTTGCTGCAAAAAATTTTAAACATGAAAATAAAAAACACAAAATAACTGTTATTGTTTACCTCTTATTATAGAAGCCAACAAAAACTTAGCCTAAAGGCAATAATCAGTTGCATTTCTTTAAAAATTAAATAGTGATACTTGCAAAAATTGTATATTACACATTTTGACATTGCAAATTTTCTGGCGGCCAAAAAATATCTTGCACTCTCCGACCTGGCAACATTGTTTATTTTTCATACAAATGAGAGCTGTTTATGTTTTTGTTGTAGAGTCAACTTGCTTCATCCTATGAAGATTAGTAATTTCTTAAATATATGAATTAACGTGAGTAATCTTGCAAATCATATAAATATGGGACGCTATAAATATAAGTACGACGTAGTACTTATGTTCATTGTGTGTTGTACTTATAAAAATCAACGTTGTTGTGGGTATGCGTACGTCAGCTCAGTTAAATTTCAATGATTTATACGCACTTATACCCAAATTTTATGACTCACTATGAATATTGAAAAAACGACTCAAAGCCGATCACTGATACACACGGACAGACGAACTTAGCTAAATCAATAAGGATATAGAATATACCATATACTTTATAGGGCCTACATGAATATTGAAGACATCACAAACGGAAGGACAAACGCATTTACACTCTCGTGTAAAGGGTATAAAAATCCATTAAAATTGCAATTATTAAGACAGGATATGATATCAATTTATTTTTCCCCTTAAACAAAAACTTAAAATAATAAAAAACAAATAAATACACTTATTAAGACATATAAACATGAAATTAAAAAGCAATTTTTTTCGTTAAAAAAAATAAAAATTAAAAATTTAAAATTATTTATAAATTAAATTTTAAGTATTAAAACCCCAAGATTAATTATAAAAAGCAAGTATTTAACATTCAGATAGTTTATGCTGAATAACACAGTATATATACATACATATATTTACACTAAAAATAAAAAAAGTAAAAAATAACTTAAAAAAAAAAAATAAAGTAAAAACAAAAAAATAAAAAAAATTATATAAAAGAAAAAAAAATATTAAAATTATTTAAATTTTACGTTAAAAACTATATAAAAATAAATTATTTAATAAACATATACTAAAATGTATTATATATTTATTTATGTATAAGTTTAAAAAAGTAAGACATAAAAAAAATAAAAAAAAAAACAAAAAAAAAATAAAAAAACAAAAAAAAACTTTGCTTTGTTCGATTACAATTCAAACTAATACCAATATAATTAAAAAAAATTATTAAAACAACAGCAAAAGATTATAATAAATAATAAATAAATAAAATATTAAAAACTTTATGTTCGTTCGTTTATATTTAAAGTGTGGCTATTAAAACTATTTAAAAAAATTAAGAAAAAGATTTAAAAAAAACTGACGTTTCAAAAGAAAAAAATTATTTGTTGTCTCGAATGTACTTAACTCGAAAACCCAAAATTTGTATGTATGTTGTGAGTTTGATATTTAATTATTAAAATAATAATAATAATAATAAAAATATTATAAAAAGAATAATCTCTCAACTTATATTTATAGTATTAAACAAAGAAAATAAAAAACAAAAAAAAATTAATAAATAAAAAAAAATAAAATTTATAACAAAACTTTCAAGATAATATTTGTTAATCTTCTTATTTTCAATTCGTTTGAGAACCAGGCAAATTTTCCTATTAAAACAGAAATCTGATTTGTTAAAACTTTCAAAAAAACTTCCTATAGCGATGATCTAAAACTATAGGCCCATGTTTTGCATTCTAAGTAAATTTTAATCCTTCGAAATTTTTGTGCCATTTCATTATAAACAATAACACTTGCTTAGCAATTTCGCATGATATAATTCCACTCGGAATGCAGAACATAATAATTAAAATAAATAAATAAAGATGTGATTTATTACGCAGGAACGTGTTTTTAAAAAATAATTTGTTTTAGGGTACCTGTACTGTACTGTGGAACACATTGTCACTGCCCAAGGCTACATAATCACAGGCTAAAGTGGTTAGGTAAACGATTCCACGATGAGTTGGGTGATGTTTTAATGTGCAAGCTGGGGAATATTATCGGATTCATTATGGGGATCGGGTGGCTAGTGAACATGCAATGGAGCTCGTAGAGAATATGTTTTTCTTTCTTCTATTTTATTTCCTACTAACTCTTTTTTATTTTTATTATTTTCTCTTGTACTATGGAAACTTTCTCTCTCTCTTTTCTATCCTTAATACATGAAAGGACATGAATGGACCTTATTGGTCTCCGAGTGTGGGTGTAGGAGGCAGATACTGCTTTCTGCATCCCCCTTTCCTACCTACCTACCTAGGGTACCTGTAAACCATCAAACCCCAGCTCTCCTCACTCCCTAATAAACCTATTGATAGAACATTCAGTTTGTTCTAAGAGTATAGGGGGTATCCGTATCCCCCTCTAATCCTTTAAGATTTCCTTGGAACTTTTCGTTTGTTCCAAGTGCGACGCCTTTTTACTTAAGAGAGAAATAGATGGAGATAGCGAGAGATGGAGAAAAAGATAGTGAGAAGAGATGAAGGGGGTAGAAGAAATGAAAAGAAAAGAAGGGATTGAGAGAGAAACAGATAAAGAGAAGAAATGGAGAAAGAAAGAGGTGGAGAAAGAAAGAGGTGGAGAAAGAAAGAGGTGGAGAGGGAAAGAAAGAGTTGGAGATGGAAAGAAAGAGTTGGAGAGGGAAAGAAAGAGTTGGAGAGGGAAAGAAAGAGTTGAAGAGGGAAAGAAAGAGTTGGAGAGGGAAAGAAAGAGTTGGAGAGGGAAAGAAAGAGTTGGAGAGGGAAAGAAAGAGTTGGAGAGGGAAAGAAAGAGTTGGAGAGAGAAAGAAAGAGTTGGAGAGGGAAAGAAAGAGTTGGAGAGGGAAAGAAAGAGTTGGAGAGGGAAAGAAAGAGTTGGAGAGAGAAGGAAATAGTTGGAGATTGAGAGATAAAGAGAAAGGGATGAAAATAGAAAGATAAAGGAAGAAATAGACAAAAAGAGATAGAAAGATAAATAATATTGTTCAAACAGCTTTCAGCTTCAATTGTCTTGATTTTTATCCAGAACAAATTTGAGTGTCAGAGAGAGAGATAGAAGTGAAGATATAGAGAGGGAGGTAGAGATGAAGATATAGAGAGGAAAAGATACGAGATGTGGAGATAAAATGATGAAAATAGAAAGAGATAGAGGCTTGGAAAGAGTGAAAAAGAGATAGATTGATGCAGAGATAGAGTGAGCCAGAGATGGAGAGAGATAGAGACAGACAGTGATAGAGTGAGGCAGTGATTAAAAGAGGCAGAGATCGATAGAGATAAATTATATTATTCGGACAGATTTCAGTTTCAATTGTCTTATTTTTTATCCAAAAAATTTTGAGCAAAGTCAAATTGTAACAGTTGTTTTACCGAAATTCTTAATCAAGCCTAAAAAGAACATTTAAATTAAGCTAAATTTACCAGTTGTACTAACCCAGCTCTTAAACCTGGCTATGCATACTTTTCTACTAACACGTGTAAAATTTTTTAATTGCCTCAGATACTGCCTTGAATATTGCGATGACAGTAAATCTACACAGTAATCTGATTGAAGTATGCTGACATTAACTGGAATTTTGTGAATGAAAGAAAAGTTCGAAAAGGTTCAGGTAAGAGTGTCGAATTCGATAATACCCTTCACGATAATGTGCAAAGGTAATGACTATAGTTACCTGCATTCTAATAAGCAATGCCTTTCATATGATACACATATTGACCCTCTCTGTTGTCTAGAAAAGTAAGGATGTTTCATATGGCAGTTTTGGTAATTTCAATATAATATTCGCAATCCCTCTTATAGTTTAAGACAAAATAGTATATAGTGTACTATTAACAAATATATTAATGTTTAAACTAAACTGGGGCCCATCATGGCTATTCAAAATAACATCTAAAATCCGTCTTACAAAGCAGTCGTAAAATAGAAACAAAATTTTTAATTTTTTTAAGATAAATTTTGAACATCACATACAAATATATAAATTTAAAGAACTACAACAGCTGTTTTAAAATTTTATGTCGATAACTACATATTACTAAAAATGATACAAATAAAAAAAAAATAAAAAAAATTCTCGCACATAAAATTGAAATCTACGAAATCAACTTTTTACAACCAAAAAGTTAGAAAGCGGATAAACTTTATTTTGCTTTAATTTTCGTAAAAAAACTTGTAATCAATTTTTTAAATCACCTCAAAGATAATTTTGTGAATTTAGCACGGATTAAGATTAAGGTGATTTTTTGTTAATGCTTTTGGTCGTTAACAAAGAAGAAATCAAAATACCAAATGTTTTTAGAAAACTTATAACATTTGAAAAAAATTTAAAAATCAAAAATTATGTTGGCCAAGTGTGCCCTCTAGGCAGGCTCACGATATTTCACCAAAATTCTCAATCACATTTTGCAATAAAATGTTATCAATGGTTGATATCTGCTCGTTAATGTTGTTTTTAAGCTTGTGAACTATTGTGGAATTATTGCTGTACACTTGAGATTTCAAAAAAAATCCCACAAATCGCACGATCTTGGTGACCAATTCACTTGCCTTCTATGAGAATTAATGCGATTTTTTAACATTTCTTTCAAAAGATCCATTGTTTCTTTTGATGTGTGGCAAGAGAGCTATAATCGGCCGAGCTGAATCGGATAAATGCCCTTCAAAATCATGTGCATAGGTTTAATTGCTACATCGCAACGTAGCCTAGATTTCATATTATGCGCCATCTTTGATATAAAATTTTTACATTATTAAAAATGTTCTACAAGTCAAGTTCTTCATTTGGTACTTATAATGATGGGGTTAAGAAAATAAATTATCTGCCATATGGTTTCAGACGCCATCTTGGATCTTATACTTTTTTATTATTTACTGTATTCTGCTGATCATCAAGACGCGGCCTTCATGAATGTTTAAAATGTATTTTATTCTGCTGGTCATGACCTTTCGTTTGATGGTTGTCTGGAAAACAACCTAAGCAATTATATTTTGATGCTTATATCTCAGTTAGTTTCAAGCCGATTTGCAAGTTTTTCTCGGGAATAATTCCTAAGAACACGACTAGCAATTTGGTTTTACTAACATGCCCAAAGCTTTTAATGAAAGCTTAAGAAACTTAATCTACTTAAAAATAAAAATATATTTTTTTAATAATTTTTGTCTATAACTTTGTTAAGTAATTGGCCAGAATTTGAAAAATGTTAAAAATATGGGGGGAAAATAGAGACAGTCGCGTTTGTTTGCTCATATCTCCGAAAATTATGGGGCTATTGCGATGGAGTTCAATATGGATTCATTTTCGAATATCCCCAAAAGAATGATACCACACTTAGGTCTGTGGAGGCTTCTTAAAGTTGATTTTAACCAACACACGGACACACGTTTATTACTCAATCAACTCCTCTCGTCATAAAGTTTCAGAAAAAATATACTTTATGGCTTCGGATATCAATATTGTAGGAATTACAAACGGAGTGGCAACACTGTATATGCTCTTGGCACCACAAATAAAGGGAATACAAATGTAATAATGCGATTCCTACGTTCGGCAAAAAATTTTAAGATTGTCGTCTGAAAAAAAAAATTTTTTACGGCGAAAAGAAATTTTCAGACGACTGTTGTGATAAGTATTCGTTTTGACATAATTCGTGTGCTCGCAGTTATATGATTTTCTGTGGTAATAAAACAAAATTCAAGCCATTTGCTTGGACACAGAGGCATGAAATGATTTCATCGTGTAAGTCTAGCATTTGATTAAAATTATTATTAATATTAAACTGATGCAAAATGAAATTACTAGATTGCTAAGTTATTTCGTCAAAAGCTGTCTGTTCTAGTAAAAAAATTGGCTTGTATAAAAATTATCTAGTTGATGTATGAAGATTACTCACAATAAACGTTATAAAACAAGTAAGAGAGCTATATTCAACTGTGCCAAATGTTAATATATCCTTTACAAAAGTTTAGATACGCAAATTTCAGTTATTTGTAATTTACTCTTTAGTTTTTGCCGTTGTTGATTCATGGCATGTCATCATGCAGGTACATACCTTCTTGTTGTGTGTGATCTTGCTCGAACAACGTACAGTAAACAAACGAAAAGCTTCGATTTACATACATTCGTACACATAAATAAGGCAAAGAAGTATTTTTTATTTATTATTATTATTATCATTATACATTTACTACTATCATGTACAATACCGCCTGCTATTGATGTTATTTTTTATAAATAGAAATTTTCTGTTGCAATCTCATTGAAAAACAGAGGCATTCGTGTTTTTTTGCTCATATTTCAGCCGCAAATAGGTAAAAATTTCTGATTTTTATTACCAAAATTTTAGAAAACATTTCCGATAAATTAGTGAAACATACGAGCCCGTCAGATATATAGGGGGTTCAAAAGGTTGATTTCAACACTTTCACGGACGGACAGACGGACATAACTAAATAGACTTTTCTATCTTTAACATATGTGCCCATTTCATTAAACAATTGTTTTTCCCACCCCACCTCTTTTATTTTTATGCTCTTTAATTTGGTCGTCCATGAGACAGCGATGAGTGCACATGTTTAGCGGCTGTGTTGGTATTTATTCAAACACAGTGCGTTAAAAAAATTATGATGGAATTAGAAAAATATTTTATTTTTAAAAAGTAAAATTTCCATTTTAACAAGTAAAGGAATAATAAATTCAGTATTTACTGCATTTTGATTAGATTTGTTTACATCCAAAACAATTTCTTGTATTAAATTTTAATGGAAATCTCTACGCTTTTCTTTTAACTAAAAAATAGCAAATTCAGTGTGAACTGCATTATTTTACATTAAAAAAAAAAAACCAAAACAATTTTTTGTGACTAAATATTAATAAAAAAAATCTGTGAGCCTACTTTTTCATAGCACTGTACTTTAAAATTCTCTCACCAATACGACTGCAAAATATTTTTGGGCATCTATGATCTATAAACATTCAGAATATATCGTCGTTGCTCTTACAAATTCAGTTATATGATTTTTACCGAGTTTTCAGGAGAGCAAAAAAATTCATTTTTTTTTCTTACATCACAGTATTAAACTTTATCATACTCACTGAACCAATCAAGATATCCTTAAACGATTTGGTGGATAGATGGATGACCAATAATGGTTCAAAATAGAGCAATAAAAACTTTTTTGGAAAATTGTCACATAACCGTTTTCATCAGACCAGCGACGATATATACTTTATACAAACAGACTGAAAAACTTATAAGTATATACCTATCTACACTCTCGTGTGAAAGATATCAAAATTAATGCCTTGCAGAATGCGCATACTCAAGTAGAGTTTGAGTTTTATATTTCGAATTTTTTTATTATGACTTAAAGGGACCTAAAGGGGATTATATGCTGGTTGTCTCTATCAATTTCTTTCAAGAAATTTTTTAAACTTAAGGGCCACTCTGGCGACAAATTACTCAGCTGATCATGTATTACATTCCGTTGACGACAGACAAATTCAATGACATAGTTCGGTGTGGTCGTCTATTAAAGTGACTTGACTACAAGATGAGGCACAAATTCTTCAAATTGTTCGTGTATATACAGGAATGAGCATTAAAAAAATAATGTTAATTTGAAACGGTATAATAAAATGTGATTATAGTTTAGTTGACTTTATATATATATTATTTTATAATTATATTTCGCAAAAAAGTACATATAAAAATTATTGTGGATACAGTCGTCGACAACGAAATAAGCAACATGTCCTGTATGATTTCGTGGCCATTTGTTTAAAAATGTCGCCCATGATTTGGTATGAGCTGACCTAAATATGTCTTTTACAATTTAACAAAGTCTTGTAACCATTGTTGAGAATGTCTTGAAGACATGACCAACTGGGTACTCTCATCAAGCATTGTAGTAGTATTCCTGAAATGTGTTTTTATGTGGAAACTAAACTTTAACAAATTTTATAAAATATAGGCTTTTGTAATAGCAGCTAAATTATTTTAAATTAAGTTTTTTTGGACTTTAAAATATTATCTTGAAATAGAAAAAACTTAAACAACATTAAAAATGTGACAAAAAAAAAAAAAAAAACAAATGGAACTCTCAAGGATATTTATGCTCATAAAAGTATAATATTTAATTGGCATCAGTAAATCGAAGACATAATAACTTCAAATATAAAAAAATAAACAGAAATAATAATAAATAAAAATAATATTAAATAAATAACATATCAACCACTTTCATACAACAACCATACATTGAAAAAAAAAAAAAAGATTTAAAATACAAATGTATTAGAAACTTAAGAGTGACGTCATGATTTTATGTTAAAAACAAAGGAAAAATTTTAAAAATAAAAATATTTTAAAATTATTTGATTTAAAAGCAAAATTGAAATAGAGTTAAGCAAACAGGTGAGTCAATTTTATTTTATATAACAACTTTCTTGTACATATTTACATATATAAAAGATATTAAAAACTTAGAACTAGTCTTCCATAATAAACTATTATTTTCTTAACTCATAACAATTATTTGTGTAATAATTTTACCATATAATACATACATACATACACATAACTAAACTTGTGTTACACTCTACAACTCTTAAGATTTAACAAATAAAAACTTTAAAATTTATATTTAGAGAAAAAACTTTTCGTCACATTTAGATTTACAAACTAAAATGGATTTCTTTGTTTAAACACCACAAATGTTATGAAGTTATACGAGCATATTTACATCGGAGATTTCGTACATTTTTGACTAACGAAAACAGAAAACTTGTTAAAAAAAAACTTTTTTGCCTATAACTTTATTGATTAGTCCAGCATTTTTTATATTGAAGATTTCGTGCATTGTTGATAAAAGAAAAAAGAAAATTGGTTTGGAAATATTTTTGCCAATAACTTTTCCGATTAGTGACTGATTAGTCCATTTTTACGAATAGCCCTAGAGATTAGATTTACAAACTAAAATGGATTTCTTTGTTTAAACACCACAAATGTTATGAAGTTATACGAGCATATTTACATCGGAGATTTCGTACATTTTTGACTAACGAAAACAGAAAACTTGTTAAAAAAACATTTTTGCCTATAACTTTATTGATTAGTCCAGCATTTTTTATATTGGAGATTTCGTACATTGTTGATAAAAGAAAAAAGAAAATTGGTTTGGAAATATTTTTGCCAATAACTTTTCCGATTAGTGACTGATTAGTCCATTTTTACGAATAGCCCTAGAGGCATATAATATCTACAAATAGTTGCAAACGTGTCTATAAATTATCCTAGTGCTGTAAAATTTTAATTTTTATAACGAAAATAAAAATTAGTGGCAGTCTTGTTTATTTACTGATATTACAGAGAGATATGGGGCCATTGTGCTGGAGATTCATTCCCAAATATTTACAAAAGATACAGGGGCTTCTAAAAAGTGATTTCAATCATTACACGGACAGACGGACATTGTTTAATCAATTCCTCATAAGCTTTCAGAAAATATATGCTTTGTGGGATCGGAAATTATAATTATAGAAATTATACACAGAATGACAATATATATATATATACAGTGCGAGACAAATATGTGTAAATGTTTGTCGGCGTAACATCGTGATCAGTGAGTGTAGCGTTTGGTTTTCTATAAACGAATTTAGGTACATCAGGTCCAAAAGAAATAATTTTAAATTTATCTGTTCAAACTACATGATTTTAATCATCAAAAAATAAAATTGGGAAATAAAGTCATATAACAAACACTTACACATATTTGTCTCACACTGTATGTACTTATACCCTTGGCCCTACAGCCCAGCAAAAGAAGACATGTAAAAGAAATAGTGAATGCATGAGTTCAACCTATGATAAAGAGGTTAAATTTAGGTAAAACTTGCATGATTTTTACATTAACGTGTCATTGGAGAGCATGTCTTTATATGAATATACATATATAGGATATTCCAAAGGCATTACACTATATATTTTTCGCTCAAATAAATTCTTTATTTTAAATAATCAGAAAACGTTAGGGATCAGGATTTTACACACATGTGTTTTCTTTCTTCTCTTATTATGCAACAACCGGACACAGTTGCCAGATCGTTTTCTATTGATGCCACAAACTGTCATTTGGGTTGACACAGTACTCCCCTCTTTACTTCATTCTAATAAGTGCAAACAACGCATTTAAACCTAGTTTACATGAAGGGACATGTCCCCGCGACTCTGCTTGCGTTGGCTTGTATTTTCTTTTGGTGTCGCTTCTAAAATCTTCTTGCGTTTACATGAAGAGATTTTGTTGCAGGAACAAAGCGACTTTTTGACGTTAAAATAACTAATTCTTTTTATCCCTTCATTCGTAAGAAGGGCTGCCATACATCTACAATATATAACTTGTCAACAGTTGCAGTGGCAATACAAGTATTTATAATGGCTGCACTTTCTTAAGAAGAAATTATCAAAGAAATTGTTGATCTAACTGAACTGGCTGTTGAAGCGTTAGATCTTTATGTTGCTGAAAATATAGAAATAATTTTGAATTTGCTAGAATGCTATAAAAATGCAAATAGTTTACCGAATAAAAGAAGACGAAAGGAGTGGGTAAAACAATGGAGGTTAGAGCAAGAGTTACGCGGCTCATTTTTATTTCTAATGAATGAGCGTTCATTGGATATTTCATCTTTTTTTTTGGCAAATTCCATAAAAAATCAGTCTGGGAATACCGGTCATAAATAACATGACAAGAAGACAAGAGAACGAAAGATGTAAAAGAGAAATGTCAAATTTGTCCCCTCAAACTCAGAAAACGTGCAACACTTGCTACCCCGTACTCTATGCCGCACCCCTCACCAACAAACTCGTGTCGCAGGAGACATGTCCCTTCATGTAAACACGCTCTTACAGTAGATGAAAAGAAAATCACGCTTAATGAGTAAATATTGCTTGTTCACATGAATTGTTTAAGATTTTGAAGCACATGGATCGGCACAAGCATAATTTGTGTACAAAAATGGACGATACAAAGGTATAAAGTAACGGGTTGTACGACGTGGAATATTAAAATAAATGTTGCTCGAAAGAAAATCAGGAATAATATCGCCATTTCTTATGTTCAAAAAAGACACACTAAGCATAGATCTACGGATTTTCAAAGTAGGCTATTTAATTAAAGCTAACCTGGTTTCGTATGGCGTTATGTTAATAAGATAGCCTCCAAAAGATCTTAGGCAAAACAGTAGATATTGCTTCTGCACAGATTCGATGCGATCAACTTGAACATAACATTTGGGGTCCCAAACAACAGAAAAAAAAAACAGTCAACAGTCATAAAAAATTTTATTCACATTGAACACTAAAGCAAAAGCTTTTTGCTGGGAGGTTAACGCTGGGTCACCACGTAGCAATTTTCATTGCTAAGCATAAGCCAAAAAGTCGGCAGAATAACGACACTTTATTGCCAAAGTGTGTCTATTTTCATTGGTGGAGAACACGACACAAATAATTTATTTTTATAATTTAATATTTTTGTTTTGACCTTAATGGGTTTTAATTCTTAATTATTATCAGGTAAAATTATTTTAATTTTCCTTTGTTTCTGCAAAGAAAAACAATAAATTCAAAGAAAATTAAACGATTTTGACAGTTTGTTGCGGCAATAATTGCTCAAGCAATCAGCAGATCAATGATTGCGCAATAAATTGCTACATATAGCAATTTGCGGTCTACACGTCGCAATCTCTATGGATGCAATCAAATTCGACAATTGTGATAATAAATATTGCTACGTGGAGATTCTGGGTAAGAGTATAAAAAAAAATTCAAAATAATTTTAATTTTTTATTTTTTAATGGGAACTTAAAATACATATTCGATTTTATCGTTGAAAGTTTTAATAAATTATGGCACAACAAAGCAAAGTATTTACCATTAAAAAAAAGTCTTGACAAAAACCTTAACAAAACAACATACACACACACACACACCTAGTATTTTAATGAATTTTTACTTTAAGAAATAAATATAAAAAAATCGTAAAAAAAAAATTTTTTTTTAAATAAAACTAGAAAATAATGACTCAATTCATAATCTTTGCTGTAATGTTGTATGTTGGAAAAAACTAAAAAATAATGTTTTTTTTACAAAATGTGAATTGAATTAATATAGAAAAATGTGGTGATTTTAATAATTATTTGTATTTATATATGTATATACAAACACATACTCGTATACAGATGTACTCGTATACAGATGTATTAAACTTATATAAGTAACTTAAAAAAAAATAAATATAATTTAATAATTAAAAAATTTTTATATTTAATAACTATATATACACCCATACCCGTACTATGTACACATTATGTATGTATTATCAACTATATATTCTCTTTAGATCAAATATATATATACAACAAACAACCATGCCTACATACTCGAAATATGTTTTGCTTTTTTCCTTTTTAAATGAAACAAAATACTTATAAAAAAATAAACTATAATTTACATAATTCCTTTATAATTAAAAACAAAACAAACAAAAAGTTGAAAATAATAAAAAAGAAATTATTTTCTTTTAAATTAAAGCAGAAAAACTTAAGTGGATTGTTTATTACTTTCGTAAGTTTATGAATCTAAGTTAAGTACATAAATTTTATATTAACACATGTATATTTGTATGTAATTTGTCTAAGCAATAGTTTAAAAAGTTTTAGTTTAGTCCATGGTATAAGTATTAAAGGGTAGTTTCATTGATTTTAAAAAATTTTTTTTTTATTTTAATTTAATTTGAATGGCAAATGCGACTGTCATTGATTGGTTTTTTTGTTTAAAAATATAAGGTTTTTTAAGTTAAATTTTTTTGAAAACATATAAAACAGTGTTGTTACATAACGAATATGGTAATAAACTCTTAGGAGATTTTTCATAAAAATGTGTAATAACTTATTACGGTCCATCTTGTTTGACAAACTGACCAGACAGCTAACTGACTGACTCTCAGGCTGTCTACCGAACTTTGTGTGCAAAAGATCAATTGTTTGATGATCTTTGTGATTTGGTGCGACATCCTGTAAAACCAGATACACTATATATGTCATGACATAATTCTCTCTTATAAAAACATCGCTGTTTATTTTCTATCTATTGATTTAATCTGGCAATCTTTGACATGCTTTTGATTTTAATTAGTCGGTTGTATCAATGAGAATGTTGCAATAAAAGTCTTCGAAGTTTATTGCTTTGTACTTTAATTACTGAAACTTAGAATTATTCTGACACATATAAGAGGGATAGCGTACCAGACCACTTCCACTAGTGGGTCCGCTTTTCACCCCCTTCATTTCTTAGAAATTTTAATTCTACCGAAATTACACTCCCTGGCTCACCGAATTATATGCCGTTACAAAAGCTTGATATAGTCAAGCGATTTAAAGCTGTTGACTAAGCTTTGCTTTATAATAGACAGCATCTGTCCTAGACTGATGTCTCACTAGAATTTACACTTAATGTGTGCCTACCCGTAGTCCTATTGTCAGCCAGTGCTGAATTTTCGCTCACTACAGAGGCTGTTATTTCAGTCTACTCCAGGAATATTTTGCACATAAAATCATCCTCGATTTTCATCTATGTAGCTCAGATTATGTTTAAAGTTTTCTTTACCTGCATAATATCTGAGTATCTTACACGACATTCAGACTATGTTACTTGTAACACGTTACTGTAACATGTTACATTTATTTGTGGACGAAAGGAGTAGAGAAGGTAGAGACGTTACAAAAGTAACACGATTTCTGATTTCTTCATGTTACTTTTTGACGTTTTCTTTTTTCTTCTATTTTTCTTTATTCTCTTTCGTATATCAAACAGGAATGATCCCTCAATTAATTGTTTTATTTAAGTTTGACAAATGTTTACGGCTGGATTAGGAGCTAAATTGGATTTAAAATAGCTTATTGGTTTTTTAACACAATTGTGAATTCAATAACAATTTTTTTTAATGACAATTGTATAATTGAAATTGAATAAACAACGAAACCAAAACAAAAAATAAAAAAGAGACAAGTTTGTAGTAACATAATGTAAATGCTTGAAGTTTTTGGAAGTTACTTTAAAACGAAATAAGAAAAGAGTCATGTTACAAGAAACATAGTCTGAATGCCGTGTTAGAAGGAGCACTGCTGACAAGTGGTTTTTTGAACACCATTTGTGCTTGTCTACACGTTAGTGTCTTTATTCACTTTTTTGAAGTCAATAAGGGTCCATATACTGAAAATTTCCCGGGGTAACTCTTGGTTCTGGTTTATCGTGTTTATGGCCTTTTAATCCATATCAGCGTTACCTCGTTCACAGATAAACACTAGCTGAGCTTTAGAGCACAGTCCAGTATCTACGAATTTTCTTAATTCGCACTGTATATTCTTAAAGCTAATCCAACGCATCCATAAATCTGTGTATGGTACACAACATGAACACTCACAGACTTAAAAAGTTAAACAGGTTTGATGCAATTGAATAGACCACAGCTTCTGCCCTTCTATCAATAAGAGATCAACCAGTAAAACTACGGACGCCATTAATGCTTTGATTGTATTATGCAGCTTTATGATCACTTTTACCCAACTCATAGGCTACGTAAGGACCTGAGTATCCCTTATCTCGTTTTGCACAGAGACCAGAACAGACAATAGAATTAAAACATTTACGTTTTCTGACATTGTTTTGTTGCTTTTGTATTGCCTTTAATTGACAACAATAAGCACTTTTTTCGACTGGCGGCCATTTTGTCAGCTGTCAAGTGATTTATATTTAGTCTGGTTTGGCATTTGAACATGAACAGACTGACGCATGAATAACAAGACTTAGATTCGGTGAATTGGCCCAAAACAAGAATTCTGTTTATCCCGATTTTCATAAGAGAATTTTGTTTAGCAATGAAGCTCACTTTTGTTTGAATCGGTACGTAGTAGTGCAGTGTGTCCTCAAGTCAATATTACATGCAAACAAATTTATTGTTTGGCGTTCTTTATGGGTTGGTGGTATCGTTGGTCCGTACTTCTTAAAAAACGAAGCTGGTCAGAACGTAACAGGCAATGGTGACCGCTATAGGGCCATGATTACTGATTTCAACAAGATGGCGCAACCTGTCACACAGGTCGTAACTCAATTGATTTATCGAAGGAAACGTTTGGTAACCACATAGTTTCACGTTTCGGAGCCATGACTAGGCCTCGGCGATTTAACGCCGCTAGACTATTTTCTATTAGGATATGTGAAGTCGCTAGTCTACGCCGACCATGATTGACCACTTGAAGGACAACATTCACCGCATTATTAGCTAATACGACCAAAAATGCTGGAAAGTCATCGAAAATTTTACCTCCAGATAAGACTACGTCCGAGTCAGCTGTGGCGGTCATATGCCAGAAGTCATATTTAAATTATAATGTCAGAAAATTTTCTTTCGAATCAATGAAGCTACCTTCTATACAATATCTACCACGTTTTAGCCTTTGCTCTTGTCATAATTAGCTGAATATATGTATTGATTAATACATAATATAGTTGTTGTACAAATATTTAATGGTAAAATTGTAATTATTGTAATGGCTTTAGATTATGTAGTCCTTCTTATTATTTATTTATTAATTTTTTTGTAGATTTATTGTAAACAAATGCAGAGATTTTTATTACAATTTTATTTTGTATTGTAGTTGTTTTGTAACATAGTTGTAAACTCTTATTATATTTATGTATTTCTTTTTAATATTTAAGTAACAAAATAGATTTTTTATTTAACTTCAATCAAACTAATTATTTTTAAGAGCTGCTCAATGGTGAAAGTCAAAAATTTGCAAAATATCTCTCCTTTTAATTAAAACTAATTTGACTACGAAAAATACACAAGCCATTTGTAAGATTAATTTCTATTAAAAATTGTTATAACTAAGTATGTTTTAGCTTGTCGATAGATATGGTTATCATTGATTGTAGTGTCAAAAACTCTTTTAATAGGTAACGCCGGGCGTAACGAGAAGTCATTGTATAAAACATTTTAGAAAGCAAGAACAAGTCATTGCCTTACACAGCTCTCACACGTTCAAATTAAAGTTTGTAAACTACGTGTAAGGGCTGTGTTAGCAATAAATGGTAACATCACAGATCTAATATTTATTTCTTCACAAAAATGTTATTCAAACAAAGTTGTTTTTGAGAGAAAACACTAAAGGCCATGTCAGATAAAACTTTTGCTTTGCGTTGCGTTAGAAATTCACTTTGACATTAATGGTGTTTCCTTTTCTGACGTAAATGTTGCATTAATTCTGTCCTATGTCTTTTTTGTGTTCTTTTCTTAAAAATATGCAATATTGTAAACGGGTTCTTTTGTAATAAAGTTGCCATAAAAGTTAGAAAAAATGTTACATATCGTACCCTGAATTAAATCAAAGGGTTAGAATATTGCACTCTTCAACAGCTGATATTAAAAAGGAGAATTAAGTTTTTCTAGTGGTTAAAAATAATTGTTGGTCCCAAATTATTAAAATGAAGCAAGAAATGCAGTTTTACATAAAAATATAGCTATCATGTAAAAAAGCTGAAAATTAAGGTAACATTTTGCTGATTATGAAGGTAACATTTTGTTAGGGTGCAGGTGACCTTTTTAAAAGTGTTTTACAATAAAAGGGCAACATTGTTTGTTAGAAAAGAAAATACCATAAGATGAAATAGTGGTACTTCTATGAAACATGTCACATAAAGTACTTTTAACGCAGCGCGAAGCTTATAGCTAGGCAACTCTCATCTTATTGCGCGCTTTGACAATCAGATTGCAAATTTTCTTATATTTTATTCTGTTTAAATTCGAACGCAAAATTTATTAATCCTTAAAACTATTATAAAATAACATTTTTAGCTTTTACAAAAAATAAATATTATTTAATAATGAACAAGGCGAATTCAATATCAGGTGATATCATCCCTGCAACAAACACAAAAAGGCCAAGAGAATGTCAAAACACAAAAAAACAAATTTTTTGTTTACTTTTAATTAAAATTTTATTTTTATAAATTTACGAGAAAATTTATAAAAAAAAATATGTATTTTTAATTTATAACATAAATTTGTGCCAGTTTATATCACATATTTGTGTTTTATATCACATTTTTCACAATTTTCACAACTTTTAATCACTAGGACAAACACAACGGAAATTTTGAATTTTCTGAATTAAAAACATTACAAATGTTGTTTATTCAAATTATAAAATGTGTTTTACTTATTTTCCAATAAGTTATTGCACAAAAATTAGTATTTTTTACATTTTTTCCCACAAATTTTACCACTTTTATACAAATTTCCAATCAACGCACATAAAAATTAATTTAAATGTAAACAAACTTTGACATTGTGCCGTAAAAATAAAACGAGCAAAAAACAAGTAAGAGCGCTATATTCGGCCGTGCCGAATCTTATATACCCTTCACAACGTGTAGTCATGCAATAACAGTAGATTGTATCACCATTCCATATGATATACGTACATACATATATAAAAACATCCCATTGTAAAATTATAAATTTACGTATTTATTTAAAAAACAAAAATAAAAAAAAATTAAAAAAAAAAATTTAAAAAAAAATTTAAAAAAAAAATTTAAAAAAAATAAAAAAAAAAATTAAAAAAAAAAATTTTTTTTTAAATATTTAAAATATATATAATAAATATAAAACAAAAAATATATTAAAAAAAAAATATAAAAAAAATTTTTTTTTGCTCAGCTGGGATTCAATGCCACGTTTTCTCTAACCAGTATACACGTTTGTATGTATGTATGTTGTTGTTGTAATGTTGTTTTTGTGAAAAAAAATCGAGGTGGTCGTGGGTTTTTGCTCATATCTCAGTTGTTTATGTACCGATGTTTCTGATTTTCAATAGCGATCTACTCCCGAATATTTCTTATATTTTAATACCTCACCCGAGTCCAAGCGATGTCGGGGGGCTTCAAAAAGTTGATTTCAACATACACACGGACAGACGGTCAGACGGACAGACTGACAGCGCTTAATCGACTCCCCTATTCATAAGCTTTCAGAAAATATATACTTTATGGGGTCGGAAATCAAAATTGTAGAAATTTCACACGGAATGACAAACCTATATATACCCTTTTTCACTGTGTGAAGGGTATAACAATCAGCTGGCTTCTTAACATCACCTAATATTGAATTCGCCTTGATAATGAAATGACAGTGAAAATATTAGAAAAGTACTTGACAACTTTATAGGTTAACAAACAATGCGTAAGTGTTGTCAAAGTTTTCACCTTTTCCCTCGCGCTTTTCTGTCAAAGTTAGAAATGTCACGCAAAGCGACGAATTTTGTACTGGCATGGCCTTAAGACGCTGATTTTAAGCCGGGCGTAATGGTTAAATTAGACGTTCCATAACCATATTGCAAAGATGCCTAAAAATGTTTTGTAGCCGTATTGGTAGAGAATTTTTAAAAGTACAGTGTCATAAAAAAGTTACCTCACATATTTTTTTAGTTAAAATTCATAAAAAAATTTTGCTTTTGTTGTAAAAAATAATAAGTAATAATGCAGTTGCACTAAGTTTTCTATTTTTTTAGTTGAAAGAAAAATACAAATTAAAGAAAAAAACACCTTTTTTAAAAACATGATTTTATATTTTTTTTCAATAAAATTATATATATCGTCTAAATTTCTTGATCTTTTTTAATTGATTATATTTGATTTTTATTTAAGCTTGAGATCACTTTTTTGTTTTTTTATAAAAAATTATTTATTAACCAATATTTCGCTAGCAAACAATGGGTAGCTTCTTCAGGGTAAATATGTATACAAATTATATTAACAAAAAACAAAATTCAAAAACAATTACAAATTGACAAAAAACTATTTTTATGTAAAATTTATTAGTATCATCTGCCATACTATGTATTTACAAACGGGTTAATAAATTAAATTAATAAATAAATTTAAATAGTTTTTTGTCAATTTGTAATTGTTTTTGAATTTTGTTTTTTGTTAATATAATTTGTATACATATTTACCCTGAAGAAGCTACCCATTGTTTGGTAGCGAAATATTGGTTAATAAATAATTTTTTATAAAAAAACAAAAAAGTGATCTCAAGCTTAAATAAAAATCAAATATATTCAATAAAATTAACTAAAAAATTAGAAATAAATTAACTCTAATAAGAAATATAACACTTTATAAGTTCCATTGTAACCTTAACGTTAGTTAAGCATCTTCGTCTACGACAAAGTAATTCCATATCGTACATAATTATATATTTTGAACAATTTTTTCGTTCAAACAGCTGTTTTGTATGGTTATGACACGTCTAACTTAAGCATAAAGGGCAATATTTGTCGTCTTTGGTAATGGGAAACAATTGGAATAAAACATTGCGCCCTCTAAAAGAGCAGCAGTAATTCGAGTAGAATTAAATTGTTTGGAATTACCATCATAGCATTGTTGTTATGAATAAAAACAATGCAGCAGGCACGTATACATTATCTTATGCGCTTAGGGCAGGGCCAAAGGGTGGATAATGGTATTGGAAGTTTTCGTGAAAATCTATGAAATGTTTGTTTAATGGTTGCCGAAACTATTAAACTTATTTAAAGAAATTTTGGACCCTCTCTCGATCCGCGTTTGTAAAAAGGAGCAATTTTTTTTTCTTTTTACTTATAAAGGCTGAAGTAAAAATAACTTGTTTTTATAAAATTGTGAACATCAATGTAGCAATTAAATTTATCACAAAAAGCAAATATACATATTTACAAAATGTTAACATTCACAAATAATACAAGTATAATAAAATATGGATGTACGTCAAGGCATATTTATTCATCAGGTACTCTTGATTCGTCAGCTGATTATTTTTTTCAACACTTATTTTAAGTTTCAGCTGTCAAAATGCATAAATAAAAAACAATTTTCTCTCTTTTTCTAATTTATTTCAAATGTCAAACTTTATAAAAAAAAAATATAAACAAGAAAATTCTCTCCGAACTGCAATTACCTGATGAATAAATATGCCTTGGATGTACGTATGAATATGAAATAAAAATTATTTGAAACGATATCACCAATTAAAAATGCCTTTCAAAAAATATAAACTAAATTAATAAAAAAAAATAAATAAAAAAGGTAACCTTTAAAGAAAACAATTATAATCTAATACTGAAATACAAACACAGACACAAAAGTAAAGAAACGGACAATATCTCTTAACTGAAAAATAGATTTAAAAAATTTGTATTTAGAACACTTAGAATAGATTTGAATGGTTTTTTTTTTCAATAAAAAAAAAAATATTTAATAAAATAAAAAAAATTATAAAACATCATACAACATATACAGTGGCTCACAGCATATTTCATGCAGTACTACTCAAGGCATATTCATACAGGTATGTGCAATGGCAAATTGATACAACAAAGAAACTTTATAGGGGATGTTTTCTGTCAAGGTCAATTCGTACTTTAAAGTTGGAAAAAAACAATTTAATTATATTTTATTAAAACCAGGATTATATTTGTAAAACACATTACCAATGATGCAAAGCAACAAATATACATAAATTTGGTATATTTAGTATCAAAAAAGTACACTCAAGTTTATTGTTTATTACCGAAACCAAAATTTCATTTTCCATCCCCGCATTAATAGATGAAATACAGGCGAATTAAACAAATTTTTATGTAACATACATACAAAATTAATTCAGTTTAGGATTTTGACTACACACACCCAAAAAAAAAAAACAAAATTGTTTAAGATTTCGCCACCTCCAGAAAAAATACATAGCTACGCCATTGTGTATATGGGTCAAATACAGTTATTACTGCTTTGTCCCCCTCAACATCCACAATATTGGTATTAAATAAAAGGGTCTAACCAGTAGAATACAGTGAATACTGTGATAACGTGTAAAATGCAAGATGGCGTCGGAATGAATGATGACGTCCGAAATAAACTGGAATCTAAAATATGCTGCGAAGAGGTTATAAGATCTATGTGCATGATTGACAATGGTAATCAGATTTTGCGCGGCCGAATTTATTTTTTCACTTAAAGTGACGATTTAAAACATATTCAAATGTGGTCCGCAAACTTCGAATAAGAGATGAGAATTGGTTATTAACCATTTGCCTTTATTTAAGTAAAGCAACTGGCTGAAAAGAATAAGGTATTTTGGAAATGTGGTTAATTTTGCTAGCGAGTCAAAATGTGTTGCATTTGTTTAAATTACATATCATATAAAGGGTCCGCCATCTAACTTTTTTTTTCAACTAGTGCTAATTTCGTGAATGGTAAAACTTAGCTCATGTCTGATTTGACAGATAATTAGTTTTATCCTTCCGCTGAACGAATATGGTTGTGTATACGCTTCGCTAAGTGGGCCTGCGATCGACTTACAGAAGATTCCGATTTGGCCAAAAAAAAATCATCTTTTCAGATGAAGCTCATTTTGATCTTGGCGGGTATGTAAACAAGAAAAATTGTCGCATTTGGGACACAGAAAACCCACACGCATACATTGAAAAGCCGATACACCCAAAACGAGTTACTGATTGGTGGACTAGTCAGTAGTGTGCTGGTCTGCTAGTTTGGGGATTGCGGGTTCGATTCCCACCAGAGACTCTGGACTTGTCTGCTTCTCTTCTCTCTTTTCTATTCTATTCTTACTTTTTTATTCAGGTATCACAAAGGGATTAATATAATGGACTCAAGTGAGCTGAACAACAGCTGCCTGTTCTACCTAACCTAACCTAAGGAGTGAACGAATTTTTCACAAAAATTTAAGAGGAGGATATTGGCAACATTTGGTTTCAACAGGACGGCGCAACGTGCCACACAGCCGAAGCTACACTCGATGTTTTGCGCCCTGTTTAAAAAAAAAGTTATTTGGCGGACCCTTTACATATGTATGTGGCGAAACCCGAATGACAGGTTTAAAAAAGAAAATTGTAAATCCAGCGTGTAGCATGGGAGTGGCAGTGTCATAGTTGTGGTTTAAATAGTTTAACTATTATTGAAACAAGCATGAATAACTGTAACTGTAAATTCCAAAATTTATTACAGAGAGGAGAGTATCTGGGTATAGGAATAGTTTTTCACCAGCACAATCGTCAGAACTTAATTAAATTTAAAATGTTTGATTCTTAGGTATTGGAAACAAACTGAAGAAAATATAAGTAAATCTCAAAAAAAAAATGCCTCAAGGTGACAGTTTGAACATAGTGGGAGAAAAATTCGACTAATTTTACCGAAAAACTGGTTGCCTCAACGACAATCCGCACTAAATCTGCTTTGGAAAATAAAATGTATGTATGTGTCTTGGGAAATATTAATGAATTCAAATGTTAAAACGATTTTATTTTTATTTTTATGAGATTTAAGCAAAAATGTTTTAATTTATGAAGTATTTTGTTACACAAGAGTCTTTTCTAATTTAAAGGTTATCACGCTCTTTTTTTATATTCCTCTTTGTATTGTTGTTGTTGCACATAAAGTATGCGCTGCATAAAATAAACAGTGACCCACTGTACATTTAAAAAAATCATATTCAAAGACATATATAGGGCCATTATTATAACTTACCGATAACTAAAGTTAGGATTTTATCGGACAGATAACTAGTTTTTCGTTTTTACAACTTCACTTTAACCTTAAAGTGACCGATAAGTTAAAGAGAAGATCACTCTACCTTTAACTTTTAACGTGAGGTTTATAATTAAAAGTTACCATATTTTCTACCGTATAAGGGAATTGTTTACTATTTGCTTGTCGTTGCCACTTTGTTTTTAAATAACTAATTAATTTTGCTTTGGTGCTGCCATATTTAAAAAAAAAAACTTAAATTTATTTTAGAGGCAGGTTGTAATAACGAAAAATACTTAATGGACAGTTTATTGCTCACGTTAACAAAAGTTACCTGTTATTAACATTAACTTTGTCGGGAAGTTGTAATAATGGCCTATAGAGTGCCGAATTTACAAGAACTCCTAAGTGTCGTATTGTCACAAGGTCATATGACTCATTCACAAGGTGTCCTAAGTGTCGTATTGTCATAAAAAAAATTTTTTCAAATACTTGACCAAAATTGCATTATTTATTGTAAAATTTTAAGACCCTTTTAAAAGTATACGACACTTAGGATACCTTTTGAATAAGCTAATAATATCAAAAATATATATAACGATTGAAAAGTATTGTATTGTTTATTGTAAAATTTTAAGACTTTTTAAAAATTATCACATTATGACACTTACGACACTTTGTGAATTAACTAAAAGAGTATTCACAAAGTACGCTATCGTGTCGTATTGTCATAATTTTTAAAAAGTTTAGGATTAACAACAACATTCATATATATAATTATTTTTGAATTTTAATAAGACTGCATTTACTTTGAGCAAGTTTTATTGGAGACAGTTTTTTCTTTTAACTTGCGCTGAAAAAATTTTACTGCAGAAATTTCTATTTTTTCTTTACGCACCTAACGTCAATTTGAAAATTAAATTACGAATAATAAAACAAATCGAATTTCAAGTACATGAAAATATGGAGCTAATTGATTATCAGGCATGTTCTGACAAACGCATCTCGCATGACATTTGCGCTGCGAGTTAAAAACGGGTGATTGGTGTTTTTAAGCACATATTGAAATGAACTGTTGCAGTTTTTTTAAACTGTAATTTAAGAAAACAATAAATCTATACACAAAGTAAATTTATCGTCTACTCTTACTTATACATTCAACAAAAATTAGTAATATTTTCAGACATTTAAGTTAAAGCTATTAAATTTACAACATTTATTTTGTCTGTGTCAGTTGTTAATTTGTTTACTTGCGATTTGAGAAAAACGGCAAATTTATATGATAAAATTTATTTAATGTAATTATACTTATTCTATACTGACATTTTATGTTTATAATTTTGTTCTATTGTTAGTTTATGTTTTTCACCACAAAAACGTGTTTTTTTATTTTTCGAACTTATGTTTGAAACAGCAAAATGTCAGCAAAACGCGTGAACTACAGAACATGCATAAAAAAGTTTGGGGATTTTTAAATCGCATGCAATTTCATAATCATGCAAGTCTCGGAACATGCCTGTATTTCTTTCTCGCACACAATAAGAAAGAGTTGGACAACCTTCTGCAATACAACTTGTTCAATGTAAACGCAGTCTAATTCATGACATTAGGACAGTACGGCATCCCCCCAAACTATGTGATAACAAAAAAATCTTTATGCTTATTATGCAAAATACAAAAATAAAATTTTATGTTATTTCAAAATTCAAAAAATTCATATTCATAAAAAGTATTTTGGTTTTATTAGACTTATTTGACAGATGTTGTTATAGAAATTTGTCAAATTAGCCTTCAATAAACCCCAAAATACTTTTTAAAAAAACGGCAGTAAAACTCTAACAAATCAACTTAAATCTATATATATAAAAGTGAAACTCTGTGTGTGTGTGTGTGTGTGTGTGTGTGTTAGCTATAGACTCTGAAACTGTAAAACCGATCGGGCTCAAACTTTGGTAAGTTGTTGTACACATACCGGGGAGTGTTTATGGATGAAAAAAAGTGGGCGGGGCCACGCCCATAAAAAAATACTTATCAGTTTTAGCTACTTGCACTTGACCGATTTTTCTGAAACTTTGCACACATATCGAGCTCTGATGACTAAATAATTTCGTGATAAAAAAAGTGGGCGGGGCCACGCCCATAAAAAATTTTTAATTTTGAGGTACTTGCAATGGACGGATTTTACTGAAACTTTGCACACATATTGGGCTGTCATGACTTCATAATTTAGTGATTAGAAAAGTGGGCAGGGCCACGCCCATAAAAAAAAAGTTATAAGTTTGAGGAACTTGCACTGGACCGATTTTTCTAAAACTTTGCACACACACTAAGCTGTCATGACTTTATAATTTCGTGATTAGAAAAGTGGGCAGTGCCACGCCCATAAAAAAAAGTTATCATTTTGAGGTATTTGCACTCGACCGATTTTTCTGAAACTTTGCACACATATTGAGCTGTCATGACTTTATAATTTCGTGATTGAAAAAGTGGGCGGGGCCACGCCCATAAAAAATTAGTTATCAGATTTAGCTACTTGCACTGGACCGAATTTTCTGAAACTTTGCAAACATACTGAGATGTCATGACTTTACACTTTCGTCATTAGAAAAGTGGGCAGTGTCACGCCCATTAAAAAAAAGGTATCATTTTAAGGAACTTTCACTGGACCGATTTTTTTGAAACTTTGCACACATATTGAGTTGTCATGACTATACAGTTTCGTATTTAGAAAAGTGGGCAGTGCCACGCCCATTAAAAAAAGGTATCATTTTGAGGTTCTTACACTGGACCGATTTTTCTGAAACTTTGCACACTTATTGAGCTGTCATGACTATACAGTTTCTTAATTAGAAAAGTGGGCAGTGCCACCCTCATAAAGAAAAAGTTATAGTTTTTAGCCTTGCACTTGATATTCGATTAAAATTTAGAATGCGATTAAAATTCATGAAGGGGCGTAGCAACGCGCGCCGGGTTAGGCTAGTAATTATATAAAACAAACGAATAGAAAAATATTATATTAAAGTAGATTTCTGTTGCTAAATATATTCCTTTTAAATTAATAGTGGTTCAACATTAAACTCTAACAAAATAACTCTAAATAAAAATTAAAACTTAAAATATTCAAGGTGTTGAAAGTTTAATTAAACTAATAAAATTTAAATAGTTTGCTTTTCAACTTAATTATTGCAAAAAATAAAATTCACATAAATAAATATTAAAAAGCTTTTTATGCAAATTTTGATTTTTAAAACTTTTTATTTTTGCAGTTTCTTCCTTGTTTTATTTTGAAAATTAGAGTTGATAGTATGTAATGATATTTAGTTTGTTTAAGTAAAAACCAAATAATTAACTGTAGTATTTGCTAAATAATAATAATAATAACAACAACAATATAATATTTATGGATCTATAAATAATTAAAATATTCTTTAAAAATAAATCCCCAATATAATTAATAAAAATGTATTACAAGAAAATATATTGAAAATTATTAATAAATTGAAATAATTAATTTCGTTAACTCTATTCCGAAACATGCTTAAGTCGACTTAAAATTTCTAGACTTTCAGCAAATTTTTAGGCTTTTATAACACGTTCCCACGGTAATAATATTCGTAATTCAAAGCTTTATTTCGACTAAATTATATAATTTGCAAAACAAAAATTTTTAAGCGAATTATATTTTTTGTTTGAAATTCATTTATAGGACAATTTTGGAGAGCAACCGAACTGCATTTGCGTTACCAAAGGAATTAACAAATTTTTTTGAAAGTTATTGACTTGGCATGTTTTTGACTAGAGTTACTAATTTGTATTTTAATTTTGTCTAGTTCTTTAGTATAGAAACACCAGTAGTTAGCTGAGTATGAATGTACAAGGTGGACCAAAAGAAATCACCCTATTGGAAGATGCTCTAATTTTTGCAAATGGCGTCCAATATCAAATCTGTTTTGACGTTTGTGAACTAGACAGAAGTAGAATAGAATTGAACAAGTCATGGAGCGATCCCTAAGAACGCGAAACAATCGTGTCGAGGCCGCAGTGGACGATTTTTCGACCAAAATCATAATGAGCGAGGGGGCTCATTTCTACTTCAGCGGGTACATGAACAAGCAAAATTATCGCTTCTGGGGCTCCGAAAATTCAGGAGTAATGCACAAGGAGCGACTATACCTGCTCAAAGTGACTGAATGGTGCGCTGTTCACGCTGGAGGAGTCAGGGGGCCATTTTTTTTCGAGGACGCCGCTGGTCAAACGACAACAGTGGACGGTGCGCGCTTTAGGGCCATGTTAGCCGAGTTTTTTCTGCCCCAATTGAACGAATTAGGACTGGAGGATATGTGGTTCCAACAGGACGGAGCAACGGCACACACTGCGTGAGCGACAATTGATATTCTGAAGGTGGCGTTCCCAGGCCGCCTAATCACCTGTTCTGGTGATTAACATTGGCACGCAAGATCGCCCAATTAAACCATTCCAGACTTTTTTCGTGGTTTTTTTTTAAAATTCCGTTTTTTACATGAAAAAGCCCGATACCCTGGAAGCCCTCGAGTGCTAGAATTTGTCGCCCAAAGTTCTCGCCGAATAGTAATCAATCGTGACGGCGCCCATTTGGCCGATATCATCTTCTCGACTTGACCAATAAAATTCTTAAGGTTCATATACACCTAATCAAAAAACAGAATCGAAGTTTTTCATTTAGAAAAAAAATGAGAGCCCAACAACATCGGATGACTTCTTTTGGCCCACCTTGTATTAGGAACAAGTAGTATGATTTTTTTTGTTTTATTTTTTTCAAGTATTTTTTATTTATTTTTTTTAATTTTAATGTAGTAGTAATTGAAGTAGATAACTGTAGACCGAATAGTAATTTAAATATTTTCGAATGTATACATGGAAAATATAATGATTGATCACAGTAAGTATTAAGAAGTAAGAGCATTTTATTCGGCTGTGCCGAATTTCAGAATTTTTTAAGCACAAAATTTATTATTTTATTTCTTTAACCGTAATCGCTATGGAATAATCTTTTTATACTTTTTAGTGTAGCTTCGATTTGCTATTAATTTATTTTCTTAAATTAAATCTTTCAATAAAACCTTAAGTATTTCGACATAATATTGTATTTATACGGAAACTAAAGAGTACAATATGGTACCCAAAGGTATTTAAAGAATAATATTAGCTTTGCGTGGGCATGTCACCTCCTACTTTTAAAATTATATAATTAATATTTAAATTCAACTCAGATAATCCAAACCAGATTTCTTTTTTTTAATTTTTGTCCAGATAGAAATATGAATTTAAGATCAAGCGTTATATGGAAGGTGTGCGTTAAAGTGGGCGTTTCACCTTAAGTTTTCTAATTGTTTCCATTTTATATGCTTTTAAATTTCATTACCAGTAAATTTTGTGAGAAGAGGGCGTTAAAGTAGGCGTGTCAAAGTATTTTCTGCTAATAAATTCAATTTAGATATTTCGATATAGAGTCCCCAAAACCTTTAAAATCTTTGTTCATAGAGAAATTATATGAATCTGAGATAAAGAGTTATATGGAAGGTGGGCGTGTCACATTTATTTTCCGTTAGTACAAAGCCTTTGACCAAAAAGCAATGTTTGCAAAATTTCAGAATCGTGCATCTAATTTTGTCGGTTATATTACGTTTTAAATTTTAAATATACCGAAAAATATACACTGTGCGGTATAAATTTTCGTACATTTTGATCTATAACTCCTTTTTTAATGCATGGATTTAAGCAATTTTCAAGGAAAAATATTTTTTTTTTACTCAAGAAATTTATATTCGAAATTTCATGACTCTACGTTAATACGTTTGGACGTAATTGCATTTTATTCGATGTTGGAAGGACACGGTTTTTTGACCTACTCTTGCATTACGAGCTATAACTCTCTTCCAAATATTCTGGCAAAATTTGAGCACCCTAGCTTTTTCAGTTTATCACAACGGGACCCTCGGAGGACCCAAGTGATCTATGCCTTCGGGTGGCTGCCGGAAGCTTTTTCAGTTCAAGCTCTAGCGTGCTTTCAACAGATAGACAGACGGACGGACATAGCTAGATCGTCGTAAAATGAAACCCCGACTCAGAAAATATAAAAATATATGAAATTTATGGGGTATAAAATGGATATTCAACGAGTTGTAAGCGGAATGACAAAATGAATATACCCCCACACCATTTTTTTGGTGGCGGGTATAAAAAGGGAATTTTTTTTTTTTTTTTTTGGATTTTAAATTTTGATGGCAAAAGGTACCTAACCAAAAAGCCAGGGTATTCACTAAGTTCCCTCTCCGTGGAACGACCTATACCTCTGTATAGGAAGTCGGAGACATTGAAACAATAAATAAAATTGAGTTCAATGGTTCTCCTCCAGTTACAAACGTTGATTCAGGCACCGCAAGTCGACCTATACCTCTGTATAGGAAGTCGGAGACATTGAAACAATAAATAAAATTGAGTTTAATGGTTCTCCTCCAGTTACAAAACTTTGGTTCAGGTACCGCAGGTCGACCTATACCATTGTATAGGAAGTCGGAGACGTCTGAACAATAATTACTGCTGAGTTTTATGGAACTCCTCCAGTCTCATGTAAATTGAGTTTATATGGTACTCCTCCAGTCACAAGTAAAATGAGTTTATTTGGTACTCCAATTAAAACGAAAACACGCGGTTAACTGTAGAATAGTCTGGAAACTGTATCCAAAGCACAGTTACGCGACGCCACACAGTTAACCACGCGAGAGTGAGACGCAAAACTCTCGAAGTCAGATAAAAAGGGACAACCTGATTACCATTAAACGATAATGGCAAAAACACGCGAGCTCTTGACCCGACCAAAGCTGAGTCACGACTGTGTAAAATAGGAAATTCACAACACACATATGATTATATCAGTGATGCAAGCTTGGTTTCATTTAAAAACGGTAAAATATGTTAAAAAAAAACATATAGAATTTTAAAATCTGTTAAAATTAAAAAATCGTTAATTTCAAAATCGCATTAATTCGAATCCGCATAAAACGAGACATGAGTGTATATGGTTGTGTTTTTAAAAAAATTAAATAATATGCCATTAAAGCAGCTAATACACGGTATGTCTTCTACATCTGACTTGTAAATTCACCACTGCTATAGACGTACATGTCGTGTCTTAGCATAAAAACATTACTTCTGTTAAACACATTAGCTAAGTCATCTGACATTTCGATTAGAGCGTGCTCTAATTTGTTCTGAGAAACCACCTGACATCAGCAAATGGCAGAAATCTTTGATGCCAGAAAACAGTCAGCGGTGGTTCAGTGTTAAATAACAATTTTGACAGATACAAACAATTACATATGGATACAAATTTCACCAAGTCAGATGTATAAAACATGCTGTGTATTACCTGGCTAAGTCAACATACTGCGTTAGTGCTGAACGCTTTTTGAATGTACATACATAGAAGTAACGTCTATTCAAAAAAAAAATCGGAATGAGTCCTTCTTATTTAAGAAATTTTTTCGGCCGAGTAAAGGGCATTTAAAATCAAGCAATAACTCAGAATCGTCGAAAATGAACATACGGGTGCCCATGGAAACCACAGAAATAAGCTTTTAATTTTTTTTTTGTTATTTATACATACATACATACATACATACATATGTACATATAAACTTTCTATTTATATTATTTTCAGGCTATAAGTTCAATAAAATAAAAATATTTTTTATAAATACGCCAGTAAATTTTTTTGGTATTTTAATTTTTCTTAAAAATTGTTTGTACATGATTGAATTATCATTTAGTTGCCTGGTCTATTACACCGTGTTACATATTTTTTTTTTACCATAAACAATTTGATATCCCTTAATTATTCCGTGCTTTAACCTTTTGAATTTTTTTAAAAAATTTTTGAAGGATGCTTTTTCTGTTGCTGTTTCTTTTATAACCTTAAACTGTGGTGCCCATGGTATATCGATGGCTTAATATAAAAAGGGCGTATCTTGATTTTTAACAAAAACGAGTTTTTAATGTTTTCTGGTAGTTCACATACCCACATATTACCCCTAAAAGATTAAGAGAACTATGGTTGAAAATAACGGATTTATGGCCAAATAAAAAAACTCTTACTCAATACATTTTTAAAACTTTATTCAGTTTTTTCTTTCCCCTGTAAAGTAGTAAAAAATTGAGTTACGCCTTTTTTATATTAACTGCCTGTTCAACGATGTCGAAAGAAAACACAAGCAAAATTTCATTCGTACAAATATATTGAAAACAACAACAAAAACTAAAAATTTGTTTTTGTTTTCAAAGTATTTGTGCCAATAAAATTTCGCTTGGGTTTTCTTTCGACATCGTTGAACAGGCAGTAAGCCATCGATATGTATATAGCTTTATCATTTCGTTTGTATATATTTTTTAAAAGCTTATGAAAAGGGAATTAAATTATCTAGGCCCCCAATATGAGATATTGTTTACTGTGAACATATTTGACCAGCAAAAAGACATAACATTGACTTACGAAAGGTAAGCATTTTGCGAATATGTGTTTCTTGAAACGGTGTAGTTAATTGACTACTAAGAATGTTCAATTTGATCGATTATTTGCTGAGAGTTACCTGAAGTCAACGGTTTATGCAAACAAACCAGTAATTAAAACGAGTTTGAAATATAAAATTGCGCGACCACATGACCAAAATCATCTTCAAGCAAAATGCCATAAAATTTCCTAAAAAATAAAGACAATTTCGTGGATACACAAAAAAATTGTGCTTAAAACTTAACTGCCCCTTCAAATATACGCTTTGTGTACTATTTGTATCAGCATTAAGCTCCAGAGTTTTTGTTTCATTATGGTCTCTGACATATAAGGAGCAGGAGAAACTCGTTATATTTAAAAATTAGACAAATTTTTCCAAATAACTTTTGTCTATAATTTGGTGATTAGTGAATGATTTGTCCAAAAAGACAAAAATTCAAAATAGTAATAAACGTGTCTATAAATTAACCTTGGGCTGAAGTTGTTAATTTTTGTGATAAAAATATGGGGGTAAAAACAGAGCAGTCATTTTTACTTGCTCCTAACTCAGAAAGTTATGGGAAGATTGTACTGAATTTCAATAGCGATTCATTCCCGAATATTTCCATAGAACTGATGCCACATAAAGGACTGTGCAATATGTGGGAGTTTCTAAAAGTTGATTTCAACTAACACTCGGATAGACGGGCATTGCTCAATATATTCTTCTATTTATAAGCTTTATGGGGTCGGAAATAAATATTGTATAAATTACAAATGGAATGACAAAGCTATAAATACCCTTGGCAGCACAGGTGAGGGGTACAAAAAAAGAGTTGCTGGACCTAATAAATCATTACTGTTGGTTATAATGTTTATAAATATACGTTTTACTGTCTATGTTCACGGGTACATTTGGCTACAATATATTACTAATTAATTAAATATTTGTCACTTACCTCAGCATGTTTGACGATATTTTTTGGATGAAATAGTAAACTTCTTGGTTTCTCTAGCCAACCAGCCATGGGTGCTAAAATAAGACCACAAAACATACAATATGAGTGAACTACTGCCGCAAAACAAAGTTGATTCATTTAAAACTTACTTAAATTTGATCTGTGACGCTGTATAGACTGTGTAGAGAAGAACATAAAAAAACGTTAAAGAAACTAAAAATTTTTAACAATTGGTGGATGCACAAGGTGTGTGTTAATTTTATAAACTAATTTTAAATCATTCTTATATATTAGAGAAAACAATAAAATACATGATAGCACACCTTGTGAATTCATCAAATATAAAAGAGCGACCTACCTTAATCGATTTATTTTGCAATAAAGGTTTTAGGAATGGTTTTGCCAAGCGACCAAAAGAACAAGCCATGATTTCTAAAGGAAATTGTAATAATTATATATAATTAATTCCAAGTTTTCACTAGTCCTTAGAGTTTCTTTAAAAAACTTTTGAAGATGACATACAACTAAGATGCAAATTTATATATAGATTCCTCGTATTCTCTATTCCGAGTGAACTTAAATCACTCATTATTGTTTACAACAACATTTTCATAGCAACTCCGAGTGATTCAAGTTTACTCGGAATAAATAGCACAGGCAATTGTCATCTATAGTCATATTTGCATCTTAGTTGTAGGTCATCTTCAAATGATATAAAATATTTCTTTTATAGAACAAATAAGTTAACAATTTTTTGAAATAAATTTTTAATGAGAATATTTGGTCCATTGAATGGTGTAAAACATAATTTGAAAACAAACGAAGATAAAACCGCTGACTTTAACAGTTATCGCCGAGGCACGTAGAATATATCATCCGTCGGCATTTTTAACTCGTAACTTAGTTCAGTACTGGGGCCGAATTACGGCATTCGAACGTGATCGAAATTGTAAAGTTCTTATTAGAATCTCTATACCTATAGCACAGCGAACTCGATCGTTCGAGTAAAATTTCGATCGTGATCGAATGCCGTAATTCGGCACCTGATTTTCTATAAGATTTTCTCCATTCGGTACGTCGCCTTCAAAGTAATAAAGTTGGGTAAGTTAATAGCTATCAACAGACTTGTTACTTTGATTTGACAGATTTATCATTTGTTTTTACCTTTTCCGCCATCATGTTATTGTCAGTCAAAAACTGCGATGGATGAAGTAGTGCGGTTTCCATGTGACTCGGCCATTAGTCTTGTTAGGCACTATCTATTCTTCAAATTAATTTTTATGCATGTCATGCTCTTAGTAAATTTCTCCCTGTTTATGTATAAACCACTTACCGATTTCTGTTTTTATAAATAAATTTATAGGTTTAAATTGGAAAAAAACGCAATAAAAATATACGCACAAAAAATTAAAGGAATTTACAACTAAATAAATTAAAATTTCGTTTGAAAATAAATGACACATACACAAAGTATGTATGTTTATTGATAGAAAAAAATAGTAAACTTGATAACAAGTTATATTGACTTGCAAGGTGTATGCAGGACTGCAACAAATACAACAATGCAAAAAGTAAATGCAAAAAGTAAATCCCGAAATATAAATATATAGTAATTAATCTATATAAGTATGTGTATATTAAAGAGTAACGTGAGTGACTGTCTGATTCATATCGCACAGTCAAAACGCAAAAAGCTAACGACATAAAATTTGGACAGTGGGTTATACTTTTGATGTGGTTAAAATCGGTAACCTTATAAACTAAAACAAGTAAGAGCACTATATTCGGCTGTGCCGAATCTTTAATACCCACCACCAATTTTCCGTTCTTTTATAGCCTGGGTTTTTTTCCCGAAAATTTTTGTTTCCCGGAAATGCGAGATTTATTTTTTAATATCCCGGGATCCCGCAGCAAAACAAATTAAAAGTAAATTTGTTTTTAATTAAAAAAACTTTTTATTAAAAAGCATAAATGAGTTTATAATGTAAAAGAAACACTTCAAAACTATAAAAATTAATAAAGAAACTTGAATTTAAAATATAAATTGAGTAAAAATATTTTGTATTAAAAAAAATATTATTCTCTAGATACGAGATCAAATATGAGCACAAAAACAAAAATACAGGTACTTCAGCTATGAGATCAAAAATAAAATCATTAGAATTTAATTTCAATATTAACATCTCCTTTCGAATCGTAGACACCTTTTTTATTTCCCGGGATCCCGAAAAAAAATCCCGGGAGGTCGGGAAGATTAAATAACTCAAATTCGCGGGAAATAACCCAATTCATAGCACAAAATGTATTTGTTTGTTATTAACAGTAAACGCTATGGAATAATATCTTTATACTAAAATATGTATCACTTTCTTTGTATAAGTTCGATATGCTAGCAAAATGTTTTCGTAAATTTAGTCTTTCAATGAAAGTGGGCGTTAAAGTAGGCGTGCTGAAGTTGTTTCTTCTAATGAATGCAACTTAGATAATTCACTATAGTCCTTTATTATTCCAAAATCTTTATTCATAGAGATATTATATGAATTTAAACCGTTATATGTTTAAATATTTTACATTGATATGAAATACCGTTTTGTATTATGTAAGTTTATGCAGCTAAAATTTTGAAATTAGTGAGTATTGAATCACGTTGAGAATAAAAATATTTAAGGCTACACAAAAAGAATTTTTTGCATTTTTATTGTACTTTTTGAATTTTCTAGAGTTTTTAAGTTATTGACTATTTATACGAAGTGAGACTCATAATGTTATGGGCGACCAAAGTTAGAATTCTAAAATTAGATGCTCGTAATCCAGTTAACTTTGAAAATTATAAAGATGGACAAAGTTATTCTTTTGTTACTTTTTTTTGAATGTTTTGCATTTTCTGGATTTATAAATCTAAAGTTTTTAAAATCAGAAGCATTGATCTTGGCTATATATAAAGGGTCCGCCAAATAACTTTTTTTTTTGAAAATGCTATAAAAAAGTGTAGCTTCGGCTGTGTGGCACGTAGTGCCGTCCTGTTGAAACCAAATGTTGCCAATATACTCCTCTTTAAGTTTTGTGAACAAAAATTCGTTCAACATGGCCCGATAACGATCGCCATTGACCAATAGTGACTCGTTTTGGGTGTATCGGCTTTTCAATGTATGCGTGCGGGTTTTCTGTGCCCCAAATGCGACAATTTTGCTTGTTTACATACCTGCCAAGATCAAAATGAGCTTCATCTGAGAAGATGATTTTTTTGGCAAAATCGGCCAAAATAACGTCGCATATTTCCCAGCGTTGTTCAAGCGTATACACAACCATATTCGTTCAGCGGAAGCATAATACTACTTATCTGTCAAATCAGGCATGAGCTAAGTGTTACCGTTCATGAAATAAGCACTAGTTGAAAAAAAAACGTTAGATGGCAGACCCTTTATATCCTCACAATAAAACTAATCAGAGAAACATGTTTTCACAAATTTAACGACAAATGATGTAGTATTTAAAAAAAGGATTTAAGTATTCAATAAACAATAAGAACTGCGCAAGCATATTAACATTACGTTCTAATTTTAATGTAACAACCTTATAGTTATTTACCAGAATGAACTAGTATGTACATGAGAGAACTTTGTGGAATGTTAGACACCACCGCTAGGTTACATGATGAGTATTTCTGTAGAGCTTGTTAAGCGTGTATCAAAGTGAGTTTGATAATAAATACAATAGGTGAAATAAATAAACTGATATAAAACAACATCTGAGTATGTTTAAATAAATACAGTTCTCTTAATTTTATAACGAATTTCAAGTGTTATTATTTGCAATACAAAAAAAAAACCCAGTTTATTTAAAGGAAATAAACCCACGTTTATAAAAGGTAACAGTAAAGTATACAAGTAGAATTCAATGAATTAGGAGCTTTTAAAACCATTACCAAAATTTTTGTTGCCACCATTCGTTAGGTAGTCATGTTATAGTTTTTCATTAGTAGGGGGGAAATTTCTTGTCCCTACCACTTTTGGTTCTCATTAAAAAATGTTATCAATTTAGCTCGTACTAAGTTTGAACCAAATAGCGATTGCAGATTTTTAGGAATGACATCAAACGTATTTTTTATATGTCTACTGTTCTGATTCTATCGACCTACTGTCCGGAAAAGTGCACCAATAGTGTACACTTTTAGCCGAAGTAGACGAATTATATAGATATCACATACAATTTTTTTTTTTTTTATGTTTAAGGTTGCATAGCTTATAAGTATATGAAAGTTATTATAATACCCTCAGAAACGGTGGATTTTGTATTGAAGGTGTCAAGTGCAATATCTATAAGAATCATTCTTGAGCTTCAAAGACTATTTGAAGAAAAAGAGAGAAGATAGATTTATGCTTGTCTTGACTTTAATTCAAGAAAATTGTTCATAGGCAATATTAATTTTTTAGACAGCCATATGTCTAAAAACTGTTTTAATTTAAGCGCTGTTAATAAAAAAAATTTAAATTAAGTTAATTTTTATTTGTTTTTTAACTCAAAATTATCGATTTAGAAAAATAAACAAATTAAAAACACTCAATGCAAATAAATCAGTTGCCCAATTCAAAACCTTTTGTAGACCTTGTACGTTGTTAGTAGTTCTACACAATCTATTGATAATTTCAGCATGAAAATTTTTATACAACACTTACAAAAATTTTTCTTATGTTAATAAAATGCCGTTTTTATACCCTTCACACAGTGAAAAAGAGTATATATAGGTTTGTCATTCCGTGTGAAATTTCTACAATTTTCATTTCCGACCCCATAAAGTATATATTTTCTGAAAGCTTATGAAGTCTGTCAGTCTGTCCGTGTGTATGTTGAAATCAACTTTTTGAAGCCCCCTGACATCGCTTGGACCCGGGTGAGGTATTAAAATATCAGAAATATTCGGGAGTAGATCCCTATTGAAAATCAGAAACATCGGTACATAAACAACTGAGATATGAGCAAAAACCCACGACCACCTCGATTTTTTTTTCACAAAAACAACATTACAACAACAACATACATACATACAAACGTATATACTGGTTAGAGAAAACGTGGCATCAAATCCCAACTGAGCCAAAAAAAAATTTTTTTATATTTAAAAAATTTTTTTTTAATTTTTTTTTTTTTTTTTTTATTTTTTATTTAATATATTATTTATATTTTTATTATTTTTTTTTTTTTAATTTTTTATTTTATTTTATTTTTTTTTGTTTTATATTAATTATATATATTTTAATTATTTTTTTAAAAATTTTTTTTTTTAATTTTTTTTTAAAATTTTTTTTTTTAAATTTTTTTTAAATTTTTTTTTTTATTTTTTTTTTAACATACATACGTAAATTTATAATTTTACAATGGGATGTTTTTTATATATGTATATTTTTTATATGTATGTACGTATTTCATATGAGATTAATGGTGATACAAACTACTGTTATTGCATGACTACACGTTGTGAAGGGTATATAAGATTCGGCACAGCCGAATATAGCGCTCTTACTTGTTTATAACTGAATTTCTTACCAACTACAACTCCTACAAAATCTTGTTAATTGAGCAAATATGTATAGGGTGACACTCTTTAAACTTTTTTAATTTTAAATAAAACACTTACAATAGAAATGGATGCCGGAAGTTTATTGCGATCAGAATGTATAGTCTCTGACTTTTATTTTTTAAGATAATTTCATTTAAACATTGGTCGCGACTACGCTTTAGGATCCACTCGGAAGATCTAATTTTTGCTTAATACAAATGTCACTATTACTATTTGACTTGGAATAAGAGCAGCTATTTATTTAAAAAAATTTAATAATTTTATACTTCCTTATTATTTTCCACACACACACACACGTTTTGAACAAACAAACCACAATAAATAACAACAAAATTGTGACATTTTCTGTTTTGATGTCGAAATGGTACAAATCCCATCCTTAATTATTTATTATTTTAGTTTTGTTTGTATATTTATTTAATTGTACATAAATATTGACTGTTCTTAAAACCCAGTGTTTAACTTGTGTAATTGTTTTACAGCGCTCTTAATTGTTAAAAATGGGGAGTAAAATAAAAATAAAAAAACAACATTGGAAAAAAAGGACAGAGAGAGAGAGAGAGGAGGTTTCACAACAGAAAAAAAGGAAGAATGAAATTTTAAATTATAATTATAGTAGATCTAAAGTTGGGTTTAATTTTTTTGTTTGTTTCTTTTTTCCTTTTTGTATGCTTTTTAAGGGGATAAAGAAAATATGATACTTTGCGTAACATTATATTTTCTTCTAGATGATCTTGGGTCCAACGAAACGTTTATCTGGGTAGAGAGCAAATTTCACAAGAGGTCAGTTCACCACGATTGATAAAAGTACAGTGATTACAAGTCCAAGTAGCCGATTCGCTGACATCATTTTCATGTACAGTACCCGATGAAACGCCACCAGCAGCGGCACGAACACCAACCGATGAAGAAGGATAACTGGTAGTTCCGCTATTTTATAAACAGATTATTAGGAACAATACTACATACTGAGAAGAGAAAATTAAGTAAATTACTACATACCCACTACCCGATGAACTGGCATGTATCAAGGACTCCAATAGCTTCCATACATCGTCTTTTTTGAAGGCATATGCCATATTTGGATTTTTGTTGCGTACAGCTTCTAGCAAAGGTGTCATGTGTTGACGCAATGGCAACATATCCATCTTAAATAGATACACCAATAAATGGAAATCTGAAATGGCTTCCAAGAACTCTTCATCCTCCCACTGTGATAAATACGCGCTCAACGCATTAAAGTCCTGCAAATGACCATCTAAATAACGATTCTCAACTGGGAATGGTGTCCGCTTGTTGTACTGTGTGAATGTATATTGCGGTTGCAGAGGGGTAGAAGCTGGCACATCAACCAACAAATACTCAACAGGAAGGGGACGTGCTAACCGTTGAACTTCATTGCCATATTGGTCTTTCTCCTGCAAAATGTCAACAATAAATAAAAAGGAAATGAATAAATTGAATAAATTTTCTTAAAAAAAGAAACAAAAGTAAATTGTGTTTATTTTAAATCCTGTACACAAGGTGAGTTTAAACAAGTAAGAGCACTATATTCGGCTGTGCCGAATCTTTTATACCCACCACCAATTTTGTGTACATTTAAAGCACAATATTTATTATTTTGTTAATCATTATGGAATAATCTCTTTATAATAAAATATGTATTACTTTCTTTGTAGAGGATGGTTAAATTTTAAAGGCCCATGTGAAAGGTAAACTACACCTAGTCTTTAAATTTGTTTTCTGCACTTCACTTAACATTTCTCAATCTCAAACTTACTCAATTTGATCCGTAGAAAGATACGCAAATGAGCAAAGCTTTAAAGTTATTCAGGTTTTTTATAAAAATGGGCGTTCAAATCAATATGCATTTTGTGCACTTCGTAATTCTTTTGATCAACATAATCGTTCAAATTCGTCCACAATCGGGAGAATTGTAAAAAATATTTAAATTTCTGCAAAACAGGTCTGTATAAAATGTTAGAAAATCTGTGAATGCCTTCTTAGTTCGTTGAATGGGAACCATCGCTGTTTTTTGCGATAGTGTGGTAAAAGAGCAGTCAACCTCGACTCATCATCATGCCCAACAATTGAGCATCAACATTGTCATTGAAAATTTGGACCATCAGGTAGAGTAGTGGCGCCAAGGATGGGGGGGCCATTTGGCCGATATTTTGTTGAATTCATAATTGAATCGTACAAATATTATCATTACAAAAAGAAATAATAATAATTTCCTAAATAATTTGTTTTTTATTTAAATTCAACATAGGCCCTTAAAATTTAACCACCTTTTATAACTTCGATATGCTACTAAAATGCTTTTGTAAATGAAGTCTTTCAATGAAAGTGGGCGTTAAAGTAGGCGTATCAATAAAGTTTCGGCTAATAAATACAACTTAGATATTTCAATATATTCCTTTATTTTCCCAAAAACTTTGTCAATAGAGAAATTACATGAATTTAAGATAAACCGTTATATGGGAGGTAGGCGTTAAAGTGGGCGTGTCACCTAAACTTTTTGGCACAACAATTACATTGTTAAGAAGGATATATGTAGCAAATTTCTTCATCATACCTCTAATTTTGGCGGTTTTATGAGCTTTTAAATTTCATTAACGGTAGATAACGTGAAAAGTGGGCGTTATAGTAGGCGTGTCAAAAATGTTTTTGCGAATGAGCACATTAAGGACGTTTCAATATAGCCTTTTATTATTCCATAATATTTATTAATAGAGAAATTATATGAATTTTAGGTAAAACGTTATATGGGAGGTGGGCGTGGCACCTTAATTTTTTGGCACAGTAATTACATTGCCTAGGGGGATATACGTAGCAAATTTGATCATCATACCTCTAATTTTGGCGGTCTTATGAGCTTTTAAATTTCATTAACGGTACATGAGGTGAAAAGTGGGCGTTATAGTAGGCGTGTCAAAGTTGTTTTTGCTAATGAGTACAACTTAGATGTTTCAATATAGTCCTTTATTATTCCAAAATCTATATTAATAGAGAAATTATATGAATTTTGGGTAAAGCGTTATATGGGAGGTGGGCGTAAAAGTGGGCGTGGCACATTGATTTCCCGTTACAAAAAAGCCTCTCACTAAAAAGCAAAGTGTGCAAAATTTCAGAGTCGTACATCGAATTTTGTTGCTTTTATGACGTTTTTGTTTTTAAATATACCGAAAAATACACTGTGCGGTATAAATTTTCGTACATTTTGATCGATAACTCCTTTCATAAAGCATAGATTTAGATGATTTTTGGGGAAAAATATTGTTTTACTCAGGAAATATATATTTGAAGTTTCATGAGTCTACGTTAATGCGTTTGGACACAATTCCGTTTTATTCGATGTTCGAGGGACACGGTTTTTTCGACCTACTCTTGCTTTTCGAGCTATAACTCTGTTCCTAATATTCCGATTTAGCCCATTTTTTTTTTTAGCCCTAGCTTTTTCGGTGCGACCTCTATCGTGCTTTCAACAGACGGACGGACATAGCTAGATCGTCATCAAATCAAACCCTGATTCAGAATATATATACTTTATGGGGTCTAAAATGGATATTTCGATGTGTTACAAACGGAATGACAAAATGAATATACCCCCACCATTTTTTTGGTGGCGGGTATAAAAAGTTTATTATAAAAAAAAGTTAAAATAATAAATAACTTAAAGATAAACAGGTGTTTTAAATTAATTCATTGCTATTTCAAGTTCGTAACAAAAGTATAAAGTTCATGGCTAAAATCTAGTCTCATTAGTATTATTAGATGAATGAATATGTACGTGTTTATGTATGTTTGTATGTATGTATGTATGTTAGCAAAGTCCATATAATTTAAAATTTTAAGGTTAACCGGCTTGTTTTAGTGTATGGATGCTTAAAAATATGAAAGAATGTGGGTCACCTATTTCGTTGTTTGTTTTTTTTTTACTTACATCTACATATACACAAACATACGTACATTTAAATTGAAAAAAAAGCGTACAAACACACGTATATACATACATTTGTACATATGTATATGAACAGATACATACTTAACATACATATTTGTATGAATATTTGTTATTTCTTTGGTTAAAGCTTCCATGCTCTTTTTTTTTTTTTTTGTTTAGAAGGATGTTCAAGTGAAGAAAATAAAAGCTTTTTTTATACTTTTATTTCTATTTTTGCACAAACATAAATAAAAACGTGGGGGGGTTCTGGTTCTGAATTTTGGTATCTAATGTTGTTGTTTTAAAAACAAGGCTAAATTGAGTACATTAAGTACAGTTCGTGTGTTTGTGCGAAACTAGTTGGTGGAAGAGAAAGTATTTTCCGAAATTTAATAATTTTTTTATAGGGGTTTCCAATAAGAGTGATATGATTTCTTTAAAAAAAACACACACTTATTGTTAGGGAAATTCAAAAGTTTTTTATTTTATGTGAAGTACAATCGATACAATTAAGTTGTAAATAAAACCTCATTCAAATGGGATTCCACGACTTCTTTTGCAGAAACGAATTCGATGAACCCAATTTTCGAGCACTTTTTCCACTAAATCAAGTCGTATGTCATGAATTTCACTTTATTGAATTGTAAAGCTTAAAAAGAGTCTGGTTTATTTCGAAAGACCAATAATGACTTCAAATAACCCCACAAGAAATAGTCTAATGGTGTTAAATCATAACGTCTTGGAGGCCATTCAATATCACAATTACTTGAAACAATCGTTGTGTGGCACGTAGTCCGGTCTTGTTGGAACCAAATGTTGTCAAGATCAACTTCTTCCATTTTCGGCCATAAAAAGTTGGTTATCATCGCTCTCCATTGACAGTTACCGTGTTACCAGCTTTATTTCGAAAGAAGTACGGACGGATGATTGTACCAGACCAAAAACCAAGCCAAACTGTAAATTTGGCAAAAGTATATATTTACTGAAAGCTTATGAATAGGAGAGTCGATTTAGCATTATCCGTCTGTCTGTCCGTGTGTATGTTGAAATCAACTTTTTTAAAATCCCCCACCATCGCCAAGTCCCGTGTAAGATATCAAAATATTAGAAATATTCGGGAGCAGATTGGTATTGGAAATCAGAATAACTTTCTGAGATATGAGCATAAAAACATGACTGCCTTTGCTTTTTCGCTTATATTTACCACAAAAATTAAAATTTTCCGACCCCAGGATAATTAATAGACACGGTTGTTACTATATATAAATTTAGTATTCCTTTTGGAGATGTTCCTGCAAACAACTTGGACAATTTGGTCACTAATCGGCAAAGTTAAAGACAAAAATTATTTGAAGAAATATATACATTTTTTAATATATCAAATTTTTTCAAACTTGTAAATAATTTTTGACTACGCTTAAGATACCAAATTAGAAGCCGTAATCTCAGGAATTATTTCTAAGAAAAACTAACAAATCGGTTTGAAACCAACTGAGATATAACCACCAAAGTACCACTGCTTCGATATTTTTCCTAAAATTTTCAAACGAAAATCGATATTTTTCAGTCTCTATACAACCGAGAGAGCCAACATGGGAATCCAATGAAAGGGCTGAAATATTAAAATATAGCTAGATATGAAAACAAACAAAAAATTCAAGATGGCGTCCTAGATTAAATGGCGAATATGAGTCAAATAAAGTAGTTACGGCTTTGTAGTTACGGTTTACCCCACATTATTGGTAACAAATTAAAGGGCTGACCATTACAATGTAGTAAACAATTTAAAAAGTGTAAAATCCAAGATGGCGTCTGAAACAAAATGGCGGAGCGAGTTTGTTTAATCCCAACAATATGGGTTTTAAATGAAAGTGCTTGACTAGTAGAATACAGTAACTATGTAAAACTTTAAAATCAAAGATGGCATCGGAAATAATAAAGAAAATAGCGTATTGCATGAAATCTAAATCTAGGCTAAGCTACGATGTGGTCATTATACCAATCTATATGACGGTGAAGGGTATGATCAAATTCGACACGGCCGAATATAGCGCTCTTACTTGTTTTATAATTCCTTACTGATTTATTCACTAGATCTTTTGAACCTTCCACAAATAATTCTTTGTTTCAGGTTATTTCAGCATAACGAAATAAAGTCCTGTTATTTGTTTTTTTTTAATCTCTATGCTGCACTTAAAGACTCTACCAATCCCGCAGTATGATGATAATTAAATTTAAATGTTACTACTATCTGTATTTGAAAATAATAATTAATCTTCCCGTTTAGAGGTGGTGGCTATTAAAAGAATTCTAAGAATTGTATTAAAGCTTTTAGTTTACAAGCAATACATTGACTAACAACAGGAAAAACTATTTGAAAACAAAAAGCTTTTAGAATTTCTCAGAAACGCAAACAAAAGACGGAAGGAGTAGTGTTAAAAGAATTAGCCTTGCAATTAAAATTATTTTTATTTAAGTCATAAGTCACTGCTACAAATTCTATAAATTGTAAATTAAACAAAAAGTAAGTTTTTGAAGGCCGCCAAACAAATAGAAAGATGTTAGAAATAATATCATTGACATTGCTCTTGTTTGGTGTTTGGATGCTATCAAAACCTTGGACTTGGTCTCACTTTTCTTGTTTATATCAAACCCATGTGTTTGTTGTACATATTTTGTGACCATGTGCTTACTCAATATTTTTTTCCTTACTCTACTTAAAGGACAAAAGAGAAAATGATGCTGTAAGGAGAGAGCTAAAAAATGAAAACAACACACACACACACAAAATGCAACTAGCAGTAGTAGATGTGAAGAAGAAAGAAAAGCTTTTTTGCATTTTCACGTTTAATTGTGGCTCGAAAAAGAAAATCTCAATGAAAACATTTACAATTTAGTTGTTCAACGAAACGGTTATAGAAAATTAAAACTAAGATTTTAATAGCGATTTTATCTTAAAGTCAACAATTTTTAAAGAAACTTTCACACCATATTTAAAAGTTTTAATTTAACAAAATATATATATTTTAAAATAAAATTGAAACAATTACCAGGTTTAAGCAAACTTAACTTCTAGTGTACTAAACTAAATTCTCAAAAAAAAAAAGAAAAAAAGAAATTTTATCTTAAAAAAATTACAACGCCATTAAAATCATTACAAACAAAAAGTGAGAAAGTAAAAGGCATAAAAAATAACATTAATATAAAAAAAAAGTTCCTAAACAATGTTGCCAACAGCTGAGTGTTGAGATAAGTGTGTGCATAAATAAGCAACATGTTTCGTTATTAACTGTTGCTTTTTAATTAAAACAAATGTTTATTATGTATATCAAAATAAATTAATTAAAAACCCAACGATTTTAAAAGAAAATTATTAATGCTATAACAAAAAACCTTCTAGTTGTCTTATTCAATTAAAAACACGAGTAGTTTTTCTTTAAACGTTTGTTAAATATTTCATGATTTTATCACCTGTGATTTAACAATACATATAGAAGACAAAAAAAAAACAACTACAAACAACAACTACAAAAAAAAATACAAAATATCATTAAAACTCGGTAAGTAAATAATTGAATTAACGTTAGCTGTCATCATTGCTACCAATGACACTATCCTGACAGCCTCGCAGATAAAAGATAAGTTAAAAAAATTATTCTTTTTAATACAATATGCCTGCTAAAGCTAAATTTTAACCCTTAAGCTCTGTGTAGGGTTGTATATGCTACTGCCTGGGCTTATAATGCACGCCGTGTGTTTGACAGGAAATTCAAGGTCAAGGTGATTTTGTTGAATTTATTCATTTAGTAGACCATTTGACAACATCAGTTGAGATTTATTTTAAAGGAAAATCGCACGTACTTAGTTATGTGTGTTGTACATACATATGTATGTAAGTATGTTCTCAAGGAAATGTCAGTGAGAAAAAAAGTCAGAGACAGTAAAAAAAGGGAAATTGAATTTAAACATTATACTGAATATGTAAGAGGAGTTTTCCTTAGAATCGCTTATATTTATAGCTTAAAGAAAATACCGAAAAACAATGTCAATATCCAAAAAATTTACTTCAATGGATAGATTAGATATTTGAAGTTTTTCACAGTCCATATGGCTCACCGAACGTTGACTTTTGTGAGTAGCGAATTTCTCGTGAATTTTTAAACTTCGAATGCGGAAAATTTGCTTATTGATGCTAGGCAACAAATTATTCTCAACATTAAAAAGATTTTTTCAAATACTGCACACTGCAACATTCCCTAACTCAGGTACGGATACAGTTTACACGTTTTGGCAAGGAAGGGTATTATAGCTTTTATTAAAATATATAAATTGTTTTTTTAACTGCTGCCAAATCTATTGCTTGTTAAATGAAAAATTTTGATTTATTGCTTAAATTTGATTTTTCCTACCCCGCCTGCATCCGCGCTAGCCCTAACTAAACCACATTTTTTGATATAATTTAAACAATATGCAGGTGTTGCTCCTTTGTAAGTTTGTTTATCATGAATAACAACCCAAAAACTTTCAAGTCAACTATAACAGTGAATTTGAATCATATTTGAATCGAATTAAATCAGGTATATATGCAGTGGCGAATTCCAATAAATTCGCTTTTTCGTGAGAGTGTTGAAAATTCGTCACATGTAGAAATGCTAAAAATGCTTAGTAGGGTTTGCCGTTTCACAATGAACAGACCGATAAGCGAACAACGTTTGCAAATAATTAAAATTTTTAATCAAAATTCGTGCTGTTTAAAAAATGTTTTTCGCAAATTACATCCCTGTTATGGTCGTCATTATCAAACCACTGAACAGCCTATTCAAACTGTTGTGAACAAATTTCGCACCAGTTTCACTTTATTGGTCATTAACCCACCATTCCACATCTGAAGAGTATGTACTGAGGGAATATTGCTGCTATATCGGCCAATGTCAAGGAAGAACGCGATATATCACATCGTCGCGGAAGATTAGTGATCAAGGATCAAGCACACATAGTCTGCAAGAAATGCTAATGTTTATAAAGGACTGTGCGTTTAAGATTGTTGACAACCATCAGTTGGTGGTGTGTAAAACGCTTTTCTAGTCTAGAGCTCAGCGCGAGACTTAGTAAAGGGATATCGATTGGTTGTCTTAAAATCACTGAGGAACGAAGGGGGGCCGAAAAGATCCCGAAATAGTAGTAATTTTCTTCGATATTCTTCTATACCATTGTAGTTCGCCAGCCATTTCCGATACATCTTCATTTCCAGAAAAATCACTGTTTGGTGAGGTTTTATGAGTCGCTTGTTTCACTAATACAGGTGGTCGAAACGTCAACGGTGACCTGTATATAGACATGCTTACTAACTTATTCGTTCCTCAATTGGAAGGCATTAGTATTGCAGACATCAATGGTGCACCATACCACACATCACGCGCTGCAATCCATTTAAGAAGAGAAACATTTACCGAACAAATAATTTTAAGAAATGGACCCGTTAAGAGGCCACCTCGTTCATGTGATTTGACGTATTTAGATTGTTTTGTGGTGCTTTTACATATGTACATTCGACCATTCTCATTTTTTCCCGTAGGAATCTTGCCTTTGTAATAATTAATACATAAAAAAAAATAAGCAAAAACGGTCAAGTTGTTCTCAAATCATGTTCTCACAAACATGCGGCAATTGTGTTTTACTATATAAGAATATGAAAGATATTATTGTGGGAACCCCCTTGCTTGTAAATTCTTTATTTGGTAGCTATTTAATAGCACTGTAAGTTCTAGCAGTGGAAAATAGAAATATTTAACTCGGCTTTATGAGGATTGGGTAAAAATTACCATCCTCTTTTGGAATTGAAATCAATAGGACAGCGATTGTACTTTAAGTTGCATGTGATGAGAATTAAAAAATTAATTTAAAAGGAATTTCATAAGTGGGTTTTAATTCGGTGTAACTAATTTCCGCCCACCCATATATGACTCCAGGTTAATATTTTAATCTTACTGCTAAAAGTTTATTTGAAAAATATGTGAGAAACAATTAGTTTTTTGTTTATATCCTTCACAGTGAGTCTAAAATGTCCGTGTGAAATTTCTACAATATTCTTTTCCGACCCCATAAGGTATATATGAAAGCTTATGAATAGGGAAGATGATCAGAAATATTTGGAAGCAGATTGTTATTGGAAATCAGAATAACTTTCTGAGATATGAGCATGAAAGCATGACTTCCTCTGCTTTTTTGTTTTTCTTTACAATAAAAATTAAAAGTTTCCACCGCTAGGATAATTTATAGACACGGTTATTACTATTTATAGATTTGGTATGAATCTGGAAATATTCATGAACAAATTTTGACAAATTGGTCACTAATCGGCAAAGTTATAGGTACAAAATTATTTTAAAAAATAAATAAATTTTTTTCAAACTCCTAAATAGTTTTTAAATATGCTTAAGATACCAAATCATAAGCCGTAATCTCAGAAATTATTTCTAAGAAAAACTAATAAAGTGGTCTGAAACCAACTGAGATATAAGCACCAAAGTACAACTGTTTCGGTGATTTTCCTAAAATTTACAAATCGAAATCGATATTTTTCAGTTTCTATACAACCGAGAGAGTCAATATGGAAATTAAATTATAGTTAGATATGAAAAGAAAAAGAATCCAAGATGGCGTCCTAGATTAAATGGCAAATATATGAGTCAAATAAAGTAGTTACGGCTTTGTCCCCTTTAACCCCCACAGTATTGGTATCAAATAAAAGGGCTGGAGCATTACAATGTAGTGAACAATTAAAAAAGTGTAAAATCCAAGATGGCGTCTAAACAAAATGGCGGAACAAATTTTTCTAACCCCAACAATATGGGTATCAAATGAAAAGGCTTGCCTAGTAGAATAGAGTTAAGTATGTAAAAACTCAAAATCAAAGATAACGCTGAAAATAATAAGGAAAATTCAGTATTGCATGCAATCTAAAATCTAGGCTTAGCTACGATGTGGTCATTATACCTACGTACATGACGGTGGCGGGTATTATCAGATTCGGCACGGCCGAATATAGCGCTCTTACTTGTTTTAATTTAGTTTTATTTAAAGCAAGATTTAAACAAAATATTTATAGAAAAAATAAAAAAAAATACGCAAATTAAAATAATTAAAAGCAAGTGTTTGTTTAAGTGTATTTTGTTAATTCTCTCTGTGTACATATGTTACAGTTTATTTTATCCTACACCTTATTATTAAATTAATAAAAGTTAGAAAACAAAAACGAGAAATCATAATTCTATTTAAGTTAAAAGTAAAGATTATTAACGACGTATCTAATGTAAAGGGTGTTTTTTTAAGCCCGATAGAACTTGAAATTGTAAAAAATAACACAAAAAATTAAATTGTGATCAAAATTTTTTTTTTATTCGAAAGATCAATACGTGACATTAACATTTGAAAATGATTTCGGGCATATGGGCACCGCGGCTGTTCTTGACGAAGCGCATTCTGGACGTCCGTTGTTTTATCGCAAAATTGTGTTCAGCGATGAGGCGCATTTTTGGCTTAACGGGTTTGTTAATAAGCAAAATTGCCGCATATGGAGCGAGACCAATCCACAAGAGACCCTACAGACTCCATTACATCCAGAAAAATGCACCGTTTGGTGCGGTTTTCACGCTGGTGGCATCATCGGACCTTATTTCTTCAAAAATGAAGCCGGAGCTCGCGTTTCGGTCAATGGAGATCGTTACCGCACCATGATCAATGATTTTTTGTTTGAAAATATGGATGACATTGATCCGGAGGAGATGTGGTTTCAACAGGATGGCGCTACGTGCCATACGGCGAATGCAACCATCGACTTATTGAAATCAAAATTTGGCGATAAGTTGATTTCGAGAAATGGACCTGTCAATTGGCCTCCAAGGTCGTGCGATTTGACACCTCTCGATTATTTCCTGTGGGGCTACGTGAAGTCACTGGTTTATGCTGATAAACCAGCAACAATTGACGCCTTGGAGGCCAGCATTGTTCGTGTTATTCGTGACATACGGCCAGCAGTGCTCGAAAAAGTGGCCCAAAATTGGACGTCCAGAATGCGCTTCGTCAAGAACAGCCGCGGTGCCCATATGCCCGAAATCATTTTCAAATGTTAATGTCACGTATTGATCTTTCGAATAAAAAAAAAATTTTGATCACAATTTAATTTTTTGTGTTATTTTTTACAATTTCAAGTTCTATCGGGCTTAAAAAAACACCCTTTATATATACAATACATATGTTTGTATGTACAAACGAGTAACTTTTCTTAGCTCAAGGTGAAGGTTAATAAACACAAAACAGAAAAACATTAAAAAGAAAAAAAAATTAAATAATAAAAAATACAAACACATTACAAACCTGAGAAGCTTTAGTGCGTAAGGACAATAAGGATTCAATATCAAGGTTAACAATGAGATATGTAGGCTCTCAACACAAATACAAAAAAACAGCTTTTTCTCTTAAAACATTTCTAACAGCATTTAAGAGAGAAAAATAAATTTTCAGTGATTTTTAATTTTAAAAAAAAATAGTACCTAGTTTAATGTGAGAATAAGAGTGAAATAAAAAAACATTCGTATAATAGGAGCTAAGAAGCTCATAAAGGCAACAGCATCATATTTTTAACAGCATACAGGTGTTTTGGAGTACATATATAAAAATAGATTAGTTCCCAACGTTAACGACTAAAAATCACAATAAAAAAGTACGCAAATTGGCGGTAAAATGTTATAAAATATAAAAACAGATGTTATGTGCTTAATATTAAGACAAGTAAAATTCAATTTGTATATGGATAAGAACTTCTTTATATAAAAAACTATAAATATAACAAGTATCTTTCAATGATATTTTCTTTATAATGAAATAAAAAATAAAGAAAATGTAAATGTTTGCAAATTATAAAACGATAAACTACAAAATTAAAATTTATTTTTTTTTATTAAAAAAATTTAAATCAAGTTCTTAAAGGCTGGCAAATATGGTTTAGATAAACAAAAAAAATTTAAATTAACATTAATTATACGTAGTGATGGACATTTAAATCAAGGTCAATACGTACAGAGCATACATAAACATGAGTGTTTAGTGTCAAGCATTGAGTGTTTTACGTGCTTTTATACCCTTCACAGTGAGTGTATGGGTATATGTAGGTTTGTCATTCCGTGTGAAATTTCTACAATATTCATTTCCGACCCCATAAAGTATATATTTTCTGAAAGCTTATAAATAGAGGAGTCAATTAAGCATTGTCCGTCTGTCAGTCTATCCGTGTGTATGTTGAAATCAACTTTTTGAAGCCCCCCCAGACATAAAAATAGTAGGTTCGAATCCCAGTTAAGGCAAAAAAAAATTTGTTTTCTTTTATTTTTTTTAATACATACATACATACACTCAATTTATTATTTTACTATGGGATGTTTTAAAGCGGATAGTCATTATAAAGGGTATAAAAGATTCGGCACGTACGAATATAGCACTCTTAGGGCCATTATTACAACTTGCCGTTAGCTAAAGGTAGGATTTTGTCGGACAAAAATCCTATTTATTATTTATTTATCCATTAAATATTATAAAAATTAATAAAAATAACAATAAAAAACAAGTAAGAGCGCTATATTCGGCCGTGCCGAATCTTATATACCCTTCACAACGAGTAGTCATGCAATAACAGTAGTTTGTGTCACCATTCATCCCATATGAAATACGTACATACATATAAAAACATACATTTATAAAAACATCCCATTGTAAAATTATAAATTCACGTATGTATGCTAAAAAAAACACAAAAAAAAATTTAAAAAAAAATTAAAAAAAAAAATTTAGAAAAAAAAATTAAAAAAAAAAATTATTATACATATATATAATATATATAAAACAAAAAAAAATAAAAAAATAAATTAAAAAAAAAAAAATAAAAAATAATAATAAAAATATAAATAATATATAAAATAAAAAATAAAAAAAAAAATAAAAAAAAAATTAAAAAAAAAATTTAAAAAAAATTAAAAAAAAAAATTTTTTGGCTTAGCTGGGATTTGATGCCACGTTTTCTCTAACCAGTATACACGTTTGTATGTATGTATGTTGTTGTTGTAATGTTGTTTTTGTGAATAAAAAATCGAGGTGGTCGTGGGTTTTTGCTCATATCTCAGTTGTTTATGTACCGATGTTTCTGAATTTCAATACCGTTCTACTCCCGAATATTTCTAATATTTTAATACCTCACCCGGGTCCAAGCGATATCGGGGGGCTTCAAAAAGTTGATTTCAACATACACACGGACAGACGGTCAGACGGACAGACTGACAGAGCTTAATCGACTCCCCTATTCATAAGCTTTCAGAAAATATATACTTTATGGGGTCGGAAATGAAAATTGTAGAAATTTCACACGGAATGACAAACCTATATATACCCTTTTTCACTGTGTGAAGGGTATAATGAAAGTTGTAATAATGCAGAATGCAAGGCAGACAAAATCCTACCTTTAACTAAAGGCAAGTTGTAATAAGTGCCCTTAATTAGTCTTTACTTGTTTTATTACAAAAACAAAACACATCCTATATTTTTACGCTAACCGCTCTTTTGTACGTTTGGCTAACAGTTTAAATGCGTGACATTAAATTAATGAACGTGTGATTGGTATAGAGCAACACAAATGTCATACATAAAGGGTGGTTAAATTTTAAGGGCCGATGTTGAATATGAACCACACCTAAACGTCAAGTTTTTTTTCTGCATTTCATTTGACATTTCTCAATTTCAGACTAACTCAATTTGAACCATGGACGTCCAAATCAAAATACATTTCGTGCACTTTGTGATTCTTTTGGTCAACATAATCGTTGAAATTCGTCTATAATCGGAAGAATTGTGAAAAATATTTAAATTTAAGCAAAACAGGTCTGTATGTTAAAACATCTGTGAATGCCTTCTTAGTTCGTTGAACGTAAAACATTGATGTTTTTTTTGCGATAGTGTGGCATCATCATCGTGCCCAACAATTGAACATCAACATTGTCATTGAAAATTTGGTATATTGGATTTATACAGGGATGGAAATAAAAAAAAAAAAAATAATAATTTTTGTAGTGTTTTTTTTTTTTTGCTCCAAAAATAATAAATAAATAATACATGTTCAAAAGTAAATAAACTGAAACTGTATGTCAATAGACGATACAGAATACAATACGAGGTTGTGAGTTGAACAATAATGTCTTTCTAATACCACCACAAGGACTTATTAAAGATGTGTTTTTTATTTTTGCTTATTCTTAATCTATTTATATAGTAGTAGCGGTTTCAGTTATAAAGTAAATGTTTTTATTTTAATTTAATATTGATTTAACGACCTTTTTTTGTTTCATATTTTAATATTAATTTAACGACCTTTTTTTGTTTCATATTTTTATTTATTTTTATTTTTATTTTAATTTAAACATAAATTCACGAATTAGTTGTATCGTACTATTGTTACTACTTTTATATGTGTTAACTCTATTGTAAGTTAATTGTTGGTAATTCCCACAGTAACATTTTGTATAAAAATACAATTTCATGTGTTTATAAAGTATTGTATTGAATTCATACAGGGATGGGAAATGAAATTTTTTTTTTCAGAACCAAAAAATTATTTTTGTAATATTTTATTTTACGTCCCAAAAAATAAACTCAAATAACTCAAATGTTTTGTTGATTTTTTTTTTACATTTACTAAAATAAAACTAAAAAAATAAAAATCTTTTCAAAATATGGCCGACTTCCTAAACGCAAGTTGCAATGCATAATTTAAAAAAATGCGTATGCAATGATAAACATGTCTTAGGTGCAACCTTGCGTTGCAGAGACTTTTTTTTGCATTTTATCGGCATTTAGGAACTCTCATGGGTCCACTTTTTGTCTCTGCAATATAAAGTGTTTAATTATTTAAATTATTAGTCTGTGATTTAAATAAACTCTATCTATTATAAATAATTTATTAAAAATAAACAAGAAAATACTAACTCAGCCATTGCAGCTCAAATGTTTGCATACAAAATAAAAATGATGCGCGATTTTGACAGCTGATACTTAGTAAAATGAGTTGCCAAACGATTAGGAACATTGGACATTGCTAGAAAGTTTACATATGCGTTTACGAAGTGTATGCATTGCAACTTGCGTTTAGGAAGTCGGCCTATTTTTTGTTGCTCTGATCCCATTCCTAATTTTTTTATTTGCCTGACAATTGACGTTTAACAATACAACCGTTACAATAGAAATTGTGTCCACAAGTAAATAAACCAAAACTGTCTTTCAATAAACGATACAGACAGAATGCAATAAAGGGTTGTAAATTTAACAATTGTGACAGAATTAGTTATGTTATATTTAAATTTTTTTAGTTTATTTTACATGCTAAATCCTATTTACATTTGAGTAATTTACTTGAGTCTCAATAAGATTTTATTTTACAACTTTGACAACATTGTAATTATAAATAATTTACACAAAAAAATTCCGTTTAAAATATTGAATAGTATCGAGTACCCAAATGAAAAGTAGTGGAATGTGCCAGCTCGAATATGTTGACCAAATATTAATAGAGAAATTATTAACTAAATTTATACAATTACTGTAAAATTTGACGGCATACCACTCCTCAGACAAGTTGTGAATTGGGCAAATATGCTTTAGAAAACTTTAAGCTTAATATCTTAAGATTTACTTTTAACGTGGCTTATTAAAAACAAAATTAAATAGTCTTACTCTCTTTTCTCTTCTCTTCTTTCAGATAATAAAAAACGGCAACTATAACTACAACATGGCTGTGTCATACAAAACTAATAATTTAATCAACTGTAATCGATGCCATTTACCATTTAACTTTAAAAATACCGCGCCAAAAATGTTATCATCGTGTAAACATTGGTATTGTTTCAATTGTCTGGAACATCTACTGCATACAGCCACCGCCAACGCCGCAGCTAACGAACAATTTCTAGAGTGTGCCCAGTGTCAACGGTCAATTGACATGCTGGGCATGCAAAAGTCGGGCGAACAAATTATACAAAATTATGAAAAAACGAAATTAAATCTATTGCAAAAAAATAATAATGCGAACTTAAGTAATAATTATAATAGTGATAATAATAAAATGATAACATTTGGTTGTGAGGATGAATTTGCTCAAAAGGATTACGTAGTAGAGAATGGCAATAAAACTAGATCGGCTTCCTTAAACTCGGAAAATTCTATAGGCAGTTTTGTTTATTTCAACATCAATCATAATAATACAACCACTGCCCCAAATGTTACAGAGCAAATGCTGCCGGGAGAAAACTGTTTTATACACGGCATGCCAAATACCTTGTGGTGTCAAACTTGTCATACGGTTTTGTGTAGAGGCTGTAACGCCACCTCCCAGCATAAAGATCACAAAGTAGAAAATCAATTGGAAGCCAAAGAGTACTATCAAAATCGTGTTAAGGAAGAGTTTATACAAATTCAAGTGAGTGTGGAGGAAATGCAAAATTTTAAAATGTTGCAAAAAGGTTTTCTACTCAAACTCTTGGAGACCTGTTGCAGCCTGAAGTTGCAAATAGAACAGGAAATAGCCAGCAACTCGAATACGGCAGACATTGATGAAATGAAGGAGACCATGACAAATTTACAACTTTGTTTTGGTCTATTGGGCAAACAAACGCCCAATGAAATTTTTAAACTCTATAAAGTGATTCAGGACGAAAATTGCAACTTTAAGCTGAAACACAAACAAATGTTGCAGCAATGTAGAATGCAACAATTGTTAAGTAAAAGTCAAAGGATTTTAGATTTCGAAGTGCTTAAAGATATTTTACAAAAATTAGACTACAACTTCGACTCTCCAGCTAGTGATTTCGATCAAATATCCGATAGTTTGTTTAAGGAACTAGAGGCTGGCCGCCGTGAGAGTAATTCCGTAATGATTTTAACCAACTATTGCATTTATCGTCTGTACATGTCCTATATGAAGCAGCAACAGCAGCAGATTATCGAACAGGAATTTGTGCGCTATCAACAACAGTGCCAACAAGACCAAAAGGAAAAGCTAATCAAACAATGCAAAATGTTGCAGCAACATCAGGACACTATGACCATTAATAACACTACCAACGGCAACAATGGTTTTAACATATTTTATGGCGAGACCGCAGATAAACAAAAAACTTATGCCGAAATTGCCACCGCCAATCAAAACGGTATCCACCAACAAATTCAACAGATTGAATCTAGTGAACTCATACCCACCTCTAATGGATTTCAACCGTATAAAAAACCTTTAGCGAAGTCCTATGACGAGCCGCGAAAAACTGTACAGCTACTTTTTAATCCCATCAACAATGAAAATAATCAAATTTATTTCTTTGATTTTGAACGTAGTGGCCAACATTTAGGCCGCGTGCTTATTAAAGTTTTTGCCGATATTGCTCCTAAAATGTCGTATAATTTTCACGCCTTGGCCACCCATGAAAAGGGTGTAGGTTATACCGGCTGCAAAGTCTTCGAATGTCATCCGAACGAGAGTATAATAACGGGGGATATAGAACAAAATACCGGCTATAGCAGTCGTTCTATATATGAAGATGTACAATTTGTACCCGACGATACAAATGTGGCGCCGTTTGCCGGTGCCGTGGGCATGCGGAGGGCAAAGAAAAAATTCGACTCTCAAGGCTTAGTAGGCTCTCAGTTTCGCATTATTTTAACTGAATTGGGTTTTACGGCCATATTTGGTTGTGTCATTGAGGGTTTAGAGGTGGTCAAGAAAATCTCTCAAACTCTAGTGCAAAATGATAAAATTCACGGTACTGGACCCGGGGGCTCTACTAATAACAGTGCGGTGAATAATGTAAATGGGGTGGCTGGTATATTTATAGCACATTGTGGTTTGTATGAATTTGTCAAACGTGATCTTATGTGTGGCATTTAAACTAGGGTAAGAAGATGAAAATTAACTGAGTTATTCATAAAAATTATTAAAGTATTATAAAGGGTTTGTACAACTGATTTTCTATGGAAATTTGATTTGTAAATCTCTTTTATTCATTTTTATGAATAAGACCGTAAATATTATTAGAGATTTTTTTCCAATTTCTATACAAATAGAGTTGTCAAAAGAATGTAAAAGACTTGAAAAAATGGTCCAAAATGTAAAAAAAAAAAAAAAAATTCGAAGAAAAAAACCGAGACAAGAGAATTTTTTGGCCAACAAATAATTAAAAAAATAAAATATGTATTATTGTATAAAAAACGTTTATTTCTTTTAAAATTAAACATGAAAAAATCAAGAGGGATACAACAATTTTAAATTTAAACATATATTTAAGAGCGCCCTTCATACAGTTTGTAACAGTTTGTAATGATCATTACTGACAATTATATGGTGAAGCTGTGACCAAAACTTATTTATGAAATCGATAATTTGATCATTTAATTGACATTTTTATTTATTTTTGTCGCCCTTATCTGTGTCGGATATTAATCTATTGAACCAAGGGAGCTACAAAATCCAAAGGAGAAAATTATTTTCCTTTGCTCTTATATCAGCTCGTAATATACCCACATAATTGGTTTTTAATAGCAAAATTCTTGAAAGCATGTCTATTAAATTGATGAAGTTTTAAAGTGTAAATTATACGTGGGATCGTCAAAAAGGTGATTTCAACATACGGACTTAGCTTTATCAATTTCTCTTTCTTTAAGGATTCTGAATACATATATTTGATAGGATTTAAAATTTATATTGTAATTACAAACGGAATAACAAACTTATATATATGTACGTGTAAAGGGCACAAAAAATATAAAAAAAAAACTTAAATGTTGTCTCTGTCTATTTGTATATCGAGTGGAATCAAATTGTTGGTATTTGTCATACCATTCGTGCCTGCTCTGTATTTCGAGTAGAATCGTATTGTTTGAAACTGTCATTATTGTGGTATTGTTTATATCAAAGATGTTATGGCAACTCTGAAAAATTTAAATTAACGCGAAACACAGAACCTTAACTTTATTATTACTACATTCCAATGACAATCTTGAACAACTTGATTTAACTCGGAACGCAGAACAGTAGATTTTATTTTCATAATTTTTTACATACTTTTATGCCTTACTGATATATATATATATATATATATATATAAATTGGTTCCTTTAGTTCCTATAAGGAGCATAGGGCCTTACTGATAACAGCGTCAAATTAGCTATGCTAGTCAATTTTACACATATTGACTGTTTCATTTAGTTTAAACGTTTAAAACGTTTTTTGTATTTTTTATTTTTCAACTCCGTTCAATCCCTTGATCATATTATGTTGCAAAAAACAAAAATTAGACGCAATAAATAAATAACACATACTAGGAAAATTAGAAAAAGAGAGAGATAAAGCAAACACTTGCGTGTGATGCTATAATATTATTAAGGAAGCGAAATATAAAAACGAAATAATTTACGATGTTTTAAGAACGGTGATCGGCAATACGTACTATTACATTTGCGATTGTATTGGTGAGTTGTACACTCTTCTCCTCTCAACCAAATTAAAAACAAATTTTACATAAATTTTACATAATAATTCTTAAAACAAATGGCAACACATCCTTTTATTAAAGCGAATTCGATACTGGTGCGTTTTTTTTTCTGTCACTGCGTGTGAGACGTTAATACTTCTATGTGCGATTAAAAAAGGAAAATTTACTCGGAGCCGTGTTTTGCCAATAACTGGCTTATTTGGCATAAAAAAAAATTTGCTCAGTACTTTACTCGGCCGACAAGGAACTAAGTAAGTTAATGTTTAGCCAATTTTAAATTGTCTGCTCACTTTGTTGCACTGTGTGGGCTGGTTTAATTAACTAAATATGAACAAGTATTTGTAAAGGTTAACTATTTAACATAAATTACACTTATGTCACTCTCTGATATAGACCTATGGTTTACAAAAAACATTCGCTAGAATATGTTTTAAAATCTTTTAAATTACGGAGTGGAATCAACTAACCGACCAACCTAGTTCAACGCGTCAAGCGTTAAGTTATCTAGTATCTAACTTTTACGTTTTAATAACCGTTTTTAAAAATAATGGTTCAGTTAGTAGATTCGTATTGTCTTACTTTACAGCGCTCAGTATCATTAAATAGTGTGTGTTTGTTGTAAAAATGTTGTATTGTCTGTGTTTCCTCTTTAACAATATGACCAACAAATTACGTTCTCTCCGTAAAAATCTATTTTCTATAGATTTCTACCTCACGAAACGTTATAATACATTTTTAATAAACAGTAACATGCATTGCTTGTGCGACAGATTTTGTCGGCTGATTTGTAACACCACGATACAAATCCACTAACTAAACCAGAAGAGTCAACGCTGTATCGTAAACCGTAATGTTAACGTATTTTAATAATGCCCGCTAAATAGAAATACAAAATTAGTTATAATCGATAGGAAATAGTTAAAACGGCATTACTTTTAAACTACTATTACAAAGGTAAAACAAGAATAAAAAACAGTTGTCTTGCAGCCAACTTCACTATATAAAGCTCTGTCAATATTGAATTTCCCATTTGCAAAGCGTTGACGCCGCGCTTTTTGGGTTTTCTTTTCTTCATTTTGTAGGGCAATAAGAATTTTTGACAAACAGACAATGCTTGACGGGCTGATTTAGGTTAAGCTGTAATTTTAAATATTTTCGCCACTACATTCTCTCAGTGAATAAAAAAAAACATTTACTAATGTTTAATATTGCCTAGAATTAATTTATTATTATTGATTGCTTAAGTAGGACGATCGTTACAAATGAAAATTAAAGTAAACGCTCTTAAAGTTGCCACCACCACCACCACCGACTCCCCAAGTTATAAGGCTAGACGTTTCAAGGATGCTAGATCGATTCAGAAATTTAATATCCTTATTGCAATTCTCTTTAAAAGTTGAAAATTTATTATCTATTTATTTATCTATGCACCCTTAGAATATTTTGAAAATTTTACACTTAACTAAATTTAAGATGAACTAAACTAAAATTTAGAAAATAAAATGAACGTTAAACGAAATATAAAATAATGAATTTTAATTAAAAAAAAAAAAAAATTAACGAAAAAAAACATAAAATGTTAACTGTCGTATTTAAAAGTAAACACCCGGTTTTTATAAAAAGAAACAAAAATTACGTTTGACAAAATTGATTTTAAAAAAAATTAATTTTATTTTTGTTACATTTTATAAAAAAAAAAAAGAAACAAAAACGGGAGTACACATTTGAACAAACAAAGTGACAAGTATGTTATTTAAAACAAAAAAAAAACTTATTCATGTATAAATATGGAAAATAAAAAAAATAATAATAATAATGAAATTGTGTTTAGGGAAATTAAATACTGTTGAAATAATAAAATTATTTAAGAAAAAAAAAAATAATTTTAAAACTAGCGCTACCAAGATACCTGTTAAACAAAACTAAAAAGAAAAATATATATTTTTTTAAATGTTCACACAAATTAACGAACAAAACTACAATAAATATTAACTAAATCAAACAATATGTTTTTAAAGTTTCTTAACAAAAAAAAAAAAAACTATATATTTTAAAAAATAATAATACAAAAAATCCGTTCCATGTAACATAAAGAATAATTTCAAATAATTTTTTTTTTGATTTTAAAATAATAAAGATTATTGTAAAAATAAATAATTATATATAAAACTAATCAAATCAAATTCTCAAGGGCTGTTGAATCTAATAACTTGCCAAATATATTAATGTTTAAAGAATAATATTTAAAAAAAAAGACTATCGAAGTAGTGAAGCACAAGTTTGGTTATTGTAATACAATTGGCCTAATGCTCAATTAATTTTTTTTGTTTTGTTTTCAATAAAAAAAAAACAATTGGATTAATTATGTATTAAATATTGTTATAAATTAAAGAAACCGAAATATATATTTATGTCTAAGAATAATACATAATCATAAATGTTGCTTAAGATATTATATATGTTTGCATGTATGGTTTATCAAATTAGAAAAAAATTCGCTAAAAAAAATATAAATAAAAATAAAAAATATCTTAAATATCAAGTTATTTAAATACATATTGTAACAAACATATAATTAAGATTTAGATAACATATAATTATACGGAATCGGTTTAGGCTACAAAATCAATTGTTGATTCTAACTAATACATTGTTCACTTTAAATCCGGTTTCAGCATGAAGGAGTCTTTTATATATTGTTTTAAAATGATGTTTGTTTAATATAAAAAATTATGTTGTACATAAAAGCGAGCCTAAAATCGATATAGAGATTTGGAAACACTTTATGGATCTTAGAGTTTATAATGCCCTTTATCTGTGGCCAAAGATATATATCGTTGGTCACAGGTAGAAAGGCCCAACTCAAATAATTGTAACTTTGCAGGATAAGGCAAAGCAGTAATAGAAACAGTATTATCATAATGTAATTACTCTTGTTATGTACAGTAGACTCGCGGTGACAAAAACACTGTCTTACGTGAACACCGCATTACATGAACATAATAATCTTGTGATTGGAAAGACAAAAAATGTTCGCTCTTTTAGAAATTTTGAATCTCCTGTTGACTACAATTGCTCCAAATCGTAATGGATGACAGCTGCTATTTTTGAAAACTGGTTTAACTATTAATGGACGCTATTGGCTATTTAAATTCAACTTGGCAACGTCTTGAAAAGAAAACAATAGCAAAATGCTGGCTCTTTAGGAGATGAAGAAGACTGTGAAGAGGATATCCCGTTAGCTTTTTTGCGAGAAAGAATTTGTTCAGCAATTAAAATTTAAAAATTAAAAGATAATCCAAAAAAAGGTTACACATTTTTTTTAATTAATTAATTTTAACGTACATTTTTTTTTAACAAAACATAAGTACATAACAATCCGAAATAGAAAAAAATATATGAATTTGAGTTAAATCACATGTCTAATTTATTTGGAAATTTTAAAGTTACACCTTCGTCAACATGAACAACTACGCAAAAGTGAACACGCTCGGTTTTTAATAGTTCACGTTACCGCAAGTCTACTGTATTAGAATCATTGAAAAACTCAATTTCATAAAAGTACTAGTTAGAACCTTTCTACTTGTGACCATCGACATGTATAAATCTTTGTCATTCATTCTATCATTCATTCTACACTATAGGTTTCCCGTCCCAATATATACTTTAATATTTTCTGGAAACTTATGAAAAGGAAAGTCGGTTGAAATCAATTTTTACAAGTCCCCACATGTTGCACACGTCTGTATATGGCACCGATATTTTGGAAATATTCGGGAATGAATCGTTATTGAAATTCACCACAATCGCCTAATAAGTTTCTGAGATATGAGCAAATATGTATCCATATTTTTATTAACAAAATTAAAATTGTTAAACCCTTGGATAATTTACAGACACCTTGTTTCTATTTATAGGTACTATATGCCTCCATGGATTTTTTTGAAACACTTTTGGGCAAATCGGTCATTAACCGACAAAGTTAAAGGCAAAAAAAAAAATTGGAATAATAAAGCGTAGTTTTTTGTTTAAATCTAATAAAACACTCAACTTTGCAGCAAATTTTCAAAAATTTTATTGGAATCGATAAATTGGTTTTTGCCATTTACTTTTTAAAAATAACTTCATGTAAATGTTGCCCGCTGCTCCGGTTCAAATGGTCCATTCGTAAGGTCCAACTTTGCACCACTTTTTCGAGCATTTCGGCCTGTATTCCATGAATAACACGTGCTATGTTATACTCTTAGGCTTCAATCGTGTTTAGCTTGTTCACATAGACAAACGACTTCACATAACCCCACAAGAAATATTCAAGAGATCTTGACGGCCAACTTACAGGGCCATTTCGAGAGATAAACTGCTCATCAAATTCATCCTTCAATATGTCCATTGTTTCACGAGCTGTGTGGCATGTGGCACCGTCTTGTTGAAACCACATTAAAACCAAGTTCAACTCAGCCAATTGGGCAAAAGAAAAAGTCGCGTATCAAGGCTCGACATCATTCGCTGTTGACGGTAACGTTTCTTCCATGTTCGTCTTTGAAAAAAAATGGACTGATGACCACCAGGCCATAAACCCCACCAAACTGTCGTTTTCTCGGGATGCATCGGTAACTCTTGTACGGCATGTGGCTGTACTTCACCTCAGATGCGACAGTTTTGCTTGTTTACGTATCCATTTAGCCATGGTCGATTATGACGACCATAAAAAGTTAATTTCTCACAGAGCACGAATTTTGATAATAAATTTCAACGATTTGCAGTCGTTGCTCGTTTGTGAGTTTCTCCATGATGAAATGGCAGAGTATACTGAATTCTTTTCACTTTCACAGATGTAGTTTGGATGCAATTACCAACCAGTGCTGCCAGCCCGAAAAACTTAATTCATAAAAAATCACCCTTTATATACAAATACTTTTCTAATGTAGGTATCAAGTTTTTCAAGCTTCTAAGACAAATTTGGACACATTTGAAACACCAAATTGCAAGCCGTAAACTTAGAAATTGTTCCTGAGAAAAACTAACAAACCGGGTTGAAACTTACTGAGATAAAAGTTATTTTTCCTTATATTTTTAAAAGAAAGCTGATTTTTGTCGGCTTTAAGATAGCCCAGAGAGTCAATATGGGTATCAAATGAAAAGGTTAAACTATGAGAACACATTTAACTATTCAATAGTTCAAAAATGGCTTCGGAAATAATAAAGCAAAATAGTGTATAACATTATATTTATATATGTACATGATGGTGAAGGGTATTATCAGAAACGGCACTCTCACTTGTATAATATTGTTATCGGCTCGAATAGTTTTTAAGGAAGATAGATCGTCACAAAGATTCATTTTTTTCGCCGATCGAAAAATTTGTCATTTCAGCAAAATTTACTGACTTAAATAAATATTTTATAATCATTTTATGCTCTGATTTATTTTTTTTTTTCATCATCTAAGGTGAATTCAACCATTTGTTTCGAGAACAAATTTTTTGATTGAGTTTTTTCAGCATTAGCTGTTTAGAAAAACGGTTATATAAAATATCACAGATGCAATATCTTCCGAACTTATTAATTTTCGAAAGATGCTTTTGGTGCAATCCGTTTAAGATTTTTTTTTACAAAATTTTCTTTTTTATTTTTTGTTATAAATTTTGCTAAAAGAAATATTACAATTTTACTTTATGATGTGGCAACTCAGTTCAACTCTGTTTGATTTCGGACGAAATTTTAAATTAAATCATTTCATGCTGTGAGTTGTCCGAACAAAATTTATTACTTTTGTCCGGAACACATGAGTGTGAATTTACCTTCAATACAACCGGTGTTCGATGTTGTACCGTAAAGGGTAGATAGAAAGAGGCATGATGTCAACAATGTAATATAATGTACTTAGGACAAGAAAGCGGTTAATTTGTATTCAGTCAGCTGTTAGTTGCTTGCTTCTGATAGACAAATTAAAAAATTATTTTTTTGTCATTTTCGACAGTTATTGCGTTCCAATTCAACCCTGACAATACCGGGTAATATATTAGCAGTTTAGTGGTCTATCCGTGAGCTAAAATTTTGCCATACTTCTTCCAACGTTTCGACCGGTATCTCAACATGGCAGCTGTAATGTAGTCTATCAGGGTCGACTTGTTCCTGTACAGACTAGAGCGGATCCAGGGAAAGGTAAAAAGAGAATTTAAAGCCCCTCTCCCCACAAAATCCAAACTTTTTCTGTTGCTAAGTAAAAGTTTTGGCAGCCATTAAACTAACAATTCATAAATTTAATTTAAATAAGCCCCACCCAACAAACGCTTTAGTTGGGTTCGCGCATGAGAGGGGGTGAAATTGCATAATCTTAGCGGCCAACGAACTGTTTCATTGTAACGTTGCGATTTCCATCGATCTTGAAGAAGTACGATTTGCATTGACACTGGCCGATACAGCAGCAATATTCTACTCCATACACTCTCTTCGCATACGTATTGGTGGACTATTGAAGGACCAATAAAGTAAAGCTGGTGCGAAAATTACTCACACTCAACAAGATTTTTGATAATGAAATTCAATGATTTGCAACCATACATTGGGCATTATTGGCATTGCCACATGCCACGAATCTTTTTTTTACATTGAAAGAATTTAAACTGAAATACCAAATAGCAAAAAAAAAATCACCTAAATGCTGATGGCGGCGTATAAAGTAAACGATAACCACCACCAAACACCACATTTAAGAATTTTTGTTTGTCTGTTTGCTTTCCTAAACTCGATTGAATGAAAATTAATAACATATCTTATAGAGGTACCTTTGTAGCTTAACTAAAATATAGGGTACTTTTTATCATGAAATAAACGCAATTATTCCAGTTGTTGATGTTGTTGTCGTTTCTGGGGCAATATAACTTTGTTGTTCGTGTGTGGTATTAGCGATGTCGTTTTTATTTAATGCAAATTAACACTTAACTGGCAACGATATCTAAAGACTGCTAAAGAATTTTAACTTGGTATAAATTGGTGTCAAAAGTGATGTCGATATAGAAACAAGGTATTGAATGTTGACTCAAAAATAAAAACGATGTCGAATATTCGAATTAAAAAGAATATCTCATTTCTATAAGAAAATATAAAATAAAGCGAATTTATAATATTTTCTCAATTTTAAATGATACTAAAATGCTAGTAAAAAAGGCACAATTGCTGGCACAGCATTTAATTAAGGCCCACTACTAATCTAATGCATTTATTTAAGGAACTTTCATTTTTTCGATTTTATTTAGTTTTTATTTTTTGTTGTAACAGAATTTTATAAAAAGTATTGTAACGTATATGAAGAACTGAGCGTCTTCAAAGGAGAGCATAAGAATAAATGATCCCAAAATGATAGTTTCAAAATTTTTATCAAGAAACATGTCATGCCCAAATTCTATTGGATCATTAACACGGCATTCAGACTATGTTACTTGTAACATGACTCTTTTCTTATTTCGTTTTAAAGTAACTTCCAAAAACTTCAAGCATTTACATTATGTTACTACAAACTTGTCTATTTTTTATTTTTTGTTTTGGTTTCGTTGTTTATTCAATTTCAATTATACAATTGTCATTAAAAAAAGTTGTTATTGAATTCACAATTGTGTTAAAAAAACAATAAGCTATTTTAAATCAAATTTAGCTCCTAATCCAGCCGTAAACATTTGTCAAACTTGAATAAAATAATTAATTGAGGGATCATTCCTGTTTGATATACGAAAGAGAATAAAGAAAAATAGAAGAAAAACGAAAACGTCAAAAGAGAAACGTCAAAAAGTAACATGAAAAACAGAAATCGTGTTACTTTTGTAACGACTCTGCCTTCTCTACTCCCTTCGCCAACAAATAAATGTAACATGTTACAGTAACGTGTTACAAGTAACATAGTCTGAATGCCGTGTAAGTCTATATAACTTTCAAGCGGATGATGGATTTTATGTGAACAATGTTGTATTGTAGCGTAAAAAATATCTCTAATAAAACAAATTATTTTTTCGACGGAATATTGTTAATTAGAAATATTTTAAATTATTATCAGTTTTTCTTCTTTTGATAAAGGCTAGTTATATTGTGTATTTTTGACCACTTTGTATGTCAAAAAAAGTATACAAACCTATTTTCAATAATAATAATACATAACTGCCTACGTAATAGAAATATAATTGTGTTCATGTCTAGAAACACACAAAAACCATCAGTATTTAAATTTTAAGTCAAAGAAAATTAATATAAAATCCGTTTATTTTTAGTAAAGGGCATAAACACCATTTAAAGTAACTTCTTAATTAGTACACTATTTTAATTTTAAATTTTGACTGTAAACAGAAAAATTATAATTATTTTTTTTTTCTTTCTTAAATTTAGTGAAAATTCTATTAAAATTATTAATAAAGATCTGAAAAGTTCAACGGATTTATCAAATATTTATCGAGTTTGTAGAATTATTTTTTTAAGCTGCCAAATTATGTTGCATCAAAAGTAAAACAAACTAATCTTATTAAAAGAAAAATACAAATTAAACAATTAGTGTAAACTTTATTAAAAATTTAAAAAAAATATATATATTAAGTCAAACGTCAAACGTCAAAGTTATGTAGAACTAAATCAAGATTAAATTGTTTAAGAATATGTATATGAAACACTATAAATCTTTAGATCAAATAATAAGAAAATAATCGTGCAAAACAAAAATTAACACATACATATGTATGTATTTGTATGTATGTATGTATAAAAAAATAAAAATAGCATTTAACGAAATGCAATCAATTAAAAATTGTACATTCAAGAAAATTATTTTTTAAACTCTTACATAAAGGATGCTCATGTTGACATTTGACCGCCTGACAAACTCTGTTTCCACTCTCACAAATGAGCTGTGGAAATTATTTGGAAATGCTATTGCACAATTCTGATAAGTCTGCAGAACAATTTAAACTTAAAGCATTCTATGCTTTTTCGTGTCATACGCCACTCTCAAAAAAGTAGAATCAATGTAGCTGAACGTTTCAAGTTACAGAACACAAAGCGAAGAATGCTCTGACGCATACAACGCAAAAATAGGTTTACTTTCTACTTTTTTAAGCGTCTTGCGCGGCGAGAGAACAACGAAAAATTATACTTAATTTTTAGTTTAATCGATAATTATTCTTGTATTGTGTATTTATTTGCTTATATTTTTATAAGAAAAGTTCAAAAATACTTGTTGTTAATAAAGAATTTTTTATTATTTAAAAAATTTGTTCATGAACAAAATTTGCATTTTGGTTATCGATGACATTTACATAATGAGTGCCATCTCTCAACTTGAGTTAGACCCCTTTCATATTAGGCAAGTCTCTTGCGCAAATCTTGTGTTTATAGATAAAAGGGGTAAGGTCGAGTTAAGAGGAAGAAAATTGCTCATATTTGAGTACACACTTGTCTGTAATCGGCAAGTACAAGCAAGTTCTTGATCGAGAAACCAAAAACAAATAAGAAATGTCAAAAAATTAAAAAAAAAGTAAGTAAAAGAAAACGAAACTTGGGCAAGTTAATTGCTGTGTCTGAACGTGAAATCAAGTTCGAAGGAAAATAAAAGAAAATAAAAAACCAACTTGCGCAAGAGACTTGCCTAATCAGAAACGGGACTTACTTAACGCGTAAAAGGCGTGACATGTAACTTGATATGCTCGAAGCGTATGAGGTATGAAATACGTAGAATGCGCTGACGCGAGAACGCGTGTGGTATGAACTTTCAGCTTTAGAATTGCAATAACTTGAATAGTTTCCTTTTCAATAAGTCAAATAAAACCAACCTGTTTATACTTAACATTCTTTTTTAAAATTTCCTAAAACTTAATTTTTAATGTGAACCATTTTTTATTTTGGCTTAAGTTCATTTATGCTTCTATTTAATTTTATAATTCAAATTTAATTAAATTGTAACCAAAATAGTAATAAAAAAATAAATAATAAAATAATAATAAATAATTTTAGAAAGAATATTCCTAAAAATGGTTACAATTTAATAAAATTTGAATTAAAAAATTAAATAGAAGCATAAATGAACTTAAACCAAAATAAAAAATGGTTCACATTAAAAATTAAATATATAGAAAAAGTTCGAATAAAATATAAATATATTTCCTACAACTTTTTGTAATTTTTACCCCTATTATGGTTCTCCACTCAACTCAATTTGGTTGTGCGAGAGTCAACCCAACTTATGCACAACCAAACTCATTTTAGGTATTGTTATACCCAACTGTTTTTAGTTGAGTTTCACAACGTTTCAACATTTTTGTCGACCCAATTTTTTAAAAGTTGAAAACGGTAATGCCACGAAAAAATAGATACACAACTGAATAGTCAACTGTAAGTTGAGTTGAGAATGGCAATGTCAATTTGCCAAAGACAACCAAACTGTTACAAAAGTGGAGAACCGCAATAGGGGCATTTATTTTATTTTATTTTATTATTTTATTTTTTTCGCTTTTATCTTTGTTTTCGCATTTCTATGAAGTTTACATAAACTGTTCAAAACTGCACTACAATTTAAGAAGTGGGGAGTTCTCTACAACAAATTTGTCCGGAAAGTAAAAGCTGTTATATGAAATATTATTCATGGACCCTTTAAGTGGCTTTTCTATTTCTGAAAATAAGCTTTTGTACAACAGAATCATTAAAATCTAGTCAATGTCACAATTTTATTATACAAACACACACATTTCGATCGGGATGGTTTCAATTTCGAACTTGTAGTGTCGATTGTTTTTGTTTTTTTTTAGTAAATAAGTTCGTATATAACGACAAATACTTGCATAAATTAAGTTATCCCTTTAGTTTTTGTTTTTTCAACATTTAAAGGAGATATTTATTTGACGCCCCTAAAAGTATACACATGAAACGCTATTTATTGTGAATAGTGGACCCAAATCACAGTGTAATCATCACATAAGGTGATAGCGCAGCCGGACAGAATTTTTTGTCTATCTTTTTTTATGTAGAATTTGACTATTCTTGGTACTGAAATGTATAGAGTTTGACAAACATTGGGACACAAAAAAATAGTCAGCTGGGTTGGCATCGCTACCTGTATTAGAGTATCCTGACTCAAATCCACTTTTGAACGGAATTTATCTTTGTGACATGTCTGTTCTCAGTTCAACTTTGTCCCATTCAAGTTGGAAGTTGTCCGAACTATTTTATTTCACTCTTGAAATAAGATAAACGTCGAAGTACTAGTTGTGTCGATTATGAACGACCTAGTTCACTTGTGCCTTTTAATCTCTTAGCAATCTTGTTATTCAACTGAAAAAATATCAATAAAACTAAAAGAATGATCAAAGTAAAAAGATCTATTGACCTAAAGAACCGATTGAACTAAAAGACCAATTGAATTGCAAGACCGGTTGAACTAAAAGATCGATTGAACTAACAGGCGACCCTATTTAAATCACTGTATTGAGCAAGACAGAGCGTCCAGCAAATTTTATTAACCACAAGTCGACGAATGGCAAATAGTCAGATTATGTCCGGACTAAACCTTTTGCTCACACCTAATGTGTTTCAAAATGAACTTTATTGTTTTAACATTTATTTTAACAGCCTTTTAGTAGTGAACATAGGTAAATAGAACAAAATCTATTTACATGGAAAAAAATATTTTAAAAAAATAATAATGAAAACAAAAAATCAAAATGTGGAAGCAAATTGACGAATATACATACAAGGAAAGTTAGTAAACTATGACTAAAATGGATGCAGCAGCTGCATCTTAAAAATAAATTAGTATTAAAAGGAGCTACAAATATAAAGTTTTAATTGAAAAAGAAAAACTTAAGAAATAATATATTAAAAAAACATAAAACACATACACACAACTTATAATATTTAAAACAGAATTTTTTCTAACTATAAAACTAAGACATATTTATTTATCAGGAGGTGTTTTTTAATCGTCAGCTGTTTATTTTTTTTCACTGATTTTCACTGAACTTCAGCTGCCAAACTTAATTAAAAATAATCCTCTCGCTCTTTTCTCCATTTTTCCAAAAGTAAAAAACAAAACAATTCTCTCCCAATTGCGATTACCTGATGAATAAACATGTCTTGTATAAAACTAAAATGAATTTAAAAAAATTAATTAAATTCAAATAATAAAACACAATAAGAAAATCGATAAAATATTCTTAAGAGGAAAACCTTAAACTTAAATAAACGTAACTAAATGTCTATGTTAACTAACTGAATAAGGTAAAGGTCGAAACCTAACCTAAAAAATAAAATTGAAATACAAACCAATCAAATGCTGAACATATTATAAAAATCCACAAAAATATTAAAATGTATTGTATTACCAATAAATAATAAAATTAAATAACTAAGAGACAAACAGAAAAAGTAAAAGAAACAAAATGTTTAAAAATGTTATATTTGTGTATAAATTATTACAAAACTAAATAAAAACAATAAAAAAAAACACAAAAAATATATTTCTCTCAATATCGTGTCGAAAGGACTTTAAACGTTTAACAAATTTATTTTTTTTATCAACGTCTAAAATTCAAAAAAAAAAAATAAATAAATAATTATTTGCGTAAAAGCATTGTTTTTTTTCTAATGATCTTTAAATAAAAAACAAATTTGCATGTAATACAATGAAAAGGAAAATTTTACTTATAAACATGAGCATAAATGTGTTATTAAATGTTGTATATCGAACTAAACAAACAAATAGAACAAACACAACAACAGTAATTGTTGTAACACTATCAGCATACAAAAGTAAAAACAATACAAATTAATAAATGGTCAATGGATGTAAAAACAAAAATGTTGTTGTTTTATTTTTTATTTGTGAACTACAATTTTAGGTGAAGATTAAAAAAGTTTGTAAGAGTTTTTTAACTAAACAATATTGTTTTTATACCCTTCACACAGTGAACAAGTAAGAGCGCTATATTCGGCCGTGCCGAATCTTATATACCCTTCACAACGTGTAGTCATGCAATAACAGTAGTTTGTATCACCATTCATCCCATATGAAATACGTACATACATATAAAAAACATACATATATGAAAACATCCCATTGTAAAATTATAAATTTACGTATGTATGTTAAAAAACAAAAATATAAAAAAATATAAAAAATAAAAAAAAAATTAAAAAAAAAATAATTAAAATATATATAATAAATATAAAACAAAAAAAAAATAAAAAAAAAATATTAAAAAAATAATAAAAATATAAATAATCTATATATATAAAAATCAATGTGTGTTTGTATGTTTGTTTGTGCTTTATAGACGGTTAAACGGCTAGACCGATTTCCTTGAAATTTTCACAGAATTTTTCTGTATGTCTGGAAGGAACTATAGGCTATACCTTGGTTTGAAATTGTAAGTGGACGGGGTGCCACGCCCTATTAAAGAATAAGTATTAAATATTATATATCACGAAAGTTAATGCAGCTAGAGCCTTCAAATAAAGTACGGTAAGCTTTGACTTCCACACGAACATTTGGGTAAAAAATGGGCGGACTTGCAATAGTAGGCGTGGCCACATGAATTAAATACTAAAATTCGTATATTTGGAAAACGATATCGATTAGAGTAGTAAAATTTTGCAAAAGCAACTTTGATATTCAAATAAACATTCTGGGAAACGATATCCATTAGAGTACTAAAATTTTGCAAAAGCAACTTTAATATTCAAATAAACATTTATGGAAAAAATGGGTGCATTAACAATAGTGGGCGTGGCACCTGCCATATGCATTAAGTACTAAAATTTGGGGTGGCGACGCACACCGGGTATTAGCTAGTATATTTAATAAATAATAAAACAAAAATAAAAAAAATTAAAAAAAAATATAAAATAAATAAAAAAAAAATTTTTTTGCCTCAGCTGGGATTCGATGCCACGTTTTCTCTAACCAGTATACACGTTTGTATGTATGTATGTATGTTGTTGTTGTAATGTTGTTTTTGTGAAAAAAAATCTAAGTGGTCGTGGGTTTCTGCTCATATCTCAGTTGTTTATGTACCGATGTTTCTGATTTTCAACACCGATCTACTCCCGAATATTTCTGATATTTTAATTCCTCACCAGGGTCCAAGCGATGTCGAGGGCTTTAAAAAGTTGATTTCAACATACTCATACTGCGTTCAGTCGTTTGTTCACAAAACGAAAATTTCAACGCAATAATATTTTTTATTGCACATACTAAAAAAACGAGAAACAACAAACTCTTGCATGTATCACAATGTAATTAAAGATTTCCACAAAGAAACTAATACAATATGCAAAACTTTGAAAATTCATAGTAAATGATTTTTACTAAAGAGCCTGCACAAGTATAAGAATAATAGATCTTACAATCAATCTCATTAAATTTAAGATTGTGTGAATATTAATTAATTTAATTAATTAATTTACAATATTGAAGAATAGAACACAACTGAAATAAAACAACATTGGAATAAAATCAGAACAAAAATGACATAGAGCATTAAAACTAAAATAGAACTTTCAAAACATGTTTAAATGTTTCAAAAGTAAACTTTCCTAAAATGTGCTCTTTATTTTGATATTCTCCTTTGTTTAAAAACACAAAGAGTAGATTGTAGAGTGATAATGATTAATTTATTTTGGTGGGTGAACTGTTTTTTTATTTACGTTTACACTAAAATACAGTGCTGTCTGAGTAGAGTGAACCCCCGATGCTATGAATACCTCGTTAGAGTGAACACCAGAATGTTTACATTGACTACTCTGTAGAGTGAACACTCATGAACCTTAATAGAGTTCACATACTTTATAGTGAGTTATTCGATTTAGCGAAGGAGAAAACCAATGAAAAAGAGTATAAAAATTAGAGAGAACATAAAATAACGGTAAAGTAACGATTCTTTTAGAGTAAGTTGACAAGTTACTTTCACAAATACGCATTCTATGAAGTATTAATTTATTTAAGTCTACGCGCATGTTCCATTAAGGTCGTATCTCAAAGTTAATTTTTTTTCCAGTCATAAATTTACTGCTTTACTTTGAATGCTTATTTGACAAATTTCTATGCAACATCTGTTAAATAAGTTTTCAATAAACCTAAAATATTTTTAATGAATACGGCAGTTAAACTTTAGTATTACTTGAAAAAAAAAAAAAATAAAATTTAAAAGCTATAAATGCATTTAAAATAAATACATTACTTTTTTTAATAAATAAAAATTCAACCTTGATTTAGTGAACAACCTGGTTGTAGTGAAATCGCTCTGCAAAAATTAGTTCACTCTACCCAGACAGCATTGTATACGCTTGTGTTCAGCATTCAGAGTGAAATTAATTCAATCGGAATTCCCATTGAAGTGTTATTGTTTATAACAAAAATGTTATGGCAATTTATGAGTGATTTTATTTCACTCGGAATGCAGAACGTAGGCGATAGTGATTAGAAGTAGTGTGAAATAGAAAACATAACTTTTAGTACATTTTACACAGGTCTTTTTGTCTCCATTTTAAGTCTTGCAAAAATTCAAAAACAAGTCCACAGCCACGCTATTAGTCCTTTGGCGCGTTTTTTTTTTTAATGATGCTCAAGTCAACAATAATAAATTTACGCATTTTAGCAAAAGTAACACAGGTGACATTTTGTCGAGGACACACTGCGGGTACTGGCTAATTTTATGAAAATAAAAGGATCCTAAAAGCGTAGACGTGGCGGCCATTTGACTAATATTGTTTACCATTATTAATGGCACTACCCACCCTACTATAATAATTGAATGTTGATTCCAACGATTTCGCTTTTTTTAATATTAATAAATAATCGGTTAACACAAAGAAAGCGAAATTATGAAAGCTAGTGATCCATGCCAAGAATAGGCTTATTGTTACTTTAATTTAATCACTTACATACATTTATGAATAAGAAAGTATTGATCACTAACCTTATAATAAACATCTGGAACATATTGCTTATCAGTCGATTCACGGATATAACCCAATTCGGGAGCATCTTTAGTTGGTATTAAGCAGTTGTCACGTACTAATGCCATACATTGGGCAGAAACAGCATAGCCTTCCATATGGACTTTTTTAGTTTTGTCGCCTGAAAATTGAAAAAAAAAATAACAAAAAAAAAATAACAAAAAAAAAATTAATCAAAAAAGTATTAGATTTGAAGAGGTTTAAAAAAACTTTCCGGTGATATTTTTCTTTAGCGATTTTTTAATATAATATTTCCACTAACCTGTAACGCAAACGGTTACGAATTTCGAGCCAAAAACACCATTCGAGGCATATTTGCAAGAATTTGGATGGCGGTTTTGCAATTCGCCCGCCATAATACATTCCTGAGCGGTAAGGAAGTGTGTCTCAATGCCGCGTAACTGTTTTACAGTACCAGTAGCAGCATCATCTGTTATCAAATCGGTAAAAATCCATCCAATCTTAAAACGAAAACATTAAAAACATATCTCTGTTAAAAAACAAAATTCAATTAAACTAAAGCTTTATTACCTTTCGCAAACCTAAAGCCTTGGCCACCTCTTCCACTTCTTCAGCAGCCTCATCATCCAATAGTTTTATAGAATCTCTGGTCGATTCTTGGGGTGGTTCATAAATAGCCGCGACTTTGGCTCGAATGCCCAACGGTACATCTGTATTAACCTCATACGTACCATAGAGAAAACCCATTCTCTGATGGCCAGTCGTGCGCCAATAATTTAAAAATCTTTCAACGATTGTAGTATTTTCAAACATGACATTGTCCACGTGACGATAAATTTGACGATTTAAAGTTATAGCCGAGGGTTGACATTTCGAACAGATGCCCTTGGGCCATGGCGGATGTTCACGACAACCGGTCTTAATGCGACAATTGATGTCATCAAACATCATGTACTTGCCACGATCAATGCCAGACGTTTGCTTGCGTATGTATGAGTGAAATGAAAGATGTTTTATATTCTGTTCCTTGAGATACGATTCATTATATGGTTCGAGGGGTGAACAGTTGACACAACAGCCGTTGGCTTGATGGCGACATCTGGAAAAAGGAAAAAATATTTGTGTGATAAGGCATTTTTTAAAATATTTTTTTCACTTACAATTTACTGTCTCTTTCTCTTTTAATAAGACCATTTTCTTTTGCCAACATTTGATCGACCTCATCTTCGACTACTTTTGTGGTCGATTTAAAATTATTTGTTGCTAAAACAGCTGGTACGTGTTGAAATTGATCTATGGCTGTAGTACTAGTACGCTAAAAATTGAATTCCATAGATTTTTTAGAAAAGTATAATTTATATGTTGAAATGTGCAAAAACTTACTCTTGCTGATGTGCCAGCCAATTGCTTAAGATATACCATGTCGCCATGTTTCAGTAGGGTGCCAATATTTTGTGTAGAGTTGGCATAAAGCTTGGGAGAAAAAATTGAAAACAAAATTATTGAAAGTTATTATTTTATGCTTAATGAAGAGTTTTTGAAGAAACAAATTTTTCAAGTTTATATCTAGATTAGCAATAAAAAATAATAATAAGACTCTGTAAAAAAATCAAATTTGTTTATGGAAAAATTTTTGGTGGAGATAAGGTAAGGTAATTTTATAAAATAAATCATAGAATTAAGTAGCGAGATAAAACTTATTTTATTTTCAGATCGAATGCAGTAATTTAATTAAGAATTAGAATGTTACCATATTCTTAATAAAATTGTATATATTTGAAAACAAATTGATATGTTTTTGCAGTTTTGGCGGAATGAAAAATAAGACCAAAAAATAATTCAACAACTTGATTAAATTAGGGTACGTCATTGCCAGTCGCCAAAAATGGTATTACAGATGGGAATTGGCAACTAACAGCTGTTAAATTTATTTTTAAAATATAAATATCTATTGACTACTGAGAAGTTAAAGTTGCAACTAAAGTTCAGTTGCAATCCTAAATATACCTATAAAGCTTTTCAAAGTTCGCTGCTTTTAAAGTTCGCTGCTTTTAATTACATTTGGGGAAATTGCTACATTAGGAAGAAAGTTTAGCATTGTAATGCAAGAATAGTTCCCGTCATTATGTCGTTTAGTAATAAAAGTCCTCAGCTTAATATTTTGGCTAAAAAAAAATGCTTTTCTGAAAATTGTGTGAATTCGTTTATGACGAAAATTTAAGAATTTAATAAAATTTTTCCTCGCAGTTTCTTTTAGACTATTCGAAATTTAAAACCTCAGAAGTCTGACAGAAATGAATGTAGGATGCAGAAGTTTCGTAAATGTGGCTTTTTAATCAATATTATCTTAATGTCAGAAAATGATTCTGACAGGCTCCAACTAAATAACTACCACGTACCATATAAGAATTTTTCTTGAACTCATAAACTTTTTATATGAGCAAAGAATTTAGGTGAATATATTGATGGTCAGAAGTAGAAAGGCCCTTACTCGTATTTTTTACAAAACTAAGCTTTTCAGTGATTTCAATTCAATGCCTTATAGGCTCGATTGATTATTTGTTATCAATAAATAAATAAATAAATACCTCGAAACAAAAAATTTAATACAAAAATAACTGCTTTACAAGCAATTTTACAAAAGAAGTTACATTACGATAATACAGTTTCTATTACGTTTCTTCTGTTAAGTTACAATTATTTGAGTTAGGGCCTTTATTCTTGTGACCAACGATATGTATGTGTCAATATTTAAATTTTGACACGCCTACTTAAATGTCTACGTTGCATACAAGGCATATTTCCTTGCTCATATTGAATTATTGGCAAATCTTGCGTGACAAATAATTTAATTAATTTTTTTATTTATTTTAACAAATTAGTAAAGACAATAAACGCTAGCCGCTACATATTGGTTTAGAAATGTTTTTGTTTTTAATAATTCGGTAGCATGCGAACTGAGGAATTTAAATTTTGGTGAGTAAGAGCTAAGGTAAGTGTATCTGCTTTGCTTCCGAGTCACACATCCCCCTAGTGAAAGTGGGGATCAGCGAGCGTTTGTCAAGCATATAAATAACATATTTATTAACAAATTAATTGTTGTAGTATTAATAAAATGGTGGCAATGTTAGTTAGTGGTGGCTATAAAAATTTCGTAACAGCCGAATATAGGTTTCTTTTCAATTTAATTGTTTTTTTTTTTTAAGAAAATATTTTTTTTTAAGCTAATGAATTCTTTTTATTTTTTTTACTTATTTTAGCTTTGTATTTAGCTTTGCCTATTTTTGGTATTTAATTATTTTTAAAAAATTTTGTGATATACATTTTACAAACTGGTTTATGGTTTTATTTATATTTATACGTAATTTTTTTATATATGTATTTGCAAGTTAAATTTTTATAATTTAAAGAGATTTTTTAATGCAGCTTATTGACTGATTGATGATTATTGACAGAAAGTGGGGGGATAACACTACCTCTGAAATTGTCATCAAATTGCTCCTACAAAGTTTCAACCAAATTTCGTTAATAATTTCGTATATATGACATCAAATGTATTTTTTTTATGGGGGATATCATGCCCCCAGCCCTAATACTAATTGTTCTTCTTCTAGATGTATGTTGAAATCAACTTTTTGAAGCCCCCCGACATCGCTTGGACCCGGGTGAGGTATTAAAATATCAGAAATATTCGGGACTAGATCAGTATTGAAAATCAGAATTATCGCTACATAAACAACTGAGATATGAACAAAAAACCACGACCACCTCGATTTTTTTTCACAAAAACAACATTACAACAACAACATACATACATACATATATACATACAAACGTGTATACTGGTTAGAGAAAACGTGGCATCGAATCCCAGCTGAGAAAAATTTTTTTTAAATTTTTGTTTGTTTTATATTTATTATATACATATATTTTAATTTTTTTTTTTATTTTTTTTTTTAACATACATACGTAAATTTATAATTTTACAATGGGATGTTTTTATATATGTATGGTTTTTATATGTATGTACGTATTTCATATGGGATGAATGGTGATACAAACTACTGTTATTGCTTGACTACACGTTGTGAAGGGTATATAAGATTCGGCACGGCCGAATAGAGCGATCTTACTTGTTAGTATATTTATTTATATAAACATATGATCTCCAATGGCACGAAAATATTAAAATCAGTAGTATTTTTAACAAAATTTACTTACTTTATCATTAGTTTAACCCCAGCAAAATAACTTTATGGACAAGTTTTTTTTTTTGCTGGGTTATTATTCGCTTCAATGAATCAACAATAAGAAATTTGTGTCTTTTATTCTAAATAGTATACTTTTATTAACAACTTACCTCTTTTGTAAAATTTCTTTCCTTAAACAGACCAAAACCATCAACTTTTAAAGCATTTTGCACGGACTCATAGAGTTCTTTTAAATTCGCTTTTGGTGAAATTTCAATACGTTTTATTCCCTCAGCAGACTGTACACGAACTAACTAAGAAGAAAAAAATAAAATAATTAGAAACAAATAAAAAAAACATAACTTTTATTTTATAGTGTCAATAATCATTTATAAACAATTTTATTCCACGTAAAAATGTGGGTGGGGTGAGCTGTGGAACAAAATGACAGCGATGTTTTTTATTTAGACTTCTAGACACAAGTAAAGAAAAAAAAACATAAAGAAAATTTGCCAAAAAGTCTATTCAAGTTCAAGATCAAACCAACAAGAATAATAATATGCAATGAAAAAACACAACGTTTTAAATTTGGTAAAAACATTTTTTTATATGATTATTATGTTTATGTTTAATAAAACTTAATAAACTGCTGCAATAATTAATTAGTTCAAAAAATTATTTCCTTTTGAAATAACTGCCGCTTTATATGTATCTCTTGTATCTCTTTTTCTTACCGATTGTTTGCATAATACCATTAAACGATGGCGCACAAAGGCATAAACAATATTGCGCTTTCTATAGACAAGATTTTCCAATTCCAAAGTAGCCATTTTCGAAGAACAAAAAGTGATTTATCACGGAAAGGGTGTTCGAGTAAAATTTATTTTAAATAATTGTTAGTTTGTTGAAACTTTTGCAGCATTAATATGCTACCGTTTGGCCTTGGGGGCCCAGCTAAATCGCTACACTTCTATTGTCCTCCTATAATCACAACAAACTAAAACGGAAAAATGCATTTCCGCTACAAGAAGAGCAATTAAATAATGCGCACTTTTTTCTTCTTAAAATTTTAATTTTTATACCCTTCACCTGTGGTGCACAAGGGTATATATAGCTTTGTCATTCCGTTTGTAATTTCTACAATTTTCATTTCCGACCCCATAAAGTATATATTTTCTGAAAGCTTATGAATAGAGGAGTCGATTAAGCCCTGACCGTCTGTCCGTCTGTCCGTCTGCCCGTCTGTCCGTGTGTTGGTTGAAATCAACTTTTAGAAGCAACTATATGTTCCTCAGATCTCTATATGGTATCAATCTCTTGGAAATATCCAGGAATGAATCGCTATTGAAATTCAGCACAATCGCCCCATAACTTTCTGAGATATGAGCAAAAAACCACGACCACCTCGTTTTTTTTCACAATTACAACAACAACATACATACATAGATACATGTAAAAAACATACCAAACAGAAAAAAATTACAAAAAAAAAAAATATTAAAAATAAGAAAAAAATAATAAAAAAAACTAAAAAAAAAAAATTTTAAAAAAATTTAAAAAAAAATTTAAAAAAATTTTTTAAAAATTTTTCTAAAAAAATTTTTTAAAAAAATTTTTTAAAAAAATTTAAAAAAAATATAAAAAAAATAATAAAATATAAATAATATATTAAATAAAATAAAATAAAATTTTTTTGGCTCAGCTGGGATTCGATGCCACATTTATTCTAACGTGTACGTATGCACGTAGTTTATATGGGATGAATGGTGATACAAACAATTGTTATTGCATGACTACACGTTGTGAAGGGTATATAAGATTCGGCACGGCCGAATATAGCACTGTTACTTGTTTTAAATCTACTCGTTCATTGTATAATGAGTAATATGCACATAGTGGACCAAAAAAACAAATAAAAGAATATCTAAAAAATGCATGATTCGAAACATTTTAGTATAAAAATTTAACAAAAATAAAAAAATACTTTTTGGAGGAGGGCAATGACCATTTTGTAATAGATTAATAATAGAAAATTATAATAAAAATAAAATTTATGTGCAAAATTAATAAAAACAAAAAACATGGCCAGGTTAAATGATTGTAAAAACCTTGTTCACAAAAGGTAATTTTTGAACGATTCAAAGAAACCTTAAGTTCGGATTGTATGAAAAGGGAAAACATAAAAGTTTGCAATATAAAAAAACAAAAAATTTAAAAAAAGCAATATTTTTATAAATAGATTTTGTCGAAGTCATAAAAATAGGTATTTCTTTGTAAAGATGATTTTTTCTTTTGAGTCAAATTTATTTCGCCAAACCATTTCTTTAGTTTCAGAAACAAGAAATCCAGAGAATATACTGGACAAGGTAACAATTCGTAGCCTTATTCCTTTGCCATGGAAATGGATCATGTGCTTGTAATTTATTTTGGAGAAAGATAACTTCATTAAATGGCCACTCTAAGTTAAAATAATATTCAACATTGATTGTTTTATCCTTCTGAAGGAAGTCAATGTGGATTATACTGCAAAAAACATTTGCCTTGACTTAGACTTGGAAACTAACAATTATATTTTGTAATTAATTACAGGTCTAATCACCAAATACCTTTAATTTGGGAGAGCTATAACTCTGGTCTGAGCATATTATCTAGGCTGACCGGAAAACCATCTGGTACCACGGTTATCAATAAGATCCTAAAACTTGCAATAGAGCCTTACAAAATACAGAACATTATTGTGTAGTTAACACAAAAATAATCATATTATTAAGATTGTTGGTTTTCCAGATACTCATAAAATTTCGTTACTATTAAATTGTACAGTACTGTATATTTTGTTGACAGAACAGATTTGACTTTTAAATCGAACAAAATTTGGGGAACAAAATACAAAGAAAAACATTTTAAAAACACAACGTGTTGTCAAAAGAACAATGACTTGTCAAAAAAAAAAAAAATTCTTCGCACATTCAAAAACTCTAATTTCAATTTCGGCAAGAAGGCTAATAAATATTTTTTTTCTTTGAAATTAAAATTGTGACCAAATACAGCCGGCAAAATAACAAGTCTGTAATTTTTTCTGCGCATGCAGCAGCTACACAGTACAATTACTTGGAAGAATTGAGAATTTTAAACAAAAAAAATCGGTTTATTAGTTAATTTAAAATACAAATCATTATGCCAACATGCACTTATTTCAGAAAAGAATAATTTATTTTTTCAACTTACAATTTTTTGAACAGGTTTCGACATTTTTCCAAATTGCACCAGTTTTTCTTTATTGTTTCTTTTTCAGCACCAAGCCAAGTTGCTTTCTTTTTTTAGCTTTTGAATAAAAATCAAAAAATCTTAATAACTTAAGTAATTTACAAACTACACTTATTAACAAGTGTTTGGGCAATTAAAATACTCTAAAAATGTATTTCCTATTTCCAAAAATAACGAAAAATAATTACGTTAGCAAAGTTACAACAATACTTCAATTGTAACTTTTTTTATAGACCGATGGAAAAAAATTCGCAGATTCACTTAAATGTCAAAACAAACTCTGATAGTAGCAGTGATGGGTATTCAGCTATTTTCCCGTCAAATCTAGCGATTTCAATACCAGTATAAGTCGATGGTCACACACGACGATTATAGTTGGGCAATTCTTGAGTTTATAGATGTTTTTACCGTTTTAGGTGAGGAGAAAACGAAGGGAAAAATAATCGCCGGTACTCGGCTATTTGAAGCAATTTTTCTTTTTTTTTAATATTTGACATTTCTTTTCATTCGGTGTTTCGCTTCTTGGTGTGTAGTAATTTAAAACTTGGATTAAAAATTTCACAAATTAAACGTTTAAAATATTTAAAAATAAAAAAACACAAACAAAATATTTTAGTGAAAACATTTTAATTAAAAGCGTTAATAAAAATCAATTATATTATTTTATGTATGTTTTTATTTTTCTTATTGCTATTTACGGCAAAAGCAGCGTTGCCAGAAGCTTTAGAGAGAAAATCATCACTTAGGGCAAAAAAATCATATTTTGAAGAAGAAAATCATCAAATCAAACATTTTATTACAATCGCAAAAAAAAAACAATAAAAATTTATTTAGAAAACTATTTTCTTATTAGATAAGTTATTTAAAACAAAAAATATATTAAATTGATATTAAAATAGATATACATATTCGTATAGCAACTTGTGAATAAAATCAAATTGACAGATACTCTGTAGTATGTTAATATATTAAAATTGAATATCTATCATTCGAAATGTAGAAACATAAAAAGCTTGAATGTTTTAATATAAAAAAACAATCATACATTTAACAACACATATGAATTAAAGTATTTTAGGAATCATCTTTATTATTATACAGAATAGGTTTCATATTTGTATTTATACCTTAATATATTTTTAATTATAGCATGAACAATCGTTTAACTTTAAGTATTATTTTGAATATAATATACCCTTAAGAGTGCTGTTATCTAATCTATTTCTAAATTTTGTTTTACTTAAATTTAAAACTTAAAATATTCGTTTAACATTTGCAGAAGAAATAGGAAAACATATTAAGGTTTTAACAAGTTTTGACAGGGTCGGAAAAGCCAAGATTTTGTCATCTCGAGTTATTTTTGAGACTTCTGACCAAAATTCTTCACAACTTAGATCATCTAAAGTTGTAAAGTGTTCGTCAAAGTGGAGAAGACGTAGTTTTCTAAGCTCGTTTTCTAAGTTTTGAACATCATTCTTATCAATTGAATAAATTTGAAAAGTTTTGTATAAAACCTTTTAAAGAAGCTACTTTTCTATTAATTATTTTTAAAGGGTCAAGACAAAATAATGAAAAAAAAAGTTTTTTAAAATAATTATGGTTAAAATCAAATCGTAAAATGAAGTACAATTTTCAACAAATTTTTTTTTAATTTTCTCCAAGTTTAAGATTGGAAATTTTTTTGTTTTATAAACACGACTAAATAAATATCTTCGTTTTGTAAACAAAGCAATTCAAAAATTAAGTTCATTAATCATTCATTTATAAAATTATCTAAAATTCATCATAAATTCTTTGTATTTGAGAGGATGTGGTTTCAAAAATTATGTTAATTTTGTTTATTATGTTGAGAATATACTTTAAAAACACAGATAGAGTTAGACCTGTGACAAGCTGATATAAAACTTTATTGGTTTAAAAATTAATTGTTGATAAGAACTGTAGAACTCTTATCGTATCTACAATAAATATAATTTCTAAAAATATAAATCATTATTTTGGGGAAAAAAATCATAAATCATATATTAGCAAAGAAAATCCTTAAAAATATGACAAAATCATGACTATGGCAACGCTGGGCACAAATGACAAATTGTAAGAAAATAAAAGCTAAACAAAACAGAAAAATCGCCAAAGGAATCGTCGTGTGTGAACATAAAAGCAAGTTCAAAAGAAAATATGGAAAAAGTTGGGCAATTAAAATCGTCGTGTGTGACCTTCGACTAACAGGTAAAAATACGTTCTAGCTATTTGCGGTAAATCAAGCGATTTTTCTAAACCATACACCGATTTTTCAGACACCGTAAAGCCATTCTTAATGTAAGTGCAACTATAAAACCATACAAATAATATAAAAGTTGTATTTTCTATAAACTTCAATGTTTCTCATAACATCAATTTAGCCTCTATGAAATTGTAAAGTTTGGGAAAAATATTACAAAAAAATTGTAGTTTTAAGTGATTAGCATTAATAATTCAGGCAAACTTATTTATATAAAAGTGTAAGCATTTTTAGAATGAAATTAGTAAGAATTAAGTAAATAAAATAAATATATACATATATATAAGAATAATTTTTTATATATCTATTTGTTAAGTTATGGTCCATCATATCATATGTAAGGTCACTGATTAATGCTTTTATATTCCATGCGACAGCTGGCAACTTGAGTGCGGATATTTTCAATCGGTGCAGGCCAACAGTAAACTGATCAAATAATGAAACTCTCTTTACTCTCTTGCCATTCCAAAATATTATTTAACTCTAATGTTCGACCACATTACTCTAAGGCTGTGAACAATTATATGCTGCCGCTCAATAGATTCATGCCAATAATTATTACAGTAATTATTCGTACACTTTAGCCACCGATTACATCAAACAGTATTTTAGGGTACTAAACGAACCAATTTCCAATATTTATGTTACCAAAAGCTAATCACCCACAACTTATGCTAGCCCTAGACAGAAGTGTCACACATTAAAACTAGAAAAATGAAATAACATGAAAAACAGAATAACATTACTATTATATTCGATAATCATTTTAGAACAGAATACGTTGTTAAACATTTATACGGAACGCTTTGGAAGAAGTTGTAATATCGTACTGCAAAGCAACACACGTCTAGGAATATACCTAACTTAATTTAATATTCTTAGAAATGACGTCAGTCAACCTTATCAATTTTAAAATATCTCTTTTTTTTTAGCTGAAAATATTATATGCAGCCCAAGGCACATTTATTCATCAGGTAGTCTTGTTTCGTCAGCTTATTATTTTTTCTTCACTTATTTTAAATTTCAGCTGTCAAAGTTTATAGATAAAAAACAATTTTCTCTTTTCTCTCATTAATTTCAAATGTCAAACTTCATATATAAAAAATATTAACCAAAAAATCCTCTCCGAACTGCAATTACCTGATGAATTAATATGCCTTGTATGCGGCCTAAGAAAAAAATGTAAAAAGTACGAAAAGAAACATAGGTTGTCGGTTACTACATACTCTACCCTTGTTTTCTCTTGCCAAATTTCATATGTTTGTCTTTCAATTCCTCAGGTGTGAAAGGGGTATGTATAAATTTTTATAATAATTTTAACTTATTATCTCTAAAATTTTAAATAATTTTTGAAATACGAGAAAAGTTATCTAATTATCGCAAAATTTTAACATTTTTTCTAGCGACTTAAAAGTCACATTAGCGGTATATGTTGAAAAAAGTTTCCATCACTGTGTGTGACAAATTAAGCATTAGTAGAGATATATATAAAAGCTAAAGTTATATAGAAACATTATTAAAGAGTGCTGCCAAGTTCATTAGATGGTAGTCTTAGCTAGTTATCTGAGTCACAAACAAAGGAAGTTAATTTAACCCATTAAGAACACATACAAATTTATTTCTCATTTTAATATATAATATTGAGTTTAAGTTCTGTCTTATTCATTTATATTCCAACAAATATATATTAGAATTTTACAAACAGAATTATAAAAATTTCAAAAATTGGTTTTAATAATATACACAATTCTCATACTCTTCACATATGGCGACAAAGTTAGGGTAGGTGGATCTGTATTTAGTATCAATCTTTTGCAAACATCGGGGAATTAATTGCAACTAAAATTAAGAACAATCGCCTTATAACATTTTTAGTTATGACCAAATAAACACAAATAAATATGTTTTAGCCTATGTACCTACTTCAATCCCCTCAATACTGACATCAAACGAAAGGACAGTGAAATACAGCAAACACAGAAAAATTAAACAAGCAAAATGGCGTCTTAAACAAAATGACGAACAATTTTTTTAACCCCATCAATATGGGTATCAAGTAAAATTGCTTGACTAGTAGCAAGGCATATTCATGCAGGTATACGCAACGGCGAATCGATACAGCAAAGATACTTTTTGGGGGATGTTTTCTGTCATGGTCAATTCGTATACCAGGGTTGGAGAGCTTGTTATCATATGTTTACTTTAATAAAATTTTAGTTTAAAAAGGTTATATATTTGTAAAACACATAATGACAAAATGCTTCTCAATTAGCTGGGCTAGTAATTTCACCTGAATGAATTCGTCTTGACTAGTACAATACAGTTAACTATGTTAAAATTTAAAATTAAATATGGCGCCCGAAATAACAAAGAAAATGGCATGTGACGTAAAATCTGATATCTAAGCTAAACTATTATTTGCACATGATGGTGAAGGGTATTATCAGATTCGGCACTCTTAACTCAATTAAGGACTTTTTTAAAAACATATGTCTTGTACATATATGAAATAGGAGTTTATTTCATATATAAGAAAATATGAAAGAAGCCAATTTTATTAAATTATGTATTTATTACAAACAATTTTAATATTGTCTACCCGTTCTTTTTGACTCTACATGTTTTTCAAAACATATTTAAAATATAAAAAATGTACTAAATTATAAAACAAGAAAGTGCTTTACATTAAATTAAATGCACACATTTGACTAAAAAAACATAATTAGTTTGGAGCTGTAAAAAGTATTAAACAATACTGTTACTGTTCATAAGAAAATGAAATTAAATTATATGATGCAAGCCTCAGAGTACAAGTAATATTTATATAAATCTTAATTTAATGTAAGTACGATATTTAACAAATTTCGGTTGTGTTAAATGGTATTCAATTAAAAAATATATTTATGTTAATTGTTTTTCAATATTTTTTTTTCAATTTATTTTTTGCTTTTTACATTTGACCCAATTAATTTTCTACAATGCACAGTGGGTCTAATATTGTAACTTTCAAAATGTTAAAAAATTTTTTTAATAGTTTTGTTATTTATTATTTTACAACAAAGTCTTATAATTATAGTACAAAAAAAATACAAACATTTAAAATAAGTAAGAACATATTGGCAATAATTTTTTTTTTTAAATAATTAAACAAATATTTTTGAAACTATTAGCGTTGCTGTTAAATGTTGAGTTAGTGGAAAAAAATTCTAAACTCGAAAAGCATGTATGTACATAAAACTGTCATTCTAAGTCTAAACTGACTAGACTAGAAAAATTGTAATCTGTTAAATAAATAGGAAGATGTCTGCGCGTTATTTTGTGTAAAAATATGAGATTACGTATTTAAAAAAAAATAGGTTTAAGTAACTCCATATTTAAAGAAATATTTAAGTTTTGCAAGAAGAATATTATGATCAATAGCCTTGAAATGGTCAAGTGGCACTAAAAAGTTTATATTGCCATTTTCAAGTTCCTGTCGAATAGAGTAGTAGTACAACTATGGTTAAAACTAAACCCGGATTACATAAAAGGCTAGAGTAGTTAATAAAGAAGATCAATTTGATTGTACAAAAAAAGCGTTTCTAGGACTTTTAAAAGAAAATACAAAATATCTATTGGACGGTATTCCCCGTTACACTCGCACAAGGGATTTTTTTTTGCCATTTTTTACATAATAATTGTAATTATTAGATGGGTAACGTAAGGAAGAACCAACAGCAGAAGTAATCTTATAAATTTTAGGTGCATATCGTAGTGACACGGGTAAGTTTTAAAATATTCTTCTCGAACATTATATTATCTGTTTCTGGTGTTTGGTTGAATCGCATTTACCATTAAGAGACAAAGACTTAGGGCCGTATTCATAAAAAATATTTAAGGTTTATTAAAGGCTTTTTTGACAGATGTTGTAGAGAAATTTGTCAAATAAGCCTTCAATAAACCTAAAATATTTTTTATGAATACGGCCCTAACTCTTTTAGTTCGTTATATTTTTAAAATGTCACTTAGGTTAAGTTGAAAAGGAGGGGCACTAAAAGCCCAAACCCTTGAAAGGTATACGCGTGTGCCCAATTGGCATGTTGTGTGCTCTATGTGGAAAAGAAATTTCCCTAATAATGAACAAAATCCTATTTTCTCCATAAAATCGAACAGTTTAGCAACCCAGTCACCTTAATGTAAATCTTTATGGATTTTCAGTTCGAGTTCCTTCGGTACAAGTTGAAAACAGTATCCATGTCAAAATTTTCGCGTTTTATATGCCCAAACGCAGGAGAATGGCAAAGGTAGAGTTCTTAGGTCTCGCCCTCTCCCTCGCATGCTCTACATGTCGTTTTTAAAAACAAAAAAAAATAAAAAAAAAAAATTAAAAAAAAAATTTAAAAAAAAAATATAATATAAATAATATTTTAAATAAAAAATAAATAAATAAATAAAAAAAAAATTAAAAAAAAAATTAAAAAAAATTAAAAAAAAATTTTTTTGGCTCAGCTGGGATTCGAATTCACGTTTTCTCTAACCAGTATACACGTTTGTATTTATGTATGTATGTTGTTGTTGTAATGTTGTTTTTGTGAAAAAAAAATCGAGGTGGTCGTGGGTTTTTGCTCATATCTCAGTTGTTTATGAACCGATGTTTCTGATTTTCAATACCGATCTACTCCCGAATATTTCTGATATTTTAATACCGGGTCCAAGCGATTTCGGGGGGCTTCAAAAAGTTGATTTCACATACAAACGGACAGACGGTCAGACGGACAGACTGACAGAGCTTAATCGACTCCCCTATTCATAAGCTTTCAGAAAATATATACTTTATGGGGTCGGAAATGAAAATTGTAAAAATTTCACACGGAATGACAAACCTATATATACCCTCTTTCACTGTGTGAGGGGTATAAAAACAATTCGATAGCAGACAGTTAAGAGTTAGTTAAAAGTGAACATTATACGTTATAAAAACGTGACTTCATTATTGAACAACATTTAAAAAATTATGAAAGCTTGTCTGTAGTGAGTTTCTTGCCACCAACACTCTCACGCACTACATTTGAACGGCTTGTTTTCTTGGACGACCAGTGTGTTTGGCGTCTCCAACGGATCTAATTTTTTTTCCCTAAAATTTTCAATTAATCTCTTCACAGCTGACAAAATTAAATCACTTTTCCGACTATATATTGTATGAAATTTTCAATAAAAAGACGGAGCCTCGAAAAATTTTCCCGAGAAGATCTTCCAAATTTATTTGAAACCAACTGAAATGTAAGCACAAAAAAAACAAATACTTCTGTGTTCTTCAAAAAATTTACAACCGCAATTCGAGTTTTTTTTTATCTTTTCGTCACCTGAGAAAGTCTATATGTGTATCATATGAAAGGGCTTGACAAGTAGAACAGAGTGAACTATGTAACAGGCGATGTTACGAGGAGGACATTTTACCTACGAACATGATAGTGAAAGGTGTTATCACATTCGGCACGGCCGAATATAGCACTCTTACTTCTTTTTATTCCCATAAAATGGTGATGTTCCACGTTTTAAACAGGTCTATATTGTAAGTAGGACGTCATGTACTTAATACCAATTATTTTCCTAATGTGCCCCACTGTGCAAGTTTTTCTTCTAAACGAAAAACCCATGCGTTGAAAAAAAAGAGTTGACCTTGTTGTTGATGACATTGTCAATGTTATTTCATTAACTACATGCAAATATTCATCAATTTTCGCTGATGTTCACTTCTGCTGTTTCTTTCTGTTGTGTCCTTTTCCTTAAAAAAAAATTGCGTGTCACAAAAGAAATAAAAAAGCAATTAATTAAAGCACTTATCTAATAGATACTTGGTAAGTATATAACAACAAAAGAAAAACCTTAATTAAATTTAGATCGGTGAACATTTTAGTGCAATTTGTTTTTTTGCGAAGTGTAAAACACTTCATTTGGCCAACATAATAATTTGCAACATAATGAGTTTTTATGTGCATTTACATATTGCTAAAATGGCCAATATAGTAGATTGTTAAAAGCGTTTTTTTAATAAAGTTAAAAAAGTTATTCTGTCTTAAGACAATTTTTCTAAATATTAAATTTTCTGAAGCATTTTTAAACTAAAACATTTAGGAATACTGAAAAATAATTCCGCTATTAGTCGAGTGGAATAAATTAAATTTTGAAACCACCTACGATTTCATCATCAGTACTCTTAATCGGTATTATTTGCGAGTATATAAGGTTTAGAACTACTATTTATGTTACAATTTAATGAAATTAGAAAATGGGAAGTATAACATTTATTTTTAAAATTTGCATTCACTTTTTTACAATTACAAATTTTAAAAATAAATGTTATGCTTCCCATTTTCTAATTTCATTTAATATATATTTATTAAATATATACATGTTTTTTTATCTTCAAAATTTTTAGTTTTTATTAATTTTTTTCAGGCTCTAGGTCAATTTTAAATTAATGTTGTTTCATTTATAAAAAATTGGTTCCTTTATTCATTTTTTTTTCGATATTTCGAACACCTTCGGTGCTCTTCTTCAGGAATTTGAGTAAAACCGTCTTATGTAAAAGTTCTTTTTATTGTAACGTAAAGAGTAATTTGAAATTAGATATATAATATTGGAATTGTGTTTCAATATTCTTAAATGTTTACAATTTAATTGAAAAATTTTATAGGAAGTTTAATAAGAAAGGAAAATGTTCTTAGTCTAGAATAAAAAAAGTAATTTTTTTTTAAACAAAGCTCATTTTTATCATGGTGGGTACGTTAATAAGTAAAAATGCCGTGTTTGTGGCTCAGAAAACCCAAACGTGGTCTTACAGAAGCCAATTACGAGTGACTTTGGTGCTGCTTGTGAAGCGGAGTCATCATTGGCCAATTAATCTTTGGAAATAAGGATGGTGCAACCATTACGGTTAATGTAGACATCTATCGCACCATGATAGCCGATTTCTTTGGCGCCGCTCTTCATGATATTACCCAGCAAAAAAAGATTAGAAGTAGTGCAAAGCGAATTACATTTTCAAGACTTCTAAATCAATTGTGTAAAAGCATTCATTGTAAATGACTTCCTAAATGTGAAAAAATTTGTCATAATTGATGTGTTTAAAAATGAATGTAACATCATGCTAAATATCTTAAACAATTCATGTAAACAAACAAATTCAACTCATGAAACATCCGATGCTTCTCATCAAATATGCATGAGTTCTAAATATGTACCTAGAATGGAGTGCAGTTCATTAATATATTCATGTAAACACATGATCTCCAATGACACGCTAATGTTAAAATCATTAGTGTTTTCACCTAAATTTAATCACTTCGTCACCAGTTGAACCCCTGCAAATCCACTTCTTTGTCATAGATTTTTTTGCTGGGTATTGTTAACGATGTTTGGTTTCAACAGGATGATGCAACTGGCCACAATCGAATTATTGCGTACAACATTTGATGGCCGTTTAATTAGCCGAAATGGTGGTGTCAACTGGCCACCAACAAGCTGCGATTTCATACCGTTGGACTATTTTCTGTAAGGCGCCGTTAAAGACAAGTGTTATGCAGACAAGCCAGAGACAATTGAGTATTTGAAGGTCAACATTCGTGATGCTATTGCCGACATACAACTCCATACACTTGAAAAAGTGATCGAAAATTTGTCCGATTAAATGGGATACTGTAAGGCCAGCCGCGGCAGCCATATGAATGAAATAATATTTTATTTCTAACTAGAACAATTGCACTTTACAACAAAAAAATAAATTTCATACCGTTTTAGATTTATGCATTTTATGTATGGGAATACCATAGCCCCCTTCCGATCCGAGAGATGTTATTAAAACAACTCGTATACAATTTTAAAGAATAGCTGCTTTAGTTCCCAAAATATGTTATAAAATGTATTCAATTTGGAGGTTCTACGCCTACCCAAAATATAAAATTAAAAAATATAACCTATGTCCGTTCCGAAATTAGGCCTTAAGCATTGGTCAAAATAATGAGTTTTAAAGACAACTCATAACATACAAACATACATATCCTCTTTATTATTATTGTGTAGAAGTAAAGAAAATGTTCAACTGACAGCTTAATTTAAATAAAATTATTGTTGCCGACAATTTGTTTCTTCAACAACTTGTATATTTTTACTGCCGGTATTCATAATAAACAATATCTGTCAAATAAGCCTTTAATAAACCTAAAATATTTTTTATGAATACTTTTGAAAAAAAAGGTCTATTAAAAGTTCAGATTATCGTTGAGCTAAAACTGTAACAAAAGCTAGCGGTCGCCAAAACTGTATACTGAAGGGTATATAAGATTCGGCACAGGAGAATATAGCGCTCTTACTTCTTTTCTATATAAATATTATCGATTAATTTTTGTTTAATAGTTAAGGTATCAATTGCTTTCTTCCTCTGTTGTTTTCTCAAGGGAACAATGTTTTTGTTGATTAAGAACTGAATGTTGTTGTTAAGCTTATTTGGGACGCTGTTATGTCCGAAATTAAGGCGCTTCCACTAAACATATTGGAATAACTTGAAAACGGCTTACCCTATTCAGTTAAAAAATAACCCAAAAACTCATCAACAATATTATCATTAAGTCGTGCTTAATTTTGCCCAATATTTTCAGAGATATCGGGAAAGTTGTGGCAGAAAAATGTGTTTTTTTCTCTTGTGTTATAAATTATCGATAATGTTTTTATAGAATCTTATTATTATTTATTCTAAAAAAAATTGTTTTTTCTTCTATGAAAAACTTATGATAACTTATTATTAACAAATTTATACATATTTTTTTTTTGTCTATAAAAACATACACCGATTTTTTTTTTATTCTGCGGAAAACCTAAACTCTAGTGATTTGTAATTTATTAAATACATTTTCATAAAAACAAAAATGCTATTTTTTTAAATCTCATATTGATATTAAATTTTAATATACAGTTTTCAAATTTAACGTTTTCTTTTTCATCTTAATAAGATTCAAATCTCTTAAGGCGCATGCTTAAAAATTTCTTCACAGCATGCAAAATCCTTTTCTGTTATTCTCACTCTCTGTTAGGTTGATAACAGCCTTAACAAACATACAATTACGGAAGTTTCATAAAAAGGATTTAAAACGTGCTTTAATAGATGTTTATGAATTTGCAAAAAGCCATGCATGATGAAAACATTCGAAATAACTTTTATTGTTTTTCATCTGTTTAACTGTGTTGCCGCAACACAAGGAAAAGAATAAAGTATTCATATGGATGTAGTATATTCAATTCTGACCTTTCAGGTTGCAATACACTTACACATTTCGAAAGTTAATACTAACTTGAATAAAATGTTTCTTTTAATTAGTGTGACTGCTGTTCCCAATTCTTGTTAATAAATTCTGGTGTTTTACAAATATTTACTTTACGACGAGATTGGATATCTTGAAAGTTATATGTATATAATTTATCAGAAAAAAAAAATTATTCGAATATTTTTCAAAATTTTTTATAAATTTTTCAATACAAAAATTATGCCTAGAATTTTTATACAAATAACATGTTTCGATTTTTTAATACTTGTTTTTTTAAAATTTGTTGCAAAAAGAAAAATCTTTTAAAATGTTTTTGTAATATTTTTTTTATTTATGTTAAAAAAAACAAAAAGATTTATCGGCCCTCTTTTTTCATAGAGAAAATTATTTATCGAAAACAATATTTGCTTTGAAAATGATCGAAATATTTTTCTTGAAAAAAAATTAACAATTTCGTTTTCAATTGAGAGTTAAAAAAAATTCTCTCTGAATTTTATGCTAAATAAAGAATTTATGAAAATCAAGTTGCATCCGTTCCGCATTGCTGGTCCAAAAAATATTTTTTTGTGTGTTAATTTTAAGATAAGTTTTGATATCGTTGTTCAAACAAATTAATAGTTTATTGGAGCAATTTATTTTACCCTTCACACAGTGAACAAGTAAGAGCACTATATTCGGCTGTGCCGAATCTTTTATACCCACCATCAATTTTGTGTACATTTAAAGCACAATATTTATTATCTTGTTAATCGTTATGGAATAATCTCTTTATAATAAAATATGTATCACTGTCTTTGTAGAGGATGGTTAAATTTTAAGGGCCCATGTTGAAGGTGAACTACAACTAGTCTTTAAATTTGTTTCCTGCATTTCATTTGACATTTCTCAATCTCAAACTTACTCAATTTGATCCGTGAAAAGATACGCAAATGAGCAGGTTTTTTATAAAAATGGGCGTTCAGATCAAAATGTATTTTGCGCACTTCGTAATTCTTTTGATCAATATAATCGCTCAAATTCGTCCACAGTCGGGAGAATTGTAAAAAATATTTAAATTTCTGCAAAACAGGTCTGTATAAAATGTTATAAAATCAGTGAATGCCTTCTTAGTTCATTGAATGGGTACCATTGCGGTTTTTTGCGATAGTGTGGCAAAAGAGCAGTCAACCTCGACTCATCATCATACCCAACAATTGAGCATCAACATTGTCATTGAAAATTTGTATCATTAGAGAAAGGAGTGGCGCCAAGGATGGGGGGGGCCATTTGGCCGATATTTTGTTAAATACATAATTGAACCATACAAATATTATAATTACAAAAAGAAATAATAATAATTTCCTAAATAATTTGTGTTTTATTTAAATTCAACATCGGCCGTTAAAATTTTACCACCCTTTATAACTTCGATATGCTACTAAAATGCTTTTGTAAATGTAGTCTATTATTAAAGGTGGGAGTTAAAAAAGGAGTGTCAATAAAGTTTCTGCTAATAAATACAACCTAGATATTTCAATATAGTCCTTTATTTTCCAAAAAACTTTGTCAATAGAGAAATTACATGAATATAAGATAAACCGTTATATGGAAGGTAGGCGTTAAAGTGGGCGTGTCACCTTCATTTTCTGGCACAGTAATGATATTGCCTAGGGGGATATACGTAGCAAATTTTATCATCATACCTCTAATTTTGGCGGTTTTATGAGCTTTTAAATTTCATTAGCGGTAGATAACGCGAAAAGTGGGCGTTATAGTAGGCGTGTCAAAGTTATTTTTGCGAATGAGTACAACTTAGGTGTTTCAATATAGCCCTTTATTATTCCAAAATCTTTATTAATATAGAAATTATATGAATTGTAGGTAAAACGTTATATGGGAGGTGGGCGTAAAAGTGGGCGTGGCACCTTCATTTTCTGGCACAGTAATGATATTGCCTAGGGGGATATACGTAGCAAATTTTATCATCATACCTCTAATTTTGGCGGTTTTATGAGCTTTTAAATTTCATTAGCGGTAGATAACGCGAAAAGTGGGCGTTATAGTAGGCGTGTCAAAGTTATTTTTGCGAATGAGTACAACTTAGGTGTTTCAATATAGCCCTTTATTATTCCAAAATCTTTATTAATATAGAAATTATATGAATTGTAGGTAAAACGTTATATATGTAGCAAATTTGATTATCATACCTCTAATTTTGGCCGTTTTATGAGCTTTTAAATTTCATTAACGGTAGATACCGTGAAAAGTACAACTTAGGTGTTTCAATTTAGCGCTTTATTATTCCAAAATCTTAATAAATAGAGAAATTATATGAATTGTAGGTAAAACGTTATATGGGAGGTGGGCGTAAAAGTGGGCGTGGCACCTTCATTTTCTGGCACAGTAATGATATTGCCTAGGGGGATATACGTAGCAAATTTTATCATCATACCTCTAATTTTGGCGGTTTTATGAGCTTTTAAATTTCATTAGCGGTAGATAACGCGAAAAGTGGGCGTTATAGTAGGCGTGTCAAAGTTATTTTTGCGAATGAGTACAACTTAGGTGTTTCAATATAGCCCTTTATTATTCCAAAATCTTTATTAATATAGAAATTATATGAATTGTAGGTAAAACGTTATATGGGAGGTGGGCGTAAAAGTGGGCGTGGCACCTTCATTTTCTGGCACAGTAATGATATTGCCTAGGGAGATATACGTAGCAAATTTTATCATCATACCTCTAATTTTGGCGGTTTTATGAGCTTTTAAATTTCATTAACGGTATATAACGTGAAAAGTGGGCGTTAAAGTAGGCGTGTCAAAGTTATTTTTGCGAATGAATACAACTGAGGTGTTTCAATATAGGCCTTTATTATTCCAAAATCTTAATTAATAGAGAAATTATATGAATTTTAGTTAAAACGTTATATGGGAGGTGGGCGTCAAAGTGGGCGTGGCACATTGATTTTCCGTTACAAAAAAGCATCTCACCAAAAAGCAAAGTGTGCAAAATTTCAGAGTCGTACATCCAATTTTGTTGCTTTAATGACGTTTTTGTTTTTAAATATACCGAAAAATACACTGTGCGGTATAAATTTTCGTACATTTTGATCGATAACTCCTCTCCTAATGCATAGATTTAGACAATTTTCGGGGAAAAATATTGTCTTTATCCAGGAAATATATATTCGAAGTTTCATGAGTCTACGTTAAGGCGTTTGGACACAATTCCATTTTATTCGATGTTCGAAGGACAAGGTTTTTTCGACCTACTCTTGCTTTTCGAGCTATAACTCTCTTCCTAATATTCCGATTTAGCCCATTTTCAATACAAAACAAACCTTGTCTATAAGAAAGATTCTGGCAAAATTTGAGGTCCCTAGCTTTTTCGGTGCGACCTCTATCGTGCTTTCAACAGACGGACAGACGGACGGACATAGCTAGATCGTCATAAAATCAAACCCCGATTCTGAATATATATACTTTATGGGGTCTAAAATGGATATTTCGATGTGTTACAAACGGAATGACAAAATGAATGTACCCCCACCATTTTTTTGGTGGCGGGTATAAAAAGGGTATATATAGGTTTGTCATTCCGTGTGATTTTTCTACAATTTTCATTTCCGACCCCATAAAGTATATATTTTCTGAAAGCTAATGAATAGGGGAGTCGATTAAGCTCCGTCTGTCTGTCAGTCTGTCCGTCTGTCCGTGTGTATGTTGAAATCAACTTTTTGAAGCCCCCCGACATCGCTTGGACCCGGGTGAGGTATAAAAATATCAGAAATATTCGGGAGTAGATCGGTATTGAAAATCAGAAACATCGGTACATAAACAACTGAGATATGAGCAAGAACCCACGACCACCACTATTTTTTTTTTTTAACAAAAACAACATTAAAACAACAACATACATACATACAAACGTGTATACTGGTTAGAGTAAACATGGCATCGAATCCCAGCTGAGCCAAAAACAATTTTTTTTTAACCTTTTTTTTAATTTTTTTTTTTTATTTTTTTTTAAATTTTTATTTAATATATTATTTATATTTCTATTATTATTATTTTTTTTTAAATATTTTTTTATTTTTTTTTTATTTTTTTTTGTTATATATATGTTAATAATTTTTTTAAAATTTTTATTTTAAATTTTTTTTTTAATTTTTTTTAAAATTTTTTTTTTTAAGTTTTTTTTTTTATTTTTTGTTTTTTTAATTTTTTTTTATTACATGACTACACGTTCTTACTTGTTTTTTCATACCTCCTTCGTTATTCCTTATTTATTTGAGTACCATTTTTAATATTATTTTTCTATTTTCTACTAGAAATGAGCTATTAACTCGAAATAATATGTACTCTATTTGTCAACCCATATATCAAGGTATATCCATACCAAATTTTATCAAAATCCATTTATTGGTTTTTTAAGCAGTCAAATTCAAGAAGACACACAGAAAGACAGACAGACTAAAAAATATTTTAGAAAGTGGTATTTTGTATTCTAGATTTTTGAACATATAAGTAGGTAGATAGGTAGAACAGGCAGCTGTTGTGCAGTTCACTTGGGTCCCTTATATTGATCCCTTTGTGATCCTTAAATAGAATAGAAAGAATAGAGTAGAAAAGAAGAGAAAGGGAAGCAGACCAGTTCAGAGTGTCTGGCGGGAATCGAACCCACAACCCTCAGACTAGCAGACCAGCCAATTACCATTAAAACTGTTATTATTTGATGCACTTGCATTACATTTTTGTGTCGATGTGCATTTGTGTGAAATGTATTAAATTTACTGAAAAATTCAATTTCCTAAAAAGTACGAGTTAGAGCCTTTCTGCTTGTTACCATCGTTATATGTATACCCTTTACACCACAGGTGGAGGAGGTGAAGGCTACAAAAATATTTAACAAAATAGAGTATTTTTAAAAAAATTTCTTTAAAAAAATTATTATTTAAAAACATTTCCACTTTTTAGCCTGGCAACACTGGTTTCGCAGGTATACGATAGTTGTAATTATGCACTTATCACTAGCATAACAGCGGGTACTAGTGGGATGATGGCAAAAGTTGTTGTGACAAACATGTTGGCATCCTTCCAAGGGCAAACATTAAAATGCCGTTAGTTAATAATCTTATTGTTAAAGAAGTCACTACTGCTGTTAAATGGCAGGCTGATGATGTTTTTAACAGTGTTGTTAACGTCGACGCTGACGTCGACGTTGTTGTCGTCGTTATCAACAATCAAGACAGATGTTTGTCGAAACAGAATGAAAAAGTTTTTTAGTCTGCATTTGTTGCAAATTCTAAACGGTTGTTTTAGCGGAAGTAACAAACTTCTTTCACGTAACAGGGAAAAACGAGAAATTTATCATTTATTATATTTCTTATGACAAGATATTAAAATGAAAGTTGAAAATGCTGTTAATAACCCTAAATAAAAACACGTTGATAAGCTTTTTAATCTGTGTGAGTGAGTAAAATCACACACATACACACACACACACTGGTGTGTGACAAAAAATTGCAGAAAGTGTGTAACAGATAAAGTGAATTTTAATTTTTGGTTTGCATTTTATTGTGTTTTTTTTTTTAAATACAAAACAGCATAGTGGCTTTAATTGCAATAAAGATGTCTAAGAAAAATGAAAAGAAATATTTTGCCTTTTGAAGAAATAAATAAAAATTGCTGTATATTTAAAAGAAATTAAAATAAAAAGCTGAATTTATGCAACAAATATGTTGGATTAAAATAATTCTTGGCCTATACAACTTAATTTTTTAATAAAATTTATTCTTGTCGAAGGGTAAGTTAATAAAATGTTTTATTACTTCTTATCTTTAAGATTTGTGTTTTTAATGATGTTAAAGAAATTTAAATTTAATCTTTATTAAGCTGTAAGAAAAAAAGGCTTAAAAAGCAGGAAGGTTTTAAAACAAATTGCTCTTTATTAAAAGACATAAATCATTTGCATAATTTCGGGTTTTCTTGTTATTATTTTGGGGTATTTTTAATTAAAAAAAAAACATAAAATTGATGTTGTTATAAATTTATTAAATAAAAAATATTACATGCATTTATATTTCTAAATATTTTTTCGAGAAACTTCTGTAGATATTTTAATTTATCCATATTCTTTTGCAAATATGTTATTTTTAAAATATTTTTCCTAAAAATAGCAAATTTAGCCAAATTTGTTTTCTCTTAATACACACAGAAAAAAATATGAATTTCAATTACGAAGTTAATACTATTAATTAAAGTTTTATTTAATTTTGCTCGAATTAATTAAAATGATACTATTGATTAAATGAAAATTAATATATTTAATTAAAAATATATGGCGAAAAATATCAATTAAAAGAGTATTAAAAAATTAATTATAATTCGTAGAATTTTTAGTAATTATTTTAATTAAATTAAACACGCCCATAATTGAAATTAGAGAAAAAGAACCGGAAAAGAGAATATAAATTTATATACATATGTGACAACGCATAGAGAAAGGGACCAAGGCTAAAAAAAAACAATTTTCATTTTTTTTTTTATGCGGACAACATCTGAGCATCGAATGAGACCGATCCCATGCCCCAAAAGTGTTCCCTCCCAGAGATATGCGCGTTTTATAAAAGTGAAGTCGACGATTCTAAGCACAAATAGAAAGGGACCTAACGGTAAAATTTATTTATTTTTATTTTTTCCCCACCTAAATTAACAAAATAACTTGATTTTACGAAGCTAAAAAAAATTTATTTTTTTCCTCATGAACAATTTAAAAAAATAGAAAAATCATTTAATCTTTAAAATGGATCTCCTGAACAAAACCTGTTTTTACCCTTAGGTCCCTTTCTCTATGCGCTGTCACATATATATTTATACAGTCGTGTCTGGATATAGTAAACTAATTTTTGCAAGGCTTGTTCATAGTATCCAGGTTGTTCTCTATATCAAGGTTGTATGGCTTTCGTAGAGGACGTTCTACGGGAGACCTACTGGCCTTTTTAACAGAGAAGTGGTGCGATTCTATCCACCACTTCGGCGAAAGTATGGTGGTGGCGCTGGATATTTCCAAGGCGTTTGATAGGGTCTGGCATGGTGCACTACTATCGAAACTTGTTGCTTTTTTTTTCTCGATTTATATCGAATTTTCTTAGTGATCGCTCTATACGAGTTGTTATAGATGGAATCACATCCAACGAGTTCCAAATCAATTCAGGGGTACCGCAAGGCTCCGTTTTATCTCCGACTCTATTTCTTATATTTCTCAATGACCTTCTACGTCAAACTTCGAACCCTATATATTCTTTTGCAGATGACAGCAACTTGTGCCATTCGTATTCATTCAGCCATAGACCGAGCCTTTCTGAGATCCATGCTATGAGGCAGAACATGAATAGGACGCTGAATCAGGATCTGATGAACATTTACGAATGGGGTCGTGCGAATAGAGTGGATTTTAATCCTCGGAAAACTCAGTGTTGTCTACTAACACATAAACGCACGCCAGACATTGTTGCCTCATCTGTTCTATTAGATGGTATAAGTATCAAGGGATCGGAAGCTCTTGATGTTCTGAGCATGAAAATTCAGTGCGACGTCCGCTGGACTGAACATATTTTTCTCGTGTCTAAGGAAGCATTCAAGTGTCTTGGTTTTTTAAGACGGTGTAGAAAATACTTCACCCCATCCGATCTTCTTGTTATTTATACCACCTACATCCGACCGAAAATGGAATACAACTCTCACGTATGTGTTTCACTGTTCTATCGATATTACAATGGAATATGCTCCAATGAGATAAGGGAACTTGTTCCTGAGAACCGCAATTTTGCACGTAATACTCGTTTTTCCAGAAGAGCACACCCATATGTGGTCGATTGGCCGGTGGATCGAACTACACACTACAGGGAAAATTCGTTCTTTGGTCGTACTGTTCGTATGTGGAACAGACTCCCCGCTGAAGTTTTTCCAGCCACTTACAATCTGGAAAAGTTTAAATCCTACCCATAACCTATTTTCCTGATACCAACACAATGCATGCATGAATAGGGGACATCCCCTGAGTGTTGTATATAAAAAAAAAAAAAAAAAAAAAGGTTGAAATTTTTGTTCAAAAACTCTTTTTATTTACTAAAAATACATACATGTAAATGCAATAGCTAATTAGAAACAATTTGTACAAAAAAAGGAAATATATGTACATATGTATTTAAGTTTAATAAAAGAATTGTTGTTGAAGTTGTTTTCAAAATTTTGTTCACTATTAGAGTTTTTCACTATTTAGAGTACTCCATGCAAAAATTTTGGTGTTCACTATATCGGGTGTTCACTATATCCAGACACGACTGTATATATATATTTACTTTTAACATACTAAGCAAAATAATACATAAAGGGTGTTTTTTTAAGCCCGATAGAACTTGAAATTGTAAAAAATAACACAAAAAATTAAATTGTAATCAAAATTTTTTTTTTATTCGAAAGATCAATACGTGACATTAACATTTGAAAATGATTTCGGGCATATGGGCACCGCGGCTGTTCTTGACGAAGCGCATTCTGGACGTCCAATTTTATCGCAAAATTGTGTTCAGCGATGAGGCGCATTTTTGGCTTAACGGGTTTGTTAATAAGCAAAATTGCCGCATATGGAGCGAGACCAATCCACAAGAGACCCTACAGACTCCATTACATTCAGAAAAATGCACCGTTTGGTGCGGGTTTCACGCTGGTGGCATCATCGGACCTTATTTCTTCAAAAATGAGGCCGGAGCTCGCGTTACGGTCAATGGAGATCGTTACCGCACCATGATCAATGATTTTTTGTTTGAAAATATGGATGACATTGATCCGGAGGAGATGTGGTTTCAACAGGATGGCGCTACGTGCCATACGGCGAACGCAACCATCGACTTATTGAAATCAAAATTTGGCGATAAGTTGATTTAGAAAAATGGACCTGTCAATTGGCCTCCAAGGTCGTGCGATTTGACACCTCTCGATTATTTCCTGTGGGGCTACGTGAAGTCACTGGTTTATGCTGATAAACCAGCAACAATTGACGCCTTGGAGGCCAGCATTGTTCGTGTTATTCGTGACATACGGCCAGCAGTGCTCGAAAAAGTGGCCCAAAATTGGACGTCCAGAATGCGCTTCGTCAAGAACAGCAGCGGTGCCCATATGCCCGAAATCATTTTCAAATGTTAATGTCACGTATTGATCTTTCGAATAAAAAAAAAATTTTGATTACAATTTAATTTTTTGTGTTATTTTTTACAATTTCAAGTTCTATCGGGCTTAAAAAAACACCCTTTACAACATTACACATTAAGGAACTGGTGGTATTATCAAACGTCATATTTTCCAATGTAAAGAGAGTGAGACCTAGATACAAAGAAAATTTATGCTTTAACAATTTTGGTCAATCGAAGGGAAAGAATTCAAATAATTACTAACATATTAAAGTTCGGGCTGCATGGAATATTGACTTCAGTCCCATCTGCAATTAAGTTAAAGCTCTCTATGAAAAAAATTAAGATAATTATTTACATATTAAATTTCGGGCTGCACGGAATATTAACTTCAGTCCCATCTGCAATTAAGTTAAAGCTTTCTATGATATTTATTAGAATCAAAGACTGCTTTTTAGCCATGTAAATATGTACTTACTAGAATAATAATCTGCCGATTAACATTTTTGAAGTATTTACCTCCTTATTTCCCTATTTTTTTTTTATTTATTTATTTTTTTTTTTTGGGTGCCCCGGTGGACTAGTCAGTAGTGTGCTGGTCTGCTAGTTTGGGGGTTGCGGGTTCGATCCCCGCCGGAGATTCTGGTGTTGTCTGCTTCTCTTCTCTCTTTTCTGTTCCATTCTCACTTTTCTATTCAGGTATCACAATGGGATCAATAAAATGGACCCAAGTGAGCTGCACAACAGCTGCCTGTTCTACCTAACCTACCTCCCTATTTCACATGATTAATGAAAATTTTATAAAGCCTTTCCTTCAAAATGAATTTTTGACAAGAAAAAAATTATTTTTCAATATACTTTTTTCAATTGACAGAAATCTTTAAGTTGTTTAAACAAATCTAATATCACTTAAAAAAATTATTTAAATTAACTAAAAATATATAATTCAAATTTAAGAATAAATCAATTAGTCAATTAATTAAAAAAGTTTAAAATATAATTTTTTCTGTGCAGTTTTCATTTAAAATCTTAAAAAAATATTTGAATTATCAATTCGAAACATTTAACCTTAAATTTTTTCTAAATATATAAATAAATATATGTATAGCAAATTTAATCTATACCTTTATAATAAGTCTGTATAAAACTGTGTCCGATCATGCACATTTATGCTTTTTAAATTTTAATGGCGTTGTATTTTATCAACGATTTAAATTTAAAATTTAGGACTTTAGCACTTTTTTCAGAATTTTTTACATTCAGAAATACTGGACAAAGAACAAAAGTACTAAATTTTTAGTTTTCGTTATAGAGAGCGACGTTATAATGTCGACGAATATGGTCTTTGCTTTAAAATACTTGATTGCTGGTTTAAGTGCTAAAAAATATTATTATTTTGATTCTTTGTTTAGCTGTGAATCTCTTCATTGTTTATTCTCAGGTGTTTCTTTATTACTAAATTTTTAAGTCCCATTGTGACTTTTGGCTCAATCTAGACATTAACGAAAAAAGTTATTAATATTAGGGGTTCTGTACCATAAGATGAAAATGGCACATATGCTATCGCTACATCGCACAGTAGGTAACTTGTACTACTTTTTAGACTTAAAAAAATTCAGCCAAAGCATTGGACCCATATGACTGAAATTTGGATCTTAAGAGTTCTTCATGAGCACACACAGCTGGGTTTTTGGATTTTTGTAATAGTGAAAATATTTAGGGTTGTCACGATATGAAATTAAAAAACTTAATATCTCGAAAATGAACGGACACATTCTTTTGCAATTTGGCACAATGAAAAAACGCAAGGGAACTAACAAAATGGCGTATAAGTCATGTCGATAAAATCTGCTTGAAAAAGTCGGTAATTTTTCTGTGGGCCTTGTGACACCTTAACGATAATTTTTTTTTTGCAAAAAGTTTGCACCTTATGCCTTAACGAAGTCAGATCTTGTTTGAAAACATTATTTAAATCAATTTCAGTTACAATCAAATTGTAAACAGCAACAGTCTTTTTGTTTTTATTCTCTTCACTAAATTTCAAGCTAAGAAGAATGATATAAATCAAAAAAACTAAAAGAACTGAAACAAAAAATAAAACAAATTTAATAAGAATTCTTTTTCACTTTTCATTAAGGAAAAATACGCCGGTCCATAACCAACATTATCAAAAGCTTATGCGAAGTTTATATTTTTTTTTGGTGAAAGCAAAAAAAAAAAAAAACGTTCACCACAACATTTTTCTTTTAATTCTTACTATCCCCTCTCTACACCATATTATTCACGATTTCCTTCTTTTCGTTTAATAACTGATAAAAGAACTTTTTAATTTATATAAAAATTACACTTTTTATGCTGCACTGAGCATGTTACTTGCAAATGTCAACTTTGATTGGCCATAAATCAGCTGATATTTGCTTTTTTTTTAAACCAAATATGCAGTTATTTGCTTTGAAATGTTCTTAATCGAAAGTCATAAACCAAAACATTATTATTGTTAGTGCAAACAATTATTTTTGACCAAGATTTCGGTTCAAATTATACTTTGTGCATCGCTATGAATGTCGGTCTTACGGCAACGAAACTTAATAAAACGTGACGAGACTTAACATTACGTCCTGTAGAGTTAAGTAATGGGCCATTACGTCGCGTTTAATTAAATCACGTTACGTATAATTTCGTCAAGTAACGTTACATGAGAAAAATTATTGAAATCATTGAAATTCAATGAAATTAAGTAAAAACCAAATTATCAGAACGAAGGATTTATAAAAGATGTCCTTACTTATTTCCATACATCTAAATTTAATTATTTAAATGAATACCCATACTGTGTGTAGTTATCCCATATGCATACATTATTCACAATATTCATATTGTTTGTTTTATACATGTTTGATAAAAACATGATGAAGACAGCAACATGCATTATGAAATTCCTTCTCTCCGCACAACGTCTAAAAGAGTGTGCAACAAAAGTTTAATTATTTGTGCAATAAAAAAAATATGCTCATATAATAAACTGAATAATACTAAATTGAATACTTCTAGTGTTGGTAAAAGAAGTTTCACAAATATTGTATGAAGATATTAACGTTTTAACTTTATTTAAAGACAAATTTAAAAATATATATATATATATATATATATATATATATATATATATATATATATATATATATATATATGTGTTCCTCTAACTCCCATTGGAGCATAGGGCGCCAAAAAAAAATTTAAAAATAATAAAACTATACGCCGAATATTTTATGCTGTGAAATAATATAAATTATTTGAAAAATTTAAGATTATTGTGGTAGTTTACTACGCGTAAACGGTCAAGCATATACGAAAGGATTCCGTTTTGATAAGGCCACATCGCTCTTCACATAAAATAAGGTACTTCAACCAACTCGTATTCGTAAGAGACCTCAGATGTTTATTAGAACCCCACCTAAATATCTTAAACAGGTCTTTTAGTATATGGTGGCCCAAAAAATCGGTATTCTTAATCATATCGACCCCTGTGCACGAAATTATCGTATGTTATGTTTTTTTAGAAATCTTTTTTATGCAGATTGCATCTACATCCATTAATCCATCTGCTAATAAGATATTATAGCGATAACTATTTTTGTTATGCAGATAACACTGTGTACATTTTATCGTATGTATTTAGCAGTGTTATTTAGGTTTTTGCTTATTTAAAAGTAATAAAAACGCTTTCCTGTAAAATTTTGTTTTTGTAACATACAATAATATCGCGCACAGGGGTCGATATTAGGCTAGACATTCTCAGAGAAAATGTTCATCCTTTTCCTTCGCCTTAAAACTACGATGTTCATATTCTTCTAGCGCTAGTGTCACTTTAATAACGCCAATAACCTTGAAGCATCCCAATGACTATGATATAAAAGTTGCATGCTGCGATTTACATTAAATCAGGACCACGTTGATCTGGCAACCCTACGTATGTATATTAAGGTTTAGCCACTTACCTCCGGTTCTTATAAAAATTAAAAGATTTACGTTTGTAAATTTATTTTTAAAATAACAACAATTTTTTTAAATTTGTCATTGTTTTTATTATTAAAATTCCAACGAAAAATATTTTAGTTTTACAATAATAGTTTCTTTATTTAACTTACGGCCCCTTTTACAAAGTGCGATTATAATTTAACATGAACATTAACCGTAAGTTAGGCAAAATTGAATTTCAAAAAGTACGGTTAGCATATAACCGGCAGAGATTAATCAAAAAGTCTCTGTTAAATTTAACCGAACAAAATCTTCCGGTTAAAGGCTTTTATTTAAATAAAAATAAACAAGTAAGAGCACTCTATTCGGCTGTGCCGAATCTTTTATACCCAACATCAGTTTGATGTTTTTTTATAGCACAAAATTTATTATTTTGTTTTTCACAATAATCGCTATGCAATAATATCTTTATACTAAAATATGTATCACTTTCTTTTTATAACTTCGATATGCTAGTAAAATGTTTTCGTAAATTTAGTATTTCAAAGTGGACGTTAAAGTAGGCGTGTTAATAAGGTTTCTGCTAATAAATACAACTTAGATATTTCTATATAGTCCTATATTCTTCCAAAATCTTTATTAATAGAGAAATTATATGAAGTTGAGATAAAGATAAAAATTTACGTTACAAACGGAATGACAAAATGAATATACCCCCACCATTTTTTTGGTGGCGATTATAATAAGAATATTATAATAAAATAGCATATAACAATTTATACTTACCAAGGAACTGTATTTAATCTATTTTAAGTAAAAAATTTATTTTAAATATATATTTGTCTTTCATCAAAATATTGCAAAGAATTTTTGTATATTTCTTGATTCTTGTCTTTCATTCCACTATTTTTCGTAAATAATAAAAACCAGTATTACCATACTTTTTCTATAATGTTAGTGTTAACTAACCGAAAGATGGTGAAACGCAAAACACTAACCGTATGTTAAATAGTTTCGGTTAACAATATCGGCGGTTTGTTAATGTTCCTGTTAAATTAATATAATCACAGATTGTGAAAAGGGCCGTTAGTGCGGGTTTGGTAAAAAATATAACACCGACAGGCGGGTGGGCCGTAAATACTCTTATTTTACTAGATTTTAATTTGATAAATATAAGAATAATTATGTGTTTAGTTAAAGATATATGTGACAGCGCATAGAGAAAGGGACTTAAGGGTAAAAACAGGTTTTGTTGAGGAGAGCCATTTTAAATATTAAATGATTTTTCTATTTTTTTAAACTGTTTATAAGGAAAAAAATAAATTTTTTGTAGTTTCGTAAAATCAAGTTATTTTGTTAATTTAGTAGGGGAAAAAATAAAAACAAATAAATTTTACCGTTAGGTCCCTTTTTGTTTGCGCTTAGAATCGTCGACTTCACTTTTATAAAACGCGCATATCTCTGGGATGGAACACTTTTGGGGCATGGGTCGGTCTCATTCGATGCTCCACATAAAAAAAAAAAAGTGAAAATTGTTTTTTTACCCTTAGGTCCTTTTCTCTATGCGCTGTCACATATGTATATACATAGATCTTAAGTAATTTGCGAGAAAAAAAACAAACATTTCTTTTGGATATACAAAGGCAGGCCCAGCTCTGGTTAGCTTGTCCGTCAGATGACAACCAGCAGGGACGTAGTAGTGTAAGAGTTCAGTGATAGTAGTGCCGCCTAAAAAACGCTTCACCTCTCCGAAAGTTTATGTGACAGACATAACTTAAGTTATTAGCAGAATACCCCAGATCCCAGATAAGATCCAACATGAATACACAACGAAGGAATTTTATCAGGACAATTATGATTCGGTTGATTTTAATAAAATATGTATTGCAAGTAATAAGGATATTTACAATTTATGTTCTTTGTATTTAGGACTTGATTTATTCAAACATAAAAATACTTATTGCCGAGCCAGGCTTATTTCCCGAATAATTCTCATGACCGATACGGAATCCAAGGCATTGAAAACTTTTTGCACTAACCAAAAGATTTAAAGAGAATAAGCCCAATAATATAACTATTGTTACCCAAGGAACAGATCAGTTTAGGGTCAAAACTCTCGTGTGCTGATCATATAAATACACTCGCAGCTATATCTTCTTTTTATCGATTTCGAAAGAGCTTTTGATATTGTGTCTAGGCACGCCTTAAAGGATGCATTCATAATCAAAGGTATACCAGAAAAATTTTTAAGTCTCACAAAGAAGCTATACACAGATTCTGTCCCTATCGTATAGTTAAATGGCGTGGGGAGCAAACCATTTCAAACAACCAGAGGAGTTAAAAAAAGCTGTGTCCTTTTTCTATTTCTAATTACACTTGTCTGTGTTATGCAGCAAATTAAAATGATATTGATTATGCTAACACCCTTTGCCTAATGGCACACCGCTTCTCTGTTATTGAAAAGAAATACAAGCTCGCTTCAAACGCAAATACAATGTCGATTTTACTATACGGTTGCAAAGCCTGTGGTATAACAGAACAGGCTAAGATACAAAAGTTTATTAATCGATGCCCATAACAAATACACAAAATTTTCAGGTCACATTTTGTGACGAATTAACAGGTGCTGTCAATGTCAAATACGGTCCCTGTTCCGAAGGAGATACTAAAACGTAAATGAACGTAGATAAGCCATACCCTGAAATGATATTGAGAGAGTTGGTTTGGAATGGAATCTCCAAGGACATCGTAGATCCGGTCGACCTCGTAACACCTGTTAACGAACCCTAGCAAAAGAATGCCAAATGACAAATAAATCATGGAGTTTAATAAGATTTCTAGCCAAAAACCTCCAATGAATGGAGATGATTTGTTAGTTCCTTATGTTCTACTACATGAACTTTCTTCTTAGTAATTCACAAATGTTGTGTAGAATTATTACGAATAAAGACAATGAAAAATGATGGTTGGGATTATCAATGGGAATCTCTTCACCAGTGCTAATTTAACCATTTTAACCATAAGAATAAAGGCCAGCTTCCGCTTGGTTGTGTTAGGGAATATACAATCCTTATCATTTCATCTAGATCATTCGAATCCTAGCATGTATATGGCATAAATTTTATTCCACAGACTTTGCATGAATATATCCGCTCTTGTACCTTAGATCGATTGGTTTTGAATTTTTAGTATACCAGACTTAAGATTCATCTGTAGATACCCAAGACACGTAAGTGCAAAAAGTTAGGTAATGAATCGTCGACTTCTGAAAATCTGGAAAAAAAAAATCTCTGACACTTGGGTAAAAAAAACTTCAAATTTCTAAAGTCTAAAAATTACAACTTTGTATTTACAACATTTTATTTCTTCTATATTATTCGAAAACATTTGAATATGTGTGTGTGTATGTTCCTATTTTCAATGCAAATAAATCTCTAAAGAGCTACATATTTGGAGAAGCATAAGCTGCGCTCTGTACATAATTAAATTCAACAACAACTACAAGAGTGACCGACCTAATTATTTAAAGGAAAAAATAATAATTATATTTCTAGCAGGCTTGTATAATTAAAGCTCATATTTCTATTAAAAATACACCCATATTTCACAAAATTAATTTTCTTGACATGTATCCACCATTAGAAGAAAAACAAACGCACTTACAGGCATCAAATGCCAGTTAACAAGATATTTTTAATTAAATTCCATGTAATTGGGTATCTTCATGAAAAGTTCTTAACTTAAACATATAATTTATTTAAATTTTATTTATAAAATTCATAAGCAAAATACAAGTATGTAGTGTTACTGTGATTTGGCACAGTTACGAAGTACAGAAAAAAACTGGCTTTTTCTTAAAGCTGTAAACCCCTAAAAGTAGGCTAATAATTAATAAGTTCTTGTTTAACGCCACAACATGTCATTTTTTTATTTTTTTTAAGGATATGGAAAATTTTTTTGATATTTTAAAGTGATAATTAAAAAAATATTTAGAATAAATTAATCTTTGTATATAAAATTTAATAGGCATTCAGTCAAGATTGGGTAGAATGAAAAATATATGGCTAAGACCGTTTGTTAAACCAAAACAATTTTTATATCGCAACAATTTCTATTTAATATTTTTAGCCCTACACATAAATATTATGTGACTATAATATTTTACAACGTTCAGATCGATTTACCATTATTTTTGTCTAATATATTAGCTGGAGTACAAAAGCAATTTCTTACAGAGATGGTGTTACCAGAATACAGAGTTTTAAAATATATAGCGGTAATTTCATTATTAATGTGCACAGTTATGTTGAGCTGAAGGAAAGACAGTAGACATTATGGTTTCTTTAATAAACGTTTTAACATATAATTAGCTAATACCCTGCACGTCGCTAACGCAGACAATGATTCATATAACAAACTAGCGGGCCTGGACTGCAATGCTGGTCCAAATAAATTTCTTTAACCGCTTTAATAGGAAGATTAATATAGTTTAATATTATTGTAAGCATAAATTGCTTTGAATTATTATTTTTTCTTTATATGCATGCTTTTGTTTCTCGTTAACTTTAAGCATTATTTATATAGAAATAAGGTATTATCTGTCTATAGGTTAGGTTAGGGGTAGTCATCTACCCTTCGCGAGGGAGGCATTAAGGTATCTTCGTGCCATATTTTATTCCATTAAGTTTAGGAATGCACATAGATAAATAGACGGAGAGACAGACAAAATTCTAAGAAATTGTATTTTGTATTTTTGAAACTTTTTTTCAGTAACATTCACCTGTTTTGCCAATGGCATATATAGCTTTGCCATTTCGTTCTTTTTTATACCCTTCACACAGTGAAAAAGGGTATATATAGGTTTGTCATTCCGTGTAAAATTTCTACAATTTTCATTTCCGACCCCAGAAAGTATATATTTTCTGAAAGATTATGAATAGGGGAGTTGATTAAGCTCTGTCAGTCTGTCCGTCTGTCAGTCTGTCCGTGTGTATGTTGAAATCAACTTTATGAAGCCCCCCCGACATAGGTTGGACCCGGGTGAGGTATTAAAATATCAGAAATATTCGGGAGTAGATCGGTATTGAAAATCAGAAACATCGGTACATAAACAACTGAGATATGAGCAAAAACCCACGACCACCTCGATTTTTTTTCACAAAAACAACATTACAACAACAACATACATACATACAAACGTGTATACTGGCTAGAGTAAACGTGGCGTCAAATCCCAGCTGAGCCAAAAAAAAATTTTTTTTAATTTTTTTTAAATTTTTCTTTTAATTTTTTTTTTTTTAAATTTTTTTTTTTAAATTTTTTTTTAAATTTTTTTTTTTTTCGTTTTTTTAACATACATACATGAATTTATAATTTTACAATGGGATGTTTTTATATATGTATGTACGTATTTTATATGGGATGAATGGTGACACAAACTACTGTTATTGCATGACTACACGTTGTGAAGGGTATATAAGATTCGGCACGGCCGAATATAGCGCTCTTACTTGTTTATTTCTAAAATATTAATTTCTCACCATGGGGTGAAAGTATGTATTTTCTAAAAGCTTATGAATATAAGATCCGGCACAATTGCCCTTGCCTCTGTTTTTTCCCATATTTTTACAAAAAAGTTAACATGGAAATTATTTATGTATTCTAAGCCAAGTACCACCCCTACTGTGGGCCAAATGCGTCATCTAACAGGAAATCACGCGCATGTCGTACTCTTTATTCTTATAGTTCTTGCTTGTTACTATTAATAGGATTTTCGTAAAATACCAAATCACAACTGCTTCGGCGTTTTTCCTAAAATTTATAAACGAAAACAATTTTTTTTAATTTTAAGACAATCGAGAAGGTCGGTTTGAATATTAAATAAAGAAGCTTGATTATAGACCAAAAATAAAAATTTAAAATCCATGACAGTACCCAATACAAAATTACAAAAAACATTAATCTAAAACCTTTAAACCCCCTAATTGTTGGTATTAAATTCAACGTTAAAATAGTAAAATGAGATAAGATATGCAAAAGATTGTGTTCTAAATAAAATGACAGATAGATATATTGGAAAAATATAGTTGTTACGGATTTTTTCCCTTCAACCCCCCACAATACTGATTAAATGAAAGGGCTAGTTGAACCGAGTGAACTATGTTAAAATACTTAATTAATTAAATATGGCGTCGGAAAAAATAATGCAAAATGGTGTATAGCATTAAATCAGATATTAACATGGTGGTGAAAGGTATTATCATGAATTGGAACGGCTGAATATAGCACTCTTAGAGGCAAACTTAAACAAGAGCGTTGAGCGTCAAGCGTTGGAGTTTTACATGTGTTTTGTTTTTTGTTACAATAACAAAATACATGCAAAATTGCAACGCTTGACGCTCAAAGCTCTAGTTTAGGTTGGGCTTTTACTTGTTTATATTAAACCTGTTAATGTTTATTGCCGCAAATGTGAACACAAAGCACTAGAAAACAAATATCAGCACTACCGTATGTGTTTATAAACATGAAGACGGGTGAACAGTTCAGGGGCTCAATTCTTGTTCTGTGAAATCGTGCAATGAATAGTTTTTGTATGTTGTCACTATATGATATTAAACACAAAAACTTTTAATTTTATAGTTTCATAGAACGAGAATTGATACTTAGTATAGTTGAAACAAAGTCCAAACATGTTAAACCGGTTAATATGAATAAAAAACGTGGCTAAAAAAAAACACAAACTATAAGCACGTGTAAACGAAATACGACAATAAATATTTTGTGTTCGAAAGTGGCCTTTAGTTCATGAATACTTGAACAATTTTATTCAACACTGTTAGATGAACTACTACTCTCAGAGTTATAACCCTGAGTGTAAATTTTTTATACTCATAATATTTCTCTTTTTATATGTATATTTAACTCTCACAATTGATTTGCAGTTGTAAGGAGATCTGAAATTTAACCACTGAATGTTAACTACTCCCTTAAGGCAAGTTACAAATACAAATAAAATATAAAAGTTAAGTACTAAGCAGATTTGGTGTATTTATTTATAAGACTTTGGTATTTTATGTCCCTCATACTTTTTTATGTAAATTAATTTTCAAGTGCTCCCACCAACAAACACCAAATGTAATTCATTGTGATTACAACATAAACAATAAATGATGCTAAACTTCGATCAAGCATATATATCTAAGAGCTGCACAAGCAAGCAAGCTTACAAGCATTTTCAAAATTTAAAGTGTCTAGTGTGTACTTATTACTCTCTCATACTTCCAAATGTGTGTGTTTTGCAATGTAACAAAACTGAAATAGAACAACTTTAGAATAAAATGAAGCTGAATCAGAACAATGATGAAATATACATGCTTGTCAGATGTTGTTGTTAGTATTTACTGCCTAAATAAGAGTGTTGAGGGTAAAGCCTGTTGTACACGAAATGTAAAAAGCCACATACGCTTGTGGCTGTGATGAAATTTTGACATCATCATAAATGTATTCGCTTCGGCCACATGTATTTAATTTACACTTTTGGACTAAAATACATGTCGTGTAATATCAAAATCTTACCACATGCAGCCACTACGACTACATATTTTAAAAAAAGGTAATCAAAGTACTGAACATTTTAGTGATGTCAGGCCCACATGTGCATGTGGCTTTTCCCATTTCGTGTATTATAGGCGTAAGGCGTTATAATTTAACATGTGTGTTATCTATCAGCTGTCATTAGTCAATTCTAATTGATAAGCTTTTTGTTTTGTGTGAGAGAGAAGGGAATATAAGGCGTTACTGACTTGCTTGTACTTAAAATTCGTTTTGCTTCAATATACGAAATTTTAATGTGGGTATAATCAGTGCTCATATAAAAATTGCAATCTTATTTGCTCGAGTAATGTAAAAGCCGATCTATATTCGCTATATTCGGCCGTGCCGAATCTGAAAATACCCTTCACCATCATGTACATAGGTATAATCCCACATCGTAACTTAATCTATATTTCATGTTATAATCCATTTTTTCTTGCTATATTCGACGCCATGCTTGATTTCGAATTTTTACGTAGTTAACTGTATTCTACTAGTCAAGCCCTTTAATTTGATACCCATATTGATGGGGTTAAAAAAATTTGATCCGCCATTTTATTTTAGACGCCATCTTGGATTTTACATTTTTTAATAATTTACTGTATTCTACCTTTCATTTGATACGAATATTAAGGGGGTTCAAGAAGTTACCAGATTTGTCCCATATACTTATTTATTGTCCGCCATTTTGTAGTGGCGGCCAACATGATCTTTAATTTTTTATAGTGCTTGTATTGCGCTAGCCAAGTCCTTTCAGATGATACCAATAGTGACTCTCTCGGTTATCTAGAAGCTAACAAAATTGGTTTTCGTTTGTAAATTTTTGGAATATATTGTTACGTTTATGCCTTTTATAAACGTTGGATTAATTCCTTTAAATATACTTTGAGTTCTTTTATTGCAATCAAAAACAGTTGAAATTGGTTATAAAATTAAGAGCACTTTATTTATTTGAATACACTCAGATATTGTTTTTATCAATTTTATTATTTCACTTATCGTTATACACTTTTATTATCAAACTCACTTTGCTACGCGCTTTACAAGCTTTAATGTTATACTGATTATGTTAGCTGTGTTGTTCGGCTATTTATAGTAACATAGTGGTGTTCGGTAACATTCGACAAAGTTCTCGTATGTACATTCTACTACATTCGAAAACCGTTACATTTAAATTAAGACGTTAAGTAATATGCACGAATAATAGAAGTGCCTAAAAGTATGCTACACATAATAACAAACAACATTTTCGAACAACCAGCAAAATAAACTAATGCAAATAAAAGTACAGTAACTTAAACTACTACAACTAAAATAAATTATAATGTAAATTAAGCTACTTCAAAATAAATTTGTAACAATATATATTTAAAAAAATAAAAAATTTGCCTATAACTTTGCCGATCCAAAATTTTTTCACGAATATCTCTAGAGGCATCTAGAGGTTATATTTACAAATAGTAATAAATGTTTCTATAAATTATTCTATCGTTGAAAAATTTTAATTTTGGTGGTAAAAATATGGAAAAACAAAGGCAGTAGTGTTTATTTGCTCATATCTCAGAAAGTTATGGGACGATTGTGTTGAATTTCAATAGCGATTCGTTCCCGGATATTTCCAAAAGAGTGATACAGATCTGAGGAACATATAGTTGCTTCTAAAAGTTGATTTCAACCAACACACGGACAGATGGACAGACGGTCAGGGCTAAATCGACTCCTCTATTCATAAGCTTTCAGAAAATCATATACTTTATGGGGTCGGAAATGAAAATTGTAGAAATTACAAACGGAATGACAAAGCTATATATACCCTTGTTCACCACAGGTGAAGGGTATAACAAGCCACACACAATATTGGCTGTTTATTAATGATCACTAGAACACTACCATCTAAATGTTCAAAAAATATTTTTTGTACAGACTCTGTTCTACAATCAGTTTTTAATCTTATTATAAGTATAGATAATCAAAATATATTACCATCTCGTAATATTAAAAAAAGTTAAAAATTATAGGCTATATTTACTAGCCTATAACTCGTAGATGAAAAGTTAAGTGGTTCTACCGCACTTAGATTAGGAATAATCAAACAAATATGCAAACCGAATTAGGGTGCATATAATCAGGTTTGACCTTCTATAACATTTTTGTTTGTCTTCTACTTTATACGAATTAAAGTATTTCTTAAACTCTAACAAAAAGAAAATAATCTTAAGTCTTGAAGAATTAACAATTTTATTTCGTCTATAAACCTAATATCTCCTGGAAATCTTAAAACCCACAAAATAACTTTATTGTTTTGTACATACTTATGTATTATGTATTTCAATAAAACCATTTACAACATGTTCATATGTATATGTGTTTGTACAATGGAAAAGGACTACAATTTGTAAATCTGTAAAATTTAAAATTCTTGTTGAATGTTCGAATATTTAATGTAACCATTAATGCTTAATATAATAAATCACAATAAATGTAAAAATTCTTGAGCATACTTTTAGGGGTCAAACACATAAATAGACAAGTGATGTATGAAAGTTAAAAAGAAAAATATTTATTTAAACATTTAATGGGGCTAGCAAATATTATGAGTTATTTTAAGTATTTTTGTATTATTTTTGTCTGTGATTATGATACATACATACATACATGTATATGACTTTTAGTATATTTTCGTAAATAACAAGTATAAATGTAACCAAGAAAGTGTTTGTTTATACAGATAATCTGTTATTATGGAAGACAATCTCTAATTTTATTTGTTAAAATGTGTTAAAAAAATGTGATAAATAGAATAAAATGGGTGTCCACCAACTCAAACAACTTTCAAGGATAGCGTCAAGTCAGAGTAGAATTACCTTAAAGAATTAAGATATCTTGGAAATTATTTATAAACTAATTATTATACCATTGAATTATTAAAATATGTTTCTTTTAATTTTATATTTTTGAGAATTTTTCAATAACAATAACATAAGATCTATATTCAAAAACTTAATTTTTCATTAAAATTATTAAAGTTTGATAAAATGTTTACAAATCAAGTTACTTTAGAAAAACAGTTTTACAGACCTTTGATAATTTTTATAAATAAGATAGTAAATTTTTAAAAAATCTGTGACTTACAAACTTAATTGCAAAAATGTAACAGAAAAACTTGTAAAGGAGGATCTAAGTTTTAACAAATTTGCCATAGCATTTATTATAACTTACTAAGAAGCACTGTCATAATAGTTACGATCTGCAATGTTCTATAACAATGATACTAGTAAATTCCAGAACCGAAAGTCGGTAACGCGGTATATGATAATACCAAAAAAAGATGAGCCAATCTGTGTTGAAAAAAGTTTAATCTGTATTTGAACATGTAGGTCTTGTCTGTGACAAAGAGCGTAATGCTGATAATCGCTTGTAAAAAATGTAAATCACACTGTAATTGCAATATTAAGGAATGGGAGGAATGTAACAAAAAAGTTTCTTTTTTTTATACCCTTCACATAGTGAAAAAGGGTATATATAGGTTTGTCATTCCGTGTGAAATTTCTACAATTTTCATTTCCGACCCCATAAAGTATATATTTTCTGAAAGCTTATGAATAGGGGAGTCGATTTAGCTCTGTCAGTCTATCCGTGTGTATGTTGAAATCAACTTTTTGAAGCCCCCCGATATCGCCTGGATCCGGGTGAGGTATTAAAGCATCAGAAATATTCGGGAGTAGATCGGTATTGAAAATCAGAAAAATCAGTACATAAACGACTGATATATGAGCAAAAAACCACGACCACCTCGATTTTTTTTCACAAAAACAACATTACAACAACAACATACATACATACAAACATGTATACTGCTTAGAGTAAGCATGGCATCGAATCCCAGGTGAGCCAAAATTTTTTTTTTTTATATATTTTTTTCTAATTTTTTTTTTTTTATTTTTTTTATTTTTATTTTATATATTATTTATATTTTTATTATTATTTTTTTTTTAATTTTTTTTTGTTTATAATTTTTTTTTGTTTTTTTGTTTTATATTTATTATTTATATTAATTATTTTTTTTTAAATTTTTTTTCTTAAATTTTTTTTTAAATTTTTTAAATTTTTTTTAAATTTTTTTTTTTTTAACATACATACATACTTACGTAAATTTATAATTTTACATGTTTTTATATATGTATGTACGTATTTCATATGAGATGAATGGTGATACAAACTACTGTTATTGCATGACTACACGTTGTGAAGATTATATAAGATTCGGCACGGCCGAATATAGCGCTCTTACTTGTTATTACAATCTTTGGGCATATAAATATTTTGTAAAAACAATGTTTTAACACTTTTTTATTTTAGCATTTAACGCAACCATAATTAACGCTAGTTATGTGCTGTATTTTAACGGTGTGTAATTCTGAAGTGTTGTGTTTTTTAGTCGCATTCTTTAAACGCTGAATGAGGAATTAACAAATCTCCTGAAATTCTTAAGTATTTTACTGTAGTTTGAATTCCGTTTGATTAGTCTGTTTTGTAAAATGTTATTCTGTTAAAATTATTTTTTTTTACTTAATTTTTTTTTATACGCCTTACTATGCAACAGGTTAAATAACTAACTGTCCATCAAGCATACCCTTCTACTCAATATGTTTGCAGGCAGCTGCTAACAAAAATAAATTTAAATTCTTTTTTTTTATTTTTTTTTTCGATTTCCTATAAAATTAAGATAAAATTTTTTACAAAAAAAAAACATTTATATACTACTATGAACAAACATGGGCATGTGTAAGACTATGAGAGTTTTAGGTAAATGTACTAAAAGATTAAGAAAGAGTCAAAAATTTAACTGGTATACATATTCCGTATAGACTTTTGGTAAATCCTTTGTTATTTAGATTCTATCAAAATATAAACAAATATACAAACTAAACTCACATATTTTCTAAATAAATGTTTTGGTATGTATTTGGGCTATAAAAATACATACATATACACATTCCTATACATAATACTTGAGGGATACACAACACAATCACATTTTATTAACGATGGACTGAAACTCTCTCTTTCTCTCTATCTCGCAGCCTCTATGTTATGTATTTATATTTGTTTGTGTTTTTTTAGTAAACATATGAGACCGTTAACTTGATACATTTTTTTTCGGAGGCAAAAAAGTAGTGAAAATAATTCCCAACAATAGAAATAAAAGTTCATCTGACTTTTGTTACTTATAAAGAAAGAAAAAAATATGGCGGCTGTTCATAAAACAATGCTACCATATCGTATTGACAAAATGTCATAAGTTTCTTAAATATTAAAATGCTTTTAATATATTTTTATTGTTCATTTTAAATTTTTATTTAACCCTTTTAAAATGTTGCAAAATTATGACAGTAAGATATGACAATATAGGTACTTTGTCAGTATCCTAAATATGTATAAAAACATTTTCCTTTAGTTTTATAGGTTACAATTATGTCTGTGTTAACTTTGTGAGTGCTATGAGTGTGTGTCGGTTGTGACGTATGTATATGTGTGTACATCAATACATACATATGCTTCTGAATTTTTATCTTAATAGAAAAAAAAACATTTAGTGTCAAAAAATGTAAGGGCTTTCATTTGTAGAGGAAAATTTAAGATTTTCATGGTTTTACAAATAAATTTGTACTTTTTGTGTTTAATAATTATAACAATTTTAGAATTTTTCTAAACATTTAAAAGCAAACAAAATATGCTAAAGAGGAAGAAAAGTGAATCAAGAAAATCTTTTCAGCACACAACCATATCGGCACGTTTCGTATTAGACTTAAATAGTTTTACAACTTCTCCATCTGAAATTTAGAAGGCCTACTATGGTCAACATTAATCAAGAAGACGCCTTTTAAATGATTGAAAACATAATAATTAAACTTTGTACCTATTACATCTTATCTACAAGACAAGCCAAGCTTTATAAATCATCTTATAATTATTTATGTAGCTTTTTGAATAGTCTCTCCGTCGTATTCATACTAAAAGATTCATTAGAAAAAATAAACAACATTAAATGCTTATACATAAACCTCTTATAAATCGAAACTTTATTATTAATAAGTTAAGCCCGGCTCGCATCGCTGGCCCCAACAATATTTTTGTGTTGTATTTATTTTAAGATAAATTCTGACATAGTTGTTGGCGCAAATTGTTAATCTATTGTTATTAATGCGATTTATTTTATATGCCTCGTTTATGCAAAGAAAACTAGTGGTTATGACATGATTACGACAGTCATATTATATTCTCTGTAAAAAGTTTTTTTTACTCTCTGTAAAGTCGTTTTTTTGTCACAATTTTCAAGAGTTTGTTGGAATTTTAATTTTATTTTTTATGAAAACTTCAAATGTCCTGTTAAAATAGTATAATTTACAAAATTATTATGACAAAAATAAAATGATGTCTTCGCAAAAATAACATTGTACTTAAAAACATTTTAAATTAACAGTAATCATTAAATATTGTGTAAAAAAACAATATGATTACAAGGCAATTAAGCTATGATAACTTTTAATAATAATTTGTTTTCTTCAAACCTTCTTCTTCTTCTTCTTCTAGTTGAAAACATTTTTATTATCTAAAGGTTTAACATGTAGAGAAAAGTATACAAACATTTTAAAAACACACTTGAGACATCATAAAAATTAACGATAAAATATGAAAAAATATTGGTATAAAAATTTGTTACTGAAATGGTAAGTACGACAATACAAATGATAGCAAAAAACAATATTTTGCCTCAGAAAAGAGCAAACGTTGTTCATATTATTTGTTGTCATAATATGATTATTGCAAAATACCTCAATTTAACATAATAATGATAACTGTAATCATAATATGTTTCTGGTATGTTTCTCTTAGATTATGATCACAACAACCATGTTTATTCTTTGCGTGCTCTGTCGCTTATATATTTACTTTCAAAAACCTTATGGATATAAATTAAAACATACATATCGTTCTTCGTAAATTATTGTGCTCTTGGTACAAGAAAAGCAGGTAAACTCATTCCTACCAAGAAAAAAAAAAAAAAAACAACAGCCAACTTTTAAAAAATATTAACATTTTTCTTAAAGTATTTCTGGTATAGAAATTTAAAGTTATTTGCGCTATCATAATTTTTAGAATACTACACGCAAAGAAAAAATATGGTTGTGGTAACCATAATCGAAGACAACATACTATGATTGAATTGTATGATTATGATTAAAACATATAATGTTTACCAGTTATCATTATTATGTTTAATTAAAGTATCAAGCAATAATCATATGTATGACTACAGTTGAAATTGGCCATCTTTGATATTTTTTACGGCAAATTATTATCATTTGCTGTAGCATATACAAGTTGATTGTACTTACCAATTTAATTGCAATTTTTGTACCAATATTTTTTTACATTTTCTCGTTTATTTTTAAATTTTCTTTAAATTTTCTTTAATTTTTCAAAATTTTTGTTCATTTTTTTGACATCTCAAACTTTTAAAATAATAAAAATTTATTCAGCAAGAAGAAGAACAGTTGAAATCAAATTATTATTAAAAAAAATTATAGCTTGATTAATTTGTAATCATACTCACTCATGTCTCAACTATTATTAATTGATTATTTGCAATTTTTAATGCTTTTGAATATAATATTATTTTTATCGTCATAATTTTTTTTAAATCATACTATTTTTAAATGACCATTTTGAAATTTTTACAAAAAGTAAACATTAAATGATACAATTCTAACAAATGCTTGATTATCGTGACAAAATATATAATGAAATGAAACAAAAATAACTATTACTTGTTTTCGACAACTAAATATTGTTATAGAAACTTTAATATGACCGTCGTGATCATGGCGTAACCATGGTTTTTCTTTGCGTGTAATTAAAAGTGGTAAAAAATTGTTTTTTAAACAAAAATTTAAATTTTTTTTTTTTATGAGCCAGATTCTAAATACTACATAACTTTTAAATATCAAATAATATTGACTAAAGTACACACTCCATGTATTATATATTCTTTATAATTTCCATTTTTCCTTGGCTTTAGCACACACACGCACATACAAATTTTAAATTTGAGTAGGTGAGATGCAAAACTCGTTGGTTACATTTTAAAAAAAAATTTAGAAGCGCACATAATCAAGGTGCTGCTGGCGAAATGGAGCAATTTAGGGGATCGATTTTGACCCTAAAATATCATGACATTCTTAGTTAAATATTTGACATTTGAAAAATCGAAAATTGAGGGAATATAAAAGAATAATGAATTAAAGTTTGAAGCGAAAAGAGTTTTTTTTAATTTTGTAACGAACGAGTTTTGCATCTCACCTACTCATTTCAAAGTTTTTATACCCGCCACCAAAAAAAATGGAGGGGATATATTAATTTTGTCATTCCGTTTGTAACACATCGAAATATCCGTTTTAGACCGCATAAAGTATATATTTTTTGAATTCTGGTTTCATTTTATGACTATTTAGCTATGTCCATCCATCTGGCCTTCTGTTGAAAGCGCCATAGGGCTCGAACCAAAAAAGCTAGGGGGCTCAAATTTTGCCAAAATATTTCTTATACACAAGATTTGTTTGGTAATGGGCTACATCGGAATATTAGGAAGAGAGTTATAGCTCGTAATGCAGAGTAGGTACAAAAAACCATGTCCTTCCAACATCGAATAAAATGCAATTGTGCCCAAACGCATTAACGTAGAGCCATGAAACTTCGAATGTTAATTTCCTAAGAAAAAAAAATATTTTCCCTGAAAATTGCTTAAATTTATGCATTAAGAAAGGAGTTATATATCACAATGTACGAAAATTTATACCGCACAGTGTAATTTTTGGTATATTCAAAATTTGAAACGCAATCAAACTGATAAAATTATATCTATGATTCTGAAATTTGGCAAGCATTCCTTTTTGGTGTGTGTTTTGCACAAATGTAAAATATATGTGACACGCCCACTTTTATGCCCAAATTCCATATAACGCTTTATATCAAATTTATATAATTTTTCTATGAATAAAGATCTTGGAAGAATAATGGACTATATTGAAATATATAAATTTTATTTATTATCAGAAACTACTTTGACACGCCTACTATAACGCCCAATTTTCACGTAATGTAATTAAAATTAAAAAGCTCACTAAACCGACAAAAGGTGTGATGATGAAATTTGGTGTATATAGCTTTCTAGTCAAAGTCATTGTTATCCCAGAAAATTAAGGTGACACGCCTACTTTAACGTCTACCTCCCATATAACGCTTTATTTTAAATAGATATAATTTCTCTATAGACAAAGTTTTTGTTAAGATTAAAGGACTATATTCAAATATCTCAGTTAAATTTATTTGTAAAAACTACATTGACACGCCAACTTTAACGCCCATTTTCATTGAAAGACTAAAATTACGAAAACATTTTACTAGCATATCTAAGTTATACAAAGAACGTGATACATATTTTAGTATGAATATATTATTGTATAGCGATTACTGTTAATAACAAAATAATACAGTTTTTGCTATAAAAGTACATAAAATTGGTGGTGGGTATAAAAAATTCGGCACAGCCGAATATAGTGCTCTTATTTGTTTGATTTGTACACAATAATTATATATTTATTATTAAAAAACGTTATTCCATTTTTGTGCAATATTAACAATTATAGTGCTTCACCAAAAAAAAAAAATTTTTTTTTGACGTTGTTTTACAATGTTTTCAATTTTATATGTAATGGGGTCTGTCCAAATTTGGCCCAAACAGCTGACGATCAGCTGTACTAACAAGTCTACCTGATTTAATTGTACTATGATTGTGTTCTATATGAAAAAAATTTTTTATTGATAAATCCCGGTTAAAGTAGTTGATAATTACAACTACAACTACAACTACTGATGTCTCATATTTCGAAAGTTGTTAATGATAAAAGCAAAGCTATTACACAGATTGACAGATCTCAAAAAGTTTACCTAAAAGTCAGTCTTATTTAAATTTTTTCTATATTGCGGTATAGAACACAATAATTTGCGAATGACAGTATAGACTGTATTATTATACCCTTCACCTGTGGCGCACAAGGGTATATATAGCTTTGTCATTCCGTTTGTAATTTCTACAATTTTCATTTCCGACCCCATAAAGTGTATATTTTCTGAAAGCTTATGCATAGGGGAGTCGATTGAGCTCTGTCAATCTGTCCGTGTGTTTGTTGAAATCAACTTTTAGAAGCAACCACATTTTCCTCAGACCTGTGTATGGTATCAATATTTTGGAAATATTTGGCAATGAATCGCTATTGAAACTCAGCACAATCGCCCCATAATTTTCGGAGATATGAGCAAATAAACAAGACTGTTTGTTTTTTCCCATTTTTTTACCACCAAAATTAAAGTTTTTCAGCAATAGAATAATTTATAGGTACCTTTGCTACTATTTGTAGATGTAAATATATATTTTTCGTAAAAAATTTTGGATAAGTCGGATTCTAATCGGTAAAGTTATAGGCAAATTTTTTTTAAAATATATATTCCAAAAACTTACAAACGAAAACCAATTTTTTTTTAGCTTCTAGACAACCTAGGGAGTCAATATTGGCATCATAAGAAGGGAATTGACTAGCGCAATATAACCCACTATAAAAAAATTAAAACTCATGATGGCCGCCACTACAAAATGGCGGGCAATAAATTTATATATGAGCCAAATCTAGTATTTTAAAATGTAACTCCTTCAACCCCCACAATATTGGCATCGAATGATAGGGCTTGACTAGTAGAACACTACATGGCATGGCCGAATATAGCACTCTTAGTTGTTTTTAATATCATTTTAAATTTAGCAACGAATACATCAACTAACCGATTATCTAAGTAGCCACATATAACTAAAAACAAGTAACAGTGCTATATTCGGCCGTGCCGAATCTTATATACCCTTCACAACGTGTAGTCATGCAATAACAATTGTTTGTATCACCATTCATCCCATATTAAATACGTGCATACGTACACGTTAGAATAAATGTGGCATCGAATCGCAGCTGAGCCAAAAAAAATTATTTTATTTTATTTAATATATTATTTATATTTTATTATTTTTTTTATTTTTTTTTTAAATTTTTTTAAAAAATTTTTTTAGAAAAATTTTTAAAAAATTTTTTTAAAATTTTTTTGTTGTAGTTTTTTTTATTATTTTTTTCTTATTTTTAATATTTTTTTTTTTTTTTTTGTAATTTTTTTTGTTTGGTATGTTTTTTACATGTATGTATGTATGTATGTATGTTGTTGTTGTAATTGTGAAAAAAAACGAGGTGGTCGTGGTTTTTTGCTCATATCTCAGAAAGTTATGGGACGATTCTGCTGAATTTCAATAGCGATTCATTCCTGGATATTTCCAAGAGATTGATACCATATACAGATCTGAGGAACATATAGTTGCTTCTAAAAGTTGATTTCAACCAACACACGGACAGACGGACAGACGGTCAGGGCTTAATCGACTCCTCTATTCATAAGCTTTCAGAAAATATATACTTTATGGGGTCGGAAATGAAAATTGTAGAAATTACAAACGGAATGACAAAGCTATATATACCCTTGTGCACCACAGGTGAAGGGTATAAAAAGAGATTAAAATTACTTATTAGCAGTTGGAAAAACTCTTCAGTAACCATATTGTTTTTTGATATGGACAAACAAACAAATGAAAAATGCTAGAGAGATTGTCTAAACAACATTTTTGGCAACAAGTACAACAAGTATGCGAATACCGAATAAGTTGTTGGTGGTTGTACAACACTTGGTTGTTTTGTTTATAAAAAAAAAATTCTAAGCATTATGCACATATTTTAATGTATTTTCTAGGTAGTAACTTACCGATTGTAGAAATTAAATTTATTACGTCAATTGTAATTTTTCATTTATGTTTTGTCCTTTTTCACACTTTTTATTAAAAAAAAAACTTAATAAATATTTTTAAAAATATTTTCACAGCTATAAATGTCAACTATAAAAGGTTTAGAGTAGGGTTAAAGCTACAATAAATATCTGAAAGTTATTAACGGTTAACAATAGCGCTATTTAATGTTTAGGAATATTGTTTTTGTGATTTTTGCGCATTAACCTTTTTATAAAGCTGTTTAAGAGTTTATGAATTAGACCGATAGTCTTTAAAATTTATGTGGGTTCATAAATAAAAACAATTCTCTCTCTTCTCTCATTTATTTCAAATGTTAAACTTTATATATAAAATATATAAACAAACAACATTTCTCCGAACTGTGATTACCTGATAAATTAATATGCTCTGTATAAATTGCTGAAAGATTTGAATGAATCAATCACAAATCTGTAGAGTTATAGGCGAAAATAATTAAAAAGCGTCTTACAATGTTTGTTCTAATACCATGGTCATATTTAGAACCAGTATTTTGTTGATACTTTTCTTTAAATTAAGTGTACCTTTAAGTGTCTCAAATAAATTTAAAATATGTGGGTATTAAAATACGTACAGCATAATATTTTAACACTGAAAAACTTGTTATAAGTTTGAGAAATATACAACATACAATTAAAATTTCTTCAAAATTGTGAGCAACAAACGCTTTTAACAAATTATTTAAAAAAGTATCAAGCTTCAATTTGTATGATTGATGCGAATGTTCTTTAAGACTGTAAAGCAAAACCAATTCGAACTGAAATTCATCTTTTTGCTTTCATGTTTATGTTCTTGTTAATTCTCGTTCTACTCTCTCTCTCTCTCTACTCTCTTTTTCCATCTTTAGTATTGTGTTTGATAAATGAATCGAAATATTAATGGATGTGTTTTTTTTACGAAAATAACGTTTATTCGCCGTATTCTTAACAATTTCAGGCCTGGTGCTCTTGATTTATTATAGTGTTTGTTTATACCCTACCACATGGGCGATAGTAGATATAAATGTATATGTATGTATATATGTATGTGTTTGTCAGCCTGATAAATTCTAATTCCCTATTGATTCAGAGAGTATTCAGCAATATCCTTCTGTCTATGTGCTGGGAGGGGAATTTATGTTTTTTATTTTTAAGCATTGAAATGTCCTATTAAGCCGTATATATGTAGTCGTTTTTATAAAATAATTTTTCTATTGAAAGTCATCGATTTGCAAAGCACAGGTTTGACCTAAAGCTTTAACATAGAAATCAATTTTTGTTTCGCAAAGCATATTCATAACAACAAACTAAACGTTTATGTGAAAATAATAACGGAACTCCAATTAGTAATTCTATGGATAACCAAGCAGGCGCTAAAAGGTATTAAAGCTTTAAAGAACGAACAAGTTTAATCTTGAAATGTCCTACAATTCAACAATGAGACAAACTCTTCTGAAAATTGAAAATGTTTAAAGTTGTTATGGATTCTAGGCTATCGTCGCATAATCGGGAATAAAGAAACCGACAAATTATCCAAAATAGAATCATCCTTAAATACCATTTACCTTGTAAATTTTTAAAGCCTTTTGTAGGTTTAAAAATAAACTTAAATCTTGAACGACACATTAACAAGCCAGGACCTGACAAAATTCTGCTTTCGCACAGAGGAGTATTTGACCTGAAAAGCTGGCCAAAAAGGCAAAAATTAATTTTAAGAAATCTTAAGAACTAAGTACGCAGCTCGACAGACAACAATATTTTACTTTATATTGTAAATTTTGAAGACTTTTAGTTGTGATTTGTAGCTCTGAGACCCTGATTTGTAGCTCTGAGACCCTGCTAAAGTCAGAAAAGTGAGGAAAATTATATGAGATTTAAATGTTTTTTTCGGTTTCTGGATGTTTATATGATATTTTTTTTGTGGCCAAACGAATAAAGGTTTAACAGTAATTTTTTTTCTTGCTGAAAGGTTTGATCATAAGTTATTTAAAAAAGAAAAAAATTTCAAATATGTTGAATATTCATGTTGAAACAATTCGTTCAAAAACTAAAAACAAAAAAAAATTATACGCTTTTTTTTTGCAAAAAAGGAAAAAGAAGAGGTTTTTGAAAGTGAGGTTAGCATCTTTACGAATTATGTTTGATATCGCAATAAAATTTGAAATCTCTAATTTTAGAAACAAGAAAAAAAGTTTGCGCAAGTTTGCGCCATTATTTTTGACGATTTTTTTAAATTTTCATATTTGTTTTATTTTTTTGTTCTATCTTTTTCTTATACATTTATATCGTCATAAACTTTTATGTATTTCGAATTATTGATTTTAACTGTTATTCACATCACTTTTAACACTTCAAAATGTTAATACCTGCCTATAATTATAATTTTAAAAATTCTTTATTATCTCATAATAGTTATAAGGGAATGTCCCTCACATCCCCATAAAGGATATTTTTATATACCTGCTCTGCAAAACGTTATATGTTACAAAAAAGTATATACCGTACCTAATAAGAATAATTATTAAAAGCATTTATCACAAAAATAAGTTTACAAAAAATAAATACAGGTACATGAAAAATACATGCCACCCTGGTATCAGGCTACCATCCAATTGTCAGAAGAAGCTGCCGAGGCCAGAAATAAGCGCTTACGATTATATCGTACGAATTATTCGAGGAAATTCAGCAAAAGCGATACAAATCGAGATGTCTCGAATAGGTTATTTCTGAGCAGTGACCCTTTTATAAGCTGCAGCACGCAAAGAGAACAGATTAATAAAAAAAGCTTTTTCATCAGAAACCATAACACTTCTTCTTCCTGACACCGATGATGCAGCTAATAAGGACATACATACCACATAATAATTATTACAAATTTTTAGTTTAACTTTTCTATATATTAAGTATTAAATAATATAAAATAAATATAATAAAGCCTTTTTTCATAAAAAAATACTGTTTCATAAGAGTCTTAGAATTTTCCAAAAAAAAATTTTTTTTTATTAGACCGTAAATCATAATATGTATGCATGTACATACAGTCTGTTAAGAATGAGTTTAAACCTTTAAAATCAACATTTGTTAATTTAGTTTTACTATTTATACCGACTTTTACTCCTTAGGAATGTGGCTTTTGGAAAAATCTTAAAAATTTAAACTTTTTGGTTCTTCATTTTTTTTTATTGCATTTTTAAAACCAAAATTTTGACGAATTTTGCAGGAAAATTATTTTTTTTCGCCATTAAATTTTTAATAACTCCGAAATAGTAATAGATAGAGAAGAAATGTGTTTGGTTAGTTTAAGCAGAATTTTCTGATCCTCCTGCTATTTAAATCGGAGAACCCGTTTACAAGTTATGACAAAATATATTAGGCAACCAAACGATTTAGGGAGTGAAATATGCTACGCCTTTAAAATCAAAGCCTTACGTACTAGAGAAAAAAGGAAAACAGATTAGAATTAAGGGCATCAAAATCCACATAGTCTATATACTTTTATTTCTAGGAAAGACAAAAAAAATTTTTTTGAGCAGTGTACTTTTGTTGCGCAGTGTAATTTTTTCAAAATCTGCCACTAGATTTCTTATATCATACTACACCTAAAACTATCAAAAAACTAGAACTTTTAATTCAAAAAGCACGTTTACTAATTTTGGCCAGATTTTCAGGCCAAATACTCCTCTGTGTTTCGGTGAGATGACAAAAATATATGGTAAGTCCAAAATCTAATGAAATCGAGGGGGATTCTGAAATTAAAACGGCTGCTTTTATAACAGCTCATACATTTGCCGGGGCATGTTACCTTGACGAAGTGTTAGGCTAGCCATAGGAGAATTTCGGACCTCTTGTATAAAGAGGTTAGAAAATCAAAAATGTCGATGAAGCGCAGAAATCGTGTGAATATGGTCGTGGGGTTGCATTGCACGCTCATAGTGAATAAACTTATGCGCAATGAGGGTATGCGTAATTACAAGAAAAGTCTTACTGAAGGGATATAGAAGAATACAGAACCTCGTACTTAAAAAGGTTAGGAAGACTGAGATCGCGGGTGACTGAGGATCACAGCTTATAGTGACATTAGTATTTTTACTTAAGTGGCATTAGGAGAATCCTTAACTTCGTACTTAAAGAGGTTAGGGATACTGAGATCCCAGCTGACTGAGGATCACAGCTTAGCATTCATTAAGTCTGGATGCTTTTGAGGACTTCTCACCTTCTAATCCAATGTGAAGTCACTGAGAACTGAAGAGAGTGGAATAGGAATCTGCAGTAATAGTTTTCTTGTCCAGAGCAGAGAGAGAGAGAGTTTAGTGTTGCACAGGAATCAGTAATGAAATAATGACGATGTGTAGCCATGAAGACACTAAGAATCGAAGGGGGTTAAAAAAGAACACGTAATAGTAGTGGTCTGCTTCGATATTCTCCGAACACACATATATTACAGGCAATAAAGGGTCCGCAAAATAACTTTTTTTTTTTTTTTGAAATGCTATAAAAAAGTATAGCTCACGTAGCGCCGTTCTGTTGAAACCAAATGTTGTCAATATCCTCCTCTTCAATGGCCCGATAACGATCGCCTTTGACTACGGCCACTCCTTGCTGGATCTGGACCAAAATCCGCACCAAAACAGTGACTCGTTTTAGGTGTATTGGCTTTTCGATGTATGCGTGTGGGTTTTCTGTGAGCTTCATCTGAAAAGATGATTATTTTGGTAAAATCGGCCAAAATAATGTCGCAATATTTTCCAGCGTTGTTCAAGCGTATACACAACCATATTCGTTCAGCGGAAGGATAAAACTAATTATCTGTCAAATCAGATATGAGCTAAGTGTTATCGTTCACGAAATAAACACTAGTTGACAAAAAAAAACGTTAGATGGCGGACCCTTTATAAGGCTATCAGATAGATTTATATGCAGAGCTTGTAAGAAAAGAACGAAACATTGACATGCTTTAGAGTATTAGATAAGACAACTTTTATAGGGGCACTATGTCGAACGTGAAAAATCTTGGTGCTGTAAATCTGGAATCCTTAAGGAATTACTTTAAGGAAATTGGTATTTTTAAGCTAGTCGAAATTTGATGCAATTAGGTTTTTGGTTTATTTGGGCAAACATTCTTTGATCGCATAGCATGCCAATTGGGCATACGTTTATTATGTCCCTCTATTAGTTTCCAACCAATAGCTAACCTATATTTTTAAGGTTATGTGATATATTAATGACCCTTAAGCATATACTGTTGCATATGGGGCAATGATAATCTTCTCAGGATTTACAAGCATATGGAATGCATATAACCGTAATAAAATAAATTATTTTCGTTATATGTATACAATCTGCAAATGTTAAAACATTGATGAAGTGTACTTAAAATTCGTCAAAATTAAAAAAAACAAGTAAGAGCACTATATTCGGCTGTGCCGAATCTTTTATACCCACCACCAATTTTGTGTACATTTAAAGCACAATATTTATTTTTTTGTTAATCGCTATGGAATAATCTCTTTATAATAAAATATGTATCACTTTCTTTGTTGAGGGTGGTTAAATTTTAAGGGCCGATGTTGAAGGTGAACTACACCTAGTCTTTAGATTTGTTTTCTGCATTTCACTTGACTTTTCTCAATCTCAAACTTACTCAATTTGATCCGTAGAAAGATACGCAAATGAGCAACTCTTTAAAGTTATTCAGGTTTTTTATAAAAATGGGCGTTCAAATCAAAATGCATTTTGTGCACTTCGTAATTCTTTTGATCAACATAATCATTTAAATTCGTCCACAATCGGGAGAATTGTAAAAAATATTTAAATTTCTTAGTTCGTTGAATGGGAACCACTGCTGGTTTTTGCGATAGTGTGGCAAAAGAGCAGACAACCTCGACTCATCATTATGCCCAACAATTGAGCATCAACATTGTCATTGAAAATTTGGACCATCAGATAGAGGAGTGGCGCCAAGGATGGGGGGGCCATTTGACCGATATTTTGTTAAATACATAATTAAACCGTACAAATATTATCATTATAAAAAGAAGTAATAATAATATCGTAAATAATTTGTGTTTTATTTAAATTCAACATCGGTCCTTAAAATTTAACCACCCTTTATAACTTCGATATGCTACTAAAATGCTTTTGTAAATGTAGTCTTTCAATGAAAGTGGGCGTTAAAGTAGGCGTGTCAATAAAGTTTGTGCTAATAAATACAACTTAGATATTTCAATATAGTCTTTTATTTTCCCAAAAACTTTGTCAATAGATTACATGGATTTAAGATAAACCGTTAAATAGGAGGTAGGCGTTAAAGTGAGCGTGTCACCTAAACTTTCTGGCACAACAATAACATTGATTAGAAGGATATACGTAGCAAATTTGATCATCATACCTCTCATTTTGGCGGTTTTATGAGCTTTTAAATTTCATTAACTGTATATAACGTGAAAAGTGGGCGATATAGTAGGCGTGTCAAAGTTGTTTTTGCGAATGAGTACAACTTAGGTGTTTCAATATAGCCCTTTATTATTCCAAAATCTATATTAATGGAGAAATTATATGAATTCTAGTTAAAACGTTATATGGGAGGAGGGCGTAAAAATGGGCGTGACACCTTAATTTTCTGGCACAGTAATGATATTGCCTAGGGGGATGTAGGTAGCAAATTTTATCATCATACCTCTAATTTTGGCGGTTTTATGAGCTTTTAAATTTCATTAACGGTAGATAACGTGAAAAGTGGGCGTTATAGTAGGCGTGTCAAAGTTATTTTTACGAATGAGTACAACTTAGGTGTTTCAATATAGCCCTTTATTATTCCAAAATGTTTATTTATAGAGAAATTATATGAATTTTAGGTAAAACGTTATATGGGAGGTGGGCGTAAAAGTGGGCGTGGCACATTGATTTTCCGTCACAAAAAAGCGCCTCACCAAAAAGCAAAGTGTGCAAAATTTCAGAGTCGTATATCCAATTTTGTTGCTTTTATGACGTTTTTGTTTTTAAATATACCGAAAAATACACTGTGCGGTATAAATTTTCGTACATTTTGATCGATAACTCCTCTCCTAATGCATAGATTTAAGCGATTTTTAGGGAAAGATATTCTTTTGACTCGATTAATATATATTCGAAGTTTCATGACTCTACGTTAATGCGTCTGGAAACAATTCCATTTTATTCGATGTGCGAAGGACACCGTTTTTTCGACCTACTCTTGCTTTCCGAGCTATAACTCTCTTCCTAATATTCCGATATAGCCCATTTTCAATACCAAACAAACCTTGTCTATAAGAAAGATTCTGGCAAAATTTGAGCCCCCTAGCTTTTTCGGTGCGACCTCTATCGTGCTTTCAACAGACGGACAGACGGACAGACGGACGGACATAGCTAGATCGTCATCAAATCAAACCCCGATTCAGAATATATATACTTTATGGGGTCTAAAATGGATATTTCGATGTGTTACAAACGGAATGACAAAATGAATATACCCCCACCATTTTTTTGGTGGCGGGTATAAAAATATTTTCAAATATATCGCTTCGAGTAAAATTTACGTTTTATAGGTACTTTATCACAATCAATGATACATTCCATCTATGTATGTACAAGTACTTATATAAGTATTATAGTATATAAGTATTTTATATTCTTTTTTTAATTTATTTTAGCAGGGGCAGGGGTATATTTTAGGTTTTATCATTTACAAGGAGGCGTAACACAGGCCACCACTAAACTGTTTTTTTTTTATAGCTAGAGTTTGTGTTTTGTGTGCTTTAAGGCATTGACTTTATGTACAAAGTTTTCAGATTATTTAACGCTAAATCGCAAATACAACAAAGAAGAAAAAAAAACACGATATAAATTTGTTTGCTTAAAAATTTGTATTACAAATGTCGGATCAAAAAAAAAAGCTTTAGGTAGCACAATGAGGCAAGAGAAAGAAATCACATTCGCAATTTTCTGCTGTCAGATAAGCGAGATTTGATGACTGCAAAAGTAAAAAATAAGAAAAAAAAAAACGTTTGAAAAATAAATAACTGGCCGATTAATGCATAAAAGATGGAGCGTTTGTCTGCGTTCCATTAATCAAATGATTGAAATGGATAAAAAAAGAAACAGTATAAACAATTTTCCAATTCTTATTATTCAATATGGGAGTGAATTAGATTTTTCTTAAGTACAAAGTGATTATTTTAAGAATGTGATTTTAAATTCATTATGTCTTAAATTAAATTTGTTTTAAAACCTTAAAAGTTTTGAGTTTTAAAAATCTGAAAAAATTGTGTATAGCTATTGTACGTTTATTACCTCAAAATCGCCGGAGTTTGATAATAAAAGTATAAAGATTTTGCAAAAAGAATAGTTTCTGCCCAATCAATATTTAAATTAGTGAATGAAAGACCTAAATTTATGGTGTTGCCCTAGTGAAGTAAAATCTACATCTGTGTTTCCATGAAGACACATTAATTTATATGGTCTCTATTTGGCAGTTCTAAATGTTTAATGATATTCGGCCTTGCCGCTATTTTATTTCGGACATCATCTTGAACTCTTTCATATTTACTGTATCATCTGGTCAAGCTCTTTTATTTGACTCTAATATTGAGGGGTGCATTTTTAAATAATAGATTTCCATATATATATTAATTTTACGCCATTTTTTTTTGTGACGGTCATTACTAATTTTATATTTTTTTATAGCGTTTTATACTTGGATTGTCAAGGCTCTTTCACTAACTTAAACTGATCCTTTTGGATAATCTAAATAGAAGCTAAGAAAAAAAACGATGTTTGTCTGTAAAATTTTGGATAAACTCCGTAGCAGTTGTATTTCGGTGCTTATATCTCAGCTAGTTTTAAACCGATTTTTTAGTTTTTCTTTGTAATAGTTTTCGAGATTACGGCTTGTAGTTTGGTGTTACTTGCATGTCCAAATATAAGAGTAACTTAATATATTTAAAAGAAAAATATTTTGTCAAATAATTTTTTGTTTCTAATTTTGACGGGATTTTTATATGTTGGGGGAGTGTATGAAAGCTCACCACTGCTATATCGTGTATTTTTTCCACCGTTCCCAGTGATTTCATGGCAACGAATCAGTATCCTTTCCTGAGTCTTACGCCACTGCAGGCATTATGTCTGCACTAGAAAAAGATATCACATTGACTACAATCCAAATCTTCATTAGACTGAGGTTCCACGTAGCATTCATACTTAATGTATAACTCTGTTATCCTTAGTCTACTGCGATCTGAAGGTCCTTAACCATATATAATTCTATATGCTGGATTTTCCTGTGCCATATCAGTAAAGATATTGATATCACTATTCCTGCCCTCATTGTGGACATGGATCCATCCATTATGAGCATGCGATGTATGACCTTCATTGTTCTCAGGCACTCCATTGCCAATTAAGTGCTTAATTCTCCTATTTTCTAGCCAGAGGTTTTGGTAACATCTTTAGACCAAGGAGTTGATACTCCGCCAAATTAACATGCCTCGGGGAAAGAACTTTGACGGTTTGTCCAAATGTTTTTACGATTAGCCTCAGAGGCATATTATATTTAAAAATAGAAATTAAGGCCTCTGTAAATATTATTCGGGGGCTGAATTTTTTTTTATTTTTATAGTTAAAACATGGGACTACTTACATAATATGTGACTATGACAATCATATCTATTTGTTGACATCTCTGAGAATTAGGCAACGGTTGTGCTGGCTTTTAAAGGTAAACAGGTTTGTGCAACATGTAGGACTTCTCAAAGTTGATTTCAACAACAAGCTAACGAAGTAGACTCAATGGCGAATTCCACTGAATTCGTTTGCATTTTGAAATGCCAAACTTTATTTAAAAATAATATTAAATGGTGAATTTTATTTTTTCTTATATTGAGTTTGAAATTCCAAGAATTTTTTTTGGTAGCACCAAACAAAAATTTATCAGATAGGCTCTTTAGTTTAGTGTAAAAGGATAAAAAAAAGATAAGTATGTTTATCGCACCATCATGTAATTCCTACAGTATTTATTTGCGATCCATAAAGTATATATTCTGAATCTTTACAGTTAGAGAATCCTTAAGTCCATCTGTCATTCCGTCCGTATGAGCAATGAACTTTATAAGCCCCTAAATTTCCCACTGATTCGTGTTTATTAAAAACACTTTCGATTTTTATTGTCTAAGGTCAGTAACTTTGGCTTATTAGCGACTGAGATATGAGCACCACGTATGCCACTATTTAATGTCACTATATGATATACATATATATGTATATAAAAAAATTAATGGAAAATAATGGTTTAATTGGTCCAAATAAAAAAAAATATTTTTTGTCTTACTCAAGATTCGAACCCAGGTTCGCAAGCATACCAATTTTATAGGGATGTGTTGTGAAAAAACGAGGTGCTTTTGGTTTTTTCTTATATCGCAACTATTTATGGAATAATATTTTGAATTTGCAATACGGATCTGTTCCCGAATGTTTATGATATCTTGATACCGCATTGGTTTATGTGATAGTGGGAGTCTTAAAAACTGATTTCTATATAAATACAAACAGACAGACGGACATTGATAATCGTTTTTTCTACCTATAAATATTCAGAAAATATATACTTTATGAACTCGCAAACGAATATTATAGAAATTTCATATGGATTAGCAAACCTATATATACACTAAAGCTCTCTGTGAAAGGTGTAAAAACTCAAGCAATGGTTGACGTATACTTATGTAAGTATGTAAATGATGGCACAATCTGTTTGGTTTTTGTTGGATTTTTTTATATTTTATGTACGAATGTATGTAAATAATTCAGAATTATTCAGCCGTATTGTTCACATAACGAAATCTTTTGTTTCTTCACTGTAAGTCGCATAAAGTTGCATATCTACACTTCTATATACCCGAATATAGCCTTGTTACTTTTTTAGTTTTAGTAGACTTTGCCAAAATCAAGTAAAAAATAGACTTTGTTTCGTTTGGGAAATTAACTATAACTGTTGTATAGTTTAACAGTTAACATTTTTGGACTCACATAAACCAAAAGTAACAATGGCACCTACACAGCGCCAAGGTAAACGTGAAACATGCTTTATAAAAATTTTTAATTATTTTTTGATTTATGTTTAATGTCCATTATTTGTCTTGTAAGATTTTTATTTCGAAATCCGTCAAGTATGATTGCCGGATTTCGTGATACAATTAATAACTCTTCATATGATTCTGTTGCATATTTCTAATTTCTAATATTAAACCATAAACAATTTTGCTACACAACGATGACAGAGCAACATTACAAAGCAAAAAATTGTATAGCATGTCATCAAATATAAACAAGTAAAAGTGCTATATTCGGCCGTGCCGAATCTTTTATTCCATTCACAACGTGTAGTCATGCAATAACAATTGTTTGTATCACCATTCATCTCATATAAAATACGTACATACATGTAAAAAACATACCAAAACAAAAAAAAAATTACAAAAAAAATATATTAAAAATAAAAAAAATAAAAAAAAAATTAAAAAAAAAAATTTAAAAAAATTTAAAAATTTTTTTTACAAATTTTTTTCAAAAAAATTTTTTAAAAAAATTAAAAATTAAATAAAATACAATTTTTTTGGCTCATCTGGAATTCGATGCCACGTTTACTTTAACCAGTATGTATGTATGTAAGTTGTTGTTGTAATTATGAAAAAAACGAGGTGGTCGTGGTTTTTTGCTCATATCTCAGAAAGTTATAAGGCGATTGTGCTGAATTTCAATAGCAATTCATTCCTGGATATTTCCAAATGATTGATACCATATACAGATCTGAGAAACATATAGTTGCTTCTAAAAGTTGATTTCAACCAACACAGGGACAGACGGGCAGACAGACAGACGGTCAGGGCTTAATCGACTGCTCTATTCATAAGCTTTCAGAAAATATATACTTTATGGGGTCGGAAATGAAAACTGTAGAAATTACAAACGGAATGACAAAGCTTGTGCACCACAGGTGAAGGGTATAAAAAAATTATGATTAATAATAAACAGTTTATGATAAACATGCTTATCGTGTAGAACCTGTGTAATAAATTATTATTTAATTAAAAGAAGTCTGAAAAACAAAAGCAACAACTCATAACAAGCAAAAAAAAATTATAAAAGATAGTTTAATTGATAAAATAAACAAATTACTATTGATATCGCTACCGTTAACTGTTGCGAGCTCCTCTTTCTGGTGGTTTGTACATAAGCAAATGTACGTGATAAATGTTTCTGTGAATGGATGTGAATCTGTTTCATTTTGATTAATGCGTTCAATATTACCTAAATTTGCAATAAGCTTCTAGCGTTAAATAAATAAACAAGCTATGAGTAAACATAAATTTAAAATAATAGTGCCACATTCCGCTAAGTCGAATCTGATAATACCCTCCACCACCGTGAACATTGGTATAATGCCCACGTTATAGCTTAGCCTAGATTTTAGATTTCAAATAATATGCTATTTTCTTCATTATTTTCGATGCCTTCTTTATTTTGGAATTTTTACATAGTGAACCCTTTCATTTGATACCGATATAGAGTTAAAAAATTTCCGTCATTAAGTTTCAGCCTTATTCTCGTCAAGCTATTTAATTTAGCACCAATATTCTAGGTGCAACTTAAGGTTATTAAAGTGTATTAAAGGACAAGGCCGCCATTAAATCTAGGACGCCTTCTTGGATTTTGATTTTCTCATAGCTAACTGTATTTTATTAATCCAGCTCTTCTGATCTGATACCATTATTAGGGGCATCAAGGGGGTAAATATTGAAATACAGGATATGATCCTTATATAAATTTATTGATCGCCATTTTATAATAGGGGCCATCATTAGGTTTAACTCTTTTAAATAATGTGTTATATTACGCTAGTCAATTTCTTTTATTTGTTTTATAGATTTGATTTGGCTTTCTCGATTGTATAGAAACTAAAAAAAAATCGATTTTCATTTATAAGTTAAAGGAAAAACATCAGAGTAGTTGAATTTTAGTGCTTATATCTCAGTTAGTTACAAACCGTAATAATTTTGAGACCGCGGCTTATTATTTAGTGTCTTCGAGTGTCCAAAAAATTACTTAGTAACTTGAAAAATTTAATTTTTTTAAAAAATATATATGTGACAGTGCATAGAGAAAGGGACCTAAGGGTAAAAAAACAATTTTCACTATTTTTTCGATTTCTTATTAACGTCTGCTGCCTCCATTTCTTGAGGATTATCCACTTCCTCCGAATCCTCCTCTTCGTTTCCATTTCCAGAGACCAAGAAACCGAATCTTTTTTTGATTCATCAAAACATAAACTCCGGATCTCTTTATACAAGTACCATTGACGCTTCATCGATAACCCTGGTGACGGAATTATAATTAGTTTGTCATCGAAACTGGTATTGTTACTCAGATGTATGTTTTCATTTATGCAGATTGCAAATGATCAGAATACACCTTCAATGCTGCTTCTTTTTCAACTTCAGTAACGCTTACTGTATTAACAGCATCTTTTGCAATTCGCACAAATCGTATGCTGGCTTCATAGTGACGATGTGGGGACATTATTTCTTCCACAGCGTTTGGAAAGTGCGAAGTTTTACGATTTTACCACACTGTTCGAAGCTGTTGGTATATCTAGTGTAAACAGAAGTCTTAATTTCAGTAGTTGGAATTTTCAATAAACGATAATCACGATGATTTGGTTGACGTGCAGGTAAAGTAATAGCAACAGATTCAGCAAAACGGCAGATAAATTAAACAATTTCTTTTTTTTCCAAAGCAGTTAAAGCATCTGCACGATTATTTTTATTGGTCATGCTATGTTCGCGTGGATAAACACCATTTTTGTCGTAATGTTCGATTAGACTTTTGTAGCGTTTAATTCCCATTGTATACAGGAAGAAGTACATATCACAGCATATCGGCAAATTTCGAAAATAATATATCTGATTGTAGCGTTTCTTCATAGCTCGCGATCGATCACCAACTTTTGACCTGAGCATTGCATCGTCCCGGTGAGCTGCCAGATGTGCGAGAGTAATTAAATCTTGAGATTCCTTATCTAAATTCATGAAAGACGTACGAAAATCCACAGCCATCTTCTTAGGTGTCACTTCATTGCATTGAAGATTTATCAAGGTACATATTTTCGGTATCATCTTCAGAGTCATTATCCGATAATTCTGAGAAGTGATCGTCATTATCCTCGTCATCAGGAAAGCGATCAAGTAAATCTACTTCTTTGAATTCGTCCACCATTTCATCCTAAAACAAACAGTAAGAATGTTATCAGTTTTAAATAATTTTCGCGAATAACATAATAAGGTTATTTGAAAAAATTTTCGTACTAACAGAGTGATATGCACGATTTAAAAGAATTATAAATGAGTATTTATTATAATTCACAATAATTAATATCAGAAAATGAAGCTGGATTCAAAAAAAAAAGGCGAGCATAATTGATATCAAACTAACGAAAATAGCGCGCTAGGTAGAAAACAGTAAAAAACCAACTACACAAAACAAGAGGTAGGGACAACCTACGAGCGTTTTCATGGTTGACCAATACGTTCCTGACGTCATGAGATGTGTCGCTTTCAAATGAGATCAATACCAATACGCTCAGTGATGGTACATCACGTATTTAAATCTTTAAAATGGCTCTCCTCAACAAAACCTGTTTTTACCCTTAGGTCCCTTTCTATTTTTCGCGTCACATATACTTTTCCAAATAATTTTTTCCCATAACTTTGCCGGTTAGTGGCCGATTTTTCCAAATATTTTTGTGAGTATCCGTAGATGCAAATAATATATATATATAAATAGTCTTAAAAGGGTGTGCAAATTATTCTATGGCTGAAAAATTTTAATTTTTGTGGTAAAAATAGGGAGAGGCAGTCGTGTTTTTATAGCTCATATCTCAGAAAGTTATACAGCGATTATGCTGAATTTTAACCCTAATCTGCTCCCAGAAATTTTTGTTATTTTCGTTTAGACGTTGTGGATGATGGGCTTCAAAAAGTTGATTTGGCATACACACGGACTGTTGGGTATTGCTTAATCGACTCCCCTATTCACAAGCCTTCAGAAAATAAATGCTTTATGGGGTAGAAAATGAATATTATAGAAAAATTCACACCGAATGACCCTTACTCTCTCTGTGAAGCTTATGATAAGTCATAATCACATATTTATAAATTTATGATAAATATGCTTGACAAGTGAAAAGTAAAAAGCAACATAAATTATAAGCCTCAATGTAAATGTAGATTAATTTCTTCATTAAGACTACTTAAGTTCTTTGTTTGTTTTTTTTATTATATCTTTAGGAACATAAAAAAAACTCATTCAAAATAATTCCAGATAAAAAAGTATATTCTTCCTTATCTACATTGCCTAGAGTATAACTGGACTATCCCGTTACCTCTACTAGAATAACTAAGTATGTGTATAGTGCGACTATATTACAACTAAATTCGACACTATTCGGTTTATTATGTTGGTTATGTCTTTTAGTACTCGCAGTAGTTCTTGTTTTATTAATCATAAAATTTTCCCATAAGAAGACATCTTTCTACGTTGTGGTTAATTTTTAGAACGGCTGGTTATTGCTTGTCCCCAACAAATATTCAGGCAACACGTGTTTCATATTCAAAACAATGTCGATGTTAAAACAACCATTTATATTTGGTACTTCTATATGGATTCTTCCAGAAATAAAATTCTATACAACTACTTACAACAGTTTTTTAAGGAAACGAAAAGTTTTATATATTCCATTTACCAAATTGCAAACCTTAAAGATTTCTTTAAGGCAAAGTCTCTATCACGTAAAAGCACACCTTGTTAATTAACAGATACTTTTTGCTTATTAAAGGCACATAAGTATGTATGGGAAAAATGTGTTCTGTTTCGCTAACGTGATGTTACGTTTCGTATTGACTCGATAGAATTTGATTTGCTGTACGTGTTTACTTGAGAGCTGAACAATGCACATTGGTCAAAAATACAACTTTTCTGGCCAAAATTATATCAAAATATTTTGATTAATTAATTTTTATAATTAATATAACAATACATGATCAAATAAATATAAGAAATTTACGCAAAAATAATAATGATGTTAAAAACCACTATCAAAGTTAAAAAAATTTCTGTTAGTTTGTGCGTCTGGCCGTCTGTTCGTATGTAAGTTGAAATCAACTTTTTGAAGCCCCCCGACATTGACGTATTTGGAAGTAGATTGGTATAGAAAATCAGAAACATTGGTACATAAACCACTGAGATATAAGCAAAAAACCACGACCACCTCGTTTTTTTTTAACACAAAAACAACATACATACAAACGTGATATACTGGTTAAGGCTATAATACACGGCATGCTTTTTACATCTGACTTTAAAATTTGTGGGACATATGTAAATCTACATATCTGTCAAAATTGTACCTTTACGCTGACTGCTTTGCAGCAGCAGAGATTTCTGCCAACGGCTGATGTCACATGTTTTGACAGAAGAAAATAGAGCGCACTCTAATTAAAATTTTGTCAGATGTCTCAACACATGTTTTTTGCAGAAGTAATGTTTTAAAGGTAACACACGACATGCTTGTATTAGCAGTGGAGAATTTGACAAGTCAGACGTAAAAAACATGGCGTGTATTAGCTCCTTTAGAGTAAACGTGGCATCGAGTCCCAGCTGAGAAAAACAAAAAATTTTTTTTATTTGTTTATTTTTTTTTATTTTATATATTATTTATATTTTTTAAAATTTTTTTTTATATTTTTTTTATTTTTTTTAATGTTTTTTTAATGTTTTTTTTTTATTTTATATTTTATATTTATTATTTATATTTTTTAAAATTTTATTTTATATTTTTTTTATTTTTTTTAATGTTTTTTTTTTATTTTTTGTTTTATATTTATTATTTATATTTTTATTATTTTTTTTTATTTTTTTTATATTTTTTCAAATTTTTTAAATTTATTTTTTATTTTTTTATATTTTTTTTTATTTTTTTTTTATTTTTTTAACATACATACGTGAATTAATAATATTACAATGGGATGTTTTTGTATATGTATGTTTTTTATATGTTGTGAAGGGTATATAAAAATCGACACGGCCGAATATAGCACCCTTACTTGTTTTACATTTTTTTATAATATTTTTTTTTGTAAAATTATAAAATTTTAAAAAATTTATAAAAAATAGAAAGCAACAAATAATTATAAATTTTGGTACTTAATCCTAAAACTAGATTCATTAAAAATATAATAAATTTTATTACATGAAAATCCATGAATACATTTGTGTTTTATTCCCGATAAACTGAAAGTACCTACTTTGGATATATTTCATCACAAATCAGTGTAAAACTAAAAATTTTTTTTGTTATTTTTTTATGAAAAATTGATTTCAAATTATTTTCCGACGTTAATTAGTCTAGATGTTAGATGAGATCTTAAAAAGGTACCAAAGATAAATTTTGTCCCGGTTTTTGTCCCTTAGCCTTTCGATTTAAAAAAAATGTACCACACACTTATTTTATTTCTACTTTTTGTATATTATTTAAAAAGTCAGTTTTCTATTCAATTGAAAACATAAAACAAAATAAACCAACATTGTCATGGTGGCTTCGCTTATCGGTCGTTTCTTATTTGGGTTAAGATTCTCGTCTTCCTTCATATTTCCCTCTAATGCTTATCAGATGGTAACATACTTCAAAGTATAATTCAATTTGTGCGATCAATCATAAAACTCATTACACGGGAATTTAGTGTTCTGCAATCTCCGGTTATGTATTTTTAGCTCTAATTACTGCACAAGCAAATTCCAGAAACTGAATCCTTATCGCTTTCTGAATTTCCCATAATTACCCTTCAGTATTACCTGGGTATTTACGTTTTCTCTTGCTGTCCAAAACAATATAGAGATTTTTTTTCAAGCAAATTTCAAGAATTATTTTTTTAAAATTTTTTGGCTTTATTTGCTTTTTTCCAAATTATTTTTGCCCATAACTTACCTGATTAGCGGCCGATTTATCCAACAGATTTTTGATGAATTGTCTTAGAAACAAATTTTCTTTACAAATACTAGCAAACGTAACTATAATATTATCCTAGGGCTGAAAAATATTGATTTTTATGGTAACAATATGGAAAAGAAACACTGACAGTCGTGTTTATTTGCTTATACCTCAGTAATTGTGCTTAAATTTAAAAGCAATTTACTCTCGTACATGTGTGCAATATGTGTGCAATTCTTAAAGTTGATTTTAAAGAAAACGTAAACAGACGGACAATGTCTAATCGACTACCGTAATCATAAGCTTTTGGCACCACAGGTGATGGGTATAAAAAAAAAATTGTCACAACGTTTACGTTTTTAGGTAACCCAGTTTATATACATCAACTTTAAATAATATTTAAGTTTACAAAATGCTGCCTTTAGTTTTGTTAAGGAACCTTAAACACAAACAACCACACACAATTTAATAACATTTGAATTTTAATGGCAATTTTGAAAAGTGTTACCTGAATTAATTTTATGTTTTTAATATGAGACTGTTTAGTCATGGTTAACTGTCATGTTATGTAGGGGGGATAAGATAAAAGATAATATGAACCTACTTGTGGCACATTTTTCTAAATAATATAAACAATTTAATCCTCCACACACACAAACTATTACTTTACACTATAGCAACTTAACAACAATTAAATTGCCATCATCATCATTGTTTTTCAGTGTGTCAATTAAGACCACATGTTGGGGAAAGTGACTAATATAAAAACATATTAAGTTTAATAGAAATTTATTTAAGGGAAACTTATTACAAAATACTTTTGTCACACGATAGCCATAGACAAAAGTCAATGACATTGACAGGAACTGAAAATCTTCTATACGGTGCCCATGAGTTGAGGATCAGGACAAGGTTTTGATAGCCTTTTACAACATATGGGCTAAACTATGACTAAAATGTCTAATTAAGTAGATAATTCTAACTTCCTGAGAATAGAAAGATTGATTTTTCCACTATCATCACTACTTCATGGTTTGTTATGCTGGCCGTTAAATCCATCACTTATCTTTTCTTAACTGTAATTTGTGTTAATGTTTTATATTTAAAACAAAACAAAAAAATTGATTGCTAAAAGTCATTGACTTTGATTGCTATTTAACGTTTGATCTTAACACATTTTGAATATTGCAAATTCTCAGCAATCAAATAGTAATTTTCTGCCTCTAGCAGTTATAAATGTGTCAAAATGAAAATACAACATGTGTAAAGATGTTTAAACAATGTAAATAATTTATCAGAAAACTGTCAGTAAAATAAAAACTGTTATTTATATCCAGATAAACATATGTGTGTACATATGTATGTGTTCATGGACATACACACATTTTCACACGCACTATTTGGCTTTTAGTCATTGTCTGTAGAAGTAAAATACTAGTGTCTACTTTTAGGAGCAACCAAAAGATTAAGGAATACGTACATTTATCTTTTTTATTAAATACATATGTCATCATATCTCTGCAAAACATTTTATGGATTCCTTTGGCAAAACACAAATATATGTATGTATCTGTGGACTTTTGACAAAACGACTTATTTCCAATTTCCAAATATTTCAGCAGAGAAAAAAAATCAAAAAGAAAAAAAAAATAATTTAAGTTGTGAAGAGTGTCTCAGTAAGAGAGCGTTTTTCTATTTTAAAATAAAAATAAGTTCCAACAAGTTACAGTTAAGTATGGAATAAAATATTCGTCAAATAGCGCACAGAGGCAGATAACAGGTCAGTATTTCGTTCATAAAATTTTCCATGACTTTTTCACAGAAATGTGGCTACATCTCACCAATCACAAGTTGGATCTCGGATTTGAGCTTAGGAATTGCTTCTGGCTTATTCACATAAATTTGATATTTCATAAAACTGCAAAGAAAAAAATCTAACGGCTTTATATCGCATGATCTTGGTGGCCAGTTGACATAAGAGAATTTCTTGAGATAATTAGTTCTTGAAATCGTTGCTACAAAAAATGGATTCGTTCATGTGCGGTATGGCAGATGGCGCCATATTGCTGAAACCACATGTCGTGCAGATTCATAGCGGCTAGTTGAGGCTACAAGAACTCCGTAACCAATGCTGTTTAAAGTCACTGCAATTTCGGCTTGGCTTCATCTTTAAAAAAGTATGGTTCAATCATGACGCCTAACGACATCCTTTACTTTTCAATGTGATGCTTCTTATTTGGCGACTTGGAGCTAGACGTGGCTTACTGCAAACGTATTAGAATTTTATGGCCTGTGGACTTTTAACAGAAAATTTTTGACAAAATTCTTAAATTTTTGAGAAGAGCACAAAAGCAAACAGAAGTTCACAAATTCATTAATACTGTTGACGCAGTTGTTTAAAAGGTATTAGGGTAAACAAAACCACAACACCGAGTTTCTGAAACAGCCATCGGATTATTAAGTTAGAGTCCTCTGTCACACTCACGCCTATAATAGCGATGGCTTTTTCTGTGCGCTCATAAAATGCTCGATTCGGATGAATATTATACAAAAGAGTAAATGTGGTCACGAATTATGCGTATTACCCTCTCAGATGGGCGATTATCAAGAACAGCGCAAAAATTTTAAAATAAAAATTCCACGATTTGTAAACGCTGTTCTTTTGTAAGTATTTGCAGGGCGATTTGCCAAAGTATGCTGAACAAAAAAGTTTTCATTAGAATAACTTTTAGTTTTACAGTTATCCTACATAAGTTCTATACGTCCGAAAAAACGTTTAAAATATTATCTTTAGAAAAACGTCGAGATTAAGGATTTTACGTGATTAGCAAACTTACAAAATTTTTAATCTCAACTTAAGCTGTTTTATTAAGAGTCCACAGATATGTTAGCATATATAAACACTTTTGTATTTAAGCATACTTGTAGCTACAATTTATTTAACATTGATTTTTCTTTTTTGTTGTTTTTGTGTTTGTGTGTGTACGTGTCATCATAAATGAATACATATTTATTGTGCTAAGTAAACTTTTAAATTTTTTTTGCTTTAGTTTATACGAGTATGTACCAGAGATGTGCGAATTTTATGTTGAAGATACAAACATGACATATGCCATGAAAAGTTCAATATCACTTGTTGTTGAAATCAGTTTAGTGTAAGATTTTCGCTCCAACAAGAAGTTCACAGATTAAATAGAGAATTTAAATAGTCTAGACTAGGGGTCACCAAATGGCGGATCGCGATCCGGACCATAGACCTATTTTATGCGGACGTTGTGTTAACAATACAAAATATTTTACATTTTTTAACAACAAATTCATGAAAAATATTTTCATCTCGACATCAGCCTTTGGCGATGATCGGTTAACTAACAAGGGGAACTAAATAGGTTAACTAAATAGGGGGAAAAAAAGATAGTGTGGGAGCGATAACACAAACAATTTCATTAGTAATATTCATGTCATCAGAATGATGCAAGAAAATCTCACACATACACTGGTCGAACAGGCTGTGTTGAATTAAAAAAATTAGACTTGAAACTTCTCACTTTGTTTGGATCAACATATGTTTGTGAAGCAGCATTTTCTAAGATAAACTTCATTAAACATAAATTCTAGAACAGACTTGCCGATGAACATCTCCAAGATTTAATGAGTGTCGGGTGAAAGTGGTCGAAAGGCTACATCACACGCTCATAGCGGATGGATTCATGCACGATGAGTGCATGGAGAATGACATCAGTATCTTTACTGATGGGTCCTTTATGAACGGAAGGGCAGGTGCTGGTGTGTACTCATCTGAGTTGAACTTATCCTGCATCCTGAATCTGGGGGAGTACGTGTCGGTCTATCAGGCAGAAATGTTTGGCTTGCTGCACGTATTGGACCACCTGTTGGAATGTCGAATGTTTGGGGAAGAGAATTCTTATTGTACTTGACAACGAGTCGGTTATAAAACGTATGCAGCGGATAGATGTGAACTCCTCTTTGGTGCTTAAGTGTGTTCTAAAGCTTAATAGGTGTGCCTCTACAAATGAGGTAACGCTGATGTGGGTTAAGGGACACGTGAGCATAGCTGGGAATGAGGCTGTTGACGAACTTGCGAAGAAGGGGTCTGAGGCTGCATTCTGCGGACCGGAACCCAGAACTGCTCTAGGTAATGGGTTAGTGCGGGCAAAGATCTTTCAGTGGATGAACTCTATGAACTTGCGAAGGTGGATGGAGGGAACCACGTGTAGACAGGCTCGTATGGTGCTCAGGGAGCCACTTGGCAGGGGTGCCGTGAAGATACTCGGTTTTAATCGGAGTATGATGAGCTGGATCACTGAGTTGAATACAGGACATGGTAACTTAAAATATCATCTGAAGAGGATGCAAATCGTGGATGATGATATTTGTAGAATGTGCCTGGAGGATGCCGAGACGGCAGCGCATGTAGTATGCGAGTGTCCGGCGTTGGCGAGTGGTTCACAGGAAAGCACACTTTAAGTGTGAGTGCGATGGGGGACCTTAGTCTGAGGGAGATGCTGGCGATTACAAAGGGCTGTGCGATGATTATTGTCGACAATCACCAGTCGGCAGTGTGAAATCGTTTTCCTAGTCCAGAGCAAACGCCGGTTGTGGCGCGGGACTCAGTGATTTAAGGTATACTGATCGGTGGACACGAAATCACTGAGGAGCGAAGGGTGTCGAAAAGGGACCCGTGATAGTAGTGGTCTGCTTCGATATTCCCCCTATATGTGTATATAATGAGAATAGCCTGCACAAGTTTTACTTCAAACTTCAGATGGATAGTCCAAAACAACAAATGTTATTTTTCTTATTAATATTGTAAAAAACCTCAATACTTACTTCTTTTTATTCAAAGCATTTGTTTATTATTTAATAAAATAAAATAATGTCCATTGATACATACAGTATCTAAACATATTATTACCTTCCGGAACGCTACGGTTGTGATTTTTAAAAAAACAGACTCCAAATGAAAGTAGTTGGTGACCGCTGGTCTAGACTTTGGTTTGTTCTATAGTTTAGCCTGTAGTGTAGACTTTAATTCAGTCTATGGTCTAGTTTATAGTCTACTTAAGAACTCAATCTCAATACTTTACTCTTTAATTTACGATCTTATCTTAAGTTCAATCTAAACTTAGCCTATGTTCTAGTCTAACTAATTGCTCATAGTCCCAGATTATCGGTTAAGTAGTACAATTACTTTATATAATCTCATTAAAATTTTTCCGATATTTTTTAATAGGGTGGCTCATTTAAAATTTTTGTATTTAACATATAAGAGTGCCGAGTCTAATAATACCCTTCACCATCATGTACATAATTATTATTGCCACATCATATCGTAGTCTAGATTTGAAATTTAATGTTATACTTCATTTTACTTTATTATTTAAAAATTTAATATATTTATTTAGTTGAAGTACATTTTGAAATACTAGATTTATTTTACGCCATTTGGTGTATTATATTTTTCTGGCTAAGCTCTTTCATTAAAGTTTTCGAAAAAGAAAACACTTAAGAAGTTGTATTTTTGAGCTTATATCTCAGTTAGTTTCAAACCAGTTTGTCAGTTTTCTCAGCAGTAAAATTTGAGAAACTACGGTGATAATATTGGTATGGTTCAAAATATTGGCCAAATGACGGTCACGACCTCGGCGGCGCACCTCCTTTGGATGGTCCAAATTTTCAATGACAATGTTGATGTTCAATTGTTGGGCACGATGATGAGTCGAGGTTGAGTGCTTATTTGCCCCACTATCGCAACACAACAGCAATGTTTTCACATTTTATTCAGATCTATTTTGCTGAAATTAAAATACATTTCACAATTCTCCCTATTGTAGACGAATTTGAACGATTATGTTTTCCAAAAGAATCACGAAGTTCACAAATGCATTTTGATTTGAATGCCCTTTTTCATAATAAGCCTGAATAACTTTAATGCGTTGCTCGATTGTGTATCTTTCCATGGTTCAGATTGAGTTAGGTTGAAAGGTTGAAAAGGAGGGATATAAAAGCCCAAATCCATGACAGGTTTGCACTTATGCCCAGTTGGCATGTTGTGCGGCTAGGTTAGGAATTTTTCAAATTGAGTTAGTCTGATATTGAGAAATGTCAAATGAAATGCAGAAAAAACTTGACGTTTAGGGTGGTTCATACTAAACATCGGCCTTTAAAATTTAACCACCCTTTACAATGTCGAAGGGCTTCGAAAAACTGATTTAATTATACACACGAACAGACGGACATAGCTGTATCAACTCTCCTCTTCATAAGCTTTCAGATAATATATTCATCATGGGGTCGGAAATGAACATATTAGAAAATTCACTCTCTGTAAAGGGTGTAACAATAAACAAACAAATTTTATATACAGTCGTGACTCTTAGCCCACCCTCTATTAACAATTTATTGTTTTCTTTGTTTTTTTTTTGTAATTTGTTCTGCAAATTTCCATTGCCAAATTGTGTCAGTTTGGGTAAAGAGTTAAGGCAAAATAATGTCTTGCACAGACAGGCTGGCATTGCTAGAGCTGTTTAAAATATTAAAGCGAACAAAATGTGTGTGCTTGCAGTTTTGGGTGGGTGTTATGTGAACACTTCATGGTATTACAGACAAAATAATAAACTTATATTTACCACCATCATGCGATGGGTATATTTTATATTGATTTACATCTATTCCCTCTGTTTGAATTACTTTGTTTATTTTAAACGTTTGCCAATAATATTTATTCTTTGTATGATTTTTTTTTATTAAATTTTACGGCGATTTAATTTTTTTATATTCAAGTTTATAACCAGATATTCTGTTAAATATTTTATGCGAACTGTTGTCAAATTCTGTATGAAAAAAATCGTAAGAAATGCTTGTGGTATAATGTTGCCTAATCAGGGCTCTGTTTATAACATGAAAAAAACCTATGAAATGTTTCTGTCAACATTCAAGCTAAATTTTATTTCGTATGAAATAATAGGTCCGTAATTAATTTAAAAAAAAAGGATACTCTCACAAAAAATATTTGAAGTAAATAGTATGCAAACGGAAAATTTGTAAAAAAATATAAGTTTAACAAAACAGCTGTTTGATTTAAAAGTTGATTTCTTATAATCATTTATATATTTGAATTCAATTTTTATTTAATTAAAAATTATGAAGTAAAGCCAACGTGATTTATTAATTTTATCCAGTTAGATTTGCGATCTACCACACTGTGCTGCGAAAGACTATCGATATCACTGAGAATTCAGATATTTATTTCTCACATGTTGGGAACCAATGGATTACAACGAAAAGTCTTCTTCCGGTGAAAGCTTTAAAGAAGGTTCGATTTTGTTTTTTTTTGTTTTTTCCCACTTTTATTATTTTTGCCACTTTAAGATTTATTTTTGCCATATCCACTTCAGTAATAAAGATGAAGAATTGGTTGCATATACGAAATAAATATTTTCATACTTCCACAGACATCAAATTTAATTTAACACAGGCTGACATTAAAAATTTATATGGATGCTCACTAGCGATGTCTTGTCTAACATATCCGCAGATTAACATGTATTGTAACATGTATTACGGCTTGTTGATTACTAATTAGCTGTTGAAATCACAAGCTACTCTACTGATGAACAGGTGGTACCTTTTACTGGTATGTGTCCAGCTTGGCCAGTTATGAGATAAGAACTACGCCCTGGCGGCTGGAAATATTTTGTGTGTGCTACATTTCAGGAACTAGGAGTCGATTTTGGGTTGTTCCAAGGAGCTAGTAAACTTCTGGACAGTAGGCTTGAACACGGGGCATCAATTGTCTTTTTAAGACTTAGAAAATGCTTGCCAGAGGGTAGTTAATTAGACACTACAGTGCCGCTATAAGAAAAACTAGAAGGGGAAGATTAGAAAACCACAAGCACTATAACGAAAAATTGCTTAGGAGAAAGAAATAAACACTCTTGTTGATAAAAATATGTTTCGAGGCGAAATGATTTAGCTTGGTAAAAACGCTGCCGTTACCGTTGTAAATATGTGGATATATTTCGTGTGTTGCAGTTTTTTATATTTTTTATTTGTTTATTTTTATTTATTCATTTATTTTTGTCTTCATTTCCTATACAACAAGACTTAGGGCCATTATTACAACTTGCCGTTAGTTAAAGACTGGATTTTGTCGGACCGGTAAATGGCTTTGCATTATAAAGCCTTCATTTATTATGGTTTTATATATTAAATATTATTATTATTATTATTAATAAAACAATAAAAAATGGAAGTTGTAATAATGGTAAACTATTTACGAATGGCCCTTAGTCTTCTACTTATAGTACAGGAGAGTATTACGTTACAAGAAATTTATTTATAAACATACATAATGAACTTTAAATAAAAGAACATAATATAACATAATATAAGGGACATAATATATGTATGTAGATATACCTTTTAAAGTACAAAAAACAAATTAAGTACAAACATTTTAAAATTTAATTAAAACAAGAACAAAAAAAACCTGTGTAAAAAAATTAATTTAAAATGTTTTGAAATTATTAGCATTGTTATTTAGTTGTTGACTGGGTGGAAGATTGTTCCAAAGTCGAGCGGCATGTACTTGAAACTGCCATTCAGACACTAGATATTGATGTCGTGGTAATAAAATATTTTGGTTTCGTGGCGATTGAATAAAGCGTATTTCTTTCCAGGAACACTCCCTACATGCAAAGAAAAAATATGGTTGTGGTAATCATAATCGAAGAGCAACTTACTATGATTGAATTGTATGATTATGGTTTAAGCATATAATCGTTACCAGTTATCATTATTATGTTTAATTAAAGTATCATTCAATAATCATTTATATGACTACAATTGAAATAGACAATCTTTGCTTTTTTTCGGCAAATTATTGTCTTTTGCTGTAACAAATATTGAAATTTTTACAACAATATTTTTTACATTTTCTCGTTTGTTTGTAAATTTTCATTAATTTTTTAAACATTTTTTTCATATTTTTGACATCTCAAACTTTTAAAATAATAAAAATTTACTCAGCAAGAAGAACAGTTGAAGTAAAATTATTATTAAAAAAAATCACAACTTGATTAATTTGTAATCATACTGTTGTCGCACCTATTATTTAATGATTATTTGAAGTTTTTAATGTTTTTGAATATAATGTAATTTTTATCGGATTATTTTTTAAATCATACTTTTTTTAAATGATAACCATTTTGAAATTTTTGCGAAAAGTAAACATTAAATGATGCAACATATGCTTGATTATTGTGACAAAATATATGATGAAATGTAACAGAAATACCTATTACTTGTTTTCGACAACCAAATATTGTTATAGAAACTATAATATGACCGTCGTGATCATGTGGTAACCATGGTTTTTCTTTGCGTGCAGTTACAGTTTCTTCAACATCCTGTTTTGTTCTATGTTATCCCTATACTTCTTCTTCATTTGGAAAAAAAGTAACACAAATAAACTTTATCGACATAATATACATGGCCAGGAACATCTTAAGGCTTCTTAAAGTTGATATAGTATTGAGGGCATCAGTGTCACATCTTTATCTATCTACAAGTTACAGTCATATCGACATATATAATATTCTTCTTTCAGTTGCTAATGGATTGAAATAAGAGGGAGGGTATAGAAAAAAAACTGCAAATGCAATGCTCTCATTCGACTTGCATTTATTTGTAAGAAATTTAAGTGACACTTCTAAATGAATATCATACATGGCAAATAATAATAAATTAGATATCCTTCTCTTTGTGTTGTTTTTACGTCGAGTGGTATTTTAAAAAAAGAGTTTATTAGGATGTAAAAAAGTAATTTTAACAAGATGATATGTATGGCGTATACGTAATAAATAATTTGAGTTTGAAATAAATATCAAGTATACGTCTCAAAACTAGGAAGATTACAAAAACTAATATTTTGTATAAGTATGTATTGCATCTTTTAAACTAAAAATCTTAGTACAAAAAACTGTTGGAAAGAACCATAAAAAAATTTTTTCATTAAAAATTATTTAGTAAATGAGTAGCCCGTTTCAATGTAGTCTGAACTAAGGATTATTGAAATCGACAGCCTCGAATGTTTTAAAAAACTTTTGGACGTCTAAACTTTTGCAAATGTCACTTAACCTATTACAGAAATCTGTCTTAATGTGCGTCTGGCTATGAGATACTTTTAGCAATAATTTTTGTGGTAAATAGAGTGCATTTATTATTTATATTTAATTTAAAAGAGTAATTTCTCTGCAAAATTACTGAAAATAATTCAACAATAATCAGAAAAAAGAAGTTTTGTGATAAAGAAAACAATTTAACATAATTGCCACGATCAGAGTTAGGAATAACAAAAATAAATTCAAATAGGAATTTATTGTCTCACCTATTATTTAATGATTATTTGTAATTTTTTAATGCTTTTGAATATAATGTTATTTTTGTCATAATAATTTCGTAAGTCATACTATTTTCAAATGATAACCGTTTTGAAATTTTTACAAAAAGTAAACATTAAATGATATGATTCAAACATATGCTTTATTATCGTGACAAAATATATGATGAAATGAAATAAAAATAACTATTAATTGTTTTCGATAATCAAATATTGTTATAGAAACTCTAATATGACCGTCGTGATCATGTCGTAATCATGGTTTTTCTTTGCGTGTACAGATTATTGGCAAATGAGGAGACATTATTAAACCTTCGTAATCCATACACATATCTTACGATATTGTTAAATAATACATTTAGTTTTATTTTACTAACTGAGCCACAACTTGCAAATAATTCACATCCATACAACAGAGAGGGGATCAGTTATGTCTTAGCCAGTAAAGTTCTTACACGTAGAGGGGTTAGATATTGTGTCAATCAGAGAGCTCTCAATTTTACATATGTTTGACCAAATAGTGAGCTAACGTGATCAGTCCATGTCTGGCTATTAAAAGTTATCCCAAAATTCTTTACTCTGTTCACAATTTCGATTTTCTCACCGTTTACAACGATATCTTCAACAATAAAAGGAAGTTGAATGTTAAAAGTATTGCAAGGCATTTAGATTTGGTTGGATTCAAACAGATTTCGTTCGCCCAATCCCAAATATGAACTTTATTTAAATAAAGGAGATACCTAAAGAAATATTTTGAACGGGGGTACTTAAAGTAAGCTGAACGTCATTCGCATACAAATGGATTTTACACTTAGAAAGTTGTTTTGGCAAATCATTTATATATAATGAAAAAAGTAGTGGTTCTAAAATAAGCCCTGAAAAAATTTAATCTTACTACTTTTATTTGTTTAAATTTGAAATCATATACATATTTTTGACAGTAAATTTTACAAGTTAAAATCACTTTACTCTTTCAATATATATCACTGTCACTTTACTCTCTCAATATGTGTACTTAGTTACTGGATTTTGTGTAAACGAACACAATCCAGTAAAAACTTCTGAAAAATTCTTACAATTGTGCCGTAAAAAAACGAAATTTAAAGCAAAAGCTGATACAATTTTTTTGTTTGCTCGATTTAAAAATTATTTTTGTATGTCAAGTTTTGTGTGTGAAATAACTGATGTTGCTCAACATATTTTTTAATTTGCAAAAGAGTACTAGGCTTATGATAAAAATAAAAAAAAAAATATATGTGACAAATAATTGATAGATGTATCATGTAGATGTTTTAGCGAATAACATTTTATATAAATACTCCCCTCGTTCCTCTTATAGCTTTAATTTATTTTGTTGTTTTAACATAAATATTTGTGATTGTTCTTTAACCCTTTTTTTGTATAACATACTGCTGAGATGGATATTATGTTAATTTTATGCTAAAACAATTTTCAATTTATGCAAAAAAAACGTGTTTGAATTTTATAAAATAATCAAGTCAATAAATTGTTCGAACTATTTTGTAGCTGGCGGGATAAGTTTAGTTTGAGAAATGGTAGTAATGAAATAGTTACTCGTAAAGCTGCCTTGAAATGTTATTGCGTGTATGTACGTCTATCGAAATTGTCATTTTACAGATGGAAAAGTTATGTCGTCTTAAAAGAAGTTACACGTTTCCCGGCATTTCGCTAGGTTAGCTCTATGGATCGAAATATATTGATTTCAAGTTGAGGGAGTATCGAAGCTGACCACTATTTTCCCGGGTCCCTTTTTGAAACCCTTCGTTTCTCAGTAGTTTTGTGGCTACCAATTGGTACTCCGTCCTTTACTGAGTCTAGCGTTAAAAATCGGCCTTTGCTCTAGACTAGAACAACGATTTCATACCGGCGACTCATCGCACAGTTCTTCGAAATCGCCACACTTATTGTGTGCTTGCCCGTGATCCTTAATCTTCCGCTCGCCATACTGGACATGCTGGACATACGCATACAATATGCACTGCTGTCTCAACATCATTTGAAGTTTGTAAGTATTGTATAGGAAAAATTTTAATTTTTTCTGTCTTTTGCAATCATTCTGACCATTTAAATGTTCGAACATCGCAAAGTGATGTTCAGCAAAATAGAAAAGCAGAGATTTAGCATAAAAACTTTGAAAACTAAAAATCACTTTGAGTTATTTGGACAAGGCCTCCTCAAGGTAATCCAAAAATGTCCGTTTTCTTTATGTAATATGTATGTAGTTGCATTGAGACTAATAACTTTGCTAAACCACACTTTGTAATCTTCGGATATTTAGATGGTGAAAATGAACGAAAAAGAAACATAAAAATACAATTTCCCTTATACAATACTTACCAGCTCCAAATTCATATAGCTCGGTTCGTAGAGATAACCTAGCGAAACGCTTAGACACGCATAACTTCTTTCTAAACGATATCATTTTTCCCGGTAAGCCTAACCCTCGCCAATTTGGGCTGTTGCACAGTGTAATTAACAAGAGAATAAGAATGCCGTACTTTTGCCATTGCGGATTTCATGTTGGTTAGTTTCTGATCACAGACGGGTAACTTATATAATTTTTAATCTCAACTTTAATTAAAAGTTCGTAATTTTACAATTTTAATTCTAGCTTCACAAACGTAGAAAACAAAAAGTACCATACATTTTAGGAAAAGTACCTTTTAAACATTTTTAATATCACTCTAGCTTCGTAAACGTAGAAAATACAAAACGTACCAAAAAATACAAAAGAGTTGTGTTTTTGTCGCCCATAACATTTTCTGTCTCACCTCTAGTCAATAGTCATAATACAAAATAGTCAAATACAAAAGGACCATACAAATTCGAAAAATCACCTTTTGGGTAACTCATAAAAACTTCAGTCTCACCGGTTCAATAAGTTCTGATTTCAAAATTTTATTTTCATAAAAGTATAAAGTACTAAAAGTACCATAAAAGGGAGAAAAAGTACCAATTTATATTTTCCATATCAATGTACAAATTTCAAACTTCAAATGTTTAAATATCTATTTAACAGTAAAATATTGTAAAAGACATGATTTAAAGTGAATAAATGTACTCTTTTTTGCATAAAATTTAATACGTTCTAAAAAGTACAAAACTGTGTTCCCGAATTTTTCCCTTTTTAGCCTGTTATGAATTTGTTTCCATTATTATAAAATCAAAATCTTTGAAATTTATATTAGAATTTTGTTGTTGTTTTTTTTTTTTTTTAATTGGCACTGTATTTAGAAACTGTACCTTTTGGTACCTTTTTTGTGCCCCTAAAAGTTTCCAAAAGTTTCACTTTTGCAATAGTCATAAATATTAATGCCCTGTTAAAAAATATATGGATTTGTTTTTAGTACCAAATAGAGGGATAATTTTTATTCTTTACACGTAAATTTGAAAAAGTTCCAAAATATTATTAATATTTTTTTGCGGCTTAATTGATACAATTTAAATTTTTTTCTAGATTTATGTGTTTGGAAGATACATGAAATACCAAAAAATTAACCAAATTAAAGTTTTATCTTAGCTTATATTTTGAGTAGATTACAATACCATTTCAAGTTAATCTGTATGATTTTTAGTTTAAGGTTACCGATTTTACCCCCTTCTAACCCCTCAAAATTATCAGAAATCCCTTCTAAGTAGAGCTTAATATCAAAAGCGGTAAACAATTGTTCAAGTTTTATGTCTTTAGCTTTCTGCGTTTGGACTGTTCGATGATAGATTAGTCAGTTCATTAATCACGTTACTCTTTTATATTTATCAATTACCAAAACCATGTTTTTTTCGTTTGCGTGTAGAAAGTGATTTCTACTAACTTCCCAAATTGTCAAATCGGCCAAATAGTCGTAAGCGATTTCAAAATTTGCCACCGATTGCATCTGCCGTTTATGTTGTGCCCAATTATAATAAACTTGTCGTCAACAGTTTGGTATTGTCTTGTATCTCGCTTAAAGACTGCATCAACTACGTAAAAAAGTTTTCGAACTTTTTTCAAATATTTCTACATAAATAGAAATTGTAGAAGTGTAATAAAAATTCGGTGCTGCTCGTATAGTTTTCAATCTATCTTCTTAAATGTTATTAAATAATTTAAATTTTTTCTTGTATTTTTTTTTATTTAATGCAACATATGTTGACAAAATCTTTAAATTTTCTTTAAATAAAAATATAAGCACACACGGATATACACAAACCCATATGTGCGTATGTATATGTTTGTGTTTGTAAATATGTTCGATTATATTTTGTGTTATTTTTTGCCAAATATTTTTAGTCCTTTAGTTGTTCTACCATTTTTATTTCTTTTTAATTTTAACCATAAATATGATTTGGCAACCAATAGTGCAGAAAGATAAAAGAACAACAACAAGAACATTATAAAAAAGTAATAAACAGTTGCTTGCCAATAAAATGTTAAACTAAAGTTAAAAAAAATATGAAAATTAAAAAAAAACTTCAATTTAAAAAAAAATTCAATATGACGTGTGAAAAAAATTGGAATTTTTGAAGCAAATTGGCTATCATCATTTGACGTTTATTTAGTTTAAAACAAAAAAAATTAACCATAGAATGTTACTTTTGGTGCCTCTTTAACCTGTTGTTGGCCTTGGCCTGGCCTAATGAATTATTTGTGCATGTTTTCTATAAGGAACTGTATATCTAATTTCACTTGAACCTTGCACCGGGATTTCAATCCTCGAAGTCTGCGCTTTCCGTGGTATTATCATTCTTAATAACGTTCATGTCGAGATATATCTTATACAGCTTACGGTTCGATCAACACCTATAATTCTCGAATGGCGGAGCTGAGGTATATATGCTATTCTACTACCTCGACGCTATAATTGCCAGCGTTCACAAAGTCATCTATCCATCGTCGCAACGATTCGCATAAGCATAAGCATTAGCATAAGCTTGGTATTGTCCTCATTTACCATCAGACCCATCTCCACCAATTCGTTTTCGAATTAAAAAAAGCGCCAGTTACTTCACGCTCTATCTTTCTTACGATCTTCATATTATTCTCATAAGCAAGGAGAATGTAGCCTTTGGTATTCCCTAAGCCTATTTTATTAAGTTCTGCTTTTTAATTTTTTTTTTAATGCATGTTTCGAAGATGTTCCACGATAAGCTTTTCTTTTGTCGGCCTCCTGTAGTGGTGAATGGTTTACGGAAATCATTTGCTTTTTTTAATGAGGATTTAATGTCACTTAGATTCATTCTACAAGGACGTACATGTTGTGACGTGATCTCATTCGCAGACAGAAGTTCAACAATTTATTTTTATAAACGCCATGTAAAAGGCGGCTTTATAATCGATGAAACGATGGTATGCGTCGGTTTGCTTTAAATGGAGTCTTTGTTAGAATTTAGAGGAGTATGGATTTATTCCACTTGAAATAACCTTCATAAAGATGAATCACGTGTCAACTTTTGATTAAAATCCTTTGCACGATATGCTAGGTAAGATATTATAAGATAGCAGTAGCCTAGCTCCGCGATAGTTGAAGCAAATGGTTTTATTATCTTTCTTACAATCGGACATAGTATGCTTAGGTTCCAATCCTCGGTGGTGCTCTCATACTGCCATATGGTGCGCATCAGCTAGGCGTGCACCTCTTCTCTCTTCTTATAAAGCTCTGAAGATTTTCAGTCTGCACTGTTGTTGTTCTTTCATCATGGTTTTTTAGCCACTAATAAGCTACAGTCCCTCCGAGGTTAAGGTGAAGTTCCACGTATTGGTGTTATTGGTAGCCGGGGGTATAGAGGTGTTAGTAACTCCTCTGGCTAGGCCATAAGACCTTATGCGTAAAAATCAATACATCGTTGCCCCTGCGGATTCCAGTTAATTTAGTCGGATGGCTTTCAAAGTTTATGGCCAATCCAGCGCCATTTACATCTACGTATCTTCAATGGATGGCTATTTGGTGGATGCTGTTCCTATGTTTTATGCTGCTCATTTTATCAGGCCAAAATATACGTAGAATTCTATGGAAATATCTGTTTACAAATACCTGTTGTTTGGGTGCGGAATTCCCAGATTCACTGTCATACAGCAAAATAGATTTCACGTTGGAATTAAAGATTTTGAGTTTGGTGTTGGTAGATCGCCATATAGGATTTAGCATAGCAAAAGCCCGTCTCGACTTGTCTAATCTGGCTTTTACAAATTGAAATAAGCCGACGGTTATTGTAATAGTGTCCGAATCTATGTTCGCAGCTTGGAATATTTGTACGTCCAAAACGCTGGGTGCCTTGCCTTGCCGTCTATTCAAAATTATCAATTTAGACATGAGTTTTAGTTTTAAAACCCTCTTTAACAATAGAAAACATTTTATCACGTCACTTTGTAAACTTTGTGAAGCTTCTTCTCGCAATTGGAATGCTGTGTGTTATTTACCCGCCAAATTTAAAGTTGCCGTTAGTGTTGACGCAATTAATGAAAATAATATGCGTATAGTGAACGTAACGATACAAACAAAGCCGCTGTATAGCAAAGTATTGATAATGAGCTTTAAAAAACAAACTGTCAACGTTTGCAGCAAATGAGCATTACCAAATGTACTACTTATGCGCAACATCTTCCATTAAGAACTTCATCCTTACGGTTATAAAGTTCTTAGTCGATAGAAAATTGACATCAGTTATGGCCTGCCAGACAATTCAGGTGTTGTATTAAACATTTTCCACTTTGTCATTGGTATGCCACTGTACTATTTTCCGTAGGGTTATTTGAAGTACTAAGTTTTTGTGTATACGAACAAACCATAAACAACTGGTGCTAGAAAACATTTAACTGTAGACTTTCTTGACGGGACAAGTGAATTTGAAAGATATATGTTCACCTTATAAGTTCAAATTTACCGACGATGATACTTTGAATTGATTTTGCGCTTGAAAGAACTTCAAATTAATCAATTTATATATTTCAGCATTTTTTTACGTATTTGATAAATTGTCAAAGTCTGATGTATGATTAAAAAATCTTTCACTCATATTATTTATATGATGAAAACTCTTAGGGACGTCGACTAAAAACAAGTTAATGAAAATATTTCCAAAATCTTTTGGCATCAATGATCTGGAACAACAATTTCTGCTGGGAATAATAAACAATCTTTAAGGATAATTAAAGCTCAAACAAATTCAATTTTCCACAGCATTACTATGTTATTGCTGTGTTTTTTGTGTAATAAAAAATACTTTCCATTTCTTTTTTAATAAAATACAATTTAATTTTTTTTTATTTACTCCTAATGCCTACAAACATTTTATTACAGATTTTCAATAATTAAGTGGTTGCCCAGTGGTCTTAAATATATGTTTTTCATTCACCCCTCTTTTATGCATGAAAGTCGTCGTCGACTGCCCAAAACTTTATGAAGCATAACAAATAGTCTTCGATAACAATTCGTTACTATTGACAGCAATTTGGTATTTAATAAGGCTTGTTGAACAAGCTCTGTTCCTGTCGATAAGACATTTGAACAACAACTACCAAGTGTCGACGTGACAACAAATTACGCAGTAGAAGTGTTTCTCAAACGTTTGGCATTAAACAGAGTATGTGATTTAAAATCAAGTCATTTCTAAACACAAATACATAAAAAAGAAAAATTTTGCAGAATTTTGGTATTGCAAAACAAAACGAAACCATTAAATGCTGACATATAAGGGTGGTCCACCTAAACAGAAGTATATTTTTAATATGAACTAAACTTAATTACTTTTGGTACATTTTGGCTTTATTGGATATAAAAAAAAAGATTTGCAATATTCGTGAAACGCCATTTCATAAATGTGCCTGCTGCGGTTTACCTTGCAGTAGCTTATCCTGGCAGACCAATTGTTTTGTTTATGGTTTCAGGTTTTATCTCCCTTTAGCCTTTAGAGATGCTGATCATTGCTGGTTTATTCGCATAGCATCGGTCTAATGACATCCATATATATAAAAATCAATGTGTGTTTGTATGTTTGTTTGTGCTTTATATACGGTTAAACGGCTGGACCGATTTCCTTGAAATTTTCACAGAATCTTTCTGTATGTCTGGAAAGAACTGTAGGCTATATTTTGGTTTGAAATTGTAAGTGGCGGGGTGCCACGCCCTTTTAAAGAATAAGTATTAAATATTATATATCACGAAAGTTAATGCAGCTAGAGTCTTCAAATTAATGGGCGGAATTTCAATAGTAGGCGTATATTTGGAAAACGATATCGATTAGAGTACTAAAATTTTGCAAGAGCAACTTTGACACCCAAATAAACATTTCTGGAAAAAATGGGTGCATTATAAATAGTGGGCGTGGCAGCTCTCATAGCAATTGAATACTAAAATTCGTATATTCGGGAAGCGATAACAGTTAGAGTACCCCAATTTTGCACGAGAAGCTTTGACATCTATATGAATACTTCGATAGGAAATTAATGCTTTAGTAATAGTGGGCGTGGCACCTGTCATATGAATTAAATACAAAAATTCGTGTATCTGGGAATCGATAATAGTAAGAGTACCCAATTTTTGCAACAGACACTTTGAGGTCTATATGATTATTTGAATAAGAATTTGTTGATTTACTAAAAGTAGGCGTGGCACTTGCAAAATAAATCTATTTTTTAACTATAAAATTTTTATTTCATTACGATGGGGGTGGCGAAGCACACCGGGTATTAGCTAGTGATAAATAAAAACAAATTGGTCAAAGTGCCAAGGCATTTTTTTACTAGGGAACTAGCTGTATGTCTTTACTATTTAATAGTTAATGCTGCACAGAAGTAGCGCAACAAATTTATAGAATTTTTGCAAGTATTTGATAATTTGAAAGCTGTAAAATATAAACATTCTTGATATTTCTCATATATGAGATTTCTAACTTCTTTTACACACATAAACGACAACCAAAAATTAACTGTTCAATATCACTCATAAATGTGTGTTGGCAACAAAAAGGAGAGAAACATAAAGAAAAAAAAATTTTTGCGTGTGTGAGTTGTATAACTTCGATGTTCTATTACAATATTTTGTGTAAGTTAAGTCTTTCAATGAAAGTGGGCGTTAAAGTAGGCGTGTCAATAAAGTTTCTGCTAATAGTACAACTTAGATATTTCAATATAGTCTTTTAGTCTTCCAAAAACTTTGTCCATAGAGAAATTACATGAATTTAAGATAAACTGTTGTATAGGAGGTAGGCGTTAAAGTAGGCGTGTCACCTTCATTTTCTGGCATAACAATGATTTTAGCTAGAAAGTTTTATGTACGAAATTTCAACATCATACCACTAATTTTGTCGGTTTTATGAGCATTTAAATTTCATTAACAGTAGATACGGTGAAAAGTGGGCGTTATAGTAGGCGTGTCAAAGTTGTTTCTGCTAATGAATACAACTTAGATCTTTCAATATAGCCCTTTTTTTGTTTAGATGAATTTGAGATAAAGCGTTATATGGGAGGTGGGCGTTAAAGTAAGCGTTTCACCTTCATTTTCCCTCGGTATAAAACCTTTGACTAAAAAGCAATGTTTGCAAAATTTTAGAATCACACATCTAATTTTGTCAGTTTAGTTTTATTACGTTTTAAATTTTGAATAAACCGAAAAATACACTGTGCGGTATTAATTTTTATACATTTTTGATTTATATATAAGTCCATTCCTAATGCATAGGTTTAATACCCTGTTCAGACAGATATTTTTAATTGTTTCAATTTAGTAATGATTGAGCAACTAAAAAAGGTGTTCACACATACTCAATTTATCTCACTCCATTAGCATTTGATAGCTGTAAAAATACGATATATTTAACACACTTCTCAAGAGTTGTATTTCAAGTTTTGGACAATAGGTGAAACAAGTATATATTGCTCAATTTAAAAGTAATTTTTAGTATAATAAATTGAGCACAATAAAGGCCTTTAATTGCGATATTATTATAAATTGACAATCAAGGCGCATGTGTGAACTTAGTATGTATAAGGAATTTTCAATTAATTTTTTTACTGAGGAAAAATATATTCGAAATTTAATGGTTCTACGTTAATGCGTTTTGGGTACAATTGCATTTTATTCGATGTTGAAAGGATATGGCTTTTTTGATCTACTCTTGCATTCCGATTTTGCAATACCAAACAAACCTTGTGTATAAGAAATATTCTGGCAAAATTTAAGCAACTTTTTCGGTTCGAATTCTATTGTGCTTTTAGTAGACGGACGGACATAGCTTAATCGTCATAAAATGCAACCACGACTCAGAAAATATATACTTTATGTGGTCTAAAATGGGTATTTCGATGTGTTTCAAACGAAATGACGAAATGAATACATACCCCCACCATTTTTTCGGTGGCGAGTATTAAAAACATAAATAGACTGAACAACAGCATGTACTTCAAACAATATTGAATATATGCCTCCAGTGTACTATTTTGCATATGCTTGGTGTGAAAAGTAACATTATGATATTTAAGGCATAACACAGGGTCCTTGAATATGACAATACATTTTGTTTTTTTTATACCCGCCACCAAAAAAATGGTGGTGGTATATTCATTTTGTCATTCCGTTTGTAACACATCGAAATATCCATTTTAGACCCCATAAAGTATATATATTTGGAATCGGGGTTTGATTTTATGACGATCTAGCTATGTCCGTCCGTCTGTTGAAAGCACGATAGAGGTCGCACCAAAAAAGCTAGGAGGCTCAAATTTTGCCAGAACCTTTTCTATAGACAAGGTTTGTTTGGTATTGAAAATGGGCTAAATCGGAATATTAGGAAGAGAGTTATAGCTCGAAAAGTCAGAGTAGGTCGAAAAAACCGTGTCCTTCAAACATCGAATAAAATGGAATTGTGTCCAAACGCCTTAACGTAGACTCATGAAACTTCGAATATATATTTCTTAGGTAAAAACAATATTTTTCTCCGAAATTTGTCTAAATCTATGCATTAGGAGAGGAGTTATCGATCAAAATGTACGAAAATTTATACCGCACAGTGTATTTTTCGGTATATTTAAAAACGAAAACGTCATAAAAGCAACAAAATTGGATGTACGACTCTGAAATTTTGCACACTTTGCTTTTTGGTGACACGCTTTCTTGTTACGGAAAATCAATGTGCCACGCCCACTTTTACGCCCACCTCCCATATAACGTTTTTACTAAAATTCATATAATTTCTCTATTAATATAGATTTTGGAATAATAAGGGACTATATTGAAACATCTAAGTTGTACTCATTAGCAAAAACAACTTTGACACGCCTACTATAACGCCCACTTTTCACGTTATCTACCGTTAATGAAATTTAAAAGCTCATAAAACCGCTAAAATTAGAGGTATGATGATAAATTTGGCTACGTCTATCCCCCTAGGCAATTTCATTACTATGCCAAAAAATTAAGGTGCCACGCCCACTTTTACTTTTACTTAATAAGGATTTTGGAATAATAAAGGACTATATTGAAACACCTAAGTTGTACTCATTAGCAAAAACAACTTTGACACGCCTACTATAACGCCCACTTTCACTTTTGAATTGTGTCCAAACGCATAAACGTAGAGTCATGAAACTTCGAATATATATTTATCGAGTCAAAAGAATATTTTTCTTTGAAAATCGCTTAAATCTATGAATTAGGAAAAGAGTTATAGATAAAAATGTACGAAAATTTATACCGCACAGTGTATATTTCAAGTTTAAAACGTATTAAAACTGACAAAACTACATGTACGATTCTGAAATTTTGCAAACATGGCTTTTTGGTCAAAGTCTTCGTTATAACGGAAAATAGATGTGCCATGCACACTTTTTTCTTTAAATTTTTATAAAAATATATAAGTCATATATATTAGCATTTATTCATCTTACACTGCGCCATTTATTGTACTGTAGCTAAATATAAGATAAAGATGATAAGATAGATGACTCTACTAGCAACTTCTAGATGGCACGCTAACAACTTATGCTTATGTTCTCCTGAAGTTATGCTCTATTAAAAATGGGAATTTAGGAAAATTTTGACCTAAGTCAAAAAAAAATTATCTCTAAACCATATAAACAATTTATTTTCATGCACTAATGGCTAACAAATTTTAAAATTATACAAAACTTATTTCGTTTGAAAATCTTTTAAAAGCAAAATGTTATAGAAGTTTAAAAATCAAAATCTTACTAATAAATTTCCCGTTTTAGAAAAATGCAGAGAATGTATATTTTAAATCACCCTGTGGCCCTTAAAATTTAACCTTAAATTCACTTTCTTCCTCTTAAATTCATGTAAATTCTCTATGAATAAAGATTTTGAAATACTAAAGGACTATATTGAAATATCTAAGTTATGTTTATTAGCAGAAACTTTATTGACACGCGTATTTTAACGGCCACTTTCATTGAAAGACTAAATTTACGAAAACATTTTACTAGCATACCGAAGTTATAATGGGTGGTTTTATTTTAAGGGACTATGTTGATTTTGAATAAAATTATTATGAAATTATTATCATTTATTTTTATAATGATAATATTTGTATGCTTCAATTATGTATGGAACAAAATATCGGGCAAATGGCCCCCCAACCTAGGCGGCACACCACGATCCGATAGTCCAAATTTTCAATGACACTGTTGATGCTCGATTGTTGGGCACGATGATAAGTCGAGGTTGCTTGCTCTTTTGCCACGTTATCGTGAAAAACAGCAATGTTTCCCATTCAGCGAACTAAGATGGCATTCACAGATGTTTTCACATTTCATACAGACCTGCTTTGCAGACATTTAAATATTTTTTACAATTCTCACGATTGTAGACGATTTCGAACGATTATGTTGACCAAAAGAATCACGAAGTGCACAAAATGCATTTTGATTTGAACGCCCATTTTTATAAAAATCTTTAATATTTAAAAGCGTTGCTCGATTGCGTATCTTTCCACGGTTCAAATTGAGTTAGTCTGAGATTGAGAAATGTCAAATGAAATACAAGAAAAAAGTTGAAGGTTAGATGTGGTTCACCTTGAACATGGGCCCTTAAAATTTAACCACCCTCTACAAAGAAAGTGATACATATTTATTATAAAAAGATTTTTCTATAGCGATTAACAAAATAATAAATATTGTGCTTTAAATGTACACAAAATTGGTGGTGGGTATGAAAGATTCGGCACAGCCGAATATAGTGCTCTTACTTGTTTTTTTTTGTTTGAATTTACACAAAAAATTAATTAAATTTGTCCGTGTCAAAATAATATTCCATTGAATAAATATCTTGTTTGTTAAAGACCCACAACTACTTATGTATGGTGAGGACAAGTGAATCACCGTCTTTGTTTACACTTCCCTTTTGTCTTTATTTTCTTGTAATGCTACAGCTTATTTGGTCAAAATAATAGGAACGAAAATTATTTGTTTTCTTTTTTTGATAAACAAAATTTTATTTACATAATGTGGAAATTTATCTTGATTTCACTTAAGAAACAAACAAAAAAAAAACGCTACTTCAACAATAACTGTGCTCCTGCGAAAATCAAAAAAAAAAGTAAAAAAATTCAAGTACAAATACACACATTTAGTTGCAAATAGGCGAAGTTAAAGAACAAGGCTGCATAATGCAGGAGAAGAAATACATATTTTTGAAATTATGAAACCAAAAAATATGTTACACTATGAAGGATACTTTAAAGCTTAAGGAGAATTTTCTTTTGACATCGAGAGTTTATACACAAACGTTCTTGAGAGGTTAAGTGTAAGGTTTGTGGCGTAAGCAAATTGTAGGGAGAACTTCTTGAATAAATTTTCCTATAAAACAAGTGAGAGTGCTGTATTCAGCTGTGCCGAATCTGCTAATATCCTTCACCCTCATGTACATAGATATAATGACCATATCGTAGTATAGCTTAGACTTAATATATAATGTTATATGCCATTATCAGGGATGTCACTTTGATCCAATTGTATGAAAAATCTTAGGTTTTGAAAATAACTTGTTAGTTTTTATTTCTAGCTTTAAAACTCAAAGTTAAAGTTGTTTGGTAGTAAAAAAATAATATGAAAAGAAATATTTTCTACTGCGAGAACTGCAAGAAGAAAACACAGCTGTTACTTTCTGAATTTTTTTTTTTCTTGAAAGTTGAAAGAAAGTTTGAATCATAGAAAGTCTTATTTTTTAGATATGCGCAAAAAGTCAGATTTTTGACATTACTAACGACAAAACAAAACGAATTTCAATTGCAATGCAAATATGAACTGATTTTGTCTCTTCCTTTCTCTTTACTTTGCACAAAATTAGAAAGAAAGAAAAACTTTCTGCAAGAAAACTTGTTCAATGTAAATACTGGAAACCTGGAAATGTAAAATATAACAAGGGCTATTATATTAGTCGTAAATTACCATTAAAAATATGAGCGAATATGAACATGAATAAAAATTTCATTTAATAAATAAAGAAAGAGACAAATTTAAAAATGAATGCTATGCTTCCATAATTCTTATTCCATTAAATTGTAAACGAAATAAGTAGTTTACAAATCTGTGGTTTTCATGGGCAACCACGTATGTCTTAAAATCAAATTTTTCAAAAGAGTCACAAAACCATTTAATATAAAACAACGGATTAGGTATTGAACTTTTTAAACCTTTTTTATCATTATGTCTATAAGGATCTCAAAAGTTCAGACAAATATCATTTAAAAATTAGATCATAGCGAATTCCAAAATAGAAAAAGTGATACGAAGACTAAAAGTGTGTGCAGATAAAGCAGCGTGTGTCAACATAGGTTGTACACAAGAAATTATTCTACTTTTAGTAAACTGAAAAATTAATAGAAAAAACTTTAAAATGTGTTCAGGAATGGCAACGTTTGTGATTGTGCGTTTTTCTTAAAAATGAAATAATTGGCCATTAAATACACGTAGGTCAACAAACTGCGTTAGTGCTGAACGGTTTTTGAATAAATATAGAAGTTACGTTGTTATGCCATTAAAAAATCGTAATGGGCCCATTTAATTTCAGAAATGTTTGAAACCCAGTAAAGGGCGTTTAAAACCAAGCAATATGTCATTAATAACTCAAAATTGTAAAAAGGAACATACGCTGTTGCCCATGAAAACCACAGAAATTACATATGAGATAAAGAGTGCTGACAAAGAAATCGTAGATTGTTTTGAAAATGCATGCCACGTTGCTAATATCGGAATAGTTTTTCAATATTCCTAAAATGATTACAGTTTAACTTAATAAATGTTTTTAGAAAGCTTAATAACAGAAGCACGAACTTAAGCCAGAAACAAAAATTATTTATAACAAAATAATTAGAAAATCTTTTATAATTTAAAATTTGATAAAAAAATTTAATAAATAATTTACTGTGATGTATGATTGATTACGCCCCTTAATGAATAAAAATGAATTCTGAATTTCAATTGAATATCAAGTGCAAAAAGCTAAAAATGATAACTTTTTTAATGGGTGTGGTACTGCCCACTTTTCCAACCACGAAATTATATAGTCATGACAGCTCAATATATGTGCAAAGTTTCAGAAAAATTGGTGAAGTTCAAGTAGCTTAACATGATAATTTATTTCTTATGGGCGTGGCACTGCCCACTTTTCTAATCACGAAATTATTTAGTCATGACAGCTCAATATGTGTGCAAAGTTTCAGAAAAATCGATCTGGTGCAAGTACCTCAAAATTGTAGCCTTTTTTATGGGCGTGGCCCCGCCCACTTTTTTAATCACAAAATTATAAAGTCACGACAGCTTAATATGTGTGCAAAGTTTCAGAAAAATCGGTCCAGTGCAAGTACCTCAAAATTAAAACTTTTTTAGGGGCGTGGCCCCGCCCACTTTTCTTATCACGAAATTATTTAGTCATGACAGCTCGATATGTGTGCAAAGTTTCAAAAAATTGGTCAAGTGCAAGTAGCTAAAAATGATAACTAATTTTTTATGGGCGTGACCCCGCTCACTTTTTTTCATCCATAAGCACTCCCCGGTATGTGTACAATAACTTGCCAAAGTTTGAGTCCGATCGGTTTTACAGTTTCGGAGTCTATAGATAACACACACACACACAGAGTTTTACTGTTATATATATAGATAAAGCCCTTTCATTTGATCTCCATATTGGCTCTCTTGGTTGTATAGAAACAGAGAAATATATATTTTAGAAAAAAAAAAACACCGATGCAGTTGGACTTTGGTGGTTATATCTCAGTTGGTTCAAAACCGATTTATAAGTTTTTATTACAACTAATTTCTGAGATTGCGGTTTATTATTTAGCATCTTAAGCATGTTTAAAAATTATTAAGGAGTTTGAAAAATTTTAATATATTTAAAAAAAATATATTTTTTTAAATAATTTTTGCCTATAACATTGCCAATTAATGACCACTTTTCCAAAATTTTTTAATGAATTTCTCTAGAGGCATATCAATTCTATAATTAATAATAAAGCTGTGCCTATAAATTATCCCAAGGCTAGAAAATATATTTTGTTTTTGGTAAAGAAACAGACAAAACAGAGGCAGTTGTGTTTTATTGCTCATATCTCAAAAAGTTATGGGGCGGTTACGCTGATTTCTAATACCGATCTGCTCACGAATATTTCTGATGTTTTGATGTCTTATACGGGTCTAAGCCATGTCGATGGGCTTCAAAAAGTTGATTTCAACATACAAACGGAGTAACGGAAAAACGGACAATTCATAATCCACTCCCCTATTCATAAGGTTTCACAAAATATACACTTTATAAGGTCGGAAATAAATATTGTAGAAATTTCAAGCGGAATGACAAACCTATATATAACGTTAGTAGATATATTCTATGGTAGATTAACGCGGCATATATGTGTGTGTATGTGTGTGTGTATAAGGGAAGATTTTTGTTTCAATAACAAATACCTATGACAACATTAAACTTTTATCCTAATTAATTAATCATTAATTTAGTAAAACTTCCGTGACAAATTTGTTTAAATTAAAAAAAAACTTATGTCTTATAACATAAATTATTTTAGCTTCATTATGATGATTGATATAAAACAATCTTATACTCAAAACTCTGGTATTATTATTTTAAATGAAAGTAGATTTTTTTTTAAAGTGGTTCACTGTGGCGTATAATTAATAATGAATTATGAATTTATGACTTAATTTACAATTTTATTTGTAACTCAAGCTATATTTACGTGTTTTTACAAAAATTAAATGAAAACTACTCTTAACATTTTTTGTTTTAGTATTCTCCAAAAAAAATAAAAATCAGTTTAAAGCAGTAAAATAGTCCAAAATAAAAAATATTCTTATTGTATTTTCTATACACCAAAGCCTTGATTTGCGTCTATCCGATTAGGGTGTTTTCGATTTGCGTCGCTTTTTAAAAATTGGTATAATCCGACTTGCGTTGTTGTGATTTTGATTTGCCTCGACTCAACTTGCGTTGTTTTTATTCCAATTTCCATCGATTCAATTTGCGCCAACGGTTGGATTTTTTTAAAGAAGGCATACATATAAATGAAGAAAGTCATACATGCATATGAAATTTTTAGTTTGAATGCAAAAAGAGAAATTCCTGATTTGTATGTACTATTCTATTATGCAAGTGATACACTCTATCTGTATTTATCTAGTATGTGAATATGCAGTACATAAGTAAGTACGTATATAAAAATTAATTTTTTTAACTTTTTTTATTTTTATGTAAATTTTTTATTTTTTATTTTTAACTTTAAAAAAGTTTGTTGAATAAAGCTAGACAATTGAAAACGTATTCATAAGACTTGTTTTTTTCTTAATATACAATTTTTCCCTTAATTTTTTAATTTTTCTCCCAATTAATTCAAAATCAGAGAATTTGTATAAAAAAATGATTTGATTTGCGTCGAATTTCTCCCGTCGCAAATCGGGGCTTTGGTGTAAATAGTATCTAAGAATTTACGAAAATAAAGTACGCAGGTGTGGTATAGCACATAAAGTGGCGTTTACAGTTTTGCTGGCACAAGAGCAATATTTTTTCGAAATTAAGAAAATAAGAGAATACATGATTGGAATATGTCTCATGGAATAGTTTAATTATTTCGTGAGTTGTATGGTATATAGCGACGTTCTATTAAAACCAGTAATGCGATTCATCAACTAGTTTTAACGATAAACGTATCGTTAAAAAAAATGAACAACAATTTTATCGATTTCGATATTCAGTAACATATTTTAACGACATGTCTTTGTTGTTGTTGTTGTTGTTTGTTTTATCGACAAAAAATTAAATTTTATACCCAACTCAAAAACTATTCGTTAAAGTTTCACATATGGCACCACTACCTGTAGGAGTGTTGTAAGTGGTGAATTTATTTAGACACTTTTTAGGACAAAGCTGCCCTTTAATGTAACAGATGTCGAGTAAAGTTTACAAGCATTTAGTGAAACGTATAATTGTTAGTGCAAACAATAATGAGTGTCGACAAATTTAACAATTGTCGGATCGTTAAAACTTGGTAAATCGCATCACATTTGCCATCAGGCACCACTAGATTAGTCCCATTTTCTTCGAAGTACGGTTTAATGATGGCTCTGGGTCAAAATATACTCGTTGTGAATAAATTACATTTCTCTTCACTATGGACGGAAGATACATTTCGGCTTTTGTTTCAATTTAACTTTAAAAGCATAAAGACGCAAACATTTTTTAAAATTAATTTGTATCTTAAATTGTCGGCAACACTTGCACGCATAGAAATTTTTCCACATTCCCATAAATGTATCATTAATCCCTTTGGAGTCATTGAAATAAGATTAATATTCTTATTAGATTTTCTACACACTCAACGAAAATATTTATTTCCACAAAAACTTCACTTGATGAGAGCGCTTACAGTTTTCAACTGGACAATTGTTTAAATAATAATAAAAAAAACCTTAAGAATATCTTAAATTCTATCTGCTGTATTCTTAAAGATAATTGTAGGTTTATTAAAGGCTTAATTGACAGATGTTGTACAGAAGTTTGTCACATAAATCCACTTTTATGCTGCAAATCTCTACAAACTTTTCTTGACAACTTTTTATCCGACAAACAGCACATTTTCACAGTGTTTAGTAATCATTTAACAGCCAAACCTTAACAAGAGTGGCTAGCGTTGTGTTGAGCGATAACACTTCAGTAAAAATAAATAATGGCGTTAACATTCTGTAATGAAAATAAATGTTTTCTTATATTGTTTAATACAAAATAGCTGAACTCCAATGATTTAAAAAGTTAAAAGACAACAGTTGAACTGTAGCCAACCTTAATACTAACGCCATGTCAAAGTAGGATTTTCAGCTTAAAAACGTCTGTTAAATTTTTTATTATATTTTAAAATCCCTTTTTTAAGTATTTTTATGCTCTTCACCTGTGGTGCCAGGGGATATATCGATGATCACAAGTAGAAAGGCCTTAACTCGTACTTTTTACGAAATTTAGTTTTTCAGTGATTTCAATACATTTCACACAAATACACCACCCTTTACAATGGCATGAATCGTAAACAGCATGGATTGAATATGTGTGACTTATTTCGGAAAATCTGTTTAACAAAAATCTTACATATGCTTATATAGTTGCTATGTCCATCTTTGTGAAGGCGACGAAATAATAGAATAGAATACAGTTGTAGTTTTAAGTCTTTAATCTATTTGATTGCAAAGGATAAATGAAAATTCTAATGTTATTTAGTAACCGGAAATATTTCAAAATAACTGTTAAATGACTCAGTCAGTAATTGTGTGTGTGTGTGTAAAATGTTTACTGAAATACTTATGTGAGTTGATTTTTGCATGGTTGATTTTTGTCTTTTTTTATATTTACATGTTTATTTGTATGCGCATTTTATAAAAAAAATATAGTCCATTTCCTGTTTTTACTTTATTTAAACTAAAAATAGACTAAAGTACAGAGAGAAAGTCTTAATTAAATAAAAAAACAAGTAAAGTGTTTATTTGTGTGTGTGTGTTATGTTAAATCATGCTTAATCATACGGATTAAATTTGAATGTTATTTATTTGTTTGTTGTCATTTAGATTTGTTATTGTTGCTTCTGTTCTCTTTGTTATTATTATTATTGTTATTCGTGTGTGTCTTAGCGCGCACATACATAATAATCAAATTTATTCTTGTTGTATTATGGCTGAGCATAAGTGTGTGTTAAGAGTAAATCCTTTCCTTTTTATACCCTTCACACAGTGAAAAAGGGTATATATAGGTTTGTCATTCCGTGTGAAATTTCTACAATTTTCATTTCCGACCCCATAAAGTATATATTTTCTGAAAGCTTATGAATAGAGGAGTCGATTAAGCCCTGACCGTCTGTCCGTCTGTCCGTCTGACCGTCTGTCCGTGTGTATGTTGAAATCAACTTTTTGAAGCCCCCCGACATAGGTTGGACCCGGGTAAGGTATTAAAATATCAGAAATATTCGGGAGTAGATCGGTATTGAAAATCAGAAACATCGGTGCATAAACAACTGAGATATGAGCAAAAACCCACGACCACCTCGATTTTCTTTTCATAAAAACAACATTACAACAACAACATACATACATACAAACGTGTATACTGGTTAGAGAAAACGTGGCATCGAATCCCAGCTGAGGCAAAAAAATTTTTTTTTAAATTTTTTTTTTTAATTTTTTTTTTATTTTTTATTTAATATATTATATATATTTTTATTATTATTTTTTTTTATTTTTTTTTTTAATTTTTTTTTTATTTTTTTTTTGTTTTATATATGTTATATATGTATATAATAATTTTTTTTTTTTAATTTTTTTTTAAATTTTTTTTTTAAATTTTTTTTTTATTTTTTATTTTTTTTTTGTTTTTTTTAACATACATACGTGAATTTACTGTTATTGCATGACTACACGTTGTGAAGGGTATATAAGATTCGGCACGGCCGAATATAGCGCTTTTACTTGTTATATTATTGTTCGTTATTTGATAAGCAATAAAAAAACGTATCGTAAGTAAATAATCAATTTATGTGGACGAAAAAAATTCTGTGTGTGAAAGTGTTATTTTTTCTCACTTTATTATAATCAGTTGGCTACGCTAGATGCACATATAGTTTATGATAGCGCTAGGGCAAAATTAAAAAAGCAATACTGTAAGAGGCAGGTACAAATCCACTTAAGGCGTTGGTTGGGCCTTAGGTGTTTTAGGGGGTAGTTTAATTTTGTATTAAGATATATGATCTTTTTTTATGGCTGCCAAAACATTTACAGACCAACCTTAATATGAGCGGCAAACGGCAAACAAATCTAAACAAGAGCGTCAACGTTGTGTGATGAATAGCAACCTTCACTTATGTTTTTTAATAAAACTCACTATATAGTAATAAAATCGCTAGATTAACCTGAAAATAGCTAAAATGGCATTACTTTTCAACAGTAACAAAAGTAAAAAAACCAACAACAGTTGTGCTGCAGCCAACTTCCATACCTAACGCCTTGTCAAAATTTTATTTTCCAATTGCAAAACATTGTCGCCGCGATATTTCGGTTTGTTTTACATAAATCGTATGAACGTAAGACCTTTCGACAGCCAAAAAACGCTTGCCGCTCTTCTTTGGGTTTGGCTGTTACTTGTAAAAAAAAATAAAATATTGGTAAACAAGTGAGTCATGGTCGTGACATAAACTGTAATCGTCACTTGTGTTATTTAAAAAAACCCACAAAAGATCATGACTGACTATCAGATTCAGTCGTTCGATATGTCAAAAATTGTATGTGTGTTCATAAAGTGTGATAGTGTGGACAAAAAGTTCACATATGTGACAGATTATTTGACAAGTGTGTCCGATTTGATAATCTTTTGGGAATTTTCATAAAATAATAATTTCAGTACGAACAGCAAGTTTGACGGTGTGGGATGCCATCATACATTTTTTTGTTATTTTCTCATGTTGGACTAAGACTTATCAGATTTTTATTTGACATAATCCCGCGTCTTTGTAGGATAGTCAATTGTGGCCTTAAATAGACCAAAAAATAGATATAAAATCGCTGGTCCGACATTACTTTTCAACCATTACAAAAGAACAAGTGAGAACGCTATATTTGGCCATACCGAAACTGATAATACCCTTCAGAAAAATTTTGCACTATTTTATTTTAGACGCTATCCTTAATTTTACTTAATTGTACTAGTTAACCCATTTCATTTGATATCAATAGAAAGGTTAAAAGGGGTTAAAAGAGGTAAATGTTTAATTAGTAGGTTTGACCTATAGAGAAAATTATTTTACGCCTTTTTGTAGTGTTTTATATTCCGCTAGTCAAGTCCTTTCATTTAATACCCAAAATGACTATGGCAGTTGTCTAGAAGCAGAAAAAAGATCGATTTTCGTTTTAAAATTTTTCAAAAAACACCAAAGAAGTTGTATTTTGGTGTTTATAACTCAGTTTGTTTCAAAAATTTTTTGGTTTTACTGTGAAATACTTTTGAGACCACGGCTTGTAACTTGGTGTCTTTAGGATGTCAAAAAATTACCTAGGAGCTTGAGGAACCTGATATATTTAAAAATATATAAATTTGCCCACAAAATTTTTGCCTACAACTTTGTAAATAAGTAAACGATTTTTGCAAAAATCTTTACGAAAATATCTTGAGGCATATCTTAGATATTATAAGTAGTAGCAAATGTGTCAATAAATTATTTTAAAAAATGTAGGAAAACAAACAGAGGCAGTTGTACTCATTTGCTTATAACTCAGAAACTTGTGAGGTGATTGTGCGGGATTTCATTATAAAACACTTGTAAACTAAACAACTTATTAATTTTTTTTATTCATATAAGTGATTGTGCGGGATTTCATTATAAAACACTTGTTAACTAAACAACTTATTAATTTTTTTTATTCATATAAGCATTGAAATATATATTTAGACTTGTCTACATATTTTTCATTTTTAGTTAGAATTATTTTTGTGCGTTCCCTCAATAAAGCAACCCGAATATATTTAATATATTTAGTTTCACTCACAATCTTAACAAATTTGGTGACGATGAGATCGTTTCTTCTTCCTGTCACTTAGACATATGGTAAAAGAGTTAACTCAAAAATATTCAATTTGTCAATCATTAAAATGTGAATAGAAATTGAAATGAAATAAAAATCCAGATCTTGCTGAGTTTTATTCAAAAAGAGAAAGTCTGTATGTTATTTAGGATTGTTTAATGCATAACGATAGAGTTGTTATTTCAAAGTGCCTAAGGCACATAATTATGAAACAGGTAGGTAGGAATGGCTGGTGCAATATTACCCTCACACTCTCACTCGGAGACCATTACGGTCTATTGTGACGCCTTTATAGAGAGAAGAATAGAAATAGTTAGAATAGAAGAGAAAGAGAAGCAGACGGGAATCGAACCGGCAACCCCCAAACTAGCAGACCAGCACACTACTGACTAGTCCACCGGAGCACTCTATGAAACAGTTACATTGTGTTCATCCTGGAAAATAGCTCATAAAAGAATTGTCTAGAAGTCATGTTTATTGATCTTAAATAGACGAGGATATGAAGAAGATGCCTCTGATACGCTTTTGTAGCAACAGCCCCAGCAAAACATCAAAACCAATGGAACAATTGCATGTTGATATAGCGGGTCCTTGCAATGAAAAATAGTTTTTTGTAAAGTTTAAAATATCACCTCCTCAACAATTATACTAAACTTTCAGCAATGTTTGCTAGATATGGAGATTGTGATACAATTGTGTCTGACAATGGCACACAATTTGTCGGCTCACTTTTTAGTCAATTTACAAAATCTCCTAGTATCACATATATAGCAAGTAAGAGCGCTATATTCGGCCGTGCCGAATCTTATATACCCTTCACAACGTGTAGTAGTAGTTTGTGTCACCATTCATCCCATACATACATATATAAAAACATCCCATTGTAAAATTATAAATTCACGTATGTATGTTAAAAAAAAAACAAAAAAAAAAATAAAAAAAATAAAAAAAAAATAAAAAAAAAAATTATTATATATATAATATATATAAAACAAAAAAATAAAAAAAAAATTAAAAAAAAAAATATTAATAAAAATATAAATAATATATTAAATAAAAAATAAAAAAAAATTAAAAAAAAAATTTAAAAAAAAATTGAAAAATTTTTTTTTTGGCTCAGCTGGGATCCGATGCCACGTTTTCTGTAACCAGTATACACGTTTGTATGTATATATGTTGTTGTTGTAATGTTGTTTTTGTGAAAAAAAAAATCGAGGTGGTCGTGGGTTTTTGCTCATATCTCAGTTGTTTATGTACCAATGTTTCTGATTTTCAATACCGATCTACTCCCGAATATTTCTGATATTTTAATACCTGACCCGGGTCCAAGCGATGTCGGGGGGCTTCAAAAAGTTGATTTCAACATACACACGGACAGACGGTCAGACGGAAAGACGGACAGACTGACAGAGCTTAATCGACTCCCCTATTCATAAGCTTTCAGAAAATATATACTTTATGGGGTCGGAAATGAAAATTGTAGAAATTTCACACGGAATGACAAACCTATATATACCCTTTTTCACTGTGTGAAGGGTATAAAAACTGCACCATAGCATCCACAATCAAATGGTCAAGCAGAATGGTTTGTAAGAGTACTCAAGCAGGCCTTCAAAAAAAACTTAAAGGCAAGGGAAAATGTCACGAGGTGCTTGAACTATTTCTTCAATATTATCATTCAACTCCAAGGGATAATAAAAATTCACCGGCTTTCGTCAGCGATTGATGATCCGAATATTTTTAAAAGATTGATATCACATACAGATCTCTGTTTCTAAAAGTTGATTTCAACCAAACGTAACAGATGCACATTGCTCTTATTCATAAGCATTCAGAAAATATATACTTTATACTTTCGAAAATAAAATATTGTAGAAATTTCACACGGTACAAAGAACCTATATATACCCTTGTATAATAAACAACTAGTGTGCGAAGTTGTATAGACTTTTATGCTATTTAATCCCAGTGTGTGTTTAAGGGCCATATGTTCATGTGACACGTATGAGTGATTTAGTGTTGACAATCATTTACAATTTACTCTTAACACAGAATATAAAACTCGATTGACTTTTTTATGTCTGCTTTATCTTAGATTATTTGCAAGATATTTAGATCAAAATCCCTTTCCATTCAATTAAATTAATGTAAGAAGCAACACTCTTAAACATGATTATTTTTCTCAGAAATAAATCTTAATCAAAAGACATTCATGTGAAAACTGCACAATGTATAGTTTCATTATTTAGTTTTTTATTTAAATTAAAGTTAGATATTTTTTTTATATTCTGTTAAGAAATCAAAAGACCCTTTTAACATTTAGTAAAATTAAAACTTTTAGCAGTCTTCAGTCTTGAATAATTTTAAATTTATTATTTTTTTTTATTTTCAGTTTAAACAATTGAGACATTTTATATTTTAAACTATAAAACTTTTTGAATTTCAAGTGATTTTAATATAAAACTATTCATCATGTTGTCCTCCCCATTATGTTGGACACTCCATTATAATCTCCACTCCATCATTTTGTTCTTTTAAAAGTGTTTTAGTTTTAAGTTATAAAAATAGAACTTCTGGCAAGTAATCACATTAAGTCGTATTTCACTTTCATTTTGTTTAGTTGAGTGAAAGTGAGTAGTAGTAGTAGTACTCCCCCACTCACACACTTATGCAAAGATGTTGTATGTAAGCAGTAGTAAAATGTTAAAAGTAAGTTAGACATAATGAAATATTTATTTCAATAAAGATTTAAAAGGTATAGATTTTTTTTATTCCAACTTTGTTTTTCTTTTAAACTTTAGACAAATAAATTTTTTTGTTAATAAATCAAAAGACAGGTGTTAAGGTATAAACAAATGAAAAGGAAAAGGCCAGCGTTTTATTTTTATTGCCTACTAGCAGACCGGTCCTCGTTGCTGGTCGTAAGCACCTACTAGTGTTGTATTACCATTTATTGTACAATGTTGTAAATATTTTTTGTAAATAAACCGAAAACTCGGATTTTTGAATGCAACATTTCAAAAGTTTTAAAGTTTTTTTTCTTCGGAACCACGATTTAAGAGTCTCGTTTTGAAAAACATGACAACGGCTTTCAAAAAAAAAAAAATAATAAATTAAATAAAAACAAGGCAAACAAAATAAATATATGGTAGATGATAGTATTTACCTCTATTTCGGGTAATGTCATATAAACGCTTTCCTGTTCGGTCACCAGTCTTTGACCCATCCGTATAAAGATCGTTGCCTTGGGTACTTTTTACCCTCGTTATTTCATTCCATTCTACGCTTTCTGGTATTATAGTGATGCAGTTAATGCTTTAATATCTCAGTTGGATTTTGTCGCATGTTTCCTCTATGATATTTCCCATTGGTAGGATATCTGTTATTAACTGGTATCGCAATTAATCTAGTAGCAACCAAGGCCGCTTCATATTCACCTGTACCTCTTTTGGCAGAATCGATAGTATATTCTCGATAGCCATTGTCAGCGCATATACTAATACAGCACTGTCTTTGAATCTTTTAATGGGTGATTTAGCATTGGACGTAAATATTTTCTATCTAACTCCCAGGCTTGTTAGTTAATAGAATTCGATAACTATTAGTTTAATTTTTTTAACACAACGAGTTAGTTTTAAATTTAACAGTTTTGGCAAAAATATACTTTTTTAGATTATACTTTGTTCACACAGGCGTCTTAATTGTCAATTTATAATATTATCGCAATTAAAGGTCTTATTGAGCTCAATTTACCATACCAAAAATAATTTTTAAATTGAGCAATATATGTATACTTAATTGTTTCACTTATTGTCTAAAACTCGAAATACAACTCTTGAGAAGTATGTTCAGTGAGAAGAAAATTCTATAGGTGGCATTTCTAATGTCAAACAAATAAATATACAAAAAATAAAAATTAAGAAAATGAAAAATTTTTTAAGAAAATTTTAAAAAAATGTTTGAATAAATTCAAATACATACATATAAGTATATATATGTATAAATATAGTTGTAAATATATTTTATCAACAGGAAAAACACTGAGAAGAAGTCATTATTTGATTTGGTATAAATACATCGTATTTTACAGCTATCAAATGCTAATGGAGTAAGATAAATTGAGTATGTCTGAACACTTAATTTAATTGCTCAATCAACGCTAAATTGAAACAATTTAAAATATCTGTCTGAACAGGGTATTAGTCGTTTATTATCACAATTTAATTTCTTTATAAAAAAAAAATTAAAAATTAAATTAAATTATTAATATTCAAATATTAGTTTTAAACAAAAGGTGCATCAAGAAAAATTTTAATTATTTTAGATAAATTCAAAATTCAATTTTTTTATTGTTAACAAAGAAAAGGTTTTTTAAAATTTATTTAATAAAATAGCTTTCGAATAAAATTTTTGACACTAAAATTTTATACAATATAACAAGTAACAATTTTCCAAATTAATTTTCAAATTTGTTGAATTTTTACTTCACCTATCAAATGACAATTCTTTATCCAACATGTTCATATTCTTTTATATTCGTAACATAAATAGGAATTTTAAATTACATAGAAGTATACCCATAAAGAGTGCTGATGATGAAATCGTAGCTGATTTCGAAAATGCATTCCACTCGGCTAATATCGAAAATAATTTTAAAAATAATATTCCTAAAAATGGTTGCAATTTAATTTGAGTTATAAAATTAAATAAAAGAATAAATGAACTTAAGCCAAAATAAAAACGATTCACATTAAAAAAAAAAAAAAATATATATAGAAAAGTTCGAATAAAATATAAATATATAATTTTCCAAATTGTAAGAAAATTTTCAATTGAATAATTTTTCAAGTAGTTATGAATTTATTTAAAAATTTTCTTTTAATATGGACCTTTACTTTAAACAACTTTTTTTAATGTTTTCACAAAAATGTTTAAATTCAAAATATAACAAATATCTGCAATACACAATGATACTTATGCTACATGTTCATATCAGTATGTAAGTTAACAAATTTTTTATCACTTAAAGCAAAAAATATAATTATATTATATTTTTTATATATTAAAACAATAATTGTTCAATTCCATAATTTTATTTTACGATATCGATTTCAATATGATATATTAATTAAATCAATTTAATTTATTCAATATATTTTACAAATGAATTTAAATTTAATTCATTAATTTAATTTATTTAATTTACTTTACAAAATCAATTTCAATTTAATTTTACTTAAACACAACTAAACCCGAACGATCCGCAGCCAAGACTAACTAAAAAATATCCTCTGCCCAATCTTTTAAGCCTCGCTGCTTTCACTGCTACTTTGCACCTCAATCGTGGAAACCGCTGACCAGCCTAATTCACATGTCGTAACCGGATATGATATCGGGTTACGTCTGCGCATGTTTGGAAACTGCTGAGTCAAATGTTTCGCAAGAATTTATAACTCAGAGTTTCGCAATAATATTCTGGTGCAATCAGCAGTTTTATTGTCAGCAATGTCGTTAACTTGTACGTACACAAAAAAAAAATAAAATAAATAAATATGCATTTCAATTACGAAAATAATATTATTAATTAAAAAATTGTTTAATTTTGCTCCAATCATCAAAATGATACCATTAATTCAATGAAAAAATATTGAGAAAAATTTTAATTAAAACAGTATTAAAAAATTAATTAAAATTTTCATAATTTTCTAATTCTAATAATCTATATTCATAATTACATTTCGTTACTTAAATTAAGCTAAGAAATAGGGTTCCACACACATACACATACTACACCTTAACAAAAGCCGGAATTCCAAAAATAATTTTTTGCATCAACGACCTAGATATAAAGGAATATTGACATGTAAAAACACTTGATAATGTAGAGTGAAGAAATTCAACTAACTTACCTATTTAAATGAGAATTCTGAGGAGTATAAGGGAATACAATAATTATGTAATGAGTTTGGCATACCTACAATGAAACCGAAATAATTTGTTATATTTAAAACAGAACATATTTTTATATATGTATGTACGTATGTGCACTTAACACAACTTTCTCTTGCAGATTGGCGACTATTTTTTATTATTTCGCTCCTTCAGTAACAATTATATTAAATTTATTCTTCAAATTAAATTTTCAAGAAAATGTCATTTAAAATAATATTTTTTATATTTTTGTTTTAAATTTTTTTCAACTGACAGAAATCTCTTTATTTTTTGAAAATATTTAATATCAATTAAAAAGTTTAATTAAATTAATGAAAACTATAATTAGAATTCAAAATCAAATCTAAAATTCAATTAATTAAACTATATTAAGTAATATTTTTTTCTGCGTATGTGCATGCACATGTGTGTTTAACTTAACTTTAGTTAAGTTTCAATATTAAATGCGAAAGCTATAAACAAGATATAGGGTAACAAAAAGTTTATTTAGAGATTATGATAATGAAATAAATTCAGCCAGCAGTGTAGTCTTAAGCCTTAAATAAGATTTAAGTCGCAGCCTTTAAAAACGCTTTCTTTCTTATTAATGTTCTAAATTTTATTTTATGTTTTTAGGTGGAATCTACAAAACATAATAAATAGCAATTTGTTTAACAAAAGTTAATTTATATGGTTGTTGGTTGATTTGCTGTTCCCCTAACATGGCAAATAAATTACAACAATTTGTTTTAGATGTCTTAAATGATTACCCAATTTACAATTACACCAATACAATTGCACAAATAAAATGTACTGGCATTTGTTTTAATGTTCTAATTTGTAACTAGAACAATGTTTGTCATAGTGTACACATGTTTATTGTCTGAAATGTGTATGTGAGAGTAGGTTTTACATAAACCCTAAAGTAAAAAATAAAAAGAAATATTTTTTATTTATTTCTGAAACTTTTCTCAACACCCTCGTTCTTAAATCCCATAAGTATGCTTTAAAAAATTTATATTTTGTTTTTTGTTGGCTAAACTATACTTAGCTTGGTTATAGTTAGGAGATTTACAATAACTTTCTTTTAAGACTATAATGCAAACCCAAGCAGACACACGCACATATTTATAGCATCAAAGTAAAGATGTTTTTAAACATTTTGTGAATATTTTGACTAAAATTTTGGTAAAACAGCTCTGTGCCAAACAAGAAAACTATTTTAAACACTTTTATTTGTCTTTGTACTCGTCCGGTTTAGTAAATAGGGATTTTAGTTTGTGCTACAGATTTTCAATTAATATTAGTTTTATACAACTTATTTTGCACTTTGATGCACAGCACTAAAATTTATAAAAAGTGAAAAAGCTATTTTTGGATGTGCGTCATGTAGGCAAGTGAAATTTCCAAAATTTACCTTATCGTCAGAATAAGCCAAAACTATGGATTTATCTGTACTAGTATGTCTCGTGGGCGCGGGTATTTTGCCAATCTAGCCGGACATTTGGTCAAGATTTAAATTTAAAAAATTTTAAAAATTAAGGTACACAGCTCGACAAACAACAAAATTTTTTATCATTAAGTTTAGGTGCAGTGCAATAAGGGCCAACCGCTAATCTAGCAAGAGATTGTTAAATGCAGATAACAGTAACGTAAGACATTAAAAATCAATCACCTAAATTAAACTCGGGAAGCGATACAGAACTTACAATAGGATTTTGGTGAAGTTTGTAAGAACAATCGATGATTTTAGGCCACTATAACGTCCCTTTAATAGTCTATTCTAGTCCATAATACAATTTTAATATTCCCTTCCCCTTACGATTCGTTGTTAATAACAATTTATTTATTATCTTTTCTCTCAAAATGCCATGTCTGACGGTCATAACTATGTGATAAGACATTCAGTAGACACTAATCGATGTTGTTTTTAATGAGCAAAAAGTGAAAACTGCTTTTCGCCCAAGATGTACATATTTGTAAATAATTAAATCCTGCATGTAGCAAGTCTTCTGTTTGCCATAGCAATTGTGCTGGTTTTTGTGGAAATTTTTTATTTCACATCAATCATTTTACGTGCATGCGAGTGTTCAAGTTTTCCTTGCAAACACAAACATATTTGGTTGTTTCAAGGATGAGTTGTGTATGATAAATTTTACACATTCTCAAATATTAGAGAGACACAGACAGAATGTTAGATTAAAAGTTATACATTAAAAACAAATACAGCGAGTGGAAGAAATAAAGGAAAGTTCAAAACTTCATATTCATATCATACTAAGAGCTGGAAGCAAAACAAAACATGTAAGAGCACTATATTCCACTGTGCCGAATTTTTGATACCCACCACCAATTTTGTGTACTCTAAAAGCACAACATTTTTTATTTTTATAAAATTTATTTTTAATACTAAAATTTGTATCACTTTCTTTGTATAACTTCGATATGCTAGTAAAATGTTTTTAATGAAAGTGAGCATTAAAGTAGGCGTTAAAGTAGGCGTGTCAATATAGTTTCTGCTAATAAGTTCAACTTAGATATTTCGATATAGTCCTTTATTCTTCCAAAAACTTTGTCCATAGGGAAATTATATGAATTTAAGATAAACCGTTATATGGAAGGTGGGCGTGTCCCATTCATTTTCTGTTACAACAAAACCTTTGACCAAAAAGCAATGTTTGCGAATTTTCAGAATCTTACATCTAATTTTGTTAGTTTTATTAGGTTTTACTTTGTGAATATACCGAAAAATACACTGCGCGGTATAAATTTTCGTACGTTTACTATAACTCCTTTCCTAATTCATAGATTTTGATGGCTCTACGTCAATGCGTTTGGACACAATTACATTTTATTCGTTGTTGGAAGGACACGGTTTTTTTTACCTACTCTTGCATTACGATCTATGTATAACTCTCTTTCTAGTATTCTAATATAGCCCATTTTCAATACCAAACAAACCTTGTGTATAAAAAATGTTCTGGGAAAATTTGAGCCCCCTAGCTTTTTCGGTCCTACCTCTATAGTGCTTTCAACAGAAGGACAGATGGACGGACATATCTAAATCTTCATAAAATAAAACTCCAATTCAGGATATATATATTGAATGGGGTCTAAAATGGATATTTCGATGTGTTACAAACGGAATGACAAAACGAATATACCCCCGCCATTTTTTTTGGTGGCGGGTATAAAAATATTATAAATTTTCTCAAAACATTTCCTAATGCAGAAGGTGTTACAAAATAATTTTTTATTTTATACAAGACTGTTTAATATTTTGAAATATGGCGAAAATTTGCAAAGTCTTACTAATTATAATCAACCCGTTTTAAACTAAAATTTCTGCATCTACAGCCTTTATTTTCATTCACTGTTTTCAGAAGCATGTGCTTAGCAAAAGCTTTTATGTATTAATATTTTACAATCTACCACTGTTACAGTTCTAAGGGTATCCCAAATTTTTTTATAAAGAGGAAATGTGTGTTTGTATGTAATGAGTTTTTTCGAAACTACTTATGAAATTCTAAAAATTTTTTCACCAATACTTTAGGTCTATCCTCCGAAAGGTTATAGGCTAAATTTTTGTTTTATTTTTTTGGTGGGCGTGGTACCTCCCATACAAATTGAACACATTTTATGACATATTTTGGAAACTACAGCAGCTATTCCCTTCTAAATGTGTACGAATGACTTTGATAACAATTTCCTTATTCGAGAAAAAAAATGGTTAGGATCGGAGTAGGGGGCATGGTATTCCCGATAAAAAAAAATAAATTTGATGTCATATATAGGAAAGTATAAAAGAAATTTAGTTGTACAAATTTGTACTAGCAATTTGATGACAATTTCCTTACTAAAAATAAAAATAGTTACGATCGAACAGAGGTAGTGTTATCTCCCCATTAAATGCTTTCTGTCAATAATCATTAATCGATCAATAAGCTGAATTAAAAAATCGCTTTAAATTAAAAAAAGTTAAAATTAAACTTACATACATGTATAAAACAATAACGTTAAAGTAAATAAAAATTTCTTGTTGGGTGTAGTATATCGCACCGGATTAGCTAGTAAATTATATAAATTTAAATTTTTTAAATTATTATTATTATTTTTTTTTTAATCATAAATTACGCACGATATATTTACTTCATCCAACTTAGGGGTCCAACTCTGATCACTGAAACGAGAGAATATACACTTTTCGACAAAATAAAGTGCAATTCGCTATGGTGTAGAAAAAATGTTTACAAAAAAAAATTGACTATCCCGTTATGTTTAAAATTATTTTGTTTACGTTGTAAAAAAGCAAAGGTTTGATCATCCTTATTTTACTATGCTTGAACCCAAGATCAGTGACTAGAGCAATTTCGTTGTGTATACAGTTATTTTCATTGCTTTCTAAACGTGTTTATTAAAATTAATATTAAGTTTTTATAAAATGTGAATACGTTAACAGAACATTAATTTGTTTATACTGTAGTAAAATATAACCCTATAAAGAGCATTAAAGATAAAACTTTTGTCCAAAGAAGTAAAGAATTTTTTAATGAAAGATAATCAAAGTGCTCTTACCTACAAAACTAAAGCTTAAAATAATAACGTTTCTTAGTCAGGAGACAGAAGAATACTTAAAATTTATGATTACCGGAACTCTAACGGTCTGTGGTAGAAAAGGACAGACTACACAGCATAAAGACCATCACATCGCAGTTTTGTTTGAAAATAACACATTTTCTCTTTCAATGATTATCGAAGATAAGTTGAAGTTAAGTGTCAACCCAAACTATATGCAGAAGGTTAACTAACATTGGCTTCAGAAGAAAAAACCTCTGCTACGTTTCGCAAATATTGGAAAGCTATTGAACTTTGCTTAAAAATATATGAATATGTCACAAACTTTTTGGAATAACATCATCTACTCCGATGAGTCAAAATATAAGCTTAAAAAGGAAAAATGTTGAAAACGAGTGTGTTGTGAGACATTACAAAGGCTTAAGTCAAAAATATCACCCATTCAGCTAAGCATGCGGGAGGAAGCCTGAAAGTTTGGTGCTGTTTTTTTTTTGTCAAAAGTTGTCGATTGACTGCTCAAAATTGAATCTGTGCTTATGTATTGAAGGAATATCGTAGAAGTAGTGCTTAAGATATGTGCTCGGGAGATTTGATCTTTTAGAAGGACAACGATCCCAAATACACAAATGAAGTGGCCAACAATTTTTTTTAGAAACAATAATATTGATAATCCTGTTTTAAGACACTCTATTTTGTCAAATAGTGTATGTTCGGGTAATGTCTTATTCAATAATTGACGTGCTTTAATATATTTGGCTCTGTAATGTTGATAACATTTACTTTATTGACATGAAGTTATTTCGAACACCAGTAAAAATCTCTCTTGAAAAAATACTGTATAATAATGGACCCCGGGGGCATGTTTCCTTGGCCATCTTCCAGGCCTTGGTGTTTGCCAGCTCGGAGTAAAGAGATGTACCAGCTTCTTGGAGCCATAATTTGGAAGAAAATGAATACTTTCGTCAGAGCATGCTTTTTAAGGTTGACCAGAGACCTGTCTGATATCACGGGAATCAGTAAGCCCGCAGAACTTCAATCTGGTGTGATTATTGGTGAAGTCTCTTCGGAGTACACGTGGTGGCTGTGATTATCCCAAGCGGGAAACGGATTTGAAAGTGAGCTTTAATGCTTGACCTCGGTTAAGTTTAGGCTAACGCGGAAGTTTCTGGGTGCTGTTGCCATCTCAACAGGGCAAAATTTGACGGATGGTAGACTTCAGTCTGCTGTTCAGTCTCGGTGAGTCGTTTTGGCTTATTTCGAGTTTGCACGCTTGATTCTGTTGTTAATCGGCTTATAGCCGATAGCGAAAAACCTTAATAAGGGAAAAGATGACCCGAGCTCTTCAGCAAGGCGCATCTACATGAACCAAAAATTAATGTGGGTTAAGTTGCTACCTGTGACGTGTTGTGGTTCAAATCATTGTCATAGGGGCTTTGGTTGGGAGCACGGCCCCAACCCAGTGGTTAAGACCACAGTCAGATTATGACACTTTGTCTAGATGCTGATGTTAATCTATACCACGTATTGTCTAATAATGGCTCCAGCATATTGCAATTGTATTTATTTTTCAAAAATTACATGTATACGTTGATTATAACTTTTAAATCGTCGTCGAAATTTTATAGTTAAATTTTAACAGTTGGCCAGGCAAATATTAAGTAAACTTTACAAAAATCTGATTATAAGTGATGAAGCTCCTATGACTTTTTAAGTAAACAGAGCTATAGGCTCCAGGGTTCTTAAAACCCAAGAGCCATTCATCAACATAATTTGCTCCTCTTGGGGTGTACAGTATGATGTGACATTACATCTGGACCTTTAAAGTCCTGCTCTTGAAAATTGACACTGCCACACACTGCCCGAGACACAATGACATCTTAAAGTCAAATTTTTGGAGAGCGAATTATTTCCATATATTCGGAAATCAATTGGGCAGCGCCTTCACCAGATTTGTCAGCACTAGACTATTTTTCTTGGAATTATTTACATCGAGTATACTTTTGTAAACAAACCCGACACCACCCTTAAACGCAAGGTCAATATTGTTGCAGAAATTCAAGTGGTACAGCCATATTATATTATTATGGCAAATGCTATAAAACGAGCACATCATAGCGACTCTGTAAGCAGGGTTGATTTTAGTGACATTGTTTTTCATACCTAAAACATATATGAAAAAGTTATTTAATTTTTGAACCTCAAGATGACATTGCATGTAATTTATTGTGTAAATTTAACCATCGTATTTAGGTTAAACTTTAAGCTTCGAAAAGTTACCAAAAAGTTAAAATTCTACCAACTTTTCTAATCCTGAATCAAATTTTGTGAATTTCTTTTTCCCTCACTATTATCAAAGACCAGAAACTTAAACATTTCTTTTGCGCTGCATTTTATAACAATATGAGTTTGATTGTATTTTGATCAATATAAAAATATCTCTTCGTTTGGGACACCCATTACACCCCTCTAAAAGTTAAACTTATAACATGGCACTCAAACATTTAAACACTCTTTTATACACGCTCATAACAATACAATAAAAAACAACAACAGACCGTTAACAAGTTGTTGTATTTGTATGCTAAGCATACATTCATGATAAAGTCATTCAAAATCTTTCACAAAAACTTGAACAATAGAAAGAATTATGAAGAAAATAAAACAATTTTTACTTTTGTAGTCTTATGTGTATGGGTGGGTGGCAGTAAATATGAGTGAATACGTGTGTTATAAACAACATACATACATATGTAGATGATATTTTACAGCTCCGTAAAATGTTTTAGTAGTTATACATGGTCTACCTTAATAAATAAAAGTGAATGAATAATTGATGTTAAACTTCTTAAGGCCAGATGTGTTTAAGTTGGTAACGTGCAGTATCATACAAAAGTGTTTAATTAAAATTAATATAAAGAGAACTTCTTAAAAGAAATTTCAAAACAGACAGATTTGAAATTTTTAGCGAAATCATCTGAATAAAATCATGAAATTTAAATCGATGTTGAAAGTGTAATATGTATGTGTAAGAGTATGTGCAGTATTATTTAGGATGATTTTTTATTTATTTTTTTCTGCTTTTTTTTATAAAAACATCGAAAACTTTGTTGTTTTTTTATTACTCATGGCATATAAAGGAATCTTAATGGATTTTTAAAACGCTCATATAAGTCTTCTATAAAGTTTGAAGACTTATTTGATAAATGAACTTCGTAGTAACAAGTTCAGGCATATAAATTGAATAGATAACCCAGTATCAGTGTTTTGCTGTTGTTTTTTTCCTTTTTACACTCATTCAATAAATTGATTATTTTTTGTGCATTAAAATTATTTGTTAAAATAGCTCTTGCTTTTATTGCTTAACAGTCTGTTTTTATAAAACGTAAAAGGTTTTACATAAAAATTTCGTTTCAATAATTTTGGTTTTTATAAAGCATTTGAATGTTTTCATTTATTTCTTTTGAACTTAAAAGTGGCTTTTTGTATTGTGTTTATTACATTGTTTTTGTTTTGTATTGCATTACAATGCATTGAATGTATTTTATTCGTTGTTAACCCTACAAATCAGCTGTTTTTTGTTTACTAAAAATAAACACTGAATTGTTCGAAAAAAATATAAAAGAAATATTGTTTTCAAAAATCTAAAAATGTTCGGTACAATAGCTGTTAATATAAGACTTAAGAGAAAAAGAAATTACAGTGCAAGTTAATTTATAAATTGGAGAAATTTACTTCTAATTTTTTGGAACTTCTAGAAGAGCAGTAAGTTAGTATATGTGGATTGTATTATCACATCAATCTTCCTAGATTTGTTATGTGAGCAAAGAGATGGCCTTTTTGTTGCTACAGGAAATGGAACCAAAAATGAAAACTGCATTTCGGAAAAAATTTTATAGATTTGCAACATCAGGGGCGTTAATTACTTTATACCAAAGTTTATTTAAAACCTGATTATAAGTGATGTACCTCCTATGACTTTGTTAGTTGGCAGAGCTGTAGGCTACTGGATTTTTTAAACCCAAGAGTCATTCATTCATAAACTTCATTTGCACCTCATAAATAGTGCGTACATTTGCATTACATCTGAAGTTTTTACACAATGACATCTTAAAGTCTGAAAAGACAAATTATTTGGCGCCAACTATGAAATTAAAAAACAAACACAATAAAAACCGTTTTTTACTCCATCTTTGTCCTTTTGGCAGGAACTATGCTATATTTTTCCATGTAATTTCTGCTTCAGCTTTTGAGGATCTAAATACGGGCTTACCAGTAGCAAGATGCGGAAAGAATTTTATTTGATTAAATATTTTCTGAAACTGGAGGTACGTAATTCTTCTATTTCTAAATTTGCTTGTAATTTTTGTAAAACAAACTTTTGGTTAATTGTATGTAAATTCAATTAACATTTACATCGTTTTCTTTTAAATGTCATTTTCGTAAATTGTTTTGCCTTTGAAGATCAAAATATGCTTGTTTTCATATATGTATCGTTGCATGGTAGTATGCATTTACAATAATTTCTAAAGGCAACCCTTAGATTTTTGACAATGCATTCTTATCCTAATAGCATATTTCCACGGCAACGATATTCGTAATTCGATATGTTATTTATATTTCAAAGCCTAATTACGAACCAAATTATATAATTCTCCCATGCAAAATTTTCAAAGCAAATTACTATTTTTGTGGGTAATTCATTTTGAATTACTATCCGAATTATAATAAAATCAGTATCTTCTCTAATTTTTATCGGTAGTTTATCATTTCCAGCTGTCAAAAAATCAAAGCGAAGCGAAAAGCAAAAAGTAAAAGTTCAATTTCATATATAAAAAATAAAATGGAAGCAAAAAAGAAAATTTTAAAGAAAGTTGTTATGTCTAGAAGACTATTGGCCACATAAAAATTATTGGATGAGACGAAATTGTGTTCAGAGGGTTTGTTGCACTGGTTCTATTTTCTTGTAATTAAAAAACTAATGATATTATTTGCATACATTTCTAATAAATTTACTACTATTACTTACTTTTTTCCTCCATTGATAATAATTTTATTATTTAGAACCAAGATAGATTAATCAGGTACTCGTATCCAATCAGCTGTTTGTTTTTTTATATACAATTTATCAGCGTTACCGACTTCTTTTTAAAGGCTCTTTACATTTGTCAAACTTAATTATTTTAGTTTTATAATATAATAAATAATTCGCAGTTTCAGTTGGTTAAAAACGTTTTAAAAAATTACAAAACCATGAATAAAAAGTTTTCGTTTAAAAGTTTTTTTTTTAATTATTAAAACTAAAGAAGACAATAAAAAAAATTGTGTGAAATATGCTGGCATATACACATGTATACAAAAACAAAATGCATGTGCTCTTTAATTGTTGTATTTGCTGCCGCAATGCATATATGTACCTCATGAGTATGCCTTAATTTAGAACAAGGCGAATTAAATCAGGCTATTTCATCCCTACAAAAATACTAAACTACACGTATTTTGTTTTTGTATATTTGTCAAAAATGTTCTGACTAAACACAAACAAACACACGCATCTTTACATTCTTATTTCAAAGCAAGTTATGCAAGTCATACTCATATTAAAGAATCTTAATGTTTTTTTTTTCAAAACTTTATATGTATTTATTTATATACTAGCTAATACCTGGTGTGCTTCGCCACCACCATCGTAATGAACAAAAATTTTATAGTTCAAAAATATATTAATTTTGCAAGTGCCACGCCTACTATTACTAAGTCAACTATTTCTTATTCAAATAATCATATAGATTTTAAAGTGTCTCTTGCAAAATTTGGGTACTCTAACTATTATCGCTTCCCAGATATACGAATTTTTGTATTTAATTCATATGACAGGTGCCACGCCCACTATTACTAAAGCATCCATTTCTTATCAAAATAGTCATATAGATGTCAAAGCTTTTCGTGCAAAATTTGGGTACTCTAACTGTTATCGCTTCCCAAATATACGAATTTTAGTATTCAATTGCTATTAGAGCTGCCACGCCCACTATTTCTAATATTCCCATTTTTATTCAGAAATGTTAATTTGGGTGTCAAAGTTGCTCTTTCAAAATTTTAGTACTCTAATCGATATTGTTTTCCAAATATACGAAATTTAGTATTTAATTCATGTGGCCTATTGAAAGTCCGCCCATTTTTTACCCAAATGTTCGTGTGGATGTCAAAGTTTACCGTACTTAATTTGAAGACTCTAGTTGCATTAACTTTTGTGATATATAATATGTTATAGTTATTCTTTAATAAGGCGTGGCATCCCGCCCACTTACAATTTCAAACCAAAGTATAGCCTATAGTTCCTTCCAGATATACAGAAAGATTCTCTGAAAATTTCAAGAAAATCGGTCAAGCCGTTTAACCGTCTATAAAGCACAAACAAACATACAAACATACAAACACACATTGGTTTTTATATATATAGATTTTGCTCATTATTAAGTACACGCAATAAAGTTCCACTACCTTAAAAATATTTTTTTTTTACACATCGCGCAGGAAGGCATTTTTCACAAAAACTTTTACAATTTGTTTGTCTTTTTCACAAACAAACATACAAACACACATTGGTTTTTATATATATAGATTTTGCTCATTATTAAGTACACGCAATAAAGTTCCACTACCTTAAAAATATTTTTTTTTTACACATCGCGCAGGAAGGCATTTTTCACAAAAACTTTTACAATTTGTTTGTCTTTTAACTAAAACATATCACCTGATGTGAATTCGCCTTGATTGAGAACTTCATTCAATTTCATTGTATTTTTTCAATAAAACTAAAAAGCAAAGAAATTATTTCAACTATACGAATGGCTTATATTTAATGACTATTTTTGGCGTTTTCTTTCATTTGTAATGAAAGAAATTATTTTATAAGAACCAAACAAATATCGACATTATGAAGGCTCTTGTCACTCACAAAAAATTGATATTAAAAACGCAAAACAGTTTTCGTTCGGTTTTTTTTAGCGAACGAATAAATTTATTAACTTTACAAGAACAGGCTGTAAATCGTAGATTTAAGTTCTTATGAAAAAGCATTTGGCTATAAATTTTTTTTGATTTATTTATTTTCTTTTTTTCGTTTTTAATACGTTTATGTATGTACTTTGTTGTGAAATTAATATTTTCTGTAGTGGGATTTTCGATTTAAGTAATTGATTTACTACTCTCTCTTGTACTACTTTTATAAGGGTATATGCGTGTGTTTAATGTGTCCTAAAGTAGTTGCTAATTGTGCCATAAATTTAAAGGCTGGATAATTGCACGGTGGTGCGAAGATAAGAGGTTTAACTTTCCTTCTCCTTGAATATTTACGTATTTATTTCATTGGTCAATGTCTGTACGACATTTTTTGAAAACTCCATAAGAAAATTTTGTACCATAAAAAACAATTAGTAAAACAAAGGTCGTCCCAACGAGAAGTAACCATGTCCTTAAATCGTTTGTTCAGAATATCTATTGTGGCGCTCGTCATGTGTCGCTGTAGAATAGTGATATTCTGATAGAAATGCTGGTCTGGCTCTTGTCGTTTATCCATTGTTCACACCAAAAAGTATACCGATGTGGATTTTTAAACTACATAGTCTATTCGGTGGAAGGTCGAACCCAGCAAAAGCGAATCTAGCTTAAATATTTGGTGGGTTAGTACTGTCTTTGTAGTGAACTTTTTTTATTAAAATATATGAATTATTTTTTTTCCTCGCTACCAAAACTATGACTTATTAAAGGAAAACATTTTAATTTGGGGGGAATGTACATCCTCCCCTCTCCACGGGCTCCCACTGGATCATACCATACACCACTAATGATAAAATAAATAATGCGTTTCTTAGTGTAGGCTTCCGAGTTTTTTTTATATAGAAAATAATATTTATAAATCTTTTCCAAAAATATAAGTATTATGTGAGAGTTGGCAACTCTGTTATTAACATCTCTTTGTTTCTTTAAAGTTATGAGATAACGGGAGTACAGTTTGCATGTGACAGATTGCAAATACGGATTGCAAGTTTCTTTCATAACTGATATTTACAAAGTCTTGCGACGACTGGTAATCATACCCAGCAAAAACAATTAGAAGTAGTGTAAAGAGAATAACGTTTTCAAGACGTCTAAAACAATAACTTAAAAGCATTCATTCTAAATGACTTCCTAAATGTAAATAATTTGTTATAAATGATGGGCTTAAAAATGAATGCAATAACATGTAAAATATCTTAAACAATTCATGAAAACAAACAAATTCAACTCAAGAAACATCGAATGCTTTTTACTAAGTATGTATGAGTTCTATACATCTTTAGAATAGAGTATAGTTCATTAATATATTTGTGTAAACACATGATCTCCAATGACATGCTTATGTTAAAATCATTAGTGTTTTCACCTAAGCTTAATCACTTCGTCACCAGTTGAACCCCTGCAAATTTACTTTTTTGTCATAGATTTTATTGCTGGGATACTATTGAAATCGTTGTCACTTTTTCGAAAAGTACGCCTCATAGCTTAATATTATTATTATTACACCGAAATCAGAGTCCTATTTTAAATGACAACGCTAAATATTCTCTCCTCATTTGTACCACATTTTATCAAAATCCATTAAGCAGTTTTTAAGTCGAACGAAGGCAGACAAAAAGTCATACAAAAGTTCTAAAAAGTGGTATTTTGGATTCCAGATCGTTGATAACAAAATTTTCAAAAAATATTTAATTTTACAATCTAATTATTTGTATAGTTTTAATAACCATCATCGTCTATTGCAGTCAATATTAATGTATGATTTGTTTGTTTGTTTGTTAATTTTTAAAATGCAACGTTAAATCTACTGGATGCATTTTAATAAAATTTAGTATGGAAGTACTTCATTACCTGGATTAGCATAAAGTATAATTCTTAGTAGGAGATAATATCTCACTTAATGGGCCAGCAAGGCGCATATTTCTTAAACGTTGATTTACCATCTATTGGAAGTACCACGCCCACTATAGCAATCTCGTTGAAACTAATATTGTCCTTTCAGGGGAACTAAATGTGAGTGAAAAAGAATAGTTTGATAAAAATTTACGGTCGAAAAATAATATTTGTTTAGAATGGACATGAAATGGCACACTTTTTTAATTTCATAAATGTATTATCCAAGGTAGATTAATAAGGTACTCGCATCCAATCAGCTGACTGTTTTTTTTATATGCAATTTATCAACGTTACCAACTTTTTTAAAAGTCTGTCTGCATTTGTCAAACTTAATTTTTTTTTCTTATTTTTATTATACAATCAAAAGTTCGCAGTTTCAGTTGGTTTAAAACGTTTTAAAAAAATCAGAACCATGAATTTTAAGTTTTCACTTTAAAAATTATTAAAATTAAAGAAGAAAAGAAAAAAACCTATTTTCTCTTCACTTTACACAAAAGTCATTTGATAAAAAAAAACTTTTATTGTGTCCACAAATTTATTAATTAAACAAATATTAACTCTTAACTAGGGTTTACTTTATTAACTAACTTGAATTGACCAGCTAATTGTCAGCTATTCCAGTAGAAATGTTTTATAAAAAATTTCTCTTTTCCTTCGTTCTTTTGATATAAAAATCTTTTTTTTATTTCTTATATAATTACATGATACTTTTATCTTTAACATTGTTTCTTTGAAGTTACTCAAAATGGTCTTAAGTCAGAAACTGCAATTTATTTTTTGATAAATACAAAAAAAAAAATTTGCATTTTTTATGAATTATTGCCAAAAGAATAAATAAATACGAATGTGAGCAGTTGTACTATACTTTATTTGTTGATATTAAACAAAAGAGGGAAAAAGTCAAAAGCTATCATGACCTCTTCAGTTCTTTTATTTAATTTTTGAAAGCAAAAGTGTATTTCATAATGTAAAAAGTAAAGCGGTTAAATGCTTTATTTAAAAAACTATTCATTTCCTTTTTCATGTTTCTTAAGTATTTTCCGTTTTCTGTGACTTATTGGGGTTTTTCATACCCTTCACAGATAGTGTAAGGGTATAAGTAAATTGGTTTGCCATTCCGTGTGAAATTTCCATAATATTAATGACCTCACAGAGTATATATTTTCTGAAAGTTTATGAACACGGAAGTAGATTAAGAATTGACCATCTGTCCGTATGTATGTTAAAATCAGATTTTTAAGACTTCCAACATCGTCTAGACCTGTGTAGTATCAAAATATTCGATATAGAAAATCAGCACAATCGCCTCATAACTTTCTGAGATAAAAGCAAATAAACATGACAGCCTCTGTATTGTTCCATATTTTTTACCACAAACATTAAAATTATACATAACTATGTTCATTAATGAAGACTTTTTTTTATATTTAGAGATATGATATGCCTCTATGGATAATCTTGAATTTGGGTAAATCGGTCACTAAGCGGCAAAGCTATAGGCAAAAATTATTTTAAAAAAATATATAATTTTTTGTTATATATAAAATTTTAAGCTCTTTAATAATTTTGGACACCTTAAAGGCACTAAAGTATAAGACATGCTCTCAAAAATGATTCGTGAGAGAGACTAGCAAATCGGTTTAATACTAACTGAGATATAAGTACCAAACTATAACATCTTTGATGTTTTTCATAAAATTTAAAACGAAAATCGATTTTCTTAAGTTTCTATACAACCGAAAGAGTCAATATGCATATAAATGAGAAAAAACATGACATTTATTACATTACAATATAAAAAATAATTAAAATCCTCTACTACAAAATGGCGGCCAATAAATTTATATATGAGTCATATATGGTATTTCAAAATGTACCTCCTGGTTCCCCCTAATACAGATATCAAATTAAAGGGTTTTATCAGTAAAATATATTCAACTAGGAAAATGTAAAAATTCAAGATGGCGGATATATGAGACAAATTTAGTAGTTACTGCTTTGTTCCCTTTAACCACCACAATATTGGTATCAAAAGAAAGGGCTTGACCAGTCGAATCTATTAAACTATTCAAAAGGTATATAATCGCGAACATTTTTCTTGAATAATCAATATGGGCTTGACGAGTAGTATACAGTTATCTCTGTAGAAATCCAAATTTATATATGGTCTCGGAAATAGTAAAGAAAATTGCGTATAACATGAAATCTAAAATTTTGGCTAAGCTACGATGTGGTAATTATACCTATGGTCATGAAGGTGAAGGCTATTATCAGAATCGAATCATTTGCACTGCCGAATGTAGCACTCTTACTTGTTGGCTTCTTAGAATCACTTCTAAATCATCTTTGTTTAAGAACATAATACACTCAAGTATTTACATGTAAGAATTTTTTTAATATTCCATTTACATTCATATTTTTAAGTAGTAGGTAAAACAAGAACAAAAAATAAAAAAATCAATGAGAATAGGGAAAAGCAATTCTAATTTTGCAAAAAATTTATAAACATATACAGGGTGGATGTTTTTTAGAATCTTTGATTTAGTTTTAATAATAAATTTAATGGCTTTAGAAGCTAACAAATTTTATGGCATTTGATAAAAAATAAATACATAAATAATTTCTGGCATATTGCCTCCGCGACTGCAGCATACGAATGCAATCTTGTCGGTCTAATTTTGCATTATTTTTTTAAGAAGACCCGAATCGAATGCTGACTTCCAAATGATCATTCGTTGCTGGTTTATCAGCATAGACCAGAGATTTGACGTGATCCCAGAAAAAGTAGTTTAAAAGTGGCAAGTCACATGAACTACTCCATCTCTTGAAATAATTCGGTTACAAAACAAATCAGAAATAATTTCTCTGTCACGTCATTCATTATAATGTTGTCAATACTCTTGGATTTAAAGACAAATGCACCAACGACGCCTTGGTCGTGTTGAACTCACAAAAAATATTTTTTTAAAGATGTAGTGGAGTCTTAAGAGAATCGTGAGGATAGTGCCCTATCCAAAACCGTAATTTTTCTGGGTTACATATCCGCTGCGTCCGAAATAAGCCTCATTGCTGAGAATAATTTGAGAATAAAAATATGGTTCAACTTTCAGTTGATTCTCAGCACATTCACATAACACACGATTATATTAATGATCTGCTGGGTTTAATTGTTGCACGATTTTCGTTTTATATATTTTTTAATTTTCAAATAGTGCACGAACAGGGACCGAGTTCCTTAGAAAGTCATTGGCTCAATAAATTCAAATTATCTGTCTCACCCGCTTGTACAGCATCGTAAGCTTTTTCTACGCTCACGGTACATGCTAGATTTAAATAAATATTATCCAAAAGAATAAATGTGAAAATAAATAGACAGAGCGCTTTATACGTTTGGTAAAAAAATTAATGTTGTTTTTGTGTAAGTTCTTGCATGGTGATTTGAAAAAGTATGAAAAAAAATGTCAATCTTTTTGAAGTTCTAAGAATGATTAACTTAAATTACAAATATTTTCAATAACTGTTATCACGCACACACCCAACTAAACTCCTCTTTAAACTTAAGAAGAGTCATATACAGTGGTAGGCCAAAAGTCACCATAAAGTTTAAAAATTAAATAACTTTAAAGTTTAAAAATTAAATAAAATAAAATTAATAACATATTTTATTTATTTAATTAATTTTCAAATTATATAAAAAACTAGCTAATACCCAGTGTGCTTCGCCACCCCAAATTTTAGTATTTAATTCATATGGCAGGTGCCACACCCACTATTGTTAATGCACCTATTTTTCCATAAATGTTTATTCGAATATCAAAGTTGCTTTTGCAAAATTTTAGTACTCTAATCGATATCGTTTTCCAGATATACGAATTTTAGTATTTAATTCATGTGGCCACGCCTACTATGCTAAGTCCGCCCATTTTTTACCCAAATGCTTGAGTGAATGTCAATGTTTGCCGTACTTAATGTGAAGACTCTAGCTGTATTAATTTTCGTGATATATAATATTTAATACTTATTCTTTAATAGGGCGTGGCACCCCGCCCACCTTCAATCACCCCGCCCACTTACAATTTCAAACCAAAGTATAGCCTATAGTTCCTTCCAGACATACAGAAAGATTCTGTGAAAATTTCAAGGAAGTCGGTCCAGCCGTTTAACCGTCTATAAAGCACAAACAAACATACAAACACACATTGATTTTTATATATATATAGATGACTGGAAAATAAATTATGGAGATTTCCGCAACTGAAGAAAAACCAAAATTATAGAATAATAATATTTAAATCAGCAATCAAATTTGTTAACGCAAAGAGCATATCGTCAACATTTTAGCAGAAAAAATTTTGCGCTCTTAAGCAATAATCGTCACCACTAAAGGCCATGACTATGAGATTCAGTCGTTCGATATGTCAAAAATTTTAGAATGTGTGATAGTGTGGACAAAAAGTGCACATGTGTGATTTATGTGATTTATTGACAGATGTGTCCGCTTTGATAATCTTTTGGAAATTTTCATAAAATAGTAGTTTCTGTGCGATCAGAGTTGCTTTTTGTAAGCAAGTATGACAGTGTGCCATTCAATCGCATATTTAGCTGCGATTTTCTCATGTTGGACAGAAAACTATTAGATTTTTATTTGACATAATCGCACGACTTTGAAGAATAGTCAGTCATGGCCTTAACATGGCAGAGTAATAAATTTGCCTCGAACCACTAAACCACGTTTAATTCGCACTGTGGAAAATATTAAACGTTTAGAGCAAACTGTTATTGTTACACAAGACACATCTATCAGAAGGAGTTTCACTTAGCTACGATTGGTAAGTGCGTCACTACGCCGCTTAAAAAAAATATTTACTGTTATTTCCAACAGCCAAACTTTAATGACTTTTAGTCCAGCCTGCTTTAAAGATTGATTGATGTATTATTCCTTAACCCTTAAAAATATTATAAACAAATATTTGGTAGATACTTTATTTTGGCAGAATCTACTCTTTTTTGTTTTACATAACTTGTATGCATAGCCTACTCGTACATTGAATTATTCAAAAGATTAAACAAATTGAAGGCAAATCAAAAGAAAATCCATTTCCTTTTAAGAAGTCAATGTCTTTTCTTGTTGTCATATGGAGATTTTTTTTGTTATTTCCGTTATTTACTTTCTTAAAATTTCCTTTAAACTTTAATTTTCTTTTTTATGTGAGGCACGCACACATACACCTAAATCTATTGTTAAGCTTTAGCACATGTTTACTGTCTCTAGTCATAAAAATTTAACCTTTGAAGGCAACATTAGAAAGCAACAGATAAAAATCTTGGGATTTTTATTTTTCCGTATTATTTTATCGGTCTGTTGCTCTCAATTGTTGTGTATAATATTTGTTGCTTACCAAAATACATACTTACTTATATTGTGAAAACGTCACATACATATTTACTAGTCGCTTACAATATTGTGAGATTACAGAAGTTACTACGCTCGCATACATAAACTAAAAGTTATGTACTTAAATAGACTCACGTTTGAACTGTCTCAATTTTTCATTAGAAAGGTAGTTCTGTAATATGTATTAAGTATAAAATATAACTTTGACTCCTCCTTCATAAAAAGAAATTTTTTTTTTGTAATAACAAGTTAAATTTGAATTTAACATTATACTTTAATGTTTATAAAGCGATTTTTTGGGTAATGCTTTTTTTAAGTTTTTGTGTTAAAAAATTTAAAATAGAAATAGAAAGTGAATTTTCGTGAAAAAAATACAATTATGACTTAAGAGTGTTATGTTCGTGAATAGGGAGATCGATTATTTGACTTTTTTCAAGAACTGGTTTTCAGATATTTCGAATAGCAGCTATTTAAAAAAAACGGTTTTCAGATAACCGGTTAATTTAAAGTAACCGGTTAACTGATTTTATTCGAATAAAGAATAATACAAAAATCAAATTATTTATTGAAATAAAAAGTTTATTTAAATAAAATCAAAAGCAATTCACAAAGGTAAAGAACAAACAAAATATACTGCAGTCATGACAGACATTTCAAAAGAATTTTTGCTTTAAAATATTGTATGAACATATTTATACATTTAAACATAGATACGCATATAAATATATGAACTTTGCACGCTATGTTTATTGTGCTGTCGCATTTAACAAGCAGAGACCTGTGCTAAATGGCTAAGCCAAGCCGCAATAGTTTTTGTAAGTCGTCGCCGTTCATTGTGTAATTTTATCGGGCCGACATCAAAATATAAGCGCGGGTACTAATTTTTGATAACAAATCACTGGTGGCGTCAAATAAGATCGGCTAAGGACTCTGCTGTTGTTGTTTATCAAACAAATTTAATTTATTTGTGATTTATTTACTTGAGTCTGCCATTACAACATCTAAAATGTACTTTTCGCACAAGCTGGCTATTATTTTGTTTTTTTCAACTTGTTTTTGGCATTACGAAAAATTATTTTTACAATTGTTGCACATCAGCTGATTTAAATTCAAAATAGCACACTTAATTATGAGGGGTTGTTCGCAATAGTCTTTATTTTTTATGCTATTATTATAGGACATATGATTTTATGACACTACTGTGAATCCTCCATATATTTATAGAGAACGTATTTATAAATGATCGTGATGCTGAATATATATTAACTTTTACGGTTAAATATGAGAAAAAATAGGGACAGTCATGTTTATATGGGCATATCTCAGAAGGTTATGGGATGATTGCAGTGTACTTCAATAGCGATTCATTTCCGAAGGTTTCCAAAAAGGTCTTAGCAATATACGGGGACTTTTAAAAGTTAATCTCAACCAACACAGGGTCATAACTAAATTCTTACACTTCATGTTATTATACTACCATCTCTCATTTAAAGCAAAGATCCAGCATAATCATGGGTTTAACTAGACCCTTTTGGGGGATTAAAGTTACATCCAATTGATAAGGAATTTCTGGTTTAAAAAAATTACAAATATCTCTTAGTAAGCTTACTGGTGCAAAAAGTGTTCAATACACAAATATCTTACCCCAGCATACAGCCATATTTGCAGAAAAATTCAAAGATGGAACAGGAAACTCTAGCACTCTTGCATGCACACAACATGTTCACATTAATACCAATTATGTTTTATTAAATAAAAGATATGTATATATGGAATGTCATATTTAATAACATACCCAGTAATATTATTATTTATTAATTAGTTAGTGTTGCCGGAAAGAATAAATAAAAAAAACTTAAAGTAAACTTTAGAAAGTTATTGGAAGAGCTCTGTTTCCTCTACTAAACCGAAGGTCAACTCTAAATAGGAAGAACAAAATATTGCTCTACAGAATGTGTATACGGCCAATTATGACATATGGATGTCAAGTGTGGTCAAAAAGATGTGCCAAGACATATTTGAAAAAGCTCCAGATCATACAAAATAAGAATCTAAAGATTATATTGAACCTACCGAGACGATACTCAACAAATAGATTACATAGAGTATACCAACAGGAAATGTTTGCAGCAGTGATCAATAATATCACACAAAGATTTGAAACCTGCAACAGGATTTCAAACTCTGCCTTGATAAGAAATTTGTAATACTATTCTCTTCTCCAACTTTATATGAAGTTGGCAGAAGACTTACTGTAAAAATTTCTTTTAACTCCCATAAGGTTTTTATCTATCTTTTTTCCTTACAATGTAAATAAAATCTTTTAAATGTCTATTTAAATTTATCCTAAATCATTTTATATTTGTTGGAATACTAATATAGTAATAACTCAAAATAAGTGTATAAAAATTTGTATATATTTTTGCCTGTGATGATGATAGATTAAAAAAAAAAATAAAAAAAAAAAAAAAAAAAGTTATTAAAGTCAACGAAGAAATAAACATTTTAAATATTAAATTTAAAAATTAAAAACAAAAGTTATAAGTTTAAGGGCAATTATTACAACTTGCCGTTAGTTAAAGCCAGGATTTCGTCAGACTGAAAAATGGCTTTGTATTATAAACCCTTAATTTATTTTTTTTATACATTTAATATTATAAAAATTAATTATAATAACAATAAAAAATGGAAATTGTAATAATGCAAAGCTATTTATCGGGCAGACAAAAGCCTACCTTTAACTAAAGGCAAGTTGTAATAAGGGACCTAAGTATAATTTTTTTAAAAGTTGAACTGCAAATATAAATGCTTAACTCAGCCTCAAAAAATCCACCCTGACAACCCTCATTATTTGTATGCATACTTTATGCTAATGGATGGTTTCTTTTACTGGTAAAGCCGCCATCATCCCCAATTGAGACAAGCAGTGTGAGGGAATTTAAAAATTAATTTAAATTGTTATTGTGTAAAGGAATTCCTCCAAGGAGGAAGGAAAATTATTTAAAGAAAATGTATTAAAACAAACAAAAAAGAAATTTAAAAAAGTGATAAAAGTGAGTTTTTAATTTGTTTGTTTTGGTCTATATACACACGACCAAAAAGTAAAATTACAGCGGAAGCTATGTTTACTTTGTCATTAAAAAAAACGCATTTAAGACTCCATTGGGTTTATATTTTTTAATGCTTTATTATAGTCTAAAACGATGAAGTCATACTCGTTCCTCTGTCCACCTGTTGAAAACATAAGGGACACGAAGAAAATATCCTTGAAGAGAAAAGTTTAGCTGAAATATTTTTAATATATAAAATAAATTTAGTACTGAAAACGGGCGAAATTGGCCCCACAGAAAATATTTATTCGTTGTAAGGCGAGAATAGTTCAAATCAATATGTCCAATTTCCCCTTAAAACAAAATAAGCAAGAACTTAAAGACATGGTATTGGCAAATTTTAATGTGGCCTCTAAACGCTTCCATGAATTATAGTTTCCAGTTATATAGGCTATTTCCAGCTGAATCAGTTGTTACTACTTATCAAGAAAGTTATATATTGGCTCGATCCATATGTTGTTTATTTAAGCCAGCTTAAACAGAGGGCGCCAGATGATGTCCGTCTTGATGGAGCTGGTCAAATAATTGTTTCAAGTGTAACTCTCAAACGCTGTGGTAAATAACATAAAACTACAACGAAAATTTTGTTGAAAGTGTGATGTTGGCTGTCACACTAGTTGGTGCTCAGCGCCCATAATTCGGGCAATTAGAAATTTCAAGAATTTTAATTTAACTTTAATTAAACTTTTATATGATGTCACTTAGATTAAAAAAAATATATATAGAGAAAAGTTGTATAACAAGTATTTTTTATAGAGGTATATACAGTAGACTCGCGGTAACGTGAACTATTAGAAACCGAGCGTGCTCACGTTTGCGAAGTTGTTCATGTTGACATAGGTGTTACTCTTTAAAATTTCCAAATAAATTATATTTAATTTCAACTCAAATTCATATATTCTTTTGTGCTTTGGATTGTTATGTAAAGAAAAAAAAATGTACGTTAAAATTAATTAAAAAAGTATATTAGCTTTGCGATTATATATTAATTTTTAAATTTTAATTGCTGAACAAATTCTTTCAAAATATTTAACGCGATATCCTCCTCACAGCCTTCTTCATCTCCTAAAGAGCTAAAAATTGTCGGCCAGCATTTTCCTATTGTTTTCTTTTGAAAACGTTGCCCCGTTGAATTTAAATAGCCAATAACGTCAATTAATGATTAAGCTAATTTTTCAAAACGACAGCTGTCATCCATCACGATTTGGAACCATTGAAGTCCTCAGAAGATTCAAAATTTTTAAAGCAGCGAGGATTTTTCTTTTCTTTTCAATCACAAGAAGTTTAACTTTAGAATTTTGGTAGTTTTTGTGACATTTTTCACGAAAAACGCACTAAACCAAACCTGTGCAATGATTTACCTCTAACCTTTTTTATGAAAACAATTTGGATAATCGACAAATTTGTTCACGTTATAAGGCTTTCTTACTGTGTTCACGCTACAGAGTAGTCAGTGTAAAAAAAATTATGTTCATCTTACCCGGTGTTCACGTAAGGCAGTGTTTTTGTTACCGCGAGTCTACTGTAATTTAAACTTGACAACACTTTTTGAACTGGAGGCCATTTCGTCATTTTTGATTAATTTGTATAAATAAAACCAAATATCCTTATTTATTGGTTTGACATTTTAGCTTGAATAGACTGGCGCCTGAACTGAAATCATCATGATTCCGTTAACATAATCGTCCATCACTTTCATTTGAACACTGTCGTATTGGGAGTGACGATAATCCTCAAGTATGTTGACACAAGATTACATGCAGAAAAACTGATTGTTTGATGTGCTTTATGTGTTGGTGGAATCATTGTTCCGTGCTTCTTTAAAAACGATGCTTATCAAAAAGTTACAACCAATGGTGACCGATATACAGCCATGACTACTGATTTTGTCGTTCATCAGTTGAACAACCAGAATGTGCAGCAGTCGGTGTTTTCATCGAGACGGCGTAACATGTCATACAGCTCGTAACACAATTGATCTACATACATATTGAATGAAGTGTTTGGTAACCGCATAATTTCACATTTCTGACCCTCAAATCGGCCTTAAAGATCGTGCGATTTAACGCCACTAGACTATTTTGTGTGGGAATATGTGAAGTCGCTAGTCTATGCCGATAAGCCCGAAACAATTGACCTTTTGGAGGACAACTTTCGCCTCGTTATTGCCAATACATGGCCACAAATGTTGGAAAAAGTTATTGGACTTCTAGATTATACTACGTCCGAAACTGCCATGGCGGTCATGTGCCAGAAGTCATATTAAAATTTAACGACAGTAGATTATCATTCTAACAAAGTAAATTTCTTGTCAATTCAAAAAATTCATCTTGGTTTTATTCCATTTAAAAGTACTCTCTAACTCTCTCCCTCTCTATGAAAAAACACCCATTAAAAAAAAGTGGAGCACATAAAATTTAAAAACATTTTCGATTTCTATAAAATGTTTTAAATGTATCTTCATTAAATCTCTTTAGCTATTTCTAATTTAGTTATTTTATTTGCGCTTAAAGTTTTGGAATCAAATTTAAAAAAAAAATCTCTTCAATTCCAGGTAAATGCAGCTTCTAAATAGTCTTTGTAATCGGTAAGTAATTATTGTACTTTCTATACAAATATCTATATAAAACTTTAACAGTTGCGCCTTTCAAAATTATAATGTACAAACGTTTTTATACTTTCCAAAAAAAAAATATATTTGATTTATATTGTTTCTTTTAAACTTTATAAAACACATGGTTGTAGCATTTTATGATCTAGCCAGACACAAAGTTTACAAAAACCTTCGCTGTTCTATGTAAATGGTCAAAGTTAAGTAATAACTTTAACTGTTGCTGACCTTATAAAGGTCTTTTCTTATTACTTATGCTTGTCCTACATTTAAAATGACGTGGTTTTTGCCCATTTGCCTGCTTGCTTATTTGATTTAATGTCTGCCTGCTCCAATTTTCTTTTGCAACCCCCTTAAAATAACAATTGAAAGTAATAGATTTAGTTCAAATTGATTTTATATAATTTAATTTCTTGTATAAAAAAAATTTTCCCAAAAGACTGTTAGCAAGTGAGTGTGAGTGGGTGATTTATTCTAGTTTGTGTAATAATTTAATATCTTCTAAAGAATTGTTAATGCCGAAAATCAATTTCTTACTGTCTACTGATTTTCATTTAAAATTCTTTAATTTTCTTACTTGCTGGCCATTTAAGGCCTTAAGTATATTTAATGCTTTCCTTTTACAAATAATGTGATCAATTTACTTGTTTATTTATTAAAATGTAATTAGTTTCATTTTTGACTTGTTGCTTCTATCTTTGTCCCTTTTGGATCCTTTGGGAAACTTATGCTTTCAAAGTCACACCAGCTTATTCAAAGTATAACTTTTAATCTTATAATAGTCATAATAACATGACCATAACAAAACATTAACAATAATAGAAAAAAAATAACAACAACATCCATTTTAGTGACAAAATTGTAATGAAGTGTGATATTTTATGGTGTTCTGTAAGTGAATGTGAGAGTATTTAAAAGCCAGCCAATGGAAAAGTAGAAGACAGTTCTTGTTGCGCAACAAATTAGCTTAATGGAATATTTTTATAATTTTTATCACGTAAGCTGTTTTCTGGGGAAAAAAATTAAATAACGAAGCAAAAGCCAAAAAATGTTCTTAAGTCAATTGTGGTTTTTTAACTCTTTTCTGAATCACTTTTTAATATTGCAAACAACAATTTTCTTTCAAAAGCATATTAAACGATAAGTTTTCTTTTTAAATCAATTTAAAATTTTTCTATTGCTAAACTAAACAATAAGTTGTTAAGATTTTTCTGCGATAACTAATAAAAGACAATAATTATTATCAATCATACGCACCCATACGCATGTATAAATATTTTTAACATTTCTCACTTTAAGTGGATATTTTGGCATATAAACCCTAGATTTTTAGTGATTTAAAAACAATAAAATAAATTAGTGAAACTTTTATTTATAAGTACACATATTTCAAGTTAATGGTGTTTTAGATTAAATTGTGCATATTATATGACTAGAATTTATTGTACCTTTTTTTCTGCTTAAGTCTTCTTATATAAAGAGTGTCTAAAAGTTATGCGAGATTTGAATTAAGTATAGAACACAGTTTTTAGTCTTTTATTTATTTATTTATTTTTTTATTTTGTTTACGAACATAGTATTGAGTTTTTTATTTAATACACCTCCGGTAAATGTCCTCCATGACTTTGTATGCATATAACCACTCATTTTTGGAAATTAGAAATTAGATCTTAAGTGACTTTACGCTACAGGAAGCTTTTCAAAATTTTCAGTTCTCATGCATAACACCGAATTGAGCTTCCAGTATTATCACTGACACTCTCACGCACTGCTTCGAACAGCTTGTTTTTGGAACGAGCAATCTATTTGGCGTCTTCAATGGATCCATTCTCCCTGATTTTTAAATTAACCTCTTTATTGTAAACGAATTTAAGTGTTAAGTGCTCTAAAAATCTTTGTGATTTAACTCCATATCATACTGTATAATGGGAGTAAAATTATTGCTAGTACATAGCTCTGGAATTTGCAATACCTCAAAATTCCAAATCATGTTTTCATATCCATTGAGATGAAAATGGCTAGTTGCATTTCTGTTGGGAAAATAATATCGATATGCTCGTTGTGTCAGTAAAATTGAATTCTCAGTGGCAAAGTAAAATTCAGCACTTTTTAAATTTAGAGTCTTTTGTTAACCAAGTGACAACTCTGATATTTGGTAGCTGCCACATATGTTTATTTTGATTATTAAAAATGGAGCGCTTTACAAAAGAACGACGCATTGTAATTGTGAAAACTTGTTAGAAAAATTGGGAAATGAGTACTGAGATCGCTAGCCAACTTCGAAGAATTTACAGTCGAGAAAGTGCACCCAATAAGTCAAATATTCGAAGATAAATCAAAAAAATTAAAGAAACTGGTTCGTTTATCGACGGTATGACTTTTTTGCATCAACTTATGGGTCGGTCTCTTAAACACGTTTTAGGCCAGAAAATCGCCGAAAACCCGAAAAAGTCAATTTGGAATCGTTCTTAACAAACTTAAGTTTCACAAAGTTATATGTAGTCTTTCATCTTCTTGCGTGCAAAATTCAGCTTACTTAGGAGCTAAAACCATGGAAAGTGTCGCCAATGACAAATGTAGAAAAGTAAAATCATTGCAATTTTCTCGAAAACAGTCATATTCTCCTACGAAACACATTTTCATCTGAATAGCGGCGTTAATACACAAAACTATTTGGGGCTCAGAAAATCCTCATACAATCTACGAGAAACAAATGCAGCCACAATGTGCAACTGCCGGGCACCAATTTAAGTCAAGTGGCATGAGTGGAAGATGGGGACGAAATTTAGTCACTGTTAGCGCCATTAGTTACAGGAGCATGATAACTGAATTCTTGTGACCTCAACTGTACAGTATGATTCTAGATGAATTGTTATTTTAGCTAGTTGGCGACAATTGCCACACCGTGCAATTAACAATCCATTTAAAGTGTCAACGATGTTCAGAAGAAATTATCTTAGAAATTCTGATGTCAAGTTGACATCAAGATTTCGAGATTTAATGCCGTGTGGTTTTTCTTCTTGTTTAATGTGGCAGCGATGTTCTGAAAAATTATCTTGGAAATTCTGATGGCAAGTTGTTATCAAGATTTTTAAATTTTACGCCGTGTGGTTTTTCTTTGGTATTTTGTAAAATCTCGGGTTAATGCAAATAAACGAGAAAGAATTCTTGAGGTCAAATCCGCGATCTAACGTGTTATTGGTGGGATGTTCCCACATTTCTATGAAAGTCATGGACAAATTTTATCAAAAGAATAATGGCCTGTTATTAGATCTATAAAAGCTATTTTACGGACAATTTATTCAATACTTAATTAAAAAATTTCTCCTTTACAAGTCAATACAATAAATACAACTGCTGCCAAAAGTATGTATAAAGTGCACTCTTGCTGAGACACACATTAGCTTCACTTCAATTAAGTGATTTCCACCTTTTAAGGTTTTCTTTGCAAGTCCCTGCAAACGTCACATCTTCTTTTAAACGCAAACGAAATTTCAAATATTTCATTACACAAATCTCTAATTAAATTATATTAGTGTTTCATCAAACGAATATATGTATTTGTTTACTCATAATGACATTTTTATTTAATCAAACAGGATTGATTTCAAAAAAAACAAACATAATATTGAAAATAAGTTGGTAAGTAAAACGTAATATTATCTGTGGCATTTTGTTGCTCAACAAAGTTTTTCTATTAGATATGACCAAAATAATTACTTTCCTAATACTTTGATTATCTTTTTCATACTGCTTTGTATGTGGAAAAGTTATTTACGATTTTTTATCACAAATCCACAATTAATATTAATCATACGCCCTCATGTAAGAAAATTTTCAATAATGAAAATTAACTTGAATTGTACGCCAAAAATTTAATATAATTTTCCAAAGTGTTAGGATTAAGAAGTTGCTGTTTTGAGGGAGAACGAAATAGTATAATATTAAAAGCAATAATAATAGTATGATGATTTAAAAGATTACTTTTTCGTTTTATATATTAATGTTGATTTCATGAAAATGATAAAATGAATGTGTGTATATTAAAAATTTGTGTAACATCCCAGCAAGAAAAAATAAGTGCAAGAGAATCACGTTTTCAAGACTTCTAAAACAATAACGTAAAAGTATTCATTCTAAATGACTTCCTAAATGTGCAATTTTTTGTTATAAATGATGGGCTTCAAACTGAATGCAACAACATGCAAAATATCTTCAACAATTCATGGAAACAAACAAATTCAACTCATGAAACATCAAATGCTTTTTACCAAATATTCATGAGTTCTATCCACCAATTAGCATAGAGTGGAGTTCATTAATAAATTCATGACACGCTCATACTAAAATCATTAGTGTTTTTACCTAAATTTAATCACTTCGTCACCAGTTGGACCCCTGCAAAATGTTTTTTTTGTCATAGTTTTTTCTTGCTGGAATATTATTATGTAAACTTACATAGACTTGTGCATTAAACAAACGAAAAGTAAAACAATTGACATAATTTGTGTAAAGTTTGTTGTAATAAAGGGTAATGGCAGAAGACAGTGAAAGCGACAGAAAGGAGCTCAAACGAATTACCGATTCAAAGCGTTTCGGTGCTGGTGCTGATAAAGTATATACTCCCAAATCATGGACTTTTAAAGCTCTGCAATTTCTACAAAAAACCGAAAAGCCTGTTCATGTGGTAAGTACATTTTCTTTTACAACAATAAATATCAACTCTCTTTTTTTAATCAGTCATATGCATATTTATATTTCTTTATCATAATATTTACAAAAGTTGTCCGTAATGGTTCTTGCACTTTTCGTTGGGTTGTGCGCATTATATTATTCAAAACTATTATCACCGGAGCCATGTGATGCACATTTAATTAGATGTAGCCGTTTTGTACCAATATCAACAGAGGCAAACTTTTGCGCATCCATACCTTCACCGGAATATGTTTATGTGTCTCAATCCAAAGACCAGAGCAGTTCACATACTAAGTATTCACGGTGAATACAAACATGTTTTTCTCCTAAAATTATTAATAAAACTTAAAAATTAGAAAAACAAAAGTTGCGTTTTAATTACTTTAATATAATCTTTAAGGACGCATATTAACGCTTCACACGCATCTTCGACAGCTTGGCTTATCGAATGCCGGGACATGATGGCTATAAATCTTTAATTTTTAAAGTATCTGTAAAAAGTAATGGTGATAGGAAAAATGGGAAAATAGCTAAACAGGCTTTCTTTTGATTTTCTCGCGACATTAATAAACAAACCGAACAGCACAAAAATAACATAAATACTGACACGATAAATATTGAACATGTAGCATACGCTCGTGATCCATTAATATTTTAAAATGGATCGCGATCCAAATATCACGATATTTATTGAACGTGTAGCAGTGCCCCTACGCTAGACAGCAATTATTTTTCTTTGTTGAACAATATTTATAAATATTAAGTTTGTTGGCCACAATTGCAAAATTTCCAATATAAGCAACAGTCTTGAATTTGTGCCTTACAAACACTACACGAGACAACAATGCTTGTGCCCTTTTAAATAAGGTTTTAATAATAAGAATTCTATGCGCCACAGCTGAAAACTTCTCTAACAAGTATGCTTATAAAATTAATCATAATTTGATGTGTGTGAATACAAATTTGACAAAATTTTTTTGCCACTTTTTGAAACATTCAACTTTCCAAAAGTGTTTAAGTGTTTAGCACTTGCTTACTTTGTTTCCATGCAGTAGTAATGCTGCAAGCATTTATACGACTGTAGAATAAACAGTTACATGACTTCCACTGACGTCTCCTACAATAATTGCCGTGTAGTCACGCACTCAGTTATATTGAAGACGATAGCATAACATTGTAATGAGGTAATAAGAAATAGTCAGGCGGCTGAGGTGCCTGGTGCAGCCGACAAACTTCAAGATAAATGGAAATTTTTTAATTCAATTCTTTTTTTCTTTTTTGGCCTCAAGCTTAAAATTTTTAAAGGAAAAAAAGTCGAATAAAAATAAAAAATTTAAACAATAAAATTTCCTTATTTTTTGGTGCACTTTTTATGTTTGAAGCTTTAAAAATATAAATTTTTAAAGTCCAAGCAACATGATTGGAAAAAAATTATTTCTGCTTTTAAACAATTTATGTTTGAATTTTGCGATTTGAAATAAAACAAGCAAGAATGTTTTTTACGGTCGTGCCTAATGTGACAATACCCTTCTCAGCCCTTCTCTAGCCCAGTTTTCCGATTAAATGTTATACGCCGTTTTGGTAAATTATTTTCGACTTCAACTTTGATATTGATTTCTAACGTGGTTGTGTCTGTCCTAAAAGTCAAACCCTTTTATTTGATACCCATATTGATAGAGTTGCAAAAAGCTATCCGCCATTTTGTTTTGGGATCAATCTTGAATTTTAGAATTGGTTTATTTTTCTGTATTCTACTGGTAAAGCCATTTTATTTTATATAAATATTATGGGGGATAAGAAGACAATGCCGTGATTACTTTTTTTATTTTTACTTTTTACACCCTTCACAGTGAGTGTATGGGTATATATCTGTGGCTTCGAGCTAAAAGGGCCAATGTCAAAATATGCTTTCATAGTGACATTGGCCAGCATTTTATTTATCAAGCTGTTCTGGGTTAAGTATGACTTTAGCTGTTTTACCATAATGAAATAGAGCAAGGAAACAAATCTAATGCAATGATTAACTCAAAAGACCAAAAAAGTGACATTGGCCCTTTTAGCTCCAAGCCACAGATATAGGATTGTCATTCCGTGTGAAATTTCTACAATTTTCAATTCCGACTCCATAAAGTACATATTTTTTGAAAGCTTATGAATAGGGGAGTCAATTAAGCATTGTCCGTCTGTCCGAGTGTATGTTGAAATCAAATTTTTGAAGCCTCCAGACATTTACAGCCGTTTAAGGTACCAAAAAATAACAGAAATATCGGTATTGAAAATCAGAAAAATCGCTCTATAAACAACTGAGCTATGACGAAATAACCTAGATTACATCATCTTTTTCACAATAACAACAACAACAACATACATACAAACGTGGTATACTGGTTAGAGTAAAAGTGGCATCGAATCTCAGCTGAGCAAAACAAAATTTATGTAATTTGTTTTTTAATTTTTTATTTATTAATTTTTTATATATTATTTATATTGTTATTCATTTTGTATAATATATTTTTTTTAATTTATTTTTTTATTTTTTTTAAATTTATTTTAATATTTTTTTTTTAATTTTTTTTAAAAACACACATATATAGGTAAACTCAATTTATAATTTTACAATGAGATGTTTTTTATATGTATGTACGTATTTCATATGAGATGAGATGAGATGTACGTTGTGAAGGTTATATAAGATTCGGCACAGCCGAATATAGCACTCTTACTTGTATTGTTGTATTTGGTTTTATTAAAATGTGTTTATATAGAATTTTTCATTTCGAAACTGTGAATGTGACTAACAGGATTGTTTAATGACACGTTAACGTTTTCATAGTATCACCTCTACGAATCCGCAACGTTTACGTTAGAGTAACAAGGCCTTAAGTTGGACACAGATACAACTTTGCCGATTAGTGACCGATTTGTGGTCGTGTTGCTATGTGGCCAAATTGTCGTTAAAATAAACAGTTTCCCCTACACACATGTATTAACTACGGGTTCCTGCCTGCTGTCCTTTAGTTGTTTACATCATAAAACCTCATCACTTTAAAGTTTTACAAAGTTTTAAAACTCACCCCTTTTATCTGAAAATCTTCACTGCTTTATTACTGGCAAACACAAACAAGAATTTCTTGAGAAATTGTTTTAGGAAATTGTTTGGCAACTTTTCCTTTCACCAACAACAAAAACTTTCTTAATCTTCTACACATACTCTGCCTTCTTTAGATTTTTCCATATTTGTTTTACTTAAAACAAAAAGTTTCGTTTTTTTTAGATTTTCTCCAAAATCTTCGTAATTAATATTAATCATATGCATGAATTTTAAATTATGACAATGAATAAGTGTTATGGGAGATTTAGTAATTTTTTTCATTGTGAATAAGGTTTTGAATATTTTATTTAGAAATATAAAACAAAGAAACATATCGTCGCTGCTCTGACGTAATCGGTTATGTGATAATTTTTAATAAAAAATTTATTACTCTATTTTAAACATCTACCCGCTAAACTATTTTAAGGCATCTTAATTGGTTAAAAAAATAAACAGTAGTTGGTGTGCGTAAGTTTATTATTGTAAAGTAAGAAAATAAAATGATTTTTTGCTCTCCTGAAAAGTCAGTGTAAAACACATAACGGAATTTGCTAGAGCAACGACGATATGTTGATGTAATATTGTAATTAAATTCTATTTCTTTTAAAATATATGTATATGTATATGTAAATACAACCAACATAAAATTTTTTTCAGAATTTTTTTAAGAATTTTGTTTTTTGTGAATTTATGTTGAATTTAATTTCAAAGAAAATTTTTTCTTGTTCAATTTTTAAAACCTGGCTTATATTTGTTTAAAATTATTTATTTAATTTGAAAACTAGTTTAAAACTACAAAGTTATTAATCATTTCATAAAAACAATAGCTTAACCGTTAAAGCTTGATCGGGAGCGTCCTTTATTGGCATTTTAGAATTTGGTTTAAATTTAATTAATAATTTAATGATAATAGAATACGTGAATCATATCGTTCATTTCGAAATTTTTGTTTTTACCAAATGATATTTTTTTACTACTTTCGAACGGTTGATTTTTTTATATGTTTGCATTTTTCAAATTGAAAATAAGCACACAAAACTTGCAATATTGAATGAAGTATTTATTTTGGACAGTATTTACTTTTTTAATAATTTTTTATGTAAATTTTCCCCACGGCAACACTGTAAGTTGGCATACTTTTTTGAGTATTTCTGCCCGATTTACACCAATAAAAGTTGTGATATTGTCTTCCCGTGCTGAATTATCATTAGCTTATCCATATACAGGGTGGGCCAAGAGTATTTTTTTAAAATTTTTTAAGCCTAGTCGTTTATATTATTTTTTGTTATTTAACATTTTAAAATATGCACAATAGAATTATTGTTTTCACGAGTTAAGTATAGAAGCTAATGACACACAAATGACCCTCGTTTTCGGCTTGGGTACGTTCTAAAGCATTTTGCATAACACTTTTTAAACTTTATAACTATAGCGCTCGGACTTCTACAACAATGTTGGCCTTAAGTTCAAGGATTTACTCGGGCTTATTCACAGGCAGTGACTCCTTCAAACAGCCGCAAAGAAAATAGTAGGGTTCATTAAAATCTGGCCAGCGCGCCGATCAATTAAATACTGAATTTCTGAAAATTATTCGCCTTCCGAAAATTTAACCTAAAAGTGCTACTGTGTCTTGAGAGGTGTGGGCGGACAGTGGCTTCATCCCGTCTGTTTTCATGATAAGAATGTAAAAAATGTTCTATGGTAAACTGATAGCTCTATCCGTTTACGGTTACAGTTCTTCTCTATTTAGTATCGAAGAAATAAATCTCACTGATATTTTCAGATGTAATGCCACACCATGCTGTACCTCTAATGGGGGTATAATTGGCGTTGATGAATGGCTCTTAGATTTTAAAAAACCCAGAACCTATAGTTTTGCTTATTATTAAAGCCAAACAAACGAATATGGGTGATGAACTCATAATTAGCTTTTCAAAAAAGTTGATTTTATTTCTGGCCAACTGTTGAAATTTATCTGCAAAATTTAATCGTTACCGACAACAACCAAGTGAACCTTATATTGGAATAAAAGTAAGTATTTTTTTTTAAATACGCCGTAGTGACGTACAAGCTATTCCTAGTTGAGCAGTGCAAACTAAATGTATTCTACCGATTCGAGGCAGTGCCTTGTTGGTATTTAGTGATGATGGACAAGGCAATGAGTCATTACTTAAGAGACTGAAATGCTGACGTCAAAATACCCAGCAAAAAAATCTATGCCAAGAAAGTGATTTTGCAGCGGTTCAACCGGTCACGAAGTGATTAAATTTAGGTGAAGACACTAATGATTTTAACATAAGCGTGTCATTAGAGATCATGTGTTTACATGAATATTTGAATGAACTGCACTCCATTCTAATAAGTGCATGGAACTCATGCATATTTGGTGACAATTATCGGATATTTCATGTGTTAAATTTGTTTGTTTACATGAATTCTTTAAGATATGGATGATGCGCATGATGTTGCATGCATTTTTAAGCACATCATTTATGACAAATTTTTTTGCAGTTAAGAAGTCATTTAGAATTAATGCTTTTACACAATTGATTTAGAAGTCTTGTAAATGTAATTCGCTTTGCACTACTTCCAAATTTTTTTGCTGAGTATCGACGTTTACAATTTGCGTTAAAAGAATTAATCTATCGCGTGATTGATTGTGAGGTTTGATTTAGAATAGGCTTTTCCGATAGATCACTCACAACTTAGTATCGTTCGTCGAGTCATCATGAAAAGACCCACACCACACCACACAGCATCTGCATACTTTTGTATTCTACAAAAACTGAGTCCTGTGGGTTAGTCATTCGAATATAAAATATAGAGTCTTAAAGTGCATCTGTGACAACTGTCAGATTTAATATAGCCATGGTACATGGTACATGGTGGCTTCTTTCACACAGATGTGAATAAGTTGATTTTAATATATTTATGCGAAATTTAAATATTTTTATTAATTCTTAAGTTTGTATTTAAATGTATATTTTAAGGGATTTAAATTCAAAAAAATTTTACATATTTTTTTTTTCAATTCAAACAAAAACACCTAAACTTTTTAATGCTTTACTTAACAAATGTATGTACATAAATCGTAAAACGTTGCTTGTACATCATTACACGAGCTGTAATAACCTAATGCTCAACACAAATATGTTGACAGCGTGTCTCTTTCTCACACCTTCTCTCCCTCCGTCGCATAATGAGTATTTGATAAAGCGGACACGTATTTATGATTGTATTTAATAAAATTTTAAGCAAAACACAGTAAAAAAGTTTAAACAAAGTTATTATGATTTTAAAGCAGAAGGCATCATTAACTGCTGGCGTTGAAAATATTTTTTAAATTGATGATTTTGAATACTTTTTTAAAAGCTAATTTGATTTGACAAATGCTGTGAAATTAAGGGTTTTTAATGAGGTTTAGAGTACCAGCTTTCACAAACATACACGCTGTTCTTTTTATGTATTTTATTAAAAGCACTAAAAGTAACAAATAATGAGTAAAACGTCCAGCATCCCTGCCCATAAGTTTATTAAAAATTTTGATTATTAGTCATCATATTCGTACCATTTAATGCTGGCAACCTTTGCATGACACATAAATTCACATTAGTGTCGCATTAAATTTTCAAAATCTTTATTAATGCGATTATTTAGGGATATTTTAAAACCAAATAAAAAAAGAACATTGAATTAAAGTTATGTTCACATTAGGCTAATATTTGAAGAAATAAACGTAACCACTAAATTCTATTTATTATTGTTTTATTAAAATTGCTTTTAAAATGTGTATTCAAAGTGCGATATCAATGTTTTACTTTATATTTCGACAATATTTGTTGTAGGCACTACCACATAACCTTAAATAATTATTTAACAAGAATAATCGTCACAGTTGTTAAAGCATGGATATCTTTAACAGATTCTCTATTATATTTTCTATATTCACTTTGAATAGAAAACTAAAATCATGACGATTAACCCATCTCGTTTCGCACAAAGGTGACAATTTGGCTGCTAAGTACTTTGCCAAAACCGCATTTCGCTTGGGATGATCTTGTCGTTTCTTTAACAAACGATACAACTTTTTGTATAATTCTGTGGTTTTCATGGGCAACCGCGTATGTTCATTTTATACGATTTTGAGTTAATAATGCCATATTGCTTGGTTTTAAACCGCCTTTACTTGGTTTTAAGAATTTCTCAAATAAGATGGACCCATTCCGATTATATTAAAGGCATAACAACGTAACTTCTATAAATATTAAAAAATCTTTTAGCACTAACACGGTTTTGTAGCTCTCCTGAAATATTTGATTTTAAGACATACGTGGTTGCCCATGAAAACCACAGAATTGGTACCTTGTTGCTTTTAGAAATCGAATTACTTAGTTTGTGGAAATAGCTTAAAACACAACAGTCGAAACGTTTATTTATCGAATAAGTAAATAAGTAATTTTATATTTTAACCATTTTTGAAATATACCTTTGCATCCCCCCACCCCCTGGATCCGGGCTTATAGGTTTATGATAGAAAACTAGTAACAATTTACGTCAAACATTTTTGATGCTATTCGTGAAATAAGGACCGGAATGCTCGAAAGTGTGACCCGAAATCGGGCGTCCACAGTCAAGGTGGCCATATGCCCTAACTCTTTTTTTTTAAGGTTAGTTTCATGTATTGAACTTTTTCAAATCAAATTCATCGCTAGTTCTATCGCACACAAAACACAGACAGACAATTTCTTTGTCAATCGAAATATTCTTCTGTTGTTATATAATTTCCACGAGTATTGCAAGAATTATAATTTCCTAGTGCTGACTAAACATTGATATTCCGACAAGAAATTCTATAGATACAATCATAATGCCGCAACTCAGTATTCGTTACTCACCCACCGATACTGTTTTATCTTTTCTATTCTACGCTTGTGCTTTGCGTAATATTATTGCTGATGAATATTAATTGATGTTATATACAAAATAACAAGTCTAGTCGTAGTACTGGTAGTAAGTTAAAAGGATTTAAGGATTTAAAAACAGGATTTCAAATGTAAATAAAGAAATTAAATACAAAAATGTGTCTGTGGGCATGTGACAGAATAAGTTAAATCGAATTTTTAAATATTTCAGAAGAGTAGAAATACAAACAAAAAATAAAAAAATAAGATTTAGGGTCATTATTACAACTTGACGACAAAATTAATGTTAATAAAAGCTAACGTTTGTTAACGTGAGCATTAAACTGACCATTAAGTATTTTTCATTATTACAACCTCCCTGTAAAATAAAATGCATTTTTTAAATATGGCAGCACCAAAGCAAACACCGACTATTTTGAACAGATTAATTAGTTCTTTAAAAACAAAGTGGCAACGACAACCGAATAGTTAACAATTCCTTTATACCGTAGGAAATATGGTAACTTTTAATTCATAAACCTCACGTTAAAAGTTAAAGGTAGAGTGATCTTCCCTTTTACATATCGGACACTTTTAGGTTAAAGTGGAGTTGTAATAACGAAAAACTAGTTATCTCACCGATAACGTCCTAACTTTAGTTATCGGTAAGTTATAAAAATGGCTTTTAGTTAGTTTTTCTATGTGATCGCTGTTATCTTATGATTTAGAACATGACACGGGTTAAAATAAGATTAACTGTCGTATTTACAAAATATATTTTAGGTTTATTGAAGGCTTATTTATCTGTACAACATCTGTTGTTAGTGCAAAGAAAGTAAAAACAAGTAAGAGCGCTATATTCGGCCGTGCCGAATCTTATATACCCTTCACAACGTGTAGTTATGCAATAACAGTAGTTTGTATCACCATTCATCTCATATGAAATACGTGCATTCATATAAAAAACATACATATATAAAAACATCCCATTGTAAAATTATAAATTTACGTATGTATGTTAAAAAAAAAAAATAAAAAACAAATAAAAAAAATTTTTTTAAAAAATTTTAAAAAAAATTAAAAAAAAAACATTAAAAAAAATTAAAAAAATAATTAAAATATATATAAAGCAAATAAAAAATAAAAAATAAAAATTTAAAAAAAATAAAAAAAAATAAAATAAAAAAATAATAAAAATATAAATAATATCTATATTAAATAAAAAATAAAAAAAATAAATAAAAAAAATAAATAAAAAAAATATTAAAAAAAAATATAAAATAAATAAAAAAAAAATTTGTTTGGTTCAGCTGGGATTCGATGCCACGTTTTCTCTAACCAGTATACTCGTTTGTATGTATGCATGTTGTTGTTGTAATGTTGTTTTTGTGAAAAAAATCGAGGTGCTCGTGGGTTTTTGCTCATATCTCAGTTGTTTATGTACCGATATTTCTGATTTTCAATTCGGATCTACTCCCGAATATTTCTGATATTTTAATACCTCACCCGGGTCCAAGCGATGTCGGGGAGCTTCAAAAAGTTGATTTCAACATACCCACGGACAGACGGACAGACTGGCAGACTGACAGAGCTTAATCGACTCCCCTATTCATAAGCTTTCAGAAAATATATACTTTATGGGGCCGGAAATGAAAATTGTAGATTGTAATTTCACACGGAATGACAAACCTATATATACCATTTTTCACTGTGTGAAGGGTATAAAAAACTAAATTTTTGATTCAATTAACAAATTTAAAGAGCCAAATAAAATATTTGTTTGAATGACGACCCACCACTTAATTTTGTAAATTCAAAAAAAAGAAAAAAAAATAATTTTCAGTAAAATTTTATGTTTGAATCTGTAAAATTTTTTATTGAAATATTTCCAATTTTCAATAAAATTATTAACAGAAACAAAAAAAAATTTTTTGAAGAAAATTCACAAACACTATTATAATTAATTAATTCAAGAATATTTTAATAAATACTTCTTTAATTCAGCTAAAATTTTTGTGTGAATGAATTAATGAATCAATGACAAACTATTTAAAAACCAGCTAAATTCTCAAAGAAACACTTATTCAAACATAATTATTTAATTAATAAAAATAGACGTATGACACGCCAGGCAAAAAGAAAGCTTCTTCAAAGTCTTGTATAGAACTCAAATTTAGAAGTCTACAGTATCTTCAACTGAAAAACTTAGTATGTTGTTTTTGTGCATGTGTTAATCTAACAAAAAATTATTTAAAACAATTAAAATATTAATAGAAATTGAAATTTTCTGTGTATATGAAAGATAATAGATTTGCAATTAAGAAACTTTTTAAAAATGTTTAATACCGACATAAGTTGTTTTATCAAAAGTGTACAGATATATCTGTGGCTTGGAGCCATAAGGGCCAATGTCAAAATATTTACTTTTGAGAAAATTGGAATTGAACTTTTATAGATGCTTTCATAGTGACATTGGCCAGCATTTTATTTATGAAGCTGTTCTGGGTTAAGTATGACTTAAGCTGTTTTACCACAGTGAAATAGAGCAAGAAAACAAATCTAATGCAATGATTAACTCAAAAGAGCAAAAAAGTGACATTGGCCCTTTTAGCTCCAAGCCACAGATATATACCTACATGAGTAAAAGGTTTTCTAATAAAAGTGATATGATTTCTTTAAAAAAAACTCACACACTTATTGTTAAGGACATTCAAGAGTTTTTTTATTTACTGTGAAGTACAATTAAGTTCTTAATAAAACGTAATTCAAAAGGCCTCCACGATTTCGATGAACATAATTTTTGAGCTTTTTCCACTAAATTAAGTCGTATGTCATGAATGTCACGTTCATTATTGTCTTGTAAATCTTAAAGAGAGTCTTCTTTATTTCGAAAGACCAATAAAATAGAATAGAAATAGTCTAATAGTGTTAAATCACAACTTCTTGAAGGCCATTTAATATAACATTTTTTTAAAAAAATCGAATTTCCAAACTTTTCTCGCAGTAATTCAACTGTTGCATTTGCTGTGTGTCACGTAGCCCCATCTTGTTGGAACCAAATGTTGTCAACTTCTTGCAATCATCGGTTATCATCGATCTATACCGCTCTCCATTGACAGTAACGGTGGTACCCCAGCTTCATTTCGAAAAAAGTACAGACCGTTGATTCCACCAGACCAAGAACCACACCAAACTGTCAGTTTAGGTGAATGTAATGGGTTTTCATTAATAATTTGTGGATTTTCTTCGCATCAGAGTCGACAGTTTTGTTTATTTACTGCACCACTCAGATGAAAGTGAGCCTGGATTTAGTGGAAAAAGTGCTCGAAAATTGGGTTCCTCAAAATCGTTCCTGCAGAAAAAGAAGTCGTGTAAGCCATTTGAATGACGTTTTATTTAGAACTTAATTGTATCGATTGTACTTTACATTAAATAAAAAACTTTTGAATGTCCTTAACAATAAGTGTGTGTGTATGTGTGTGTTTCTTTTAAGAAATCATATCACTCTTATTGGAAAACCTATTAAATAGAAGTATGTATATAAATCTGTACATTTACACATATATTTTTGTAAAAGTTTTATTGCCAAACCTATTGTTGGCTTATTTTACAATTTTATCACGTAAATTGAATATCACATGTTGGTATTAACGCACAGCAACAACATCGATACAAACAATAACTCTAATTTTTGGATGTAGTAGTGAGTGAGCACAAGATTATGTGCAAGTATGTGTCTGCAAATAGGCTTTCAGTATTAAGGAAGCTGTTTTTTTAATTTAATTTATTTTATATATGTTAACTAGAAAAGCCCGGCGCGCGTTGCTACGCCCACTTTTCTAATCACGAAATTATATAGTCATGACTGCTCAATATGTGTGCAAAGTTTCAGAAAAATCGGTCTAGAGCAAGTATCTCAAACTTATAGCTTTTTTTATGGGCGTGGCCCTGCCCACTTTTCTGATCACGAAAATGTAAAATCATGAGAGCTCAATATGTGTGTGCAAAGCTTTGGAAAAGTCGGTAAAGTTCAAGTAGCTGAAAATTATAACTTTTTTCATGGGTGTGGCACTGCCCACTTTTCTTATCACGAAATTGTAAAGTTATGACAGCTCAATATGTGTGCAAAGTTTCAGAAAAATCGGTTCAGTGCACGTACCTCTAAATGATAAATTTTTTTTATGGGCGTGGCCCTGCCCACTTTTCTGATCACGAAATTATAAAGTCAATATGTGTGCAAAGTTTCAGAAAAATCTGACAAGTGCAAGTAGCTAAAAATTATAACTAATTTTTTATGGGCGTAGCCCCGCCCACTTTTTACCACCCATAAACACTCCCTGGTATTAGTACAACAACTTGCCAAAGTTTGAGTTCGATTGGTTTTACAGTTTCGGAGGCTATAGCTAACACACAGACAGAGTTTCACTTTTATATATATAGATTTACGTGTTTGCGTGTGGGTGTGTGAGTGTGTGGGTGTGTGGGTGGTTGTGCATGTAGGAGCTTAATATCGTCAAACAATTGTTTCCCCAAAAGACACTAAGGCATAACAAAATTCAGTTAAAACTTATCAAATATGACATCTTCTTATTTTATATGAAAAACAAAAATATCATTGTTTGAGGAAAAAAAGGTTCTACTAATTACTTGTTATAATTTTTTTTTGCTTAATTGTGAAAATTCTACCTCAGAAGTGTTATAGCATAATTAGTTAAAAACTAAATAATTAGAATAAGTTAAATTAAACTTTTATGTAATTCCATTTGTAGTTGTTGTAATCTGCATTCGAGGCGTCAAAAAGTATATTTATCTGCCGACATACATACATAAGATTCAAGGCCTATTCATACAGGTATATGTAACGGTGAGTTGCTACAATAAAGGCTTTTTAGTTTATGTTTGCTGTCAAGGCAAAGTCGTATACCAGAGATGGAAAAGTGCTTATAACCTGTTTATTTGAATACACATAATTTGATTTAGAAAAGAACACATATTTCTAAAATTCATGATTAAGAATACAAAAACAACAACAATATAAATAAATGTAGTTTGAAAAAAATTAATAAAATTTTTTTTTTTTTATACCGAAAATAAAAATTTAACTTTCAATCCCTGGCCAGTTGAAAAAATTTAAGACGAATTGAACATGTTTTGGTGTTATGCTTGCCAATGCCGTCGGGGTCATAATACCTTGGCGTTATTGCTATTCCGGTGTATAGTAAAGGGTGGATAAATCTTAAAGACCACTGATGATTCTGAATAAAAACCAAATTATTTAGGAAATGATTGTTACTTCTTTTTTTTATGATAGTATTTATATGGTTCAATTATGTATAGAACAAAATATCGGCCAAATGGCCACCGCGACTTTGGCGGTACGCCTCCATTTGATGGTTCGAATTTTCAATGAAAATGTTGATGTTCAATTGTTGGACACGATGATGAGCATTGATTGAGCATTAATTGGAATTAAAAAAAAAACATGTTTGACCGGACCCATTACACTATTCACGGGGTTAAAAATTAAGAGAAATTTCTTTAGGAAACCCATGTTGATACTACAGGGTGTCCGCCGGGAAGGTATACTACTTTATTTGTTTATCGTTTTTGATTAAATGAAAGCAAATGGATCTAATATTGATAAATGTTTTATTTAATGTTGGCAGTTCTGTATGGAATACAATATCAGATGTCCGCCTCTGTTTGCCCTTTTGAGCAAATTTTTCATTCTATTCTCAACCATTTCACGCGGTATTTCATTTGTTTCATCTCGAATGTTTTGTTTGAGTTGCTCCAGCATAAACCCCGCTTTTCATATATCTCCACAAAAAGAAGTCTGGGGCAGTCAAATCAGGCGACCGTGTGGAGGCCAATCAACATCACCATTCCTTAAAATATCTTGTTGTGAAAAGATGTCTCGCAGTAATTCCATTGTGAACCTGTCTGCATGCGATGTGGCACCGTCTTGTTGGAACCACATGTTAGTCAAGCCTAAAGCATGCAGTTGTGACGTTAAAAAGTTTTCAATAATATCACTCCCCATTGACAGTTACCGTTACGCCGTTTTCAGTTTCAAGAAGTAAGTTTCCATGATTCCTCTTTATCAAATTGCACACCAGGCTGTCATTTTTAATAGATGCAAAGGTGACTGATGAACAATTTGAGGGCTTTCCATTGCCCAGAACCGACTATTCTATTTATTCACACATCCGTTCAAATGAAAATGTGCCTCGTCTATCATTATGATTTTTTCATTAAAATCGGGGTTGTTATGAGGGAGCTGTAACATCCTGTTGGCATATTTACGGCGGCGTCTTTTGGAAGAAGCTCTTTCGTCAACTGAATCTTAAATGAAAGCAAATGAAAATTTTGGTGCAAAATTGTGGCGAAAGTTGTTCTTTGAACACCAAGCTCCTGAGCACGGCATCGAATTTAGATTGATGGATTGCTTTGAACACTTACTTGAATAGCAGTAATGTTTTCAGCCGATCCTGCAGTACGTTATAGTCCATGCTTGAGCCTATCAGATACAGTTCTTATTTATTCGCTTCCATTCACTAAACGATAATTAGAGTGTCCTGTTGGCACGTTGTTTCTTCCAAAAATTTCACGGCACCTTCACATCGTCACAGTAATCGATGATTGATTTTGATAAAAATGTTTTAACAATTAAAACACGTTGGTTTGTCGAATGGTTTTTATAAAAAAACTAGCATTTAACCTGCTACTTCGTTAGCGCAGTTCTTATTATTTATTGAATACTCAAGTTATATTTAAACTTACTAAATACTTTTGGTTCAATTTATGAAAATTTGTATCTCTTCATTCAATTCAAAAAATAAAAAGTAGAGTAAGGATATATCGGGCATATATTTCCTAACTAAAAGCAAGATCAATGCTACTGAGTTTCAAAAATTAAGATTCGTATTTTGCAAAAATTACTTTAAAAAAAATTAAAGTAACATTTTTTCCTTCACTAAAACTTCCACTTGGTTTATTATAACCTTTATTCAGAATTCTATGTATACAAAATATAATTAAAATATGATCAAAAAACACTAATTTTAAAACTAATCTATGTTTACAGACGTAAAAAAACAAAGAGTACAATAAAAATGCGAAACGGCTTTTTTGTGTCTCCAATATTATTTTAATTTTCAAATTGAATCAACAATCCTTTATTTCACTATTTTAGCTTTATAAACGTAGAAAATACAAAAAGTCCCATTAAAATTCAGAAAAGTACCTTCTTGGTCGCCCATAACATTTTTGGTCTCACCTGGAATCAATAGTCCTTGATTGTACAATCCTTCCTGCATAAACGTAGAAAATATTAAAAGTACCACAAAAATTAAAAAAAGTACCTTTTGGTCGACCATAACATTTTCGGTCTCACCTTGTATCAATAGCCACTAATTCTAAAATTCTAGCTTCGCAAACGTAGAATATATAAAAAGTACCATAAAAATTCAAAAAAGTACCTTTTTGGTCGCCCATAACATTTTTAGTCTCACCTGGAATCAATAGTCCTTGATTGTACAATCCTTCCTGCATAAACGTAGAAAATATTAAAAGTACCACAAAAATTAAAAAAAGTACCTTTTGGTCGACCATAACATTTTCGGTCTCACCTTGTATCAATAGCCACTAATTCTAAAATTCTAGCTTCGCAAACGTAGAATATATAAAAAGTACCATAAAAATTCAAAAAAGTACCTTTTTGGTCGCCCATAACATTTTAAGTCTCACCTGGAATCAATAGTCCTTGATTGTACAATCCCTCCTGCATAAACGTAGAAAATATTAAAAGTACCACAAAAATTAAAAAAAGTACCTTTTGGTCGACCATAATATTTTCGGTCTCACCTTGTATCAATAGCCACTAATTCTAAAATTCTAGCTTCGCAAACGTAGAATATATAAAAAGTACCATAAAAATTCAAAAAAGTACCTTTTTGGTTACCCATAAAATTTTAGTCTTACCTGGAATCAATAGCCCTTTATTTTAGAAAAGCGAAAAAGTACATTTTTGGTCTAAGTTCCAAGTTCCAAGTTTAAAATATTCAAATATCTATGTAACAAAATATTTTAATAGACATGATTTAAAGTCAGTAAATCTACTCTTTTTTGCATAAAAGTAATTATGTTCTAAAAAGTACCAAACTCTTCCCGATTTTTCCCTTTTCTACCCTGTTATGAATGTGTTTCAATTTTTACTAAATTACATAATTTTTTATGTCTGGTGAAATCCCAATTAAAAATTTTGTGAAAATTGGCCGTCTAATTAGGAATTACATACATTTTCCGGAATTTTCTCTTTTTGGTACCTTTTTTGTCCCCAAAAAAGTTTCCAAAAATTTCACCTAAATAGTTGTCCATATTCTATTAGGAAATAATAATTGTCAAATTTTGTCCCATTAAATAATAAAAGAAAAGTTTCTTTAAAAAAAAGTACCAAAAAAAGGGACAATTTTTACCCCTTATACATACGAATTTGAAAAAAGTGCCAAATTACTATCAATATTTTTTTGCAGATTACTTAAAACAGTTTAAATTTTTTGCCTAGCTTTATGCGTTTGGAAGTTACATAGGGTACCAAAAAAGTACCAAATTATAGTTTTTACCCGTTTTTTCTCCTAAGGGGTTGAAAATTCCAAAAAAGGCCAGACACCTGTCAGATTATTTTTTGTGCATATTACAATACTTATTCAATTTAATTTGTATCATTTTTAGTTTAGCAGATATAAGATTACCGATTTTACCCGTTTTTACCCTTTTTACCCCCTTAAAGTATGAATTTCCAAAAATCCTATACATTGAAAGAGGAACCTATTGTCCAAATCTCATGTCTCTAGCTCTTTGCGTTTGGGCTGTGCGATGATGAATCAGTCAGTCAGTCAGTCACGTTACTCTTTTATATATATAGATAAATTTATCACGTCTCTCCTTCACGATTGCCAAATATGAACCGTCAAGACTAATGTTTACCAAAATGGCGGCAAAACAAAGTTATATACCTTCCCGGCGAACACCCTGAAAATTGTTTTTACTCTTATAAAATGGAAACGAGAAACTTGCAATTCTCCTTAACAATTCTATAATTAATATTATACATACAGGAAAAAGTAATATTTTAATAAGTCATGTGCTTTAAATTAACAAATAATGTTTCCATTATAATACATCAAGTTCAAAGAGCTGGCTAGTAGGAGATTGTACTTTTATAATTAATGAACTTAGTTTTTTTAATTGTTAAACAAATACGATTCAAAATACTTATGCCTATATTCACAAAATAATTAATCAGTTAGTGACTCTGGGTCGTTCTGTAAATGAATGGTTCTGGTGTCAAATAAATTAATATTTTTTTATGTATGAAACCATGGAGGTTGTTGTGTTTTCGAATATTTAATGAAAACTTTTGCGTTTTCTTAAACAAACTGCAACAATGATTAATTGCAACAAATGATTAATTTAATGAACAATTAACACTTTTAATATTGATTACAAGTCTTACACTTCCATTTGATAGACATACAAGTGTGATGGTATTGGACCCCTGTTTTGTTTTTCTTCTGCCAGACAAAGAACTTGTTGTTAATCATTGTAATATATCCGTTTTCATGGCATTACAAGTTTTCTTGATGAGGCAAATAAACTGATTGATTTTTCGTTTTTATTTATTTATTTTTTCTATTTACTTTTCATCATTTGGGCTATCAATTTCCATCTATCTGAGTTTGAACCTTTTGTTAATACATCTAATCAATTATTCGTTCTATGGAAAATGTTAACAAGGCATTGGATAAGAAATGTTTGCAGTTTTAATATCCACAACCATTGGAGTAAAGTGTAGTTGTCAGCATTGAACCGATATATACTTTCAGGTGATTTATTGTACTCATAATGAATTACGTAGCAGGCATGTCACTATTTAATTCGCTTCATCAATAATTGGCTCACTGGTGCGTTTTAGTCTTACAGTTTGTGTGAAGTTGTGAACTGGGAAAAAATCAGCGTCTATTATAAATATTTGGCATAAATTAATAAAGTTAAATCTAGGCACGTTGCGTTTGAAGAGTTCACCACCACAGATGGAAGGTGTATTGTATGGTTCGGCAAACCTTTTTAACGCGTACAAAAGAAACAAGTTAGAGTGTTATAACCGGTCGTGTCGAATCTGATAATACTCTTCACCATCGTGCATTTAGCTTAGCCTAGATTGCAGATATCATGTTATACGCCATTTTGATTAATTATTTCTGACTTCTGATATTTTTTGTTTTGCATTTAAGCGTTTTTCATTGTGTTGAAGCTGTGAAGCCCTTTCATTTGATGCCCATATTGATGGGGTTAAGGAAAAATCTGTCGTCATTTTGTTTCAGATTTTACTATATTCTACTGGCCAAGACCTATCATTTTTATAGAGTGTGGCCAAAGTTACTTTATAATTTGTATTTTAAATAAAGTTTGAATTTAGATTTTATGCTATACGCCATTTTTCTTTATTATTTCCCACGCCATCTTTGATTTTGAATTTTTACGTAGTTATCTGTATTCTACAAGTCAAGCCCTTTCATTCGATACCCATATGGATGGTGTTAAAAAAATGTGTTCCGCCATTTTGTTTTGGATTTTACATTTTTTTTTATAATTTACTGTATTCTACTGATCAAGCCCTTTCATTTGATACCAATATTTTGGGTGTTGACGGAGTTACATTTTAAAATACCAGATTTGACCCACATATAAATTAATTGTCCGCCATTTTGTAATGGCGGCCATCATGAATTTTAATTTTTTGATACTGCCTTACAATACGCCAGTCAAGTCCATACCAATATCAATTCTCTTGGTTGTGTAGAAGCTGAAAAAATTGATTTTCGTTTGTAAATATTTGAAATATATATTTAAAAAAAAAATTGTTGCCTATAACTTTACCGATTAGAGCCCACTTTATCCAAAATTTTTCTTGTATATCGCTAGAATACCTTTGTTACAAATAGTAACAAAGGTACCTATAAATTATTCCATGGCTAAAAATTTTTAATTGTGGTGGTAAAAATATGAGAAAAACAGAGGTAGTCGCGTTTACTTGCTCATATCTCTTTATACAGAATTTTCAATAACTTTGTTGAGGGTTTCTTGTGGTAAACGATTAATTTCTTATTGAATGTTTTCTTTAGTTATTGCAACAAAAACGTTGCCTTTGAGATGGCACTACAGGAATTAATCTGGTGTCGTCAACTCATACGGTCTTGGAAGCCATCTTAAATTGCCGTTTTTAAAAATTATCCAAATTGGAATTTGTTACCCTAATCGTTGTCTAGTTGACGTTTGGTAACGTTCTTCATTTATTGTTTGACTTACACCTTGAAAAGGGACTATAATTTTTTTTAGCGGTTATGCAACAAGCAGGAACACGAATTGTATGTAAATATTTTTGGAATTTTGAGATCCCCAAAACCTGTTGTTTTGTTTATTGACGATACCGTTCAAGTGAAAATGCGCTTCATCGGTCATAATTAAATTTGAGAAAATTTTTTTTTGATTTTGATCAACAAGATTTCTAACTAGTCTAGTAAATTCCAAGCGCAATACGAAGTTTTTAAGATTTAGTTTAATTCTACAGTATAAAATACAAAATTATAACGGTCACTATTGACTGTAATTATCGTCACTGTGATTCAAATACGTCAGTGTTGTTTATTGACGCAGCTTCATTTACATCGAAAATCGCTTATGAAAATCGAACTTGTTTTGGAACCTTTCCTCGATTTTACGCCTTGCTATTCATGCGTCAGTCTGTTCATGTTTAAATGTCAAACCAAACTAAACATAAATCGCTTGACAGTTAACAAAATGGCTGCCAGTTGAAAAAGTGTTACCAACTTAAATATTTATAACTCTTTAAAAAAACAACAATTTCCATCCTTCCATTTGTACCAGAGAACTGCAACAATTCATAATACTTACGAGCGCACTCGCTGTGTACTAAATCATTTTTAGTCTTTTAAGCACTCGCTTTTACTAATATGTTGGCTCATTTTTCATACAAAGCGAGCTTCATGCATGAAAATATTACACAATAACTTTTTACTTGTACATGTCAATATCACAACCACTCAAAGCAAAGTTTCGTGTTTTTTCTATTTTCATATTCGGTAACTTCTTTGTATTTAACTTACACGACTTAGGTGTTACGACCAGCTCGTAACAACAACATTCACGGCATATTCGTTTAGTATATGTTCGTGTATTAAAAATTCAACATAAAGTGAAAACGTGGCTGCCAGACTTTATGATTTGTCGTAGGTTAGACGATTTTAGGCGTTTAAATGATTTAGTGCATGTTTTGTTATTTATTTTATGGGTGAAAAACAGTAATGCCTTTAAAAAGTATTTTATTTATTATTATCTATTAAATTTAAATACATTAAATTAAAAATTACATAAAGAGCGCACTCAGCCATTTAAAAAAATGTTATTATGTGCATCTTTAGCATCATAGAATATAATTGTGTGTTTGTTGTACATTTTTTTTTTTCAAAAATTTATAAATATATAAAAAGTAAATTCTGTGTCTACGTCACACAATGAAGTAACGGACTGCGCTGGTGTTTCCATTGGTCAATATTTTTGTAAAAATATTTACATATAAATTGACGTATAAAATAAATTGTGATTCATAAGCCTGTCGCATTCATTATATGTTTTAACTAAAATTTTCTACGAAAATTTTTCTTGTAATAACTTTTAAATTCATTTTATTTCATAATGAATTCTGCCTTACATATTTACTTAAATATACGATCATTGATTTTTTCCTAAACCATCTGGCAACGCTGCTTTAAATATTACTACGAATGACGAATACTGCGAGTAAACACTTGTGCACTCAGACCAGTGATGGGAAATGAGATTTTCATTTCGGTATCAAAAAATTTTTCTGAGAGTACTTTTTTAACCTCAAGAGTAACAAATCGTTATTTTTCTTTTAAATTTTTATTAAAGAGTAAAAAAATCTTTATGAAAACAAAAAGTTAACAAAAACCATAAATCAATACATAAAAAGTTAATTTTACCTATAAACAAAACATTTTTTAAATTTATTTTGTATTTTTTAAGGTATATCACTTTAAACTGAAATAGCCCCTAGATAAATAGCGCCAATTGAACAGGAACATAAGTAAATAATTATAATACGTGATCAAAAGTAATAAAGTTTACAGCAACTACAATTTGCTTGACATTATTTTATTAGATATATCTATACATATATGTCAAAGTTATAACAACAGGAGTCTTTAGATTTCAATAAATCTTTGGTCTGAATGAGACTTGATACGGTATCAACATTAAGCCTATTTCTTTGTTTGGTTTTTATTAAATATTGATACGAAAAAATCCTCTTTACATTTGCAGAGGAGTGAGGAACAGATAAAATTCCATTTGCAATTTTCGAAATGTCAGAAAACATATATTCGCCCAAAGAGCTTTTAGTTTTAGCCACTTTAGACCAAAAACTACAAATATTTTCATTTACCAAAGGCTTAAGCTCCTCAACATTCGCCAATGCCCTGTACTGAGAGTTTATATTTTCAAAATTTTGCCTTTCATTTGGAAACATTTTTAACAGAAGTGGTTCAATATTATTAGTTCTACCAGACAAAACGTTTAATAGAATAAAAGAACTTATGATCTTTAAAACGTATTGAAGAAATAAAAAGGTCGTTTTGAATACTGGATCAAAAAATCCGGATCTTATAAATTCGATCCTTTCATTTCTTGAATCCCTTTCATAATCGTTTAACTTAAAATAGTACCTCAACGGCTCCCATTGCCCCAAAATTCTATTAACTATTTCCTCCCGTGAAATCCACCTGGTTGCTGCATATTTATATATGACATGCAATCCAGTACCGAAATACTCTTGGAATGTTGTGAACTCCTCCCTTCTACTTGAGCTATTGCAAAAATGGAAATTTGTCTTTTATAAATTTATCAATTTCAATCGGTATTCCATATTTCGATGCAGCGGATGATGTTAAATTTAGTATGTGGCAAATGCAACCGTTTGTAAAAATGTGAGGAATTTTTTCTTTAAACTTTGCTTGCACACCATTCAAGGGGCCCATCATGACTGCACAGTTGTCGGTTGTAATACCGATTATATTATTTAAAGGTATATTGTATAGCTCTAAAAATTTTAAAGTACTTTCAAATATGTCACTTGATGAGCTGACATCTATTTTAATTAAACCTAAAAATCGATCACGACATTGTCCATTAAAAGTTCTAATAACAATCACCAAGTTTTAGTTGATGCTTATATCAGTGCTCTCATCAAGCACTATCGAAAAATAATTCATTTTACAAAAATCAGAAATATCAGTAATATTTTATGTTAAACAAAATAGGAAGACCTAATAAGAACTAGCGTTGCCATTTTCATAAACTGCAAGTGATGAAGGGGAAATGCTAAAACAGATGAATTTAAAAAATCAATGGTTTTAAATTTTAGAGTATCAAATGTTACAGAGGAGTAACACGGTATTTTTTCAAATGAAATAGTATCAAGAAAAGTACGATCGTAACAACTTTTCCATCACTGACTCAGACAATTATAACTCTAGGTCAGTGAAGGGCAGATAGAGAGCATTAAAAAAAAGAGAGTAAATTAGTTGTAGTATATTTACGAAACAACACAATACAGAACTCATATAAATTTTATTGTGTTTGCTAAAGGCTTGCAAGTTGCAAACACAATGTCTTACGAGCCTGGCGAGTACATACAAAAGCAATAGGCTGTATTAACTACACCGCAACTCGTTTTAGAGCGAGTATCATAAATCATTAAAACGGGTGCTCGTTGCAGTTCTCTGATTTGTACATTCGTGGTACAATTACTTCACTTTTTCAATCTAAAGGTGAATATTGTAAGTTTTAGTTGAGGACTTTAATGCAGTGCACGCTTTTAGTTTTTGACATTGAGATGACATATTTTGCCATTAAGTCTCAAAGGAATACACAGTTTGTAGTTATCGCGCCATATGAATATAGTGAAACAAACGCACATTAAACAGCCAAAAATGTATCAACTATTGTGTAGCAGGGTGAATCTTGAGGAATTGTAACTTGCTTGCTTGGTTTTTGCATGCTACAGCATAAATTTAAAAGGTCTGTGGATCGAAGTCGCAGCACAGAATTTTTTGAACTAAGCGTTTTCTCCTGCACGATTCATTTATTAAAAGAATCGTTCGAAAAACTAAAATCGCCATATAAAATACATATTTGGACCAGCAAAATAATAGTTAAAAGCGTACTCATTCTAAATGACTCACAATATATTGAACAATACATCGGGTTCTTTTCACCTAATTTGCATGACTTCCAACCACTTATTACAATAGATAACAATATAATAATAAATATGTTCATAACAATAAATAATCTCAAATTACAGGCTAATGTTGAAGTATTTTCACATAAAAATCACTAAATCACTTCGTCACTAGTTTACGCCCTGCAAAATCACTTCATTATCATCGTTTTTTTTTTTTGTTGGGATTTCACTTGAACCCTACCATTAAAATCACTTTAAGTATTTAATTGGAAATAGGTCTCAGCTATTAAAATTGTATTTTTATCAAAGTGTTTATTAACATTTTTGTTCCATTGCTCTTTTAAAAGTTTAGCAAAAGGTTTCGTTGAAAACTTAGTAAACTAAACTTAAATTGTAAAATTTATTAATTATTTTAAATTCGGTTAGAAAAATTAAAGCAAAATTGCTTCTCACAAAAAAAAACAGCAACAACAACATGGCGCAAATATAATTTCCGCGAATATTTGGCAAACAATTTGCAGCAGCTGCATAAATGCAACTCTAAACACACACACACACACACAATTGAAGAGAAACATTCAAAAATAACGGCCTGAAGACTAAAAAAGCTATAAAATAATACGAGTAGAGAATATGAGAATATAACACATGACTGACTGCTATTTTAACAGTTTTAGGGTTTTCAATAACAACTCACGCATAAATAAGTATGTGACAGCACTTTTAAGTGAAGTATAAACTACCCTTCAAAAAATTTCCATTCAAGAGATTTAGGTGTAACGAAATGAAGTAAAAATCATCTATCGTGTTCAGAAGAATTTCTACATCAAAAAGAGTCAGTGTTAGGGAAAATACTATTTGCTGACCTTATACCTTGTATTTTATTTGTGGTGCAAAAATATTAACAGTTTTCACTCTTGTTTTTATGCTTTTGAACATCTTTTTAAATAATGTTGCATTTTTTTAAATCTTTTATTTCAATCATTAAAGATGAAAACCTTTCAAGAAGTGAATTAACAGTAACAATTTCTACAGGACTACATAAACTAAAGGCAGCCTGAGTTCAAATGCAAATGATAGTTCTATGGTCAAAACAATGTGTAAACGTCATTTTGTTTTAGACTATTTTTGTTAATTATCTGGATACAATATAAATATTCTACCATTGAAGCCCCTTAATTAGATATTCATAGAGGTTTTATTTTCGACCTCATCTTAGATTTGGTAGTTATTTCGAGTGCATTTATTTAACTAGTCAAGGTCTTGTATTTGAAACCCATTTTGATACTTACATTGAAGGGATTGAAATATATGCAACGTATTCTAGCTCATATATCTGTGGCTTGGAGCTAAAAGGGCCAATGTCAAAATATTTACTTTTGAGAAAATTAGAATTGAACTTTAACTTTAATAGATGCTTTCATAGTGACATTGGCCAGCATTTTCTTTATGAAGCTGTTCTGGGTTAAGTATGACTTTAGCTGTTTTACCATAATGAAAAAGAGCAAGAAAACAAATCTAATGCAATGATTAACTCAAAAGAGCAAAAAAGAGACATTGACCCTTTAAGCTCCAAGCCACAGATATGTAATCGATCAATTTGATGCGTCAAAAGCCTTTTATTGATACCCATTTCTAGACAGCCTTTTCGGATTTAATTTTTTTTCGTGGTATTCTGAGTTTCATTTGTCCAGCTCCTTCATATGATATCTAATTGAGGAGTTGAAAAACACTACAGTTCGCCATTTTGTTGTGGACACTATATTGTACTAAAACTTGGTAAATATTGTATGTACATGCTTGGCATTATATGTACAAGTAGTTATAAAGGCTAATTGCTTGGCATTATAAATTGTGCCCATAGAAAAAAATGCCTGACATGTGGCAGTACCAGAAATACTCAAAAAGTGTTGTAATTTCAACATGAACAGGCTTATGAGCAACGCTTGCAAATCATTACATTTCATTATCAAAATTCATGCTGCGCAAGAAATGTGTTTCGTACATTACGTTCAATTTATCGTCTTTATAATCGTCTTACCGAACAAGATATTCGAACTGTTATTAGGAGCTGCTTCAGAGCTATGGGCAAGAGCTGCAAATATACCCTAAAGGATCCATTTTTTGTTGTGTTTTTTTAGTTGGTGGCATTATCAGACCGCAATTTATTTCTATCAATGGAGCAACGTTTTATATGATCACTTAGCTGGACTTTTGACATACATAAATGGCCTAAAATGGCGTAGTTGAACTTTGGTGACATGTGGTTTCAATAAGGCGATGCCACTTATAATATTACATACTACACTATGGACCTTTTTGAAAAGCAATTAATCTCACATTTTAAAGCAGCCCTTTGACCGCCAAGATCATGCGATATGATCCCACTTTTGTTGGATACGTGAAATCTTTGTGTAGATACGTGAAATCTATTTAGTACAAGGCCAAGTAAGCCACACATTCAGCCCAGGAGTACAACATTTCAATGAGATACTGAAAAAAGTATGACAAAATTGAGTTCACGTATATACTGGACCACCTACAGCGTAGTTGCGAGCAATATTTACGTCAAAAGATGTTTGAAAAGTAAATTGCACACATTTATTTATCAATTCGAAAAATATTTCACTCTTTTTTTAAACTACTTATTCTAGTCATGCCCTTACATCTTCTTTTAATTTTTTTATATCTATTATTACCTTTAAGCTAAAAAAAAATAATTTGTCCGTTACGTTTACCAACAATACGGTGGCAGTTTTATTTGTTAATCAAGGAGACAAACCGCTTATACAATTTGTTATTGTAAATTTTATAATAAAAAGAATTTATCTTTTGCATTGTATTTTTACAATTTAATTATAAATAGTAGAGTTTAATTTTCAATAAAACTTAATAATAAACGAATTGTAGTAAAAAATTAGTGTAAAATGATTTGGCAAAATTTAGATCTGGCTACTAAAGCACACTAAGTAGTGACGAACAGGCTATTTAAGCTCAACATTCAGTTGCTGGCTGGGTATGACAGTATAATCAAACAAGAGCTTTCTTTGCCTTTGGCATAAATCACCCCCTACTCTCCATCTATCAAACATAACAATAAATAAATATTAGCGCTGGGATGATAAAAAAGGAGAGATTAAGTGGAAAGTCTGTATATGTAGCAAATAAGTACCATTAATTGTAAAAGTGCTATAAGTCATAAATTTTTTGTTTCGAGATATTTAATGTCTTGCGTGTGAAAATATTTAATAAATATTTCTTTATTGACAAACATTTACAATTTCTATTACAAAATTAATACTATTAATTAAAATCTTATTTGATTTTGCTCCAATCGCCAATTTATATTAAAAATTTTAATTGAATAAATATGGCAAAAGATATCAACTAAAATAGTATTAAATAAGTAAATAAAATTGCTAAAATTTTTACAAACGATTTTTATTGAATTATTCACGCCTATAATTGAAATTTGGGATTAACTTAGATAAAGTGTTTATTGTATCAGTGATATATAAATGATTAAAACTATTTTAAATAAAAGTACTCGAAAAGAAAATGGAAATTTTTTCACTTTTCACGTCAGAAAATCTTTATCAATGTAATTCCTTAGGGATTTTCAAATCGCATTTCTTAGATATTCTAAGTTCGGCGTAGTATCTAGGAAAAAGCTATCACATCTAAGCCGCCCAAACTCAGAATATTGTCAAAGGCAATGTTTCAAAGTCTCATCCTTTTTCTAGCAGGCTCTAAAAGTCATTTCATTCGATAGTCCCATGGGAGCTAGATGAGTTCTCATCTCCGTGTAACCTGTTATTACACTAGTTAACGTCCTAAATGTTGGTCAATTCAGTTTTAGAATCTCCTTCAATTTCGCAAGATTGAGATCAACGCTTGGTATGTCGTGGTATGGTAATTTTACCGACATTAGTATTTTGCCACTTTCTGATGTGTTCCTCAAGCTTTAAGTCCATTTTATAACCACTGAAAGGGTTTAACATTTTTCACAGTAATAGCAATCGAAAATGTTTCCATTTTGTATAATTTTCCGGCTACTTTATGTCTGATTATGCCGCACAGTGGTATTTCTTGATACATCTAACTGCAAAATATAGAAATAGTGATCCTGCAACGATGAAATTTTTCACAATTGTTCAATTTTAAGTAGAAAAGAAAGATTAAAAAATTTTTAAAATCCATCGTCTCCTAGGGGTACCTCCCTTGGACCGCCAATTTTTTCACGAATTTTTGTCCTCAATGTATTGGTCGCAATTCTTCATAGAATTTGACGAAATTTAGCAAACGTCTATAAGTGGATTCAAGAAAGAGCTTGACTAATTTGGTTTGAATCTGTCGACTCCTAGGGGTACCTCCCTGGGGCCGCCAATTTTTTCACTTATTATTCTTTTTATTGTATAGGCCGTAATCCTCAATATAATCTGATAAAATTTGGCATACATCTATAAATTTATACAAGAGATAGTTGAAATTCGTCTACTATTAGGGGTAGCTCCCTTGGAGCCCATTTTTTCGCTTATTTTTCTTCTCAACGTATGGGCCGCTATTCGCAACGGAATTTAATAAAATTTAGCAGGTGTCTATAAGTTGATCTAAAAAAAAAAACTACAAATTTTGGTTGAAATCCCTAGACTCCTAGGGTACCTCCCTGGGATCTCCATTTTACCATCATCATGGTCATCAGCAAGTGATACTTCGAATATATCTAAAAGAATTTCATAATATTCAAAATGAATTTTTTTTAATTAATTTATTTTTTAAAGATGTATTTACTTTCTAACCAAGTCGCATTTTTCCGAAAGAAATAATTTTTCGATTTTGTGTGCTTCTCCCCAACGATTTAAAAAATGACCAAAAAACCGCTTTTGAACAGCCTTTTTCACTATTTCAATTTCATCAATAGTAGTTTTATAAAATTTCTTATAAAATTTCTTAACATTGCTACCATGGTGTAATTACATAAGGTGATAGCGTAAAGGAGAGCGATTTTCGGCTCTTTTTTTATGTATGAAGTTTGACAATTTCCGGAGTTGAAATCATTTTTTTAATATGCAGTTTGACATACTCCAGAACACAAAAAAAATTTTAGCTGGGCTGGCACCGCCACCTTGTATAAGTGTACCCTGATTTCTACCACAATCAATAAGTTTCTGGCACAATTCACTATATGACACAGAAAATAAAATCATTTTTAGAATTATACCTACAATTTTATTACAATATTTATTAACGGAGGTACATCGAGCTAACTGAGTTTTTCCTCAACGAAAATAGCCAATGCTGAATTTTTAACAGCAATTTTTATCTTATCTTATCTCCCAAACTATCTACGCAATAACTTTTTCTTTTCCTTCAAATTAAAAACAAGGCTTCGGATTTAAATAAAATCAACACTCAGATTTTTCCGCTCGAAACATTTTCGATATATAAATCTCTGGATTTGAACAAAATTACCACATATTTCCCTTTCACAACATTAACCTGATTTTAACCGATCTTTTCTAAGAATATATATATACATATGTATGTCTAAAAGATATGCAGATATTTGTTTGCCAGACTCCTCTCTATAAAATAGCACCATTAGATTTTTTAAAAGTAATAGTCCAAAAATGCCTTTTTTGCAGCAGAAATCCCATAGTGTGCCGTGAAGGCTTATTGTCCATATTATCTCTAGATGTTCAAAATTTGCATGCTTTTGCGTTGCATGACATTCCGAGATTCAACCTTTTCGTTCATAGGTGTTCTTTTAACTGACTGGCTATCAGTAAAATTATGAATCGGAGCATCGTTATCAGTTTTCTTTGTCCATTTAATGCCTTCCGTAATTGCCATTATCTTAACTTGAAAAAGAGTATTGTGATCTAGGAGACGGAAGTATTTCCCTCTGTTTCGGCTTATGTCATTTCAGTTTGGTCACCAATTTTCGATCCATCCTTATAAAGTTCGGTGCCTTGGGTATTTATTATTCCAATAACTTCATACCATTTTCCTTCTTCCGGTATTATGGTGATGCATTTAATGTTCTCATGGTTTGGTGGGATTTTGTCACATGCTACCGCTGTGATATTTTCCATTGGTACGATATCAGTTATTCTTTGGTATCAGGTTTTATGGTCTCTTACCAGACATCATTGGCGTAACTAGACCATACTAAAAAAATTAGCTATTATAACTACATATATTAACTATTATATCACTTATTTTAAGATTTTGCCCCCTAGAAAAATTTTTTAAGCTTTTTCCTTCTCCAGAAAAATTTGTTGTTACGCCAACACCTGCCCATTGAATAAACAACTATTTATCAATGTTTAATTTTTCACATTAACACTAAAGTCACATTAAACTTATTTAGTTTAAAGTAATATGGTGTTACGAAACTGATATAAATACTCATTTTTTTTATTTTTTTTTTTTTTGCTTTTTTTCTTTTGTTGACTTATTCCACTTTCACAATTATGGTCACATGTGTATGTTTGTACATAAATGTGTTCGTGTATGTAATACACGCTGTTTGCCTGCTGAAGGTCATACGGAGTCTGTCTGTTCTCTAGTCGTTTCATATGTATGTATGTATTAGTGTATTGTTCTTTTTATTATTTTATTATTTTTTTATTATTATTTTAACTTTCTTTTATTTTTAATAGACTTTTACCCACAATACCCTACAGCACTTAAATTGTAAATAATATTTATTTATGAGTTTGTGCTGCTATTTACTGCGATACATGATACTACTCTTGCATATTTATTCCAGTAAGTAGATGATCATATTCAATTCACTTTCAGAGTGAAATAAATTATGTCCATCCGTCTGTCCATAGCGAAGGAGGGCTCAAGTTTTTTAAATTTTTCTTGGCTGTAATCGTTGCGTATTTTGATCTAGGCATCATATAATTATAATGACTTCAAATTGTTTCGAATGTAAATTAGGTATAATAGAAGTAAGTTATTATAAACAGAAATATGCTTCTTGAATTCAATGATGGTCGTATCACTGTTGTCATGCAATGTTTTAGAGTTGGGTACAAACCGTTACTTTAATTTTTGTTTTTTACGAACCCCTATTAATTACATTGTGACTTGTGAAAAAAATTAACTAAGTTGTTGGCAAAAACAAACTAAAGTTACAATTTGTGATCAATTCTAAAATTTTTATAGCAAAAATTATTTCAAGGCCGAATAATAAAACACGTTAAACAATTCGTTTAAAGCTAAAACTACCTTGACAACAGCAGTTTAGGAAGATTAAGCCAATATTGACTATGGTATGCTTTAAAAACACATCCCCACAAAATAATCGTAATAAAAATACCAAAGTCGCAATTAAATTTATCACAGATTAATTTCATAAATAAACGCCAATATTTTTAATAAATTACTTGGTAATCACTTCGTTTTGTATGATAACTCCCACACTAAAATCGTTCCTTTAAGCATATAAAATAATAAAAAAAAAAGAAATATTGAAATCGAGATAAAAATATTGTATTGTAAGGGATAATATGATGCGACTTGGCCACCTCTTTCTTGTTAAAAAATAATTTTATATCTCTCTTCCTCTCTTTGGTGATATAAATGATATGTTGTTATTTCAAAATGTGTGCTTTTGATACATTTGACTTAAGTTTAGGTTTGGGGCAATAAAAATAATAATTCGAAACGTAATGGAAGTCAACAAATACAACACATATTCATGTTATTTAATGTTTGAATATTAAAACTTATAATAACACGATAAGTTAACAAAAGTTGAAATAAAATGAATGTAATTATTTTTAAAATTTCATGACAGCAGGTTTAAGAATGATTCGTTATTCCTAAATGTCATAAGAAATGCATACAAAATAGAGGCTGAGAAGCAGTGTTGTAAACTCGGTGATTTTAGCACTGTTTTTAGGATTTCTTGATGATTTTTTTTATTTTTAGTGCTTTTTTTTTCTTCTTCATTTTAAAATAACTTTTTTTATGAAAACAATTTTCGACAGCGTATTTTAAGATACAAAGCTAAAAAATATTCACTCATAGTCAAATGATATTCAGTTGAATGTACAGAAAATATATTAAACATTATTAATGAGGAAAATGATAAGGATTGGTTGTTATTATTGTATATGTATAAATATGAAGTCATCATCAATAAATTACTATTCTTGCAATAAAAATTCTATAGTCAGAAATGAAAAGTTTGATGACAGGAACTGAACCATTCGATTGCCAATGCATGTGATTTCTGTTTTCTGGGTGTGGTTAAAAAAGTTTACATTTTTTATTGTAATACAATTACGATAATCGTTCCTTGATATTCTGTGAGCTAAAAAGACCTACTTTTTATAAAATTATATTTTCACGAAAACTCATTGTGCAAGTAAAATTTCAAGTTGATCGAACCTATCTATATATATAAAAATCAATGTGTGTTTATATGTTTGTATGTTTGTATGTTTGTTTGTGCTTTATAGACGGCTAAACGGCTGGACCGATTTCCTTGAAATTTTCACAGAATCTTTCTGTATGTCTGGAAGGAACTATAGGCTATACTTTCGTTTGAAATTGTAAGTGGGCGTGGTGCCACGCCCAATTAAAGAATAAGTATTAAATATTATATATCACGAAAGTTAATGCAGGTAGAGTCTTCAAATTAAGTACGGTAAGCTTTGACATCCACACAAACATTTGGGTAAAAAATGGGCGGACTTGGAATAGTAGGCGTGGCCACATGAATTGAATACTAAAATTCGTATATTTGGAAAACGAAATCGATTAGAGTAGTAAAATTTCGCAAGAGTAACTTTGACATCCAAATAAACATTTCTGGAAAAAATGGGTACATTGGCAATAGTGGGCGTGGCACCTGCCATATGAATTAAATACTAAAATTTGTATATCTGGAAAACGAAATCGATTAGAGTACTAAAATTCTACAAGAGCAAATTTGACACCCAAATGAACATTTAGGCAAGAAATGGGTGCATTATCAGTAATGGGCGTGGCACCACCATATGAATTATATACTAAAATTCGTATATTTGGAAAACGAAATCGATTAGAGTAGTAAAATTTTGCAAGAGCAGCTTTAATATTCAAATAAACATTTATGGAAAAAATGGGTGCATTAACAATAGTGGGCGTGGCACCTGCCATATGAATTAAATACTAAAATTTGGGGTGGCGAAGCACACCGGGTATTAGCTAGTTACTTATATAAAAAAATTACATTAGAATATTAAACGCACTTTTCAGTGTGTACGGAGTTGCATTAAACAAGTAAGAGTGCTATATTCGGCCGTGCCGAATCTTATATACCCTTCACAACGTGTAGTAATGCAATAACAGTAGTCTGTATCACCATTCATCCCATATGAAATACGTACACACATATAAAAAACATACATATATAAAAACATCCCATTGTAAAATTATAAATTTACGTATTTATGTTAAAAAAAAATAAAAATAAAAAAAAAAAAAATAATAAAAAAAAAATTAAAAAAAAATAATTAAAATATATATAATACATATAAAACAAAAAAAAAAACATAAAAAAATTAAAAAAAAAATAATAAAAATATAAATAATATATTAAATAAAAAATAAAAAATAAATAAAAAAAAATTAAAAAAATAATAAAAAAATTTTTTTTTGGCTCAGTTGGGATTCGATGCCACGTTTTCTCTAACCAGTATACACGTTTGTTTGTATGTTGTTGTTGTAATGTTGTTTTTGTGAATAAAAAATCGAGGTGGTCGTGGGTTTTTGCTCATATCTTAGTTGTTTATGTACCGATGTTTCTGATTTTCAATACCGATCTACTCCCAAATATTTCTGATATTTTAATACCTCACCGAGTTCAAGCGATGTCGGGGGGCCTTAAAAAGTTGATTTCAACAAACACACGGACAGATGGTCAGACGGACAGACTGACAGAGCTTAATCGGCTCCCCTATTCATAAGCTTTCAGAAAATATATACTTCATGGGGTCGGAAATAAAAGTTGTAGAAATTTCACACGGAATGGCAAACCTTTTTTTTACCCTTTTTCACTGTGTGAAGGGTATAAAAAAGTAAAAACCAAAAAAACAAGTTAAACGCTGCATTCGACCGTGCCAAATCTGATAATACTTTTAACCGTCATATAGATACTGAGGTATAATGAGCACATCGTAGTTTAACCTCGATTTCAATTTTCATACAATACTTTATGTTCTTTATTATTTCCGAAGCCATCTTTGATTTTGAATTTTTACAAAGTTAACTGTATTCTACTAGCCAAACTCTAAATTTGATACCCATATTGTTAAAAAAAAAAAAAATTTGTTCCGCCATTTTTTTTTCAGACGCCATCTTGGATTTTACACTTTTTAAATAGTTTACTACATTGTAATGGTCAAGCCCTTTAATTTGAAACCAGTAATGTTTAGGTTAAAATGTTCATCTGCCAACGCTATGTCTGGGTAAAACGTGTTTATATTACGGCTGTCATAATTATTTAACTTATACTTAATAAATTATGAACAGTATTGTTTTGCGTTTGTTTAATTATTTTTAAAATAGTAAGCATTTTTAATTTCGGGAATATTGAATTCTTGCAGTAATTATAGTTTTTACCATCGAAAATTTTTTTGAGCTGCTTTCGCTGTTTATAGTTTTTTGGTGTATGGCTGAATAAAGAGCCATTTTATTTTGGTGCTGCTCTCTGTTTCTGTTGCTGCCGCAACTTTTTAAAGATGCCTGCAGTTGTACTTTGGTGCTTATATCTCAGTTGGTTTTAAACCGATTTGTTACATTTTCTAAGAAATAATTTCTGAAATTACGGCTTATAATCTGGTATCTTAAGCGTGTTTAAAAAAATAATTAGGTGTTTGAACAAATTTGTATATAAAAAAAATATATAAATTTATTTTCTTATAACTTCGCCAATTAGTGACCAATTTGACCAAAGTCTTTCATGAATTTCTCTAAAGACATATCAAATCTGTAAACAGACAACAGTTTTTCTAGGGCTAGAGAATTTTAATTTTTGTGTTAAAAATAAGCGAAAAAACAGAGGCAGTCGTGTTTATTTGCTCATATCTCAGAAAAATGTGGGGCTATTATTCTGATTTCTGCCTATCAATATTTCTGATATTTTAATACCTTGCACGAGTCTTGGCGATGTCATACACACGGACAGACGGACAATGCCTTATTGGTTCTCCCATTCATAAGCTTTCAAAAATTATATACTTTATGGGGTCGGAAATGAAAATTGTAGAAATTTCACACGGAATGACAAACCTATATATGCCCTTACACTCACTGTGAAGGGTATAAAAATGATACGCAAAAACTTTACATTCTTCAACTTTACGGAGCAACAATTGACACCCTGATGAGTTAAATATTTACAATGATAGAAATTTTCGTCTGAAGTTGCTAATGCTTCATTTGTTACTTTACGTCTAGATGAGCCATCGATTTTTTCAGACTAAAACAAAACGTCGGCAGAGCAAGTGTCAAAGAATTGTTCACGTTCTTTGACATGGAGAAAACTTATGAAGTGTATGTTGTTACTATTTTTTTGTGTCGTCTCTTTCCTTCATATTCAAAAAGCCTTTAAATATCAGACGTCGTTTTTCGAACAAATATTCTGGCAACGCTGTTTGAACGCTGTTTGAACAAGAACAAAAAACATCAATAACAGCGGTCCACACCTGGCAAATTCATGTGCGTAGAAAAAATTGTTCGTTGTTCGAACAAATCGATGGCTGATGTGGACCGTACCTTATAGAAGGTGTAGATACTGCTGACAAAACGATTGGCTCGACGTTTCATGCGCACCAACTAAAAGAAATCGTTGGAAGTCAGAGTTTTTACGTCAGCTAGCACTTTATTTTGCTAAGTCTCCAAGAAATTGTTAATCTAACAACAGCTCTCAACACGGTAAATTACTGAAATATAAGCATCATCCTTATCTTGGATGAATATGAAATTTTCAGCTAGTCTAAGCCTGAAGCAGATATTAAATGCTCTATTTGCGAGTAAAATTTTTTGCAAAACTTACAAAAAAACAAAAATTTCAACAGGTTTAGGAGAAAAAATATGACAAAAGAAAAAAAAGTTGTAAATTAGATCAAAGAAATGTTTATTTAAATTTCTATCTAATAAAAATACATACCGAACCAAATGGCAACTAAACCAAAACAAGTAAATTTTTAATTATTTCTTTGTTCAAATTTATGCAAAATACTTTAAATTATAAAACAACGTTGTTCAAAAAATGAAATCACGTAAGCAGAATTTTCTTAACAATATATAATACCGTTTAACACTTTTATAGATAATAAGAAAAATATTGGATCAAATGGCCTTAATCTAAAAGCAGGGTTAAAACACAAACACAGGAAAATAAGAGATTCCATTGTATTATCAAGTTTCTTTAAGTAATTCCTTCACAGAAATGTCATCGCTTAGGTCGATTTGATGGTCTTTAAATGTTAAAGTTTGACTAATAAGTTTTTTATTAAAAAAAAAATAATTAAAGTAACTTACAACCTCTTCAAGTTTTGTGTTTCTTCGACATTGTTAGGATTTTCGTATTTGTCAATTTAATGCCCTTTAGCAATTCACTGAAGGATAAAAATACCAGTTTTCTTTAACACACGCTTCTTTACTTTTGCTAACCCTAAACTTTTAGTTGTAAACCAGAGTTTGTTTTGCTTCTTCTTAATTGTATTACCTAAAGGCACAAATGGCATTAAATTTACATCTGAAGTAAATTCTATGGTCACCCATAGATTGTAAGTATGTATGTATGCGTGTACATGGGTGCGTATGATTAATATCAATTATGCAATATTTAGAGAAATCCCCACATAAATTGTATGTTTCAAAAGGAAATGGAAAAAGAATATAAAGGATTAACAAAGAAAGCACATTAGGCTAATACATGGTTGTATTTAATTTGGTTTTATTAAACTAAAAATTCAAAAAGCATCTTCCGAAAAAGTTAAAATATTTTTAATATCTTATTTTTTATTATAACAGCTGAGCTTCTGTGAATGTTATTATGTTTCTAGCTTATATGCTATAATTTAGAATCAACAAAAATAAATTGGAATCGAACAAAATTGTGACATGGCGTAAGCGAAATTGGTGTATTTCTAAAAAAAAATCAGTTCAAAGTTAAAAATAAAAATAAAAAAATTTACGACAGCACAGTGTTACATTTCCTTTCTAAAACCTCATTAAATCAACAAAATGGAATTTTGGAAAAATATGCCTTTCCAATAACGGAAACTAAATGAGACACGCCTACTTTAATGCCCACCTTGAAATATTTTAAATTAAAAAAATTTTCTATATCAACAAAGATATAAATGAATACAGGACTATATGTTTCAATATATGGATTTGCTTTCTTTATAAAATTTACAAAAGATTAATTGAAAAATTAAATAAACGTTCACAAAGACCTAAGGACATCAACAAATTCTATCCACTTTACCCGATGCTTAGCAACGTTCTTTGCTTGGTGTCGATGTAGTACTTGGAGCAAAGTGAAAGCGCTGGCACAAGACAGGAATATGTTTAACAAATTTATTAAGGCCCTTTGCTCAATATAGGATCAATGGAAGCATATATATCCGTGAACAAATGTGGTTCCTAGTCTATAAAGAAATATTGTGATTTTGTTGTTTGTCCTGCTTGTTAATGATGTGAACAAAAACCACGTAAAGAAACTCTTTTGACATTTTCGAAAGGAAAGTGATTTATTAACAAAAGTTTTTTTTTTTTTTGAGGTTTTCATGTTGTTAATAAAAGCAAAGGCTAATTTTTGTGGCAAAAAAAAAACAAACACGCACACACACATTTCTGTGGTGTTAATAGGATGGCTTTTACAAACAGTTTGTTTTATAGATTAAATGGTTTCATACCTTTTTTATTTATTCAATTAATTTAATTTTATTGTTAGTGGTTTTCCTTTTTTTTTTTTTTAAATCATTAAATTGAAAACTGTTTAGGAGTTTATTATTATTATTATTATTAATGTTTTTCTTTTCTTTAATAAAATTAATCAAGTGACAATTGATTTGAGATGTCTTTTGAATTGAGATTCCTTTGGTTTAGTTCAATTTAGGATAAATAGTCTTAATCTGGACTTAAGTTGTTAAAAGAGATACATTTTTAATTGCTAGATTTGACCTATATACGAATTTCACGCCATTTTGTTGTGACGGCCATTAAAGCTTTTATTTTGTTACAGTGTTTTAAATTTTGCTTGTTAATAGCATGTTTGCACGGCCAGCAAAATTGGAGGTTCGCTCTCTCATTCAAGGTTCGCTACCGAATCTTGTGTAAACCTACAAGATTCGCCATACAAAATTTTGAGAGCGAATCTTAATGGTTCGTTTTGAATCTTGCTACGAATCTCGAAAAATTTGCTAAAATCTCCAATTTTAATAACAAAAAATCGCTAATTTATAACCACGAGATACATATTGCAGTGTAAACATGGCACAGGCTGGTTGGTTATTGGAAATCTGGCAACCTTTTGCTCCTTGATGCGATACCTTCTATATGCAACCCTTTTTGTAATTTCCTTTTTTCTTTTTTGGTACAAACCACATTTAACTTCACTTTTTACAATAAAATTGTCCTTGTTCCGAAATCAAGTCGTTTTATAATAAGATCCCCCCAACAAAGCTTAAGTCGTTAAGCTGAAAAAATCGTTCTTGGTTTGTAAATTTAAGGAAAGACCCCGAATCACTTGTATGCATGTTGATGCTTATATCTCAGTCAATTTTTTTCAACGATTTGTCAGTTATTCTTAGCAGTAATTTTCGAAACTACGGCATGTAATTTGGTATCTTTATCGTGTCCAAAAACAAACTAGGAGCTTAACAAATTTATATATTAGAAACTAAATATTCATAATTCATTCATGAATCATAATTCATTTATTGGATCTTTCTTTATTAAAAAAATGCCAATAGGTATTCAAATCTTAAATTAATTAATTTTTGTGTCTATTGCCGTTGTAATAGAGGCTCCTATTTTCAGGGCATAGAGTTCATCATTCTAGCGGGACCGCGAGGGCAATGTATCGTTCCAAGAATGTCTATGTCGGGGCTAGTATATTCATTATAATACAGCAGATTCCATGCGAGAGGATTTGAATGAATTTTTAGTTTTTGAACATATTTTGAGCAGACGGTTTTTATTTCGTCACAAACAAATGGATTATTAACGTAGTTTGCGTTACTAATATACCACGGGTCTCTTGTAATACTTTGCTTTGTCGTCCTTGCATTTTCTCTATATTGGAAGCCGGAGCTATTCCTCTTCCATATAAATCTGGCAGCAGATATAACATTGCTAATTATAAAGGTATTGCTAAACTAATTACCATACCCAGAGTATTTGGGAAAATCATAACAGACCATCTTTGTCATCAAGTGTCATCTATCTTGTCTCCTTTACAACATGAGTTGTTCAACTGTAACTAATCTGCTGCACTTTACTATGCTAGTAAATCGTGGTTTTGTTAAACAGAAGCAAACTGAAGATTTCAACCAATACACGAAAAATGGAGGATTCTAAATGCACTCCCCTATTCATAAGCCTCTAAAAAACATATACTTTGTAGTGTCGGAATTAATAATGTTAGAATTGGAAACAAAATGACAAAGGCATGATAAGAGGATGACTTAAGGACTTCGCTGTTTCTTTGTTTATTAAATTTGTAATTATTTACCAGGACAAGATTTGTTTAACAAAAAAAAAAACGTAAAACACTTTATTTGTCTGGGCTGAATCTCACATACCCTTCACACGGTTTTTTTTTGTCATGATGTGACCATAATTGACAATTATATGTTGGCACCTGTGACCAAAACTTATTTAGGAAATATATAATTCGAACCGTTTACTGATCTTTATTGGTAATGGACCTCCAGAAAGCAGATTTTATGTAAATGTTGCCAAAGAAACATGTTTTAAACATTTGTTACAAGCTTTCCATAGAAGCTGTCAAATCTGACTTTGTTTGGGTAAAAACATAGACAATCTTCTTTCGCTCATATCTCATTTTGTTGTATCCCCACATAACTGATTTTTAATAGCAAAATCTTAGATAAAATTTCTAATAAATTGATACCACATAAGAGTCTGCTGTATATGTTGGGGCTTCGAAAAGTTGATTTCAACATACACACGGAGAGACGAACTTAGCTAAATTAATTCCTATGTCTATATATTTTAAATAAATATTGTAAAAATTACAAACGGAACGACAACCTTGTACGGTATATAAACTCTCTTGTGAGGAGTATAAAAAACTAAAAAACGTACTCCAAAAAAAATTTTCAAGCGATTTTTGAGAACTATAATACAAATATTTTCAAAGTTTTCTATTGCATTTACTAATATAGGGATAATTTCGAAAGTATGTATATTTATAAACCCTTTTATACCCTTCACACAGTGAACAAGTAACAGTGCTATATTCGGCCGTGCCGAATCTTATATACCCTTCACAACGTGTAGTCATGCAATAACAATTGCTTGTATCACCTTATAAAATACGTGCATACGTACACGTTAGAATAAATGTGGCATCGAATCCCAGCTGAGCCAAAAAAATTTTATTTTATTTTATTTAATATATTATTTATATTTTATTATTTTTTTTACATTTTTTTAAAAAAATTTTTTAGAAAAAATTGTAAAAAATTTTTTTAAATTTTTTTTTAATTTTTTTTTAATTTTTTTTTTGTAGTTTTTTTATTATTATACCCTTCACACAGTGAAAAAGGGTATATATAGGTTTGTCATTCCGTGTGAAATTTCTACAATTTTGATATCCGACCCCATAAAGTATATATTTTCTGAAAGCTTATGAATAGGGGAGTCGATTAAGCCCTGTCAGTCTGTCAGTCTGTCCGTCTGTCCGTCTGACCGTCTGTCCGTGTGTATGTTGAAATCAACTTTTTGAAGCCCCCCGACATCGCTTGGACTCGGGTGAGGTATTAAAATATCAGAAATATTCGGGAGTAGATCGGTATTGAAAATCAGAAACATCGGTACATAAACAACTGAGATATGAGCAAAAACCCACGACCACCTCGATTTTTTTTTCACAAAAACAACATTACAACAACAACATACATACATACAAACGTGTATACTGGTTAGAGAAAACGTGGCATTGAATCCCAGCTGAGCCAAAAAAAAATTTTTTTTATTTTTTTTTAAATTTTTTTTTTAATTTTTTTTTTATTTTTTTTTTATTTTTTATTTAATATATTATTTATATTTTTATTATTATTTTTTTTAAAATTTTTTTTTTTTAATATTTTTTTTTTATTTTTTTTTTTCATATTTATTATATATATTTTGATTAAAAAAATTTTTTTTTTTAATTTTTTTTTTAATTTTTTTTTTTAATTTTTTTTTAAATTTTTTTAAAAATTTTTTTTTATTTTTTTTTTAACATACATACGTAAATTTATAATTTTACAATGTGGATGTTTTTATATATGTATGGTTTTTATATGTATGTACGTATATCATATGGAATGGTGATACAAACTACTGTTGTTGCATGACTACACGGTGTGAAGGGTATATAAGATTCGGCATGGCCGAATATAGCGCTCTTACTTGTTTTTTTCTTATTTTTAATATTTTTTTTTTTTTTAATTTTTTTTGTTTGGTATGTTTTTTACATGTATGTATGTATGTATGTTGTTGTTGTAATTGTGAAAAAAACGAGGTGGTCGTGGGGGTTTTTTGCTCATATCTCAGAAAGTTATGGGGCGATTGTGCTGAGTTTCAATAGTGATTCATTCCTGGATATTGATACCATATACAGATCTGAGGAACATATAGTTGCTTCTAAAAGTTGATTTCAACCAACACACGGACAGCCGGACAGACGGATAGACGGACAGACGGTCAGGGCTTAATCGACTCCTCTATTCATAAGCTTTCAGAAAATATGTACTTTATGGGGTCGGAAATGAAAATTGTAGAAATTACAAACGGAATGACAAAGCTATATATACCCTTGCGCACCACAGGTGAAGGGTATAAAAAGGGTATATATAGGTTTGTCATTCCGTGTGAAATTTCTACAATTTTCATTTTCGACCCCATAAAGTATATATTTTCTGAAAGTTTATGAATAGGGGAGTCGATTAAGCTCTGTCAGTCTGTCAGTCTGTCCGTCTGACCGTCTGTCCATGTGTATGTTGAAATCAACTTTTTGAAGCCCCCCGATATCGCTTGGACCCGGGTGAGGTATTAAAATATCAGAAATATTCGGGAGTAGAACGGTATTAAAAATCAGAAACATCGGTACATAAACAACTGAGATATGAGCAAAAACCCACGACCACCTCGATTTTTTATTCACAAAAACAACATTACAACAACAACATACATACATACAAACGTGTATACTGGTTAGAGAAAACGTGGCATCGAATCCCAGCTGAGCCAAAAATAATTTTTTTTAAATTTTTTTTTAATTTTTTTTTTACTTTTTTTTATTTTTTATTTAATATATTATTTATATTTTTATTATTTTTTTTTTTTTTTTTTTTTAATTTTTTTTTTTTTTTTTTTTTTGTTTTATATATATTATATATATAATAATTTTTTTTTAAATTTTTTTTAAATTTTTTTTTTTTTTTTTTTGTTTTTTTAACATACATACGTGAATTTATAATTTTACAATGGGATGTTTTTATATATGTATGTTTTTATATGTATGTACGTATTTCATATGGGATGAATGGTGACACAAACTACTGTTATTGCATGACTACACGTTGTGAAGGGTATATAAGATTCGGCACGGCCGAATATAGCGCTCTTACTTGTTGATTTTCTATTTGTAAATTTTATCCGTGTAAAATTGTTTCGGCTTTCTAGACACGTTATAAATAAAGTCATTACAAAAAATTCTGCCTAGTAAGGCAGATGCTATAAAGTGGTCATTAAAATGTTTATTGGGCGGTAACAACTAGCTGTTACCAACATGTGGCTGGGTGTAATAATTTCTAACAATATTTACTTACATATGTATGTACATATTCTTATACCAAAATTGTTTTATTTTAATAAAAAAAAATCAGAAGCAAAATAAATTCTAAAAATTTTTATAAATTATAAATTTTAAAAGCCTTACTAATTCATAACCGTTTTTTTTTTTTTTTTGTTGTTTAATTATTATAATATTATAATGTTGTTTAATTGTATAATTATTATAATAACAATGTTAATTTTTAATTTTTTTTACAGAAGGAATTTCATGTAAAGGTCAGACAATGTCATTAAATGTTAATCACCAGTTACACAAAAAAATGTGTTTTAACAGCAGAAACAGTAATTGCTGTGTGTTGCTAGCCCAATTATGTTGCAAATTTTATTATTTAAGGGATCAATGATTAAAGCCAAACACGTTCCTTTGTTATTTCCTTTCTTTCATTTTTTGTTAACTTTTTTGACGTCGTTTTAATTTTTGACGACCAATTAAGGTCAAATGCTGTTCTGTATGCGGGAAAGAATAATCGATAGAACAAAAAAAAAAACGTGTCTAAAAAGTCCCTAAATTATCAAAAAGGATAAAAAGTTAAAACAAAATTCATTAAGGGTTAATTATAACATTTAGTAATTTCAATTAGTTTTAATTACTTCCTATTGTGCTGTTTGAAATGGCTATTTTGAAATGTTAAACATTTCTTTTTTAATTAAAAATCAATCTGTTGCGGGCGTTTGTTTGATTTTGGCCAACTTTTTGTGCAATCTTTAAAATAAAAAAAAATAAAAAAAACAGGATATTAAATACTTTGGGACTACTTTTATTGTTTTATTTTTAATTAACTAAGCAATTAAAAAGGTCACAAATACAAAAGACACAAAAGATAAAATTTTTAATTTTTTTAATTTTATTTTGACGCCTAATAAGCCTTTAATAAAATTTCAACAAACAAACATTTTATTGTGGTGATGAAATTTATACAAAATAAATTAACTATAATATGTTTCCAATAACTATATATTACTATGGAGAACAGAATATGATCGTCATGATCATGTCGGAGACATGGGTTTTTGTATGTACATACATTTAAATATTGCTGCAGTATCAGTCTGACTTACATTTTTACAGGGGTTAAAAGGGTTAAACATTTTTGTCAACACAGAGTGACTCATGTATTTTTTGTATAATCTTATAACGCTTTACCGATTTTCGGTATTTACTAGAATTATTTTTAAAGAAGTTTTTGAAACATCTGCAGCAACAATTATGGCATCTCTAATATAAATACTTGAAAAGGCGCAGACTAAAACGAAACGTCGGCAGACCAATTGTTAAAAAATTTTTCATGTTCTTTGTAATCGAGAAAACGTATAAAACGTATTTTGTTGATATTTTTATGTGTCGTCTCTTTTTTTTTCATATTAAAAAATGCCTTTTAAAATCAGTAATCGCTGTTCGAACAAATGTTCTAACAACGCTGTTTGAACAGACGCTGTTTGGACAGACGGACAGACGGATGGACATAACTAGATCGTCATCAAATCAAACCTCGATTCAGAATATATATACTTTATGGGGTCTAAAATGGATATTTCGATGTGTTACAAACGGAATGACAAAATGAATATACCCCCACCATTTTTTTGGTGGCGGGTATAAAAAATTTGTTCTAAACTAAAACTAAAAAGTGTTGAAAATCAATAAAATGCTTTTAAGTTTACTACCTCAAATTTCAATTGTTTTTTTATACCCGCCACCAAAAAAATGGTGGGGGTATATTCATTTTGTCATTCCGTTTGTAACACATCGAAATATCCATTTTAGACCCCATAAAGTATATATATTCTGAATCGGGGTTTGATTTGATGACGATCTAGCTATGTCCGTCCGTCTGTCCGTCTGTTGAAAGCACGATAGAGGTCGCACCAAAAAAGCTAGGGGGCTCAAATTTTGCCAGAATCTTTCTTATAGACAAGGTTTGTTTAGTTTTGAAAATGGGCTAAATCGGAATATTAGGAAGAGAGTTATAGCTCGTAAAGCAAGAATAGGTCGAAAAAACCGTGTCCTTCTAACATCGAAAAAAAAGGAATTGTGTCCAAACGCATAAACGTAGAGTCATTAAACTTCGAATATATATTTCTCGAGTCAAAAGAATATTTCTCCCCAAAAATTGCTTAAATCTTTGCATTAGAAAAGGAGTTATAGGTCAAAATGTACGAAAATTTATACCGCTCAGTGTATATTTGAAATTTAAAACGTAATAAAACAGACAAAACTATATGTACGCTTCTGAAATTTTGCAAACATGGCTTTTTGGTCAAAGTCTTCGTTATAACGGAAAATAAATGTGCCACGCCCACTTTTTTTTGAAATTTTTATAAAAATATATTAGTCATATTCATTAGCATTTATTCATTGCAGATGGCAACATCTGTTGAAGGCGCCACTACATTTTGCAAACACTGAGGATGATGTCTTTGCTAAACATCACGTAGAACACTAGATGACTCTAGTAACATTTTTTTGCACAAACTACAAAGGAATTTTATAGGGGTTTGTGAAAACGAAAATGACCGAAGTTTGTTGACAAATATTAACTAGAGTAATGATTTGTGCCCAACTTTACATATAGTTGTACACACAGTCTTATGAGGTTTAAAATTTAAAAATATTAAAAAAAAATGTGCATCAGTAGATTTAAAATAAGTATTTGAATATTTAAAATACATATTTTAACAAATTTTTTTTATCTATCTATTCTTTTGTAATATTCAAAATAGACATGCTCAGCATTTTGCTAAAACAGGAAATTTATTAGTAAGATTTTGATTTTTAAAGTTCTATAACATTTTACTTTTAAAAGATTTTCAAACGAAATAAGTTTTGTATAATTTTAAAATTTGTTAGCCATTAGTACATGAAAATAAATTGTTTATAATGTTTAGAGATAATTTTTTTTTATCTTTAGGTCTAAATTTTCCTTAATTCCTTTTTTTTAATACAACATTACTTCTAGAAAACATAAGATAACAAAAAGAAATTAGCACCATTTAGTAGATAAAACTCTCCTCTATACCCTTATACCCCATTGTATACCCAGGACGATCCGACCGTGATCACCAGACCAATTTTTGTGACACAAGGTCAAATATTTTTTGCAAAATTTTAGTAAAAGAGCTAAACAAATTTTTTTGTATGTGTAATGTGTCCGTCTGTTAAAAGCACGATAGAGGTCCCATCGAAAAAGCTAGTGGGCTCAAATTTTGCCAGAATATGTCTTATACACAAGGTTTGTTTGGTATAGAAAATTGGCTAAATCGGAATATAAGGAAGAAAGTTATAGCTCGTAATGCAAGAGTAGGTCGAAAGAACCGTGTCCTTCCAACATCGAATAAAATGGAATTGTGTCCACCAGCATCAACGTATGAGTCATGAAACTCCAAATATAAACTACCTGAGCAAAAAACAATATATCTACCCAAAAATTGCCTAAATGCATGAATTAGGAAGGGAGTTAGAGATCAAAATGTACGAAAATTTAAATAATAGAAAATTTATACCGGGCAGTGTATTTTTCAGTATGTTTAAAATTTTAAACCTAATAAGAGTGACAAAATTAGATCTACGATTCTGAAATTTTGCAGGAATTGGTTTTTGGTCAAAGGCTTTCTTCTGACGGAAAATAAATGTGACACGCCAACCTCCCATACAACGTTTTCTCTCAAATTCTTATAATTTCTCTGTAAATCGAATAATAAAGGACTTTATTGAAATATCTAAGTTGTATTTATTAGCAGAAATTTTATTGACACGCTTACTTTAACGCCCATTTTCACTGAAATACTTAAACGAAAACATTTTACCAGCATATCGAAGTTATAAAGGGTGGTTAAATTTATGGGCCGATGTTGATTTTGAATAAAACACAAATTATTTAGGAAATTATTATCATTTCTTTTTTAATGATAATATTTGTATGGTTCAATTATGTATGGAACAAAATATCGGCCAAATGGCCCCCGCGACCTCAACGGCACACCTCGATCCGATAGTCCAAATTCTCAATAACATTGCTGATGCTCAATTGTTTGGCACGATGATGAGTCGAAGTTGACTGTTTTTTTGCCACACTATCGCGATAAACAGCAATGCTTCTCATTTAACGAATTTAGAAGGCATTCATAGATGTTCTAACATTTTATACAGACCTGGGGCCGAATTACGGCATTCGATATCGATCGAAATTTTACTCGAACGATCGAGTACGCTGTGCTTTAGGTATAGAGATTCTAATAAGAGTTTTCAAATTTCTATCACGTTCGAGTGCCGAAATTCGGCCTCTGTCTTAAATTTAAAATTTAACCATCCTCTACAAAGAAAGTGATGTATATTTTATTATAAAGAGATTATTTCAAGCGATTAACAAAATAATAATAATTGTGCTTTAAATGTACACAAAATTGGTGGTGGGTATAAAAGATTCGGCACAGCCGAATATAGTGCTCTTACTTGTTTTTTTTTTGCAATAAACCGCGCCCTGGCATTTGCCACCATTTTGTTAGTAGGGGTTGTACTGTATTTTGTTTGTTTTTTGCAATTGTCACGTACACTCCAAGCAAATTTAAAAATACGGAGAAGTAATTAAACGTACAACGTTTTATTATTGTATAAATTGAAGTTGAAAATTTTCCTTACCTGAAAAAATAACTTTATTCGACAAATCCACTTAATTTTGTAACAATTGTACCAATATTTATAGCATAGTGCTTTTGAAAATGTTAGTTTCTTGACTACAACGCCGAATGAAGGTTTCTGAATTATTAGCCACACTTTTCCTTACTGTGGTTATATTTTCGAGTGACCTACAATGGCAATGACTAACAATGGTCATCTGATCTATTAGTGTAAATTGAAACTCAATATTTTTTTAATTATATGCCTTCTAATTGATTTATTTAGCGCATAGCTGTGACCGAAAACATGACGTAATTCTTGAACTGTCTTAGCAAAATTTTCACTATTTCTGTAACTAAACGTCCATGCGATTTTATGCTTTTAAATAACATGGCCCGTACGTAACAGCTGCCACAAAAATTACCGTACAGCTTCTTTTAACAAAATGGTGGCAAATCTAATCTAAGCGTTCTTGCTCAGACACCTTATAGTGTGATAATAGATATAGGGCCGTATTCATTAAAAATATTTTAGGATTATTAAAGGCTTATTTGTTAGATGTTGTAGAGAAATTTGTCAAATAAGCCTTCAATAAACCTAAAATATTTTTTATGAATACGGCCCCCAGATTTTTCCAAACCATCCCAGCGAAAAAATATATGCAAAAGAAATAGTGAATGCATAAGTTCATCCCATTTTGCAGCACATCATTATAGGCTAACTGTTTTGGTTTTAGAGTTACATACCATGCGTTCTATCCGTTGTTCCGTTTTATGCATCAGTCAATAAGTAGAATCAGTGTAATTGCATGTAACACGGCAAAACGCAAAGAATGCATAAACGTAACAACGCAGCAAATTAGGTTTACATTCTACTTTTGTATCCGTCACAAAAAAGGTGAAAAAATGTCAGCTGTTGTTATTGATAAATCTGTTTGTGTGGTGAAATTATTTTTTTTATTTTTTTGTGTTAAAGAATGTTTTTAATAAAAGAAAAAGTATTCGAACTAAAGTTTACAATTACTTTTAACAAAAAAAATATATAAAAACTAATTTTAAACACAATTTTTTCATTACTAAAATTTTTATTCTATTTATCGATAACGGTTATGTGCGGAGTGTCACCTCTGTTTGTTTATTATTAAAAGAAAACAAGTGCAATGGAGGAGATGCTTATTGATGCTCGTGTTATTTTTAAACTTTTTGAATTCCATAAATTCCCTTAAAATATCAATTTCACTTTCCATTTTGGCAAAATTGTTTTTAGTTAATAAAAATATAAACACAACAGCTGATTTAAACAAAAAAGTTGATGCATAAAACGCATTGTGTGTAACTTCAATTTAGAAACGTATAAAATGGTGAAAAAGTATCGAACGCAACAACGCATGAACGGCTGTTATGTAACTCTAGCTTTAATGCCTTCTCTTGCACTTATGAATAAGAACTCATGAAAAATGTTATTCACATTGAACTAGTGAAAAATTTCTTTGCTGGGATGTAAGAAATAATTCTTTTTATAAACATCCTGAAAGTATGCTACAAAATGTGAATTATTTAAAGATTCAATGCATTGCAATGTTACAAAATAAAAACTAAACAAATTTAATTTAATTAATTTAATTTAAGGTAAATTAAATTAATGTAATTAAAATCTAACTAAAGTAATTGTAAAACAATACTTTATTGCCAGATTCTTAGAAATGTTTTCAAATTTATTTTAACACCCAATATTGTCTTTAAGCATGTTCTATGTTTAAAAACATAATTCTCAAACACTTTTAAATTGTATAAAAAAATATTGTATTGTTTATTTTAAATATTTTAAACATTTAAAAAAATTTAAGAATTTTATTACATTACGACATGATAGCACACCTTGTAGAGCCATCAAATATTTCTAAACACTTAAATACAATTTATTTTAATTGTAATTAAACTGTAACAAACAACACTCACTCGCTCAAGCTAAATTGCGGTTTGGGGTTTAAGAGGTTACATTTTGTCAAGGCATCAGCAGGCAACTGTCACAATATAATAAATGTGCAAAACGAACAACTACTCGAAAAAGGACAGTTACCAACCTAAGTTGCATGTTTATAGTTTCACGTTTAATCGAAAGGGGAGGGGAGGAGGCGGTAACAAACAACCAATATATTTCAAAGTTAATAGAGTTGTATGCCTTATTAATTAAAAAATATCAACCAAATAAATATTACCAAAGGTCTTTATTATAGAGTGTTTAAGTGAAACAGAAATAAATTGATTAGAATCGTGTGAAAACGATACGAAACAATGTATAATGGAACGTACTGACGCAGCGGGGTAAAAGTAAAACTTTTTTTCATACACAAGTTCAGTTACCAAGAAATAAAGGCTAAAGAAATATGTACTAACAATAGAACCTTAATTAAGTTTAATTTGTTTTTTTTTTTGTTTTTTTTTTTTTGTTTTTTGTCTAACTTTCAACTGTATTAGCAAATTAACAAAGTACAAATGAGCTAAAAGAGGTTCACAAACATTATTTATAAGTGGTTGTTTATTTTTTAAACTAAAATATAAATCTCTTTTACATTATGGGAATCATACCTAAAGGTAAAGTGGCATTGGCATTGGCATTTAAGAAGCTGTAAGTTTAACACATTACTACTACGGTAAACGCGACACCGATTACTACGCACGCATATGCATGTTACAAAGGAAAACAGACAAATTTGTTTTTGTTATTTATTCAGGGTCAGCCCAACGCCACCATGGAGTGTAAAAATTTAATAAGTTTTTCGTTTATAAATATTTTTTTTTTCCAGATTCTATAAATCACATCTGGAGAGTTAAGAGGCAAAATGTGTATTAAGATTATGTTCGTCTCGCTCAATAAGTCATTATATTTAATTCCTTTCCTTTTTTATAAAACAATTAAAACATTTTTAAATTTACAAAAAAAAAATATTAAAAAAAAAATTTTTTCTCATGTTTTATTGGAATTAAAAAAATCAATTTCGAATTTTCAACATATTAAGTACTTAACGTTCTTTTAGTGACGATATTTATAAACTTTAAAATTTCTTTAACGTTTCAACATGGTCTTAAGCCCAAAAAAAAATAGAGATTACTACCCTTACTGACCTTTTACAAAGTCTACCCTTTTGGTAACCTCTGGCACACACGAAACCCCATCGTTAGTGGTCGATACAATTTGGCGTTACTCAAACTTTTCGCAGACCTCCCTCAAGCAAATTCTCTGTAATGCACACAGACACGTACGCTGGTAAATTATTGTTATTGAACCGTTATTTGTGCTTGTTGTTCATTCAATAACTCTGGTGTGGGTAGCGTGGCTGACTCAATGGCAACAACAACAAAAACTAATTTCAATTGTCAATACTTTTAGGGAATTTTTGTGGCGTTTATTTTTTTTACCAATAAATGACGACAGACAACAAAAATGTTAGAGTGAGAATTTTTTTTTTAATAAATAAATATTTTATAAGAAGAAGGAGCAAATTATTTTTTGTTACACGAGGACTGCTTGCTAAATAGAGTGTTGGGCAAAAAAATAAGACATTCAGACCCACTACCCATTTCACTTTTGGCCAATACTGCATTTAGTACATGACGAAAATATTTATGAGTTTAAGAGTCCTTGAAAAGTTTGGTTAATTTTTTTATATTTTAATTGTTTGGTAGGCAGTATCTGTTGGAATTATTTATGTATTTTAAAAGAGCAGCGTAAGCGTTTTTTAATATACTTTTTACATGAAATTAAATTTTTCCTTTTTGCTACTAGACAGTACTCTAAAGCATACGAGCTGATGAAGAAATTATCATTTTCACCGCAGGATACCCTATAATCAATTTAACAGTCTGTTCAGAACGACTAGTAATATTAATGGATTTTTAACTGCTCGTATCAAATTTATTTTTCATAAATTTTAATTACAGTTACATAATTATTATAATGCCGGGTTCGTAAGTCGACTTATACTTTCGTATAGAAAATAAAAGATATCTAAGCAATTAATTAAATTAAGGTTTTATGGTACCTTGCCAGTACCGTTTAGTGGCCACATAATTGATCACAAAAGTGAAACGATAAACCCTTGAAGTTACTTAAAAAATGACGGCCTGACTGTCCTTAAGCCATAACGATAATCTGGAGCTCTTTGCCCTCTTAACCAGAGCAGAACTACAACTGAGTTGGATCTGTTGGTGGCAGTATTATATAGATGTCAACAGTCCGTATCATTCATGTTAACTTTGTCTAACGTTACACAGAAAAAAAATTCTTTTAATAACAATTACGAAATTATTATTATTAATTAAAATTTTATTTGATTTTGCTCCAATCATTAAAAATTAAATTAATAATAAAATAAAAATTAATATTTAAAAAAAAAACTCATAATCCAAATGTTGATACTATGGAGATATTGCAAAGAGAAGAAAAATACAACAGACGATAAACACTTGCGGCTATATGCATAAAAAGTAGTTATTTTATGGTTATAGTCTACAATAGTTATTTTTTAAACGCTTTTTGTGTTATAAACCACTAATAAGAATTTGTATTTATAAACGTACAATAACACTTTTATAGTTATTAAATGTTTGTAGTGATTTTATTAGTATGTATGGCAACGCTTTTTATATTTAGTTGTCATTTTATTGTTACAGGTGCTTTTAACTACTATAAGATTTACCCGGGTATCAAGTAAAGGTAACATTTTTTATAAAATTAAAACACAAAAACAACATCGAAAAAATCAAAAGTATATAACTTTGGTATATAAATAATATTTTGAGCAAAAGTTATAATACAAATATTAATTATTTACCTATTTTGTTAATAACAATAAGAAAAGTATTCGGGTTAAAAGTTTGTTTACGTTTTTCTTACATCACTATTATAATTTTTTAATTTTACTTAATTTAAAATATGTTAAATTTATTATTTTCTTTTGTATAAATTGCACTTATCTATATGTCGAAATGTGTAAATCTAATCAATTTTAATATTTCAATTACTTTTTCTTAAATTTTTTTACAAAATTTCTTTAAAAAATGTTTTTAACGCAAATTATGCATGAAATGTCGCCTTATTTTTGGTTTAAAGAAGGGTAAATCAAACAATAATATTTTTGATTTTATAAATGGTTTATAAAAGGTTAGACTTATATTAATGGTTTATGAATGCAACAATAGTGAATTTTGTTTAAAAACGACTTATAAGCCTGTTATAAGTTTTTATACATATGGCCGTTGAAATGCTACTCATAATTGACATATTTCTAAGCAAAAACGAATAAACTACAAGAACGATACGAAGAATTATGCTCAAAGTTACAGACATATAATTCGAAAAATTGGAAAGAATTAGTGCAATATTAAACTTAACTATAGTAGGTTGTTTATTTATTTTTGATTATTGTTAATCGTATAAATTTATGTGTGTTATTCATAATTTTGTGATACAGTGGTCTGACTTGTACATTAGCCGCTACTTTGATAGCGCAGTTCTTACCGTTTATTGAATGTCCAAATTCTTTTTATACCCTTAACACGACAGTGTAAAAGAGTATAAATATGGGTTTGTCATTCCGTGTGAAATTTCAACAATTTTCACTTCCGACCCCATGTCAGTCAGTCTGTCCGCCTGTCAGTCTGTCCGTGTGTATGCTGAAATCAACTTTTTAAAGCCCCCCAACATCTCCCGGACTTGGGTGAGGTATGAAAATATCAAAAATATTTCGCAGTAGATCAGTATTGCAAATCAGAAACACCGGTACATAAGCAACTGAGATATGAGCAAAAAACCACGGCCACCTCGTTTTTTTTTTAACACAACAACAACATACAACAACGACACAGATACATACAAGCGTGGTATTCTGGTTAGAGAAAATGAGCCCAGCTGAGCCAAAAAACAATTTTTTATTTTTTATTTTATATATTATTTATATTTTTATTATTTTTTTAATATTTTTTAATTTTTATTTTTATTTCCTTTTATATTTTAAATTTTTTTTTTTTTTTTAATTTTTTTTTAAATTTTTTTATTATAATTTACTAAATTATTTAGGATATGCTCCCATAATTTTTCAATTATATTTATTTGGTTGTTGGGTTTGAGCTGGTTTATATGCATATCACTGGTGCTTATGCCAGATCATCAGTAAACCTTTACCCAAAAATTCTTGAAAAAGTTTAATATTTTTATAAGTTATATTTTTTAAATTCTCATTAACAAAATGAGAATTCAAAAATAAAACAAAAAACTATAAAAAACTTTTTCAAAAACCCAACCAACAATTTTTCAATTTTAATTTATTTTATTTTTCTAATCCCTTTAACATTTGGCTAACCGTTGGTTAACACTAAATGTTTATAAGGGCAACCGAAAAATAAAATCTTTTGTTATTAAAAAAAAAAAATATAACTAATAAAAATATTAAACTTTTTCAAGAAATTTGGGTTAAGGTTTACTGATGATCTGGCATAAGCACCAGTGAAATGCATATAAACCAGCTTAAACCCAACAACCAAATAAATATAACTTATAAAAATTTTAAACTTTTTCAAGAATTTGGGTAAAGCTGTTTTTTATTTTATATTTATTATTTATATTTTTATTATTTTATTAAATTTTTTTTAAATTTTTTTAAAAATATAAATATAAGATTCGGCACGGACGAATATAGCACTCTTGCTTGTTTTAATTGCAAATTTGTTTTCCTTAAATTTCTGAAAGCTTGTTTTTCTGGTTAACTTTACTTAGAAAAATTGAGTACCTATTTTGTCGCCCATAACATAGTCAGTCTCACCTGGAACCAATAGTCCCTTATTTTACTTATATAGCTTCAAAAATGTAGAAAGTAAAAAAAGTACCATAAAATTTTCGAAACAGTACTTTTTTGGTCTCCTATAACATGTGTCACCACGTATCAATAGTCACATAGTTCAAAGTCTAGCTTTGTAGACGTATAAAGTACAAAAAGGACCATAAAAATATAAAAATACATTTTTAATCGCCCATAAAATTTAAATCTCACCTCTCGTATCAATAGTGACTAATTTAGAAATTCTAGCTAAATAAACGTTGAAAATGCAAAAAATACCATAAAAAGTACCTTTTTGGGTTTTCCATATCGAAGTTTAAAGTGTTTAAACATCTTTTAAACAATAAATAATTTAACACTAATGATTTGAAAAGAATAAATCTACTCTTTTTTGCATAAAAAGAAATATGTTCCAAAAAGTACCAACCTGTTTTACCGTACTTTCCACTTTCTACTTACCCTGTTAAAAATGTGTTTAAATTTTTCTAAATTTCATTTTATGTCTAGTGAAATCCCTATTACAAATTTTAGACAAATTTGCCCTGTAATAAGGAATTATACATATTTTCCGGTATTTTCCCCTTTTTGGTAATTTTTTTTTCCCCCAAAAGCTTTCAAAAATTTCACCTAAATAATTGTCTATATTCTTTTAGGCTATAATAATTATCAAATTATGTCTTATTGAATAATTTTAGAAACTATTTTTTTTTGAGAAGTACCAAAAATAGGAAGAAATTTGTACCTCATTTTAAAGAAACCACCAAAGCAACAGTGAATTAAAGAAATAGTTAATACTCGTGTAGTTAACTCTTTTTAATGTGTGATATCTCTTAAAGAATTTTACATTAAAAGAAACTAATCAGGGTGGAAGTTGCAAATCTTCGATCTTAGATTGAGTTTTTTTTATATTTGAATTCAGCCAGAAGACTCCGAGGAAAAGAGCTGAAATATGTTGTGGCAAAAGAATAAACAATCTGTTTCTAATTCCTACAAAAAATATGCTAATATATGCTACATATCCCATACCAAGATATTCAACGATATCATATTATAAAAAATTTCAGAAGGCCTTAATATATTGTTCCACCTCACGTAAGTTTGTAACTTTTTTTTTTATTTTTGAAAAAATTAGGACAATATGACAATTATAACACACTTATTGAACACCAAGGGTGCCCCGGTGGACTATTCAGTAGTGTGCTGGTCTGCTAGTTTGGGGATTGCGGGTTCGATTCCCGCCAGAGATTCTGGACTTGTCTGCTTCTCTTATCTCTTTTCTATTCTATTCTTACTTTTCTATTCAGGTATCCCAAAGGGATCAATATAATGGACCCAAGTGAGCTGCACAACAGCTGCCTGTTCCGCCCAACCTAACCTATTGAATACCACGATTATTTCTTAATCTAAGCCTTTTTGTTTAAACATTTTCACCATTTTCTGCCTGCCTTCACTTTAATATTTTACTTTAACTCTGATAAACTTAGTTTTTATATTTGTATAAAAAAGAAAAAAAATAGAAACAAAAAATCTAACAACAATATTAGTCACGCATTTCGACCTTTTTAATACCAACCCTCTCCTTAAGTCATATATGTTTATGGATCTCAGTTTATTATTTAGTCAAAAACTGTGTGTAAACTGCCTTAAACGTTAATCAAACTCTCTGATATACACAGCATCCTTTTATTATACTACTTTTACTGTTGCGTAAATTTGTTTGTTGATACTTCTTCTCTATTGTTTAATGTCCTTTTGTTGGTTAAATAAAAACACAACTTTAATATTTCATTACAACACAAAGGAAAAAACTTTTCTTTCATAAAAATTTTGCCGAAGGTACTACTGGAATTTTAATGGTCACTACCATCCCATTGATGCTGTTTAATTCTAAGACAATTTCTGCAAGTTTTGTTTGTACTCTTTAAGTTTTTGTATAAAGTTTATGTTGTGGTGTTTAAATCTATTTTGTTACTGATTTAGAGAAAAAAAATTCAAATATTTGATTTATTCCATTTTGCCATAAGTGGTTTGTTATTTTTGATGCATTGATTCGTGACCCCTTTAAAATTGTATGTATTTATGCACATATTTTTGAAATTTATATGCATATAGATTCAAGGCTTTTAATTGCTTAATAGCAAGGCCCATTAAACAGGTCTATCCAAGTCAACAACTAATTTAATTGTATTTTTTCGCTAAGATGTCAAAAGTTGTTAACCTTTTTATGCGCCGTTGCTTTGGTATATATAAAGTAGCTTCTAAGTATTACATGCTATAAATATAAATATATCTACAGGGTGAACTAAAAGTCATTTTGTGATTTAAAAATTTCTTATATATTTGTGTATCTCCTTTTGACTTAAATGAGCCCCACATTTTGTCGACTCTATCTCTATTTTATTTACCCCAAAAAATAAAATTTTCCATTTTTCGGATAATTTATAGACGTGGTTGTTACTATTTGCAACGGTCATTGCAACATTTGAAAACAAATCAAGAAATTAAGATTATTTTTTATTTTTTAATGGCTTAGTAAAAGATATCTAATCAGCTGATTGTTCGTTTAAGCATTTTTTCATCTATGCATCTATCAAAATTAATTATTTTAATTTTTGTTACAAAAAAAGAAATCGAAGTTTCAATTTGTTGTAAACGTTTTTAAAAATACAAAAGCGAAAATGTAAAATTTTTACATAAAAGTTTTTAAAAAATCAACAAAAAATGTGTGACATATACCGACTTATATACGAAGACAAAATGCATGTGTTTTTTTTTAATTGCTACTTTAATTGCCGGTATGCATATACCTTATGAATTTGCCTTTTTAATTGTCAAAGTTTTTCTTGATTTAAAACGGTATTGAAATGAACCTCATTGAATTTGTTTTTTAAAAATTTGTAGTTATTTGAAATTTAAAAAAATTAACAAAATGTTGCAATGTGAGATTTTAAATTTCTATGTATTCCTAAGTATTTATTTAATATCACGAAACTATGAAACGAAATATAACAAGTAAGAGCACTATATTCGGCAGTGCCGAATCTTTTATACCCACCACCAATTTTGTGTACATTTAAAGCACAATATTTATTATTTTGTTAATCGCTATGAAATAATGTTGTGGGGATGGTAATTTGGCCGATATTTTGTTAAATACATAATTGAACCATACAAATATTATAATTACAAAAAGAAATAATAATAATATCCTAAATAATTTGTGTTTTATTTAAATTCAACATAAAATTTAACCATCCTTTATAACTTCGATGTGCTACTAAAATGCTTTTGTGAGTGTAGTCTTTCAATGAAAGTGGGCGTTAAAGTAGGCATGTCAATAAAGATCTGCTAATAAGTACAACTTAGGTGTTTCAATATAGTCCTTTATTTTCCCAAAAACTTTATTAATAGAGAAATTACATGAATTTAAGATAAACCGTTATATGGGAGGTTGGCGTTAAAGTGGGCGTGGCAGCTTATTCTTCTGGCACAGTAATGACAATGCCCAGGGGAATATACGTAGCAAATTTTATCATCATACCTTTAATTTTGGCGGTTTTATGAGCTTTTAAATTTCATTAACGGTAGATAACGTGAAAAGTGGGCGTTATAGTAGGCGTGTCAAAGTTGTTTTTACGAATGAGTACAACTTAGGTGTTTCAATATAGTCCTTTATTATTCCAAAATCTTTATTAATAGAGAAATTATATGAATTTTAGGTAAAACGTTATATGGGAGGTGGGCGTAAAAGTAGGCGTGGTACATTGATTTTCCGTTACCAAAAAGCGTCTTACTAAAAAGCAAAGTGTGCAAAATTTCAGAGTCGTACATCCAATTTTGTTGCTTTTATGACGTTTTTGTTTTTAAATATACCGAAAAATACACTGTGCGGTATAAATTTTCGTACGTTTTGATCGATAACTCCTCTTTTAATGCATAGATTTAGATAATTTTTGGGGAAAGATATTGCTTTTACTCAGGAAATATATATTCGAAGTTTTCTGAGTCTACGTTAATGCGTTTGGACACAATTTTATTTTATTCGATGTTCGAAGGACACGGTTTTTTCGACCTACTCTTGCTTTTCGAGCTATAACTCTCTTCCTAATATTCCGATTTAGCCCATTTTCAATACCAAACAAACCTTGTCTATAGGAAACATTCTGGAGGTCGGTGCGACCTCTATCGTGCTTTCAACAGACGGACAGACGGACGGACATAGCTAGATCGTCATCAAATCGAACCCTGATTCAGAATATATATACTTTATGGGGTCTAAAATGGATATTTCGATGTGTTACAAACGGAATGACAAAATGAATATACCCCCACCATTTTTTTGGTGGCGGGTATAATAAAATGCTTTTTTTTATCTCCTGAAAATTCAGTAAAAAACACATAACTGAATTGGTTTGAGCAACAACGATATATTCATATATTCATAAAAAAATCGTAAGCCTCTAAAGACTCATCTCAAATGTATAGAATTTATAAGAGTTTGAACTGTGAAAAATTAATGAAAAAGTTGTGATGATTTGTGTGTTTAAAAACTAACTTAAACAAACAATAAACAGAAATTATTTATAATTTTTTTATAAAAAAGATATGTATATGCAAATTTGGTATTTGTCCATATACGAGGGAGGTACCATAAGTTTGAGATTTCAGTAATTTTCCGGTTTTTAGCTGCAAGGAAAAAACTGTTTCTGCTAGCAGACATGTGTCAGTTTGACAATCTGCCTCATTCAGTTTTTGTGTGACAGTAATTGATGACAGTTCTCTCGCGTGATTTGAGAAGAAAATGGAAGAAAATGAATTTTGGACTGTTATTAAGCAATATTTTTTTCAGTAAAAATACATCACTTAAACTAAGGCTAAGTTTAATAAATATTAAAGAAACTCTAAAGTTTGTTTAAATTTGCAAAACACTTTTGGGCACACCTGTCGTGGGTCTGGGCTTTTATCGACCCTCTTTTTCAACCTAACCTAACCTAAAGGTTTATATTTAGATTCAATTTCAGTTCATGAACCCCTTTATAAATCTTTGATATTTTGTATGGATAAGGCTGGCAGCTTATAGTTATTTAAAATAAAAGGGCCATTTTCTTTTGTGTTTTTCAGTTTGCAATTTTATTACAAAATTTATTTTCTTTATTATTAATATTTTTCTTATTATTTTATTTTTGGCAGATATGAATTTGATTGTTTTTTTTACAATATTCTTTGCTTTTCTTATTTTTTTTTTTTTTTTGTTCATAAACCACATAAAATTACATTTATAAATAAGATGACAGTTGAAAAAAAATGTCTGAACCACCAAATACTTAAGTGATATCGTGTGTAACATTAATGTCGGTTGATTGCTGTTTAATAGAATGAAAAATAAAAAGTGGCGCTTGCTATTGGATTTGACACATGACATGTGTTTTTTTGTTCATAATAAAATACGGATATTGTTGGTGTTGTTTTTTTTTTCTTTCTTCATTTATCGTATACAAAAAGGAACAAGTTTAAAATAGTATTTATTTTGTTTTTATATAAACTTAAATGTAAATCATTATTTTTTATACATTCTTTAACATGCTTTCTTTAGATGTTTAATTTTTTTTTTTTATTAAAAACAATTTTTACACAAGAAATAACAGAAAATTAAAAGTAGAAATATTTAAAAAAAAAAATAAATAAAAATTATAAAAAAAAACGAATACATTTTTCGGGAGATGATGTTTTGTTGTAAAAGACACTTAGGCATTTTTCTTGTTGTGTTGTCATGATGAAAATGGTAGTTGTGAAGCGCGTTGTTATTAATAATGAAGAGAAGAGAATAGAGAGAGAGCTGTTTGGATAATGGTTTTAAGTTGAAAAATCTTCTTCGTTTCGAATTTCGCTAAAATGTTTAAGATCGTATTGCGGCCTTGTTGTTGTTAGTTTGTTTAGCTTGATTTTCTACACGCAGACGATAACATCATTATTTACAAAATAGAGCGACGGGCTGTAGGGTAGAAAAAATTAGAAAAAAAAATATTTTATTTTTTTTAATAATAAAAATCAAAACGATTAAAAACACAAATATCTAACTACTTCAAATTCCAAACAAAGTTACCAAAAGCTACTAAAATCTACAATGAAAAACTATAAAATTTCATAACAAAACTACTTTTAAGTAGCGTTGGTTTTGCGCATTAACAACCAAGGAGTTTTGCGGTTCTCTTTTTGCGGCTTGTGTAAGATTTTTGTTAAAATTAAATTTTTTAAAACTACAACATATTTAAATTTTGTTTTATATGTTTTTTTTTTTTTGTTAACGTTTCTTCACATGCATAATAATTTATTTTCATTGTTTTTGTTTAATAAAGTTTTCTTACCAATTTGCTTTTTCGTTTATTTTGTGATTTTAAAGTGCTTGGGTTAATTGTCAAAATTCGTTTTGTTTTTTTTTTTTTTTGTTTTTTTAATAAATCGTAGATGAGTTGATTTTTGGTTCTTTTGTTTAATTTTTTAGACTTTTTACAGCTTTAGCGTTATTCATATCAAATTAATCAAATATAGCCTCTTCTTCAGCTAATGATGTTGAGTGAAATAAGAATTTTTTGTTTTCAATAAGAAAAAAGTGGTTAAAATTAATAAAGAGTGATAGGAAAACTTAAAATTTATTTAAGCATAACACTTGCGTTTCACGCGCTTTTATGTTTTATGCTTATTTTATGTACAACTCTACTTATAGTGCTAACCTAAAAAAGGCCATTAAGGTAAAAGCTTAAGCTTCATATTTTAAAGTTTCAAAGATATAACTGAAGTTGAAAGGACTAAATTTCATAAATTTAAATGTTAAAAGGTTTTTTAAATACAAAATAAAATACATTTAAAATATCCTAGTGAGTATATCAAAATAAGCTTTGTAGAAAACTTTGTTGTTGTAGTTTTCACTATTTCTTTTTATCTTGTTAATTCTATTCTTTGCTTTCTTTAATATTATAAAAGCTTCTTGTGCATAGCTTTTTACACCTAATTTCTGTAAAAAAAGCTCTAATATAAGCAAAATTTTAGAAAGTATAAGTTTGATTATCCAAAGCTTAAAAGTTATTAAAGAGCTTTGTTTATAAAAAAGCTTTCAAACAATAAAAGAAAGTTACGGGAAATATTCACACTGTAATTTTATTTAAAAAAAAAATAATTAGTTGCATCATTTAAAAATTTTTAAATCTTATAAACAATTTTAATTAATTAAGAGAATTGAAATTTAAGCTTTTAAAATTTAAAAAACCTTTTTTACTAGAAAACATGAAACTTAGTTTATACATAAACTTTTAAGCAAAAAAATCAAAGTTTCAGAAAATATCCAAAGGGATTGACAACGTTAACTTTTTATAAAAAAAAAACAATTTACATTTTTTCAAAATTCTTAATTAAAAAAAAAAAATTGAAGTTAATTAACTGCCGTACTCATAACCAATATTTAAGTTTTTTTGAAGTTCATTTTGACAAATTTCTGTACAACACCTGTCAAATAAGCCGCAAATAAACTCAAAATATTTTTTTTTTAAATGACAGTAGGTTTTTATAATAAAATAAATTTTCTTATAAATTCCTATTTTATAAAATATTTATATATGTTGCAGTTTAGCAACATTTGAGTTTTAAAAAAGCTAATCGTAGCAAATGCTTTTTATATACATAAATATAAAGCTTTCAATATTTTTGAGTTTATTAACTAAAAATAATTTCTGTTATTTGTGTTTCTTGCTTGTTCAAAAGCTTTTTTAATATTTCAATTACATTTGACAAGATCATAACAAAAGCTTTTAAATAGAAAGCTTGGTGCAGCTAAAATAAACCTTACAAAAAATTTACTCTGATTTAATTAGTTTGAAAAATAGTGTAGACTGTTTATTTTTATTACATTTTTTCAATACCTAAAAGAAGCTCTCAATTGTTGGGTTTTTGCTTCAATAACCTAGCTGTTTTGGTTATATTACTAAATTTATTCAAATTTCTTTTTATTTTTGTAAAATTCGGTCAGCTTTTAGAATTTAATTTGAAAAGTTTTCTTTTTATTCAGTTTCATAGTCTTATAGGGCCCATACACAGCACCATAAAATTGTGCAATTAAGCTTTAAGCACACAATACACCAGCATGGTGGTACAAATTCATTTTTTACCCAAAAATTGTGTGGAAAAGTTTGTAATGAATAACGAAAAAATTTGTGCTGCACTTATTATTACTATTATCCTAAAACGAAAACGAATTAGGAGCAAAACAAAACGTGTTTGGATGAAGAAATGGCTATGAATTGGCATTTATATTTAACATGTTGTATTTTTTGTTGTTTATGTCTTGACGATTTAACTTTTATGAGCTAATTTTGCAACACACGACTAAGTCATGCTGGTACAATCAAAAAAATATCAAACTATTTTTGATAAAGCACCATCAGCTGGTACAATCACATCACAACCTCATACACGGTCAATCAGCTGGCAAAGTCACTTGATTGCACAATTATTATGGTGTTGTTTATGGGCCCTATTAAGCTCTGAATAATAAAAGCTTTATTCTAAATTCCTATTTGCTAAATAAAAGCAATTAGGGTTTGTGTTTAAATTGAAAGCTTTTGCTATTTAGCTTTAAGTCTATTACCTTAAATTAAATATTTTATGAGTAAATCTGCATTGCTTCGAAACACAAACTTTTGGCTCCTAAAACGTTAAATGTTATAAAATATTTTAGCCATTACTTAAACATTTATCCATTTAAAAACCGCTTTAATTAAGTTTTAAAAAGCTCGTAGAGCTTTAAACTATGCAAGCCTCCCTTTTACCATTTCTTAAAAGTTTCTGCATTGGATTCTAAATGAAAACACTTATTGTTTCAACATAAAGCTTTTATTCGAATGCCTAAATTTACGAGTTTTTAGTCATTCTTTCCAATATGTGTTCAAGGCATGCATATATCATTTATCAGGTAATCGCAGTTCGAGAGATTTTTTTGTTTATGTTTTTTTTTTATATGAAGTTCGACATTTGAAATTAATGAGAGAAGAGAGAAAAATCTTTAATATCTATTGATTTTGACAGCTGAAGTTTAAAATAAGTGAAGGAAAAAATAATCAGCTGATGAAGCAAGACTACCTGGTGAAATAAATATGCCTCGATATTAAAGGAAATTTTGAAATAAATGAGAAAAGAGAAAGAAAGAATTTATTGACAAAAGTTCAAAATAAATTTTAAAAAAAAAATCAGTTGACGATTCAAAACTACCTTGATGTATAGCTTTACCTTGAAATGTATTATATAAATGATTTTTGATGAAATAACAAGTTTTAGTCACACAAAACAACAGGCATTGCTTGTATTTACACAAATAGGACCAACTTCTAAAGTCTAAACTTAACTAAAGTTTGAAGAAAAAACTCAAACCAACTATGGGTTTTTCAGGGGAAAGGATTTTGTTTTTTTACAAAAATATTTAACAAAACTCAAAAATAAAAAAAAATAGTTTTTTATAGGTAAAATAAGATTGCAATAAACTTAAACATTCAATACTTACGAGTCAATGGTCTGGCTGGATGTCTTGACCACAAATAACGATTCTTAACGGGCGATAAGAAGGAATCCCTGGCAACGGAACCACCACGTGGCACCGATGTTGCACGCAATGGCGATAGAGCACGAACGGGAGCTAAATCATCCATATCCCACCAGAAGGGATCACGAGTGAAAGCTGAGATGGGTGCACTGGGATTGGGTTCCAACATATCCCTGAAGCGATTTCTGGGATGAAAGATGGGTAATCCTAGGAAGGGCGAACGAATTTTGGTGATTTTTTTTTTAGTTTTTTTTTTTTTTTTTTTTTTTTTTTAACAAGACAGAAGTGGGGAGAGATTATAAAATGTGGTGTGATTTTGTTGTTTTTATCTTTTGAAGCGATTTTTGATTGTTTTAATTTGCTTTTGCTTTGGTTTTGTTCTTATACTGTAAATTACACATTAACATGAAGAGAAAAGAAACACAGAAAACAAATACAAAAAAAATAAAATTTTGATATTAATCCATGCGTAAATGCTGTTCAAATTGAAATTTTTCTTCTTATGATCAAATAAGTTATCAAGTTAAGGGAGGGTTCGTAATATTTCAAGATGTAGGAAAAAATATTAAATTGTTTTCGAATGGGCGATAAAAAAGGCGAATGAAAGTGGGTGAAGTCATGAAAGAAATCGAAGAAAGATAAATTATGATGAGAGAGAATATGATGTAGGAATAACGTAAATAATTTTCAAAATGAAAAGATATCGATAGCTTTTTTGAAAAAAATAAATTTATCAATAACTTTAACTTTCCAAAAAAAAAAAAAAAATAAAGAAATGAAATGAAACGAGATACTGATTTTGTAAATAGAGCGATAATGAAAGAAAGTTGATAAGATATGGGTGTATGAGAGAAAGAGAGAAAGAGAGAATGAATGATAAATGCTGTACACTTTTCAATCATCCTGTTATAAAGTGGAGATTATGCACTTTAATAAACTGATGACACCAAATCAAAGTACAACAGTTGCCAATCGTGGGTACAAATTTGCGCTGATGCTTCTGGCCACATTTTTACATACAAACATAAGTGTGTGTATAGAACATAAAACAAAACTTAACACTTTTAAGCCAAATTCTTTTAAATTTAAACTTTTAAGTATCAGAAAAAAAGCTTAAAGCACATTTTGTCAACAAATAAATTTACCAAGTATTTACTCTTAGCAAACTTATACGTTCTCTAAACTACTAAATCAGGATGCACTTAGCAAGATAAACGCATTGGTAAATCCGACTGTCAGACTTCATATAAACAAAATATTTAAAAGCGAATTCATATTTTTTTTTATATGAAGTTTGATATTTGGCCAGGAAGTAGGCGAATTCAGTTTAATTTTTCCTGTGCGTAGACCTTGTTAAGTGTACTTCGATTCCAAACATTAAGCATTCCAATTTTAGAGCAAACAAAATTTTGTGATTTTGTATGGAATTTTAATTTTGTGTTTACCATCAGCATCAAAGGCAACTTCAGTGGCGCGTGGTCCCCAGCGACCAGCCTTAACAGGAGTGGGACTAGGCGAGCCAGCACGCTCAAATGCATTTGGTTTAGCTAACTTACTGGCAAAGAGTTCATCCAAGGGTTCCAATGAGCTAGCACGGAACAAGGGCCGGGTGAAGGGAGCCAAGCTAGTGGCACGATCGAATACCGAAGGAGCACGATCGAACAAAGATGGAGCACGAGCAACGCTAGGTGCACGAATGGCGCTAGGAGGACGGCTCCAATAACTAGGTGGTGGAACATAGGGTTCACTGCCAGCACGTCTATAACGAGATGGAGCTGGGGTGGGGGAGAGACGGGCTGTAATAAGTAAAATAAGCAAAAAATCAAATTAATATTAATTTCTAACTTTCAAAACTCATACGTATTTTGTTAACTAAACTAAACAATCTGTTGTAAATTAAATAAATAAACATGTTCGTTTTCAGTTTTAAATGTATAAACTGTGCACTTAGATAACAAAGTATTTTGCATAATTTATTTAAAAACAAAATAATAATAATACTAATTTCAACGACAGCTTCATATGTGTTACAAATTAATGTGACTTAAATGCGCAAATATTATAAAGTTACTATGAACGCCTGATGTCCAATACATTTGTGAGAATCTTTTTTTTTTTTTTTTAATTTAGAAATTTCTGCAAATCTAGTTGTGCGTTCATGAGAAAAATTTATAAAATTTCCATTGGCCATTTTCATTTGCCAACACATTATACATACATAAATAATATTATTGTATTTCGTGGCGTTTGCGTTAAATTAATTGTCATTGATAATGTCACGTACACGAGATATTTGTTTATTTTTTTTATATTTATTCAATAAGTATACGCCACATGCATACACTTACGCAAGCACATGTGTGGCATATTTGACATGTGGACATTGGGTCGTATAATTTATATAAATTCAAATGAAAATTTTAATTTAAAATAAAATATATACAATTTATATAGAAAATTATTATTAATATCTTGTGAAAGCGTTAACTGTTTAAGCTTAAAAACTGTTTAAGCCTTCATCGATAAAAACAATTATTTTTTTAATAAAAATTAATGCAACTTCATCCTGAAATATTGTTTTTTAATCATTCTTCATGACCTGACGCTAATTTAATTTTAATTTTTGTTCAATAATTTAATTTCAGTTAATTCGAGTTATACAGCTTTAGTGATAATAATGTCTTTAGGTGAGTATTTCTATTAATATTCCTTTTGTAGTTTGTATTTAGTATTAATTAATATCTGTGTGTTCGTTAAGAAATATTAAATTGTGGATTAGTACTTACCAACAAAATAATCTCAAAATACAAAATATTCAAAAATATATCATTTTAAATATTAGCACACAAAAAAGAAAATCCTTAAAATATTAGACAAAGTGCAACTTAACGTGTAATTTCGGCAACAAATTAATTGTGAGTTAAAAAAAAGTTTTAATTTTATATAATAGTTTTTTAAGCTTGATATGTCTTGATATTTGTTATCAAAAAAAAAAAAATAATAATAACAAATATCAAGACACTAATCCAACAAAAAACAAATATTTAATAAAAAACTCGTATCCTGATGATGCTACACAAAGAGGTAGCGAAATACTGATCAAATAATATAAAATAAAATAAAAAGATTTTTTATTATTGAAATGACCTTAAACTTAAAAAACTATTATATACAATTATAAAAGGTCCAAGAAACTAATAATTAAAAGTTTTAGGGCCGTATTCATAGAAAATATTTTAGGTTTATTAAAGGCTTATTTGACAGATGTTGTAGAGAAATTTGTCAAATAAGCCTTCAATAAACCTAAAATATTTTTTATGAATACGGCCCTTAATTATTAATACAAATTTTATATTAAATTACTTTTATCAAGTAAACTATAGCTTTGTTTATAAGTTCCTTAAAGAAAACCCCAGTTTTCAAAATTTTTTTATAAAAAAAGACTTAAACTATACACATAAAAATGCTCGAGAACATTGCCATGTCACACTAATCGATAACTTTGCTATAAAAAAAATCAAACTACTTCTTTTTTAAATACAAAACTGTTTTTACTAAAATCTCAAGTTATTGATTCTTCCTGAAAGAAAAGCTTAGTAATTTGTAAATTTTATTAAATATATAAGTAATCGATAGCATTTGTATATATAAATTAAGTTATCGATAACTTTAATATAAAAATATTAATTCAAGTTTTTTATTAAAAGTTAAATTATCGATAACTAAGCTTATCTATACAAAAAGTTATCGATAACATTTCGACGGAGAACAAATATCGATAAAAATTCTTCTGAAAAGTTAAGTTATGGTCAATTAATCGATAACATTTCTATAGAAAAATTAAGTTATCGATAAAATTCCTATAAAAAAAATTAGTTATCGATAACATTTGTACCTAAGTTATCGATAAAATGTTTGCCTAAGTTATCGGTAACGTTTTTAAATGAAAGTTCAGTTAATCAAAAACGTTTCCTTAAAAAAGTAAGAAAATCGATAACAGTGCAATAGAAGATAAAAGTTATCGATAACATTTCTACAGAAAAATTAAATTACAAATTAAATTTAAACAAAAAAATTATATAATAGATAACTTTTCACTAGTATAGTCAATTGATCTTAAGATAAAATTACCCACTGATAACATTTTTATTAGGGTGATCGATTATTCGACTTTTTTAAGAAACCGGGTTTCAATTAGTTTGAAATTTAGAATTAAAAAAAAACCGATTGCTATTTTGAAAATCTAAAAAAAAACGGTTAACCGGTTCGAATATATAAAATATAATATTTAAAGAAAAAATTAAAAAATATCGAAAAAAGATTATAATAAAAATTAAATCAAATATGAAATTTTTACAGTTTACAGTTTTAACAGTTTGGCTGCACAATAACGCAATAACTGACATGAATGCCGATGACTAATTTGGTTTTAAATAGTTGAATTTAAAGACAAAAGGTACTTTTTACAAGTAAAATAAATAAAAACAATAAATTAATACACAAATAAATAAGACTTTTTATAAGGCTGTTATAAATTTTTCTGTACATTTTTAAAATGTTAAATAGATCCTTTAAGCTAATATGCTTCAACGTATTTTGTTTGTAATGATTTCTGTAATTTAAAATACATTTTAAAAGCTAGGGAGAAAATCTTTAAAATTTCATTTTAAAAATTCTTTCTTATACTCCTGATAGACACAGACATACAAATATTGGCATAAACTAGTTTTTTCGATGGTTTAGTTGAAATTGAATTGACAGACACTCAATGTCTTTAATTAAAATTAGGATCTGGAAGAAGAGATAATTGCTTTTTCTTTATTGTCGATCAGCCAAGTTTATGCTTAAATTACCTTTAACTTTTAACGTTAGGTTTATATCCTATAAAAAAAAATAATATTTAAGCTCAATTATTTTTCTTATTTTGCTTTTGTTTTTTAAGCAACAAATAAATTTTTTACAATATTATGGAAGAATATTTAATAGCTTTTATTTTTGATTTTTGGAAATTTTTCGCTTACTAAATATATTCTATGGTACAATTGGTTATAAAGATACATATACGAAAATAAGCTTTAAAAAATAAAAAACCGGCTTTTTCGGATAAAAAAACCGGTGTATTCGATATTCGAGAAATGAACATTTAGAAAAAACCGTCAGCAGAAAGAGGAAAAAACCGTGTTTTCCACCGGTTGTAAAACCGAGTCGATCACCCTAATTTTTATACAGATAAGTAGTTTAAGTTTTGAGTTTTTATTTATATTTATACTTAATTTTCTATAAGAAAGCTAAGTTATCGGTATCATATCTACTAAAAAGTGAAGTCATCCATAACGTTTTAAATATTTAAGCTAAATATTAAGTAAATGTCTTCGATCTGTTTTATTTAAATCAATAGTTCTTTTTTTATTAAGCTTAAAATCAGTTTTTCATGAAAATAATTCAATCAATTGTTTATACTTTCCCTGAAGAAGTTACCCCATGTGGTTGAAAAATACTGGAATAAAAATAAAATTTGTTTTATAAAAAACTATTCTCACGCTTAACAAATAAAACGTTCATTTAAGCTAAGTTATCGATAAAATTTTTAATTTGTTTTTTGGGCTTAAAATTCATAGCTTTTTAAACCTATTATAATTTTGATAAAGTTTACTTCAGATTTGTCATAAGCAACCATTGAACTTAGCAATCTTATAAGTAAAAATTACTATCATTATTGTTAGAGGGATATACCCTGAATATTTTGATAAATTGTTGTTTTTATGAGAAAAATTCTATAGAATAGTCAAGTTATTGATAGTTTTTGTTTAGAAAAGTAAATTTGTATAAAGAAAAAAAAAATTATCAATAACATTTTGATAACATAGTTTGGTCATCGATAACAATTATATATAAAAGTATACTTATTGATGATATTCCTAAAGAAAAGTGGAGTTATCGATAGCAGTTTTTTCCACTACTTATCTATTGGCAATTTAGGGAATCGATAATTGTTATTAAAAAAATATAACTCATCATCTTTACTAGGAAAAATTAAATAAATTTAATTGATAAGTTTTTCATAAAATTCTTAACAAATTCTAAATTATCGATAACTATCTTTACAAAAGCCAATTCATCGATATGTTATTTATATAAAAGTTATCGATGATGTTTTTACCAAAAGAGTCAAGTAAGTGACATGTTTTCTATAGAAATATGAAGTTATTGAATTTCTTTTTCTTAAATTAAACTTGTTTACATTCAACGATATTATTAAATGCAAAATTTATCGTGATACTATATAAAATAAAATGCAAGAACTTTGATTGCACAATTAAACAGAACAAGAATTGATTTTCTTTTTTTTTTTTGTTTCTATTAGAAATCAATGTTACCAATAACTTGTTTACACAAGTGGTTAGATATCAAACTTTTCAAAATTTTATAGAAAACGTATAGATCGGTTTTAGTTACTATAACTACATTCCTAATTTTTAGGATTTATACTATTTCTGCTTAAAATATTTGTTCTGAGGCTGAAAACAGACATACACACATACACAAAAATATTTATTTATAAAATAAAAAAAAATAAAAAAAAATTTCAGATAGTGTTCAATTTTGCGCTGGTATTTTTAACACTTTATTTGAATTAATTTACAATTTTAAAGTAATTCAATTACACTCTTCATTTAACACATTAATTTGCAAACAATTTGAATAACTGCCATTTTACATACACATTTCAGAAAATGTTTACAATTAATTGATTTACACAGAAAACATTAATAGAGTAATAGAATCAACAAATTACATTGAAAAGTGAATGAAAAAAAAAAACAATAAAATTATAATTACATTTTAATGGAGACATTTAATATACATTTTTGTTTTGCAATTTTCGTTAAATATTTCATTATATTTTTTTTGTCATGAGTTTATTGGTTTCAAATGAAGAGACAGAGGGAGAGTGTGAGAGCACTTTAAGAATGAATTGCGACAAACATTTAACAAAATTAGTGGCAGTCAATATTTACAACAATTATTTAAAACGAAATAAATTAATACACTTATTGTTACCACACGCAAAATGATGTATAAATAAGTATGACTTAAGGACAAAAAACAAGGTTGTTAGTAGAAAATTATAAGAAATTAAACATTTTATTGATTAGTATTTTTAAAGAACTAAAAAAAATGTTAGTTTGAAAATAAACCTTCAAAATTCAAAAAAAAATATATTCCAAGGTTTCTCTTCTTTCTTTTTCAAATGAAACAAAACAACGTTTTTATAGGTTTTATTAATAAAATGAGTTTTTATTGAAGTTTTTTTTTTTGCTGAATTATTTTTTGGTACTTAAGTTAAAAGTTGAGGGGAAGTTTTATGGTGGAGTTTAGTACTTTGTTTTATCCTTTGGTGTAAGAGCTGGCCTTTTGCTGGATGTTTGGTTGTTTAAATATTAATTTTTTTCAATATCTTTGAGTGTTTAGAGTATTCTTTTGATTTCTTTATATTTTCCTATTGAAACAATGCCAATAGCTTTTGTTAAATTAACAGTAATTGAAAAATTTTATAACAAATAATAATGAAAAATTAGGTTTCAGTTTTATACCTCCAACACTTTTGTTAAGTCACCAACCTTCATCTTTTTTATTGCCTCGATAACCTTCGTTTTTTTGTTTTTTTATTTATTTTGCATTTGTGTTTTTGTCTTTATCTTTTAACAATCATGATCATCTATCACTATTACGTTACGACAATAGTCATTACATTTGTACTCTTTCTCTGCTTATGGAGCCGCCATAATGGCTTTAATTGTTTTTGTTTTTTCTTTCGTCTGTTTTGTTGCATTGTGTTTTTGTATACACGATTAATTTTCGTAATTGGTCAACTATGATTTTGTTATGGTTTCTGTTGTTGTTAGTTTATGTGTTAGTGTTCGTATTTGTTAAGCATTCGTATGGATGTGTGTTTTGCTGATGAGCTTTGTTTACATTATCATCTTGTTTTTGTTCAAAGTACGACTTTGATTGGCTAGGGCTTTGTGTGTTTATTTTGTATCATACACGAGAATATGACCAGAGAACCGAAATACCTGATATTTATTTATTTTTTTGTTTTTACAACAATATCTTATGGAAAAGACAACTATAGCGCAAAAAATTTAAATTCTCTTGTAAAGATGAAGAAAAATTATTTAAACATTTCTAAGCATTATGAAGTTTTTGATTTGTCCGATATTTTAAGAAAAATTCTAAAACGTTTAGTTATTTAAGTAAAAAAAAAACAATCAAAAAATGCTACTAAATTTTGATATTTTCAAAAAAATAATTTTTTAGTAATTGAAAATTGCGCATAAATTTTGCAGTGAAAAAAATTCTATAAAAAGACTGTAGCAAGACGCTTGGCACATTTATTTATTTAAATAAATTTGCTTGTCAATAGATTTTCTATAAAGTAACGAAAACTTGATTTTTAAAAATATATATATATTATTTGTGTTAGTTTATTTTTCAATTACTGTTAATTGTTTATGTTTCTATACAGCCGTTAAAACATGAATTTCGTAGTAAAAAATAAACGTTTTAGAGAAAATAACTTAAACTTAATTTAGTAAAAAAAGATGGTCGATCGATATTTTTAATAAATGTTATATATATAATTTTGAATTAAAGTTTTCAAAAACAGATAAATCTTAAAGCTTTATAATTTACAGCTTTTCGATAAAAAGAAATTAATAATGAATTTTATCCAAACTCTAATTAATTTTTTTTTTAATTTTAAATCGTTTTTAGCAAATGATGTACTTGAGATTTAATTATAAATATTGGTTTAAAAATTTCTAAAAAATTTTCAACTAATTTAATGAAACATTTAACGATTTTTTTTCAAATTTTTTGGACTTTTATGTTTTTTTAAGTTTTTATTTATTAAATTTACAGAGTAAAATATATGTTTAAATTAAACTATATTTAAAAATTGCACTTAAATTTTAAAATGACATAAAATAAGTATTTATTGTTTTTTTTTATTATCTGTTAAATAGTTTATATTGTTGTTGCTTGTAAATCAACTATTGACTATCAAAATAAAACTTGAGCTAAAAACAAAATAATTTGTTTATTTGTTTGTTTGTTTGTTTGTTTGTTTAACTATGGCCTAAGATTTGTAAATAATTTTTAAAAAATCATAAACAAATCAATGTTTCAAAGCTGTAATTAAACAAGAAATAAAGAAAGAAAAAAAAAATAAAGAAAAAAGATGAAAAATATATATAAAAAGAAAATACATAAGTTTTTTATATGACTTCTAATTAAACAGTAAAACTATTTAAAAAAACAATTTTAATTTATTTTTTAAGCCCCTTAAAATATTTTTTTTTATTATTTATAAAAAAAATAAATTAAATATTGTTTTTTTTTTTGTTGGAAATAGTTTTACATTTCTGACTTTCTTTTAAATAAAAACGTATAAAAAACTTTAATTTTCTTTAATATATTTTTGTTGTTGTATGTGTTGGAGCTTTTGCTTAAAATGTCATCTTCTTTTATTATTTTTTTTTTGTTTCTATGAATTTGAAAAAATTCTTTTTCGATATCTTAATAATTTAACAAATTTTTTTGTTTGAGGATAAAATGCTAATTTTATAATCGTTTGTTTTTTAGTCCTGTTAAATTATTTCATATTTTCGATTTTTTTTTGCTTTCTATTTAAGTGGATTTTTCAATAAAAATTATATAAATATATTTTCTAGATGTTGTTTATACAAATGTTTTTTTGTAGTTGTTGTTGTAGTTGTTTGGTATTATAGTAATGTTTTTATATAATTGGTTCTTATTTAGAATTCCAATTTCTTACCCTTGTTGAGTTCTTGGAGCAATTTATCTTCAGGCTCATATTCCAAGGGTACCAAAGAGTTGGGAGTATGGGGCTTGTCCTTCAAATACAAACCGTAACGAGATGGGTATCTAAAAAATTCAAAGGGATAATTAATTGATTAGTACACAAAAAGCTGTTTTTTAATTTAAAAAGTAGAAATATGTTAAATACTTAAAAGAACGTAAAAATAAAACATTTCAAATAAAAAAGTGACTTTTTTCCAAATGTATATTGCACGCCAAAACTAAGTACCATGTACTTTAGAGTCTTTATTTTTTTAATAACTAATAAAAGTTTAATACTTTTTGAGAATGCCATTATTTATACTAAAATATCCAAAAAGGAGACAAATTAAAACTTTTTATGTTTTATTGAATTTAAGTTTTTACTAAAAAAAAAATTAAATTCCAAATGTATTTTCTCGTAAAACAAAAAAAAAATACTCAAAATTGTTTTTTCTTTTTTTCAATATTTCTCAAATGCTAAATTTTTGAAAAGCTTAAAAGTACCAAGAAGTACCAAAATAATTGAAAAGTACAAAAAATATGCTTCAATATGTAAAAATATACAAAAATTTTATACAGACAATGTAAGTCGTTTAAATTAAAAAAAAAATTTTTTTAAAACTCAAAATAAAATAAAAAGTACAAAAAATATTCAAAAGTACCCAAAGAGAATGTTCGAAGTTCAAAGTTCTTAAAAAAATTGTTTTTTCCTCTTTTCAATATTTCTCAAAAGCTAAAATTTTGAAAAATTTAAAAAGTACCAAAGAGTACCAAAATGATTAAAAGGTACAAAAAATATGCTTCAATATGTAACAATATTATAAAAGTACTATTTAGACTATGTAAGTCAATATTTTCTTCAAAAATTAAATAAATTAAAAAAAAAAACTCAAAATAAAATAAAAAGTACAAAAAAATATTCAAAAGTACAAAAAAATATTCAAAAGTACAAAAAAATATTCAAAAGTACCAAAGGGAAAAAGTACCAAAAGTTTATTTAAAATGTACTTCAGTGTTCGTAATTAAAAACATTAAGACTTTCTTGAAAAATATGCGAAAAGTTAAAATTAAAAAAAAGTACCAAAAATGTTAAAAGTATAAAAAAGTTTAAAAGGTATACAATTTTACACTAATTTGAAATTTTAAATTCGATAATTAATTAATTTGTTTATTAATTTTTCTATACAAAAAAGACTGAAAATTTGAACCATTTTGTTAAGTACTTAATGCCAAAATTAAGTACTTAGTACCAAATTTAACTAGAAAAATTGTACTTATTTTTTTTTTTGCACTTTTAATTAAAAGTTTGATGTCCCAATGAAATCTAGAAATATTTGAAATTTATAAAAAGTACTGCAAAAGTACCTTTTACATATTTTGTTAAATGTAAAAGAAAATGTGCTAAACAATTATATCTCTTGCTGGATGTTTTGATTATTATTGGTTGTTTAATTATTAATTTTATTTAATATCTAATAACTAACTCCCATCCGCATTAACAATTAGGATTTTCTATTAAATGGTTTTCTTATAAAAAAAAAATTAAAAATTTTTATTTAAGATTTGTCGAACTGATATATTTCATAGATTAAATTATATTTCTAAACTAAACAGTTAAATAACTGACTAGGCAAAAACAATAATGATTGATATAAGGAGAAATGTTGTGAATACAAAAACCATGCTTTCATTACCATCAGACTGATGGTTAAAAGCAACAACAAAATTGTGATAAGTAAAAAAAGAATAACAAAATGTGGAGAAAAGCTTAGTTGTGGTAAATTTCGTTCTCACTCACTATAGTATATATGAATAGGTATGATATGTTTGATTTACAGAATCAATTTCATATATACTTGTGAGTTAAATAGATGATATTTACATCCAACACTTGGACATTCCGATCAAAGAGTGCTGATGATGAAACCGTAGCTGGTTTTGAAAATGCATTTCACTCGGCTGGTGTCGGGATAAAAACTTACTTTTCCAAGTTTATTCTTTCATTATCACAAATTAAAAATTTAATTTCTTCATATAAAAGAGAGAAATTTAAAAAATGAACTTGAGCCAGTTTAGAAATATAATTTAATCTATTAACAATTTTTTTAAACATTTTATTTGTTTGTTTTTAAGCAACTTCTTTTTTAAACATATTTTTTATTTTATTTAAATACCTGCGTTCAATTTCTTGCATGCGCTTCAAATGATCATTCCAGGCCTTCTCTGCATCGTAGTTTGCTGGAACTATAAATATTCAAACAAAGAAAAGGGGGAAAAAAATAACTGCAATAAGTATTCAACTTTATCCATAAAAAACAGACTTCTGTCATTAACTTACAATTTGGAGCAGATAAAAAAATTAAACAACATTTTAGACAAACTTTTACTCAAGCATCTCGGCCAGCAGCAGCGCAAACATTTTTTTTTTTATAAAATTTTTAAGCAAAAATTAAAAAAAGAAAAGTAAAAAATTACCAGTTTTAGGAAAAAGCAGGAAGTAGCATTTAGCAGTTATAGGTTTTGTGTTTTAGTTAAAAAAAATCAAGAAAAAAAGAGAAAAAAATTAGCAGGTTTAAGATATTAAAGAAAAGTATGTTGGAAAAGTACTTAAATGCAGGCTTAAATGGCCAAACAATTCAGGTGCTAAAATGTGATAAAACAAAAATGGTTGATGTGAAAAATTTATGAACAAGAAATGTTTTGAATGAAAAATGCACACAAAGAACGGTTTAAGGCATTGATGCAGCAACAAAGTATTGTTGCAGTTGTCTAAATAAAGGGGAAACCCAAAATTTAAACAAGATTTCAATTTGTTAGAGTGTGAGATATTTTTTGAACAAACAAAAATGAAGATGTCCTGATTTTTTATTAAAAAAAAAAAAAGATTATTTTCTCATACTTCAACTGGAAGCTGCCAATGTTCTTCTTAATTAAGTTGGCAACAATTATTATATGCCTTTACAATTTATAGTTCATTTAAATCTTGCTTAACTCTTGAGCCATAACACATTAAACATTAAAATTTAAATCAAATATGAAAAGAAAAATATTTTTATTTTTATATTTTATTTTAATCGCAAAAAAATCAACATAATTTTTAAATGGTAACAGTTTTATTTTTTTTTTTATTGAGTTATTTGTATATTGATGCATAATCTTCTATTATTAAAAATTCTGTTTTTTATACATTTTCATCTGGCTATTAGAGATATTTTTGTTTTCGCTTTTTGTTGACCCAAAACTGCTTTAGCAGACCGAAACACACACTCGCAGATAATTTCCTACACCAATTCACAGACACATACAGATTTTCCGTTTTTTTATTTTTTATTATTTTTTAATATAGATAAAATATGTTTATTTTGTCTTTCGATTTATTTTAATATTCTGGTTTGGTTTATTGGTACAAAATGAAAGAGAGAAAAAAGAACAAAAAAAAAACAATTATTAATATTTGTATTTTAAAATGTAACAAGAAAACATTTTGAGGATTTTTGGCTGGGCTGGGATAATTTAAAAATAACTTGAAAAATAATTCTGTGGTTTTTCAATAAATACAATCCGCTATAAAGGGATATTGATTTGTTCAACATAGAAAAGAGATTGTTTTTGCATTAAAATCATGTTTAAACGTGTCTAGTTTAAACGCTGAAAACGTTTGAAATTCTTAGTTTCATTTGGGCTGACATAATGTATTTGTTGGAATATTTCATTAAACTTAGAGATCATTTAATTATTTTAGGACTGTTGACCTGTTCGTTGTATTTTAAAAATTTGTATTTTTTAAACAAAAAATAGCGAATCGAAATTATTATTTTCCTATATGAGATAAAAAAATTCTTTAACATTTACAACAAATATTTATTCGTTCTTTTTAAATGTCTGAAATTACGGATTGTGTTAAAAAAAATTTTATACTCTTCACCTGTGTTACCCAAGGGTATATCTGTGGCTTGGAGCTAAAAGGGCCAATGTCACTTTTTTGCTCTTTTGACTTAATCATTGCATTAGATTTGTTTTCTTGCTCTATTTTATTATGGTAAAACAGCTAAAGTCATACTTAACCCAGAACAGCTTCATAAAAAAAATGCTGGCCAATGTCACTATGAAAGCACCTACAAAAGTTAAAGTTCAATTTCAATTTTCTCAAAAGTAAATATTTTGACATTAGCCCTTTTAGCTCCAAGCCACAGATGTATAGCTTTGCTATTACGTTTGTTATTTCTACAGCATTCATTTCCGACCCCCAAAATTTTATATTTTCTGAAAGCTTATGAATAGAGGAATCTAAAGAGCGATATTCGTCTGTCTGTGTGTTGGTGGAATTCCATTTTGAGAAGACTCCACAAATAGCTTAGCTCCGTATTTATTATCAATTTTACTAAAAATATTGGGGAGTCAAATTCAGCCCCACAACTTTCTTAAATATGTTATGTAAAGGGGTATGTAAGTATAAGTTTTTATTCCATTTTTAATTCCTATATTATTCATTTTAGACCCTATAAAATTTATATTGTTACAGATTTACGTTTTAATAGTATGATTTATGTATATGTTAATTCTATTAGTGTTATTTACAGTAGCTTAAGCTAAAGTTATTTATGCACATTAAATATTTCCTTTCGTTGGCTGGTTGTTCGACTATCATGTTAAGTAATATACAGCCGAGGTGTGTTATTATGTGCTGCATACTTTAAGGCACAGTTTTTTTTCTGGATACTACTTAACATTAACATTACGTCTTAATTTAATTCTAACGGCCTGGTAATATACCAGAATGTACTAAGAATTATGTGCATACGAAAACTTTGTGGACCACCACTAAGTTACTATAAATAGTCGAACAGCACAACTGAGATAAGTCAGTATAAAAAGAGAGCTTATAAAGTATGAATCAAAGTGAGTTTGATAACAAAGTTGTATAACAACAGATAATAAAATAAAGTTCTGCTTCAACAATATCTGAGTATATTAAAATAAAGAACATGTTTTTACTTTTATAATAGATTTCAAGTATTATTATTTGCAATTAAAGAAACCCCAGTATATTTAAAGGAAATAAACCAAAGCTTATAAACGGTATAAACGTAACAATATATTTCTCATAGAGAGAGAGGGAAATTGATTTAGTTTAATTCATCTGTCCGCAAGTATGTTGAAATCAACTTTTTGAAGCTTTGACGTTTACCTTAGATTTTTGTATGGTATCAATGTATCAGATATGCTTTCGAGAATTTTGCTAATAAAATTTAGTTATTAGATGCCACGATTACCAAAAAACCGATTTTGAAGTTATTTTTGAATTTCTTGAACCGTTTGTTACATAAAAATAAAATATGTATTTCCGGCAACACTTACAGATAATCTTAGTGTAATGAGCCAATTACCGATAAAGATATCGGCAAAAAAATTGTTGGAAAACATATCAAATAAAAGTTTAAATTAGCGATAAGTTTTGGTCTAAGTTGCACCATATAATTATCAGTTATGATTATTACAAGATGGTGCCAACTGAGATCCGCAACAGCTATATATAGCGCTTCCCTTATTTTTAACACAGTAATTAAAAATAATCAGTCCTCGAACTATTTTTAGACACATCCACCTCTATTTTTAAACATCCTATGCTTTTAGAGATACTCGTAAAAAAATATTGGATACATCGCTCACAAACCGGCAAAGTTATAGGTAAAAATTATTTAGAAGAATATAATTTAGTATATTAAGATTCTCAAGCTCCTAATTAATTTCAGGACATACATACTAACAACACCATATTGCTGGACATAAGCTCGAAAATTATTTTTGAGAAACACCAAAAAATCGGTTTAAAAATAACTGAGATATAAGCACTAAAATACAACCACTTTGGTATTTTTCTTAAAAAATACAAACGAGAATCAATTCAATTTAGCTTCTTAACAATCGAGAGAGTCAATATGGGCATCAAATGAAAGGGCTTGACCAAAAAAAAAAATACTGCAATAGACATAAGTTTAAAATCTACGATGCCCGTTACTACAAAATGGCGCACAATTAATTTATATGTGGGTGAAATCTGGTAATTTAAAGTTTACCGGCTGTCTTAGTATTAATTGAAATGGCTTAACCAGTAGAATACATTAAGCTTTGAAAAATTTAAAATTCAAGATGTTTATTGCCAAAATAAAATGGCTGTTATGTGGCTCAAATATAATAATTACGGATTTTTCACATTCAACTCTTACAGTTAACTTGCAGTTAACTATAAAAAAGTGTAAACTCCAAGATGACGTCAGAAACGAAATGGTGGTTAAATTTTTTCTTTACACCAAGAATATGAATATAAAATAAATGGGCTTGATTAAAGAGTACCGGACAAGAGGGTAATATCTTGGCAATAGGTCAGGCAATCGCCACCCCCTAAGAACCAAATATTAGCAAGGTTTTCTAACACTGCAGCAAAATACATGGAGACTGTTGTCTCTAGGCAATGACAGTGGCAACCCTACAACTGCGTCAAGCCGTGTAAGACGGTGGTTCTTTATGGAAGCCATATGTTCCCAAGAGGTGTAACGGAAAAAAAGGATCTGGCGTAAACATTTTTGTAAAACAAGTCTTAGAAGCTTAAAAAATGGTGTTTTTTTTCATCAATATTAATTGGGAAACAAGACTAGTCTAGATAATTATAAAATTGGTGAATTCACAAAGTGTCATATTGACATAATTTATAAAAAAAAAAGATTTTTAAATAAAGTTCAAAAAAGTTAAAAAATTTTAACAATAAACAACAACACAATGCCTTTTAGTAATTAAATTTATTTTTTTTTTAATTATAAAATTATGAAAATACGACACTTAGGACTTTTTGTGAATACACCAAATATAAATAATATTTATTTAAAATTTTTTGTCCATCAAATCTAAAAAGTTTATTTTCATTTTAAAATAATAAATTGTGCTTTTAAGATGCTTAACTATTCAGTTTTCTTTTCTATAAACAAAACAAACAAAAAACTACAAGAAAGAAACAAATCTCAAGTAACAGAAACCTTGAAAGTTTCTTTCGTTTTTAACGCCCCCATACACACATACTCGGGTTTTGCAATGAAATTCAGCATTTCAAAATTTCTATATTTTTTTTTCAACAAAAAATTGTAATAAGTTGAGTGTATTTTTCAGAATATACACTCATAAATTAGTTGTTAGTAGAAGAAACGTTGTTTCTGTATAAGTGAAAGTGTGTTTGTGTACACAATAAAAATTATATATAATTTGCAAAAACAATTTTTCTTAAATATATGCTATATGTGTTTAAAGCTATAAAGCTATAATATATTTACGATATCTGATATTGTTTATTTCTTCGTATATTCATATGGATATTTGTGTATCCATGTCTGTTTTGTGAGTGTGTTCAAAATGTATTTAAATAAAAATTTGATTTTTTTTTGCTGATAAATAAAAACACAAAGTACATTAATACATACAAACATGTGCGTGCATGTATGTATATGAAAATGTGCAAAACTAAACTAAATTTTATAGATTGAAATTTTATATGAATTTTACATACAACAAAGCAAAATAATGAAAAAAAAGCTTTTCTATTTTTAACTAATAAATAAACAAAACAATTATCTAGTTTCCCTCATTCATAATTTTGAATATTGTATAACAAAATTGTTTTACGAAAAATACGAATTGTTTAACTGAAAATTTTCCTTTAAATATAATAAGATGCCTGTGTGTATGTAGAAGTCAATTTAATTACTAAAATTTTCGACAGCAATTTGTCAGGAAATACCTAAAAATAATAATGACGATATATTTTGGTTACTTCAAAAAACGGCATTTCAAAACTAAAATAAAGAATTTATTTTCCAAAACTATTAAAAAAAAAAAAACTATTTTTAAACTGTGTGTTTTGCTAATTATACCCTTAAAATATTTCTTACAGTCACAGTTAGCAACTAAGTGTGATCATTAGATTTTGTTATACACGCTAAAAGTACCCCGGTATGAGTACTTTATTTTGGTCTGTATTTTACATAAACTGTTTATGGTTTTTAGTAGGTCTAGGTCACTAGATATTCACTTTATCTTATACAGAGTAGGCCAAAAGTCACCATGGGGCTTAAAAATTTAATAACTTTTTTGGCTTATATTCATAAAAATAAATAATATGCATTTAGAATCTATTTTAAGAAAAGTTTGTATGAAAAATTCTAAATAAAATACATTTCACTCCACTTAAAATTTTCTGAATATGTGTGTATATGTTTATACACTGAATCAATTAAGTCTTAATTAGTCAAACATATTTCCCTAAAAAACTAAAATACTGCTTATATAAGCTTTTAAATGAAATCTAGGGATAAAAGTGAAAAACCATGATACATCTCTATAAGCCAAATCGCGAAGATGGCCATGAAAAAAGCACGCATATTTGGCAACCCTATTTTTTTTATTCAAAAAAGTCTCTGTACAATTTTTGATTTTGCACTTTAACTGACCGATAACGGACTTGTGTAAGTGAAAAGTCATTGGAAGCTAAATCTAATGTTGTTTAATGTAGCAAATTTCAATGGACACAAAGCAAGTTATTATTAATTTGCAAAATAAAGGAAAAAGTCTAAGAGAAATCGGTGATATTGTAAAAAGACCACGTTCTTCCATTCAATACGTAATTCAACAATTCAAAAAAAACCGGTACAATTGCAAACAAACCGAGATCTGGTCGACCAAGAAAAATAAACAAGCATCTAGAAAGAAGAATTGTACGAACTGTAGAAAATAATCCCAAAATTAACCCATGTGTAATTGCAGGAAACTTGAAAACTAGTGATGGAATAACAGTTAAGCCCCAAACTATAAGAAACGCTCTTAAACGAAATGGATACAATGGCCGGGTAAGCCGTAAGAAGTCCCTTGTTCGAAAAGTTAATATGAAAAATAGATTGGATTACGCTATTGAACATATTGATAAACATTTTTATACCCTTCACACAGTGAAAAAGGGTATATTTCGGTTTGTCATTCCGTGTGAAATTTCTACAATTTTCATTTCCGACCCCATAAAGTATATATTTTCTGAAAGCTTATGAATAAGGGAGTCGATTAAGCTCCGTCAGTCTGTCCGTCTGTCCGTCTGACCGTCTGTCCGTGTGTATGTTGAAATCAGAGAAAACGTGGCATCGAACCCCAGCTGAGCCAAAAAAAAATTTTTTTTTTAATATTTTTTTTTTTTTTATTTAATATATTATTTATATTTTTATTATTTTTTTTTTAATTTTTTTTTGTTTTATATTTATTATATATATTTTAATTATTTTTTTTTTATTTTTTTTTATTTATTTTTTTTTTTTTTTTTAACATACATACGTAAAGTTATAATTTTAAAATGGGTTGTTTTTATATATGTATGTACGTATTTCATATGAGATAAATGGTGATACAAACTACTGTTATTGCATGACTACACGTTGTGAAGGGTATATAAGATTCGGCACGGCCGAATATAGCGCTCTTACTTGTTTATTTTAGGATCGAGTTATTTTCAACGATGAAAGTAAATTCAACGTTTTTGGTTTTGATGAGAGAAAAGGGTATGGAGAAAGCCAAATACTGAAATGAATCCGAAGCATTTGACTCTAACCGTCAAGCATGGAGGAGGTAACGTTATGGTTTGGGGTTGCATGGCTTCATCTGGGGTGGGAAATCTTATTTTTATTGAAAGTACGATGGACAAATATGCATACCTTGAAATATTAAAAGAAAACTTAAAACAAAGTGCAGAAAAATTTGGCTTGGGACGTTTGTATTACTTCCAACAGGACAACGATCCCAAACACACCTCTAGATTAGTAAAGGAATGGCTCATTTCTAATGTTCCTAAGCAAATAAATCATCCAGCTCAGTCACCCTGATCTCAACCCGATTGAGTATCTATGGGATCACTTGGAACGAAGGATTCGGCAGCACAGTATAACGAGCAAGGATCAGCTAAAATCCGTTATTATGAAAGAGTGGAATAAAATAGATTCCCAGACAACAACAAAGCTGGTGCATTCCGTTTAAATGCTGTAATTGCTCAGAAGGGTGGACCTACCACATATAAAATACATTTTTCTTTTATATTGGGATTTTTTTGTCTTAAAACGAATAACTGTACGGAGACTTTTTTGATATTATTTTTGCTGAAATTAATGAATTTATGTACATTTTTATGCTTTAAATCAAAATATTTGCAAGTTTTTTATGTTGACTTCTAGTTTATAAGTTTTTTTTAAATGAATTAAAAAAATTATAAAATAAATACTTGAAAGTGAGAATAAATTTGCTAGTTTATATAATGATTATTGGTGTACGGAGACTTAATTCACTCAGTGTATGTTTTTTAATTAAATATTTTTTCAGATTATATTAATAACGTCTGGATAATAAATCAAAAGTTGAACGAGAGCAATAAGATTTTATTAGTTAAATATGCAATTAATTTGTTTAACGCAAAGAGCATATCGTCAACATTTTAATGTTAGAATTTCTTAATTGCTTAAATCATTCTCGCTGCCAACATGGTACCGTAAGAGATTTTCCTATTTTTGCACTAAGGAAAATATTGAAAATATTCAAGAGCAAAGTGTTAATTAAACTCTAGAAATAACTGCTAGAACGCATTCTGCTCAGCTAGGAAAGGCTCGTATGTCACGTACGAGACTAACCAGTGTAATTACAGGTCATACGGAGTTGAGAACCCATCTAGCTTGCATGAAATAGTCAGAGGAAACAACATTTAGAGCATGCGAGGAAGAGGATGAGACTTTGGTTCACTACTTCTATCATTGTCCTGCGCTTGGGCATATTAGATGCAAAAATTTTACAGTGGATACTATGCCGAACTTGGAATACCTGGGGAACTCGAACCGGAGATCCATAAGGAGTTACATTGAGGGGACTGGGTTCTTAGTCTAGTCCGTTATTTATGGGAACTTTTGATTAAGGTTTTTGTTTGGGAATTCGGTGTGTATACCTGTCATGGGTACGGGCTAACGTCACTATGGCGCATTTAAAAAAAAAAACACTTACTCTAATTCCTATATAAGGTTTAATTGGTGCAAGAATTAAAACTTGCAGCTCATGGGCAGCATCTAAATTTTGTAGTTAAATTTCAACATTTGGCCCGAAATGACATCACTTTTTAGTAAGAAGAAATGTAGATTCCGGGGGTTTTGAAAATTCAAAAGTCAATTATTGATGCGAACCCATTTGGTGTACTGTTTGGTGTGACATTACATCTGAAAATATCATTGGACCTTACTTCATATAAAAATTAAGATGGATGTGCTGTAACCGTAAATGGGGAGCGCTATCGACTTATGATACAACGTTTTGCATTCTGCTCTTGAAAACAGATCTAAAGTATGGTTTTTTAGCACGATAAAGCCACTGCGCACTTTATACGAGACACAATGGTTATTTTTATAAAATTTTTGTGAAGCGAATAATTTCTATAATTCGCACTACTGTGGTGAGTTTTACTAACTTGTTTTAACGGTAATCGTGTCGTTACAACAATTTGATCGATTTTGGTATTCAACGACAGTTGTTGTTGTTATCTAAACGACAAAATTTTTTGTTGCTTATTTAATCGACAAAAAGTTAAACTTTATACCCGACTCAAAAACAACTTGTTTAAGTCTTCGGCTATAACGCGACTACTTGTGGGAGTTATGTAAGTGGTGATAATATTTAGACACTTTTTATGACAAAGATGTCACCTTAATGTAACAAATGTTGAGTATCGTTGAAAAGATTTTAGTGAATCGCACAATTTTTGTGCAAACAACAACAAGTGTAAAAAAATTTACCGATTGTCGGATCGTTGAAAGTTAGTGAATCGCACCACAGGCCTTACTTGGTAACAAAATTAACTAAATCGTTATCTTAAGGTTTTATGACGTCAAATATGTGGATTTTGACAAAAAAAATTGTTATTGTACACTTCTCTAAAATTGTGTTGCTTAGAAATAGATCGGTCTTGTTTAACCTTCTTATACACACTCAGAGAAAACAGTATCGGTTGTGACCAACGCAATTGTTGCCAATTGCATAGTTTAGTTGTGATAGTAGAATTTTACGGTTACATATATCTACAGAATTTCATTTCGCAATACAAGTATGTGTAGGCAAAACTAATAATTTACGATTCTTGCAATAGAAATTTTATTCGATTTCGATTGCAGGAACTGAACCATTCGATGGGTAATGAATGTGCTTTTCTGTTTTCTGGGTGTACAAAGATAAAAATGTTCTTTTTATTTCACTTTTCTCGTTTTTGATTTCACATGATGTTCAGCTCAATTTTTTATGTGAAGCTTGAGCAAAAATTTCGAAAAGTATATGGAGAAATGTAAAAGCGTTTAGAACAGAGGTTCAGTCATCGTTCTGCGATAATGTGAAGTACAAGCGAGTTGTTTCATTTTCACTATTACAGCCACTCTTCTCTATATCAGGTAATTAGAATCAGTTTTGCAAACCTCGTTTGTATTGTGGTGAAATGTTTTACGTTCACTTCTTGACACTTGTAATCAGTATACTCTGGCAATTCGATGTTTAATCGCAAAATTGTTGTCAGCGACGAAGCTAATTTTTGACTCAATGCGTTCGTTAATAAAAACAAAATTTAACATTTGAACCACCAACCAATCCACAATAGACCATACAGACTCCATTTTATACAGAAACTTGCAATGTTTAACGTGTTTACACGCGGCTCTTATTTCATTAAAAATGAAACTTCCACTCGTGTAACGGTCGGAGCAGATCGCTACCAAACGATAATCAATGTTTAATTGTTTAAAAATATGGATGTCATTGATCGCGCAGAGATGTGCTTTCAACAGCACAACACTAAATGCCATACAGCGACAGCAGCCATAGATTTTATCAATGGACCTGTCAATTGGCCTCTAAAGTTATACGATTCGATAACTCTTGAATATTTTCTAAAGAGTCACGTAACGTCAGTGGTTTATACGATTAATAAATCACTTTATGGCTGCCAACAGTCTTCGTACTTTCCCTATCATACGGCCAATGCTTGAAAAAGTTACCCAAAATTGGATGCACAAAGTGCCGCGGTATCCATTACCATGAAATCATCTTTCAATGATTAGGCCATTTATTAGTCCTTCGAATAAAAATTCTTATTTTTATTAAAATTTACCTTTTTTGTTTGCTTAAAAAATATTTCGAATATTCCTTGTCCATTTGTTCCTGAACATTTACTGCAAATTGTTTTTCAAAATTTCAAATTGCATTCGTGTACTCACAGTGAGACTCTGCTTAGGAAACTTTTATTTATTTACACATGTACTTTCATATAGAAAACTTTTTAGCGAATGAGAAGAACAAAATAAAAACATGAAACCGTTTCCCATAATTTTTCCTTGTTCCATAGTGTGGACGTCGTCTAGGGAGACTAGACACACATCAAGCATACTGAGCAAGCATTGTGTTACACCGGCGGTGCTTGATAAGAGCACAAAACATTTTGATTTTTTTGTGTTACACATACAAACACACTTTTACAAATACTACTAAAAGGCCTGATGAGCATTTTGATCATAACTAGTCTTTTTTAGAGTTGGGTCAAACAGTAACTTTAATTTATTTTTGTCAACAACCGCCATGTTAATTAAATGGCGTTTGGAGATTGAATAATATCCGTTGCTGGCAAAAACAAACAAAAGTAACATGTCGGACACAGGACTTACAAACAAAACTTAACCGAATAAAATCAGTCGAATAAAAACCGTTCGACTCTATAAGTATATCTTATTTAATTGTTTTATTTCTTATTTTGAAGATTTTGTAAACTTTTCGAAATTTCAATTAAAAATTTCTTTGCTTAAACAGATTTTTACGATTTTTGTTTTCTAACACCTTTCAAGCTTCAGAGCCTTAAAACAATTACAAAAACTTGATACAGTTTAAACATTAAATTAAATGAGTAAACGGCTTAAATTCAATGTGTGTATGAAATAATGTATTCATGGCATTAATGTATGCATGAAGTAAATGCAAAATTAAAGCTAATGTTTCTAGAATCTAGTGCTCTGTGTTTTAAAATGACTTTTAACATGTTTAAATAGGCTAGAAAAAGCTGTTTATTAGAAGCAAAAAAAAAAGGCTTGAAAGCTCATAATTTAAGCGTTTTTTTTTATGTTGACATTTAATATGAAATATTTGGTGAAATCATCAACTTACTTGTTCTGCTGTAGTGATGGTCGTAGATGGCACGTGGAGAGTAGCCATAGGTGTCTCTGCTAACGGGCAAATATCTGTAGCCATGAGACTGTACGCGCTCGTTGGCGGTAGCAGGCTCATCAAAGATGCTCCTGTATGTGGCAGGAGAATCCAAGTATGAGCTGTAAGGGCGAGATGCTCTTGGAGTCTCATGGGCACGGATATCCTCAGATCCTAAAATAAAAATTTAAGAGAGTAAACGTTTAAATTCATTCTATTTATGCAGAGAGAAAATAAAAAGTTTGCTTGTTCTAAATTCTATTCATTTCTTTTTAGTTGAATTTTGCTATTTAATCTATTTTAAATCAGTTGCGTTCCTAATTTAAAACTTGTCACACTACCCCCAGTGTATTTTTCAAAACGCAGAGATTTTTATTTTTTTTTCCGATTCTTAATAAACAGAAAAGCCCTCAACTAAAAACCAGATAGACAATCAAATGAGGTGACCATTAAGTGTATTTTAAAATTTTTCTTCATTTAAACCAGAGAAAAAATGTAATAAATTCTTACCCAGCAAACATTTGCTGATAAATGCGTGAAATATTTTATGTTGTAAATCGTAAGTAAAAAGTTAAAATCATAAAGAAAAAATATAATAGAAAGTAGAGTATTTGCTTAAGAAAAATAAATAAAAAGTGTTCAGGGCCAATTTGGACAAAAAGGTATTAAGTTAAAAACTGCAGTTTTTGTTTAATACCAAATAAAATAGGCATTTTTCTGATTGATTGCCTAAAGAACAATTAATGGCAATTAGGTCAGTTGTGTTAGATTCAAATTAATGCTACCAAACTAAAAAGAGAAAAACTTTTTGTAAAAACGCATTAAAAACCCAAACTGCAATTTTTTTACTTAGACCTTTTTGCCTAACATCAAAGCATTAGTCTAAAAAATTTTTATTGTCTAAAAGTAAACAGAATTATTTAAGCATTTAAAAAACTACACAAAGATAGTGTTTGATATAAAAAAAAAGTGCATTAAAGTGACATAAATTTGTGAGTAATTAAATCTGAATTATATTTTTTCTATATTGATTGTCAACAAATTAAGCTTCAGCTTTATATCGCACTGTGGCTGGCGTATGCATATTAAATGAGTTTATTGGTGCATATTGGTGGTTGTACATCAGATTGCATAGTGTATTAAATCTATAAGCCAATTCATCCCGAGAACAAAACAGTTTTTGGTTTTTTGAGAACGACGTTGGACAAGCCATCATCAACAAGGGCGTGTGCCTTATACGCTTGATCTCAATTTAAAGCCTGCTTTAAATTAAAATCAGAAAACATATTCAGACATGTCATAGAGATAAATTCCGTTTGTAATTAAAGTTAAAAAATGCCAAACGAATGTTAAGACCACTTTGAATTTCTCAATTTGCATTCTTCACTATGAACAGACTTGGATATGCATACTTTTAGGGGAGGCGTTTTATTTAATGATCCATAAACTTTATATCTAGAGCATACGTGTATACCTGCCATGGATATGGGCTATAGATCGCCCTTCCTTTCCAACCTCACTAAATCTAAACTAAACTTTGTTTGTTACACCATTGTGAAGTATCACCTTAAAGTATGCAAGTATTTTTTTCAATTAATAAAATTGCAAAATAAACAGCAGAATGTAAAAAAAAAACAATCAAGAGCGCTATACTCGGGTACATGGGTATAATGACCACATCGTAGCTTAGCCTAGATTTTAGATTTTATGTAATACTCCATTTTCTTTATTATTTCCGACGCCATCTTTGCTTTCTAATTTTTTCATAATTAACTGTATTCTACTAGTCAAGCCTTTTCATTTGATACCCATATTGTTGGGTTTAAAAAAATTTGTTCCGTCATTTTGTTTCAGGCGCCATCTTGGATTTAACAGATTTTATTTGTACTATTTTATTTGATACCAATATTGTAGGGGTTAAAGGCGACAAAGCCGTAACTACTATAAATTGATTCATATATTCGCCATTTTATCTAGGACGCCATCTTGTATTTTTTTCATTTCATATCTAACTATATTTTAATACTCAAGCCCTGTGATTTGATCAACATATTGACTCTCTCGGTTGTATAGAAACTGAAAAATATCGTTTGTAAATTTTAGGAAACACACCGAAGCCTTTATACTTTGGTGCTTATATCTCAGTTGGTTTTAAACCGATTTGTTGGTTTTTATTAGAAATAATTTCCGAGATTACGGTTTATAATTTGCTATTTAAAACATGTTCAAAAATCATTTAGGAATTTGAAAAACTTTCATATATTTAAAAATAGTTTTTATATATTTTTTTTCAAATAATTTTTACCTATAACTTTGTATGTTAGTGACCAGTTTGTTCAAAATTTTTAATGAATGCCTCCAGAGGCATACCAAATCAGCAAATAGTTACAACCGCGTATAGAAGCGGAAAATTTTAATTTTTGTGATAAAATATAAGCGAAAAAACACAGGCTTATATCTCAGACAGTTATGGGGCGATAATGCTGATTTCTAATACCGATCTGCTATATCCCAAATATTTGTGATATTTTGATATCTTACACGGGTCTTAACGATGTCGGGGGGCTTCAAAAAGTTTATTTTAACATACACACGGACAGACTATCAACGCTTAATCGACTCCCCTAAAATAAATAAATACTTTATGGGATCGGAAATGAATATTGTAGAACTTTCACACGGAATGACAAACCTATAAATACCCTTTTACACTGCCGTGTGAAGGGTATTTCAAGTGGAACGGCATGTAGGGAATTGAAATTATTCCGATCGGAATATGTAACAGGAATATTTAACAGCTTATAATCTTACTTAAATCAAACTTAGAGTATTGCAAGCCAACGTTTTTTTTTCTCTCTCTCTATCTACTGGGTTTTCATAATATTTAATTTATTCAATTTTGTTCTATTTCAAACACTTGACGTCAATGGTTTATATGATTCTTTTTTATCTTTTGGAATATTTATTTTTCTTTCTACTTATTTCAAATTGAAACATTTTTATCTTGATATTTCTAGCCAGTTTCAACTGGCCTTATGCCAAATCAAACAATTTAAAAGAAAATTATTTTCGCTGAGAAAAAAAAAAACACTTTTAAAAAATGTACTAAATTATTTTACGCAGAAACTGCAGACATTTCAATTATATTTTCTTTTTTCTTTTTATATATAAATAGTTTTGAATTTTATTAAATAAACGAGAAATATTAGAAAGAATCCAAATCATTTAGAGAAGTGGAATAGATCAATAAAAAATGTTATGCACTACTTTATACTAAATATAATTAATTCATATTCTTTTTTTTTAATTATAATATTTTTAATTCAACCCGGTTGCATAAGCAATTCAATTTTAACATTTATTTGGTCAAATGTTTGCCTCATGCGAACTTAGCTTAAGTGACGTAAAATAGTGGAAATTAGTTTAATTAAAATATTGTCTACCTGATTTCTTTTAATTCTTTATTTAAAAAGAGTTTTGTTTTTTAATAAAATCTTACAAAGAAAAACTTTAGTACAACTTACCCTTTAAGGATCTGATATAAGACTGCCAGAACTTGGCCTTCTTGCTGGGGGTCTCGTTGCGACCAATCATTTCCAAATGGGACTTGAACATTTTGATCGGTTTGTTGTGTGTGTGTGTGTTTTAAGCGTAAAAAGTTCGTTTAATAAAGGACTCGTTCGCTATATAGGAAAAGAGCATAAAAACACGTTGAGTTAAAAATCAAATAAATAAATGCAAATGTAAAAACTTTAACCTAATCAAACAAAACTGTTAAACTTTTAAAACTTGATTGCATTAAGAAAAATTATATCAAAATAAATTACTAACTTATCAATAGAGGGTGTTCTTATAGATAATGTGTTCATTGTAGAATTTTCTTTACAAATCTGAAATTAATTTCAGTGCCTTGAATTAATTAAATTTGTATAACGATGGTTTTTTGTTAAAAGGGTACATTTATCTCGATTTTTAACGAAATTGCTTTTTAACGTTTTCTGATAGTTCACAGACAAACACGTCACTTTTCAAAAAATTTAGTCCGCTATTGTTGAAAATAATGAATTTATGGTCACATAAGAAAGCTCTAACTCAATTACGTTTTATTCAGTTTCTTCCTTTCCCATAAAAAAAAGATAAAAAAAATTTTTATATTAAACTATCGATATATAGCTTCGTATTGAACAAATTTATAGTTTACAAAAGAATTCATCCTTTTAAGTCGTTTACAACTTTAGAAGAGTTTAAATAGAAAGTTATCGACTTGAAGCTTTTATGGTTTCTGGAAAGCTTTAAGTCAAGATATAATTATAAAGATAGAATTTTAAGTTCATTTAAAACATTTTCCTTTAGTATTAAATAATAAACATTTTGAGTCTGAGTTTTTGTTTTTGTTTTTAAAGAATTTTAAGATCACTTTCAGCTACACATGAGTGCAATGGATTTCCTTTCTTTTTTATTTGTAATAATTTCTGCACACATTAAGCCGCCATTTTAAGTCTTTCATAGATTTTAAAATTTATAATTACAAATTTATAAATAACGCTCTATAATAAGAACTGAAGCTAAAAACACTATGAACCTTTTAGTTTCAGTTCTTATTACAGAAAATGTGTTAAAGTAAAAATGTTTTTTACAAGATTTAGGGCCATTTTTACAACTTGCCTTTAGTTAAAGGTAGTTTAGCATTATTAAAACTTACATTTTGCATTGTAATTATTGTTAACAATAATAATATTTTTTGGATAAAAAAATAATAAATGAGGCCTTTATAATGCAAAGCCGTTAATCGGTCCGACAGAGTACTGCCTTTAACTAACGGCAAGTTGTAATAATGGCCCTTAGAGTTTAAAGATAAAGTGTTTTTAACTTTACAAAAGCTTTTTACTTTTTAATTATTGTTGTTCAAAAATCACAAGATCAAATATAAAATTGTTTTAAGCCTATGTACAGTGTCATGTTCATAAAAATTATTAAAGGTTTATGCGGCCTTTTGCTCATTGCAGGAATAAAAGGAATATATATGTGTATAAAGGATTTACAAAACAAAATTTCAATAGAAATTTGATTTATAAACCGTTCTGAAACTGTTTTAATTTTTGTAAATGTTTACCGCTAATGCTTGGAATCAAAATCGTTGCAGTTAATATTTTGCAAAGCTCTTACACTCAGATTTTGTAAAGAAACTTAAGTTTTTTTTTAAATATTAAGCTTCAGCTTAAACGGCTTTATGTAATTTGTTACCAAATCAACTAATTAGCACATTATAAGCGTTTGAATAATATTTTTTTTTTATTTTGAATTTATTTATTTTTACACGTGTTTTGTTTTAGATTTAGTAAACGAAAAATTTTAAATGTAAAAAAGCTTTCAAAAAATTTATTTCTCTTAAGGTATAGGGTTTAAAAACAAGTATCAAATTAAAAAAAAACCCAAGTTTTATTTGAAATTGTCTCACAATTTTTTAAAGTTCTTATACCATTCAAAGCTTTCCAACACAATTTTCGAAATTTAAAAGCTTTCTAGAAGCTTTCTAAAATCAAAAATGATCTAATTAAAACTTACCAGATTTTTATTGAAAAATTTCTAACAATCTACAACATGTCTATTCAATTATATTTATATTTCAAAAGCTTTCAAACATAGTTTTTTAGTAAAGTAAAACTTAAAAGCTCATAAAAGCTTTCTTAAACATTTGTTTTAAAAGGCAGTTCCTCCAAAAAAAAACTTATGACTTGAAAGATTATTTACCTAACGCTTCTTAAAAGCTTTTTAAAAGCTTTTTTAATTATAAAGTTCTGGAAAAAAAAGCTACTCAAAAGCATTTCAAAGGCCTCTTATTTATAAAGTTCTTATTATAATATTTAAAACATATATTTGTACATATATTAAGATATTGACTAAAATGTTTTTTATTGAAAATAAAAACTTTATGAAGAATCCAATGTCATTAAATTAAATTGTTTAATTAATTGCTTAGTTAGTAGTTTTATTTACTAACTTCTTTTAAATTTAAAGCAAAGACTTGTACTAAAACAAAAAAAAATTTTAAATTACAAAAGTTTACAAAATTTTGCTAAAAGCTCAAGATAAACAAAAAAATGTTAAGCTTTGTAGAAGTCTTCTATTCAAATGAACTTTTAACTCAAAATCTAAAAGTAATTGCGCAAATTTTTTATTAAATACATTTTATTGTTAAAATGTACATCTTTTTAAATAACTAAAGCATATTCTTACGACTAAAATCCTCCTAAAGCTTTTAACCTTCTTAAAGATACTTAATAAGAATTTAAAATTTATTTTAAAAATTTTTATTTAAACAAAAGTTTTAAAAAAATCCTAATTTTCAAAGATTTTTTTAAATAAATTTTTAATTTTAATTGAATATTTTTCGACAGCTTTTTTATTAAAAATACCAATTTATAGATATTTTTTCGTTTAAAAGTTAAAGCTCTATAAATACTTATATGCTGTTGAGTATTTAAAAGTTAAAAAAAAGTTAAATTTTGATTTAAATGTTTAAACTAATTTAATAAATATTTTTAACTTGAAGCTTTCAGAAAGCTTTTATGTGTATTCTGTTTGTATAAGAAACTAACTAGCACCACGTATAGAGCTTTTTTTTAAATTATTGTCCAGTATAATGATTGTTAACCAATTAGAGAATTTTAAACTTGTTTCAAACACTTTTGTAAACATATTGTTTTAAAGAAGATTTTCTGGAAAAATTTTACTGATTCCATATTTTTACCATTTATGATACTGTTTTAATTGTGGTTTTTTTTATAACAATTGCTTTCTTTTTGCTTAAAAATGTCAACACTTTCACTTAAATCCAAACATATTTTTTTTTTGTTTTTATAAAAGAAATTAAAACAGTTTGTGTGTTCTAATTTTTTAAATTTTATATATGTACATATATCTTTGGTATTTTAGTATACATATGCATACATATGTATATTATACACGACAAGATCATGACACTAAAAATAAATTGTATATAGTGAGAAAATCAAATTTTTTTTTACAAAAAAAAAAATAATTTGTTGGTCGTTAATCACACATTTTTTTTATTTTTTTTTAAACTTACACGAGCCGTTTAGAAAAACACAAAAAAATCTACCAAATATTGTATTCAGGTCTATAGATCGATCGATCTTAAACGATGACACAACGACAACTGACGCAATTTCTTGAGTGTATGAAAAATTTGTTGATTTCGCAACCAAGTAGAGGTGTCTGCGAGAGTGAGTGAGAAGTGTTGTGTTTGTTTTTATTTTTATACTGAAATTTTAAGATTTTGCGTTTGGTATGTAGTTGTGAGTTTTTTTTTCTTTTATTTAGCACAAATATGAAACGAAAAAAATGTCTGAAATTTGCTGTATTTGATTTGTATTTCTTTTTTGTTTTTTTTTTATTTTATGTTTGTGTGTTCTTAGCACTAGCTTTAGCTAAAAATTTCAGATATTTTTAAATGTCCTTGAGCAGTGTGACCATACAGTGCAATCAACAAAAACAATTTTTTCGAAAAGTTTACACTCTTTGTTAGCTATACCTACAAAAGTTTTGTTTATTGCTAATTTATTACAGAATTATGTGGATTTCAGTATAAAATTCCAAAGGAAAAAGTTTCTTCGCATAAGAAAATACACACAAAATAAAAAGCTTTTTTTTTATTTAAGTTAACTGCAAATGGAATGTTGTTTCAATAAATGAACGTAAAAAAGAAACTTATGACTTCGAAGTGAAACAATCTTAAGTTTATTAATCCATAATTTTTAACCTTTTAAGTTAAAAATTCCATTTAAGTTAGTACGCAATAAAACAAATTGTTTTTGCTTTTTAATATCTTTTCTTCTTATGCTCTTAAAATTACAAATAATAGCTTTTTTTCTTTTAATACTGCAATTTTGATTTTGATTCGGCCTAAGTTTTTCTTTAAAGGTTCATTTACAATTTAATTTTATATATAAATGTTTTGGATAATATAAATGTTAAAAGTTAATAAGAGAGAAAAAGTTGGCACAAGTTTATAATAAATTCTCATATTACTTTTTTTTGAATATGAAACCCATTCAACTTTGAAACTTTAAAAAAATATACTTGTTATGACCTTATATCTTAAGCCATGTTCACACTTGGTAAGTATTTGCTCAGATCAGTGTAACCACTTTTCGACTTAATATTTATTTAATTTTTTGTGTTCTTATTTAGCCCAAACATAAAGTCAAAGCAAATTACAATGAATTGTTGTTGTAATTGATTTAAATTAACAAAATATGTTATTAAATAGACATTGATTTATTACGGCAAAAATTATTACATTTTACTGGTCACGTCTAGCTCCTCAAATATTTGCTTAATGTAAACATATCTTTACATAACTTCGAAAATAATTTCGAAGTTTAGATATTTCCGAAATTTACATAAATTCATTTTAAAATCCAAAATTTTAAAAATGTTTACAACATTTTTACTCTCCTTTCAAAAAAAAACACGTAAATTCGAATTTCGAATTTTGTCGAATATTATTTTTTTTTAAATATTAGAAACTAAAAACTTTTGACAAACAAAAAATTTTTAATTTATAAATTTTTACTTATTTTTGAATTTGTGACATGATTTCGAACAATGAAAATAAAATATATAAATTCAAAGTTTAAATTTTTTCGAACATACAAATTTTTTTCAATATAAGAAACTATAAACTTAAAAAAAAACAAAACATTGAAAATATTATAGATTTTCAATAATTTTTGAATAATTGGCATGATTTCGAACTTTGTATGAATTTCGAATTTTTTAAAGTATTTCGAATTAAAAAATATTTAAATGAAATTTTTAAATTTCAATGACTGTTGATCAAAATTGTATTCCAAAAATTTATACCTTAAATAATTTCGAAATTAGCAAATTTAAAAAAAAATTTCGAACATTAAAATTTCCTAACTATTTTTCAATAAATATGATCATAAAACATTTGCTTTAGTTTATATGGTAAAATTCAAATTTTTTGGATTGAAAATTTTATAAATGTTTTCCAACTTTCTTTTGAATTTCAATTTCGAACGTGCAGTGCACTCGCGCTAACGTGAACTAATTAAAACCAAAGCAGTTCATGTTAGCGAAATTGTTCAAGTTAGCGATTGTCGAGTTTCATAAGAGAAATAAAATTTTTACGTGAAATTATTTTATTACTTGTATTATTAAAATATATAACTAAAATTATTATTTATAATTCTTGACAAGATCACGAGATTTCCTTTTGCAAACAATCTATAAAGACTGCCTTTTCTATTAACTCTAAAAAATAAGTTTTTTTTAACACTCATGGCGACTGATTCACCGCTTCGCACAAGAAAAATACTTGAAATTTCGATGCCATGCATACAAAAAAAGTTTAGGAGATACACAGAGGGGATTCGCAAAATTTTAAAAATCGAAATTAACTTAACAGTAATCAACATAAACAAAAGCTTGTTCACGTTAGGCTGTATTCACGTTAGGCAATGTTCATGTTACCGTGAGTGCACTGTAATTAAGAATATTGGACTTTAACTCAAACAGCTTCACAATGAATTTCTGTAAGCATCCATAATTTACCAGTGCTCATTTTCGACCAATTTTAAAGGCAAAACTATTTATATTTCTTCATAACGAATTTCTACATTTTTCGCACATTAAAAATTTCTAAATATTTTAATATGGTTTAATATTAATATTTTACGAACATTGAAAATTTTTAATATTCTCATTTCCAATTTTGTACTCGAAAAGTCACTATATTTTTAAGAAGAATCATGACTAACCTTGAGAGGTTTTTATATATTTTTAAATTAATTTAAATTTGAATATAAAATTACTAGCAATAAGTTTTCAGATTCGAGCACAATTTTCAAGATTTTAAAAAGCTGCAAATTAAACTCAAATTGAATACATATATTATATGAATTTCAATATTTTTTTGTTTAAAAAAAAATTAATTTCTTATTTTTTTAACATTTTTTTTTTTTAATTTTTAAGATGTTTTAAAAATACTTGAATTTGTATGATAAAATATGTTTTCCTATTTATAGAAAATATTTTGAAATTTTAAAAAAATATTTTGAAAATATTATTTTTTTTTTTTAATTAATTTCTCCCTTAAATATATTAAAAATATTTAGAGAGAAATTAATCTCCCTTAAATATATTAAAAATATTTAAAAATTCCTAAATGTGTTCTAAAGACTTTATATTAATTGACAGCTTTTTAAACTCAATGCAATTTATATCCGAATACTTGTGATTTGCTGCTTTCGTTATTGTTCTTTAAAACAATTTCACACATAATTCTTTCAATAATTTTATTTAAAATATTCACAATTTTGTTAAATCTCTTTAAATGTCAATAGGTTTAAAATATGTCTCATAACTGTTTTTTTTTTTTGTTTTTGTTTTTCTATATTTTTGGCTATAGTTGTATTCATCACAATTTTGTAATATTTCGTTTTCAAACAATAAATTATTAATTATTTTTTTTAAATATATTTGCGTTCTTTTTCAGTTCGGATGACTATTTTTTTAGGTTAGAAAAATATTGAATATTTTATTAAATCATTAAATATGACCGATCTTTTGTACATTTTTTGTTTGCTACATAAATTTTCAAGATTATATAACATTTAGAAATGTATTGTTCTTTTGCGTATCATATTGAAATTCGTTTTTAGAAAATTATTATTTTTTTCATTTTAACTAATTTTTACATAATTTTTTTATTATTTACAAACACACTTTTAATTTATGTTTTAATTTATTTAATTTATTTAATATATTTCTTTTTATTCTTTTATTTACTTTGCAACAATTCTTGAATCACTTTTTTATTATTTTTTCTGTTTTGTTTTTTTTTTTTTTGTTATTTATTTTTTAGTTCAATAACTTAATTAAAATTCCTTTTAACAGTTTTGTTTAATTCGATTTGGTTTTAATTTATAAAAAATGTGTAGTAATTTTATTTGTTGTTGTTAATTTCTTATCTTACTTTTAATTACTCCCTAATATATAGCGTTCTTTCCTCAACGAAGAATTTTTTCAAACTGCTGATGTTAAAGATTTTGCTTCACCAATATTACTCGCTTTTCTTTAAAAAGTGAACGGAATTAAATTTTCACCAATACAAATACACCTACAAGCACACACATATTCATATATACATATGTACATCAATACTTACATACATATCATACCACAAATATTTTCTTGTTGGCAAAAGCTTTAAACAAAATGTCTTGTTTTCTCTATACATCGAATTTGCAAACCAAAAAAGAAACGATCGTTGTTATTATACACTTATGCACACCTATAAATTTGCACCTACACTTACACACACTCGTACAATTGAATACTTAAAAAAAAACAACAAGCAAAATAAAAATAAAAACAAAATATGAAAAGAAACCCCGTTGTATTTTAACTCACTCATTCTCTCTCACCTACAGCCACTACTACTCTTCCATATAGTAGATCACATAAGAACACAATAACAAAATTCATATTGAGGTGTGTTGTTTAATGAAAGCTTTATTGGTATCAGTGAGTATTAAGAAAATATTGTGAAAATAACAATAAACATTTTAATTTTTTTTTAATCAAAAATTGCTATAAATTGTTTAAATTACGTACTAAAAATTGAAAATTAAATAATTTATTTGTCTTATAAAATAATTCATTATTTTTGACTTCAAGTTTATTAAATGTTCGCTGATTGTTTCCAACATTTTTTTTTTTTTCTTAAACATAAAAAAATTATATTGTATATCATTTTTATTCTCCGTGTTCTTGTCATGTTTATTATTCTAAAAATCGCCCTCATCATCATAGCTCGAGCTATCTACCCACCCACCCACACATTTTTTTTATTTTGTTAAAAATTGAAAGAAAAAAAAACTGATTAATAATGGAGGTTTTATAATGTTTTTAAAAATAAAATTTTTGTTTATTTTCACTTTTTTTTACTAAAAATGTTTATCTATTCTGTCTTTCTGTTTAAATTATTTTTGATTTTTTTAATATATTTTTACATGTGATATTTTGCAATATTGTAATATTTTTTACTTTGTTAATCAATAAATAAATAAAATTTTAAAAATTATGTTAGTTTTTTTTTTTTTGCTAAATAATAATACACAACTCAAAATTACGAAATAAAACTAATTTTTATTTAATATTTAAAGACAATTTATTATTATTTTTTAGTATGTAAATTAAAAAATAGTTTTAATTTTACTAAAATAGTTTTAAAGTCATGTCCGTAAAAAGTTTTTAAATTTATTAAAGGCTTATTAAACTATTTTAATAATTTTACAGTATAAAACTATGACTAAAGTCATAATTATTTAATATAAAATAGCTTGAAGCAAAAGTTTCATAAAAAGGATAATTTTTTCATTAAGTTTGTTTTTAATGTATTTTAATTACTGGCTTTAAAATAATAAAAATATTATAAAATAAAATAAAAAATCTAAAATAAATATTGCAAATGTTTAAAGGGCTTAGAATTCAAAGTTATAGTACTTAAAAAAGCTCAAATTTTTGGATAATTTGTCGATTGTTGGTATCCATATTATCTCCAGATGTTCGCAATTGGCATGTAAGTTTATCTTGACCTTGCATTGTAGAACGTTCCAAGATTCAACGCTTTCATTTCTTAATGTCCTAATCACTGACTGGCTATTTGTAAAAATACGAATGGTGGCTTCGATATTCGTTTCCTTTATCCATTGAATTCCTTCCGTAATCGCCATAATCTCAGCCAGGAAGATAGTATTGTGATCTGGTAAAGGAAATATTTATAATAAACAAATAAATATCTTTTTATTATTATCGGTATAACGATTTATATAATGTCAGGCCTATTCGTTATTGTGGAAAATTCGTTATATAGGAAAGTGTTTAAAATGTACTGATTTTATGAATAAAGAGAACAACCTGCATTTAAATCATTATAAAAAATTTAAAGAACATTTATTTTATTTTAAAAATACTATATTCTATATATATGTATATTACTATATTCGGCCGTGTCGAATCTTTTATACCTTTCACAAGAAAATGGTTAAATTTTCATTATACCACATAAACCACAACAACAATCTTACTTTGGTAACAAACATTTCGAAAAACCACATTTCGGGAATTCCAAAATTCATCCAGGCGTTCCTTGAATTCATATAATTAAATTTGCTGCCTTTCCAATTAAAAGAGCAGTAATTTTTTTACCCGATACACTTGCACAGAAGAAAGCAGTTAGAATAAATGTTTTGTTTGGAAGCATCTTTCAACACAAACCTGTTTCATAGGCATTAAATATTAAATCATGCATTAATGCCTCTTGCTGTATAATTTTCTGCAACTTTTCTTTAAAGGGCTTTACTAAATCACTGCTTGACGATAGTTTTCCATCCTTCCAAAGTCGTATGCCATACCTTTTTTTAAGTCTGCCTAGCCATCTACCACTTACATTAAATCCACCGGTACAGAACTTGCTATGTCATTCTATTGCTTTTGCTTTTAATTCTATTCCATTAACCGGAATAAAATTTTTTTGTTGGTTAAGGAACCATTCATACAGTTTGTGCTCCATATCGAGATATTCCCCTTTTCGAAGTGGTAGTCGGTTTTCGAACTATTGTTCGTGTTCTCCATATTTGAGACAATTTTACTTTGCATTTTCTTTAATGTTCATGTGAAAGATTTTGATATTCCATATTTATTAGAAATTGCCGGCAAACATAAACCTTTTTTGCACTCTTCCAAAATTTTGATTTTTTCACTTAAACAGAGTCTATTTCCCATGATTCTTTGCATAGTTAAACTCAACTAAAACCAGATTCAAATGAACTTTAATTCTTACGTCTGATCACATAAATGAAAACATTAAGAGAATGTTTCCATAGAAAAAATAACGGTATCAGTAGGAAGTTCTTGTTTTTTGTTTGCAGTTTTTTATTTATGCATGCATTTACAAACAAATCTTAATTTTTATAATTTTATGTCTTCATTTGTGCAACCATTCATTTTACTGAAGGAGAAAAATTAAAATATTCGTTATATAAGGTCGTTAATGTCAAAAAATTTATTGTTCGTTATATTGAGAATTCGTTAAAGTGAATATACCGAGCTTTAATTTTTTTTAAATTTTTTCAGATCAGAAACAGTTTTAAAATGTAAGATTCTATTTACTTGAATAATTTTTTAAAGTTCAATAATATTTTAGTTAAAATATCGTTAAACGAAAAAATTTACCTTAAAAGAAACTTTTTTGTAAAAGAAGTGCAGCAATTGAACTTTTTATTTAAATATAAATTTAATTTTTAAAATTGTCAAAAAACAAATTGTTGCAAAAAATGTTACTTAAAGGGAAATTTTTTCTAATAAAGGAAAATTTAAAAAAAAAAAATTAAAATCACGAAATTTAAAGAAATTGTATAAAGTACACTTAAATTGTCGATTTTATAGCTACAAATAAAAATTTCCCTAAAAGGGAAACTCTCAAAAAAAAGGAATTTCACATACACTTTGTTCAAATATAAAAAATTAACAATTTTAAGCAAATTAAAAAAATAATAATTTTGATTTTACAGCCATATGATAAGAAACTATTTTTTGTTAAACATTATTTTCATACAAAAATTTATTTTACAAACATTTGATAAACAAAAATTACACTTAAAGGGTTTTTTATAAATTAGAAATATATAAAAGGATTATCTTATTTAAAAACGCGTGAAATACATAAAAAAAAACAAGTAACAGTGCTATATTCGGCCGTACCGAATCTTATATACCCTTCACAATTCACCATTCATCTCATAAAATACGTACATATGTATATACTGGTTAGACTAAATGTGGCATCGAATCCCAGCTGAGCCAAAAAAATTTTATCTTATTTTATGTAAGATATTATTTATATTTTATTATTTTTTTTATATTTTTTTTTAATTTTTTTTTTAAATTTTTTTTTTAATTTTTTTTATTGTAATTTTTTTAATTATTTTTTTTTATTTTTAATATATTTTTTTTTTTTGTAATTTTTTTTTGGCATGTTTTTTGCATGTATGTATGTATGTATGTTGTTGTTGTAATTGTGTAAAAAAACGAGGTGGTCGTGGTTTTTTGCTCATATCTCAAAAAGTTATGGGGCGTTGTGCTGAATTTCAATAGCGATTCATTCCTGGATATTTCTAAGAGATTGATACCATATACAGATCTGAGGAACATATAGTTGCTTCTAAAAGTTGATTTCAACCAACACACGGACAGACGGGCAGACGGACAGACGGACAGACGGTCAGACGGTCAGGGCTTAATCAACTCTTTTATTCATAAGCTTTCAGAAAATATATACTTTATGGGGTCGGAAATGAAAATTGTAGAAATTACAAACGGAATGACAAAGCTATATATACCCTTGTGCACCACAGGTGAAGGGTATATAAAATAGAAAATTTTTTGAGGTTAAAAATTATGTTTAAAGGGAAATTTTTTCCAACAAGCATTAAGTCAAAAACTTTAAAAATACATATTAATGTAGATAACATTTCTTTATTAGTAAAATTATTTAACTTACAAGCTATAAACAAAAATTTCCCATTAAGGGATATTTTCAAAATTTAAAAAAAATTGCACGTAACGCCTTCTACGCTAAACACATTTAAATTGAGCAGTTAAGGTAAATGTTTTTTTAAAGAAAATTTTCATAAATATAATTCAATTCTTTTTAGAGCAATAAACTTTAAAAAGTGCTTTAACATATTTGTCAATAAAGCTTTAAAAAAACCTTCGTCGAAATACAAATTAATGAACTAGGGAAATTGTTAAGTTTTACTTTCATATTTTAATAAAGATCAAAACTACTGAAAATAAGATACAAACAAAAAATTTCCTTTGCAAAAAAACTTTTAAAAATTAAAACCAACAATTCTATCTGTGGGAAATTTAAAAAAAATAAACTGATTTCACTTCGTGTAAAATATTTGTTTGTGTATTTTGCAAATCAATTAAAAAAATACAAAAAAAAACTGTAGATCTTGATAATTTATGTATATGTCTGTATGTCTAGAAGTATTCCCACAAATATGAAAAATATTTATGTACTTGTCCCCACCTCCATACTTAAATTAAATATTATATTTAACAAAAATTACGTCAAACGTGTTCATGAACCTAAAGACATTAAACTTAATTAGGATAAACAAATAAAACATAATGGAATAATTAAAAAAAAAAATTAAAAATTTTTAAAAACATTTAAAAGCAATTGAAATTTTTAAAAATTTTATTTAATTTTAATTGCATGTCCAAGATTTAAAAAAAAAATATTTCGAATGTCAATGGTATTTTAATTCTTTTTTGCAAAACTTAACAATTTTTTTTACAAAATAAGAAACAAAAAAAAAAAGAATCTGTAAAGAATTTCTTTGGTTCTTTCAATCTTCAAATGACTTTATTTGGGTCACCTTTAGAAACTCTAAAAATAACTTAAACATTTCTTGGTTGGATACTTAACATGAGATAAAAAAAAAAACTTTCTTTTTCTCTGTTTATGTAAAATTTTCAGGGTTATCGTTCTAACAAAGAAACTTCCTAAATTGTTTATAGTTTTTTAACATCTAAGTGACAGCAAACAAAGAAAGTAAAAGTGAAAAAATAAACAAATCTAGTTCTTTTTTTTTTGTTTTTTTTAGTTGTTGTAATTTTTTTGGCAAATTATCTAATTGGCTAAGAAATCAATCAGGTAATTTTCCTATTTTTACAATAAAACGTAATAAATATTTTTAATTGTTCGATAATAGAAGCCCGTGAGTAATAGCTGATCTAACAAAGAAACAAGTGTTTTCTTGGTTTTTGTATTTATTGTACAACTGCTTTGGCTATTTTGAATACCTTAACAAATAAATCAATGTCTATTAAGTGAAAAAAAACTACACGTTTTTCCAAAAATATTTAAAAAAAAAAATTAAAAGACAAAAAAATATATTATTTCCAATATTAATACGTTTTTAAAATTATACTAAATTGTATATGATCATGTGCTCGGTCTTCCAGCAGGTAGTCTAAAGCGTTTAGTAATTCCAGCAACTCCGCTTGGTATACGGACATGAAGCAGGACAGCTTCAACTCAATTGAGTGAACCCCGGCTTCTCTATATTAAAATCATATTGTAAAAAAACTGTGTCTGTACATAAGGTATTTGTTTAGTAAATTTTGATGGTGGTGTATGTAGGCAACGGTTCGGGATGTGTTTTTATAACTACTCTGAAGCTGGAATATAATCTGACTAAAAATGCAGAAATCAATTCTGAGCATCAAGAGTCAAAACAAAGAAAAAATTTTAAATAATTTGAAAGAAATAAAAAAAATCAAACTTATTAGGATTTGTAGGAAAATAGCTATTGGTTTCTATTATTCATTCCGTTCCGCAATTTTGAAAGGCATTTTCTGTACGGAAGCTGAATTTGAAATTTGTCATTCCATTGCTGCGGTCACATTCCATTGTTGCTGTATAGATTTGCTTCAAATAAAAGAATTTTAATTTAAAAAAAAATGGACAATTTTTCCCAACGCTTGACTATTGCAGGAATAAGTAAAGAAAAAACTTAGCACTTAATGGAAAGCAATATTTAAACACTTTCCGTTCATTTTGACTGATGAATTTAGGCCTTGTATAAGACAAGGACAGACTGATTTACACTGCATGCAGCCAGCATATAGAAAAATAGAAATAGAGGAAAAGTAAATAAGACTTTTGGCTTTAACAATACGCAAAACACCGTTTTTTTAAATTTTTGAATGTCTGTCTGTCTTTCTATGTGCCTTTCTTAGCGCAACTAATTCAAAAACTACTGGATGTATTTCGATCAAATATGGCACACATTTTACTTGATACCTGAGTTAACATATAGGGTACTTTTTATTGTGAGATAATATCTCATTTTTAATAGAAAATAGAAAAGGGGCACATAGAATTATATTTAAAATGTAACCAAAATGTTGGTAAAAATAAATGCGTATAAGGAAACGACAGAAGGAGGTTTATAAAACAAATTGCACTTACAATAATTAACTACCAATTTTCCCTAACACCGATATCAGAATTTAGCTTAAAATCATTGGCGTAGTTAAAATTTTTTTCTGGGGGTGGCAAAAGCTTAAAAAAATTGTCTGGGGGTGGCAAAAACTGAGTTAATTTTATATGTATACTAAAACAGCCCGGTGCACGTTGCTACGCCCCTTAATGAATAAAAATGCATTCTGAATTTAAATTGAATATCAAGTGCAAAGAGCTAAAAATTATAACTTTTTTTTAATGGACGTGGCACTGCCTACTAATCACGATACTGTATAGTCATGACAACTCAATATGTGTGCAAAGTTTCACGAAAATCAGTCTAGAGCAAGTACCTCAAAATTATAACTTTTTTATGGGCATGGCCCTGCCACTTTTCTTATCACGAAATTGAATAATCATGAGAGCTCAATATGTGTGTGCAAAGTTTCAGAAAAATCGATCTAGTGCAAGAAGATAGAAATGATAACTTATTTCTTATAGGCGTGGCACTGCCCACTTTTCTAATCACGAAACTGTATAATCATGACAGCTCAATATGTGTGAAAAGTTTCTGAAAAATCGGTCCAGTGCAAGTACATCAAAATTTTAATTTTTTTTATGGACGTGGCCCTGCCCACTTTTCTAATTACGAAACTGTAAAGTCAGGGCAGCTCAATATGTGTGCAAAGTTTCAGAAAAATCGGTCAAGTGCAAGTAGCTAAAAATTATAACTAATTTTTTATGGGCGTCGGCCCGCCCATATTTTGCCACCAATAAACACTCCCTGGAATGTGTACAACAACTTGTCAAAGTTTGATTCCGATCGGTTTGACAGTTTTGGAGTCTATAGCTAACACACACACACACACACAGAGTTTCACTTTTTTATATATAGATTAAATGTAAATAATTAATTTTTTTTTAATTTTTGGAGGAGGAAAAAATAACACTGCGGGTGCACTGAACCCCACAGAATGGTCTAGTTATGTCCAGGCTTAAAATGAATACAATGCAGCAGCATTGATGGTCGGGTTCAGTTAGTATTTATTTACACACAAATCTAATACTTGAATGCTACATTTACACCTGAGCGAAATCTAGTAGATTTGATTTAAAATCTTTATTAAAATCTAAACAGTTTGTACCACTATTTTTTGACATTTTGCAAGATTTCGTTTTTCAAACAATATATTTATTTACAAGGTGGTCTGAGAGGCTCTCTATGCTCTACTTCTCCAAAATTCAAACTCCATATAAAAAAAATGTAAACAATAAAGTACTTGTGCAATTGCAACCACCTTAAATATTATGATTGAATTTTTCTGTGTGCAGCGTAGTATATTTTATTACATTTTAATAAAAAACCACAGTTGCATCACGAAGTAGTACCAGTTTTTAAGTAGATTCTATCAAAATCTAGTGGCGAAGTAGATTTCGTTTTGTATGGGATATCTGGTAGAAATGAACAAGATTTCGTTCGAAATCCCTTAAGTACTAGATTTTGTGTCGGTGTAAATGTAGTATAAGAGTAAATTCAAAGATAACAATGTTTGCTTCTTTTCAAATTTTCAAACAGATCGAAATTTAAAACCTTAAAAAAATTTTAAATTTTAGAAAACAATAAATTATACTGATACATATTTAAGCAATAAGTTCATCTTTAATTTAATACATTTTATAATTTTTTTTTTTCAATTTTAGCAAAAAAAATTTTTTTCAAGTTAATTTCGCACAACTAAGAACGTCAGAATATACAGATAAAAACAATTTATTTTTTCAATTTAGGTGGGCTGTATTGTTTATAAACAAATACTTTTTGAAAAAAAAACAAAAATAATTCTGAAACAGCAACGAAAATTAAACTAAACAAAATTCTATTTTGTAAACAAATTTTCCAGCGAAATCATATAGCACCCAATGTTTTGTAAATATAATGCGGAAGAAAATTTATAGAAATTTAAATAAAAACAAGTAAGAGCGCTATATTCGGCCGTGCCGAATCTTATATACCCTTCACAACGTGTAGTCATGCAATAACAGTAGTTTGTGTCACCATTCATCCCATATGAAATACGTACATACATATATAAAAACATCCCATTGTAAAATTATAAATTCACGTATGTATGTTAAAAAAACGAAAAATAAAACAAAAAAAAATTTAAAAAAAAATTATTATATATCTATATATATATAAAACAAAAAAAAAATAAAAAAAAAATTAAAAAAAAAATAAAAAAAATTTAAAAAAATAATAATAAAAATATAAATAATATATTAAATAAAAAATAAAAAAAAATAAAAAAAAAAATTAAAAAAAAAAATTTTAAAAAAATTAAAAAAAATTTTTTTTGGCTCAGCTGGGATTCGATGCCACGTTTTCTCTAACCAGTATACACGTTTGTATATATGTATGTTGTTGTTGTAATGTTGTTTTTGTGAAAAAAAAATCGAGGTGGTCGTGGGTTTTTGCTCATATCTCAGTTGTTTATGGACTGATGTTTCTGATTTTCAATACCGATGTACTCCCGAATATTTCTGATATTTTAATACCTTACCCGGGTCCAACCTATGTCGGGGGGCTTCAAAAAGTTGATTTCAACATACACACGGACAGACGGTCAGACGGACAGACTGACAGACTGACAGGGCTTAATCGACTCCCCTATTCATAAGCTTTCAGAAAATATATACTTTATGGGGTCGGAAATGAAAATTGTAGAAATTTCACACGGAATGACAAACCTATATATACCCTTTTTCACTGTGTGAAGGGTATAAAAAATAAAAAAAATTTTTTTTTTGCTCAGCTGGGATCCGATGCCACATTTTCTCTAACCAGTATACACGTTTGTATGTATGTATGTTGTTGTTGTAATGTTGTTTTTGTGAAAAAAAAATCGAGGTGGTCGTGGGTTTTTGCTCATATCTCAGTTGTTTATGGACTGATGTTTCTGATTTTCAATATCGATCTACTCCCGAATATTTCTGATGTTTTAATACCTCACCCGAGTCCAAGCGATGTCGGGGGGCTTCAAAAAGTTGATTTCAACATACACACGGACAGACGGTCAGACGGACAGACGGACAGACTGACAGACTGACAGCGCTTAATCGACTCCCCTATTCATAAGCTTTCAGAAAATATATACTTTATGGGGTCGGAAATCAAAATTGTAGAAATTTCACACGGAATGACAAACCTATATATACCCTTTTTCACTGTGTGAAGGGTATAATTAAACAAAGAGTACCCCTGACAGACATAAGATTTGTATACTGCAATAGTATGGAATACAATATACATACATGTGTGTCAAACTAAGCTACAACTAAACTATCGAACAGTTTACAACTGGTTTGTATATACGAACATGTACGATGTAGATGCCTAATTGTAAGTACTAAAGGACTGTATTTTAGTACTTTCAACTCATTATTTAGCAATGAGAATTTTTTGCGTAAAATGTTTATAAAAAAATATTTTTTAAATAAAAATAATTGCAAAGAGGGTGATTTTTGCCACAAATTGAACATTTAGAACCCTTTCGATTTGTATTAGCATGTGGAATTGCAGGACTTGAATCTGCGTCTTGAGCTTGAACCACTTTTTTCAAGCTGAGATTTTCCACTTGCTCCACATGATAGTAGATGGATTTGGAGGATAACTAATTTCCATAGCCTCTTCATAATCCACCAGGCCATCTTCAAACAAATCCGAGACGGCTTAAATAGTCTGGTTGGTGGAGTGCATTATACTAGGAAAAACAGGTTAACATTTGTAATTTGATAGAAAAAGTGGTGTGAAAATTATTTATTTAAAACAACAAGTTTAGTTATTGGTCGATTAATTATACCGTTTTGAGTGCGAACATCTGCAACGCGAATATGACCGTCAGTGACGGAATATATTTTCACTACTATTCCTAACCTCTGATCATTTAGCCCAATTGAAGATACATCCCCTAAGTTGTTCAGTATGTGATTGACCAGAAATCTGTGCCTCTTGGCAGCCACGGCAGGGCATTTGCAGAGAAGATGGGAAACTGATTTCTCCTTTTCCCTATTCTTATAGCTGCTACAATGGTCATTAAAAGGCAGTCGCTGTTATTTGAGTTTTTTAATGTAACAAAATTCATCAGCCACCCTGTATACACATATTTGAGCCGATCATTTTGAAAGTAATGAGAGTTCAGTATGTGTGTAAAGTTTCAGAAAAATCGGTCTAGTGCAAGACGCTAAAACTTATGAATTATATTTTGATGGGCGTGGCCCTGCCCACTTCTCTTATCACATAATTGTATTATCATGAGAGTTCAGTATGTGTGTAAAGTTTCAAAAAAATCGGTCAAGTGCAAGTAGTTAAAATGATAATTTATTTTTTATGGGCGCCCATTTTTTACCACCCATAAACACTCCTTGGAATGTGTACAACAACTTGCCAAAATTTGAGTCCGATCGGATTTACAGTTTCGGAGTCTACAGCTAACACACACACACACACACAGAGTTTCACTTTTATATATGTACTAGCCAAACCCGGCGCACGTTGCTACGCCCCTTACTGAATCGAAATGCATTCTGAATTTTAATTGAATATCAAGTGCAAAAGCCTAAAAATTATAATTTTTTTATGGGCGTGGCATTGCCCACTTTTCTAATCACGAAATTCTAAAGTCATAACAGGTCAATATGTGTGCAAAGTTTCAGAAGAATCGGACCAGTGCAAGTACCTCAAAATTATAATTGTTTTAATGGGCGTGGCCCTGCCCACTTTTCTAACCATGAAATTGTAAAGTCATAACAGTCCAATACGTGTGCAAAGTTTCAGAATAATCGGTCCAGTGCAAGTACCTCAAAATGATACCTTTTTTTTATGGGCGTGGCACTGCCCACTTTTCTAATCACGAAATTATTTAGTCATGACAGCTCGACATGTATGCAAAGTTTCAGAAAAATCGGTCTGGTGGAAGTACCTCAAAATTATAACCTTTTTTTATGGGCGTGGCCCCGCCCACTTTTTTAATCACGAAATTATAAGGTCATGACAGCTCAATATCTGTGCAAAGTTTCAGAAAAATCGGTCCAGTGAAAGTACCTCAAAATTAAAACTTTTTTAGGGGCGTGGGCCCGCCCACTTTTCTTATCACGAAATTATTTAGTCATGACAGCTCGATATGTGTGCAAAGTTTCAGAAAAATCGGTCAAGTGCAAGTAGCTTAAAATGATAATTAATTTTTTATGGGCGTGGCCCCGCCCACTTTTTTCCACCCATAAACACTCCCTGGTATGTGTACAACAACTTACCAAAGTTTGAGCCCGATCGGTTTTACAGTTTCGGAGTCTATAGCTAACACACACACACACACACACACACACACACACACACACACACACACACACACACAGAGTTTCACTTTTATATATATAGATATAGATATAGATATGAATTATTTTTATTTGGCTTTTGCTTAAATTCTGTGCAGTTTTTTATTTTTAAAAAGTTTAAAAATTTATAAAAAAAAAAATTATTTAAAATTATTTTAAAAAATCCAACAAAAAAACAGGAATGCAGGGATTTAAAACTTTAAAATCCCGATTCCCGGGACTTAAAAATTTAGTACCGTTTGGCATCCCCAGTGAAACATCAAAACTAACTTAAACAGATTATTAGCAGCAATAATTATTGATTGCTATTGCACAAAAAAAGCATTAAGAAAACAGCTGGACATGTTTGGGAATTAACTAAATTGTTTCTCTATCTAGAACAAGAAGTACGAAGATCTATGAGTCATTGTCCGCAGTAGATAAATAGGAAGGCCAAATGTACGTACAATGAACGCTGCGAAATCGTTCTTTTTTTTCTTTATTAACTTTAAACCAAAAAAAAAAAATAGGTTGAAGGGCGAACATTCAAAACAAAATTCTCAAACAAAAGACCTTGAGGTGAAAAAATAAACATTGAAAAGAAAAAAAATTAATAAATTTTACGGTTAAAATCTCAATAATTTCATTAAATTTGTTTTCTTATCTGTATAAAGAATTTTGCCTTTTCTGCTGACCATTTTTATAAAATTGTGTTTTTTAATACGGAATAAGATATTTGCTGCCGACAATTTTTTGTTTTTTTCTTTTTGTAGATAAAAGATATTTAACCTTTTATTTCTGTGAAAACCGTTTAATTAATCCTATTTAATTTCACTGTTGCTCAGTGTCGCTTCCTTTTAACACATACGCATGTATAAAAGTATACATTGTCTACTAGACAAATATGTCTCTGTAGTGGTTTTTAATTGATGAAGTGACAATACCCTTCAACATCATGTACGTAGCTATAATGACCACATCGTAGCTTATCCTGGATTTCAGATTTCATGTTATTCACCATTTTCTTTATTATTTCGGACGCCATCTTTGGTTTTGAATTTTTAAATTGTTAACTGTATCCTAATAGTCAAACACTTTCATTTATTACCGATATTGATGGATTTTAAAAAAAATTCCGCCATTTTGTTTCAAATGCCATTTTTGATTTTACACTTTTCTAACAATTTACTGTGTTCATCTGGTCTAGTCCTATCATTTGATAACAAACATTTTGGGGCTTAAAGGGAACAAGATTTGTCTCTAATATTCTGCATTTAATCTAGGACGCCATCCTGGTTTGTTAGTTTTTCATAGTTAACTGTATTTTACTAGTTAAGCCCCTGTATTTGATGCCCTCTCTTGGTGGCATAGAAACTGAAAAGAAAACGATTATAAACATTGACTGTTGAATAAAAAACAATCATCTGTTTTTATCGCTACCTAAATGGTGGCTAGAGCAGAACAAAACCAGTGATAATAGAAAGACAATAACAAACAAAAGAGAGGATTACTGTTGTTAAAATTTCGATCTAACTCGTTGTGGTAAGAAAATATGAAAAAAGGAAACATATGAGTGACCAAATTCAATTAACTAAAAACCTGGGAGTTGAATAGATGATATTTACATCCAACAGCTAACCACCGATCAAAAGCGTGCTGATGATGAAATCGTAGCTTGTTTCAAAATTGCATTCTTCTCCAGTAATATTGGCAAAACATTCTTTTCAGATTATTCTTCCATTATCACAATATAAAATTTTTTGTACAATAAGAATGCTTAAGCAAATTAACTCAAGCCTGTATTAAAAATTTAAATATAAGTTAAAAAAAACATAAAAGTTTGACAAATAAAAATAAAAAAAGTTTGCAAATTTTAGGAAAAATAACAAAGTAGTTGTTTTTTAGTGCTTATATCTCGGTTTCGTTCCAAACGATTTGTAAGTTTTTCTCTAAAATAATTTATGAGACCAAGATTTATAATTCGATGTCATTAAAGTGTCCAAAAAATATTAAGGAGCTTAGAAAATTTCATACATTAAAGAATAATAAATATAAATTTTTCGAGAAAAATTTCGCCTATAACTTTGCTGGTTAGAGTCAAATTCATTCAATCATATATACAAGCAGACACAGCCGTGCCTATAAATTACCTTAGGAGTGAAAAATTTTAATTTTTATAGGAAAAAACAGAGGCAGTCGTGTTTATTTGCTTATATCTCAGAAAGTTATTGGGCGATTGTGCTGCATTTTAATAGCAATTCTCACACGGAAATATCTAAAAGATTTAAACTACATATATAGAGGAAAAGTTGATTTCAACAAGACACCGCAAGACGGACAGATGGACAATGAACAATCGACTCCCCTGAAAAGCTTTCAAAAAACACAGACGGAGTCGAAAATGAATATTGTAAAAACTAAAAAAAAAAACACAAGTAAAAGTGCTATATTCGACCAAGGCCGAATCCGATAATACTCTTCACCATCATGTACACGCCATTTTTCATTATTATTTCCGACGCCATCCTCGATTTTGAATTTATACGTTGTTAACTGTATTCTACTATTCAAGCCCTTTCACTTGATACCAGTGATGCCAGAATGAAATTTGCACAAATGGCTAAAATTCTGGAAAAAATGGCTAGAAACTAGCTAAAAAATGGCTAAATATTTTAAATATAAAGTTTTCAATCTATATATATAAAAGTGAAACTCTGTGTGTGTGTGTGTGTTTTTTTTTTTTTTTTTTTTTTTTTTTGCTTTCGAGCCGGTGGTGTGGAATCTTCATAGATACTAGTGGCCCGTGCCACAAGCATGTACGATTCGCCGTAGCGCCTACGTACTAAACCACACCCCCTCGATCATCAACGGACATCCCCACGGGACTGCCGCTAGGTATTACTTCGCGGGGGCCGTTGGCATTTACGCCTCCTCCTCGTCGGACCGTCTAGCCCTTTCCAGCCTTCTTAGGTCCTTAATTATCCGGGAGCACACTCCACTAAAGACCTCCCAGTTTTCCACGTCCTGACACATATGCCGAAGAAACTCCGATGGATTCGTCATACCCGAAGTCCACCCCATGTATCTAGGGCATCGGAATACGACATGTTCCGCATTTTCCGCCTCTTCTGGGCATTCTGGGCAGGTTTGGGAATTTTCATGGCCAACCCTGTGCAGATATTGCCTAAAAGCGCCATGGTTTGTCATATACTGTGTCAAGTAGAAGTTCACATCCCCAGCCTTCCTATCCATCCATACCGCAATATTAGGGATGAGTTTATATGTCCATCGCCCTTTAGTCGATGTATCCCACCTTCTCTGCCATTCTCTGATTGAAAACGATCTTTCCTCTCTCTTAACTGCAGCTAAATTTATTACTGCCTGGCCTGTCGTTCGCCTATTGTAGATTCTCTGGATCTCCGCCGCCAGTATGTCTATTGGAATCATTGCCGCTATGACACAAGCCGCGTCGTCCGATACCGTCTTAAAGGCACTTATTGTCCTGAGCGCGCATAGTCTATGAACCGAGGACATTTTTCTTCTATACTCCTTTATCTTCAGAGCCTGTGCCCAAACAGGGGCTGCGTAAAGCAATGTGGAATTGGTAACCGTAGCCAAAAGCCTCCTTCTTGGACCCTTTGGTCCTCCAATATTAGGTAGTATTCTAGCAATACTCCTTTGAATCATTGCGGCCTTCGCGCACGCGTATTCAATATGAGGCCCAAATTTAAGTCTGTTATCCATCATGACCCCAAGATATTTGATTGCCGGTTTAGAACATATCTCCTGGTTTCCCACCTTCACCTTCATAAATTCCACTTTTTTCCTACTTGTAATAAGTACTGCTTCAGTCTTCTGTTCTGCCAGGTTGAGATTCGCCGAATCCAGCCATCTCTGGATCCTCACAATTGCATCGTTTATAGCCGATTCTAATTCCACAATATGTTTCGCTACACTGACAATCACTATGTCATCCGCGAACCCGATTATCCTTGTCGAGCTCGGTAGTTGTGTTCTAAGAACTCCGTCATACATGATATTCCATAGTAGTGGACCAAGAACCGATCCCTGTGGAACACCTGAACTAACATCATACATCCGTGGCCCATCGTCCGTTGCGTAGATCAGTTTCCTATTCGAAAAGTAACTATTCACTATTCTAATCAGGTACTTTGGTGTGTTCAGTCTCTCTAGAGCTGCCATTATGAAATCCCAACTGGCAGAGTTAAACGCGTTTCCAATGTCAAGCGTGACAACACCACAGTATTCTTTCGCCCCCCATCTCCAACGTTCTCCTGCTATTGCGCCCGCAGCTGTATCTACTACCCTTTTTATGGCGTCAATCGTGGAGCGTGATTTTCTGAATCCGAATTGTGTCTCGGAGAGTCCATTCTCTCTCTCGACAATGTCCATGAGTCTGTTGTAGATCACCTTTTCCAGTGCTTTGCCCAGTGTATCAAGAAGGCAGATAGGGCGATAAGATGAAGGGTCGCCAGCTGGTTTGTTCCCTTTCGGAAGCAAAACTAGTCTCTGTCTCTTCCATTGGTCCGGGAAAATACCCTCACTAAGGCAACTTTGCATAATTCTCCTGAACAAGCATGGTCGTCGCTGTATTGCGGCTTTAATGGCTTTGTTGGGAACTCCGTCCGGGCCAGGTGCCCGGTTATCCCCAATTTCCCTACCTATCTTGAGAATCTCTTTCTCCGTGACAGGGGGAATATTGCAGTCCGTGAATCTGCTGTCGACGTATACCCAATTGTTCTCCCGCTGTGGAAACAGGTGCGATACAATGTCCAGTAGGAGTGTTGGGCATGTTATCTGGGGAGCCGCTTGGCATTTAAGCTTCTTCATTACCACCTTATATGCCGTACCCCAAGGGTTTGCATCTGCCTCCTCGCAGAGGAGCTTGAAGCTTTCTCCTTTGCTCTTCTTAATTGCAGTTTTGAGTTTCTTCCTATGTTCCCTGAATTCCTCAATCCTCTGAGTGTGGTAGCTTTTCCCTCTTGATCGCTGTGCCTTGCGCCTCGATCTAAGGCATTCCAATCTGAGGCTTCGTATCTCCTCATTCCACCAATAGCATGGAGAACCAAATCTGTTCGGCTTACGTTGTGGCATTGACGCATCGCAAGCTCTTTCTATTAACCGGCATAGTTGCACTGACGCTATCTGCACTGGACCTTCCTCGATCTCCTCGTCCATTATTGAATCATTGAATGTTTCCACGTCGAAACGTGAATCCTTCCACTTTGGACCCGTTGTAGGCTTAGTATGTCGCCCACGGCCACTGCATCCTGAGATTACGAACATTACCGCCTGGTGATCACTGTAAGTGAAATCTTCGCTAACCCACCACTTCGTCCTTGGAGTTAGCGAGCTGCTGACAAACGTAATGTCGATGATAGAGCTCCGACCGGCTTTCCTGAAGGTCTGGCTCCTTCCATTGTTAGCCACGTCTACATCCAGGGGTGCAAATGCCTCCAGGAGGCTCCGTCCTCTTCTGTTTGTCGATTGGCTGCCCCATTCCGTCGCCCATGCATTGAAGTCACCAGCTATTACAAGTGGGGACTTCCCAACTGCATCATTCACAAGTTCCTGCAACATAGATTCATATTCTTCATGGGACCAACTCGGTGGAGCATAACAGCTGTAGAAGAATATGCCCTTTATCTTTGCTCGAGTAAAGCCTTTTCTTTTATCTCCAATGTTCTGAAAGGCATGTTTGCCACATGCCCATATTGCAGCTTTCGAACTTTGGTCGCTTGTCCAAACATTGCTACTTCTTACTCCATATGGCTCGCTTATTATCGCAACATCTATTTGCTTTTCTCTTACTGATTGTGACAGTAGGTCGTTTGCCAATTCGCAATGGTTGAGGTTTATCTGCATGATCCTTAGCTCCATATTTATTTCCTAGTTTCGAGAGCTCTCCTGAATACCGGACATCTACTGCTTCCAGCAATGTGGGCTGAGTCGCCTGTATTACTGTTCTTGCAGAACATGCATACGGGATTTTCCTCACATGTCTTAGCCATGTGTCCTTCCTTACCGCATCTCCTGCACATCTTCGATCTATCCATAGTATTTCCGCACTTGACCGCCAAATGCCCGAATTCGAGGCATCTAAAACATTTTAGGAGGCTCTTTTCCTCCCTTATACGCCATATTGCCCAATTTGTAGCGACTTTCCCCATTTTCAGAAGCATTTCGGCTCTGTCTACTGGCAAACTAATTTTGGCGATCTGTGTTCCACCGTATGCACTTCTAAGTCTAAGCATCTCTACCGGGTCAGAGTCTCTTAGCTTTAGTTGCGCCCTAATTGTCCTAACTACCTCCTCCTTCGTCGTTACTTCATCGATATCTCTGATCTCTATAACTTTTCTCGGTTTCAAGTGTGTGTGTGTGTGTGTGTGTGTGTGTGTGTGTGTGTGTGTGTTAGCTATAGACTCTGAAACTGCAAAACCGATCGGGCTCAAACTTTGGTAAGTTGTTGTACACATACCGGGGAGTGTTTATGGATGAAAAAAAGTGGGCGGGGCCACGCCCATAAAAAATTAGTTATCAGTTTTAGCTACTTGCACTTGACCGATTTTTCTGAAACTTTGCACACATATCGAGCTGTCATGACTAAATAATTTCGTGATAAGAAAAGTGGGCGGGGCCACGCCCCTAAAAAAGTTTTAATTTTGAGGTACTTGCACTGGACCGATTTTTTTGAAACTTTGCACACATATTAAGCTGTCGTGACTTTATAATTTTGTGATTAAAAAAGTGGGCGGGGCCACGCCCATAAAAAAAGGGTACAATTTTGAGGTACTTGCACCAGACCGATTTTTCTGAAACTTTGCACACATATTGAGCTTTCATGACTTAATAATTTTGTGATTAGAAAAGTGGGCAGTGCCACGCCTATAAAAAAAAGGTGTAATTTTGAGGTACTTGCACTTGACCGATTATTCTGAAACTTTGCACACATATTGAACTGTTATGACTTTACAATTTCGTGATTAGAAAAGTGGGCAGGGCCACGCCCATAAAAAAAATTTTAATTTTGAGGTACTTGCACTGGTCCGATTCTTCTGAAACTTTGCACACATATTGAGCTGTTATGACTTTACAATTTCGTGACTAGAAAAGTGGGCAATGCCACGCCCATAAAAAAATTATAATTTTTAGGTTTTTGCACTTGATATTCAATTCAGAATGCATTTCGATTCATTAAGGGGCGTAGCAACGCGCGCCGGGTTTGGCTAGTATTTTAATAAAAAAAAAAATTATTTTAAAAGAAATATAATAAAATCTAAGACCGTCTGTAATATACTCAATATATCTTTGACTAGTTATAAAGTACAAGAATTGTTATAATGGTGTTGAAAAGACCAATTATCATCAGCATGTAGCTCGCTATTATTGTCATTGTCATCTTAACTGTCTTTAGATCCTATCAATTTAAGATAATAATGTGCCACTTCATATTGATAACAGCATTTACCAATCCTTTTTAAGCCGTATCTTAAAAAAAGTATATAGACAAAATAAAATATTGGTCTTTCGAAATAAACCAAACTCTCTACAGTCTTTATAAGTCAATATTGCACGTGCCACACATGACATACAACTTGAGCTAGTGGAAAAAGTGCTCGAAAATTAGGTTCATCGAATTCGTTCCTACAGAAGAAGTCGTGGAGGCTATTTGAATAAGGTTTTATTTAGAACTTAATTGTATCGATTGTACTTCATTAAATAAAAAACTTTTGAATTTACGTAACAATAAGTGCGTTTTTTTAAAAAGAAATCATATCACTGTTATTGAAAACCTTTTTACATAGCTAATGTATCCTCCTGCTGTTGTAGCTTAAATTTTAGTGGATTAAAAGGTAAAGGCTTAGTCTTGATAAAATACCCAATAGCATTTTTTTTAGAGTGAACAGTTAATCATATTATTTTGCTTTAATTTCACATTTACAATATTAACAAAAGGAACTTTTAAATTCTGTAATCCATTCTTTTAATTTTGGGTGGGATAACCATTCCTTCATAAACTTCTGGGAAAGTTTTGTTTATTTTTCTTAAATTTCTTTTTTTATTTATTTATTAAATACACATGCTTGACTTGTTTTTTTACTGATTGATGGTTTGTTTGTTTAGTAATATTTTACAGAGGTTCCCATCGATGCAATTTTTTGCAGTTAAAAAAACATTGTTTTATAGAAGCGTTTTTCACTATTTAGAAAACGGAACAACAACAACAACACTTAAAAGCTAAGAACAAAAAATTGCTAAAAAAAAGGCTAAAAAATATCTAGGAATGGCTAAAAAATGGCTTATATCTAAAAGCAGATTTTCTTAGCTAAGCGTGTTCAAAAATAGCTAAATCTAGCTTTAAAAAAGCTAAATTGGCAACACTGCTTGATACCCATATTGATGGGATTAAAACACATTTAAAATACCAGATTTGCCCCACATATAAATTTATTGTCCGCCATTTTGTGGTGACTTTTATATTGAGGTAGTCAAGTCCTTTCCAATATTGACTCTCTCGGTTGTCTACAAGCTGAAAAAAATTGATTTTAGTTTGTAAATTTTTGGAATATATATTTAAAAAAAAGTTTTGCCTATAACTTTACCGATTAGAGCTCGCTTTATCCGACATTTTTCACGAATATCTCTAGAGGCATATTATATCTACAAATAGTAGCAAATGTATATATTATTCTATGTATGTATTATTCTATGGTTGAAAAATTTTAATTTTGGTGGTAAAAATAAGGGAAAAACACAGGCAGTCGTGTTTATTTGCTCAAATCTCAGTAAGTTATGAGGCGATTGTGCTGAATTTCAATACCGATTCATTCCCGTATATTTCCAAAAGATTGATACCATACTCAGATCTGAGGAACATATAGTTGCTTCTAAAAGTTGATTTCAACCAACACACGGGTAGACTGACAGCCAGTCAGGGCTTAATCGACTCCTCTATCATAAGCTTTCAGAAAATATAGGGTCGTTATAGGGTCGGAAATGAAAATTGTAGAAATTACAAACGGAATGACAAAACTATATATACCCTTGTGCACCACAGGTGAAGACTACTTATATTTAATAAACATACACTAAACTACATTCACATTTGGGTTAAACAAACGTGGGAATTAAATAATTTATTTTTTTAATTCATTTAATCATGCACAATTTTTCTTACACCAAATATCGCCATAACATATAATAAGAGATCTGCATTACAATTTGTTTAAAACACGATAATTGTATATTAATTAAACAATTATTTTTAGGCAACAAAATAATGTCACAAAATATATGTCTAATGTGAACACACCATAACTACTGCACATCGCACATAGGGATATTTTGCCAGTCTAGTACGCAGCTTGACAGTCAACCACATTTTTCATCATTTAGTAAATTTTCAAGACTTTTGCTTGAGATTTGTCATTTCGGGACACTGTTAAGGTCAAGAAAGCTGATTAATTTGCATGTGAACTTATTGACCTTTTACGATTTTGAGAAGTTTATAATATATTTTTTTGTGGCTAAACAAATAACGATTTTACATTGATTTCTTTTTTCTGTGAAAGACTATATTAACAGCTGCTTATGATAATTTTTAGAAAAATTTTTTTTTAAATTTTTATTCTAAAGAAATTCGTTCAAAATAACCAAAACGGTTTTTTTCACATTTTGAGAGAAAAAAAACATCAAAAGGTTTTGAAAAGTGAGGGCAGTCGCGATCTTCAAAATATTATACATCACGATAAAATATAAAATCTATACTATTAGACTAAAAAAAAAACGTCATTTAATTTTTTAAATGATTTTTTGAACATATCCTCTTGTTTCTGTTTTTGCTCATTTTGCACAAGTACAAGTGAGTAATACACCTTTTTGAATGTTATTAGTTGTTATTATTTAAAATAAAAATTATTATTTCTATTGCAAATAACTAAAAGCTTAAAAACAAAAAATATTTTGTGGAAACTAACAAAACAACAAAAGTCCTTCCGGGGATGGGGGTTTGGTAGAGGGTGGATACCTCCCTTTACCCATAAACTTATGCTGACGATAAAATATGCATTTGCTAAACAAAAGTAAAGGAAAACTTAACAAAAGTAGAAAAAATTTTTAAAGGTATGATTTGTTCTTCTTAGGAAAACTTTTTTACCCTTGCACAGAGGAGTATTTGACCTGAAAAGCTGGCCAAAAAGGCAAAACTGAATTTTAAGAAATCTTAAGAACTAAGTACGCAGCCCGACAGACAACAATATTTTACATGATATTGTAAATTTTGAAGACTTTTAGTTGCGATTTGTAGCTCTGAGACCCTGCTAAAGTCAGGAAAGTGAAGAAAATTATATGAGATTTAAATGTTTTTTCCGGTTTCTGGATGTTGTTATGATATTTTTTTATGGCTAAACGAATTAAGGTTTAACAATGATTTTTTTTCTCGCTAAAAGGTTTGATCAAAAGTTATTTAAAAAAGAAAAAAAATTTAAATATGTTGAATATTCATGTTGAAACAATTCATTCAAAAGCTAAAAAAAAATGATACAGTTTTTTTTGCGAAAAAAAGAAAACAAGTAAGAGCGCCATATTCGACCGTGCCGAATCTTATATACCCTTCACAACGTGTAGTCATGCAATAACAGTAGTTTGTGACACCATTCATCCCATATGAAATACGTACATAAATATAAAAACATCCCATTTTAAAATTATAAATTCACGTATGTATGTTAAAAAAACAAAAAATAAAAAAAAAATTAAAAAAAAAATTTTTTAAAAAATTAAAAAAAAAATTTAAAAAAAAAAATTTTTTAAAAAAATTAAAAAAAAATTATTATATATATAATATATATAAAACAAAAATAAAAAAAAATTAAAAAAAAAATAATAATAAAAATATAAATATATATTAAATAAAAAATAAAAAAAAAAATTAAAAAAAAAATTTTAAAAATTTTTTTGGCTCAGCTGGGATTCGATGCCACGTTTTCTCTAACCAGCATACACGTTTGTATGTATGTATGTATGTATGTATGTTGTTGTTGTAATGTTGTTTTTGTGAAAAAAAAATCGAGGTGGTCGTTGGTTTTTGCTCATATCTCAGTTGTTTATGTACCGATGTTTCTGATTTTCAATACCGATCTACTCCCGAATATTTCTGATATTTTAATACCTTACCCGGGTCCAATCTATGTCGGGGGGCTTCAAAAAGTTAATTTCAACATACACACGGACAGACGGTCAGACGGGCAGACTGACAGACTGACAGAGCTTAATCGACTCCCCTATTCATAAGCTTTCAGAAAATATATACTTTATGGGGTCGGAAATGAAAATTGTAGAAATTTCACACGAAATGACAAACCTATATATACCCTTTTTCACTGTGGAAGGGTATAATAAATACAGGTACACAAAAAATACATGGGCACCCAGGTATCAGGCTACAGCAGAAGCGATACAAATCGAGGTGTCTTAAATAGGTTACTTCTGAGCAGTGACCCTTTTATAAGCAGCAGTACGCAAAGAGAACGGGTAATTAAAAAAATCTTTTTCATCAGAAACCATCACACTTCTCCTTCCTGACACCGATGATGCATCTAATAAGGATATACATACGACTTAATAATTATTAAGAAATTTTTATTTGTTTAACTTTTCCGTATATTAAGTATTAACTAATATAAAATACATAAATATAATAAAGCCTTTTTTAATAAAAAAAAAATACTGTTTCATAAGAGCCTTACAATTTAAAAATTTTTTTTTTATACCCTTCACACACTGAAAAAGGGTATATATAGGTTTGTCATTCCGTGTGAAATTTCTACAATTTTGATTTCCGACCCCATAAAGTATATATTTTCTAAAAGCTTATGAATAGGGGAGTCCATTAAGCCCTGTCAGTCTGTCAGTCTGTCCGTCTGTCCGTGTGTATGTTGAAATCAACTTTTTGAAGCCCCCCGACATCGCTTGGACTCTGGTGAGCTATTAAAATATCAGAAATATTCGGGAGTAGATCGCTATTAAAAATCAGAAACATCAGTACATAAACAACTGAGATATGAGCAAAAACCCACGACCACCTCGATTTTTTTTTCACAAAAACAACATTACAACAACAACATACATACATACAAACGTGTATACTGGTTAGAGAAAACGTGGCATCGAATCCCAGCTGAGCCAAAAAAAATTTTATTTTATTTTTTTTATTTTTTATTTTTTATTTTTTTAATTTTTTTTTTTTTAATATTTTTTTTTATTTTTTTTTTTGTTTTGTATTTATTATATATATTTTAATTATTTTAAAAATTTTTTTTTTTTAATTTTTTTTTTTAAATTTTTTTTTTTTTAATTTTTTTTTTAATTTTTTTTTTTTATTTTTTTTTTATTTTTTTTTTTAACATACATACGTAAATTTATAATTTTACAATGGGATGTTTTTATATATGTATGTTTTTTATATGTATGTACGTATATCATATGGAATGGTGATACAAACTACTGTTATTGCATGACTACACGTTGTGAAGGGTACATAAGATTCGGCACGGCCGAATATAGCGCTCTTACTTGTTGTTTATTCTTTTTTCTTTATGATTTTTAAACGACTAATTTAAATACAAAACGTCTCATTTTATTACAATTTCCATTTATTTTTTACATTTTGCATTCACTGCTATAAATATTGTTAAAAACTTAAAATTGATACACAATTTTCTTTTCTTTTTTTTTATTTCAATATTCATTCATTTCCATTCAAATCTTAAAGGAAAAAATAGGTCAATAAAAAAGGCAAAATATTTCCTAGAAATGAAAATCATTTTATTATCTCTTTTGCTCATTTACATTTGTATGTGAATGTTTAGAAAGTTCTTGTTGAAATTAGAATTTAGTTCACATCTGGTTTATTTTTATTCGTTTTTTTTAAAGATTATTTAAATACTAAATGGTCCGCCAAATAACTTTTTTTTTTAAAAAAGCTATAAAAAAGTGTAGCTTCGGCTGTGTGGCACGTAGCGCCCCCCTGTTGAAACCAAATGTTGCCAATATCCTCCTCTTCAATTTTTGTGAACAAAAAATGGTTCAACATGGCCCGATAACGATCGCCGTTGACTAGGGCCACTCCTTGCTCATTTTCGAAAAAAATCGAACAATTATGCCTCTGGACCAAAATCCGCACCAAACAGTGACTCGTTTTGGGTGTAGCGGCTTTTCAATGTATGCGTGCGGGTTTTCTGTACCCCAAAAAAGACAATTTTGCTTGTTTACATACCCGCCAAGATCAAAATGAGCTTCATCTGAAAAGATGATTTTTCTTGGCAAAATTGGCCAAAGTAATATCGCAATATTTCCCTGCATTATTGAAGCGTATACACAACCATATTCGTTTAGGGGAAGGATAAAACTAATTATCTGTCGAATCAGACATGAGCTAAGTGTTACCATTCACGAAATAAGCACTAGTTGGAAAAAAACGTTAGATGGTGGACCCTTTAGATACAATTTAGGTTGCAATAAAAATTTAGCAAATCTTTAAAAGATTTAATGAGTTTTTAAAAGCGAATATCTTTTAGGTGAAAAGTTATTATTACATTTTTAAATTTAATTTGCTCTCATATTTAAAAAAAAAAGGATTAAACTTAACTTTGTAGAATAAGTAAGTTTATAGACAGACAAAAATTATTGCTTTAAATTTTTTTAATTAAATGACTTTTTGATTTATTTCTAAATTTTGATTATATTTTTAACTAATTTGAATAACATTTTTAAGTGATATTAAATTGTTTTGAAAAATTTGGATTTTCTGTCTTGAATTGAGAAAAATTTAAAAAAAATTAAAAAATTATTTTTATATAAATTTGATTTTTTAGCATAAAAACTAATTATGTGCTTTTTGCTGTCTTGATGATGTAAGTTAGCTGCCACAGGACTGCTTTTCCACCCCTACAGATGTGAATAATTCCAAAACCATTCACCTCCTTAAGGCTAGCAAAGTCCAAACCATTCGTAATAAAGAACCAGAAACTATCAGTTAAGTCTTTTAAAACATAACCAAACAGCCACTAGAATTTATCTTAAAACTCATTTTGGTTTATTTAATTTAACTTTTAAATACAAAAGATCACCCTTAAAGGATCGCCCTTTTGTTTTTTATGTACTAAAATCGTAACAAAAAACCTTATAACTATTTAGTGTTAAAGTAAAAAAAATATAAAAAGTTTTGTATTCGAAACCTCCATATTTACGTCTCCACAATATTGTGAATTCAACACGCCACCCTCTTTTTTCTCTTAACAAAACGAAGCATAGGTTTCATATTATTCAATAAGAAATCTATTTTTAAACAAAAAAATTTTTTTTTCAAAACATATTTTTAATTTTACTTATCACTCTTTGTCTGTTATTACATGTGAAAAAAATTTTGATTATTTTATTTTTTTTTTAATTAAAAAGAAAAAAAGTGAAATCAAAATGAGATGATCATGAAATTCATTATTCACGAGAAGCAAAAAAAATAAATTTAAAACACCTTCACTGAACCACTTACGAACACACTTTTTTTTCTTATAAAACTCATGTACAAATATTTTACAGGAAACAAAAACAACATTTTATTTATACAATTCACAAACCACTCGTTTGTGTACTTATCTGCTGAAATACAGAAAACCCAATTTTCGTTGTACAGGTTACATTCGAATAATGTTTAGCATCAAATAATAAACAATCTTTTAGTTATAAAACATTTTGTTTTTATATTGAAAGAAAAAAATACTATTTTTTATAACAACTTTCTAAACCGAAAAAAAATATTTTCCCATCCCTGGAATTAGATTTGTTACAATATTAAAAAGCATACATATAAAATGAAATGGTATTAAATATTTTATAATATTTTTCAATGCAAATTGCCATATTTGTAGTGCAAACAAATACAAGAATTGACATAGTGCCGATACAACATAACAAAGGGACTGTGAATTGAACAATTGTTGCTCATCAGCGTCAAAGTCTTAAACATATTTAACACAATTAAACAATATACTTAGAAAAAACTAAAGAATTTATATGAAAAAAATAAATAAATAAATAAATGAATCATTGCCAGGTACTGTTTAAATCTATGTGGCAATTTTTTATTTATTTATTTTCTTGCTTTTCTTGATATTGAAAATGCATCAAGGATGGCACTACTTAATTTGAATTTAATTTCCTGCAAATAATTTTTGGAAATGAGTTATTTTAATTGTAAAAGTTTAAACCAAAAATAATCTTTAAGGCACAAGGCTCAACAACCATTCTGTAGAAGTAATTCTTAACAGCAAAAAATATTACTTAACAAATTAGTACCCAGGCACACTTTTACAGGTAGTGGTGCCAGCCCAGCGTCCCATCATATGTCAAACTCTATACATAAAAAATTAGTTTAGTCCAAAAATTTGTCTAAGTCCATATATAAAAAAAGAGAGACAAAAAATACTCTCTCTCTCTCTCTGCGCTATTACCTCATGTAATTACATCATGCAAGAAGCATTGCAAAGTATAAATTCCATAAAACTAACATGAGTCCCATAATAAACGCGGAACATTTACATTTGTCGACTTTCGTACAGGAAAGTACTGGCAAAACAACTTAGTTCGTAAAACACAAGTTAAATTAATAGGGTTTCTAATCAAATGATTTTTTTTCTTATACCATTCACAAGTGGTACCAACTTTATCCTAATAATTTGTCTGCATCTGTTAAACATAAGATTTTTTTAATTTTATTCTACAATAAATTATTTGCAGCTGCAGTCGCTTCAAATATTGTAAAAAATACAGAGACAAGAATAGAAAGTTTTCACTTGAATTTTTTTTTAAAATTAAAGAAAACAAGTAAGTGCACTATATTAGGCTGTGCCGAATTTTTGATACCCACCACCAATTTTGTGTACTTTTGAAGCACAAAATTTATTATTTTGTTACTAACAGTAATCGCTATCGAATAATCTCTTCATACTGAAATATGTTTCACTTTCTTTGTAAAACTTCGATATGCTAGTAAAATGTTTTCGTAAATTCAGTCTTTCAATGAAAGTCGGCGTTAAAGTAGGCGTGTCAATATAGTTTCCCTTAATAAATAAAACTGAGCTATTTCAATATACTCCTTTAGTCTTCCAAAAACTTTGTCCATAGAGAAATTGTATGAATTTAATAAAAACCGTTATATGGGAGGTGGGCGTAAAAGTGGGCGTGCCACCTAAATTTTCTGTCATAACAATGACATTATCTAGAAGGATATCTGTAGCAAATTTCATCATCATACCTCTAATTTTGTCGGTTTTATGAGCTTTTAAATTTCATTAACAGTAGATAACGTGATAAGTGGGCGTTATAGTAGGCGTGTCAAAGTTATTTCAGCTAATGAATACAACTAAGATATTTCAATATAGGCCTTTATTCTTCCAAAAACTTTGTGCATAGAGAAATTATATGAAGTTATATAGCCGGTGGGCGTAAAAGTGGGCGTGTCCCATTTATTTTCTGTTACAACAAAGCCTTTGACCAAAAAGCAATCTTTGCAAATTTTCAGAATCGCACATCTAATTTTGTCAGTTTTATTAGGTTTTACATTTTGAATATACCGAAAAATACACTGCGCGGTATAAATTTTCGTACACTTTCTATAACTCCTTTCCTAATTCATAGATTTTGGGAATTTTTGAGGAAAAATTTACTCAGGAAATATATATTCGAATTTTAATGACTCTACTTTAATGCGTTTGGACACAATTGCATTTTATTAGATTTTGGAAGGACACGGTTTTCTTGACCTACTCTTGCATTACGAGCTATTACTTCCTTTATAATATTCCGATTCACGATTCAGCCCCTTTTTAATACCTTGTGTATAAGAAATATTCTTGTGTATAAGAAAAAATTCTGGCAAAATTTGAGCCTCCTAGCTTTTTCCGTACGACTTCTATTGTGCTTTCAACAGACGGAAGGACGGACAGACAAAGCTAAATTGTCATAAAATGAAATCAGATCCAAAATGGATATTTTAATGTGTTATAAATTAAATGACATTGTACGGAATACCATTGAACCAAAATAAGCGGATTTCTTCGTTCAATTGGGTGAATTGTTCAATTCAACCCGTTCATTGATGAGCTACACAGCTCTAGTCATAAGTGTACTAATGCTCATTTCGGATTTTTATTTTACAATAACAAACACACACAATTGTATCTGCTATTGATATATTTGATCACCGCACTAACTAAATTAAAGAAACGAATTAATTTTTAAAGAGCAAAACAAATTGTTTACATTCGTGAGTAGTATTTTTATTGTTAATATTTTATGAGATTTTTTTTTTTTTATTACACTTGAACTTCCATTTTCGCACACATAAGTGTGTATGTATATAAATCCTAAAACAAAACACATATTTAAATATGTATATAGTAAATAAAATACCTTGTCGCTAAATTTATTTTGAAATTATATTTAGAATGTATTTCAAGATCTTACTCATAAAAATTTAAAAAAAACAAATATTTATTTATTATAAAGAAAAATTAAAATTAATTAAAAAAAAATTGATATTTAATTCAGTAAATTTTTAAAAATACTTTATTTGACATCTTTCTAAAGCAGTAATATTTTCTTTAATAAATGGAATACTAAATCTGAGATTAACTTTTGCTACGGCAGAACATATGAATTAAGTTTTTCGGATTGGCAGCACTGGGTGGTAATTGTGTCGATTTGCATTTGAAAGCCTATAAAATCCAACTTGTACAAGAAGAAAAGCCGAATGATCTACCAAAACGTCAAGTTCTTTTTGAATATGCCTTACAACCCCGAAAAAACGATAGTGTGGTTTATGGGCTGGTGGCATCATCGGTCCATTTTTCTTTAAAGACGACCGTTGAAAAATGTTACCGTCAACGGCGAACGATATCGAGCCATGATACGCGACTTATTTTTTTGCCCCAATTATCTGAGTTGGACTTGGTTGATATGTGGTTTCGACAAGACGGTGCCACATGCCACACAGCTCGTGAAACAATGGACATATTGAAGGATGAATTTGATGAGCAGTTTATCTCTCGAAATGGCCCTGTGAGTTAGCCGTCAAGATCATGTGATTTGACGCCTCTTGACTATTTCTTGTGGGGTTATCTGAAGTCGTTGGTCTATGTGGACAAGCCAAGCACGATTGAAGCCTTAGAGTATAACATAACACATATTATTCATGGAATACAGGCCGAAATGCTCAAAAAAGTGGTGCAAAATTGGACCTTACGAATAAACCACTTGAACCGGAGCCGCGGACAACATTTACATGAAGTTATTTTTAAAAAGTAAATGGCAAAGACCAATTTATCGATTCCAATAAAAAAATTTAATATATGATGCTAATTTGAGTGTTTTATTAGACTTAAAAAAACTATGCTTAAAAAATCAGGCTTTACATAAATGAGATTAATACAAAGAAGATTAGCATAGAATCTGCTCTAGGATGACAGCTAAATCGCAGAGCAATTACTTTTGTGAGGAGGCTTCCTACACCGTATAGCATTTTACAATAACGTTCATATTCATCATAAAAACAACTGATAATTCAAAATAATTTCCCATTAAATTCAATCAACTGCAGTTAAAAATCTACAACTATAAGGACAAATATAAGGTCCCACATGTTCCACAAAAGGAACAGCTGGGGCGAACATATAAACAAACCGACTGGTATCAACTGATAACTCTTTGACGCTTCAACGGCAACAAATTTGTATTAATATTTAAAAGTCACAATAAACTAAATCCGATAGAATATAATAAATAAGTTCAGTTTAGTATAAATGCCAACAAACAGGAATAACATTTTAATACGAAACAGGAAATGTATTTTTAACAGAGTATCACACAAACAACAAGTTTCCCGATGACTTTCAAACATAATGAAGGAGGAGAAAAACGTTACAAGATTTACAACAAAGTGCGTCAAGAGAAACTTAAAAACATTTAATGAAAACAAATAAGAACAAGTAAGAATGCTATATTCGGCCGTGCCGAATCTTATATACCCTTCACAACGTAATAACATGTAATAACAATAGTTTGTATCACCATTTATCTCACATGAAATACGTACATACATACACAAAACATCCCATTGCAGAATTATAAATTGAGTTTACGTGTTTAAAAAAAAAAAAAAAAAAATTATAAAAAAAATATTAAAAACAAAAACAACAATAGAAAAAATTACAAAAAAAAATTGAAAAAAAAAAAAATTTTTTTTTAATTAAAAAAAAAATAAAAAAAGTATAAAAAATATATAAAATAAAAAACAATTTTTTTGGCTCAGCTGGGATTCATTGCCAGGTTTACTTTAACCAATATATATGTATGTTGTTGTTGGAATGGTGAAAAGAACGAGGTGGTCGTGGTTTTTTGCTCATATCTCAGAAAGTTATTTGGTGATTGTGCTGAATTTCAATAGCAGTTCATTCCCGGGGATTTTGAAAAGATTGATACCATACACAGATTTGAAGAACATATAGTTGCTTCTAAAAGTTGATTTCAACCAACACATGGACAGACGGTCAGAGCTTAATCGACTCCTCTATTCATAACCTTTAAAAAAATATATACTTTATGGGGTCGGAAATGAAAATTGTAGAAATTACAAACGGAATGACAAAGCTATATATACCCTTGTGCACCACAGGTGAAGGGTATAAAAAGTTAACGACTAAATAAAATAGAAATGATTTCAAAGAACTGCCCTACTAAATTAAGTAGAATAAGAAAAAAAAACTCAAATAATAAATAAACACTTATATGTGATATGTACGTCTACTTGTGTGTGTCTATGTTATACACACACACACATATGTACATATATAACAGAGAGAGTATGTATATAAATGTTTAGGTTAAAATAATTGTTAACAAGAGTAAATATGTATGTAATACAACTACATGCGTACATATGATACGTTTCAGTTCGTAGCAAAAAAAAAGAAATCCTTAACGTATGTGAAACAAATCAGCTAGAAAAAGTACATTCTTACATGCCTAGATGAAATGATTTTTTTTTTCTTTTTTTTCCAATATAATTTTAGATGATCTTTTCTTGCTGCTGTTGATGTTTTAATACGTCAGGCGGTGTTAAAAACAATTAATTTTCAAGTACATTATACCAATCACATGTGTAAGTCTATACATACAAATGTATGCATACATGTATGAACGTATGAATTTAGGTACATTCATATAGCACACAAAAAGCCACTCGCATAATTTATGAACATGAGTGCTTGAGACAACTTATTACTGTGTTAAAATTCGCATTGTGTGTTTATATACACACACATCCGTACGTATTATATTATAATTTACATGTGCAGCAGTGTAGAAGTATTTAATATTAAACAATTACCTATCAGCAATTAATAAAACGAATAAAAATAAACAAACATTTTAAGAGGCTACAGTGAAACAGAAGAAGTTAATTAATTTTTAGACACTTAAATTATGCTAAATGGATTGTTACGATTATAGCTTTAATAAACGTTGGCTTATTCTTTTTAAAAAAAACGGGGATTCTTATATCGCAAATAATAACATTTGAAATTTTTAATATAAAATATTGAGTATTTAAAATATATCGTCTAAATTTCTTGATCTTTTTTATTGATTAAATATATATGATTTTTCCAAGCTTGAGATCAACTTTTTTAGTTTTTTTAAAAAAAATTATTTATTTTAACCAATATTTCGCTATTATTGAGTATTTATTTATTTAAACACACATACTTATGCTGAAAGTCCATACCAAGCGTTTTCGCTTGCATTTATATCTCATACACTTTCTGCATTTCAAGTTACATGCCACACTTTCTACGTCAAGTTAGTATTTCAATGAAAGTGGGCGTTAAAGTAGTCGTGACAATATAGTTTCTGCTAATAAATAAAACTACGATATTTCAATATAGTCCTTTAGTCTTCTAAAAACTTTGTCCATAGAGAAATTATATGAATTTAACATAAACCGTTTTATGGTAGGTAGGCGTTAAAGTGGGCGTGTCAACTAAATATTCTGGCATAACAATGACATTAACTAGAAGGATATCTGTAGCAAATTTCATCATCATACCTCTAATTTTGTCGGTTTTGTGAGCTTTTTAATTTCATTACCAGTAGATAACGTGCAAAGTGGGCGTTGTAGTTGCGTGCCGAAGTTGTTTCTGCTAATAAATACAACTTTGATATTTCAATATAGTCCTTTATTCTTACAATATCTTTATTCATAGATAAATTATATGCGTTTGAGTTAAAGGGGAATTTTAGAGGAATACAGGTTGAGGTGCCGGGTCACTCCAATATAACCGGCAATGAAATGGCTGATAAGTTGACAAGACTAGGCTCGGAAATAGTGGATCCTGATAGGGTGGAGGCGGTTAGGCCTCCATTAAGTTTCAATTTCGGTAGGATCAGGGAATGGGTTCTGAGCTAGACGAATCTAGTCTGGAGTAAACGAACGGACTGCAAAGTTTTTATCACGGACGTTGTTGCCGATGCTCAGTAAATATGATTCGGATTTGCTTCTTAACAAAGATAAGGCCTGCGTAAGAACTATAATAGGGATGATTACGGGCCACTGTATGTTAGGCAGAATGGCGGTAAGAATGGGACTGAACCTGTCGGATATGTGTAGGCAGTGCGGGGATCCGGAAAAATTGGAGACAGTTGAGTATATTCTGTGCCAATGTCCCAGGTTGAAATGGCTTGGTAGCCGATTCCTAAATAAATTTGGAAATGTCTCGAGCTGTTGACTTGAGATCTGATATGATTCGTATTGGAAATGACCTGACTTTATGGCACGCGACTGAGAATAGATCGATTGTAGGGTTTAAGCTCTTTTTTGGTGTTGATTTGATGTCCACTAATTCACCACTTGTCTAAATCTTTTCCTTCTCCTATTCTTTGCTATTCTTATTCTATTCTTCTCTTTATTTCTATATTAAGGCGTCACAATGGACCGTATTGGTCTCCGGGTTAGGGTTACTTTGCACCAGCCCTACCTACGTTTCTACCTAAATAATATACAAAAGTATCTCTACAAATTTTTTCAACACGTTTTGGTCACTTATCGGCAAAGTTATAGACAAAAATACTTAGCTCTTTGTAAATTTTGAGCCTCAATTATTATAATTGGCATAGAACATATCGATTCGAAACTAACTTAGATACGATAACAAACATACAAATGCTTCGCGTTTTTTCCTAAACCTAACAAACGAACATAATTTTTTTCAGCTTCTGGACAATAGAATGGTATGGACATCAAAATAAATAGCATGACTACTATAATACAAAATCAATATTTAATTAAATAATCATTATTTATAGCAAATGAAATAAATAAACCAACTAGTGGATATATCGTTTTAAATAGTAATTACAACTTTATTCCCTTTAAACCTCCATATTACTGGTATCATAGTCCTTAACCTTTAGATCACTTAGGTGTAAAAATTAGAGATGGCATCTGTAATAAAATGGCAGATAATTTTATATCGAAACCCTATCAATATGGCTATTAAAAAAAAGGTGTTAAAATTTAAAATTTAATATGGCTTTGGAAATAATAACATAAATTGTGATCGCGTTTTCTATCTACATTATGCTAAGGTGTATTATTAGATTTATTACTAATCACTAATTATATCACTTTAACTTGACTCCATTCAAATAATTAATATGTTGCCATATGTTGAAACCTTAGTCTTCTACTAATTACAAATACCAAACCTTTAATGTTCAACTTTCTGAAGTAAACAAAATCGTATAATTATTTTTTTTTTGGAAATTTACAATTAATGTTCACTGTAACATCATCTGTTCTTAACTCTAATAACAACACGCTTAAATCTTAAATTACCTGCCATTTATTATTTAACTTCGATGCTGATTGATTAATTAGTTTAAATTTTGTACATTATAAATGTATTTAATTATTTTTTAATGTTGTGACGTACATGGCGTATGATTAATATTAATATTTTGGCTTAAATAGGGTTTTATTAATTTTACCACAACTCTGGTAAATATGAATAGATTTTAATGAAATTAAAGCTAAATTAAAGACTTAAGATTTGTATTTTTTTTTGTTCAGTACTTCCATCATACATATTGTATGATTAATGTTGATTTGCTTACAAAATTAAGGCTTTACTAATCAAACTGTAACTCGGGTAAATATTAATGGATTTAAGCAAAGTTTTAGCGCATATTAAGCTAGGGTTTCACAATTAAAAAATGTATAAGCAAAAATTTCAAAGAGCCAAAGATGTGCTATAAACACTACATAACTTTAGTTATTAATACAAATTTCAAACCATAATTGGTAGCAGATGCGTGGTATTTAATTTAAGTACTTGCGTAATAAATCTAAGAATATTCCATTACATTTTTAATAAATAGTAAATTTCATATTCTTCCAAGAGTTACTGTATCTTTATACTGTTTCGTAATAATAATGTTTCAACTAATGTATAAGGAACTTGAAGCACAAAACAAAAATGTTTAAAAAGTTCAGCATTTTTATCTTATACAACCAAAATGCTTAAAAAATACATTTTGCATTGTAAAAGGAACATTATCAACTATAATTGGTATGACTTAACGTTAATCAGTTTACCAATCGAAAACACAACCAATAAAATCTTCAATCTAGTACGTAGCAAAAATATAAAAACTTTTTTTGTTACATAAGGCGTATGATTAATATTAATTAGTATTTAAAATAAAAGCTTTCCAGTTCAGTAACTCTGATAGAATCTGAAGTATTTTAAAATTAATTAATCAAACTTTAGATTGTTAAATTTAATAATTATTTTATTTAGTTAAAAAAATAAAAAATAAGGAGTTAGAAAAAAGAGGGCATGTTGTCTGTCACTGGCCGAGATTACATGATCATAGAGCTAAGTACTTAGGTAAACAATTTCATGATAAATTTAGTGACATCTCGGGGAGTAAACTAGAGAATATCATTAAATTTATCATGGGGATCGGGTGGCTAGTATAAAGACAATAATGACTTTAGATTTCTTTTTCATCTCTTTTCATCTATTGCAAACTGTGATCAATTATTATAAGGCAAAGAGAATATCGTAGACATTTTAACGTTAGAATTTCTGCCTCTAAAGCAAATGATTCGTGGCTTAGTTCTTCGTCTATACCAACATGCCACCGTAAGAGATTTGTCTCGAACCGGAAGACTACGTTTATTTCGCACTGGGGAAAGTATTAAACGTGTAGAGCACGCTTTTTAACACTTGTTCATGTTTTATTGTAAAGGTTATTTGATAACAATATTGTAAGAGTTAAAGAGAAATTATTATATTTGACTCATATATTTATTTTTTTTTTATTTTTATACCCGCCACCAAAAAAATGGTAGAGTATATTCCTTTTGTCATTCCGTTTGTCACACATCGAAATATCCGTGATATAAGAGTAGGTCAAAAAAACCGTGTCCTTCTAACATCGAATAAAGTAAAATTGTGTACAAATGCATTAACGTAGAGTCAGGACTATATATTTCCTGAGTAAAAAAATATTTTTTTTTGATAATTGTTTAAATCTATGCATTAGAAAAGGAGTTATAGATCAAAATGTACGAAAATTTATACCGAACATTTCGATATATTCAAAATTTAAAACGTAATAAAACTGACAAACTTATATGACTCTGAAATTTTGCAACCATTGCATTTTGGTCAAAGGCTTTGTTCTAACGGAAAAAAAATTGACACGCCTACTTCTACGCCCACCTCCCATATAATGTTTTATATCAAATTCATATAATTTTTCTATGAAAAACGATTTTGGAATAATAAAGGACTATATTGAAATATCTAAGTTGTATTCTTTAGCAAAAGTAACTTTGACACGCCTACTATAACGCCCACTTTTCACGTTATCTACCGTTAATGAAATTTAAAAGCTCATAAAACCGACAAAATTAGAGGTATGATGATGAAATTTGCTAGACATATCCTTCTAGTCAATGTCATTGTTATGCTAAAAAATGTAGGTGACACGCCCACTCTAACGCCTACCTTCCATATAATGGTTTATTTTAAATTCATATAATTTCTCTATGGACAAAGTTTTTGGAAGACTAAAGGACTATATTGAAAGATATAAGTTTTATTTTTTAACGGAAACTATATTGACACGACTACCTTAAAGCCCACTTTCATTGAATGACTAAATTTACGAAAACATTCAACTAGCATATCGAAGTTATACAAAGAAAGTGATACATGTTTTAGTATGAAGAGATTATTCCATAGCGATTACTGTTAATAACAAAAGAATACATTTTGTGTTATGAAAGTACATCAGTACATCGTATTAAAAACTCGGCACAGCCAAATATAGTGCTCTTACTTGTTTTTTTTTTAATCTATTTCTTGTTCAGTACAAAAGACTAAGAGATTTTATATTGCAATACAGATCTGATCATACGTTATAAAATGTACATGGTTCAATTAAAATAAAAAAAAATTTTATTAATTTAAGAAAACGAAAATTATACAAAATAAATCCAATAGTTTAGAAAAAAATAAAAAAACAAAACTATTGAAAGCAAAACGATTACAAATTAGTTACACACAATTTAAAGCCAGATTTCATATAACAATTATCAGGATTGCTTGGCAAACCCGATTAAGCGAATCCGGTCATTTTTAGAATTTTGATATGCCTGACTCGTTTTAATTTTTTTTTTAATTTTAAATTCAGTACGAATACATTTTAAAATTCAAAATGTTAAAAAAAAATTTTTTAAATGTTTGAACAAATTTAATAGCACGTTTTCTTTTTTTTTTCTTTTCTTTTTTTTTCTTTTCTTTTCTTTTGAAGAGCTTTTATGTTCGTTTTATTTTGCTTCCATAAGCAATCAGTGGCACGGCAACAACAATAAAAACAACAAACGAATGACAAAAAGAAGAGAAAAACTTAGAAAACAGTAAAGAATTGTGTACGTGTGTATTTATATTTTTTTTAAACAACAAAATAATATAACCACTACAGCAACAAGTTTTTACTAACCATTACCACCACCTACACACATCATTAGCATCATCGTTTAAGTATTCGCACCACTACTCGTATGATGAACAGTAGTAGATGAGGTGTACGTATATAGTAGCACCAGCTTTAACCCTTTCGCAGCTGTTGGGACATATGTATCCCAATCCAGGTTCACAGTGCACCAACGTTTTAGGTTTTTTTTTACTTTAAAGGAATTAGAAATGTCCCATTTAGTTATTAAATAAATCAAGTACAATTATTTAAAAAAATATGGCGTCATATCGTAACATTTGTTGTTTAGCCCTAAAAAAGTGCAGTGGCATCAAGTTGTTTTCGTATTTTTCATAAGAAGCTATAAATCATTATTGAAAAGTGCAAAAACCCAATAAAAAAATATTATTAAAGTCTTAGGCTATCTTCACATGTTGCACAAAGGTATGAAAAAGGTTTTTTTTAAATTTAATGAATTTTTCCGTTTTACGGGACTTATACGTACCTTCCGGCCTTTTTAGTGGGACATATCTACCCCAATGGGCCTATAGTGTTATAATATTAAAATTTTTTTTTTTTTTTTGTGTAAAATGACGAAAGGCTATCCGATTTCGTTGGAGCAAATATTTTACAAGAGTCAACTGATGATGACTTTACATCTGGGAGCGGAGACGAGTACGTACCATCATACTTCGAAAGTATTATTGATAATGAAAACGAAATAAATTATTCAAATTCGCCAGATGAAGACAAAGATAAAAGATAAAGATTTTTATAAATCTATTTCCTGGTCAAAAGCACCAAAAAAAAACTATATAAACAAGCTCAGTATAATAAAGGGTTTTTCAACAGGCACGCTACAAAAGTAGACCGATAGGGACAGCAAACGATGTCATATTTTTTGCCGCTCTTTTGACATTTCTCTTCAGTAAGGCTTGCCATTTCATGATGGAAATATATACGAGCCAACAACGAGTCGAAATTATTAAAATTTACTACCGAAATTCGGAGTCAGTGGCCTCAACGTTAAGACCGCTACGTCCAGTTTATGGTCGTCATAATCGTCCTACCAGATCAACAATTTAGCATCTAGTAGAAAAAATGGAATCCACAGGCACAGTACAAAATGTTCCCGTCCCAATGAGACAAAGAAATGTTCGTAGTGTTGAGAATATTGCTGCCGCTGAGGCTTCAGTTAAAAAAATCCCAAATGAGTCTCTCACACGTCGTTGTCAAGCGCTGGGCATCTCTGTGACGTCGTTGTGGTGAATTTTACGAAAAGATCTTGACCTACATCCTTACAAGATCAAATTGACGCAAAAACTGAAGCCGCTTGACCATCAGAAGGGTCATAAGTTCGTGAATTGGGCTGAGCAACAACTTGAAAATAATTCGAATTTTCATCGAAAAATCATCTTCAGCGCTGAGGCTCATTTCTGGCTAAATGGCTTCGTCAATAAGCAAAATATGCGTTACTGGTCAGACAGCAATCCACTCGTACTCCATGAGTCATCATTGCATCCCAAAACAATCACGGTTTGGTGCGGTTTGTGGGCCGGCGGCGTCATTGAGCCGTTCTTCTTCCGTGATGATCAAGACCGCTACGTTACTGTAAATGGGAATCGTTACCGTTTAATGATTAGAGAATATTTTTGGCCTTAATTGGATGGTATGGACTTGGAAGATATGTGGTTCCAACAGGGCGGTGCCACAAGCCAAACAGTGAATGTCACGATGTGTATGTGTATGATCTATGCCAACAAGCAAGCGACGATTGATGAACTTCGTACGAATATCGAACGTGAAATTGCAGCAGTATCGCCCGATTTATGCTTGAAAACCGTCGAAAGTTGGGTTCAGCTTCTGGACTTCTGCAAGCGTGCCCGTAATGGCCATGCAAAAGAAATCGAGTTCCATACATAATGCCATCAAACGTACTTTCACAGGAATTAAGAATTTTATTGATACCCAAAACCGCTTTTGTTTTATTAAAAAAAAACTTTTGTAGCGCTGTTATTGAAAAATCCTTTAGTATATAAAACTAGTTTCTAGTTTCGGTCTCCCGTAACGAAAGGGTTAAGTCTTACATTTATATTTGAATATTCATTAAAATGTTTGCTGATGAATAAAACTTATATTTACTAGCTTAAATATAATTAAGCAGGAACAAGTTAATGTGTTAATAGCGAATTCTTAAAGGAACTAAAAATCACTCTAGACTCTGCGAATTTTATATCTTAAATGAATATGTAACTTTATTAGGATGTCAAAAATATTGTATTTAAATTCAAAATCAATTGAATTGCACTTCAACTTTATTTTACTCGCAACATAACAGTTTTTGTTTTTTAATTTTTAAATGTTTTTCTTTCTTGTTCCTACTGTCCTTACTTTCACACAAATTATTTAGTTTTTCTTTTAATAGCTCTCACCATATATTTTCAGTATAAGTTTCGGTGTATTGCTTTTCTAAATTTGATTTCAAATTGTTTGTGCCTTTGCTTCATTAATTCTATTTCTTTTACTAGAAATATGAAAATATTTATGTTGATGGTTTTTTTTTTTAATGTTTCTCCTTGTTTTTATTTGCGCTATTGAAATTGTGGCGAAGGTGAACTGTTTGTGTATGTTTGTTTCTTTTTTTTTTTTTTTCATTGAGAATGTAGCCAATATTAAATATGTCATTACCCAAATTCTACAAAAAAAAAAGAATTAGTTGACCTCTTAATTCTTAGTGAGCAGGAAATCCAAAATTTACAAAACTTTTTCCTATTTGTAAATTAACTCAATGTAGAAACTTATCTAGTTTAAAGTATTCAAATACAACCTCATTTTTCACCTGTAATAATATTCGGTAAACCTTTAAAAGTAAGTAATTGATTTAAAAAAATTTCAAATTTTATATCTATTGCTCAGCGAACAGCGTTGTCAACTTTGAAATTTCAAAAAGCACCTTAACCCCTAAAAAAGCGCTTAATTTTCATTAAAAATCACTGAGTTTAGAATTGTTCACTTTTAATTTTATTTATTTGATAAAATTTTAAATTTTGGTATAAAAATATAATAAGTTCCCACCGCTCCTATTTGGAGCATAAGGAGCAGATAACTTTAAAAATAATTTTATTTTAAATAATACATTTTTAAACAGTGTACAAATTTAACTTCACGGTTGACAATATTAACACTATTTAAATAAAAATTTACAGCATTTTAACGCCAGTTGCTCTCTGGAACAATTTATTTTACAATTGGCAACGAAACTGAAGTTCTATTGCTAACGATAATCGACTTATCAGTCTATAGATATTCTATTAATAATAATAATTAATCTGGCCAAATAGAATTATGCCATTAATATGAAAATTTCTATCAATGTAAATATTAACCTTATCAGAGTGTCCATTGTTGCTATGCATATCAATTCCTCTTTTTTTATACCCTTCACACAGTGAAAAAGGGTATATATAGGTTTGTCATTCCGTGTGAAATTTCTACAATTTTCATTTCCGACCCCATAAAGTATATATTTTCTGAAAGCTTATGAATAGGGGAATCGATTAAGCTCTGTCAGTCTGTCCGTCTGTCCGTGTGTATGTTGAAATCAACTTTTTGAAGCCCCCCGACATCGCTTGGACCCGGGTGAGGTATTAAAATATCAGAAATATTCGGGAGTAGATCGCTATTGAAAATCAGAAATACGGTACATAAACAACTGAGATATGAGCAAAAACCCACGACCACCTCGATTTTTTTTTCACAAAAACAACATTACAACAACAACATACATACATACAAACGTGTATACTGGTTAGAGAAAACGTGGCATCGAATCCCAGCTGAGGCAAAAAAAATTTTTTTTATATTTTTTTTTTTAATTTTTTTTTATTATTTTTTTATTTTTTATTTAATATATTATTTATATTTTTATTTTTTTTTTAATTTTTTTTTTAATTTTTTTTTTTTTTGTTTTATATTTATTATATATATTTTAATTTTTTTTTTTAATTTTTTTTTAATTTTTTTTTTAAACTTTTTTTTAAAATTTTTTTTAAAATTTTTTTTTTAATTTTTTTTTTATTTATTTTTTTTTTAACAAACATACGTAAATTTATAATTTTACAATGGGATGTTTTTTATATGTATGTTTTTTATATGTATGTACGTATTTTATATGGGATGAATGGTGATACAAACTACTTTTATTGCATGACTACACGTTGTGAAGGGTAAATAAGATTCGGCACGGCCGAATATAGCGGTCTTACTTGTTTATTTTCGACTTTTTGATGCGACTCCATACTAATGTAATTTTTTAAATATTCAATAGTTTTGATTAACTTGAAACTTTACTTACAAAACAAAATTTCGTAGCAATTTAATTTTATAATAAAAAGTAGGTGCTTTATGTCTCAAAAACCATACAGGATATCAAGAAATGAGTATCGGGATTACAATTAATAATGTAAAACAAACAATCCACTCAAATAACAAAAACATTGTACACTATCAATCTCTACAATTTTCTTAATTAATAGTTTTAATATAATAAGTTTAAAATACTTTAAACTTAATATCATTTAAACAATGAATAAATATTTTTTAGTTTTGTTAAGATATACAATACGTAAGAGTAATTTATGGATAACGGTTTCAAATAAGAAAATTAATTTGGAATTCAGTATTTGGGGTCACCGAAGACAAAAAGGAAAGCACTAAAAATTAAAGAAAAAAACACTGAGCACTAAACTAAAAATTTTCCGCGTCAAAAATTTCAAAAAGCACTAAAAACAGTGCTTAAATCACCGAGTTGACAACGCTGCCAGCGAATATTACCACATTTGCAATTGTATTGGTTATTTGCACTCTCCGGAAACAAATTTTAATTTACATTCTACATAGCAATTTAAATAACAAGCATAAGCACAACCTCTTTGCTTGAACGCTGATGGGAGATTGATTTATTTGTTCACTTTCGATCAAGGCATATTTATTCATCAGGTAATCGCAGTTCGTAAAGAATTTTTTCGTTTATGTTTTTTATATATGAAGTTTGACATTTGAAATAAATGAAAGAAGAAAAAGAGCATTGTTTTCTATCTATCAACTTTGACAGCTGAAATATAAAAGAAGTAAAGGAAAAAATAATCAGCTGACGAATCAGACTACCTGATGAATAAGTTTTCCTTGACTTCAAGATTATGTTAGCAGTTGCTGAAATAAAAAAAAATAATGCAAAATCGACAAAATTGAAGTGCTAAAATGTTCTACGTAAAAAAAGAGTTCTAAAAAAATATTTTTAAAAAATCAATGTCGGATGTTTCATTTTGTTAGATTTTAAGATTGTCAAAGTTTGAACGAAATCAAAAGATGTAAACATGTGCAAATAAAGCCTCAAAGTTTTGAAAATACCGATTTTTTCTGGCAGTTTGGCAACATCGCCGACCCACATCTCTAGAACGGTTTAATATATTAGCCCGTGTCATACATCAAACTAAAGGCCATACTGTTTTTAACATTTTATATTCTACACAATAGATACGCAACTAGTACTTGAGGTCAACTCCGAGCATGGAGCCTGATCTTCCTTTCGGCCTTTGTCTTAACAGAAACTTCTTCTTCTTCTGAAGTCATCATCGTCAGGGCATCTTGGTGGGCAAATTCAAAGAGATCATCCAACTTTAGGGTAAACTCCTTAACATAATTTCTTACACTTTCCATTTTTCTTCCTTTGTACTGTTGTTCCTGTATTCATATTGTTACGTTTATACCTTTTATAAACGTTGAATTATTTCCTTTAAATACCCTTTGAGTTCTTTTATTGCAATTTAAAGCAGTTGAAATTTGTTATAAAATTAAGAGCACTTTATTTACTTAAATACACTCAGATATTGTTTTTATATCACTTTACTTATTACACTTATGGTTATACACTTTAATTATCAAACTCACTTTGATACACACTTTACAAGCTCTATTGTAATACTGATCACGCTAGCTGTGTTGTTCGGCTATTTATAGTAACATAGTGGTGGTTGGTAACATTCGACAAAGTTCTCGTATGTACATTCTAGCACATTCGAAAACCGTTACATTTAAATTAACCCGTTCAGTAATATGTAGGAATAATAGAAGTGCCTAAAAGTATGCTACACATAATAACATATATCATGTTCGAACAACCAGCGAAATAAACTAATACAAATAAAACTACAGTAACTTAAACTTCTACAACTAAAATAAATTATAATGTAATGTAACAATATTGCACGTCATTAGAACAAGTTTTTAATTTCTGCCTTTAGCTTAAGATATCGCTAAAGCAATTTGCAAGTATGCAGTTGCATTGTGTCACATGTTTTTAACAAGATGCTATTAGTTGAATAATGATTTTTATTAAAAACTTTTAATAATTCTGCGTTCAATACATGGCAGAAGCTATTATTTTTGTTTCGTGTTACTTTCTAGTTCCCATTAATAATTAAAAACAAATAAGAGCGCTATATTCGGCTGTGCCGAAACTTTCATACCCACCACTACTTTGATGTAATTTTATAACACAAAATTTATTTTTTTGTTTTTAACAATAATCGCTTTATACTAAAATATGTATCACTCTCTTTGTATAACTTCAATATGCTAGTAAAATGTTTTCGTAAATTTAGTCTTTTAATGAAAGTGGACGTTAAAGTAGGCGTGTCAATAAAGTTTTTGCTAATAAATACACCTTAAATATTTCGATATAGATTTTTATTATTCGAAAACCTTTAACATAAAGACATTATATGAATTTTAGGTAAAGCGTTATATGGAAAGTGGGCGTATCACATTTATATTCCGTTACCACAAAGCCTTTGCCCAAAAATCAATGCCTGCGAAATTTCAGAATTTTACATCTAATTTTGTCAGTTTTATTAGGTTTTAAATTTTGAATATACCGAAAAATACACTGCGCGCTAAAAATTTTCGTACATTTTGATCTATAGCTCCTTTCCAAATGCATACATTTAGGTTGTAGCAACTACTTTGTTCTCTTTTTTATATCATTGATTTTTAAATAACTTTTAGAAAAATATAAAAAATAAAAGTCAGTCGTAAAATATTATTTCATGAGAATTATTCATCTCCATAATTGGTGACCCCGAATTGTTCACGCATTTACATAAATAATATAATTTATTTGTACAATGCCAAGAAATACAGTTCAAGAATCCTCAGCAGAACCTGTCGCAAGGACATCCATTGTATCTTTTCGAGTTCCACGTTTTTGGAAGGAAAACCCAGCGATATGATTTGCCCAGTTAGAGGCACAATTTGAAAGCCATAATATTGTCAACGAAAACTGTAAATATTTTGCAATTTTGCCAGAATTAGACCCTGAAGTACTTTCTCAAGTAAGTGACATTGTTTTGGAACGTCCTGATAATGCTTATACAAAAATAAAACAACGGCTCATCGAACATTTTTCAATTTCTGAAGAAAAACGTTTAAAACCTTTATTAAATGAAATGAAAATTAGTGATAAGAAACCAAGATTTCTTCTTCGCGAGATGCGTAGCCTTGCCAATGGTGATGTTAAAGACGAGTTTCTTCGTACTATGTGGCTTCAACGTTTGCCTTCCCAAAGTCAAGCAATTTTAGCTACTTCATCAGAGACTCCAGAGAATCTAGCGATTATGGCTGACAAGATTGAATACATTTCCAACAAACCCTTACACAATATTGCTTCTATTCAAAATTCAAGCGAAATTTATGAATTACATCCGAAAATAGACGAACTTACTAATGTAGTAAAAAATATTCAAATACCGCGGAACCGTCGCCCGTTACGATCCAATTCTCGTAATAGATCGCGAAGATATCGTAGTTTATCCCAGAAAATATGTTACTATCATCGTAAGTTTGGGAACAATGCTCGATGTTGTCGACAACCATGTTCTTACAATCCCTTGCAGTCGAAAAACTCCCAAGTCGGTCACTAGGTGTTACTAGTGATCGAAACCAAACAGCAAATCGCCTATTTATTTTTGATAAACATCTTAAAAAAAATTTTTTAATCGACACAGGAGCAGATATCTCTGTGATACCGTTGTCAAAAGAGAGTTTAAAGAAAAGACCAGAATCTTTCAAACTATATAAAATTAAACTGCGATTTTTTCGGTGGCGGTACAACAAGAACATGTTCCTTGTCTTATCAGGCACCAAAAACTATGTCGCATCTTTGTGTACGACAAGGATTAGGTTTAATTGACTTATTGACACCAATGCATTGTTCTAAAATGCTTTGTTTGTTTGTTTTTTTTTTTTTTTTTTTTTTTATATCACCCACATACGATTCCTCTTCAACTACTGAACACCTCTCAGTGTCGCTGTATTCCACAAGCTTGATCTTCTTTTTATCAATCTAGAAAATATTTCAAATTACGGCAAATAAAAATTAATGTCATATTTTTCTTTTTACGTTCATACATCTGATTCATTATTTTAACGCCACAAGAACTTCTGTTTTGCTATCGTTTTAAAGAACATGATTTTATACATCCAAGCAAATCAATTTTAAACGCAACTTCAATTGAAAATGCTACAATTGTAACTACGGCATATAAATACAATAAAACTTAATAAACGCTGTGTCGCTTACAATAAAATTTAATTTATGGAAAATTGAAAAACAAAGCAAATAATAAAATGAATCCTACACTTAAGCTGTAACGGCAAAAAGTTAGTCTCCTTAAGTTTGTAGGATGATGTTATTGTTACTTGTAAACTATTTTCAGTTAAAAACTAAATTTTGATAAATTGTCACTTACGATATTATTGAAAATATGGCTCGATTTGGTTTAAAATCAAATAATTATCGGCCCCTGTGTGCAAAATGTAACGTATGTTACAAAAACAAAATTTTAGAGGAGAACGTTTTTATTACTTTTAAATAAATAAAAACGTAAACAACACTGCTACATACGATAAAATGTTCACAGTGTTCTCTCCACAACTAAAACAGTTATCGCTATAATATTTTATCAGCAGATGAACTAATGGATGTAGAACCAATTTACATAAAAAATTCGATTTCTAAAAAAACGTAACATACGATAATTTCGCGCACATGGGTCGATATGTATGAACATAAAAAAAATTTTTAATTATTTAAAACAAATTTTATATTATGACACCACCTTTACAAAATATAATTTATCTGTCTACGGTCTTGTGGTGTAAACAAAATTATAAAAACGGAACGAAAAGTATTGGCGAAAAAAAAATTCGAATATAAAAAAGAGAGAGAAACAAGACAAGACAAGAACAATGTCAATGATTATGAAAACTAGAGAAAATATTTATGTTTGTATTTATGTATACATGCAGGTATGTACATATGTATGTATGTATGTATGTATGTATGTATGGTTCATGTCTCAGAAGTAATATCTTGTAGTGTATATGTAGATTATAAAATCTGTTAAACTAAGTATGTTTATACATATTTTTGTCTATTTCTATAGATATATAGTAGCGTAATTGGTTAAACGAAAATAAAAATTATACAAACAGTCAAAATAAAATTATAAAATTAAATAATTTTTAAACACCTTAAGGTATTTTTCTCGCAATTAAACATTTATTTTTATTTAAAATTTTATGCTTCTTTAGTTGTTTAATATAAAATTGTGACATTATTCTTTCAAGTTCAGCCCGCCCACTGTGCAATGCAGGTTTTATTTTTAGTATTAGACAAGATTCTTTAAAATTAATTTGAATTTTTCGTAGATTTAAAAAAACAACCAAAATTTTATTTGTAAATGCTAAACCAGACTCTGTAGCGTATGATTGATATTAATTGAAATTTTCATTAAGGGTAGTGCAAACTGTGCAAACAATGCAAGTGATTGCATAAATGCACTATTTTTTTAACATAACAACAAAATGTATGCATTTGTAATTTGCTTCACTTTACTTCATTTGCACTATAAAAAGCTTGGGCGAAATTCGCTCTGTATATATGCTCAGAAGCAAATAAGGTGACAACATGTGTTTTTGACATATCGACCGCCATTAATTCTATGTAAAAGAAACTAAAATTAAAACAAATTTCTTTTATAAAGTTAAAAAATTAAAATTAACAAGTAACAGTGCGATATTCGGCCGTGCCGAATCTTATATACCCTTCACAACGTGTAGTCATGCAATAACAACAGTTTGTATCACCATTCATGTTTCAAAAAAATTACCAAAAAAATATTTAAAAAAAAAACATAAAAAACAAAAACAACAATAAAAAACTTTAAAAAAAAATTTTAAAACTTAAAAAAATTTTAAAACATTTTTTTAAAAATTAAAAAAAATTAAAAAAAAAATTACAAAAAAAAATTTAAAAAAAAATTTTAAAAATTAAAAAAAAAATTAAAAAAAAAATTTTTAAGAAATTACAAAAAAATTAAAATAATAATAAAAAAATTTAAATAATATATCGGGTGTCCCAACTAGAACAGAATTTTTTAATTTTAAATAAAACACAGATATTTAACAAAAAAAAAGCGTGAAACTTTATTATATCGTAAAGCAGACAGAATGAGGTTATGTATCGTGCAGATGGCCGCCGCGGCTTTGCTGGCACACACGCGATCTTTTAATGAAATTTTCAATGACCTTTTTGCATAAATGCTGCGGTATTTCATTAATGCAGCGTCCAATTTCCTCTTGGACGTCGTCGGCTTATTCGCGTAAGCCATCGACTTAAAAAAACCCCAAAGCAAAAAATCTAAAGGTGTTAAATCACACGATCTAGGCGGCCAAATCTGGTCTCCAAAACGCGAAATAACACGACCGGGAAATGACTGATGCAGCAATTGAATTGTTTCTCTGGCTGCATGACATGTGGCGCCATCTTGTTAAAACCACAGCCCTCCACATTCATTTCTTCATTTCTAGGCAAGAAAAAACTGATTATCATTTCACGATACCGAACACCATTGACTGTTTGCGCTTGACCTGCCTCATTTTCATAAAAAAAAGGTCCAATGATTCCTCCAGCCCAAAAACCACACCACACAGTGACACGTTGAGGATGCATTTGCTTCTTGTGAATCACTCGAGGATTTTCCTCACCCCAAATGCGACAATTCTGCCTATTGATGAAGCCATCAAGATGGAAATGGGATGATCGCAATTTGCAATTTTTGGTAAAACAATTTCACAATGAGAATGCGTTGTTCATTCGTGTAGCGCTCCATTTTTACTAACCTCGTACCTTCTACTAGCAAACAATAACAATTGTTCAAATGTCAAACAATGACACTTCGAATGGCGCCAAATTTAAAAATTGCGTTCTAGTTGGGACACCCGATATAAAATAAAATAAAAAAAAATTTTTTTGGCGCAGCTGGGATTCGATGCCAGGTTTACTCTAACCAGTATATCACGTTTGTATGTATGTATGTTGTTGTTGTTGTAATTGTGAAAAAAACGAGGTGGTCGTGGTTTTTTGCTCATATCTCAGAAAGTTATGGGGCGATTGTGCTTAATTTCAATAGCAATTCATTCCCGGATATTTCCAAAAGATTGATACCATACTCAGATCTGAGGAACATATAGTTGCTTCTAAAAATTGATTTCAACCAACACACGTACAGACTGACAGCCAGTCAGGGCTTAATCGACTGCTTATCATAAGCTTTCAGAAAATATAAACTTTATGGGGTCGGAAATGAAAATTGTAGAAATTACAAACGAAATGACAAACCTATATATACCCTTGTGCACCACAGGTGAAGGGTATAAAAAAACAGATTCTTTTGAAAAAAAAATATTCAGAAAAATTAATAAGAAGTTGCCAGATTTTTTCAGTCACTGGAGATAATGTAATTATTTTAATCTATATATATAAAAGTGAAACTATGTGTGTGTGTGTGTGTGTTAGCTATAGACTCCGAAACTGTAAAACCGATCGGACTCAAACTTTGGCAATTTGTTGGACACATAACAGGGAGTGTTTATGGGTGGAAAAAAGTGGGCGGGGTCACGCCCATAAAAATTAGTTATCAGTTTTAGCTACTTGCACTTGACCAATTTTTCTGAAACTTTGCACACATATCGAGCTGCCATGACTAAATAATTGCGTGATAAGAAAAGTGGGCGGGGCCACGCCCCTAAAAAAGTTTTAATTTTGAGGTATTTGCACTGGACCGATTTTTCTGAAACTTTGCACACATACTAAGCTGTCAGAACCATATAATTTCGTGATTAGAAAAGTGGGCAGTGCCACGCCCATAAAAAATAGATATCATTTTGAGGTACTTGCACTGAACAGATTATTCTGAAACTTTGCACACATATTGAGCTGTTATGACTTTACAATTTCGTGATTAAAAAGTGGGCAGGGCCACGCCCATAAAAACAATTATAATTTTGAGGTACTTGCACTGGTCCGATTCTTCTGAAACTTTGCACACATATTGAGCTGTTACGACTTTACAATTTCGTGATTAGAAAAGTGGGCAATGCCACGCCCATAAAAAAAATTATAATATTTAGGTTTTTGCACTTGATATTCAATTAAAATTCAGAATGCATTTCGATTCATTAAGGGGAGTAGCAACGCGCGCCGGGTTTGGCTAGTATATTTATAAGCAACACTTTATTTTAAGAAGTGCATAGAACTCATTTATATTAAGCGAAAAGGAACCTATGTTTCTTGAGTTAATAATGTTTGTTTACATTATTTGTTTATTCAAGCAGATCATTTGTAACAGTTTGCGGTTAGGCAGGCATGGTAAATGCATTACACTTTACTTGTTGATTAAGAAGTCATGAAAAAAAAAATTGAATTGACTTTGAACTATGGCAAAATTCATTCAATGACGAATAGTGTTAATTTTAACAAATACAGAAGTATTCAATGTGGATATTTTTTAGGTTTTGTTTTTTAGTTTTACTAAATGTGGCTTTTAGACAATTTATAAACAAAACAACAACAACAACTCATTAAAGCAAGCACTAATAAAACGAAATATTTGTATAAGAAGACTAGAAACATTTCTTTGACAAGTTTTGTCTACTAGACAAAATTTGAATATTTCTAAATTTTTAATGTGAATCATTTATATTTTTGGCGTAGGTTCATTAATTCTATTATTTAATTTTATAATTAAAATTAAATTAAATTGCAATCATATTTAAGAATATTTTGTCAAATTATTTCCGACACTAGCCGAGTGAAATGCATTTTCGAAACCAGCTACGATTTCATCATCAGCACTCTTTATGGGTATACAACTATGTAATTCAAAATTCTTATTTATGTTACAATTCAATGAAATTTGAATTAGGGAATCATCATATTAATTTTTAAGTTTGTCTTCTTTTTTTTACGTCACCTATTAAATGACATTTTTTATTCAACATGTTCATATTCTTTTATATTCGTAATACATTTTCGTTATGCTTTCAATGCCTTTTTATGCCTTTGGCTGTAATTATTAAAAGCAAGTTTGTATTTTCATTTTCATTTTTATTAGTCCACTAGCTAATACCCGGTGTGCTTCGCCACCTCCATCGTAATGAAATAAAAATTTTCTGGTTCAAAAATATATTTATTTTGCAAGTGCCACGCCTACTATTACTAAATCAACCATTTCTTATTCAAATAATCATATAGGCGTCAAAGTGTCTGTTGAAAAAATTGGGTACTCTTACTATTATCGCTTCTCAGATATACGAATTTTAGTATTCAATTGCTATGAGAGCTGCCACGCCCACTATTACTAAAGCATCCATTTCTTATTAAAATAGTCATATAGATGTCAAAGTGTCTGTTGAAAAAATTGGGTACTCTAACTGTTATCGCTTCCCGAATATACGAATTTTAGTATTCAATTGCTATGAGAGCTGCCACTCCAACTTTCGTGATATATAATATTTAATACTTATTCTTTAATAGGGCGTGACACCCCGCCAACTTACAATTTCAAACCAAAGTATAAATTTCAAGTAAATCGGTTTAGCCGTTTAACCGTCTATAAAGCACAAACAAACATACAAACACATATTGATTTTTATATATATAGATCTAGGTGATAGACACTGAACAATGAATTCTTGAATGTCACAAACACCGTGCCATGTGTGTTACAATTATTTATTAATATTTTATTCGAGTTTTTCTATTTAAATTTAATTTATATTTAATATATTTAATTTTTAATATGAATCATTTTTATTTTTGGCTTGAGTTCATTAATTCTATTATTGAATTTTATAATTCAAATTAAATTAAATTGCAATCAAATAAAATATTAATATATAATTTGTATATTACTTTTAACTCACAAACTAATTAATTTTTCTTAAAATAAAAGTAAAATCTGACAAATATTTATTTCTGTTTCATACAAAGTATATGCCTTTCGATTTTTATATCCCCCACCAAAACAAAAATGGTGTAGGGGTATATTCATTTTGTCATGCCATTTGTGACACATAAAAATATTCATTTTAGACCCATTATATTCTGAATCGGGATTTGATATTATGACGATGTAGCTGTGTCCGTCTGTCTGTCCCTCTGTTGAAAGCGCGATAGAGTTCGAATCGCAAAAGTTAGGCGGCTCAAATTTTTCCAAAATATTTTATTATACACAAAGATTGTTTGGTATGGAAAACGGGCTATATCGGTATATAATAAAGAAAATTGCAGCTTGTAATGCAAGAGTATTCCAAAAAAACTCCTCCCTACATCGATTAAACTGCAACTGAGTCTAAACGCATCAACGTACATCGATAAAATTATTATTTTTTTTTATATATTTCTCGAGTACGAAATATCTTTAAGCCCAACTTAAACAAGAGCGTTGAGCGTCAAGCGTTACAATTTCGCATGTATTTTGCTATTGTAATAAAAAGCAAAACACATGTAAAACTTCAACGCTAGACCCTCAACACTTTTGTTTAGGTTTGACTATTTCACTGAAAATTACCCAAATCTATATACTACGAAAGGAGTTATAAATCAAAATGTACGAAAATTTATATGATACACTGTATTTTTTTTTTTTTTTTTGTCTACTTTAAATTAAAAATATAATAAAACTGACAAAATCACATGTGTGATTGTTAACTTTTGCAAACACTGCTTTTTGGTCAATGGATTTGTAGAAACGAGAAAATAAATTGTCACGCCCACTTTTACCCCTACCTCCCATCTAACACTTTAATTTAAATTTATATAATTTCTATATGAACAAACATATTGGAATAATAAAGGTTTCTATGCTGAATTATTTAAGTTTTGTCAAAACGGTGTGGTTTCGACTCCACTTGATAGTTTACGCAGGGCAAATTACCACGTGTACGACTAAATTTAATTTTTTTAACAGAAACTACTTTGATACGCCTATTTCAACGCCCACTTTTCACTCAATCTACTGTTAATGAAATTTTAAATCCCATAAAACTAAAATAATTAAATGTATGATGATGCAATTTTTTTTATAAACCTTTATTGTCAATATAGTTGCAAAAATGAAGGTGACATGCCCACTTTAACACCCACCTCCCATATATTGCTTGATACAAAATTCATATTATTTATCTATGGACAAAGATTTTGGAAGAATAAAGGACTGTTTATTAAAATATCTAAATTAAGTTCATTAGTACACCTCCCAATAAAGCTTTATCTTAAATTTATATTATTTCTATATGGACAAAAAGTTTTCAAACAAGTAAGAGTGCTATATTCCGTGCCGTGGCGAATCTTATATACCCGTCACAACGTGTAGTCATGCAATAAAAAATTGTTTGTATCACCATTCATCTCATATGAAAAATGTACATGCAAACATATATGTTTCATTATCTTTATAATGACTTTATCCGCTTAAAAATATTCCATTATAAAACTATAAATTAGGTTGATGTATTTAAAAAAAAAAATTATTAAAAAAAAAATTTTTTTTTCTTAACTGGGATTCGAACCTATATTCGTCCAGTTTGTATTGGTGTGAAAAGACGAGGTGGTCTAGGTTTTTCATCATATATCAGTTTGTTTATAAAGCGATTTTTCTAATCTTCAACACCGAACTGCTCCCAAATGTTTCTGATATTTTGGTACTCTCCACGGGTCTTGAAAATTTTTGGGGGCTTCAAAAAGTTGATTTTAACATACACACGGACAGACAGATAGACGGACAGACGAACAGTGCTTAAGCCTATTCATAAACTTTCAGAAAATATATACAAATGAAAATTGCAAAAATTTCACACGGAATGACAAACGCATATAGAGCCTTACACTCACTGTGCAGGGTATAAAAATAGAAATCTGTAACGGATTATCTAAGTTGAGTTCAAACATTAACTGCCGTATTCAGAAATACTATTCGAGCCCGGCGCGCGTTGCTACGCCCCTTAATGATTAAAAATGCATTCTGAATTTTAATTTAATATCAAGTGTAAGAAGATAAAAATTATAACTTTTTTAATAGGCGTGGCACTGCCCACTTTTCTAATCACGAAATTATAAAGTCATGACAGCTCAATATGTGTGCAAAGTTTCAGCAAAATCGGTGAAGTTCAAGTAGCTGAAAATTATGATTTATTTATGGGCGTGACACTGCCTACTTTTTTAATAAAGAAATTGTATAGTCATGACAGCTCAATATGTGTGCAAAGTTTCACAAAAATCGTTCCAGAGCAAGTACCTCAAAATTATAGCTGTTTTTATTGGCGTGGCCCAACCCACTTTTCTAATCACGAAATTATACAGTCATTACAGCTTAATATGTGTGTGCAAAGTTTCAGAAAAATCGATCTAGTGCAAGTAGCTAAAAATTATAACTTATTTCTTATGGGCGTGGCACTGCCAAATTTTCTAATCACGAAATTGTAAAGTCATGTCAGCTCAATATGTGTGCAAAGTTTCACAAAAATCGGTCCAGTGCAAGTACCTCAAAATCAAAACCTTTTTTTATAGGCGTGGCCCTGCCCACTTTTCTAATCACAAAATTATATGGTTATGATAGCTTAGTATGTGTGCAAAGTTTCAGAAAAATCGGTCCAGTGCAAGTACCTCAAAATTATAAATTTTTTATGGGCGTGGCCCCGCCCACTTTTCTAATCGCAAAATTATATAGTAATGACAGCTCAATATGTGTGCGAAGTTTCAGGAAAATCGGTCAAGTGCAATTAGCTAAAAATGATAACTAATTTTTATAGGCGTGGCCCCACCCACTTTTTTACACCCATAAACACTGCCTGGAATGTGTACAACAGCTTCTCAAAGTTTGAGTCCTATCGGTTTTACAGTTTCGGAGTCTATAGCTAACACACACACACAGACAGAGTTTCACTTTTATATATATAGATTTGTTGTACACAAATTTGTCAAGTAAGCCTTCAATATATCGAAAATATTTTTAAGGAATACGGTAATAATTATATTATTTTTAAATTTGGAGGTGCCATGCTCATACAAAGTAAATTTTATTTTTTAACTTACTATGGCTACCAAATCATTCATTTCAGTACAATATTGTAGTGAAAAAGAGCGAATAGTATAACTTCTCATATAGAAATACTTAAGGTTTTATTGTAAGAATAAATTTAAGGAAATATTTTAATAGCAAATCGAAGTTACACAAAGGAAGTGATACAAATTTTAGTATAAAGAAATTATTCTATAACGATGACTGTTTTAATAACAAAATAATAAATCTTGTGCTATAAAAGTACACAAAATTAGTGGTGGGAACTTAAAATTCAGCACAGCCAAATATAGTGCTCTTATTTGTTTTCTTTTAAAAAAAAACTAAAAATCGTTTTATAGTCTGGTTAATAAACTGCACAAGCAAATTGAGTCATATTTTTATTTTCTATTTAAACAGATAAGAAGGAAAAAAATAAAACTATAAATGTATGAGAGTATTTAAAGTGCTGACTATAAATCAAACTTAATTTTCATACTTTTTAGTCAATAAACAAAAATTAAAAAAAAACAAGCAAGAGCGCTATATTCGGCTGCGCTGAATCTTTTATACCCACCACCAATTTAATGTAATTTTATAACACAAAATGTATTATTTTGTTATTAACAGTAATCGCTATGGAATAATCTCTTTATACTAAAATATGTATCAGTTTATTTGTATAACTTCGTTATGCTAGTTTAATGATTTCATAAATTTAGTCTTTTAATGAAAGTGGACGTTAAAGAAGGCGTGTCAATATAGTTTGTCCATAGAGAAATTATATGAATTTTAGATAAACCGTTACATGGAAAGTGGGCGTGTCACCTTATTTTTTTGGCATAACAATTACATTGACTAGAAAGAAATATGTAGCAAATTTCATCATCATAGATCTAATTTTGTAGGTTTAATGGTTTTAAATTTCATTACCAGTAGATATCGTGAAAAGTGGGCGTTGTAGTAGGCGTGTCGAAGTTGTTTCTGCCAATGAATACAACTCAGATATAATATAGAGTCCTTAATTAATCCAAAATCTTTATTGATAGAGATATTATATGAATTTCAGATAAAGCGTTATATGGGAGATGGGCGTAAAAGTGGGCGTGTCATATTTATTTTACGTTAGTACAAATTCTTTGACCAAAAAGCAATGTTTGCAAAATTTCAGAATCGTACATTTAATTTTGTCAGTCTTATTACGTTTTAAATTTTGACTATACCGAAAAATACACTGTGCGCAAAAAATGTTCGTACATTTTGATCTATGACTCCTTTACCAATGCATACATTTAAGTAATTTTTGGAAAAAAAATATTGTTTTTACTCAGAAAATATATATTCGAAGTTTCATGACACAAATCCATTTTATTCGATGTTGGAAGGAATCGGTTTTTTGACCTACTCTTGTATTACGAGCTATAACTCTCATCCGATTTAGCCTTTTTTTAATACCAAACAAACCTTGTGTATAGGAAATATTCTGCCGAAATTTGAGCCCCCTAGCTTTTTCGGTCCGACCTCTATCGTGATTTCAACAGATGTATAAACGAACAGAGGGACGGACGGACATAGCTAGATCGTCGTCATAAAATGAAACCCCGATTCAGAAAATATATACTTTATGCTGTCTTAAATAAATCTTTCAATGTGTTACAAACGAAATGACAAAATAAATATACCCCCACCATTTTTTTGATGGCGGTTATACAAATTATGAAAATGAACACAATTATTATTTCAATGAAAATGGCTCATGAAATAATTTTTTATATTTTTGCATTAGCACAACCACTGCAGTGTGAATGAAATAGAATATAGTTGACATTTGATTAATAATAAACCTTGAATATTGAAAAAAAAAAATATCTTTTGCAATTGTTGGACAAAATTACTTAGAAAGAAAATTTGGCTTTAATTTGTGGCAAATATTTAATGGCCAACAATTGTTTTTTAGTGTAATAAACATGGAATTCTTACAAGTCTAGCACAATAAATAACACAAAATTTTAGTCTGTTAAACATCTGTTGTTTTATAAATCACTAATGCCATCTGTCATATAATTGAACTTGTAAAAATCAGCTAAACTAATTACATTTGAAGTAGAGTAAATAAAAATTATTTGTCTTTAAATTTAAATATACTTTTAACACTAATTATGTTACATTTGCTTGTACTTAATTAAGCTGGAAAAATGAGCACTACTTGACAGCTGCTGCATTTAATTGAGACACGTTAAAACTTAAAGAAATATATAAATATAAAAACAAATTGCACATTCTTCATAATTTTCATTTCGTTTCATTTTGTTACACTTTCTCTTCATGTTGTCACTCAAATGACTGTATAAATAACTGTGTTGTATAAATACTTTTTCTTTTAAATTCTGCTTTATCCATTTCCGTTTCCTTGTTTTAAATCCTCAAGCCAATGAATCTGATACTTGAGCTGTGTCTTCAAGTACAATGTGTTTGTGTCACGCAAAAATTGCATGTTTTTCTTTTTGCAAAAACGAAAAAGAAGAATATAAAATAAAATCAAAAAGTTAAGAAAAGCGAAAAATACAAGGTCTTGCACACAAGTCTTGGCTAGATATATATTTTACATTATTTCTTGACTGTGGAGATAAGTATGTTTTTATTTCATTACACATTCACAAGCACATTATTAAAAACTTATTCAAGATTGGAAGTAATTGGATGTGTATAAAGAAAATATTTTCTTTACTGAAAGCTGTCATAAATATTAACATTTTCCACATAATTGTAAATGCAATAATTGTATTTAATCACAACTAGGCATGCTACATTCGTACCGAATCTGATAATACCCTTCCCCATTAATTTCACAGCTCTAATGAATTTATAGTAGCGTAGCCTAGATCCCAAATTTAGTGCCACATGCCTTTTTTCTTTATTATTTCCGATACCACCTTTAATTTTGAAATATGTAAAACATCTTATGTTGGGCACGCAATTGGGACGAACGAAGAATTTTTCGTCGCGCATATTCGTCATCAAAAATAAAACACATTTGTGTATATGAGAATGCATACAATTATGGCGTTAATCGAAATTCCCTATACGCAGCGAACTCTGCAATAAAATTATTTATATTTCTTACGCCGGCAAACGAGGAACAAATTGGTACAAGGTGACCATTTTTTTTTATATTTAGCTTTCCTTCTCAACTTTTTAAGCAAATAAAGTTAGTTTTTATTTTAGTAATTGTTTTATTTTATAACATTTAAAATAAATATAAAAAAGTTAATGACACACATTTTTTTTATTTGTTTTCTTGCAAATGTTTAAGTGATCCTTTTTTCATATGGTCACACTATTAGCTGTTGTATAAAAACAAAATTTGTATTATGGTTTACTGCACGTACCCAAGACATTCGTTGCAAACGTTTACTTATACGTAAAAAAGTTTTAATTATGACAAAAGTTATTTTTATTACCAGCGGACCCGGCAAACTTCGCCTCGCCCCAATTTTAAGACTTCAGACAAACTTTAGAGTAATAATACAACACAAGTATTTAAATTTTCAATGTGATTTGTTTGAATGGAATTAGTAGAGAGCGATTTGATGAACAATGTTTTTCGATTTGTTTTCCGGCTCAAAAACAAATAACGAACACGGTTTCTCAATACCCGGATTATAGCCGGGTTGATCAACAACTTCGGCTCCAAATGACATCATTTGAAAGCATCCATTATATTTTTGTGTATTCGATAGGAAATGTTTTGATTTAATTGTATTTCCATAGAGAAGCGAATACAATGGCTCTAGTGGAGGAGGCAAAACATGCAATTTCACCTTGCCACCAGCGCAGCATAAGCCGGGGGTTTCCGATTGAAACTTCAATGCATTGCAATGCTGGCAAACGACAGACAATGAACCGATATCAACACAGCGAAGACCTTTGTAGGCGATTTCAGAATCGTATCCAAAAGCAGCCCGTTTCAAGTCTATAATTACGACTGTTCTTCTTTTTAGTTTTGTCGAATTTGAGGTGGTGTTTGTGCAGCGCGAAGCTGTGCAATATGGACTCGTCTCCATTTATATTGTTGTGAACGTTTCTCTTCTGTTTGATTATCACGGACATTCAGACTAATTATTGCACGACGTATACGTCGTCCAAGGTTTGAGGCATTAGTTACTCTCCCTAAAAAACAATAAAGTCGTTTCTGACTAATTCAATTCAAAAGAAAATTATGTTTAAAGATACAAACTTACGAAATGAATGCTCGCATTCCAATTAGATAAACTCACTTTTTTCGCACAAACTTATTTTCTAAAAGAATGAATGTTTTGATAAATATTGCACTGAATTTCAATTGATTGTAATGCTTTTACGTGAATTCGTGATTTAACAATACACAAAACTCACATAAATTGCAGTAAGAAAAATAGCACATTTACTGTAGAAAATTACAAGGCCAAAATGACAGCTGACAGATTGCGCAAAGTCTAAGTATAACACCATCTATTGGATTTCGGCTGAGAAGTTTATATTTTTTCTTTTAAAAAGTCATTAAGGAATTATTTCACATTAAGTTTCATACAAAAGCTCGATTTTTTATTTTTCCGGAGGGATGTTTTACGAATTTTTTACGAACAACACTGACAACAAATTTTTCAGATATCCGCCCAGCCCTTCTCCCTTTATGAATTACTATACATTTTTTACACCATTTTGATATATATAAAAGAAAAGAGAAAGAAAAGAAGAGAGAAGAAGTAGTAGATTTTGTTGAGTTTTATAAAAATTGAAATTCTTCGATTAATTTTTTGTTCGTTCTTTACACAAACAGTAAACAATTTTATCAACTACAAAAGATGTTACTTTTTCGTCGTAATTTTGCTTTAAACGACGAACATACACATTTACATTTTTATTTACATTTTTACCGACGAATTCGTCGTGTTGGGCGAAATTCGTCGTTCGTCCCAATCATTCGCCGATCATAATACTTGTTAGTATTTATATATAGAATTCATGACAATCTTTGTTACAATCGATTAAAATCGGCAAAGTTGGAGACAAAAATATATTTTTCTGGTTTGTTTTCAAAACCATTCAAGTTCCTCAAGACTCCAAAATAATCTTTTAGACATTGCTGTGACACGATATCGGTATTCCTTAATTGAAAGACAAACAGCTGATTTCATACAAACTTCTATAATTGAGAAATTAAAATTTTTAAATATTGGTGTGCAGAAAATAAGACTTATAAATCAGATCAGATATAATGGGTGATTCAAGTAGAGATACTTTCTACAATAGCTTTTTTTTCACAGATCACGTGTGAGTCGTGGCGTGCTGACATATTATTTTTGTTAAGTATTGTTTGGCATTTCATAATGGTAAGACTAACGCCTGAACAACGTTTACAAATCGTTCAACTTTATTACGAAAATTCACGTTCTGTGTGGGAATGCGTTTCGTGCACTTCGCTCAACTTATGGTCAACATAATCGGCCGACGTACTATTCGCAACAGCATCACCCATTTCGAGATCCAGCATTCATTATTGGGTAATATTCGACCAAATAGACCACGTCCAGCACGCTGTAAAGAAAATATAGCGGCCGTAGCTGAGAGTGTACACGAAGACCGTGAAGAGTCGATTCGGCACCGTTAGCAGCAACTCGGACTGACGTATGGAACGACTTGGCGCATTTTACGTCAATATCTTAAATTGAATGACATTTGGTTTCAGTAAGACGGCGCCACTTTTAACACATCACATCAATTAATGGATTTATTGGGAGAACCTTTCGCTAAGCGCATAATTTCACGTTTTGAGCCGGCCAATTGCCCACCAAGATCGTGTGATATCACACCATTAGACTTTTTCCTGTGGAGATATGTAAAGTCTTACGTTTATGAGGACAAACCTGGTTTGATTGAGACCTTGTCATTCGCCAGTTAACAGTCGAAATGCTCGAATGAGTCATCGAAAACTTGACTCAACGAATATACCATACGCGACATAGCAACGGCCAACATTTGATAGACATAATCTTCAAAAAATAAATGCCAAATAATGTTCTTTCAAATGATAATAAACATTCCCCATTAAATTTAAATTTTCTGTCTTTTTTTTTTTTTTAGTAGGGTACCTCAAAATGGATCACACTTTATATAAGAAACCTTATATTAGTCCTGAATGAACAACATTCTTTTCAAAGACGCCTTTGGATGGAAAATAAGGGAAAACCGCTAAACATATCTTTTGTTACCGTCCTAAAACGTTGAAGTTAAATGAGCAAATCTTTCTGTCCATAGTTAGTATTACTTTTTTATTTTCTTTTAGTTGTGTTTTTTTGTAAAAAAACGTTTACGACCTTTTTCAAATCCAAATCGAATCGAACTTCTTTTTACATAGAGAAAACAGTATCAGTTATGACTAAGTATCAAAATAACTATCAATCGTATAGCTTAGTTGTGATAGTAAAATTTTATGGTTGTATCTACAAAATTTCGTTACGGAATATCAATATGTAGTCAGCACTTAGAAATTATGTTTCTTGTAATGAAAATTTAAAAATCACAAAAGAAAAAAAAGTTCGATTGCAAGAACTAAATTATTTGATTGGCAATGAATTTGAATGTCTGCTTTCTGTGTGTAAATAATATTTTGTTTTAAGTTCGGGTATCGTACATATCTGTTGGCTTTTGACAACAGTACTATTTACATGCTTTGTTTTCCTTGTCTTTCTTTTTCATCCAACATTTTCTCTTCTTAATTCAGCCTGTATTCTGCGTGTTTAAAAATGACACCAAATTTGGTCAAACAATTGCTTGTGTAGAATCACAAACTCGTTTCGTACAATATTCTTTGATATAAATAACTTAAGTCTAATTTTATTTATATTTTATTTTAATTTACGTCATTGTATTGCCGAAATTAACAATAACATCCTGTGTTTTTCTTATTTTTCGCCATCAACAAATATTTAATACGGTTTTTTGTTGTTTTGTTTTTAGCTAATTTGTTGGTGTTTAACCACAGCCACAATTTTTATGAACGATTGTGGTTATTATCACCAACGTCATTCCCATTTGTGTTCCCATCGTCATTAGATGTACATAATCATTTATATGTATAAAATTCATTCATTTAAGCAAAATTCAAACATTTTATTTTCATTGTTCCATCAAAAACTGCAAAAAAAAAACAAAATAAAGTCAAATTACGTTTTAAAAATTTCGCTTAAAATATATAATTTCTTGCCAAATGTTATTGTTTGATATATAATCGACACATGTTTTCTTAAATTTTGACAATCGTGGCGTCTTAAAGAAATGACTTAAAATCCTTTTATTAATACAATGTGGGTGGGTGTTAGTTAGATTTATGATTTAGATCTATCATAAAATAAAAACAAAAATGGCCTGATAATAAATTCGTAAACGAAAATTATGTCTTAAATAATTACGTTGGAATTTATTAGCCATTGCTGAGTTCATTACTATTTAAATAACATTTGACTTTCATGTAAATTTTTATAGTATTTCACATAAATTTGTTTGTTAACAACTACAATTAATTGCAATATTCACAATTAATTTAATATGCAAGACACAACTATTCAGCTGTTGCCTGGCTGGTGCTGCAATCAATGGTTTATAAAACAAAATTTATCTTGATAGCTAACGAACTATTCAAGTAAGATTGAAAGGATTCTAGAAAACTCCTCCACATGTTGATTAACTTCTTGAAACACCTTAACAAACGACTACGTGGCGTATGAGGAATTTAAACTACAGGTTCTAATACAAACAAGTAAGAGCACTATATTCGGCTGTGCCGAATCTTTTATACCCACCACCAATTTTGTGTACATTTAAAGCACAATAATTATTATTTTGTTAATGGCTTGGAATAATCTCTTTATAATAAAATATACATCTCTTTCTTTGTAGAGGGTGGTTAAATTTTAAATTTAAAACAGAGGCCGAATTACGGCACTCGAACGTGATCGAAATTTGAAAACTCTTATTAGAATCTATATACCTAAAGCATACTCGATCGTTCGAGTAAAATTTCGATCGATATCGAATGCCGTAATTCGGCCCCAGGTCTGTATAAAATGTTAGAACATCTATGAATGCCTTCTAAATTCGTTAAATGAGAAGCATTGCTGTTTATCGCGATAGTGTGGCAAAAAAACAGTCAACTTCGACTCATCATCGTGCCAAACAATTGAGCATCAGCAATGTTATTTAAAATTTGGACTATCGGATCGAGGTGTGCCGTTGAGGTCGCGGGGCCATTCGGCCGATATTTTGTTCCATACATAATTAAACCATACAAATATTATCATTAAAAAAGAAATGATAATAATTTCCTAAATAATGTGTGTTTTATTCAAAATCAACATCGGCCCTTAAAATTTAACCACCCTTTATAACTTGGATATGCTGGTAAAATGTTTTCGTAAATTAAGTGTTTCAGTGAAAATGGGCGTTAAAGTAAGCGTGTCAATAAAATTTCTGCTAATAAATACAACTTAGATATTTCAATATAGTCCGTAATTCTTCCAAAATATTTATTCATTGAGAAATTATATGAATTTGAAATAAAGCATTATATAGGATGTGGGTGTAAGAGTGGGCGTGTCACCTAAATTTTCTGGCATAACAATAACATTGACTAGAAGGATTTCCGTAGCAAATTTTATCATCATACCTCTAATTTTGTCGGTTTTATAAATTTAAATTTCATTAACAGTAAATAACGTGGAAAGTGAGCGTTATAGTAGGTGTGTCGAAGTTATTTATGCTAATAAATACAACTTAGATATTTCAATAAAGTCCTTTATTATTCGATTTATAGAGAAATTATAAGAATTTGAGAGAAAACGTTGTATGGGAGGTTGGCGTGTCACATTTATTTTCCGTCAGAAGAAAGCCTTTGACCAAAAAGCAATTCCTGCAAAATTTCAGAATTTCAGAATTTGTCACTCTTATTAGGTTTAAAATTTTTAACATATTGGAAAATACACTGCGCGGTATAAATTTTCGTACATTTTGATCTCTAACTCCCTTCCTAATACATGCATTTAGGCAATTTTTCTTTCTTCCTTATACTCCGATTTAGCCAATTTTCTATTCCAAACAAACCTTGTGTATAACACATATTCTGGCAAAATTTGAGCCCACTTTTTCGATGGGACCTCTATCGCGCTTTTAACAGACGGACAGACGGACGGACATAGCTAGATCGTCGTCAAATAAAACCCCGATTAAGAATATACATACCATTTTTTTGGTGGCGGATATAAAAACTCAAATACTTCAAAAAAACACATTACAAAAAAATTTGTTTAGCTCTTTTACTAAAATTTTGCAAAAAATATTTGACCTTGTGTCACAAAAATTGGTCTGCTGATTACGGTCGGATCGTAACGGGTATAAAATGGGGTATAGAGGTATAGAGGAGAGTTTTATCTACTAAATGGTGCTAATTTCTTTTTGTTATCTTATGTTTTCTAGAAGTTATGGTCTATTAAAAAAAAGAATTTAGGAAAATTTAGACCTAAAGATAAAAAAATTATTTCTAAACATTATAAACAATTTATTTTCATTATTAATGGCTAACAAATTTTAAAATTATACAAAACTTATTTCGTTTGAAAATCTTTTAAAAGTAAAATGTTATAGAACTTTAAAAATCAAAATCTTACTAATAAATTTCCTGTTTTAGCAAAATGCTGAGCATGTCTATTTTGAATCACCCTGTGGCCCTTAAAATTTAACCACCCTTTACAAAAAAATAGATAGATAAAAAAAAAATTTGTTAAAATATGTATTTTAAATATTCAAATACTTATTTTAAATCTACTGAAGCACATTTTTTTTAATATTTTTAAATCTTAAACCTCATAAGACTGTGTGTACAACTATATGTAAAGTTGGGCACAAATCATTACTCTAGTTAGTTTTTGTCAACAAACTTCGGTCATTTTCGTTTTCACAAACCCCTATAAAATTCCTTTGTAGTTTGTGCAAAAGAATGTTACAAGAGTCATCTAGTGTTCTACGTGATGTTTAGCAAAGACATCATCCTCAGTGTTTGCAAAATGTAGTGGCGCCTTCAACAGATGTCGCCATCTGCAATGAATAAATGCTAATGAATATGACTAATAGATTTTTATAAAAATTTAAAAAAAAAGTGGGCGTGGCACATTTATTTTCCGTTATAACGAAGACTTTGATCAAAAAACCATGTTTGCAAAATTTCAGAACCGTACATATAGTTTTGTCAGTTTTATTACGTTTTAAACTTCAAATATACACTGAGCGTTTCGTACATTTTGACCTATAACTCCATTTCTAATGCATAGATTTAAGCAATTTTTGGGGAGAAATATTCTTTTGACTCGAGAAATATATATTCGAAGTTTCATGACTCTACGTTTATGCGTTTGGACACAATTCCTTTTTTTTTGATGTTTGAATGACACGGTTTTTTCGACCTATTCTTGCTTTACGAGCTATAACTCTCTTTCTAATATTCCGATTTAGCCCATTTTCAATACCAAACAAACCTTGTCTATTAGAAAGATTCTGGCAAAATTTGAGCCCTTTAGCTTTTTCGGTGCGACCTCTATCGTGCTTTCAACAGACGGACAGACGGACAGACGGACGGACATAGCTAGATCGTCATCAAATCAAACCCCGATTCAGAATATATATACTTTATGGGGTCTAAAATGGATATTTCGATGTGTTACAAACGGAATGACAAAATGAATATACCCCCACCATTTTTTTGGTGGCGGGTATAAAAAATATCAGAACAGTGGAAGAGAAATGCAAATATTTTGTTAATTTACGAAACATTGTATTTGTTTTAAAAAAGTTATTATTTTTATTAAAAGAAATTAAAACAAAATATTAAGCAAAGATCAATTTGTTTTAATGAAATAATTTCATTAAAATACAGTCGAAAATTGTCAAAAATAAAGAATTAAAAAAAATATTTTCGATTGAATTTTTTATTTATCGAACTTTTCTGTATAAACTAATATTTAAAATTTAATCAGGCTTGAGTTCATATTAACATTGTTATTGTTACAAAAAATTTTTAATTATGATAAATATATGAAAAAATAATCTGAAAAATTATACTTTTAGCGACACTGGCCGAGTGGAATGCATTTTCGAAACCAGCTATGATTTCATCATCAGCATTCTTTGATCGGTGGTTACATGTTGCTTGTTAATATCATCTATTTAACTCCCGATTTATTTATCTATATCTTGATATTGTTATACATTAAAATTTCCATTAAAAGTTATCTTTAATAAAACTTTTTAATTAAAATAACTTATCGCTAACTTTAAAACTATTAAGTTATCAACAAACACAAGTTATTCCATAGAACACTTATTGATAAGTCAAATTTATGGAAAATTACCGCAAAATTGAAATTGAAAAACAAAAATTATCGCTTAATAAAATTTTTTATACAAAAATTATCGATAAATAAAATTTTTTATAAAAAAAACTTTCGATAACTAAACTTTTTATAAAAAAATTTATTGATAACTAAAACTTTTTAAACCAAAATTATCGATAACTAAATTTTTTTTTGCAAAAATTATCGATAACTACAATTATTTATAAAAGTTTATTAATAACTAAAATTTTTTTATAAAAGTTTATTGATAACTAATATTTTTTATATAAAAATTATCGATAAGTAAAATTTTGTATATAAAATTTATCGATAACTACAATTCTTTATACAACAATTATCGATAACTAAAATTTTTTATAAAAAAAATTATCGATAATTAAACTTTTTAAAAAAAAATAATTGATAACAAAAATTATTTATTCAAAAATTATCGGTAAGTTAAATGATTAAATTAAACTTTTTAACAATTTAATATTCAATAAAAAAAATTATCAATAACTCAAACTTTCTTACAAATATTATCGATAACTCAAATTTTCTTAACAAAAATTATCGAAAGCTCAAATGTCTTAAAAAATTTGTAAAAACTCTGTTAAAAAATTATCATTAACTCAAATTTTCTTACAAAAATTATCGATAACTCAAATTTTCTTAAAAAAAATTATCGAAAGCTCAAATTTATTATAAAAAATTTCAATAACTTAAATCTATAGGGAAGTTATCGATGGCATAATTATCAATACAAAAATTATAAATAACTTAGATGTTCTGTACAAACATTATGGATAACTCAAATGTATAACCTAACTTGGAAAAGTGTTCGAGAACACATGTATTTCGTATAAAAAATGTATCGATAATTATAATTCTCAATAGAAAAGTTATGAATAAATGGAGTTCTTTATACAAATTCTTCGATAACTTAACGTTTCTTGAGAAAAAATCATCGATAACTAGTGTTTAAGTAAAAATTTATCGATAATTTATAAAACCTTAACAAAGTGTTTGATAACTTAAATTATTTTAATCGATAATTTTAAATATTAAAAAGAAGATTTTGATTCATTCTATCTAAGATTTATTTATAAATGAATTTTAAAGAACTCGTATTTTTTATCCAGTCATCGATACCCTTAAAAATTGCATAATTAATTTTTTTAATCTAAGAAAAGGTGATCGGCAACTTTTGTTTGTGTATCAAACATTTATTTATAAAAAATGACTATTGTTAATAAACTATTGTTTTCGTATCGACAACTTTTTAAAATCCCAATAGAATTTAAATTTTTTCCCCTTTAGAAAAAGTTTTCGATAACTTTTAGTTGCTGGAAAATAATGGAAATATTCTTTTTATCAAACATTATTAGATAACTTAACTTTGCTATAGAAAAGTTATAAGTATCTCAATTTTTCTATAGAAAACTTATCGATAAATTTTGTTTTACAAAGTAAATTACCGAAAGGTTTTGTTTTCTATACCGATAACTTTTGTTTTTAGAGGAAATTGAAAGATAATTTTTTTATTTATAAAAAATATCTGATAACATATGTTTTCAAGAAAATATTAACTTTGTTTCCTATAAACAAATTTATGATTAGCTTTGTTCTGCATATGCAAATTTATCGATAACTTTGTTTTGTATATGGAAATTTATCGATAATTTTGTTTTGTATCTGCAAATTTATCGATATCTTTGCTTCGTATATATAAATTTATAGATAGTTTTTTATATATTTAAACAAAAATGTCTAAACCTTTGTTTTATCTTTAGAAATTTATCGATAACGTTTGTTTTCTATAAAAAAGTTATCGAAAACTTTTGTGGTCTTTAGAGAAATTAGCTACGAAAAATTTCTTTGTGGAAAGATTATTGATAACATTTCTTTTTATAGAAAAGTTATCGATAACTTTGGTTTTTCTAAAAAAGCTATCGATGGCTTTTGTTTTTACAGAAATTTATCGATAACTTGTTTTTATTACTGTTTCTTCTAGAAAATATATCGATATCTTCTGTTTTTTGAAGAAAATTTTCTTAGATTTGCTACATGGGAAACCATATAGAGAAATCTCGATAAGTTTTTTTTTAAATGACTGAGAAAAAAATTTTTTTTTTAAAGAAATCTTATGGTGCTTAATATGTAAAATTTACGTATGTCAAAATACTTATTTATAAAATTATGCAAAATGCCTTTATTTAGATAAATTTTTTTAATTACGTTTTGTTCAGCAAAAATATTTTATTATTTAAAAAACAAAAAAATTTTATTAAATTTTTATTAAGGCTATAAGTTTAATGCGATAATGACAGAGTATCTTTTTATATGATTTTATTTTAATGCAAATTTTTTATTCTCCTTTCTGCAACTACTGTTTGTTTGTTCACTTGTAAAGGTCACAATCTTAAAGGACATCATTCTTGATTGAATTTTTAAAGAAAATAAATAGATTATACATTTTACGCTACTGCTGAGTTTCCTATATTATGTGCCAGACATATGGCTGATTGCATAGTCAGTACTATTATTATTGCAAGTGATATTCACGACTGCACAGACAAAACATATACGAATACATACTCACACACACATTTGAACCAGTAGCTATAAATTCATTTCTTCAAACATTTACTCTTCATAACAATGACAAAGTACTTAAATGTAAACAAATTGCACTTTCATACTTTATACAGAAAATAAACTCTAAGAGATGGAGGGAGAAGTTGCAGAGAAGAAAATCTGAGGGCTTTTTAGTTGATTTAAGTGTTAAACATATTGAAAGTATTCCAGTGAGCTTGTGTATCTTTTTTTACTTGGAAAAATAAAGACTAAAAACCAGTTACAGTTTCTTCAACATCCTGTTTTGTTTTATGTTACCCTTACACTTCTTCTTCATTTGGAAAAAAACTAACACAAATAAACTTTATCGACATAAAATACATGGACAGGAACATCAGGGACGTTCTTAAGGCTTCTTAAAGTTGATAAAGTATTGAGGGCATCAGTGTCACATCTTTATCTATCTACAAGTTACAGTCATATATACATATATCATATTCTTGTTTCAGTTGCTAATTGATTGAAATAAGAGGATATGTATAGAAACAAGTAACAGTGCTATATTCGGCCGTGCCTAACCTTATATACCCTTCACAACGTGTAGTCATGCAATAACAATTGTTTGTATCACCATTCATCTCATATAGAAAACGTGCATACGTACACGTTAGAATAAACGTGGCATCGGATCCCAGCTGAGCCAAAAAAAAAATTTTTATTTTATATAATATATTATTTATATTTTATTATTTTTTTTATATTTTTTTAAATTTTTTTAAAAAATTTTTTTAGAAAAATTTTTAAACAATTTTTTTAAATTTTTTTTACAATTTTTTTTTTTAATTTTTTTTGTAGTTTTTTTTATTATTTTTTTCATATTTTTAATATTTCTTTTTTGTAATTTTTTTTGTTTGGTATGTTTTTTACATGTATGTATGTTGTTGTTGTAATTGTGAAAAAAAACGAGGTGGTCGTGGTTTTTTGCTCATATCTCCGAAAGTTATGGGGCGATTGTGCTGAATTTCAATAGCGATTCATTCCTGGATATTTCCAAGAGATTGATACCATATACAGATCTGAGGAACATATAGTTGCTTCTAAAAGTTGATTTCAACCAACACACGGACAGACGGGCAGACGGGCAGACGGACAGACGGTCAGGGCTTAATCGACTCCTCTATTCAAAAGCTTTCAGAAAATATATACTTTATGGGGTCGGAAATGAAAATTTTAGAAATTACAAACGGAATGACAAAGCTATATATACCCTTGTGCACCACAGGTGAAGGGTATAAAAAACTGCAAATGCAATGCTCTCATACGACTTGCATTTATTTGTACAAAATTTAAATTACACTTCTATATGAATATCATAGATGGGAATTAGTTAGAAATTTCATATCCTTCTATTTGTGCTGTTTTTACATCGAGTGGTATTTTAAAGGATGTAAAATAAGTAATTTAAACAAAATGAAATATATGGCGTATACGTAATAAATAATTTGAGTTTGAAATAAATATCAAGTATACGTCTCATATTATACACAGCTTGCTAAGATCACAAAAACTAATATTTGGATAAATATTGATTGTATCTTTTAAATTAAAAATATTATTATAAAAAACTATTGCGAAAACCTTAACTTTAAAGTAGCAAACGAATACCTCGTTTTAACGCAGATTGAACTAAGGATTATTGAAATCGACAGTCGCGAACAACATCGGATGACCTATTTTGGCCCACCTCGTAGTTATGAACCAATTCAATGCTCTATTTGTTGTTTGAAATAAAACATAGTTTTTTCATTATCTTCTTACAACAACTACTAACCACATAATACGAAAGAGCAGGGAATGACTGGGAGAATGAATTAAGGGCCATTTTTTTTAAGCCCAAAAGAACTTGTAAAACAATAACAGAAAAAATTATGTTTTATTCAAACAATTTTTTTTTTTCAAATAACAAAACATGCTTTTGAACACTTTAAAATTAGAATTGGTATATAGACACCACCGATATTCTTGATAAACTACATTCTGGGAGTTTAATTTTGAGGAAATGTTTTTCGGGCATCGCTAGCCGAATGTTTCGAATTTTACGAACGAGGCATCAATTTTTGTTGATTTAAGGGCAAAAACCAGTGTATTTACGTAGTCCTGAACTTGATCCTACAGAAACTAAACGAGAGGTGTCAATTGGCAATACCTTGAAAGTCAATTGACAGATCCATTTTTCAAATTCAACTTGTGATTTCATTAAATTGATGACTGGGATCAGCTAATGACATGCAAAGCCGTCCTCCTCCTAGTTCCTAGTTCGGCTTATTTGTTAAAGAAGTATAGTGCAATATACCCCCAGCGTGGAAACTATATCAAAGGTTGAATTTTTCTATAGAATCTGTTGTTAATCGTCACATGCGGATATTTTTTGTATTAACTAGCCCATTGAGTCAAGAATGAGCCTCAATGCAAAACATAAATTTTAAAATAAATTTTTTGGTCATTGTTCAACTACTTTGGGCCTAATTGACGCACATATGAACCAAAGACGGTCATTTCACTAAACAATAGGAAAATACGTTCAAGTACCATGAAAACTAAAGGTACTAGTTTAAAGTACATAAAATTCTACTTCACTAGGTAGAAATTAAATCTCTAAAATGTAACGGCGCTTATGTGGTGAAGCCTTGAATAAAACATTGTAAGAGAAAATTGAAAAGATAGGCAAATCTAGACACAAATTTTGCGTAGTTAAATCATAGTTATCATAATATTGAAAAAGTCATAAATGTAACCATGCAACCATGATGTTCAGGTATTTATTGAAATGTTTTGCTTAAATGCGTAATCAAACTTATTTGTAAACTAGTCAAAGCCGGCGCGCGTTGCCACGCCCCTTTAATGAATAAAAATGCATTCTGAATTTTAATTAAATATATTAAAAATATTATTTTATTGATTTTTATTGTACTGCAGGCTGGTATACAATATTTTTGGTTTTTCCATTTGCTGTAAAAATTAAAAAACTGCTTGGTTTTCCCACTCTGGAGCATGCGACGTACATTTGGGCATGTGATGATATGGATTTTATAAATTCATACCTGCAACACGCAGAGATTGTCCTTGTGCTTTGTTGATGGTAATAACGAGGTCAAGGTGAACTGGAAAGTGTAGTCGCTTGAAGTTGAAAATCAAATCGGTGGGAACCATTGGAATGTGTGGAAATAGCTGAAAATTATAACTTTTTTATGGGCGTGGCACTGCCCACTTTTCTTATCACAAAACTTAATAGTCATGACAGCTTAATATGTGTGCAAAATTTCAAAAAAATTTGGTAAAGTCAAGTAGCTTAAAATGATAACTTTTTTTTATAGGCGTAGCCCCTCCCAAATTTTACCACCCACTTCCTGTACAAATAATTGCCAAAGGTTGAGTCCGATCGGCTTTACGCACAGACAGAGTTTCACTTTTAAAGTAGTGCTTTTAAGATTCATAATATTTGCAAATGCAAAACAATTGATTTTCTCAGTTTAAGTTGACATAAAGTTACTAATTGGCAAAAATTCTAATGTTATTTTTAAGGTTTATCTAATGAGCATTATTCTAGAAAAATGTCTGTTGCGCATCAGTGCATCTTAGAAGTTATGTACCCAGCAAAAAAACCTTAGAAGTAGTGCAAAGCGAATTACATTCTCAAGACTTCTAAATGAATTGAAAACATTCATTTTAAGTGACTTCCTTAATGTAAAATAAGTTGCCATAAATGATGTGCTTAAAAATGAATGTTAAAATCATTAGTGTTTTCACCTAAATTTAATCACTTCGCCACCAGTTGAACCCCTGCAAATTCACTTTTTTATCATAGATTTTTTTACTGGGTATGAATTAACTAATATGACGTATACGTAATAAAGCTTTGAATTTACGAACAAAAAACGCTACGCGACTTCAGCCAACACTTTTATTTCTGTTGTTGTTGCCATTGTTTCATGTGTAATAAAAAGCGAAGTGCATATCTCGTGACTTGTTATGCGTATGTTTTGCATGGACCAATTTTTACATAATTCGTACTCCAAATCATTCAATGGCAGGCATTTCAGCAGGAGTGTTCAGGAATAAAAAAGTCATGTTAATGAACATTTGATTGATAATTATTTTTCATAAGAGATACTCTTACTCCTCTACCTATTGTTGGAATATTTAGTTTGTTTCAAGAGTTATTCACATTACATTTAGAGTGACTCATTATTGAAGTTCTGGAGATACAGTAAAATAATTATTTTAAATGGGGGGTTCCCATACCCCTTTGCCTATACCGCTTTTTGAAGCTTTTTGATAACTCTAGGAATTACTCACATAAAATTTAATGAGTCTCACTATTGCAGTTGTGGAGATATTAATTGATCCACAAAAAAATGTCTCTTGGTTTCACTGTGGGGAGAAAGAAATTATCTCGTACCACCAAGATTTCGTATAAACATTCAACTTGTCCTAAGTGTTACCCACATAAAATTTAGTTTGTCTCACTCTTTTAGTTCAGTAGTTATAGGAAAATTAAAAATAATTACTGTGAATGGGGGGTTCCCGTACCCCTTTTCTATTCCGCCAAGATTTCATTGAAACTTTTCCTGCATTCAAAGAGCTGCTTACATAACATTTCGTGAGCCTTGCTATTGTAGTTAAAGAGATATGAGTTTTTTTTGCGAAAAATGTGTTTCGGTTCCACTGTGCGGAGAAAGAATTGATCTTGTTCTGATTAACCAAATTGTTTTGATCGTAAATGTCAAATAGTGAGCGCAGTATGATCAAGTTTTATTGGGGTGGATGGTTAATTACTAGGCGCACAATTGGGACGAACGACGAATTTTTCGTCGCGAATATTCGTCATCAAATATAAAAGACATTTATGTATATGAGAATGCATACAATTATGGCCTATACGCGGCAAACTCTGCAATAGATTTTTTTCTATTTCTTACGCCGGCGAACGACGAACAAATTGGTACAAGGTGACCACTTTTTTTTAATATTTGGTTTTACTTCTCAATATTTTAAGAAAATAAAGTTAGTTTTTACTTTAATAATTGTTTTATTTTAAAAAATATAAAATACATATAAAAAAGTTTATTACAAAAATTTTTTTATTTGTTTTCTTGCAAATGTTTAATAGGTGATCTTTTTTTCATATGGCCACACTATTAGCTGTTATATAAAAACAAAATTTGTATTATTGTTTACTGCACGTACCCACGACATTCTTTGCAAACGTTTACTTATACGTAAAAAAGTTTTTACTATGACAGAAATTATGTCTATTATTTTATCGAGTTTTACAAAAATTGACATTCTTCGATTATAATTTTGTTCTTTCTTCTGCACAAGCAGTAAACAGTTTTACCAACTTTAAAAGGTGTTAGTCTATTGTCATTTTTGTGCTTTACACGACGAATTCGCACAGCGAATTTTTATCGACGAATTCGTCGTGTTGGGCGCCGAGCATTACGTTGTAGTTAACTATGCGCCAACAGTTAAGTAAATATTAAAGAAATTAGTTTAAACAAAGCCACCGCATTTGTCAGACAAAAAGGGGTGATCTGCTATCTTAAATATATTATTAATTCTCGATCTAAATATTTCACACAAGCCAGTTATGTCCTTTACGTATATGGTGGAACAAGAAACTGTGTCTTTTTGAAATTAAAATCATACAATTACATACGGAATGTGGAAGCTTGTCGCTTCTTCACAAATATTTGATGTACATGAGTAGGTTAGGTTAGGTTAGGTTGAAAAGGAGGGGTACTAAAGCCCAAACCCAACTAATTCCCAGTTGGCATGTTGTGCGCTCCATATGGAAAACGGAATTCCCAAACCATAAACATAAAAATCCCATAAATAACGGACTAGTCCAAGAACCCAGTCCCCTCAATGTAACTCCTTATGGATCTCCAGTTCGAGTCCTCCAGGTATTCCAAGTTCGGCATAGTATCCACTGTAAAATTCTCGCGCCTAATATGCCCAAACGCAGGACAATGACAGAGGTAGTGTACCAAAGTCTAATCCTCTTCCTGGCATGCTCTACATGTTGTCTCCTCAGATAATCTCATGTAAGCTAGATGGGTTCTGAACTCCGTATGACCTGTAATTACACTGGTTAGTCTCCTAAGTGTTGGTCTACTTAATCTTAGAATCCTTTTTGATTTCCCAAGATTTGGGTCACCCCATAGTGTTCTTGTCACCTTACCGACATCAGTGCTTTGCCATTTTCTGAAATGTTCCTCCATCGCCCAACGTTTAAGTTCATCCTCATGTACATGAGTAACTAATCTGTGTCAAAATCCCTTCAACAAAATATGTATGCAATTAACTCAGTTCTACAAAAATCATTAATTACATTTTAAAAAAAGTCACTGCTCTATAAAATCGCACACTTAAGCCAAGGAATTATTTCGTATTTACTTATATGTCTTTAATTCTTTTCTATAATTACTTTTTTTTACTCTTCCGATTTTCATTCGTCATGGCAACACTTTATAACATTCTTATTGCTATTCAATGTTTTATCGCTTTTGCCATAAAATGGCATGAAATTAAAAGTAAGCGACAATTCTTACACATAATAAAACGAAATTTATTTATTTTCTATTTAAAAAAAGAAAAAAAATAATAATGTAATGAAAATAAAATTGTATTCAACTATAAAAGAACATGTGCGAGTATGTGTATGCAGACAGATGTATAGTAAAATGAATACAAGTACATTTTTACACAATGCCAGTTAACGAACGAAAGGAAATAACATAATGGGTAAGACCTTTTAACGAATGGTTAAAAAGGTTTTTAATTAAAACTAACAATTATTTAAATACAATTAAAAACAAAGTGAACAAATAAGAGAAACCCGAAGAAGGGCTAATATAAGTACAGTCAAGCCACGATTATACCGTGTAACAAAAATATTTTTTTTTGCTTTTATAAGTCCATATATAGTAGTTGAACTATGAATATCGTTTTTAATCTATTATACATTTTACAGGTAGAACACAAAGTATTATTTTAAAGCCAAAAATTTAATATTGATCAGGGAAGGAAAATGGCTTCTATGATTTTGTACCAAGTATAAAAACAAAATGTACTTTTTAGGCCATGACGGTAACATTTTTTTAATATTTATTAATAAAAATATAAACTTCACAAAAATGTTTATAAAAATTCAGTAAACAATAAAAAATATTGAATATTACATTCATAGGTACATACGTAGAGATCGGTTATTTAACAAGTTTTTTTTTTTAATACTTTTAGATAATAAATTTTCTGTTATTTTTAAATTAAAGCAACAAGAATTTGTTGGCTTCAATTATTTTTTTGTTTGTATCAGTAGAAACGTATTTCTTTCCTTTGTTTTAATTAGGTTTTAAAAATAAAAAACTCGTTCGACGTTGGCCGATGAATGTGGAATAGACAGAATAACTCTTACAATTCTTGAAATATTGGGGAACATGAACTCATTTAATTCATTTTTCATCTGTGATACTTTAGACCAAAAATAGAAAATATTTGAATCTTTGTGTGATCTAAGTTCAATCACACCGGCTAGTGCCTTGTACTGATTATTTATTGCTTCAAAGTTTGTTTGTTCATGTGGAAACATTTTCACCGGAAGAGGTACTATTGAATTTGTTTCTCCCATAATAACTTTTTCTGGAGTAAAATTATCGAACCATTTTAGTACTTTATTATTAAAGTCCACCTTACATGCTTACGAATCATAAGTAAAATAAAATACATATAAACAACAGCCAAGTCGAATTCATGTACCAGGTGGTGTAAGAAGTTTACAATAAAGTACTAGACAGATTTTGTTGTTGCAGACACTGCATTGCAACAAAAACAGAGAAGCTGACAGTATAAAATAAAACACACACAAACAAAATTAAAGATAACATGGACGAATTTTTAAATTGTACCAAGTAGCTCGCGGTAGTACCACGGTACCAACAAGGTCAAAAATGTACCATAAAAAGTACAATTGTATCATGATTTCCATCCGTGATATGGATATAATATTCTTAACATTTTTCTTGGTTGGTTGATTGATTGGTAGTAAAATGTTTAACAATGCCCAGCCAAAATGTTATAACATATTTTGCACACTTAAGAGAAAAATTATTTTGCCTACAAATTATTTAACAAAATTTTTGAAAAATATATTTTACATATAAATGTTTTAAGTTTTTAAAAGCATTTTTCTTTATTCGATATCAAGAGTACTTAAGAGTTTTTTATTAAATATTGAAAAATAATAATAATAGTGTCATTAAATACTATTCAATTGAAATAATAAAAACAAATTCTTAACTGAATGGGATAGTTATTATCATCTAAAATATTTTAAATCTTTTCTATATTCATTTTATGAGACTTTGTATCACTAATCTTCAAAATCCTCTCAATTTGATTCTTTGCTGTATTAATAACAATTCCCTTGGGATATTTTGAATAATAATTAATGATTCTTCCGGAAGATGTTGGTTTTTGGTATCAATCTTTAACAAATTATTACCCCTTAATATCACTAATGTATCTTAATATTAAAATTATTCTAAATTCTATCTAAACTGTACATTTTATATCAACTAGCATATAACCCGCTACTTTATAGCGCAGTTCTTAATATTTATTAAATACTCAAGTTCTATTTTTAATTATTAAATATTTTTGGTTCATTTTATGAAAACTTGTATCTCTGATTTAATTTATTTCGAAAAATAAAAAGTAGAGTGAGGATATGTTAGGAATAAATTTTCTATCTTAAACCAAGATCAATGCTGTTGAGTTTAAAAAATTAAGATTCATTAGTTCAGAATTTGCAAAAATTACCCTAAAAATAATAAAAGTAACAGTTTTTCCTTCTTAAAAACTTTCAACTTGGTTTATAATTACCTACATTCAGAGTTCTATGTATACAAAATATATAAAAAAATTAGAAAAAGTAATTTTTTGGTCATCTATAATATTAGGAGTTAGACCTCGGATCAAAAAACACTATTATTAAGAATCTATGTTTACAAACGTAAAAATGTAAGAAGTTCAATAAAAATGCGAAAAGGTATTTTTGTGTCGCCAATATCATTTTAATTCTCAACTTGAATTAATAATCCTTTATTTCACAATTTTAGCTTTATAAACGTAGATATACAAAAAGTCCCATAAAAATTCAGAAGAGTACCTTCTTGGTCACCCACAACATATTTAGTCTTACCTGGAATCAAAAGTCACTAATGTCGAAATTCTAGCTTCGCAAACGTTAAAAATACAAAAAATACCATAATAATTCAAAAAAGTACCTTTTTGGTCGCCCATCACATTTTTAGTCTCACCTTGTATCAATAGTCACTAATTTCGAAATTCTAACTTCGCAAACGTTGAAAATACAAAAAGTACCATAAAAATTCAGAAAAGTACCTTTTTGGTCGCCCATAACATTTTCATTCTCACCTGAAATTTATAGTCCTTGATTGTACAATTCTACCTTCATAAGCGTAGATAATACAAAAAGTACCATAGAAATGCGAAAAAGGTACATTCTTGTCCAGGTTCCAAATTTCAAGTTTAAAATGTTTAAATATCTATGTAGCAAAATATTTTTATAGACTTGATTTAAAGTCAGCAAACCTACTGTTTTTTGCATAAAAGTAATTATGTTCTAAAAAGTACCAAACTCTTTTCCCGATTTTTCACCCTTTCTACCCTGTTAGGAATGTGTTTCAATTTTTACTAAATTACATAATTTTTTATGTCTGGTAAAATTCCAATTAAAAAGTTTGTGAAAATTGGCCGTCTAATTAGGAATTACATATATTTTCCAGAATTTTCCCCTTTTTGGTACCTTTTTTGCCCCCAAAAAAGTTTCCAAAAATATCCACTTCATATTTGTCCATATTCTATTAGGCAATAATAATGATCAAATTTTGTCCCATTGAATAATATTAGAAAAGTTTCTTTTAAAAAAAGTACCAAAAAAAGGGACAATTTTTACCCCTTATACATGTGAATTTGAAAAAAGTGCCAAATTCATATTAATATTTTCTTGCGGATTACATAAAAGAGTTTAAACTTGTCCTAGCTTTATGTGTTTGGAAGTTACATAGGCTATCAAAAAAGTACCAAATTTTAGTTTTTACCCGTTTTTTCCCTTCGGGGTTGAAAATTCAAAAAAAGGTCAGACCCCTGTCAGCTTATTTTTTGTACAAATTACAATACTTTTTCAATTTAATTTTTATCATTTTTAGTTTAGCAGATATAGGATTACCGATTTTATCCGTTTTTACCCTTTTTTACCCCCTTAAAGTACGAACTTCCAAAAATCTTTTCTTACTGGAGCTATACATTCAAAGAGGAAACGATTACCCAAATTTCATGTCGCTAGCTCTTCGCGTTTGGGCTGTGCAATGATGAATCACTCAGTCAGTCAGTCAGTCAGTCACGTTACTCTTTTAAATATCTGTGGCTTGGAGCTAAAAGGGCCACTGTCAAAATATTTACGTTTGAGAAAATTGGAATTGAACTTTAACTTTTATAGATGCAAGGCACATTTATTCATCAGGTAGTCTTGTTTCGTCAGCTGATTATTTTTTTCTTCACTTATTTTAAATTTCAGGTTCATAGATAAAAAACAATTTTCTCTCTTCTCTCATTTATTTCAAATGCCAAGCTTCATATATAAAAAATATAAACAAAAAATTCTCTCAGAACTGCAATTACCTGATGAATTAATGTGCCTTGTATAGATGCTTTCATAGTGACATTGGCCGGCATTTTATTTATGAAGCTGTTCTGAGTTAAGTATGACTTTAGCTGTTTTACCATTATCAAATAGAGCAAGAAAACAAACCTAATGCAATGATTAACTCAAAAGAACAAAAAAAGTGACATAGGTCCTTTTAGCTCCAAGCCACAGATATTTAGATTGAATGATTTGGGACAATACAAAAAAAAATAAAAAAAAATTATCTCAAGCTCAAGAAAAGGAAGAAATAAAATTTTGAAAAATATATAAAAGTTGTTAAATTTTTAAACCTCATGGTGATTTTTGACCCACCCTGTATAAACGTTTTTTTTTTTTAATTTTAAATTTTCCAAACTTAATTGTAATATGTTTTGGCTATGTATGTATGCTTGGTGTTAGGAAAATGGGATAAGAATAAAATAATATTGAACTAAAATAGTGTTTACGCTAATTTGGGCACTTACTTGTCTAATGTGAACACAGCTTAAGCATCATTAAACCAATTGCCAGCTCTGACAAGTCAACATATATTTTTATACGTTTTTTCTCTCTCACCCCCCAAAAAATATTAAAACTGTGGCAAATAAAATAGCTGTATGTAAACCGTAAAAAAATCTTTTAAAAAACAATTTTTCCTCAAACACATCCACAATTTTATTGAAATGCTCCACAACATTACAATATTTTAACGACCTTTTGTAAGGCTCCCCCTCTCTTCCCTAAATACAATAACTTGCCGTACATCATCTTACTTGTTCTTTTCGAAAATCGTATAGAAATAAACCAAAAAAAAAAAATCAAGTTTATTACGAAACCAAAACAATACAATTTTATTTTTTTATATTTTTTCTTCAATTCTCAATGTTACAATGTTTTTTTAATATTTGCACATTAATGTTTTTGATTTTTATTTTATTTACGGCCTTTTAAGGATTAATAAATGAATTTTTGTTTTTATGATAAAACGCATTAAGGAGATTTAAAACATATCTATAACGTTGAAAGCCATTTTGCGTACAAAACGGCATATGTCTTTTCAAGTAAGTTTGCAGGAGACCAAAAAATATAGTACAAGTCTTGTAAATATGTAATCTACTAAGCGTTTTATTTTCATAATGACTTAATGTCATAATTTTTCAAAATTTCAAAACAATTTACAAATTATAAATACAGTAAGCACAACAATAATTTTCATTCATTTTTAACATTTTGGGAAAATTGTAACATTATGACAATACTACACTTATGACTTCTTGTGAATACACCAAATATCTTTCATATGAACTGAGATATTTGAGAATATGTTAATAATTGAATGGACGATAAATGTAAAATTCAAAATGTTTAAAAAAATTTTTTTTTTGAAAATACACTAAGACTCTGTTATCCTGTAAAGTTTTTCGCTCTCATGGAAAGGAACTTAGGATCAGTGTAGAAGTATTGGCCTGGCAAATAGAGATCGGTAGTATAGATTTAGCAATTTTTAGAAGAATAATCAGCAAAAGTTGGTGCTCCAAATCTGCCTTGAAAACATTCAGATGACTGCCAAGGCGCACAGTGAGACAGCTCTAAAGTAACAGCGGCAAAAAATAGTTTTTGGCGTGTCGTCCAATTTGGATGAAATTTTCACAGTATATTAACAGATATATGAGTAACAATTCCCTGAAATTTGAGATTCATAACTTCATTACTTTTTGGTCTAGAGCAAGTCAAAGTTGAGGTATGCTAACGCGCTTGAAATATGTTGGTTCAATATGTAATATTCAAAAGCTTATCAATAAAAAAATACATAATAAATATAACCTTATAGTATTTTTTTAATTAATTTAGTTGTTGTAGAATGAGTAGATAAAAAAATAAATTTAAAAAAAGAAACACAAAAAAAATTTCTTTACAACAGAATTGTGGTGTAAAAATTTAACATTTTGCATTTTCAATGGACTAGGAAATATAGAGCAGCCCCTCGCCCTAGGTGCAGACTTATATCAAATGAAAGATTGAAGTCTCAGCTTTCATTTAAAGTAGAGGACATATAGCAAAAGTTTACAAAAGTACTTTAAACATACAAAAAACTACAAAAAATACGCAACGTGCACATTTTGTCGCTATACGTATGTACATATGTTAGCATGCAATAGCATGTTTACAAATTTTTAATTTTTTTTTTTAATTGTTTGTTTGATATTTTATATTGTGCTCACAAACTTTTTTAAAACAAACTGTAAAAAAATATTACATTGTTGTTGTTTTAAATATTATTGATCAACAAACGGTAATTGCAATTATGTATATGTTTAATTCACAATCTACATATTTGAGAGTGCAAGTTTATACAACTTTATATAAAGTGTTAAAAAAAAGTTTACAAGGTCATGGATAATTCAATAATTTTTTATAGTGCAATTTCTGATATTTGGATCGATAGCAATAAAGATATTGAAAAAATTAGAATACCATGATGATATTAAAAAATTATTGATAGAATGAAAAAAAATGGTCTTTTTTATTGCATTTTAATGGGAAGTGTGTGTAAGAGTGGGCGTGTTATTGTAATTTTTGCATGAAACATTTTAAATTATATAAATAATAATAATATCAAATTTGAAGATTGTACCTAAAATATTTTAGAAAATATGGCACTTTTTATGTTGAGGTTGTATGGGGGGTGGGGGTAAAAGTGGGCCAAAGTCCAAAACTTTATTCCGATAATGTTTGTAACAATATAACATTCAAGTATACCAAAATTTAAAGTTATCCCTTAAGTATTACGGACAATACGGCATTTTAAAAATTTCGATTGTATGGGAGGTGGGCGTAAAAGTGGGCGAATTTTCTTAATTTTTTTTTTTTTAACTGGAATTGTCTCAAAAGTAACCTGTGCAAAATTTCAGAACTCTGCAATTACTCCTTGTATTTAATGCCGGCGTTGTCTCACTGTGAGGCGTACTCATACAGGTGAAATTAACAGCCTAGCTGATTAGAAACCATTCTGTCATAATTTGCTGAATTCGCCTTGAAATCATTTATTAATGCAGGAATGGAAACTAAGATTTTTTTAACAATTAACTTGATTGTACTTTTTTGAAAATTAAATTTATGAATGAAATGATATACCCAGGCGAATTCATACAGGTGAAATTATCAGCCCAGCTGATGGGGAAACTTTTTGTCAAAATTGGTTGAATTCGCCTTGATTTCATTTATTATTGAAGGGATAGGAAATGTGATTTTGGTTTCGGTGTTAAACCATTAACTTATTTGTACTTTTTTGATAATAACTGTGTTAAATTTTAGTAATGGGCCTGTTCGTAAATGCATCACAGCTCTGCATATTATGCGCACAACGTTCGTAAATGCAAACGTTGGCAACACTGCAGCTGTCATCTGTTCGTAAATGCAACATTGAAGTCTATTACGCGCAAATAAATACAAAAAACTAATCACAAAAATGGCTGATGCAATGGATGTGTGAGTACAACGAATGTGATTTTTTATTATTTATTTTTGACTATTTTACTTTTTAAACATTTTTAGCCTCGAAGGTGAAATATATGTCAGATATTGTATCATCAAATTCACAAATTAAATTTATAATTATTTTTTCAATTTTTCTGCAGTATTCGCTGGTTCGTAAATGCAGCAATAAAATAAGCAAAAAGAAGCATCAGCAACATATGATTTGCAGTGGCAGTGCAAAGTAATCATATTTTGCAGCGCAGTGATGCATTTACGAACAGGCCCTATATGTTGCTTTTGCGTCATTATTAATGTGTTTAAAAAATTTATATCCTTTTTTTAATGAAATTTTATTATATTTAATATGCAAAAACATCTTTTCCATCCCTGATATACGAATTGGCCTTGACATAAAACATCCCCTAAAAGTTTGCTTTGTAGCAATTCGCCGTTGCATATACCAGTTTCAATATGTCTTGTTACAAACTTCAAAAGTAACAAGTAACGTACGGTCCACACCAGCCATTGATTGGTTCGAACAACGAATCATTTTTTGTGCGCACGTGAATTTGTTTGGACCGCTGTTGTCGATGTTTTGTTCTTGTTCAAACAGCGTTGTCAGAACTTTTGTTCGAACAACGATGTCTGATATTAAAAGGCATTTTGAATATGAAACAAAGAGATGACACATAAAAATAGCAACAAAATACACTTTATACGTTTTCTCCATATCAAAGAACATGACTAATTTTTTGACAGTTGCTCTGCCAACGTTTTCTTTTGTTCTGAACAAATCGATGGCTCGTCTAGACGTAACGAAAATTTCAAAATTCAACTTACTCAGTAGCTCAATTCAGCAGACCACAAAAAGCGCCAGTAATTCATTCAATGGGTATTGCAGCAAAGTGTAGTCAATGTCAATTTTTTCAAAAAAAGTTATATTCTCCGATGAAAAGCACTTCAATCTAAATGGCTTTGTGACAATTGTAAAATTTTGGGTTCGGAAACTCCTAATTTAATCCATGATTAAAAAAAATGCACCCACGACAAGCAATTGTCTGGTGCGGTTATTGTTCAGCATTCGTTACAGGATAATGACAACGGGGTTCTTGTGGCCTCAGCTAAATGGCATGGATCTCAGCAATAATCTCAACAAATTCCAATGCCTGACCACCATGATCATAGGATTTAACGGCGTGAGATTTTTTTTTAGGTTTTTTGATAAATCTCGGGCTAATGCGAATAAACCAGACACAATTCCTGAGCTCAAATCAAATTATCCAGCAGAGCTCCGGTCTAATGGAATTTTTTACAGAAATTAGTATCGAAAATATGTCGCTGAATTTAGTCGTGTAATACAATCAGAATTTATTTTCAAAAAGCAATTTCCTATGCCCTTATTTTAAGACTCTCACTCTCTTGTTGTTGTTTTGGCACAAAAAAAAATTTTAGAAACAATAATTTTCGTACTGCCTTTGATTTTATTACGGTGAAAAAAATACACAATTCAAACATAATTATCGATAAAAAAAATATAATTTGTCATCCCTGGCTTTTAAAATTACTTGACTTATATGCACTTTGACTACACTTTGCGCTCTGCAACTTTCAACGTACAACTACACTGACTCAACTTTTTAAATTTGTTGGATGCTAAAAAGCGTAGGATCAATGGTGTGGATTTTAAGTGTCTTATATCTACGTACATATATACTACTAACACATATTTATGTACATACACCTGTGTAGAATGTGTATGAATGACGTCTTTGGCTTTGTTTAAAACAACAATTGATTTGGTTCGAAGAAGAATTGGTGTCAATGGCAACGTCATTAGACTAGTAGGTCTTTGAAGCGGTAATGAATATTTGAAAAAAAAAATCGTTTAAATGTAAATTATACAGTGGGACCTACATTTTTAATTAAACAAAAAAATATCCTATTTAATTTAAATATTTAAAAAAAAACTTCATTTCTCATTTTTTTCTCATGCAACTTTTTTCAATTTCGATATATTTAACACTATATTTCGAAAACTACAACTATTTTAAAAAAACAGAGTGTAAATTTAAAGTTAGCGTCAAAAATAAATGCGATTTGTCTTGGTTCAAAAGTTTATTCTTATTTGCACACTTGTGTAATCAAACTCAGTGTTTCCCATAATTATTTAAACAGGATTCCGACGCAACATTATTTTCTATTCAAATCGATATTTCAAATACGACGCAGAATTCAGTCGTCAGAATGTATTTTATATTCAGAGCGAGCTTGTTAATATTCTTATATTATTTTATTTTTTAATGTTAACATATTTCCATTAAAATTTCTCATACATTTTCGCATAAGCCAATATGTTTTCTTGATTGACTCCTCTATTCATAAGCTTTCAGAAACTATATACTTTATGGGGTCGGGTATAAAATTGTAGAAATTACAAACTGTCATTCCGTTTGTAGCTATATATAACCTTGTGCACCACGGGTGCAGGCTTTAAAAATGAAGGAGATAAGGTAGTTAACGTAGAGAAATCAAGGCATATTTATTCATCAGATAGTCTTGATTCGTCTGCTGATTATTATTTTATAGTTGTAGTTATAAGCAGAAACTTTATTGACACGCCTAATTTAACGCCCACTTTTTTTGAAGGACTATTTTTACAAAAATATTTCACTAGCATAGCGAAGTTATGCAAAGAAAGTAATACATATTTTAGTATAAAATAATACATTTTGTTCTATAAAAGTTAAAACAAGTAACAGTGCTATATTCGGCCGTGCCGAATCTTATATACCCTTCACAATGTAAATTCATGCAATAACAGTAGTTTGTATCACCATTCATCTCATATGAAATACGTACATACATATAAAAAACATACATATATGTATAAAAACATCCTATTTTAAAATTAAAAATTTACGTATGTATGTTAAAAAAAAATAAAAAAAATTTAAAAAAAAAATTAAAAAAAAAATGATTTAAATATGTATAAATAATAAATATTAAACAAAAAAAAATAAAAAAAAATTTAAAAAAATAATAAAAATATAAATAATATATTAAATAAAAAATAAAAAAAAAAATTAAAAAAAAAAATTTTTTGGCTCAGCTGGGATTCGATGCCACGTTTACTCTAACCAGTATACACGTTTGTATGTCTGTATGTTGTTGTTGTAATGTTGTTTTTGTGAAAAAAAATCGAGGTGGTCGTGGGTTTTTGTTCATATCTCAGTTGCTTATGTATCGATGTTTCTGATTTTCAATACCGATCTACTCTCAAATATTTCTGATATTTGAATACCTCACTCGGATCCAAGAGATGTCGGGGGCTTCAAAAAGTTGATTTCAACATACACACGGACAGACGGACAAACCTATATACCCTTTTCACTGTGTGAAGGGTATAAAAATTGGTGGGTACAAAAAATTCGGCACAGCCAAATATAATGCTGTTACTTGTTTTATTTTCCTACACCTCTCAGAACTAATAATTCTTTGAAAAAAATATCCATACCCCTGAATGTTAATAAATGTGAATTTTATCACGGTTATGGTTAATTGAAGCAGCTGATTTATTATATACAAAAATTAAACAGAAGAGGCCAAGAGAGGTGATATATAATATAAAAGAAAATTGACTTGCTACTACATGAAATTTATTTTTTCTTTCTCTTTCTCTCAAACTCACCTGACAATTCAGATAATGAAATAGAAATTGTCAAAACGCAGAATAATAATTCGGTGTAAAAAAATTGCATAATAAAATGTTCTGTGTGTGAACCGGGACTATAAAATAAATTTAACTCTTTGAAAAAAATTTTCAACTTTAACTTGAATTTAATAAAACTTTTCCAAAGTTAATGCCTTCTACATTTGTCAATATATTAATATTAAAGAAGGAAACTGTGTAATTAAAAAGGACATTAAGGTTTTTTTACTAATATATTCCTTTTTAAAAACATTTTCTATCCAAAAAATGTTTTTTTCAATAAAATAATTAAATAATAATTTAAGAGAATAGCTTTACGATTTATTAAACATTTATTTAAACTTTATACTTACTTAAATAATATTTCTGAAAAAACGCTCTTTTAAAAAATATTTTTTTCTTATTTTATTTACTGCTTGTTCAACGATGTCGAAAGAAAACCCAAAATTTGCATTCGTACAAATATATTGAAAACAACAACAAAAACTAAAAATTTGTTTTTGTTTTCAACGTATTTGTACGAATGAAATTTCGCTTGGGTTTTCTTTCGACATCGTTGAACAGGCAGTTATAATTTTTTGTTTAATCTTCTACTTAGAGAATAATTTTGTACAAAATATCTTCCTTAAAACAATTTTAGGACTTTGTTTTATTTTAAGAACATTTTACACATTAAGCAAAACTTTTGGGTGCGACCACCACCAGAGACTTTGGTCTGTCACACTATACATAGAGCTAATGGTTTTTGTAACTCTAGTCGGTTAATGAAACAAGAATATGATTTTTGTAATTGTATTTTAAGCAATAAAAAAAATACATACATCTATATATATAAAAATAAAAGTGTGCTTGTATGTGCTTTATAGACAGTTAAACGGCTGGACCGATTTCCTTGAAATTTTCGCAGAATCTTTCTGTATGTCTGGAAGGAACTATAGGCTATACCTTGGTTTGAAATTGTAAGTGGGCGGGGTGTCACGTCCTATCACGAATGTTAATGTAGCTAAAGTCTTCAAATTAAGAACGGTAAACTTTGACATCCACACAAACATTTGGGTAAAAAATGGGCGGACTTTCAATAGTAGGCGTGGCCACATGAATTAAATACTAAATTTCGTATATTTGGAAAACGATATCGATTAGAGCACTACAATTTTGCAAGAGCAACTTTGACACCAAAATAAACATTTCTGGAAAAAATTGGTACATTAGAAATAGTGGGCGTGGCAGCTCTCATAGCAATTGAATACTAAAATTCGTAAATTCGGGAAGCGATAACAGTTAGAGTACCCAAATTTTGCAAGAGACACTTCGACATCTATATGACTATTTTGATAAGAAATGGATGCTTTAGTAATAGTGGGCGTGGCACCTGTCATATGAATTAAATACAAAAATTCGTATATCTGCGAAGCGATAATAGTTAGACTACCCAAATTTTGCAAGAGACACTTTGACGTCTATATGATTATTTGAATAAGAAATGGTTGATTTAGTAATAGTAGGCGTGGCACTTGCAAAATAAATATATTTTTGAGCCAGAAAATTTTTATTTCATTACGATGGGGGTGGCGAAGCACACCGGGTATTAGCTAGTATCTTTATAAATATTTATCAAAATTTTACTGAACTTTTTAAATTTTTTTTTAAATTTTAAAATAGTTTCGTTAATATTTTTTGTTTTAAAATTTTCACTGTCTTTTCGTAATTATTATTATTTTTTTCTTAATTTTAGTTTTTGAAATAAAAAATAATTATATTTTATAAAATATTTTCTTGTTGCCTTTACGTCTAGAGTTGTTTATCTTGTTGATAAAGTCGTTGACAAATTTATTGCCTTTTTTTTTTAAAGTGTGCAAAAAAATTTGAAAATAATTCCAAAATCATTTTTTCTAAATAGTAAAGAAAAATTAGATCTTTATTAGTAACTAAGATGCACTATTTTTTTTTCATTTATGGAGGGTATACAATCAAATTGACAAAATAAAGAAATTTAGTTACAAATATTATTTAAAGACTAAAGGTTGTAGTGTTTCAAACTTAATTAAAAATAAAATTTATTATATAACAAGCAAAACGTATCGAAAAATAATCCCTTAAGATTAAGTGCAAATATCTTAGAAAACAAAAACCTGATTTTCTTGTGTTTATTTGAGGAAAAAATCGAAAAAAAATGTTACCAAATCTGTAATTAAAAACAAAATGAAACGAAAATGAAATGTTAAAAATGTATGTCAAGGTCTGTTGTCATGCAACTTTTTACAACATGGTGTTTGTGATTGTGAACACAGTGTATCTTCCTACATACTAAAATTACATAATTTTATCGGAAGAAATTTTTGTTAAATTATTTTGTTTTTTTTTTTTTTTTTTGTTAATGTTTGTCAACCACAAAATGTGTGTGTTTAAACAAAACTTAACATAAATTTTATGCTGACCTTGAAAGTAATTTTCCTCTTTCATAATTTAAATTGTAAAGGTGCGTTGCTGCAAGAAAAAGAGATGAAACTAGCAACAACAACACTTAAATTAAATGACAAGAAAAACTGTCATTAACATAAAAAATTGAACAATTCTTACAAAATTAGCAAAAAAAATTACACATGTCCAAAACACGAGCCAAAATTACACATATAAATATTTTACATAGATTTGTAAAGGGTGTCCCCAAATGAATAATAAATTTAAATAACACAGTATACAATGTTTAAGATTTCAATTATATAAAAACATAATTTTTAATGTATTGATCTCTTTGCATCTTTCAACCAAACCAAGATCAGCATTATCTGATAGTATTATTGCCCATGTCTCTGTTACATTTGTTATAACAGGAACCAGAAAGTATTAGTATTTTTGGTGGCCAAAAATGTGCTGCGTTACTCAATTGCCCATTGAGCAAAGGTTAGTCGTATAGAGCTTATATTTAAAGTATATTAAAACGTTCCTTTAACCTTGATTACCATCAAACTTAATTTATATTGATACTATCGGCATAACATAAGAACTGCTCACTCTTTTTAAAAATTGTATCTGTACAATAAACCTCACGCATTTGTGGTACACTTTGGACTATAAGTTTTTCAAAAAGTTGAGATTCTTGTTCAAGCTGTAAGAACTAGCATCGAAGCAATAAATGTTGTTTCATTACAGTCTTCATTAACTGAATTTAATATCAACGTAGAAATTGCATGCGTATCCCAGCAAAAAAAATTTAGCACTAATTTAATGTGAATAACATTTTTCATGACTTCTGATTCATAAATACAAGTGTAGGCTTGAAAAATACCTTCTCCAAATTCAAAATTCTTAGTCTCTAATGATGCGCTTTAAAATACATGCAATTGCATTCGTATTATGTTAAACACCTCATGTGAACAAACTTTATTAACTCATGAAACATGGGTTTCTTTTCATCTACTATGCATACGTTCTATGCACTCTTATTGGAATTGAGTGAATTTTATTAATATATTCATAGAAACACATGCTCTCCAGTGACACTTTAATGTTAAAATCATGCATGTTTCACCTTAATTGAACCATTTCATTGTGGGTTGAACTCATGCATTCACTATTTATTTTTGCATGTTTTTTTTGCTGGGATATTAATTTTATATTTCTGTATTTTTCCAAAGTTTTGAGGCATAATGAATTTATGGTTTTATCTAGTTGGAAACCACACTGACAACCTATAATCACTGCAGTAACTTCAGATCAAATGCCCAAGCAGAATTTTATCTGCATGAGCCAGATTAACAAATACGGCCCATAATTAAATCGATGGCAGTGACCGTAATACTCTCATTTGTAAATAGTACTGTTTAGCTCAAAACAATAACCAAAATAACCGGTTTATTCGATATTCAAAGAATGAACATTTAAAAATATTCGATTAAACAGAAAAAACCGGTTATGTAGGTAGGTAGGAAAGGGGGATGCAGAAAGCAGTATCTGCCTCCTATACCCACACTCGTAGACAAGAAAAAACCGGTTAAGACCGGTCGAATAATAACCGTACGATCACCCTAAATGACATGTTACTTAAAGAAAAAAGTGACAACGCTACACTTTTGATAACCAACATACATACATTGTGGAGATGGTGAAATTCGTAAAGTAAAACAATACAAATCTACTTAAGAAACTATTACACCCAAACCCCTAATTTTAATTTTTTTTTAATTTTTGCCGTATTCCATCAGGAACATAAACTATTCACAAAAAATCTCCAATTATTTCGGTCTGAAATATATGAGTTCGTTAAAGGATGTGCCGGTTTCATTCAAGAAAGTGTTTCGAGTTTGTCTTCAGGAACCTGGTGGATTCCACTCTAGTGCTGCGTGACAGATTTCGTCAAAGGGCTTTCTGACTGTATGACCCAGCCAGTTATAATTGTGCCATCTAATTTGATGTCTTCTTGCCTTGTGAATTGAAAGGGGTTTTTATTTGAAATTACTCGGGCCAACTGATCTTAAGTATATAGCACTGGCATCGGTTAGTAAAAACTTGCAGTATCTGCTTTATTTCAACACTATACAGTAGCACAAGCTTGGCGCATGCGTTATACACTTTGTTCATTAAAACGCCAGATGTTGCGTAAACAGGCGAAAGAAGCGTGTGCTTTATTTATGCTTGTTTTGCACCGCCCGTAGGTGTAATTATGTTACCTTATTAGCTAAAGTCGTTGACGTTCTTTATAGCTTCGTTGTTTACCTTTATGACAGCTAGCTAGATGGTAAAATTGGTTTCATATTATTGTTACCGTTTTCAATAAGGTGTGATGCTCTTTACTCCTTTCTAACATAATTCTCGTCCTAACTTGTTATTAGTAGAGTGAAAACTTTTTTCAGCGTACGACAGTACGCTCTACGGATTGGCAACTAGATTTTACATTTTGTTCATGACGAAAAGCCATTCGGTCAGTATCCTTCTAATAAATGGTTTTGTAACAACATTAACAAAGTTCCATACTCCTGCGATTTTATTTAATTTATAAAATACTTTTTACAACAATATTTCATCTTTCCACACTATATTATAAACAACAACACTGCAATGACATATCCGAACAATTTGATTTGACTCAGAACACGAAACCGAGGGGTTTATCTTAACTGCATCTTTCTCGTGTGTGTGTGTGTGTGTGTATGTTCGTTTAATTGGAATGTCTCGTAACATATTTTTATGCTAAAAAAATCCTAACAATGTGATCTTATATGTTAATAAATAAAAAAAGAAACATAAAAAGAACGAACATAAAATTACTCATAAAACCAACATTATTTATGATGTCTCTTTTGAGGCATTTAGACTAAAAAAAACAACAAAAACACGGGGTATAGAAAGAGAAAAGAACAATGCAAATGAAATTATTTACTGTCAATCATGTCGTAAATTTAATAATTTTTCTTTTTTATTATTAACAAATATTTTTAATTCAAAAAGAAAATTATTTCTTGCAATGATGCCTATATTTTTTTGCCGGACAACGAAGCTATAGATGTGCTGCAATGATTTATCTAGTCAGCTGATATGTCGATTCGTACAATAAAAATGTAAAAACACATAAAACAATAATTTATTGTATTTACATGTCAGTCAGAGATTATATTCTAGATTTCAACAAGCGAAATATTCGACCGTGTCGAATCTGACATTACCCTTCACCATCATGTAAATAGTGCACAGTGGTTCAAGTTTCTAAGTAAGGCGGTCATACGCGTAGTTTACTCAGCTATAGTCATCTTAATTTTGATGATGATGAAAACTTATGTTAACGGTATTTATGGGCCAATTAGGGTAAAATAAGATAAAAATAGCCTGTAAATGTAATATTATAATAATTTATATACCAAAAATGTTAGTTATTAATTAAAGAAAAAATAATACATTTTATAACGGCAATTTAATACAACTTTTGTACATTATTTTTAAAAACTTTACATATGCAAAGCCTCAGGTGATAGCATAGACTTTCTCTTTTGTGGTTATTAACGTAAAGAAGAAATCAACGGGTCGGAATTTGGAAGAAGTCTATGCAACACGAGACATTTTTCGCGTGTTGTCTCGTCTGAATTTCTTAAATAATTTATTATAAGATTCAGCGGCGTTTTCAGAGAGCTCGCCTATGGAAACTAGACAGTGATCAACTACTTCAGATCCATGAATTAACACTTTATGAACTTAAGCAGGAAAATCATACCATGGATACGTACTAATAAGCATTTGCGCGGTTCCTAACGAGTCATCTCTCAATTCTACACTATTTATTTTGTATCCCGACGAAAGGCATTGCAAAAGATGATGATCAATAACTGCTCGATCTAAGCCAGTTATTTCAGTTGATATATCTCAATTAAAAAAAATATTCTTGCAGTGCTTCCTTCATTGGATGTGCCACTTCCTCCACTTTGAGCTTTGTCGAAAATTAAACCTAATCGTGTCCTAAAGTGCGGCTGAACGTATAGTTTTTTCTGTGCAGCTCCTTTTCATCTGTTGAACGAGCCTGCCACTTTTTAAAATCTAAATAAGATATGTGGAAATGTGCTACGATTCTATGCGTAGAGACGGAGACCCTCTGTACCATGCACATTCGCAAACAAACGCAGATAAACTCTTTTTAAATTAAAAATACAGATATAAAGTAATATTTTGATATGTAACTTGAAAGCGTCATAAGACGGCAACATAGTTAATACCTAGGGAAAAAAAGTCGTAAAAAATATACGTGAAAATTGATTTTTCGTGAAACTGCTTTCCGCGAAAAACGTTCTGCTTAAAGAATTATTAAATACATAATAATAACGGTAAAGACATTCAACTTAAACTTAGTAAACTTAATAAGCCAAAAATGCTTTTTTTTTTTTTAAAACACGCACTAGTGCACTACTGAAAAAGATAAGGAAAGTTGTTTTGATTTGTTCACTTCCGATCCACAAAAGTAAATGTAAAAAACAGCTGATTGCAAATCTTTTTGCATGTTTTAGTAGTATCACTAATAGTGAGTATTAGAGCGAACTAACGGTGAAAAAATCGAACATCGTCATTTGACCACTATGTCCTACTACTGAACCACTGTGCAGTGGTGTGTATCATATGTACAGGCATATAAGGGATGATTCGAATTCTCTAAAATGGTGTATTTAAAAGTTTTTGCACAATCAAAAGTACGATGATATGTATGATGTTATGCAATTTAACAATTTGATTTTGTACTAAATTTCCAATAGATTGGTTTGGTTGCAGGGAAATAATTTAGTTTCTTAAATTTTTTTTTTATACTACAGTCTGGTTCAGCACAAATGCTTTTATTTTACTAGTAGTTTATTTTTTGGCTATAAGCAAAATTTTCTTTGCTATATAAATATAGTAGTAGCTATATTGCCCCAATCTTTTTAACTTATCTAACTAACATATGTATGTTCAATAACCTAAGAGCCATAAATATAACGATAAAAATACCTTTTATTTTTTCTTATTGCCTATTTGTATCTTTTTATGACATTTTTATTTTCAATATTTTATTTTTAATTGGATTTAATTATACCATAAAACCTTTCACCTCCTGCTACGTTTATGACACACAAATTGCCTATTAATTTAATGATTTTTATAAACGATATGAATAGGCTTTCGTATAAAAACCTAATTTGAGATAATAATTTAATAAAACCTTTAAGAAGTTATAGGGACTTTTTTTAAGAAAATATTAATATGAAAATGTCTTAGAAGCGTGGAAAAACAGGAAAAAACTATTCCTAGCAGCATTATAAAAATTAATTTTACACATAACCCCCCCCCCCCCCACGTTCACACTATATTAATGGTGACAAGGTCAAGTGCAAAAACTAAATTTATTAACTCATAATAACGAGTATGTTGGGAAGTTCTTAAATAGAAATACACTCAAACTCAAACACCAGTAATACATGTATAAAATATTTAAGTTCGCTTAAAACAAATCTTTTTTTTTTATTTTATGGATAAAATTTTTATTTATAAGAATATATAAATAAAATGCGGATAATATTCTTATTTGTAGAAAAAAAAATAAATAAATAAAACATAGAAAAGTAACAATATAATTTTCTATTTATATATTTTTTCGGATAAATTCACGGATAAACTTTCAACTTAAATAATGCATGCGGATAAATTTTCAATTTATAGAAAACTGCCATTAAAATTTATTTCAAACTACAAAAAAAAAAAAAAATGATTTTACATAAAAGTTTCTCTATATAGAAGAATATTTTTTTTATTTTATGGATAAAATTTTTATTTATAAGAAGTTAACGAATATATAAATAAAATGCGGAAAATATTCTTATTTGTAGAAAAAAAAAATAAATAAATAAAACATAGAAAAGTAACAATATAATTTTCTATTTATATATTTTTTCGGATAAATTCACGGATAAACTTTCAACTTAAATAATGCATGCGGATAAATTTTCAATTTATAGAAAACTGCCATTAAAATTAATTTCAAACTACAAAAAAATAAAAAAATCATTTTACATAAAAGTTTCTCTAAATAGAAGAATATTTTTTTTATTTTATGGATAAAATTTTTATTTATAAGAAGTTAACGAATATATAAATAAAATGCGGATAATATTCTTATTTGTAGAAAAAAAAATAAATAAATAAAAAATAGAAAAGTAACAATATAATTTTCTATTTATATATTTGTTCGGATAAATTCACGGATAAACTTTCAACTTAAATAATGCATGCGGATAAATTTTCAATTTATAGAAAACTTCAAAAAAACTACAAAAAAATAAAAAAATCATTTTACATAAAAGTTTCTCTATATAGAAGAATATTTTTTTTATTTTATGGATAAAATTTTTATTTATAAGAAGTTAACGAATATATAAATAAAATGCGGAAAATATTCTTATTTGTAGAAAAAAAAATAAATAAATAAAACATAGAAAAGTAACAATATAATTTTCTATTTATATATTTTTTCGGATAAATTCACGGATAAACTTTCAACTTAAATAATGCATGCGGATAAATTTTCAATTTATAGAAAACTGCCATTAAAATTAATTTCAAACTACAAAAAAATAAAAAAATCATTTTACATAAAAGTTTCTCTATATAGAAGAATATTTTTTTTATTTTATGGATAAAATTTTTATTTATAAGAAGTTAACGAATATATAAATAAAATGCGGATAATATTCTTATATGTAGAAAAAAAAATAAATAAATAAAAAATAGAAAAGTAACAATATAATTTTCTATTTACATATTTTTTCGGATAAATTCACGGATAAACTTTCAACTTAAATAATGCATGCGGATAAATTTTCAATTTATAGAAAACTTCAAAAAAACTACAAAAAAATAAAAAAATCATTTTACATAAAAGTTTCTCTATATAGAAGAATATTTTTTTTATTTTATGGATAAAATTTTTATTTATAAGAAGTTAACGAATATATAAATAAAATGCGGAAAATATTCTTATTTGTAGAAAAAAAAATAAATAAATAAAACATAGAAAAGTAACAATATAATTTTCTATTTATATATTTTTTCGGATAAATTCACGGATAAACTTTCAACTTAAATAATGCATGCGGATAAATTTTCAATTTATAGAAAACTGCCATTAAAATTAATTTCAAACTACAAAAAAATAAAAAAATCATTTTACATAAAAGTTTCTCTATATAGAAGAATATTTTTTTTATTTTATGGATAAAATTTTTATTTATAAGAAGTTAACGAATATATAAATAAAATGCGGATAATATTCTTATATGTAGAAAAAAAAATAAATAAATAAAAAATAGAAAAGTAACAATATAATTTTCTATTTATATATTTTTTCGGATAAATTCACGGATAAACTTTCAACTTAAATAATGCATGCGGATAAATTTTCAATTTATAGAAAACTGCCATTAAAATTAATTTCAAACTACAAAAAAATAAAAAAATCATTTTACATAAAAGTTTCTCTATATAGAAGAATATTTTTTTTATTTTATGGATAAAATTTTTATTTATAAGAAGTTAACGAATATATAAATAAAATGCGGAAAATATTCTTATTTGTAGAAAAAAAATAAATAAATAAAACATAGAAAAGTAACAATATAATTTTCTATTTATATATTTTTTCGGATAAATTCACGGATAAACTTTCAACTTAAATAATGCATGCGGATAAATTTTCAATTTATAGAAAACTGTCATTAAAATTAATTTCAAACTACAAAAAAATAAAAAAATCATTTTACATAAAAGTTTCTCTATATAGAAGAATATTTTTTTTATTTTATGGATAAAATTTTTATTTATAAGAAGTTAACGAATATATAAATAAAATGCGGATAATATTCTTATTTGTAGAAAAAAAAATAAATAAATAAAACATAGAAAAGTAACAATATAATTTTCTATTTATATATTTTTTCGGATAAATTCACGGATAAACTTTCAACTTAAATAATGCATGCGGATAAATTTTCAATTTATAGAAAACTTCAAAAAAACTACAAAAAAATAAAAAAATCATTTTACATAAAAGTTTCTCTATATATACTTACGGATAAATTTGGTATTTTATTTATAAAAAAAATATATATAAATAAATTATCACTTTATGCAAGACTTATTTTTAAGCAAATATTATCTTAAATAATTATACATTTTCAATATTAAAAAAATTATCGAATAATTTTTCTATAGAAAAAGATTTCGAATACAGATTTCCTTTAGATAGATTATTTCTATAGATTATTTTAAGGTTACATATTTTCATTGTAGATATATTTTGTATTATTATGGATAAAAATTATGGAAAAAAATTTTCTTAATTAAAATCAAGGTATATTAATTCATCAGGTAATTGCAGTTCAGAGAGAGAATTTTTTTGTTTATATTTTTTAATAAGAACTTTGACATTTGAAATAAATAAGAGAGGAGAGAAAATTGTTTTTATCTATAGACTTTGACAGCTAAAATTTAAAATAAGTAAAGAAAAAAATAACCAGCTGACAAAACAAGACTACCTGATGAATAAATGTGCCTTGATAAAATTATTTCCATGTACATATTTTTAATTTATAAAAAAAAACTAAACTAAAGAAAATTTTATGTATCCCGATAAATTTAATTTTTAACATTTGCGGATAAAGCCAATAGATAATTTAAAAAAAATGTGTCTATGTATTAAATGTGATTTATTTTTATGGTAAAGTATTTAAAGGATTTTCTATATACATATATATATATAATTTTTTTTTTTGTTAAAGGTTTTTGTTTATAGAAAATTTTAAATTTTAATTTTTAATTTCAGATATTTTTATAAATAAATTCTATCTAAAGGTTTAACTTTAAAACCAAGAAGAAAAAAGGTCATTTTCATATTTTAAATGATGTTTGAGATATTTATTATATTATCCTGGGAGTTCCCGAATAAAAAACACTTTTTATAAACTAGTAGCAGCTTATAACTAACTATTGTTGACAACCATGTGTCATAAGCATATTCAAAAGTAACTGAATGTCTTATAGAACTTAATTTTTAATTTATGTTATTTGTTTCTAAGAACTTCTTTTGTTTTCTTTTGTTAAGTAATAAGCCCCTCTATAAAACATTAATGATTTATTAACCACTTAACAGTTCTCTAACTTCTTAACAATAAACCATTAAATACATATACTTTTACAAAAACATTAAGATTATCTTTGTATACAAATGGCTTTATAGATTCCCTTTTTTCTTGTACTACTTGCTTGTTACAGATGGCCAACAACAACAACAACGGCAGCAGCAGACAACATCAACAGCAACAACAAAAACGTTAGCACTATCATCATCATCATCATCAGCAACAACAAGTACCACAACTACAAATAGAAACAATTAAAAAAAGACATGAATATTCAAAAAAAATAATAATTAATTGTAATTAAACATCACAGTCAAACTAACTTTTTGACAGAACAGACTTTATTTATACATAGTATAAAAAGCCCAGCAAAACAAAAATACACAACGAGTCCTTAGCGCCAAATTATCGTAAGCGACAAAACACAAATTTCAAAAAAAGGGTTTGTTATTAAATTTAACAACATCTGTCATATGAACATTGATTAAAAAAAGGGTGCAAAGTGATTATTGATTTTATAAAAGGCAGACCAAACTAAAATATAATTTTTGTGTAATAGTGTTGCCAGGTGGTTTTTTTTATCTTCGACCTAATAAGAATTAAGAACCCAATAATTTTTCATATCTTTTTTCAAATCCCCCTAAATAGTTTGGCTAAATTTTTAATTAAATTTTGTTATTGTTATCTAATTCTAAAATGTTCTCTATAGAATATTTAATTAAAAATGTCCTCCATAAAAAATTTAAAATATTTTTTTAAAGATAGAAGTATACATGTTTGGGAGATCCGAAATTTTTTTTTTTATAAATTCTTATTGAAGCCAAGTAGCTCCCTGAATATATAAAATTTTTCAAGATCATTCTCTGTAGCTTTGTGCACACATATCAGAGATCTACAACGAATACTAATGAAGTAAGTCAATTTGAATCATTATTCAATATTTCGTTGATTTACTACTACTTATACGCACTTTAAAATTTAAGGTACTTATAGTATTCATATTCAGCAACACGTATGACTCAGTTGATTGCTATTGTCGTTCACGTAAGATAAAAAGACGATCAAAAGCATGTATGACTCGCGTACTTATTATAAAGTTATGTGTTTTAAGTAGGCTTGCCAGATTACAATTTGACATTCACCATAATAATTGTGGATTGTTAAAAAAAAAGACAATTTAAATTTAACAAAATAATAAAAAAAAAACAACAAGCAAAAATAAAGTGCTTGCTTTGATGTCTGCTTAAGAGATTTAGATTTCGTTTTTGCGTATTATCTTTCAAACTTAAGTGAGCACCTAGAAACGCAGTTTTTTTAATTTGCTGCAAAAAATAATCAGTTGCATTTCTTTAAAAATTAAATAATGATACTTGCAAAAATTGTATATTACACATTGTAAAATTGCAAATTTTCTGACGGCCAAAAAATATGTTGCACTCTCCGAACTGGCAACATTGTTTATTCTTCATACAAATGAGAGCTGTTAATGTGTTTGTTGTTTAATCAACTTGAATCACTCTATGAATATAAGTATTTTCTTAAAAATATGAAACAACGTGGGTAGTTTTGTGAATCATATAAGTATGGGACGCTAAAAATATAAGTACGACGTAGTACTTATGTTCATTGTGAGTTGTACTTATAAATCCACTTTATTGTGGTTTGAGTATGTCAGCTCAGTTAAATTTCAATGATTTATATGCACTTACTATAAGTTGCATAATTGATCATTGTCAACTGATCACCAAGATCTTAAAATTTAACTCCTACACTCCTACATTAGCGCTGACTACATATTTATATTCCGAAACGAAATTCTGTGGATATAACCGTAAAATTCTACTACCACAACTAAACTATGCGATTGGCAACAATTGCGGTACTCACAGCCGATACTGTTTTCTCTGTGTAGCGATTATTTTCTTTGGGGTTTTATAAAATCTCGTTCTTATGCGAATATACAAAATATAATTCCAGATCTCAAAATCAGAAATTTAATGCGTCATTGGTGAGATATAGCCACACCATTGAAAATTGCATGAAAATAGTAATGGCCGTAGAGCGATTTAACGGATATTTTTTTTCCATACTTAATCGGAACATGTCTTATTTACAATCCAATAAAAACATTACAACTATCTAGAAAATAAGTGTTTTTGTTTTAAAATCAAATAACGCATTCTTACTGAGACACCTTTTAAAATCAATTTTCCTAAGTACAGCCTCTGTTTCTTACAAATACAATATTTGTTGCAATGAAATCTGTATGATAAAGACCTACACTCTATACATATTTAAAACAAAAACAACTAATGTTAACTAGAGGATAATTTGACGCTAAGTATTCGATATAGCAAAATTGCTATTTAGCATGCAAACACTTTCTGTTTTATTTTTCAACTTGTCTTATCTGTAGTATGTGTGTAAGCGGATGTAGGACACCCCTACTACAGAAAATAGGAAGTAGTCGGATATACTAAATAAATAAAAGCAAATTATATTTTGAATAATATTTGTTACAACTTGAATAAATAAAACACATACATACATACATACATACAACAACAACAACAACAGCAACAACAAAAAATCATGTATGGCCTGCTGTTGGAAAATCTTTCTGAATATATTAAGTCGGTTTATGGTGAAGAGAAATGGGAAGATATACGACGACAGGCTGGTGTTGATTCACCCTCATTTAGTGTTCATCAAGTGTATCCGGAGAATTTATTAAATAAATTGGCAAAGAAGGCACAACAGGTATGTAACTTAAATACTTACGATAATATTATTAATTGACTTTACTTAAGGATAAGAACTTTCTTTGATCAAAAAATTATAAAAAAAAATATTTATATTTACATTTATGACTAATAAATTTACATATACTTTTTGATATACCCTTAACAGTGCTTGTAAACGGTACACTTAAATGTGTATATAAGTTTATCATAATGTTTGTAATTTTTTGATTTTTTATTTAACAACACCATAAAGTATATACATATTATCTAAATACTTATAAAGTAGTTACAATAGAGAAGTCTATGATCGTCATTTTGTGTATCTGTTGAAATCAGCTCTATGAAGCCCACATTATAAAAGCAAATAAAATAGTAAATTTTCTAGTAAAACATGAATTTTTAAGTTAAAAGCATATAACGACCATGCTATATTCACCACCATGTACAGAGGTACAGTGAGTATAGATTTAAAGTCATACGTCATTTTGTTTTAGTATTGCCGACGCCATCTTTAATTTCGATTTTTTATTTAGTTGGTTGTATTCTACTAGTCAAGCCCCTACATTTGACACTCATATTGATGGGGTTGAAAAAAATTAGTTGCCATTTTGTTGAAGACGCCATCTTGGATTGTAAATTTTTTACTGTATTCTGCTGGTCAAGCCCCCTCATTTGATACCAATATTGTCAGGGTTAAAGAAAGCAGAGACGTAATTACTAAATATATTCGACCCATATAACCACCATTTTATTTCGAACGCCATTTTGTTTTTTAACTTTTTCATAATTTACTGTTATCTACTGGCCAAGGCTTTCCGTTTGATATCAATATTGAATTGGTAAATTTTTAATTAATAAATTTGATCCATATATTCATTTATTGTACGCTATTTTGTAGTAGCGGCCAGTCAGATGGTAATGAACATTCTGTTCAATAACTGAACAGGCAAAATTATGAGAAAAACAATAAGTTGTGACAACAAAGCTTTCATAACCATTAGATTGATGGTTAAAAGCTAAAACAAATTTATCAATAAAAAAAGTTTCATAAAAAGATGAACAATAACAACAACAAAAAATCGAAAAAAGGTTTAAGTTATGGTAAATTTCATTCTCACTCACTATGACAGTAAATATAAAGGGTCCGCCATCTAACATTTTTTTTCAACTACTGCTTATTTCGTGAATGTTAACACTTAGCTCATGTCTGATTTCACAGATAATTTGTTTTATCCTTCCGCTGAACAAATATGGTTGTGTATACGCTTGAACAACACGGGAAAATATTACGACATTACTTTGGCCGATTTTGCCAAAAAATAATTTTTTCAGATGAAGCTCATTTTGATCTTGACGGGTATGTAAACAAGCAAAATTTTCGCATTTGGGGCACAGAAAACCCGCACGCCGATACACCCAAAACAAGTCACTGTTTACTGCGGATTTTGGTCCAGAGGCATAATTGGGCCATTTTTCTGAGCAAGGAGTAGCCGTTACAGTCATTGGCGATCGTTATCGGGCAATGTTGAACGAATTTTTGTTCACAAAAATTGAAGAGGAGGATATTGGCAACATTTGGTTTCAACAGGACGCCGCTATGTGCCACACAGCCAAAGCTACACTTTTTTATAGCATTTTCAAAAAAAAAAAGTTATTTGGCGGACCTTTTATAAGTAAAAATGCTATGTTTGATTTAATTTTTCTATTTCATTAAAACTTATGAGTTAAGTAGATGATATTTACATCCAACACTAAACATTCCGATCAAAGAGTGATGACGATGAAACCGTAGCTGCATTCCCCTCGGCTGGTGTCGGAATAAAACTTACTTTTTAGCTTATTATTCCCTTATCACAAATAGAAGAAATTTAATCTCGTCGTATAGAAGAATGAACACAAGTAACAGTGCTATATTCGGCCCTGCCGAATCTTATATACCCTTCACAACGTGTACGCATGCAATAACAGTAGTTTGTATCACCATTCATCTCATATGAAATACGTACATACATATATAAAAAACATACATATACATATACAAACATAAAATTTACGTATGTATGTTAAAAAAAAAAAATTTAAAAAAAATTTTTTTGGCTCAGCTGGGATTCGATGCCACGTTTACTTTAACCAGTATACACGTTTGTATGTCTGCATGTTGTTGTTGTTGTAATGTTGTTTTTATGAAAAAATCGAGGTGGTCGTGGGTTTTTGCTCATATCTCAGTTGTTTATATACCGATGTTTCTGATTTTCAATACCGATATACTCCCGAATATTTCTGATATTTTAATACCTTACCCGGGTCCAACCTATGTCGGAGGGCTTCAAAAAGTTAATTTCAACATACACACGGACAGACGGACAGACTGACAGAGCTTAATAGACTCCTCTAATCATAAGCTTTCAGAAAATATATACTTAATGGGGTCGGAAATGAAAATTGTAGAAATTTCACACGGAATGACAAACCTATATATCGTTAGCTAAACGTGCAAAGGTCGTAAGTCCATATTTTTTCGAAATTGAGATTTTGATGCAGAAATGTTTAACAGGTTGAAGTACATTATTTACAAAAAGAAAAATTTTAGATATGTCGTTTTTAGTTGTTGTTTTGCAGTGATGTGCAAAAGTCGTAAGTCCAAATGTAACAAAAGAAAAGGTCGCAAGTCCATTAAAAAATTACATATTGAAAATGTCAGTCAAAGTATCAATTTTATTGAATGATATTGAGATCAAATAGTCAGACACACTTAAAAATATACTATTCTTTTTAAGTCTCATCAAATTAAAGGACTTAGCGATGTCCGTCTGACACATCGATTATCTGTTCGTATAATTGTCTGTTGAAAGCCTGATGGATCTTTAACGAAAAACAGAAACGATTATAAAACTATCACTTACTGTTTGCAATTTTTTCAATTAAGTGTGTCTAATGTCAGCAGTTTATACTACCGCGCAAAGTTGCAAGTTTATAATTTGATATTTTTTAATCTTAAAACCCAAAAAGCTTATTGTTTCATATGGAATGAATCTGAAGGTGGTGTAAATGCCGAAGAATTCGCTAGTATATGGGTTTACTTTATTAAAAAAAATTCTTAATGAAAATAAAAACCCTGTTAAAATAATTTTTTATAGTCATGGTTGTAATTATCAAAATCGGAACACTGTCATGAGTAATACCTTACTAAATGTAGCTGTCAAGCGTAATATTGTCATTGAGCAAAAGATTCTAGAAGTTGGGCACACACAAATGCAAGCAGACAGTGTTCATTCTACAATTGAACGTGCCATAAAAAAAAGAAATATAGATGTCCCCAGTGAGTACATTGAAATAGTTAAAGGAGCACGAAAAAATTATGTATTTGGAACACTCATTTTTTAAAAAATTTTCTGATGTTCAATATTACAAAAATATTCGCCCTGGCCAAGGTAAAAGCGAGTATAAAGTGACAGATATTCGTGGCATCCAATATATCCCAAATGGTCAAATAAATTATAAAATAAGATTTCCAAACAAGTGGCAAAATCTGCCTCAAAAACTAAATAAAAATATATTGGCAATGGATTGGTCCAACTTGCAACAACTTTACCAGAATAGAAAAAAAATAACAAACAAAAAATATCAAGATTTGCAATTTTTAAAGTCAACTTTAAAAAAGAGTCACCATAAATTTTATGACGATTTACCTCATGAATAATTTTATATCTTCCTATTAATCTTAATAAGTGTTCTGATCTTGAATTTGTAGAATTTTTCTTTTTTGTACTTTGTAATTTGTTAAACAGCATTGAAATAAGACAGTGTAATTAATGTTTATGTTACTTATTATTTGTTTACTATTTTAAAAACAATGAAAAATTGTATTATTTGTATTAATATTTTTTATTAAAACAATATAAAAAAACACACACACAGAAAAAGTCGTAAGTCCACAAAAAAGTTCACAAAAACAGAAAAAGTCGTAAGTCCACAAAAATTGCTGCAGTTGCTCGAGAAATTATTTTTTCCATATATTTTCTACTTCAATTAAAGAGCAAGAACAATAAACACGTAACTGTATTTAAAGATTTCAATAATCTTTAAAGGAAAAAAAACTGAAAAGTTTTTTGTCTGTCCTGTAAAATTTAAAAAAATGGACTTACGACCTTTGCACGTTTAGCTAACGATATACCCTTTTTCACTGTGTGAAGGGTATAATAAATGAATTCAAGCCAGAAATAAATTAATAAATATTGTTTTTAGAACAATAAAAGTTCGTATAAAATTAATTTTATTTTATTCAAAATAAATGTATTTTTTTTTTAATATTTTTCCGAATACATTTGCCGATCGGTGACCGATTAGTTTGAATGTCTCTAGAGGCATATAGTACCTATAAATAGTAGCAAACATGTATACAAATTGATCCAGGGCTAAAAATATTGATCTTTATGGTAAAAATATAGGAAAAAACAAAGGCAGTAGTGTTTTAGGGCTGTAGTCCTGTATTTTGATAGCTATTTATTCCCTGATATTTTTAAAACATTAATACCACATACCGATCTGTGCAACCTGTGGGAGCTTCATAAAATTGATTTAAACCAATACACGGACAGAAGGACATAACTCAATCAAATTCTTTAGTCATAAACTTTCAGAAAATATATACTTTTTGTGTTCGAAAATAAATATTGTAGACATAACAAACGTAGTGACAAAGTTATATATCGACCACTGTGCGCGAAATTATCGTATGTTACAAAAACAAAATTTTACAGAAGAGCGTTTTTATTATTTTTGAATAAATAAAAACGTAAATAACACTGCTAAATACGATAAAATCTGCACAAAGTCTGCATAAAACGTAACATATGATAATTTCGCGCACAGGGGTCGATATACTCTTGGCACGACAGTTGAGGAATAAACTTGTTCGTTAATTTGAATTTGTTAGTACAAAGTCGAGTATGTATTTAGAAAAGTTATATATTTTTTAAATTAGTCATTAAAATAGTGAAAAATTAATTTTAAAGAAAAAAGAATAAATCATTAAGTAAAAATCTATTTCTTAGTTAAAAACCACTTTTAGTACAAAGTCATTTCTAAGTAAAATACATATAGATTTTTTAAATAAAAATTAATTTAAAATATATTAGTAAAAGAAAAACAATTGTAGTAAAAAATTAATTTTTTAATTAAAATTTCTTTTCATATCTTTTTTATCCAAACACGGTTCTTACCAAAAGTGCAAATTTTTTATGATTTGTTATCATCATTTTGATTTATAATTTTTTAGCAACAGTTTTTTTTAAAAAAACCATTGTCTCTTCTAATATTTTTTTTTTTTTATATATCAATACGTTGACTTTACACAAAAAGGTCTTAAGTCAAAAAATTTAAGCTTGAGTTTATGTCTGGGTTCTTCTAAATTTGTTCTCTCTATCATTGGTTATAAATAACTTGAGTCTAGCACAATTGCCGCTAATTGTAATCCTATGCTCTTTAGGCAATAACTAATACAAAATAAAAGAAATATATATTTTGTTTGGTATTTAACCGAAATTACAGTTTCTGACTTAAGACCTTTTTGCATAATGTCAATGAAAAACTAAAACTTTTGTAATAATTAAACCAGTTTTACAAAATTAAACATTGCTTTTCTCCTTTTCCTAAACATTCTTTTAAGGTACTCGGCGTTACCGAACGTGAATTCATGGATCAAATGGGTGTCTACTTCGTCGGCTTTGTCGGCCAGTACGGTTACGATCGTGTGCTTTCTGTACTTGGTCGTCATATGCGTGATTTCCTAAATGGTCTCGATAATCTTCATGAATATTTGAAATTTTCATATCCCCGCATGCGTGCCCCCTCCTTCATATGTGAGAATGAAACGAAACAGGGCCTCACATTACACTACCGCTCGAAAAGGCGCGGCTTCGTCTACTACACTATGGGACAAATACGTGAAGTGGCCCGTTATTTCTATCACAAGGAAATGCATATTGAGTTGGTTCGCGAAGAGATCCTCTTCGATACGGTACATGTAACATTTCAGTTGACATTCGATAATCGAGCATTTACGTTGGCCTCGTTGGCGATGACACGCGAAGAGAAACATTTGCCAATTAGTGCACATGTGTTATTTGAGATTTTTCCATTTTGTATAGTGTTTGGGTAAGTGTGTTGGATATTCCAGTGGCATTGTCATATCCATCCATGCGGTTTCTTATTTATGCATTCACATTCATTCATCAAGGAATATTTCGAACGCCTTTGTGCCTTTGTAATGCAAACATTATACTACATATATTTTCAATTTTTTTCGCCTCTACTTTATGTTCGTTAAATTGGATTTGTGTGTTTAAGTGCTGACATGGTTGTTCGCAGCATTGGAAATTCTCTTATGGTCATATTGCCTGAATTGTTGGGTAAAAAAATCACAGCATGGTTCGATTTGGTGCGACCTTTAATTGCATTTAAATTTCAAACGGTAAGTTTTAGCAAACAATATATTTATTATGAACACACACTATACAAACACAAAACAAACAAAAGCTATCAACAAAATCACATCTTAATGCTCGGCGCACAATTGGGACGAACGACGAATTTCGCCCAACACGACGAACTCTTCGGTAAAAATTCGTTGTGCAAATTCGTCGTGTGAAGCACAACAACGACGAAAAAGTAACATCTTTTATAGTTGATAAAATTGTTTAGTGTTTGTGCAAAGAAAAAACAAAAATAATCTAAGAATTTAATTTTTTGTGAAACTCAACAAAACAATAAATATAATTTCTGTAATAATAAAAACTTTTTTACGTATAAGTAAACGTTTGCAAAGAATGTTGTGCGTACGTGCATTAAACAATAATAAAAATTTTGTTTGTGTATAACAGCTTATAGTATGACCATATGAAAAAAAGATCGTTTAATAAACTTAAACATTTGCAAAAACACAAATAAAAACAAATTTTTGTACTTAACTTTTTTATACTTCTTTTAAATGTTTTAAAATAAAAAATAAAACAATTATTAAAGTAAAAACTAACTTTATTTTCTTAAAAAGTTGAGAAGTAAACCCAAATTTTATAAAAAATGGTCACCTTGTATCAATTTGTTCGTCGTTCGCCGGCGTAGGAAATAGAAATAAATCTAATGCAGAGTTCGCCGTGTATAGCGAACTTCGACTGACGCCACAATTGTATGCATTCTCATATACTCAAATGTGTTTTATTTTTGAACACGAATATTCGCGACGAAAAATTCGTCGTTCGTCCCAATTGTGCGCTTAGCATAACGCAGACACATTCTTCCTAACTAAGAGATAGAAATGTAAATTATTTAAAATCTTGAAAATATTTCAATAGCAAAAAGCGTAAAAGATATTTTTAAATTACCTTTCACACGGTGTAATGAAATAACAAGAAAGGTAAAATATTCTTCATTTTTTTTATTGTTTCCAATAGTACCTCACACCTGTTGCATTACAGTGGTGGGCCAATAAACGCGTCAAAAGGCTACGAATGACATTCAAACAAATCAGTTGATAAATTTTTCCTTTTATACCCTTCACCTATGATGCGAAATGTATTTTAGATTTGTCATTATATTTGTAATTTTTACAGTACTCATTTTCGACCCCATAAAGTATATATTATCTGAAATCTTGTGAATAGTGGAGTCGATGGAGCAATATCTGTCTGTCTTTCCGGGTGTTGGTTGAAATAAACTTTTAGAAGTCGCTACATATAGCACAGATCTTTATGTGGTATCAATCTTTTGAAAATATTTGCAAACGAATCACTAATGAAATCCAGCACAATCGCCGAATAACTTTTTGAGATATGAGCAAATAAACACGACTGCCTCTATTATTTTCCACATATTTACAAAAAAAATCAATATTTTTAGATAACTTATGGACACGTTTACTACTATTTATAGATATGAAATGACCTTTGAGCTAATTTTAAGAAATTTTAGACAAATCGATCACTAATCGGCAAAGTTATAAGCAAAAATATTCTTTTTAAATATATCAAGTTACTAAAGTTTCAATTAATTCTTGGACATGCTAAAAACACCAAAATACTGTAGTCTTGAAAATTTTTGTTGATAAAAACTGAAATGGTTAAAAACTAACTGAGATATAGCCAAAAAAAATTAGATGCCTTGATATTAAAAACGAAAATCGATTTTTCAGCTTTCTAACAAACAGAGAGGAAATAGATATTAATTAAAAGGGCCTAAAGGAGTGCCACTATAAAATGACGTACAATCATTTCAAAGTAGTTAAAAATGTACGCACTTCAACCCCATCAATACTGGTATTTAACGAAATGGCTACACAATATATAGAATGCAATAAACTATAGACAAGTTAAAAATCAAGATTTCGTCCTAAATAAAATTACAAATATAAGGTCAAATATAGTTATTATGGCTTTGCCCTCTTCAACCCCCAAAGTATTATAATCAAATGAGAGGGCTTGACCAGCAGAATACAGTAAACTATAACAAATATGAAATTCAAGATGGCGCCCTAAACAAATTGGTACATTTTTTTCTCAACAACATCATTATGGGTATTAAATGAAGGGTCTTGACTAGTAGAATACAACTAACTAAACTGAAATCTAGACTAGGCTATGATGTGGTCACTATACCTGTGTACATGATGGTGAAAGGTATTTTCAGATTCGCCACGGCCGAATATAACATCCATACTTGTAAACTCTTTATCCCTCTACTGTTAAGCAGCCAAATGTATTCTCTTCCTAATCAGTTTAGTGCCAACTTCTATGTAACTTTAACCTCTAACAATATATATTTCAATACTAAGTAACTACTTTAATTTTCTCTCCCTCTCGCGCAATGGTCCTCCTTATTTTCTATTCAATGAAAGAATGAAATTGTATACATAGTTAAGTAGACCTTATTAGGTATTTAGTGTGACCACTTTAGCGCTTTTTAGTGTTAAATGTAATATCAAATATTATAGCTAAGTATTAAGCATATGGCAATCACTTCTCCAAAAACTCATTTAGCATTTATTTTTCTAACTTTTGCATTATAAATTAAAATTTTTTAAGAATATTCATTAGGTTTATATATGATAACCAAATTATTATTAAACTTTTCAAACTGTATTCGCTTATATTAGATTTTATTTTAAAAGAGAGTAATCTAACGAAGTTTAGTAAAAGCTTAATGTTACTTTTTCCTTTCACTTTTTGGACGAGTATGCAGGAACTGTCAGTAAAAGCTGATTTAGAAATTGTTAAATTCAGTGAATATTTCAAACATTTTTTTTAATTTTTTTTTTTTTAATATTGAAATTTTAAAATATACCTTAAAAATTTGAAAAAAAAAATTTAAGCAAAAATAATATTAATTAAATGATGAGCCCCATTTCCGAAATTGAATCCTAATGCTAAAGTTCTCTTACAAACTACAAGCCAACCTTTGTGCTATGGCCAGACCATTAATGAAACCCTAGTAAATTACTTATGCGAGGTCCAAGAATAGAATTTTTGTTCAATAATGAAACCGTGCGCTTGGTCTTAGGTCAAGTCAGAAGCTAACCATCTTGCAAAATCTTTAAGCCATAATTCTCGAAGTACAGCCATTTTGTATTAGTGAATATTCAATAAATTCTAAGTATCCTCTGAACAGCCTTCTAAGACGTCATTAAAACAACTCACACATTTGTTTGCTTATTCATCATAGCTAATCGATGTTTGTCGGTACACCTTACCATCTAAGGGGACTTCTCGCCTTCCAATTTGATCTCTAAAACTCCAAGCCAACAAATGAGTAATATCTCGAGATTGAATCGACTCGTGATGAAAAATAAATGAACAAAATTGCTGCTGTGTTAAGATTATAAAATCAAATTTTTTTATCACTTTTTATATTAACTAGCGTTATAATTTTCTAATATTTGATCACACTGAACACACTATGAAGCAATCAATATATACAAACACACATCAAACACCCTCCCATTCACACCCACACACACACACCCAACAAAACATTAACATTTCACAATTGTAATTGAATTCTTGTCTCATTGAAAAATGTTGAAATGCATAGATTTTGAATAGAACGAATAATATCTTTGAATTGGTAACGGTTGAACCTGTGACCGAGAGGGAAGATGTGCAGAAAACCAATGAATTAATGCTGCATGACGATGGCTCAGAGCCAGAGAAGTCACTAAGGTTGAAAGGTGAGTTAATTCAATAAGCAATGATGCTAAATAGCTTATACATATCTGCATATGTACTCAACAAGTCTTTGTAAATAAGTACATACCTACATATTTGGTTAAATTGAAATTTGAATTTAAATTTTCATTTCTTTATTCAGGTCAAATGGTTTACATGGATAACTGGCGTATGATTATGTTCCTGGGCACTCCTGTAATGCCAGATTTGAATTCACTCATAACGACGGGTCTCTATATTAATGACTTGTCTATGCATGATTTTAGCAGAGATCTTATGTTGGCCGGTACACAACAGTCTGTTGAATTGAAACTGGCTTTAGATCAGGAGCAGCAAAAATCCAAAAAACTAGAAGAATCAATGAGAAAACTGGACGAAGAAATGCGTCGTACAGATGAATTATTATATCAGATGATACCGAAACAAGTGGCGGATCGTTTAAGAAGGGGAGAGAATCCGATAGATACGTGTGAGGTAAAAAGAAAATTAGTTTCTTAGATATTAATTAAAGAATTATCGACAGCTTTTTATAGAAAACCAAACGATAGCTTTTATTTTTTAAAGGAAAATCACAAAGTAAATACCGTAACGTAACAATACTATTATCGATAACCTAACCACTTTACTTAGCGATAGTTTTACATTTACTTTTCTTTTAACAACTTTTCAATACCTTAACACAACTGTCGAAAACTTTTTCAACAACTAGAGCTTTTTATTATGGCTTCAATTTTTGATATCGATGTATATTTTCTAAAGTGGACTAATTTATCTTTAGTTTTGTTTTCTATAGAAAAGTTGTCGATAACAACAATCAATATTCAATTGAAAATCAACACCGATAACTTTTACTTTCTATAGAAAATAGATAGATAACTAAAATTTGTGTTGAAAAATATATTTATAACATTTATTTTTTATAGTAGACTTAAATTAATGTTTTCTATAGAAAAGTTATCGATAACATCAATATTCAATAAAGAAATAAAAAACAAATTCTATTCAATACAATTTCTGTGTCCTCCTTCTAGATGTTCGATTGTGTTTCCATTCTCTTTTCGGATGTTGTCACCTTTACCGAAATTTGCAGTCGCATCACGCCCATGGAAGTCGTCTCCATGCTTAATGCCATGTACTCCATTTTTGATACCTTAACCGAACGTAATTTCGTCTACAAAGTCGAAACTATTGGCGATGCCTACATGGTGGTGGCCGGAGCTCCAGAGAAAGATGCAAATCATGCCGAGAAAGTATGTGATATGGCCTTAGATATGGTTGATGCCATAACTGACCTAAAAGACCCGTCGACGGGTCAGCACTTACGCATACGTGTAGGTGTACATTCCGGTGCTGTGGTTGCTGGTATAGTGGGTCTTAAAATGCCTCGTTATTGTCTGTTTGGGGATTCAGTTAATACGGCTTCGCGCATGGAATCAACGAGTATAGCCATGAAGGTGCATGTGTCCGAGTCGACAAAAGAGTTTCTGGGACCGAATTATAGGCTAACAGAACGTGGAGAAATCAATGTTAAGGGTAAGGGCACAATGAAAACGTATTGGCTAGAGGAACGGGAACATCGTAAGCCTCTGCAGCTGCCAATGGCCCAAGTGCATCCAGTTTCAACATTTCCGCCAATAACATCAGCAGCATCTACGGCTTTAATAGGGGCCACTAAATCAGTGCCCAAAGCCATAATGCCGGCTCCCAGCCCAGTGGTAAACAAGGAAATACCGCTTGCCTTAAACGCGGTAGCTGTGAAAAACTCTTCGGAAACTAAAGCCGATAATCCCACAAATACATCTTCGGTCACAGAGGAACGCAGTCGCATTTACTCTCCCGTTACTTTTAAGGATGTAGCTCGTCGCAGTATAGCAAATTCTCCAGTACGATCTCTTTATAGCAGCAGTAATATGACTAATGAAAAGGGAAGGGAATCTAGATCTAACTCTACGGGTCATGCATTTATGCGCTCACCAAGCGATGTTTTTGGTTCGCTTATACTCGACACCGAGGAGTTTTTGGAAGATTTACAAATATCTCGCAATTCGGCGAATAGTAGTTCGCTGTGTCCCTGTAGTCCAATACCACCGTTTCGCGTTGGTAGTGCACCACCAAAACCTAGACTTAATAATCCCGATCAATTTACCCCAGAAGAATTAGCGGTCATGGATCAGACCACTCCTCCCTCAACAGCACCGGCTCGTGATCATTATAACATGAAGTCTTCGTCATCGACTTCAAGTCTAACGGTTGATAAGGTGCAGAAAACAAGGTATGTCTGCCAATATAAGGACGTTAAATAAATATTTGCGAATATTCTTTAGCGCGTTTTTAATCTAGATTTGAAAAACGGTTCGAAACGTAAAATGTAAGTGAAGAAGAAAAAAAAAGATTTTTGGAGCATGATTTTTAATATTATTTGGTTTAAATTAATTACAAACGTTATTAAAAAATCGTTATTTTTAAATAATTTCTTATTCCAGACATAAGTATTCGATAACTTTTTTTACTAATAAGTAAACTATAGAAATAGTTACTCTCTCTTTCTCTAATCGCTGTCTCATAAAAGTTTAATTTCATAGAAAATTTGTTATAGTTTTTAATTTTAAAAGTTATCGATAACTTTTGTAATCCATGGAAAACAATCGACGCAAGATTAATTCTGTTGCTAAGCATCTTATTTATAATTTCCTTTTAACTCCTCTTTCCATTTTTCCTCTTCTTTAACATTCTTTTAACCTTCCCTTTGATATGTTTTTAATTTCTAATCTTTTGTCTCTTTCACTAAAAACTCATTTTGCATTTCTTTCTCTCTTTCTTAACCTATCTTTTAACATAATTTCTCTAATTAGAAAAATAACATTTTCGCCTAGGATTACAAATGTTTCGACAACGCTGAACGAAGTGCAAAAAACTCTTACATCTATGGACTCTAATGCTCCAACAACTGGAGTATCCTCTTCAAAACATAAAGTACAACAGCAGCAACAATTACAACAACCGCAACAGCAACAATTTCAACAATGCCAAAAAAATCAAGCGTTTACCGAAAGCCGTTCGACTTCCAAAGAGTCAATTTCAATGCACTCACCACCACCCGTACGTTCACTTTCTGCTCCATTGCCCATGTCTAAGGCGGCACGTAAAGCTTTTTTGGCGGCCAAGCAGACTAAAGCCTTAGAGAAACTGGACAAAATGATCGAAGAAGTGACAGAGAATGAGCAGCCCATGAAAACGTCACATTCCATGAGAATACATGATGTTTTTGGCCAGACCCGTGCTCAGATCCACGGAGACGATGACTTAGATATGGGAGGAGGATGTCCTTTATTTTTACCTCCACCTTCGCGACATATGGCTACTTCCATATCAGATTCCAATATATGTAGTCATGGGTGAGTTTATGTTTTATTTCTTTCGTAAGCAAAAAACATTTAATTTTTACGTTTTTTTTTATCCTTAGACACAGCCATGGTCACGCTCCCACCATGCATCATGCACCCTGTCATCATGTGCATGAACCGTCCCCATCTGCAAAAATCACTACAAGTCAAAGTTTCAGTCATGCCCGACACACGGCCTCCATTCATCCCTGCTGTTCGGGTTATGCATCCCATTCGTCGAATGGCCGACACTCGCATCGTATGCACTCTAATGCCTGTGAAATACTTTAGACTCATAATGTCATGGACTTGAGTCTACTTTCCTTTAGAATTAACTCTATTAACAAAACCCAAGGTTTTCAAAAGTAGCTTTAAATATTATGTATGAGGGATTGATAAAACAATTAATGGATATTATTTGAGTACTTCTCTAATTGAACGCTTTAAGTATTTTGTAACTATGTAACTCAGTAGCAAGTATGTAGGGTACAAATTAATTTTGTTTTCTTTTTAGAATAACAGAACGAAAAAAAACTGTTTGAGGATTAGAGAATTAGAAAGAAAATTTTAATTTAATCTTGTATAGCAAAAGTTCTTTTGATTTCGAAAACTTTTTATTTATTTACTTATTTTTTTTTTCTCTGATTTAGAAGAAAGGAAATATTACTCAACAACTTTTTGTAAAATAATTTTGCTCTAATGCCGAAAATTTTTTTATTCAAAAGATTGGTCGAAGTGAAACCAATTTTTTAAAGAAAATAATCGGTCCTATTCCCGTTGGCGTTTTCATTTTAATTGTGGTCTTCTTCCTACTAAAAAGAAGAGAATTAGTTGTCAAAAATAAGAAAAAAATAAAATCTGGTAACGCTCCTATATTTTACGTTGTATTTTTAATACATTGAAATTTTTTCCCTTTAGTTTTTAGATATCTTTCCAATATTCTTTAATAAATTTTTAAATGACTGTCGTTTGATATCCCCATAATTCCATATGTGTGGCAACATTGTGACTTATAAAATAAAGTTATTAACTTGTGCTTGAATAAGTTTGTCGTGTTTTATATATTGGGAACAACACACTTTTCAGTGTTAGGTAAGAATGAAAAGAGGGACATTAAGTAGCCCAAACGCATGGCAGGTATGCATGTGTACCCAATAGGCACGTTTTGCGCTCTAAAGAAATGAAATTTCCCTAATTAAACCACATTCCCAATTTAGTTAATATTTCGACTAGGTCCCTTCAACTTAATTTCTTAGGTATTTCCAATTTGAATTAGATAATCCAAATTCGACATATTGTTCACGTTCAAGTTATTGCGTCTAATACACCCAAACGCAAAACATTGACAAAGGCAGTATTTCAAAGTCTCATCTCCTACTTCCCATGCCCCACATGACGTTTAATCCGACAGTCCCATGCGAGCCAGATGAGTTACCATATCCGTGTGACCTCTTATAGCACTAGTTAATCTCCTAAGTCTTGGTCTGCTCGGTTTCAGGATCCCAAGATTCATGTCACCCCGCTCTGGCTTATTTAGTGTCCATCTTTTTTAAAAACTATTAAAATGTACCCTTTCGAATACCCGAATGCAATGTTTTCTATTTCGAAAATTAAAATATCATAATATTGTTCATAATGTTCTTTGTCGTTACCATTTTCACTTCAAAATATATTATACCAATCAAGGAATATCCATATGAATTCGCCTTAATATCGATGAATTGTCGATTATGCAAACAGTGATGCCAAATTATTATTTCTATTTTGTTTTAAAACAACAACGGGAATATGGCCAAATATTTTTATTTGAATTAATTTACTTTTGAAAAGGTTTTTATGATTAGGGCATATTTGTACAGTTAAATGCAACGGCGAATTGCGAGATGTTAACTGGCAGGGTGAATTCGTATATCAGGGATGAAAAAGTTGTTAAAAGTTTAACTTAATAAATTTTGAATTAAAACAAATATATATATTTGTGAAACCCATGGTAAAGAGTATAAGAACGGCAAATATAAATAAATTGTGTTTATTTGTTATCAAAAAAATACACTTAAGTTAATTGTTAAACACCAAAAGTCGAACGTCACACACGACGAATTTAATTGCCCAACTTTTTCCATATTTTCTTTTAAACTTGCTTTTATGTTCACACACGACAACTTCTTTGGCTATTTTTCTGTAAAAAGCAATAATAAAAATAAAAACTTACATAAAATAATGTAATTGATTAAAATGTTTTCACTAAAATAATTTCTTTGTGTTTTTTTATTCTTAAATATTTTAAACATTTAAAGTTTGTGATGTTTTTAATTCAAATTTTAAATTACTTACACACTAAGAAGCGAAACACCGAATGAAAAGAAATGTCAAATATACAAAAAAAAATTCTTCAAAAAGCCAAGTACCAGCGCAAGGCGAATTTATTTATCAGGTGGTAGTAATTCTACAACAAATACAACATTAAAAAAACAACATGGTTTTTTATTTTTGCTTTCGACTGTCGATGTGTCAAAAACTACATGGTTTTTGTTTGTGTTTTTTTGCGCGGGAAGGAGTAATCTATGTAAACATAAATAATATTTGACAATCCAATCATCATTTTTGCAAATAAAAAAGTAGATCAGCTGCGTTGTCAACACCACCTGATAATGAATTCGCCTTGTACCAGCGTTTATTTTTCCCTTCTTTTTTCCCTCACCTAAAACGGTAAAAACATCTATAAACTCAAGAATTGAATCGTCGTGTGTGACCATAGACAAAGGAAATTTTCATAATCGATCTCTGTGTTAATAAATGAAATTAAGGCAAATTCAAAAAACTTTTTTTTTCAATAAACTATTGCGTGAAAGCTTACTGTATGAATATGCCTTGAATTAGACCAAATATACTATTTGTTACAATTGGTTTTTATTTAAATCAAATTGCTATATAAAAAATCTTGTCTGTTTATCGAAATCCGAGTTTTAAATCAATTTGTTCTCTGACAGAACCAAACATTTAAAGGAAACAGTTGTTCTGATTTTTTATTTTAAATATTATCTCACATTCATCACTTTTCATGTATCACTTTTCTATAGAAAAAATGGTTTAATTCAATTTAATTAAATAATTATTAATTAAATTTTAAAATTGATTTAAGTATCACGGTTTAGAAACATTAATTAAAAAATTTATTTTATTTAAGCTTTAGGTTGGTTTTTGATCTTTTTTAGGAATACTTAGTTCTTTATTTATTAATACTTAGTTTATTTTATTAATAAATAATTTTTCCAATATTTCGATATCCATCGGATATCCTTATCAAGGAAATGATTGACAATTTAACATTAAAAAACTGGACGATATACACTCTCCACATTTACTGCCGTATTCATAAAATATATTTCAGGTTTATTTAAGGCTTATTTGACAGAAGTTGTAGAGAAATTTGTCAAATAAGCCTTTAATAAACCAAAAATATTTTTTATGAATACGGCAGTTAATATTTTACAATGAATAAAATTAAGTTTTAAATTATCATTAATTAAAAGGCTAAACAAAATAATATTAATTTTTATACCCTTCACACGACAGTGTAAAAGGGTATAAATCTGTGGCTTGGAGCTAAAAGGGTCAATGTCACTTTTTTGCTCTCTTGAGTTAATCATTGCATTAGATTTGTTTTCTTGCTATATTTCATTATAGTAAAAAAGCTAAAGTAATTTTTAACCCAGAACAGCTTCATAAATAAAATGCTGGCCAATGTCACTATGAAAGCATCTATAAAAGTAAAGTTTAATTCCAATTTTCTCAAAAGTAAATATTTTGACATTGGCCCTTTTAGCTCCAAGCCACAGAAATATGGGTTTGTCATTCCGTGTAAAATTTCTACAATATTCATTTCCCACCCCATAAAGTGTAAGTTTTGTGAAAGCTTAGGAATAGGGAAGTTAAGCATTTTTCGTCTGTCCTTCTGACTGTCCGTGTGTATGTTGAAATCAACACCCTGATATCGCCAAGACCCTAGTAAGGTATCAATATATCAGAAATATTCGGGAGCAGATCGGCATTGAAGATCAGAAAAACCTAAATATGATGAAAAAACCTAGACCTCATTGTCTTTTTACAACAAATTAATACAAACTGGATGAACGTAGGTTCGAATCCCAGTTGAGACAAAAATTTTTTATTATACATACAAATATTTCTTAACTCTTCAACACACATCATATCTAATTCTCTATTCCCCACTCAATTTATTCTTCTTAAAAAAAAGTCAAATTAATTACATATTAAAAATTATGTATTATTTAAAACAAACAAAAAAATGAAATTTATAATAAAGTAAAATTTAAATATTTATATACAAAATATTAATATACCTCTTGAATGGACAATATAAATTTTGAAAAAAAAAATCTAAAAAAAAAACATAATCTAAAAACCACATATACATACATACATACATACATACATACACATATATAACTACTATAGATAAAAATACAAAAATATTAAATATTTTTTGCCTCTTTTTATTAATGTAAAAACAATAATATTAAAAATACTCTTTTAAATCAAAAAAAAATTAAATTATATTTAGTTAGGAATAAAGCATATCCAAGAAACACGTTTTTAAGTGATAAAGCAAGCGCGTTTTTGTTAAAAGATATAATAATTCAATAGTCGTTTTTATTTTAATAATATTTATTAGGCAAACATTGCGTAGTTTAAATTAAAAATTAGCTTTATAGTGAATAGTATTTTTATACCCTTCACACAGTGAAAAAGGGTATATATAGGTTTGTCATTCCGTGTGAAATTTCTACAATTTTGATTTCCGACCCCATAAAGTATATATTTTCTGAAAGCTTATGAATAGGGAAGTCGATTAAGCCCTGTCAGTCTGTCCGTCTGTCCGTCTGTCTGTCCGTCTGACCGTCTGTCCGTGTGTATGTTGAAATCAACTTTTTTAAGCCCCCCGACATCGCTTGGACTCGGGTGATGTATTAAAATATCAGAAATATTCGGGAGTAGATCGATATTGAAAATCAGAAACATCGGTACATAAACAACTGAGATATGAGCAAAAACCCACGACCACCTCGGTTTTTTTTCACAAAAACAACATTACAACAACAACATACATACATACAAACGTGTATACTGGTTAGAGAAAACGTGGCATCGAATCCCAGCTGAGCCAAAAAAAAATTTTTTAAATTTTTTAAAAAATTTTTTTTTTTTTTATTTTTATTTTTTATTTAATATATTATTTATATATTTATTATTTTTTTTTTAAATTTTTTTTTTTTTTTAATTTTTTTTTTATTTTTTTTTTGTTTTATATATATTATATATATAATAATTTTTTAAAAAAATTTTTTTTTTTAAATTTTTAAAAAAAAATTTTTTGTTAAATTTTTTTTTTAAATTTTTTTTTAAATTTTTTTTTTTTTTTGTTTTTTTAACATACATACGTGAATTTATAATTTTACAATGGGATGTTTTTATATATGTATGTTTTTATATGTATGTACGTATTTCATATGGGATGAATGGTGACACAAACTACTGTTATTGCATGACTACACGTTGTGAAGGGTATATAAGATTCGGCACGGCCGAATATAGCACTCTTACTTGTTTTATTCTTTAATCACCCTGTGTTAGGACTAGTAACATAAAATACTCAAGACATTTTTACTTAAATTCTAGTTAAAACAATAAACAAAAATTATTCTCATTCGTTTCTCTAGTCAAGTTTTATACTCTATTTATGAGTAATTTAAGTTTCACATTTCTGTACAATACTTCCCAGCAAAAACTATCATTACAAAAGAATGAGTTGAATGAACTAAAAACCAGGGGCCAAATAACGGCATTCGATCACGATCGAAATTTTACTTGAACGATCGAGTTCGCTGTGCTTTATGTATAGAGATTCTTCAAATTCAAATTTTAATCACGTTCGAATGCCGTAATTTGCCCCCAGTTCTTTACTTCTGTGCACTATGTCATCTAAACCCATTCTTTTAACACAGCGATGTCTTTGGAGGCAAGTACCTACCACCCTGGCTTACAAATAGGGACTCGTATAAGAACTTATTACGCTCGCTTATAAATAGGAACTTTAATTAGTACTTATTTTACAGCAATAAATGAGGGATTGATTTTAGTAACCTAAAAAACCCAATAATATTATGAACTTACAGAAGTAGAAAGACAAAAATTCGATACGCTAATATGAAATTTAAAAATTAATAAAAAACTATAAAGGCTGGGGCACAATGAATCCGTCGTCCGTCAAACTTCAACTTTTTCAACTGACAACTAAGTTAAAATACATGTTTTCTTATGAGTGTTGTCACATTCAGTACGTCTCCGTCAACGCAAAGTACAAAAGTTGACCAACTTTTAACTTTTGACGTACGTCGAGTACTTTGACAACTACCATATGGTTGTGCGCAAAAAGCGAAGTCAACCGGCTTTACAGCAGCAGCCGTACTTTTTTGTGATGCATAAGCCGCCACAGAAGCATACAGTTGTTTTCGGTTAAAAACTCTTATTTTATATATAGATTGTATGAATTTGAAGCAAAATTGACATTTTCTTAAAAAAATATTATTTTGTTTTATTAATTTTTTGCTATTGTGAAGATAAGTAAAAAAAAAATTATATAAATATTATCGGCCTTCAGCCGCCGCTGTTTGTTTTTGATTTGTCGCAGCAGTCAACAATTTAACTTGACTTATGATCCGTCAACACAAAGTACTGATTGTGCCAACACCTCTCCGTCAATACGTTGATGTCAGTTAAAAAAGTTGAAGTTTGACGGACGACGGATTCATTGTGCCCCAGCCTTAAGTCATAAGTTTGCTGATGATTTGCTTTGCCGCTTTTACTTAAAGCATTATTACTTCTACTCTAAGCATGTTAAACTAAATGAGAATCGTAAAAGGATATGTATTTGAATGACTTCTAACAAATTTCGCAATAAGAAATTGTATTGTGTGCGTATAAGAGATAATGTCACACATATATAAATATGAATGTTTATATATCAAGTCATTACTAGAACACTTCTTAGTAAGACAGACGATATGTAGTAGTCATTGAAAAGTATGTTTTTTAGTAAGAGCAAGTCATTACCTAGTTTTAATAATTACCTGGTATGGGCGAGTATTGATTGGTATTGGTCGGTGCGGATCCAGCTTATGCGTTCTGGGGTGAAATTTTTATTAAAATATATGTATGAATTGTTTGTTTTATGACTGCCAAAACTATAACTTAATTAAGGAAAGACTTTTTTAGGTAGGAAATATATTTTTTCCCTCACCCTGGATCCGCGCTTGAGTGGCAGCTAGTAAGCCTCGTCGGAATTGGTGGCATTTTGTACGTGTTAAAGAACTACACAAGCATAAGAAAAATTTTAAATAGTGTGTGTATATTACTCTCTCATTATAAAATATATACTTGCAAAAATATCTAATTTGCTTAACGATAAAAATTTTTAAAAATAGAACCAAACTGAAATAGAAACAATTTAAATAATAGACAGAGACCAAAGAAAACATTTTACAAAAACTTTAACTTTTAATGTTCTGTAATGAGATGAATTCACACGTATAAAAAAAATTGCTGATAAGAAAGTGATTTCTCTTTAAACTGTCCTAAATGTAATTATTTAGTATCACTGCTGTTTAATATTTTTTGGGTTTTTTTGTATAAATATGTTTTACTATACTCGAAGTTTTTGCTGTTATTAACCGTTTCTTTCTTTCTTTATCGCTTTTTGTTTGAAAACACTAACAAAGCTTTAGAGAAATACTTTTCGAGTGATGATTAATTTATTTAAGTGAGAGTAATGTGTTGTTGTTTTTGTTTTGGTGTTTATATTAACACTGAAATAGAACACATAACTTTTAGAATATTTTATGCAGCTCTTCGTTACATATACTAAAGATTGGCCTTTAATTAAAAGTCCACTCAGTGAAAAAACGACTTTGTCAATGGTATTTAACTTTTATCTTGTGGGTTGGTTAAATCCGGTATAGCTGTAGGCAATAGGTCCAACGTAAAATTTGCCAAATATGCAAAAGAAAACTTTCTTGCACTTAGTAAGAAATCGGTTGTCTTATAAACTAAACTAAATACTTTCACGAGCAACGATGATAATCTCCACCAATTTGGCGTTTCCTTAACGGAAGCGGTAGCGTTAAATTTATTTACTAAACGTAGAATCAACTTTGAAAGACCTTTGCGTCAGCCCTAAGTTGGGTACACAGGCGCAACTATTGTACTATCAAACACTCAGCTTATTTATAAACTCTTTTTACTTTGAGCTGCAGCATTGGGGTAGTTACGCTTATAAGCTGCAGTTCGATCGTGTTACTTACCATAATGATTTGGCATCAGTAAAAGATTAACTAGCAAAATATTTTACATAAACAATATGCTCGTTACAGATTGTTATTATTTATCTGATATCATTGGCGTAGATTGGCATTACTTGGGAAGGTGGCGAAGGTCTCTCTCTCCAGATTATCTCTGAAACTCATTTACACAAGATTTTATATATTTTATTAGTTATGTTTTGCAAAAGTTAATGATCATAACTCGATGACACTACATTATTGGCGTTACTAGACCATTCTGGAGGCTGCTGTGACTCCCCCCACCATCCTATAATTTAATAAAATTAAATATTTAAATTTAATAAACATATAAAATAAACTCAGTTTAAGATTTTAACACTTAAAAAATTTTTAGCAACGCCAATGCACTACAATGATGTCGCCATGCATAACTCCCTTGGGTTCATCAATTCAATTTTCAATAATTTCATGCAAATTGCGTCTTAATATTGACTCAGTGACAATGAAAAATTAATGCAAATGTCATAGTGATAGTGTCGCTTTAAGTCGCCACCGGGACAATAAAAAGTTGTCGTTTTATGTTGGACGTAAAGCATATAAATTGCAACAACAACACTCACTTATATACAGTTGTTGTTATAAATACGATATGTTCTTATTTTCAGTTGCTATGCAATTGGTAGAGAGTAATTAATGTTCGATACAACCGCACATAATTCTACTTAATTTGTTTTGTACACATGACTTATTTTTGTAGACACATAAATGCACTTTTTTCTAGTCATTTTTTATATATTTTTTATTCTATAAATCAACAAGTTATAGTTTAATTGTAAAAGTATCATTTAAGTTTAATTTATGTATTATTGACAATTAGCTCAAAATTTTAGTTAAAATATATAATAAAAACGATATTCTTTTCTAGTATTATAATGGACTATTTATTTAATATAGTTAAATGTGTAAATGTTAAAAACAATAATAAAAAAATAAAAATTAAAGAACTTAAATGTGGTGCAATTTTTATTTTATCATACTTTAATCCTTTATTTTACCATATTGTAAACTAGTTGAACCCGGTGCGCATTGCTGGCGCTAGTAACAGTGCTTCCAATTACATGTTTATCAAATACATTTGAAAGTGTTGTTTAAGTTCAGAAGTGCTTATATCGTACTTAATATAATAAACTATCCAAGACCGGCGCGCGTTGCTACGACCTTAATGAATAAAAATTCATTCTGAATTTTTTTTATATTAAAAATAATATTTTATTGATTTTTATTGTAATGCAGGTGGGTATTAGGGTGATCGACTTGGTTTTACAACCGGCAGAAAACCCGGCTTTTTCCTCTTTATGCTGACGGTTTTTTCTAAATGTTCATTTTTCGAATATCGATTACACCGGTTTTTTTATCCGAAAAAGCCGGTTTTTTTATTTTTTAAAGTTTATTTTCATATATCTTTGTAATTTAGTACGCGAAAAGTTTCCAAAAATCAGAAAATAAAAACTATTAAATATTTTTCCATAATACATATTGTAAAAAATGTATTTGTGGTTTAAAAAACAAAAGTAAAACAAGAAAAATAATTAAGCTTAAAAATTATTTTTTTATAGGATATAAACCTAACGTTAAAAGTTAAAGGTATTTTAAGCATAAACTTAGCTGATCGATTACTTTTAGCGAAAAAGTGTAGTTACAATAAAGAAAAAGCAATAATCTCTCTTTCCAGATCCTAATTTTAATTAATGGCATTGAGTGTCTGTCAACTTAAATTTTAATTAAACCATCAAACAAACTAGTTTATGCCTATATTTGTTTGTCTGTGTCTATCAGGGGTATAAGAAAGAATTTTTAAAATGAAATGTTAAGGATTTTCTCCCTAGCCTTTAAAATGTGTTTTAAATTACAGAAATCATTTCAAACAAAATAAGTTAGTGCATATTAGTTTAAAAGATCTATTTAACATTTAAAACATGTACAAAAGGAGATATAAAAAGTCTTATTTATTTGTTTATTAATTTTTTGTATTTATTTATTTAACTAGTAAAGAGTACCTTTTGTCCTAAATTCAACTAATTAAAACCAAACTAGTCAACTGCATTCATGTCAGTTATTGCGTTATTGTGCAGCCAAACGTATATAAGCTGTAAAAATTTCATATTTAGATATTATTTTTATTATAATCTTTTTGAACAATATTTTTTAATTTTTTCTTTAAATATTATATTTAATATATTCGAACCGGTTAACCGGTTTTTTCTTAATTTTAAAAATAGCAACCGGTTTTTTTAAAATTCTAAATTTCAAACTATTTGAAAACCGGTTTCTTAAAAAAGTCGAATAATCGATCACCCTAGTGGGTATACAATATTTTTGGTTTTTCCAATTGCTGTAAATATTACCAAATTTTTTGGTGTTCCCACTCTGGAGCATGTGACGTACAGCTGGCCATGTGAAAAGCATGGATTTTCCAAATTCAATCCTTGTGCTTTGTTGATGGTAAAAGCAAAGGCAAGGCGAACTGGAAACTGTAGTCGCTTGAAGTTGAAAGAAAAATGCGTGGAAAAAGCTGAAAAAATAACTTATTTTTAATGGGGTCGGCACTCCCCACTTTTCTAATTACGAAATTATATAGTCATAACAGTTTAAAATGTGTGCAAAGTTTCAGAAAAATCGGTCAAGTGCAAGTAGCTAAAAATGATAACTAATTTTTTTTGGGCGTGGCTCCGCCCACTTTTTACCACCAATAAACACTCCCTGGAATGTGTACAACAACTTGCCAAAGTTTGAGTCCGATCGGCTTTACGGTTTCGGAGTCTATAGCTAACACACACACATAGACAGACAGAGTTTCACTTTTATATATTGTTACATTTATACCTTTTATAAACGTTGGATTATTTCCTTTAAATAAAACTTGAGTTCTTTTATTGCAATCAAAAACAGTTGAAATTCGTTATAAAATTAAGAGCACTTTATTTACTTAAACGCAATTAGATATTGTTTTATAGCACTTTACTTATTTCACTTATCGTTATACACTTTTATTATCAAACTCGCTTTGATACACACTTTACAAGCTCTATTGTAATACTGATTTTGTTAGCTGTGTTGTTCGGCTATTTAAAGTAACATAGTTTTGTTCGGTAACATTCGACAAAGTTCTCGTATGTACATTCTAGTACATTCGAAAACCGTTACATTTAAATTAAGACGTTAAGTAATATGCACGAATAATAGAAGTGCCTAAAAGTATGCTACACATAATAACAAACATCATTTTCGAACAACCAGCGAAATAAACTAATACAAATAAAACTACAGTAACTTAAACTACTACAACTAAAATAAATTATAATGTAAATTAAGCTATTTAAAAATAAATCTGTAACAATATATAGATGTGAATGTTTATATGTTTGGATGTTTGTTACTTAATCACGCAAAAACGGCTAAGCTGAGTGAAATGAAATTTGACAATAAACTTGATTAACACATAGGCTATCCTTTATCACGATCATCAAGCAAATGTGCTATTTGTGTTAATCGGTTGTTAAAGGATTTTAAATGTTAAATTAAATTTAATTTACACGTACAGAAGTATCTATAGAAGTATTTTGTCTTAAATATTTGTGTTAAATCCTATTCCACTAATAAAATAAATATGAATGTTTAAATGTATTAATATTATTAGGATGCTGAAACCTCCCAATACCATAAAACTAACTAATATAATAAAAAAAATATCAACAGACATTTTGTTGGTGTTTTTGAGTACATAAAATGGCAGTATCAAAGCGAATTGAAATTCGAATTTGTCAATTTTTGAAGACTAAGAACAATTCACTTTGTTTATTAAACTTAGCCAGTATAATACAGTAAATTCGGAAAAAATTTAAATCCAACATGCCGTCCTTAGCAAAATGGCGGATATATGGATCAAAATAAGTAATTACTGCTATGCCCCCTCATCCCCCTCAATATATGTATCAAATGAAAGGGCTTGTGTAGTAGAAAACAGTAAACTATGAATAAGTTAAAATCCAACATGGCGTCCTAAACAAAATGGCGGATAATTTTTTTCTTAGCCCATCATTATGGATATCAAATGAAAGGGCTTGAATACTAGAATACAGCAAACTATGTAAAAATTTAAAATCAAAGATGACGTCGGAAATAATAAAGCAAAGTGGCATATAACATTATATTTAAGTTAAACTATAATGTGGTCACAGTTCCTACGTATTTATGTATATTCATGATGGTGAAGGGTTTTACGTTTTCGTATATGTAATGAATGCGGTTTATTAGTATTATATATAGTTCATTCATTAAGACCAATCGTCTTTATACAACGCTATTCTCTTACAAGAAACATGGTTCTACAATACAATGTGAGGTTTAAAAATTTAAAAGGAAAATTAGCTATGTATTTTTACGATGTTGCCATTGCGCAAAATGCTTGGCGATTTTTATACATAACAAAGTATAAAATCAAATTCGGCACGGCTGAATAAAGCATTCTTACTTGTTTAAAACATTATGGCCCATTTCAGCTGCAAAGGACGATATAGTCCATATTATCTGCAGGTATATTCATATTTATGGTAAATTAGTATAAAAATCATAATATTTTGGTCTGAATACCCTGATATCATATAGATGCTGCCACTTATTTTTTTTAACAAACATTGCGCTTTATTTTTAGCTCTAAATAAGTACTGCGCTAATGATATTGGTGTCTTCACGAAATCGCGAATAAAATATTTTTCAACCGATTTCGACGATTTATAACTAATTTTATGAAAAATTATAAAGAAGTAAGTCGTTGGTATGATGTGGTCCTGTCAAAACGGAGTTATATCGACTCTACTTGACTGTTTGCGTGCAGCGAACTACCACGGTAACCAACCAACCAAAGTCGCTGGTATATTTCTTATCGTTCATAAGAAATCGCCTAATATTAGGAATGCCGTTAAAAAATCTAAACCCAATAGAAAAAAAAAATAAAAACTGATTGAAGTTTAGAGCATTGAAATCTGTACAGTCCACATAGCATCGATTTTTGCTGCAGACCAGTGTAATGCGTAGCTAATTCTTGTAGTAGAATTATTGTTTCAAATCCAAACATTTTATTTATTTAATTTTAAAACTTACATTAAAAAAAATTTGCAATGTTTATTTTTCTTATTTATATTCAATGATAGCGAACAACAATGAAGGGAACAAAAAAATTCATTATACCAATTTTCACTTCAAGGGGAATGAAATTTCATTAGAAAATAACTCACTTATTCACGATTAAAGTGAATAAATAATGCAATACATACATATCATATTGTATTGATATTAAATAATAAAATATATTATAATTCACAACTGATTATATACATACATATATGTATATATATATATTTTTTTTATACCCTTCACACAGTGAAAAAGGGTATATATAGGTTTGTCATTCCGTGTAAAATTTTCATTTCCGACCCCACAAAGTATATATTTTCTGAAAGCTTATGAATAGGGGAGTCGATTAAGCCCTGTCAGTCTGTCCATCTGACCGTCTGTCCGTGTGTATGTTGAAATCAACTTTTTGAAGCCCCCCGACATCGCTTGGACTCGGGTGAGGTATTAAAATATTAGAAATATTCGGGAGTAGATCGGTATTGAAAATCAGAAACATCGGTACATAAACAACTGAGATATGAGCAAAAACCCACGACCACCTCGATTTTCTTTCACAAAAACAACATTACAACAACAACATACATACAAACGTGTATACTGGTTAGAGAAAACGTGGCATCGAATCCCAGCTGAGGCAAAAAAAATTTTTTTTTATATTTTTTTTTTAATATTTTTTTTATTTTTTTTTTTTATTTTTATTTAATATATTATTTGTATTTTTATTATTATTTTTTTTTAATATTTTTTTTTTTTGTTTTATATTTATTATATATATTTTAATTATTTAAAAAAAATTTTTTTTTTATTTTGTTTTTAATTTTTTTTTTAATTTTTTTTTAAATTTTATTTTTAAATTTTTTTTTAACATACATAAGTAAATTTATAATTTTACAATGGGATGTTTTTATATATGTATGTTTTTTATATGTATGTACGTATTTCATATGGGATGAATGGTGACACAAACTACTGTTATTGCATGACTACACGTTGTGAAGGGTATATAAGATTCGGCACGGCCGAATATAGCGCTTTTACTTGTTTTTTGTTTAGTAGTTAAGTTTTTTATTTTGACTAATGGTTTAAGTGCGGTACGACGTTACATTCAAAGCTGATATATTTGATCGTTGATAATGTTCGATAGTGTGTACCCCAGTTTGCAAATTATTCAAACATTTTCTTTTTCTCCAATTTTATATAGCAGTAATTTTTCGTTTATTTATTTTTTTTATTTATATTTATATTTTATTTATTTATTTTTTTTTTTATTTTCTTTTTATTTAATTTTTTTATTTATTTTTTTTTTATTTATTTTTTTTTTATTTAATACTAACTTTTATTTAATTTGTATTTTTAAAAAAAGCTTTGCAAGCAAATATAATGTACATATTAAATATAAATAGGTTGTGTATATAAATGAGATTTATTTTTATTAATTTATAAAAAATTGTGGCAAGAGGTTTTTGTAAAGGTTTTTAAAAGAGAGGAGGAGTATTTACAAAGATAAGAAAGGCTTAAACTAAACTAACATTTTTAAAATAATTTTTGTATGTTTTTAGAGGCCATCCATCACATTATTATGACTCGTATTCATAATAAACATTTAAAGCTGATTTAAATAAAATTTCAAATAAATACACTTTTTAACAATTTAATTTTAATATAAATATAGAATTTGTAATTTGCACTTTTTTTTTTGGTTAAAATACACTATAAATAATTTTTTTATTTTTTATTTTTTTTTTTTTTCTACTAAAAACAAAATCGAAAGGCAGTGTAAAAATTTGACTTAAAATATTGTTTTTAGTTTGATTTGCTTTTACTTTGTCGTCGTCATCTTTTAAAATAAGTATATTTATATAGATCTACAAAATATGTTGTAGTACATAATTTATATGTTTGTTTGTATATTTGACTAGCATGTATGAATACAAAAAGATATTAAGGATTTTCATGACATGTTGTATGCTTCCTTTTGATTTGTTGTTTGTTTCTTTTTAATTTAATTTAAAAGTGGGTGGTGGGCTTAATTGCGAGTTTATAATTTTCTAAAGTGAAAACTTAATTTTATATATGGGATTATACTTCAAGTAATGTTGGCGCCTGCATATACTCAGTATTTTCATAAATAACTGTGCCGTCTGAGGTCTCAATCGTTTTGATCAAGGTCTTGCAATAGAAACAAACTTTGGAATTCATTAAATGTTGTAGAATGCAATTGTTGCACGACTGATGTTTGCAGGGATTAAAAACTACCGCTATGGGCTTGGCACAACAGATCGGACAGAGGGAATCTTCCGAAGGCAAAGTTATGTCGGATAGTAAAGATTGTTTGGCCTTCAGCATTTCGATGAGACGGCGAACTTGTTCGATTTCATTTACAGTGACATGAGTGGGAACTATGATGAGATATTTTCATTAAATTCACGCTTAAATGAAAATATAAATATGTACTTACAATCCGTTAGTGTAAACTTAAGTATAGGAGGATCTGCTCGTATTCTTTTTGTAGAGGTAGTAGGTTGAGGAACTTTTACATCATTTGTCAATGGATCTATGTGAGGTCTAGTCGAAGGATCAAAATTACCTCTTGGTATTTCAGTTTGCTGTAAGATGGGTGTCTTAATTTCGCCCAAAGCAAACTCCAAGTTGGCAAACTGAAAACTTGGATCCGTTAGGAGGGCACGTGCTATGCGGGTGACCTAAACAATATTAAGATTATTAAATGTATTACAAACTGACATCGTATCGTTTAATTATTTTCTGAATACATTTAAATTTAGGTTCCTTCACTAGAAAAGAGTTACATATTCCCATAAGAAATTAACGTTTTGCATAAAAAATCAGAGTTAATTTTTTTTTTTTTTAAGAAAAAATATCTAAATCCGAAGGACATTTTCTGTAGAAAATGTTTTTTAAAATGACACTGATTTATGCTTAAAGAAAACTTTTCGAAGTAAGATCTATATTTTTTTTTTTTTGTTTCGAAAATTTAAGAATTCTAAATAATAATTAAAAAGTTTCAATATTATTCATTTGGTTGTTATTTATTTCGGTTGCTCTTATAAACATTTACTGCTAACCATGGGTTAGCCAAATGTTAAAGAGGAAATAGAAAAATAAAATAAATAAAAAATTTTAAAATTGTTGGTTGGGTTTTCGAAAAAGTTTTTAATAGTTTTTCGTTTTTAATTTGAATTCTCATTACGTTAATGAGAATTTAAAAATACAAATTTATAAAATTTTTACCTTTTTCAATTTTTTTTTTTTGGGTAAAGGTTTACTGATGATCTGGCACAAGCACCAGTGAATTACATATAAACCAACTTAAACCCAACAACCAGATAAATAATCTGAATTGAATCTACTATAGAACTGTATCCAGAATTAAAGCAGTTTTAATATTACATTGAAAAATTTTATGTGTTTAAATCAAAGCAAAATTTTTTATTAAAAAAAAATTCCTAATTCGAGAAATTTCTTCTGTATTCCCACCCACCTTTGTTGGATTCTTATCAATTTCCATTTCTTCTTTAAACAAAGCCAATAATATGCCCAATGCTGCTGTTATAATGGGAAAATGAGTAACTGCATTCAAGTCAGCGGAACACATGTCAACGACGAATTGAAAACAACCAGGAGGCACGGTGACACGTGATAAAACCTGGCTTATCAATTGACAAACGCGATTTAAAACCAAATCACTATTAGGACGACATTGGTCATGAAATATATCAGGAGCCACCGATATAATCATTTCCAAACTACGCATCAGGGACACAGTCAATTCAAAGCACATTGAACAGATTTTCAGCTGTTTGGGTTCGAAGACTGTGTTCTCCTGGCGATGAGCCGTGTTTTGTATCTGTAAAAAGATAACTTCATTAAGTAAAATATTTCTTTACGTTTACTACAAAAATAAAATTAAAGGAAAATCAAAACAACAGCAAAAAACTCACCTCTTGTAATAGTAAAATAAATTCGGAAAAAGCCCAATTTAATTGACTTAATACCGAATTTAAAAAGGCCGTAGCAAATGGTTCATCTTCTATTAATTTTGTTCCTATCAGATGTTGAAAGTGTTTCGAAGGATTTGCTGGTGCTATATTATGCAGCAATCCGGTATGAGTTTCATTTCGAGCACGTGAACGACACAGACCTATTTGTAAAGGAGAATTGCCGCCCTGCCAAACACACGGCTGACGAGGATCACTATAGGCAAAACCATCACCCAACCAAAAACGCAACAGCAGCCAGTTACTTTGGCCCCAGGCACGATTTTCATAAGGCCGTAATAAGGCCTTCACTAAGGCTAATTGACTAAAGAATTTATAAAATTAATATTTTAGTTCCATAATTATATCATTTAGCTGTTTCATTTGTACCTTTTCTTGGGCGCCTTTTCTAAAGCTTTTATACCCGATCTGTGACATGTCAATGTGCCCAAAGCTTGCAGCAGAGAATCTTTACATGATGCCAGTATAATACGAGGATCAGCTGAATGTACACTTAAGAAATCCGCTATCATACTAATGACACATTCAGTATCTTGCATTTCAAATTGTACTACCAAATCATGATTGCTAAAATCCATTACCGTATCCAGCAGTATAGGCAATATATTAATGTAAACTTCGGGTACAAACGAAAATAAATTGCCTTGTTGGGAAGAGGCCTGCCAAAATAAAAATAAAATTTGTTAAAATTTTTAATTTTGTACATCTGTCCTTAACTTTTTTAATGGAAAAACTGATCAGTTTTCGATCAATTTATTTGTAGAAAAATTAATTTATTTACCTCGTTCGTTTACTAAAAGAAATAGAATTTCGTAAACGAACAAAAATATTAAAATACTTGAAGTAAACTAATGAACCCAAAAAGGAAAATATTGCTCTGTTTATATTCTTTTTCAATATCAAAAGTTTGCATAAGCTTTTAGGGTCAAAAATAATGACATACGACTTTTAAGAATTTAGAATTTTAGAGTTAAATTACGATCGCGTTCGTATATTGCCACTTGGCTCCTGATTTCTAAAAGAATATTTACTCTGTTTCAGTTCACTTTTCTCTATGGAAACTTGCTTTGTTAGGGATAACATTTTTGTATGAAAAATTTGCTCTATTTGAGATAACTTTTCTGTAGCGAAGGTTCTCTTGTTTAAGGCAAATTTTTCTATACAAAAATCTGCTGTATTTGAGGTATTTTCTTTACAGAAAAAAATGCCTCTGTTTAAGATAAGCTTTTTTGAGCGAAACTTTCACAAATATGCACTTACATTCAATGTCCTTAAGGTTTTCTCCAACAACCATATCAACAACAAACGTCTCTTTTGGCCCAAAGCCACGGCTCTAAACCAGGCCTGCTTACGTGCCAAATCAATAGAACGTTTCTAAAATAACAAAAAGATTCAATTATTATAGAGATAAATTTATTTTAAAACAGTGCATAAATAGTACCGCAAACACATTTTCTCTTTGGCTAAACTTGGTTCTTAATTCGGAAACCACATGAGTATGTTGGTCATTCATGCAAACACTAGCATGATCTTCCAAAGCCTGAAGTCTCTTTTCAACATCTTCACGATAGTATTTAGTTTCGAGAAGAACATCATTTAAAGCAGCGATTTCATCGCGTACTGCGGCAATCTAAATGACACATAACAATTGTATTTTCTTGCAATAGAATAACAGGGCTCAAATCTAACCTTAAGAATATATTTGTGTCCCACACAATAATAATGTAAAACACTTAAGTCCAGTAATTGAAACAACGAAGACTCGGTGTCTGTATTACCCGGCGTTGTTTCTAAGTTAGAGTTCGTCCGCGGATTAATAAAGGAGGTAAAGGTGGCCGAATTGCTAAAGGTTAGAAAAGACATCCAGGTATAAAAATATTTCACAAATTTTCTTAAACAATACGAAACATACCCAGCAGAACGACCTATAATAGAAATATTATTTATGGTATCGGCAGCTGCAATTGAACAAACATAAAATTTTAGATGAAAAACAATTTATATTTTGAAAAATTGTACAGAAACCTACTTAATTCTGCCACCCTTACAATCACCCGATCGTCTTCTATTAGCTCTTGGGTCCTTTCCGTACCCAAATACTGTTGTATTTCATTGCGGTGTACTTTACGCAAGTGGGACAACACGCCACCGACTCGATCATAATGTTGATACTCAAAACTACCATCATAAAAATATTTGGGTTTGATTTCAATATCATTGCCAGGCATTTCTTTGTCGAATGTAGTCTTGGTGACATCAACTAGAATACAAATAAAAGCTAAGGCCACGGTATTTTCAATGGGATATAGAATACTAGACTGCACAAAGAAAATTGAATGAAAAGGCTGTAAATATATGAAAAAATAAATAAAAACTTAAATAAGACCAGTTTAATATAAAAATTGTTATTTTTAATATTCACCCTTTGTTCCATAGACAAGTCCATGACATACCGACGGAGTTTATTCAAAAACAATTTGCGAGACGAGGGACTTTTTTCATCCCCATCATTATTAGTAAGCAATGTAAGCAGTAGAGTTTTTTGTAAAGCGTATAAAAAATCTGTAGATTTGGCTAATTTATCGACAATAGCCAGGTATTTACTTTTAGGTCCTCCTACACCTTCGGTCCAGGCCATATGATTCGGTATTAGATTTTGCATATAGTTGAATTCTGGTGGCCGTATATACATTAAAAGAGCCAAGCTATTAGAAATTAGAAAGGTAAAGTTTTCAACTTGTATACTATTAAACGATTTTCTTCATATCAGGTATGTAATCGATTTAAGAAACTAATCTATTTAAAAGGATTTAGTGTGTATTTGCTATTTGAGGTTTCTTTTTATTTAAAATTTTCTTTTAACTTTCTATAATTATTTTATATATATAACGAAATCTTAATTCTGTAGAAAAGTATGTGGATATAAGGTAAATAATTAAATGTAATTTTAATGTGAACCATTTTTTATTTTGGCTTAAGTTCATTTGTTTTTTTTTTTTTATTTTGAATTAGTGAAATTTTAATTCAAATTTCATTCAATTGTAACATAAATAGGAATTTTAAGTTACATAGTAGTATACCGATAAAGAGTGCTGATGATGAAATCGTAGCTGATTTCGAAAATGCATTCCACTCGGCTAATATCGGAAATAATTTTTAGAAAAAATATTCCTAAAATGGTTACAATTTAATTTAATTTGAATTATAAAATTAAATAAAGAAACGAATGAACTTAAGCCAAAATAAAAAATGGTTCACATTAAAATTACATATATAGAAAAAAGTTCGAATAAAATATAAATATGTAAATAATTAAATTTAAACTGATCTAACAATTTGAAAACGAACGCTTAACATCCCACATCGATTTTTTAAAATTCAAACATAACAATTTACACAAAATTTTTAATATTTTAGCTTTGGCACAGATTTCTACAAAGTATTAATTTTTTTTTTTCATTTTTGCAATCTCGAACTTAAGTTCGAAAAAAAACTTAAATAGTTACTTTCTAAAAATCAATTTTTATTATTTATAACAAGAAGCTATGTGCGCTAAGAATATTTAAAATTGTTATTGTTATTTTTAAAACATTTCCATATTTGTAAATTTCGAAATTTATAATAATGGATATACATACATAAATATTTACAATTAAAAATAATTAAAACAAAAAAAAAACAATGTTCGAAAATTTTAACTTAAGTTTAGGCAAGTAAGAGTGCTATATTCGGCCGTGACGAATCTTATATACCCTTCATATACATAAATATATAAAAACATCCCATTGCAATATTATAAATTTACGTATGTATGTTTAAAAAAAAATAAAAATTTTTTTTAAAAAAATTTAATATATAAAAAAATTTAAAAAGAACAAAAATAATAAAAAAAAAAAAATAAAAAAATAATCAAAATATAAATAATGTACAAAAAAAAATTTTTTTTGGTTCAGCTGGGATTCGATGACACGTTTACTCTAACCAGTATACCACGTTTGTATGTATGTATGTTGTTGTTGTGAAAAAAACGAGGTGGTCTTGGTTTTTTGCTCATATCTCAGTTGTGTATATACCGATTTTTCTGGTTTTCAATACCGATCTACTCCCGAATATTTCCAATATTTTAATACTTCACGCGGGTTCATTCGATATCGGGGGACTATATTCAGAAAATATATACTTTATGGGGTCGGAAATGAAAATTGTAGAAATTTCACACGGAATGACAAACCCTTTTTCACTGTGTAAAGAATATAAAAAGATTTAAATATGAAATCATATATTTGGCATTTGAAAACTAATAATGCATTAACGATTTCTACATTTTTATTTGATACCTAAATAATAAAAATATATTTAAATACAACAATTTTTCTACAACTTCCAATCATTTTATAACTTTCTTCTTTTTTTATACTCACTAATGTTTTTTGAAAAATTTATGCTCCAAGAAAGTTTTTCTAGTGTGTGTATGATTGCACAAGCAAATCAATATCTGTAAGGCATGACGCTGTTGCTCATAGTCCAAGCTCTTATTAGTATGCGTAAAGTCACTGAGCATAGCATTAGCCAGCTTCTTTAATATAAACCTTATTTCTTCCACTTCCAAATAATTCCATAAAATATTTAAAAGAGCACCTAGAATGCTCTCAGGATGACCTGGTAGAATTGAATCCGACTCATTCCTTAAAAAATATAACAAATTTACTTGCAACGTATTTGGAGTAAAAAAAACACTCACTTTATATTGCAAATTTGTCCAATAAGGGCCAAAAGTTTGTCCTCAATAACAAAGGCGTTAAACAACAGCGGAGTTAGTTTCTCTATAAGTAATGTACAAAACACCACATATACTGTCTTTTTAGTTGATAATTTATCATCCTTAGGCTTTTTCCTCATCTCACAATTATGACGCGCCACTACTGCGGCTACATTTTGTAAATATCCCAAGAGTAAATCAGCTTTTGCTAGGCTTATTAACGGTTTGGCCATTAGAGGCATATAACCCGGTACGGGGTATTTAAAAGGAGCGTTACCAAAATTAGCCTGTACTCCTTGATTGTAGCCAAGTGAAATGGCAGGGAAAAAACTTATATTTGGACCCTTTTCAAGTTTTTCAAAAGCCGGCCCCATCGACTTGCCATTGCGATAGAATTCAATCAATTCGTTGTCTATATCTATGGTTACACCAATAATATCACCAATTTGCCATTTGTCACCATATCTAGCAAAAAACAACAAAAATTAAGAACTTTTGTATTTAAAAATGTCTTTAACAATGTTCTACAAGAAATTTGACTGTACCATAAATAAACGAAAAATAAATAATTTATTGACCTTATTTTTGTTTTTTTTTTTTTGTTAAAAAAAATGCAAACTTTTTTTATTATACATAATTTATTATAATTTCCCTGACGATGCTGCACAAAGCTGTAGCAAAATATTGGGTTCAATAAATTTTGTTTAATTTTTTTTTAAATAAAATGACCTTAAGCTTGATTAATAACAATTTGTAAAATAAAAACAAGTAAGTGCTATATTCGGCCGTGCCGAATCTTATATACCCTTCACAACGTGTAGTCATGCAATAACAATTATTTGTATCACCATTGATCCCATATGAAATACGTACATACATATAAAAAACATACATATATAAAACAAGTAAGAGCGCTATATTCGGCCGTGCCGAATCTTATATACCCTTCACAACGTGTAGTCATGCAATAACAGTAGTTTGTGTCACCATTCATCCCATATGAAATACGCACATACATATAAAAACATACATATATAAAAACATCCCATTGTAAAATTATAAATTCACGTATGTATGTTAAAAAAACAAAAAAAAAAAAATTTTAAAAAAAATTAAAAAAAAAATTAAAAAAAAAATTTAAAAAAAAATTAAAAAAAAAATTATTATATATAATATATATAAAACAAAAAAAATAAAAATAAAAAATTTAAAAAAAAAAAATTTATAAAAAAAATAATAAAAATATAAATAATATATTAAATAAAAAATAAAAAAAAAAAATAAAAAAAAAATTAAAAAAAATTTTTTAAAAAATTGAAAAAAAAAATTTTTGGCTCAGCTGGGATTTGATGCCACGTTTTCTCTAACCAGTATACATGTTTGTATGTATGTATGTTGTTGTTGTAATGTTGTTTTTGTGAAAAAAAAAAATCGAGGTGGTCGTGTGTTTTTGCTCATATCTCAGTTGTTTATGCACCGATGTTTCTGATTTTCAATGCCAATCTACTCCCGAATATTTCTGATATTTTAATACCTCAACCGGATCCAAGCGATGTCGGGGGCCTCAAAAAGTTGATTTCAACATACACACGGACAGACGGTTAGACGGACAGGCTGACAGAGCTTAATCGACTCCCTTATTCATAAGCTTTCAAAAAATATATACTTTATGGGGTCGGAAATGAAAATTGTAGAAATTTCACACGGAATGACAAACCTAAACCCTTTTTCACTGTGTGAAGGGTATAAATAAAACAAATTGTTAACTACGTATTGTTTTTTGTTTAAACAAAATTATTCCACACATTCATAATTGATTTTTTAGATTTTTAAGAGGATTACAAAACAAAATATTCGTCTAAAATTCGTTTTAAAATTTCTCAATAACTTTAAAACAATTTTTAAAATACGGCCGTGCACATAAGAAATTATGTTAATGATATAAAATTTTTTCGAACTATTGTTACTCATAACGAAAAAATTAATTTTGTAATACGTTTTTAATCTTGTTATTTTTGTAACACATTTTGAAACAAATAAAATTATATTCCCAAAACCTAATGCATTAATTGAAATGTGTCGTCAACAATTCGTCCTTGAAGTGTCTGCAAAAATAAATAACACAAACAATAAATTATTATTCTTACTTAGTCGTTGCTATATGCCAACTTTGTTGTTTACTGCCATCATAGCCATAACTTAATTTTGAGTCACCCACTCCACTGTTCTCGTTAAAAACACACTTGCTGGAACACCATCCTACTTGCATCACCCCTTTACTATGCAATTGTAACTAGAAAATAAACAGAAAACAGTGAAAAACATACATAAAATAAAATATCTTTAAAACTAAAAGTGAAAGTAGGTATTTCACATTGTTGTTTACATCTCATTCAACTTGCCGCAACTGAACAAACTAAACACATGCCTTTAGACATACACACACAAACACACACACACATTTTTTTGTTGTTGTTAGTCGTTTTGAATGAAAAAGGTCATTGAATCTTTTCGTTTTTATATACAAACGTCGGCTAAGTCTCGTCTATTAGTCTGGTTATTACCTCATACATCCACCTTCCCCCATAGACGCAAACATTTGCTTTTATAGTGTTGAAACTACCTTGCGACCTGACTGATAATCTATCATTGGCTATGCGCACCGTTGACGAAAAATCAATATCGAATATGACCAATTCTGATCCCAGCCTTGACCGCATTGCCAATTGTTGCTTTAGCACCTCTTCTTTACAATTTTCATCAATAGCATCCAGTTTATCTTTTAACCATGCTTTCACCAGAATCATTTGCCTGCAAAAGCATAAATGACTTAATTAAAATACAAATCTACAATTATTCTAAGTTTAATCCGTTATTCAAATAATACTCACTCCGGCAAACACATATCATCCGTGCGTATCGCTGGCTTTTCTATTGAAGCTACTGACGTAGCGGTATCAGCAGTTCCTGTTTCCGTCGCCCCCACATCCTTCGCTGCAGCATCCTCCGACTGTGTTGTCTCCTGATGTACTGAATTTTGTGGCTCTGTTCGCTTTTCAAATATATCTTCACCAAATATTTTAACAAATAATTTCGCTATAGACATTTTTTATTACGATGATGACTGTCCTTTTCAATTGGACGTTTTGCTTGCTTGTTCTAATCGAAAAATGAAATTGGTTTTTTACGGATTTTCTTAATTTCTTGAATTAAACTATTTTTAATTTTGTTAGCACAATATGTTTCAATTTATTAAATTTTAATTTTTTTAGATTGTGTTTAATATTAACCAAAATTTTTTAAGTTTGCTAAAAATTTAAATATTTTTCCGTCCTTCCATATGTTGTTGTCAAGAGACTTTTTCTGCTCTCAATTTTGACAAATGTAATTTATAATCATTCACAATAATTAAGGAGGAAATAACAGTAGGCTGTTTAATAAAATTTGAGGTTAAAATAAGAGCAAAAGGAAAATAACGGAACTAACTGAAATTTTGCGCACAGGTAGGAAATAAAGTAGATTTACATATAGGCTATCTTTATCAGGATATTTAAGAGAATTCGCGGAAATATGCAATAAATAAATTTGTCCCATTTTGTTATTTGTTTTTTTCCAGGATTTTGAGCGTCAAAATTAACACAAAAAATTAAATCAATTAAATCATCCAACGTCGTTTATAGAAGTATTTTGTCTTAAAAATTTGCATCAAATCCTGTCCCACAAATATAATAAATTTGAATGTTTATGTGATTAAATGTTTTAATATTTTTACTTAATCATGCAAACAAACTACGAACTTAAATTTGCTGCACAGATAGATAACAACCTAAACTATTACATAAAGCTACCTGCCGATAGCAATGCAGAGGAAGTTGCGGGCACAGGCTAGTATATACACATGTAGGTATATAATTATTGTACCATGATACCTACAACTTTTCTATACATATATTGAATTTTAATATCGGAAATAATTTTAGAAAATATTCTTAAAAATGATTGCAATTTAATTCAATTTGAATCATAAAATTAAATAATAGAATAAATGAACTTAAGCCAGAATAAAAATTATTGACATTTAAATTTAATATAATAAAAAAAAAAAAATAAACTTAAGGCCGTATTCATAAAAATATTTTAGATTTATTGAAAGCTTATTTGACAAATTTCTCTACAACATCTGTCAAATAAGCCTTTAATAAACCAAAAATATTTTCTATGAATACGGCCCTTAAATTCTATCTTTGAAGTTTACAAAAAATTAATTAAAGACATTTGCAGGAAAATATATAAAACAAAATGCCTGCTCTTTCTTACATTGCAGTACATATTTGTTGCCGCAATGCTTATTTGTTAAATACTTCCAATACATTTAAAATTAGCGAAATCGTAGAATACAGTAAACTATGAAATATCGTAAAATCAAAGATAGACTCCGAAACAAAATGTCGGATAATTTTTGTTCTTAACCCCAACAATATTGGTATCCAATAAAAGGTCCTGATAAGTAGAACACAGTGAAATATGTAAAAATGCAGAATCATTTAACAGATGTTGTACAGAAATTTGTCAAATATGCCTTAAATAAACCTAAAATATTTTTTATGAATGCGGCAGTAAATGTATTAAAATGATAATTTTATGAATTGATTTTAATTTAAATACTGACTATTTTTAACTCTTTAATTTTTAATAAACTAAATTAAATTTGTTTTTTTTAATTTTTTCCACTTACTAACCGGGTTTTCGAACCGGTTTTACTTGAAAACAGTTTTTTTTTAATTGTGTGCTTTTTTCTAAATATTCGAGTATTCATAAATGAATTTCAATAGGGATTCATCCCCGGATATTTCTAAAAGATTGATACCATACACAGATCTGAGGAACATATGTTGCTTATAAAAGTTGATTTCAACCAACACACGGGCAGGGCTTAATCGGCTCCTCTACTCATAAGCTCTCAGAAAATATACACTTACAAATATACAATTACAAACGGAATAACAGAGCTATATATACCCTAGTGCATCACAGGTGATGGGTATTTAAACAACAGATAACAAGGAAGAGAATCACAATCTAATATACCCTTCACAACGTATAGTCATGCAATAACAATTGTTTGTATCACTATTCATCTATTAATATAAAATACGTACATACGTATAAAAAACATAAATACATATCGTCGTTCGTAATTTATTGTGTTCTATGTGATACATATAGAACACAATAATTTACGAAAGACAATGGGCCAATTCAAAGTAGACTCTCATATTGTACTATGTCATATAATTCATATTAATATGACTAGTGACTTTGAACACCTTTTGTTAACAAATTATGTATTTAATACAAGAAAGAAGACAAAGAGATGACGCTGTTAAAAATTGTATTTATACAGGAAAGAAGAAAAGAGAAAATATTCTCTCTGAGAGGTGAGAAGCGAAGAAATTCTCTCTGAGAGACAGTATGGTTAAAAGTATAACATAAACAATTTCTTATACATAGGAAACAATTGTGTAGTCATATTATTTTTTTTTTGTATGGAAATTACTCACAAAAATTTTATGCATGCATAAAATAATATGAAAAAGTACAAATATGACTAATATGCAACCACTTTGAATTGGCCCAATATGTGTATAAAAACATCCCATTGTAAAATTACAAATTGAATTTATGTATGTATGTACGATTAAAAAAAAATAAAATAAAAAATATTTATATTTTCCTTTTATTTAATTGTCGAACTATTTAATATCTTAAAGATTATATTATTTTTATTCTGGCTCAAGTTCATTTTTATACTAAATTTCTCATATATTTTCTTTTTCATATACATATGAAGAAATCAGTTTTTATTTGTGGTAATGAAAGAATATACTGGAAAAGTATCTTATTATCCCGACACCAGCCGAGTGGAATGCATTTTCGAAACCAGCTACGGTTTCATCATAAGCACTCTTTTGATCGGGATGTCTTAGTGTTGATAGTAAATATCATCTATTTAACTCACAAGTTTATATGAAAATTGATTTTGTAAATTAATTCTTTTTACCTATAAACTCATATATTTGCCATGGTGAGTGAGAACGAAATTTCTTCAACACTAAAGCTTTTCCCCTTTTTCTTTGTTATTCTTTTCAATTACCACATTTTAATCGTAGCTTTAAACCATCAGTCTGATGGCAATGAAAGCTCTTTTTTGTTGGTTGTTATACTCACAACTTTTATTTAGATCATACATGTTCTTGTATTTGTCTATATGATCTACACCGTGCCATGTGTAATTGTTAATTTTCCTTTTATTTAATTGTCGAACTATTTAATATCTTAAAGATTATATTATTTTTATTCTGGCTCAAGTTCATTTTTATACTAAATTTCTCATATATTTTCTTTTTCATATACATATGAAGAAATCAGTTTTTATTTGTGGTAATGAAAGAATATACTGGAAAAGTATCTTATTATCCCGACACCAGCCGAGTGGAAATCGGTATATTTTTTTTGGCTCAGCTAGGATTCGATACCATTTTCTGACCTGACCAGTATACCACGTTCGTATGTTGTTGTTCCCGAATATTTCTGATTTTTTAATCCATTACGCGGGTGCAGGCGGTGTCAGGGGCTTCAAAAAGTTGATTTCAACGTACACACGACAGACTTACAATGCTTAATCGGCTCCCCTATTCAGAAGCTTCCAGAAAATATTTACTTTATGGGGTCGGAAATGAAAATTGTAGAAATTTCACACGGAATGCCAAACCTATATATACCGTTTTCCACTTCTGTGTGAAGTGTATAAAAATTCCTTTTCAACTACTTCCGCTAAAAAACTCAATTTTCTAAAGGGATACAAGGCCTACTTGTGACCATCAATATATTAGACCAGTTTTTTAAAACTTTACATACACATAATGTTATAATTATCCAACAAGGTTTATTTATTTATTTATTTATTTTATTTTATTATTTGGCTTCCTAATACAACAAGACAAATTATCTTATATTTTACAGTATTAGGATCAGAAAAGTTATTTCATAAAAAAAAAATATATAAATAAATACATATAATAGTGAAATAGACATAATATTTAAACAAAAAAAAAAAAAAAAAAAAAAAGATATATAATTAAATAATTAAATTTTACATATTAGAGTAAGCAAAACTAGTTAATAAAGTTGTATGAAAACGTCACAAGAAATTAAATTTGGTAATATTTTATAAGCAAATGTCTAAACCTATTTGCGTTGCTAGTAGTTTGCAAGTTTAATGGAAGTTGGTTAATGTTAATGTTAAAGGTTAATGTTATAAAATTTCTTTATTTATTTACATGGTTAAATAATATTTAACAGATATTATCTACTTCCATTAGATAATCGTTATCAACATTATAATTTAAAATTCTTTCCTTATAGTGACCCCATGCAAATGTCTTAATATTATCATAACATATATATCGTTTATTATCTAAAGAACTTAAGGATAACTTATTGTATAATATACTATATAAAATATGTAGTTTGGTTTTAAATTCGTCACTATCATCTTTAGAATTTAATTTGTTATTATTCAAAGGAGTTAAACTAAGATTTGCGATAAAGTTACTTTTTTTGCGATTTAGTTTTTTGATTGCTGTCAATTCTTCAATTTTAAAAGAAAACATTTTAGACCTTAACGTTACAAATTCCTTTAAAAAAAATTTCGGTGGCATATTGAATTTTATTTCGGTGTCATCCTTAATATCTTTAAAGAAATCCATAGTAGTTATTGTATAAACAAAAACATTCTTATCCACATAATTTAACTCAATATTGTCGGTATATTTTGCTTTAAGATAATCATAATGTAAGCTATACATTTGCAATTTAATTAATTCCGATATTGTAAATTTTAAATAGCTGAGTTTATTACACTCTTCTTGCGTGGTATTAAAACTAATTGCTACCGTATTATCATCGAATATATTAACGGCATTAAAATCAGGTTTTGCTATAAAGGCTCGAGCTCCTAACATTTTTGCATCATTTTCCCATTTGTTAGCAATTTTTATTGTTTTGCTTTTATCGATGTCATGCATTATTTTATCGTATATAGAAATGTTTAGCATTTTAAATACATATTCTTCAAAAGTGTTGTTTGTTTTAGTAATATTAGAATTATTTTCTGTTATATACATATTTAACCAATCTGACTGTTTGAATTTTAGTATGCGGTGGATTTTTTTCAATTTTAAACCATGCTTCAAGCATTGCAGTAAATTTTTATAATATATTATATATTTATTTTTAGATTTTAAAGTGATAATCAATTTCGTTTCGTTGCTTTCGGCAAGTGTTTTATTTTCACTACAGAAGGGCAAATCATTATGACTCTCATGTATTTCCTGGGGATATATTAGATCAACTTCGAATATATATCCTATAGTAGAATCATTTGTTATCGAATTTAAAGAAAATGTTTCAACATCATTTATCCATTCAAAACCTTCAGTGGGTAAAGGTTGAGACATTGCCCACTCGTACAAGTTATTTGTCTCAAAATGTATCAAGTATTTCGATGGTAAAGTGTAATCAAATTCACTCAGATATTTATGATTGGCTACTGCATGCCTTTGTGCACATTGCACAATATCTGCGCGCATACCTTGTTGTAGAAATGAAATCATACATTTATCGGTTAGTAGGTCCAGCTTACAATTTGTCGACTTTAGCATGGCCTCCCATGAGAAATCGGATAACGTATAGTAATGACAAACATTTAAATTAAATTCTCTTTTACAAATTACTCTTAATTTATCAAAAATATCTGTTACCATTAAAACATTACATTTTAGGCATAACTCTAAATATTCTTGTAATGATTTACATTGAAATTTACGCCATACTTCTTGCGCATGACTGTAATCTTCTGAAGAACACTTATCTTGAAAATGCTTTATACTTGGCAAACTGGATTCATCAAGTGTTTCCAACGAATTTAAATAGCTGTAGGGAAAGATGCTAGCTTTTTGTGTTAGTAATTTAAATTTGTCTTCATCTTCAGCACATAATGCCTGCAAGGATTTCAAATCATTTTCAGTAAAATGTTTAACCAAATTTTCCAACCGTTCTGGCAAAAATCTGGATAAATCAAAAAACCGTAATCGAACTTTAAAACCTTTTTTAACTTCTATAAATTTTGTTAGAGAGAAATACAAGTCCTTGTTGAAGGGTATTATGTTGAGAGTATTATTATCAATATTAGTTAGCTCTTTAATTATAAAATTCAAATTTTGAGCATTTAAATTAGGAAATATAATTGGAAACATATTTGAGGGCTTATTATTCGATATACAAGCTGGGTGAGCTGGACCCATATATTTCCCACTATTACGACAGTAGAATTTCGTTTTATCCTTTGCGGCAATTAATTTCGAGCAAATATGGCACATACTGTTACTAAGAAAATGCTCCTTTTCCTTTTTAGTTAGGCGAGTTTTTGGCTTTGTTGGATTTATATAATCTACATAAAGCTTACTTATATCTTTAACTAAACTCTCAATAAAACTTTTAGATGAATCGTAGCCTTTAAAATAACGTAACTTATTGATTTCGCTATTAAAGTTACATTTAATATAATAGGAGTATGCATAAGGCCGAGAAAACGTATTTGCATTATCTTGCAACATATCCACGGAATCTGCATATATAACAAATGGTATTTCCGTTCTATTAACATATTTTTCAAATTCCAAAATAGATTTTTCTTTTCTGGGAACTTCTACTTTATCCTTGCAGAAATTTTTACAATGGTTTTCGAATTTTTCTTTATGATAGAAATGTTGCAGGCAGTCGTCGCATATGAAAACTCTTCGATTACAATTAGTTTTTTGTGAACGAATCAATCTGTAAAAGAAATATTAAAATTAGCGAATAGTATAGGTACCTATCATAACAATAGAAAAAGTATATTTGTTTGAATCTTTGTGCGAATTCCGCTGTACCTACTAGTTTCAATTAAATTTGATGAAGTCACGGACATTTTCTTTGTGTTAGTAATAAATAGAACTGTTAGATTTTATAACCGGGATAAAATTGTTATTTCTACCTATGTGGTAATCGAAATTTGTTTACCGACTGTGCGTAGCTAATTTTATTTAAATCGGCTCGGCCGTTTGTTACATGCTAAAGCAGAATTATCACTTTTAGGTATCCTATTCAAATAATAAATGTAAAAAGGGATCAACACAAAATGAACTTTTAATCCCGGTAACCATGCACGCACAGACAACAGCATTAATTCTATAATCATACATTACCTAGACATATTTTTTATCCATACAAAATGAGCGTTATGCTTCCCTTTTTTAGTCTCCTCAATAAATAATAAATTGATATGTTTAGATTTACGTTGTTTTGTTTTATATTGAGGCCCAACTACTATTTTTTTTAGTTCATCATAACCAAATACGTTTATGCTGATGTTTGGATTATTTTCCTCAAAAATCGAAATATCGTTTAGCATAAGGGGAAAGCATAATCCTTCGAAATTCAAGTTATATTCATTAAGTTGTATATTTTTAGAGCATATATTTACTTTGTACACGGATGTACGATAAGCAGCCTTACCAATATTAGCAATAGCTGATACTACAGCCCATTTAAAACAATATTGGTCAACATTTTGTACATTTACACAAGCCTGTTTCGTAGCCAATTGGGTGGGAGTCGGTATAAAACTTGAACCCTTTAGTGGTTGATATCTACTTAAATTTAATACCATTTTATTTATTTTTAGTAAAGTCCAGCCAGCGTCTCTATCTTGAAATTCCTCCATTTGTCGCATGATGTTATTATTTTGCAAGGAAAATTCTTCGGAAAATTTCTTAATGTCGAATACTTCTTTAACGTTTGTTTGGAATATCTTGACATTTTGCCTACTGCTTTCCAAGTCCTCCAAATTTGGTTTAGCATAAATGACATAAAGATATATGTTAAACTTTAATGCATAGTTTTCTTTAAGAAACACACTAATTTCACTTTCTAATTTCGTGTAAGCTTCTTTAAAAAATATTTCCGTCAAAACACAATCTTGTTTGTTGTTTTCATACGTCAAGGACACAATTCTCTTATCAAAGGCACTTCTAATTTTAATTGAGTCATACTGATTTAGTGATTTAGTAGCATCAACTTTTTGATGCAGGCGTGCATCTTCTTTATGGTTATATGTAATATTTCGACATTCATAAATTATAGACATTTTATTAAAAAAAATTGATAACTTATTTTTATAAAGTTTTTAGTTATACAGTGTTTCTTAGTTCTTCTTTTTCTACTCAATATCACAGCGTCTCCACATGTCTTCGCGTACGTACATATCTATGTATTTAAAAATTGTTTTGTTTATATATCAACCATGGTGTAATTACATAAGGTGATAGCGTAAAGGAGAGCAATTTTTGACTCTCTTTTTTTATGTATGGAGTTTGACAATTTCTGAAGTTGAAATAATTTTTTTAAGTATGTATTTTGACATTCTCCAGAACACAAAAAAATAGTCAGCTGGGCTTGCACCGCCACCTTGTATAAGTGTACCCTGATATCAACCCAAATCAATCTCAAACAAGGCGAATTTACATTAGGTGATGTTACGAAGCCAGCTGATTGTTTTTTTGCTCCAAAATGTCAAAATTTGTTTACCTTTTTTTGTTGGTTTACATACATTGTTTTATACTAGACGTGTTTGTATCATAAATATTTTTTATTTACTAACATTTTGCTACTTTTTTTATACCCTTCACACAGTGAAAAAGGGTATATATAGGTTTGTCATTCCGTGTGAAATTTCTACAATTTTCATTTCCGACCCCATAAAGTATATATTTTCTGAAAGCTTATGAATAGGGGAGTCGATTAAGCTCTGTCAGTCTGTCCGTCTGACCGTCTGTCCGTGTGTATGTTGAAATCAACTTTTTGAAGCCCCCCGACATAGGTTGGACCCGGGTAAGGTAGTAAAATATCAGAAATATTCGGGAGTAGATCGGTATTGAAAATCAGAAACATCGGTACATAAACAACTGAGATATGAGCAAAAACCCACGACCACCTCGATATTTTTTTCACAAAAACAACATTACAACAACAACATATATACATACAAACATGTATACTGGTTAGAGAAAACGTGGCATCGAATCCCAGCTGAGCCAAAAAAATTTTTTTTTTAATTTTTTAAAATTTTTTTTTATATTTTTTTTTATTTTTTATTTAATATATTATTTATATTTTTATTATTTTTTTTTTAATTTTTTTTTTTAAATTTTTTTTTTATTTTTTTTTTTTTTGTTTTATATATATTATATATATATAATAATTTTTTTTTTAATTTTTTTTTAATTTTAATAGACCTTGGTTTTGTTTATATATCAACCCAAATCAATCTCAAACAAGGCGAATTTACATTAGGTGATGTTACGAAGCCAGCTGTTACATACATTGTTTTATACAGAGAAACCATTCGATCGGCTCAAAGCCGGCTAAGAGCCGCCGCCGACTTTTTTTGAGTGCTCAAGCCGCCGCTGACTTGCTTTGGCTTAAATCGGCTCAAATATGTAGCCGGCTAACATATCTTACATTCATTTTCACAGATATTTTTTAGATTTTAATTTATTTCTTTTAACATTTTAGGATGATAAAAAAAAAAAAAATATTTTTCTATTTTATGTTTATTAACACAATTAAATATTAATATGATTATTAAAAAGATTTAGACATTGGCAACCTTGAAAAATGGCAACGAAATACAGCAATATGGAAGAGGTAAACCCTAATCACAAAGGTCACAATTTTAAGATACTCATTTTTATATTCCAGCGGTCAAAATACTTTAAAAAATTAAAGACAGTTTGTAAACATATGTATATATATTTTTGTGGGCGGCAGAGATTTTTTCACCTAGTTTGATTAATTTTGATTCATATGATAAATTCATTATTGGTCAGCGTTTTAAATTGTAACCGTTTTAGGTACAACCTTATTCTTGCTAAAAATTAACCAAAGATATATTAAAAGTTTTTTCGGGTAAGAAATTAATTTAGAAAATGTTTCCTCGGACTCAGAATCGGAAGATTCAAATAATACAATATTACTTAATAAAGATATTGCTTATGATATTGAATTATTAACAAAAAAAAATTTAAAAAATGTCCAAAGTGGTAGTTTCTGAGAATACAATTTCGGAATGTTGGAAATATTATGGCGATTTGTATATGATACTAAAACTAAATTATTTTTAAGATTATATTTCGATAGGTCATTCCAAACCTAGCAAAGATTGCTGACGTTTGTTTTGGAACTCCAGCAACGTCAGCATCATCTAAACAGGCGTTTTCCGCCTCAAGCTTATGTATTAATACAAAAAGGATCCAGTTACATCCCACAACAGCAAAAAAGCAATTGTTTGTTTATGACAACAAAAATATTATCAAACCTTTTTATAAGAAAAAATTCTTTATTTAAATAAAATCTTGTTTTATAATAAATAACTTTCAATATTTATAAAAATATATGCATATATTTAAAGCCGGCGGCTTGTAGCCGGCTTTAGTCGGCTATGAGCCGCCGCCGAAAATTTTCTTCTTAGCCGCCGCCGCCGACTTTTTACACCGACTTGTTTCTCTGGTTTTATACTAGACGTGTTTGTATCATAAATATTTTTTATTTACTAACATTTTGCTACTTTTTTTATACCCTTCACACAGTAAACAAGTAAAAGCGCTATATTCGGCCGTGCCGAATCTTATATACCCTTCACAACGTGTAGTCATGCAATAACAGTAAATTCACGTATGTATGTTAAAAAAAACAAAAAAAAAATAAAAAATAAAAAAAAAATTAAAAAAAAAAAAATTATTATATACATATATAATATATATAAAACAAAAAAAAAATAAAAAAAAAATTAAAAAAAAAAAATAAAAAAAAATAATAATAAAAATATATATAATATATTAAATAAAAAATAAAAAAAAAATAAAAAAAAAATTAAAAAAAAAAAATTTTAAAAAAATTTAAAAAAAAATTTTTTTGCCTCAGCTGGGATTCGATGCCACGTTTTCTCTAACCAGTATACACGTTTGTATGTATGTATGTTGTTGTTGTAATGTTGTTTTTATGAAAAGAAAATCGAGGTGGTCGTGGGTTTTTGCTCATATCTCAGTTGTTTATGTACCGATGTTTCTGATTTTCAATACCGATCTACTCCCGAATATTTCTGATATTTTAATACCTTACCCGGGTCCAACCTATGTCGGGGGGCTTCAAAAAGTTGATTTCAACATACACACGGACAGACGGTCAGACGGACAGACGGACAGACGGACAGACGGTCAGGGCTTAATCGACTCCTCTATTCATAAGCTTTCAGAAAATATATACTTTATGGGGTCGGAAATGAAAATTGTAGAAATTTCACACGGAATGACAAACCTATATATACCCTTTTTCACTGTGTGAAGGGTATAAAAAGGCTATATATAGGTTTGTTATTCCGTGTGAAATTTCTACAATTTTCATTTCCGACCCCATAAAGTATATATTTTCTGAAAGCTTATGAATAGGGGAGTCGATTAAGCCCTGTCAGTCTGTCCGTCTGACCGTCTGTCCGTGTGTATGTTGAAATCAACTTTTTGAAGCCCCCCGACATAGGTTGGACCCGGGTAAGGTATTAAAATATCAGAAATATTCGGGAGTAGAACGGTATTGAAAATCAGAAACATCGGTACATAAACAACTGAGATATGAGCAAAAACCCACGACCACCTCGATTTTTTATTCACAAAAACAACATTACAAAAACAACATACATACATACATACATACAAACGTGTATACTGGTTAGAGAAAACGTGGCATCGAATCCCAGCTGAGCCAAAAAAAATTTTTTTAATTTTTTTTTTTTTTTTTTTTATTTTTTATTTAATATATTATTTATATTTTTATTTTTTTTATTTTTTTTTTAATTTTTTTTTTATTTTTTTTTTGTTTTATATATATTATATACAAGGTCTCATATTATATATATAATAATTTTTTTTTTTGAAATTTTTTTTAACATTTTTTTTTTTAATTTTTTTTTATTTTTTTTTTTAACATACATACGTGAATTTATAATTTTACAATGGGATGTTTTTATATATGTATGTTTTTATATGTATGTACGTATTTCATATGGGATGACACAAACTACTGTTATTGCATGACTACACGTTGTGAAGGGTATATAAGATTCGGCACGGCCGAATATAGCGCTCTTACTTGTTTTTTTATCAGCTGTTTAAGGGTTTGTTATGACATTTATATATTTATTTATGTTATTTATTTATTTATTTATTTAGTAAAGTTATTTGTAGCAACAAAGTTTGTTTATATTTAAATTAATTTTTATGTCGTTTGTTGGAAAATTTTACAAGAGTGGTAAAATTTGTAAAAAAAATTTAAAAAAAACTAATATATGTGCAATACCAAATACAAGTTAGAATTATAATAAACAAAATTATTAATGTTTTTAATTCAAAAAAATCAAAATGTTCGTTGAGTTTTAAAAATAAAAACACAAATGTGTGATAGAAACTGGCAGATATTTTTGTAATAAATTTAAGATACTTACTTATTTTAAAAATGTTCGTGTAAATTTATAAAAAAAATTGTAATAAAAAGGAAAACAAATGGTTTTTTTTTTTTTGTTTTGATATTCTCTGGGCCTTTTTGTGTTCGTTGTAGGGATGTTGTTACCTAATGAGAATTCGCTTTGACCTGAACAAAGACACATTCATGCAGGTATAAGCAACGGCGAATTGATTCTGCAAACAACTTTTTAGGAGATGTTTTTTTTAAGGTCGTTTTTGTAATTAGGATTGGAAATGATGTTATGATATGTTTAATTTAATAAAATTTAATATAAAAAAAGAATATAATATTTCTAAAACACATTATAAATTGTGAACACATTATAAATAAAAGGTTTTCCAATAAAAGTGATATGATTTCTTAAAAAAAACACTTATTGTTGAGGAAATTAACAATTTTTTTATATAATGTAAAGTACAATCGATACAATTAGGTTCTAAATAAAATATCTTTCAAATGGTATCCATGACATCTTCTGCTGGAACGATTTTAATAAACCCAATTCTCGAGCACTTTTTCCACTAAATCAAGTCGTTTGTCATGAATGTGTTGCGGTGGCCGAGGATGTTTTTTTTTGTTGTGCATGTGTGGCTTGTGGTAGCAGGGAGCGATTGCACATTGTGGTGTTGTTTAGGGTGGTGGATGGTTTTTGTGGCCTAGGGTTTGATTTCGGAATGGTCTGCCTTTTGTTTAATTAGGATTGCCAGTCCGCAGCAGACCATGGCGACGGGGGGAAACCTTGTGTGTGCGACCGCCCGAATAAACGGATCGCAGTTAAGCCCGCCGTTTTATTAATCCTAGGAAAAAGAAAAAAGAAGGAAAAGTAATTAGTATTATGTATTTAATTTCAAAGGAACAATACTTACCAGTATCAACGAATGAAACTCAAAAGTGGTTGTTTTGAGAACATATGTTAGTTAGTGTTGGTAAACGTACGAAGATTCGTGTCGACTAGGTTGTTATTGTGAATGTTCTGTATGTTACAGTAGGGCACGTAGTAAGTTTTAGTGAATGAATTTATTCTTTTTGTATTGATCGTTATTTTTGTAATTTGTATTTTAACTGGTATATTATAAGGGGAAGATAGTTATGAGTTTTATGGATAGAAAGGGACAAATACATATTTCGGTGTGTAACTGGGACAATTAGAGTTTTGAATAAAGATATATAAACTAAATATGGTTCCGCTGGAAAGATTAAACCAAGGGCAGACTTGGCTAGTTTTTTTTGGGAATTTCATAACAGTTTTGTGCATTGAAGAGTCAAGTTTAAATTTTGAGTAGTATTGCCAAAAAAGTTAACAAAGAAAAATATTTGTTTTACTTGTTTAAAAATTTATTTTAAATTTTGTGATTCGATAAATATCTTTTTTTAGTTGGGAAGATAGTATTTAAGGTGAGGAAGGTGATTTAATTTTGTTGCGGGAAAGTTAATTAGAGTGTTGTGTGTGTTTCTGTTTTTTTTTATTTAAGGAAGCGGTGGAAGTTTACGCCACGTAAATATAAAAGGAGAAATAAAAATAATTAGTAGAGTCCTTGGATAGAAGATTGCCAGTTTAGAGTGTGGAAAAAGGACTGGCGCTTCTTGGAGGTGGTACCGTGGAGGTTTTACATTTAGTTTTTTTTTTGGAAAGTTGCAAGAATATTTATATATATACCAGGTAACCTTAAATAAGAAAAAAAAAAATAGAACCGCTACGAGCAAAAGAAAAAGGAGGCCATATTGTTGGCGCTTTCGCCATTATATGTACATACATATACTTATGAGAAGTAGAAGAAATCTTCCATTTTTACCTGGATTAAATCATACTCCATTATATTTAAAAAAATAATTTTTTTTCTTTGCGTTGTGGATTTTTAATAATTTTGGTCAATAATTTTTTTTTAAACTAGTTGTAGTTTAGTCATTGTTTCAATTGTGTTAATTTTTTTTATGTATTTTATTAGTCATAGTTTATATATATTTTTATTTTTTTATATTATTTGTATTTTCTTTTTATTAAAGATATTTCAGTTTGTTTTTGCTTTTCAAATATGCATGTTTTTTGTTAAATTTTACTTACAAGCCCGTCTAAGTTTTTAGTTAAAAAAAAAATAATATATATTAAAAACATTTTTTTTAAAGATTTTAGAGAGCTCTTTCAAATCAGGATAGAAGTCATATAAGTAGTAGTTAGTCCCACCGTTGACAGAGAGATAGGTATTGTGAGTGAAATAGAACAGGAATATATACATACATATATATTGAGAAGTAAAATCCATTCGAGTTTTTTTTTTTGTGGCGTTAAAGGCCAAATAAAATTGTAAAGTTTGAAAGTCACTAATAATTTTAAAATTTATTCGTTATATTTTCTTGTGTTTGTTAACCGTTTTTTTTTTATTTTATAAACTAAATTTATTGTGATAATCTTTAGAATTAAGAATAAATTTTTTTTTGTTGTTAAAATAATGTATTGAAATTAAGTAATTAGAAAAATATGAAGGTGTGAATTAATTTGGATTGGGGTGGTGAATTAAGGTAAGTGATGAGGGTAGGCGGATTTATGGGGTCATCATAACATGAGGTGGAGTATTGTTGACCATGGTAGGGAAGGGCGGCTGGAGCTGACATCTGTCTCCTACAACACCGGTTTACCAGAATTATTTTTTTTTGTTTAGATCACAGTTTTTTTTTTTGTTACCATTTTTTTTATTGATGCAGATCTGGGCTAGGTTGATGGGAGGGACCTCCCCGAGATAGTCTTTGTAAAATATTTATAGCCGGACACCAATCGTCCTAGTGCACCAAGGATCATGTAACAAATGGCACGTTCAATATTGACTTCTAAGGCTTGAAGAGAGTCTGGCTTATGTCGAATACCAATAACTTCAAATGACCTCACAAGAAATAATCTAATGTTGTTAAATCACAACTTCTTCGAGACCATTCAATATCACAATTTCTTGAAATAATCGAAAAAAAATCGTAATCGTTTTCAAGTTGTTTCAAGGCAAAATCAGCAAATTAACGACGTTTACGATAGCATAAACGATTAGCTGATCAGTTAAGTATACCCTGGTGCTACCATATTTCTTACTGCACAAAATTAAAATTAAAAAATTCACAATAGTTAAATAAACACCTGTTTACACATCCACCTGCTGTATGAATACGTTTTACTCCACTGTTACCATTTCAGCTATTTTCTGTTCAAATCTGGCGATTTTTAAAAATTGTTTGAGGGGAAATATATGAATTAGCTATTATCGGGACATCTAGCGTTTTTTGCGATGTTGGTTTTAAACTTTTTTAAATACATTTGTTGTTAACATTCTTAAAGAGTAGCTACCAATTTATTTGTAAGGCGAATATTACTTTCAATACACTTTTTTATAAAAATTTTAACATCTGAAAGCCAAAAAGCACATCGGCATTGAAGATACTAGATACAATTTTACATATAAAAGCGAGAATCTAGAGTATTGGATTTAGACTTTTAGCGAATAAGTCCCAAAATGTTTTTAAATAGGATTTTAGTATGCATATCATAAATATAACGTAATTGGTAATACTTGATAATCGTTATTTTTTGAATTAAAGTATTACGTACATATGTGTACGTATATATCTTGAATTTTTTTCACATACCTTCATACATATGTAAATTATGTATTAAAATGTAATTAATAAAAGAAGCTGCCTTCGTAATAAAAATGATTCTACTTTTCTTTTTTTCTCTCCGTCATTGTTTAAGAAAAACTTAGCGATAAAACGCTAAATTTTCCGCGAAAACTTGGCTATTTTTTGTTAAATTTATGCCAGAATTAAAAAAAAAATTAAAAGTAGCGATTTATAGCTAAAATTTTGATATTTAATTTTTAGCAATTTCTCTATTTATCTTAGCGATATTTTTCGAGAAAAAGTTGGCAACAGTGCTTTACTCTCTGTTGACGTTATAGTTTTTTCGTAGCGAATTTTTGGATTTTTTTTTATATATTTATAAAAATAGCTTTTTCCAAAACATTAAAAAAGTTTTTACAAATTTTAGAATATAGCCATGTCTACTGATTGGGAAGAAGTAAAGCGTTTGGCGGCCGATTTCCAAAAGGCACAATTAACGTCGACTTTACAAAAGTAAGATTATGGTTTGTTTTTTGGATTAAAAACTTATTGCAGGTTAACTCTATTAAATTCAAGTTGAAGCTACGGTTCATAAAGATAAAAAAAAAACGTCGACTTTACAAAAGTAAGATTATGGTTTGTTTTTTGGATTAAAAACTTATTGCAGGTTAACTCTATTAAATTCAAGTTGAAGCTACGGTTCATAAAGATGAAATATTTGTCCATAAACTTCAAGTGTTAAAAGCCACTACAGTTTTTTCCTATTCAGATTGATTTATATGATTCTTTTTAGGCCAAGTTCAGTTGTTATTTAAATCGGTTCCATTAAAGGAAGATGGAACATTTTTCTTTAATCTTCAAGTGTTATGGGCTACCACAATTTGTCGTTTCTATTCAAATTGTTTTATATGCTTGTTTTTCAGCCAAGAAATTATTTAAATCAGTTCCATTAGAATTTGACAATGGTACATTATTATCTTAATGCTTAAAACTCACATACAACACAAAATTATCAAAGAATATTGTCTTTAATAAATAATAGCGGCAATGAGAGATGTTTTTACGACGAGGGCTAAATTGTGTCTCATAGTTTAATAGCTTTATAATGTTTTAGATTATCTGAGCGTAATTGCATAGAAATCGTTACACTGCTATTGGAAAAGAAACTATTAGAGGTCGTATTTACTAATGATGGTAAAGAGTATATAACTCCCGACCATTTGGAGCGAGAGGTTCAAGATGAATTGTATATTAACGGGGGAAGAGTTAATTTGGTGGAAGTTAGTAAAACTTTAAATGTCGATTTAAGCAGGGTAAGGTTTAATCAACACATGTTGTAAAAATAAATACAATATACAATACAATATTTTGTTAAAGATTGAAGAGGTCGGACATAAGATTGCCTTAGAGAATCCCAATGTCCATTTCATATTGGGCCAACTTATCGATGAGGATTATATTACCTATATAGCGCAAGAAATCAATGAAAAATTAAGTCAAAAGGGAGAAATTTCCGTTAATGATTTAACGGAACAATTTGATTTGCCTTCGGACTTTTTACAAACGAATGTTGTGGAAAAACATTTGGGTAAAATTATTAAAGGACGACAGGATCCATCAAATCCCAAAATGTTTTTCACTCAGGCCTATTTGCAACGCTGCAAGGCTAAAATTCGAGGTGCTTTGGCGGCTCTTACCAGACCTACGAACGTATCGGTGATTTTACATAAGACTAACATCCAACAGAAAATATTCCATACTTTAGTGGATGAAATCAATCCGGCTGGACATGTTACAACTAAACAAACCAATGCCCAATATGTGCCCGATATTTTTGCCAAAATGCAAGCAGATTGGGTTAATAACTTCTATCGTCAAAACGGTTTTTTAGAATACGATGCCATAAACAAGTTGGGAATTACAAATTCCAAACAGTATATTAATAAACAATTTCCCGATGAAGAATTATTGTTTTTAAAACGCTGTGCTGTTAGTGCAAAACTAGTCGAACTCACTGTATTGCCTGCTTTGTCTGCAGCCAAACAGTTTATAGATTTGTCCTCTCTTTTGCCCTCAAATATGTCCTCCTCTGATCGTGAGGAGTTGTTTGATGTGATTATGTCTAAAAATCAATCCTCTTTGTCGAATTTTGTACTCATCGGTTCTTTGGGTGCATCGGTGGTTTTTACTCCTCAATATTTGGAAGAATTGGCTCAGCCCTGTCGCCAGTTGGCCTGTGAAAAAGCAAAGAGCGCAGTGGACAATGGCAGCTATCAACAACATGTGGCTTTGAAACAATTGGCGTCTAAGACAAGTCAGCGCAAAGATTTTGAAGACGATGAAGTAGTAGATAAACGTGATGAACGTCGCAAGAAAGCAACTTCCGGCAAAGCGGGTGGCGGATCTCAGGGTCGTGAAACGAAGACGAAGTCTACCAAAAAACATCAGCGTGGCGGTAAGAAAGGTGGTAAAAATGATATTGACAGTGATGATGATGGCAATTTTAGAGGCAATAGCTCGGGCGTTGGTGGCTCTTCGGGCAATAAAAAACAATTTGAGTTGGTCACCATTGCAGACATTGTAAAGATTTTGGAAAAGGAAACATCGGCCATGGGGATTGACGAATTAAATGAGGATATTGCGAACATGTATCATGAGTGAGTAAATTGAGTTTTACAGATGAATAATGAAAATTTACAAAGTTTTAAGATATTTTTCATTAAGTGTTATTTTTAAAACGTGGAAAATTTTCAAAGTTTTAGGTCTTTGATCAGTTTTAATTTTATTTTTTTTTAATTTTAAAATTTTTACGATTTTGTTAATTAAATTTACGAAATAACTATTTCAAATTTTATTAAATCATTAAAAATTGAAATCGTTTGACTTTAAAATAATTGTTTTTTGTTTCAAACATTTTTTAAAAATATTTTACATTTTTTTAAAAAAATTATTGATAAAAATATTTATACAATTTAGAAAAATATCTTAAACTGTTTTATCTTTAGGCAACTTAATCAACTAGCCTTAGCCAAGGCCCAAGAACTTTACGAAATAACATTGCAAAAAAGCGCCGCTGGCAGTGGCCAGTCTCACGCTAGTGTACAGGAGAAAATCAATACACTCTTGGTCGATTTACGTTTATATGAAAAGGGTCTTAAGGTAAACTATTCTTTTACAGTTAAATCAATTAAAAACCTTTGGTCTAAAACAACTTCTTAATATTAATACAGCTTTTCCCTGCCAATATTCAAGCTGATTTAGTTAAATATTTAGTGAAATCTTTAGGCAATGATATATGCAATGAATTAAGCGTTTATGTAGCTCATGAATGTCAAATTGAATTAAAGAACTCTAATCTCAATGTGGATCAGCGTAATAAATTGGCCCAGGAATGTGGTAAGCTATTAGATGTCTTAATATTTATTTTATATCAAAGGTTTTTACTTAAAATGCGTATGTTCTTACAACAGGTGGTGACTATAAACCTGCCTTAATTGAACTCAACAAGGCCTTAAACAAAAGCTTAGATGAATTTATTATGGCCACTGAATTATTGCTTAAAACTTGCAGTATGATTATTAAGAAGGCCGATAAGAAAAAAGAGCGAAATTTAATTGTACAGCATCGTGAAAAGCTATTGGAACAATTACAGGCATGTTCTGAGCCAGCCTTAATATTACATTTGACAGCTTTGATTCTTTTTACCACAATAACTGGCTGTATTTTACATGCTAGTGGTAAATTCGTTTCACAAATTTTTGCCTTTATTAACGTATCCTTGACGGATGAACAAAATAAACTTTTATCGCAATATCATGGTAAGTACTTTTGGCAATTAATAGAAATACAAATTCATTTCGAGGTTTTATTTTGCAAACAGATTTAGTCATCAGAGTATTACGCTTATCTGCCGACTCTCAAGAATATTCCTCAGCCAGTTCTGAGTTACAGGAATTGGAAACTAAAATTAAACAACTAGCGGCTTCATTCGATAAACCTGGTCTTTCAAAAGCTGATTAAGTTTTTTTTTTACATTTTTGCTGTAAATATCAATTCCATTTTAAAATATATTTATAAACTTAGTTTTTCGTAATTTTTCAATATGGGTTTTGCAATAATTCTTTTTTTTTTTAATTTGAAATAAATAAAGTTATTACAGTTTATTAAATAAATCACTTGGAACTTGCAATTTAATTAAAGAAAAACTTATAGAATATCCCCATTTCCCTGAGTTCTAATAAGTATGTTGATCTAAATACAAAGTTTTGTTATAGTTCGATTTTTGGTCCTAAAGTACACTTGTAAATATTGGAACCGTCTTACGCAGTAAAACTAAAAATTCTTTATGAATGGATAAAAGGAAACAACTTATGCGACAGGATTTATGTAAACAATGCTTTAGTAATTCAGAGATTTTTTAACTTAACTTGTTTTATTAAGCAATTTTTCTTTTGTATTAATGTGAATATAATTGTTTTTTAGTGATTTTTTTATTAACTTGTGACTATTTTTAGAAAAATTGTTCTTAATAAATTAAATATTTAAAAGAAATCTACTTTTAAATTGTTGTTATCATTAGTTAAATAGAAAACCTATTTTGATTTATAATCTTAATTTGAGAACAATTTTAAACAGCTATTAATAATTAATTTTTTTAAATGTGTTTGTTTAGAATAAATTTCAAAGTCAATTTTTTTTTTATTTAATGTCTAAAAAATGCATGAATTTTTTAATTATTACTATGAAGTCTTAATAAGATTTGTTTGGCCTTATCACTAGTTTGCCTAAAAATAAAAATAAGCAAAAAGAATATTTATAAAATAAATCACATGAAAAAACACAGCGAACTTACATAAATAAAGGATTATTAGCATCACATGATTCCAAAGTCTGTTTAATGTATGTTATAAATAGTTGTAAATTTTTTAAACACTCGGAATTGGGTTGCAACCAGGCTGTAGGTAAAGTATTAACAATAATATATGCTTTGCTTATAGCATCGTTTGGAGTACAAACCTTTAAGAAAACGGAACGAAAATGCATAATTAATATAACAAATTGTGAAGCAATCTTATTTATAATAATAAAGCTGTGTTATAACTAACATGTTGCCATTAATTCCCTTATGGGAATTTAAACAAAAAAAGTTTGCAGCTAGTTAGCATACAGTTTCTTATTATACAAAACATGGAAAGTATTTTACCCTCATTGCTAGTAATAAGTAACGATTAAGTAGAGATCCTATAGCCATTTCCCTTAAAGGTGTATCGGCTATAATGCCCTGCCACGATAAAAAGTTACGAAACAATTTTAAACCACTACAAAATTGTCGCTGAAAGAATGAAGTCTTGTTTTCTTGCACTCTTAGAAAGAAACAATTATTAGAGTATTGATTTAATTAATAATTTCAAAACTTACTGTTTGGGAAATATGGGTATAAAGACATCATTTTCCAATGCTAATTTCATTTTCTCTAAAATAGCATTAAACAATTGTTGCAATGTCTTGCCGTCCTCTTTAAGGGGATAATCTCGACCCAACCGATTAATGAAACCAATTAAACGTAATGTTTGTGTAGTGGATAGGGGGTCCCAACAATGTGTTACAATGTCTAAGATAAAAATAATATATGTACCATATACTGTGAGCATTAAATGAAAGTAAACACCGCATGCTGTTCGAAAAAAATATTTATTATGTTTAAATAAACAACTCTAATATATAAAATTCTCGTGTCGCTGTGTTTGTGATTAAACTCCTCCGAAATGGTTCGACCATTTTTCATGAAATTTTGTTTGTATTTTGGATAGGTCTGAGAATCGGTCAACATCTATTTTTCATAACCCTCAACGCCACGCTTTTTTTCACGCCCCCTCAGGTAGGCCGGACTGCTGTACCGATCTTCTTAAAATTTTCACATATAACTTAGACAGGTATGATTTTTACCACGCCTACTTTAACGCCCACTTTTTTTAAATTATGTACTTGCATCGATATAGTTTTTAGTATTTTTCTTCAAATTGTACACAATTTATAGTCCAGCCAATGCAGAAATAAACGTTTAAGAATTGGTAAACATCTATTTTTCATACTCCTAAATATTTAGGGTGACTCACCCCAAGAGACAAATTATGCCTCACCTTAATAACGTAACGACTTCGATGAAATTTAAAACTAAGATAGATCTGCGTACCGTAGAGCATACATATATGGTTTAAGTTTTTTTAATGTACTCTGAGTACATTAACTAACTTACTCTGAGTAATTTAGTTATTTTTATTGAACTAAAAAACTATTTCCTAGAAATAAATTTATTGGCAAAACAAGGTTTGCCGGGTCAGCTAGTGATATATAAAAAACAATATTACAGAATTCCTTAGTAATAAAAGTACAAGAAACAAAAAAAAATTAGTTACAGTGTTGTCTGGGTAGAGTGAACTAATTTTTGCAGAGCGATTTCACTATACAAAGATTGTTCACTAAATCGAGGTTGAAACGCTGTGCCAAAGAAATAATACTAGCACCTTTTTCAATTTCTTTTATAATGTCGCTTTTTTGTTTTAAGGATAAATGCTTTTTTTTCGAATCCATTTTTATGTAACAATTACATACATATAACACCAATTATTCAAAAATTAACTTTGAGACACGATCTTAATGGAACATGCGCGCAGACTTAAATAAATTAACACTTCATGGAATAGGTATTTGTGAGAGAAACTGGTCAACTTACTCTAAAAGAATTGTTACTTTACCGTTATTTTATGTTCTCTTTAATATTTAAACACTTTATCATTGATTTTCTCCTTCGCCAAACCTAAAAACTCACTATAAAGTATGTTCACTATAGAGGTTCATGAGTGTTCACATAACAGAGTACTCAATGTAAACAATCTGGTGTGCACTCTAACGAGGTATTCATAGCATCGGGGGTTCACTCTACCCAGACAGCACTGTAATTCTAATGGTGTTTGCACTAACTAATTTTCCAGAAGCTTCTGATATACTTTCACTGCTCTAGAAGCCGGATTTTTTTAACTCATCTAACTATAGCCCTTATTGCTTACAGTTTAGCCGTTTATATTTGACGTATTTGTCTATAATTTTTTTAGTACAACGAAGCAAGGTTTTAGAACCATAGAGCCTGGGTATCCCACACTGCTTCGGGTTGAAATAAATTAGAATAACAGCAAAAGCAAACGTGTAGCAGAGGGCGAGAGTATACCAAATAATTTTGGTGTTTATAGCTGGTCGAAATATGTCTCGTTTAAGTTGGGCATTGAGAAATGCCCACTTTTTCGAATTTAACGCTGTACGTGATTGACGGTAGCCTTTCAAGTAAATTAAAAACGATCACGTATATTAGCTTCCTTAATGAAACTAATTAGTTGAGAGTATGTATATACCAATATCATGTGAGTTTAGCAAATCAAACAGGTTTGTGAATCTACGAAATAGTTGGTGCTTAGTGCAAATTTGACCAAATTCCGAACAATGAAAGATGAGATGTTCCGCGTTATCAGTCATGTTACAAAAATCACATAAATCCGTTGATTTTCCAACAATGTTACTTATTTCACATATGTTATGTTGAAAGTCTTTTTTTAATCTACATTCACTTTGAAAGCGACGATTATTTGGAACGGTACTTCTCCCTTATAATTAGAAACAACAAAAAAATAATAAAAGAAAGCTGCCACCATTTTTGAATTTGCAACATAACTTCTTAAGTGTTGAATTGACTGTTTAACTTTTGAGTTCATATCTTTTAATATTATTATTTTAATTAATTTAATTCTACTTTTTTTACTAATTAGTCCTGCAATGTTATTTATCTTAAATAATTGATAATATACGAATAATCGTCATAATTTTAAACTTATATGTGTTGTTTACTTTCAATTGACGCTCACAGTGTGTATATAATATAGAAAACTAACTTAAACATGAAATTATATCATGGAACTAATATTTTTACCTATTAACTTGGGTAGAATTATCTTCTCAAGCAAAGTTGGCACAAAATTAACATCAGGATCTTGTTTTAGTGAGTCCTCCGTTTCATCTTCACTCCAGGCGTACAACATGACTGCCGAATACCAATTTAATTTTTCGATATCCTTAAAATCTATTAATAAGGGTGACCATGTCAACATTTCAAGTCGTATTAGAAGACCAAGTATCTAAGAAATAAAAAATTTTTAGAAATCTTCAGTAGATTTAGGATAAAACAATGATCATATCATAGAACTTCAATTTAAAATGGCTCTCCAATAGTGAAATAAATATGGATTAGATATGGCAATATTTTTATAAAGTTTAACTTCTGATAAAAATACGGTTGCATATCTTCTGTCGATATCTGAACAAATTTTAATAAAACGAGCCTTTGAGAGCAAATATTGCTTTTTGCTTAATCATTATTGAAAATTTCTTATTATTGACATCTATTTATAATTTCATAATATTATAGTTAAAATTAAACATAATTCTATTAATCTAACCTGTATCATAAATTTCTGTGTATAGAAAATAGATTTCATTAAAAGCATAAAATATTTACAATTGTCAAAAGAGACAAGGAAGATAGATTAACTACGTTTTCAATAACTAACAAACAGAATTACCTAATAGAAAGCAGCAGTGTAAAGCGATAACAGATACTAAACTAATTTAATGTAGCCTCTTATATTGTTTAATGCTGTGATTTAATATTAATAAAACGACATCCTTTAAAATTTTTGTAAAAATTTTAACAAATATTTGATCACTGTTGCCGTTTTTGTTGTTTGTTTATAAAGTGTAACATTTTTATATCTAAAAACTAAAAAATAATCGTGTGTCTTATAAAAATTACATATTAATTGTGTGTTTTTTTTTAAATTTTTGTGAATAATCGGGAACTGGCAGAAGTTTTTACTTCAATAACACAATTGAGCAAAATTCTTGTTACTTAAACAAATTTTTAATAATAAAATTAAGTATAAATAAAAATCAATGCCACTTTTTGTTTTAATTTTATAACTTAAGAATGGACTCACCTATCCGAAGCAAATGTTTAGGCTTTGTTTGTACTACTTAGTAGATATTTTATGTGAAGTTTGCACAAAATCCGTCGAGCGGTTTACGGGTAAAATCGGTAACCTAGTATCTCCGGGCTAAATAAAGTCTTTATTATAAAGATATCACAAAAATTCAGAAAGGACCAAAGAGCCTGTTAAAAGTAATTGGATAGGTGTCTGGTACTTTTTGAAAATTTTAAGTTCTAAGGGGATAAACCGGGTAAAAACTGAATGTTGGTACTTTTTTGAACAGCATTTATCTTTGAGAGGGATAGCAATAGGAAAAAAGTTAAAACGTAGTTTTACTCTCATTAAAACAATCTATACTGAGTTTTTGTACTTTTTCGAAATTTTGGAATTTATGAGGAAAAGAGCTAAAAACCCTTTGTATCTTCGGACCTAATGCATGTAGTTTTTTTTTATTATTTCACTTGATACGTAGCGAAGCACGTACCGGGCGGCTAGTTAAGTATAAATTTGGAGTTCAAAAAGAACTAAAATTTTGTTTGTGTTTTACAGAAGTAATGTTTTAATGCTAACACACGACATAAAAGTCTTTAGTAGTAAGAAATTTTACAAGTAAGATGTTAAAAACATGCCAAGTATAAGCTGCTATAGTGATTTTATCTAATAATTTTGGTTGAGTTTTTATTGTTTTGGCAACACTGTTTTCGATACAAGAAAATCCCCGAAGAGTTTCTCCACGTGTGGGAGAATTGCTGAGAATATAAAATACACAACTTATAAAACATAACTGATGCATAGTTAAATGAAAATTACCAAGAATCATGCATATAATATGAAATATCATTAATAGCAATGATATGCAACCTTTTTAAACGGGCCTACTTATTTCACTATATATATATATATATATTATATCCTGTGGTTCCTATAAGGAACAAAGGGCCACACTATAAGGTGCGGAAAAATAAAGTCGAATTGAAACGACTCGGTTTCTCTTTCGACTGTTTATAATTTTATTTTTCTTTAAATATATTTTTTTTTCTTATATTAAAAATCTTTTGATATATCCTCGATAGTATAGTGGTAGTATCTATACCATAATTTAAAATTTTTTTACATTACCTTAGGTAGACATAAACTAACGAAAGCATCTTTATACGAGGGCATATCAGTTTTACGCCAGGCATAGAATTTAGTCAAAATGCATTCAATTTTACTAAATTCATCCGTCACATCGTCCATAACTTCCAAACCTTCTTTATTAAGTTGTTCTAAAAATTAATAGAGAATGCAATTAATGAAAAAAGTATTAAAGAAAAATAACTATATAGGTATATACATATATATTTAAACAAACCCAATTCGTTTTGAAAAAGTTCTTGGTAACGATCAGATGTTTCCTCATCCGAAGACATGCCGTCTAAATGTGAGCTTAACATATCCTGACGCTCTCGTTCACAACGACGTCTTGTACGTCTACCTTCACGTTCGGCAGCGCGGCGTACTTGTTCATCGTACTCGGCACCACGACGAGAGGAGGAGGGTTCTGTAATGTTAAATATGTATTAAATATTGAAAACATATAATGTTATAAAACTTACTAGCTGCTTCAGCCATTTCTTTAGCTTGATCTCGTACATCCTGCCTCCGGCGTTCAATTAAGAAGTGTTGATGTTTACCAAAGAATTGTAGACAACGCTTCTCTAAATCTACTATTAAAGGTGACTGAAAAAAAAAAAAATATTTTTAATAAAAAAAAATTAAAATTATTCTTTCTCCATTTACCTTTTCATTAAGGCAATCTATTAAATCGGTTACATAGCACTTGATTTCTTGATAAAATTTATATTTTGCTGCTGCCGTCGGTGCTTTTTGCTTACAATCCATTTCCTCTAACTTCATAGCTTGCATTTCCCTGCCAATTCTTTCGATATCTTCCAAATGATTGCTATTGAGTTCTTTTAGCTTATTTAAACGTTCTTCTATAGCGTTGCGTATCTCTTGAGGAGCTCTCAACGCTGTTGCTTTTATTTTATTTTTTTTCGGTTTATTGGAATTTAAGATTTGCTGAGGCTTTTCTAATGTGCATTTAGCGTAAGCTTGCTCGAGAAGCGACGATGTAGACTCAGGTTGTGGTGGAGCTTCTAAAGCATTTTCCAAATTTGATTTGATCATGAAACGCGATAAGACCGATTCATGTTGAGCATTAACAAGTTGAGCGCCTGTTACACCCTTACGTATTTGTTGATTTTCCCATTCGTGTGTCTCACAGTCTGAGTCTTCTTCGGAATCTAAACACAGAAAATAGTTTGAAAGTTAAAGCTTAATAATGCAATATTTGTAATTGTTTTTAAAAAGTTTTTTAATTTGTAGGGCCACTCTGTAACAATCGGTAACAGTTAAATTTCAATTACATACAGTCTTTTTCAACAGCATAAAATTTTTCACGCCTTTCTTCGCGTTCCTTTATGCCGGTTATAGCATTCATGTCAACACGTTCTTCATCGTCCGAATTATCACCCTCGATATCTTCTCTTGCCAAACGACTGCCTTTTTTCGTTTCCACCTTAGGTTCATCTATTGTTATAAAATCACCTAAAATTTTTACAACAATTTATGAGTGAAAAAAAATATCTCTTAAAAATAGCATATACTTTGTTCCCTAGCCTTTTGTCTTCTCTTGCGAGCTGCATGTATCATGGCTGCATCGGGTATGGAACCACTCTCTAGCATTTGTTTTAAGTGATCTGGTTTTGAAAACCTATGCTTACTTCCATTGCGTTCATTATCACTTGGTTCTAGTTCTTCGTCAGATAAGTCATTGCGACCAGCGCACAAGGCAGCACGACCATTTAAAATTATATCCGGCTGAGACTTTTTCACCACCAGCTGTGAACCAATAGTTAAAACCAATATATTAGCAAAACTCAAAATGATTCAATTTCAGTTTCTGTTAACAATATAGCTAAGGAAAAACCACAGATATGTTTATCAGTGTTTTGCAATTTTTCTATAGAAAAATTAGGCAAAAAAAAAAAAAATTTCTTTTTATGAAAAAGAAGCAGTGATTATTTTTCACATAAACATATTAGCTCTCCTCTTTTATATAAACAACTTTTGATTTATACCATTCTGCAATAAAAGTTATAAATCTGGCTAATTTAAATGAAAAAAGGTTACTTAGATTCCAAAGACTAAGATTTATACAACATTTCTCCAGTTGCTCAAATTAAGAACAAAAATTAAAAAAAAATTAAGAAAAATTACTTGGAATCTAAGCAACATGTCTATATGATCTAATCTGATTAAGGCATTGTTAAACAAATTGTTAATATGTAAATAAAATCTTAAAATCTATTTTCAATTAAGCAGTTTTTTTTCTTTAATATAAACAATTACTTTCTATACAGAGAAAAAAAAAATAATTCTTTATGTTTTTAAGACTTATTTTTCCTTTTAAACCAAACACCTAAGATATAATTGTAATCCGTGCGGTTTTTTGTTTTCAATTTTGTTTTTATTTTTATATGTATTAGAGTTTCAGTTTGTAGAAAAATGATAATAATAACCTTACCACAAAGTCGTCTGTGCGTATTTCTGTTTGGATTTTATCACTTTTATTACTTTTACTATGTTCCGAAGAACCTGTTGTACGTGACGACGTCAAAGATGAACCTAAATTATGAGAATTATTACGTGAACCGTTTTCACGTTCACTATTATGAGGATTTATATGATGGAAAGTTTCGTTAGCGTTAGTGGCATCGCTGTTGCTGATGTTATCCGAATTACTACGCTCTTCCTTCTTTTTACGTCTGCGTTCCTTGTCTAACATACGCATTACTTTTTTGCTGTGTGACGATTTTCGTACTTGAAAGACTTCTGCATCTTCCTCTAAAAATATAATTAAGGATTTGTTTAAAAATTTCAGCAAGTCATTATTGATTTTATTGTATTAGCAGAAATAATTAATTTATAACACTAAGCTTGATACATAAATATGTATATATTATTTTTTTTACAACGAAACTTAAATTTATTTTACACTATTTCCAATTGTATTTCAGAAATTTCCATTTGTATTTCAGAAATTTCTAATTGTATTTTAGAAATTTCCATTTATATTTCAGAAATTTCTAATTATATATCAGAAATTTCTAATTAATTTCAGAAATTTCCATTTATATTTCAGAAGTTTCCATTTATATTTCAGAAATTTCCAATTATATTTCAGAAATTTCAATTTGTATTTCAGAAATTTCCAATTATATTTCAGAAATTTCCAATTGTATTTCAGAATTTTCAAAATGAATTTCAGAAATTTCTATTTGTATTTCAGAATTTTCCAATTGTATTTCAGAAATTTCTATTTGTATTTTAGAAATTTCTATTTGTATTTCAGAATTTTCCAATTGTGTTTCAGAATTTTCCAAATGTATTTTAGAATATTTTTTTTATTTACATATTCTTTCCTAATCTAATAAAATTTTTATAAAAAGTATACGACTTAGTAGAAACCTATATACTTTGAAAGGGCTTTTATTTTCTTCAAATCTTGTCGTAACAAAAATATTTTTAATTATAATAAAGTAATTTTGCGGGTTTAACATTTATTTACATTTTTGTTCAATTTTAAGATAATTTTAGATGTTAAAAACATATGGAAAAGTAAACGTTAAAGATTTTTCTTTAGACTCCGACATGCAATTATCTTTTTGCTATTATTAAACTAAAAATATATTTTTTAAGTTTATAAACGATCTACATACCCTAAAAACCTAAAATAAAAAAAAATTATATTTTTCTAATATTTCTAAAAATGAAAAATAATTATTAAATAAATAATAATTAATTACTAAGTAATGTTAGTTAGTAATAAAAGTAAATTAAAAAAAAAAAATACAGACATGTAAAAAAAGCAATACAGAAATATGGGGATCTATTAATGAAACTATTTCATAAATAATTTAAAACTTTTAATATTTTTTTTTGTCCAACAGGAATATATTAAAGTCTTATGTTTTCTTAAAAAGATAAAAAATTTAAAGTGCTTTTTCTTACCAATATGTCGCAACTTTGAATAACACTGATAATGTTTAACTATATTAGCTTAGTATAAGAAACTAAGTTTTATTATTTGTAATTTAAATTAAGTAATAATGTTTGCAATCAGTCCTCAAAACAAATATACATTACAAAATGTAGTAATATAAAATAAATATTTCGGTTTCATATTCTGAAATACAATTGGAAATTTCTGAAATACAATTGGAAAATTCTGAAATAAATTTGGAAGTTTCTGAAATACAAATAGAAACTTCTAAAATACATTTGGAAAATTCTGAAACACAATAAGAAAATTCTGAAATACAAATAGAAACTTCTGAAATACAAATAGAAATTTCTGAAATACATTTCGAAAATTCTGAAACACAAATAGAAAATTCTGAAATGCAAATATAAATTTCTGAAATACAAATAGAAATTTCTGAAACACAAATTGAAATTTCTGAAATATAATTGAAAAATTCAGAAATAACTTATACACACTATTTTAGCCAAAACATATTTTGGTTTCAACAAATTAACTTTTTAATCATGTAATCTTAACAGTATAAAGAAAACTTGAACATTGAAAGAAAACCTGGACAACGAAGAAAAAATGTCAACAGATAATGGTAAGAAATCAAACAACTCTTTCGAAAAGCTCCGAAAACTTCCATCTGAAAAGAAGCTCGTGAAGTTAAATGGTCTGATTCTTTTGTGCACAGAGTGAAAGCTAATACTGGGTTGAAGTAAAGAACTTGTAAGCAAAATAATGAGATAAAAAATAAAGGTATATTTTATGAAAACAAATTTTTAGAAAATTTTTACACTAAGTAAGTAATTTAATAAAAATATATGTATGTTCTTTCTCACAACACAATTAGACGATCAACGCAAGGCTTAAATCTAGGTAATCAACGCACTTTCAGATTACAAAAAAAAAAAAAAAAAATACATAGGTCGATAGAAAATTTAAAAATAATAAAACTTAAGTGGTAACATTCTCGGAAAAGCTTAGTTTTCAAGTTTTAAAGCTTAAAATTTTCAATATAAATATACATAAATGAGAATTTTCAATAAATTTCTCAGCATATGTGGAATCAATTGAAATTTAGTAGATCTTTCGGAATATAAAATTTTTTTTTAAAACTCTTAACCCATTAATTTTACGGAAATATTTAAGTTTTTATAGACACAAAACCAAATTAATTTATTTTTTCATTATTTGTGTAGGTTTGTAATTGAAATACAAATAATACATACATACATTTACAAAATAAAAAAAATTATTTTACAATTAAATTATTTGCTATAAGAATATTTTTCCAGTGAGGTGTCCGTTGCAATTAAAGTAATATTATGAATATCATTATGTAAAGGGTTATACTTCAACCCTGCTAATTATAAAAATCTTTAAAGGAAAAACCAGAGGATCAAATCCTTATGCATGACCGAAGGCCGACTGTACAGGCAAACTTTAGCTGTTGTAAAAGCTCTGCTGTCGACATTAGTTGTTGTAACAGCTCTGCTGTTGGCAAAAGTTACTTCCTGGGGAAAAAACACTTTTGTCTGATACAGCTGTTGCTGGATTAACAAACTTTGACCGAGTTAAACTTAGATCGTTCCGGAACATAGATCCAATCGTTGATTAGTTGGCGAAGCCGCTGTTTGTTATACCCTAGAGGAGAAATCCTTAAAGACCAAAGGTCGTCTAACTTAAGTTGCGAAGTAACTGTTTATTATACCATAAAGGAGACATCCTTAAGGCCGACCAAACCCCGGCTATGAAGAAAAACTTTAGTTGGTGAAGCCGCTATTTGTGTATTGATTTTATTTTTGCGACACTTTTAATTGAATACATTCTTATTTATTTAGTACACTCAACTTTTTTTGTAATATATTGTAAAAACTGTATTGAAACATCCAGGTAAAATTTTTTTATATATCTTAAGATCTATTCAAAAGCTTTCAATTATATTAATTTAATACCAACATACATACATATGTAGTGAAAAATCTCATATATCTATATGAAAACTTCAAAGGTTTATAACTTGAAAGTATCCGAGAATGTTATTTCCTTAAATTTGCTTACTTTTCAATTTTCTATAGACCTGATTATTTTCTTAAATTTGGAGGTGCGTTGGTAAACTAGATTTGTTCCCAATACAACAATTGAATAATTTACCTTCATCTGCAAAACTTAGAAGAGCCTTCGCTTTTCCCAAATCTGCGCTACCACCACCCTCTTTTTTATTTAATGATTTTGGTTTGCCATCTTTGCTTTTCTTTTTATCAGTTTTTTCGGAAATTTGTGGTGGAGGTGGTGCTACAAGATCTTCCTTGTAATCTATTTCCATAGGAGCATCCTTAGATTGTGCGCCACTTGCAGGCGAGGTGGTGTCCTCTTCATCATCCAATGTGCTTGAAAAAATTCTTCTTTGAATTTTTTTTGGTTTGCGAAACAATGACATGCTTTATTTAACTATTATATTGGGTATTGTTTAATTTTATTTGTTTTCAATAACAATTAATTAGAATTGTGAAGAAAAACCCATAAAAATTTGCGGTTTTCTGTGTGTTTTGCAAAATTAATGTTTCTTCTTCCTCTTTTTATAAGTCTGTAAAAATTTCATCAGTGTACATTTAACCAGGTACATGCAGCCGCGAACTCGACTGATTTTACTATCTCATATCAATGTCAAACTTCATATTAAAATATTTAAGTCGATTCGTATATTTTTAATATAGATTTTTACATTGATGGTATTGCAAATATGAGAAGCTGATTACTTACGTTTACTTTATTAAGTGTCCACTGAGCTGATCAGCTATAGGCATGGTATACTTATACAGGTAGTGGGGCCAGCCCAGCTATATATTTTAATGTATGCCAACATCTGTGAAACTCTATATATAACAAGTAAGAATGTTATATTTGACCGTGCCGAAACTTATATACCCTTCACAACATGTAATCAAGCAATAACAATAGTTTCTATCACCATTCATCTCATATTTGATTTTATTTTTCTATTATTTTACTTATATTAATTTTTAATATTGTATACTTTATTTAGTTAATATCTCAGGATATTTTTTATTACTGTGTAATACGTGTATTATGGCCTTATAGGCTTTGTATTACTATTTGAATAAATAAATAAATATATATCAAAGACGTTCATACATATAAAAAAAATATATAATTATAAATTTACGTATGTATGTTAAAAAAATAAAAAAAAAATAAATAAAGAAATTAGTTTAAACAAGTAAGAGCGCTATATTCGGCCGTGCCGAATCTTATATACCCTTCACAACGTGTAGTCATGCAATAACAGTAGTTTGTATCACCATTCATCTCATATGAAATACGTACATACATATATAAAAAACATACATAAATAAAAACATCCCATTGTAAAATTATATATTTACGTATGTATGTTAAAAAAAAAAAATTTAAAAAAAAAAATAAAAAAAAAAATAATTAATATATAAATAATACATATAAAACAAACAAAAAATAATAAAAATATAAATAATATATTAATAAAAAATATAAAAAAAATATAAAAAAAATTTTAAAAAAATATAAAAAAAAAATTTTTTGACTCAGCTTGGATTCAATGTCACATTTACTCTAGCCAGTATACACGTTTGCATGTATGTATGTTGTTGTTGTAATGTTGTTATTGTCAAGAAAAAAAAATCACGGTGGTCGTGGGTTTTTGCTCATATTTCAGTTGTTTATGTACCGATGTTTCTAATATTCAATACCAGTCTACTCCCAAATATTTCTTATATTTTAATACCTCACCCGGGTCCAAGCGATGTTGGGGGGCCTCAAAAAGTTGATTTCAACATATACACGGACAGACGGTCATACGGACAGACTGACATAAGCTTTCAGAAAATATATACTTTTGGGGTCGGAAATGAAAATTGTAGAAATTTCACACGGAACGACAAACCTATATATACCCTTTTTCAATAAAAATATAAATATATATAAAACAAAAAAAATACAATAAAATTTTTTTTTTGGCTCAGCTGGGATTCGATGCCACGTTTACTCTTAATTTTCAACTTAAATTTGAGCTATAAGAAAAGAAAAAAATTTTTAAAACATTATTTGGCATAAAATTTGATAAAAATAAATAATTTAACATGAAATTCTTCACAATTAATTCATATATTCGTTTACATTGACAATCACATTTTTCTTAATTACAATAGTGTTTATCACGCAGTGTTGCAATTATTAGTAAACTGTTTCAATATTTGGACATTTCTGCCCAATATATTAAACAGTTGAATTTTAGCAATTGTGAAAGTAAAGTCACAGTAAAGTTGTGAATAAAAGTAAGAATACGGCGCACAGTGGTGTAGATTAATATAATAATTTTATTGAAGTACCGATACCATAAATATTTGGGCGTGTTGTGCGAAAATAAAAACTAATTTAAAGTAAAATTTACATTATAGTATAGTACTTTTAAAAATATACCTAGTTTAGAAAAGTAAATAAAACTATTTTCTTCAAATAAAATGGGTCTTAAGGGTTGTGAAGTACAATTGGATAATCCCTGGAACACTTATTATGCTGGACAGACTATTAATGGTCAAGTCAAATTGACGTTTGACTCGGCTAAAAAAGTAAGAGGTAAGAAATTTAATTAATTTGTTTAAATTAAAAAAATAATCTCAATGATTTTATGTTTGTTCTCATCATAGAAAAACAAGAAAATATTAGTCATTTTTTTCCATACTTTAGATGTATGTATCACATCATCATTATCATTTGCTACTTATACGAAGTGAAATTAAAAAAAATAAAAAGCAAAGAACATCATTATCGCCAAAATATTCATTCTTAGTTAAAATACTTTACGTCATATATACATATATATTTTAGTTTCCTTTTGTTTTTATTAATTTTGCTGGCAGTGTTGCCATTGGTAGTTTTGAAACTGAAATGATTTTTAAAGTTTCATAAAAACCATTAAAATTTTGTCGGGCGTGCCTTCTCACAAAGTTAATTAGGGTGCTGTTTGAATAAAAGTTGATTTATTTTTTATCAAGGATTACCCCTAAATATTTAACTTTGTCCTGCAATGAGGTAATAGTTCCCCTAGACCATAAATATCTAGTAGGAATGTGTTTTTGCTATTTGTTGAATGGAAATATAATCTCTCGTAGTATAATTATAAATTTAAATTAATATAATTGGAAAAATTTCATAATAAATATATGTATTTAAATCTGAAATGTGAAAGGTACTAGTAGTGAAGTAACAAATATTATTTTTCAAGTGTACGATCCCAAATTCCGATGAACTTGCGTATGCGAATATTCATTATGAAAAAGTTAAATTTTTACTGCTGTGTTCATAAAATATATTTTGGGTTCATTAAAGGCTTATTTGACAGATGTTGTTCCGAAATTTGTCAAATAAACCTTAAAAAAATAAAATATTTGTTTAAGACTATGGGATTTCGGGAATACAAATCGTCGTTCGTAAATTATTGTGTTCTATATGTATAGGTTTTATGCGTAACATAGAACACAATAATTTACGAACGACGAAATGACGAGAAATACTTATATGTATATACGAATATTTGTTACATCACTTTTAAAAAGAGTACTTTTAAGTCCCTACATACAACCTAAATTCCACCTAAACACATACATATACATATATGTATGTACTTTTAAAGGTGTTTTTCTGTAAAGAAAACTAAAAAAGACGATAAAAACTTTTATCTTTCATCACAAAATTGATAAAACATGATTGCGCAAGGTTGTTGTAAATTGGCTCTCTCATGCGTGACGTCACACCAGCAAACAAGTGATTGATATTACAAGTAAAAATTGTAAAAAAGTAAGTAACATGCTAAAATAAATAATTTTTTTATTATTTTATATTATTAACAAATAAATAAATAAAAAAAAAGTAAAGTCCGATGTGACTTACATGTGCAGAAAAAAAATATTTTATAGTCAAAACGCGTAATCTTGTTTTTATCATTCTTGGTCTTATCATTATAAAAAGATTTAAAAAAAATCTGGATTCGGCTGTGCCGAATATACCCTTCAAAAAAATAAATAAATAATTAAAGAAATGATCCATAGGAATTTTCTATACTTTTATACTTCTTGACTCAAGGATCGGTATTATCCCCTTCCCTATACTCGAAATAAACATCTGATGTTACTCTAAGTAGATACCATGATGATGCTTTTTACGCAGATGATAGTGTCTTTATTTGTTGCAGTAAAATCTTAAATACGATATTTAGGAGAATGAAAAATAATAGTAATTCGTAAATACTATGACCAATGGAAAATAAAAGTTAATGACGATAAAACTCAACAAAACGCAAAAACGTATTCCTACTAAATATTTATAGTCGAGTGAAACTATTATCCCAATGAAGAATGAAATTAAATATTTAGGAGTAATCCTGGACAAAAAACTTATTTAAACAGCATATTTATTTCATTTGTGATAAGGGAAATTAAGTGTAGCCGTGCCCACACCCCTTAGTTACCCGAAGATCTAAACTTAATGTAAAGAAGAAAAGGCTGCTAAAACGCATACAAACAAATTGCAAATCATTCAAAATAAAAATATTAACATAATACAAAATCTACCTTTTAGATATCCAACTTATCTTCTACATAGAAACTTTAACTTTAAAATGTTTAATTTATTGACAAGGGAACTGACGCTGTCATTTAATGAAAAATGCAGAAAGTCAAATTTTGAAATAATAAGAAATTTGCTGAACAACCACTGAGGGTCTTTTGTTTAAAGATATATTTCATATCTCTTATAACTTCTATGTTGATACGAGGTTTTTAATGAACTTTTCCTTAAAGCTGTGATATTATTAGTTTCTTTATTTAATTAATCAGATGTTAATTGTTGTAATACTATATGTAAATTCTCATAACTCTATTAACGATATTGATAAAATAAATAAATAAATAAGTTTTAATAAATAAATAAATAATAAAAAAAAATAATAATATTATTATTAATAGGCAATCTTGTAAAGTCTAACTGCCGTATTCATAAAAAATATTTTAAGTTTATTAAAGGCTTATAGCAGATGTTGTACAGAAATTTGTCAAATAAGCCTTTAATAAATTTTAAATATTTTTTTATAAATACGGTAGTAAGAGTTAATAAATAACTACGAACAACAAGTATTTTCAAAAGATAAAAAAAAAAATGTTAGAAAATTAAATTTGAGTAAACCAATAAGTTTTAATTTAATTTCAAATTTAAAAGATCTAAAAAAAATTTCTTATATGGAAAAAAGGGTCTGCAGTATATATCTATGACAATTAGAAAACTGCTTATGCCTGTTTTTACAGTTTTTTAGAAAATCACTTTTCAATTTTTAATTTTTTTTTATTAAGACTATTAAATGAATTCCGCCCTGTATAAATTAAAGAGAATATTGGTTTTCGTATATTTTGTTAAATTTGATTTTATAAGTTTTTATTCCAAATGATATAGTTCGTTGAAATAATTAAAGCAATACGTTTTAACGCTATGACTTTTTGTAAAGTTGTCTAAAATAGTTGTAATTCGCCTGAGGATAGTTTTTAATTATCTCTATTTCGTCTTATTTATGTCCACTTAGCAAATATTCCTTTTTGTCATAGATATATTGGTTCATTTATCTTTCGAAACTAAACCAAATTATCAAATGAGTATAAAAGGTTTATAAGTCGGATTTCTGTAGAAACTTGTTTTATAAACTCTTGATAGTTTTTATGAAGAGATCAGTTAAACAATTATTGCGGGCGGCATCACTCTTTATAAATATATTTCGTACCAAATTTTACAAACACCAACCACCCACTTACTCTTTATCCCCCTTTTTCGACAAATAAAAACCCGCTTAAATAGCAATAACAAACACCACTTCTTGTGTGTTTTTTGTTTTTTTTTTTGTTTCACTGACGTTTTTTTCCATATGCAGAGGAATTTTTATTTAAAAGCAGACCTCATTCTTTTTATTGTACCTACACACCTATGTATTGTTGCTATTTTTGCCAAAAGCCGGTTCGTATTTTATCACTTTTAGATAAAAAAATTTTCTTTTCAATATGTGGGGTAGGTATCTGTGTTTTCTTTTTATTTTCTGCTGCTATTGTTGTTACTTTATTATACCCGCCACCAAAAAAATGGTGGGGGTATATTCATTTTGTCATTCCGTTTGTAACACATCGAAATATCCATTTTAGACCCCATAAAGTATATATATTCTGAATCGGGGTTTGATTTGATGACGATCTAGCTATGTCCGTCCGTCTGTCCGTCTGTCCGTCTGTTGAAAGCACGATAGAGGTCGCACCGAAAAAGCTAAAGGGCTCAAATTTTGCCAGAATCTTTCTAATAGACAAGGTTTGTTTGGTATTGAAAATGGGCTAAATCGGAATATTAGAAAGAGAGTTATAGCTCGTAAAGCAAGAATAGGTCGAAAAAACCGTGTCCTTCAAACATCGAAAAAAAAGGAATTGTGTCCAAACGCATAAACGTAGAGCCATGAAACTTCGAATATATATTTCTCGAGTCAAAAGAATATTTCTCCCCAAAAATTGCTTAAATCTATGCATTAGAAAAGGAGTTATGGGTCAAAATGTACGAAAATTTATACCGCTCAGTGTATATTTGAAGTTTAAAACGTAATAAAACTGACAAAACTATATGTACGGTTCTGAAATTTTGCAAACATGGTTTTTTGGTCAAAGTCTTCGTTATAACGGAAAATAAATGTGCCACGCCCACTTTTTTTTTAAATTTTTATAAAAATATATTAGTCATATTCATTAGCATTTATTCATTGCAGATGGCGACATCTGTTGAAGGCGCCACTACATTTTGCAAACACTGAGGATGATGTCTTTGCTAAACATCACGTAGAACACTAGATGACTCTAGTAACATTTTTTTGCACAAACTACAAAGGAATTTTATAGGGGTTTGTGAAAACGAAAATGACCGAAGTTTGTTGACAAAAATTAACTAGAGTAATGATTTGTGCCCAACTTTACATATAGTTGTACACACAGTCTTATGAGGTTTAAGATTTAAAAATATTAAAAAAAAATGTGCATCAGTAGATTTAAAATAAGTATTTGAATATTTAAAATACATATTTTAACAAATTTTTTTTTATCTATCTATTTTTTTGTAAAGGGTGGTTAAATTTTAAGGGCCACAGGGTGACTCAAAATAGACATGCTCAGCATTGCGCTAAAACAGGAAATTTATTAGTAAGATTTTGATTTTTAAAGTTCTATAACATTTTGCTTTTAAAAGATTTTCAAACGAAATAAGTTTTGTATAATTTTAAAATTTGTTAGCCATTAGTACATGAAAATAAATTGTTTATAATGTTTAGAAATAATTTTTTTTTATCTTTAGGTCTAAATTTTCCTAAATTCCTTTTTTTAATACACCATAACTTCTAGAAAACATAAGATAACAAAAAGAAATTAGCACCATTTAGTAGATAAAACTCTCCTCTATACCCCTATACCCCATTGTATACCCAGGACGATCCGACCGTGATCACCAGACCAATTTTTGTGACACAAGGTCAAATATTTTTTGCAAAATTTTAGTAAAAGAGCTAAACAAATTTTTTTGTAATGTGTTTTTTTTAAGTATTTTAGCCGCCACCAAAAAATGGTATATATATTCTTAATCGGGGTTTTATTTGATGACGATCTAGCTATGTCCGTCCGTCTGTCCGTCTGTTAAAAGCACGATAGAGGTCCCATCGAAAAAGCTAGTGGGCTCAAATTTTGCCAGAATATGTCTTATACACAAGGTTTGTTTGGAATAGAAAATTGGCTAAATCGGAGTATAAGGAAGAAAGAAAAATTGCCTAAATGCATGCATTAGGAAGGGAGTTAGAGATCAAAATGTACGAAAATTTATACCGCGCAGTGTATTTTTCAGTATGTTAAAAATTTTAAACCTAATAAGAGTGACAAATTTAGATCTACGATTCTGAAATTTTGCAGGAATTGCTTTTTGGTCAAAGGCTTTCTTCTGACGGAAAATAAATGTGACACGCCAACCTCCCATACAACGTTTTCTCTCAAATTCTTATAATTTCTCTATAAATCGAATAATAAAGGACTTTATTGAAATATCTAAGTTGTTAGCATAAATAACTTCGACACACCTACTATAACGCTCACTTTCCACGTTATTTACTGTTAATGAAATTTAAATTTATAAAACCGACAAAATTAGAGGTATGATGATAAAATTTGCTACGGAAATCCTTCTAGTCAATGTTATTGTTATGCCAGAAAATTTAGGTGACACGCCCACTCTTACGCCCACATCCTATATAATGCTTTATTTCAAATTCATATAATTTCTCAATGAATAAATATTTTGGAAGAATTACGGACTATATTGAAATATCTAAGTTGTATTTATTAGCAGAAATTTTATTGACACGCTTACTTTAACGCCCATTTTCACTGAAACACTTAATTTACGAAAACATTTTACCAGCATATCCAAGTTATAAAGGGTGGTTAAATTTTAAGGGCCGATGTTGATTTTGAATAAAACACAAATTATTTAGGAAATTATTATCATTTCTTTGTTAATGATAATATTTGTATGGTTCAATTATGTATGGAACAAAATATCGGCCAAATGGCCCCGCGACCTCAACGGCACACCTCGATCCGATAGTCCAAATTTTAAATAACATTGCTGATGCTCAATTGTTTGGCACGATGATGAGTCGAAGTTGACTGTTTTTTTGCCACACTATCGCGATAAACAGCAATGCTTCTCATTTAACGAATTTAGAAGGCATTCATAGATGTTCTAACATTTTATACAGACCTGGGGCCGAATTACGGCATTCGATATCGATCGAAATTTTACTCGAACGATCGAGTATGCTTTAGGTATATAGATTCTAATAAGAGTTTTCAAATTTTGATCACGTTCGAGTGCCGTAATTCGGCCTCTGTTTTAAATTTAAAATTTAACCACCCTCTACAAAGAAAGCCATTAACAAAATAATAATAATTGTGCTTTAAATGTACACAAAATTGGTGGTGGGTATAAAAGATTCGGCACAGCCGAATATAGTGCTCTTACTTGTTTTTTTTTTTTTTGTATGTATTTTTGAATGCAAGAAACGCGTTTTCTCTTGAGTGGGTAGATTACATTAAACGCATATTTGTCCTCGTCTAGTTTTCTTCTTGTTTAGCTAGTTGTAAATATTTTGCAGGGTTGTTGAACTTAATTCTTTGTGAGTGCAGTTAGTTGGAAAATGATCTAAGCAAACAAAATGGCTTGAAAACAAAAAATTCTATAAGTTTGATTAGATTTTCTATTAAAAAAAAAAGAAAGTGAGAAAGTTAACAATAGGATTCAAAAAAATTTTAGTCCTGCAATAATATTTATTTTTGGCCTTTGTTTAAAAATTGCGTATGTGTGTATGTCTCCCGAAACTTGTTTTCTTAAATTTTTATACCCATCACCAAAAAAACTTCAAGAAAAAATTGTGCTATAATAGTAGACAAAATTGGTGGTGGGTATCAAAAATTCGGGACAGCCGAATATAATGCTCTTACTTGTTTAATTTGAATTGGCTACCATTTTTGCAGATGTCATTAATTTAACAGTTTCGAATAAATTAAAAAAAAAAAAAAAAAAAAGAAGTTAATAAATAAATAAATAAATAATATGTATATAACAAAATGGTAGCGAAATTATTTTTACATCACCTGTAGGTGCTTTAGAAAAAAATGAAATAAAAAAATCTCTGGCAAAGGCCATAAAAGTAAGTGCCTGTTCAACGATGTCGAAAGAAATCCTAAGCGAAATTTCATTCGTACAAATACGTTGAAAACCAAAAACAAATTTTTAGTTTTTGTTGTTGTTTTCATTATATTTGTACGAATGAAAATTTCGTTTGGGTTTTCTTTCGACATCGTTGAACAGGCAGTAAAAGTATTTTAAAACGAACGCAAAAAACAATATTATATCAAGACTAAAAGTTTTTTTTGGGTATTTATTACCGTTTTTACAGAATAAATTTTTTAAGTTATTTTTTATTTATTTATTTTTTTTTTATAAAAAAATTTAATTTAAAAACGTGTAAGAATGCTATATTCGACCGTGTCTAATCTAATAATACCCTTTAGCATCATGTAAATCGGTATAGTAACCACATCATACATTTGCCTAAATTTCATTTGATGTTTTACGCCTTTTTACTCTATTATTTCTGACGTCATCTTTGATTCCGAATTTTTACAAGACCTTTCATTTTATACCAATCTAGATAGAGTTGAGAAAAAAATTATCTGCCATTTTTTAGGGCGTGAACTTGCATTCTAACTTTTTATAGTTAACTTTATTCTGCTCAAGCTGGTCAAGCCCTTTCATTTGATATTGTAGAGGACGAAGCCTTCATTACTACATTTGACATATATGTATGTATATCTGCAATTTTATTTCGGACACTATCTGGTGTCTTAACTTTTTCATAGTTCACTGTATTGCACTGATTGAGCCCTTTCGTTTAATACTAATATTGAAGGGGTTGAAGTTGGTTCATTTTTAATTACTAAAGTTGATCCATATACATATAAATCATCACTATCAATAGTTTTTGAGGCTATGACTTGTATTTTGTGTCTTTAGCTTGTCTAAAAATTAATTAGAAGCTTTAGTAATTGAAAATATACATACATATAAAAAAATATATATTTCTCAAAATAATTTTTGCCTATAACATTGCCGATTAGTGACCGATTTGTCAAAAAATATCCCTAGAGAGACTAAGCACCACAAGTAAAGGGTATAATAATTAAGAGCACTATTTTTGACTGTGACAAATTTTTGATACCCACTTTATACCAAAAATTTATTATTTTGTTAACAACACTCATCACTATAGAATATTTTTTTTACTAAAATATGTATTCCTTTTAATATTTAAGTCTAATTTGCTATAAGTTTATTTTCTGATATTAGTCTCAAAATTAAACTTAAGTATTTTTACAATAGGAGTGTTATTACCCACTACTTTTTACCACAATAATTGATAAGTGTGTGTTGAAGTAGGCGTGTCACAGTAATTTCTGATAATGATTTCTACCTAAATTCCAAAATCCTAGCCCATAGAGAAATTAATGTATTAAAGAAGGAGGCGGCGTTTTACCTTCATTTTCCGTTATTACAATAATATTAATTAAAAACCCATATTTACAAAGTTTCAGAATCGTGCATCCAGTTTTGGTTCGATTTTGAAACTTAATGTAAGAAAATAAATAAATAGCAATTCGAACTTAAATAAAGAAAGTATAGTATAAAACGAATATTCTAAAGTGATTATAGTGATAAAAAATATATGTATATATATTTTGTGGTATAAAGGTACTACAGAAAATTAGTGCTGGGTTCAGCCGAATATAGTGCTCTTATTTGCTAAGACAAGTAAATACATAAATTAATTTTTAAAATTCTAAATAAAAAAAAAAAAGAAACAAAACAAGAAATTGACCGAGAAATATTAAATGTACGAAGCTAATATTTGACAAAGTTTATATGTATGTACGTATAAGCCTTTTACTATTCCATATGTACTTCTATACACATACATATGTATGTATCTTTGTGCATATATGTGTGGCCAAACTATCATTGACTATAAACGATGATGTCATGCCCTCAATAATGTTTAAAATTTAAAATTTCATTACAATGTGTTCATTCAATTATTTACTCTTACCGCATACATTTTAAAATCATGAACAAACGACTGAAAATCACTCAAGTCTTGCGGTTGTATGTTAATTTGTTTGTTTAAATTCTTAAAATTTTCCGAAGGTATTATCGTACGTTTTTTGGGTGAAGCCAATACAGAATGGTCGGAAACCCGCAAAGTAACGAGTAGTGAAGGTCGTGAGGAAGATGAGACCTTCACCTATAAGGGTCATGAAGAATACTTTCAGATACAATACTATCTTTTGGGTGGTAAAAATAGTAAGTATTATAAAAAAGTAATGAAAATTTCTTTAATTAAGGGTTTTTTTTGTTTGTGAAAAAGGTGCTGAAATCGAATTGCCAGCTGGTACACATACTTATCCTTTTACTTGTGCTTTGCCACCCAGTTTGCCTTCCTCTTTCGAGGGTGAATTTGGTCATGTACGTTATACAATTAAAGTGACTCTCGACAGGCCTTGGAAATTTGATCAAGATATGAAAATGGCATTTACCGTAATTTCTCCCGTAGACTTGAATCTCAATCCGCGTGTTAAGGAGCCTTTTAAATTAGAATTGGAGAAATCATTTTGTTGTTTCTGCTGCAAGTCGGGTCCTTTGTCGGTAATAACTTCTATACCTGTTACGGGTTATGTATCGGGTCAAATTATACCCATAACCTGTGAATGTGATAACGCCAGTAATGTGGGCATCAATGTGGTTAAATTTGTTTTACGCAAGCGAGTAACGTTTCAAACAACCCAACCGAGAGCAGAGAAAAAAGAGACTAAAGTTACTATAGCTGAACAAAGTATTGGCCCCGTAGCAGGCGGAGAATCGCGCACATTTAGTCAACAATTAGAAATACCAGCACTGCCTCCTACAAATTTGGTCAATTGTGGTCTTATTTCTTTGGATTATGATTTGCATATAGAATGTGATGTTAGTGGTCCTCATCGTAATCTATCGGGTAATATACCTATTACTTTGGGTACCATACCTTTGGCTTCATTCAAACCACCAGCTCCTTATACCGATGTACCGGCTCAAGTAGTATCACAACCACCCACAGATGACCCCTCGATGGCTCCTACACAACCTGTAAGTCCAGCTAGTCCTTCTGAAGGTCAAGGTGGCGCCATGGGATGGAATGTAGCAGATAGTGCTGGTGGTCAATTGTATCCTAATATACGTAAGTTTTTGTTCTAAAATATTGAACAATTTCTTAAAAACTAATATTTTCTTTTTAGCTCCTCCCCAGTTTGTGGAGACACAATTTAAGGCTCCTAAAATCACCGGTCGTGATGATTCCGAACATACTCAAGTGATAGGCCAGGCTGAGTTTGCTCCTCGTTATCCCACATTTCAATTCAATCCCTCTGCTCCACAAATGTAAATGATTCTTTTTTATAACCTTCTTACAATTTTTCCTTATTTGTTTCTTTTTAATAACTCCAAAAGTAAAAAATCTTTTAGTTCTCCTTCTTAAAAATTTGTTAAAAATAAAAAAACAAAAACGCACATTTATAAAGGACTTTGTTTTAAATCAGTTTCAATTTACATATATCTAAATCTACAAATTAAAAATTATTAAAATAAATTTTCTAAAAATATGAACACATTACACATTTAATTAGTTCAAACATATTTTTTGAATTAAAAAATCTAAAATTGTTAGTGATAATAGATAACAGTAATTGTTTAAATTTTTCTATAAATTAAAAAAAAATACCCACATTATTTACTATCAATTTTTAAATTCTAAATAGGTTTAATTAACAAATTTTGTATGAAAAGTTTGGTTTTGATATACATATTTTTTTGTATTTAAAATTTAAAGATTGATATAAAAATGGAGGTTAGAGTTAAAATATAATTTGTAGCATTTTAAAATTTGTAAAAACAACTTGTTTTATACATATGGATTTAGTACCGTCCTATTATTATTATTATTTTTAACAATTTTTATATAAATATTTTATATATGTACATACATACATACCTACGTATCTATGATTTGTTTTTTTATTTTATAATTTTATTGTTTTTTCCTTTTATATAAGTAAATAAACATCATACTACATATTTTATGTAATTTATTTAATTTTTTGTTTTTATTTTTGTTAAACATTAATGTTGAAGAGTGCCTAAGACAAGCTTAAAAAGTTTAAATGTTTAATTAAAATTTGTTGTTTTTTTTACATATAATAATTATATCTGTACATGTACGTACACATGCATATAATACAATATAAAAAATATTTTTCGTAAAAAATATTTCAATTGCTTCCATTTAGTAAAAAATGCTAAACTAAAAGAAATTTTTTAACATGCGTAACAATTATGAATTATATCTCTATGTTTTCCCTTTATTAAATGTATTTTTGTGCGTCTTTTTTTATAAATATTATTAAAATAAAAGAATCTTAATAAATAAACTTATAGTTTTTACAATACACAAATATTTTAAGTGATTTATTAAAAAATTTAAAAATTAAAAAAAATATATTAAAGGTAGCATTACGTGTAATTAGTTTATCTAAAATGCAGAAAATCAAGTGTCCATATGATAAAGTGTCTACTCTTCTACTTGTGCTTTTTCTCTCTCTTTATATCGACACAAAGTGCTTGGGAAAAAGAGACATATTAGGAAAATATGTTTTTTTTTTAAATTATTGTACTTTAATTAAAAAAGGAAAATTTTTTATTAAGGTCTTTTTTTAGGTTAAAAAATTATTGTGAATGATTATTAACTTTTTGAACATGTGTATCGTCATAAAAAAAGTCCTAAGTAGTACGTAGAACAGTCAGATGTTGTGCAGCTCACTTGGGTGCATCAAATTTATCCCTTTGTGTTACCCGAATAGAAGAGCAAAAAAAGCAGACCAGCCTCTGGCGGGAATTTGTTGTGATTTGTGGTACAGTTGTACCAAAATTGGTACAATCGCAAGTTTAGTTGTAGAGTGGTACACTCAATATGTTTTTGATACAATTTTCTTATTTCGAATTGACAGTTTTATACCCTTCACCAGTGGTGCAATTTCTACAATTTTCATTTCCGATCCCATAAAGTTTCTGAAAACTTATGAACAGGGGTATCGATTAAAATCTGACCGTCTGCCCGTCTATCCGTGTGTTGGTTGAAATCAACTTTTAAGAGCAACTATATGTTCCTCAGATCTGTGTATGGTATAAATCTTTTGGAAATATTCGGAAATGAATTGCTATTGAAATTCAGCTCAATCGCCTTATAACTTTTTGAGATATCAGCAAATAAACGCGACTGCCTCTGTTTTTCCCATATTTTTACCACCAAAATTAAAATTTTTCAGCCTTAGAATAATTTATAGGTACCTTGGCTACTATTTGTAGATATAATATGCCTCTAGAGATATTCGTGAAAATTTTTGGATAAAGCGGGCTCTAATCGGTAAAGTTGTAGGCAACATTTTTTAATATATATTTTAAAAATTTACAAACTAAAACAATTTTTTTTAGCTTCTAGACAACCAAGTGAGTCAATATTGGTATCATCTGAAAGGACTTGACTAGCGCAATATCAACACTATAAAAAAATGCAAATTCATGTTGGCCGCCACTACAAAATGGCAGTCAATAAATTTATATATGGGTCAAATCTGATATTTTAAAATGTAACTTCTTGAACCCCCTCAATATTGGTATCAAATGAAAGGTTTTGATCAGTAGAATACAGTAAATTACTGAAAAATGTAAAATCCAAGATGGCGTCTAACACAATATGGCGGAACTAATTTTTTTAACCCCATCAATATGGGTATCAAATGAAAGGGCTTGACTAGTAGAATACAGCAAATTACGTAAAAATGCAAAATTAAGGATGGCGTCGGAAATAATAAGGAAAAATGGCGTATAACATGAAATATAGGTTAAGCTATGATGTGGAATTATATCTACATATGAACATGATGGTGAAGGGTATTATCAAATTCGGAACGTCCGAATATAGCACTCTTACTTGTTAATTGTAGAAATGTAAAATTGAGTAAAGTAGCTTTTGCACCTAAAATTAAGGATGTTTTACTTACAATGGTTTGTAAAGCTGTATTAAGTTTTTTTAACTTATAGTTTGTACTCTTTTGTGTTTTGTTTTCACCTTTTCAATCCATCTATTGCTGACTTTATTGTTTCTTTCCTGTATATATAGTAGTTTCTAATGTTAGGATGAATAATGGTAGTTCGGTTCAGTAGAAAGTTGTAAACCTAACAGACTGAAATATGTTTTTTTTTGGATTTGTTTTGTCATATGATCTTAACTATGTATGACATTCACTAGTTATTCAAAAACCTATAAATTTATTTTGTTTTCTTAATGATATAATTAAGAAATTGTATTAATTGCTTTTTGCTGAGATTAGATATTAATTCCGTTTGAGATTATTTTATACAACTTTTTTAAATATTTATATAAATTTTTCTAATTAAAAAATAAATAAAAATTCTCATACACACCTACAGTGTGCTGATAGCTGTCAGGTTTATAACAATTTATTTGTTTTTTTTAAAGCTTTAGAAAATTACTATCTCAAATGGCATATTATGATGGTATTATCATACATATGTACATATATAATGATAACGAGATTTCTACTCTGATAACCTTTTTAGGAGCTAAAAAACAAAATAATTTTTAATGGGAAAGTGCAATTGCATAGCAATTTCTTAAATAAATGTCAATTTCACGAATTAAAGGGAATTGAAATTCGTCTTTGTTGATTTTTAACAAAAAAAAATTTTGCTTTATAAATTGAAAAATGATTTTAATAATTTTGTTTATTTTTTTTATAAAACTATGTATGTATATTAATAGTAGTGCATTAAAGTTGTACATTTAAGGCATTTACATGCACTAACACCATGCATTGCAGGGTAATTTAAATGCAACCACTCGTGTACTGCAGGGTCAACCAAATTATAAGTACTTGTGTGAGAAATATACTGAAATAGTAACCGCACTTAAAGGAGATCACATTACTTGTGTTTGTTTTGACTGGTCAACTATTCGCAATTATAAACGGTACTTGACGTTCTATGGGTAACAAACATACAAGTACTTATAATTTAAGTGGTTGTATTTAAATTACCCTGCAGTGCATGGTGTAAGTCTTGCTACATTATATAGTTACATGAAAGAGTGAGACGGAAAACTCTTCAAATCGGATAAAAAGGGACAGCCTGATTGGCCTTAAACGATAATGGTAATGATGCCCAAACTCTTGATCTAACCAAAACTGAATTACGGCTTTTATCGGTAATCTTGATTTATCAGCTGATTATTTTTTTTTTTTTATTTAAGATTCAGAAAACTGCATGTTAATATAATTTTTTCTCTTTTTTTCGTTAAAGTACTTTAAAATATAAAGCTCCATATGGAAAAAAATTAAATAGAAAACTGCGATTACTTGATAAATGAGCTTTGGTCAAAAGCAAAAAAGATAAAATAAAGATTACAAGGACACAATTAAAAATTTCTGCCCCTGCTGAAACTCTGACGTCACACAACGTGTGTGGTTAACAGTTTTAAAATGCTGGTGATTTTGATAGCAGGACTGCAAACTCACACAATACATGTATTATTCGCAAACAATTGTGAATTTCCCATATAAAAAAAATGACTTACTAACGGGAAATTGTGCACAAAGCTCACGAATTTCACAATGTCTAAATATTCGAAATCAAATGTTTTGTTCACTTGCATATTAATTACGCATTGTAAATTTCATGTGAATAAAAAGACAAAACTTCTTTACAAATTGTCACAATATTTCACATGTGGGCTATTCAAAATAGTGTGTTTTTTTAAAGCAGGCAAAATCACAAGTTCTTTTTTCGGATCTTAAAAATTCGGAAATTTTCACAAGGCTTGTTGCCTTAATTAAATTGTTCACAAGTGTGATAATTTTTATATGGAATATTATTCATGATAATCGTAATTATGTATATTCTTTTACTGATGCAAAACTTATTTCGATTTTTAAATTCAAAACTATATTTCTTGCCTAATTGAACGTTATTGTATTTTTTATACTCTTAATTTTAATGAAAAAACTATTATTTTATATACATATGTACATACACAAACAATACTTAATGGAACAAAATGACTTAAAACTTAATTTTATTATTGGTATCTTTTGGCTGAACATGAATCATAACCTTAATAGCACCACCCAGACCTTTGCGGGATGTCTCAAAGGCCTTATCGGTTTCGGTAATATCGAAATGATGGGTAACCAAACGTTTGACATTGACGCTGCCAGAAGCAACTAAAGCTAAAGCGGCAGCATAGCTGAAAAAAATAAAAAAAAACCGATTAAAAAAACTTTTTGTGTTCCATTTAATTTTCTGTAATTTAATTGTAAAATTATTTAATATTTGTTGACTTCTACTTCTTCAGTTCAGTTATAAATAAATAATTTATTATTTAACTTACTCATTACAATAACGGAATACACCTCTGATATCCACTTCACGAGCTAAGGCATTGATTAGGGGAATTTTTGTTTCAGCTGCACCCATGCCAACAATCACACAACAACCTCCAGATCGGGTGGCCTTAATATGACAACAAATTATTCTATAAAACGTTAATTTCAATATTGACTAAGTACTTACAAAAATAGCCAGTCTTATGGTAACTTCTGCGCCACAGCAATCAATCGACTTGTCGGGCATGGAACCCAGCATAACTTCGACTTTCTTGGCAGCCTCTTCGGCTGTATCATTCTTAGACATAAGGAAAGTGTGGGTAGCACCCAATTCTTTGGCGACATCTAAACGTTGCTGCACCAAATCGGTAATAATGATTTTAGAGGCACCCATTGACTTGGCCACCAATAATGTGACTAACCCGATAGGGCCAGCACCTAAAATTAAAACCTCAGAACCTAAACTAACGCCAGCACGACGACAGGCATGAACACCTACCGAAAGTGGCTCCAAAAGAGCACCCTCTTCCATAGTCACATGATCGGGAAGTTTGAAACAAAAATCAGCAGCATGTTTGTAATAACGGGTAAGATTGCCATCATAAGGAGGAGTGGCACAAAATTTCATATCTGGACATAAATTATATTTGCCAGTTTTACAAAATTCACAAATGTAGCAGGGTACGCCAGGTTCAATGGCACAACGATCACCAACTTTCAAATGTTTAACATTAGCACCTACTTTTGCAACTACACCAGCCGCCTCATGACCAATAATCATAGGTTTTGTTAGAACAAAATCACCAATGCGACCATGCGCGAGGTAGTGAACATCCGAGCCACAAATACCGACACAGTCCATGGCCAAAAGAACCTCTGACAAATAAAGGATTAGTTTAAATATTATTTATGAATTTTATTTTTAACATGTTTTACCATTTGCAGCAATTTCCGGAATGGGACGTTGTTCCTAAAAAAGAAAAAATAAATTTTTTTTATTATTTTTCTTTTCATAAGCTCGCATTTAAAATAATTTAAAATATTATAAAGCATGTCAAATAAGTCTTTTACTTGAGAAAAATTGCGCAAAGTTTTAAGAAAATTTTAAAAAATTTGTAATTCATAGAAAGTTTTAAATAAATTATAAATATGTTAATAGAACATTTAAGAAGAAACGTTTTAATAAATTCGCTGTTTTCTTCTTTAACATTTTTTTTTTGTTATACAAACATACAATTTGATATACAACTAATTGAAAATCAGTCTTTGTTGGTTGAAAAATTGAAAGAAATAATAAAAACAAGTAACAGTGCTATATTCGGCCGTGCTGAATCTTATATACCCTTCACAACGTGTGAATAAGAATTGTTTATATCATCATTCATCTCATATAAAATACGTACATATATATAAAAAACATACATAAACATCCCAGTACAAAATTATAAATTGAGTTTACGTATGTATGTATGTGTTTCAAAAAAAAAATTAAAAAAAAAATAATAAAAAAATATTAACAAAAAAAAACAATAAAAAAAATTAAAAACAATTTTTAAAGAAAATAATAAAAATATAAAAAATAAAATAAAAAAAAAATGTTTTTTGGCTCATCTAGGATTCGATGCCACGTTTACTCTAACCAGTATATATGTATGTTGTTGTTGTAATTGTGAAAAAAACGAGATGGTCGTGGTTTTTTGCTCATATCTCAGAAAGTTATGGGGCGATTGTAAAAATTTTAATAGCGATTCATTCCCGGATATTTCCAAAAGATTGATACTAAACACAGATCTGAGGAACATATAGTTGCTTCTAAAAGTTGATTTCAACCAACACACGGGCAGACGGTCAGGGCTTAATCGACTCCTCTATTCATAAGCTTTCAGAAAATATATACTTTATGGGGTCGGAAATGAAAATTGTAGAAATTACAAACGGAATGACAAAGCTATATGTACCCTTGTGCACCACAGGTGAAGGGTATAAAAATAACTAAGCGGATTTAAATGACATTTGCCGTACAGATAGATAACAACCTGAATTATTACATACATAAATAGGCTGCCTTTATTAACGATAACTAACAAATTGCAACAAAAATCATAGATTGTATTTTATTTAGAAATTATTATTAATATAAATTAAATAAAACTTTAGGTTGAATTTTAAAGTACTTTACAAAAAAAAAAAAAAATAAATAAAATAAAACAAACAGAGATTAAAGTGGGCTATTTAACAATCAATTTATGATTATGATATAAAAAAAACACCTCCACTTATAGTGGGTGTGTCTCATTATTGTAAACCTAGGCGATTTAACTTGCTTTTTTTCTTCAGTTATAAATTTTTTAAACACACCACTTTGCTAATTAAGCAAAATTATTTGCTATTAATTAATTAGCATTAATTAAAAAATGTCTGCTTGTTGTTCTTATTTGCTTTGCTAAATTACAGCAAAAATATAAATTGTTTAAAAGATTTATGTGTGAAATTTTTAAAATGTTTAAACAGGTGCACGTCACTGTGCACATAGATCGAAATTCCATAAAAAAAAAAACAAATTTTTTTAAACTTGTCAGAAGAAAAACAACGAAGAATACTTTTAGAAATCGTATTAACTTGATCATGTTTTGTTAATCGAAAAAAAAAAAAAAAAAACATTTACTAGGAAAGTGAGTGAGGGGTACACTAAACACTTGCAGTACCAATCATGGTGTAATCATATAAGGTAATATCAAAGACGGACAAAATTTTTCATCTCTCTTTCGTATACCTATCCTTCACGGAGAGTGCAAGGGAACACAATCGACAATAGGTTGCCATTTCGTTTGAAATTTTTACAATATTCGTTAGCGATCCCAAAAAGTATATATGTAAATACATAAGTACTTTTTGAAAACCTATGACTAGGGAAGTCAATTAAGTAATGACCGTCTGTCTGTGTGTATGTTTTTGGAAGCCACCCCGACATAACTCAGACCCGTTTGTGATATCAAAATATCATATATAATATTCTCGAACAGATCGGTATTGAAAATCAAAAAATCGGTCCATAAACAACTGAGATATGAGGAAGAAACTTGTGGTCTAAGTTTTTTCACAACACATCCATAAAAACGTGGTATACTGATTAGAGCGAATATCTCAGCTAAAGCGAAACATTTTTTTATTGTATTTATTTTTATAATTATTGATATTGATGTCTGTTTATCTAAACGCAAACAACAACAAATATTTATAATTTGTTTTTGTTTTCAATACATTTGTAAGAATAAAAATTTCGTTCGCATATAGATAAACAGGCAGTTATTTTATAATTTTACGATGTCATGTGGATGAAATCATTATAAAGAAAAAAGAAAACTTTTATACCTATTTCATATTAAGAAGAAGGAAATTGTGTAAAAATTTTATCCCATTATTTCAACTAAAAGGGCTTGACCATTAGCTCAATGTTTCTGTCCAAATATTTTTTTAACTTTTCATGTGCCACTGTTTTTTTTTAATTTTTTACAGTTTAATTACGCTATGCAGCAAATTGGAAGTTTTTTTCCCCCTAAATAATCTCTTTTTTTTGATCCATTGTAGTCATCGAACTGCAAAAATCATAATTATTTCAAATTCTATGGTAATGTTTTCCTTTTTTTATTAATTTTTTGTAAAATTTGAGATTTCTGAAGACGCTTCTGATCGTAACTTTGGAACGACGTTTTTGATTTTGTTAAACAATCAGTCAAAAATCCTAAATCTTAAGTCTTTTAAATATCATTTTCTGATTCAGCCATCAGCTTGGGAGTTGTTGATGAACATGTTGAAATTTTGTTTGGTTTAATAATAACATTGTTTTGAACTTAAAAAATTTTTAGAAAATATAAATAAAGTCAATCTACAATATCACCTTTAAGCGAAATAATTAGCGACAGGTAAAGCAGTGAAAAATCAAGACACCATCACCCCTAAAACGTAAGAAAATGTTTCCAAAGGTTCCACCACTAGAGGTTCGCCAAGACTAGAAACTTTATATCCCAATCTTTGTAAAAGCTAAGAGCGCTGGAGCCTCCTTTATATTTATTATGCAAGAAATGCAACGTGTTTCTCTGTGTAATGAGAAACTCAAATTGTCTTTAAAGTTTTCATGAAAATAATAATGGATAGATTAAAAAAAAATAATTTTCTTAAATTTTTCAACAGAAAGTTGTTTTTATATTATTGCATAAATAAATTTAAAATAGAAAACCAGTTTCCTCTTTGTACAATAAAAATGCAATATGTCTTTAAATGCCAATGCAGAATATATTTGATATTGATATATTTGATGGGTTTTACCCAAGATGAAAAAAAATATTTTTCAAAGCTTTACCACCCTAAATACCACTTTTAAGATTTTTACCTTATCTAAAATTATTTTTGACACTGAATGCAATAAACAATAGAATATAATAAATAATGAAAAAATTAAAATCCAAGATAGAGGGGTCCTTCATAAAATGGCGAATAATTTTATTTTTCAACCCCATCAACTTAATTTAATATTTAATAAAAGGGCTTGACAGTTTTTTTTTTTAAGTATTTTCATTTATTCATAGATATTTTTACAAATTTACAATTTGGTGCCCCAGCGCCTTAAAGGCTTTATAGGGGCAAAAGGCAACTTTTTATATTACATTAAAAGATAAAAAAATATATAAACAAATATACAGTATTATTTTAAAGATATGTAAAGAGAGTAAAAAAAAGATTCAGATATGTTAGATTTCATAATTACATTAGAATTGTTTCTATATTTTTAAGTAAGTGGTCTTTTATCTGATTTTTAAACGTAGAAATAACATTAATGTTTCGATAATTTACAGGCAATTTATTATATTCAGAAAATGAAATTCTTTGCTTGGTCAAATCAAGGCGACATCTTGCAAAACTTAAATTTTGAGCTTGTCTGGTATTTATTTTAACTATGTAAAAATTTAAAATCAAATATGGCATCATAAATAACAAAGTAAAATGGCTTGCTTATAGGTAACTAGCCAAACCCGGCGCGCGTTGCTACGCCCATTAATGAATCGAAATGCATTTTGAATTTTAATTGAATATCAAGTGCGAAAACCTAAATATTATAATTTTTTTATGGGCGTGGCATTGCCCACTTTTCTAATTACGAAAATGTAAAGTCATAATAGCTCAATATGTGTGCAATGTTTCAGAAGAATCGGACCAGTGCAAGTACCTCAAAATTATAATTGTTTTTATGGGCGTGGCCCTGCCCACTTTTCTTATCACATTGTAAAGTCATAACAGCTCAATATGTGTGCAAAGTTTCAGAAAAATCGGTCCAGTGCAAGTACCTCAAAATGATACCTATTTTTTATGGGCGTGGCACTGCCCACTTTTCTAATCACAAAATTATAAAGTCATGACAGCTCAATATGTGTGCAAAGTTTCAGAAAAATCGGTCCAGTGCAAGTACCTCAAAATGAAAACTTTTTTAGGGGCGTGGCCCCGCCCACTTTTCTTATCACGAAATTATTTAGTCATGACAGCTCGATATGTGTGCAAAGTTTCAGAAAAATCGGTCAAGTGCAAGTAGCTAAAACTGATAACTAATTTTTTATGGGCGTGGCTCCGCCCACTTTTTTTCACCCATAAACACTCCCTGGTATGTGTACAACAACTTACCAAAGTTTGAGCCCGATCGGTTTTACAGTTTCGGAGTCTATAGCTAACACACACACACACACACACACACACAGAGTTTCACTTTTATATATGTACTAGCCAATCCCGGCGCGCGTTGCTACGCCCCTTCATGAATTTTAATAGCATTCTAAATTTTAATCGAATATCAAGTGCAAGGCTAAAAACTATAACTTTTTCTATATGAGCGTGGCACTGCCCACTTTTCTAATTGCGAAACTGTATAGTCATGACAGCTCAATAAGTGTGCAAAGTTTCAGAAAAATCGGTCCAGTGTAAGTACCTCAAAATGATACCTTTTCTTATGGGCGTGGCACTGCCCACTTTTCTAAATACGAAACTGTATAGTCATGACAACTCAATATGTGTGCAAAGTTTCAGGAAAATCGGTGAAGTTCAAGTAGCTGAAAATGATAACTTTTTTTATGGGCGTGGCCCTGCCCACTTTTCTAATCACGAAATTGTAAAGTCATAACAGCTCAATATGTGTGCAAAGTTTCAGAATAATCGGTCAAGTGCAAGTACCTCAAAATGATACCTTTTTTTTATAGGCGTGGCACTGCCCACTTTTCTAATCACAAAATTATTTAGTCATGACAGCTCAATATGTGTGCAAAGTTTCAGAAAAATCGGTCTAATGCAAGTACCTCAAAATTGTACCCTTTTTTATGGGCGTGGCCCCGCCCACTTTTTTAATCACAAAATTATAAAGTCTCGCAAGCTTAATATGTGTGCAAAGTTTCAGAAAAATCGGTCTAGTGCAAGTACCTCAAAATTAAAACTTTTTTAGGGGCGTGGCCCCGCCCACTTTTCTTATCACGAAATTATTTAGTCATGACAGCTCGATATGTGTGCAAAGTTTCAGAAAAATCGGTCAAGTGCAAGTAGCTAAAACTGATAACTAATTTTTTATGGGCGTGGCCCCGCCCACTTTTTTTCATCCATAAACACTCCCCGGTATGTGTACAACAACTTACCAAAGTTTGAGCCCGATCGGTTTTGCAGTTTCAGAGTCTATAGCTAACACACACACACACACACACAGAGTTTCACTTTTATATATATAGATATAGAAGATGTTAGCGATAAATTTACAAGTACATGTATGAACAATCTTTATTTTTGTGAAATAGTTAATGTTATCGTGAGTGTTTTTATTTTACCCAATATCGTAACCGCATAGAGTCAAGTATAGAGAAAGATCACAACACAACAATTCAAAATTATTTCTCAACAATAAATACTCAAGTAGTACTCTATTTGATAGTAAAAATAGATATTTTAAAATCTAAATATAATTATCTTTTCTATTAATTTGCAGAAAAAAATTTGAGGTGGTGGTAGGTGAACGACTTTATTATTTCGAAAAAATATTCCACTTGACATTGAAAATAAAAAAAATCTAAAAATATTTTTTTTTATTACCGATCAATATATGTATGTAAAAATAATATGCAAACACAATCTCTAAACACAATTTCGTTTCATCCAATAATTTCGATGTGGCTAATAGTCTTCTAGATATAACATTTCCTTCCATTTTATTTTTTATATATGAAATTGAACTTTTAGTTTTTGCTTCGCTTCGCTTTGATTTTTTATGATAAACTACCGATAAAAATCAGAGAAGAAACTGATTTTATTATAATTCGGATGGTAGCTCTAAATGAATTCGAAAATTTTGCATAGAAAAATTATGTTATTTGGTTCGTAATTAGGCTTTGAATTATAAATAAGACATCGAATTACGAATATCTTTGCCGCAGAAACAATCTATTATACACTGTTTTGCGTTGATTTTAATTGCGTCGCCAAAAAAGTTGTGTCTTGGAATTGTGTCGGTGAGTGTTTCGATAAGCATTGTTTTTCAATACAGGCTATACACGTAAAGAGGGCATTTCCATTTTATTTCTTGTAAATCGCATTTTTTAAATGGTATTTACATGTATGTATTAAGTTTTAAGTAAAAATGAGTTAGTTATCTAACATTTGTGTGGTGAAAAGGAAAGGTGAATTTCTGGTTTATAAACCATATAGAAACGAAAATAAATTTCCTTGGAACAATAGTTAGACATACTAAAATGTTATAAACTTGAAAAAATATTTGGTGATATTAGAAGAAATCCGGATTTAACTTTAACTACTGTAAAAACAATTTTTTATCGTGAAGCGGACAAGATACAGGATTATGGTAAAGCTGCCACACATTTGCAGGCCGAACAAGTTACAAAAAAAAAAGTTCATTAATTGTAAAAATGGAGCCCATTCTATCCATTAAATTAGAAGAATGCCATTTAAAACTAAAATTTCAATATTTTTCTAACAATTTTCTAACAATTAACAAATGTAATATGTGGAGAAATATGATTCGATTTTCGTTGTTTCTATTAGCGTCGAATTTTGTCGATCCCATTTAACACCGCAAATCGTGGTATAAGTGTACCCATTATAATGTGGTAGATTAGAATAAAAATCATAACAATATTTTTTTTTGTGATATTTAATTTTATCGAACAGCGTAGTTACAGTTTTGTTTTAGGAATTTTTGTGCTTGCACTTAGGTTTTTATAATTTTTTAAAATCATTATTTTTAATTGTAGAAATGTAAAATTTTGCTGGAATATGCATTTTAATACGGTGCATCATAATCAATCAAAAAGTCGATTTTGATTTTTTTTTGTATCGTAAGGCTTTATTTGAGAACTATTACGATACATACTCACAACGCAATAAAAAATACTGCAACGGTGAATGATCACGGAATTTTACACAATATACAAGTTATTTAGGAATTTATTTATGAATTTTAATAAAAACCTATTAAAGGTTGTAACAAACACCTGTTCACTTAGTTTTTTATTCACTTTCATAATAATCTTTTTATTTGCATACATACATACATTAATACATATGTACATACATATGTATGTATATAACGCTCAATAAAAAAATTTTCGCATGCAATTGTTTATTTTTTCCTTTTCTCCTTCACTTAAAGGAAAAAATAATAACATAGCTATATAATTTATTTTTTTATTTATTTCCTTTAGATAAAGGGTCCGCCATCTAACGTTTTTTTTCAACTAGTAATAATAATAATAATTTTATTTATATTGTATTTGCACATAAACACAAAAAAAGGAAAAATTAAATGTCATTTAGCTGGAACTGGTATTTTTTTTAACAAGAGTTTTTTTCATTGACAATATTCATGATTCGGATGATACACTTACCAGTTTCATATCTTCTACGCCATAAAGAACGGCAGTCAAATTATCCTTAGCCATTTTAATCAGTTATTTTTGTGTTTGAATTTATTGTAAATAAATTTTTTGTTTTGTTTTCTTGTTTCACCGGCACTTTAGCTTTAAATAAGAACGACAACCTGCGCGTTTAAATGTTCTCAACAAACTGTATAGGTATTTAATATGCAGTCTACTATGTGCTTTTACAGTTTCTATCTGTTAATTCTGAATATATGTATGTAAATACAAATAAATATAAAATTTAAAATAATAAAAGTCTATGAAACCATAAAAACTAACAGCTGTTTAGAAGAGTGATGAGGTACTTTTTTGCACAATTATTTCAAAGAGAGCGAAGAAAGAATCCCATTTGTGTTTAAAAAGAGACCTGTTAGGAAATGTTTGCTAAGATAAAATAAATTTAACACCGTTTTTATATTGTATGTGAGAAATGTTTCATTACAAATAAATCTTTCTCTGCTTATTGTGCCAGTAGGGCTTGGTTCTAAACCGCCTTTGCTTGTTGTACTTTATCTTAATAGCGGTAATCACCCTTCGTTGCAAACAGATCTAGCAAATGTTTAAGTTTGCAACAACACAAAAACAATATACACTAAAATTACATTTCCCACACAAGCACTTATTTCCAATACTAAAAGCAGTTAGAAATTTTTAAAAGCAACGTTTGCAATATAATATATAAAATCTGCAACATTTGCATAATGTTTGCAACGAAGGGTTATTTCCGCTATTGTTTAACGGTTCAGTTGCAAAATTTGTTCGTTTCGTAATCTATCCTGTCGAGATTCTTTTACTACGCGTTGTAAATATTTAATTTCTGTTGCCTGAATTCTGTTTTGTATTGTAAAAGCACATGATTCACATCCATAATGCATATTTTCAACTGCAACTTCCCTTTTACCAATGAAATTTGTGTTCAGCGAAAAGTATAGTCTGGCCGCTGCTGATATTATGCGATTCGAGTCCTTCTCCGCTTTTTCTTCATCACTTATAATAACTTTTAAATAACAAAAATGTTCTACTGGTAAATCTGTTCTGGCGGCAAATTACAGTCGTAATATGTCTTCCGGACATTTCATCTGCGAAGATATTTAAGTTATGTTGCAGAGTTTCTGTGGAATTTGCCACTACTGTTATATCTTTTATGTGTGCAAACATTGAAAGTGAACAATAGGTCTGTCTGCGTACACATATTTTGCATCATTTTATGCAAAATGTTACAAAATCTTGCAAAATGTTGTCTGCGTACTCAAAATCTCTTGCAGCGAGAGAGCAAAAAAGAAAATTTTTTGACAGTTGGAAGTTGAGAACTTGCAAAATGTTGTTGGAGAAATTTCTTCTTGCAAGATTTTGCAACTAGTTTGAACAGCTGTTTTTATTTACTAATTATGAAAAAATTTTTGTGAAACGAAAATAAAAATTGAAATTTAACAATGGCAGAGGTAGGTAGTTAGAATTGTGCTGATTTTTAAGGTTTATAAAATATTATAATAAACAAAGTGGATTGGAGATGGCAGAACCGATAAAATTACCTTTTTTTAATTTACCGCGAGAATTCACTTTCGCGTACACATATGCTAAAACTCTTTTGCTTTGTAACTTCAATTGTTTACACACCGATCAGCTGTTTTCTTGCAAAATTTTACTGGATACTGTCTGCGTACTTTTTGATATATTTTTAGCCGCCAGAGTAAAATTGGTCTTACTCTCCCAAAAAAATTTACTGAGTATTTGCTACTGGAAAAGTACGCAGACAGACCTAATGCTTTATACGTTTTTATTACGTCATCTATCAGAACTGAGAACATATATGAACTTTTAGGGCCATTATTACAACTTGCCGTTATTTAAAGGTGGGATTTTTTGCGCCCGATAAATAGCTTTGATTTTACAACTTAAATTTTTTATTGTTGTTAAAAATAATAACATTTAATTGATAAAAAAATAATAAATGAAGGCTTAATATGCAAAGTCATTTATCGGTCCGACAAAATCTTGCCTTTAACTAACGGCAAAATGTAATAATGGCTCTTAGTCCTTCTAATGAGGTTGTCAATGTTCTTTCTTTATATCACATACTGTAATAAAAAAATATGTACATAAATAATATATAATTTTTTTCCGACTGCGTGACAGTTTTTTGTATACGTATCTAACAATAATTTAGGTTCCTATTGGGTCTTTTTATATTAGCTAGACATTAAACGCCTTTAAATTTATTTGCCTCTTAAAATATATCTTAAATGTGTTTTTGTTCATTCATACGTTACCATACGTTCTAATATTAATATATTGCACGGGAAATAATTCGGGAATAGAAGAATATTTATTGAATCTTTTCTTTATAATTATACCCTTCACACAGTGAAAAAGGGTATATATATGTTTGTCATTCTGTGTGAAATTTCTACAATTTTCATTTTCCGACCCCACAAAGTATATATTTTCTGAAAGCTTATAAATAGGGGAGTCGATTAAGCTCTGTCACTCTGTCCGTGTGTATGTTGAAATCAACTTTTTGAAGCCTTCCGACATCGCTTGGACCCGGGTGAAGTATTAAAATTTCAGAAATATTCGGAAATAGATCGGTATTGAAAATCAGAAACATCGGTTCATAAACAACTGAGATATGAGCAAAAACCCACGACCACTTCGATTATTTTTTCACAAAAACAACATTACAACAACAACATACATACATACAAACTTGTATATTGGTTAAAGTAAAAGTGGGATCGAATCCCAGCTGAGCCAAACAAATTTTTTTTTTATTTTTTTATATTTTTTTTATACTATTTTTTTATTTTTTATTTAATATATTATTTATATTTTTATTATTTTTAAAATTGTTTTTTGTTTTATATTTATTATTTATATTTTAATTATTTTTTTATATTTTTTTTTAAATTTTTTTTTAAAATTTTTTTTTAACATACATACGTTAATTTTTAATTTTACAATGGAATGTTTTTATATATGTATGTTTTTTATATATGTATGTACGTATTTCATATAAGATTCGGCATGGCCGAATATAGCGCTCTTACTTGTTATATTTAGAGCGATTGAGAAATAAATATATACATATATATGTGTGGACTCATAAAGCAGAAGCTGCCAAAAAACATAAATTTTTGACTATTATAAGCACCTTAATTCAATATTCATCACAGTGCATGTGATGTATTTTTTGATATTAAAAATAATTTTTACTGCTTGGCATTAATTAAATTACTTATTACTCTAATAAAACAAAACTCGTTCTTAATAAGAAGTTTTGATTCGATTTGTACATTTATCTAAGGTTGCACTTTGATTATTCCTTCGTTCCTTCTCGGCTGCTCAAATTTATTGTTATATTATTTTATTGATAAATTTAGCTTTTCAGGGCCGATTTTGAAAGTGAACGATACCTTAATGTCAAGTTTTTTCTTGCATTTCATTTGACATTTCTCAATTTCAGATAAACTCAATTTGAACCATGGAAAGATACACAATCGAGCAACGCGTTAAAGTTATTCAGGCTTATTATTAAAATGGGCGTTCAAATCAAAATGCATTTCGTGCACTTTGTGATTATTTTGGTCAACATAATCGTTCAAATTTGTCCACAATCGGGAGAGTTGTGAAAAATATTTAAATTTCAGCAAAACAGCAATAGTGCGGCAAAAGAGCAGTCAACCTCGACTCATCATCGTGCCCAACAATTGAACATCAACATTGTCGTTGATATTTTGGACCATCGAAAGAAGGTGTACCGTCGAAGTCGCGACGTCCATTTGGCCGATATTTTGTTACATACACAATTGAACCATACCAATATTATTATAATAAAAAGAAATGACAATTATTTTTCTCAAAATCAGCTTCGGCCTTTAAAATTTAAGGATTCGATTTCATATATATATGTATGTATATAAGTCAAATCATATCTACGTGATTTCACTGAAACCAAAAGGATTCGATTTGAAAAATGGTTTCTAATATTTTTAAATTGGGCAGCCGTCCTGTTTAATAATTTAACTAATGATAATTTTGAACGGTTAATCAACTGTGGATATCATTAAGTTGATTAATATTCTGTTTCTAGAGATTGGCAACATTGGTTTATACATACATATCGTCGGTCTCATGTAAAAAGGCCCTAACTCAAATAATTATAATTTTACAGGAGAGGATAAAAACGTAACAGAAACTGTATTATCGTAATGTAATTTCTTTTGTAAAATCGCTTGTAAAACTGTTATTTTTGATACTATTGCAATAAATGTTTGTGTCGAGGTGTGAAATGTAGTGGAATCACTGAAAAACTTAATTTCGTACATGAGACCGATTATATACATATGTATACTTATGTAGCTCAATTCCACCCAGATCAATATGTTCAAGTAAATAATAATAAATAATCATTGACACAAAAAGCTCCGTTGAATTTTGAAAATGTTGACGCGAAAAGTTTGGAGTCAGACTAGTTTTTTTTTTTTTTAATTTTAATTGCATTTTATTTTCTTTCGTGTATCTTTTCGAATATTTGCAAAAGATTGATACTATGTACATACAGATCTGTGCAATATGTAGGGGTCTCTATAAAATGATTTCAACTAACACACGGACAGACAATACTAAATGCGCTAGACATAAGCTTTCAGAAAATATATGTATGTCTTATGGGGTCGGAAATAAATATTGTAAAAATTACAAACAGATTGACAAAGCTTTATATCGTTGGTCACAAGTGAAATACAGTCACATTTCTGTAAAAAAGTCAAAAAAAACTTTTACGAGTAGTGGCCTGTCACCAGAGCCGTGGAGCTATTTGACCGATATTTTATTCCATACATGTTTTCTTTACAATCCAAGACAAAAATCGCAACTATCTTTAAAAAATACATACGTGTTTTTATTTTAAAATAAACAAGTAAGAGCACTATATTCGGCTGTGCCGAATCTTTTATACCCACCACCAATTTTGTGTACATTTAAAGCACAATATTTATTATTTTGTTAATCGCTATGGAATAATCTCTTTATAATAAAATATGTATCACGCAAATGAGCAACGCTTTAAAGTTATTCAGGTTTTTTATAAAAATGGGCGTTCAAATCAAAATGCATTTTGTGCACTTCGTAATTGTTTTGATCAACATAATCGTTTAAATTCGTCCACAATCGGGAGATTGGTAAAAAATATTTAAATTTCTGCAAAACAGGCCTGTATAAAATGTTAGAAAGTCTGTGAATGCCTTCTTAGTTCGTTGAATGGGAACCACTGCTGGTTTTTGCGATAGTGTGGCAAAATAGCAGTCAACCTCGCCTAATCATCATGCCCAACAATTGAGCATCAACATTGTCATTGAAAATTTGGAGCATCAGATAGAGGAGTGGCGCCAAAGATGGGGGAGCCAATTGGCCGATATTTTGTTAAATACATAATTGAACCATACAAATATTATAATTGCAAAAAGAAATACTAATAATATCCTAAATAATTTGTCAACATCGGTCCTTAAAATTTAACCACCCTTTATAACTTCGATATGCTACTGAAATGCTTTTATAAATGTAGTTTTTCAATGAAAGTGGGCGTAAAGTAGGCGTGTCAATAAAGTTTCTGTTAACAAATTAAAGTTAAATATTTCAATATAGTCCTTTATTTTCCCAAAAACTTTGTAAATAGAGAAATTACATGAATTTAAGATAAACCGTTATACGGGAGGTAGGCGTTAAAGTGGGCGTGTCACCTAAACTTTTTGGCACAACAATAACATTGATTAGAAGGAAAAACGTAGCACATTTGATCATCATACCTCTAATTTTGGCGGTTTTATGAGCTTCTAAATTTCATTAACGGTAGATTACGTGAAAAGTGGGCGTTATAGTAGGCGTGTTAAAGTTATTTTTGCGAATGAGTACAACTTAGGAGTTTCAATATAGCCCTTTGTTATTCCAAAATCTTTATTAATAGAGAAATTATATGAATTTTGAGTAAAACGTTATATGGGAGGTGGGCGTAAAAGTGGGCGTGGCACCTTAATTTTCTGGCATAGTAATGACAATGCCCAGGGGGATATACGTAGCAAATTTTATCATCATACCTCTAATTTTGGCGGTTTTATAAGCTTTTAAATTTCATTAACGGTAGATAACGTGAAAAGTGGGCGTTATAGTAGGCGTGTCAAAGTTATTTTTGCGAATGAGTACAACTTAGGAGTTTCAATATAGCCCTTTATAATTCCAAAACCTTTATTAATAGAGAAATTATATGAATTTTGAGTAAAACGTTATATGGGAGGTGGGCGTAAAAGTGGGCGTGGCACATTGATTTTCCGTTACAAAAAAGCGGATCACCAAAAAGCAAAGCGTGCAAAATTTTAGAGTCGTACATCCAATTTTGTTGCTTTTATGACGTTTTTGTTTTTAAATATACCGAAAAATACACTGTGCGGTATAAATTTTCGTACATTTTGATCGATAACTCCTCTCCTAATGCATAGATTTAGATAATTTTTGGGGAAAAATATTGTTTTTATTCGAGAAATATATATTCGAAGTTTCATGAGTCTACGTTAATGCGTTTGGACACAATTCCATTTTATTCGATGTTTGAAGGACACGGTTTTTTCGACCTACTCCTGCTTTTCGAGCTATAACTCTCTTCCTAATATTCCGATTTAGCCCATTTTCAATACCAAACAAACCTTATCTATAAGAAAGATTCTGGCTAAATTTGAGCCCCCTAGCTTTTTCGGTGCGACCTCTATCGTGCTTTCAACAGACGGACAGACGGACAGACGGACAGACGGACGGACATAGCTAGATCGTCATCAAATCAAACCCCGATTCAGAATATATATACTTTATGGGGTCTAAAATGGATATTTCGATGTGTTACAAACGGAATGACAAAATGAATATACCCCCACCATTTTTTTGGTGGCGGGTATAAAAAGTGCATTCTACTAAGACACATTTTACATACATATACACATGTATATTACATAGATTTTTTTAAATCAATTTTCTCTATACTTTAATATTTAAACGATGTTTAAATAAAAATATTTTTTGAAGGGCATTTTAAGGTCGACTATTCACAAAGTTAATCAAATTGTTTTGATTTTATTATTATAACAAGAGAATACTTAACATCTACTATACCATACATGCTCACGAAATGTAATGAACTTAAATGTTTAATAATAGAATAAATACATTTATAGATTAAAAGTAAATTGAAATAAGTCATTAACAAATAAAATAAAATGTTATTTACTTACGTATTAGGTATATGCATGACAATAGAACAAACAATAAGGTAACACTTATTTTACCTAGGCTAACACACGATTTAAATTTTTTATTTTTTTTTTGTGGCCGTGAATGGCAGAGAAGATAGAGAAGTAGAGAAACGTTTTCGAGTTTCGACTTTTCTTTGTTTTTTTACACTCATTTGCGTTAACCTTTTATGTTTTATTTTTTTTTTTATTTTTTAAAGTGCTTTTTAAAAGAAATAAAAAAAGGAAAATCTACAAAAAAAAAATATTTTTATTTGTTTTAAGTTAAATTTTCTAATATATTAAATTCTCGTGTCGTGGTGTTTGTGATAAAACTCCTTCAAAATGGCGCGACCGATTTTCATGAAATGTATGCATATCGGGTAGGTCTCTGAATCGGTCAACATCTATTTTTCAAACCCATCAACGCCACGTCTTTTTTCACGCCCCCTCAGATAGGCCACAATGCTGGACCGATTTTCACATAATATAACTAAGACTCTGATATGGTTAATAGGATACTTTTTTTTTAGCAAGCCCACTTTTTTTTATTATGTCCTTGCATCGATATTGTTTTTCTTCAAATTGTACACAATTTATAAATAGTTCCGCCAAAGCAGAAATAAAAGTTTAAGAATCAGTCAATATTTATTTTTCATACTTCTAAATATATATTAAGGGTGACTCACCCCAAGGGACAATTTATGTCTCACCTAAATAACGTAACAACTTCCATGCAATTTTAAACTAAGATATTTCTGCATACCGTAAAACGTTTACGTTTTTTTGATGTAAAAATATTTCCTAGAAATAGTTCAAGGCGAATTCATATAGGTGAAATTATCAGCCCAGCTGATTGGGAAACTTTTTGTCAAAATTGGTGGAATTCGCCTTGATTTCATTTATTAATGCAGGGATAGGAAATGGGATTTTGGTTTCGGTATTAAACAATTAATTTGAGTGTACTTTTTTGATAGTAAATGTGTTAAATTTATGTATATTTGTTGCTTTTGCGTCATAAATATAAACGCATTATTTAATTTATATAATTATATAATTTTTTAATCAAGTTTTATTATATTTAATTTGTAAAAACAACTTTTCCATCCCTAATATACGAGTTGGCCTTGACATAAAACATCCCATGAAAAGTTGCTTTGTTGTATCAATTCGCCGTTGCATATACCTTACCCCGGGTCTCCACGTAGCAATATTTATTACCGCAATTGTCAAATTTGATTGCGTCCATAGAGACTGCGACGTGTAGACCGCAAATTGCTATATGTAGCAATTCATTGCGCAATCATTGCTCTGCTGATTGCTTAAGCAATTATTGCCGCAATTAGCTGTCAAAATCGTTTGATTTTTTGTTTTTCTATGCAGAAACAAAGGAAAATTAAAATAATTTTATCTGCTAATAATTTAGAGCGAGGTATTCCAAGAAAACCCAAAAAGGTTACAACAAAATTATTACAGCAATAAAGTGCCGTTATTCTGCCGACGTTTTTGCTTATGCTTAGCAATGAAAATTGCTACAATGAAATAGCAATGAAATTTGCATTCCAAATATATATTTTATGTTATATTTTTTTTATAACGAGCGTGCAAGTAAAGAAAATTATTATCAGTAAAAAAATATCATCTTATAAATGAAAATAGATTTTGGAAGATTCTTTAAAAAAATTTATAAGAATTTACAAATATAAAAACGTATGCCTTTTTAAATTAAATAAAACTTTTGTTTTCATTTAGAATTAAAAAAAATTGTTTTATATATGTATATTTTTTGTCATTTTGTTTTTGACATTGATATATAGAAATTTACATATGTATGTAGGCAATATTTGTTAAATACAATTTGTATTTTTGAATAACTTAGTGTACATTTAAATATAAAAAATTTTGTTTTTTTTTTAGGTTTGAAATAAAACTCTAAATTTTTAATTTAAATTTAAACTACAACATTTTTTAATATACCTACATATTTCATAAATAAATGCATTATTTTTTTTCTAAATGCTTAATTGTTTTTATTTATTTAATGACTGAGATTCTTAAATGGAACTTAATTTGGTCTTTGTAATTAGGAAAATTTGTTAATGTAAATAATATACAGTAGAAACTTAATACTATAATATATGTATAATATAAAGTTTTAAACGTATTTACTTAACTTAAATATTATTTATGTATAAAGATTTTTATAAAAACTCGTAAATTATTAATTTTATCTAAGTCTAAATGGAGTGACCGCTTCAAAATAAATGGTAATATGTAAATAGACAGCCTCTTATGTCCGTGATTTACTAACAGATTTATACGTTTGATCTTTAAAAACATCGTGTGTATTAGTATGGTTAAATATTAAATAAATACCATCGATTTTGTGATTTATACGATTTTGGAAAACTTTAAAAATTTCCAATAAATGATGTTTTTGACCAGCGTTGCATTTTCAATTTTTATGTGATTGTGTAGAATCGAATATTTTGTTGACATTTACACGCTGAGGGTACACAACTTTTGTCCATCACGACTTTTTGATGATCGGGTGAGAGTTGAAAACGGGTTGGTAAAAAACACATGTTTTGTGTTTAAATTATTTACATTGCTTTATAATTTACAACCGATTTTTGTTTAATAGAACAAAGTCCAAGGCAAATATATTCATCAGGTAGGCAGGCTTGTTTCGTCAGATGATTGCTTGTTTTTTCACGTTTAAAATCTTCAGCTGTCAAAGTCAATATAATAAAAAAATTTGTCTCTTTATTCCAAATATCAAACTTCATGTATAAGAACAAAAACAAAAAAATTCTCTCCGAACTGCCATTACCTGATTAATATAATTATTATGCCTTGAAGAATTTCTCAAAAATACCATGTTGCCGTACTGTCGTTCAAAAGTGAACAATTGAATAAACGGGGTTATCTCAGCAAATTGCACGAGAATGAGCAATAATTGATATTTAGGATTTGGCACAGCTCTAATGCTTAGTTTTTTTAATAAATGAAGTAAGCAATGTTGTTTTCCTTCAAAATGCAACTCTGATTACAGTCGAACTTCCTTATATTGAACTTCTATATAATGAAGTTAACCTTATTATGAACTTAAATCAAGAACACAGCTTTTTGGTTCCACTTTCAAGGTATTTCGATCTCCGTATAATGAATTTCCATACAGTGAAACTTTCTTTACTATGAACAAAATTTTGGAAACAAAAATACATTTTATGTGTGTTTTTGTCTACATATAATGAACTATTTTTAGCAGCTTTATTTTACACTATTTATAAAGAAAATAAGTTATATTTTGGGGTTCCAAAAATATAAAAATAACAACAAAAAAGTTAATGATTTGCCTTATAACATCAGTTGACCGAGTTCAGTGAACGAAAATGACGCACCGGAGTAGTATTTCTCTTTTGAAAAAGGTATTAGCAATTAATAAAGTTGAAAAAGGAACATCAAAGAAAAAATATATATTCCGTCCGATGAAGATATTCTAAGCAGTGTTTTAGAAAGTCGTGGATTACAGCAGATTCTATCAGATGACGATGAAGAGAAACTGGGTGGTGAAGTAATGGCAAATATTGATAAAACGTCACCTACATTAGAACACGGTTCCTCTTCAGTTGATGTACTACGAATGTACGATGTAGAGCAATGTTCCGGGAAGTTCCACTGTGGTTTAATAACAAATTTAGCAAATCCAGTCGTAATTCAGCTCTGGTCGGGTCAAGAGCTCGCGTGCCATTGCCATTATTTCTTAAGGGCAATCAGGCCGTCCTTTCAACATGTTGCCTGCAGTGAAGTCAATCACAATAGGAGATGTAAAGTCAATAATTTTCGAGTTTTTTTCTTATTTAAAACTAGTAAAAACTTTATGATAATTTTTACGTTAAAATGTAACTTAATCTAAAAACTAAAAAAACTTATTTATTATATATCTAGTTACAGTTTTTATTATTTTGGAAAAATAATATAATAAGATGATCTGACTTTTTTATTTTTTTTTATACATACATAAGTATCTTTTAGTGGAAATTTCTTTAAGCTAAGCTTTTAAATGATATAAAGAATTTAGAATAATCTCGTATTTAGTTAGGGGTTTTTGATAAAAATATAAATATAATTTTTATGATAAATGTTTTTAAGAGAGTTTCTACCATTTTTACTATATAAGAAAATTGTTTTTGTTGATATATAGCATTTTTTATAATTTTGTGGTTTTTGTATGTAATTATATATATATTTTATACTTTTTGAAATTGTTTTATATATCACACTTGGATTTTTAATTTATTATATGTTAGAATGCATGTATATATGTAAGTATATGTATTTATAAAAAAGAAACCGCCATTAATTTTTTATCTTATTTTTATATGTCTGTTGCCTGAATTGGGAGACTAACTTAAAAACAAAAATAAATTAATCACAATTATCACCCCTTGTTTAAAGTATTGAATTTTCGTTTTTTTTATAATTATGACGGTTACATTTATATTGTGCTTAATTTAAAGCGACAACTCCTCATTAGAAGTTTGTATCTCCAAACGTGGTGCCTGCGTTAACTCCTCCCTTATATCAGTCAGTATCACAACTTCATATGGACTACAATCGGAGAGATGTAGAAATGAGCAAAGCCAACCGTAAAATCCCTTTTCTATATCCGCAATTTCATTACACCAGCTCGAGAATTGTAAAGACAATTGTATAAAACCGGCGTAAATTCCCAAACCCAAACTACATACGACTATATAGATGGGATAGGCAGCAACCAGGACCGGTGACATTAAAAGTCTGACAATGATAGATTTCTCTTCATGCATATAGTTGAAAACATTATACCATGTTATGGTGCCAATATAGAAAGAATAAATGCTCGTTATTAAGGTAACAAAAGGTAGACATATAAAAGACCATAAAAATATGTGAAAACCGTTACTGATGGAACAGTTGCAACATTTTTTACTCTCATGAGTGTCAATTTTCATAGCAACTGCATTGATTTTTTCCAACTCATCGCGGCTAATGTTCAACTGTAAATCAAAACTTTGTCCCTTTTTCTTGCCACGCTTAATAGTGCCAGTCATGGTTAAATAATTACTGCTACTGTCTCCCGACTTCTTTGATTGATATCTTTCTAAAGATTGATCATATGTATTTAAAACGCTAGTTTCACCCGATTCTAAGTCTTCATAATTCGTTTGTTCTGGTGAATTGCGAGCACTCCGTAATTGGGCCAGATCGGTTCGTATATTGACACGTTTTTTTGAACCCGAACGATTACTAAGGCAATCGTGCGATTTACTAAGTTTGACATCTAAACTACTCTCCGAATAACTAGATGGAGTGACCGTAGATGATTCATGGCGGTTCGTAGATTTAGTGCCTTGTGATATGGATTCGAAATTGTTGAGTTCATTATCGTCCACATAAATGTTATCCACAGATTGAGCAGATTTCGGGGACTTGACTGATTTGTCATCAGCTGTGTTGAGCGGTATTTGAGGCAGCGGTTGTTTGTTTTTCAGCAAAAGTTTCGTATTTAAAAGATCTTCTTCTAAGACATTGTTGGATGGTGATAGTTTTTGGCGATTCTAGAAATAGAAAAAGAATCATAAAACATTTAATCAAAATTGTTTTTTATTTGGAAAGTTATAGTAAAATTAAATTTGTTGCCAATTGTGTAATGAATTGTTGCTAATATAAAATAATAGTGATTACAGACGTCAATTTATTATGAAACAACGCATTTTCATGACAAAACAATGATTTTATATTTTAACCGGACTTTTTCTTTTAGTAAAGGATACTGTGAAAAACATATCGATGGTCACAAGTGGAAAGGATTAAAATGACTACTCAAAAAATTGTAACTTTACAGGAGAAGCTAAAAACGTAATAGAAACTGTATTATATGTATGTATGTACATATGTTACATAATTTCTTTTGTTAAATTGCTTGTAAAACCATTTTCATTTCAGACCCCATAAAGTATATATTTTCTGAAAGCTTATGAATATAGGAGTTGATTAAGCCCTGTCCATCTGCCCGTGTGTTAGTTGAAATCAACTTTTAGAAACAATCACATGTTCCACAGACCTGAGTATGGTATCAATCTTTTGAAAATATCGGGGAATTAATCGATATTGAAATTCAGCAAAATCTCTGTTTTTCCCCTATTTTTACCAACAAAATTAAAATTTTTCAGCCATATAATAATTTATAGGTACCTTTGTTACTATTTGGTGATATAATATGCCTCGAGAAATATTCGTGAAAAATTTTATATAAATCGAGCTCTAATCGGTAAAGTTATAGGCAACATTTTTTTTTTAAATATATATTCCAAAAATTTACAAATGAAAATCAATTTTTTTAGCTTCTAGACAACCGAGAGAGTCAGTACTGGTATCATCTGAAAAGACTTCATTAGCGCAATATAAGCACTATAAAAAAAATTGAAATTCATGTTGGCCGCCACTACAAAATTGCGGACAATAAGTTTATATATGGGCCAAATCTGGTATTTTAAAATGTAACTTCTTGAACCCCCTCAATATTGGTATCAAATAAAAGGGCTTGACTAGTAGAATACAGTAAATTATTCTAAAATGTAAAATCCAAGATGACGTCTTAAACAAAATGGTGGATCGAATTTTTTTAACCCCATCAATATGGGTATCAAATTAATCGACTTGACTAGTAGAATACAGTTAACTAAAAATTCAAAATCAAGGATGGCGACGGAAATAATAAGGAAAAACATAAAATATACATACCTATGTACATGATGGTGAATGGTATTATTTTATATGCAGTTCATTGTACCAATTTTTTTTATATATGGGGTTTGATATATTCTGGCACACAAAAAATAGTCAGGTGGGCTCACATCACTACCTGTATAAGTGTACCTTGGATGTTACTCTTCCACTTAATCGAATTAAAAACAGTCGGTTATTTGTAGAATAGTCTGGAAACTCTATCAAAGCACAGTTACCTGACGCCACACTATTAACCACGCGAAAGTGAGACGCAAAACTCTCGAAGTCAGATAAGAAGAATGGCCTGATTTCCTTTAAAGATAATGGCAATAACGCTCAAGCTCTTGACCCGATATGAGCTGAATTACGACTGTAGGAATTAACAGCTGTATGTCAGCTGAACAATTGAGGATACCTAGTTAGTGTGCATTACTTTTTTTTTAAAGAAAAAAAAAAAATAAGAATGGCGCTAAGCCAAGGCCATGGAGTAAATATATAAGGTTATTTCATTGCGGAGATAATTTTTTTTTAAATTTTTTTTTATATGAAGTTTGACAATTGCAAATTTGAGAGAAAATATATGAAATTCTGACATTTCGAAAGAAACAGCTCATCAACTGAAACTACCTAATTAAGTGTTCCCTGTCCAAGGCGAATTTTCCTTACGTTAAGCTGACTGTTATTAGGACAATAATTGCTCAAGTAATCAATAAAGTAATCACTGAGCAATACTTTGCCACATATGACATTCGCACGTCGCTTATTTATTCGACACAATCAGGTTTAAGAATGCGAAAAAAACATTAGAGACGTGGAGGCCGTAGGTAAAGGATTTTAAAACTTGTGATCTAATTCTATTCAAATTTTTCAGCCAATATGCAGAGAACTTTAGACTGACGATGTCATTCAGAAACAAAATTCAACCTAATCATTATGTACAAACATAACCATATGGGGGATTCACAGTAGTGTCATAAAGTCATATGTCCTATAATAATAGCATGAAAAATTAAGACTATTGTGAACAACCCCTCATAATTATGTGTGCTATTTTGAATTTCAATCAGCTGATGTAAAACAATTATAAAAATAAATATTTTCTTTTATAATGCCAAAAACAAGTAAAAAAACAAAATAATAGCCAGTTTGTGCGAAAAATACATTTTAGATGTTGTAATGGCAAACTCAAGTAAATAAATTAAATTTTGTTTGATAAACAAAATCAGCAGAGTCCTTAGCCGATCTTATTTGACGCCACCAGTGATTAGTAACTGCGCTTAAATTTGGATGTCGGCCCGATAAAATTATACAATGAACGGCGATAGCTTACAAAAACTGTAGCGGCTTGGCTTAGCCGTTTAGCACAGGTCTCTGCTTATTATATACGACAGCACACTAAACATAGCGTACAAAGTTCTATTATTATAAGACACTTTTTGTTTGAAAAGCAACAACAACATTTTTAAACCATTGTAAAATTTTAGCACAATAGGACAATATGACATGATAAGACACCTTGTGAATTACCCAATAGTTTTTAAAAACTGCTGGTATAGGATACATCGTTTTTCTTAGATTACATGCATGTTGTATGTCTACTCAGAGAAAACAGTATCGGTTGTGTTCACACTAATAAATTATGATTCTTGCAATAAAAATTTTATAATCACAAATGAAAAGTTCGAACTGAACCATTCGATTGGCAATAAATGTGATTTTCTGTTTTCTGAATGTAGAGGTAACGAAACAATTAATAAAATTCAGTTTATATGTATAATAGATTTTTAAGCTTAAGGTCTTTTTAATAATAAAAAATCTTTTTAATAATAAACAAGTAAGAGCACTATATTCGCTGTGCCGAATCTTTTATACCCACCACCAATTTTGTGTACATTTAAAGCACATTATTTATTATTTTGTAAATCATTATGGAATAATCTCTTTATAATAAAATATGTATCACTTTCTTTGTAGAGGGTGGTTAAATTTTAAGGGCCCATGTTGAAGGTGAACTACACCTAGTCTTTTAATTTGTTTTCTGCATTTCATTTGATATTTCTCAATCTCAAACTTACTCAATTTGATCCGTGGAAAGATACGCAAGTGAGCAACGCTTTAAAGTTATTCAGGTTTTTTAAAAAATGGTCGTTCAAATCAAAATGCATTTTGTGCATTTCGTAATTCTTTTGATCAACATAATCGTTTAAATTCGTCCACAATCGGGAGAATTGTAAAAAATATTTAAATTTCTGCAAAACAGGTCTGTATAAAATGTTAGAAAATCTGTGAATGCCTTCTTAGTTCGTTGAATGGGAAGCACTGCTGGTTTTTGCGATAGTGTGGCAAAAGAGCAGTCAACCTCGACTCATCATCATGCCCAACAATTGAGCATCAACATTGTCATTGAAAATTTGGACCATCAGATAGAGGAGTGGCGCCAAGGATGGGGGGGCCATTTGGCCGATATTTTGTTAAATACATAATTGAACCATACAAATATTATAATTACAAAAAGAAATAATTATAATATCCTAAATAATTTGTGTTTTATTTAAATTCAACATCGGTCCTTAAAATTTAACCACTCTTTATAACTTCGATATGCTACTAAAATGCTTTTGTAAATGTAGTCTTTCAATGAAAGTGGGCGTTAAAGTAGGCGTGTCAATAAAGTTTCTGCTAATAAATACAACTTAGATATTTCAATATAGTCCTTTATTTTCCCAACAACTTTGTCAATAGAGAAATTACATGAATTTAAGGTAAACCGTTATATAGGAGGTAGGCGTTAACTTTTTGGCACAATAATTACATTGATTAGAAGGATATACGTAGCAAATTTGATCATTATACTTCTAATTTTGGCGGTTTTATGAGCTTTTAAATTTCATTAACGGTAGATAACGGTGTTAAAGTTGTTTTGCGAATGAGTACAACTTAGGTGTTTCAATATAGCCCTTTGTTATTCCAAAATCTTTATTAATAGAGAAATTATATGAATTTAAGGTAAATCGTTATATGGGAGGTGGGCGTAAAAGTGGGCGTGGCACCTTAATTTTCTGGCACAGTAATGACATTGCCTAGGGGGATATACCTAGCAAATTTGATCATTATACCTCTAATTTTGGCGGTTTTATGAGCTTTTAAATTTCATTAACGGTAGATAACGTGAAAAGTGGGCATTATAGTAGGCGTGTCAAAGTTATTTTTGTGAATGAGTACAACTTAGGCGTTTCAATATTGCCCTTTGTTATTCCAAAATCTTTATTAATAGAGAAATTATATGAATTTTAGGTAAAACGTTATATGGGAGGTGGGCGTAAAAGTGGGCGTGGCACCTTTATTTTCTGGCACAGTAATGACATTGCCTAGGGGGATATACCTAGCAAATTTGATCATTATACCTCTAATTTTGGCGGTTTTATGAGCTTTTAAATTTCATTAACGGTAGATAACGTGAAAAGTGGGCATTATAGTAGGCGTGTCAAAGTTATTTTTGTGAATGAGTACAACTTAGGCGTTTCAATATTGCCCTTTGTTATTCCAAAATCTTTATTAATAGAGAAATTATATGAATTTTAGGTAAAACGTTATATGGGAGGTGGGCGTAAAAGTGGGCGTGGCACCTTTATTTTCTGGCACAGTAATGACATTGCCTAGGGGGATATACCTAGCAAATTTAATCATTATACCTCGAATTTTGGCGGTTTTATGAGCTTTTAAATTTCATTAACGGTAGATAACGTGAAAAGTGGGCATTATAGTAGGCGTGTCAAAGTTATTTTTGTGAATGAGTACAACTTAGGTGTTTCAATATAGCCCTTTGTTATTCCAAAATCTTTATTAATAGAGAAATTATATGAATTTTAGGTAAAACGTTATATGGGAGGTGGGCGTAAAAGTGGGCGTGGCACCTTTATTTTCTGGCACAGTAATGACATTGCCTAGGGGGATATACCTAGCAAATTTGATCATTATACCTCTAATTTTGGCGGTTTTATGAGCTTTTAAATTTCATTAACGGTAGATAACGTGAAAAGTGGGCATTATAGTAGGCGTGTCAAAGTTATTTTTGTGAATGAGTACAACTTAGGCGTTTCAATATTGCCCTTTGTTATTCCAAAATCTTTATTAATAGAGAAATTATATGAATTTTAGGTAAAACGTTATATGGGAGGTGGGCGTAAAAGTGGGCGTGGCACCTTTATTTTCTGGCACAGTAATGACATTGCCTAGGGGGATATACCTAGCAAGTTTAATCATTATACCTCGAATTTTGGCGGTTTTGTGAATGAGTACAACTTAGCCGTTTCAATATTGCCCTTTGTTATTCCAAAATCTTTATTAATAGAGAAATTATATGAATTTTAGGTAAAACGTTATATGGGAGGTGGGCGTAAAAGTGGGCGTGGCACCTTTATTTTCTGGCACAGTAATGACATTGCCTAGGGAGATATACGTAGCAAATTTGAACATCATACATTTAATTTTGGCGGTTTTATGAGCTTTTAAATTTCATTAACGGTATATAACGTGAAAAGTGGGCGTTATAGTAGGCGTGTCAAAGTTATTTTTTCTAATGAGTACAACTGAGGTGTTTCAATATATTCCTTTGTTATTCCAAAATCTTTATTAATAGAGAAATTATATGAATTTTAGCTAAAACGTTATATGGGAGGTGGGCGTAAAAGTGGGCGTGGCACATTGATTTTCCGTGTCAAAAAAGCGTCTCACCAAAAAGCAAAGTGTGCAAAATTTCAGAGTCGTACATCCAGTTTTGTTGCTTTTATGACGTTTTTGTTTTTAAATATACCGAAAAATACACTGTGCGGTATAAATTTTCGTACATTTTGATCGATAACTCCTCTCCTAATGCATAGATTTAGATAATTTTCGGGTAAAAATATTGCTTTTACTCAGAAAATATATATTCGAAGTTTCATGAGTCTACGTTAATGCGTTTGGACACAATTCCATTTTATTCGATGTTTGAAGGACACGGTTTTTTCGACCTACTCTTGCTTTTCGAGCTATAACTCTCTTCCTAATATTCCGATTTAGCCCATTTTCAATACCAAACAAACCTTATCTATAAGAAAGATTCTGGCGAAATTTGAGCCCCCTAGCTTTTTCGGTGCGACCTCTATCGTGCTTTCAACAGACGGACAGACGGACGGACATAGCTAGATCGTCATCAAATCGAACCCTGATTCAGAATATATATACTTTATGGGGTCTAAAATGGATATTTCGATGTGTTACAAACGGAATGACAAAATGAATATACCCCCATCATTTTTTTGGTGGCGGGTATAAAAAAAATCAATATCAAGACACTAATCCAACTAAAAACAAATCTATATATATAAAAGTGAAACTCTGTGTGTGTGTGTGTGTTAGCTATAGACTCCGAAACTGTAAAACCGATCGGACTCAAACTTTGGCAAGTTGTTGTACACATACCAGGGAGTGTTTATGGGTGGAAAAAAGTGGGCGGGGCCACGCCCATAAAAATTTGTTATCAGTTTTAGCTACTTGCACTTGACCGATTTTTCTGAAACTTTGCACACATATCGAGCTGTCATGACATAATAATTTGGTGATAAGAAAAGTGGGCGGGGCCACGCCCCTAAAAAAGTTTTAATATTGAGGTACTTGCACTGGACCGATTTTTCTGAAACTTTGCACACATACTAAGCTGGCATAACCATATAATTTCTTGATTAGAAAAGTGGGCAGGGCCACGCCCATAAAAAAAGGTTTTAATTTTGAGATACTTGCAATTGACCGATTTTTCTGAAACTTTGCACACATATCGAGCTGTCATGACTAAGTAATTTTGTGATTAGAAAAGTGGGCAGTGCCACGCCCATAAAAAAAAAGGTATCATTCTGAGATTCTTGCACTGGACCGATTATTCTGAAACTTTGCACACATATTGAGCTATTATGACTTTACAATTTCGTGATTAGAAAAGTGGGCAGGGCCACGCCCATAAATACAATTATAATTTTAAGGTACTTGCACTGGTCCGATTCTTCTGAAACTTTGCACACATATTGAGCTGTTATGACTTTACAATTTCGTGATTAGAAAAGTGGGAAATGCCACGCCCATAAAAAAAAATTATAATATTTAGGTTTTTGCACTTGATATTCAATTAAAATTCAGAATGCATTTCAATTCATTAAGGGGCGTAACAACGCGCGCCGGGTTTGGCTAGTATATAATAAAAAAAAACCCCGTATCACAAAGAAGTAGCGAAATATTGATCAAATAATATAAAATAAAACAAAAAGATTTTTTAAATATTATTAAAAAGACCTTAAGCTTAAAAAACTATTATATATAATTATTAAAGGTCAAAGAAACTAATAATTGAAATTCAGTTTAAATAATTATTTAAAGAATCATCCCCAATTTACAAAAAAGGAATACTTAACATATTATGTACATTCTATAAAGCATTTAAGTAAGGATGCACTGCATTACGGATCTCTACACAACTTTAACGCATTAGAGTATGAAAACTATTTATACCATCTAAATAAAACTGTTAAGAATGGTCAAACATTTAAGCCCAAGGTATCTAATGACGTCGTAGATCAAAGCATACGCTTCAGAGTAACAATTTTACAAACTTATCCAATCTTGAAAGTAAATTAAGGAGATACAAATTACAGAAGTTTTCAAATGGATAAGTTTTCAATGTATATATGCACCTAATAACCTAATGTCCAAATCGATATAAATATTCATATAAATTCATGTAAATATATTTACATTTTTTCTTGGAATTTAAATTTATTGCTGAAGATAGATTTTTGTATATTATGATGCAACATTTCTTTTAACCAGCAAACAAATTTGTATTACCTCCTTAAAAGCCAAATTATTTGTCATATTTTGTATTAATTTAATTACTTAATGCAATATGCATTAGGTTAATGCATTTATCAGAATGGAGTACCGTTAATTTTAAAATCATCACCTTAATTAAATCACACCTGTAAAGTCACTTTTTTCCCAAGTTGTTTTTGCTGGGTAATGATAAAACATAAATGTAAAATATTTTATAGTAATAAAAAATCTATTTTAAAAAAGTATTTTTAAAATTTAGACCTTTTTTCTTTGCATCTGGGACATTTATTTAAATTATTAATATAAAAAAGGCAAAAAAATACTTTAAAAAGATATTTTTTATTAAAAAACATAAGAGTTTACATACATACATATATGTATGTATGTATATGTATAGAAGTAGGTTAAATTAGATAAAATTTAAAAGGAAAAATTTCACTTTCATCGTATATTTGAAACGATTTACACTTACCTGTACATTGGCAATATGATCTACATAATTTTGTGTTCCATTTGACTTTTTGTTAGTTTGACGTTTACGTGGCGGTATAAAAACTGGGCGTTCCTTGACCACATTGATGTCACAACAACTATCATCATTTTTACTAACCATTTTTAATTAAAAAAATTTTATTTCTTTTAAGTTTTATAAATATTGTATATTATTTATTAAACTAACATTAAACTAATTTTAGTTTTAAAAAAAGTTGAACTTCTTAAGCAACATTTAAATGCATTTGAACTCAAATTAGGACGTGTTTTTTCTGTTTTTTATTTTTTTAGTTTTGACTTAATAACTACATTTTCAGTGCTGTTTTAACAGAAAAATCCATTTGTATATGCATAAAACTGTTTTTATCTATTTTTTATTTAAATTTTATTGTTATATTTAATATTTAATTTGAAATTTGTGCGAAAACGCCTTGTTCTTTGCAGTTTTAATAAATTGTGTCTACTTCAATTTAAAGCAGTTGTATACCTTTTGCTATAGAATGCGCTTTGTTATTGATTTTTCCACCATATACGAAATTGCATGTCCTTGTAACGTTTTCTTGTTGTTTACATACAATTTGAGCTCTCTTTCCCAAAAACAATTCTCTCTTATTGACAATTGATTTTACTCTCTGTTTTGAAAGCAGTTGTTAAATGCATGATGTTTTGTTATGAATATGGTAAAAAGAATAGGGATTTTTTATTCTAAAGCTTTTGTTATGAATAAGAGCACATGAAAAACAACAGTTGTTATCAAACATGATAATCTTAGGAGTATAACAGCTGTATTCGTCTACACAAGCTATTTATTTATTAACATAGAAAATAACGGGTCGATAACTCTTATAAGCAAGGCGAATTCAATTATCAAGTGGTGTTGACAACACAGCTAATATATTTTTTTTTGCTGGCTAAATTGTCAAATGATCTTTTACCCCTTTCGCATTGGGCAAGTCACTTGCTCAAGTTAGTTTTTTATTTTCTTTTATTTTTCTTTGAACTTGCTTTCATGTTCAGACTCAGCAACTGACTTGCCCAAGTTTCGTTCTCTTTTACTTATTATACTCTTCACACAGTGAAAAAGGGTATAGATAGGTTTGTCATTCCGTTTGAAATTTCTACAATTATCAATTATCTACACATACATACAAACGTGGTATACTGGTTAGAGTGAGCCAACAATTTTTTTTTTATTTTATATATTATTCAAATTTTTATTGTTTTATTTTTAATTTTTCTTTTAATTTATTTTTTTTTAAACACATAAGTAAACTAAATTTATAATATTACAATGGGATGTTTTTATATATGTATGTTTTGTATGTACGTATTTCATATGAGATAAATGGTGACATAAACAATTGTTGTTGCATGACAACACGTTGTGAAGGGTATATAAGATTCGGCATGGCCGAATATAGCACTCTTGTTTGTTTTTATTACTCTTTTGTTTTTGGTTTCTCAACAAAAACTTGCTCGTACTTGCCGAGTACAGGCAAGTGTGTACTCAAAAATGAGCAAGTTTCTTCCTCTTAACCCGACCTTACCCCTTTTGACAATAAACACAACACTTGCGCAAGTCACTTGCGCAAGTGACTTGCCTAGTCTGAAAGCCGTGTTTGTGTTTACATAGTTTTTTTAAGAAACACAAAAACACGTATTTTTTGACACATCGGCAAACGAAAGCAACGATAGAATACCATCCCAGCAAAATCTTTTTGAAATTGTGTAATAGGTTGTCATTACTTCATATATTACATAGTAATGAGGGGTCGTTACCAACATCATTATTTTAAAGTACAGAGTAATGGCCTATTGATTATGACCTTCGTAAATACTTTTTATATATTTTTTTAAACAGTGAACTTTAAATTAACTTCATAAATATTATAATTGAAACAGTGAACTTTAAATTAACTTCATAAATATTATAATATGCCCAATATTATAATTTTTATATTTTTTGTATTGCAACAGTATAAAAATATCCAGCTATAATTCAGCTTTATTGCTAACTACTTTTTTTATTGCTTTTTGTAAGTTCATTTGTAAGCGAGGGTGATGATTTCTGGGACAACTCAAACAAAAATAAGTAGTTATTCGGTCGAAAAGTAACTAGTTTATGTGTATCTCCAATATTACTTGCTAACTTACTAGGTAAGTAAAGATTTTGCTGGGATGTTGTTTTTATTGTTGTATATTTTGCAGAATAATAACTGATACTTGGAATCTCCTTTATTATATGGGTTTTAGAGGATAAGTGTCGAAAGCATGGCTTTTTTAAATTTTCTTTTGAACAATCTTCCAATCGTTGACATGCCGAATCTTATATACCCTTCACAACATGTAGTCATGCAATAACAACAGTTTGTATCACCATTCATCTCAAATGAAAAACGTACATACATATAAAAAACATACATATATAAAAACATCCCATTGCAAAATTATAAATTGAGTTTACGTATGTATGTTTCCAAAAAAAAAAAAAAAATAAATAAAAAACAAAAACAACAATAAAAAAAATTAAAAAAATATATAAAAAAATTAAAAAAAAAAATAATAAAAATATAAATATATAAAATAAAATAAAAAAAATTTTTTTGGCTCAGCTGGGATTCGATGCCACGTTTACTCTTACCAGTATATATGTATGTTGTTGTTGTAATTGTGAAAAAAAACGAGGTGGTCGTGGTTTTTTGCTCATATCTCAGGAAGTTATGGGGCGATTGTGTTGAATTTCAATAGTGATACATTCCCGGTTATTTACAAAAGATTGATACCATGCATAGATCTAAGAATAAATAAAATGAGACATATTTCTAGTACATAGTGCACTAGATTTCACAAGGATATCATTCTGTGAAAGTGTGAGTTAAAAAGTGTGAATTAAAACGTTACTTAAAAAATTGTAAACTCATCGGTTGTAGACATTTTTCGTTTATTTTAATTATCGTGTAATTCAATACATATTATTATTCTACTGTATAATTTGAATCTAAATTTCCATACAAAACTTACAGTTAGCACCACTAATGTCCCCAAAGAGAAAACCTCCACTTAAAAGAGCACCTTTTGGCTCCCCTAACAAATGAGTAGTAAATTTGAGTGGATATTTTACTTGCGTTTTGTTATTGTAACAGATACAAAATACATGCAAAAATTTCACTCTTAGCGCTCGCATGGATTGTTAAAACCTAATGAAATATAGTTGTGCTATTATTACTAATATTGTTATTATTTAAACAACTGTTGGTATTTTGTTTTGGCTGAAAATAAATTTTAGATTTTAGTTATCATTTATTAAGCTCGTGAGTGCAACACGTTAATGAAACGCACAACAAAAAAATTTTTAAATATTAAAAAATCACATTTAATGAGGAGTATGTGGGTACAAAGAATCCACTATGTAATTGAATAAATAAAATAGTAAGCGGATTATTCAAGGCCATTAAAACATTATTAATAAATAAATTACAAACCACAAACAATTAAAAATTGTTAATTTGTTTCTTAAATAGTGAAAAAAATAGTACAAAACAAACAAAAAAATCAAGGAAGCACAAATTTAGTACCGGAAATACGCGATATTTATATTATTTATTAAACTCGATAGTTAATTTAACAAAAAAAAAAAAAAAATAGAAAAAAAATATTTTAATTAAACATGGAACGTATCTTACGTGGTATTATGCGCTATCGAAACACAACACGTGAGCAGATGGTACGAGAGTTTCAAAAAGTTCGCGATAACCCAGAGGTGATTAAAGAAACATAAATAAATTTATTTTTACTGTCTACTACATATTTATAAATGCCGGCAAATAAAATGTATACTAAATTAAACTACTTTTCATTTACACACGTGTTTCCAAACTTTTTTATCCCACCACCAAAAAAGTTGTTCATTTTGTCATTCCGTCCAGGGTACACTTATACAAGGTGACGGTGCCAGTTCAGCTGACTATTTTTTGTATTCTGGAGTATTCACATATTTAAAAAAAATAATTTAAACTCCGGAAATTGTCAAACTCCATACATAAAAAAGAGAGCCAAAACTTGCTCTCATTTACGCTATCATTTTATGTAATTACACCATGATTCCGTCTGTAACTCATCGAAATATTTATTTTAGATCCCATAAAGTATGACATAAGAGGTTACCAATGAAAACCAGAGATAATTTCTGAGTTCTGATTTCGTTTACGGATTACGTAGAGTGATAAAATTTCTCCATTATCTTTCTTAAGTAAAAACAAAAATGTTTCATCAAAAACTTCTTAAATGCGTGCATTAAAATAAATATCTATTTAAAACATCATAAAATCAACATAATTAGATGCACGTTTCTGATATTTCGCAAATGTAGCTTTTTGATTAATATTACTGTAATAACGAAAAGTGAAGGTGATATGCCTACTTTAACCCCTACCTCCAATATAACGATTTTTCCTGAACTCATATAATTTTTTTATAAACAAAGATTTTTTAAAATTAAAGAATCTATATTGCAATATCTAAGTTGAATTTACTATCAGAAATTAGTTTGATACGTCTACTACGTCCAGCTTTAAAAGCTGGTTAAAGTAACAAAATTAGATGTAGGACGCTAACATTTTGCTAATATTACTTTCTGGTCAATGTTATTATAATGACAGAAAATTATGGTTTCACGCTCAGGTTAAAAAAAATATCCGACATTTTGTTTAAGGCGCCATCTTGGATTTTAACTATTTTTATAGTATTCTACTGGTAAGCCGTATCATTTGATACCAATATTGAGAGGATTGAAGTATGTATATTTTAAGATTTTTCCCATATACAAATTTATTGAATACCATTTTTCATTGAAGGTCCTTTCTTTTAGTACATATATCGCTTCTCTCGATTGTCCAGAAGCAAAAAACGATTTTTATTTATAAATTTTAGGAAAAAAACTGACTTAGGGCCGTTAACAATAAAAAAATTAACCTACAGTTAACAATTAACTCAAAATTTAAACCTTGGTTAGCCAAAACCCATTAACACAAAGTTCAGTTATCTTATAACTTTTAGATTATTTTGCCAAATTGCAGTTAAATTTAACCGAGTACTATTTGGCGTTTAAGATCTTAACTGGAAGAAAATATTTGATGTTTGAATATACATAAATATATTATATTTTTGCTTTTTTTAAACAATTGAAAGATGCCTCTACGATTAAAAAGATTTACACATTTGTATAATTTACATAAAGTAAATATTTCTTATGGTATGAAAAGAAAATAGAACCACAGAAGACGAATGAATCATTTTAATTTACCTGATGCAGAGTTTTTCATGAGAATTATCTAAGAGTATTGTTAAATTTATAGCAAAAATTATTTCAAAATACATTCAATTTTTAATAAATTTATTAGCAGATGGGTGCACATCAAGGCATATTTATTCATCAGGTAATTGCAGTTCGGAGAGAATTTTTTTTTTGTTTATATTTTTTATGTATAAAGTTTGACATTGGAAATAAAAATGAAAAGAGAGAAAATTGTTTTTTATTTATTCCTTTCGACAGCTGAAATTTAAAATAAGTGAAGAAAAAAATAATCAGCTGACGAATCAAGAGTACCTAATGAATAAATATGTCTTGGGTGCACATTAAGAATTTATATTTATGTATACATTTCTTCTTCTTTTTAAAATTCATTCATAATAATTGATAACTACAAGTTAACTAACTCTTGCCTATTGTTAACGCACATTTTTAATTTATAGTTAAAACTTCAGTTTAAGCTTACTGAAAGTTAGTAAACTTTTACGTTAAATTTATTTAACTGAATATTATGTTAATAAGCCTTAGTTTTATTTTTGAGCTTATATCGCAGCTAGGTTCCAATCAATTTGTTATTTCTTTCCATAAATTTTTTTCGCGGGTCGTATTTGGATTTCTTCAGCATGTACAAATATTAATAAGGAGTTTTAGTAACTTATATATTAAAAATATTTCTGCTTATAACTTTGTCAATTTATGACCGATTTTTTCAAACATTTATAGAAAAATCCCTAGTGGCATATCATATCTAAATACAAATAGTAGCAAATGTGTCTATAAATTATCTTCGGACTGAAAATTTTGATTTTTATGGTAAAAATATGAGAAAAAACAGAAGTAATTGCGATTGTGCTGGATTTCAATAGCAACTAATGCACGGATATTTGCAAAAGATTGACATATACCTACATACTTAGATCTGTGCAACATGTGGGGGCTTCTAAAAGTTGATTTCAACATGTACTCTAACAGATGGACATTGCTCAGTCATCTGAATCATAAGCTCTCAGAAAATATATACTTTATGGGGTCGGAAATAAATATTGTAGAAATCACAAACGGAATGTCAAAGCTTTATATACCCTTGGCACCACAGGTAAAGGGTATACCTAGTTAATTAAAATAAATTATAAATGAATTGAAAAATATACTTATTGGCAATTTAAATTTACTATAAAAAATTATCGCCACATTGAGAAGCACTGTTTTAATCATTTTATGGTTATGTACACATGCTCTTAATTTGTTTTTATATAAACTTTCATATTTGCTTGTTGTGTGTGTAAATATTTACTACATACCAGAGAACAGAATGAAACCATTCACGTTTTCTGCCTGTTCGTAAATTCATTGCTTTTTATTGCCTTCATTAACAGTAATAAAATTATGTATTAATATGTGCGAACACATACTAGGTATGTACATATGTATTTATAGATTTTCTTGAAAAGCTCATGCTTAAAACTTATTTTTCATATTTAACAAAATGAGTAGTATTCTGCCAGTTAATTTACTTCAACTCTAGTCGGAGAAGTAAAATTTGAACAAATAGGTACCTAATTAACATATGAAAAATATTGTATTGACATTATTCCATTTCGCTTCCTTTTTTCTACCTCTGGTAAGTGTATTTTTTTATTGCGTTGAATTTTTTGTTTTGCCAAAAAATATGAACAAGGAACTTAACGGGGTAGAGTAAAATAAAATACACAAATCATTTTACAGAACTTAATTAAACAGCCAAATATGTACGTGTATATATGTTAATGTTAAAAATCATAATTTTTAGTCTGTGTTTTAATATGAATTTTTGTTCACTTAAACAAGTTGTGTCTCTGATATGTTTTTAATTTGCCATCAATCATGACACATACTTATTATATTAGGTTTGTTCGACGTAAATCCGGGTAAAGTCCGGTAAAATGAGAGTAAACAAAAAATTCTCTCAGAAAACGACAAATTTACCAAAATTTGCTGGAACGCAAAAAACCACATTTCAAGTCCGAAAAAAAACGTCAAAATTGTACAGCTGTTGTTTAGAGGTCCAGGTTTATATGCCCCCAGCCGGCTTACCGCCGTCGCCGAATTATTTTTTTCGGATGAACTGCATCAGGCTATCTCGACTGATGGCGTTAAATGCTTTTTACAAACTAGAAATGAGAGGTATATATTTGTCTCATTCTCTTTTAAAACCTTTCTAAACTTTTTACAATTAAGAAATTAATTTTTCTATTTTTTTTTCGCTGTCGTATGGTGCTTAAATCATATAACAAACTACTAAAGAGATAATGAGATGAAAAAAATGATATGAAATTTAAAAAAAAATATAAAAAAGTTAAAGAAACATAAATTGTACTACTTACGCACTTCAACTCGTTGAATTTTAACTTCACCTATCAGATTACAACTCTTTATTCAACATGTTCATATTCTTTTATATTCGTAATACATTTTCGTTATGAACATGTTGAATAAAGAATTGTCATTTGATAGGTGAAGTAAAAATTCAACAAATATTTGAAAATTAATACTAATACATTAAAATTTAAAATATTGAGTTTAACTAATATATATCCTAGAGCAATACTCTTGTTATATAAAATAGTGGAATGCTAAGTTTTTGTAATCGTAAAGATATGACTGCAAAATATGATTAACGCAAAACCTACTTATTTCGTTAAAACACTTTTTTCAGTTTCTTTTTATTTTAATAATTTCTTAAACCAGCTCCAATCTACCGCCGGTAATTTTTGCACTTAGCCGCCACCACGCCGTTTTTCTACCAACAGCTTGGATCTTTGCTTTTGCTAAAAAAAATTGTTCAACAAATTTTTAGTTTTTAAGTTTAATGTTTGTTAAAGTATGTCCAAACAAACACTAGAGTGAAATGCATATGTTTTATTAGTTATTAAGATTATTAAAATTACAAAAACTCTATTTATATTCTCAGAAAAAGTATATTCCACTGTTTACAAAAATAAAATTTTTTGTCAATGTTTGTTTATTTGCACTACTATTCCCACTCTCGTTTTTTTTTTTTTGCACAGGCTCTCTTACACGTGTTTATTTATTTAATGTTTGTGTTTTTTAAATATGCTGTTTTTAGACCACAAGCGAGCGCTATGTGTGAAAATTTGGCATGTGTTTATTTTTCTAGCAATAACAAAACACATGCCACATTTTAAATTTAAAGGATCGTCTTTATCTAAAAAAAATGACATGACTTTAATTCGATACCCTACCTTATAAATTTAATTATGTATATTTAAAAATTTGTATACATTTTAACTATGTAGGTAGGTATGTACATAGAACATACATATGTACATATGTATTGCATTCATGTAAATTTTATTTTATATTTTTTTTGTTTAATAGATTTTTCTTGTTCTATTTAAACATTTAATTTATGTCTAGCTTGTGTACAAAGTTCGTTATGATTTTTTTAATAAATAACAAAAAAATAGAGGTTAAAATAAGAAACTTAATTTTAAATGCGATTAAATATAATATTTTTGTTTTTGCATTAGGTTCATTGACCTGATTAAAAGTAAATGTGTGTCGGATTTAAAAGTAATACGCAATGCAAAATTGCTTAGTAATTGTCTTATTTTTGAATAATAATGAAGACAATATGTTTGTGTTGTAGGATTTTATTTAATAAAAATAATTTGCAATTATTGTTTTTTTATATCGTAAGTGTACAATAATAAATTAAATAAATAATTAAACTGAGAAGGCATTATTTAAAAACAAGAAAGATCTATATTTGGCTGCTCCAAATCTGATAATACTTGTCACCATCATGTAACTAGGTAAAATGACCACATCGTATATTTTAGATATCATGCAATGCGCTATTTTCTTTATTATTTCAGACGTCATCTTTGATTTGGAATTTTTAAATAGTTACTGTATTTTACTAGTCAAGCCCTTTCATTTTATACAAATATTGTTCGGGCTTAAACAATTCGCTCCGCCATTTTGTTTCAGACGGCATTTGGATTTTGCACTTTTTTATAGCTTACTAATATTGTGGGGGTTAAAGGGGACAAAGTCGTAACTACGATATTTGATTTATATATTCGCCATCTTGAATTTTTTTTTCTATTTCTATTTCGTTTCTATTTTCGTTTATAAATGTTAGAAAAAAATACCACATTTAGGAATTTTTTTATATTTTTCAATAGGACAAATTTAATAATTATAATCGTCTAATAGAATTTGGAAATTATTTAAATGAAATTTTTTAAAAATTAATAAGGCTAAAAAAGGATCAAAAAGCTAGAATTTAAAATTTAGTCTTTCAATGAAAGTGGGCGTTAAAGAAGGAATGTTAAAATAGTTTCTGCTAATAAATAAAACTGAGATATTTCAATATAGTTCTTTATTCTACCAAAAACTTTGTCCATAGAGAAATTATATGAATTTAAGATAAACCGTTATATGTGAGGTAGGCGTTAAAGTGGGCGTGTTACCTAAATTTTCTGACATATCAATGAAATTGACTAGAAGGATATCTGTAGTAAATTTCATCATCATACCTCTAATTTTGTTGGTTTTATGAACTTTTAAATTGCATTAACAGTAGATAACATGAAAAGTGGGCGTTATAGTAGGCGTGTCGAAGTTGTTTCTGAATACAACTTAGATATTTCAATATAGTCGTTTCTTACTCCAAAAGCTTTATTTATAGAAAAATTAATGATAATTGATTCGAGATCAGACTCAAAAAAAGGTTACTTTTTCTTATCTTTATGGCACTTTTTCATATTTTTATAATTTGGATATGATTTGGATATGCACATAGAATTCTAAGATTATATACAAATAATTTAAATTGAGTTAGGTAGAGAAGGACAAAATGTTACTTTTCTTATTTTTGTTTACATAATAGATGAAAAGAAACCATGAGTTAATGATGTTTGTTTACATGAATTGTTTAAGATATTTTGCATTAATATGCAACTATTTTTTAGCACTTCATTTATAACAAACTGTTTTGTATTTCATCTCATTTAACATCGCGCATGTAAGTTGGACAACCCTGTAGTATTTTTCCAATTTACATGCTATTTCTTTAAGTTTGTTATTTTCTATTGTAAACTATAGTTTGTTTTATTATATAATTTTCTAAAATATTTATATTATTTCTTCGCTACTTTTTTTGAAATATATTTCAACCTAAAGAACAAAAAACCATCCTAGTTTCAAAGGGGGTCCTGAAGAATAAGAAAAATTACAAAGGGACCCATTAACAAAAATTTGGTGGGAACAACTATTTTAAAGCTACGTTCATACTTGACAAATATTTACCAAAAAAGCGTAACGTCTTTTACAGCTTAATAACTACAGTATGAGATTATTAACTGAGTTGATTTATGATTTAATTTTAAAAGACTTCATTAAATTTGTATATAAAAGAATTCTTAAAAATATTACAAATTTTTAAACTACAAGGAATTATTTTTGCTGGGTATTTTTTCATTAGTGACACGCTTGGAGAATCCTTATCTATTTTCTTTTTTTGTATCTTTGGCATATACTTACTCGTTTAATAGATATTATTTCAAATAATGATGTATTTTTGTTTTATATCTTTAACAGCCTAAGGCAGTGTTTTTTACATGCATGGACAGTCGAATGATACCCACCCGTTACACTGATACACATGTTGGCGATATGTTTGTTGGTGAGTGATAAAAATCTAATTTTTCTTTTGATAAAGCCTTCAATTATTTTATTTTTCTTTTTATGCAAACTACTTTTGTATATTTTGTACAAAAAAAAAAACAGTTCGAAATGCTGGTAATTTAATACCACACGCCCAACATTTTCAAGACGAACATTTTAGCTGTGAACCGGCTGCCTTAGAATTAGGTTGTGTTGTCAATGATATACGTCATATAATTGTTTGCGGTCATAGTGATTGTAAGGCCATGAATTTATTGTATCAATTAAGGGATCCAGAATTTGCTTCCAAAGTAAGTTTGAATACATATAAAAAACATATACATTCGTACACACATATACATACACACATACATAAATTCATATATACATACATAGATATTGTTGATTATTTTTTTCTTTTTATTTTCATTTTAAATTATCCTAATAGCGTAATCGACGTTTATCACCCTTAAGGGCTTGGCTGTGCACTCATGCCTCAACTAGTTTGGAAAAATTCGAAGAATGGAAAGAGAAGGGCATGAATGATCCATTATTGTTTTCCTCAGAGACTCCTTTACGTCGTTTTGTGGCCTATATAGATCCGGAAAATAAATTTGCCATCGAGGATAAACTTTCGCAAATAAATACTTTGGAACAAATGTCTAATATTGCCTCGTACGGCTTCTTAAAGGCCCGTTTAGAATCGCATGACTTACACATACACGCCTTATGGTTTGACATCTATACGGGGGATATTTATTATTTTAGTCGTGGTGCTAAGCGTTTCATACCCGTCGACGAGAAAACTGTTGACAAACTAACCGATGAAGTGAGAAGATTTTATTCATGAAACATTTAAATGAATCTAAAGGCAAATATGGCGTTTATTTTACATAGACTTTGTCTAAAATGTTTTTAATAGGCCGTGAATGAAACGTAATTAAAGCCTAATGCATTTAAAAAATTGTAAGATGGTTATACATTCTATATGGGGAGTATGTGATTGATACATCAAATCTACTTGCTCTACCATCAACGTCGTAACTTTTAAACTGTGATATTTAGAACGAAAATATTTTTGTATATAAGTTTAAAACAATATAAGGAAAATTAAGTACCAAGTAAATATTTTAAGAATTCAAATATCTACTTATATGTCTAGAAAAAAACTTTAATGTAATATTTTCCATTGTGCTTTTATTTACTAAGAATTAATTTGAAATTGTATACAAAATAATTTTTTTTATATAAATATACATATTTTTGATATTATTATTATTGTTAAAAAAAAAAAAATAAATAAATAAAATTTTAAAAAAAGTGTAGCAAGAAAGATTTTTTACAATTTAATAAAAGTAATTTACTGTAAATTAGTTTTATTCCGGCTCAAGTTCATTTATTTTATTATTTAATTTCCTAAATCATTTTATAAATTAAATTGTAATAATTTTAAGAATATTTAAAAATTATTCCGATGTCAACCAAGTGTAATGTACAGTGTTTGCGACATTTAAGAATTTATTGTTCAGGGGTCGAATTACGGCATTCGATCACGATCGAAATTTTACTCGAACGATCGATTTTGCTGTGCTTTAGGTATAGAGATTCTAATACAAGATTTTACAATTTCGATCACGTTCGAATGCCGTAATTCGGCCCCAGTGTTTATAACCAAGGTAGACTTATATTTGAAAAAATAAAAATACAACTTTGCTTTCAATATCCCTCATTTGGGTGGAATTATTGAACAAAAATTTATTACAAATATATAAGAATATGAACATGTAGAAAAATGTCATTTGATAGGAGAAGAAAACAGAAAAATTTTAAAATAAGAATTATGATTCCCTTATTCTAATTTCATTAAATTGTAACATAAATACTAATTTTAAATTACATATGTATATGCCGATAAAGAGTGCTGATGCAGGTTTCGAAAATGCATTCAACTCGGCTAACATCCTAATAATTTGTAAATATTCTTAAAATTATATTACTAGTTAATTTCGAAAATGATTTAGGAAATTAAATAATAATATATAAAATGAACTTGAGCCGAAATAAAAATGATTTACAGTTAATGTAATAAACGTTTTTTAAAAAATAATAATCAAAGTGTTCACGTTATTCTTGAGAAAGTGCGATATGCGTAAATTTACTCTTGTTACCATGACATCATTATTCAAAATAAAGATTTTTGGTTGTCTGTTAAATAGTACAAAATTTTGTGAATTATTTTTTAAAATGATCATTACAAAAACAATAGTTAATTGTCACTTTTGCCTTAATAGTTCCTAATTTTGGTACTTATTTACGGAATAAGGTAATTTACTAAAAGATTAGCAATTCTTTTGAATTGACATTAACGTATCCATTCCCTTCACTTTGAAGTTTAAATTTTTAATGCATCGCAATAGAGTAAATAAAAATACATCAATTGCATTTTCAAAATCAGCTACAATTTCATCATCAGCACTCTTTATCGGTATACTACTATGTAATTGAAAAATCCTATTTATGTTACAATTCAATGAAATTTGAATTAGTGGATCTTAGTATTAATTTTCAAATTTTTTGTTGAATTTTTCCTTCACCTATCAAATGACAATTCTTTATTCAACATGTTCATATTCTTTTATTTAATTTTTGCCAAATACTTATCTTATGTAAGACATGTCTATCTTCGACAATGATAGTAAAACTTTTCACAAAAACATCGTTTTTTTCTTTAACGAAAACATGAGTGATTTGTAGCATATTTAGAGATTTGTTTATTTTTTCTATAAAAATACAAGTTTTTTTTTTGTAAGAAATTGTTATAGTTTAATTATACATACACATATTTTATGATTATTATGAAAAAAGGAATCTTAGGCCTAAAAAACACGTTTAACAAAAAACAAATTTATACATTACATATTTATATGCATAAAAGTAGTATAAAAAGGAAAGCAATTTTCTATTTAAATTTTAAACTTTCAAACGAACTCCCACATCACAACCTCTTTAGTGATAGTGATGATGAATCACAGCATTACTGTTAGGATTTTCCAACTCTTCAAAATATTTTCTAGCATTACGTATGTTAACCAAAGTGGCCTCTGAGGGTATAGTGGGATCCGACATGACGACCATAACATAAGTGTTGCTAGTAAAGGTATCTATGAATGCAGCAAACGCACTATTGCGCACTTCAATTGACAGGAATTTACCGCCCAACTTTGAACAGCTTAATTTGAATTGTTTAATGATATTGGAGACTTTTTCGAAACGATGAGAATCACGATTTTTTTTACTCTGGCAATGTGAGATGACCAAGAATGTGGCTTTTTCAAAGAGTAAAACTTCGTCGGCTTCAATGACATTGGCAAAATGAGTGAGAGAATTTTCCAAGGCGGCTACATTAGGTATAAGCATGGTAACAATGCTAGACCAGGCTCTAAACAGCAATTAATAGGTATTAGAATTTTTTTTTTTTTTTTAATTTAACGATTTTTATTACCTATATAATGTTTCATCCCATATACTGGTTCTAAAACAAGTCACATTGCCGGGACGACTTAAACGTATTAAATCATCTTCACGATCTTTGAATAAAGTTTCACGTTGTTCTTCGGCCACCAAGTCCATTTTGTGTATTAAGCAAAAGATTTTGGCATCAGGTGAATTCTATAAAATATTACACACCCACCCAAGCAAATTGCAAAATAAATAAATCAACTCTATTTTTAAAACGTTTCAATGTTCATCCTTTTTTCTATTACTTTTTATACGAATTTTTAACGCTTACCTGCAAAAGTGCCTCTAAACAAGATTGATAATAGTGGACATCCCTTTCTAGTTCACGACTTTCGACATCAAACACATATATCAAAACCTCAACATTACGAAAAATATTGTCACGTTGAGAAGCGAAATACTGTTGCATGAAACCTTCCTGACCACCACAATCCCAGAGATTCAAAACCAAATTACCCAAAAATCGGACATGGGAATGCTCCACATCGACTATAAAATAAAAACGAAATTATTAACAACATAAAAATTATATCTACATGACAATTACTTGTAGCCCCCAAACGTGTTGTGTCCCTAGCTATATAGTTGGCAAATATAATGGAACGCATACTGGTCTTGCCTGAACCACTTTTGCCCATAAGTAAAACCTAAAAAATTTAGATAAATGTTAGATAAACTATTAAACATTCTACTTAAAGTTAACACTTTTGTACTGAAATACCTTTTTCTTCATGTTGTTGTTTGAATATTGTTTTGGAATTCAAGTAACTTTCCTAATTTATTTATATATTTTTTTTGTTTCGACCCGACGCCCTTTTCAGTAATGATAACAATAATATTTTTATTGGATCAGCTGATTTGTTTTGTTCATTTGTGTTTACATACATTGCGAATTCGTTACGTTGTAGAGTTGTATTTCTGTATATAGATAGCAATAATTCACAATAAATATTGTCTGTAAAAGTGAACGTTTTATTCAAAAACTATGTACTAGGTAGAAATTTTTAATTTTAATGTACACAATCATTTGAAAACCAGTAAAAATACGACAAAAAAAATGCTTTTTGTAATTTAAGTATCAGTAGTTGTTTATTATTATTTAAAAAGTGTGTGTAAAAGAAAGTAATTCTCCTTATCTATTATTTAGTACTAGTAAAGTATACTAAAACAAAAATATGTATCATATTTTTGTCGACTTAAATAATTGTAATTTTTAATGTGTAGGATATTTCATGAGAAATGAAAAAAGTTTTTAAAATTAGTGAATAATTAATTGGAATTCGGCTACTAGTCATGTTAGAAATGTTTTTAAAATAGTGAATAAATTGAGTGAAAAAATTCTATGTAAAGGAAATGCTTAAAATTATTTTAAGAAAATTATTGCTTTTTATACATATAAATTAAAGTTTTTTTCATTAATTTATCTATTTTTTAATTTGTTTACCCATGAAATTTTTAATATACCATTATGTGAAAATAGTAAGAGTATATAGTTTTATTCAATAGCTAATTTTAACTATTTATTTAAAATATTTAAAAAAAATTTTTAGTATTTAGTTGCGTGCGTGTTACATTCGTGATGGAAGAATATTTTATATTTATGTTTAATTTAATATTTTTTTAATCATCATTTTTTTGATCATTAGCAAGCGATCTTCTTAATATTAATGTACAGCGCCTAAGAGTATGCTAATGTAAATTGTAATTATATATGGTTAGAAATTTAATTTTTTTAAAATTGTACTAATTGTAATTGTAATAAAATCTTGGCAATAGCATAAATAAAAATACGCAAATAAGAAATAATCATATTATTGAACATATGAACAACAAAGATAACAGGAACAAAACATATAAGAACTTAACAGAGATTGTCACAAATATTTTGGATGTTGAAAAAAATATACATATATATTTTTCGTTCCACATTTACTGAGATCATTGTTTGTTTGGTTGTTCTGGAGATTGATTTTTATTCCTTTAAATTTTATTATAGATTTATTAGTGTAGAATATATGTATGAAGATCGTTCTTGTTAAAATTCAAATTAAAATTTATATAGAAAATCTTTTTTCACACTCGCTGGGAATCAAATTTACTTTTAAACAATTCTGAGCGGTTTAATCGATATCAAAATTCGTATCAGTTACTGTGTATTTAAATTGGACTGTCGACTAGTGAATAATACATAAAATTACTTAATTGTATGAAAAATTATTTTACAGTAATTATACGTTAGATTTAAAAAATTTAATATGCCAACGCTAAGGAAAACAGATATTTCTGAAATTCATAATTGTTAGTTTGCCTTGGGTAAAGATCGTTATAATTTTTATTCATTAAAAAAAAGTACATAAATATAACTTTTACATAAGAAAATTAAGAGTTAAGTTTAGCCAGTAAATTTTAAATTAAATAAGAATTCAAATAGAAAACAAAATATTTAATATTAAAAAAATTTAATATAAGAAAATTGTATTAAGGAATTACTGAGTATATTGCGAAACTTTCGGATATACCAAATTTAGTACAATTGTATCACATATCTCATCCCAAATTAAAAGTCAACAACTTAAAGACTGGCTTACATAAAAAAATAAAACTTTAAATTAACACTTAAAAAATATTTCTATGCAAATGCTCTCTTATTTTAATTTTCATAACACAAAAAGAAATGGCAAAATTGGTTTAAGATAAAGTGAAAAGTGGCTAAAAAACAAAAATTAAACAATTTAATTTTACTTCACTTTATAAAAAAATAATTATTAACCTTCAGGTTGTTTATTATGTATCTTTGTGCCAAACCATTGCGCGTGCCCTACATTTTGCACCATTGAAAAAGAAAATTTCTTTAAAAAATATATGTTATAGTTAAATGAAAAAAAACCATGCAAACGGCATCACTGAAACAACTTAGTATTTACCCAGCAGTTAATATTGGACTAAGTCGTCCATTGCAACTGATATGTACTAGTTGCAACATGATCCTATGTAATGCAGTTTTGGACCAAGACATTTGCAAACAAGAGCTTATTGTTAAACGACAAGTGTTCGTATTTTAACGATTGCATTAGTTTTGACTACTCCGGGTTAATGCTGGCTGGACCATATCAGCTCTAGGACATCGCAGAGTTAAATTGACAATGTTTTTTTTATACATTTTGGTGATCTTTGGAATAGTTCTAGTCCGTTATGTAGTATACTTTATAAAAGTACGTGTATGGACTAGTCGCGTTATCTACAGGGTTACATATGTATTTACGTACGAATGCACTTTAAAACAAAACGAAATTAAAAGTCAACAACTTATAAACCGGCTTACATAAAAAAATAAAGCTTAAAGTTAATACTTAAAAAAATATTTCTATGCATATGCTCTCTTATTTACTTATGAACAGCGTTGCCAGAAATGAAAATCGATAAATCATTTGCTGGAATAACTTTAATATTTTTACGAACAAATAAATGATTAAAATATGTATTTTGTTTATATTATAGAAAATTTCCAATTAATAATGTAGATAGGTTTTCGTAAAAGATCAATTGTTTATAGAAATTGTGTAAAAAAATATTCTATTGTATAAAATTTTCTACTTTATATATTTTCGATTTAAATTCTCTATATACGTATACCACTAATTCTCTTATTTTTTTTATTTCTAGAGTTCTTTAATAAAATAATTTAATCAAGCTTGTTATAGATTTCAATTGGAATGGTTTAATTTCGTATATGCACAAAATTATAAATTCGGTGGTAAAGCCATTGAGTTGAATACACAGTTGATATTTCATATAATTTCTTCAACCAAATTGCATAATGCTAGCTGGGCGCACAAATAGAACTAACGACGAATTTCTCACTATTAATATTCGTCTTCAAATATAAAAGACATTTGTGTATATGAGAATCAGCGTTGTCAACTTTAAAATTTCAAAAAGCACCTAAACCCCTAAAAAAGCGCGTAATTTTCATAAAAAATCACTGAGTTTAAAATGTGTACAAATTTAACTTTACATTTGCTAATATAATCATTACTTCAAAAAATTAAAGCTTTTAGATGCCAGTTGCCCCCTAAAATAAATTATTTTACAAATGGCAATAAGACTGGAGTTTTGATTGATATCGGTAATCGAAATACAAGTCTAAAGATATTCTGTTCTTTATATTATTAGGCCAAAACATCCAAATGTACTATCAATGCAAATAATAACCTCATCAGGGTGTCAATTTGTGCTCTAAAAAATTTTAAAATGAAAAGTATTTGCATATTAATTTCTCTTTTTTTATTTTCACCAAGGTTTGATCAACTTGAAACTTTACTTACAAAATAAATTCTCGTAACAATTTCATTTTATAAGAAGTAGGTGGTTTATGTCTCATAGACCATACAGGATATCAACAAACCAGCATCGGAAATAAGTTTCAATTAATAATAAACAAGCAAAACACTCAAATAACAGAAACATTGTATACTATCAATCCTTATAAGCTTCTTAATTATAATTATTCATTGATTCTTCCAAAAGTAGCTTAAAAGCAGTTTTGCTACATATCACTAATTTAAAAAGTCCTATTCCGATAGCACTTAGCACAAATACTAAAGAGACATACGCATCAATGAAAAAACTAATACAGTTAATTAAATATGAAGACCACAAGTGGAAAATATGCGCAGATTTAAAAGTGGTAGCTCTTTTAAGAGGCATGCAATTGGGCTATACTAAAAATATGTGCTTCATGTGCTTATGGAATACGCGTTTCGATGGCGACCAGTACAATACACGGGATTGGGCTTTACGTGAGGAAAGCAGATTGCATAGAAACAATGTTATTGAATTACCACTTGTGTCGATGGAAAAGATTTTGCTTCCTCCACTCCACATCAAACTGGGTATTGTAAAAAATTTTATAAAAGCATTGAGCCCAGATGGTGTTGCTTTTACCGAATTGCACCGAATTTTTCCACGATTAAGCGGCATGAAAGTAAAAGAAGGTATGAACTCTAACTACTTTATTAAATTAGATTTATATTTCATTTCATAATGTTTCTATTTTACAGGAATTCTTAATGGACCGGACATTCGCCGTCTTATGAAGGACCATCAATTTGAGGTTGCATTGAATGATATCGAGCTATTGGCCTGGAATTGTGTGAAATCAGTAATAGAAAATGTATTAGGAAATCATCGGTCTGAAAACTGGCGAATTTTAATCAAAAATATGCTAACCGCATTTAAAAACTTAAACGTTAGAATGTCATTGAAAATACATTTTTTGCATTGCCATGCCGAAAAATTTAATGAACAATCCAGCCGAGTCTGATGAACATGGCGAGAGATTTCACCAAGTAACAGCCAGGCTCAAACACTGGTATAGCGGCAAACAACTTGATTCGCTATTAGGGGATATTTGTTGGAATCTGCAGGAGGAAGAAGAATAAATTTCTAAATAAAAACTACTTAACAACAAAAAATTTTTAGTTTGGTTATATAAAAAATTCAAAAATTTCATCTTTTCTGAAAAAATCAAAAGTTGTAGACAGACTTTAATCACAAATAGCTTATTTTGCACCTGCGCAACATTATTTTTCATTCCCATCATTTGTTTCTGAGGCCTAGGATTCACTCCTAGGGGGATAAAATGTATGACCGACCTCCAATGTTTTTTGTTCTTAACATTTTCTTAAATTATACTTTCCCTTTATCACCATCCCTTAGGGGGGCTCCCATACAAATATTGCGTTTTATGAAATTCTTAAATTAATTAAAATTTGTCGACTTTTGTGAATAAAATCAAAAGTTGGTAACAGATTTTAATCATTTATGGCTTGTTTTGTTAGCAGCTTTGTTTTTTATATGTTTGCAAAAAATTAGAAGCCTAGCTGCATTTTTTAATTTTTTATGAATTTTTAAAGAACAAAAATTTCGAAATTTTGATAAAAAAATTAATTTAAAAAAAAAAAAAAAATATGTTTCTAAAACGACTGCGAATGTTAGAAAGAGGTTTTACTTTTCTTAAAGGAAATTTTATTGCGGAATTTCGGTTTTTTAAGTTTTTTCAATAAGCTAAAGCGTTTTTGAGTTACGCGAACATATGTTGTGCAACCTCCTCCATTTTCGAAATAACGGTATATCTCGAAAACCAGAGCCAATCTTAAAAAACCGTGGGCACCACTGGATTCAGCGTACCCGAATTATGGTCACTTGTCACGAAAAAAAGTGTCAATTTCATGCACAGTGTTATTAGTTTTAGTATCATAAGCTGAAAGTATTATCAACATAATATCATTTTACAATGAGTAAATATTTTTTAGCTTTGTTAAGATACGTAAGGGTAATTAAAGATATTTACCCTTACAAAAATTGTTTTCAATTAAAAAAATTATTTTCAAATTTAGTATTTGGTGTCACCGAAATAAAAATAAAAGCACTAAAAACTTTAAAAAAAATCACCAAGCACTAACTCGCAATTTTTTCGCTTCCAAAATGTTAAAAATCACCAAAAACGGTGATAAAATCACCGAGTTGACAACGCTGATGAGAATGCATACAATTATGGAGTCGGTCAAAATTTGTTATACGCGGCGAACTCTGCAATAGATTTATTTTTATTTCTTACGCCGGCGAACGACATACAAATTGGTACAATATGACTATATTTATTATATTTAAATTTATTTTCCACCTTTTTTAGAAAATAACTTAAAAATTACTTGTCAAAAAATGCAGGACTACATTTTTATTTTATTTTTATTAACAATATTTAATATTTTTAACAAATTTTTTTGTTATATTTGCTGTATTCACAAGGTACTCTAAGTATCGTATTAAAAAAAAAAAACTTTGTATGAAAGGACATCATAAAATATTTTATTGAAATTTTTTATTTATGAAAAATTGTCTGTTAAAAAAATGATGGATAAATAATTGGCTAATTCACAAGGTGTCCTAAGTGTCGTATTGTCACTATTTTTAAAAAATTATGAAGTTTTAAAAATTTTTAAACAAAGAATACAAAATTTTTTATGATTTTAAAATTTCTTGGACAATTAAGTCTCGACACTAAGGACACTCTTGTGAATTAGACAAATAATCGTTAAATTTTCAATTTAAATATTTGTTTTCTAAATACTTTTTAAGCCTGTAAGTGGCATATTTAAAAATGTGTTTGTGTGTGTTAAACCGAAAAGTTAAATTTTTGCCATCAAGCGCCTTGCAAACACATTTTCATAAAGCCTACCAAATGGTTGCTAAATATGCTTGATATGTATCTAGTCCCTTAAAGAAAAAAGTGATTAAATTCATTATATCAAGTTATTATTCTGGCAACGCGTTACAAAGGTAATTATGGATTGTTGTTGGTAATAAAGCTGTGTGCTTTCGCATGAGTGTTAATATCCCACAACAATGTTAAATGAGGTGTTTTAAGAGGAGATGTTTTACAGCAACCATTATGCTTAAGTCACTTGATATAATTTTTAACCTAATTTTTGTTTATTTTTAATTTTTAAATAATTGATTCCGTATTCCGTATGTATGTATTTGTAAAACAAAAACATAAATAAACTTTACAGAAATCACTTTATATATTTTTAAATCTAATTTTATTTGCAAAATAAAAATTTTTATTTTAATATTTATGTATTTAACATATAGAGTTTAAAGACAATCTTGGATAAATTTAAGAATTATATTTTTTAAATAAAATATTTACGTACACACACATATATTTACATAAATACTGAGTGGGTTTTAAAATTAATTAACTTTTTTGTTTATACATACATACATACATATGTATATATTTTTTCAGATTATATAAATAACAAAATTAATTAAAGTGTGTCAACGTAATCAATTAAAACTTAATTTGAATAAATATGTACAATTTACTTATTTACTCTCTTGTAACCCATCAAATATGACATATAATGACTTATATTATAATAAAAATGGTACATACATACATATATTGTTTGATTTTAAACTTACTTTTTTGTTTCATTTAAATAAATTTATTCCTAAAGCATATTTAACTTTAACATTTAGAAAAAAGAAATTGTATTGAACTTACAGATCCATATAGTTTTAAATTTTTGTACACATTTGTGTGATCTAAATGCGTTGCGATATTTATATTTCCCCTATCGAGGGACTCCAAAAGTGATAAACAGCTTGTTAAACGCTCCGATTCTTTTGCGCGCAAAGCCAAAGCTAATGCTGGGCTGAAGTCGTATTAAATTTAGAAAGTTTAAGATCGCATAGCGGTGAAGAACTTAGAAGCAAAAGGAGCGAAAAAGTTGAGGTACAATTTTATGAAAAGGAAGTACACATGTTGTGGACGTGTTTTTTTACATATAAACTTATGTACTGGTACTTTCCAAGAAACTTTTTGTGGGGCAAGCCATTTGCAGTTGTGACAAAAGAAGCCAATCATTTGCCATTATCAGGCACGATAAATACTGAAACATACATATATTATGAAGTGTGTACAAAAAATGCTTTTAGTTTTCTAAAAACAGCAGATAGAGACTTCATATTACGGGTTCAATTTGGCATCATGCCGCTTTGGAAAAAAGATTCTTAAGTGGTATTCAAACAATAATGTCAATTTTGTACCACGGGAGGCAAATCCACTAAACTGTCTATAACTCTAGCCTATAAAAAGGTGTTGTTCTCTTAAAAAATGAATTAAAAAACACAGGAAAGATATCTTATGACATGCCCGATTTTAAGCGTAAGTGGACCACTTAGACCAAAAAGTTAACGGAAGCAATTAAAAAATTTTAATGGGAGGATTTCTGGAAAAAGTGGCTTAATTTTTAATACAAAGTTATATGTCAATATTTTAATGTTCAAGGAATTCAAACAATATTTGAATACATTGCCTTTAATTTTAAAATTTTTATATTGAACGGTATCATTTTAATTTTTACAAGTAAAGTTTTTTTCGGTTCACATAAATATGTACTTACGTTGAAAATAAAAATTTTAATTTTATTTGTTTGTTTTCAATTACTAAGTTTGCATATAGAAACTTTCGTTTGCATTTCTTTAAACATGAAGTTAAATTTTTGGCGCAATAATAATGCAATCGTTTATATTATTGATTATTTTTACCTTTACTAACACTTCTTAATGGAAAACCCTATGGTATCAAGCATGCAATACATCGTGTACTCATAGTCATAATATATATTAAATAAGTGTGTGTGTATGTACAATGCACATACATATTTCGTTTTCAATAAATGTAAGAAAAAATCCTAACGACTAAATCAAAACTAACTGTTAGCAATGCTGTTAGTATTTGTATGTATGTGTTTAAGTATTTCTCATTTCTTTACGAACGATGGTGTCCAAAATATTAAAATTTTCGTATTAGAAATTTGACAGTGTCTCACAGTGCAAATAGTTCACCTTAAATAAAATATTTGGTAATTTGCAAATTGTTATATTGAGCTTACTGTTTGATATTTATGATTTTTGATATTTTTGATCAGTATTCTCTATCATCATGGATAGAATTTTAAATATAAGCAAATAAATACACAATTTACGGCCCCTTTCACAAAGTGCGATTATAATTTAACATGAACTTTAACCGTAAGTTAGGCAAAATTGAATTTCACAAAGTACGGTTAAAAAAAAAGTCAAAAAGTCTCTGTTAAATTTAACCGAACAAAATCTTCCGGTTAAAGGCTTTTATTTAAATAAAAATAAACAAGTAAGAGCACTATATTCGGCTGTGCCGAATCTTTTATACCCACCACCAATTTGATGTTCTTTTATAGCACAAAATTTATTATTTTGTTTTTCACAATAATCGCTATGCAATAATATTTTTATACTAAAATATGTATCACTTTCTTTTTATAACTTCGATATGCTAGTAAAATGTTTTCGTAAATTTAGTCTTTCAAAGTGGACGTTAAAAAAGGCATGTTAATAAAGTTTCTGCTAATAAATACAACTTAGATATTTCTATATAGTCCTTTATTCTTCCAAAATCTTAATTAATAGAGAAATTATATGAAGTTGAGATAAAGATAACAGTTTACGTTACAAACGGAATGACAAAATGAATATACCCCCACTATTTTTTTGGTGGCGGTTATAATAAGAATATTATAATAAAATAACTTAAAGTTAATTTTTCATTCTAGACATTTAAAGTCAGTTGAATTGTTCTCTCGCCGTTTATGACGCATTGCTACGCGATAAAGCTTGGTTTTCACTATGTCATATGAAATGACAACAAAAACTGCCTCAAATGAATTCTCGTCAGTTTGCGTCAAATGCGTTTTCACTGCATTTTAAAAACTGACAAAAAAACTGACGAACGACAAACAAAAATAATTGACAACTTGTTGTCAAATTTACTTTGAAAAAAAATGCTGCCATATCTGCTGACAAACTGAAATTTGGCGTTTTCACTTATTTGTCAGTTTAGATGGCAGTTTGTGTGCATAACTGACTGCAAACATATATGACGCCATATGACAACCCGTTTTCATACAATTGCCAAGAATTTGGGCAATTTGACAACAAAAATGACATAGTGAAAACCAAGCCTAAGGCATTTAACGCTTTATGCAACGTACGACTGACTACATTTATTCCAATTTTTTGAGAGGGGTATATAATGCATCTTGTGGACTTTCAGTTTCATTTTTACATAAAAAAAAATTGGCCGTAATTAAAAAAAAACAAGTAAGAGCGCTATATTCGGCCATGCCGAATCTTATATACCATTCACAACGTGCAGTCATGCAATTACAGTAGTTTGTATCACCATTCCCCATATGAAATACGTACATACATATAAAAAACATACATATATAAAAACATCCCATTGTAAAATTATAAATTTACGTATGTATGTTAAAAAAAATAAAAAAAAATATTTAAAAAAAAAATTTTTAAAAAAATTAAAAAAAAAATTTTTAAAAAAATAATTAAAATATATATAATAAATATAAAACCAAAAAAAAAAAATAATAAAAAATTAAAAAAAAAATAAAAATATAAATAATATATTAAATAAAAAATAAAAAAAAAATTAAAAAAAAAATTTTTAAAAAATAAAAAAAAAAAATTTTTGGCTCAGCTTGGATTCGATGCCACGTTTTCTCTAACCAGTATACACGTTTGTATGTATGTATGTTGTTGTTGTAATGTTGTTTTTGTGAAAAAAAATCGAGGTGGTCGTGGGTTTTTGCTCATATATCAGTTGTTTATGAACCGACGTTTCTGATTTTCAATACTGATCTACTCCCGAATATTTCTGATATTTTAAAACCTCACCCGGGTCCATGCGATATCGGGGGGCTTCAAAAAGTTGATTTCAACATACACACGGACAGACGGACAGACTGACAGAGCTTAATCGACTGCCCTATTCATAAGCTTTCAGAAAATATATACTTTGTGGGGTCGGAAATGAAAATTGTAGAAATTTCACACGGAATGACAAACCTATATATACCCTTTTTCACTGTGTGAAGGGTATAAAAATGAAGTCATTACAATCAATAAAGATCGTTAACACACCATGATTAATAATTTGTTGTTTTTGAAAAATATAGATGACATTCATCCGGGCGAGATGTGGTTTCAACAGGATGGCGCTGCGTGTAATACGGCGACTGCAAACAACGACTTTATTTAAATCAAAATTTGACGGTAAGTTAATTTTGAGGAATAGACATGTCAATTGGCCTCCAAAGTCTTGCGACTTGACACCTCTCGATTATTGTGTGAGGGGTCGCGTGAACTCACTCACGCAACATTGACAATCCTAAAATATTTCTAAGTGTTAATTCAATGTATTGATCATTAAAAAAAAGTTATTCAAATTTTTTTTGTACCCTTCACCTGTACTGCCAAGGCTATATATAGATTTGTCATTCCGATATTTTTTAATTTCTATAGTATTTATTTCCGACCTGATTAAGCTTATGATTAGCTTTTGATTTCCTTCTGTCCTTGTGTTGGTTCAAAAAGTCGTCATATGTATAACAGATCTTTATGTGGTATCAATCTTTTGCAAATACCCGGAAATAAATCGCTATAGAAATCCCGCACAATTGCCCCATAGCTTTCTGTGATATGAGCAAATAAACACGATAGCGTCTGTTTTTTTACCCATATTTTTAGCACAAACATTTTTTAGCCCAAGACCAATTTATGGACATGCCTCTGGAGATATTCGTAAAAGTTTTGGACAATTCTGTAAAACTATAGACAAACCAGTTTTGAAAAAAATTATTACCGCAAAATTTTTAAACGAAAATTGATTTTTTTAGCTTCTAGAAAATCGAGAGAGTCGATATGGCTATCAAATAAAAGGGCTTGACTAATTGAATACAGTTGAATACAGCGATGCAAACAGGCCTAATAGTTTGTGGCGTAAATGAAAGTTCAAAACCTGAAAAAATTCCACTTCTTACATACAACTTTAGAAAAAAATTTTTTTTCAATCTCAAAAAATGTTAACGAAATTGTTACATTTTACAAGCTGTGCCATTTTAACTGTGATCCACTGTACAAACATACAATGGTAGGTTTGTATGTTTGTAAAGTAGAAAAGTAGTTAGTTATCGCTGAGCTTTAAGACCTCAATTCAGTTGAGTCAATTTTGTCAATCCGCAAAGTAGATTGTTTAGAGTTGGTGATTGAACTACGTTTAAAATTAACAGAAACTTATTTAACCGTGCAACAACACTAATAACAGCAACAAACTAAACACCAACAAAACGCTGCCAGTTAAAAAATAATAAATGTAAATTGATTTTAAGAACTTATTAAATTTAACAATAAATTAACTCTTTAATGCGAACAAGTTAAGAAAAAAAAAAAAAAACAACCACCCCGCCAAAACATAAGAACAAGTGCAGAACAACAATAGTGTTTTATTTTTTAACTTATTGGATTACGAAACAAAGAAGTCGTTAAGAATTAAAATTAAAAAAAAGAAGAAAAAAATGTCTAAACAAACAGTTTCTTTGTTGCCGCTAATTTTGGCCATGTTAGCAATTGCCATTTGTAATGGCCAATATACAGCAGAAAAGGTGAGAAAGAAAGCAACTTATTTTTAAATTTTGTTTATGTTATTAATAAACCATTATCTTTCTTTAGCAATTATTTAACAACAAGACAAATTTCTCTTTATTTTATTTTATTTTATTTGTTTTTTTTTATATTTTCAACTGGATTTTTAGTTAAAAGTTTTAGTTTTATATGAGTCACTGTGCCCGGATAGTGTACGTTTTATGAACCGTCAATTGGGTCCCAGCTATAATGAATTAAAGAATCATATTGATGTTACCTTAGTGCCCTTTGGTAAATCTCAGGTAGGTCAACCTACTAAAGCCTATAGTATACGAAACAAAAAAAGCCACATGCACATGTGGTCTGACATCACTTAAATGTTCAGCACTTTGGTAACGTTTTTTTTTAAATAGTCGTGGCTGCATGCCACACAATACTTATGTATTTTAGTTCAAAAATGCAAATGAATCACAGGTGGCCGAAGCGGATACATTTATGCTTTATGATCACGTTAAAATTACGTATGCGTATGTGGCTTTTTTACATTCCGTATACTACAGGCTTAAGTAATTTCTAAACTGTCGTTAAATTTTGAGGTTTTGGAAAATTTAAACTTTCATTTCGAATTATTTGCAACATGAATAAAGTGTTAATTTTATATATATTCCTTTAGTCCAAGAACAATGGTGCCCAGTTCTTTTGTCAACACGGTCCACGTGAGTGTTTTGGTAATCGCCAACAGTCCTGTGTTTTACAGCAGACCCAAGATCAACCGGCTCAAGTGAAATTTGCCGTTTGTCAAATGACCATACCCGATAATTCCAATGTCCAATATGTAAGTATTGCGCTACAAGGTGTGCCTTTGCTAACAAATATTGAGCCCTATATTTATATTAAAAATATGTCCGTACATGAAATATTATTTGAAATTTTTGATGGCGCTTTAGAATACAAAAAAAAAAAAAAAACGTTTTTTTATCAGCCTGTCCAAGGCATATTCATAAGTTATATGCAGCCCGGCAACAAACACAACAAACCAAAAACACATGTATTTTGTTTTTGTATAAACGATTTCATATGTCACACAATTTTTTTCTTAAATTTTGATCAAGGCATATCCGTAAGGTACTCGTATCCAATCAGCTGACTGTTTTTTTTTTATATACATTTTTTATAAGCGTTTCCAAGGCATATTCATACAGGTATATGCAACGGCGAGTTGATACAACAAAGCAACTTTTTAGGAGATTTTTTCTGTCAAGGCCAATTCGTATAACAGAGATGGAACAGTTGTTTTTATATGTTTAGTTTAATAAAATTTTATTTAAAAACGGATATGTGTTTGTGAAGCACATTATAAATGGTGCAAGAACAACAACTATACATAAAGTTGGTAAATTTATCATCAAAAAAGCACAATTAAATTAAATGTTTAATTCGGAATCCAAAATCTAATTTTCCATTCCTGCATTAGTAAATGGAATCAAGGAAAATTCAACAAATTTAGACATTTGGGGGATTCACAGTAGTGTCATAAAGTCATATGTCCTATAATAATAGCATGAAAAATTAAGACTCTTGTGAACAACCCCTCATAATTAAGTGTGCTATTTTGAATTTAAATCAGCTGATGTTTAACAATTATAAAAATAAATATTTTCTTTCATAATGCCAAAAACAAGTAAAAAAAAACAAAATAATAGCCAGTTTGTGCGAAAAGTACATTTTAGATGTTGTAATGGCAAACTCAAGTAAATAAATCACAAATAAATTAAATTTTGTTTGATAAACAAAAACAGCAGAGTCCTTAGCCGATCTTATTTGACGCCACCAGTGATTTGTTATCAAAAATTAGCAACTGCGCTCAAATTTGGATGTCGGCCCGATAAAATTATACAATGAACGGCGACAGCTTACAAAAACTGTTGCGGCTTGTCTTAGCCATCTTAGCCGTTTAGCACAGGTCTCTGCTTATTAAATACGACAGCACAATAAACATAGCGTACAAAGTTCTATTATTATAAGACACTTTTTGTTTGAAAAGCAACAACAACATTTTTAAACCATTGTAAAATTTTAGGACAATATGACATGATAAGACACCTTGTGAATCACCCAATTGTGTTTCCCCATCATCATGTGCTGATAATTTCACCTGTATGAACTCGCCTTGAGCGTTACCAACTTTTTTAAAAGTCTTGCCTGCAGTTGTCAAACTTAATTTTTTTAATTTTATTATACAATAAATAATTCGCAATTTCAGTTGGTTTAAAACGTTTTAAAAAAAAATAAACCATGAATAAAAAGTTTTCGCTTTAAAATTTATTACAAGTTAATCAAATTAAAGAAGAAATAAAAAAATTGTGTGACATATGCCGGCATATATACAAAAACAAAATACATTTGTTTTTAATTGTTGTGTTTGTTGCCGCGATGCATATACCTTACCCTTATACCTAAACAAGAGCGTTGAGCGTCAAGCGTCAAGCGTTGGAGTTTTACATGTGTTTTGTTTTTGTTACAATGGTTATGGATATGCCTTGATTTCGATTATTATTTAAAAACCTCAATGTAAAAACTTTTTATTCTCGTTTCGGAAAATTTTAAAACGTTTTCAATCAACTGAAACTGCAAATTATTTATCGTAGACAAAAAATTAATTTTGACAGATGCAGGCACGTTATTAAACAAAAACTTGGCACTACTTGTGAATGCTTAAAAAAAAACCAAGTAAGAGCACTTTATTCGTCTGTGTCGAATTTTTTTTTGCCCACCACCAATTTTGTGTACTTTTATAGCACAAAATGTATTATTTTGTTATTAACAGTAATAGCAGTAATTTGTACAGGGTCCGCCAAATAACTTTTTTTTTTTTGGAAAATGCTATAAAAAAGTGTAGCTTCGGCTGTGTGGCACGTAGCGGCGTCCTGTTGAAACCAAATATTGCCAATATCCTCCTCATCAATTTTTGTAAACAAAAATTCGTTCAACATGACCCGACAACGATCGCCATTGACTGTAACGGCCACGCCTTGCTAATGGCCCAATTATGCCTCTGGACCAAAATCCGCACCAAACAGTGACTCGTTTTGGGTGTATCGGCGCGCGGGTTTTCTGTGCCCCAAATGCGACAATTTTGCTTGTTTACATACCCGCCAAGATCTAAATGAGCTTCATCTGAAAAGATGGTTTTTGTTTGGCAAAATCGGCCAAAGTAATGTCGCAATATTTTCCAACGTTGTTCAAGCGTATACACAACCATATTCGTTCAGCGGAAGGATAGAACTAATTATCTGTCAAATCAAACATGAGCTAAGCTTTACCATTCCAGAAATAAGCACTAGTTGAACAACAAAAAAACGTTAGATGGCGGACCCTTTACATATTCATGCAGTCCACACCTGAATATCTTGTGTGTCTGGCAATAATTGCCAGACATATTGCTCGTGTGGCCAGGGGGTTAAAGATATTGCTGTAGAGCATCAAATAAATTAAAAGATTTTTATTATTATATTATTATTATTATTATTATTATACCCTTCACCTGTGGTGCACAAGGGTATATATAGCTTTGTCATTCCGTTTGTAATTTCTACAATTTTCATTTCCGACCCCATAAAGTATATATTTTCTGAAAGCTTATGAATAGAGGAGTCGATTAAGCCCTGACCGTCTGTCCGTGTGTTGGTTGAAATCAACTTTTAGAAGCAACTATATGTTCCTCAGATCTGTATATGGTATCAATCTCTTGGAAATATCCAGAAATGAATCGTTATTGAAATTCAGCACAATCGCCCCATAACTTTCTGAGATATGAGCAAGAAACCACGACCTAAAAAATTTTTTTAAAAAAATGTAAAAAAAATATAAAAAAAAATAATAAAATATAAATAATATATTAAATAAAATAAAATAAATTTTTTTTGGCTCAGCTGGGATTCGATGCCACATTTATTCTATGTGTATTCTATGTGTATGCACGTATTTTATATGGGATGAATGGAGATACAAACAATTGTTATTGCATGACTACACGTTGTGAAGGGTATATAAGATTCGGCACGGCCGAATATATCACTGTTACTTGTTTTTATTGATATTTTGGTTATAAAATTATACAAATTTATAAAATTGTCTATTTCTTTCATAAGGTACAAAAAAAAATTGAGAAAAGTTTTTCATTGATTAAAACTTGCTTTTCTAAATTCTCAATTTATGGAAAACTTACATTTACAATTTGGTGCTAGAAGATTTTTTTTTAACAAACATTTGCCCTTTAATTTAGTGCGCTGAATCGGTTGGTCTCTCTGGTGACATTGACACCTGCATGAATACAGATTTGGGAACCTTTCTACAACTGGAAGCTGAACGCATAACACACTCGTATGGCATCAGTTTTGTGCCGACCATAATTTATGATGGTGTAAGCATCCAAAAATTATACAATTTACAATTTAATGATTAAAATGTTAATGAGAATTTTACACCGCTTTAATCACTGCATGCCACTGAATTGATTTATTTTATTACAGGTTTTCGATCAACAATTGCAGAACCGTTCGTTACGTGATTTTCGTGGTACAGTTTGTGGTCTCTTGCAAAAAAGGGGCAGGATTTCCTTTCACGATGCGGTGTGTCAATAACATTGCGCGGTCGCGCACCATCTCTCACACTTTTACTGACCAGCAATGAAATTTAAGTTAAAAAATCAAGTTTTCTTCTACTTGTTGTTGTTTTCGTTTTTGTAATTGCTAGGAGAAAAAAAAATGATAAAAATCTTAAAATTGATTTAAGAAAAATCTTGTTTTAGTATTTCTTTTGTTTTTTTTTTATTGAATTGTTATTCATAAAAACATTAAACGTAAAACTTTTTTTGGAGTGATTTAAAAATGTGGGTCAATTTAAAAATTGCTGTTTTTCATTCGTGAGTTATTGTTACAATTGTTTTTGTCATTTACATGTATTAAGTTTGTACTGCTCTATATGTATATGTATTGGATTTTGGTCGAAAACGCAACACACACAAACAAATAAAATTCTATATTTCTTTCCTTTAATATTTTTTGCACAAAAGTTGTCACTTCAAGGTGCCATTTTAATTTAACCCCAGTTTAACTACTTTAAGAACTGTATGTGTGTGAGTACATCAATATAGATATTTTTACTAAAAAATATTTATAAAAAAAATCCAGTTTCTTTATCTCAACTACACCAACAATGATTTTGTGTTAATTATTTCAATCGTCAAAAACAATTTGAAATTTAACAAATTGCGAACAGGTAAAAATATCCAGGGCTAAAAGTCATCAGGAATTTATATTTCAGGCCTTCTGGAAGGCGAATGTACACATCCTTTTAGAATTACAAACTCTTTAAACACTGCCTTGCCTTAAAAGCTTCACAAATATTTAAAGGTAAAAAGGGTTCGTCAATAAGCCCACGAGTTTTTGTTGTTGCTTAGAATACACAATATAACCCTGCAGATAATACTGGACCAAGTGTTCCACTATAGCTGAAATGGTCTACTTGCAATATAATCGTATGTAATGCAGTCATAGACCATACCATTTTCAAACAAGAGTTTGTAGTTAAGCGACAACTGTTCGTGTTTTAACGATTATATATCTGTGGCTTGGAGCTAAAAGGGCCAATGTCAAAATATTTACTTTTGAGAAAATTGGAATTGAACTTTAACTTTTATAGATGATTTCATAGTGACATTGACCAGCATTTTATTTATGAAGCTGTTCTGGAAGAAAACAAATCTAATGCAATGATAAACTCAAAAGAGCTAAAAAGTGACATTGGCCCTTTTAGCTCCAAGCCACAGATATAGTGTTGTCAAAAGGTGTATTGCAGTCGTGTAGGTGCTCCATCGAGTAGTGGCAAAGAAAAGCTTTAAGATAACTCCCATTGGTTATATGGTCCAGCCCTAGGACCATGTTTTATTCATACATTTGGGTGACCTTTGGTCATAGTCCATTACGGAAAACACTTTACATACGTGTATGGACTAGACGCGTTATCTGCAGGGAATACAAATATATACGAGAATGGCAAGAATGGAAGTAAATATAACTAAGAAGGGAGTTCTAAAGCCTTCTACAGCGTGGTCCAAATAAAACGCACGATAGTAATTGTAAATAAAACAAAAATTTCTGCGACATAATAACAACCAAATGTTCGCCAAGGCTTCAGTGTAATACTTCTATCCGATGGTCCTTATTTACAATGACACTGAGACATAATTGAGGCTCAATGTCGTTAATGTGCCGTATTATTTCATTACTTAGCTCTTGAATTGTTTTTGGCTTATTGATTTACACTCTTTCTTTTAAATATTCCCAAAGAAAGAAGTCCAACGGTGTCAAATCACATGAACGTGGCTGCCACTTAACAACGCCACGTCGTCAGATAATCCGGCCATTGAATTTTTCGCGTAAAAGATCCATTCTTTCATTAGCTGTGTGGTAAGTGGCATAATCCTGTTGGAACCACATATCGTCCAGGTCCATATCTTTAATTTCTAACCACAAGAAGACCATTATTAGCTTGAGATAGACGGTAATTGCTTGGTCGACCATATTTTTGTAAGACGCCGCCAGCCTATAAACCGCACCAAACAGTCGTCACTCTTTGTAGATGCATCGACTTTTCAACAATCACTAGTGGATTCTCATTTGCCCTGAGGCAAAGTGAAAGTGTGTCTCGTCGCTAAAGATGGGGATCTTTGTAAAATCATCACTCACTTATGTCTGTCCGTTCAACGTATTGCTGATGCTTGAAGCGAAGTAGTAGGATTCAGTCAATAAAACCTTGTAAGAGTATTAACTCAAATCTGTATTCAAAATTTTCCTCAGTAATGTCTGTGAGATGCCCAATTGTTGGGGATGACGACCAGTCGAGGTTGACGGCTCTTCTGCCACACTCGAACAACAGAAATGTAGTCCTTAGAACGAACTGGTTTGCACAATTCTCTCGATTGTGGACATATTTGGTCGACTTAACTGAACAAAAAAATCACGAAGTACTCGAAATGCATTTTGATTTGGAAGCCAATTTTTGTGAAATATTTCAACAATCTTAACGCACTGCTCAATTGTGTACCTCTTCATGGTTGAATTTGGCAACCACTTAATCAAAAAAATGTAATTTTAAGCTGGACAAAAAACTTGACGTTGAGGTATGACTCACTATCAACATCGTACATTATGGTTGGACCACCATTTAGGGTGGGCCAGAATTCGTTGTTTAATTTTATTTTAATTGTTAAAATTTTTTCTCTTTAACAATAGTGACTTTGTAACCCACCCTGTTTGATTTGATTAAGATGACATTGCCACAAACACTTTGAATTGGCCTTATATAAATGCTCTCATAGTAAATTGCATAAATCTTAAATTTGTTAAATTTATACGCCTTGTTACCTAGTTTATGTATGGATTTCAGGCAGATTCTATTTTTCCAAACATCTGACTGCTACACAATCCAATCGGAATGATTTTAATTTTGCACTAGTAATTTGGTTTTTTTTATTCTACCTGCTTTAGATTCTGTTAATTTTTAAAATTTCCACAAGCGCTCGTATTTTTTGCACCAGGAAAATATTTTTATAATTGCTCCTAAAAGTATACACGTTCATTGGCATTTATTGTAAATAATATCGGGTGTCCCCAAAGAGAGCGCTAGATTTAAATTTTCCACCATTTTGTTAAAAAGAGTGGTGCAAAGATTTTTTGACAATTGTTACATAAAGAACACGAATTTAAGAATCAAAAGAAGTATTTATTTCAAAATTAAGACGTCGTAAGGGTGTGAACGAGAATCCAGGAAAGTACATTTGGCATTAAACATTACAGCATATTTCTGCAACGATTTTTTGTATGTGCATGATCTATGTTTGCATGCGCAAAAGGTTCAATTGTTGCAACAAATTAAGCAAAGGAACTATACGCAGCTATATATATATAACTATAGGAGCCGCATCATTAAATTATTGAAGATTTTTCCAAGAAATCATTTCCTTTTTAACTTTAATTTTAAAAATAATTAAATGTTTTTCGTTTTAATACTTCTTCATATTCTTAAATCGCATGGTCTGTAAGTGACAACTTTAAAAAATTACTCTACAAGTCGTATTAACAAAATGGTGTTTCTGTGACTTGTTTAAAGTTTTTCAAATTGATTGAATTGCTCCTCAGAAAACTTTCAGTCAAAAAAATTCTTAAACCAATGAGCATTTACGGCATTCGAAGTTAAACGAAATTCTAGAATTCTTTTCTATTGCAAAATCACAGCAAAATCGAACGTTTAATTAAAATTTCTATCGATAATCGATTGCCGTAATTTCCATTTAGTGTTTTTTTTTTCTATTTTTCTTTATTTATTAATTTCTTTAAAAATTATATAATTTTTATTAAATATTTTTTTTTATCCAATTACACTTATTTCTTAAATAAAATACATGCCTACATATTTATAAAGTAATAGCAATAAAATCTTTAAAACAGCTCCATTATATAAAGTTTAGATAAATTCATTTACAATAAAACAATTCAAAAGAATAGAAAAAATCATTATTAGAACTATAAAAGTGATATACATATAAGTATTGATTTCTCTAAAAAGAAAATAAATCAATAAATTTAAAAAATAAGGGATGCCATTAATTGATATTTTTTTTAACAATCCTTATCAATGAACTTAAATAGGCGTATAAAAACATCTTTATCATCTACATCTTTAATTATAAAGAAAAACAAAAACCAACAAAATATACAAATTACTTAAAATGATTATTAAATTATTAAAAATATTTATAATTAAAACTGTGTATTTCTAAGTGTATATTTAAGTTAACTTAAGGATAATTTTAATTTTATTTAAAAAAAAATATCATTAAAGAAAAATTTTTAAATCAAGTTAAGGCACTAAATGAGACTTTGATAATTTAAGAAAAAGAACGTCAGACTTAAGAAAAAAAAAAGGTTAGATTATTATTTTATAGTTGGCCTTTTAAAAATTCTCACAAAATCATTTGAATTCAAAGAAAACAATGGCAAATGAATAACACTTTTATTTTAAATGAAAATTTATGTGTCAAAGTATTTTGATTATTTTAGAGAGTCTTCATTCATTGCAAATTTGCTAGACATTTAAAAGATAGCAAACTTCACGATTTGAAAATAAACTTTAAAAAGTATAAATCGCTTTAAGGAAATTCTCTGTGTCAAACTTAATTAGCGTAATTTTTATGACTTAGCAAGGAAGTGTGTATATACATATTTTTGACAAGAACATAATGCATAAAATGATTTAAATCAATTGCAGCCAACTTCATGTATTGGCAAAATATTTTTCTCCTTGCGTTTTGTAGCACAAGTCTCTGGCATTTAATTTTGCATTAGTTAAGTTTTATGTACAAATTGCAAGCTAAACACATGAAAATAATAAAATTATCTGTAAAAAAAAGAAACAGATTTTCCTTAAACCGTCGTTGTTGTGGGTATTTTGGTTGTTGTTGTATTATGGATATTTACGAATCTTCGTGGCAAAGGTTTTGGTGGTATTTGAGGCTTTACAGGTATTTGAGGCTTTGGTTGTTCTAACTTATTACTATTCTTGTTCTTGGACATTTCTCTCTCCTGATATTCCACATAACCAGATTCATCGCTACACTCGGAATCTGAGTCAGGTTCTAAGTCACGCAGTCTGCGCGTGCGTTTAGGACGTTGACTGTTGGACGTTGTCGTGTTTATAGTGCTATTTGTTGGAGATAACTTGGGACTGTCTTCGGGTAAATTTAGGTCACTGAGCGAATTTGTAGGAGAAGAGCCCATTTTGAGGGTAATAGAACTGGAACTGCTGAACGTGGTAGCAGCATCACTGTTGTTGCGATTGTGCAAACGTTCAAAGATTTCTTCATTTGTCAAGTTTGACGAATCCAAGGACGAAGCTTCCTCCAAATCATGGAAATGTTTTAGAGTTCGCCGGTATTTCAAGGAAAGATCATCTTGATTATTGGTGACAGTACTAGCCGTTTCACAGCCACTTGATATAGAACCATCGTCAGCACTGTCTGCACTTATGCGTTTGCTGGCACACTGTTGGGGCGTTGAAGAAGCCGAAGACGCTTCCGACGATATGGATGACTGTAGTTGGTGTTTATAACGTTGTTCTATTAAGGCACTGGAGTTGGTATCTAAGCTACTGCTGCCTTCATCACTGCTCAATGAGAGATTGGCCATTTTACGCATAGAATGACGATGTAGCATGGTCAAAATGGCAGCCTGACGGAAGTACATATCATCTTCTTCCTCGCCCAAAAAATCATCCTCACCATCACTGCAAACACCAGCACGTCGTATACTTGCCATTTCTTCCAATTCTTCGTGATGTGTGCTTTCTTCTCTTAAATGATTTGGATTAAAGTCATTCAAAGGATGAGCATTGGGATCATTATTAATGCAGGGCAATAAACTTAAAGGTTCTTCTTCGCTTTGTACAATTTCTCCATCCTTTAAGTCGCCCAGGCTGCCACAACTGTTACTAATATTCTTGTTTAGCTGCCTATCGAAATAGGGCATCAATTCATTGGTCAACGAAGCATTGGTATCGTAATCGTTATGTTTTAAAATCTTTTCAAAATCATCCGAATCATCAGAGCCATAATTTGTATCTCCCGTTTTCTTAGCCCTGTCCGGTTCTGGAAAATCTTTGGTTATATTTTGTGATTGTTGTTTCGCACAACAGGGGCTGTCCGACGAACCACAACTGATAGGCCTCAATTTGCCAGTTCTTCGTATAGAATGACCGCGCCGACAGTGACGTCGTCCCAAAGTCATGGCTGGATAAAGAGAGTCCTTTTGACAGCATGGTTTCATTTCAGGTTCATTGGTTTCCTCGATTTCTTCGCCCTCCTCACCTATGGCCTCTTCAATGGCCATTAATTTGGGTGCCGATTTGGATCGTTCTAAGGGCGGGCGATAGTTATTACTACCCACACTTAACAGGATCTTTCTGCGCGGCAAACTGGGATTATCGTATACGGCATTTGCAAGGCTTAAGCGAGCATTCTGTTTTAGAATTTTCTCACGTTTAAATTCACGCAGAGCACACTCAAGATTAGCCTAAAAGTAGTCAATGAATATAAACAAAAAATGTAAACAAATTGGAATAAACTCAAATAAATGCAGTTAAATTTATAAGATCTTTCCGCACCTTCAAAGTATCACAGATTTCTTGTACTTGTTTCTCTTTGCTACACAAAACCGCATGACAACGCAGTTCATGCTTTAGCTTGCGACCCTCGTGACGATAGATCCAACAGAACACGCGTGGATAGTTCTTTGGTGCACAGCAGTGTGTAATACGATTGGCCCAATATTCCGTTAGTCCGTGTTGTCTGGTTGTTGCTTTCAAACCAGAAGCACATACTTTTAGGCGCATTATGACATCCGGTTTGCTGTTTTGTGTGTAATTACGCCATAACGTGTTCAACTGTTTCTCCACACAGCCTTCGCCTGAAGTAAAAGAAATTTCAAATAAAAAGTTTTTAAATAAACTTCAGTTTGTTCGAAATAAAAGACTCTCACCTTTTGCCCATCCCGTCAAAACGTTGCCCAAATATGACACCTTAAACTCTGGATCTGGCGAACTGATCTCCACACTGTGTGTACGTTTCCACCACAACTTGCCAAGACCCCGTGATATTGTGCGCATGGCTTTTGAACCCAAATCAACACTACGTGGCTCCTGAAAATGTTCCAAGATCAACATCTCGTCATTCAGTGTATCCGAACCATTTGTCAATGTTTTTTCGATTAGCACAACCGGTTCTGCCACATCAGCATCATCTTTGGCATAACGCTTAAATCGCTCCAAATAGGGACCACTCGTACGACGTCTTCCCCCATACGTATTGAATTTTCCCGGTGACATATTCTTCTCTTCTTTAACGGATTTTTTGGCGTGATAAGTGCTGCCCAGAAGACGTGACAGCGAGGAGCTTTTTGCAAATTTATTGTGACGCGGTGGCGTACCTATGGGCACTGGTGTTGGCTGACAGGGAAAACCGGATTCGGTGGTCTCCTTTTCCTGTGGCTGATTGATTTTTTTCGTTTTATGATCGTCCAGAGATTTTGATTTTTTCGTAAAACCAAATAATGTTAAACGTTCCTTTGGCGTTTTACTGCTGCCGCTTTTTGGCGTTTTTGGCACTTTGTTGTGTGTTAAACTATTTACATTGTTATTAAGATTATGGTTGTTGTTATTGTTTGTGGTGACTTTAACAAAATCGACTTCATCTTTGGATGTGATTTCCTGCTTTAAATTTCTTGAATCCATGATGGAAATTTTTTTGTATTCTGGTTTTGTACTGGGTTTGTTTTGTTTGTTTTGTGGACTTGTTTAGTTGTTTAGTTGTTAGTAATTTTCAAATACTTGTGGTTGTTGTTGCAACAGAATGTTGTAAGTAGGTAATAACTATTAAAACACATAATAATTTTATGGAAAAGATTTACAAAATAAAAGCTGCATTCAGACTTTTAGCAGAACTGCAAAGAGAAGAAGATTTAAAAGAAAAATATTAATTTTGTTGGAATTTTTTTTTTTAAATAATTGTTCAATAGGTTTTTAATATACTTACATACATAAATATGTATGTATGTATGTTTGTATACAAGACATATTGAATCATCAGGTGGTCAGTTGTTTCGTCAGCTGATTATTTCTGTATTCAATTATTTTAAACTTTAGCTGTCAGAATCAATAGATAAAATAAAACTATTTTCTTTCTGCTCTCAATTATTTCAAATGTCAGACTTCATACATAAAAATTATAAACACAAAAATTCTGTCTGAACTGCGGTTACCTGATGAATAAATATGCCTTGGATTGTATATAAGAATATAATTTTCTATATTTTTGGTAACAATTATTAGGGAAGGAACACGAGCGTTTGCCTCATTATTCTTTTTTGGTTTTAGTTTTTGAAATTATTTAATGTAGAATTATAAATTAAGTTTATGTATGTATGCAAGTATTATAAAAAAAAAAAATTTTTTGTCTTAACTGGGTTTTTTTTGTGTGTAAAGACGAGGTGATCTATGGTTTTTCATCATATCTCAGTTGTTTATAGAGCAATTTTTCTGATTTTCAATACCAATCTGCTCCCAAAGATTTTTGATACTTTGGTACCTTACGCGGGTTTTTAAAATGTCTGGGGGCTTCAAAAAGTTGATTTCAACTACACTTCACATGGAATGACAAACCCATATATACCCTTACACTTACTGTGAAGGGTATAATTAACAAGAGCTTGTTAGCTATATTTTGTTAGAAATTTTTTTATTCATATAATATATTAATACAAGTTTTAGTTTAGCCTGGTCATGAATTTAGGACGTAGGAAAAATAAAAATTAGTTATCTAATGTAAAGCTCACTTTCATACAATTAAACAATCCTTTATTTGGGATCACAGCAGGGCATCTTCTTAGTAACATTTCAACTAATGCCGTACAACGTTCCTTTGAAAATGCCTAACAAGCTTTTTAGAAATTTTCCCATAAATCTCTTAAATTTTTTGGCTTTATTGCTCGTTGATGCTCCTCAAAATCATTTTGAAAATTCTCAATTGGATTGTGGTTCGTGGAATGAGCTGGCCACTTCAGAACATTGCTACTGTTATCCTCTAAGCAATTCTCTTCAGTAGGCGTAAAGTGTGCTTTGGGTCATTGTGATGCATAAATTTCCACATTAAAGGCATGTTGTCTTCATAGAATGGTATCATAATGTTTGCTAATATGTTTTTGTAGATGTGCTGGTCTAGTTTAGTGATAATCTTCTGAGTGGGCCCTGAACCATGCGATGATGATACTCCAGGGTTGGGGGCAGCCATACGCAGAGTTTTTCATCAGAACTGAAGCGGTAAAACTTCGACTTGTCGCTGAAAAGTATATTTTTCCAGAATGTTGTCGGTTTACTGAGATGTTCGCTTAAAAACGCTAGTAAGGATTCAATATTTTTTTTTTTTGTTGACACAAGTGGTTTTCGTTGTGCAATACACCAACGTAAGTTTTTCTCTTTTAGACGTTGTCATATCGTCTTTGAGGATATTTAATAGCCAAAGCCCAATGAAATCTTTAACTTTAAAAACAATCATTTAAAAACCAGATATTTCTAATATAAGAAGTGTGTTTTATGAGGCGATTATGGATAGCAACCGAGCCTCAGTTACCATCTTTAATGCCTTTTTTTGGCAACTGGCAACTCAACTGTCAATTTCTAATGAAAATTTGGCAACCGAAAAATTGGAGTTGCTAGCCTGCAACTTAACTAAAGTTCAGTTGCTATCCATAATCGACCCATTAAATTCGTGACCAGCTTTAAATTCACGTTTTACAGTAATATAATAAAAACAGCAACAAAATGTACAAAACAACTGAAACCAAATAAGGGTACTCCTTCTTAACATTACAGGGTACACGAAAAAATAAACAAGATCTAATTCGATATTGCAGGATTGTAAAAATTATCATGAATAAACTCATTACATGTCGTGTCTTTAATTCGTGGGCATCACTGTATATTAAATCAGGTACTAGCAGGTTACAGTTATACAAGGTGGCGGTGACAGCCCAGCTGACTATTTTTTCGTGGTGTTCTGGAGTATGTCAAACTGCATATTTAAAAAAACGATTTCAACTCCGGAAATTGTCAAACTCCATACATAAAAAAGAGAGCCAAAAATTGCTCTCCTTTACGCTATCACCTTAAATATGTAATTACACCGTGGGTATGGTAGGGTATATCTGTAAAGCAGCTAATACACGGCATGGTTTTTTATATCTGGGGGGCCAAATAACGGCAATCGATCAAGATCAAAATTTTACTCGAACGATTGAGTTCGCTGTGCTTTAGGTATAGAGAATCTAATAAGAATTTTCAAATTTCGATCACGTTCGAATGCCGTAATTTGCCCCCTGACTTGACAAATTCCACACTGATAAATACGAACATGTCGTGTGTTACCTTTAAAACATTACTTCTGTATAAAAACATGTGTTGAGACATCTGACAAAATTTCAATTAGAGCGCGCTCTATTTTCTTCTGTCAAAACATCAGCCGTTGGCAAAAATCTCTGCTGCTGCAAAGCAGTCAGCGACGGTTGCCTGTAAAAGTATCATTTTGACAGACATGTAGATTTACATATGTTTCACAAAATTTAAAGTCAGATGTAAAAAAAATGCTGTGTATTATAGCCTTAACAAATTAAACTAAAAATCCATCCAGTAGTTTTTGAGCCAATCGCTTATAGGGCCCATACACAACACTATAATAATTGTACAATCAAGTGACTGTGCCAGCTGATTGTGTATGGGGTTGTGGTGTGATTGTACCAGCTGATGGTGCTTTATCAAAAATAGTTTGATATTTTTTTGATTGTACCAGCATGATTTAGTCGTGTGTGGCAAAATTAGCTCATAAAAGTCAAATCGTCAAGGCATAAACATCAAAAAAATACAACATTTTAAATATAAATGCCAATTCATAGCCATTTCTTCATCCAAACACGTTTTTCTTCGCTCCTAATTCGTTTTCGTTTTTGGATAATAGTAATAATAAGTGCAGCACAAATTTTTTCGTTATTTATTACAAACTTTTCCACACAATTTTTGGGTAAAAAATGAATTTTGTACCACCATGCTGGTGTAGTGTGTGCTTAAAGCCTAATTGCACAAACACTTGATGGCACAATTTTATGGTGTTGTGTATGGGCCATATTACAGAACGGCAGATAGAAGGACAGACAGACCGAACAAAAATTTTTTTATACACCGCCATAAAATGGTTCACAATATTTTTCATGCACATGTATAATTTTGTCTTATTTATAGGAATAAAAAAAAAAATCTGTTAAATTTATAAAATTATTTTTTAAAAACACTTACTTACAACTTTTTTTCAATAAAGTTCTTGATAAGTAACTTTTGATATTATTAGTTTTGAAAATTTTTAAAAATCACAAAAACACCTTTTGACGTTAGTAAATTACATGTCTTTTCTTAAAAATATTCCTTTAAGTTTTGATCATATTATGTTTAACATAAAGTTATTATGTAGCGTTACTCATCAGTCGATAACTTTGTTTTGTTTTTCGTAAAAATATTTATTATTTGTGTGTGTGTTTTCACTAATATGCAAATTTTTAAAATCGTTTAGAGATTTGAATTTATTTATTAATATTGTTATTATTGCTTTTGAATAGGTGAGCGCTTTAGCACGCACTGCTGTTGCTGTTAAAATTTGTTTTGAATTTTAATATTGAATTAATTTTGTTTTTAAGGTTTTCGCACAAATATTCAATATCAATAAACATTTTTTTTTCTCTTTTTGTATTTAATCAAGATTTTTCAATTTATTAATTTTAATTCCTTGATTTGTTAATCATCTTTTTTTGTTGCACTTTTATTTATTGCATTATTTTATTATTTCATTGTAATTTTATGGAATATTTTCTTTTATCGTTGATTAATTTTTTTTTATGGTTAAATGCCTTTTTTCAGTGTAATTGTGTTGCTTTTTTTGCATTCTTTTTAATCAACATACATATATTTGTAAATAAAATAGATAAAATTTTTTTTTTAATTAACAACTTTATTAATTGTTTTAATTAACACTTCACTTTAAGTTTAATTTAAACTTTTTTTTATAGGCAAGTAAAACTGAAAAAAAGTTCACACGATAAAATTAACTAAAAGACAAAATATCACATGTAGAAGCGATTCTAAAATTTCCGTAAAAATGTTCTGTATTAATACATGACTGTTAGCTGTCTGGTTATTTCATTTCTTCAAATAAATATTCAAACCATTAAAAATAAATTTATAATACATACTTATGTACGTACATACATACACATGTACACACACGTACAAACATACATACATACATACATACCCAGTGATAAAAAGTGGGGGTAAGCAGGCCTTATAAAAGGCCTTATTTATTTTTAATTTTTATCTACATACATACGTTGGGATATAGAGGAAGTGCTTATACAAGTAGCGGTGCCAGCCCAGCTGATTATTTTTCATTTGTCAAACTCAACTCTAATGGGTGATTTTTTTAGCTATTATCTTTTTGGCAACACTGGTTTAAACAGCTGACGCACGTTTCGTGTTTTGTTTCACTGTCAAACATCTTCAGTTTGGTCTATAATTAAACCATGAATCGTCTTACAAACGAACAACGCTTGCAAATTATTGAATTTTATTATCAAAATGCGTGCTCTGTTAAGAAAGTTCATCGCGCGCTTCTTATCGAAAAATTGTGTTCAGCGACGAAGCTAAATTTGGCTCAATCGGTACGTTAATAGGCAGAATTGTCGATTTTGGAGTGAAGATCAGCCAGAAGCATTGCAAGAGCTACCAATGCATCCAGAAAAAGTCACAGTTTGGTGCGGTTTATGGGCTGGTGGCATCATTGGACCATACTTCTTCCAAGATGAGGCGAATCGTAACGTAACTGTGAATGGTGAGCGCTACCGTGAGATGATATCCACCTTTTTTTTTTGCCCAAAATGCAAGAGCTTGACTTGCATGACGTGTGTCTAGCACGCTTAACAATGGACTTATTGAGAGGCGAGTTCGGTGAACATTTTATTTCACGTTTGGGACCGGTCAATTGGCCGCCTAGATCGTGCGATCTAACGCCTTTAGACCATTTTTTGCGGGGCTATGTTAAAGCTCATGTCTATACACACATGCCCGCTTCAATTGACTCAAAGGAAGACAACATTGAAGCATTTATTCATGAGATACCGGCCGAAATGTTGGAAAGAGTATGCCAAAATTTGGCAGTCACGGTCAACATTTGCATGAAATGATCTTCAAATATTAAATTATATGGACCGTACTATCGATTCAAATATAGATTTCATGCATTTTTCTGAATTTACAAAATCACGCTTTATAAAAAAGAGATTTCAGTGCCAAGAATTGTCAAAAATCCATGTAAAAAAAAAAAATAGAGACAAAGAGTACTCTTTCTCTGCGCTATCACCTTATATCAGCGTTGCCATAATCATGATTTTATCATATTTGTAATGATTTTTTTATTGCTCAAATATGATATATGGCTTTTTCCCCCAAAACGATGATTTTTATTTTTAGAAATTATTGTTAGTAATTTTTCTACAATACTTATCAACAATCAATTTTTAAACCAATAAAGTTTTGTATCAGCTTGTCGCAGAGTCTATTAAAAACACGTTGAATGACATTAGCTCTATCTGTGTGTTTTTTTAAAGTATATTCTCAACATAATAAACAAAGAGTTAACATAATTTTTCAAACCACATCCTCTCTAATACAAAGAATTTATGATGAAATGCAACGTCTTTATCTTAAAATTTTAGATAATTTTATAAAACCAAATTACGTCAACATCATTTTCATTAATGAACTTGTCTTGGAAAATAAATTATTTCGTTTACAAAACGAAGATATTTATTTGGGGGTGTTTGTAAAACAAAAAATGTCCAATCTTACTATCTAATAAGAAAACAGTTTTTTAAATAAATTTTTATTGTTTTTTTTTGCGTTTGTAATAAAATTTTTGAATTAAAAAAATGATTTAATGATTTTTTTCCTCAAAATATTATTTTTCATCACTTAGAGCAATGATTTTCTCTCCAAAGCTTCTGGCAACGCTGCGTTATATGATTACACCATGAGTGCTTCAGAACTCGCTTCTAAAAACGGGACTTCTAGAACCCTTCTAATGAAGGCCTTTTTGAAACCCTTTGTGCGAAGACTTGTTATAAGGCTTCATGATTTTTTAATTGTAACAAAATTTTTGCTTTTTTAAATTAATAAATGTAATATTTTTCATAAAAATTTTATTTTTTTTTTACTATTTTTTATTTGCATTTTTTTCCATTTTAGTTTATTTTTATTTGGTTTTAGTAACGATTTTAACTTAGTATACACAAATTAATAAAAACAAGTAACAGTGCTATATTCGGCCGTGCTGAATCTTATATACCCTTCACAACGTGTAGTCATTCAATAACAATTGTTTGTATCACCATTCATCCCATATAAAATACGTGCATACGTACACGTTAGAATAAATGTGGCATCGAACCCCAGCTGAGCCAAAAAAATTTTATTTTATTTTATTTAATATATTATTTATATTTTATTATTTTTTTTTAATATATTTTTTTTAATTTTTTTAAAAAAATTTTTAAAAAATTTTGTTTAAATTTTTTTTCAATTTTTTTTAAAATTTTTTTTTTATTTTTTTTTATTATTTTTTTTTTTAATTTCAATATATTTTTTTTTGTAAGTTTTTTTTTTATGTTTTTTACATGTATGTACATATGTATGTATGTATGTTGTTGTTGTAATTGTGTAAAAAAACAAGGTGGTCGTGGTTTTTTGCTCATATCTCAGAAAGTTATGGGGCGATTGTGCTGAATTTCAATAGCGATTCATTCCTGGATATTTCCAAGAGATTGATACCATATACAGATCTGAGGAACATATAGTTGCTTCTAAAAGTTGATTTCAACCAACACACGGACAGACGGGCAGACGGTCAGGGCTTAATCGACTCCTCTATTCATAATCTTTCAGAAAATATATACTTTATGGGGTCGGAAATGAAAATTGTAGAAATTACAAACGGAATGACAAAGCTATATATACCCTTGTGCACCACAGGTGAAGGGTATAAAAAGACAGGAAAATGTACACCTTTCTTCCCTTCTTAAAGAAGGAGAGATTCGGAGTCTTCTTTTTTTACACTATGCAACAAATTGGAAGTTTTTGTTTTTCCCTAAATAATTATTAATTTCAAAATGAGGTACCATCACTTAATTGTGAATGAAAGTTAAACGCGTTAATCGATTTTTATGATCAATGTGGCTTTACGTGAAAGTAATAAAACTTTTTCCCATTTTGGAATTTTCATGATTTTTTTAAATAAAAAATTTGACTTTTTTTACTTCAACAACTATTACAGTAATTTTTTATTTTATTTTTAAAAGTTTAATTGTTTTTCAAAGGTAACAATTACATCTTTAAACAAAAAACCATTTTAAAAATTGCTTAATGAGAAGTAAAGCTATGATTTCTTGAATTTTTAATTTTTTGAAAAAAAAAATCAGATCTACGATTAGTACCTGTAACTTAAAAATGCGAGCTGATGGAGAAAAACGGAGATTAGATTTGAAATCAGCGACCTTAAATTAGTAAAAAAAACTGCAATAAAGGTCCAGTCATCACAAAGAAAAGTTCAATTTTGTTCCCTTGTGTAATCGCTATTTTTTTTTCTGATTCGTTATAGTCACCTAATTGCAAAAACCATAATTATTTCAATATCAAAGTGCAAAAAAAAACATATTTATTGTTAAATATAAAATTTTTTAATTTAAAATATTTATAAAAAACAACAACAAATAATTGCCAGTTTTAGTACTTAATATTAAAGCTGCAGGTTTTAGAAATAAAATTAATCTTATAGCATGAAAATCCATGGATAAATTCTAGTATTATTCCTGACTAGTTAACCCGTTGCGTTTTGCTACACTCCCCAACAAAATTTATATTGTTTTATTTATATTTATACGTAAATGTTTTATATATGTATGTGTGTAATTTTAATTTTTATAATTTAAAGCGATTTTTTAATGCAACTTATTGATTGATTGGTGATTAATGACAGAAAGTATTTTGTTCGTGGGGGATAATACTACCTCTGCTCCGATCATAACCATTTTTGGCTGTAATAAAAAATTTGTAGTCAAATTGCTGGTACGAAGTTTCAATCAAATATCGTTTATAGTTTATAGTGACATCAAATTATTATTTTTTTGTATAGGGGATACCATGCTCCCATGCTCCTATCCTATCTATTTTTTCTCGAATAAGGAGATTGTTATCAAAGCAACTCGTACAAAGTTTAAAGGGAATAGCTGCCATAGTTCTTAAAATATGTTATAAATCGTGTTCAATTTGTATGGGAGTTACCACGCCCACTTAAAATATAAAACAAAAATAGAGCCCTTGTCCGTTCGAAGGAAAGACCTGGAGCATTGGTGAAAAATGTTAGAAATTGAATAAGTTGTTCCGAAGAAAACTTATAACATACAAACACACATTTCCTATTCATTGTATTAGCGTAGATAAAGTGAAAGTTAAATTTTTAAAAAATTTGTTTGAATTTAAAAATTTTATTATTAAACTAAAAAAATCAGAAAATGAGTTTAGAAAGTCTAAGGGGCTTGCGTAATTTCAAGTTTTCTGACTTATTGAGCAAAGTGTAAAATCAACTTCCCGAAGGCCTGAAATGTGAAGCCCTGCAGACTGTTACCCCTGGATATAAACATACAAACTTACATATACATACATATGTCGATACCTACTACAAAACAAGTAGGTAGCATATTATAAAAATAACAACAACATTTTGTTTTGATTTTGCTGTTATTGTTGTTGGCTGTGTTTAGGTAACTTTTATCTCCTACTGACAAATGAACAAATCTGTAAGTGTAAGTACAGATTAAGTTACAACTATTTATATATTCGTAACGACGAAACGTTTCGATTGAAACATTTTTTTCTAACTGACTAATTATTTTTACTTTTTGACTGTTCTGCGATTAAACAAATTAGAGAAAACTGACTACATTTCAGATCACTAAGGAACCATAAAAATACAAATATATTTTCTATGAATTTTTAATAATAAATTTATTTTAGAAAAGGAAGAGTGCTATATGCGTCCGTACCAAAGCTGATAATACCCTTTACTATTATGTACAAAGGTATAATGATCACAGTGCAGCTAAGCCTAGATTTTAGATTTAATGTTTTGCGCCATTTGGCATTATTATTTTTTTGACGCCATTATTGATTTCTAATGTTTTTCATATACATACATAGTTAAGTATACTCTACAATACTTATGAAGCCCAAGGCATATGGATTCATCAGGTAACCGCAGTTCAAAAATAAAATTTTTGTCTATATTTTTTAATAAGATGTTTGGCATTTGAAATAAATGAGAGAATAGAGAAAATTGTTTTTTATCTATGGACTTTGACAGCTGAAATTTAAAATAAGTGAAGAAAAAAATAATCAGCTGACAAATCAAGACTATCTGATGATCAAGCCTTTTAATTTTATTCCAGCGATGTCAACTATTTATAACTTAAAGGCATCAACCCAAAACGCGATAAAAAACGCAAAAAATTTTATTTTGCTTTGATTTTCGAAAACATTTTTAATGAAAACTTGTTATTTTTTTAAACACTTAAAATATAATTTTATGACTTTAGCACGAGTTAAGGTGATTTTTTGTTAATGCTGTAGTAGACAAAGCAGAAATAAAAATACGAAAAGTCTTTATCGTACTTATAATAGGTTTGTTCATTTACGAAAATTTACGAAAAGTGTTCGTTAACTCAAAGAGACACAAAATTTTTTTCCAAATTTTGCGATTAAAATTTTTAATTGAAAGATTTTTTTAATTAGCTGTTTATGTTTATAAAACACATTTTCTAAAACATATTAAAAACGGCAAAATTTTGAAAAAACTTCAGAAATTGTCAGTTAATGTAAATTTTTCAAACAATAAAAAGTATTAATACGATAAGAAACTATAATTTTATAGTTTTGATGGTTTTATGATTAATATATGTATGTATGTTTAAATGTACGTATTTTTTCGATTTTGATCATGTGTTTTACCCTCTACAGGCCAGCTTATATTCTTGGAGTTGCAAATATTTATTACGAGTACACCCATATACCCGCTTCTTTCCACTATTAAAGTAGATATTCCAATAAGTTTTCAAATAAAAATATATTTAAAAATTTTAATATCATTATATAGAAAAACTTCTGAAATTAAGAATTTTTATTTACAGGGTGGTGCGGGCATAAAAAAAACAAATCACCGCAAAATCAGTTTAACCTAACGTTTTTGAATAATGATCCGTTCGCTTTTCATGTTAAGTTCACATAAAATGCATAAATACTTTAATTGCATTTTTGTAGAATTTACTGCCCAGATCTTTTCGTTGCTTTCCAATGACAGTTATGACTTTTAATACTGATAATAAAGTGTGGTTTTTCTAACCCTGCATTTACACATGAAATTTCTGTATTCGTATTATATATACGAATTTCTATGAAATAGACCACTTTCATGAAAATTTTTTGTGCGTTTACACAGGAAAGTGAAATTTTATTTTAAAAATGTCGTCGAAGCGAAGAGTCGCAATAATTGCTATACATTTTACATAGATGAGCTTTATTTGCCTCCATTTTTATACCCTTCACCTGTGGTGCACAAGGGTATAAATAGCTTTGTCATTCCGTTTGTAATTTCTACAATTTTCATTTCCGACCCCATAAAGTATATATTTTCTGAAAGCTTATGAATAGAGGAGTCGATTAAGCGATGACCGTGTTCGTCTGCCCGTGTGTTGGTTGAAATTAACTTTTAGAAGCAACTATATGTTCCTCAGATCTGAGTATGGCATCAATCTTTTGGAAATATCCGGGGATGAATCGCTATTGAATTTCAGCACAATCGCCCCATAACTTTCTGAGATATGAGCAAAAAACCACGACCACCTCGTTTTTTACACAATTACAACAACAACATACATATATACATACATACATGTAAAAAACATGCAAAAAAAAAAAATATATTAAAAACAAAAAAAATTAAACAAAATTAAAAAAAAAATTCAAAAAAATTTAAAAAAAATTTTAATTTTTTTTTTAATTTTTTAAAAAAGTTCAAAAAAATATACAAAAAAAAAAATTATAATAAAATATAAATAATCAGTCTTATTGTCAGTGGCGTTGTCGTATTTTTTGGTACCGTGTAATATTTACGACAATGTAAAATGAATGAGACCTTGTCGGATTTCTGTCGTTTTCGACACAAAAACGACACAACAACGCCAATGACAATAAGGCCGAATATCTTAAATAAAAAAAAAAAATTTTTTGGCTCAGCTGGGATTCGATGTCACATTTATTCTAACCAGTATATGTACATATATACGTATTTTATATGAGATGAATGGTGATACAAACAATTGTTATTGCATGACTACACGTTGTGAAGGGTATATAAGATTCAGCATGGCCGAATATAGCACTGTTACTTGTTTTTACTACCTTTAGATTTACCAAGAATATTTCATACACAAATTTAAAAGGCAACAGTTGAATATAAAATAATTTTTAATAAAATTATTGTTTTAAAATTTTTTTCAGTATTATTCTTAATGTATATTTTAAGAATTAATATTATAAATCTTTTCACATATACTAAAATAAGTTATATTTACAGTTATTATTTTACCACAATCCTGTACATTTTTTTGAGTCTTATTAGTAGGCAACAGTGTTTACCTATTTGTCACTATACTTGCTTCAAAACGTCAAAAATTACTTTCTTGAAAAAATCAATGAAATCTGAGTGGAAAGTAAAATAAATGTGAGTGTGTGTGTGAAGAAGTGTGAGTGAATTGCGAAGTTCATGAAATTACTTTCATGTGTAAATGCTGGGTAAGAAATTGCTGTTTTAAAAAATGTTTGTGGGAATTTATAGGAAATACAATTTTTATTATCGAAAAACGAATTTAAGAACAATAATATTGCAAATGTCTGTATTCAAAAATGGCAATAGAAAGAAAAAATTGTATAGCAAATTAGTTTTGACGCTATTTTTTTTCTTAAGCAAGTTTCAAATTGTTTGCACAATTTTTTAAATTTTTTACACAACTTTTGTTTGCAAGTTTTGGCTCGTAAGGTGTCCATATACTTTTTAATAGTTTTGAAAGTAATTTTACTTAATTTCTTTTTACTCGTTACACTACGACTATTTAAAAAAAATGTAACCAAAGTGCTGAACATTTTAGTAACGTCAGACCCACATGTGCATGTCGCTTTTTTTGTTTCATGTACTATAGGCTTAACAACAATAAACTATAAATTTGCATTAACAACGACATAAGAATTTATCTTAAAATAAATAGACACAAGAATATTGTTGGCGCAAGCAATGCGGACCGGGTTCAACTAGTTGTAAATAATTGTAACATTTTTAATAATTTCTTGAATTTTTTTAATTCTGTGAAAACTTAAATTAATAGAAATTGTAAAACAAATACTAATTGTCAAATAAAAATAATAAATTACGTGAGCTACTTCAGTTTTTTTGAATTGACAACAAACATTATGTTAAAAAAATTAAAATTTGGCGATAAGATAAATGTCAATGAAGAAACAACATCAAATTATAATCAAATATAAAAACTGATTTATTATTTCAACGCTCTGGTTAACAGTCAAACAATGAATAATTTATATTTGTGTTAACATATGTTTGAGTTAATTATCTTGCACTCAAGATAATTTCTTATAATTTTTAACAAAGATTCGAGAGGTTGGTGAAAAATTATTAAATAAATTTACGATATGTTGGAATTCGAGATTTTTTACAATAAAATAATTTTGTTTTTTTATCTAAGAATTTATTTTTCGATTAAATTCGACTCAAAGTAACATTTTTTAATTTTCTTTAAAGGAAATTAAATTTACTTGTCTTGATAATGGAATATGCATTAAAAACGTAGGCTCTCGCCAACATCAGCCGTGTGTAATGCATTTTCGAATAATAAGAGTATAATAGGATATAAATATTTATTATCTATTTCACTGACAAGTTTTTAGAAAATAGCATACGGTAATTAAATCAAAATAATTATTGTCATTTAAAAATTAAAAAAGAAGCTTTTAAAAAATAAATCGCTATTTTAAATACTTTATTTACCGCGGTTTTCTTTTTTCGAATGAAATAAAAACGTTCGAAATTGCAAACTATAAAAAAAATTATTTATAACAGTAATTTGAATGTTATTCCAAATGTTTAAATTTTATTGGGAACACTGAACGAGGGCCATGAGCATTGGCGTAGCTAAAAAACTATTTCTAGGTTTTCAAAAGAGGGAGGTGAGTGGCTAATGTAATCTCCTTCTCAGTAAGAAGCTAGAACCTGAAAAAATAAATTTTCGTAAAGTAAAGGTTGTTTTTATAGAGGTATAGAATTTTGAAATGGAATAAAACAAAGATGAATTTTTTGAATTGACTTGAAATTTACTTTTTTAGAAAGATAATCTTCTGACATTATAATTTAGATATGACTTCTGGCATATGGCCGCTACGGCTGACTCGGACGTAGTAACAGTCTAATTTGAAGGTCCAATTTTCGATAAATTTTTGCAACATTTGCGGTGGTTTATGGACAATAAAGCGGTGCATGTTGTCAATCTTTTCGGGCTTATCGGCGGCGTAGACTAGCGACTTTACATTTCTTCACAGAAAATAATCTAGAAGCTTTAAATCGCACCATCTTGAGGCCAATTCACGCGTACTTAACGTGAAACTATGCGATTACTAAATGTTTTCTTCAATAAATCGATTGTATTACGAGCTGTGTGACATGTTGCGCCGTCTTGTTAAGGCCTCAGCTCCTGCACATCATGGTGGTTCAATTGATGAACGAAAAAGTCAATAATCATGGCTGTATAGCGCTCACTTTAACGTTCTGATCTGTTTTTAAAGAAGTACGGACCAATGATTCCACCATCCCATAAATCACACCAAAAAGTACATTTTAACATACACTTGAGGATTATCATCACTTCAAATAAGGCAGCTTTGTTTATTGACGTATCCATATAAACAAAACTAAGCTTCATCGCTTAACAAAATTCGCTTATAAAAATCAGGATCAACCGCAATCTTGTTTTGGGCCCTTGTTATTCATGCGTTCGTATACTCATGTTAAAATGCCAAGCCAAGTCAAACTAAACATAAATCACTTTATACTTGACAAAATGGCCGCCAATTAAAAAGTGTTGCCAACTTTAAGTTCTATACCTCATAAAATATTTACTTTATGGGGTTTGAAATAAATATTGAAGAAATTACACATGGAATGGCCACAGGTGAAGGCTATAAAACTGGTGGCAATGTTCGTTGAGTTGATGAAGACAGTGCAAGAATATTCCTTAACAAACTTTATAATTTTTTAAAGTTGTCACTAATATCTAAAGCACGTGTTGAAAGTTTTTATTTAAATTTTTTTTTTCAAAGTTTTATTCTCTATCTTTATTATTTTACAGCTTAACACCTTTGCAAATGACTTTAAAGAACAGTTTTTTTTTTAATTTTATTTTTTAAAGAAAACCTATAAAATTCCCCGCAGGTAAGTGTTTAGCACTAAAATTTTGTATTTAATTTATAAAATAATTAGCATACAATTTAGCAATAAATCTTCATATGAAATTTTATTTTTAAATAATGCAAACAAGTTGTTGTCTTCTCTTTATTTTTGTCACACATGCTTAAATATTTTACTCAAAATTATTAACGGGATTTATAGATAAAACTGTATCACAAAGGTAATTCTGAACACACTTCACCACTCTTCACTACACTTCACTTAGAAACGTATATTGCATTAATTTAAAAGACAATATAAATTTTAACAAGGGAGTAGGTATTATATTAAAAAATTATTTATAAAGTGTATTTTTAAGGCCATCTAAGTGTTACGAAACCAACATTGATTTTGTTATTTATTAAATTTTAAACATTTATTTATTTATTAAACATTAAATTATTGTGCTAAAAAAGGCACTTTGATAAGATATTTCAATTGGAAAAGGTAAGCAAAAAAGTAGCAAAAATTGCATTTAAAAATTTTTTTAAACGTTTTAAAAAACAGCGGATTAAGCATTTAACCGCCCATATTTAAATCTAAAATTGACTATGGAATATGTCAGGAGGGGGAGTTAAGTAAATCTGTAAATATTATCCTAATTCTTCAATTATTTGGTAATCAAACTAAACGTATTCAAAGTGACTTAAAAATTATTTTTATACCCGCCACCAAAAAAATGGCGTGGGGGTATATTCATTTTGTCCTTCCGTTTGTAACACATCGAAATATCCATTTTAGACCCAATAAATTATATATATTCTGAATCAGGGTTTCATTTTATGACGATCTAACTAAGTATGTCCGTCTGTCTGTCCGTCTGTTGAAAGTGGTCGGACCAAAAAAGCTAGGTGGCTCAAATTTTGCCAGAATATTTCTTATACACAAGGTTTGTTTGGTATTGAAAATGGGCTAAATTGAAATATTAGGAAATATTATATATAGCTCGTAATACAAAAGTATTTCAAAATAACCGTGTCCTTCCAACATCGAATAAAATAGAGTTGTGCCCAAACGCATTAACGTAGAGTTGTGAAACTTCAAATATATATTTTCTGAGTAAAAAAAAATTGCTTACATCTATGCATTAGGAAAGGAGTTATAGATCAAAATGTACGAAAATTTATACCGCACAGTGTATTTTTCGGTATATTTAAAAACAAAAACGTCATAAAAGCAACAAAATTTGATTTACGACTCTGAAATTTTGCAAGCAATGCTTTTTGGTCAATTTCTCTATGAATAAAAATTTTGGAATAATAATGGACTATAATGAAATATCTAAGTTGTATTCATTAGCAGAAACAACTTTGACACGCCTACTATAACGCCCACTTTTCACGTTATCATTTGTTAATAAAATTTAAAAGCTCATAAAACCTACAGTATTAGAGGTATGATGATGGAATTCGTTACAGATATCCTTCTAGTCAATATCATTGTTATGCCAAAAAGTTTAGGTGACACGCCCACTTTAACGTCTACCTCCCATATAACGAATTATCCAAAATTCATATAATTTCTATATTGACAAAGTTTTTTTAAGATTAAAGGACTATATTGAAATATCTAAGTTGCATTTATTAGCAGAAACTATATTGACACGCCTACTTTAACGCCCCCTTTCATTGAAAGACAAAATTTACGAAAATATTTTAATAGCACATCGCAGTTATACAAAGAAAGTGATACATATTTTAGTTCAAAAAGATTATTCCAGAACGATTACTGTTAATAACAAAATAATTAATTCTGTGCTATAAAAGTACAGTGCTGTCTGGGTAGAGTGAACCCCCGATGCTATGATGCTATACCAGAACACTCATGACCCTGTATAGAGTGATAATACTTTATAGTGAGTTTTTAGGTTTGGCGAAGGAGAAAAACAATGAAAAACTGTATGAAAATTAAAGAGAACATAAAATAACGGTAAAGTAACGATTCTTTTAGAGTAAGTTGACAAGTTACTCTCACAAATACGCATTAAATGAAGTGTTAATTTATTTAAGTCCGCGCGCATGTTTTATTAAGGTCGTGTCAGAAGGTCAATAGAGAACAGAGAGCCAAATTCTGGGCAAGACGTCGTCGGCACATTTGAAATATCAGATGATAAAGACAATGGCGAAACACCAGCAAACACAATTCCGATATCAGCTGCTGAAGTTAGTAAGGTTTTTGGTAAGGGTATCGAATGGGCTGGGGCTAATACTACAAATTTCGCGAATATACAAGATCTACAGCCTTTGCGATCAAGCAGTGCAAGTATAGGTGAACAAACCAAAAAACAAACAGCTACTACTATTTTTTTCCTGTCATAAATTTAAACTTTAGTATTACATGGAAAAAAATAAATTTTATAACCTTTAAATGCATTCAAAATAAAAAAATAGTTTTTTAAATAAAAAAAATCAATCTTGATTTAGCGAACAACCTGGGTATAGTGAAATCGCTCTGCAAAAATTAGTTCACTCTACCCAGACAGCACTGTACATCAAATTGGTGGTGGGTATAAAAGATTCGGCACAGCCGAATATAATGCTCTTACTTGTTTTTATTCGATTTAGCAATGTTCGATTCTTTAACTAATTAAAGTATGTATTTCTACAGACATACGGATGTACTTATGTGTTGGTGTTAGGTATCATATTTTCGGACACACCCTACTAAAATTTTCTATTTATTATTGTATTTGTTTATTATACTTTTGTTTTCTTTATTACAGATTTAATAAACATTTCTTAGAATACACGAAATGTTAAAACAAAATTAAGTTTTTACTCAATTTAATGTATTAACGGCTTTAAAAAAATAATTTAAACATGCCACCAGGTCTGCCAGATAAAACTCGAAAAGGATCTGCAAAGCTTTAATTCGACTGAAGTCGCCTTCTTTCCAAATATAAAATTTAATATAAAACAAGTAAGAGCGCTATATTCGGCCGTGCCGAATCTTATATACCCTCCACAACGTGTAGTCATGCAATAACAGTGGTTTGTGTCACCATTCATCCCATATGAAATACGTACATACATATAAAAAAACGTCTCATTGTAAAATTATAAATTCACGTATGTATGTTAAAAAAACAAAAAAAAAAAAAAAAAATTTAAAAAATAAATTTACAAAAAAATTAAAAAAAAAAAATTATTATTTATATAATAACATATATATATATTATATAAAACAAAAAAAAATAAAAAAAAAATTAAAAAAAATAATAATAAAAAATAATAATAAAAATATAAATCATATATTAAATAAAAAAAAAATATATAAAAAAAATAAAAAAAACATTAAAAAAAAATTTTAAAAAAATTAAAAAAAATTTTTTTGGCTCAGCTGGGAATGACACCTATATATACCCTTTTTATACCCTTCACACAGTGAAAAAGGGTATATATAGGTTTGTCATTCCATGTGAAATTTCTACAATTTTCATTTCCGACCCCATAAAGTATATATTTTCTGAAAGCTTATGAATAGGGGAGTCGATTAAGCCCGGTCAGTCTGTCAGTCTGTCCGTATGACCGTCTGTCCGTGTGTATGTTGAAATCAACTTTTTGAAGCCCCCCGACATAGGTTGGACCCGGGTAAGGTATTAAAAGATCAGAAATATTCGGGAGTAGATCGGTATTGAAAATCAGAAGCATCGGTACATAAACAACTGAGATATGAGCAAAAACCCACGTCCACCTCGATTTTTTTTTCACAAAAACAACATTACAACAACAACATAAATACATACAAACGTGTATACTGCTTAGAGAAAACGTGGCATTGAATCCCAGCTGAGCCAAAAAAAAATTTTTTTAATTTTTTTAAAAATTTTTTTTTATTTTTTTTTTATTTTTTATTTAATATATTATTTATATTTTTATTATTATTTTTTTTTATTTTTTTTTTTGTTTTATATATATTATTTATATAATAATTTTTTTTTTAATTTTTTTTTTTAAATTTTTTTTTTAAATTTTTTTTTTTATTTTTCTTTTTTTTAACATACATACGTGAACTTATAATTTTACAATGGGATGTTTTTATATATGTATGTACGTATTTCATATGGGATGAATGGTGATACAAACTACTGTTATTGCATGACTACACGTTGTGAAGGGTATATAAGATTCGGCACGGCCGAATATAGCGCTCTTACTTGTTCACTGTGTGAAGGGTATAACAAAATATGAATTCGCTTTTAATTTTTTTTATGCGAAGTGTTACCTGACTATAACAAATTCGCCTTGCAGTCATACCAGGCATATTTATACGCAAGACATATTCAAACTGGTATATGCCACGGCCAATTGATACAACAAAGTACATTTTTAGAGGATTTTTTATGTCAAGGCCAATTCGTAAAGCAGGGATAAAAGAGTTATTATGATATGTTTGATTTAATAAAATTTGATTAAAAGAATTATATATCGATATTTGTTCAATGCTGCAAAAGCAACAAATATACATACATACATACATAAATACATACATACATACATACATTTGATGCACTCAAGTTAAATGTTCAATACCGAAACCAAAATCTCATTTTCCATAATTTCATTAATAAATGAAATTAAGGCGAATTCAACAAATTTTGATATTAATCTTTCCCATCAGCTGGGTTGCTAATTTCTACTGTATGAATTTGTCTTTTTTTTTTGGTTTAGGATTACTCCAATGGAGGTTCTAGTGTACTAGAACTAGACAATTACTTGGCTGTTAAAAGACAAAAATGCCATCACCAATTATTTTTGGTCTAATTTTTAAATGTTTTCCATAGCCTCCTTCAGTAACTACCAATCGACCTATACCTTCGTATAGGAAGCCGGAATTTCCGAATTCGACTCCTTATATGAAAATCTGCATGTGGTCAATTGATAGTCCGGGTAATTGAGTGAGACGCAAATCCCTCAAAGCCAGATAAAAAGGACGGCCTGATTGTCCTTATTCGACAGAGCTGAATTACGACTGATGAATTCGCTTTGCTTGCATTTAATAATTTTTATATGTTGTGTTGGACTCACACAGAGATGGGATATATTTTTCGGTATCAAAAATTTTTTATTTTGTACTAAAGATAAGCTACAAAATTTCATACCTTAAAGGTTTTATTATAATTTTTTTGGGAAGTGCTAAAATGTTTTCTTAATTTAGTTTTGTATATTCGCAGAAGTAAGATTTTATCAACTAACTTTCGCATGCCTGATTTTTTATACAAGTTTAATATTGTTTGACGTGAAACATTGCTATAATATAACCGATACAACAGTAATTGTGTTCACAAGTGTCTTAGATAAAACAAAATACAAAGGGCGTTGTGAAATGAACAATTGTTCATAAAACTGAGGCTGTTTTTTAGTGTAGATTTTGGGTTTTTCTGTTCATTTTAATTTACAAATTATGAAATATTTTAATTTTATTTGTATTTATTGTCCACATTTGGCTTTAAATTTTGTTTAAAACATTTAAAAATTTTGTAAAAATAAAACAGACCAAACCACTTTACAGTTGTTGCAATTTCAGGTGTGGCAACACATTTAAAATCACTTGAGAGCTAAAATAGTAGTTGCCACCACTAATTTTTGTTATTCGAATTAAATAAAAAAAAAACGCTAAATTAATTTTGAAGCATTTTCTATACAACAATTTTTTTTTAAAGCAAATAAATAGTTTTTATATTTTTTTTATAATTTTAATTATAATTAAGTGAAATCATTATTAACACTAATTGCCACAGATCATTGACTTGATTTATTACTTTTGTGTTCCTGCATTGCAATACAACACGCAACACAAATTCTTTTTAAATTAAAATAAAACTTCAATTACAATTTTTATTGTCTACAATGTCATATAAAAATGTTTTGATTGTTTTTTTTTTGCATACTTTCAAGTTATCGTACGTGAAAATCTTACCCAAACACTATTTATTGTCAATAAATATTTTATGCAAATTTCTGATTTCTTTATTTAGCTAAACAAGGAAGAATCTTCTTCAATTATTTATGTTTGTATATGTACAAGTATTTTTATATAAAAAACAATATCTGTCATATTAATTACAATCGCAATAGACAGTCAATATGCAAATGATAATTTGAATTAAAATAGTAAAATAGTTAATAGAATAAAAGTTTTAGATTAAAATATTTGTATTGGAAATGGAAGCATAAAAAATGCATCTCTAGTTAAACTAGTTAAATCGATAATTATAAGGCCTTTTTAAAACTCTATCAGAAATCAGAGGGCGTTGAACACTATTCTCAATATTGCACCTTTAGAAGAGAACCTCGTGAAGAGAACGACGGCAAAGAGCTAAATTTGGAAATAGTTGATCTTACAGTTTTTGTTTATGTTTTTACTTAATTGATATTATATTACAGATCACAGAAAAATATCAGTCAGTAATCAGGGCACTGATAAACGAAGAGGTTGAATCACTAAACGTCTTGCAATGCAAAAGCGAAATAAACTAGCACGGAAATTGTGAACGTCTACACTCAAAAAACAAATCAAGTAATTCGCCGTACCTAAATCAATACGTAGCGATGTCAGAAGTACGGTGAGTACGGATTTTCTTAAACGAAGTACAAAATTCCTAATTTAAGAACGAATGTGTCAAGTACGAATGTCAAGTACGAATTTCTTAATTTTAGGATTAAGTTAAGCCGAAAAAGTTTTGATTTTAAATATTACAATTGACTCGCGGTAACAAAAACATTGCCTTATGTGAACACCGGATAACATGCACATAATTTTTTTCACACTGACTACTCTGTAGCGTGAACAAAGTGAGAAAGTCTTATAACGTGAACAAATTTCTCGGTAATCCAAATGGTTTTTATAAAAAGGGGTATATGATTGCACAGGTTTACTTTAGTGCGCGCTGCTGATTTAGCATGATCTAATCGAAAGTTTCTTGTGAAAAATGTCGCAAAAACTACCAAAATTCTTAAATTTTTTTGATTGGAAAGGCAAAAAGTCCTCGCTCTTTTAAAAATTTTTAATCTCCTGTTAACTACAATTGCTCCAAATCGTAATAGATGACAGCTGCCCTTCATTAAAATTAATTTAACAAATATAGACGCTATTGGCAATTTAAATTCAACTTGGCATAGTCTTGAAAAGAAAACAATAGCAAAATGCTGGACGAACAGCTCTTTAGGAGATGAAGAAGACGGTGCAGAGGATATCCTGTTAGCTATTTTGAGACAAAGAATTTGTTCAGCAATTAAAATTTCAAAATTAAAAGACAATAAAAAGGCAAAAGATTTTTGTTTAAATAATTTTAACGTACTTTTTATTCTTAACAAAACATATGTACATAACAATTTGAAACACAAAAAAGATTATGAATTTAAGTTAAAATACATGTCTAATTTATTTGCAAGTTTTAAAGAGTTGCACCTTCGTCAACATGAACAATTTCGCAAACGTGAACACACTCGTTTTTTAATTGTTTACGTTACCGCGAGTCTACTGTATTAGCTTGGTTAAAGACTGAAACCGTACTTGACGTAAGCTTAGAAAAATATACATTCAAGTATAAATGAGATTGAACTGATCAAAAGATGCGAAGAATTCGTACCATGATTTTATAGTTACATAGTACAGTATCATCACTACTTACGCTTTGACATTTTTTTAGTGATACGTTTTATTAAAACTTTAAGAGAATAATAAAGGACAAAGCATGAAACGTAATTTAACTTGGAAACTGCTACAGCTTTACTGTTGTACATGTTATTGCTTATAGCTAAAGTATGATAAACAAAATGAGAATTATAAAAACATAATTGAAATTTTTTAGAGTGTGTTTATCAAAGAAAATGTCTCAAAAATATAAGTTTGTTTTTAATTTGAGAGATATAAGACTTATTTTAATGGTATTGTACTTGATTTTGTATAACAATCCCGTTTTGTACTTGTTTAAAGAAAACTAGAAATAAATCGTACTTGACTTTTTAAGCACGATTTAGGCTTAAATTAAGAATTTAATTTTTCTATTTGAAACTTAATTTTTTTTTATGTAGAGATAATATGGTGGGTGCCCCGGTGGACTAGTCAGTAGTGTGCTGGTCTGCTAGTTTGGGGGTGGCGGGTTTGATTCCCGCCTGAGACTCTGGACTTGTCTGCTTCTCTTCTCTCTTTTTTTTATTCTCTTCTTACTTTTCTATTCAGGTATCACAAAGGGATCAATATAATGGACCCAAGTTAGCTGCACAACAGCTACTTGTTCGACCTAACCTAATATGGATACCAGGCCATAAAGACTTAATTGGAAAGTAGTAAGTAGGCCGATAAATTATCCAAAAATTATATAGTTCCCTTTTCCTCAAATTGCATCTATCAACTTGTTACGTATAAAACTTTTAACAAAATTTTGCTATAATTTTGAAAATTTTGCGATTTATCGCTAAAATTATAAAAATATCTGAGCAGTAGTGACAGTTTAAAGTTCTCCGCTTTTCGCTTTACAAACTAAAATTTAACGTGCATCGCAGAATCCAGTCAGATATAATATTCTTTTTATTTTCAGAGAATTTCGAATGCTGCTACTTTAAGACACTCGCTCTCTTAACAATGTTGCCATATTTTTATTAAAATTTCATAAATTTTTTTAATAAATATATATATATATTTTTTTTTTTTTTTTGGCAAAATTAAACAATTAAATGTATTTAACGCTTCTGCCGTCGATTAATTTATAAACCGTTGCTATTTGGTTAGCTTTTGCAGACGCAATTCTGTTTTAGCATTAAACAAGCGATTGTATGTATGTATGTATGTATGTATGTATGTATGTATGTATGTATGTATGTATGTATGTATGTATGTATGTATGTATGTATGTATGTATGTATGTATGTATGTATGTATGTATGTATGTATGTATATATGTATGCATGTATGTATGTATGTCTTTTTACTGAGAACTTTACTTTTAACCTTAAAACTAGTATTCAAGAAAAGTACTTTTAGTTTTGAAATACATAATCGTTTTTGTTGCCTAAAGTTGACATTTTTAAAGCCTTAAATTCAATATAATAAATTATGAATGTAAGCAATTAAAAATAACATCTTATTTTCTCTCTATCTAATTAACATTTCCACAAAAACAAAAAAACAAACTTTTAATGCAAAACTGATGTTCTTTTGTATGAGAGTTCAGTTGAAATTAATTTAATTATTGAATATAATTAAAAATGTATTCATGTATAAGAGTGTTGGTAGTACTGCAGTTAATGTTTGTAGTTTTAAAATAATACAAAAATTATCATTTAACTACAGATTAAGAATAATTAAGTGACAGAAAATTAATGAACAATTTTAACAAAATTACGTTAAAGCTGTACGTAGGGTTGATAACGCAGAATTTTCTATAGAAATGTGTTTAATAAACCTCTCATACAGCGGTTTTAAATTTTAGAAATTAGACCGTAAGTGTTAAGAAAAAAATCAACCTTAAAATTGATTCGGTTAAGCATCAGTGCAAAATTTCTTTTATTAATGCAATCTTTTCGGTTAATTGTTTTTGAGAAATTTTCCACAGTTAATCGAGTTTTTTTCCTTAACACTTTGAAACATTTTGTGTGAAACTATTTGCTTGGCAATAAGACATCTTTCTACATACATACATTTCCACTCTATTTGATTAAATTTAAACATTTTATTTGAAAATTAACATCTTTTTTTTTACCAGCTTAGCGTATTTGCTGTATTCATTAAAAATTGTTTCTTTATTATTATTTATAAATAAATATTTTAACACCTGTATTATTAAAAATAGACACAAGTAATTTATATATTTAACCCTTTAGGAGCCAGTAATGCTTATAGAAATAGCAACTGAGTATTAATTTTATATGAAAATTTATTACAAATTGTTTCAAATTTAAACAAACAAGGTACAATCATACAGTCATACAAAAGCCAGGCGATTTCTTTATGAAACTGTAACTTTTCCCGCAGGATGCATGAATGTCAAATTCAATTAATGAGCAACGAGTAAAAGAGTTTTTATATTTATACTTTGTTTTAAAAATATTTGTTCAAAAAGTTAAAAATAATTTAAACTAGTAAGAGTGCTATATTGCGCCGTGCCGAATCTTATATACCCTTCACAACGTGTATTCATGCAATAACAATTGTTTGTATCACCATTCATCTGATATGAAATACGTACATACATATAAAAAACATACATATATAAAAACATTCCATTGTAAAATTAATAATATACGTGTGTTAAAAAACCAAAATTAAAAAAAATAAAAAAAATTAAATAAATTATAGTAAAAATATAAATACTAATATATAAGAAATAACAAAAAAAAAAATATTAAAGAAAAAATTAAAAAAAAATTAAAAAATAATAAATAATAAATTTAAAAAAAATAAAAATAAAATTTAAATAAAATTAAAAATAAAATAAATAAATAATATATAAAATAAAAAATAAAAAAACGATTTTTCTGACTCAGCTGGGATTCGATGCCACATTTTCTCTAACCAGTGTACCAACTTTGTATGTTGTTGTTGTGTTAAAAAACGAGGTGGCCGTGTTTTTTTGCTCATATCTCAGTTGTTTATGTACCGATGTTTCTGATTTTCAATACCGATCTACACCCGAATATTTCTGATATTTTAATACCTCACTTCAAAAAGTTGATTTCAACATACACACGGACAGACAGACAGACTAACAAAGCTTAATTGACTCCCCTATTTATAAGCTTTCAGAAAATATATACTTTATGGGGTCGGAAATGAAAATTGTAGAAATTTCACACGGAATGACAAACCTATATTTATACCCTTTTACACTGTGTGAAGGGTATAAAAATATTATTAAAACATAAACTAAGTACAAACTATTAGTGCAAGGAGAACTAATACAGACCATAAAAACACAGCTGATTACGAAACGCCCGAAATTTAAAAAAAAAAAAGAATGTCAATTTTGTTTATTAATCTTTAAATTTTTTGTATTCAAATTATGTAGCAAAGAAAAAACAAGCAACACTCCAATCAGACGATGATTTAAAATCGAAAAGTAAATTCTCTTTTAAAGAATCTACCAAAATCTATAAATCGAGTGTAAAGGACTGCATTTGGATACGCCAAATCTTATAATACACTTCATCATCATCTAGATAGGTATAGTGACCACATTGTAGCTTAGCCAAGATTTCAGATTTTATGTTATAGACCATTTTGTTATATTATTTCCGACTTCATATTTAATTTTGAATTTTTATATAGTTAATTGTATTCTACTACTGAAGCCCTATTATTTGATACCCATATTCATGGGGTTGGGAAAAAAATTATACGCCATTTTTTTGACGCCATCTTGGATTTTAAAATTTTTCCAAAATAATTTACTGTATTTTACTGATCAATCTCTTTCATTTGATACCAATATTGCGGGGGTTAAAAGGGACAAGTCTGTAATTGCTTTATTTGACACATATATGAGCCGCTTTATTTAGGACGCCATCTTGGACTTAAACTTTTTCATATTTTAATGCATTATACTGGCCAAGCCCTATCATTTAATACTAGTGTTAAGGGGGTTAAAGAAGGTAAATTTTTAATTATTAACTAGATTTGACAAAGAAATATTTAAATCTATAGTGCGCCATTTTGTTTCATCCTATAAAACAAATTGAAATTCAAACCAGTTGCTTTTACTATTCTTGTAGCTTCTATTCCATGTTACTCACACACTTCCATTTTCTAACTTTGTCCTTTTGCACGCCTCTCTTTTATTTCTAGCCTTTTTTTGTTTGGTAATAGTTGAAGCATTTTCTGTACCCTACACTTGTGATGCCAAGGGATATCTAGCTTTGCCTTTATGTTTGTAATTTCGACGGCATTCATTTCCGACCCCATAAAGTATATATTTTCTGAAAGGTCATGTATAGGCAAATCCGTATGTTGGTTTAAATCAACATGTGGCACAGAACTGTTTGTAGCATCAGTATTATAGAAAAATTTGGGAATGAATAGCTATTAAAATATTTCTTTGATATGAGCAAATAAGCCCGACTGGCTCTGATTTCCTCATAAAAATCGGTCATTAATCGGCAAAGTTATAGGCAAAAATAATTTGGATAAATATATATATTTTTTAATGTATTAACCTCTTAATTTTTTTTTTTAAATTACAATTGCTGAGTTAAACTAAGAAATCGGTTTGAAACTATCTGAGATATAAGCACCAAATACAACAATAATCTTACCCTTAATTTACACAGGAAAATCGTATTTTCTAGATAATTTAGAAGATCAATAAAAGGTCTTGACTAGCAGTATATGATATACTATAAAAAATGTTAAATCCATGATGGCCGCCATTACAAAATGGCGTACAATAATTTTATATATAGGTAAGCATCTAGTTAATAATAAATGTTATCCTATTCAACCCCCACAATATTGATAGAAAAAATAGTGCTTGACCAGTAAAACTTAGCAATCTATGACGGCATCCTAAATGAAATGGCGGATATATGGATCGAATATAATAATTACGGCTTTGTCCCCTTCAACCACAACAGTATTGGTATCAAATGGGCTTGACTAGTGTACAATTAATCGTGTAATAACCGTAACAATATTAAAGATAAGCCCAAAATGAAAATGCAAAATGAAATATAACATTAAATTTGAAATCTAGGCTAAGCTTCGATGTGGTCACTATATCTATACACATTATGGTCAAGGGTATTTTAAGTTTTGTCACTGCAAAATGTAGCATTTTTACTTGTTTATATTGATGAATTCATTACAATTAAGACTTATGAACAAAAATGAACTGTGAAATTTGAAGAAGTTAAGTTTTTTTTCAATTTTGTTCACATTCTGGGATGTAAATTTGTCATTTCCTGGTTATAATATTCAATTTGATGCAAAATAATGAAATCAAGTATGTTATAGCTATTAGCTGTTAACTAAATATCAAAACGAAAAAATTTGCTGTAAAAAATTTTAAATTTTAGTTCAACCTTTTAAAGTAAAAGGATCTATCTGAGCTTAATATATCACAACAAACATTTTTTTTTGCAAAAACAAAATTACAAAACAATTGGGTATCTTTTAATTTTTTTACTAATTGTTTTTTTTTCACAAAAGTATTAAACATATTAATTTGATAAGAAGTTTATTTGCAGACAGTCTGAAATTACGACACGCAAAGGTATGTACTTAAGGACAGACAGACAGAAAGAATACTTTTATTTTTAAATTTAATTTAATTTGTAGAGACAAGTATTTAATGAGACGTAATTTCCCATTAAGTAATAAACAAATTATATTAAACAAAAGATAAATGCTTGTACTTAAGTAGGAAACTACTTAAATTATTTTAAGCGAATTATTTGAAACGTTATAAATGAGTAATGTGAATTAAGCGCTTGCAAACAATATTTGAATGCAATTAACTTTTATGATATAAATAATTTATAACTTTAGTATATTTTTTTTACTTCCTTTTAAAGTCATTTTCAAAAAAAAGTACTATTTTTAAACATTTAAAGTTAGAAACGTACTAAAATAGTTGACCTTTTTATTATAGTTTTAAAATAGTTGGCATCACTAGAGATAAAGTAAGTAAGGCCCAGAAGATTACTATACATAATTTATATTTACATCGAAATAAGGACAATTTTTAATACAAAAAAAAATCGCTTTTTGAATCGCTTACTTACTGCTTACCTTCTTTAAGAGCCCGTATAGAAGAACATTAACTCTGCAATGTCCCATTTCGAAGATCACTTTTTTGCAGTTTATAAGTAAGCGCTAATTTCATTCGTACCGGGAGCATCTATATCATGCCTTCTCTTTACACCTACGCAAGCAATATGGTAAGTTAATGAAATCTGCACTGCTTACAAAATAAAAAATAAATCAACGTGTTTATTTGACAGCAAGTTTAAAGTGGTTTTGCTATTTTTACTGATGGTTCGAAGATGGGGGGTCTACACTGAGGATTTGAACATCAGAAAGTCATATAGGCTTGGAGGTCTCTATAAACCTGGACAGCTAGGCGGATCTTAAGGCCATGATGGGCTGACACGTGAACTCCAAGTTATTCGATGATTGTAGAAGGGCTTAAGGAGGAATTTTGTAGGAGTATAGGGGAAGCTATGCTGGGTGCCGGGTCACAGCAATATCAACGACAATGAAATGGCTAATGAGTTGGCGAGACTGCGCTCGGAAATGGTGGATTATAATGGTTTGGAGGCGGTTAGGCCTTTAATGGGTTTCTCTTTTGGAAGGATCAGGGAGTGGATTCTAAGCAGAACTAAAATGGTCTGGATTAGCAAAGCGGACTGCAGGGTATTGCGAAACGCTCAGGCCGATGCTTAGAAAGTCCGATTCGGATTCGCTTCTAGACAGATTATCACGGGCCACTTTATTAATTCTTCAGTCTCTCTTCTACTCTTTTTAATATCTTCTACTAAGGCGTCACAATGGACCATATTGGTCTCTGGGTAAGGGTGTGAAGGCAACTTTACACCAGCCTTATAACCTAACCTTAATAAACCATTTTAATTAACAATTTTAATTCTTTAAATGTCTTCTTAGATAACTGTCTATTTAGATATTTTTTACAAAATTTTGTAAGTATAGAATTTTATATTTAATTTTTATATGTTTTCTGAAAGCTTATTTATCTGTCCCTGTGAGTGTTGCAATCCGTTTGTTAAAGCTCCACAACATCCACAAGACCCGTGTGTAATACCAAAATATCAGGTATATTCGCTAACAGATCGGTATTGAAAATCAACACAATCGGCCCATTACTTTTTGAGATATGAGCAAATAAACACGACTGCCTCTTTTTTATTTATTTATAATTTAAAGCGTTTTAAAGATTTTTATTTCAGAAGAAAGTACAAAAATTACACATTTTCAGCCTTAAGATAATTTAGATGCCTCAAGAGATATTTGATAATAATTTTTGACAAATCGGTCACTAATCGGCAAAGGTTTAGGCAAAAATTATTTTAAGAAAAGAAAGAATAAATATATATTTTTTTTCAAAATAACAAACTTTTCAAAGACCCCAAAATTTATGCCGTAGTTTCAAAAATTATTTCTAAGAAAAATTAAAAAATCGGTGTAAAGGTAATTGATCAGTAGAATACAGTAAACTATCAAAAAGTGTAAAATCCAAAATGACGTCTGAAATGGAAAAAAAGTGGGAGTTTTTTAATCCCATCAATATGGGCATTAAATGAAAGGGTTTGGCTAGTAATATATAGTTAATTAAGTAAAAAATCAAAAACATGGCCTCGAAAATAATAATGCAAAATGGCATATAACATTAAATCTAAAATCTAGCCTAAGCTGCGATGTGGTAATTATATCAATATACATGATGGTAAAGGGTATTATCAGTTTCGCACGGCCAAACATAGCACCCATGTTTTAAACAAATTTTATTAAAAAAATAAAAAAAAAAATAATTTGTAACATTTTTGCCGATTTTTAATTTTTTACCACAAATCTTTTTCTTTTTATACTTTTTAAAATAGAAAAAAAAAATGAAATATCTATTTGCATAAAAATATCATGTAATTTAACAAGATTCTTTTTTTTTATTTTTTGTCATTTTAAAATATATTGTGATGACACGAATGACACCCATTTCTAATCACATGCATTTAATAAATAGTAATTCATGAAACAATGATCAGCATGTTCAAAAAGATGTTGAACATAATAATGAAGTCGTTGATCATCATAATAACAATGACATTCATTGTATATTATATTGAAGCGTGATATTTAAGTGGGTGTTTTTGATTTCCTGACATAACCTTAAACTTGTAATAGTAGAATAATATTTTCTACTACTAAAATGTCGTGATTCAAATTAATTTTTTTCTATTCGGTCATGTTTAAATAATTAAATTTTAAAAATAACTTTTTTTTAACTGCTGAACATAAAGAAGAGAGTAGAATTGTGTATAACAAATTTTTTATCAATTAACATTTTATATTTTCTTGTGAACCCATAAATACTAATGAAAACTATTTAAGAAATTTATGTCAAATAAATTTTGATAAATATAAAAAAATGCTGTATAAATACTATAACAAATATTTAATTGTTTTCATTTGTTTAACATGAAAAGAAATTTTTAAAATTGAACCAAAAATTTCTCTTATTAAAAATTCTTTTTTTTCCACCAAATTTATTAGACGTATTTTGCTTTGTTATTGAAATATTAAAATGGGCTTAAATTACTGTAAAATTAAAATCGTATTTGAATAGAAATAATAGAAATAACCATATTTTATCAAATGTTATATAACATGTGTATACCCTAGTATAGCTACAGGGTGGGCCAAAAGAAACCAAGGGGTGTAAAAGTTTAATAACTTTTTCGTTTATTAATTTTTTTTCATTTTTTCTTTCAGATTAGATAGACAACACTTGGAAAATTTATAATGGAGAGGTTCACAACTGAACAGAGAACCAGAACAATAGAATTTTATTATTTAAACCAGAGATCAATTATTTTAACGCAAAGAGCATATCGTCGACATTTTAACGTCAGAATTCCGCCCACTGAAGCAATGATTCGTTGCTTAGTTGATCGTCATCACCAACATGGCAGCGTAACAGATTTGCCTCGAACCGGTAGACCACGTTTAAGTCGCACTGCGGAAAATATTGAACGAGTACAGCAAAGTGTTAACGAAGCACCAGAAACATCTGCCAGAAGTCGTTCAGCTCAGCTAGGAATGTCTCGTACGTCACTACGGCGCATTTAAAAAAAAAGATTTACAGTTATACCCATATAAGGTCCAATTGGTGCAAGAATTAAAACCCGCAGATCATCGGCAACGTCTAAATTTTGCAGTTAAATTTCAAGAGTTGGCCAGAAATGAAATCAACTTTATTAAAAATTTGATTATGAGTGATGAAGCCCATTTTCATTTGAATGGCTTTGTTAATAAGCAGAACTGTAGGTTCTGGGGTTCTCAAAATCCAAGAGCCATTCATCAACACCAATTGCACCCCATCAGATGTGCAGTATGGTGTGGGATCACATCTGAAAATGTCATTGGGCCTTACTTCTTCGAGAATGAAGATGGAAGTGCTGTAACCGTTAATGGAGAGCGGTATCGGTTTATGATAGAAAATTTTTTACGCCCTGCTCTTGAAAACAGACCTGGTATGTGGTTTCAGCAGGATGGAGCCACTGCCCATACTGCCCGAGACACAATGGCATTTTTAAGTCAAATTTTTAGAGGGCGAATAATTTCCAAAAATTCGGAAATTATTTGGCCAGCGCGATCGCCAGATTTGACAGCACCCGACCGTTTTCTTTGGGGTTATTTGAAGGAGCGAGTGTATGTAAACAAGCCAGAGACAATCCTTGAACTCAAGGCAAACATTGTTGCAGAAGTTCGAACGCTACAGCCACAAGTTTTGAAAGATGTTATGGAAAATGCTCTAAAAAGAGCCCATCAGTGCGAAGCTGAAAACTGTGGTCATTTAAGAGACATCATTTTTCATACTTAGTGTAAAAAAATTTCCCTTTTGTATATTATATAATCTGAAAGAAAAAATAAAAAATTACTAAACGAAAAAGTTATTAAACTTTTACACCCCTTGGTTTCTTTTGGCCCACCCTGTATTTGTAAGTAACTACTTAAGGCCGCTTCACAGTACTACTTGTCAAAAACTTAAATAAAATGAGAAAGTATAGTAGTGTAAATACCATGGTGTAATTACATAAGGTGATAGCGTAAATGAGAGAAATTTTTGTCTCTCTTTTTTTGTGTATGGAGTTTGACAATTTCCAGAGTTAAAATCATTTTTTTAAATATGTAATTTGACATACTCCAGAACACAAAAAATAGTCAGCTGGGCTGGCACCGCCACCTTGTATAAGTGTACCCTGGTAAATACAATAGTGTAAATTTCATTTTATCAGAGTTGTGTTTTTACAGAAGCACATAGACAAAATCAGGTATGGGGAATAAAAATTATCATTATATTTTTGATTACAAGAATTTTTAGAATAAAAAAAAATTTCATAAATCTAGTCTCTTTCATTTAAATTTTAATTTACAATACGTATACAGAAATTTCAAGAAATACTTTCCCATGTAAATGTAGGGTAAATGAATGTGTTTAAGAAAGCAATTAATGAAATGCCATAAAAATCAGTATGAAAAAATACGATTGTATTATATTGTCCATCTCCGATGGAAATAACAAAAACAGCTGTTTATATACTACAAACATCGTATTTTATTTGAAGTATGATAGTGTAAACACAAATCAAGGTATATCCATAAGGTACTCGTATCCAATCAGCTGACTGTTTTTTTATATACATTTTATAAGCGTTACCAAGGCATATTCATACAGGTATATGCAACGGCGAATTAATACAACAAAGCAACTTTTTAGGGGATTTTTTCTCTCAAGGCCAATACGTATAACAGGAATAGAAAAGTTGTTTTTATATGTTTAATTCAATAAAATTTTATTAAAAAAAGGATATGTCTTTGTGAAGCACATTATAAATGGTGCAAGAACAACAAATATACATAAATTTGGTAAGTTTATTATCATAAAAAGCACAATTAAGTTAAATGTTTAATTCGGAATCCAAAATCAAATTTTCCATTCCTACATTAATAAATAGAATCAAGGAGAATTCAACAAATTTAGACATTGTGTTTCCCAATCATCATGTGCTGATAGTTTCACCTGCATAAATTCGCCTTGAGCGTTACCAACTTTTTTAAAAGTCTTGCCTGCAGTTGTCAAACTTAATTTTTTTAATTCAATTATACAATAAATAATTCGCAGTTTCAGTTGGTTTAAAACGTTTTAAAAAATACAAAAACTGTGAATAAAAAGTTTTCGCTTTAAAGTTTTTTAAAAGTTATCCAAATTTAAGAAGAAAATAAAAAAAAATTGTTTGACATATGCCGGCATATATACAAAAGCAAAATACATGTGTTTTTTATTGTTGTGTTTGTTGCCGCGATGCATATACCTTATGGATATGCCTTGACACAAATTGTAATGAGAAAATTTTCTATTTGATTTTTTGACAATTAGACCAAAAATTATGTTGTTTTGCTCTGACAAAATCCAGTGAAAATCTAAAAACTTGTAAAATAGTGTGAAGCGGCCTTTTATATCACTCGATTTAAATGATGATTTAAAACATCATGATGTTTCCTTTTTTTTGACGAGCGGGGTTGGGACAAAAGAGTAATTTTTTATTTTTAAAGACTTTTTTTGTATTTCCCTTTACACTTTTATGCATTTTCCTATTATGCTTTATTCTCATTTGAAGTGACTAGTGCTATTGTTAGAAAAAAAGTAAAATTTATTTATTAAAATAAAAGATTGAATAGAAAAAAATTGTATTACAAAAAATTAAACCGGGTTTTTTATAGAGATATAGTACTTTAAGTTGTCAGTCAGTTGTAAAGTGATTAATGTTTAGTTTGGCATTTCAGCCTGAACAGACTGACGCATAAAAAGCAAGGCTTAAGCTTAAATTAGACGTGACACTAACCATAATGCCATAGCATAACAAACCAAAAATCGTTTGGTTTCAATGGTTATGGCGACTACAATCAAATACATTGTTGCCCTAAGGTCTGGTTTAAACAGCTGCTTTGTGTGGTTATGATTATGTCACATCTAATTTAACCATTAGATTTGGTGAATGGGCTTAAAATAAGATTGCCATTGATTGCGATTTTCATAAGCGAATTTTGTTTAGCGATGAAGCTCACTTTTGTTTGAATCGATACGTCAATAAACAAAAATTTTATATTTGCAGTGATGATAATCCTCAAGTGTATGCTAGGACTGTTTATCGTGCTAAATGGGTTGGTGGAATCATTGGTCCGTACTTCTTTAAAAACAATGATAGTTAAAACGTTACAGTCAATGGCATGCGCTAGAGAGCCATGATTACTGATTTTTTTGTTTTACAATTAAACAATCATGATAAGCACGAGATGTGGTTTCAATAAGACGGCGCAAAACGTAACACAGCTCGTGCCACAATTGATTTATTTTGAGAAACATTCGTACCCATGAATTGACCTCCAAGATCGTGCGATTTAACGCCGCAAGGCTATTTTCTTTTTCTCTGGGGATATGTAAAGTCGCTAGTCTACGCCGATAAGTCTATAACCTTTTTATTTTTCTAAGCCCCATATATCTGTGGCTTGGAGCTAAAAGGGCCAATGTCAAATAATTTACTTTTGAGAAAATTGGAGTTGAATTTTAACTTTTATATGTAGATGCTTTTATAGTGACATTAGTCAGCATTTTATTTATGAAGCTGTTTTACCACAATGAAATAGAGCAAGAAAACAAATCTAATGCAATGATTAACTTAAAAGAGCAAAAAAGTGACATTGGCCCTTTTAGCTCCACGCCACAGATATATGGCCATCAAATGATAGGGCTTGACAACTAAAAGAGTAAAAATATGTATGTAGGCTATGCTTTGATGAGGCCGTTGACATGATGGTGAAAGGTATTATTAGATTCGGTAAGGCCGAATATAGCACTCTTACTTGGTGACATTAAAGATATACTGTTTATTTCAATTTTAAAAATACATGTTTTTTAATTCTTCTAAAAACAACATAATAAACAGTTATTCAAGCCGGTTTTACGTGCAAAAACCGAAAACCGGTTTTATAACAAGTAAAAGCGCTATATTCGGCCGTGCCGAATCTTATATACCCTTCACAACGTGTAGTCATGCAATAACAGTAAATTCACGTATGTATGTTAAAAAAAACAAAAAAATAAAAAATAAAAATAAAAAAAAAATTTTTTTTGCCTCAGCTGGGATTCGATGCCACGTTTTCTCTAACCAGTATACACGTTTGTATGTATGTATGTTGTTGTTGTAATGTTGTTTTTATGAAAAGAAAATCGAGGTGGTCGTGGGTTTTTGCTCATATCTCAGTTGTTTATGTACCGATGTTTCTGATTTTCAATACCGATCTACTCCCGAATATTTCTGATATTTTAATACCTTACCCGGGTCCAACCTATGTCGGGGGGCTTCAAAAAGTTGATTTCAACATACACACGGACAGACGGACAGACGGTCAGGGCTTAATCGACTCCTCTATTCATAAGCTTTCAGAAAATATATACTTTATGGGGTCGGAAATGAAAATTGTAGAAATTTCACACGGAATGACAAACCTATATATACCCTTTTTCACTGTGTGAAGGGTATAAAAATTAGGGTTTTTTGAATCATTCGAAAACGTAATATTTAATTACTTTTTTTAATATTATTTTATTTATTTTCTTTTATTTGTTATTTAATTCGTAAAATAATATTCGTAGAGACAAGTATGTTTCAAGAAAAATATGCCACATTTCATTAAAATCAATGAACAACTTTAAATTTTATTTACAATTAAGTAAAGCATCTCATGTGCTTGTATACAAACTACTTAAATAACACAAGTTTCCATGTCAATTATACGCGGTAAATTTCTGCATGTTACTCCTGAACTCCTACAGTTTAACGCTGTGTCGCTTTAATTGTGGTTGTCAGGTTAATTTTCAGACATTAAGGTATTTCTAAAACAAATAATATCAGTAATATTTGCTAATATTTTGAACATATAATTTGACAAATTTATTAACGCAAAAACATTATTTTTTTGTTATGTCGCCGATACACTTGTTTATTTACACACATTTTTATGGTTCATAATATATATTTTCCAACTACGATGTTTATCAGCGATTTTTTAAATAATGTATAATTAATTATTAATTATGATTGTTTTATTGATCACATGATGGTCTCATAAAAAATATAATTAAATGTTATTTGATTTGGTATTTAAGTATAACAACAACATTTAACTTGTTAGGGTGTGATAATATATTCTAAGTAAATATTTTTTTGCGAATGTAAGCGCAATATAAATTTTCATTTAATACAATAAAATTTAGTATAATAATTTTGTTTACATATTGTACTTGGTACGAAAAAAAAGAAAAAATCTGTTAACCGGTCTTTTATTCTAAACTCGAAATCGAAACCGGTTTTTAAAAAAATCTAATTTTCGAAAAAAAAAACAGAAATTAGCTATTTGATTTGATGATACTCCTCAAGTGTATGTTGAGACACTGTTTGTTCAAGAAAACCTAATTTTTTGGTGGGCTTTATGGGCTGGTGGAATCATTGGTCCGTATTTCACGTCAATGGTTACAGCTATAGAGCCATGATTGCTGACTTTTGCGATCATCAATTGCACAATCATGATGTGCAGGAGCTGTGGTTTCAACAAGACGGCGCAACATGTCACACAACTCGTGCCACAATTGATTTATTAAAGCAAACGTTAGTTAACCGCATAGTTTCACGATTCGGATCCACGAATTGGCCTCCAAGATCGTGCGATTTAGCGCTGCAAAACTGTTATCTTTAGGGGTATGTAAAGTCACTAGTCAGCACCGATAAAAACGAAACGATTGACCACTTCGAGGACAATATTCGCCGCGTTATTGCCGATATACTGCAACAAAAGTCATCCAAAATTGAACCTTTAAATAAGACTACGTCCGAGCCAGCCGTGGCGGTTATATGCCAGAAGACATTTTAAAATTATAGTAATAGAATAATATCTTTTGAATAAACTAAATTTCATGTCAGTTAATTTTTTTTTTCATTTCAAAGTAATATATCTCTATAAAAATACCCTTTATATTGTGAGCCTTAGTTAGGTTAGGTTGAAAAGGAGGGGTATAAAAGCCCAAACCTATGACAGGTATGCACTTATGCCCAGTTGGCATGTTGTGAGCCTTAACTGCGTAACAAAAGATCAACTGGCGTATTAATATATAAGATGTCTCTTGATTGTAGCATTGTCTCCTACAAGCCTGCTTACATGTAAGTATCGAAATTAACTTAAAATTACAATTTGAACGTACACGGCATATGGTGAAAATAGTAATAGCCACAATGGACATTTTGAATTTCTGAGTATGGTAATCCCTTATGAAAGTGAGGTGAGAACTAACCACAAGAATCGTGTTACCTTATAGAGTTTGTTAAGCCGTATACCTATGACTTCAAAGTCCAAGTCAGCGAGATCTAAAATCATTCAAAATTCCACCTCCTACAGATATATAATAATGCGAAGCCGCAGTAGACATTAAGTTATTTTGAATTTCTGTTCTATGTTAGTCTGTATAACGGTTTGTCATTCCGTGTAAAATTTCTACAATATTCGTTTTCGAAACCATAAAGTATATATTAGTCGATTAGGCATTATTCGTCTGTCCATGTGGATGTTGAAATCAAATTTTTGAAGCCCCCCGACATCACAAAGATTCGTGTAAGATATCGAAATATCAGAAATATTCGGGAACAGATCGGTATTGGAAATCAGCATAATCGCCCAATAACCTTCTGAGGTATGAGCAAATAAACACGACTGTCTCTGTTTTTTTACTTATTTTAAAATTTAAATTTTCCAGCCCTATGATAATTTATAGACACGGTTGTTGCTATTTGTAGATTTAAAATGCCACTCGAGATATTCATGAAAAATTTTGGGACAAATTGGTCACTAATCAACAAAGATATGGGCAAAAATTATTTGAAAAAAATATATATGTTTTAAAATATATCAAATTTTTTCAAATTCCTAAATAATTTTTTAACACGCTTAAGATACCAAATTATAAGCCGTAATCTGAGAAATTATTTTTAAGAAAAAATAACAAATCGGTTTGAAACCAGCTGAGATATAAGCACCAAAGTACATTTGCTTTGGTGTTTTCCCTTAAATTTACAAATGGAAATTGATATTTTTCAGTTTCTATACAACTGAGAGAGCTAAAATAGGGATCAAATGAAAGGGTTTGAGTATTCAAATATAGTTAGCTTTGAAAAGAATATAACCCAAGATGGCGTCCTAGATTAAATGGCGAATATCGGTGAAGGGTAATATTCGGTACGGTCTAATAAAGCGCTGTTACTTGTTTTTTTTTGATAATTTTAAAAAATATCTGAAATAAAAATTTATCAATATTATTAAATACATAAATAAAATGTTAGCTTTGCTAAAAGGTGTAAAAAGTTCAAAAGAAAAATGTCTATTAAAAATCAAATAAAAAATATATTTTGTTCTTATATTTGTTTAATGTTTGAAATATCTTTAAAGGTTCAATAAAATATTTAGAACAGCTAACATTTTCTCACGTATATGACTTCTAAACTTTTGTGCAACACTTGTTTGTTATTTGTTGTCCCCTTCTAAAAATATAAAATCGCCTTTCAATTGACTCTAAATTAATAGACTATAAATATTTTCAATACCGTTTGAAAATCTTTCATTAGATTTTCTAAAAAAAAATAAAAAAATATTTATAAAAAAGAAACAAATTTAAAAATCTATGTATGGCAGAAACCTTGGCTGTTTAGTTTGTTGCATGGTGGCCATTAAAATAAATGTGTGTAGATCGGTTGGACTAACTGCTGGTTTGTCCGTCTTAGCACAGATTGTAGTTACTAATGGTTGCGTTTTTTTTTTATTTTCTAGATTTCTAAATACATGGCTTTTATGTTTTTTTTAGCCATTCATATGTACATAATTGCATTAAGTTAAAAATTTGCTTTAAACATTTAAAACATTATTTTGTTTTTATGGCGCTTATGTTTTAGATTTTATTTAAAAGTCGCCTCTAGATATTTATCTTAAAAAGGCAGGTTATTGCACCATTTAACAAAAAAGAATAACATTATTACATTTGGTATTTAGTACCTTACAATGCAATGCGATTTGCTTTTTTAAATTGTCAATATAAAAGCTACAAAAATTTAAAACTAGTTGAACCCGGTTGACAATGCTGGCCCAAAAATATTTTTGTATTGTATTCGTTTAAAGGTTAATTCTGACATCGTTGTTACTTCAACTAAATAGTTTATTCTTATTAGTGCAATTTCTTTTATATTCCTCGCTTTTATACCCTCCACAGAGAGTGTAAGCTTCAGAAATATTCGTGAACAATTTTGAATAAATCGGTCACTTATCAGCAAAGTTATGGGCAAACATTATTTGGGAAAATATATATTTTTTTGTTGAATATAGCAAACTTTACAAGCTTCTAAATAATTTTTTTTACATACTAAAGACACCAAATTAAAATCCATGGAATCAGAAATTATTTCTTAGCAAAATTAGTAAGCCAGTTTGAAACTAACTGAGATATAAGCATTGAAATACAGCTGCTTTGGTGTTTTTCCTGGAATTTAAAGACAGAAATAGATTTTTTTTCAGTTTCTCTAACACCGAAAAAGCCAATTTGGATATCTCATAGAAGGGTTTGACTAGCAAAATACAGTTAAGTTTAAAAGGGTTAAAATCCAAGATGGCGTCCTAGATTAATTGGCGAATATATCAGTAAAATATAGTATTTACGGCTTTATAACCTTTAGCTCCTGCAATTTTGATATAAAATAAAAGCACTTAACCAATAGAAGTAGAGTAAACTAATAAAAATATATAAAATCCAAGATGGCGTCTGAAACAAAAGTGTAGATGCATTTTTTTAACAATATTGGTATCAAAAGAAAGGGCTATACCAGTAGAATACGGCCAACTATGAAAAAGATTAAATCCAAGATGGCGTCCTAAATAAAATTGATCTGTAGAATACAGTAAACTATGAAAAAAAGTAAAATCCAAGATGGCGTCTGAAACAGAGAGACTGAATTTTTGTTCTAACTTAATCAAAAAGGGTATCAAACGCAAGGGCTTGACCAGTAGAATACAGTTAACAAAGTAAAAATTCATAGTCACAAGATGGCGTCGAAAATAATAAAGAAAATTTCGTATAACACGAAATCGAATCTGAAATCGAGGCTAAGCTACGATGTGGTCATTATTACATGGTGATGAAGGGTATTTTTAGATTCGGCGCGGCCTTACTCTTACTTGTTTACCAATCTTTGATCACCATTTTATTTTCTATTAAAAATCAAGTACTATTTAACGATAAAAAGTATCCTAAGTGTTAACTCAGAGACCCAGGTAACATTATTAAAATCCATCCAGTTTCGAAGACAATTGTGTTCACAGAAGACTTAAGATTTTTTTGTCCAACATTGAAAATGAAAAAATTCATAATGAAAAAAAAAACCAAACAAATATTGTAAAAATTGTCTAAACAATGTAGTTTTATTTCCAGTCCACTACTACTCTAAAAGGTTGCAAAGTGAAACTTGGATTTTTTTGAGTTAAATTTTGATTGCGTTTATAGTTTTGTTGTTGTTGTTGTTTTTCAAATTATTAGAAATCCACAACAAATTACAATTATGGTTTTTTTTATTATTTTTTCGCATATTTTAAATACTAAAATGGATTAATTTTTTTTTAAATAAAATTCTAGATTTTTTTCGTTTTTAGCTGTGTGTGTAGGTGGTGTGTGACAAGAATTTCAATTATAATAAAAAAAAGAAACAAAAAGAGGTGTTTTTTTAATTTAATTTACAATTACAGAAGAATAGAAGTCAAAACAATACAAGCACAGACACACAGACACATTTTCTTACTGCATGCCATTAAACTTTATAAGGTAAATAATACACACACCTACCTACGTAAAAGACTGTACCCATTAGGCAACTCAGCTAACTAAATTAACTTTTCTATTAGTAACTTAGTTAATTATAACACCCCTATCGTGAATATTTTCGCCCTCGAAATATTTTCCCTTTCCCGTAAAATACCAATCGTGAATAAATTCCTCAAAGATGTTTTCGCTTCTTTTTCTTACTTACATTCAAAGTGCATTGATAGTTAATTTTATTTTGAACAGCTGTTCTCAAATGAAGAAAAGTTGCACAGGAAAATCATAATAAAAATTTTTACTTTGAGGGGAATGAAAATTTCATGGAAACAAAAATTCAACTTCTTATTCACGATAAGGGAGTCGGCTAGCTCTAGGTTAACTTTTTCACAACTAGTGGTGGTTGACGCCCGGATTATTTTCAATGGGGCTAACTGAATATTTTAACATTGCGATGTCCTATGCAGTTGTCAATTGTGCGACTCTGGCTGACTTTTCAACTAGCCTAAAAGAAGCTGCATAAAAGTTAGTTGGAGTGACTTTACCCCATTTATAATTAGCCTAAGTTAAGTTGTATTTAAGTAAACTTTAAATTACCCTTAAAATAATTGTTAAAACTTATTTAAAATATTTTTTAATTTTTTTAACTTTTATTTTAGAAAAGTATGAGAAATTAACATAATGGATTAAAAAATTTACTTTTTACAATAATACATCTTTAGTTATTTAAAAAACGAACAAGCAAAAATGCCGTTTAAGGTCTCTTTTCTCAGGGCAAAATTTGATTTGGATAACTTCTGCATTGCTTTGTAGTTTGCTTAAAGTTGGTTGATAAAAGTTAACTCAAAGTGCGTTATTTTCATAGTCGACTACTTTATTGCTAATAGGGTTTTATATATACCTTATAAGGTATATAGCATTTCCAATATACAACGAATTTAGGATAAAATTTTTTGGAAAATCTGAACTAGATAGTAACGAAGTTATATGTATACTAAATGGCTCAAATTTCAACTCATTATGTAAATATTTAGAAATTTGTATTAAGTATAGAAAATTAATAATTAATGAATTTGTTTTATAATTTTATTTTTCTTTAAAATTTTTCTTGAAAACAATAATAATATAAAAACTTGTATAAATATGTAAATAAAATAAACAAAATTAATTGTATTGGAAATAATAGAAAAGTGCCAATCTGGCTCACAACATTAATGTTAAGCCAAACTTAGATAGTAAATATTGTAAATTATCTAAATGAAATATTGTAAATTACATAAATGTACATAAACAATTTTTTACATATATCTATTAATAAATAAAAATAAAAAGGTATATAGCTGTGTAAAATGTTTCAAAAGTTGTATGTTCTACTTCACACTACTTCCAATCACTATATCTTAGATTAAAAATAAAACACTAAACATTACTTTTACTAAAATAAATTAATCAACACTTGAAAAGTTTATTTACAACAACTTCGTTAGAGTTTGTGTTTTCAAAGTATAATATCAAAATAAAAACAAGTAGCAGTGCTATATTCGGCCGTGCCGAAACTTATATACCCTTCACAACGTGTAGTCATGCAATAACAATTGTTTGTATCACCATTCATTTCATATAAAATACGTATATACATGTAAGACTTAAAAAAAAAAAAATAAAAAAAAATATATTGAAAATAAAAAAAAAATAGTAAAAAAAAAATACAAAAAAAATTTAAAAAATAAATTTAAAAAAAAATTAAAAAAAATTTTTTTTTAATTTTTTAACAAATTGTTTAAAAAATTTTTTTAAAAATTAAAAAAATATAAAAAAAAACAAAATATAAATAATATATTAAATAAATTTTTTTTGGCTCAGCTGGAATTCGATGCCACGTTTCCTTTAACCAGTATGTATGGAGGTTGTTGTTGTAATTGTGAAAATAAACGAAGTGGTCGTGGTTTTTTGCTCATATCTCAGAAAGTTATGGGGCGATTGTGCTGAATTTTTATAGCGATTCATTCCTGGATATTTCCATATAGAGATCTGAGGAACATATAGTTGCTTCTAAAAGTTGATTTCAACCAACGCACGGACAGACGGGCAGACGGACAGACGGTCAGGGCTTAATAGACTTCTCTATTCATAAGCTTTCAGGGGTCGGAAATGAAAATTGTAGAAAGGTAGAGGGTATAAAAAACAGAGACAATGAAATAAAGACACTGTAAAGCATAGCAAACACATCAACTACAATAGAATATATTTATACAAAAAACGTAAGCAATACTAAACAGCAGTGTTACTTGATATTTTCATTAAGGGCAGTTCAAGAAGAAAACCATTTCTTATAAGTGACATTTTTAATACATCTTATAACATCTTACTGATCTTATTACGGATTATTAAAAATTAAACGCCAATGTTTCTCTGTATGCAAGGTTTTTTTTTGGTCTAGGTCTACTAGCAAAATATTCTAACATGCTTTGAATGTTCTAATTCAGTTTTAATGTTCCATTTCATCTTTGTTTTGCTTTAGTTTTATTTTATTTTAGCGTTATTCTATTCTATTTTAGTTTTGTTATATTTTCTTATGCTTGTGCAGCTCTTATATATGTATAAGTATTAGTGTTATACTACGTATGCATGTACTTTGTAGGCATTTAAATATTTTAGTTATAGTCTCAAGTACTTAAAGTTGAGTTGATTTGTTCAATTAAACAAGCGATTACACGATTTTCTTCAAATAACATAGAAAATAGAAACCAAATCATTTCTTTTATATTGATGTACGTCCTTACACTATTGACATTTAATACACGTTTTTATGTCAAATGGTTTAGAATAATTGATATTCAGTTAACATTGAGGTATTAAACGTGTTGGATTTCAAATATTAAACATTAGGCCTAAAACGTATAGCCTAAAAAAAAAGACGTGGTTGTCCATCAAAAACAAAATAAAAAAAAACAACAAGAACAAACACTAGTTTCATTAACACAATTTTATGACTTAAATATAGTTTGAACTTTTGTATGTTGACCATCTGAACTTCCTGACAATTCTGCTCATCAAAATTTGTTTCATACAAAAGTTAATAATTTACATAAATGACATTTTATATTTACCTCTTTTTAGTGCATATATTTTATTCACAATTGTAGTTCAAATAATATCTGAAAAAGAGTTTAAAAAAAGTATTAAATTAAAAAGTCATAAAAATTACATATGTACATAAATACATTAATAAATAAATTGAAAATATTAGTTAATTTAAATTCTATTTAAAACCAGAATTAATCAAAACATTAAGGGCCATTATTACAACTTGCCGTTAGTTAAAGGTAGGATTTTTTGTTCCCAATAAATAGCTTTGCATTATTAAAACTTCCAATTTTTATTACTATTATTATTAATAATAATATTTAATGGATAGGAAAATAATAAATGAGGGCTTTATAATGCAAAATCATTTATCGGTCCGACAAAATCCTGCCTTTAACTAACGGCAAGATGTAATAATGCCAAAGTTATCGAAATGTGTTTTTTTTAAACTTAACAAACATTTTTAAATTGTTTTTGTAATTAAAAAAAATATATTTAATGTTTTTTTTTGTAATTTTAAAATTTTCTTTAGTGTCAAAGTGGCGGTTATTTCTTCGCCGTGCACAGGAAACCTAGAATTTTACAAAGAGGTATTTCTAATTTCTCTTTTCAGTTTTCTCTCACAATGTTTAATTTTAGCGCGTCAGTACAAAAGCACCGTTGTCCTTAGCTAGTGGTTTAGAATTTGTATTTCTTAAGCGAGTACTTTTAATTTTAACGGTTCTTGAATTTTTTTAATTAAATCGTGAATTTATTTGGCCTTTGGCCCCTATCACATTGTATCACAACAGGACCCTCGGAGGACCCAATTGAGCTATGCCTTCGGGCGGCTGCCGGATCTAACCTAACCTTGGCCCCTATGTGCGCGTATTTTAACCAGCAGAAGTGTTCTACACAAGGAAAAACTACCCCTCAAAAAAGAATAGCTTACCAAAAAGCGCCTCACTTACTTAGTTCTTAAATGCCTTTAAGAGCGCTAGTAGAATTCATGATTATTTATATGCGATGTCGCACTTCGCAGGTCTCTATTTCGCAGTGATTAAGAACAAATTTCATCGCTACCAAAAGCAGCCAAATTATGCCGTTCCATTACGCTTTGGTGAAGAAAGTAGCAGCAAGTTAGGGAGGAATATAAAAAAATTCCACTATTCAAATAATTAGCAGTACAGAAGACAGTTTAGTCTTTCTAAAGTTCGAAACATTTTTTTTTGCTGGAAAATCTCAAAACATTCCAAAAGTGACAATGCATCCATAAGCAACTAAAGTTTGAAGTGCTTACAAAGTTCAAAAATAGTTTGCTGGGAAACCTCGCGAGGTTTACAAAGTAATACCCTGTTCAGACAGATATTTTTAATTGTTAGTGTTGATTGAGCAATTAAAATAAGTGTTCACACATACTCAATATATCTTACTCCATTAGCATTTGATAGCTGCAAAATATACGATGTATTTATACCAAATCAAATACTGCATTCTCTTCAGTTTTTTTTTTCCTGTTCATAAAAAATATTTACAATTATATTTATTTCTATATATGTATAAGTATTTGACTTTAATCAAACATTTTTTTAAAATTTCCATCAACCATTTACCATTTTCATACTTATTGTTTTTTGCATATTTATTTATTTGACATTAGAAATGCCACCTATAGAAATTTCTTCTCACTGAACATACTTCTCAAGAGTTGTATTTCGAGTTTTAGACAATAAGTGAAATAATAAATATAATATATTGCTCAATTTATAAGTAAATTTTAGTATGGCAAATTGGCCTTTAATTGCGAGAATATTATAAATTGACAATTAAGACGCGTGTGTGAACAAAGTATAACAAGCATTTACAAAATGTTATTGTTTTGTGAAGCATATTATGCCAAGCTAAAACGACAATAATTAGTAATTAGATCAACAGCGACCAAAAACGATCAATTATCAATATTTTTGTGCTTGAATTAAACAATATGCAAAACGCCAAAATGAAAATTCTTCTTCATTAACGAATTGCGAGTATTGGTATTTCTCGAAGATGTAATGTAAATGTACCACCTAGATCATTAGATTTTGACTAGACTTAATTCTATGGTATTTCCGACGAGGTACATATGGTGGATTCACACGATGTGGTATTATATCGTATTAAATTTTTATTTATTTTTATTTTGTAATGATTTAAAAATATTGTATAGTTCATTGTAGAACTTTTAAAACAGCTCTTAGATTTACACCTTGTGGATCCAACAACAAAATCTACTAATTTAGGATTTTTTTTATTTAAAATTTATATAACCATAATCATTATTTTTTATTATAATTGTCTATAAAAAAATAGGTATTTTTTATGAATTGTTTGGATAGAATAAACTTCAAAGCAGATACTTATATACGATAAAAACAATTTGATAAGGTTTTTATTCTTTTGATGCTAAAAATAGTAAAGGCCATTGAAAAAAGTAACTGATAATAAATTTATTACATACATAATTGATGTGTACAAAGAAAAAAATAAACATGAATTTCAATTACGAAATTATCAAAATTATACTTTAATTTAATTGTTAAAAAAAATATTAAATTAAAATATCAATTGTGTGGTAACAGTTATTTGCAAATATTCGGAAATGAATCCAAAACTTTCTGAGATGTGAGCACAAATACAACTGCCTTTTTGTTTCTATATTTGTACCACAAAAATTTAAGCTCTTCAGCCCAAGGATAATTTATAGACAAGTTTTTTTTACCATTTTTAGATACGATTTTAGATGGTCGTAAAAACCAGTCAATAATCGGCAATATTATAGGCAAAAATTATTTGAAAAATTATATATATTTTTTGTAAATACTTATAGTGTTACAAATTTACACTCTTATTCTGAACTTTATTACGGTCACTAAAAGTGTAACATACTTAAATATCAATTCTCATATAAAAATTTAAAAAAATTCAGTTTTATAACATTTTAGTTACAATTTTAAATTTATTACAAAATTCAAATAAGGATATTAGTCTTATTTACATTTTTCTTCCAAGAACCTACTAACATTATTGAAGATCATAACCATTACTATACACCGCATTACCGATTTTTGGCTTAAAAAACATACTAGTATTGTTGTTACAGAAGTTTGTAGAACACTGTAGGTCATAACCATTATAATAGGGCTAATATAAATAGTAAAGCGAGCGCGACAAGTTGTAGTAGTACAACAGAGTTCGTTGTGTGTATAACAAATTGAGTTTGATAACAAAAGTGCTTAAAGATAAGTAAAATAATATATTGTATAAAGTACTATAAATGATTACTATAAAAATTGAATGTTTTGTAATATATATTAATAACTTCTTAAGACCTGAACACGTAGCAATTGCTTTTGGATATTTTTAAAAACTTTTTATACCTTGTAAGGTACAAAATAAAACGATCTAATCTATTGGTATTGATTAAAGCTCAATATTACGTGGAACTTAAAAAAACTAACAAAACACCCAAGATAACACATCTTGTTAAAAATAGAAATAACTTCAGGTGCCTTCGTTTCTGAGAAAAAAACTAAAAAATCGATTTCAAACTATCTGAAATATAAGCTCCAAAATACAAATGATTTGGTGGTTTTTCTCAAAAATTTACAAACAAATATTAATTGTTTTAAGCTTCTTGACAACTGAGAGGATCAGTTTGGCTCTTAAATGACCTCTTTCATAGGGAAATATAATATACTATAAAAAAAATTTAAATCATTTATGGTCGCCACTAGAAGATGACGTACAATATTTTCGTACATAGATCATATCTTGTATTTAAAAATTTATCCACTGAATATTGGCATCACATAAAGGAGTTTGACCAATAGAATACAGTTAACTATAAACAAGTTGAAAACCATTAGATAAAATGGCGAATATATGTTAATATTGTTTACTTTAATCCATAAAATATTTAAATTAAATGGTTTGCTCAGTAGAACAGTAAACTGTTAACAAGTAAGAATGCTATATTCGGCCGTGCCGAATCTTATATACCCTTCACAACGTGCAATAACAATTGTTTGTATCACTATTCATCTCATATGAAATATGTACGACATATACAAAACATCCCATTGCAGAATTATAAATTGAGTTTACGTACATATGTATGTTTCCAAAAAAAAAAATACAAAAAAATGTATTAAAAATAAAAAATATTAAAAAAAAAATATTAAAAAAAAAAATAATAAAAAAAAAATTTTAAAAATATTAAAAAAATTTTTTTTAAAAACTTAAAAAAAAATATTAAAAAAAAATTTTTTTTTTTAAATATTAAAAAAATTTTTTTAAAAAATTAAAAAAAAATATTAAAAATATAAATACTATATAAAATAAAAAAATTAAATAAAAAAAGTTTTTGTTTTGGCTCAGCTGGGATTCGATGCCACTTTCACTCTAACCAGTATGTATGTAGGTTGTTGTTGTTATTGTGAAAAAAAGGAGGTGGTCCTGATTTTTTGCTTATATCTCAGAAAGTTAGGGGGCGATTGTGCTGAATTTCAATAGCGATTCATTCCCGGATATTTCCAAAAGATTGATACCATATTTAGATCTAAGGAAAAGTTGATTTCAACCAACACAAGGACAGACAAGACAGGAGAAGGGTACACAAAGTGTAAAATGGCGCGGATTATTTGTTTCTTAAACCCATTAATATCGGATTCCAATGAGAGGGCTTGGCTAGTAAAAAACAGTTGTCTAAGTTAAAGATGACGTCACAAATAAAACAAAATGGCGTATGGTATTTAATTTGAAGTCTAGGCTACGCTACAATGAGGGCATTTTACCTATGTAAATGATTGTGAAAGGTATTATTAGATTCGGCACGACCAAATATAGATTTTTTTCTTCACTTATTATAAACTTTAGCTTTCGAGGTTTATGATAAAAAAAACCATTCTCTCTCTCTCTGCTTTCATTTATTTAAACTGTCAAACTAGAAGAAAGGCCCTAACTTAAATAATTGTAACTTTACAGGAAAAGGTAAGAACGTAATAGAAACACTATCATCGTAACTTATTTTGTAAAATTGTCTGTAAAATTGTTATTTTTGATGCTTTTGCATTAAGTTTGCGTGTGTTTTGTATTGGAATCAGTGAAAAATGCAATTTTGTAAAAAATACATGTTAGCGCCTTTTTACTTGTGGACCATCCATAAAAATACTTCATATCGAACTGGGAATAAATATGCCTTGGTTGTTACCAAACCCAAGAAAAGGTTTAAATAGATTTACTGTAGTCGTATGTATAAAAATTATTTAAGGTTTATGAAGGGTTTATTAAACTGATTTTATAAGGAAATTTTGTTTATAAACCTTTAAAAAGCGCTTGATAATTTGCGTGCATGCGAAAGATAATGTCTAACGGCGTTATGCATAAAAATAAACTGTGTGCTAACTAACAAACTGCTATTGTTCCCCTATGGAAATTTCCCCATAAAAAAGTTAACAGCATGTTAGTTAGCACACAGTTTGTTATTATACATAACGCCGTTAAAGTTATTTTAAGCTTGTGCTTATTGCCAAGCAGACAAATTTCCACATTTTCGTAATATTTTTTTATTTGTTTCAAATGTACAACTATACTCAATACGGCAGCACTGTTAACAATGTAAACAAATGCAGGTTAATGATCATATAAGTATGTACCCTGCCAGCAAATGTAAGTTTAATTTTGGATGGTAGTGTCTTAATAGTCACTATTTCGACACAACTAGTATATAGTATCCAATTTTACAACAACAAAATACATTGATTTCGATTTTTACTTTTCCCTCAGTTAAATTTTATTGTTATTTAAACTATCGAAATAGTGACTATTAAGTCACTTAAAAAGTATACTAAAAGTATACTAAATATGACAGTTTTATTGTGCATTAGAAGTTACTTTTTGGTTAGTAAAATATTTTGCAATAACATCAATCAATTTTATTGTAATTTTAACTATCGCAATAGTCACTTTTTAGTTATTAACTAGGGTGATCGACTCGGTTTTACAACCGGTGAAAACCCGGTTTTTTTCTCCTTTCAGCTGGCGGTTTTTTCTAAATGTTGATTTTTCGAATATCGAATACATCGGTTTTTTTTTATCCGAAAAAGCCGGTTTTTTTTATTTTTTAAAGTTTATTTTCATATATCTTTGTAACCAGTCGTACTATAGTATATTTAGAACGCTAAAAGTTTCCAAAAATCAGAAAATAAAAACTTTTAAATATTCTTCCATAATATTGTAAGAAATTTATTTGTTGTTTAAAAAACATAAGTAAAATAAGAAAAATAATTGAGTTTAAATATTAGTTTTTGTATAGGATATAAACCTAACGTTAAAAGTTAAAGGTAATTGAAGCATAAACTTAGCTAATCGATCACTTTTAGGTAAAAAGTGTAGTTACAATAAAGAAAAACCAATAATCTCTCTTTCCAGATCCTAATTTTAATTAATGACATTGAGTGTCTGTCAACTTAAATTTCAATCAAACAATCGAACAAACTAGTTTATGCCTATATTTGTATGTCTGTCAGGGGTATAAGAAAGAATTTTTGAAATGAAATTTTAAAGATTTTTTTCCCAAGCCTTTAAAATGTATTTCAAATTGCAGAAATAATTTCAAACAAAATACGTTAGTGCATATTAGTTTAAAAGATCTATTTAACATTTAAAAAATTTACAGAAGGAGATACTAAAATTTATAACAGCCTTATTTATTTTACTTGTAAAGAGTACCTTTTTGTCTTTAAATTCAACTAAACCCAAAACCAAATTGGTCAACTGCATTCATGTCAGTTATTACGTAATTGTGCAGCCAAACGTATATAAACTGTAAAAATTTCATATTTATATATAAATTTAATTGAAATTTTTTTTTACAATTTTTTTTAATTTTAATTTTAAATATTATATATTATATATTCGAACCGGTTAACCGGTTTTTTCTCAATTTACAAAATAGCAACCGGTTTTTTTTTTTAAATTTTAAATTTCAAACTATTTGAAAACCGGTTTCTTAAAAAAGTCGAATAATCGATCACCCTATTATTAACCCACTTTAATAAAACTAAATTTCAAACTATTTGAAAACCGGTTTCTTAAAAAAGTCGAATAATCGATCACCCTATTATTAACCCACTTTAATAAAACTATAAAAATATAACCCGTTTTCGTACCTAAAATGTTAGTTTTTGGTTAATTCAAAAATATAAGAATAAATAAAATTATTATTAAACTTTGATCCCTTAACTTTTTCACTAAAGAATTTTTTCAAATACAAAGTTTATGCAATTAACTATTTAGCTATTTTGCGTTAATGTGACTTTGGAGGTTAAAAGTCGTCATTATTTAAGTGAATATTAAAAGGAAATATTTGTAATATATAGAAAATATACAACTTTTTTGATAAGAAAATGATACTAAAGCGATATCATAAAAATACAATAATTCGTCACCGAAGCATTGTACTACATATGAAACTAAGAAAGTCACTAAATAGTTTCATCTAGTAGGTATTATAGAGGTGCAACTTTTCTTTATGAACGGGGACATATTAAATTTGTTGATATTTAACTTCCTGCCGTTACTTTTAAGTCTCTTTTTTGAAGGGTATGTATGTATAAAAACAAAGATCTTTGCGCTTAATTGAGAAAAAATTTATGTATGTTTGTGTGTTTGTCAACAAACGCTCTTTGAAGAGGAACGACACCAAAACAGTTTTACCCACAATAAAAGTCGGTTTTGTTTGTTAATATTTTTAATTGTCTTCATTTTGGTATTAAACAAATCCGTTGTATGTAACCAAGTTGGAAGAAAACAATTGCAACAGAAAGTCTGTATTTTTACACTATAAAAACGGTTTTAAAAAAGTCACTTTTGAAAAATATGACACAAACAATTTTTATTTCAATAAAAACAAAAACTTATAACAAACATTCAACGCATAAAAAATAAATAAATTATATATCAACTTGCCATGGTATATACATACATACATACAAACTTACATTAAAGGGGACTTTGTGCATACATACGCACATACTTAAGTACATACATACATATTTGGCTATAAGTTAAAATTTTATTAAAAATTTTTATTACTTAACGCACTTGAATAACAGATTTACAAATAAATTTTTTTGTTTTGGTTTATCATAAAAAAAATCTTGAAATATTTATACACATTTGAAAACGAAGAAAAAGAAAAACCAAACTTTTTATTATTGTGGAAGAAAAAAAAAACCCGTAAAACTTTATTGACCAACTTTATATTGTTTAAGCAAATCTTTAAGCAATTTTTTCTTTCCATTTTGTTACAAGCTTTTTGACCATTGACTAATTTCGTGTACAAGCATACTTATTCACGTATTCATTGTGGTCCAACTTTTGCATATGTTCGTATACATTATGGGAATTAAACTTTGAACTATACGTTTCCTTTAATTTTTTTGCAGTTTTTTTTCTTTTTCATTTGTAGTTTTAGTCAAAAAACCACATTCCACAAAAGGTTTTGCAAAATCTATGGCGACTCTACATGCAACAAGTGTGTTGCGTTTAACTAAGTGTTGCAATGTTTAAAATGTTACGTTGTTTTTTTTTTAGCTTTAAAGGTGTGTTTTGAATATTTATTTAGTTAGTGTTGTTTAAGTTACTTTATTTGCCTGCCTTAGGCAAATAGATTTTACACTACAAGTTATAAATTTTTTTTTAGATAAAAAATATATCAATTAAATGTAAATAAACAGCTGAATAATTATAATACCGGGTGTTTTTTATAGAGGTGTTTAATTTTAATTTGGCAAAACAACACGACAGCGCAGCATGTAACACAGATCGTGCGATTTAATGCCGCTGAACTATTTTCTGTGGGGATAAGACTGTGATTGACCATTTAGAGGAGAACATTCGCCGCCTCATTCCCAAATTTTGGAAAAAGGATTCGAAAGTTGCAACTCAAAAGTAGACTACGTTCGAGCCAGCCGTTGCGGTCATATGCCAGAGTTTATATTTAAACTATAATGTTATAGAATTATCTTACGAATAAAGTGAATTTTATGTCAATTTAAAAAAATTCATCTTTGTTTTATTCTATTTAAAATCTCTATACCTCCATAAAAAAGCACCCTTTATATGTTTGCAGATATCATTGTTAATTAAACAAGTCTATGCACAGACAAGTATACATTTGCGTATATACAGGTTACTATACACAGGTTTTAAACACTCATATCTTCTATATATATAAAAGTGAAACTCTGTGTGTGTGTGTGTGTGTGTTAGCTATAGACTCCGAAAATGTAAAACCGATAGGACTCAAACTTTGGCAAGTTGTTGTACACATTCCAGGGAGTGTTTATGGGTGGCAAAAGGTGGGCGGGGCCACGCCCAAAAAAATTAGTTGTCATTTTTAGCAACTTGCACTTGACCGATTTTTCTGAAATTTCGCACACATTTTGAGCTGTCATGACTTTACAATTTCGCTATTAGAAAAGTGCTCGGGTCCACGCCCATAAAAAAAGTTATAATTTTGAGGTACTTGCACTAAACCGATTTTTCTGAAACTTTGCACACATATGGAGCTGTCATGACTTTACAATTTCGGGATTAGAAAAGTGGGCAGTGCCACGCCCATAGAAAAAGTTATGATTTTCAGCTACTTAAACTTCACCGATTTTTCTGAAACTTTGCACACACATATTGAGCTCTCATCATTATACAATTTCGTGATTAAAAAAGTGGGCAGTGCCACGCCCATAAAAAATAAGTTATCATTTTTAGCTACTTGCACTAGATCGATTTTTGTGAAACTTTGCACACATATTGAGTTGTCATGACTTTACAATTTCTTGATTAGAAAAGTGGGCAGTGCCACGCCCATTAAAAAAAGTTATAATTTTTAGCTTTTTTCACTTGATATTCAATTAAAATCCAAATACATTCTTATTCATTAAGGGGCGTAGCAAAGCGCGCCGGGCTTTTCTAGTATTTAATAAGAAGTAAAGTTTTGCATTATCTTTTCTGACAAAAAATTCGCGTAAACGAATTTATGTCCCATTTCTGTTTACATTAAAAAGTATAACATTTAGCTGTGACATTGAATAAAAAAAATATACAAATTTTCATAATGTTATTTGTTTTTAGTTGAGGCATTTTTCTTAAATTCCATTTTTAAATAACGAAAAATTTTAGGGATTATTTAAGGCAATAGTAAACGAATCTAATAATAACATTCAGCATCATGTACATCGTAGCTAACCCTAGATTTCAGTTTAAATGTTATACGCCATTTTGTTTTATTATTTCCGACGCCATCTTTATATTTGATTTTGTTTGCATAGTTAGCCGTATTCTACCAGTCGTAGCCTTTCATTTGATATCTTTTTTGATAGGGTTGAGAAAAAATTATCCACCATTTTGTTTAGGGCGCCATATTGGATTTCAACTTTTTCATAATTTAATGTATTCTACTGGTCAAGCCCCTTCATTTGGCACAAATATTGTGTGAGTTTAAGGGGCAAAGTCGTAATTACAATATTTAACCAACATATATATCCGCCATGTTATTTTGGACGCCATCTTGAATTTTAACATATTCATAGTTTACTTTTTTCTACTGATCAGGCCCTTTCATTGAGAAAGTTCAAGTGGTTACATTTCTAATTCTTAGATTTTACCCATTATATATTTATTGTACTTTATATCGGCGCTCTTTGTTGTCCAAAAGCTGAAAAATCGCTTTTCTTTTGTAAATTTTAAGAAAAACACCGAAGTAGAAGAAATATTTGTCGCGACTTTGGCTGCATATTGGTGTCTTTAGCGTGTCCAGAAACTATTTAGACGGTAAAGTAAATATTTAAAAATTATCTTATTAAAAAAAGCTTACAACTTTGCCGATTAAAGACCGATTTGTCCAAAATCTTTTTAGAATAGCCCTAGGGGCATATAGTATCAACAAATAGAAGCAAATTTAATTGTTAATTTTTATGGTAACAAAATAATATAAAAAACAAGTAAAAGTGTTATATTCGGCCGTGCCGAATCTTATATACCCTTCACAATGTGTAGTCATGCAATAACAGTAGTTTGTATCACCATTCATCCCATATGAAATACGTACATACATGTAAAAAACCTACATATAAAAAACACACCATTGTAAAATTAAAAATTTACGTATGTATGTTAAAAAAAAAATAAAAAAAAATTTTAAAAAAATTTAAAAAAAATTTAAAAAAAAATTAAAAAAATAATTTAAATATAAATAATAAATATAAAACAAAAAAAAATAAAAAAAAATTTTAAAAAAAGTGATAATAAAAATAATATATAAAATAAAAGAAAAATATAAAAAAAGAAATTTAAAAAAAATTAAAAAAAAATTTTTTAAAAAAAAATAAAAAAAAATAAAAAGAAAATAATAATAAAAATATAAATAATATATTAAATAAAAAATAAAAAAATATATAAAAAAAATTAAAAAAACATAAAAAAAATAAAAAAAAAATTTTTTTGGCTCAGCTGGGATTCGATGTCACGTTTTCTCTAACCAGTATACACGTTTGTATGTATGTATGTTGTTGCTGTAATGTTGTTTTTGTGAAAAAAATCGAGGTGGTCGTGGGTTTCTGCTCATATCTCAGTTGTTTATGCACCGATGTTTCTGATTTTCAATACCGATCTACTCTCGAATATTTCTGATATTTTAATACCTCACCCAGGTCCAAGCGATGTCGGGCCTCAAAAAGTTGATTTCAACATACACACGGACAGACGGACAGACTGACAGAGCTTAATCGACTCCCCTATTCATAAGCTTTCAGAAAATATATACTTTATGGGGTCGGAAATGAAAATTGTAGAAATTTCACACGGAATGGCAAACCTATATATACCCTTTTTCACTGTGTGAAGAGTATAAAAACAGAGGCAGTAGTGCTTATTTGCTTATATCTCAGAAAGTTATGGGGCAATTGTGCTGGATTACAATCGAAATTTATTCCCGAATATTTTCAAAAGATTGTTACCACATACAGAACTGTGCTACATGTGTGAGCTTCTAAAAGTTGATTTCAACCAACCAACACGGCCATGGCTAAATCGACTGCCCTAGTCATAAGCTTTCAGAAAATATATACATTATGGCATCGGAAAAGAATATTGTAGAAATTACGTACGGAATGACAAAGCTATGTATGTATACCCTTGGCACCAGAGGTGAAGGCTGCAAAAATATATCTGAATGATTAAGATAAGTAAGTAATTTAAATATTTGTTTTTATAACTTGATCTAAGTACATACATACACACATACATACATGCATTTTGACATACTTTAAATCTGTGGCAAAAAGGAATAAAACTTAAGTCGACATAAGCTAAAATTGCAAGCCCGCAATTTAAACTTACCCTTAGTCATATTTCCAACTATTTTGAACAACTTTACAGGAACTTTACGAAGTAAATAAATTTAAAAGTGGTTTTCTGGAAAAACGATATAAACAGACATGAGCAGGTTTATCTTATTGTCACAGAAATATAAGTAATCATTAAGAAATATTTTATTGCGACATTTTTTTTTGTATTTTTAACAAAATAACTTAAAAAATTAATCATTTGTTTACATTTGAAAACGAGTGTAATAAAAATTTAATTGTTTGCTGCTTTTTTGTTTTGTTAATTAAATTCGCAAAATTAATTGCTCTGTGAATTGAACCCAAAATTTTGTTTGGTACTTATTAAAGTACAGTTGTCTGTTGTATTGGTTGTATATTGTAGAGTTTAACATGAAATACTATAATTAATACTTGTAAAGTAAAAAAAAAATGAAATTATTAAAAATTTGTAGCAAAGTTAAACATTTAAGTTTAAAAAATATTAAGTCAATTCACAACCCCAGTTGTATTTTAACTATTGGTACTATTTTTGTAAGTGCTTACAGTGTTGTATGCTTGTCGCTGGTAACTTCCATTGAAACATTTTGTATAATAATAAAATTTCAGCTCATAAGTTTTTAAAATTTTGTATTGGTTTCATACAGGGATGGGAAATACTTTTTTTTTGCAAAAATACAAAAAAAAAATTGTGGTATTGTAGCATCCCAGCAAAAACTAGGTAATGACTTGCTCTTACTAAACAACATACTTTTCAAGGACTACTTAATATCGTCTGTCTTACTAAGAAGTATTTTTTTAATGACTTAATATTTTTCTTAGATACACACAGTAAAATTTCTTGTTGCGAAATTTTCTACAAGCCATTCAATTACACAACTTTTTACAATTCTCATTTAGTTAAACACGCTTAGGGTATAAGTAATAATTATTTTGACAACAGCGGCAAAGCATTTCATTAAAGGTCATGTCATATAAAACTTCGTTGCTTTGCGTGGCATTTCTAATGCTATAAGCACAATCAAGTCCACCGACCATCGACTACAAGATGTCAAAAATAGAATACATGCGTGCTTATGAGAATAATGCTTTTAGCCGCTACACGACTACCGACTACACGGCTACTTTTGTAGCCCGTAGCCAACTTAGGCTAATTTCTATTTTTCTTGGCTACAAAAAACAGATTAGTGCTGCCAATACAATAAATGCATGAAATGGTGGTTTTAAAAACGCAATACATTAAATATCGCTATTAAAAACGCGAAAAACTATTATAGTGGCACCATTTAAAAATAATAATCATCATCATGAGAGTTGGTTAACTGTAAGCTTCGCGTTGCGTTGAAATTGCTTTATGTAACATGCTTCGTATAAGAACGGCTATTTCATCTTAAATGTCAAAGCGAATTTCTAACGCAACGCGAAGCAAAAGTTCTATCTGACATGGCCTTAACAAAAGGCTGACTTATAGATTTTCACTGATTTTTAAATTTCAAATTAATGTAAGGCAGAATAATCTTACTGCATTTTCGTTCTTAGAAGAACCGAACGACTTCTGTAAGTCCATAATAGTAATGGGTTATTTAGGCTATTAAAATCAAGTACTTATTTAAGTCCCTACTTGTAACCGAGCGTGGTAAGTATTTGTCTCCAATGACATCGCCGTGTTAAAATAATGGATTTAGATGCCGAATTGTAAGTAGCGAAGAACTGTTTTCTAGTACTTTCAACTCATGATTTTGTAATGTGTTATTTTGCTGGGATGTTTCCAATATAACAAAACTATAATATATTTTTTTTTATCAATTTTTTTTTTGGATTTTTTTACATTTATTTACTTATTTATTTTAATTAAAAATTGTTTGCAAACGTTTTTTGTAACTTTCGCTCTTGTGATTTTTTAATAATAATATACCGATATAGCAGACTTAGATTCACCCATCAGATAAGCCATGCTGCCGACAAAGCTGGGAGAATAATAGGAATGTTCAGTAAACTTATGGCAAACGTAAGAGGACCAACACAGCTAAAGCGCGAAAATTGTTAATGGATACTACAAATTCAGTGCTTTTATACGGCAGCGAAGTGTGGGAAACATATCTTAGAACAAAAAACAGACGAAACATACTATTGGCTACACAGAGAATATCGGCGCTAAGGGTAGCATCAGCATATCGGACAGTTTCACAGGAAGCTGTTTTTATAATCAACAGTACAATCCCCATAGACCTTTTAATTGAGGAAAGAGTTAAAATATATGCTGAACGAAAGCAGGGGAACGAAGTAGATCAAGTAGAGTTACGAATGGAAACACTAAGGAAGTGGCAAGAGAAGTGGAACAGTTCTGCAAAAGAAAGATGGACCGCAAAACTAATTTCAAGGATTAATGAATGGTTCAGTAGAAAAGAGGAAGAGGTAAATTACTACTTAACCCAAATGCTGTCGGGATACGGCTATTATAGAAAATACCTTTTTAAGATGGGAAAAGCTGAAGATCCAAGCTGTATATATGGCGACGGAGCTATTGACTATGCGGAACATACTTTCTTTAATTGCAAACGATGGAAAAATGAGAGAAAGAAATTGGAGGAGGAGATTGGTCCCGTAACTGTTGGGAGTATTGTCAACCAAATGTTACGCGGAAATGGAAATTGGCAAATGGTCGCGAAATACGCGGAGAACGTACTTAAGACGAAGAAGCTTGATTTGGATAGGGGATTACTATTACCCGCCTGGACGCAGGCAATAGAGTAACGTGGCTGAACAACTCTGATTCTTATCCGAAGTAATGCGAACGCGGTTCCGGATAGAGAGATTTTCAAAAGGAGGTAGGTTTTTGGTGGTAACACCACATACTGAATGTGATGACATCTGATGATCCGAAGGAATTTTCCTACCTCACTACAAAAAAAAAATAAAAAAATAAAATAAAAAACAAAAAATAATACAACCGATACAACAGACATTGTGTTTACAAGTAAATAAACCAATACTGTATTTCATTAGGCGATACAGAATACAATAGTAGATTGTAAGTTAAACAATTACATTTTTTTTTTATCTTGAATGCGAAGAAATACTAAGAGATATATATATATATTTTTTTTTGATTTTGCAAAAAAAAAAATTAACTTCCCATCCCTGTATAGATCCAATACAACACTTCAAAAACGTATAAAATAAAATTGTATTGTTTTACAAAATTTGTTCATAGAAAAAATAACCAAAAACTAGCATACAATATGGTAAACTAATACAAAAATATGTGAACCAAGAGTATGTACTACACTACACTAACGGGGGTTTTGAATGGAACAAATGTTTAAACACAATAAGACAAGTTTAGACTTTGCAATTTTTATTTACTTCAGGGGGATTACCACCTTTAACATCTGTATAATTATATTTAATTAAGACAAACAAAAAAAACTTTACTCAAAACTCGTGCTAGTAATTATTTAATGTGAATAAATTTCAATGTATTAAACATTAAGCAAACTTATGAAAATAAACTCGACTACAATGAATATATTTTTTTAATAAAATTAAAAATTTCAAACACGTTAAAAAAAGCTTCATTAATTTTTTATTTATTTTTTTTTTTTAATTTTGTAAATAATTGTGCATGCATGTCATCAGCTTAAACAATATTTTTCGTTTACAAATTTTTTGTTTTTTTTTTTTTCTTTTTCATTTAATTCAATTATGCTTTTTGCGTGTGAGTGTGTGTGTGTGTTTTAATTGTAACCATGACATAAAATGTTGCCAACACTTTGTTGTTCTGCTTATTGTGCTTTTGACGGAGAGAAGTGTTTTTTTTATAAAAAAAAACGTGTGCATGTATAGAGCATTTCTATGCATTACCAATTTGTTATTACAGTCTGTTTTGACAATAAATGAATTTTTGTTTATTCATAAAAATCCAAAAAACAAACAGATATTCATTGAATTTCACTTGGCACGTTTAGTTTGTTTAACTATGTTTACTCTTTATGGTTTCATTATTCTATTATCATTAATTTAATACCTTTTCTAAACAAAAGAAAACTGTAGAAACTTTTTATAGAGAGAGAGAGAGAGAGAGAGTTTTAAATTTTGAAAAAAATAATTTAGCTATAAAATAGATCAAATCTGTGGTCGCAAGGAAAAACAAGGTAACTCCATTTTTCCAAAAAGTTGAAAAAACACCACAAATTTTATGGATTTTGGATTTACCATCACTCTGTCAGATCAAAATTTTGAAAAAGTATCACATTTAAGAGTAATCTACAAAATAAAAATCGCTTAAATACCAGTTTTTAGGAAAAAAAAGGTAACTCCATGTGTTTTAAGGAAAAATCAGGTAACTCCATTATATCTTAAAGAAAAACACTAGGAGATTGATCGTTGATGTAAACAATAATTGAAACTAGAATTGTATCATTAACATACAACAAAATTAACTGAATTCCTTTATTTTTAACAGCAAACTAAAAACTAAAAAATGGAAAATTTTCGATTTTAAAATCAATACAAAATTCATTACTTTTTTTGATAACAATTTAAAATTACAAGTTTAGTCTCTTTTGCTGCAACCTTGACGATCTTCTCCATAAGACTATGCATAGAATATGAATTAAAAAAAAAAAAACTAGTAAAATATGTCGAAAACTTTAAATGCGTTTTTCTCGTGTTTTAAAAAAATGGAGTTACCTTGTTTTTCCTTGCGACCACAGAAATATTTGCAAAATGAGGCAAGTTAAATAAAAAATTTTTTCTTAATAGCATTTTTAGAACAAATGTTTCGAATACCTTCCGGCGTCTGCAGCAACCACGCTATTTTTATTAACGTTTCTGCATCCGTCAAAATAATTTTTTTATTCTTTGTCTACGATAAAAATTTGTATTTATACCTTAAGTGTGAAAACGTTATTACCATCATCTTCTATCTATATATATAAAAGTGAAACTCTGTGTGTGTGCGTGTGTGTGTGTGTTAGCTATAGACTCCGAAACTGTATAACCGATCGGGCTCAAACTGTGGTAAGTTGTTGTACACATACCAGGGAGTGTTTATGGGTGAAAAAAAGTGGGCGGAGCCACGCCCATAAAAAATTAGTTATCAGTTTTAGCTACTTGCACTTGACCGATTTTTCTGAAACTTTGCACACATATTGAGTTGTCATGACTTTATAATTTCGTGATTGAAAAAGTGGGCGGGGTCACGCCCATAAAAATTAGTTATCAGTTTTAGCTACTTGCACTAGACCGAATTTTCTGAAACTTTGCAAACATACTGAGCTGTCATGACTTTAAACTTTCGTCATTAGAAAAGTGGGCAGTGCCACGCCCATTAAAAAAAAGGTATCATTTTGAGGTACTTGCACTGGACCGATTTTTTTGAAACTTTGCACACATATCGAGCTGTCATGACTAAATAATTTCGTAATAAGAAAAGTGGGCGGGGCCACGCCCCTAAAAAAGTTTTAGTTTTGAGGTACTTGCACTGGACCGATTTTTCTGAAACCTTGCACACATATTGAGTTGTCATGACTTTATAATTTCGTGATTGAAAAAGTGGGCGGGGCCACGCCCATAAAAAATTAGTTATCAGTTTTAGCTACTTGCACTAGACCGAATTTTCTGAAACTTTGCAAACATACTGAGCTGTCATGACTTTAAACTTTCGTCATTAGAAAAGTGGGCAGTGCCACGCCCATTAAAAAAAAGGTATCGTTTTGAGGTACTTGCACTGGACCGATTTTTTTGAAACTTTGCACACATATTGAGTTGTCATGACTATACAGTTTCGTATTTAGAAAAGTGGGCAGTGCCACGCCCATAAAAAAGGTATCATTTTGAGGTACTTACACTGGACCGATTTTTCTAAAACTTTGCACACTTATTGAGCTGTCATGACTATACAGTTTCGTAATTAGAAAAGTGGGCAGTGCCACGCTCATAAAGAAAAAGTTATAGTTTTTAGCCTTGCATTTGATATTCGATTAAAATTTAGAATGCGATTAAAATTCATGAAGGGGCGTAGCAACGCGCGCCGGGATTGGCTAGTCTATATATAAAAGTGAAACTCTGTGTTTGTTTGTGTTTGTGTGTGTTAGCTATAGACTCCGAAACTGTAAAACCGACCGGATTCAAACTTTGGAAAGTTGTTGTACATATTACAGGGAGTATTTATGGATGGCAAAAAGTGGGCGGGGCCACGCCCATAAAGAATTAGTTATGTTTTAGCCACTTGAACTTGACCGATTTTTCTGAAACTTTGCACATATATTGAGCAGTCATGACTGTATAATTTCGTGATTAGAAAAGTGGGCAGGGCCACGCCCAGAAAAAAAAGTTATAGTTTTTAGGTGCTTGCACTGGACCGATTTTTCTGAAACTTTGTACACATATTGAGCTGCCATGATTATACAATTTCGTGATAAGAAAAGTGAGTAGTGCCACGCCTATAATAAATAAGTTATCATTTTTAGCTACTTGCACTAAATCGATTTTTCTGAAACTTTGTACACATATTGAGCTGTTCTGACTTTAAAATTTCGTGATTAGAAAAGTGGGAAGTGCCACGCCCATAAAAAAATTATCACTTTCAGCTACTTGAACTTCACCGATTTTTCTGAAACTTTGCACACACATATTGAACTCTCATGATTATACAATTCCGTGATTAGAAATACACATATTAAACTGTTACGACTATATAATTTCGTGATTAGAAAATTGGGCAGGGCCACGCCCATAAAAAAAGTTACAATTTTGAGGTACTTGCACTGAACCGATTTTTATGAAACTTTGCACACATATTGAGCTGTTATAACTATACAGTTTCGTAATTAGAAAAGTGGGCAGTGCCACGCCCTAAACAAAAAGTTATAATTTTTAACTTCTTGCACTTGACCGAATTTTCTGAAACTTTGCACACGCATATTGAACTCTCATGGTTACACAATTTCGTGATTAGAAAAAAGGGCAGTGCCACGCCCATAATAAATAAGTTATCATTTTTAGCTACTTGCACTAGTTCGATTTTTCTGAAACTTTGCACACATATTGAGCTGTCATGACTATACAGTTTCGTGATTAGAAAAGTGGGCAGTACCACGCCCATTAAAAAGTTATAATTTTTAGCTTTTTGCACTTGATATTCAATTAAAATTCAGAATGCATTTTTATTCATTAAAGGGCGTAGCAACGCGCGCCGGCTTTTCTAGTACGATATAATTTCTTCAAATTCATTAATAAAAATCTGTATCTCCAAGAAAAATCAGTTTTTAATTTGAATGGTTATTTATTTTATTTAATTAAGCTTGCTGAATAATACATATAAACAAACATACATATTGATGGTCACAAGTAGAAGGACCCTAACTCGTAATTTTTACGAAATATCGTTTTTCAGTGATTTCAATACATTTCACACAAATAAACCTCAACATGAATATGTATTGCAATAACAGAAGTTACATCATGATAATAGAGTTTCTAAGTATTACGTTTTCACCTTCTCCTGTAAAGTAACAATTGTTTGAGCTGAGACCTTTCTACTTGGGACCAACGATATACAGATTTTTTCTATTTTTTGTTTCATTACATTTACATAATGTGTGATTTTTTTTATTTAATAAAGTTATTTAAACGAGTTTAAAGTGTTTTTAACGAGTTAATTATCATATTGCAATTCACGTGTTTATTTTATACAATTAATAGTTGGCTCCATTAATTAATTCTCACTTGTATGGAACTCAAGTTATTCAATATACTATAGTTATGGTCGCATGTGTGCATATGCATATGGGTTCGTACGTACACGTGCTGGATCGATTTTCTATAAAAGAATTTGCATCAACAACATCATCTAACCTATCTTTTAATGCGGAGTCAAAACGATGCGACCTTTGGTACAACTTATAAAATTTGTATGAAAATGTATCTTGATTGTAAAAAAGTTCTAAAATATTGATGAACGAGCAACCAATGGAAGTATTAAAAACCTATCCCAGGATTCGAAACGCGATGGAAGCATTCAATGTTAAGGTGAGATAAGATGCCATATTGACGAAGTATAATTATGATTCACATCTGATGACCAGATGTTTTACTTACAAACTATAGAATCTAATCGAAATTGGTTTAATTAACAATTAAACAACAGGTAAAAATTTGAAAAATTCCACACACACAGCCTGGCACTTGTGAACACTTTAACAGTTTAGCAACAACTAGAACCACAATATGAACAATAAATGAACTTTTATTAGGAAAAATAAGCGAGAACTGTTAAACACTTTCTCGTCGAAGAAAACTCATCTAGGGTTTAACTATATCATGCACATGTATTTTAATTTAATCAATTATTTTAATTTCCCCACTGTATAACCACTTTGTTATAATTGTTATTTCACTAGTATTAACTTGTAAACTGTTGCCCAGTTCTTATAGAGTCAAAACCAGTTTAAATATAATAATTGTTGTAATATATGCAAAAAAAAAAATGATAATAAAAATACCTTAGCTTAGAGTTTTTAAAATTATTTATTGAAAAATTGCTTATAGCTAAGCTATGTATACAGCTGAACCCGCATCGCATTTCTTTCACTAAAAATTATTGTTCTTTTAGTGTATTAAATAAAACAATTAAGAATGCTATATTCGGGCGTAGCGAATCATATCAGACCATAACAGATGTTAGCCTAGATTTCATATTTAATATTAACGCCATTTTGCTTTATTATTTTCGATACCATCTTTAATTTTTAAATTTTGCATAGTTAGCTGTATTCTACTAGTCAAGCCCTTTTATTTAATACTCACATTGATGGGGTTAAGAAGAAAAAATTATCCGACATTATGTTTAGGGGCGCCATTTTGGATTTTACTTTTCCAAAGTCTTCTGTATTCTACTGGTCAAGCCAATTCGTTTGATACCAATATTGTACGGGTGAAAGAGATAAATTTAAAATTACTTGATTTGTACAAAATGTACGCCATTTTGTAGCGGCGGTCATTATGCATTTTGGATTTTTTATAGTGTATTTGAAGTATTACATCTAGCTAATTAAACCCTTTCATGTAATGTCAAAATTTACTCTCATGGTTGACCAGAAGCTTAAAAATCGATTTTTGTTTGTAAATGTTATAAAAAAGAACACCAAAGCAATTGTATTTTGCTGTTTATATCTCAGTTAGTTTCAAACCGATTTGTTGATTTTTCTCAGAAATAGTTTTAGAGGCTACGGCTGGTATGTCGGTATCATTAGTCTGTACAAAAATTATTTACAAGCTTGAAAAACTGTATACACATGTTTACAGAAAAATATATATTTTGTAAAAAATTTTTGCCTATAACTTTGCCGATTATTTACCGATTACGAATAGATCTTCAGGTATATTATATCAGGAAATAGTAACAAGCATATCTATAAAATATTTTAGGGCTAAAAATTACAACTTTTGTTGTAAAAATATTGAGAAAAAACAACAGTCGTGTTTATTTGCTTATATCTCAGAAACTTATGCAGCGATTGTGTTGCAGTTCAATAGCGATTTATTTCAGAATATTTCCTAAATATTTCCTGTCTGTGCAATATTTGGGGGCTTCTAAAAGTTGCCTAATCGACTCCCCTAGTCATAAGCTCTCGGAAAATGTATATTTTATCGATATATAAAATATATATATCCTTGGCAACTCTGGTAAAGGGTTGAAAAAGAACAACAAGGAAAAATGTTAAATGCTTGGAAGAGAATACATGAGAAGTTAATCGTGCTGTGGAAAGCTGTCAGAAAAAAACTGGATAAGTTCAACCCCTCTAGCTACATATTTTTTAGTAACGTTTTGAACCAGTTATATAACTAGTTGAAACGATCCTATAACATTGAATAAAAATAAACAAACACACCATCGTAAAATTTAAGAGTTCCTTGTTTTCCAAACATTAATCTTATTAGTATCAACCTAAGCAGCTAATACACGGCATGTTTTATACATCTGGCTTGGTAAATTGTTATCCGTATGTATGTATGTATGTATGTATGTATGTATGTATGTTTTTGTCTGTCAAAAACTTGTTGTTTAACACTTAACCGCCCAGGTTTTTTCTGATATCAAAGATTTCTGCCAACAGCTGATGTCAGGTGGCTTGTCAGAACAAATTAAAGCACGCTCTAATTAAAATGTTGTCAGATGACTTAGCACATGTGTTTTACAGAAGTAATGTTTAACACACGACATGACTCGTAAACTTTCCTTACCAACCATTCCCAAACGTTCTCGATTATATTTAGGTCAGGCGAGTATGGTGGCCATTTAAGGACGTCAACTTTTTGGCTCTGAATCCATAATTTTCCGGATCGGGCAGTGTGAATTCGAGCATTATCGTGCTAAATAAAACACTTCAGATTTCCAAATAAGTTTTGAAAGTGGGGAAAAGCTGTTTTCAAAACACTTTTATAGTTTTCCGCGTTCATAGGCGATGTTAAAGACTGTAGGTCGCAGGTGCAATAGTAGGATATTGCTTCCCACACCATCACACCCCCTCTCTGCTGTGCAAGCGGTTTAGATAATGCTCCTTTTTTTCGTAGGTCATAAAAATAGTAATTGCACCCATCAGGTCTCTCTAAATTAAATTTATTTTCATCTGAAAAAACAACATAATGCCACTGAGTAGACCAAGTCGTGTGCGTTTGAGCAAAATTAAGGCGCTTTTCCTTTCTTTTTTTCGTCACCCCACACATCCCACTCGAGCAATAACTAGTATATAAACTAGTATAAAACTATAAACAAATGAACAAGTTGGGGTCCTGTGACAACCTCATGTTAAAATCGGTGGTTTGATATATGAAGGAAGGACACACTAGTTAACTTATCTGCAGGGACTTTACGAAACATACAACGAATACACATACATACATATTTTTAGACAATTTCATTTTTCTATTTATGGTTTACAAACAAACACTTCTCTTTTTAATAATATAAATTTTAAAATATAAGACAATATTCAATATTTAAGTATGTCTCTCACATGTTATGCCAACTGAAATAAAAAGAAAAGAACAACAGAAATGAAAATAAATTATTTGAACACGTGCTTTAAAGTCAATTCGAATATAATACGAAACCAAGTCCCCTTTATGATTTTAAAATCTTTTCCAGTTACCTTGTTTAAAAACCTTTTTCATTAAAAATGTATTTTTATACCCTTCACACAGTGAAAAAGGGTATATATAGGTTTGTCATTCCGTGTGAAATTTCTACAATTTTGATTTCCGACCCCATAAAGTATATATTTTCTGAAAGCTTATGAATAGGGGAGTCGATTAAGCCCTGTCAGTCTGTCAGTCTGTCCGTCTGACCGTCTGTCCGTGTGTATGTTGAAATCAACTTTTTGAAGCCCCCCGACATAGGTTGGACCCGGGTAAGGTATTAAAATATCAGAAATATTCGGGAGTAGATCGGTATTGAAAATCAGAAACATCGGTACATAAACAACTGAGATATGAGCAAAAACCCGCGACCACCTCGATTTTTTTTTCACAAAAACAACATTACAACAACAACATACATACATACAAACGTGTATACTGGTTAGAGAAAACGTGGCATCGAATCCCAGCTGAGGCAAAAAAAAATTTTTTTTATTTTTTTTATATTTTTTTTTTAAATTTTTTTTTTATTTTTTTTTTTATTTTTTTATTTAATATATTATATATATTTTTCTTATTATTTTTTTTTTATTTTTTTTTTAATTTTTTTTTCAAATATTTTTTTTGTTTTATATTTACTATATATATTTTAATTATTTAAAAAAAATTTTTTTTTTAATTTTTTTTTAAATTTTTTTTTAAAATTTTTTTTTTAATTTTTTTTTTTGATTTTTTTTAAACATATATACGTAAATTTATAATTTTACAATGGGATGTTTTTATATATGTATGTTTTTTATATGTATGTACGTATATCATATGGAATGGTGATACAAACTACTGTTAATGCATGATTACACGTTGTGAAGGGTATATAAGATTCGGCACTGCCAAATATAGCACTTTTACTTGTTTTTAATTGATTTAAACTTCTTATATTGAAGTAAACTTGAATTTTTTCGTAAATTTTATTGTTGCATTTTACCCGCCCCTAATAAAATACCTTCAACGAAGTACAGAAATACTTTCATTTTAGACTTTCAATTCATTTTGTTGCGCTATAAGTTTTCCCCATTTCCTCATTGTACATAAAAGCGATGGTATAATTTAATTTTTTGTTTTTTTTATTGCAATTTTCCTATTAAAACAATTACATTTAACAATAAAAAAAAAATATGTATTCAACCATAGTTAGGAAAAACCTTATTTAATAATTTTATAATAATAATGATAATATGTAATCGAAATCTAACGTAATTTACAATCAAACTGTGACAACATAAAACTGTTTGTAACTCAAGCGTATCACGTTAGTTTTAATGTGTAGAAACGAAAAATAAATTAAATAATAAATAAATTTAAAAAAATTATTTTGCAATTAAAAAGCAAATATTATTAAAGAAATTAAAGTATAAGTTCATTCATTATTAATTTTAAGATACAAAAAGGTGGTCCAAATTTATTTGACATTTCTTTGTTTCAGTGTTTGACAAATTCAACCATGGAAAAGTAAACAATTGAGCAGCGCGATAAGATTGTTAGGGCCATATTCATAAAAAATATTTTAGGTTTATTAAAGGCTTATTTGACAGATGTTGTAGAGAAATTTGTCAAATAAACCTTTAATAAACCTAAAATATTTTTTATGAATACGGCCCTTAGTCTTTTACAAAAATGGGCGATCAAATCAAAATGCATTTCGTGTACTTCGTGGTTTTTTTGTCAGCATAAACGAAAACTTGGCTATTGTTTGCGATTATGTGCCAAATTAACCGTCAAACTCGACTCAAAGTTGTGACCAATAATTGCACATCTTCCGATCATTATTGACACAAAGTTTGATTGGCTCAAGAGCTAGTAATACTGACCATTTCAAACGTCGTTAATACGCCGAATGGTTGGTTGAACAGACGGCAGTGAATGGTGACTTCACAAAGAAAGTCATCTTTAGAGACGAGTCACACGTTGACCTCAGTGCATTCGTTAACAAGCAGAATTGCCGCATTTGGGCAAATGAGAATCCACTAGTGATTGTTGAAAAGTCAATTCATCCACAAAAAGTGACTGTTTAGTTCGGTTTATTAGCTGGCGGCGTCTTCTGGTCGTACTTCCTCGAAAATTGGCGAAGCAGTTACACTGAATGGTGTGAGCTATTGCGAGATAATAATGGACTTCTTGTGGACAGATATACGGACAGGGATACGGACCTGGACGATATGTGATTCCAACGGGATGGTGCCACTCGCCACACGGCCAACGAAACAATGGCTCTTTTGGGTGAGAAATTCAATGGCCGTGTTATTTCACGTCGTGTCGTTGTTAATTGGCCGCCGTTGAACTTCTTTATTTAGGGAAATTTAAAAGAAAAAGTGAACGTCAAAAAGCCAAGAACAACTCAAGGGCTAAAGGATGAGATAATTCGGCACATTAAAGACATTGAACCTCAACAATGTCTCAGTGTCCTTGAAAATATAGAAAATATAAATATGGGATAGAAGTATGACACCATAGTCGTGGCGAGCAGTTGACCGATATTTTGCTTCACGCTTTTTGCTTTATTAACTTTCATTTATTTATTTTACTTTCTGTTGTTAAAACGTTTTTTGAAAATGGCCAAAGTTTTAAGATGTAATTAGAAAACTTAGAAACAAAATCGGTAGAAAGAATGTTACAACAAATCGTACCATCAAGATGATGGTTAAGAAGTTTAAAGAAACTGGATCCGTTCATGACAAGAGAAGTAGAATTTATCAACGAAGTGGTCATTGAACAGAAGATTAAGCATTTGTGAACAGAAGTGTTAAAGAAGGTCCAAAAAGTTCCATTCTTCATCGTTTGCAGCAATCAAACATCAAACGATCCACATTATGTAACATTTTGTAGTGTGATCTCCATTTAGAGGCTCAAAAGATCCAGTTGAACCAAGAAATAAAACCGGCTGACCACGCATTACTTCGGCATTTCGTTTCTTAGGGCATCGAGAAGCACGAAGAAAATAAAAATTTGTAACAAAAAAAAAAATAAAAATCCGTGACAAAGCCCACTTCCGGCTCAAAAGCTACTTCAGAATTACCGTTATATGAGTTCAGGCCACTAAGTCCATGTATAAAAGAAATTTAAATATTTGTTTGATCACAAGGGGTTCAAGTGCTCATATTCCCCTTTCACTCCAAGTGAAACTGGTATTTTAATGGCAAGTGCTAGAATTGGTCGCCATATCTCGCTACCGAATGCAAATGCCGCATTCACATCTTGTGCTCTATACTTTCCCAAACTTCACCTACCAATTTCACATGCGTATGTACATGTACATATAAGTATGCGCGCACATCTTTTTATACCCTTCACCTGTGGTGCACAAGGGTATATATAGCTTTGTCATTCCGTTTGTAATTTCTACAATTTTCATTTTCGACCCAATAAAGAATATATTTCCCGAGAGCTTATGAATAGAGGAGTCCATAAAGCCCTGACCGTCTGTCCGTGTGTTGGTTGAAATCAACTTTTAGAAGCAACTATATTATTACATATATACTGGTTAGAGTAAACGTGGCATCGAATCCCAGCTGAGCCAAAAAAAAATTTTTTATTTAATTTTTTTTTTATTTTATATATTATTTATATTTATATTATTTTCTTTTTTAATTTTTTTTATATTTTTTTATATTTTTTAAAATTTTTTTTATTGTTTTTTTTTGGCTTTATTAATATTTATTTTTTTTGTAATTTTTTACATACGTTAACTTAATTTATAATTCTGCAATGGGATGTTTTTTTATATGTATGTTTTTTATTTCATATGAGATGAATGGTGATACAAATAATTGTTATTGCATGACTACACGTTGTGAAGGGTATATAAGATTCGGCACGGCCGAATATAGCACTGTTACTTGTTTTTTTATATGATGATATTGCAGTTAATAAGTATAAATTTTTGGTTAAAAAATTTTCAATCGCTTTTTTGTTTAAAAAATCTCTAAGATTTTATGTGAACGAATTTCTATGTGAACAATATCTAAAGTGGATATTTGTTTAGTTTTATTTCAAATTTCACTTTACATTATTATGGAATAATACTCTTGTAAAATTTCTTAAAGAAAAAAGGTTGATAAGCCATTACAACAATGGAAAACGGTGTCTAATCTAGTTTTTGATCAGATGTATGTAAATTATTTTTAACTTATTTTAACTTTATAAATATGTATGTAAGTATGTATTTGATACAAACAAAAAAATTATTGTCTTTTTGATTTTTTTTTTGTTGAAAAGCCAAAAAATATTTAACAAAGCTATAACTTATGATGTGTTTTTAAATATTAAAAAATTTTGTGAATAAACAAACAAAAATATGCTTTTCAATATCTCATTTTATAAAATTATTAATGTGTTTTATTTTAATGCAAATTACCGAAAAGTTATTTAAAAGTATTACAACAAAGATGCGACATTGAAGGCAGGGTTACCAGATGATTTTAAAAGAATATTATAAACAATTGGTGTAATCAAAAGAAGTTCTATGTGTCATATTGTAATGTCATAATTTTTAACCAATTTTAAAACTAATAAAAAGTATTGTATTGGTTATTGTAAAATATTTAAAGCTTTTTTAAAATTTTTCAAAATTATAACATTATAATACATAAAACGAAACTTAGAACACCTTGTGAATTCACCAAGTATATCAACAGAAACAAGGCAGATTAATAAGATTATCGTATCCAATCAGCTGATTAATTTTTTTATATAAAAAATTTATGAGTGCTACCAAGACGAATTTAATTATCAGGTGGTGCTGACAACGAAGCTGATCTACATTTTGCTTTGCATAAATTCTGGCTGAGCTGTCTAAAATTGCTTATGTTTACATAGATTACTTTTTCCCGCGCAACTATTTAAAAAAAAACACACAAACAAAAACCATGTATTTTTTGACACATTGGCAAATGAAAGCAACAATAAAAAACCATGTTGTTTTTTTAATGTTGTATTTGTTGTAGAATAACCACCACCTGATAATTGAATTCGCCTTGAGTGGTACCAACCATTTTTTTTAGTAATTTGTCTGCATCAGTTACACTTTACTTTACTTTTATTCTACAATAAATAATTCGCAGTTTTAGTTGGTTTAAAACGTTATAAAAAATACAAAATCGAGAAAAGAAAGACTTCACTTTGAAGTTTCTCTAAAATTAGTAAATTTTTATTTTGTCTCAAGTTCATTTATTCTATTATTTAACTTCCTAAAAACATTTTATAAATTAAAAAAAATTGTGAAATTCATTCTCGAAACTAGCTACGATTTCGACATCAGCACTTTTTATCGGAATACTCATATATAATTTGAAACTGCTGTCTATGTTAAAATTTAATGAAATTAGAATTAGAGAAATATAGAATTTTTTTTTTCAAATTTGTCTTTTTCTTATTAAACGACATTATTCTAAATGCTCACATTCTTTGTATTCGTAATAGATATGGCCAACTTCCTAAACGCAAGTTGCAATTCACAATTTAAAAAAATGCGTATGCCATGCTAAACATATCTTAAGTGCAACCTTGCATTGCAGAGATTTTTTTTGCATTTTATCGGCATTTAGGAACGCTCATGGATCCACTTTTTGTCTCTGCAATATAAAGTGTTTAATTATTTAAATTATTAGTCTGTGATTTAAATAAACTCTATCAATTATAAATAATTTATTTAAAATAAACAAAAAAATACTAACTCAGCCATTGCAGCACAAATGTTTGCATACAAAATAAAAATGATGCGCGATTTTGACAGCTGATACTTAGTAAAATGAGTTGCCAAACGATTAGGAACATTGGACATTGCTAGAAAGTTTATATATGCGTTTACGAAGTGTATGCATTGTAAATATGCATTGCAACTTGCGTTTAGGAAGTCGGCCTATTTTTTTATGCTTTTTATATCCATCCTTTGGCTGGAATTACTTAAAACAATGCTGTATTCTTATTTTTCAATTAACTGAACAATGAACTCTTTCAATAATTAAATTTTTTGATACTACTACTGTGGCGGTTAAAGGGGACAAAGCTGTAACTACTTTATTTGACTCATATATTCGCCATTTAATCTAGGACGCCATCTGGGTTTTTTTCTCTTTATAGCTAACTATATTTAAATACTCAAGCCCTTTAATTTGATTCCCATATTGGCTCTATCGGTTGTATAGAAACGGAAAAATATGGATTTCCGTTTGAAAATTTTTAGAAAAACACCGAAGCAGTTGTACTCTATGTTTATATCTCAGTTGGTTTCAAACCGATTTGTTAGTTTTTGCATATGCGTATGTCATTATTTTGCAAACAAAAATTGATAATTTTAACCCTACTAGAAGTAAATAAATTATGTGTACCCTTTACGACCTCCAGAAATACTTAGAGGCAATTATGGTAGAAATTAAAAAAAAGCTATTGAAATAAAAGTTCAACACATAGTTTGTTGCGCTTTGGCATGCAAACAATTTTATCACTTCCATGTATACAATACCGTAAGCGAATGAAGCACTCTTAAAAAAATTTAAAAAAGAAGTGAGGTTAAGTTAAAGTTAACAAATTATATTTTATATAAATAAATAAATAATTATTATTTATTTCTACAATAATTTACTTATTGTATTGTTATATACACATATAAACAAACTGCTTATTTCGCAATAATTCATTTAAAACAACCGTGTTAGGAGTGTCTTACAATATATTACAATAATTATATACAATAATACATGTATAAAAAAACGTGATATTTAAATATGGCTTTAAAATAGAATAAACATTTTTATACAAATTATTTTATATACATACTAGCTAACACCCGGTGTGCTTCGCCACCCCCATCGTAATGAAATAAAAATTTTATAGTTCAAAAATATATTTATTTTGCAAGTGCCACGCCTACTATTACTAAATCAACCATTTCTTATTCATATAATATAGACGTCAAAGTGTCTCTTGCAAAATTTGGGTACTCTAACTGTTATCGCTTCCCGAATATACGAATTTTAGTATTTAATTCATGTGGTCACGCCTACTATTGCAAGTCCGCCCATTTTTTACCCAAATGTTCGTGTGGATGTCAAAATTTACCGTACTTAATTTGAAGACTCTAGCTGCATTAACTTTCGTGATATATAATATTTCATACTTATTATTTAATAGGGCGTGGCACCCCGCCCACTTACAATTTCAAACCAAAGTATAGCCTATAGTTCCTTCCAGATATACAGAAAGATTCTGTAAAAATTTCAAGGAAATCGGTCCAGCCGTTTAACCGTCTATAAAGCACAAACAAACATACAAACATACAAACACACATTGATTTATATATATATATAGATATATGTATGTATGTGTGTCTAACTTACCCTGTATTGTTAATAGATAGATGTTTTGTTAACTTTCAAAATTGGAAAAACGTGTCTTTTACATCTGTAATTAGAAAAATAAAGAAATAAAAATTAAAAAAATGTAATTAAAAAGAAAACGACTTAAATATCACGGGAGTAGTCCATTAAATTTAATTTATAGCCAATCAAATTATCAATAAAATCTTTTTAAAATATTTACTTATGTATTTAGCAGAAAAAAAGAAAGAAATATATCCCACAGCGACTTTGTTTAATATTTTTTTCGATTTCTTTTAAAGCAAAACACAAACAAAATTTAACAGAAAAAAAAACATTAAAGAGAATATATATGTATTTGTATTTTATTTACGTATAAGAGCTAATGTATGCCTATTTTAATAATTCTGTTTGATTTAAAATTATTTAAAATAAAGGCGCCTCAAATTTGTAAACAAGTGCATAATAATGTTACTAGTACAATATACAACCCTGCAAACAACAATGTTTCAAATGATGCTGCCAGTAATTTAAAAAGTGTTGCCAGTTCCTACAATAGCAGGTATAACATTTTGCACAGGTTTTTAAGTTTTTATTTAAATTTTGTTTATTTAATACGCAAAAATTCTTAAAGTGTGTTGTTAAGTATTTAAATATTCATTAAATGGAATATCAAATTGTAATTATCTCTTAATATTCTTAAATATTTTGCTTAACGTAAGTATGTATGTATGTATACACCAAATTATGTCATTAAAAAATGTGAAATTGTCAGCATGACAATACAAATGCTAAAGTTTTATTAATAAATTTTATATAAATTTTATTTTTAATAAAATTTATTTGACAATTAAAAAAAACTTAATTGCTAAATACTTAGAACAAATTAATAAAGTTATTAGGTCTCAACCAATGATTTAAAATTAAAATTTACTGGTACCAAATTCAGTGAAATATTGGCATAAAGAAATGACAAATTTTTATTTTGCAGTTATCAATTTTGTATTAAACACATAGACGACAGCAGGCCACAAATAACGTGGGCTACGGTCGTCACTGTGTGGCCAGCTTTTTCATTATTTTGAAAATGGCAGCAACGTTGTATGCAGCTGTTACTGAAGCTGTTTGTTGAATAAATACATATTACAGTGCTGTCATTTTGAAATATTTAATTTTTACAAAAATTAAATTATTAATTGCTAATAGACTAATAACACGTAAAAATATAAAAAATAATTAGTTATTTGTTTAACATTTCTTTGCTGTTAATGCATTTAACAAATTTTAACTTTATGAAGATTTTGAAATTCGTCTACAGAGTGAACGGTGGTCGTGTATCTGTGATGACGTCAAAATAATTGTGTTTACTTTAAATTTGACAGATCGTAGTCGGTAGTCGGCTGTCGTCAATGTGTTTAGTGCATTAACATCCAAACCTTACGTACGGTCCACACCAGCCATCGATTTGTTCGAACAACGAACACATTAATTTGCCTGGTGTGGACCGCTGTTGTCGATGTTTTGTTCTTGTTCAAACAGCGTTGTCAGAACATTTGTTCGAACAACGATGTCTGACATCAAAAGGCATTTTGAATATGAAAGAAAGAGACGACACATATAAATAGCAACAAAATACACTTTATACGTTTCCTCCATATCAAAGAACATGAACAATTTTTTGACAGTTGTTCTGCCGACGTTTTTCTCTTGTCTGAACAAATCGATGGCTCGTCTAGACGTAAAGTTAACAACAGCGGATGTGTTTTTAAGCTGTCAAAAAGTTTCAGCCCATTCAAGTTGTATGAAATAATTTTTCTGGAATAATATTTTAAATGTATTTAAAAATGTGTTTAAAGTTTGTCAAATACAACCATTTTCTCCAATATTCATTTTACACTTTATTGCCTTTTTACTAAAGGAGCTAATACACGGCAGGTTTTTTACATCTGACTTGTCAAATTCTGCACTGCTAATACGAACATGTCGTGTGTTACCTTTAAAACATTACTTCTGTAAAAACAACACGTGTTGCTTAATACACCTTGTTCGTCATGAAAAATTTAAAGAAAATAACATTTAGAAGATTTGTGTAAATTTTTTTTGGCACTTTTATTTATTTATAATTTTTTTGTTTTTAAGTTTAATGAAATTTTGACGTTTAATAAACGGTAAAGCACGTGCAATCAAGCCAGATTATTAAGGTACTCATATGCAATCAGCTGATGTTGGTGGTATCAACTTTTTTTTTAATTATTTGTCTGCATCAGTCAAACTTACTTTTTTTTTTTTTTATTCTACAATCAATAATTCGCAGTTTTAGTTGGTTTAAAACATTTAAAGAAACATTAAACCGAGAATAGAAAGTTTTTACTTTTTCGTGTTCATTTTTTAAAGAGAGTTTTTATTTTTAATGTTTGATTTTTAAAATCTTGTTTTAATTTCTTTTGAGCTTAAGATCACTTTTTTATATAGGTATAAAAATTATTTTTATTTTATTTCGATATTTCGCTACTTCATTTGGTAGCTTCTTCAGGGAAAGTTTTTACAATTAACACAAATAATACAATTAAAAAAAATTTTAAATTGTTCAAAAAACAAATTTTTTAAAAAAACATATTTAAAAAAAAAATTCTATAAATTCTATTAAAAAAATCGATGTGAATATATATTTACGTGGTACATGAGGGCATATTTTACATAAAATATGTGTAAATGCCTCTAGACAAAAGTCTATTAAACGCAGACTATTTTTTTCTTTTTTTAATTGTATACATAAGTATGTACACATGTAAGTACGTTAATAAAGATTTCTTTCACTTTTTACATGATACAGTTCATATATTGTAAATGAGATTATTTGGTATCTTATTCCTCATTAAAAAGTCTATTTCCTTAACCTCAAAAAAAACAAGTAACAGTGCTATATTCGGCCGTGCCGAATCTTATATACCCTTCACAACGTGTAGTCATGCAATAACAAATGTTTGTATCACCATTCATCCCATATAAAATACGTACAAATGTACACGTTAGAATAAATGTGGCATCGAATCCCAGCTGAGCCAAAAAAATTTTATTTTATTTTATTTAATATATTATTTATATTTTATTATTTTTTTTTATATTTTTTTTACATTTTTTTAAACAATTTTTTTAGAAAAATTTTTAAAAAATTTTTTTAAATTTATTTTTAAATTTTTAAAAATTTTTTTTTTAGTTTTTTCTATTATTTTTTTCTTATTTTTAATATTTTTTTTTTTTGTAATTTTTTTTGTTTGGTATGTTTTTTACATGTATCTATGTATGTACTTATGTTGTTGTTGTAATTGTGAAAAAAACGAGGTGGTCGTGGTTTTTTGCTCATATCTCAGAAAGTTATGGGGCGATTGTGCTGAATTTCAATAGCGATTCATTCCTGGATATTTCCAAGAGATTGATACCATATACAGATCTGAGGAACATATAGTTGCTTCTAAAAGTTGATTTCAACCAACACACGGACAGACGGACAGACGGTCAGAGCTTAATCGACTCCTCTATTCATAAGCTTTCAGAAAATATATACTTCATGGGGTCGGAAATGAAAATTGTAGAAATTACAAACGGAATGACAAACCTATATATACCCTTGTGCACCACAGGTGAAGGGTATAAAAAAACAAAAATAGAAACAGACTAAGTAAAGTACGTAAGTATAATAATTAAACATAGAAAGTAAAAAAGTAAACTAAAACATGAACCTTATCATGTCTAGTTTTATAATTTTTACTACCAAACAAATCATAACAAATGTGAGTAAATGTAATGAGTAACTTCTTCATCAGTTCCCCAAATAATAATACAAAAAAAAAACTAAACAACTGTATTCATTCACACATACACACTGATGGTCTTTTGTATTGTTGTTGTTTTAACCATTAAAATATTTCTTTCTTTTGTTTACATTGTGTGCGTATTATAGGTACATACATACATACTTTTTTATGCATCCTCTTTCTGTTTAGATCTCTAAATGATTAACTCAAAGTGTAAAGATAGTTTTGAGAAGAAGAAATGCATGATGAATGAATGAAAAACAACAAGTTTATTATAGTACAACGATTCAAAGTTTACATTGCTTACTTTTACTATTTAGGTAAAAATTGTAAAGAAATTCTCATAGTTTTATGTTTCTTCTGACATAAAAATAATAATAAAAAAAAATTATAGTTTCTTTTTTTATAATAAAAAAAAAACAATAGGGATAACATTTTAGCAAAACTTTATTTCAGTTATTTGTGACACCTGAATAGTATTGGCATCACTTCACTTACTTTTATTGTAAAAGGTTTTCCAATAGGGATGATATAATTTTAAGTGACGTTTCGGCCATTTGTAATATGGATCTGTCATATGTTTTTCATTGTATTCGATATTGTTTGCAAGAACAACGTTTACAAATTATTCAGTTTTATTATCAAAACAAGTAAAAGTGCTATATTTGGCCGTGTCGAATCTTATATACCCTTCACAACGTGTATTCATGCAATAACAATTGTTTGTATAACCATTCATCTGATATGAAATACGAACAAACATATACAAAACAACTTATTGCAGAATTATAAATTGAGTTTACGTAAGTATGTATATTTCCAAAAAAAAAAAATTACAAAAAATTTATTAAAATAAAAAAAAAAACAATAAAAAAATTTAAAAACAAATAATACAAATATAAATATGTATATAAAATAAAAAAATGAAATAAAATTTTTTTTCAGCTTGAATTCGATGCCACGTTTACTTTAACCAGTATGTATGTAGGTTGTTGTTGTAATTGTGAAAAAAACGAGGTGGCCGTAGTTTTTTGCTCATATCTCAAAAAGTTATGGGGCGATTGTGCTGAATTTCAATAGCGATTCATTCTCGGATATTTCCAACAGATTGATACGATAATCAGATCTGAGGAACATATAGTTGCTTCTAAAAGTTGATTTTAACCAACACACGGACAGGCTTACATTTTCTTTACATAATGTTCAAGTGCCAATAAGACACCTAAATTGAAAGTTTGGTGTAGTTTTTGGTCTGTTGGAATTATCGTTCCTTACTTCTTTCGAAATGAAGCTGGTAACACCGTTACTGTCAATGGAGAGCGGTATAGATAGAGGATAACCGATGATTGGAAGAAGTTGACAACATTTGGTTCCAACAAGACGGTGTTTCGTGCCACACTGCAAATGCAACAATTGTGTTATTGCGAGAAAAGTTTGGAGTTTCGATTATTTAAAAAAATTGTGATATTGAATGGCCTCCAAGAAATTGTGAGGTTGTTTAAAGTCATTGGTATTTCGAAATAAACCAGACTTTCTTTAAGCTTTACAAATCAATATTGAACGTGCCATTTTTGACTTACGACTTGATTAAGTGGAAAAAGTGCTCAACAATTGGGTTCATCGAATTCGTTCCTGCAGAAGAAGTCGTGGAGGCCACTTGAATGGCGTTTTATTTAAAATTTAATTGTAGCGATTGTGCTTCACATTAAATAAAAAACTTTTGAATTTTCTTAACAATAAGTGTGTGTGTTTTTTTAAGAAATCATATCACTCTTATTGGAAAACCTTTTATTAACACAACAGACACACACAGCGTTGCATTTTCTGTTAAATTTATAAAAGTGCTGCCAACTGCATTCTACTTGTTAGCTTCTACCATGTAAGTTTAGGAAGTGTAGTGTAAAAATATTAATTTATTTTTTTCCATGCGAAACAAAATAATGAAAACGGAAACCGTCTCCTCTAAGATTTTTTAAATGTTATGTTGGTTATTGTTAGATTCCTAACAAAGAAGTTTGAACTATTTAAGGCCATGACTGACTTTCAGATTTAGTCGTTCGATATGTCAAAAATTGTATGTGTGTTCAGAAAGTGTGATATTTAGTGTGGACACAAAGTGCACATGTGTGACAGATTTTTTGACAAGTGTGTCCGATTTGATAATCATTTGGAAATTTTAATAAAATAATAGTTTATGTGCGATCAGAGTTGCTTTTTCTAAGCAAGTATGACAGAGTGGCATCCAATAACACATTTTGTTGCGATTTTTTCATGTAGGACAGAAAACTATCAGTTTTTTATTTGATATAATCGCACGACTTTGTAGGATAGTCAGTCATGGCCTTTAATAATGACTCTTTTTTAAGGCGCCATTTCTGTCATGCGCATACTCTGCGAGATGAAAACGTAAAGTAAGATGGCAAAGCTTTCGAAGTGCACGGGGTTATATTTGCGAACTCCGCATAATTAAAACCTGTTGTCATAATATATACAAGACGCTATAATAAATATTTTAGGTTATATTAACATAACTATAGTTACAGCTACTTAATCTTAAACATTAAACCTCTAATATTTGTATTCCTTAAATGTTAATTTAATCTGTATTGATAACAAGTTGTTCAATTCTTAGAATTACAGATTTGGTATAACAAATATTAGTCTAACACATATTTTATTTAAAACAGGATTTAATGAAATGTAAACAATTTTAAGATGTTTACATTTTAGTAAGCAAATCGTTACAGCTAATGGCGACTTTGCCATCTTGAGGTTAGTTTTAGTAAACAAAATAGTAACATTTTCAAATATTTAATTTATTCCACGTACTTACATATTTAAGTTAAGACACAAATATCTTTAAAATGATTCCTTGAACGAATTAGAAGCTTCTCTTTACCTCTACGATACACAACGGCAGCGTTGCCAGAATTAGGTTTTTTTTTCATGTTTTTGGTAAGTTAGAAAAAATATATAATTTGATAATAGGTTTTCTGGCAAGAAGAGGTTTTGTTACAAAACAGCGGTTTGATGTAACAAACTATAATAAAACCACCTGTGAACAAATTTATTTTTGATTTTAAAAACGCATGGCTTGGAGCTAAAAGGGTCAATGTCAAAATATTTACTTTTGAGAAAATTGGAATTGAAGTTTATCTTTTATATGTGCTTTCATAGTGACATTGGCCAGCATTTTATTTGTGAAGCTGTTCTGGATTAAGTATGAATTTAGCTGTTTTACCATAATGAAATAGAGCAAGAAAAGAAATCTAATGCAACGATTAACTCAAAAGAGCAAAAAAGTGACATTGACCCTTTTAGCTCCAAGCCACAGAATTATGCATGAATTATGACATCGTTTAAGCTACCACCTTGGGCTTGCTTAGCCCAAGAAAATTATTATTATAACTATGCATTTGCTAGAGGCAATACACTTCATAAGCCGAACCAGAAAAATCTTAGTGGCTAACTTACTGGGTAGATAATTCTTATGTAATTCGAAAATTCATCGACAGTTATCCGTTAATACTTAGTATGCAATGTATTTTGAAAAACAATTAAAAATTTACTGCCGTATTCATAAAAAATATTTGACGTTTATTAATTACTAGAAAAGCCCGGCGCGCGTTGCTACGTCCCTTAATGAATTTTAATCGCATTCAAAATTTTAATCGAATATCAAGTGCAAGGTAAAAATTATAACTTTTTTTCAGAAAAATCGGTCCATTGCAAGTACCTTAAAATTATAACTTTTTTTTATGGGCGTGGCCCGCCCGCTTTTCTAATTACGAAATTATATAGTCATGACAGCTTAATATGTGTGTGCAAGGTTTCAGAAAAATCGGTCAAGTGCAAAGGCCGATCGGCTTTACGGTTTCGGAGTCTATAGCTAACACACACACACACAAAGTTTCACTTTTATATATATAGATTATAATAATGATAATTATCATTTGACAGATGCTGTCAAAAAAGCTTCAATAAACCTAAAACATTACGGCAGTTAATTTTTATTGTCACACTTTTGTGTTCTAACTAATATTGTTTTTAATAAATTCCGGCTTAATTTTGTCAGCACTGCTTGGTCGGCAATTAAGTGTTTGATATGTTTGATTCCCAGGTTTTTATCTCAATTAAATTTATTAATAGTTGACTTGCCTTTTTCACATTTTTGTTTTTACCACAACTAGTTAAAGGGTGTCTCAATAGGAATAAACTTTTTTAATTTAATGTCATTCTGGTTTTGTGCAAGACGCAACTCTGAAATTTGGCAGCTATCACATATATTAGTTCAGATGAAACATATACTGAGACTGCTCGCAACCATTCGAAGAGTAGTCAAAAAATTTAAAGAAACTAGGTCGGCTTTAGCCATTGCGTTAACGTATCGAGCGTTCTTTTGAAAACATAGCTGCTGTAAAGGAGGGCGTCGCCGAAGAAAACACCAATTCAGCATCGTTCTCAACAACTTCACATTTTACGAAGTGCAAAATTTTGTCTATTTAAGAGCTCAAACCTACAGACAACTCGTTCAATGGGTAATAAGGCAAAGTGAAATAATTGCCAATTTTTAGGACAAATAATTCTTCTCCGATGAAACGCATTTAAATCTGAATGGCTTCATGAATTCACAAAAATGTCAAATCTGAGGCTCAGAAAATCCTTATGCAATTTATGAGAAACAAATGCACCCACAACGAGAAACTGCCCGGTGAACTTTTTTTATCAGATTTTTTGAAGTTGAGACCGAAATTGTTGTGACTGTTGCAGAAACATGACAACAGAGTTCTTGTGGCCACAACTAGACGGCAGGGATTTGGACGGTATGATGTGGACAGCGCCACCTGCCATACCGCCTATGAAACAATGTATTTATGGCAGCATAGATTTACAGAACCAATTATCTCAAGAAATATTGATGTCAACTGGTAACCAAAATCATGAGATTTAACAACTTGCGATTTTTCGTTTGACATCTCGCACAATTCTGTGAAAGAGTCGTAAAAATTTTTAGGAAAAATAGGCTTTACAAGCCTTTCTTCGAGCTGTGGAAGCCATTTGAGGGATATTTTATTATATAATTAATTGGAACATGTCTTTGCAAATTTTGTTTTTGTTTAAAAATTAAAACGTGTATTTTTACTGTGACACCCTATAGAATAAAATTTACCAACAGAACCCTTTACCTCTATTTGTGATTAACTTTTCATATTATCACCAGTTTTGTGCTGCTCTTACCATAATTAAAATTAATATTAATTATATCCTTCTCAGAGAGTGTAAGGCTATATATAACTTAATTATCCCGTGTGAAATTTCGGTAATATTTGATTGCTATATATTCTGAAAGCTTATGACTATGTTTCTCTGTCCGTGTGTATGTTGAAATCAGTTTTTTGAAGCCCCGCGACATCACTCAGATTCGTAAATCATATCAGCATGTCAGAAATATTCGAGAGCACATTGCTATTGAAAGTTTGAAAATTCGGTCGATAAACGAATATGAGAAAAAAACCAAGACCACCTCATTTTTTTTCATTTCACTTAAAAAATCCTTACAAATGTGGTAAACTGGCAAGAGCGAAGCTGGTTCCGAATCACGGCTCAGGCATAAAAAAATATTTTTTAACTATTTATACATGCATGCATATATTCACTTATTTCATAATGTTACGATGGGATGTTTTTAAGTGGATATACTCATTATAAGGATTAATAAATCTTATATACATATTTTATATTAATGAGAAGAAAGTTGTAAAAGGGCTTGACGAGCAGAATACAATAAACTATGAAAAAGTTAAAAAACAAAATGGAGAATAATTTTTTATCTTAAACCCATCAATATGGGTATCAAATGAAAAGGCTCGACTAGAGGAATACAGTTATCTACGTAAAAAATAAAAATAAAATATGGCACCAAAAAATAAAGCAAAATAGCATATAACATTAAATCTAGAATCTAGTTTGAGTTACGCTGTGGTCACTATACACAGTAATAAGTTGTGGTTTAATTTTAAAACCAATCGGTTTTTATTTAATTCCGAGATAGTTTATATGTTAAACCAAAAAAATAAAAATTTAATTTTTTTAATGACTAATTGGAATAGAAATAAAACCAAAAATTTAATTGAGTCTTTCTATTAAAAAAACAATTCCTAGTTTCTTACATGTAATACCGAAACAGGTATTAGAAATTTTTCTCATTTTATTTTATTACTTTGAGTTTTATTATTATGCCTAAAAAGAATAAAAATCCTCTCTTATAATAATTTTATTTCCTTAAGCTTAAAGACAATACTTTAAAAGGAATTAAAAATATATGTTTGAAAAAGAAACCCCAAAAAAAGACACGAACGTGGTTGTTTTGGTTTAAAAACAACCTCTGAAAATAAAAAATCGCTCTTTTTAAAATTAATGCCAATAAAGGTATTAAAGTAATACATTTTAAAACCATGCGATGAAAAATGCTTATTCATACAAACAAAGTGAGAGGAAAAAGTCAGAAATGTATGTGAAAATAAAAAGTGGTGGACAGTTTTTTGATTATAAAAATTTGTGATGCAGAAAGTGAGGAGTTCACTCCAAATGGAATATTAATTTCAAGTAAGTATTGTCCACAAGCCTTTTTAACTCAGCCATTTAAACTTTAGTTATTAATAAAATAAATTTAGAAATAGATGGTAGAGAGCTGCATTTTAAGGATCGCGACGGTGGCGTAATAGAATTTGATGATCAGTTATTTTGCAATATAAGTTTAGCAGCAGTTTTTTGTAGAGTTTTTTGCTTAGACGGAGAAACAGTTTTAGTCAGTAGACAGTTTTATAACTTTTGAAGAGGTACCTTGTAAAAAAAACTCTCTATTATTATCTAATCGACTTTTTTTATTGAAGGTACACACACCGATTGAAAAGTACAATTTTGGATCTCAGCTTCCCAACTATTATTGCAGTTGTAGAAAAGAAATCTTCTATATCCCAATATTTTATAAGTTTAGATGGAAAACGCATTAACTTACCTCTTAATTTTAACTTTTGTCAGGTATTCGATTTGTACTTTAAGTCTTTTTATGTATTTAATATTGAATTTGACATAACTTTGGCCAATTTTTTGCGCTTTTTTGCAAAGTTCGTATACAATATTGACCACAAAAAGACGACCAGCACAAGACTGCTCGAAGTCCATTCGAAGTTTCAAAATAAATTTAAAACGTTGGTTCAATGTTAATACCTTAATATTATAAACTCAGTTATTTAATTTTATGTTACACAGGAATCATTTAATGTGTTAATTTTAGCTCTACCTAGTAGGGTGATCGATTATTTGACTTTTTTAAAAAACCGGTTTTCAAATAGTTTGAAATTTAGAATTTTAAAAAAACCGGTTGCTATTTTGAAAATTAAGAAAAAACCGGTTAACCGGTTCGAATATATAAAATATAATATTTAAAGAAAAAATTAAAAAATATTGTTCAAAAAGATTATAATAAAGATTATATCTTAATATGAAATTTTTACAGTTTATATACGTTTGGCTGCACAATATCGCAATAACTGACATGAATGCAGTTGACTAATTTGGCTTTAATTAGTTGAATTTAAGGACAAAAGGTACTCTTTACAAGTAAAATAAATAAATACAATAAATTAATACATAAATAAATAAGACTTTTTATAAGGCTGTTATAAAATTTTGTATCTCCTTCTGTACATTTTTTAAATGTGAAATAGATCTATTAAACTAATATGCACTCACGTATTTTGTTTGAAATGATTTCTGTAATTTGAAATACATACATTTTAAAAATTCTTTCTTATACCCCTGACAGACATACAAATATAGGCATAAACTAGTTTGTTCAATGGTTTAATTGAAATTTAAGTTGACAGACACTCAACGCCATTAATTAAAATTAGGATCTGGAAAAAGATATTATTGATTTTTCTTTATTGTAACTATATTTTTCACCTAAAAGTGATCGATCAGCTTAGTTTATGCTTCAATTACCTTTAACTTTTAACTTTAGGTTTATATCCTATAAAAAAATAATATTTAAGCTTAATTATTTTTCTTCTTTTACATTTGTTTTTTAAACAACAAATAAATTTCTTACAATATTACGGAAGAATATTTAAAAGTTTTTATTTTCTGATTTTTTGAAACTTTTAGCGTTCTAAATATACTATAGTACGACTGGTTACAAAGATATATGAAAATAAACTTTAAAAAATAAAAAAAAAACGGTTTTTTCGGATAAAAAAAACCGATGTATTCGATATTCAAAAAATCAACAGTTAGAAAAAACCGCCAGCAAAAAGAGGAAAAAACCGGGTTTTCCACCGGTTGTAAAACCGAGTCTATCACCCTACTACCTAGGTTAAAAGCAACACTTGTTTAGCATAGAACTTATTCAGAGCGATATTGAAAATTACACCTTTCCAGAAATACAGTTTATTCCGGATGTTATTAATCCAATTCCTTTTTATAATCAACATAGCACCTCGTTCGGTGGTGTGGAAATTACATTATATGGTATTACATTAATTCTCGTCAAGTATTATTTATGTAATATTTTAGTTTAATTGTAATGCCAAAAAAAAGTAAAAAATGTAATAAATATCAGTGTTATTTTAATGCTCTGAAAATTTTAGTAAAAAGTAATGCTCTCTCATTGTCTCTTATTCAATCTCTTTATAATTATGCTATACTGGAGTTAATTTTATTCTTTTTTGACTTTGTTATATATACACACCGGCTTGGTGTTACAATTAATCCCAATTTTTTTACGGTGTACCTATGAATCGTGAAAGGTACTTCCAGATTCCACACAGCCGATTACAACATTCTTACTTGTTTTTTATTAATAGAAAATTATTAACGAATGGTTAGTATATTATTGAATTTTTTTTTTTCAGATGTATTATTTTTTCTCGTAAAATCCTGACTTTACAACAAAACGTTCTGGCAACGCTGAATTACGATCTTACTACTATAATTAAAACTTGTACACATACACCTTCATACATGTTACCTACCATCAAATTCATGACCTAATCTTTATAAAATAATACTTTTGAACGTTAACAAGTTCAAAACGAATTTTATGTATGTATGTATGTATGTATGTATGAATGTATGTATGTATGTATGTATGTATTTCTCCCCTAAATAATGTAAAGAATTTTACAAAAAGATAAAAACCAATAAAACCAGTTTCAATGTTATTAAGAAACCAGGTAAGCGCTCAATTCAATACAATCAGTATTTTGGTTAATACGAGTAGAATGTCGTTGATATTTAATATGCTAGACTAGTATTCAGATAGATTTGTGTGTATGTAAATAATAGAAAATTCTCTATTATCCAATATGCGTACTTATAGAATATTAAACGCGAATACACACATTTAAATTATTTTATAATCTTACTACAGACATAGAAAAACAAAAACAATCAACAACATCATCATTATCATCTTCAACTGACCGGTCATTGGAGAGAGAGAGGTAAGAAAGGAAGGGGTTTAAATGTCCAAACATTTTTTTACCTTTTTTTTCAATTCAAACACAACGTGATCAATAAAAATAAGAAGCGTGTATAAATCAATATATTATTTACCACAAAAAAAAAACAAAGAAAACTTGATCATGACGCTGACAATCAATCTTTGTTTTAAATTATAATTTATGCACTGAATACAAAAAAATCAAAACTAACAAACGAACAAACAAAACATACATACACTGATAACGAACAGACTAAAAACAGATTCATTGTGTTCCAACAAAACGTAAAGATGACTGACAACCCTTTTTAAAGTCAGCCGGCTGATTTTTATTGAGAAAAATTCAACAACGATATTACACAATTAAATAAAAAAAAAAAAATGCAGATGTATATGAATTTACATATGAAAAATTAAAGAACACTTTAACAATTTATTGTAAGAAAAGCTGATTCACTTGTCTTAATTATTTGCACAATTAGGTATGTATCTAAATACTCATACACTCATGTCATGCCCGTACTTAATTGTGTAGTTAATTTATATCAAGACATGCACTGAAAGAAAAAAAGTAAATTTCAAAGTACTATTTTTAAAAATTTGAGTTTTTTAACAAAAATTAAATTTTGTCAACAAATTTTAGTTAAACAAACTTAATTTATTAGAAAGCATATGTTTAAAACAAATCGTTCAACTTTATTACGAAAATTCACGTTCTGTGTGGGAATGTGTTTCGTGCACTTCGCTCAATATAATCGGCCTACTCAGCGTACTATTCGCAACACCATTACCCATTTTGAGACCCAGCATTCATTATTGGATAATATTCGACCGAATAGACCATGTCTAACACGCTGGGGCCGGTGGAATCATCGGTCCATATTTATTTAAGAAATGATGTCGGCACGAACGTAACCGTAAGTGGCGACCGTTATCGTGAAATGATAATCGACTATTTGATGCCTGAAATTGAAGATCGTGATTTTGGCGACATTTGGTTTAAGCAAGACGGCGCCACTTCCCACACATCGCATCAATCAATGAATTTATTGAGAGAACCATTCGGTGGGCGCATAATATCAGGTTTTGGGTCGGTCGATTGGCCACCAAGATCGTGTGATATCACACGTAAAGTCTAACGTTTATGCGGATAAACCCGCTTCGATTTAGGACTTGGAGGAAAACATCACGCGTATCATTCGCCAGTTACCAATCGAAATTCTCGAACGAGTCATCGAATTTGACTCAACGGATAAACCATCTGCGACGTAAATAAAATGTGATTTTTGAGCTATTATCTTTTTGGCAACACTGGTTTAAACAGCTGACGCACGTTTCGTGTTTTGTTTCACTGTCAAACATCTTCAGTTTGGTCTTTAATTTTACCATAAATCGTCTTACAAACGAACAACGCTTGCAATTGATTGAATTTTATTATCAAAATGCGTGCTCTGTTAAGAAAGTTCATCGCGCGCTTCTTATCGAAAAATTGTGTTCAGCGACGAAGCTCATTTTTGGCTCGATGGGTACGTTATTAAGCAGAATTGTCGATTTTGGAGTGAAGATCAGCCAGAAGCATTGCAAGAGCTACCAATGCATCCAGAAAAAGTCACAGTTTGGTGCGGTTTATGGGCTGGTGGCATCATTGGACCGTACTTCTTCCAAGATGAGGCGAATCGTAACGTAACTGTGAATGGTTAGCGCTACCGTGAGATGATATCCAACTTTTTTTTGCCCAAAATGCAAGAGCTTGACTTGCATTTTTTTTGAGGTTTCGGATAACTCCAATGGAGGTTCTAGAGTACTACTAGCACTAGACAATTATTTGGCTGTCAAAAGACAAAACTGTCATCACTAATTATTTTTGATTTAATTTTCAAATGTTTTCCAGAGCCTCCTCCAGTAATTGCCAATCGACCTATACCTTCGTATAGGAAGCCGGAATTTCCGAATTCGACTTCTTATATAAAAATCTGCATGTGGTAAATTGATAGTCCGGATAACTGTAACTTCATACAGTTAGCCGACGCCACGCAATTAACCAATGCAAGAGTGAGACGCAAAACTCTCGAAGCCAGATGAAAAGGACGTCCTGATTGCCCTTAAGAGATAATGGCAATGACGCCCGAGCTCTTGACCGGACCAGAGTTGAATGTAATTGTAATGAAATTGAACAATCGCAGCTGGTAGAGCAGTTATTAAACAGAGTTCGAGGCGCGTATATTATATTGAGTTTAATAACAAGGTTTATAAGTCCGAGTTCGGACGGACGTACATTTGAAAGAAGAACATCAGAAATTCTCTTTTGTTTTTTTAATCGCATTCACACAGCGAACATGTTGTCGCTTTTTTACAACAACAATGTACACAAAGCGTATCGCCGAGTACCGAACACAAAATCGATGCTCTCTTCCCCATCTTTCAAGTATTTTGTTATTGCAATTTTGATTTATTTAAAGGAAATAAACCGCCTTGTCAATTTTGAAATTCCGAAAAGCACCAAAACCGAGAAACAATTTTTGCTCTTAATACCTATCATTTTCCTTAATTAATAGTTTTAAAATTCTTGCTATACTTTTATACTTCATATCATTACAATTTTAATTTTATATCTTCAATTGCCTTTGCGAAAATTGCTTTCAGTAAAAAAATTTTAATTTAAAATATCACCAAAGAAACATTAAAAGCACTAAAAATTAAAACAATGCACTGAGCACTGATTTGAAAACTTTATGCGACAGCAACTTTAAAAAGCACTAGAAGCAGTGCTAATATCCCCAAAAATTACAACTCTGGAAATAATCCAACGTTTGTAAAAGGTATAAATGTAACAATTAATTAGAGATGGAAAAGTCGATGTGATAATAGTTTCTTTAAATTCTATTTGATAGAGAAAGGCATAAATAGTCATATAAGTCATAAACAGTATAAAAACATGAAAGAAAAATATCTTAAACATTTTTTTTTTTTTAAACCAAAATTAAAATCTCATAATCCATCGCTGTCACAGAAAAACATGATCAAGGGGAATTGAACAAATGTTGCTAAAAACACTTAAAATAAACAATTACTGTAACAAACTTTACTGATCAGCTGGCTGAGCACTACTACCTGTATCAATATGACTTGAAGAAAATTCCAAAGATTTAAAGTTTAAAAAATAATCAATTCGTTATTTTATAGAAAATCGCCAAATAATTTATTAAATACATTTGTTTTAAAAATTTTATGCTTATGGAACCTTTCCAACTGAGTCTTTTTCATAAGAAAATTTTTGAGAATTCTAAAAAAATATCTTCAAAAAAAAATTTTATTTCAAAGAAATTTTCAAGTGTTCATAGTATGCCCATTGTAAAGTACATACAGTCGTGTATGGATATAGTGAACACCCGATATAGTGAACACCTCCATATAGTGAACACCAAATTTTTTGCATGGAGTACTCTAAATAGTGAAAAACTATAATAGTGAACAAAATTTTGAAAACAACTTCAACAACAATTCTTTTATTAAACTTTAATACATATGTACATATATTTACTTTTTTGTACAAATTGTTTCTAATCAGCTATTGCATTTACATGTATGTATGTATTTTATGTAAATAAAACGAGTTTTTGAACAAAAATTTCAACCTTGATATAGAGAACAACCTGCAAAAATTAGTTCACTATATCCAGACACGACTGTACTTACAAAATGATTTTAAATATATTTTTCATTTCATTTATATGTGAATGTATGTATGCGTTTATGGTCAAAGGTGGCTGACATTTATTTAAGAAATGTCACACACATTATTAACAACATCATTGCTGTCGCCAACAATTGCCCATGATCATTATTGTTGAGTACAAGTATCATCATTATCAACTTAATTAAGTTTGTGTAATACAGATACACATACATATATTATTTGAACACCCTTCACCTGTGGTGCCAAGGATATGTAAGAGTTGTCATTTCGTTTGTAATTTTTGCAATATTCATTTCCGATTCCACAGAGTCTATATTTTCTTATGACTAGGGGAGCCGATAGAGCAATGTCCGTGTCCATGTAGCACAGGGTAGTAGTATTAATATTTTGCAAATATTCTGAAATGAATGGCTATTGAAATCCAGCACAAACGCCCCATAACTTTCTAAGATATGAGCAAATAAACACGTCTGCCCCTGTTTTTTCTTTTAGTTTTACCATTAAAATTGAAATTTTTCAGCCGCAGGATAATTTATAGCAGCGTTTGTTACTATTTATAGGTAACTTATGGGATATTCTTAAAAAAAAATTGAACAAATCGTCATATACCGGCAAAGTTATAGGCAAAAATTATTTCGAAATATACACATGTTTTAATTGTATCAAGATTCTTAAACTTTAAAATAATTTTTTGATAGACTGAACATACCGAATTGCAGACTGTGGTCTCTTCCTAAGAATATCTAACAATTCGGTTTAAACTAACTGAGATATAAGGACCAAAAAACTGATGAAAATCCTTTCTTATAAATGTGAAACATGGATTTTCCTTTGTTTTATATAACAAACATTTATTTTTTTTAAACTATTTCTAATGAAGTTTTCAAAAGGTATGACAATTAAAAAACAATTTTTCAAATATTTCAAATTATTATATAAACGAAATTGCATGGCTTACTTAGAAATAATAATGTTGATTGTGAAAAGTGTTTTTAGTTCAAAGTATATTTCTAACAAAAACAACTGCTTCGGTGGTTGTCCCAACATTTTTTGAACCAAAATTGTTTTTTTTTTCAGTTCCTAGACAACCGCAAGAATGAATTCGGGTTATAAATGAATAAAACGGCTTGACTAGCTGAATACAAGAAAATTTAAAATCCATTACGTCCGCTACTAAAGGGTGGTTAAATTTTAAGTGCCGATGTTGATTTTGAATAAAACACAAATTATTTAGGAAATTACTGTCATTTCTTTTTATTATGATAATATTAGTATGGTCGGGACCTCGGCAGCACACCTCCATCCAATGATCCAAATTTTCAATGACAATGTTGATGTTCAATTGTTGGGCATGATGATGAGTCAAAGAGTAATGTTTCCCGTTTAACGATCTAAGAAGGCATTTACAGATGTTTTCAGATTGCATACACACCTGTTTTGCTGAAATTTAAATATTCTTCTTTAAATATTCTCCCGATTGTGGACGAATTTGAACGATTATGTTGACCAAAAGAATCACGAAGGGCACAAAATGCATTTTGATTTGAACGTCCATTTTCATAATAAGCCTGAATAACTTAAACGCGTTGTTCGATTGTGTATCTTACCATGGTTCAAATTGAGTTAGTCTGAAACTGAGAAATGTCAAATGAAATGCAGAAAAAAACTTGACGTTTAGGTCTGGTTCATATTCAAAATCGGCCCCTAAATTTTAACCACCCTTTACAAAATGGCGTACAATGAATTTATATATGGGTCAAATCTAGTAATTAAAAATGTATCCCCTTAAATCCTACAATATTGGTATCAGTGATGGCGTCCTAAATAAATTGAAGATGGCCTCTGTTACAGAAAGACTGAAATTTTTTCTTTCTTAACTTCATCAAATGAAAGAGCTTGACTAGTAGAATACAGTTAACCATGTCAAAATTCAAAATCAAAGATAACGCCGAAAATAAAGCAAAATGGTGTATAATATTAAACCTTTGTATATAATAATGAAGGGTATTAGCAGTTTCGGCACGGCCGAATACAGCACTCATACTTGTTTTTGTAACAAAATTACTTAAAACACGAAAAAAGTATAAAGATTGATTTACTTTTGTATACTGACTGTGTGTCTGTCAAGTCAAAGTCAAATTTGACGAGACAATTAGTAGGAATATTAAGTACGAGAAGAAGAAAACCAGACTCTTCTTTTGCAAGTAAACTGGCGCTTTGTAAATTGTAATTTCTAAAGTCTGTACGTTTACTAGTTTGTGTTGCTTTTAGTCTTTCTTAAAGTTTGTAATTAAAACAAATTATTAAAAATGACATTTTCATAGCATGATCTATGGTTGGTTTTTGACGCTACACTTCATTAAAAACAATAAAAAACAATATGAATACAAATGTAATGGAAGACTTAAAATGCTATGGAAAGACCTAAGTTTTGGCCATTTTTTTTTAAATAATAATTTTATAATTAACGAACAATATATCCGCTACTTCGCTAGCGGAGTTCTTTATATTTATTTAAAACTCAAGTTCTTTATTTATTCACTCAATAATTTGTCGGTTAATTGAGAAACACTTGTTACTCTAAGTAATTTTTCTCAAAATTTGGTTTTATTAGTAAACACGTGGACATTAACATCAAATTGTGTTATACATGAAAATCGAAAATAATTACCGTTCACATCAGTATCTGTATTTAGCGCGGATGTGGGAAAATTATAAAAAAGGGTTTTATTTGGATTTGGTACCTTTTTTTGTCCCCTTAAAAGTTTTCAAAAATTTTACCACAATACTAAATTACCTTCGAAATTTGTTATTGTTTTTATTATGAAATAAACTTTTTGAAGTTTTCCGACATCGCTAAGATCCCTGTAAGGTATACAAATATCCGAAATATTCGGGAACAGATTGGTATTGGAAACCAGCCTAATCGCCCCATTTTTTGCTTATTTTTACTTCAAAAATTAATTATTATCCGGCCGTAGGATAATTTATGGACACGTTTGTTTCTATTTATAAATTTGGTATGCCTCTGAAGATACTTATGGAAAATTTTGGGCAAAATCATTTTAAACAAATATACATTTTTTAAATATATAAAAATTTTGTAAGCTCCTCCCTACTCCCTAATAGTTTACAAGCTTAAGATACCAAATTATAAGCCGTAATCTCAGAAATTATTTCTAAGAAAAACTAACAAATCGGTTTGAAACTACTTAAAGGCTATAATACACGACATATTTTTAACATCTGACTTGACAAATTCCACACTGATAAATACGAACATGTCATGTATAAATGTGAATGTTTGGATATTTGTTACTCAGTCACGCAAGAACGGCTGAACGGAACTAAATTAAATTCGGCACATAGATAGATAACAACCTAGATTAACACATAGGCTACTTTTTATCGCGATAATAATCCGAAGTCGTTGGCAAACTCATCATAACACATCCTAAACGGATTGTTGTTTCAGTATTAGTATAAAAAAAGCGCTCAACCAGTACAATGAAGTAAAATATAAAAAAGTCGTAAAATCCAAGATGGCGTCTGAAACAAAATGGCGAAGCGAATTTTTAACACCAACAATATGGGTATCAAATGAAAGAGCTTGACTAGTAGAATAAATTTAACTATGTAAAAATAAAATCAGAGATGGCGTCGAATATAATAAAGTAAATAGTTTATTGTATGGAATCTAAAATCGAAGCTAAGCTACGATGTGGTCGTTATACCTATCTACATGACGGTGAAGGGTATTATCAGATTTGGCGCGCCCGTATATAGCACTCTTACTTGTTGCTTTTTGTGTTTGGACTGTGCGATGACGAATTAGTCGGTCACGTTACTCCTTTATAAGGAAAAAATATTGTTTGAAAACGTTTAAATAATTTAATAATTGAACGATGTACAAATTTAAATAATATTTTAAATTAATTTTTTAAAGTTTTGTAACAAGCCAGGAGAATTATGTCATTTAAAAAAACAAAAATAAAAAAATATAAAATAGTAAAAATAGTTACATTTATATCAAAAACAACAGGTGGCCCTGTTTTACCCTTCAGTACTAACCATATTTTACATCCCTTGCAACTAGTAATCTTCGATTTGACGACGATTTGTTTTTTTAGTTTTTTTTTATACATTAAAATAAACTCTTCTTAAGAAAATCCATCATAGTAAAAGCAACTCAGCAACTAACGCTATACAAAATATCGGGTGTCCCAACTAGAATGCAATTTTTAAATTTGGCGCCATTCAAAGTGTCATTGTTTGACATTTGAACAATTGTTATTGTTTGCTAGTAGAAGGTACGAGGTTAGTAAAAATGGAGCGCTACACGAATGAACAACGCATTCTCATTGTGAAATTGTTTTACCAAAATGGTGAAAGTTTTGCAGTTACAGTTCGCAAATTGCGATCAATTTGGGGTCACATTTCCACCTTGATGGCTTCGTCAATAGGCAGAATTGCCGCATTTGGGGTGAGGAAAATCCTCGAGTGATTCACGAGAAGCAAATGCATCCTCAACGTGTTACTGTGTGGTGTGGTTTTTTGGCTGGAAGAATCATTGAACCTTTTTTTTATGAAAATGAGGCAGGTCAAGCGCAAACAGTCAATGGTGTTCGGTATCGTGAAATGATAACCAGTTTTTTTTGCCTAAATTGAAGAAATGAATGTGGAGGGCATGTGATTTCAACAAGATGGCGCCACATGTCATACAGCCTGAGAAACAATTCAATTGCTGCATCAGTCATTTTCCGGTCGTGTTATTTCGCGTTTTGGAGACCAGAATTGGCCGCCTAGATCGTGTGATTTAACACCTTTAGATTTTTTTCTTTGCGGTTTTTTGAAGTTGATGGTTTACGCGAATAAGCCGACGACTACTCAAGCCTTAAAAGAGGAAATTGGACGCTGCATTAATGAAATACCGCAGCATTTATGCAAAAAGGTCATTGAAAAATTCATTAAAAGATCGCGTGTGTGCCAGCAAAGCCGCGGCGGCCATCTGCACGATAACAATGTTTTTTGATTATAGAATTGAACATTAACGTCATGCGGTTCTACCATACAAACTTACATATATAGTGATCGACCTCAGTTCCCCCTTGAAAAGTAAATTAATATAGAGAAACAAAATACAATAAAATTTTAATTTAAAAAAAAAATATTTTTAAAAAGTTTAAAAATTCTCATGATTTAAAAGAAGAAAATAAAGTAAAACTGTTCTCTCTTTTTGTCACCTTTTTTTAACCTTTTGACATTTAAGCAGTTTATTCTTTTATTGCCCAGAATCGTAAAAATTTCCTATTTAATTAAACATTTTTTCTAAAAAGTTAATAAAAAAAAAACTTAACTTTTTGTTTTTTTAAATACTCATGATACATTGCATCAACCACCTTCTAACATTTGAGCGTTTTATTATTTTATTGCTGAAAATCGTAAAAAATTCTCATTAGGGAAACGAAAATTAGAAAATTTCAATTTTTCCACGTTTGAAAATATACGTTAAAGTAGTTTTGACGTTTTGGCGATTTATTACTTTATTACTTTAAATTCGAGTTTTTTTAAATTTTTATTTATTTACAAACTTTTTTCGTTAAATTAAGGGAAACGTGTGTTGTTAAAGTTAAAATAAAAACGTGGGCGAAACGGTTTTCAGAATCATGCAACATCAAAAATACTATTGCATTTCTGTTGCTTCTTCGACGTGAACATTAACAACTTATTCGATTTCATATTAAAACAAAGAAGTCAATGATATGTTTGTCTTACCTTCCCACAATAATTCTATCCGTCATGCTGCATAGGCATTGGCTGCCCATAAATTATCAAAAAGTGTAATAAATTTTTATCATTTTACCGCGTTCATCTGTGTTTATAAAGGGTGCCCAAATTTTAAGTACTCAATGGAAATCGGTGCAGGAAGACGAAGAGAATATGTGGTTCCAACAGGATGGTGCCACTTGCCACACATCAAGAAAAACAATTAATCTTTTTAAATAACAGGGTGGGGAGGTGTTTGGTAGTCTTGTAGAATAGTGTAAAGCCACCTTAAACAGCACTCAAGCATCGTCAATATGCCGAATGGTTCGTGAAACAGAAGAAGTGAGTGATGACTGTACAAATAAAATCATCTTTAGCGACAAGGCACACTTTTACCTCAGTACATTCGTTAACAAGTAGAATTGCCGCATTTGGGCAAATGAGAATCCACAAGTGATTACTGAAAAAACAATGCATCCACCAAGAAAGACGACTGCTTGGTGCAGTTTATGGGTAGGCGGCGTCATCGGGCGATGCTTCCTTGAAATTGACATGATTGGAAAGTATCTTATTGATTATTGTAAAACTTTAAGATCTTTTTAAGATTTTGAAAAATTGTGCCCTTATTCCATTAAGGACATAAAGGCCTTGTGAAATAGCTAATATCTTTATTAAAGATCTATATATATAAAAGCAAAATTCTGTGTGTGTGTGTGTGTGTTAGCTTTAGACTTCGATACCGTAAAGCCGATCGGACTCAAACTTTGGCAAGTTGTTGTACACATTCCAGGGAGTGTTTATGGGTGGTAAAATGTGGGCGGGGCCACTCCCACAAAAAAATTAGTTACCATTTTTAGCTACTTGCTCTTGACCGATTTTTCTGAAACTTTGCACACATATTGAACTTTTATGCTTATACAATTTTGTGATTAGAAAAGTGGGCAGTGCCACACCCATAAAATATAAGTTATCATTTTTAGCTACTTGCACTAGATCGATTTTTCTAAAACTTTGCACACACATATTAAGCTGTCATGACTATATAATTTCGTGATTAAAAAAGTGGGCAGGGCCACGCCCATAAAAAAGTTATAATAGCCGTGCTTTTCTGGTACATATATAAAAATTACGTGCATATTCGTGATCGATAAACTCATAAACTACTGGACCAATTTTGACCAAATTTTGTAGCTCTATGGGGCGTGAGGAGTGTTTCTGTGAAGTTTGACAATATTTAGTTTTTTTGTGTTTTGCCCGAAAGAGATTAGCGTGATAACCCTATGCTCTGTTTCGCTGGGCGGGCCAGCCACGCGGACGCGGCCCAGCCAGTTAAAAAATATATTTAAAATTTGTGCAGATTATTTTATTACCAGTAAATACAAGAAGTTTAATATGATCGATGTATATGTAGATAAAAGACGTGACATCTTTTTAACAAAGACATTGCATTTCCTCGTTTATCTAGGAAACTTTAAATATGCGACATAAATAAATTCATAAAGAGGGCATGGCACAGTTCACAGCAATTTTTATCTAGCAAATGTAAATAACTTAATGACAATTATAAAGCCACATGGTCTTTAAGTGATTGTGGTGACATGAACTTAAAAAAAAATATTTTCGCATGATCATCATCGCCAGCGTTGTCAACTTTAAAATTTCAAAAAGCACCATAACCCAGGAAAAAACGCGTCATTCTCAAAAAAAAGCACTAAATTTATAATTTGTAAATTATTTTTTTATTTATTTAATAAAATTATACATTTTTATAAATTTCTTTAAAAATAAGACATTTTTAAATGTATATCAGAATAAATAACAAAAAAATTTACAAAAATCAAACAACGAATATCTTTTAGTCAGTCAGTAGAGATTTACATAAATACATATATTTATATGAAAATAAAAATAAACAAAAACATTGGAAAAATTATTATTCACAATATATCTCAGGAGTGATGCATTGTAAGAAATTTATTTCAACATTGAGAAAAAATTACGACAGGATTAATTTTTCCATACCTGATGCATTTATACGACGTTTTTAAAACATATGTGAATTTGTTGTACAAAATATTAAAGAAATTATTCACCAAATAAGTACAACTATTATTTAATATTTAAATATTTTTATATTACATATTATAGTAATTAAATAGAAATATTTCTAACTAAAAATTATGAAAAATTTTAATAAACTTGCAGTTTAATAATTTGATTCGGATTTAAGCTTTTCTCTGTGTAAATAATACCAAATATCAATGATAAAGTCAATTATTTCTTCATTATTATCACTATCATCTGGCCACAACACAGTCTTAATTTCAAATTGTAATGCTTTATAAATATCATTGCTATTAATCAGAATATTTACTTCATCAGCTATTTGGTAGGTTTCGCAACAGGAATTTTCCCGTTTAAGCCTATTTTTAATGTGAAGTAAGGCATTAACTGAATTTAAAGACATTCGGTTGCGTATTTTAGATTTAAACACATTCATGGGAGCGACAAAAGTTTAACGGCAATATTAGCTAATGCTTCAAAGGGATTTAAGAAACCTGCATCTTTGTACGATTTAACTTCAATCCAAAAATCAATTCAATATTTTGCCATTGGTAATGGTAAAATATCTTCTTTTGTATGTGATAAAACATTTCTTACATTAATCATGTTAATTTTACTCATAATTTCAAGGTTTTCTGGTAAAATTTTTAAACGTTTAAAGTTGAGGGACGCTAAAAGTTTGCTTTAAGGTTTAATCATTTATAAGATGATTGAAAGAGGAATTTCTTTTATTCACATTCACCTCATATGCATATATGTATAAAGTTAGACATTTTGAAACAAAAACTTTCTGGGCAATCAATACCATCTTATAAATAATTAAATTTTTAGTGTAATATTATTTTTTTGACGAGTTGCATGTAATTGTACTATAAGTTACATTTTGGTAGTATGTATATAAATTTACACTTACAAAAAATTTTTTTCAATTAATATATTTGAATTTTAGTGTTTGGTGTCACCGAAATAAAAAAAAAATCACTAAAAACTAAAAAAAAATCACCAAGCACTGACTCACAATTTTTCCGCTTTCAAAATGTTAAAAATCACCAAAAACGGTGATAAAATCACCGAGTTGACAACGCTGATCATCGCTATTTCTTTACACGCCAAACCACAAAACAATAAATTTAGTATGTATGTGTTTATGTGCATATGTGTGTGTATATATATGTATAATTAAGCATAGAAATTCAAATAAATTTTATGTGTTGTTCAGAACTTAAAAATTATGTAGTTTCCAAGGGCTGCAAAGAACAGCGGCTTTCGCCTGGGTAGAAAGTAAATCCAATATTTAAATATTGGCCTTTCTTTGTTAATGAGTTTTACATAATTTTCAAGTTTTGTAATTTTTATATGCATACATACAAACAAACATATATGTACATACACACACGTATAGATATGCATACATAAGCGTGTTACATACTTATTGATTCTAACCAGTTTCATCTACCATTTTATTAAAAAAGACATTTTGAATTTGTTAAAAAATGTTTTATTCAAATTATGTAACATTTAGATGGAATTTTTTCTTCTGTATTTTAAAGCAACAAGTTCTTCTAGCAAAAGGAAAACACAACACATACATACATACATACATACATACATACATACATACATACATACATACATACATACATACATACATACATACATACATACATACATACATACATACATACATATTCATATTATTATGCATGTGTTATTAAAGAACGGAACTCATTTATCTTTTCATTACCTGCCTTAACAAACAATGGCAAGTTCGTTTGCCAACAGCAAACAACAACAATTACCCTTTCATGTTCCCCCTTTTCAAAAAAAAAAACTGAATTGAATTGAATGTTTAAGAATACACTTAAAAAAGAAAAAGAGGCTTAATATATTTAAAAGAAATAATTCATTAAAAACAAGTAAAAGTGTCATGTTCGGCAGTAGCGAATCAAATTGTACCCTTCACCCATATTTAGGATTTAATGTTAAACACCATTTTGCTTAATTATAACCGAAAATATCTTTTTAGATTTTAAATGTTTGCTTAATTAACTGTATTATACAGGTCAAGAGCTTTTAAATCCTAATTGATAGGGCTAAGATAAAAGATATCCGCCATTTAGCTTCGAAAGCCATCTTGGAATTTTTTTTATTCCACTGGTCAAGTCGTTTCATTTGATATTATAGGTATTGATGGTGACAAGCCCGTAATTGCTTTATTTGACCCATATACCCGCCACTTTATTTAAGACTAGCTAACCCGGTGCGCTTCGCCACATTCATCAGGAAATTTTTTTTTTATTTATATCTAAACGTAATTGTTTTATATATGTACGTGTTATTTAAATTTTTATAATTTAAAGCTATTTTGCAATACAGCCTATTCACGTATTGACAGAAAGTTTTTCATCTCTAGGGAGATAACACTACCCCTGCTCCGATCATAACCATTTTTGGTTGTACTAAGAAAATTGTCATCAAATTGCTCGTACAAAGTTTCAACCAAATTTTGTTTATAGGTTTCTATATATAACTTCAAACTATTATCATTTGCATGGGGGATACCATGCCCCCTGCTCCGATCTTAACCATTTTTTCTCGAACTAGGAAATTGTAATCAAAGTAACTCGTACAAAGTTTGAAGGTAATAGCTGCCATAGTTCTCAAAATATGTCATAAAATGTGTTTAATTTGTATGGGAGGTACCACGCCCGCCTAAAATACAAAACAAAAATAATGCCGATGACCTTTCGGTGTAAAGACCTAGAGCATTGGTGAAAAATTTAAAAAATTTAATTAGTAGTATCGAAGAACACTTATAACATACAAACACACATTTCCTCTTTAATATACTAGGTATCGAAGCCATCTTGGATTTTGATTTTTTAATACTTTACTAAATATTTTAGTTGTCAAACTCTATCATTTGATATCAATATTGAGAGTGTTGAAGGTAGTTAATTTTAAAATACTAGATTTGATTCATATAAAAATTTATTGTAAGCCATTTTGTAATGGCCGCCATCTGGGATTTAAATTTTTTTTACAGCGTATTATATTCCGATTGAAAGGACCTTTCGTTTAATTCCCATATTAGCCCTTTTAGTTGTCTAGCAGCTGAACAAAATCAATTTTAGTTTGAAAATTTCAGAAAACCCATCCAAGCAGTTGAATTTTGGTGCTTATATCTCACTTAGTTTTGAAGCGATTGATTAATTTTTCCTTAAAAATAGTTTTCGAGACTACGACTTCTTATTTGGTAAGCGTAATCAAAAATTAATTAGGAAATAAACTCAATATATTTGAAAATATATATTTTTTCCAAAAATTCTTTGCCTATAACTTTGCCGATTAGTAAACAATTTTTTCTAATTTCTAAGAATATCTCTAGTGGTATGTTATATCTGTAAATAGTAACAAACGTGTCTCTCAATTATCCTTGGGCTAAAAACTTAGAATTTTTCTGATAAAAATATGGGAAAAAACAGACGCAGTCGTGTTTATTTGCTCATATCTCAGAAAGTTTTAAGGGGATTGGGTTGAATTTTAATTACAATTCATTTCTGTATATTTTCTGATACCAAAGGCAGAATTGAGCAGTAAGTGGGGGCGGCTTCTAAAAGTTAATTTCAACCAACACATGGACAGAGGGACATTGTAAAATCGACTCCCCAAGTCATAAGCTTTCAGAAAATATGTATTTTACGGGCTCGGTAATGAATATTGTTGAAATTACAAACGGAGCGCGAAGCTATATGCACGCTTGACACCACAGGTGAAGTTTACACAAACAATTTAAATATTTAGAGTGATTTTAGGGTGCCCCGGTGGACTAGTCAGTAGTGTGCTGGTCTGCTAGTTTGGGGGTTGCAGATTCGATTCCCGCCAGAGACTCTGGACTAGGCTGCTTCTCTTCTCTCTTTTCTATTCTATTCTTACTTTTCTATTCAGGTATCACAATGGGGTTATTATAATGTACACAAGAGAGCTGCACTACCTAACCTAACCTAGAGTGGTTTGTGAAGTTTTATGAAATTTTTTATAAGGGGACTCACAAAGGGTAGTGCAAACTGTACAAACGATGCAAATGATAGCAAAAATGCAAATGATTGCAAAAATTCACTATTTTTTTAATACAACAACAAAATGTATGCATTTGAATTTGCAATTTACTTTACTTTACTTCATTTGCACTATAAAAAGCAAAAGCGAAAGCGTATGCTCAGAAGCAAATAAGTGACAACTGCTGTTGCTCTGTGCAAATTTACACAGGTTCAATCGTAAGTACCCTTATTGAAACGTTCAAAAATCATTTAAATACAAATTTCACTAACGAATAGATTATTTATCATATTTCTTTCTAAAATCCTACTCAGAATGTAAGTTATTCATACTTTAATGTGATTTTCTTTTAGACAGTTGGCATCACATACAAAATGCCTTCAAAGATGCCACACTAACTTAACTTTAGCAGGCATTGCCTAAGTAAACGATTTTACAATAGTGTGATTTTTAGTGCAATTTAAATTAACGTATACAATCAAGGCATATTTATTCATCAGGTAATTGCATTTCAAAGAGAATTTTTTTTGTTTTTATTTTTATACCCTTCACCTGTGGTGCACAAGGGTATATATAGCTTTGTCATTCCGTTTGTAATTTCTACAATTTTCATTTCCGACCCCATAAAGTATATATTTTCTGAAAGCTTATGAATAGAGGAGTCAATTAAGCCCTGACCGTCTGTCCGTCTGCCCGTCTGTCCGTGTGTTGGTTGAAATCAACTTTTAGAAGCAACTATATGTTCCTCAGATCTGTATATGGTATCAATCTCTTGGAAATATCCAGGAATGAATCGCTATTGAAATTCAGCACAATCGCCCCATAACTTTCTGAGATATGAGCAAAAAACCACGACCACCTCGTTTTTTTTCACAATTACAACAACAGCATACATACATAGATACATGTAAAAAACATACCAAACAAAAAAAATTACAAAAAAAAAAAATATTAAAAATAAGAAAAAAATAATAAAAAAAACTAAAAAAAAAAAATTTAAAAAAAAATTTTAAAAAATTTTTTTAAAAAATTTAAAAAAAATATAAAAAAAATAATAAAATATAAATAATATATTAAATAAAATAAAATAAAATTTTTTTGGCTCAGCTGGGATTCGATGCCACTTTTATTCTAATGTGTACGTATGCACGTATTTTATATGGGATGAATGGTGATACAAACAATTGTTATTGGATGACTACACGTAGTGAAGGGTATATAAGATTCGGCACGGCCGAATATAGCACTGTTACTTGTTTTAATTTAAATTTTGGCATTTGAAATAAATAAGAGACGAGCGAATATTGTTTTTTATCCAAAAGACTTTGACAGCTAAAATTTCAAAAAAGTGAAGAAATAAAAACAGCTGACAAAACAAGACTACCTGATGAATAAGTATGCCTTGGTATACATTTTTCAATTAAACCAAACGTATTAACCCTACGGTCAATAACCAAAAAAATATACTTTAGTCAATGACCGGGTACCCCGGTACCCCTTTGTAGATTTTCACACTTTTATATTAGAATTTGTACGTTGGAAGACGTAACAGTAAAAGTGTATGCCTTTATTGACACTATAATAATGACAGGTGCAAATTATTTATGTAATGATAATACAAAAGATTTATGGGCCATCACATCTTATCCTCTATAACGAGCAACAATGGTCTTTAACAGATTCTTGTCACTACTACGTTTTATATGATTTGACATTGCAAGCACCAGAGCTGAAAGAATACTTACGGATAAAGCCGCGCTAATCCGCTATATATGGATAATGCTCAACGCAAATCTCTCGGCACATTATAAACCCAGTGAAAATCTAACAAACGACAAACAGCTCTTCCCATGCCGCGGTAAAACGAAATTCACACAATACATACCCCCGAAGTTAGCAAAATATGGGGTTAAATTTTGATGGATTTGTGACGCAAATAACTCCTACCCGCTCGAAGGCCAACTATATACCGGAAAATCACTAATGGATCGTGAGATATGTCAAGGAGAAACTCTCTCTCTCTTGATTTAGCGGAACATTTATTATCGAAAAAATTAACAATGGCGGGAATGGTGCGTACCCGGTCATTGACTCGCGTAGGTGTCGAATGTAAAACGATTTTTAACAAAGATCTGGCTATATATATTTTTTTTCTTTCATACTGTTTTTTTTAAAACCCAAATAATGACGATTTAAAGTTTCATGGCCATATTTTTATTGTGAAAGAATTACGAGCACTTTTAAGTTGAAAAAGTTACCCGGGTACCCGGTTATTGACCGTAGGGTTAAATGTGGATTAAGGAAATTAGCCCAAGACTTAAGTTGTGTTTCTTTCTAAAAAAAAAATGTGGCAATAAAATTAATTAAATTAGGATTTATCAATAAATAATATTTCTTGATTTTACACTGGACATTAAGGTATATGTTGCGATTCATAATTTGAACCAAAAAAAGGTTACTTTATTATACTGAAATATAATTAAGGGTAGGATTTGATACACTCTTGGCAGTTATTTGTGCAACATGTTCAGAAAAGAAAACGATAACTGTTTCCCCTCTTCCATGTATTTTTAGTATAGAACATAAACACGCTCGAATGGTAGCATTATTGTAACATTTTTGTCAGCAAGGAAAACACCATTAATGATAGCATTCCCTTAAGCCTCTGCACACACCTGCTTAAGCATGAATACTCGTATTTCAAAGGTTCATTTTAATAAAATTGAAAAAGAATAATGAAGAACTTTTTCATAAGTTTGTTTTTATATAGTTGTTGTTTCTTAATGTTTTTTATTTATTTGTTTTTTTTTTTTAAAGAAACTCAATTAGAATTTTTTTTTATTTTTAATTTAAATGCGAGCATCCGCTGCAAACCAACCACCAAAACAATAAAGACTGTAGTTTCCAGAGACAGACGAAAAACATTAGGCAGCCATGATTTTCCTACTTCAGCTCTTTGTATCTTGCAATTTAGCTTTGTAGAACGTAGGTAATAAATATAAGAAGACTGACTGATTTAAAAGGTAGTTAAAAGTGTGTGAGCAGCATGTGCCAATTTTTTGTTAACTACGTAGAAACGATTTGTTGTTCGAAAGAATGACTCAGTCAGTGACCAGAACGGAAACGCGTTTTAAATGTTAAACCAAACGGAAATGGTAGTAAAAGTATTTTATTTTTTTCAATTTTGTTTTTCTTCTAATGTTTTACGCACATGTGTACTTTAATTTAAGTATTTGTTATTATTTTAAGCATAATTTAAATTGAAGTGATTTATTTGTTATGATTTGAATATGTGCTTGCATGCCATTCACTCACTGTTTTAGTAGAAACTGACAAGAGTTAATGTTTGCACTTAGTGTTAATTTTTCATTTGCAATTAAGAATGAAAAATAATAAAATTAACACAAGAGTCTTAGCAAGTAATTGCTGATCATGGGAAGCCTGAAATCCTAATTTCAGTACTCCTACCACATAAAAAAAAGAACAAATCTGACATGACCTTAAAATTACAGAATTTGATATCAAGGCAAAGAAAATTTTTTTAAAAGATCGTCATTGTTAGAAGAATCTAATAAGTTTATTTAAAATCGAGCACGCTAATCTGGCTATTTCACTGAAATCTTGTTCTAAGTGAATACATATGCTGACATATGCTACGATTTTGTTTATGTCTGACTGATATATTTGAAGCAATTAGATTCTCCCAAAAAATCTCAAGAAATTTTAAAAGGAACTTGATCAAAAATATGCAAAAGTCACTCCCGGGTGGCAACGCCTTGGTGTTATTGCCAGTTCGGAGTATAGAGGTAATGCCTATACCTCTGGCTAAGGCATAGGAGAATCCTAGACCTCATGCATAAAGGAGTTAGGGAAACTTAGATAGCGAGTTAATATAGACGAGGGGTTGCATTGCACGCTGATAGCAGACTGCCCATGCCCTCCTTATATAATATCAGACATAAACATAAACAAGAGCGGCAGGCGTTGCGTAATATTCCGCTGAGCGATAACGCTGAGGTGATAAACTTAAACAAGAGCGTCAACGTTGTGTAATGAACAGTAATGTTCACTTATGTTTTTTTAATAAAAGTCACTAAATAGAAATAAAATCGCTAGAATAACATTAAAAAAAAGCTAAAATGGCATTACTTTTAAAAAGTTACAAAAGTAAACAAAAACAACAACAGGGTATCAATTTTCGTTCTATGATATTATGAAATGAAAAGTTTTTGTGTGTCCTTTCATCATTTCACCATACAATTTGCTATACAAAAACTTTGTCATTTCATAGTTTCAGAGAACGATAATTGAGCCCCAGTTGTACTGCAGCCAACTTCTATACCTAACACCTTGTCAAAATTGGATTATCCAATTGCAATATGTTGCTGTCGCGGTATTTCGGTTTGTTTCATACAAATCGTATGAACATGATAATTTTTCACAGCAAAAAACGCTTGCCGCTCTTCTTTAGTTTTGGCTGAATGAAGACAAGAATAGTGACAACAATATCTTTACTGATTGGGCATCTGAGGATTCTGGAACTCGAACTTAAAGAAGTTAGGGAGATTCCGATGCCGATGGAGGAGTGCGCGAGTGGCTGCGTTGCACGCTCATAGTAGATAGATACCGTGCACAATGAGGGCAGGGATAGTGACATCAGTATCTTAACTAATGGTGCCTAGGATAATACTAGACCTCGTAGGTAAAAAGATTAGATAGACTCAGATCGTGGTAGATTAAGGATCACAGGTAGGCACGCATTAAATATAAATGCTGGCGATTACGAAGGAATGTGCAATTAGGATTGTCGGCATTGTGATATCGTTTTTTAGTTCAGAGAAAACGCCTGTAGTGGTACTGGATTCAGTAAAGAAGAGAATGCCGTTTGGTAGCCTTAAAATTACTAAAGAAAAAAAAGGTCGAAAAGGTGCCTGCTTCGGCATTCCCCCAACACCTAATATGCATGCAAAAGTCATCATTTATAAAACATATTCAATCATTTTACAATGCTTTTGGTGTCTCAAAACTAAATGTTTAAATGACAGACGTTAAGCAAACAAGAATTATAGAACAGTAAGCTACTTTTATATTACAGAAAGGAACTTAAATAAAAGATTATAAATTATTAAGATTGAGATCACATATTTCGTACTCTGTCAGAAAAATACTCTTCAATATTCTTTTTAATACTAAAATTAAAATTAAATTTCCCATCGCTGGCACAATTGAACAAAATCCAGGCGATTACAACAAAATAAATTTAAAAAAATGTTTGCTTCTTTGAATTTTTATTTTTACAACATCTTCTATTGGAAGTCATTTCTATTTAGATCAAAACTTTTTTAATAAACTTTGCCAACTGCAATAAACCAATTCTTACAAGCAACTAACTTCCGATATGCAATTGGAGTGCAAAAAGAAAAAATAACGTTCTGGATAATATTACACAAATAAAATTCTCGTTAATCAGCTATCAATTACACAAAAAATAATATTTTCGGAAAAAACGGAATGACCAACTGATATAAATATACCCTCCTCACTTACAGTGAAGGGTATAAAAAAGTTATATCATGAAAACTAGAGCTGATAGAGACAAACTGATTACAGATTTGAATACAGCGCACCCAAATTAACAGTTGATAAATTCAAAGAAGCAAATTGAGTGTTGGCCTGTGTAATTGTTCTAAATTGCCCTAGATACGATCAAATAAACCATCAAGCTTCTTATGTGTGTGTTTGTGGTGTCGTACATTTTCGACAACACGTACGCAAGTTTAATTAATAAAAATAAAAAAAAATTTTAAATATTTTCACGTGACCAGTTTTAATTTTGTTGTCTCCAGTTGTGAGTGACAAAAACAATCTCAATTGCTTTATGATTGTTGCCAAGGCACATTTATTCATCAGGTAGTCTTGATTTGTCAGCTGATTACTTTTTTCCGAACTTATTTTAAATTTCAGCTGTCAAAGTCCATAGATAAAAAACAATTTTCTCCCCTCTCTCATTTATTTCAAATGCCAAAATTTGTATTAAAAAGATATAAACCAAAAATTTGAAATTTGAAATGCGGTTACCTGATTAATAAATATGCCTTGATTGTTGCTATAGACAATCTACAGGCAAAAAAAATATTCTAGGTTTAATAAAACACTAGAAAAGCCCGGCGCGCGTTGCTACGCCCCTTAATGAATAAAAATACATTCTGAATTTAAATTGAATATTAAGTGCAAAAAGCTAAAAATTATAACTTTTTTTAATGGGCGTGGCCCTGCCCACTTTTCTAAACATGAAACTATAGTCATGACAGCTCAATATGTGTGCAAAGTTTCAGAAAAATCGGTGAAGTTCAAGTAGCTGAATATGATAACTTTTTTTAATGGGCGTGGCCCTGCCCACTTTTCTAATCACGAAATTGTAAAGTCATGACAGCCCAATATATGTGCAAAGTTTCAGAAAAATCGGTCCAGTGCAAGTACCTCAAAATTATAACTTTTTTTATGGGCGTGGCCCTGCCCACTTTTCTAATCATGAAACTGTAGTCATGGCAGCTCAATATGTGTGCAAAGTTTCAGAAAAATCGTCCAGTGCAAGTACCTCAAAATTATAACTAATTTTTTATGGGCATGGCCCCGCCCACCTTTTGCCACCCATGAACACTCCTTGGAATGTGTACAATAACTTGCCAAAGTTTGAGTCCGATCGGTTTTACAAGTTCGGAGTCTATAGCTAACACACACACACACAGAGTTTTATGTCAGCTTCATGTTATGCAAAGTTAGAAGCATAAAGTATCATCAAAGTAACTCGTACAAAGTTTTAAGGGAAAAGCTGCTTTAGTTCTCAAAATATGTTAAAAAATGTGTTCAATTTGTATGGGAGGTACCACGCCCACTTAAAATATAAAACAAAAATAGAGCCTTTGTCTGTTCGGAGGACAGACCTGGACAATTGGTGGAAAATTTTTAAATATGAATAAGTAGTTTCGAAGAAAACTTAAAACATATAAGCACACCTTTCCTCTTTATTATACTAAGTACAGATAGATTAAAGAAAGTGTTGATTTCTTTGCTTAGTTGCCAATTTTTCTATGAGTGTTTTTGTTTGACAGTCTTAAAAAAACTAGAAAGAAACTAGTCTTAAAAGACACAACAAATATTAAAACGGCAACTTTAAAGTTTGCATTTGCATTGTTTTAACATATTGCTTTTTATTACGACTTATAAGAGGTTGTTCATGGGTATGAACGATTCAGAGGGGTCTTTTCAGGCTTTAATTTTCCGGAAAGAAATAAATACGAATTAACCAGGGTTCCAAAATAATGAAATTTTTGCGGATTTAAAAGTTTTTTCAACAGACTAGACGTTTATTTCGAATTGTTAAGGTCTTCGAATTAACGGGGTGCGAATTATCGAGGTTTGACTGTACATACATATTTTTAACACAAATAAGCCAAGCTTTTAAATTCCAATTTATATCTCTATGTTCTTTTTGATTTCTCATATTTTTTTAACACAAAGTGCCGATTTTTCTGTTTAAATGTAAAATTACAAATTACTAACATACTCTACTAACAAGATCGCATAACATTTGCTTGTCTTAAAAGACAATAGAAAAAAACAGGATTTTTTTGTTCTCGTTAAAAGAAGAAAAAAAACCATCCTCTTTGTCAAATCATTCATTTCAAATCTATAATCTTAATTCATCTACTGACACTTATGGAATGTGGCAAAATCGTATTGGCCTGTTGTTTTTTCCATTATGTGCTCGTTTGTTGCACATAATCTTAACAAATAAATCTAATGTTTGAAAGTGCGATGTATTTAATACAATTTTTTTCGTAATTTCTTTTCAGCGACTTAAAACATTTCCTTTCCTTTTTCTTTTTTTGTTTCTCCACATAATAGTTAGATACGAGTGGCAATTTGAAAACATGCTTGCATTACTATAGACGTACAACAAATAACAACAACAAAAACTTGTAAACTTGACACCGCCGGAAACAATACAAGTTTTAGTTGATTGAAAATTAAACAGACGTATAGTACACGAGTGCAACATACAGTAACACTGAGGATAGAAGAAAATATCTTTACAAGTTGGTTTTAAAGATGAAATAAAAAAAAGATACACAGTCAGAGATGGATGAGTTCGCATTAGTCAGCAGAAAATGTGGTAATAGGTTTACACTGCAGATGTATTAAAGTCAGAGCTTAGGAGAATTGTTTTTGCAGCAGGAATTATGTAAAATAATGGGCAGTATACAGCGACGGAATAAATTCAAAGCAACTTCGGTTAAAAAGAAATTACTTGCATCTTTAAAGCTTTTAGGTAGAAATTAACATTATGATTTTAAGCAAGTAAGAGCGGTATATTCGCCCGTTTTGAATCTGATAATACCTTTCATCATCATGTAAATAGGTACAGTGGCCACATCGTAGCGTTGTCTCGAATTCAGATTTTATATTATACGCCATTTTGCTTTATTATTTTTGACGACATCTTTAATTTTAAAATATAGTTAGTTAGTCAGTTAATTAGTTAGTTGTATTCTTTTAGTCGAGCCCTTTTAATTGATACCCATATTGATGGGGTTGAGAAAAAAAGTTAACCGCCATTTTGCTTAGGATGCCATCTTCGATTTTTAGTTTTCATTATTTACTGCATTCAACTGGCCCTTTCATGTGATACCACTATTGTAAGAGTCAAAGGAGATAAGGCCGTAACGACAATATTTTTTATCCACATAGGCGCCATTTTGGATTTTCACTTTTTCATAGTTTACTGCATTCTACGGCTCAAGCCCTTTCGTTTGATAGCAATATTGTGGTGGTTAAAGGGGTCAAAACCGTAACTTCTATATTCGACTCATATATTTGCCATTAAATCTAGGACGCCATCTTGAATTTTTTTCTTTTCACATCTCACTATATTTTAATACTCAAGCCATTTCATTTTATCCCCATATTGGCTCTTTTAGTTGTATAAAAATCGCAAAATATCGATTTCTGTTTGTAGATTTTAGGAAAAATACAAACTTAGATTAAGTGCACTTAATGTGTAGGTATCAACACTTCTAAAAGTGGCCAAAAAACTTATAGAGATTAGATGGATTGCGAATAGTAAAATTTCTTTGCGTCGACGTACCAGTAGGTTGCTGGTCGTTAACTCTCTGATTACCATGATCAAAATTGGCCCCTTAGACCTTATTCCAAGGTAATTGTAATCATTCTGTTCTATGTGCTACTTCACAGACATACCCTTACACTTGATATAAAAAATTGTATCGTTTATACTAGGTGGCCCAAAATTACCGAAGGGGTTTGAATTGCTTATAACTTTTTTATTATAATTTTTTTTTCTTTTCTTTTCTTTTCTTTTCAGTATTTTGTAAAGAAGACTTGGGGAATTTAAAATGGAGCAGTACTCAAGTGAACAACGTGCCCAAATTGTTGAGCTTTATTTTTCAAATCAACGATCCATTGTTTTGACTCAGCGTACATATTATTCATAATTTAATTATGAGCGACAAAGCCCATTTCCAATTAAATGGTTTCGTTAATAAGCAAAACTGCAAGATATGGACTACGGAAAATCCGAGAGTAGTTGAACATCTTAGTGTACGGTTTGGTGCGGTGTTTCATCGGAAAGGATAAAACTTCTTTTTTTTTTTTGAACATGTGCACGGGGTTAATAGTGTCAGATATCGAAAAATGTTGGAAAAAATTTTAAGGCCAGCTGTGGAAAACCATCCGCAAGTATGGTTCCAACAAGATGGGGTCACAGCGCACACAGCAAGTGACACAGTGGCTCTTTTACGGGCCATCTTTGGTGAACGAATTATTTCGCGTACAAGTGATTTTAATTGTCCTCCGCGTTCACCGGACTGTTTTCTTTGGGGTTATTTGAAAGAAAAAGCCTACATTAATAAGCCTAGAACCATCCAGCAAATAAAAAGCAATATACGCGACGAAATAAACAACATAACACCTGAAGTTTTGCGAAAGGTTATGGAAAATGTATCGAAAAGAGCACGTATTTGCGCAGCAGAAAATGGCCACTACTTGCGAGATATTATTTTTCATAACTTAACTAAAAATATTCCCCATTTATATACTGTATTAAAAAAAAATTAATAATTATTTCTTAAATAAAAAGATTCAAACCCCTTCGTTAATTTTGGGCCACCCAGTATAATTGTAATTTCCAGACACCCTTTAAAACACAAGTCAATGAATATGGAAAATAAAATCCTTAAATTATTAACTGTTCTCGCTGTAATTGAATGGAAAACTCACTACTGTATTTTTTAATTAATGAAAACTTTTTTCAATAAGAGTTTAAGTCCTTAAAAAACTTCCCATCAATTGAAGAAGTTTTTTTTCATATAAACAGCAGCAATAGAAATAAAATCTAACAGCAACAAAATAATATCACATAACAGCCAACAACAACAACAACGTTACGATAAACCACACAAGCACAACCGACAGCAAAATAAACTCATATTACTTCCGTGGCTATGAATGATCAGCTGAAAGAAACATCAGCCACAGCATCACATCATCATTGTCAACATCCAATAGCAACAGAAATAAGTTGAGCAGCAGACAGACAGATGAGTGGTGGCATGAATGAAATGCTGGCAGTGAATATTTATTATGTTGTTAAATAACAACAATAATAACAACGGCAAAAAAAAACGAACAACTGCTACAATAACAATAATAATAGCAATAAACTCTTAACCAAGTCATGTCACACAATTTTAAACTTGACTTTTAAAATGAGTTCAAACTACAACACCACAACAACTACAACCGTAAAGAGATTGTGGTGTTTATGTATTAAATTTGTTTTTTTTTATTTAACCTAACGGTGTCGTATGTAAATACACACCTGATCAAAATAATAGATACACCCACAAATTTGTTTATGTTAGAGAGTGAGAGAGTGAGATCGAAAAAATCTTAACACGCGTTTAGCCTCTAAACTTTATATGGAAGCTTTTTTTAAACTTTTTTTTATCTAGTCATCTTTGAAACATATGTAAGTATGTCCGTTATTATTTTGATTGATTGATTGATTGATTATTTCTTGTAAGTTTGATGAAAATTAGTGACAGAAAAAAAAGAAGGTGCTAAAATTATTAAATTTTTCCAAAAAGTCTAAATTGGTAATACAAAAAATTAACCAAAGAACTAAAGGTCTGTCTGCCGTTAAGCTGTTTTGAATATGTATTTTTAAACAGTATCAGGAAAATTTTACTATTAATGGGAAACCGAGTACGGAAAGAAATAAAGGTCTTAATAATATTGGAAAGGCCAAGCAAATTAAAAGCATATTCTAAAGAACTTTAAAAAAATCTGATTGAAAGCAGCCCTGTTAGCTCAGAGCTCTGACTACTTGCTGCAAAGAGTTAAGAGTAAAGTTTAAGAGATAAGTAAAAATAAACCAGACTGGAATGGTGCAAAAAGTTTAGAAGCCAAAAATAGGGTACGGCAATCAAAATCAAATTTACGACATTGTGACAGGTGACGAGTCTTGAATCTATGCCTATGAGTTCGAAAGTAAACAGCAGCCGACTATATGGGTCTTTCCAGATGAGCAAAACCAAACAAATGTCATTAAAAATTGTTCAAATTGCATGTTTTGGAGGTACCTCAATCGGAATAGAAAAAGTGCTACGAATATTGGATCATGCGTATGCAAAATAATAAAGATCTTCATAGTGAATATTTTGCAAACCAATAAAGGCATTTCCAAAGATTTTTCAATGATTTGTTGCCTTTTATCCCAAAATATAAAAGGCAACCCTCGTAAGATATCGAAATATGTACCTAAAATCTATAAAATTGGTCTAATATCTCTACACCAAATTCATTCTTTCAAAGACAAATCTTATCTTTAAAAACTCCCATTTATGAAGCTAAATTAATTTTCCTCAAATCTTCTGCTACTTAATTTGTTATCACAAGCAGGAGTTTGATTTATGATCTTGAAATTTTCTTCACCTTTATCTCCAGTGGCAAACATAATATAATTTTTATGTAAATAGTTGTTGGACAAAATATTTATGCAGTACAAAGTATTTATAACAAATAAATGACACATTTTGAAATTACCAACGAAATTCACTTTTAACATAAACTACAATTTGACATCATTTTTCCTGTCACCAACTGTATAAACATTGTCGCGGTTGCACACCACCTAACAACTAACTAAACAGAGTTGCATTAAAACACACACACATCGCTAATGTTACCCAACATGCCAAAGCAACAAACCAAAAACTTTTTAAACATTTCCATGTTTATTTCCATAAAATTATTTTAATAATTACACGGCGGCTATTTGCAGTAACAAGTTAAACAGAAACAGGCATGTTTAAACTAGTTCGAAAGACAAGACGATAATGACTAGGAAAAGTTGCATTATTATTTTAAGTTTTTCATTTAGTAATTAAAGTTAATTATTGTGTCTCCTTTTTGTTGTTAATACCGTATGAAAATAAGTAATAAGAAGGGGTGGTGTGTTAAGTTGTAAGAAGAAAATATCTATGTATGTATGTATGTAAATTTAAAATCACCTAAAGGAAATCAAAATTGTTGAATACAACTTTATTATGTCTTTTTTTCTCAATTTCCTTTATTTTTTGTTGTAAAAACAGTCTAGTCAATCATGGTTTATAACATTTAAAAGAAGTAAAAATTAAAACAAATGAAGAGTTTTTCATTTCCTGCAACTCGGGGGATTTGGAAACTGTTGTAGAGCACTTGAAAATATCATATTCTGTTGTTATAGAATTTTTATTCCAAAGTTCCGTGATTTTTATTTAAAGATTCGAATAATAGTTTTATGAATTTTGATCGAGTTCTAAGGCTTAAAGTTAGCCACCCTTGATATGCATCTAAAGTGTGGTCTAAACTTTATGCACGATGTTAATTGTGAGTCACACTTTAACTTCAAGTTTCAAATCAGTGTGCATTTCGTGTAGTTCGTAATTTTGTTTGGTCAGTATAATCGACCAAATATGTCCACAATCTTGATAATTTTCCAGCAAACCGAATTTGTAGGAAATGTGAAAATACCTGAACCTTCTCCTAACGCCATAATCTAACGGTTGTCGTACCACTGGGTTGAGTCTATCTTCCAGTCAAAGCCCCTCTGATCATGTTGTGCAACTCAATCATGTCTCAGATAGCAACCTTACCTACATTAATTCTTGGTTCATGTAGATGCACCTTGCTCGAGGCTTGGCGATCCAAGACCTTCTTAGTGTTTTCTTTCGTTACGAGTTATAAATGGATCAGCATCAAATGTGTGGTCTAAAAGAAAACGAACAATTCACCCCGTTTCTACTTCTGTTGAAAGGCAACATTACCCTGAGACATATATGGTTGCCCGAAGTCCACAGTGCCGCCACCACACTGCGAGCATCGGTTTTTAAACCATCATTCTTTATGTCTGTTGGGATGGCAACAGCACTTAGAAACTTCCGTGGTGTTCGAAGTCTGACCGAGGTCAAACATCAGACATTAACCAACGCCGAATCTGTTTCCCCATTTTTGAGCAACCACAGCTACCACTATATAATCAGACTAGAACAAGTTCTAAGGGCTTCTTGATTTTATGTAGTACCAGATAGGTCTGCGGTTAGCCTCGATTTTTCACCATGACCAGAGTTCTTATTGTTTTGGCTTAAAGAAGTCAGAGGTATTGGTCTCATCTCTCCACCGCGTACTGACAATCCACCAAAGCCTGGAAGTTGCCAACGGTACATGCCCTTGGGGAAGGTTAGACATAAGTAAATAGTGAAGGTGAGGCACACCTTTACCTCAGTGGATTTGTTAACAAGTAGAATTTCCGCATTTGAAAAACCACAAGTAATTGTTAAAAAGCTCATTCATCCACAAACAGTGACTGTTTGGAGCGGTTTATGGGCTGGCGGCGTCACTGGGCCGTACTTCTTTGAAAATGAGATCGGCCAAGGAGTTACTGTGAATAGTGGCCAGATATTAAGGATACAGACCTGAACGATATGTAGTTCCAACAGGATGGGGCCACTTGCCACACAACCAATGGCTCTTTTAAGCGAAAAATTCAATGACCGTGTTGACTAACGTATTAATTATCCGCCACGATCATGTGATTTAACACTGTTGGACCTCTTTTTTTTTGGGATATTTAAAAGAAAAAGTTTAAGTCAATAGGCTGAGAACAATTCAAAACCTAAGGAATGGGACAAGTCGACACATTAACGAATTGCAAATATGGATCATCGAAACCGTGGCGAGCATTTAACCGAGATTTTGTTTCACACATAATAGTCATAGATCCTCTCTATCATTTTAAAAATTATTAAAATAATTCTCTGAAATTTTTTTGTTTTATATTTACAATTAACATTGTGCTTTTTGGTTGGACCATCCTGTAGTAAATACCCAGAATTGCCAACAGTTTGGGGATTTCCAGGAAATCTATCCCATGTGCTTTTTAAATAAAAACCCTAAATGCATATTATCTTCATTTTGTGCAAAATCAAACGTTACAAGATAAAAAAAACATAATGAAGGGTATAAAAAAGAAAGTCATAATTAATAATTTGCCTGTAGTGAAATTATTTAACATTGTTGTTGTAGTTGTTTATGTTATTATTACTTGACTTAAGTAACTAATTGTATTTGGCTAAAGAAAGCAAATTGATTTATCAATTTTAATGCTTTCAGCCAGCGGCTAATTTTGTTAGTTAAACATTTTCTTCAGTTATTAAAATTGGCAATTAATGTGACGAACAAATGTTAAAGCAAAAAAGGAAGTAAATCGTGTTGGTAATTATTTAGAAATTTGTACTCACATTAATTAAAACAACGCTCCGTGTTAGAGTAGCCTGTAAAACAAATTAAAAAATAAAAAAAAATTATGTTAAATTTCAAATGAATATTAATAATATTTATACTCTATGTGTTGTGAAATGTGATATTGAAGAAATTAAATTTAAAACTCGCCACACAAGCGAAGAGGTCATTAATAACAACTTGTTACGGTATTATTCAAACTAAATATAACAAATATCTGGCTAAAGTAATATTAATCTTTTTAATAATGCTGGGTGATTTCTTTCTTTTATAGAGAAATAAAACTTTCTACTTATTTAAATAAAACATTGAATTGTCACCGTGTATATCTAACGCAGTGTAAATACGTATGAGATGCACAGATATTTCATACTATAGAAGAGTTACCAGATTGTGTAGTTGTTTTACAAATATGCACTAGTTAAGTTTACTTTGTGGAAATTATAAGGCCCTTAATTTTATTATTAACGCCACAATTTATGGTATCAGGTATTAGATTGATTAAACCCCGCGATATAAGAAATGCTCTTTTTGAAATAAAAAAGCCAGTCTATCTGGCGCGAAGTGAACTTAGTATTGCTGGTAAAGACTTTTTACCATAAGTTACACCATTTTCTAGGACTTTTTTTGTAATGACAGATGAGCTAGAGTATGTTCACATTACTCAATACATATTTGAAGAAATAGACGTAATCACTTGAACTTTTCAAAATCTGTTCTTTGAAATAAATGTTTACTTAATTGCAATATCAATTCGTTTCAGTATGTTTCTAAGAAAAAACATATAAAATCAAAAAAAAAATTATCAAAAATAATGGTCCTTTTTATTATCTATTATTTTTACTACTCATATTTTCTTAATGTGAACACATTGGTGAAGCTATAAATTTTGTATGGGGATGGCAACACTTTAAAAAAAAGATTTCGGGTTGGTAGGGGTACAAAATCCTGTACTGATTTATATAAAATTTGAATGGTTTATTTAACTTCTATTTTCAAAAACTGTTTTAGGGGGTCGTTGCACCCCTAAGAATGGCCTATTTACGCCAATGTATAAATATAGCTTCATTAACAATTGTTAGATTTCCATAATTTAAGTGGATTTTTGTCCTAAGGATCATGAAGTTTCAAATTTGAATATAAAACAAGTAACAGTGCTATATTCGGCCGTGCCGAATCTTATATACCCTTCACAACGTGTAGTCATGCAATAACAATTGTTTGTATCACCATTCATCCCATATAAAGTACGTGCATACGTACACGTTAGAATAAATGTGGCATCGAATCCCAGCTGAGCCAAAAAAATTTTATATTATTTTATTGAATATATTATTTATATTTTATTATTTTTTTTTATATTTTTTTGTAATTTTTTTAAAAATTTTTTTTAGAAAAATTTTTAAAAAATTTTTTAAAATTTTTTTTAAATTTTTTTTAAATTTTTTTTTTTAGTTTTTTTTATTATTTTTTTCTTATTTTTAATATTTTTTTTTTTGTAATTTTTTTTGTTTGGTATGTTTTTTACATGTATGTATGTTGTTGTTGTAATTGTAAAAAAACGAGGTGGTCGTGGTTTTTTGCTCATATCTCAGAAAGTTCTGGGGCGATTGTGCTGAATTTCAATAGCGATTCATTCCTGGATATTTCCAAGAGATTGATACCATATACAGATCTGAGGAACATATAGTTGCTTCTAAAAGTTGATTTCAACCAACACACGGACAGACGGGCAGACGGATAGACGGACAGACGGTCAGGGCTTAATCGACTCCTCTATTCATAAGCTTTCAGAAAATATATACTTTATGGGGTCGGAAATGAAAATTGTAGAAATTACAAACGGAATGATAAAGCTATATATACCCTTGTGCACCACAGGTGAAGGGTATAATTATGCAGCTTATATATTTAAAATAGCCTCGAATGGAAAACTACATACTTAAGAATATAAAATAACAAGCATATATACTAATAATGTATGTAATTAAATGTTCGGAAAGAACTTTCTACATCATTTCTTGTTGGCTTTTAGGCAGTTTTTCATGCACGTTTTGGCTTCTAGTTGCTGAAATCTAATCGAGGACTGCTTTGACGATTTTTTTAATTTTGGGGTCCTAACTCTTTTACTACATAAACGAAATCCAGATTAAAATGAGTTGATAATTGTTTCCTTATTTTTGAAAATTGTTGAGACCGTGCTTGCCGGGATACCATCTTTATCAGCCGCTTCCTTTTTCTTTAATCCATCTTCGACGTCTTTTATAAGTTTATATTTATTTCAATTGATAAGCATTTTAAAACATGTTGAGTTGCCATAATAATTAAAAAAAACATTGACTTCAACATTTATCATCTAGCAAACAAAAAGAAACAAATTTGTAATTACCCGAAAAAAATAAAATTAGCACGTCAAATAAACAAACCAGCTTAAAAAATAAACTAGAATAAAACAAACAACCGATAACTATAACAAAAACAAAAGCCCATTTAAGCAAGCAAAATTCTTTGAGCTATAGAGTTCTTGTGTATGGTTTTTGTTCGACTTATGGAAGTACGAGTTACGGAAGCAAAATTGTGTGTGATTTGTTCTTTAAACGCTAGAGAAGTTCGAGTTATGGAAGTTCAACTGTATATACTTTGTATGAGTTAGCCATGCCCACTATTCCGTTTTCGCTGAAATTCACATTTTTTTGGTAAAACTCAACACATGTTTTAAGTTTCATAAGCATCAGTAGAAGTCGAAAAATAATATTTACTACATATGGGTGTGGCGCTGCCCACTTTTCTAAACAGAAAATTGCATTTCCCAGGAATTCCAATATGTGTGCAAAGTTTCATAAACATCGATTAACTAGAAGTGATTAAACTATAATATTTATTTTGTATAGGCGTGGCGTTTCCTACTTATCAAAACAGCAAATTTTAAGGGGACTCACGATTGAACCTGTGTACTGAGCAAATTTTCTGTGCACATTACAGCAGGTCGTAGGCGTCGTTTTTTAATTCGAAATACATATTTATTTCAGCCGGTGTTGTCAGAATTACCAATTGAATAAATCTGGCAACTTTTTACTGAATTTCTTGGATATTTATTTTTATTCAAAAAAAAAATTTTTTTTATTTGTACTAAAAGAAATTTTTTGTAATTTTAGTTTTCTTTTACATAAAATTAATGGCGGTCAAAATGTCAAAAACACAAGTTGTCACTTATTTGCTTCTGAGCATATTTACACAGCCAATTTTGCTCAAGCTTTTTAAAGTGCAAATGAAATAAAGTAAAGCAAATTGCAATTGCATACATTTTGTTGTTGTGTCATTTGCATCGTTTTCACTACCCTTTGTGAGTACTATTTTTTATCACCAAGTGGACTCAATGTTTGCGCAAGGTTTAAAAAAAACTGTTAAATTAGTTAGTGGTTGAAATATAGTAGCGGAACTTACTCTTTGATGCAAACTACCCTTGCAAGTCGTGCAGACCGTGCAAGTCTAGCAAACAATATAACTTTTAAACGACTACAAAAACAAATTATATTAAAGCGCAACTTTCATCATTTAAGCAAATGTGCAACCGAAAAACCAGAGCAAAGTAGTGTTACACAAATTTGCACAACAGAAACAGAATTCAATTTCTTTCAGGATTTAAAATCTCCACAAATTCAATTTCATCAATGGCATTTTTTACCAAAAAATTTATTAATATAAAATATAATTATTTTTCCGTTGATTTAGGCATTGTAATTTTTTTTAAATTAATTAACTTTCTTTTCGGAAAATATTTAAAAAAAGATTTGTCAATTTCTCAAATACCTAAAAAATCAGCTGTTGTCATAAGTTTGTAGCACATATATAAAAAATGCACTCATGCTTGGTAGCAAAAAATTATATTGCAAAAATGCTACCGAGAGTGAATACCGATAATGTTAACTTTTTGTGGGCGTGTCACATTTCACTTTTCTATTCATCTAATTATGTTGGTATAAAATATGCATGTGTAAAAAGTTTAAATACGATCTGTTTGACAGAGTCAATTGAAAATTGAAAAAAAATATTTAAAACATCTCTATACCGAATAATGCTAAATAAAACCACTTGTTTTTATACCCTTCACACAGTGAAAAAGGGTATATATAGATTTGTCATTCCGTGTGAAATTTCTACAATTTTCATTTCCGACCCCATAAAGTATATATTTTCTGAAAGCTTATGAATAGGGGAGTCGATTAAGCTCTGTCAGTCTGTCCGTCTGTCCGTGTGTATGTTGAAATCAACTTTTTGAAGCCCCCCGATATCGTTTGGACCCGGGTGAGGTATTAAAATATCAGAAATATTCGGGAGTAGAACGGTATTGAAAATCAGAAACATCGGTTCAAAAACAACTGAGATATGAGCAAAAACCCACGACCACCTCGATTTTTTTTCCACAAAAACAACATTACAACAACAACATACATACATACAAACGTGTATACTGGGTAGAGAAAACGTGGCATCGAATCCCAGCTGAGCCAAAAAAAAATTTTTTTTTATATTTTTTTTTTAATTTTTTTTTATTTTTTATTTTTTATTTAATATATTATTTATATTTTTATTATTTTTTTTTTAATTTTTTTTTTTAAATTTTTTTTTATTTTTTTTTTTTTGTTTTATATTTATTATATATGTTTTAATCATTTTTTAAAAAATTTTTTTTTAAATTTTTATTTTTAATATTTTTTTTTAATTTTTTTTTTAAATTTTTTTTTAATTTTTTTTTTATTTTTTTTTTAAACATACATACGTAAATTTATAATTTTACAATGAGATGTTTTATATATGTGTGTGTTTTTATATGTATGTAGGTACTTTATATGGGATGAATGGTGATGCAAACTACTGTTATTGCATGGCTACACGTTGTGAAGGGTATATAAGATTCGGCACGGCCGAATATAGCGCTCTTACTTGTTTTACCTCAAACTTTTGCATAAAATTTTGAAAACTACACAATAACCCTACGTTGTCACAGGCAAGTATTTACTTGCAAGTAGTGTATACGTATTACTAACGAAAATCAGGAGAAATGCCAAAAAAAAAATACAAAAATTTTTTGAGTGGCTACACAGCACAGTGCAAGTTCATTTTTAAAATGTCGTCAACAAATAAACTTCAAACAAATTTAAAACAAATGGCGCTGCTTCAATTGGTAATTAAGTGTTGTCAATAGCCACTATTGAACGTTACCTTTAGACATGTAACTTTTTAATATAATTTTTTTTATTAAATATTGATATTTATATTAAAACTTACATTTTAAATGAATATTTAAATTTTTTTCTTAATATTCTTCATATACATATATACATATTTATTAAAAAAATTAGCTGAATTATTTACCACAATTGTATGATATATTGTTGAGTTAACAAAAAACTCAGTATTAGACAACACTGTTTTTCGGCTTGTCACTTTACTTGCCGTAACTGTAAAAATTTTACTTGCTTAAAAATTACCTCGCAAGCTGAGTCGCAGGTTGTCAAAGTGTAGTTGTGTTAGTAAAAAAGTGTTAGTGTATTGGTTTTTTTTCACTTGCACTTGCATGTGGCAACGGTAGGTTGGAAGCTGCGGTTGGCAAACCCCTTGAACTAAAAACAGACAAATGTTTTCAAGTGCAAAATCTACCGTTAAATGTATAAAGTTTTGTTGTTGTGTGGTTATATGATGAATGAAAGAACAGGTTTGCCAGATAGTTAAACTGAGCTGACATACACTTAAAATTAAACGAGCTACCAGATGATTAAGTTAATTGTGGTTTGATATCGAAAAAACTTAAATCATATTCTTGGGCAGAAATAAAAAATCTCAAATTTCTTAAATTAATTTATGATAAAAATGAACCCACGTATTTATATAAAATTTTTTTTTAATTTTCAACATAATATTAAGCAAAATATTTCAATACAGAAATAGAACTACAACCAAAATGTTTGTGATGGCGTCAAGATGGCCTTCATTTTCAAAGCACACTTGTTCATTATTGTCATTTCATAATAATGTTGCTGTTGTTGCTGCTGATGTTGATCTAAGCACTTTTCTAACCTCATAAAAAAACGATGGCGACATGTAATTTGAATTCATGTTAAGAATTTAATGCGGGTGTAATTCTCCATTGAATAAAGCTAAAAAAAAATAAAAAAAACTAACAACATGTAATTTGAAATCAAAAACTATACACACACACACACAGAAAAAAAAATGAATATCAACTTTAAATACGAAGTAAATATTATCAATTAAAGTTTTATTTGATTTTGCTGCAATCATCTAAATGGTACCATTAATTAAATAAAAATCCACATTTTTAGTTCAAAGAATATTGACAAAAATTTAATTTAGCTGGTATTAAAAAATCAATTAATCTCTATATATAAAAATGGTGTAAAAAATTTATAGTAATTCATAAAATGAGAACGTTTGGGCCGACTTTTACGGAAGAAAATTTTGGGAAATCCCTCCGGAAAAGTCGGAAAATTAGAAAATCGAGTTTTTGTATGAAATTTTGTGCGAAATTATTCCTTAATGACTTTTCAAATGAAAAAATATAAAGTTCTCAGCCAAAATCTGATAGATAGCGTTATACGTTGACTTAGACTTTGCTCAATCTTACAGCTGTCAATTTGGGCGAGGCGAAGTTCGCCGGGTCCGTTAGTTAATTATAAAAATTTAAACTTATATTTAAAAATTTTTGAATTTAAATTAATATTTTAAATTCTAATATTTAAATTTTTATACAGGCTTGAGTTCATTTTAAACATTCTTATTTTACAAAAAGTTAGTTATAAAATAAATTCAAAATCTAATAACAATTTTTAAATAATTTAATTATTTAAACATTTCAAGCAATATTTTTGCTTGTGTAGTTAAGGGGTGGGGCAAAAATACTTTTTTTTGCACTAAAAATTCTGTTTTGTAACTAAAAACATCAAATAATTTATTGTATTTGTTTTCATTTTGTTTGCCGTTGTAGTTGTTATCGTAACTACAATATTACAACATGCATTTTATATGCATTACATGTTCTAATATTATTTGTTATTGTTGATTTTTCAGAAAAACAAAAACAAGCAAAAAACTGCAATGATGATGACTTTTTCGTTTTGTTGAACAGCATGCATGAAATACAAATTGTGCAAATAAACCATTTTAGAATTTTTTATTACATTTGTTGTTGCTTAGATTATTACAAAACTAAATACAATGTAGAATGCAACAAAAATGTAATACCTGAAACAGGGTGTTACAGCAAAAACGTAAATCTATATATGAGAGAGTTATGTTTTTCTGCATTTTAGTTTTTCAGTAAAAAGGAAAAAAGAGTCGCAACGAAGTCAATTTTTGGCTTAAAGGGTACGTCAACGAACCAAATTGTTGAATTTGATGTAAAAAGCAGCCATAGGGGTGCCAGACGTACTGTTTCGAGCAGTACATATACTGTTTTTCTTCAAATGTACACAACCCTTAAAACAGTACGCAAATGTACTGATTTTTGTGCTTAAATTAGACGTGACATAACCATAACCATACAAAACAGCTGTTTGAACTAAACTTATGGACAACAATGTATTTGATTATATGTGACAGTCGCCATACCCATAGAAACCAATTAAATTTTGGTTTTCTATGGCTATGGCACGTCTAATTTAAGCTTTACTCTTTGTACTGTTTTTTGTACTTTTCTAAATCTGGAGCCGAATTACGGCATTCGATATCGAACGAAATTTTACTCGAACGATTGAGTTCGCTGTGCTTTAGGTATAGAGATTCTAATAAGAATTTTCAAATTTCGATCACGTTCGAATGCCGTAATTCGGCCCCTGTTCTCGTAAACCAACAATTGGGTGGTGTACGAATGAGATTTGGTCAGACATATTCTTCTTGCACGAAAGATGCCAGACCAGAGCGAATTGTCAAGGTGTCCTAACTTCAAATGTTTTAAAGTAATAACATAAAAAAATATATCTGTTGTGAACGACCTTTCACAACTATGTGTGATATATCAAATTTAAATAGCCGATTTTTGATAACATATCTTTTTAATGGATATTGTAGGGGTGCAAATATTACAGACGGCTCGACCTAGCTGATTCTTAACTGATTGCCGCAGGTATCTGAATAGTTATGACAGCTTCATGAATATACGCAGTAATATTATTTTAGCACAGTTTTTAATTGAAAATCAACTAAAATTTTTTTTAAACTATTGCGAAATCCTATAACACAACCTGCACCCTGTAAGATTCACTGTTTGGTGCGGTTAGTGGGCCGGCGGCCTCATTAGCAATAATGAGACTCGCAAAGTTACAGTCAATGAATCAAGGTAATGCGCGTTGATCACCGACTCTTTATTTTTTTTGTTCAAAATGGAAGAATTGGACTTGGTTGACATGTGGTTTTAAGGAGACGGTGATACACGGCACGCGATGCCTTGAACCTAGTGAGAGGCGAGCTTTCTAAGCAATTTAAAGGCAATTTATCGACAAGTTTGTTATCCTTTGTAGATATGACATGCCTATAAGAATGTTCATAAAATGTTAAGACAAATCGGTCACTAACCAACAAAGTGATACGCAAGATTTATTCTTTCATTTATCACAATTAAAAAATTCCTTGTAAAAATAAAGAATATTAAAAATGAACTCAAGCCTGATTAAAAATATTAGTTTACGCAAAAATAATTTTAAACAAAATTTAACTTTTTTTAAATATATAAAGTAACTAAAGTTCCTAATTATTAGAATTTTTTTTTTTTATTTGTTGAACTTTTCTTTGTAAAAATAAAGAATATTAAATATGAACTCAAGCCTGATTAAAGTTCCTAATTAATTTTTTGTGAATTTCCTTGAAATGCCAAACAATAAAGCGCTCGACCAGTACAATATATTAAACTATAAAACCCAAGATGACGTCTGAAACAAAATGGCGAAGAGAATTTTTTTAACCCCAACCATATGGGTATCCAATGAAACGGCTTGACTAGTAGAATGCAGTAAACAATAAAAAAAGTCAAAATTAAAGATGGTGTCGGAAATAATCAAGGATATAGCGTATTTATTGCATGAAATCTAAAATCTAGGCTAAGCTACGATGTGGTCATTAAGGCTCGGGCACAATGAATCCGTTGTCCGTCAAACTTCAATTTTTTCAAAATACATGTTTTCTTATGAGTGTTGTCACATTCAGTACGTCTTCGTCAATGCAAAGTAAGAAAGTTGACCAACTTTTAGCTTTTGACGTACGTCGAGTACTTTGACAACTACCATATGGTTGTGAGCAAAAAGCGAAGTCAACCGGCTTTACAGCAGCCGCCGTACTTTTTTGTGATGCGTGAGCCGCCACAGAAGCATGCAGTTTTTTCTGGTTCAAAACTCTTTTTTATATATGTACATATAAATTGTATGAGTTTGAAGCTAAATTGACATTTTTTATAAAAAAATATTATTTTGTTTTATTAATTTTTTGTTATTGTGAAGATTAATTTAAAAAAAATATAAAAAAATATTATCGGCCTTCAGCCGCCGATGTTTGTTTTTGATTAGTCGCAGCAGTCGACAATTTAACTTGGCTTTAGTTCTGTTATTGATCCGTCAACACAAAGTACTGATTGTGGCAACCCCTCTCCGCCAATACGTTGATGTCAGTTGAAATAGTTAAAGTCTGACGGACGACGGATTCATTGTGCCCCAGCCTTTAAACCTATGTACATGACGGTTAACGGTATTATCAGATTCGGCACGGGCGTATGTAGCGCTCTTACGTGTTATTCGACGTTTTGTATGAATCGAAATTTTTATAATTAGGGACTAATATTATAAGGACCACTTTGATATTTATAGAGAATGACAGAAAGGTCCATTAAAAAGGTAGTTTACACATGCAACATATAGTTGAAAGAAGTTTGCCATATTTGTTGCTCTTACCGCACGGTAAAAGATGGAACGAAAAGTTTGTTTTAAGATATACTAGCTAATACCCGGTGTGCTTCGCCACCCTCATCGTAATGAAATAAAAATTTTATAGTTTAAAAATATATTTATTTTACAAGTGCCACGCCTACTATTACTAAATCAACCATTTCTTATTCAAATAATCATATAGACGTCAAAGTGTCTCTTGCAAAATTTGGGTACTCTAACTATTATCGCTTCAAAGATATACGAATTTTTGTATTTAATTCATATGACAGGTGACACGCCCACTATTACTAAAGCATCCATTTCTTATTAAAATAGTCATAAAGATGTCAAAGCTTCTCGTGCAAAATTTGGGAACTCTAACTGTTATCGCTTCCCGAATATACGAATTTTAGTATTAAATTAATATGACAGGTGCCACGCCCACTACTACTAAAGCATCCATTTCTTGTCAAAATAGTCATATAGACGTCAAAGTGTCTCTTGCAAAATTTGGGTACTCTAACTGTTATCGCTTCCCAGATATACCAATTTTTGTATTTAATTCATATGACAGGTGCCACGCCTACTATTACTAAATCAACCATTTCTTATTCAAATAATCATATAGACGTCAAAGTGTCTCTTGCAAAATTTGGGTACTCTAACTGTTATCGCTTCCCAGATATACCAATTTTTGTATTTAATTCATATGACAGGTGCCACGCCTACTATTACTAAATCAACCATTTCTTATTTAAATAATCATATAGACGTCAAAGTGTCTCTTGCAAAATTTGGGTACTCTAACTATTATCGCTTCCCAGAAATACGAATTTTTGTATTTAATTCATATGACAGGTGCCACGCCCACTATTACTAAAGCATCCATTTCTTATTAAAATAGTCGTATAGATGTCAAAGCTTCTCGTGCAAAATTTGGGTACTCTAACTGTTATCGCTTCCCGAATATACGAATTTTAGTATTCAATTGCTATGAGAGCTGCCACGCCCACTATTTCTAATGTACCCATTTTTTCCAGAAATGTTTATTTGGGTGTCAAAATTGCTCTTGCAAAATTTTAGTACTCTAATCGATATCGTTTTCCAAATATACGAAATTTAGTATTTAATTCATGTGGCCACGCCTACTATTGCAATTCCGCCCATTTTTTACCCAAATGTTCGTGTGGATGTCAAAGTTTACCGTACTTAATTTGAAGACTCTAGCTGAATTACCTTTATATACATATATATAATAATTAATACTTATTCTTTAATAGGGCGTGGCACCCCGCCCACTTACAATTTCAAACCAAAGTATAGCCTATAGTTCCTTCCGGACATACAGAAAGATTCTGTGAAAATTTCAAGGAAATCGGTCCAGCCGTTTAATTGTCTATAAAGCACAAACAAACATACAAGCGCACATTGATTTTTATATATATAGATGACAAAAAGGTCCTTTAAAAAGATAGTTTACACATGCAACATATAGTTGAAAGAAGTTTGCCATATTTGTTGCTCTTACCTCACGATGATTGAAGGACCGAAAAGTTTGTTTTAAGATATATTTAAATTGCTTTCTAGTTTACAAAACCGCTGCTGTACCCATTAACTTGTTTTTACTCATTTCATAACAATAACAAATAAGTTAAAATTAAAATTATTTTGCTGTTGTTGTTTTTTTTATACATATAAAATCTAGTAGATGTTTATTTTTGCTCGTTCACTTTTTTCTATTATTTTTATTAAACGTTCAAATACTTGTGTACCTGGCATTTGTGGAACCATTCAGTTGTATGGTTCAAGTGTCTGTTTGTATTATTACTAAAGTATGTTTAAAAAAGCAGAGCAGGAAAAAAAACATTTTTAAAATAAAACAGCACATCACTTGTTCATTCATTCAGTCATAGTCATGTCAATCGTCAGTCAATTGTTATGTTATTGTAAAAGGTCAAGTTTAAAAGATGTTTATTTTTTGAAACGAACTTTGTGAGAAAAAATAATAAAAACAATAATAAACAGAAACACACACATTTAAAAAAAAATACTTGTGGGTACTTCTTATGGTTAACAGAGAAAATTAGCTTTGCCGTTTTAAAGGAAGCCTTTTAAATAATTGTAATTTAACAACAAAAAGAAAACATTTAATTGTTAATTAAATAAGAATTTATTAAAAGGTAATTAAAACGTTTTAAATATTTGTAACATAAGCCGCAACAGATTTAAGTACTGCCGTCTACCAGATCACTAATACTGTTTGCCAGGCTGAGATTATGGCTATTACGCAAACGCATTAAATGGATTAAGAAGACTAACAACGAAAATCCGATACTTATTTTTACGGATAGCTAATCAGTTGTCAAGACCCTAATGAGCGAAAAAGTTTAATCTCGAAATGTCTGCAATGCAAGAGTGAGATCAACTTGCGTGTGAATTGGTAACGTCTAGAGATAATATGGATACCAGGACATCACGACATAATGGAAAATAAAGAAGCCGGCATATTTTTAAAAATGAGATCACTTTTGTATATAATTACCTTAAAGTATGATAAAACCTCTCAGAGGTTCTAAAATGAACATAGTAGAACACGCAGAAAGCGACAAAGTACTGCTGTCGAACATATTTCAGATTTTCCAATAAGAGCGATATGATTTTATGAGAAAAAAAAACACTTATTGTTTAGGAAATTCAAAAGTTTTTTATTTAATGTGCAGCACAATCGAAACAATTAAGTTGTAAATAAAACGTCATTCAAACGGCCTCCACGAATACTTCTGCAGGAACGAATTCGATGAACCCATTTTTCGAACACGTTTTCCACTAAATCAATTCGTTGATCATGAATGGCGTGTTAAATATTGACTTGTAAAGCCTGAAGAGAGTCTGGTTTATTTCGAAAGACCACAACATCTTGGTGGCCATTAAATATTACAATTTCTTGAAATAATCGAATTTCCAAACTTTTCTCGCAATAATTCAATTGTTGCATTTGCTGTGTGGCACGTAGCCCCGCCGTCTTGTCGACAGTCAGGCGGCACTCTTGTTACTCAGGTCGTACATTACTACGTCTAATTTAGTTGGTCAATGTAGAAAGGAACTGTCTAGGCTTGGTCAACGGACTGACGTTACTCTAGTTTGAGTTTCTGCACATAAGGGCCACTATGGTAACGAGCGGGCTGATAAGCTAGCCAGGAGAGGATCTGCTTTGGATATCTCTAGCGGAAGTGCAGTTGTAATTCCGTTAGGGACTATGAAAAGCAGAATCTCCAGAAGGCCTTGGGTGGTTTGGGCTAAGTACGTGTAAGGTGGCACGGCTTACGTGGCCCTCTTTTGATGCACGGCGTACATTGCAACTTACTAGTCGAAGTCGGATGGACATATCGAGGTTGATATTGACGAGTCATTCAATAAACATGCAAGTCTACTTGGACTTCCATCGAACAACCATTGTCGCAGCTGTCTGGATAGAGAGAAGGAGCAATCGGTTTTTCACCTTCTCTGCGAAGGTCCTGCACTAGCGGCTATGAGACAGATTTTTAGGCGAACATGTACTGAAGTTGGACTGAATTATCTACTGAGATACCTCACGGCCACGCGGTGAATCTAGTACCCTGACTCTTGGATTTATTCTGGGATATATTAGAGCTGACGAGTGATATGGTCCTGACAAAACAAAGTCATACAGACTCCACTTGACTGTTTGCGTGCAGTGAACTACCACGTTAACCAACCAACAAACTAAGCCACGTATAGTTCCAACCAAATGTTGTCAAGATCAACTGCTTCCAACTTCGGCCATAAAAAGTTGGTTATCATCGATCTATACCGCTCCCCATTGACAGTAACGGTGTTACCAGCTTCATTTCGAAAGAAGTACGGACCGATGATTCCATTAGACCAAAAACCACACCAAAATGTCAATTTAGGTATCTTATTGGCACTTGTACATTAAGTAAAGAAAAAAAAATTTTCAACATTTCGCCCAATAGCGAGCACACCATAAAAATTATGACCATAAAATGGCAACAGCGCGCGAAAAGTTGCAATTGGAGAACGATTATTTTGATAATAAAACTGAGTGATTTGTAACCGTTGTTCTTGTGTATATCACGCCATGATGAAATTGTAAACGCCACAGAATACAATGAAAAACAAATGACAGATAAGGACATATTAAAAATGGCCAAAACGTCAATTCAAAACTATATCATTCCTATTGGAAAGCCTTTTGCTATGGGGTGATAAAAATTTAAAGGATGATGAAATCGAAGGAGATGCTGAGACCTAGTAGGCCAACACTTAGAAGATTAACTAGTGTAATAGCAAGTCACACGAGTCACGGAGAAAAAACTCATGTAGCTCGCATGGAACTGTCGAATGAAACGACATGTAGGGCATGCGTAGAAGATAATGAAACTTCGTATCACTACCTTTGTCAATGTCCTGCATTTTGGAGAATTAAAACTTTAACGTGAACACTATGCCGAACTTGGAATATCTAAGAAATTCAAATTTGAAATCCCTAATGAATTACATTGAAGGTACATGGATGTCAAATTAGTCGGATTAAGGTTTATAGAGGATTCTTTTCATTCCTTTTGAGAGCACAACATGCCAATTGTTCTGGTTTGGGCTTTCATATGTCCTTCTTTTTAACCTAACCTAACGTAAGCCTTTAACAATTTTTATTATGAATAAAAGTGTGATAATTTAAAAAACTAGCCATTAAAAATTGCACAACATGAATTCTTCTTCAGCTGTTGTTTGTTAGAGATATTGTCGATATATCACATTAATTTGTTTAACAAAAATCTAAAAAAAAATCGCTAACAATCATGCATAACAAATAAATGTGGTTGAGAAATTCTATTAAATGAATTTTAAACACGCATATGAATTATTTTAGCAAGTCTTCTTTTGTATTTAATGCAAAAAAAAAATAAATTATATAGCGAACATATGCTAAAATCAGATGTTTTGCAAACTCAACAATATGATACACAAAAAAAAAAAATTATAATAATCAAAAGTGGTAAGTAAATTAATTAGGTAATAACAAATAACGTAGAAAATTTGAAAAAAAAAATTAATAATAAAATGAAAAATAAACACAAATTTCCGCAACACGAAGATTATTATTAAATGAACAAAATAAACAAATTCAAAAGTATTTTAAATTTATAAAGAAACACAGTCTAGCGCTAAACAGCTTCATATGTATATTGCTTTAGAGCAGAGCTGTTAAATTGGGATTACGATTAGTAATCAATTAGATTAAATTTTAAAAAGAATGGTATTGATTACATAATTCTCTTTTTAGCAATTCCTGATTATTAATTAATTATGATTACAAATAATCCAAAAATAATTAAGATTAGTTAGGATTACGAGAAAATAATCAAAAATAGTCAAAAGTAATCAAAAAAAATAATTGACTACTTTTAAGGGTTATTTTTGATTATATTCGATTATTTTTTTTAAATGCAGAATGCGCATCATTTTATACAAACATTTTATTTTGAAAAATTTGCATTTAAAACGTTAAAAAAATTTTGAACAAATAAAACCAAATTAGATAGTTTTTGTATACAAAATATAGGTTTATTCACTTCAATAACAAAACAACCGATAACAATTTAAGTACTTACTTAATCAACAAAGAACGGAAAAATACGTGGAAAACTAATAAAGAAAACAAATACATATATTCAGAATGCATTCAATTCACAAAAAAAAAATTTTATAATTTACATATATTTACAATTGGCCTTCATCACAACTTATTTTTCAAAAGAAAAATCAGACAGTGATTGCCGCCTTGGACTGTTGACGATCCCGGCAAATGAAAACAATCATTCAACTGGAGCTGAAGACTTTAAGGACGTGTTAAAAAAAAAATAAATGCATCCCTTAGTAAATCATATTTTTGGTAAATCTCGTCAGCACTTGCATTACCATTTAAATAGCTGAAGAACCGATGTTTTATTGCGGACCGTTGGTCAACTTTAATATTTTCCGTGGTGTGTGCTCCACTGCTTCCTCTTATCACTCGATGACATGCAACGCACTTAGCAGAAGTTGTCTTATCGGAAATCTAACAATAAAAAATATAAATACATACCTAGTATGCTTTAATTTAAAAACTTTAAAACTAACTTTTTCTACTTCTGTGTAAAATTCTTCTTTGAAAATTATTTTTTGTAAATTCACACAGACTTTTTCAAGGACCGGTCCTGATTCACAAAGAATGTTTTCCTTTTGCTATTTAAACAATTTGTTTTTAAAATATTTCAAAGCTTACTACAATTTATACACAAATATACACTTAAAGAAATGTTTGATAAGTTCTTCAAACTGTATGTAAATATACAAAAAAGGAATTCAGCAAAAAACAAGTAACAGTGCTATATTCGGCCGTGCCGAATCTTATATACCCTTCACAACGTGCAATAACAATCTCATATAAAATACGTGCATACGTACACGTTAGAATAAATGTGGCATCGAATCCCAGCTGAGCCAAAAAAATTTTATTTTATTTTATTTAATATATTATTTATATTTTATTATTTTTTTTTATATTTTTTTTAAATTTTTTTAAAAAATTTTTTTAAAAAATTTTTTTAGAAAAATTTTTAAAAAATTTTTTTAAATTTTTTTTTAAATTTTTTTTTAATTTTTTTTTTTTTAGTTTTTTTTATTATTTTTTTCTTATTTTTAATATTTTTTTTTTTTGTAATTTTTTTTGTTTGGTATGTTTTTTACATGTATGTATGTATGTATGTTGTTGTTGTAATTGTGAAAAAAAACGAGGTGGTCGTGGTTTTTTGCTCATATCTCAGAAAGTTATTGGGCGATTGTGCTGAATTTCAATAGCGATTCATTCCTGGATATTTCCAAGAGATTGATACCATACACAGATCTGAGGAACATATAGTTGCTTCTAAAAGTTGATTTCAACCAACACACGGACAGACGGGCAGACGGACAGACGGTCAGGGCTTAATCGACTCCTCTATTCATAAGCTTTCAGAAAATATATACTTTATGGGGTCGGAAATGAAAATTGTAGAAATTACAAACGGAATGACAAAGCTATATATACCCTTGTGCACCACAGGTGAAGGGTATAAAAAAGTATGACATACATATTATCATAGAATTTATTGAGTTTTGAATAACGGTAAAGAACATATAACTATATATAATAATATATACAAATAGTCACCTAAAATCGAAAAGGTCGTAAGTTACAACTTCAAAATAAATTTTTTTGATTGATTATGTTGTAATTAACCAATATATATTATATACCTATACGAAAGAAAGAAATGCCTATACGAAAGATTTTTTAACACAAGCTAAAAAAATTATACATAAACACAGCTTCATCTCAACACAATTAATATTTTACCAGTGTACCACAACAAAACAAACAACTAACATTAAACAGTATTGCCATAATTTCGCAAAATAAAAAAAATAATCAAAAACAATCAAAAGTAATCTTTGAAAGTAGTCGAATTATTTTTCGATTACTTTTTATTATTTTTGATTATTTTTTCGTAATTTTTATTAATCTTGATTATTTTTCGATTATCTGTAATCGTAATCAATTAGTAATCGTGCAAATCTGAAAATAATCGTAATATAATCATTACTTCACCTTTCAAAAAAAAATAATCTTATTACTAATTATTATGATTAGTAATCATTTCTTAACAGCTATGCTTTAGAGTTAAAAAGAAAACAAAAACGGTAACACTGGCATAAGAAAATGTTAAAAATCACATGTTTAAGCATCAAAACATTACGTTTCCCTACTCGACGTAAACATCGCTAATGCCAACACGTCATTCATAATCATAGATTGAGTAAATAAACACAACATACATTTAGCAACAACAAAAAAAATCAATCAAACATTTCAAACTCATTAGCCAACTTAATTTTTAAACAAAACAAATAAATAGAGTTAAGTGCGCTAAAATCGCTTGTGCTAAATCTTATATACTCTTCATCATGTACCTGTACATCATGTACAGTAAGGGCCATTATTATAACTTACCGTTAACTAAAGTTAGGATGTTATCGGACAGATAACTAGTTTTTCGTTATTACAACTTCACTTTAAGTTAAAAGTATCTGATAAGTTAAAGGGAAGATCACTCTACCTTTAATACTTAATGGACAGTTTATTGCTCACGTTAACAAAAGTTATCTTTTATTTACATTAACTTTGTCGGAAAGTTGTAATAATGGCCCTAAGAGTCATAAGTCTACAAGCAGCAAATAGACGAAATTTCGTTTAAAAATATTCTTAAAAGTAAAACATTTACTGCATTCACCTGTATTATATTTTTGTGCAATAGTAAGGCCCCTTTCGCATTAGGCAACTATAATTGCGCAAGTCTTGTGTTTGTGGGTGTGAGAGGAAAGGTCGGTGTAAAGGGGAAAGAATTGCCGAGATTTGAGTATGACTTGCTTGTACTTGGCAATTCTGCTTCTGCTGTCATTCTTGTCTTGGAATATTTATTTGTTTTTGACATTGTCTTTTATTTCTTCTTCGGTGTGTTGTGTTATTTTGTGTGTGTGAAAATTTTATTTGTTTATAAGTGAACCAAATATTTAAAAATGATGAGAAATTGGAAGCGAGATGAAACAGAACAACTAATTCAATTAAACTTGCGCAACCAAGTTGCTCAATGTGAACATAAAAGCAAGTTCAAAAGAAAATAAATAAACATTAAAATTATACTTGCGCAATTAAAGTTGCCTAATGCGAATGGGGCCTAAGCGCTTGCCTAATCATGCAGCAATTTAAAAGTATTTGTGAGCAGCAGAATTTATCCAAAAGCAAGCAAATTTGGTATCAGATGAATTAAAGCCAAATGACCTTGAAACCGATTTTGCATGTTCAAAATGCTGCTTAAACTTTGCAAAGGATTAAGTGGAGCGGTTACAATAACCAAAATATAAGAGATTATATGTGAAGCCCGGAAAATTAACTGAATGGTTACCAAAATCAAATATCCATAACGCTATGACAATGCTGTGTATTTGCTAAGACCAAAAGGGTCCCGTCCATTATCGGCTGCTGAAATTTGACGAGACCATCACAGGGAACCTGTACCGAATGCAACTGATTCGTTTGAGGCTAGCATTGACTGAAAAACGCTCAGAATATGCGGCCATGCATGAAACTGTAATATTCCATATATGGCATACAAATCTTTGTCGTCAGTTCAGCTCTTTTAAGAATCAAAACCGGACAGATGGACTTTACTAGATATTCTTAGAATTAGGTAAAAAAAATCTCAATATCGATCGAAATTCCAATTGAACGTTATTATTTCTTGTATTTCGTATTAGATTCCAAAAAGGATTCTCTCGTTTTCGATTGATATCGAAATTCGGCCCCATTTAAAAAGTAAATATACACCACACAAACAGTTGAGAACAACATTAGAGAACTAGTTGTTGCAAATACCAAAAGTTAAATAAACCTTAAAAAACAACAAAATACTAAAACAAGTAACAGTGCTATATTCGGCCGTGCCGAATCTTATATGCCCTTCACAACGTGAAGTCATGCAATAATAATTGTTTGTATCACCATTCATCCCATATAAAATACGTGCATACGTACACGTAAGAATAAATGTGGCATCGAATCCCAGCTGAGCCAAAAAAATTTTATTTTATTTAATATATTATTTATATTTTATTATTTTTTTTTATATTTTTTTTTTAATTTTTTTAAAAAATTTCTAACAAATTTTTTTTTTTAATTTTTTTAAAATTTTTTTTTTGTAGTTTTTTTATTATTTTTTTCTTATTTTTAATATTTTTTTTTTTTGTAATTTTTTTTGTTTGGTATGTTTTTTACATGTATGTATGTATGTATGTTGTTGTTGTAATTGTGAAAAAAACGAGGTGGTCGTGGTTTTTTGCTCATATCTCAGAAAGATAGGGCGATTGTGCTGAATTTCAATAGCGATTCATTCCTGGATATTTCCAAGAGATTGATACCATATAAGATCTGAGGAACATATAGTTGCTTCTAAAAGTTGATTTCAACCAACACACGGACAGACGGGCAGACGGACAGACGGTCAGGGCTTAATCGACTCCTCTATTCATAAGCTTTCAGAAAATATATACTTTATGGGGTCGGAAATGAAAATTGTAGAAATTACAAACGGAATGACAAAGCTATATATACCCTTGTGCACCACAGGTGAAGGGTATAAATACTGTTAAGAAGAATGCAAAAACAAAACGCTTAAAAAGACAATAATAATAATAATGATAAACAAAAAACAAATAAACGAAATACCATACGAAACCTCACACAAGTCAAAAAGATTTCAAACAAAAACAGCAACTCTCTTTAAACTTAATATTTAATAGCAACTATTACAACAACAACTATTATTGTTAATAAAAAAAAACATAAACTGGCCCCAATAATAGTTTTATAGCGTTTGAATTTATGTTTTTGGTTTTATTTTTTTATACAAATATTAGGTTTGAAAAAAAGTAATTTCCCAACAGCGAGTGTTAGATGTGATAAATTTTAATCATGAAATTAAGAATGAACTATAACTACTACTCAAGCATTTTCATTTGTTACAAATATTAAGGGAATCATTTCGACCTAAAATTTAGCTGAAAGGTTTGCTTTTTGAATAAAGAAATTTTAGAAAACAAACTTCTTTTGCTATTGTTGTGGTGTTGAGACTGCAAAAATGGTTTGAATTTGTTATTACGAAATTTTATTGAATAAATAAATAAATTTTAGGTAAAATACAGAGGCAGCTGTATTCAGATGCTTTTATCTTAGCGCAACATATAGGGTTCTCACAAAGCTGATGTTTTAACGGGCACAAACTCAGATCAGAGGACATCCCGAAATCGTATTCACTATATATAAGGTTGCAGAAAATATATATTTAGTTAATGAGGACACATATCAATATCGTTGGTTGGTGGGTTATCGTGGTAGTTCACTAGGCGTGAACTGTAGAATCTCTATGACACCGTTTTGACAAAATTACATCACTTGCTAAATTTTCTATCTCAGCATATCGTGAAGTCTGTCTGACCTCAGATATTTCAAAGCGGTTATCCAATATATGTTTGTCCAGGATTCTGTATCTCTTGGCGACAAGAGCAGAACGTTTGAAGTGGTAAAAAAATCGATTTGACTTTCTCCAAATCCATACAGCTGCAGCAATGGTTGTTTGAGGGAAGTCCGAGACCGCTTTTATATTTCCCTAACATCCAATGACATATTAATACCTTCAGCAACCTGTTGATGTGCTTCCGACTTCGAAACGTAAGTTGCCATGTGCGCCTGGTATCAAAAGATGTCTGCGTAAGGCCCATACCTAAACAAGAGCATTGAGCGTCAAGCGTTGCAATTTTGCATGTATTTTGTTATTGTAACAAAAACAAAACTCATGTAAAACTCCAACGCTTGACGCTCAACGCTCTTGTTTAGGTATGGGGGTAAGCCTGACCACTCTACTTAATCCACGACAGCTGTTCTCGGCTTTTTTTTTTGATAATCCCAAACAGGATTGCGACTGCATTTGCGTTAGAGATATAATAAGCAGATCACCCTTTGGTTGGCTTATCCGCCAGCTTGTTACTATAGTGACCTCTTTGCGCAGGGGCCCAAATTAAAGCAACGTCAGTCAGCTGACTCAGCCTTAACAAATCTTTCCTACAATGACCGACTAACTTTGATGTGGAGTATAATCTCAGTTACAAAAGTGCCGCCTGACTGTCGCCAAAAATACCAATATTCTTGTCATTTAGTATCCTACATGCCTCCAAGAAAGCGAAAATTTCAGCCTGCAATACGCTACATTTGGAAGGCAGAGAGGGAGAGCTATATCCTTAATTCAGCAGAAAAGACCCCAGATTCAGCTCCACATCCAGTTTAAGAATTGACCGTATAAGTCCTGGTGTCGAAGCTCCCTATAAGGTCATTCCTATCCTACTTACTCCTGAAGGGAATTATAATTTTAATCGCCCTGCTAAAATATATATTGTTAATGACACAATCAAAAGGTTGGTTCATGATCGAAGGCAGATAATGATAATTTCGGACAGAGTCCCCGCATGGGCATCTGTTCTCCATCTTCAATATCCAGAAGTATTAAGTTTTATTGCACCACTTGCAGATATGACCATAATATGAATGTCATTAAGAACGCGCTGCAACAAAGTGTTCGGTGACTCTGAAGGACTAGTTCCGAATGCAACCGTAATTCTAATGCATCGTTGGACCCTGTACATCTGGCCAGCAATCAGTGTTATAGAATTAAAAATTGAATGCACAGGTATATACCCAAACTTTGGCGGAGTTCACGCCTTGATATAATTCTTAGCTCGGAGAATAAATAGAGGTGTTGCCAACAACTTTGACTGCTCGTAGCCATTTTTAGCTAGAGTAGAGTCTGTTCAGTTATACCTACTTAAGATAGACCAGATCCCTATCTTATATAACGGGAATTTGTATAGTTATTGATGATGTCACTTCGGAGATCACGTGATGACTGTGGCTTTTTCCCAAGCGGGAAAACAGATGCGGAATTGATATATTGACTCATGCTCGATTTGGAATTGAACTTCGGGAAACTACTGATATTTCTGGGTGCTGTTGCCTGGTGGTTTAAAAACTGATGCTTGCAGGAGTGACAAACCTGCGGACTTTGGTTAATCATAACGACTCGGAGGACTTTTACCCTTTAACAGAGCAGTACCTAATTTTGTCGCTGATAAACACCATTTTCCTCGTAACTAAGAAGAAAAACTGGGGCTTAGATAGTCCCAAGATCTAGAGCAAGATACATAAACCAAAAGATTGTTGTACAAAAGAATTGCTACCTGTGTGTCATCGATTATTATAGAACTTGGCACATATGAGCTGGTGGTTTTTCTTTCGAAACTAAACCCCTTGGAAAGACCATTGACAGATTATGGCATTTGTTGGCGGTGATGACGTTAATCAAACTACATTATTGTCAAAGCTACATATACCCTTGCCATCGCAGATGAAGAACATAAAAATTACAAACAGAGAAGGATGTTATAATTTGTGTTTTCTCTTACCCCAGCATTTCACATTATTTGCTTTCGACTACAGATAACAAACTCAGTTTTATGTTTATTTTAAATAAAATTATTTAAAACTGGTAGACAAGAAAGAAAAAAGTAAAAATAAATTAAATCTATATAAACATTTTTACACCTTAACTGTTGGCTGTAACGCTTCAGTAGTTTCGGTCTGGAATTCATTTACCAAATGCTAAGAGATCTTCAGTTACTGGTGACTGGCCGCTGTTTTATTGTGCTGCTGTCAGGTAATTAACCCATTAATGGAATTTACATCAAAGATAACATGTGTATGTTTGTATTTTATATGCATTAGCATTTTTTTTATTTTTCTTATTATATGCACATATTTTATTTTATTTTTTTTTTTTTTTTCTTTAATATCCAACAAAAACTAACATTAATCAGTTTAATGAAAATCTTTAGCGAGAGATAGAGAGGAGCGAGCGAGAGAGAAAAACTACAAAAACGTTATGTTAATATCTCGATAGATTTATGCGCAAAGCACAAAAAGTTTATTAAATGTGAAAGAAAAGTGGAACATGTGAATCTACATTAATAAACAATACATGGAAGAATATTAAATATTATAAATATAAACGTTAGAAGTATGTATCTTGTGAATAAAGTGAATGTAAATGAAACTTAATTGATTCTATTTGTATTTATTTTTAAATACCCTTCACCATGAGCCACAGAAGTATATATTAAATTGTCATTCCGTTTGTAATAGCTATAATATTCATTCATGACTTCATAACCTGTTTATTAGGGAAGCAGCGATACCCAAAAAAAAAAAAAAATCTTGCAGCTAAAAATGATCTCCAAGATGCGACAGAACTTATTTGTCACGTTAAGTTCTTCAGTGCCATTTGCTTCAAGTTTGGTTATAAGATGCCATTGCGCCATTAAACAAACGGATCTGCATCTCTAGATAAATTAAGAGATCTTAACTAGCTTAAGATAAACAGAGGCTCGCTCATCTTATTTGGATTCTTTCATTATTTTTTCAAAAACACTGCAAATATCATTTCTTGTAGACTTATCAGAACTTGTACCAGCGGTGAGTTGCATTAACTTTAAACGATTCGGCAGTGGTTAAATTTGTCGACACTTGTTGTTTTCGGTTGATTGTAAAAGGGATCTTACAGGAGTATAGGGTGAAGCTATGTTGGGTGCTGGGCCATGCAACATCAACTACAATGAGATGGCTGATGAGTTGGCTGGACTTTGCTCGGAAATGATGGATCCCGACGGTCTAGAGGCGGTTAGGCCACCAATGGTCTTATATTTTAGAAGGAATAGGGAGTGGATTCTGAGCGGGACTAATTGAATCTGGAGTAACCGAACGGACTGCAGGGTAAAGCAGGCGTTGTGGCCGATGGCGTATGATCTGCGTTAGGACCATCATAGGTAATATCACGGACCACTGTATGCTAGACAGGATACAATTATCGTTAAAACAAATTAGTGAATCGCACTTAAATTGTTGGAGCTATCGTGTCTGCAATAGTTTTTAGGCTGCAGAGTCACGTTAATGTTAAATGACTCAAAAAGATGTCAGCTTGCTAAATGAGTAGAGGGTTGCCGTCGAAATATTTGATCTTTGTATCGAGGATCACATATTGCTTATAAACAAAATGTTTCATAATTTTCCAAATTATCAAATCTTTTATTAAGACCTTAATTCTTGGGACTCCGACCTAGTCTCCCACTCACTGTTTGTGGATTTGTCATGTCTTCTAATAAATTCCAAAGACTGTTAACTAAAAGAATAGCATTGGAATACTCTTGGCTTAAAATCTTTGTGGTTACTTCGAAGCAAATCGAAAGGTTCACAACCAGCTGAATCGACACCAAAGCCAATTATCCATGGCTCTAGGGTAATGCCCTATCGTCCTATCTATTATGATTTGCTGAAATTTGAACAGACTATCACAGGGTAAACTGGTTTAAAAGTTTTTTCTCACTCATCCACTATTTGTTTCGATTGATGCCCTAACTCATTCTCTGCAATTTGCAGCCGTCACATACATATGTATCAGTGTTGCCGTTTTCCCTGCGATTTGCCCGTCGTCACTGCGTTTTTTTAATATCACTGCGTTTTTCAGTTTTTGGTAGTTTTCCTCTTTTTTTTTATCAACAACGCCTTAACATGATTTACCTCAAACGTGTTTAACACGTAAGTCTGTAAAGGCTATAACACAACGAGATAAAATTGTCACCCTCTTAAAAATATAGCAGCTAGATGGCAACATTTTCTGCTGTTACGTTACGTTGCAGTTGACTGATTAGGTCTTGAATTAAAATGTCAAAAATCCCGTTAGAAAAACATAAACAAACTATTTCGTGAAAAAAATATTTGCTTTTCAGTCCATTTAATTAATTTTTATATTGTTTCGAAATGAATGGGTAAGTTGACGTTTAAAAAAGGGCAAAAAAGTGTTAAAAAAGTGAAAAAAATTTCGTTTTTTTTGTCCAAACGAAAACGACATTTTTTTTATTTCCCGTCACTGCGCTTCACTGCGTTTTTTTTGTCGATTTCACTGCGAAAAAAAGTTGGTCGGCGGCAACACTGATATGTATGTTTATTCTTATTATTGAAAATAAAGCGCTTTATAATTGTGAAAACTTAATACAAAAACTAAGAAAGTTATGCTGAGACCGCTTACAAGCTCCAAAAAATTTTGAGTCGAGAAAATTCACTATTCAAAAAGTGTTCAAGCAATTTAAGGAAATTGGGTAGGTTAAAGACATTCAGACTCGTTCCCAACAATTTTAAACTTCGCGGAGCACTACGCAGCAAATTTTGACAAAAGATCTCCACCTTAATACGTACAAAGCGCCGCCACTTATTTCGATGGGTAATGGAGCAAAGTTAAGTCGATGCCAATTTTTCGAAAAAAAAAGTAATTGTCTCTTTTGAGGCGCATGGAAATGTCGAATCTGGAGACCAGAAAATCCTCCAAAAATCCATGAGAAGCATATATACCCAGAACGAGTAAATCGCCACATGCAAATCCGATGGAATATTTTATGTAGGCATTTTTGGAGAGCAAAATATGCTGCCAGTATAAATACGATGAAGGCAGATATTGAAATGCACAAAATATCTAATTCCTGTCGCATGCAACTCATTTTTTAACCGTTTGAAGGTCATAGTCAAGGAAAAGGCCACATCGAGATAAAGTGAATGAATTCTGAAAACTTGATTTTCTACAGACATTTTGTAATTTGAATCAATAAAAAAAAATTATAATCGTTTGTATATGTAACACTTCAACTTATTCCCGTATTTTTTTTTTATATAAAATTCAAAAAATATTCTTTAACAATATTTCAGTGTAAAATAAAAATTCATTTAAGCCGTCTCAAATTTAGAAACAAAAAAACCTTGAAAACTAAAATTAAAAACTAATTATTATTGTTACATAGACAAGTGAAATCTTGTAAAAATCAAAATTAATTAATATTTCACGAAACAAAATGAAAGATCCTTTCAAAATCGAAAAACTTTATGCCCTAATAAACAAACATGCACACAAACGTTTAGGCTCTTTCAAAAGTTGATTTTATAAACAAAGGCCATAAATATTTTGCCATAAAACTGGTTATAATTAATAAATATTTTGGTTCTTAAATACAATAAACAACAGCAGCAACAACAACAACAACAAAATAACTACAAATTAAATTACACATATGTATGTATGTTTGAATGTGTGTGAGAACGTTGATATGTGTTTGTATGTAAAAATAAAAACTAATTGCTATTTAAACCGCTCAACCTTGAACTACTAAAAATAAATGTATTAAATAATATTGAAAATAAATACCAATAAAATTATTTTTACAAACGTAATCCAAACCGGCTACAAGTGTTTAAATTGTTTAATAAAAAAAAAAAAATTTTTTTTTTGTTAAATCCCAAGACTATTTTTAAACCGATTTTAATATGAATTTTAATAAATTTTAGCGCTAAGAATAAGACAATAAAACACGTATGAAATAAACAATAAGCAAAAATAAAAAATAAAAAAACAATAAAATTAATGGAAATTTTAGCAAATTTAAATACTTATGGAAAAACAAAAAATATGTTTTTGCTTAAACAAATATTCACAATAAAATAATTCCTCTATCCTTGAAGCTTTTTAAATTAAAATAAATAAAAATATTAAGAAAATTTAAACACGCTGCTGCTGCTCACATAAATATTAATTCTAGGGCTGATTTTGTGATTGCACGTGTTTGTGCATGTGGCCATGTGTCGGTTTTTAATAAGGTGAAATTAAGGTGGGCATCATTAAACTGTTTAATGCGTATTTTTATACACTTTACGGAGAGTGTAGGTTTTTCAGTCCGTGTGAAATTTTTACAAATCCCAAAAGGTTTATATTTTCTGAAATTTTATGACTTGGGAAGTTTTCCGTCTGTGCGTGTGTATGTTGATATCAGTTTATCAGTGTTGTGATATCAAAATATCAGAAATATTCAGGAGCAGAATAGTATTGAAAATCACAAATTTGTATTGAGATACATATGAGCCAATAAACAAGACTGCCTCTGTTTTTCTTTTTCCAGCAACAACTAGTTAATGACTTGCTCTTACTAAACAACATACTTTTCAACGACTATTACATATCGTCTGTCTTACTAAAGCAGGTAATACACGGCATGTTTTTTACATCTGCCTTGATGAATTGGTGTCCATATCGATGCCTTACTTCCTCAACCTCGTATCTTAAAAAATAAAATTTTTCAGGAAAGGAAAAAAAAGGTTCATCTTTTTATACTTCGGTGTTTGGTTAAAAGTTTAAATGCAATTATTAAGGAATTGATTGTATTTATGTATATTAGTAGTAATAATATACTAATCTTTTTTAGTTAAAGCATAAAACAATCGTTTGATATGAAAAAGTCAAAACCGTATTTTTTAAGTTACGAGGTTGAGGAAGTACGGCATCGATATGTAATTGTTTGTGTCTGCCAAAATTATTGTTTAACACTCAATCCCCGCTGACTGTTTTCTGGCATCAGAGATTTCTGCCAACAGCTGATGTCAGGTGACTTGTCAGAACAAATTAGAGCGCGCTCTAATTAAAATGTTGTCAGATGACTTGGCACATGTATTTGACAGAAGAGATGTTTTAATGCTAACACACGACATGTATGACTTTAGCAGTGGGGAATTTTACATGTCAGTATGTAAACAAGTAACAGTGCTATATTCGGCCGTGCCGAATCTTATATACCCTTCACAACATGTAGTCATGCAATAACAATTGTTTGTATCACCATTCATCTCATATAAAATACGTACATACATGTAAAAAACATACTAAAAAAAAAAAATAACAAAAAAAAAATTAATTAAAAATAAAAAAAATAATAAAAAAAAATTAAAAAAAAAAATTTAAAAAAAATTTAAAAAAAATTTAAAAAAAATTTTTTTAAAAAAATAAAAAAAAAATAATAAAATATAAATAATATATATAATAAAATAAAATTTTTTGGCTCAGCTGGAATTCGATGCCACGTTTACTTTAACCAGTATGTATGTAGGTTGTTGTTGTAATTGTGAAAAAAACGAGGTGGTCGTGGTTTTTTTGCTCATATCTCAGAAAGTTATGGGGCAATTGTGCTGAATTTCAATAGCGATTCATTCCTGGATATTTCCAAGAGATTGATACCATATACGGATCTGAGGAACATATAGTTGCTTCTAAAAGTTGATTTAAACCAACACACGGACAGACTGACAGACATAATCGACTGCCCTATTCATAAGCTTTCAGAAAATATATACTTTATGGGGTCGGAAATGAAAATTGTAGAAATTACAAACGGAATGACAAAGCTATATATACCCTTGTGCACCACAGGTGAAGGGTATAAAAACATACCGTGTATTAGCTGCTTAAGAAGTATTTTAGTAATAACTTAATTTATAGTGTGATACTTATTTTTAGACAATTGTTTAGATACACACACAATACAATTTCTTGTTGCGAATTTTGCTAGAGGTCATTCAAATGCATAACTTTTCGTAATTCTCATTGAGTTTAATATACTTATAGTATAAGTAATAATGCTTGGGCAAAGCATTTCATAAGCACACTAATGACTTTAAGACTTTCACTGATTTTTAAATTTTAAATTGACGTATTGCAGAATAATCAAAACGAATTTTCGTGTTTAAAAGAATCAAACGACTTCTGTAAGCCCATATTAATAATGAGTTGTTTAGGTTATTAAAATCAAGTACATACTTATTTATTGCTATTAAAGTAAGTACTTTTTAAAATCCCTATTTATAAGCGAGCATTATAAGTACTTTTTCGAGTCCTTATTTGCAAGCGAGGGTGGTAAGTACTTATTTGAGTTCCTCTTTGTTAGCGAGCGTGGTAAGTACTGACCTTTAATGAATGGGTGTTAAAATAATGGGTTTAGATGTCATATTGTAAGTACTAACAAACTGTTTTCTTGTACTGTCAACTCATTATTTTGTGATGTGACCATAGCTGCCAGATTTGACGATTTATCGTCATTTTGACGATTTTACGTGCTAAATTTAAGTGTTGACGATTTATGCTATGGTTTTGACGATTTTCAAGAATTCAAGTTTGCAACATTTTTCATTACTTTTATATCAACCTTAAACTAAATAAAAATAATTTGTAACGGTTTTTTATTTTATTAATAATAGAACAGAGTGAAAGAGAGACATCGATCATTATTTAATGTGTTTGTGTGGGTAATTTTTCCACTTTGTACATTTTTAACATAGTATATGCCACATTTTATCAACTGATACCTACAACACGAACAAATATAAATTTGGAAATGCGTTTTAAACAATTTTAGTTTTTTAAGTCAATTTATTTAAATTATTTAAGTGACAAAATAATATGCTTGAATACTTAAAAAATGGTAAGTTCTTTTTAATTATACATTAAAACCGTTAAAATCAAACATTATATTTTCAATAGAAAACAAAGATGATGAAAATTCTAGCAGCTCTTCCTCTGTAAGTAGAAATTTCATCCATTTTTTATACAAAACTTTGTAGTAGCTAAAATGAAATTTTAATGGTGTTTTTACAGGTAACGACCGAGAAGAGGAAAATTAAGGAAGACTGGTTTGCAGATTCAGAAATAAGTTTATGGGCTAAAAAGCAAAACGATGTAGTTTATTTTGGCGTTGTGTTCGTCTTACACTTGCCTAAAGCTACCTTAATCGGTAGAAACTTTAGAAAGAAATGATTATAACTATTTGTCAATTAGTCTGAATTAGATGCTGCCAATTCATTATTTATTATTTTTAGTATTTATATACATATTAATATTTATTTTTCGAAATTAATTCTAAATTCTATTATATTTATTGTCATCTTCTTAACTTAAAAGGGTCTAATAAAACCATTGATCTCTCTGGATTTAAAAAGTTTGTTATGTTATGCATTAAATAAAAAATGTTTTGTTTTGAAAATGCGTTTTTTTATTTTGACGTTTTTATGACGATTTGAGTAGACTATTTGACGATTTTTTTCCCCAAATTAGACGATTTTGCCCCTATTTTATCTGGCAGCTATGGATGTGACACTTGTGACTATTTGTAAATACGATATGCTTCCAAAGATATTCGTGAAAGATCTTGGGAAAATCGGTCAATAATTAACACAGTTTTAGGCAAACATTTTTTGGATATATACATATATATTTTATATCCATCACAAAAAGTGTTGAAATCAGTTTTTTGAAGTTCCTAGACATTGCCTAGACCGTCTGTGGTTACAAAATATCAAAAATATTTGAAAGCCGATCGGTATTGAAAACCAGCACAATTGCCTTCTAACTTTCGGAGATATAAGCAAACAAACGCTACTGCCTCTGTTTTCCAATATTTTTACCACAAAAAATAAAATTTGTCAGACTTGGGATAATTTATAGGTACACTTGTGACAATTTATAGATATGACTCTAGAGATATTCGTGAAAAAATTTTGACAAATCGGTCAATAATCGGCCTAGTTTAAAGTGTTGAAATCAGTTTTTTTAAGCTCCCACACATTGCCTAGACCGCCTGTGGTAACAAAATATCAGAAATATTTAAGAGCAGATCGGTATTAAAAATCAGTACAATCGCCCCAGAATTTTCTGAGATATAAGCAAACAAACATGACCGCCTCAATTTTTTCAGCCTTGGGATAATTAATAGACTGCTTGTCATAATTTATAGATATTCCTCTAGAGCTATTCGTGAAAAATTTTTAACAAATCGGTCATTAATCGACAAAGTTATAAGCAAAAATTATTTGGATGTACGTTTATATATTTTTTTTTTAAATATGCACATATATCGAATAATTTCTGGACACATTCAGGACATCAAATTATAAGCCCTGGTCTTAAAAATTAACTCTAAAATAAGAACAAATCGGTTGGAGACTAACTGAGATACAAACACCAAAATACAACTGCTTTGGTGTTTTTCCTAAAATTTACAAACGAAAATCGATTTTTTTTCAGTTTTTATACAACCCAGAGAGCCAATATGGGTATCAAATGAGAGGACTTGACTAGCGCAATATAATACACTGATGACCGCTACTACAAAATAGCGGTTAATAAATTTATATGGGTATTATTATTATTATCTGGTATTTCAAAATAGATCGCCTTGATTAGTAAAATACAATTAAATGGCGGATATATGAGTCAAATATAGTGATTATAGCTTCGTCCCCTTTAACCCCACAATATTGGTATCAAATTAAAGGACTTGATTAGAAGTATACAGTAAACTATTTAAAAGTGTCGGATTTAAGATGGCGTTTGCAGAAAAATGGCGGACATTTTTATTGCCTCCTCAATATGGGTATCAGATGATAGGGCTTGACTAGTAGACTACAGGTAACTATGTAAAAATTAATAAAAATGGCGTCAGAAATAATAAACAAAAATCAATATAAACTTAAATCTGAAATCTGGGTTACGGTATGATGGCGTCAAATTACCTTTACAGATGTTGAAGGGTATTTTCAGATTCGGCACGGCCGAATAAAGCATTCTTTTTTGTTAAATATTAAAAAAAATGTTCTCTGCAATATTTTTGTTTCATTTTTTAAATATTTTATGATGTTGATATTTGTGTATTTTCTTTAAAGTAAACATAAACAACGTATTGTAATTATTATTATTTAAATTTTATTGTTTTAATAAACAAATAATTTACCTCTGTGTGGTGTTTAACAAAATGAAATTTATACGGTTTTGTTTAAGCAAAATATCTTCACTTTGTGACACACATTTCAATAACATTAAGAAACATTTTTGTTAAAAAAAGAAATAATAAATTTAAACCGGGTGGATGATAACAGACAGAAGTACAGTCAAAGCGCGGTTTAACGAATGATATATTGTCAGGCCCTTTTGTTATATCGAATAATTCGTAATATCAAAAAGATTTATTTTATATTAGTTTTATTAAGTTAACATAAAAAATCAAATTATGTTAATTAATATTTATTTTTGCAATATCAGATTTTTAAAACTAAATAAATAAATAAGTTTTGTACATGTTTACTATATTTTTCACTCGTTATTTTTTAAAATTAACATAAGACATACAGAAGTAAGTTAAGAATATACATTTGTACATATGTATATGCCCCAGTTTGATTTCAGTTTATTAAATCGTCCATAATGAAAGATGTCTAAGGTTAAAATGATAAAAATGTTAAAAAAGTGCTTAATTATAGTTTGCGTTTGGAAAAACTGAACTCAAGAGTCATATTCCGCGTCTCATGTACACAAATTCTTCTTGTTGCATCATCTATCCCAGTGGAATCTCAAAAAATTTTCTGCTTCAGAAGACACAATTTTGGCTAGAAGACTATTCCTATATTGTAATTTTACTAAACGAATAGCATTTTGATCCATTGGTTGGATAAGAGGTGTCGCGTTTAAAGGGATATAAATTGTCCATATTTTACCGTCGTTTGTCAATTTAACAAGCTTTTCTGGAGGAGGATGACTTGGAGCGTTATCAAGAATTAAATAATCTTTTTTTGTGCCTGAAGCTTTTGCACAGAGTAGTAAAGTAACTCTTTTTTTTTTGATATTTTTCTTCCTGGAGCTGTAGTTTCCCCAGCATGTACTAATGTTTTGTTTGGAAGCATTTTCCAATAAAGTCCCATTTCTTCACCATTGAAAATTACACCATAAGTTAAATGGTTCTTTCTTATAGCATTTTGCAATTCTTGTTTAATGGTTCTACTTAATCCTCTCTAGATCAAAAGTTTTCATCAGATTCCTTAAAAAGTCTAATGCCGTATCTATTTTTGAATCACTTGTATTGAACCCTCCATTACAAAATTTGTTTTGTATTTCAATGGCTTTTGCTTTCAGTGCTATTCCAATTTCTGCTACAAACTTCTTCCTTTGATTCGGAAACCAATCGAACAGCTTTTGCTCTATATTTGGGTACTCACCTTCTTTAAGTAATCGACGGTTCTTTGATCCATATTTGGTAGTTTCTAGGTTTAACATAATTTTGTCTTTCATTTTCTATAATGTGCATATTACAGATTTTGGAATCCCATAATCCTGTGAATTTGCACTAAGGTCTTTTTACAGTCATCCTTACTTAATAAATTCTTTTTCTATTTCCCATTCTTATTTTACGCTTAAACTCTTAACAACCTGATAAAAACGCACTAAAATACTTTTGGAATCAGCGCATACGTATATATCAAATAAGTATTTATTGAAAAACAAACGGTATTTTACCGTTTTAGGTTCTCTTTTCTATTGTTTTTAAATTACATATAAATATTTACATACATTTTTTATTTGTTTTATTTTTAGCGTTTATTTTTTGTTTGAGTTTTTGCCCTGCGTTCGTTATATCAGGTATAAGTTTTTTGATATGTTCGTAATATAAGGAAGTCAATGTAAAAAATTTGATCGTACGTTATATCGCGTTTTCGTTAAGTCGAGTATTCACTATACCGGGCTTTGACTGTATATGCAAATTCTACAATATTTACACTTTTAAAATTGTTTAAAAAATTATTTTGAATTTTTTTTTTTTTTTTTTGTTGGACCTTGAACATACAAATCAAACTGGATATTTCAGAATGTTTAAAAAAATGTTTTTTTTTAATACAAAATTAATTATGACCATAAATAATTAAAAAGTTGTAATATTTATGCTTTTCATTTAAAATTAACGTATAACAAATTGACTTCTTGCTTAATCGTTTGAGCTTTTGCTGCATTGTAGACTTTTCGCGTCTTCAAAATTGTAAGGTACATACCATCCTTTATAGACTACTTAACAATACATGATTTATGCCAGCTGATAAGCTGTCAAAATGTTAACAACCCGTTAAAAAGTTGAAATTAGCTGCACTTTTTGTGGCGCCCGCGTTTCAAAATTAGTTGTGCAGCTTTCCATATGATATTGCATCACTTCAATTTTAAGTCCATAAAACGTCAACGTGTTAAAGTGTGTTATGACCTTGATCTGTATTACCACAATAATTATCTCATGTGGAAATTCTTCGTAGCAACGTTATTCAGGTATTCAAAAACTAGGTTTGGCTGAAAAGAGGGGCATTAAAAGCCCGAACCCATGACAGGTATACACGTATGCCCGATTGGCATGATGTGCGTTTTCAAGGAATGAAAATTTCCCCCCAATTTCAGCTAATATTTTAACTAGATCAAGCACCCACCGCTTTTCAATGTCATTTCTTATGGATTTCTAAATTGGATTCTTTATGTATTCCAAGTTCGTCATAGAGTCCACATAAAAGTCCTCCATTACATAAAGAGGTTAGGGAAACTTAGAGGCTGATGGAGCGTATTAATCGAATAAAGGGGGTCAAGAGGTTATATCGCACGTTCATAGTGGATGGATGGAGTGACATCAGTATCTTTACTGATGGCTATGTTATGAACTCGAGGGCAGGTGCTAGTGTTTAGTCACTTGAGTTAAACTTATTTTGCAACTTAAATCCGAGGCCGTAGGTGTCCGTATATCTGGCCAGAGATGCTTGGTTAGCTGCACATATCGGATCACCTGTTGGAGTGAGTGTCAGATGCAAAGAAAGAGAATAATCAGTCGGTTATAAAATGCGTGAGTGTATTCGAAAGTTGAACAAGTGTGCTTCTACAAATGAGTTGACACTAATATGGGTTAAGGGACACATGGTCATCGATAAACTAGCGAAGACAGGATCGCTGGCAACATTTTCTACACCAGAACCTAGAGAGCTTTGCGGCAGTAAAGTCAGAGTACGAAAAGCTGGATGTTTACGGGACACGATAACTTCAAATATCATTTGAAAACATATCAAGCGTTGACATTGGCTAGCAGAAGATTGAGGATCACAGGCAGTCACTCATTAAAGGTCTAATTCAAAATAATCAAAACAGATTTATGTGACGTTTGTAAAATCAAATTTTCAGTTTTATAATGCAGTTAATAGCCTTTAATAATTTTTATGAATAAGGCAGTTAGTGTGTATGCTATGGAGGACCTAAGTCTGAACAAGATGCCGGCGTTTACGAAAGACTATGGGATAAAAATTGTCGCTAATCACCAGTCGGTAGTGTGAAATAGTTTTGTAGTCGCAGTAAGTGCCGGTTATGACACAGTGAAGGAAAAGATAACGATCGATAACTAGCGACCGAAAGGGGTCGAAGAGTGACCCAAAATTGTAGTGATCTGCTTCGGTACAATTAAAAATACTTATTAAATAAACTAAATTTAGAGCATCAGGGCTATAAACCCATTAAAAGAGACAAGTTTTCCAAGTAGCAACAACGTCTTGCTTAAACCACATGCCGCCAGCATCAGTGGCCAAAATTTCAGGAAACAAAAAGTAAGACTAAACCTCTGTGAAAAATTAAACATTGTGAAATAAAAATTCGCCGACTCGACAAAAAAAAAACTGCCGCTAGAGTCAACAATGACTTACATTCCGACATTGTGATATCTCAAAAATAGTTTAAGACTGTGTTCATATCTAAAGTAACGGCATTGAAAGAAGACTTTATTTAAAAAAACAACAATTTCTGTTATTTGTGGCTTATTAGTGCAACTGGCTTTGTGTTATAAACTAATAATATTTACAAACTATTTATTCAATAAAAAATAAATAAACAAGTTGTTGTAACAATTAGTATGCTTTAACAGTTATTTAAGTTATTAATTAGATAACTTTTTACACAAAACTAGTGGGGTCTTAAAAATCAAAACCAAATAGTTTGTAATTCCGTAACATATTGTACATCATAAATCAAAATAATATTGAACACGAGCCTTTTTTTTTAATCTTATTGCTCATTTTTTATAACTGTTATACACACATTTATTTTATTTTTATTATTTTTTTTTTTTTGTTTTTCATTGCATTTATGAACTCACTAAGTAACTGCAAAAGTGGCATTGATTAGAGAAAAAAAAAAGTTATGTAATTGAATTGTTTTATGGTTTTCAATTGGAAATTATAAAATGTATATGTATATCTCTACTATGTAATCTGTAATTGCTATTGAGTACATTTTTGAACGAACCAAGTTAAAATAAAAATATTTGGCAAAGAAATAAAAAATGTATAAATTTTATATTTCGTCGTTCGTAAATTATTGTGTTCGATAAGTATAGGTTTTATGCGTCACATAGAACACAATAATTTACGAACGACGATTTGACAAACTATGTATTTTTTTGTATTGGGTGTATAATAGGGGTACAACCAAAATAAGGCCCTATCACCACGCTGTAGCCGATGTTGTGCTGAAACCGAAAAATGTTTCCTTAGGTCATTTTGGAACAAAAACGTTTCGCGACGAAGCCGATTTCTGAAAGCCATTAAAGAATTTTTTTTATTTTTTCAAATTTTTTTATTTATTCAAAATTTTTTATTTATTCAAAATTTTTTTATTTTTTCAATATTTTTTTTTTTTAAATTTGTTATTTTTTCAAAAATTTGTATTTTTTCAAAATTTTTTATTTTTTCAAAATTTTTTATTTTTTCAAAATTTTTTATTTTTTCAAAAAATTTTTTTTTTTTTAAATTTTATTTTATAATTATTTACCTACTAGCCAAACCCGGCGCGCGTTGCTACGCCCCTTAATGAATCGAAATGCATTCTGAATTTTAATTGAATATCAAGTGCAAAAACCTAAATATTATAATTTTTTTATGGGCGTAGCATTGCCCACTTTTCTAATCACGAAATTGTAAAGTCATAACAGCTCAATATGTGTGCAAAGTTTCAGAAGAATCGAACCAGTGCAAGTACCTCAATATTATAATTGTTTTTATGGGCGTGGCCCTGCCCACTTTTCTAACCACGAAATTGTAAAGTCATAACAGCTCAATATGTGTGCAAAGTTTCAGAATAATCGGTCCAGTGCAAGTACCTCAAAATAATACCTATTTTTTATGGGCGTGGCACTGCCCACTTTTCTAATCACGAAATTGTAAAGTCATGACAGCTTAGTGTGTGTGCAAAGTTTTAGAAAAATCGGTCCAGTGCAAGTACCTCAAACTTATAACTTTTTTTATGGGCGTGGCCCTGCCCACTTTTCTAATCACAAAATTATAAAGTCATGACAGCCCAATATGTGTGCAAAGTTTCAGTAAAATCCGTCCATTGCAAGTACCTCAAAATTAAAAATTTTTTATGGGCGTGGCCTCGCTTACTTTTTTAATCACGAAATTATTTAGTCATGAGAGCTCGATATGTGTGCAAAGTTTCAGCAATTTCGGTCATGTGCAAGTAGCTTAAAATGATAACTAATTTTTTATGGGCGTGGCCCCGCCCACTTTTTTCCACCCATAAACACTCCCTGGTATGTGTACAATAACTTACCAAAGTTTGAGCCCGATCGGTTTTACAGTTTCGGAGTCTATAGCTAACACACACACACACAGAGTTTCACTTTTATATATATAGATTTACATTTCTTAATGTAATTATATGATTATAATCAAAATCACAATCTAAAAACTATCTCTGTGAAGTGGAATTAACTTAAGATTAAGAGTTCGTGTTGATGTGCACTGGGGGAAATATCCTGTACGACTTTAATGGCGCGTTCCACACAAATGTTGCTGCGTTGTGTTTTTGGAATTCTTGATTCATCTTTCACCCAATGTCTTAGAAAGCACTTCTGAGCATTATTAAAGCCCGATAATGATGTGTTAAGGCTTCGAAGTCATTTTTATTGTAACAATGGTCTGAAAACCAAATGTTGTACCAAGGGCCACATATAAATTCGCAAATTTGCATAAGACAGCAAGGTAAGTCGCAACATTTTACCACGTTTTAAATTAAAGAAGACAAGACTTTCCACATTTTGTTGACAAAAAATTTTACATTTTCGAAGCAATAATTTACACTAAAATTTCACCGGGGTGAAGTTGCCACGCCATGCTGTTACTGCTATACCGTGGTATAGAGGTGCTACCAACACCTCTTTCTGGAGCATAGAAGAATCTCCCACCTCATAAGATAGTGACATCAATAGCTTTGCTTATGGGGCATTGAAGACAGCTGGACCTCATACTTTAAAAGGTTAGGGAGATTTTAATGTTGATGAATCAAGTGAAGGTGGTCAAGAGGCTGCATCGCACGCTACTAAGGGCATAGATAGTGACTTCAGTATCTTTACTGATGGGTCATATGTAAATCCTGGACCTCGTACTTAAAAAGGTTAGGCACACATTAAGTTTAAATGTGGCAGCTCAGTCTAACAAATATGATTGCGGTTACGAAGGACTGTGCAATGAGGATTGTCGGCAATACGAAATAGTTTCTTAGTCCCAGAAAGCAACTGTAGTGATACGGGACTTAATAAAGAAATTGATGCCGATCAGTAACCATTAACTCACTGGGAAGCGAAGGGGATCATAAAGGGCAAGGAAATAGTAGTGGTCCGGTACGATATTCCCCCAACATAAGTATGTATACATACAGTAAAATATTTTATAAAGCAGCTAATACATGGCATATTTTATGATCTGACTTGGTAAATTGAAATCTATAAGTAATTGTTTTTGTCTGTCAAAACCGCCGCTGATTGTTTTCTGGCATCAGAGATTTCTGCCAACAAATGATTTCCGGTGGCTTCTCAGAACAAATTAGAGCATGCTCTAATTGAAATGTTGTCAGATGACGTAGCACCTGTATTTTACAGTAGTATAGTTTTAATACTAACACACAACACGTACGTCTTTAGCAGTGGGGAATTTTACAAGTCAGATGTAAAAAACATACCGTGTATTAGCTGCTTTACTAAGGAAAAATAAATTACATTCATGTACCCATCAAAATGACATATAAATTAGACCATTTGTTTTGAATGTCTTCATTGTTTTTGAACAGAGTAGCGTAGAAGTTAGTTAAGTCGATTTAAATAAGCAAAAAAGTAAAAATGTTTCATATGAAAACAACAATGTTTAAATAAATTTTTAAAAAAAATAGAATTAAAGTTTCAAGATTTTCAAATTTCAGCTTAAAAATACTTATTAAAAAAAACATGAAAAAACCATCACATTTGACAGCCACAGTTGCCATATGCTTTGGAATGTGATACAAACTTATATGGCAACATTTTTTCGTATGGCTGTACAGTACGTTACGCTCAAATAGATTTTTAATACAAGTTCTTAAATAACTAAAGGATGACAGATCTTAGTTTTTTTTAGATAAAAATATAAAAAATGCGACTTTACTTTAAAGCACAGACACACACACACAACACAAGATATTCTAAATTCTAGTTTATTCTCATTTCTCATATGAACATTTTTTTTTACAAACATCACGTACAAATCTAACCTTTAATAAACTCAATTAACGTTTGTTATTGTTGCTTGTTTCAATTTGTTTCTATAATTAGAACATGCAGAAAACATGTCGATTATGACTGACGTCAATTAAAACAATAAAAAAAAAATTAATTAATTTAATTTCTCTAGTTAAAAAAAAGTAAAATGAAAAAAATATAATTTTAAAAAATTCTTTTAGGCAAGAAGCTATTTACAAAATTAAAAATTACAACCTAAAAATGGTTGTAGTAAAAATTAAAGAATATTCTAGTAGTTTTAAATTACTTACTTACTTACCACTTACTGGAAGTGGTGTGGGAATATTATTAGCGAAAAATCCTTCAAAATAGTTGAATGTCTTGCAATTTGCTTTTCTGTTTACGCAGGAGAGTGCAAGTTCATTTTCAAAATCTCGCCAAAGTATAAAGCTATAAACACAATCAAAGGCTACCGACCATCGACTACCGACTACAAAAGTAGCTGGCTACAAAAATAGCCAAGTCGCCAGCTACTTAATTCTTTTAACGACTACCGACCACTAACTACAAAAAATAAACACATAATGAACAGATGATTATTTTTTTTTTAATGGTGCCACTATAATAGTTTTTCGCGTTTTTAATAGCGATATTAACTGCCTGTTCAACGATGTCGAAAGAAAACCCAAGCGAAGTTTCATTCGTACAAATATATTGAAAACAACAACAAAAACAAAAAATTTGTTTTTGTTTTCAACGTATTTGTACGAATGAAATTTCGCTTGGGGTTTCTTTCGACATCGCTGAACAGGCAGTTAATGTATTGCGTTTTTAAAACCACCATTTCATGCATTTATTGTATTGGCAGCACTAATCTGTTTTTTGTAGCCAAGAAAAATAGAAATTAGCCTAAGTTGGCAACGGGCTACAAAAGTAGCCGTGTAGTCGGTAGTCGTGTAGCGGCTAAAAGCATTATTCTCATAAGCACGCATGTATTCTATTTTTGACATCTTGTAGTCGATGGTCGGTGGACTTGATCGTGTTTATAGCATAAACTTCAAGTTTTTTGTTCTTCCGCTCCAAAACCAAATTCCTTTCTATTCATTTTCCTTTTTTCGTTTGTATTTATGGTACGTGAATTCATAATTTTTTGTAGCACTCTTTTGATGTTAACTTGGTTGGGAATTAATATAAAATGAATTTTCAAAATTTAAATTTATTAATTTTGCCTCCAAATTGACTTTTTGTTTTGTTTACAACGTAGGGTTACCAAGTGCATCATATAGGCGAATTTTTGGGGAAACGGTTAACATTTATTATTATTAGTATTTTTTTAATAATGTTAATGATCCATACGTGGACAGCCTGGCGGCTTTTAAGGCCATGATGAGCTGTTACGTGAACTCCAAACTAGTGGATGATTGTAGAAGGGCTTTGGGAGGAATCTTAGAGGAGTATACGGTAAAACTATGCTGTGCCACTGCAACTTCAATGGCAACATGGCTGATGAATTGGCGAGACTGGGCGGTTAGACCTACAATGGACTTATATTTTTGCAGGATCAGGGAGTGAGTTCTGAGCGGGACTAATCGGGTCTGGAGTGACCGAACGGATTGCTAGGTAGCGCGTGCGTTGTGGCCGCTTCTTAGAAAGTCCGATTCGAATTCAGGGGTAGGGTCTGCGTTAGGATCACGATAGATATTATCACGTCTCACTGTCGGATATGTGCAGGTTGTGTGAGAATCCAGAGGAATTGGAGATAGTTGAGCTTATTATGTGTCATTGTCCCAGACTGCAAAATAGCAGGCTGAGATGGCTAGGTATTAGATTCCTGGGCGATGTCTCGGGCTGTAGGCTCGAGAATCTAATAGGAGTCGTAAAGGGACTAATATGGTTACGTGACAGGAGACTGAATACTGGGCAAATGCAGGGTAGGGCTCTCTTTTAACAACCACCACTTGATTTTCTCTTAACCTTTCTTAATTCTTCAATCTCCCTTCAACTGTTTTTACTAATTTTTTACTAAGGCGTCACAATGGACGCCTGGTCTCTGGGTGAGGGTGTTAAGGTAACTTTGCAGCAGTCTTTTTACCTTATCTAACCTAACCTAATGGTCAAAAATTAACAACATTGCGTTGTTTAATTTGCGTTAAGAAATATATATGATAATAATACATTTAACAAGTTAAAACCTTAATCCAGTAAATTTGCATTAAATGTTTAACAGGATAACATTGTTTTTCATTTTGTCATTTAGTGGCAGGATTTATCACATTTCTACTACTGCGAAAAATTTGTGTGTGTTAGTTGAAAAAATTCTGAATGTATTGAGTTTTTCGAACTGTTAGTGGCATGTGTAAACGCTGGGTACATCACATTTTCTATGTATTTCTGACTCCAATTGACTTAAAACGAACAGTGTTAATCGTTGACCTTCCACTCAACCTACATTTACACATGAAAGTACTTTCATGAAATTTCTGTTTACATTTTACAAATAAAAACTTCAATGAAATAGACCGCTTTCATGAAAATTTCTTGTTCGTTTACTCAGGAAAGTGAAATTACATTTTTAAAATGTCGTCGAAGCGAAGAGTAGCAATAATTGTTATACATTGCATATTGATGAGCTTTAGTTGCCTCCATTTTGTTTAATACCTTTAGAGTTGCCAAGAATATTTCAAATTTAAAAGGCAAACAGTTGAAAAAAATTATTGTTGCTACTTTTTAATAAAATTATTGTTTTAAAAAGACATCAATATACTAAAATAAGTTATATTTATTTATTATTTTACCACAATCCTGTAGGCAACAGTGTTTACCTATTTGTCACTTTACTTGCTTGAAACGTCAAAAATTACTTTTCGGAAAATATGTTTGAAATCTGAGTGGAAATTAAAAAAAATGTGTGTGTGTTACTGAAGAAGTGTAAGTGTATTGCGAATATCAAACATTTACTTTCATGTGTAACTGCTGGATTGAATATTTTATTTAAGTTTAATCTAAGTGTGTACTTAAAAATTAAATCTCGTACTTAAATAAAACTTAAAACTCAAAAATTTTAATATTAAAAAATAAAAAAAAATAGCCCAAACAAGTTGACAAAAATAATTATTCATATAAAGCTTACAAAAATAATAATGGCATAACCACAAACACATTCAAACGACAGCTTCAACCTAGACAACACTTTTTAGATAATTTTGTGCTATTTATCCCAATTATTTGTCCAAAATTTTAATTAAACAAAAATTAAATTCATATTAAAACTATTACTTACATGACGTTGTTTTCGTAATTTGTCTCTGAAAACAACAACATGTTTTCGAAAGGGTTAATTTTAATAAACAGGAAGCGACACTACAACTTGTTAGATAAATCTTCATTTAATAACACCGACTTATTAAATCTAATATCTACATATTCACACACATAATATGTACATATGTATGTATTTAGCTATAATTGTATATTTTTTGTCATGTGCCTGTACAAAATAAAAAAATTAAATCATTGTTGTAATTAATCACCAAAAAAAAAACAGGATTTTGTTATGAAAATAAAACTCTTAAATTTAATTTCGTAAACAATAATATTTTGTGACAAATTTTATGCTTTATTATGTTAACGCCTTTAATTTAACAAATAGTTTTTATTATGAAGTTAATTACTGCAATAAGACAGGGTTGTTATTCAACCAACAGTGTTTTAAAGTTGCCACCAGTTCGTAATACACAATAAAATTACTAATTAAAGAAATTTGTAGCATTTCGTTAAAACTTTTAACACAAAATTTAAAATATTTTAAATAATTCGGACATCCTTTAATTTGGATGACGATGTAAACATCGCTCTTATACGGGTGCACGGACACGCGAACACTGGTGAAAACTTCATAGCTGATGGCCGTACTAAGGTGAGTGCATCACTACTGTTGTATACCCCTCTTTGCTTGCAAAATTCGTATAGATACATCTCGCCATATATCGGCCCAGCCGTGATCGATGTAGTATTGCGAGAATGACATAGTCTAGAATGAATCCTCAGCACAACAAGCGGTTTTCGAGATTTAACAGAAAATGGCGGAAGCATACTGTGGCTATGCTGACTGCTTACTGCGAATTTTAAATTCATGCCGTGAGAATGGAACTACCCTAAATTGACGTTTGTAAAAGTTGTCATGACGAAAAGAAGCAGGAGTCTATATATCACTTCCTGTGTCACTATTCAGTGTTGGAGAATAATCAAAGTAATATTTTTGGGGCCTGCAGGCTACATAGCCTGTCGGTGATAGCAGTACTAAGTTTCTAGACGGGCAGTCTGGAAGGTTTCCTGAAAAAGCCCGAAATTGGGAAACTATCAACGTCTAGGGCAACTTTTCTTGAATCGATTGACAAACCAAATAACGACCTTTTTTCTTTCTATCTCTCTTCTTATTCTTTCCCAGTGCTAATAATATATTTTTCTTTCTTCTTTCTCATATGGATCAATATGATGAACCCTAGTGAGCTGAACGACAGCTGCCTGTTCTACCAATCAACCTACCTTCGTATAGATGGCGAAAACCCATTTTGAGACAAATAGTACAAAGAAAACTCCAACTCTTGAGGTACTTCTTTCTGTTTCATACCATTATGAACCTTTCCCCGCTATCTTCAGATTTTTTCTCTATTTTACATCGAAACAATTATCAAGGACATCTGAGAACGCAATTTTTACTTGTTATAATCCAGATTTGTCTTTTAGCTTTAATATGCTGAATTTTGTGCTTTTGCTTCGTCGATCTGACGAACACCAACTTATCTTACTGTAAGTCATTTTTCTGTGCATATTAAACGTTAGCCTTGCTAAGCTGTTACATAAATTGGTCGGCTTTTATACTGATGTTTATTAGGTTCAGTGGTAAGTCAATATTTAAAATCGGGTTTTTTATTTAAGTTCAACGCATAGTTTTTTTTTTTATTTAAAATAAAGGTACAATAGAATGTGACATCGTTTAAATGTAAGCTGCGAATGTGCCAGACATATGCCAAAATTCTGAATAAAATTTTGCAGGAGTCGAGCATTTAAATCAGGTTGAATAAAAAAATTTAGCGCAAAATGTTGGCCTTCAGTTCTTCTAATGCTGCTCCAAAGAAAAAAGTTTAAAGTGGTTAAATGGCACAACCGAGGCAATGTTTCGCTAGCTCGGCTCCGTGAAATAGCATGAACGAACAGTTTATGGCAAGAAAAAGAACTTACAACAGCAATGTTTTTAAGAGACCCACCGATATGTTGAAGCACAGAAGTCGTACTGTCCATAAACGACCCAGTTTCTTCAAATTTTCTGACTAAACTTCGAATAGTTAGTTGACAAGTGTTAATGTGTCAAATGTGCATTTATTTATTTATTGTTTCTTTGCACAACAAGACTAAGGGCCATTATTACAACTTGCCAACAAAGTTAATGTTAATAAAAGGTAACTTTTGTTAACGTGAGCAATAAACTGACCATTAAGTATTTTTCGTTATTACAACCTGCCTGTAAAATAAATTGTATATATTTTTAATATGGCAGCACCAAAGCAAATGCTGAACAAATTAATTTGTTCTTTAAAAACAAAGTGGCAACGACAACAAATAGTAAACAATTCCCTTATACGGTAGAAAATATGGTAACTTTTAATTTAAAAACCTCACGTTAAAAGTTAAACGTAGAGTGATCTTCCCTTTAACTTATCGGACACTTTTAGGTTAAAATGAAATTGTAATAACGAAAAACTAGTTATCTGTCCAAAACCATCATAACTTTAGTTATCGGTAAGTTATAATATGGGCCCTAAGTCTTATAATTATAGTGCAGGAATTTAAATCTGTACAATAATCAAAAATTATTAATAAAGCAATAAAATAAAAATAATAATAATAACAATAAGATATTTAATCAAAATATAAAAAAAAAGCATTTATACAAAAACAAAAAATATAAAACGTTTAAGCGAAATAATTAAATAGAAATTTTTTAAAATAATTTGCGTTGCTGTTTGTTGATTGTGTGGAAGAGCATTCCAAAGACGAATAACATTTATGAAAAACTACCACTCAGAAACGAATCAATCAAATTTTGGAATTATATTTTGTTTGCCTCTAGATGATCTAGCAAAACGAATCTTTTGAAATAAGTATTTTGGCTCTTCGGTGTAAATAATTTTCCAGAGGGAAGTTGGCATTCTTAGATTTTTTGAATAGGATGACAAATGATCACGTTGCCTTAGACCATAAACATATTTTACAACATTATTATACAACACTTCAAGCTTACTATACAGAAAATTACAACGAGAAAACAATTCACAGCCATAAGTCAGACTAGGAACCAATTAGGCCTTCGCCAGTAGCATTCTCACTCTCAACGGCGTAAAATATTGCACTGACCATAACGTTCTTAACTTATTATATACATACCTTTACAACTAGTGAGTTTGTGTAACTTGACCGTGTTAGATTGCTGTTAAATACTATTGCCAGATTTCTTACTGTAGTTACTATGTCAACCTTTTCAATATTTATTACGATGTCTGCTCTAAAAGAATTGCTGTTTTTTTATGAATAACCAGACATTTAGATTTATTAGGATTTAAACAAAGTCGATTTACCGATGCCCAATGATGAATGTTGTTCAAATTATGATTAAGTTTGTAAATATTTTCTGTGATTCATTGCACTGGGCTGCAAATATACAATTGCACATCATCTGCACACGAACATATGCATATGAACATTACAGTAAGATAATTGTTGTGGTAAATCAATAACGTAAATTGCGAATAGTAATGGTCCAAAAATTGATCCTTGAGGCACACCTCTTTTTAATTTTAAGGGATTAGAAACTGTGTTGTTAACATAAACTGACTGAAACCGATCAGAGAGATACGATGAAATTAGTTTTGTAGCTGTCATTGAAAATTTGAATAAAGATCTAAGTTTGATACAAAGAATTTCTCGACTGAAAACTCTTTAAAGTTTGCGAGCGGTCTCAACATAACTTAATAAGTTTTCACAATTATAACGTAAAATGTTCGGAATTACATGTGTGACAGCCGCCAAATTTCAGAGTTGCCACTTTCACCAAAAAAATGCACTAAATTTAAAAAGTGCATTCTTACTGAGACACCCATTTATAAGCTTAGAAGCAATGGCATGTCTTTAAAGAATATTGTAGACCTTATTTACACTAATAAATTATTTTTTAAATAAATAAATTAAAGATAATTAATAAAGAGTGTAACCATATATTTAACGAACTACTACTCCACCATGTAATTCAGGATAGGATTTAGGCATTAATTCACTTAAAAGATAAGGTTCTTTAATGCGAGAAATATGTTCATACAGGTTATTCCCGGTATAACGAACAATTTAATGTCAGGCCCATTTGTTATATCGACAAATTCGTTAAATCGCGTAGTTTTTTTTTTAATTTTTCCTCTCATAAGATTAACAAAATATCATGCAGTTAATACACAGATCACAACGGGACCCTCGAATGACCCAAATGAGCTATGCCTTCGGGCAGCTGCCGGATCTAACCTAATACACAGATCTACAAATAATAAATATTTTTTATTTAACAATATTAAAAGAAAATCGTTAAAAAAAACATAAAAAACAGTAACAGCTGTGCTATATAATACGATATAAAAAACTTCGCATGGATAAATGGAATAACACAAGAAGGCATGAATATTGCCCAGATGTTACAACCTTTTGTAGTTTTTCCTAACTTTTGCTCAGGAGGTTGACTAGGGGTATTATCGAGGATTAATAAGAACAATTTTTGTTTGCATTTTCTTGAATGAACATATTGATGAATTTGGTATTTCATAATTTCACTGTTAATTTTTCTTTCTACGAAATTTCTTTAATTTTCTTTTTTGAACTTCACTTTAATACATGCACAGTTTAAATTGTAATAAAAAAGTTGAAGGCAGTTTGTTTTAAAACAAGTTCTAAAAAAAGTAACAGTACTTTAACGCCTTAATTGCTTTAACATAATTAGGTGTATAGGCCTTTCCTTTTTTTCCATTTTTTCAATATTCTTTATATAAAGCAAACTTGTTCGTAAAACAATTGCAATGTTTTAAATTATGTTTATGATCGCTATATAGTTAATATCAAAAATTATAACGTTCGCTATATTGGATTTCCGTAAAACCTAAATTCGTTATACCAAGACTTGCCTGTACTACACTCACAATGCTTTAAAATGCGCACACACTACTTTGCTAGTTGTTCCACTCTTCAGGTTGTCTTGCCACACAATATTATTATGACAATATTTACAATGTTTCTTATCTTTTAAAATTTAATTTTCCTTCCAATTGAAACTCACCATTCTACATAGTGCGCTTACATTTTGCAAGCAAATCCAATAAATATTCATGCTTTGTTTTTGTCTTACAAACACCATTCATAACACTGTCAAACTGATACTACACACTCGTTCTAGAAAATGAAAAAAAAAAACTAAAATACTATTTTTCGAGAAAATTAAAAAAAAAAAAAGTGTTACCCGTGTATAATTATTTACAATGTTACCGTTGTAACGATGCATGTTAAAACTTTACGTAAATATTCGTTTGTACTGGCAGCCATCAACAATCATCAATGTAAAATAAGCAAACAACCAGTCAGTCAACCAACCAGCCAGCTAAAGCCACGATTTAAAGTTTGTGTGCGTGCGCACTCTTAAACGAGTACATTTTGCCAAACATTTACCTGAAGCGGATTGAAGCCAAAACTGATGGTGATGACGATGACGACGACGATGATGGTGGTGGTGGTGGTAAAACCGCTTTAAGCCAGTGCAATGATTTTTAGTAAATTTTGTTTTAATCTTTTAGTTTGCAGTTAAATCGAAGCACTTGCCAATAAGTATCCCTCTCCTCGGATGTATTTCAAAATATATAACCATAACTGCTATATTGAATGCAATATTTAACGCAATACTCACACACACACACAACTGGCAAGAGTCCATGATAGAAAAAAAACGACATTAAAGCAAGTATTTCTTTTATATTTTCTTGACTTTAGTTTTGTTTTTGTGTAAATCTCGTCTTGTATTGAGTGCCAGCAGCTACTTGGAAGGAGTAAAAGTAGAACTTAGCGGCACAAGGGGAAATTTTACTTGTTTTTGTTATTTATATTGTTAATTTTTTTTTCTTTCATTATTTAAGGCAGTTTGTTTTATATAAACTTTTTATGGTTTAACAAATTTTTGTTCAGTCCAAGAAAATTTCTGAATATAAAACGAATTTTGGATACTCTATAAAAGTTGTTTGGATTTGTTGTTCAGTTTTATTTTGTATATGGTAATGTACTTTAAGTAAATCCCCTTTATATCAAATCTAGCAGATCTTCTCACTAGTAGAAGCGAACGATTAGAATACAATGAGGTATTCTGTGTTTATCTCTTTAGATTTTTTTTTATATAAAATTACTAGCCAAGCCCGGCGCGCGTTGCTACGCCCCTTAATGAATAAAAATGCATTCTGAGTTTTAATTGAATATCAAGTGCAAGAAGCTGAAAATTGAACCTTTTTTTATGAGTGTGGCCCACTTTTCTCATCACTAAACTGTATAGTCATGACCGCTCAATATGTGTGCAAAGCTTTAGAAAAATCGGTAAAGTTCAAGTAGCTGAAAATTATAACTTTTTTTATGGGCGTGGCAATGCCCATTTTTCTTATCACGAAATTCTAAAGTCATGACAGCTCAATATGTGTGCAAAGTTTCAGAAAAATCGGTCTAGTGCAAGTACCTCTAAATGATAGCTTTTTTTTATGGGCGTGGCCCTGCCCACTTTTCTGATCACGAAATTATAAAGTCATAACAGCTCAATATGTGTGCAAAGTTTCAGAAAAATCGGTAAAGTTAAAATAGCTAAAAATGATAACTTTTTTTATGGGCGTGACACTGGCCACTTTTCTAATCACGAAATTGTATAGTCATGACAGCTCAATATGTGTGCAAAGTTTTAGAAAAATCGATCTAGTGCAAGTAGCTAAAAATGATAACTTATTTTTTATGGGCGTGGCACTACCCACTTTTCTTATCACGAAATTGTATAATCATGGAATATGTATAACAACTTGCCGAAGTTTGAGTTCGATCGGCTTTACGGTTTTGGAGTTTATAGCTAACACACACACAGACAGAATTTCACTTTTATATATATAGAAGAAGAAATAATAAGTGTTTAAAACCTGTGTATAGTAACACAACACGTTCGTTAAACTCATCTTCAAACATTTTTTTAAATTGGTTTTTAGTAGATTTTATGCACTTAATTAAGTGCTACCAAGTAAAAAATATTTTAAAAAAACTAATAACGTTAGAGGGCACTCAATAAAAAATGCTTGACAAGATAAACAAAACAAAAACAATGGATGCAACAGCAACAAAAACAGAAAATAAAGTAGCTCCAAAATTTTCCAATATTAAATAATAATTAAAATAAAATAATTTATATTTTGGAGCGAATTGTAAAAATTTCCTTCAATTTTAATCCAACTCTGGCTAGGTCAAGAATTTGGGCGTCATTGTCATTATCGTTGTTCAATAAGGACAATCAGGCTGTCCTTTTCATCTGCCTTCAAGAGTTTTGCGTCTCGCTCTCGCATTGGTTTATTGCTTGGCGTCGCACATAGCGGTATTTTGTCAATCTAGCCGGACATTACTTTTTGTTATTAGTTTATATTGCTTCTTAAACGTTATTAAGTGATCCTAGATCAATGAAACTTGGTAGAAATATGTTTTATAGTCATAGGCTGGTAAGCTTTAAAAGAAGAAAACTCGCATTAAGGGGAAAAAAAAATTTCCTAAGAAGAACTTATCCTACCTCTGAAAATTTCTACTTTTTAAAGTTATCCTTTCCAGAGGCTTCGTTGGTGTATCCCAAATGGTGGCTATTGCCCAAAGGATTTCTCTTCACGGTACCCGTTTTGGAAATATCGCTCTTGTCATAGTAAAATTTTGAGGTGTTGAGTGAATATTTGTAAGAGCCGATATATCTCAAACTGTTGCAAATTTCATTATTTTGTTTTTTTTTTTTTGCTGAAATGTAGCTTATGAAACGTAGAGAAATCGTGCCACTATTATTAGATAAACAAAAGTTTTATATATAGTTACCATGTCAAAGAGCTTGGGACTATTTGAACTTTGAACTTTTTTCGCTACAAGGTTAATGACGTAAATTAGCGACAGAATTGGATTTGCGTCACGAAAGTAGCCGTCCCCCGCAGATCTGCTAACCCTGCAATCAACAGACATTAAACCATAATTTTCTTCTTTTAAAAGTCAACAGCACCAAGAAACATTGTAAGTGGCCCAAAATCCGCCACAAAGTCAAGCATCAGTCAATAAACCACCGCCGAATCTTTTTTCCCGCTTGAGAGTAAATCATAGCCACCACGTGTACTCCGAAGAGACTTCACCAATAACCAGTCTAGAACAAGTTCTACGAGCTTACTGATACCCGTTTTACCAGCCTGGTCAGTCTTTAGCATATTCCTTGACTAAAGTTTTAGTTCTCTCTACTTATGACTGTAAGCAGCCAGAGGTTATGGTAACACCTCTAAACCCCTTTCTGACAATACACCACGACTGGGAAATTAGTCAAGGTAGCAAGTCCCCGGGAAAGCAACAAAACAATACAGTTTACATTGATAACAAATTTTTTGACCCCTGATAAGGATAACAACTATGCGTTATTGTTGTCATTATGATGTCAGTTTGTTTAAAACGGGACTTATGTAAATAAATTTATAATCCAGCAAATTCTAATACAAATTATTTTGGGCCGTATTCATAAAAAATATTTTAGGTTTATTGAAGGCTTATTTGACAAATTTCTCTACAACATCTGTCAAATAAGCCTTTAATAAACCTAAAATATTTTTTATGAATACGGTCCTTTGTTTTTTTCCAAATGTTTGACACTTAAACTCAATGCGATAAAATGACATTACCAAGGCATATCCATAAGGTATATGCAATGGCGAATTGATACAACAAAGCAACTTTTCATGGGATGTTTGATGTCAAGGCCAATTCGTATATCAGGGATGGAAAAGTTGTTTTTACAAATTAAATATAATAAAATTTGATTCAAAAAAGGATATACATTTTTTGAACACATTATTTATGACGCAAAAGCAACAAATATACATAAATTTTGCGCATTTATTATCAAAAAAGTACACTCAAATTAATTGTTTAGTACCGAAACCAAAATCACATTTCCTATCCCTGCATTAATAAATGAAATCGAGGCAAATTCAACCAATTTTGACAAAAAGTTTCCCTATCAGCTGGGCTGATAATTTCACCTGTATGGATTCGCCTTGGACATTACGCTGTCAATTTATTTTTGTTACTGCATTGTCAACACTTTAATGTGGCAACCTTCTACATTAAACGTATAAAGGGTATGCACGCAATGCAACATCACCATGGTTGCTTACAACGTCACTTAAAGTAGAGCACTAAATACCTGCGCTATATAAAAACTACAATTTTTTTGCAAAATGATAATTACATTTACCATTTTTTTTATTGAGTATGTATAACATTCCACAACACCGCCTTCTTCAACAAGGCGCATTAAAACTCAGCCTGCCTTTCTAGCTAATGATCATTATGAATATAAAAGTTGTGATAATTATTTTGAAGTTGTTGGTGGGAATGTTGTGTTTTTTTTTTTGTTTTTAAATTTTAAGAAACATTTAAAAACAACACAATTTAACAATTAAAAAACAATCAAATAAAAGACTTTGTGAAAAATAAAAGTAGAGACACCTTCATAAAATAAAAAAGTTTGTGTGTTTTGAGTAGCATGCAACAAGTTGCCAGCTCGTTTCGTATTGCGTGTCTAGTATGTCTGCCAAATTGTTTGAAAAAAATTTTTTAATTAAATTTTCTAAAAATGTATTTTCAATTTTAAGTGTACATAAATGCACTCAATTGAAATTAAAAAAAAAATCGGTCAAAATGAATTTGACCACTCAAATAAAGGTATAAAGTTAATATGTAAATAACATAAGCAATAACGGTTGAACAATACGGTAGTTAAAAGTTATTTAGTACTTATGTGTGTTTCTTTTTTTTTAATTGTAAAAGGTGGTCCAACCATAATATTTTTTGCCGAACCTTATTTGACATTTCTTTGATTCAGTTTTTGACACACAATTGGGAAGCGCGTTAAGATTTTTGAAACGTTCAAATAAAAATACATTTCGTGCACTTCGCGATTTTTTTGCTCAGCATAAGCGACTAAATGTTGCCAAATTTCACCATACCCGATTGAATGCATGATCGCCCAGTTCATTCTGCGGTAAGTATTACTGTTGATCGCAATAGTGTGTCAAAAGAGCCGTCAGTCTCAAATCGTCGTCGTGCCCAACAATTGAACATCACTAATGCGAATTTTGAATAAAGATTTAAATTTACTCGTTTACAAAGTTCAATTGAGGCAAGACCTGAAGCCTACCGACCATTCCAAGTGTCGTCAATACGGCGAATGGTTGGTTGGAAAGACAGAAATGAATAGTGACTTTACGAAGAGACACACTTCCATCTCACTGGATTCTTTAACAAGCAGCAACCACGAGTGTTTGTTGCAAAACCGATGCAACGACAAACAGTAACTGTTAGATACAGTTTATGGGCTAACGGGGTCATTGGGCAGAATGGCGTTCGCTATCGCGAGATAATAATAAACATCTTGTGGCCAGAAATAAGGGATATGAAACTGGACGATATGTGAATCCAACACATTGGCGACACACCGCCAATGAAACAATGGCTTTTTTGAGCGAGAAATTCAATGGTCGCATTTTCTCACATCGTGGCAATGTTTATTTGCCACCTTGATCATGTGATTTCACACCGTTTAAATATTTAAAAGAAAAGGTGCACGTCAAAAAGCCGATAACAATTAAAGAGCTTAAGGATGAGATAATTCGGCACCTTAAAGACATTGAACATCAATCATGTCTCAGTGACATTGAAAATATGGATCATCGAATAGAAGTAGGCCACCGAAACCATGGCGAGCATTTGACCCATATTTTGTTTCATACATAATTGACATGGATTCTTCTATTATAATGAAAAATATTAAGATAATTCTCCGAGAACTTTTTTTACAATTAACATCGTGCGTTTTGGTTGGACCACCCTGTATGTCGTTATTGCGTGCAAACTTGTTTTATTTTATTTAAATACTCGTACATTTAATATTTTCTTTTTAATAAGGAAAATATAGAATTATTTTGAAATACACTGTGGTGCAAAATTATAGACACATGTCAACATGTCTTATACGAGTATTAACACAAACATCAGAAAACATTTATTTCTACCATCTGAAAGAGCATTTAAAACTAATAACTGAAGCAACAAAAAATCTTTATTCACTTGTTTTTCACCTTTATAACAATTAATTTGATTTCAGAGTGGTGCGAATTGGCGAATTGGTTTTTATAAGTTTTAAACACATTTCCTTAGTGATTGTCTACCAAGCATCAATAACAGCGTCTTGGAGCTCCATAATCTTGCTAATTTTCAGCATAGATTTTACAAACCATTATTCGCCAGATATTTTGAATTGGGTTTTGGTCTGGAGAACAGGGTCACCATTACAATTGTGGTATGTTATTGGACTCTAGCCAGAATCGGGTTTGACCACTTTTGTAAACCGTGGCATTTTGCTGCTGAAAAATCATATTTTTTGTAGGATTTCTTTAAGTTTGTTTGTCTGAGTGTTTTGTCGAATTCATTTTGATACTTTGAAAAAGCAACTTTAGTCTACCATGGGCAGACAATGCTCCCCAAGTTATTAGATAACCACGATCAAAATTGCTTCTTGAAAAATAGCAAACGCAAATCTCTCCAGTAAAAGTAGTACCCATCCGGACCGTCTAAGTTAAATTTTGTTTTGTGGGAAGAAATAATCTTCTAACAAAAGTATTTATTGAAAATTGCTAAGCTGTTCTTACCTTATTCCAATTCAAACACATATTATTTTTAACAAATTCTAATCGCGACCTTTTATGCCGGGAAAGTAATTGCCGCATTTTTTAATTTTTGGCGGCTAATAAATTCAGACTGCTATATCATTCGATTTACAGTCCAGCGTGACACATTTAAACCACATCTCTTTAGCAATTTTTGTGAAGTTGCTTACGCTTGACACAACTTTGCGTTTACTACGTCCAAAAGCTTTAGATTTTCTTTCGGCATTTTTTTTTTCCTGTACATTGTAGCCTTTTAAAAAATTGCGGACTACCTTATCGGCTAAATCACCACACAATTAAACGTGAACTTTGTCTATGTCAGACAAATAACAATCGGGTGGCATTTCAAAAGTTTGACAGTTAGCCAAGTAAAACACATGATTTTTAATGCGGCGGCTATAATAATGCACCACCTTGAAATCAAATTAGTTGTTAAAGCGGTGAAAAATAAATGAATAAAAATTTTGATTGCTTTTGTTAGTAATTTTTGATGTCCTTTCAGGCGGTATAGACAGATATTTTTAAATTTTTGACATATTTAAAATTGATGTGCCGCTTTAATATTGCGCCGCAGTGTATGTATGATGATTTAACAACTTAGCTCTGTCATATTTTTAACTATGTATTACCTACAAACATGTTTGTATTTTTATTTCTGTCATAATTAAATACAAACTTGTACGCACAAACTTTTTTTAAGTCATTGTTACATGTAACGCAATAACATTTATCTAGTCATTTGTGAAGTGTCTGATAGAATGACCAGCGAGATATGGTGGAATGAATGAATTCGTTTTCATGCAAATACATAAGTACTTATATTTTTAACAATTGCACTTATTAAGTAGTAGTGTATTTTTGTTTATTTTATTTACGCCCAAGTATTTATTTTAATTTTGCATAAGTGCAAGCTACAAAAATAAAAAATAATTCCTACCTGGTATGGAAGTTTTATTCAGCTAAGTCTTATCTTATGCGTTCATCAAAAATATTCAAAAACATAAGCAGAAGTTGTACGTGAAATTATTAGTTTTTTCTCTACGTTGGCAAGGATATTGCAGACCCAAAAACTAGGTCAAAGCCTTGACAAAGAACTGTGTGTCATACTGTTTGTATAATTATTTTCGAACCGTAGAAGAGGACGAACAAATTTTTACCATGGTTTTACAATTGAAAAAATTAATGGTTATACTGAATTCCAAAAAATTAATTTTTCATTGTGTTATTTTCATAAATTTTTTAAAACAATTAAAACACTACTTTCAATACTTTGATTTTGGAATTCATAAAAAAATCTGCCGTATTCATTAAAAATATTTTAAGGTACTGAAGGCTTACTTGACAAATTTCTGTACAATATCTGTCATATCAAATAAGCCTTTAATCAACCAAAACTATTTTTTTAAAGGCAAATCAGTACATGCAAATTATTTGTACTTATAACAATCGAATTACAATACCAAATTTTAATTAGTTATTGCTAGTGACACTTAAATATAGAGTGCCTCTGTGAATGTCAATCAATTTTGAGGTAGTAAATCGTTCAAGTAATTTTCGTAGTTTGATATTAAAAAAAATACAACACGAGCAGTTAGTTTTTGAATAAACACAAAAACGGATTAGCTCATGCACATCTCTGACACAGTTTATGTATACATAACCGCAGCCAACAACAACATCAACAGCAACTTAATAACAAGAATGATAGAAGAAAGATTACGACAATTCGAACTCAAAAATTGAATGTTCTGCGCAGGTGGGTTAAATGACGTCATGAAACTGTCTGACATTTAAACATAACAGTGGGACAATTTCTTAATTTTTCCCATAAATAATTTTATGAGAAAAAAATTTTTTTTATTACTCGTATTTTTTTCAAGAATAAAAATAGTAAAATATTGAATGAATATATAAAATTAAGAATAATTTCAAATAAATATTAATAAATTTTAAAATATGAATAATATCTATCTATTACGTTAATGTTTTAGCATATATTCTTTTTCAGCTACTTATATTTTGTTTAATTTCCGCATTAAGCGTTATTAATCTAAAATACATCCTACATCTAAAAAAAAGTTTTTTCACTTCTTCGCTGGCTTTTACGTCCTTTGCTTCCAATAAATGTTTTTTTAAATAATCATTTGTTGGAAATAATTTGTCTCCATTTAGCCGCATAAAACTATCATCACAAGACTTTAAAATGTTCATTTAAGATATTGATGGCTTACTTAAGCCACCTTCACTTAAGTGATTAACCCATGAATATGATGAGTCTTCTAGGGGCTTAATGGCAATACTAGGTTCTTTGTTTTTTAATTTATGGCAAATATAACCGGCCAAATTCTCTAAACCATCCCAATTTATGTTTTCGACCTCACTTTCGTGATTTTCTTCTTGCAAGTTTTGTTGTTCGATGGCGGGATTAATGTGTTGAAGTATTTTACCTACAAAAATCAGAAGCAAAATTAGGTCTGTACTACAAGAACTTAAAACTTTGAATTTACCTGTTAAAGAATATTGCTCATTTTCTAAATCAGGAGTATTATCTTCCTCAACATTTGCATCAGTGCCTAAGATCCCTTTGTTATACCCAATAATATATGATCTAAGTCTGTATTTAAATTCTTGATGGTCAGGATGGTCGTAAAAACCTCCCTTGGATCTAATTATACCAAAAAACTTTTCAAGAACATCCTGATTTAGGCGATACGTTAAGATATACTCAATATTATAACGACTCTTAAGTTCACTATACATGAGTCTTAACGCATTATTTGTTTGAATAATGCCTGTTCAGTAAAATAAATAGATTCTAATCAAACAGTTTTCAACATTCAAATTAAACTGTATACCTTTTACCTTAGTATTTTTATGGTGTCCTTCCGTTTGCAAAATGTTATCCAAAGCTTTCTTTTTTGCTCATTATATATTGGAAAAGTGTAAAAGGACACATCTAAGATAAGTTATATTAAAAACACGCACAAAATTAGTTTTAAACACAATTTCTCACTTGATTTCTTTCTATCGTTTCGCATGCATTTGCCCACTGCGCACTTCATGTTTACAATTTGCTTCAAATTTTTGAACAAGAATTTTTTACAATTAAAGCTTTCAAATAGCCTCCACACACGGTTATTATAATAATAATTATTTTTTTACACAATATTTAATAGATAAAAACACAATATTCTTGATCTATGACGAAATATGATAAATTAATTTTTTGAGAATTGTCAAACTAATTTTTGTTGTAGGGTTACCAAGTCTTACATAACATATAAATTGTTTCGAACAAATTTAGGAATAAATCGAGAATATATTTATCTTAAATATTAATAATAAATTAAAAGTTTTATAATTTTTGATTTGTCTTGACTCTTCTTGAGTTTTAGGTATTTTTTTTAATATGTTTTTTATTTTTTAAGTTCAATATTTCGAGACTCTACAGGAATAAGTAATGACCTTTATATAAAGATAAACCACAATTCTCTCATTACAATTGCAAGAGATTGTGTAAACCAAATTGAATATTTTTAATTTAAATATAGAAAGTTATCAAAAACATATGTATGTACATGTTAGTAATGTCAGAAATTATTAAAACCAACATTGGATCCGCCTTGCTCATAAAAAAACATTTAATGTTTATTAAGCGCTTAATTGGCGGATAACTGTAGGAAATTTGTCAAATAAGCCTGTATTAAACATAAAATATTTCTTGTGAATAAGGCAAATATACATACATTTAATATACAAAGAAACACCAAAATCAAAAACTAAAAATATAGAATTAGGTTTTTGTCTTAGTTTGCTTGATTTTATTTCATTCTTTTTTTATATAAAGTTGTTGCGGTTGGTGTTTTCCACATACCCAAACGTCTCTGGCCGGTTAAGTGTTTTGATGTTATTTGTTGTGTTGTTCGTTGGTGTAGTCCTGTTTTTGTTTATACACAGTGTTGTTTGCTTTGTTTTTACTTGCGTTTTGTGTGTTATATGTTGTCCAAATTGTCCATTTTTGCCTGTAAATAAAATTAAAATAAGTAAATAATATTATGTGTAAATTTTTGGGTCGCAGAGAGATTTTTACAGCGGATGCTGCTGCGACATGGTTGGGTGGGCAAAACGGGAGTAAACACCTGACTTTCGTGAATTCTTCTTGTGGTGGAGTTTGTCGTAGTATTTGATGTAGTAGTTTTTGTTGTATTTTTCAGTTTGTTTTATGAGCGGATGCGTGGCCAGTGAGAGGGTTGGAACCTGCCTGAGCTATCGCCACGAACAAGCTAGTCGGAACCTCACTGGGCCAAAACGGTTCGTAACAAAGTGCATTATGTAAAGGGACCGCCAAATAATTTTTTTTTTGAAAATGCTATAAAAAAGTGTAGCTTCGGCTGTGTGGCACGTAGCGCCGTCCTGTTGAAACCAAATGTTGCCAATATCCTCCCGATAACGATCGCCATTGACTACGGCCACTCCTTGCTCATTTTCGAAGAAAAATGGCCCAATTATGCCTCTTGACCAAAATCCGCACCAAACAGCGACTCGTTTTGGGTGTATCGGCTTTTCAATGTATGCGTGCGGGTTTTCTGTGCCCCAAATGAGACAATTTTGCTTGTTTACATACCCGCCAAGATCAAAATGAGCTTCATCTGAAAGGATGATTTTTTTTTGCCAAAATCGGTCAAAGTAATGTCACAATATTTCCCAGCGTTGTTCAAGCGTATACACAACTATATTCGTTCAGCGGAAGAATAAAACTAATTATCTGTCAAATCATACATGAACTGGTGTTATCATTCATGAAAAAAGCACTAGTTGAAAAAAACGTTAAATGGTGGACCCTTTATAAGGTTTAATGTTATTATTTAAGTTAAAGAATTTTTTTTTATCCTATGGAGTTAATTTTCATATATGTAAGTTGTCAATTAAATTTCTGGTTTTTAATTTTATAAAATTTTCCTGAAGAAGATACACAAAGTGATACCGAAACATTGGAGCTAAAAAATAAAAAACAAATTAATAAAAAAAAACACCTCAAGCTCATAAAAATATTCAAGAATACACACATAGCCCTAAATATTTTGGAAGTACAAAGAATAGGTAACCCTAGCTTGGGTTAAGCTACGTCATCTAACGGGAAGACATGCGCATGTCGTAATCTCTTTGTATATCATTCTTGACTTAATAATACAGTAATTATGCACACTAACAAACAATAACATCATTAACATGTTGTATTATTTATTTATTTTTCGCTGCGCTGCCTCTTAGTTAATTACAAAAATAGTAACTAATTCATATAATTCTACAATTATTTATTTATAAAAACAATGTAAATACAAATAATAACTTAAAAACATGCCATTAATGCCACTATTTTTTACCGGTCGTAAAGTAGAAATTTATATTAATGACCTTGTTCTAATAAGAAATATTTATCGACAAATACCTACTCGCTGTATTAATAAAAAAAAAAGTTAATCGATATGTATGTAGTTGTGTAAATAATTTAAAAAATAATATCCACTCATATTACAATAAGAAATTTGTAGAAAAGTAAGTGAATGGCGTAGAACTCTATATATTTGTTTCAATTCTTTACTGAAATACGTTTAATACTAGTGAGTAGCATAGAAACTTAAATAATTAATAAAAATAAAAAGTAATTTCAAGCCATAGGCGTAACTAGCCTATCCGGGGGGAATGAACGCACCCCTACCACCTTTAGAATTTGAAAAAGTTAACAATTTAAATTTAATATACATACATACAAATTTATCCAAGTTTAAGATTTAGCACGAAAAAAATTGTTCAAGCTTTTCCCTCCCGGAAAAAATTTTTAGCTACCGCAATGTTTCAAGCTGAACTATTTTATTTATGAAAAATTAATCCAAATGTATGAAAGAAAAACTTGTTAAGCTTATAGTTATTTTTTTAGATTTAAAAAAAGTGTTTGGTAGACATTAAAGCATATTTATTTATCAGGTGGTCTTGATTCGTCAGCTGATTATTATTTGAACTTCAGCTGCCAAACTCCATCTCTTCTCTCATTTATTTATAAAGTCATATTGTATACAATATATTAAAATTTCAAAAAAAACAAATTTTCTCTGAATTGCAACTACCGTAGACATGAATTTCATAGAAATACTTGTTGAATTCACAAAGTGTCCTAATTATCGTATTGTTATAAGACAGAATTTTTTACACAAAATACACTCTGCGCTATCACCTTATGTGTTTACACCATGGTTTACCCCTACACTATACTCGATATATACATCTGATGTTACTCTAAGAAGAGACCATGATGCAGCTTTTTACGCGGATGACAGCTCCTTTATTTGCTGCGGTAAAGTGTCGAATGCGATAATTAGGAGAATGGAAAATAATGGAACAATAATGGACAAATGGAAAATAAAAGTCAATGACGATAAAACTCAAGCAATTATATTTCCATTCAACAAATCGCGAAAACGCTTTCCTACTAGATATTTATCGTCTAGGGGAACAATTATTCCATTGAGGGACGAAATTAAATATTTAGGAGTTATCCTTGACAAAAAACTTTTATTTAAACAGCATGTTAATTACATTTGTGACAAGGCAATTAAGTGTAGCCGTGCCTTAAACCCCTTAATTAGGCAAAGATCTAAACTTAGTATAAAGAACAAGGTACTTACTTACAAAATGTGTATTCGACCGATTATGACCTATGGTTGTCAAATTTGGTCCAATAAGGCTGCTTAAAAGCATACAAAAGAATTGCAAATCATTCAAAATAAAAACTTGAAAATAATACACAATCTACCTTTTAGATATCCAACTTATCTTCTACATAGAAACTTTAACTTTAAAATGTTTAATTCATTGACAAAGGAACTGACGCTGTCATTTAATGAAAAATGCAAAAGGTCAAATTTTGAAATAATAAGAAATTTGCTGAACAACCACTGAGGGTCTTTTGTTGAAAAGACACATTTCAGTGATTGTTCTAAAATCTCTTATGACTTCTAAGTTGATACGAGGTTTTTTATGAACAACTTTTCCTTTAAACTGTGATATTAGTAGTTTCTTTATTTAATTAATCAGATGTTAATTGTTATAATACTATATGTAAATTCCCATAACTCTGTTAACGATATTGATACAATTAATAAGTTTTAATAAATAAATTAAAAAAAAAAAAAAAAAAACACCATGTTTGCCAACCACAACTTTTTTAGATTGTCGGTGTTCGGTTGGAAGCGGGGTAATAAAAGAGACACGTTTTGTGCTCTTCATATATTTTTCCAATTTCTTTTTACACTCCTTTTGATTTAACGTAAAATGTAAAACTAAAATGAGCTGTTACTGAAAAAAAGTCGTCGTTTAAACGTAAATGATTTTTTTGAAGATTGTTTAAAATATTGAAAAAAGACATAATTTCGACAATCACCGCATAAAAGGTCATACTATAAACTCTGGAGTTTTTTGGTGACAGAGATAGAGAGCTTAAAAGCTTTAATTTAAATGTATAAAAGCTGTGTAAACATACGAAACTAAGAACTTTGTGTGGGTTCAGGCAACTTTTAAGAAAATGTACATGCAACTGATCAGCTGATCGTTTTTGCTTTCATATGGGAATATGAATTCGTCTTTTGACATTTTTTTATAAAAAGTTTGACATTGATAGTCAAATTTGTCAATGTGCATACCTTTATAGGTGTACCCTGAGATGTACGAATTTTTTTTGGGAGTTTTGAGAGAACCTTTCTCTATTATGTTTACTTAAGAGTGGGTGTGAAATTTTAGTCATAAAAATATTTGTTGGCCAGTGTAACTAATCCTTATAATTATCATTTTTCAATAAAAAACAGATCATACAAATGCATTCTAAATACACCTACATACATAAATATAAGTATGTTTTATTTGGTCCTAATATGAGTTCTCCATAATACATTACTTAAATAGTTAAGAGCAAGACAGATTAATGAGGCACTCGTATCCAATCAGCCGATTGCTTTCAATTTACAATTTATTAGACGTGCCAAATTTTTTTAATGATTTGTCTGCATCTGTCAAACTTCATTTTTTTATTTTTATTCTACAATAAAGAATTATCAGTTTAAAAAAATTAAAAACTAAGAATAGAAAATGTTTACATTGAAGTTTCTTAAAAATAATTGAAATTAAATTAAAAAAAAATTGTGTAACATATGCAGACATTTATACCTACAAAAACAAAATGCATGTGTTTTTTAATTAGGTTTGTTGCTGCGATGCATATTCCTTATGAACATACATATGTAGGTACCTACCTTGGTTAAAAGTTTATATTTTAAATATAGGGAATGCCTACATACATACTTATATGAAATTATACAATATATGTATGTACATATATTTATTTAAAAATTCTAATAAACCATACTTACCAGAAACAAATCACTTTATCTGCAAATAGACGGTCTTTATTTAATAGAAGTAATTAAACCAACAAAAATCATTGAAACTGTTGCTGCTTTCCTAATATTATTATTTTTTTAATCAAAAACACTTCTTGTACAAAAATATTCTTTTTTTTTATTTATTTACAAAATTTCTCAAATTTGGTTTAATACAATGTTTTTACGAGTTTGTGTAAATGTTAAATTTTCTTTCTTTTTACAAGTTTTGTTTTCGTTACTTTGCCGTAAGGGCAAAAACACTCACTGATATTTTATTACGTTTTTTTTTTAACTTTACAACGTTGCTGTTGTTTTTTTTTACATAAATTGAATATTTGTAATATAAATTATTGTGGTTGCTGTTGAAGTATTTGTTAATTTCAGTTAAGACGGTTCGTTTGTTTGACTTAATGGAATTTATGAACAAGAAAATAAAACAACAAAAAACATTCGTTTTGTTGTTATGATCGTTGTTTTTGTAGACGAAAGGCGAAAATAAACAAAAAAAATACATTCATATATGCATACATACATACATATATATGTATCTAACATACAAATTTGTTGGTATTTTTGTTTAATTTCATGTTTTAGAGGAGCAGCCAGCCACCACAGTAAGCTACATAAGTAACCGGTTATATTGTATGGTTTGTTTAAACGTTACTGTATATAAGTTTCAAGTTGTCTCATGTGTTTGTTTGGAGCATTAATTTAAAAATGTTGAATTTTAGTTGTACAACTCTCAGGCACTTGGTTACGCTCATGCATAGGAACTAACAAAAAAAATGTTTTTTTTATTCAAAACAAACTCTACGAAAAAAAAAAATGAGACTGAAATGCATTACCTACAAAATGGAAACAATTTGACTAAACGGGGGGTCTTTTTCCACGGATTTTTTTAAATTACTCAATATTATTTTTTTATTATTTAGTTGAATTTTCGTTGAATTCTTTTTTGCTATTTATTGATTCACCAATTTTTTTTATTTTAACTTCTTAAGTTTGCACTTTTTTTTGGTTTCATGTGGTTTTTGATTACTAAATTTTTCTTTGTTTACTGGTTAGGTATAATATTTGCTTTTATGTACACTTTCTGTTGTTTAAAAGTATTATTTTAAATAAACACTGTTTAAATTTATTTGTTTATTCTTTTACTAAAACTTTAAAACTGACGTGCCGTTACTTTCAAAAAGACAACCTCTCACTACGATTACCGTCGCTTGACTGAGTTGCCTTGTTGTTGTTGAATCACTGCTAGTTGGTAACTATACACACATACACGTTCAAATACAGGTTTATTTCTCGTTAATTCCACTGTATTGACTTTAAATTTTATTAATAACTTATCATTCAGTCAATAAAGTTAAAGCGAGTTTTTTCTTCTTTGTTTCTTAAGGTTTTGATTTTTCTATATAAATAGGACTACCAGTATTAGGAATTTGTCTTCAAGTTTGGGGATTTTTTATCTTTCTTGGGGATAAAAAATTTGATTTTGAGGATTATATACTTATTTACTTATGTATATTAAAAGGATATTAAAAATTTGGGGTGGGGATTTTATTGTTTGGAATTATTTTTATTTGTTTTTATTTAAAATTTCTCTGATTGCCAAGCATATAGACCCACCGAAAGATCGCTAGTTTTCTCGTTACAACATAAAATCACTAACATTCAACTTTGAAATTAACAAACACAAACAGGGGCCGAATTACGGCATTCGATATCCATGGAAAATGATAGAATTCTTATTAGAATTTAATACAAAATGTAAGAAAAACTTTTGATATCGAATGCCGTAATTCCGCCCTAGGTTCATATGTATTGGTAAATTTCGTTCTAACTCATTAATAACGGAAAAATACATATATAATCAATTAGAAAAATATATTTTGTGTTTAAAATTTTATTCAAGTAATATGTTAAATAGATGACATTTGTATACAACACTTGTAGTTCTGATCAAAAGAAGGATGATCATTCAACCGTAGCTTGTTTTAAAAATGCATTCCACTCGGATAGCTTTGAGAAACTTTCTTTCCATGGTATTCTTTCATTATCACATCAAACTTATAGCCTTTGAATTTCAAAAAAAAATATTAAATTTAAAAAATAGTAACTAAATAACAATCAATGTGCAACTAATTAATTCAGTACCTTTTTATAGCAAATTTAAGTTCAAAATTTTAAATCGCCTACCCTGTACAATATTCTACAAGTTTCTGCCTTCTATTATACCTATTGATTCTTGACTCATAAATATATTAAAAAAACGTTTATTTGAATGATGTTTATAATATTATTACAAAAGTATTTTTTATATGTAATTGAAGGTTTCTGCTAATTTAGGGACAACGAAAAAAAGTAGCTGGCAGCTCTGTGTATAAGTGATGTTTTACTAAAAAGTAACAAGTGTATTTTCTTTCTTCTATCTTATTAAACATTCTCTTTCTCTTCGCTCTAATTATGAATGAGATTTAAGAGAGAGTGTGTAGTGCAGCAAGTTGTGATAACTCGTAAATAAAATGATCACATACATACATATATACATACGTACGTTTTTTTATGTTCACACGTAGACAAAATATGTACAATTTCGACCTTTTTGTGGTAAAATTCTACACACTGAAAAGATATTTATCGGAAGACGGAACATGTTTTCCAGTTGTTTAGTTTCTGTTTATTTTACTGTTTGATTTATTGCCGTTAATTTTCGTTCTGTGAAACTGTGATATCACACTTTTTGGACTCTAACTGATTCCCTTATAAAAAGCTTAACGTCCTGTTAAGGAATTGCTAAAATTTGTTTACAAGAAATGTTTACTATCACAGGATTTTTAACTAAAAGAAAATGATTTTTACGCTTTTCTGTGCGGATTACCAACAGATGAAATTCTTCATATACCTATTGTATGTTAGTTTGTTATCTCTCGATGAATTTAAGCATCTATTGAGTTTGATTGTTTTCTTTTAAAAAGTTTAATTTGACATTAAATTTTTATTTTAAACATAACTACTATATCTTAACAAAGAACCAATAAAGGCTGTTACATTCAGAGCAAAAAAGGTACCATTCCATAGCATTATTGTCATTACATGTACATATATCTCAACCCTAATATATAATGAAATACATCCAACCCTAAATATTTGTTTTAAGTTCTAAATTCATTCAGAGTTCTGTATTTTAATTTTGTTAATTTTTTTTATGTGATGATATGCATGGAATATTTGTACACATGTTCTTACCAGTATTTTGTTCAAGCACGTACTTAACACCGAAATATTACAATAGTTACCACTGTTGCCAACTTTTTCCCATAGAATATCGCTAAAATAAGTAGAAAAATAGCTAGAAAATAGCTAAAAATAAAAAATTATCAACATTTTAGCGATAAATCGCTAATTATTTATTTTTTTGCATATTCTGGCATAAATTAAAAAAAAATAGCCAAGTGTTCGTCCTTTTTTTTTTGTTGCGCGAAAAATTTAGCGTTTTATCGCTAAGTTTTTCTTATATCATGACAGAAGGAAAAAAAGAAAAGTATAGCAATTCACTAAAAGTCTTAAGCCAATACTCTATATTCTCGCTTCCACATGTAAAATTATAATCTAGTTTCTTTAGTGTAGATTTAAATACATCGTAATTGAAGCTGTCGCATCGGCCACTTCAGCCAAGCTTAGAAATGTTAACACAATTTGTTGTTTTTCAGTACTGAAAATAATTATTAAAATACCTATATCAAAAAGAATATTTATTTTAAGTTTATGTACCACTCGATGACACCAACCTCTATTGATTTATTTCCTAATACACTATAACTAGAACCTGATACATCGTTTCTAACTTCCATTAAGAGATGGGTCACTAAAACATTTTTATTTATCGCTAAGCATTTGGTTCTATGAATACGGCTTTCAATCGTTCCATCGAAATCTTTTTTACATAAATCACTCAGGTGATCAATTAAATTAATTGACGTATGTTGAGATATAAATGAAGCCTTCTTTTAATTTAAATTTTTTCCAATATAATTCACAAACTCAGAACTCAAATTATTCGAGCTATAAATTTTGCAAGATAAAATTGGTTTTTGAATTTTAATAATCTGTTTTAAAAAGTGTATTGAAAATAGCATTCGCCTTACAAATGAACAAATGTATTTAAAACACGTTAAAAACTAACATCGCAAAAATCGCTAGATTTCCCGCTAATAGCTAAATCATATTTTTTCCCGCAAAAAATGTTTAAAAATCGCTAGATTTGACGAGAAAATAGCTGAAATGGCAACAGTGATAGTTACACTGGTCTGCAAAATGTATTTACGTTCTAATTGTTGTTGGCTATTTGGTTATGAAGTTGTCTTTTCATTAATAAAATAATTTGTAAGAATTATGATCTATTTATCTTAATTTGTATTTGAACTATGGAATGTCAATAAATGTCAACAGTGGTGCGAAAATCGCTATTGAAATTCAGCACCATCGCCCCATAACTTTCTGAGATATGAGCAAATAAGCACGACTGTCTCTGTTTTTGCCCATGTAGATATAATATGCCTCTAAATATATTTATGAAAAGTTTTGGATACAGCGGGCTCTAATCGCTAAAGTTATAGGCAACAATATATATTTCAAAAATTTACAAACGAAAATCAATTTTTTTCAGCTTTTAGACAATTGAGAGCATCAATAATAGTATCATCTGAAAGGACTTGACTAGAGCAATACAAGCACTATAAAAAAATTAAAATTCATGTTGGCCGCCACTACAAAATGGCGGACAATAAATTTATATATGGGTCAAATCTGGTATTTTAAAATGTAACTTCTTGAACCCCCTCAATATTGGTATCGTATGCAAGGGCTTGACCAGTAGAATACAGTAAATTATTAAAAAATGTAAAATCCAAGATGTCGTTTAAAACAAAATGGCGGTTCAAATTTTTTTAACCCCATCAATATGGGTATCAAATTAAAGGGCTTGACTAGTAGAATACAGTTGATTACGTTAAAATTCAAAATTAAGGATGGCGTCGGAAATAATAAAGAAAAAAGGGGAATAGCATGAAATATAGGTTAAGCTACGATGTAGGATTATACTTATGTACATGATGGTGAAGGGTATTATCAGATTCGGCACAGCCGAATATAGCACTCTTACATATTAAAATTAAAGTGGGTGTGAATTAAATCCTTTTTTCCTTACTCTATTTCCATACTATTATAATTGTTTTGATGAACACAAAAAAAGACTCATTAATGTCAAGATGCTGCCCATTACGAATGCATTTGATAATCAGCTAGCCTAAGTCAAGCATTAAGGTCATTTCAATTGAAAAAATCAAAGAAAAAAGTCAATAGACTTCAAGAGAGATATGGGAATAACAATATGTAGATTTTTTTTTAGTTATTGGACATCAAAGGCACCACACCAACACTTCTTTTTTTCTGCTCTATCAGGAGACAACTATCTGCATACTTATGTAAAATATTTTATTTTCACTTAAAACACATCTTTTAAAATGAATAAAATTTACAGAGCGGGTAAGATAGGGGAAGTGATAGTCGAATGGGCAGAAAAACCATAGAATGTAAAAACACAGACGTAGTCTTAAAAAGCACAAAAAATTAACAAACAAGTAAAAAAGTTACATGAAGACATTCATTTGTTTGGTAAAAAGAATGCAGAACAAAGTAGACAAAAGTATGTCTGAAATGTGTATAAACTAATTTAACGTGACCAACGAAAACTGAAGTTCAAGTTCAGTATTTAAAAATGTCGTAAGTTACTTTAGTTTACAATATTGCACATATGGTTTTCAGGGTTTTATATAAAGTCAAAGTAGCTTTAACTAGAAATATTTGGTAAAATTTATCAGGTATGCTTTAATAAATTTTTCAATTTTGGGTCCGACCTAGGGATGGACAAAAAACATCGATGTTTCAAAAACACTCGATGTATTGTGTCGAAACATCAATATAATCCGATGTTTTTTTTTGCTCCTAAACAATCGGAAAACATCGATGTTTTCTTTCGATGCATCGAAATGACAAATTGTATATAGACCGTGTAGATTGATATATAAACGTGTATACATATCTAGATGTGTTGGCATGACTCAAGCTTGATGACCAAGCGTAATTAAAATTAAAGCTAACAAATTGTGCACAAGTTCAACAAAGGAAAATATTTTGCTGTGTGTTTCTAAACAGTATTGAAAAAAAGTATTGGGAGATGTAAAATTAACTTAAAATTTTTCGAAAATATAATAATAATAAATAATAAAAAAAAACAATCGATGTATAAAAAACATCGATGTATTTTATGAAATATCGATGCAACATCAATGTATGTTTGCGATACATTGCGTCGAAAAAAAACATCGATGTTTTTTTACAGAGTCCATCCCTACTCCGACCTCATCCTGAAAATAGTAACATATTATCTTGTTTAAACAATTTTATTTATCTAGTTTGAGTATCCGTTGTTTACCGAGCAAATAAAATTTAATTAAATAATTTGAGGATTCACAAGTTTTGCTATAATATCCTATTGACATATTTTTTATAAATGGTTTAAAAATATTTTATTGTTTAAGTTTTTAGACCCATTTAAATTTTTTTAAATATATGACAATATAACACTACGCCAGGTAGCATTCTTTTTGAGGCCACCAATTGTCTACCTAAGGTTTATGGCTAAATAACAAATTTTGTGTGAAAAATTTGTCCTTGGCATTGTCATATGGTAAAAAATAAATAAGGTTATGTTGACAGTAGAAATTAAACTTTTTGAGCAATTAGTTTGTTTAAAAACAACTTATACAACTATTTTTATAATTTTATAAGATTATGTTTAAAAAAATGTCAACACAATTTTTATATAAAGATATATGTAACTACCCGAACAGTTGGTGCCATTATTATTGTCATCATTACTAAAAAATAACTTACCACATACATACATACTTATGTATATGTTTGTACATACGTTTTCGTATAGTTGTTATAACAGCCAACTACAACAAAAATTAGAATTACAATAAAAAATCGTTCTATATCTATACTTATAATAAGATTGTAGAAAAACTGTGTCTGTACCATTTAGCGATCGTAAAAACAAAACACCACCTATTCGAATTTTGGTCTGTCTGTCTTTATGTATGTACTATGGCTCAAAAACAACAGGATGGATTTTAATAACATTTTATATGAAAGTGCCTTGATACTAGGGTGATCGATTGTTCGACTTTAGTTTAAAATTAAGATTTTTAAAAAACACCTGTTGCTTTGTTGAAAACTAAGAAAAAAGAAACCTGTGAACCAAAACGAATTCTTAAAATATAAATTCTAAATGCTTAACTGAAATAATTAGGGGTGCTACGTGCCACACGGCCGAAGCTACACTTTTTTATAGCATTTTCGGCGGACCCTTTACAAGGCCAATTTATACAGGCAAAATTATCAGCCCAACTAATGGGGAAGTATTTTGGCAAATTTTTTTAAATTGGACTTGATTTCATTTATTAATGAAGGGATGGAAAATGAGATTTTGTTTTCGGTATTAAACAATTAACTTAAGTGTACTTTTTTTAATAAAAAATGCATCAAATGTATGTATATTTGTTGCTTTTGCAGCATTTAAATTAGTTTCACAAATATGTATCTTTTTTGTCAAATTTTATTTAATTAAACATATTATAACAACTTTTTCATCGCTGATGTACAAATTGATCCCCTTAAAAGATGCTTTCTTTTATCAATTCGCCGTTGCATATGTAATACATATTATGTATACCTGTATGAATATGCCTTGGATATATACATAGATTCAAAATAGTAAATTCACATATTTTGTTTTAAATTATTTCATAAATTTGAAATACAATTTAAAGGCTAGCGAGAAAATCTTTTTTTATTTTTATAAAATTGCATTTTAAATTTGTTTCTTTATAACCCTGCCAGATATAGAATTACCTTCAACTCTTAAAGTTAGACTTAAAAATTTAAAGTAGCCTTTGTTTTTGCTAAATGAAAAATTATTCTTTTCTTCTTCGACATTTTCAATTTTTTAGTTTAAGTTTATTCTCATACCAGAGAATTGGGATTTAGCATGTAGCTATCCCACCTCTACCCAGAGTAAAACGGTTCTCTCAATCTAAAAACTGTGCGCCAAACTAATGCTCTGATTAAATGAAACAATAAAATTTGTATCCGTTTTTATACCCTTCACACAGTGAACAAGTAAAAGCGCTATATTCGGCCGTGCCGAATCTTATATACCCTTCACAACGTGTAGTCATGCAATAACAGTAAATTCACGTATGTATGTTAAAAAAAACAAAAAAAAAATAAAAAATAAAAAAAAAATTTAAAAAAAAAAAATTTAAAAAAAAAATTAAAAAAAAAAAAATTATTATATACATATATAATATATATAAAACAAAAAAAAAATAAAAAAAAAATTAAAAAAAAAAAAATAAAAAAAAATAATAATAAAAATATATATAATATATTAAATAAAAAATAAAAAAAAAAATAAAAAAAAAATTTTAAAAAAAAATTTTAAAAAAATTTAAAAAAAAAATTTTTTGCCTCAGCTGGGATTCGATGCCACGTTTTCTCTAACCAGTATACACGTTTGTATGTATGTATGTTGTTGTTGTAATGTTGTTTTTATGAAAAGAAAATCGAGGTGGTCGTGGGTTTTTGCTCATATCTCAGTTGTTTATGTACCGATGTTTCTGATTTTCAATACCGATCTACTCCCGAATATTTCTGATATTTTAATACCTTACCCGGGTCCAACCTATGTCGGGGGGCTTCAAAAAGTTGATTTCAACATACACACGGACAGACGGTCAGACGGACAGACGGACAGACGGACAGACGGACAGACGGTCAGGGCTTAATCGACTCCTCTATTCATAAGCTTTCAGAAAATATATACTTTATGGGGTCGGAAATGAAAATTGTAGAAATTTCACACGGAATGACAAACCTATATATACCCTTTTTCACTGTGTGAAGGGTATAAAAAGGGTATATATAGGTTTGTCATTCCGTGTGAAATTTCTACTTTTTCACTGTGTGAAGGGTATAAAAAGGGTATATATAGGTTTGTCATTCCGTGTGAAATTTCTACAATTTTCATTTCCGACCCCATAAAGTATATATTTTCTGAAAGCTTATGAATAGAGGAGTCGATTAAGCCCTGACCGTCTGTCCGTCTGTCCGTCTGACCGTCTGTCCGTGTGTATGTTGAAATCAACTTTTTGAAGCCCCCCGACATAGGTTTGACCCGGGTAAGGTATTAAAATATCAGAAATATTCGGGAGTAGATCGGTATTGAAAATCAGAAACATCGGTACATAAACAACTGAGATATGAGCAAAAACCCACGACCACCTCGATTTTCTTTTCATAAAAACAACATTACAACAACAACATACATACATACAAACGTGTATACTGGTTAGAGAAAACGTGGCATCGAATCCCAGCTGAGGCAAAAAAATTTTTTTTTAAATTTTTTTAAAATTTTTTTTTTAATTTTTTTTTTATTTTTTTTTTTATTTTTTATTTAATATATTATATATATTTTTATTATTATTTTTTTTTATTTTTTTTTTGTTTTATATATATTATATATGTATATAATAATTTTTTTTTTTTTAATTTTTTTTTTAAATTTTTTTTTTTTAAATTTTTTTTTTATTTTTTATTTTTTATTTTTTTTTTTAACATACATACGTGAATTTACTGTTATTGCATGACTACACGTTGTGAAGGGTATATAAGATTCGGCACGGCCGAATATAGCGCTTTTACTTGTTTTTTCTCATATGTTTTGTTCTACTGATAACATTTTGCTTTTACGCATTTTAACTTTGTTATTCTTAAGTCCTTTGTTTATCTTTGCTATATATATTTATTGGGTGTCACATATTTTTAATATTGTTATTCAAAATATCTTTCAAATTTTTGACTGCATGAGCATCAAAGTCTTCTCGATATCCAATAAACAATTAAAAACAAATTTTATTTTATGTTTGTGTTATGGACAAGTAATTAAGAAATTTTTAATTTTTATTTTTTTATTTTTTTTTTTTTGAGTAATAAATATAATAGTATAGGGTATAAACATTAACTTGAAAATTAAAAAAAAAAACGGCTTTTATGGATAAAAAACAGGTGCATTCGACATTTGAACCGGAGAAAACCACCACAAGTGTAAAAAGTCGGATTTTCCACCGGTTATAAATTCGAATCGCCCTGCTTAATACATGGGTTAACATATAGTGTTATTTTTGATCACGATATAATATCTCATTTCTAATATAAAAGAAAAATAAAAAATTAAATATCATTTAAATGGTACTAGAAAGATTTTAAGAAATAAATGCATACACGGACATGAAGGAAGAAGGAATTTGATTTAAAATGCACTTAAAATTATGTCAGAATTTATCTTTAAATGAATACCATGCAAAAATTGTGTTGGTACCAGCAATGCAAACCGGGTTCAACTGGTACTAAATGTAATGAATTGAGTAGGACCAACTAAAAACATTTAAAGGGTGTGTGAGTTTTCTCTAAGAAACAAAAAAAAACTATTAAAGATAAAGCTGAGATGAAAAAAACGAACGGAAGATTGAAAACGAGAAAAGGGCATACATAATAACAAGACGATAAAGAATGTACCTAAAACGTTGAAACATCTTCTAAACAAGATCAAAAGCGGCATAAGAAATATTTTTCAAATGTACGAGTAACAAGCCAATAACATAAATGATAGCTATTTAAAAAAAAAGAATAAATTTTAACATAAAGATTTTTTTAATTAATTTTTTTTTAAGTTCGAGAAATTATTAAATTTACTTACATATGCATGTACCTACTCATAGTGTAATTACATAAGGTGATGGCATTTCAGAGAAAAATTTTTATATGAAGTATGACAACTGGAAATTATTAGAGAAGGAAGAAAATGAATGAAATTTTGTAATTTAGTTGATCAATTAAAACTACCTAATTAAGTGTCTATATATGCATGTACATATGTATGTATGCATGTATGTATGTATGCATGTACTTAAAAAATAAAATTTATCTTGCCATAAATACAGGGTGGACCAAAAGTCACGCCTGCGTGTAAAAATTGAATAACTTTTTTGTTTATTAATATTTTTTATTTTTTTTTTTTTCAGATTTTATTCATCGATTCGTGTTACACCACCATGCAAAATTTAACGACTGAGCAACGAACGAAAGTGGTAGAATTTTACTTTTCCAATGGCCGCTCAATTTTACTGACGCAACGAGCATATCGAAATTATTTCAACACCAGAAATGCACCTAACCAAACCACAATTAATCGTTTAATTGCACGGTTCCGACAACAAGGTGCAGTGTCAGATTTGCCACGATCAGGAAGACCAAAAATAATACAGAATCAAGTGAACATTGATCGTGTACGGGTCAGTGTTGCAGAATAATACAGTAATATAGTAACGATGAATGGGGACAGATATCGCGCTATGCTTAATAATTTTGTACGCCCTGAGGCAGCCAACAAGTGGTTTCAGCAGGATGGAGCAACAGCACACACGGCCCGTGCCACAATGACGCTTTTAAATGATATTTTCGACGACCGAATTATCTCGAAAAATTCAGAATTTAATTGGCCAGCACGTTCACCGGATTTAACTGCCCCTGATTATTTTCTATGGGGTTATCTCAAAGAACGAGCGTATGTAAACAAGCCTCAAACTATAGAGCAAGGCATATTTATTCATCAGGTACTCTTGATTTGCCAGCTGATTATTTTTTTTAACACTTATTTTAAATTTCAGCTGTCAAAATGCATAAATAAAAAACAATTTTCTCTCTTTTCTAATTTATTTCAAATGCCAAACTTCATATATAAAAAATATAAACAAAAAAATTCTCTCCGAACTGCAATTACCTGATGAATAAATATGCCTTGCTATAGAGCAGCTAAAGAACAACATTGAAGCTGAGATCAGGGCAATAGAGCCTGAAACCTTGCGTGCAGTTATTCAAAACGCCTGTTTAAGAGCCCAATTGTGCATCGATGAAAATGGTGGTCATCTCTCTGACATTATTTTTCATAATTAAAATTTAGGTCATACAAAGATAATATTATAATTAAAAAAAAATTTAATAAAAAATAATAATAAACAAAAAAGTTATTCAATTTTTACACGCAGGCGCGACTTTTGGTCCACCCTGTATGTACATTGAAAATTGTTTTATAAATTAAAAATACTTGATTATTTATACATATGTATGTATGTACACATAAACAGGATACACTTAGTTTCAATTGATCAGCTGGTCATCCATATCGCTATATATCCCATGTGATTTGTCAAAACTAAGCAAATAAATAACGGCCAATTCTACAGATGCACATATGTAGCTCAAACAATATACAGTCGCTATCAACGGTCTAAGTTCGGAAGTACCTATTTAAAGACATTTTATAAACTAAGGGCCGTATTCATAAAAAATATTTTAGGTTTATTGAAGGCTTATTTGACAAATTTCTCTACAACATCTGTCAAATAAGCTTTTAATAAACCTAAAATATTTTTTATGAATATGACCCTAAGTATTAATCTAAAACTTCCAGATTTCCCTTTAAAACATTCAATCAAACATTTTTAGGCCACGTTGGAAAACCTTACTCCAAAAGAAATAACATCAGCAGCCAGGCAGCGGTACAGTATAAAGTAATTTTCTTAAATAATTATATAGAACAGCGTAAACACACAAAAAAACACACACGCATAGAACTTTAAAACCACATAAAGAAGTAACGACCAGCCAGTCATAACTTCAACAATCACTCTCTAAAGGTATTTATCACAGGATGACGATATTGGTAATCACTGTTGCTATTGTTGTTCTTGTTTGAAGTAGTGTGAAACAACGGTGGCCTTAGACATGCAGGAAACCTAACAAGTATCATGTATGGAAGTTTATCTCGTTTCAAACAATGAAAAAAAAAACAATATAAGAAAAACCGAAAAAATAACATTAAAACTTGTTTGATTGTGGGAAAAATATGACCAACAATGCTTAATATTATGTATGTGGTGTGTTCTTATAAGAAATTACCTTTCCAATCTCATTTGTACATATTTATAGGGTGTTTTCTTTAAGCATCAACGTTAAATTGTAGTAGTGAAAAACTAAAAATCTTTTGAATTTTTATCTATCGAACTTTTCGATTTAAACTAATATTAAAATTTTAATTCAGGCTTAAGTTCATATTAACATTCTTATTAGGTTCGTTCGAGTACTTTTACTGCACTTTGTAGTAAATGAGTAATTATTTAAGGCCATGACTGACTATCAGATTTAGTCGTTCGATATGTCAAAAATTGTATGTGTGTTCAGAAAGTGTGATAGTGTGGACACAAAGTGCACATGTGAGACAGATTTTTTGACAAGTGTGTCCGATTTGATAATCTTTTGAAAATTTTCAGAAAATAATAGTTTCTGTGCGATCAGAGTTGCTTTTTCTAAGCAAGTATGACAGTGTGGCATCCAATAACACATTTTGTTGCGATTTTTTCATGTAGGACAGAAAACTATCAGATTTTTATTTGACATAATCGCACGACTTTGTAGGATAGTCAGTCATGGCCTTTAGTAAATTGAAAATTTTACTCTCAAAAAGAGAATCTGTCCAAAAAAGTACTCGAACAGACATTTGTAAAAATTCGTAAGATTGAAGCAACAGCTGATGGCAAATAAATATTGTGTTGTTTAATGGGAACTATGTACATACATATGTGCAAATATGTATTTAAGTATGTATACCTGCGCCAGATTCAGGCAGTTTCATTCTTTCATCTGTAGACATTGTTAACTAACTTTATTTCACAAACAATTTAAATTTAATAATATTTTGCACTTTTGTTTGGATTTTTCTGTTTTTTAATATTTTTTTCACAAATTGTATATTTTTTGTTTGCTTACTTTTGTTTGTTTACCTTTTGAATCATGTTTTTTGGTTTTGCTAAATCTTACTGCAAGAAATTTCTGTAGTAAAAATTTGCAAATACTCAGTCAAGAACTGTCACTTTTCGCTCTCATTTACTACAAATTTGTGTAAACGAACGCAATTTCGTAAAATACAGTAAAAATTTGTACAAATTCGTACAAATTTGTGAGTTCTCGAACGAACCTATTGTTACAGAGAATTTTTAATTGTGATAAATGAAAGAATAGTGTGAAAAATTATATTTTTACCGACACTAGCAGAGTGGAATGCATTTACGAAACCAGCTACGATTTCATCATCAGCACTCTTTGATCGGTGGTTACATGTTGGTTGTAAATATCATTTATTTAACTCCCGGGACTTAAGTTAATTGATTTCGGTAACTACTTTAGTTTTCCTCTTTGATACCCTTCACCTGTGGTGCACAAGGGTATATATAGCTTTGTCATTCCGTTTGTAATTTCTACAATTTTCGTTTCCGATCCCATAAAGTATATATTTTCTGAAAGCTTATGAATAGAGGAGTCGATTAAGCCCTGACCGTCTGTCCATGCGTTGGTTGAAATCAACTTTTAGTAGCAACTATATGTTCCTCAGATCTGTGTATGGTATCAATCTTTTGGAAATATCCGGGTATGAATCGCTATTGAAATTCAGCACAATCGCCCCATAACTTTCTGAGATATGAGCAAAAAACCACGACTAATTCGTTATTTTTCACAATTACAACAACAACATACATATATACTGGTTAGAGTAAACGTGGCATCGAATCCTAGATTTTTATATTTTTATTATTTTTTTAATATTTTTATTTTTTTCTTAATTTTTTTTATACCCTTCACACAGTGAAAAAGGGTATATATAGGTTTGTCATTCCGTGTGAAATTTCTACAATTTTCATTTCCGACCCCATAAAGTATATATTTTCTGAAAGCTTATGAATAGGGGAGTCGATTAAGCTCTGTCAGTCTGTCCGTGTGTATGTTGAAATCAACTTTTTGAAGCCCCCCAACATCGCTTGGACCCGGGTGAGGTATTAAAATATCAGAAATATTCGGGAGTAGATCGGTATTGAAAATCAGAAACATCGGTACATAAACAACTGAGATATGAGCAAAAACCCACGACCACCTCGATTTTTTTTCACAAATACAACATTACAACAACAACATACAATCATACAAACGTGTATACTGGTTAGAGAAAACGTGGCATCGAATCCCAGCTGAGCCAAAAAAAAAATTTTTTTATTTTTTTTTTTAATTTTTTTTTATTTAATATATTATTTATATTTTTATTTTTTTTTTAATTTTTTTTTTGTTTTATATTTATTATATATATTTTAATTATTTTTTAAAAAAATTTTTTTTTTTTTTTAATTTTTTTTTTTCTTTTATCATACATACGTAAAGTTATAATTTAAAAATGGGTTGTTTTTATTTATGTATGTTTTTTATATATGTTTGTACGTATTTCATATGAGATGAATGGTGATACAAACTATTGTTATTGCATGACTACACGTTGTGAAGGGTATATAAGATTCGGCACGGCCGAATATAGCGCTCTTACTTGTTATTGTTGCTTTCGACTGTCGATGTGTCAAAAACTACATGGTTTTTGTTAAAAAAGTAGAACAGCTGCTTTGTCAACACCACCTGATTCGCCTTGCGTTGTGGAGTATATGTAAGATTCGGCACAGCCGAATATAGCACTCTTACTTGTTTTACAATGGGATGTTTTTATATACATATGTATGTTTTGTATATGTATTTCATATGAGATGAATGGTGATACAAACAATTGTTGTTGCATGACTACACGTTGTGGAGTGTATGTAAGATTCGGCACGGCCGAATATAGCACTTTTACTTGTTATTTCAATCTCTTTGTCCTTGTTTTAAGCAGTTTTGATCAAAAAGTAATTCTGTTTGGTGCATTTTTTTGGAAGTTCTTTTATGGGTCAATTATGGATAGCAACCGAACTGTAATTGCGTTGCGAGCTAGCAACTACAATTTCTCGGTTGCCAAATTTTCATATAAAATTGACAGCTGTTAGTTGCCAGTTGCCATCTGTAATGCCTTTTTTGGCAACTCGCAACGTAACTGAGGTTCGGTTGCTATCCATAATCGACCCATTAATTTTATATGCCCGATGTGGCTATTCTTATATACCATTTTTCCTATTTGTAAAAATGTTAAAAAGTTATATGTATGTCTAATGCACAATATAATCCTTTAATTATTTAATGTACGAACATGCATGATTAAAGTAAACTAATAGAATCTTGATTTTTAACAAAAACGAGTTTTCAATGTTTTCTGGTAGTTCGTTCACATACACATCACATCACACGTAAAGACCAATTTTTTGGATCTCTTTTTTTATGTATGTAGTTTCAATTTCCGAAATTGAAATCATTTTTTTTAAATAAGTAGTTTGACAATACTTCAAAATACAAAAAAAAGTCAGCTGGGCTGGCACTGCCATCTTGTATAAGTGTACCCTAGTTAAATCAAATCAATTAAAATTCGCATTCGTGAAGACTTTCGAGTTGATATTCTACATAAAAAATGTTCGCATTAATATTCGTAAAATGTACGCATATTTCTGGGCATTCGCTTTCGCGAATACTTAAAAATTAATATTCATTACATCACTAGTACATATAACGTTTACGAATTTTTCCTATCGTTAATTGGCAAGGATTAATGTGTTTTCATAAATTATTTACGAAACATTCTGATCTAATCCCAGTAGTGTTCTCTATATTTGGGGAATTTGAAGACTACTTAAAGTCAATGTTTAGCATTTGTTTACTATACCATGTCGTTTTTCTTTAAGTAATGTTTATGGCTTGATCAATACTTACTCGTTCGACATTATTTTGGAAATTTGTATACGGTCTATTCAAGAAATGATACAGTATTTATGATATACAAATTTTTTGCTTTATTATAATTAAAAAAAAAATATTTTCTTAAACATTGTCAAAATAAGTTTTAAAACTTAAATTCTGGATGG